>CM029623.1:10430245-13067745 GCA_017311315.1 Dendrocalamus latiflorus
GCGGTGCAATCGATTTCGGTCGGACTTGGTCAAACTTGGTCGAAGTGCTTAGGATGTCTATTCTCTTGATTCGACAGGTTTTGGCTTTTTCATGCTTAAGATTTCTCGTAATGCTACTGTTGATCACATTATGTCGAGCGGTGCTATATAATGTGTTTCTTATCTGTGATGGCTGGCTGCAGGACATCGAGGCGGAGTCGTGGCGAGGCACGGGATGACCGGACTAGGCGCGGGCGGTGCCGAGGTCAAAGCGGTCGAGGTGTGTCGAAGACGGTAAGGACTCGAGGTGGTTGCGAGGCTTGGACGGAAAGAAACGAGGAAACTTCCCAGAAGGTGCAGAAGGGGCGATTTGGTAAATTCGCAAGGCTGCACAAGTGGGAGCGATTTCGGTTTGAGATTAGCGGGCAAAACGAGTTGGAAACCTGGTAACCAAAGCCTATATAAGGAGGGTTGTCTCCTGGTGCATGTATCACTTGAAAGAGGAGTTGATGGCTTTTTAGAGAGGTTGTTAGGGTTTTTTTTTGTGTCTCTCTTTTGCTTTCTGTTGGGGAGTTGTTGAAGAGAACACAAGAGTACGTGCTCTGTCTCTTCTTGTCTGTGTGAACAGAGAGATGAGTTCTTGAGTTTTTGAGAGGAGATGGTTGTAATCCTTGTGTAATCATTCATCGTTCTTCCTCTCTATCAATACAAGAATGATTTTGTTGGCTATTTTCATATCCTGCTGCATCTGTGATGGTTTTCATCTTTTGGTCTCCCTCTCTGTTCTTCACTGCCTGAACTGATTTTGTTGTGTTTTGAAAGTTTGTGTGAATGATCCTTGATAGCTCTGTGATGGGAAAGTATTCATGGCTATATGATCTTTCCATTTTCCAGAGCATGAGGTAGATTCAATGTCTCCTGTTAATTTTGAATCCTTCGTCAGATTTCCTCTGTCAAATATTGTAGCTAGGGTTTTATGTCAGGGGTGTTTGATTCTCTTGATTCCCCTTCATGAGATTGCTTAAGTTTCCTGTTTGCTAGTCCTGAGATCATTGCTAATCTTTTTGCCAAAGATCATGACCAAAAGATCAAAGATTGGCTAGCAATTTAGAAATTAGTGTTACTTTATGTAACTTTTCAGTTTTTGGCTAAAATCTCAAATTCTTGCTTAGTTGATGAATTCCTCTGTTCCAAAAGAGCTTGATGCTATTTAGAACATATTCTAGCACTTCTGGATTGAAGAGATCAGAGAAAAACCACAAATTTCATTGAATTGGTCAAGTCACTGCATTTTTCAGGCTGCAGACTGCTCTGTCCTCGGGCCTTCCGGTCAAACCGGAAACCCTAGAGGTCAGACCGAATTTTTGCCAGCGGTCAGACCGGACTTAGTGTGGCGATCAAACCGGCATGTCTTGGGTGGTCTGACCGGTGGGTGAATTGCTGTCAGACCGGACCAATTCAAGCTGTCAGACCGGTGGAGAGGGAGCGGTCAGACCGGACCAATTCAAGCTGTCAGACCGGTGGAGAGGGAGCGGTCAGACCGGCCCATACACTGGAGTCTGACCGGCCCCGGCTGAGTTTATTGAAGATGTTTTCATTGCATGCTAATTTTAAGGATTCTTTATCTGCTGGTGTTTATATGAGGTTCTAGAGAGTTTTTCTCCCTATTTCTTCATAGCTCCTTATAGCTATAGGAGATAAGAGTCGATCGTGGATACTTGGGCGCAGGTTTTTTTAAAAAGGGCACCATTCACCCCCCTCTGTTGCCGATTTCGATCCAACAATCGGTATCAGAGCCGGTTTGCTCTTCCTTGTAGATCTTAACCGGTCTCTAGAGCCATGGCGACAGACAAGTACTCGACCAAGCCCCCGATCTTCGATGGGATCGACTATCCCTTCTGGAAGAGTCAGATGGAGACCTATATCCAAGCTCAGGGCTACGCCATCTGGCAGAAGGTCAAGGTCCGGTATGTTGTTCATGCCGATGAGAATATCAATGTGGCAAACATGCCCGATGTTGAGGCAAATGTAAAGGCAAGGAACATCATAATCCAGGGTTTGAGCCGAGGCGAGTTCGATCGCATCTCTCATCTGACGTCGGCCTATGACATCTGGGTGACCCTCGATGCTTACCATGAGGGAACCACTCAGATTAAAATGGTACGATAGGACTAGTTCAAGCGAGATTACAACAAGTTTGAAATGCTCGCTGGTGAGTCCCTCGATGAGTGCTTTGCGCGGTTCCACAAGATTTTGAGCAACCTCCGAGTGGTCGGTCTCACATACCCCGACTCGGATAACGCTCGATAGATGCTCGCGGCTCTGGATTTGCGTGTTTGGGAGATGAAGGTGACTACCATCAAAGACACCACCGATCTTTCGACCTTGACTCTTGACATGTTGTACTCACGCCTCAAGACTCACGAGATTGACATAGTCTCTCGTAGGTCGAAGTCGCAGTCGATGGCCTTAGTCACCGATCCCAGTCTGGTTTCTGGACCTTCTTCCGAGTCGATTGTGGATTCTCTCTAGTTGCTCTCTGTGACGTAACTGATGATTAGTTAGAGTAGCTACCAAAGGACCAGTTAGCCCTTCTAGCCAGAAAGTTTTCCCACGCGTACAAGATGGTGAGGGATCGAAAGAGGAGTGGCCCGATAATTTACTTCGAGTGTGGTGGCCCCAACCACATTTGGGCGAATTGCCCCAAGCTGGGGAAAGGAAAGAATGATTACGGCGGCGTGAGCAAGAACAACTACATTGACAAGAACCGCAACAAGAAGCCCCCAACTCAAGTCTAAGCAAGAAGAAGTTCCGCGACCTTGGCAAAGCCAAGAAGCTCTTCCACCGCGTCCTCACCGCCTTCGACGACCTCGACCTCAGCGAGGTGGAGGGATGGAGCGACGACGATGGGAAGGACGAGCAAGACCCCAAGGGTGGCGATGACTTCTCTGGCATGTGCTTCATGGCCCTTGAGGGCAAAGTGAGCGACAGCGAGCTCTACTCTGACTCCGACGAGGTATACCCCTCTTACGACCAGCTTAATGATGCATTTCTTAAGCTAGGTAAATTCCATGCTAAATCTAGAGTTAGGTGTAGCGAGTTGGAGAAGGAAGTAGATAGATTGTCACGGGAGCTTACTTCACTTATATCTGCTCCCTCCCGTGATGAATGTGATACATGCTGTGCCTTGCTTGGTGACATGGAGAAATTAAGGACCTCTCATGATAGTTTATCCTCTGAGCTTGACATGATTAAGGTGGAGAATGTTAGTCTTCTTTCTGAACTAGAGATGAGTAGGGTAGCGTCTCTTTCATCTACTACTGTTGAGGCTATTTCTTGCACCTCATGTGAGGATAAGGATAATGCTTTTAGAGGTCTTTATACCATGCTTATTGATCTGCCCGAGACTTGTGAAAGTTGTAATAATTTGAAGATGAACCTAAAATGGGCAGATCATAAAATTGCTGAATTACAAGCTTTTCTGTTAGAGCCCATAGCTTCATGTGTGAATTGTCCCAAACTGACTGCTGAGCTTGAATATGTTTCCAAACAGTTTCAAGAGATGATTGATAACAACAACAAATTGGCTCAATATGCTTCTAAGGATCTTGTTAGCTCACCATGCAGTAATTGTGACAAACTAAATCTGACTTGATTGCATTGGATGAAAAATGTGTGATGCTAATTAAGGACCTTCTAGAGAAGCCACCATCATTTGCTTGTAATGTGTGCTGATGTGGGGGAGAAGCCAAGGGTAAGGTAGAGACGCTTAGCGACGAAAACCAAATGGCTAGCGGTAGGACTGTCCCTTCTGAGTCGGCTGTGCATGCACAAGCCATTTGCTCTTCTGCTATTGGCGTGGGAGGACCAAGTTAATTTTTTGATAGTGGACCTACATTGATTGTTAATGAACAAGACAATTATCTTAGGAAAGATTTCACCTAGCAATAGACCCAAGACCATTATTTATGAATAATAATGGAAAGATTAAGTCTAATACACTATAATAAACTTATAACCAATAGGACCCACATAAGTTAAAGTTTAAAGTAAATTATTAAACAAAATTTGTCAGGGGTTAAATTAGAATTGGTTGCCTGAGGCTCCTAGGTAAATTCTTTATAAAATGTAGCCGAGTTAGGAATTAAATAAAAAATATAGCAAAGCTCAAAGACCCTATCTATCAGTCCAACTTATCAAACCAATCTCCTTAGAAAGGATACTCTAAATAATGTTCTGCGCTCTTCCTCATTTATCCGTATTTCCTCCTTCGGCAAAATCTTTTGGCAACTGGATTTTCGTTGCCTGGATTCCGATTAAACCAATTCTTCATCCTAAATTTATCTAAAATCAAAATCCACATAATAGTACCAAATATCTGAATTTTGATGTTTACTTGAGTTGATTTGAATTCTTTTGAGTTTATTTAGATGCCTCTAGATTTGTTTGGATTCGATTGCTTATTGCATAATTAGAATTTGGAGTCTCAAAGAAGCAACAGTTCGAATGGGATCAAGATCCAAATAAAGACGAAGACTAAGACCTTAAGTAATAACAAGACCTACAATAAATTAAGCAAGGCAAGTCATAATTTTGATCATATTGCACCTATCTTTTGAATGTAAATTATTTTATTTAAAATTATTAAATTATATGCTTTACTTTATTATGTAAATTATACTTGTATTAGCTTATAGTTAATTCTCTATTGATAATTGCTTTGTTACACCTCATTCCTTGACTTTGGACATAATCGCTTATTATCCTAGAATTAATGGTATACATACAACCTGATAAGTCCATATCTAAGTATCATGTTTAGCCTTACATATATACATGCGGGTATTAATTTTCCCTGACATCATTTCAAAGACATTGAAACATGTTTTGGGCATCCATTAAAGAAAAATGACTGGTATGTTGAACTAGAAATGAAAGTTTGAACTGTAAAACTCTAAACTTGCTTTATACCTGGGCAGATGGTAAGTGGGGCTGGTGCGGTTGAAGCACGAGAGTGTGGTATGTGGAAGAATCACCCAGGTAACCTTAAGGACTAAATTTTATGATGATCTCCCAAGATAAAATAGTGCAACCATATGTTTATAATGGGTATAACTTGGCCAACTAATTTGCATCGACCCAGCACTACATGCGCCATCTGGTTGAACACGGGTAAGAGTGCTGGAGGGAGGCCTTGATGTGTGGCACAAGAGGGGGCTTTCAAAGTGGATGGGTAGAATCCTACAGTGGTAGAAAGCTTAGTGAGTGTAGCCATGTTAGAAAGGTGCATTGTAAAGACCTTATGGTGACCATTTGAGCATCACACCAAGGGTAGTGTGGCGGTGGAATAAGTTGGGCATCTCTTGTGGGTAAAGTGTGCGACCTTTGTAGAATGAAAACTATTCAAACAGCTGTGCCCACGGTCAAGGGTGGGCATGGAAACCTACTCGAGTGAGTGTCTATTTTACAAAAAAAATCTTTGTGGTTAGGATAAATAACACGAAGTATGGATAGAACCCTAAGTATTGATTCCCCCTAGGTGGATAGAACCCAGTGAGTATAATGGGTAGATAGAACCATAGTAACAAAAATAGTATATGATGGATGGAACCATACTATAACAGGTGGATGAAACCTGCACTGCTATTATTATTGCATATTTTTATACACTTTAAAAATATGGTTTAGTTAAAATGCTAAGTCTCAGACTTTCTACATATTCTATTTGAAATGTGGCCTTCTGCAAATAAATGAACCTCAAGCCTCCCTTTATTAAACCTTACATATATTATAATTGCATCTTGTCTGGTGGTTTGTTGAGTATCTTCATGCTCACTACTGCTCAATTACTATTATTCAGTAAGTAAGAAGGAGAAAGAAAAGTTTTGCGATTATCTTAAGGCATCGATAAGACTAGAATATGAAGAGGCCAAGAACTAGGTCATGGGCCTCAGTTGATTACCTGTGGGCATATCTTGAGGGTCCCACCCATGTGTTGTTTCCATTTCCGCTGCTACACTTTAAAAGTTTTGGTTTGATCGACTCGTGTGTAAGTCAAGGACCATTAGGTCTATGTATGTATTGTCCACTGCTATTATGTTAGTTTTGCTTTTACGAGATTTGTGTTTGATGTTTAGTAATGCACATGTGTGTATTATCTACTAATATAAGGAATAGTATGGCAGAATGAAAGAGGGTTCTAGATGACAAATCTAGGTCTGATAGCTCTCCACCCAATGCAAGAACTTGTGTCCAACATAGGAGGTCATGGACGGCGACCGAGGGCAAGAACCTGGTGTGTACTGTGTAGTGCCTAGGACATGCCGTGGGTGGTCGCTGCCCTTGCCAACTGTTGGGAAACCTGGGCCTACAGGCCTTGGCCCAGGGGGTCCCAATGATTGTATGATGACTTTTGAGGAGAAAAGTAATAAAGAAAGAGAGAAAGAGTTCCCCCCATATCGGTGTCAATTTTGTTGCTTCTGTACTTTTTTGTGTGTGATTCTTCTTCTATCTATGAGGTGATCGATAGGACTGGACTCGTCAGCGATGATTCTTCAACACGTTATCAGCATGAAATGCTCTGGTGGATCATAAGGTAATTGTCGAAGCACGATACTCGTAGATCAAACCGATTTCTAGATTGCTTTATTTTGTACAATTTTGCATTCTAGATTGGTTTGTTTTCACAATGCAAATTTCCTTTAATCTCCATGAGTGACTTGTAGTCACCGGCACAATGCCGATTGGATGATTAGAAAATAAGGAATTGTTGATTGGAACGTGGAAAGGGAGAAAAAAGAAAAAACAGTCGGGGAGCTGTTGCTGCCCGCATGCGGCACACTCTGGCAGCTCGCACACTGCACATGGCCACGCCACCCACATGCGATCACCTCCCCATGCACCCTGACGCGCTGCCCACATGCGACTGTGCCTCTGCGTGCGCCGTCATGCTACCCACAGGTGGCTGAGCCTTGCGTCGCCTGCCCGTGGCTGCACCCCTCGCCACCCGCATGTGGTCGTGCCTCCGTGCTGTGGCTTCACTATTGGCCATTGCACGGATATTGCCGAATGTAACGTCGCTCACCAGACGCACCACTGGCCCCTGGATGAACCCCACCGAATACTACATCGTGCACCAAATGCGCCTCTAGCCTGAAGCTGCGCTCCCACAAGGGGCGCCGTTGCCGGCCCCTGCATGGGCCGCCATCGCGTCGCACGCCGCCACCTACCCACTCGCCTCCCGCATGAGATGCGCCACCGTCGCCTTGCATGAGTGTCACGGCTCCACCGGTACTAGGCACGGCTACAGGAGTAGCTAAAAAAACCTAGCCACCACTCCGAGCAGCCCATATAGGCTGGGCCACACACTGATGGGCTAGGCCGGAAGCCACTAGGGCATTTTGGAAATAAGCCCTTGGCAAATTGGAAAAATATGCAAAAATTTTCTTAGGACTAAAAATGAGCAAATAAGCCCTAAAAAAATTAGAAAATTATGCAAAATTTTCTTAGGACTGAAAATTAGTGAGTAAGCTCTTGGAAATGGCAAGAAATCACCACAAATTCATATTTTGGCACAAAAGGACCTCAAAAATTCGAAATTATGAATCTTTTTTAGCATTTGAAGCATGTTTTGCACTATTTTTATCATTTATATGTTTATATTTATTTACTATTTTGATTGATCATAATTGTTTAAATTAGCTTTGACCAATGAAATTAGCAGTAAAATCATGGAAAATGGATAATAAATTATGGAACATTATGAGAGTCTTTTGTACCATTATTCAATTTATTTCATGCATGTTTACCTGCAGTAAATGTATGTATTTCTTTCATACACATGCAGATGGTAGGTATCATGAATAGGGAGTCTGAGGAGCTGGCCCAGCATGGCCAACACTACAAAATTTAGGCTTTCGATGTTGAGATTATACTTGGAGCCAGGAAGCTCCATGCTGCCATTGGAATTGGTGCATCAAAGGATGACAAACCTACTCTTGAGGAAAATAATCAGGCACATCACTTCCTCAGGCACCACCTCTGTCTCACACTCAAGAATGAGTACATGGCAGAAAAAAGCGTGCTAGCCTTATGGACTACACTAAAGAAGCAGTTTGAGAAACTAAAGTGCACTATTATTCCTTGGGCAGAGCAGGAATGGATCCGACTGAGATTTGCTAACTTCAAGATGGTTGGGGAGTATAATTTTTCTCTGCACAAAATTTGTACCAATCTTCAACTCTGTGGCAGGCAGATCACTAACGAGCAGAAGATTGAGAAGACCCACTTCACCTTCCACCCTAATGCGGTGTAATCTTGTGCACAACTATCATCAAGACGGATACAAGGAGTATACTGAATTGATTGTTATTATATAGGTTACAGAGGCTCAAGATGAAGTTCTCCATAAGAACTTTGTCACACAACCACTTGGGGGCTCCGTTGGCCGTGAGGCCAGCACTAGGAGCTTCAAAGTGTGAAAGCCTATAATGAAGAAAAGGGGAAGGAAGGGCAAGGCAGCAGCCTAGAAAGGCAAGCCAAATACTCCACAGGAAAATAAGGCCAACAAACCAAAGTGAAACGACAAGCCCTATGGGCAACAAGACCAAACCTGTTACAAGTGTGGTAAGTGGGGCACTGGTCGCAGATCTGTATAGAACCATAGCACGTCGTCGACGTTTTTTAGGCCAAAAAGAGGAAGGGTGGCAAAGAGCAGCATTGAACTCACTTTGCCTTCATTGAGGGGGAGAACTCACAGCAGTTGTCTACACCGATGGAGGTTGACTCCACTCTTGCAGCAGCACCCCCTTGATATTGCAGCTGCCGCTGCCATGATTTCCTAGGAAGAACATCCTACTCCTGAGAAGATAGTACCTAAAGTCTCTGACTTCTCAGCAGATTTAGTCTAATGCACAGAATGCATTTAGACATTAATTGTTATTCATTTCGTGTGTGGAAGGAGTAAGTTAGAATCTTGCATTAATGATGTTCAAACAATTTAATTTATCATGATGGTTGGATGATATTATTTAAATTTATTTATTATTTAGTTAATAATAGCATGATATGTTCTGATATTTGATGTATTTTGTTCATGTGTTGATTATTTCCTACTATATATTAATAAAGTACTTTACATTAGAACGCATGTGGTGCCCTATGGAGCAAGTGTGTTTAGCTGATAGCAGCACAACAAATACCATCTTGAGAGAGATAAAATTCTTTCAGTCAATTAGCAAGAATGTTGGCAGTCTTACGACAATCGCAGGTAGCGATGCTTGTATAGTAGGCTCAGGAAGAGCCATAATTATACTCTTGATGGACACAACCTTGGTCATTAAAGAAGCCTTGTTGTTTCCAGAATCGACTAGAACTGTTCTTAGCTTCAAAGATATTTACGCTAACGGTGTCCACGTTGAAACTGAAGAAGGGTATGGTAAAGAATACCTGCTCATTACAAAGCATGAAGACTGTGGAAAAAGGGTATTAGAAAGACTTTCTTTGTTTGAGACTGGGCTATACTGCACTAATATTATGGCACCCACAGCCTATACTGCCCTAAAAACCATATTTAGGTGCTTTGAACTTTTCTATCTATGACATGATAGATTAGACCACTTAGGTCTTAGGAAGATGAGAAATATAATTAACAATTCACAGGGACATAATATCGATGTAAAAAATTTTCCGAATCAAGAAGATTTTGTGTGACCCGCATGTGCCACCGGGAAATTAATTACTAGATCTTCTGCTCTGAAAGTGAAGGATGTATTCCTAGAATGCATCCAAGGAGACATTGCGGTCCTATACAGTTACTATCAGGGCCATTTAAATATTTTGTAGTGCTCATTGATGCTTTCTCGAAATGGTCACACATATATTTATTATCTATGAGAAATCATATTTTAGCAAAACTGATCCCATCGATAATTCAAATTAAAACTAATTTTTCTAATCATCATATAAAATTCATCATAATGGACAACACTGGAGAATTTACTTCAAAGGTATTTGATGATTATTGCATGGTAATAGGAATTAAAGTTGAGCATTCTGTACCGCATGTTTACACTCCGAATGAACTAGCAGTGCATTAATTAAGAGGATTAAATTTATTGCTCGACCGCTTTTGCAGAATTGTAATTTACCAGCTACATATTGGGGACATGCAGTTCTACATGCAGCAACTCTCATCAACTTTAGACCATCAACATATAACATCCATTCACCTATGTAACTAGCGCAAGGGTCAGCACTGAATATTTCTCATCTTCGCTGATTTGGTTACAAAGTTTATGTACTCATAGCTCCACCACAGCGTCCTACAGTGGGCCCTCTCTGAAAGTCTGGGATGTACATTTGTTATGAGACAACATCCATAATGAGGTATTTTGGACCCTATGATAAGAGATTTGCATACCACCTGTTTCGCTGATAGTATATTTGAATAGAATAGTTTCCAAACATTAAGAGGAGGAAATCAACCCCTTGATGGAAAATATCGGGAAATTATGTGGCAAGCCACGGGAATCCATGCGCATAACCCACGCACTAGTGAAGCAAATAGAGAAGTCCAGAAGATCATTTGTTTGCAAGCATTAGCGAATCAACTAACTGACCACTTTAGTGATTTGAAGAGCGTGACCAAGTCGCATGTGCCTTCACACAATTCACCGAAGAGGGTTGAAATACCGAAGAACGTTGAAGATATCCCTAATCCTATCTAGAGGCCTCAGAATAAAAGGATAAGAACTCTAGCCCCTCGAATCCCAAGTAGCTAGGGACGCCTAGTGAAAAAGGATAAGGACTTGACACAGCCAATCACCGAAGTTCCCTAGAACCAAAAGAGGAGCTAGTTGAGAACTGACACCAGTATGGCACCTTTAGAAAAAGGTATACCGGATTTGAACATTCCTATGGAGGGAGAGACCATTATAGGTGTGTGCGCACATATCGGAGCTAAAAAACTAAAGAGATTTGCCCCCGTATTTGGAAGAATCGGTGAGCAAGTAGGAGCACTATAAGAATCAACCCATGATTAAATAGCTATAAACTATGTGACCACGGGAGAATCCATGAATAGGACAACAGCCAATATTGACATTTATTTTGCAAAGAAAATTGTCACAATCATCGATCTTAGTCCAAATCCTACATTGCTTGCTAAATGTAAGAAAAGATCAAATTGGGAGGATTGAAAAAAGGCAATAGAAACTGAATTATTATCTTTGAATAAAAGAGAGGTGTTTGAGGATGTAAGTCGCACGTCTCCCCATGTATACTCTGTAGGACATAAGTGGGTATTTGTTCAAAAGAGAAATGAAAAAAATAAAGTTGTAAGATATAAGGCAAGACTCATTACATAAGGTTTCACTCAACGCCCAGAAATTAATTATAAAGAAACCTATTCCTCGGCCATGGGTGGCATTACCATTAGATATGTAATCTTGATGGCAGTGAACTTGAATTTAGAAATGAAATTAATAGATGTGGTAATTGCATACCTTTATGGAAACTTGAATTCGGATATTTATGTGAAGGTGCCTGAAGGTATCCCTACCCCGAATCAAGACAGAGCACATAGAAACATGTATAGTGTGAAACTAAAAAAATCACTTTACAGACTTAAGTAATCAGGCGGGATGTGGTATAATCGCTTAAGCGACTTTCTATATAAGAAAGGCTATGCAAACAATGAGGATTGTCCCTATGTATTTACACGACAATCCCATGATGGATTTTATATAATATCAGTGCATGTAGATGATCTGAATATCATCGAAACCCCAGAAGATATAAAGGAAGTGAGCTCTTACTTAGAGTCAAAGTTCAAAATAAAATATTTGGGTAAAACCAAATATTGCCTAGACTTGCATCTTGAACATGTCCCTGAAGGGATACACTCCAAATGTGTTAGAAAGGTTCGGTTTTGAAAAGACATATCCATCAAAAATACCGATGGTCGGGAGATTTTTACAGCAAGACAAGGATTCGTACAGACCTAGAGAAGAAGTGGAGAAAGTCCTATGATTGGAATTCCCAACTTAAGTGCAATATGAGCACTTATGTATTTAGCAAATTGCACTAGACCGGACATTGTATTTGCGGTAAACCTATTAACAAGGTACAGTGCATAACCTACCAAAAGGTATTGGTAAGGGATAAAGGACATCTTTTGATACCCCCAAGGAAGCAAAGACATTAGACTATTCTACAGAAAGAACCAGGACTTGATTTTGACTGGCTATGCAGATGCTGGGTACCTATCGGACCCGCATACAGCTAGGTCACAAACATGCTATGTATTTCTATGTGGAGGAGCTGCAATTTTATGTAAATTGTTTAAGCAAAGTTTTGTATCAACTTCGATGAATCACTCAAAAATCATAGCACTATACGAAACTGCACGAGAATATGCTTGGCTTCGGCGGATGATTCACCACATCCAGCAATTGTGTGGATTGAATACCTCCTACTATTAGATATGAAGATAATACAGTTTATGTTGCACAAGTACAGATGGGTTACGTGAAGAGTCATCTCACAAGCATATCAACCCTAAGTTTTTCTATGTTCATGAATTACAAAAGATGGATGAAATTAAGATATTGCATACCAAGTCATGTGTAAATCTTGCAGATTTATTCACTAAGTTACTTTCAGCATCTAACTTTGAAAGGCGTATGCGTGGAATTGGAATATGAGAAGATCAAGTAGTCAAACAATAAATCCTGGATATTAAATGAAATTGGGTGGATTGTACTATTTTTCTCTTGACAAGTTTTTCAGAAATTCCTCGACCAAGATTTTTAATGAGATAATTCGTTCAACACATCATAACCGACAAGCATGTCACAGAGCGCAAACGCACCAGTGTTGTATGGAACCAGATCCTCTGCATATAGCTTCAACTAGTGCAGACGCACTTCCCCCTCTCGGTCGGTCGGGCGTCAGGAACAGTTCGTTCGATCGGGAGTGGAAGCTTCGGGTCACTGCTCACACGTACTCTCGTCAGACACTTCTGAAGCTAGCATGCACTAGTAGGTATGATGCCATGTGTGCTTCAGAGCAGCCAAAATAGCACAGGCATCATCTAGCTACCGTACTGCAGGGTAGCTACAGTTTTGGCCCTTCTAGTAAGGGCACGTGCTTAGCGCTGCTACCAGTCACGAGCCTACCAATCAAAAGAAGCAGGGTTGGTTGGTTGCTGCGCGATCAGCAAGTCGACGCAACCCTCAAAAAAAAAAAAAAGAGAGAGAGAGAGACGCAATACGCCCTAGTCACATGTGGGTAGACAGAGGACGGAGAGGAGGGATGAGCACCGAATCAAAGTTAGTTTTAGTACTGTTTTACATTGTATTTATAAAAATAATAGTATGCGAGATGTATTGACAAAAATATCATTTTTACCGTTAGCGGGCTGGGCAGCAGCACCCGCGAGACGACGCGTGGCGCTGTCGCCCAGCCACCAGGCGGCCTAATTATTTGCCTAATTACCTGCGTAATTCGAACAAACACTAAACTGAAAAAATAAATTAGACATGCGGGCGCTGCCGCCCGCCCCGCCGATGAAAAAAATGATATTATTGTCAATACGTCTCGCATACTGCCATTTTTGTAAATACGGTGCGAAACAGTGTCAAAACTGGCTTTGATTCGATAAGCGCCTTGGATAGGGTAGAGATGGAAGAGGTGAGGTGTCACGGTTTACCTCAACGCGAGTCACGTGCGGTCACGTGAGGGGTGTGCTTCGCGTGGGACTAGGACTTGGCTAAACGAGCGGCTCATACGACCTGTTTGGCCTGTTAGATTTATCGGATCATACCGTGCTAGTCTGTCAGTTTGGCCCTAAATCCAAGCACGACATGCTAAGCTAATGGGTTGTGTTGGCTAGGTCAGGCACTTTAGCTTATCTCGGCTCAAAAGTTTTGAAAAAATATATTAGGTTTAGAAAAACTAGTCTTGTACCTATGCGTTGTAACGGAAACCTAAACTAAAAACCAAACCAAATGAATCATTTTGAAGAACTTTTGATCACATACAAAGGAAAGAAATATGACTAAATAAGATTGACTTAGTGTCATTTACATCCTGATAAAAATTGAGCAAACATTCCATCACCGAATGTTGTTCAAATCTTGCATAACAAAATGATATGTAACAAAGAATAAACAAATGCAATTCTTTTTGATGACCACATGCGCCTTTCAAACCTGCTTCCGCATACAACCTTGTGTACATGTGTTATAAAGAAATTGCAATGTAGTAAAGTCTCAAGAAAAGAAGTAAGATGAGAAAATAACACATTTCTTAATATATTGAACCTCCAAAAATTTAAAGTGCTACTTCTGTTAATTGTATTTAGCAGTCTCTTAGTACAAATGGATTGTGCATGGTATATACCAATAATATTTTAAATTTGAATAGATTGTGTGGTATTAATCATGTTGTATATGTGTTCTGTGTATAGCTGTTTTAAATTATAAAAATAACTGACACATTTATTGCTTGCAAATTTGGGGAGGAAAAGGCACATAACCTTCCAGCACATCGGAAGAGGAGGAACTTTGGGCACGAATCACGAACTACAACTGCATACCTACAAAATCAGAACATGTCAAACTACCAAACTAACAAATGGATTGGATGCTGGCCCTGTTGGCATGGCCAATTTGGTATTCTTAGAAGGGAGCGACTAACATGCCTGCATTAGCGTGCTTGGCAAAATGCGCTTCCCCTCCCTGCATTTGCCATGTCAACTACGATGTGCCCCTGCTCTTCCTTCACATAAGAGCATGTGGGCCTTCCTTGCTACATCCCTAGCATCCTTGCTAGACCCCGCCTCTTCTACTGGCCTCCGATTTTTCTTCACCCGCCAACTGAATCCCCATCCAACCACCTTCCAAATCATCTGATTGCTCCTCTTTCCAAGCCTTATCATCTCAAAACAATCCCCAGTAAGCACAAATTACACCAAAAATAGAGAGAGAACATGGAGAAGTGGCGATTGCTGTTGAGGAATGCAAGAGGGAGGAGCACGTCCTTCCCGAGCACCAACGAGATAGTCGGCGGCGATGATGAGAGCTGCGTCCCTTTATTTTTTTTCCATTGCCTCAAAGCACTCTTCCATTGCCAAGAAGCAGACACTACTACAGAAAACCTAATACTAGACGACCAATCACAGACGGTTTGACAAAACCGTTTGTGACCAACATTAACACAGACGGTTTTGATTTGGACACCGTCTGTGTTGGCGGCGTTGGAGAAAACGAGTATCACAGACGGTTCTTACCGATGAACCGTGAAGTATCACAGACGGTCTTTTTAATAAAAAAAACCGTCTGTGATAATTCACAGACGGTTTTTTCTTAAAAACCATCTGTGATAATGGTCACTAGGCATTTATTGCGCTGCTCAGACCACATCTGTCTTCATTTCGATCCAGATATAGCCGCTGCTGCGCACTCTTTCGCTCAGGAGGCAAGCTAGGTGATTTCAGGCCAGTTAATTTGGCGGGAGGAGGCAGAGATTGAGTTTTGAAGATTCATACTTTCCTAGTTGCTCTAGATATGGTTAGTAATGAAATTTATTTTTTCTTTGCATTACAATTTAAATGTAAGTAATTGGTGAGTGTTATTGAAGATGGTTTGCAAAATTGTTGGTTATGTAATACATGTTGTGTTTATAATATGAATTGAGATAGCAAATTAAGCCTCAATACATGTGGCCAGTATATATGTAGTAATAATTAGTTAATTTAATTTTTAATACTAAGTTGTTATATATGTATGTAACGTAGAACCGAAGCTGGATGTATGCCGCGAGCCGTGTGAGTGAAGAGTACATTAATGGCGTGTCTGCTTTTACAAGAGCTGTCGAGGAGGATATGTTGAATAAGGGGGTGGAATATATGTACTACCCATGCACTGACTGCGAGAATTTAAAGATATTTAAGAATCGAAGGCAAATTGAAGCGCACTTGATTCGGAGGGGTTTCAAAAAGGGTTATACGTGTTGGAGCAGTCATGGCGAAGTGAATGATCATATGCCGCCGGATGACATCGCCGGTGAAGTGAATGATATGCCGCCGGATGACATTGCCGGTGAAGTGAATGACATGCCGCCGGATGATATCGATTGTGGTTCGGATTCGGATAGGTTGCACGATAGTAATCTGGATCAGATGCTTCGCGACGTAGAAGAGAACTATGATGAGAGAGAGTATGTTAAATTTCATGGCTTGATGGAGGACTTAGAGAAACCTTTGTACACGGGCTGCAAGTACACGAGGTTGTCGGCCGTGCTTGAACTGTTGAAATTGAAGGCAAGCAACGGTTGGTTCGACAAGAGTTTCACGGCGCTGCTAGGTCTTTTAGCGGACATGCTTCCGGAGGGAAATGAGTTGCCTAAAACCACGTATAAAGTCAAGAAAGTTCTTTGTCCGTTGGGAATGGAAGTAGAAAGAATACATGCATGTCCGAACGACTGTATCCTCTACCGTAAAGAGTATGCAAACATGCATGTTTGTCTGGTGTGCAACGCATCCTGATACAAACGCAACAATCAATCAGATGATGGCGAGGGAACAGAGGCGAAGAAAGGACCTCCTGCTAAGGTGGCATGGTATTTTTCTATAATTCCCCGTTTGAAAAGGTTTTTTGCAGATCCAAAGGAGGCAAAACTGCTGCGTTGGCACTTGGAGGAGCGCAAGAAGGATGGAATGCTAAGACACCTTACTGATTCCGCGCAGTGGAGAAACATCGATAGGAGTTTTGCAGACTTCGGTGCAGAACCAAGGAATATAAGGTTTGGACTGAGTACAGATGGAATGAATCCTTTCAGTAATATGAGCAGCCGGCATAGCACATAGCCCGTGACTCTCTGCATCTATAACCTTCCTCCTTGGTTGTGTATGAAGCGAAAGCATATTTTGCTGTTGATACTTATCCAAGGGCCAAAACAACCTGGAAATGATATTGATGTGTTCCTAGCACCGTTGGTGGAAGATCTAAAAGTACTGTGGAACGAAGGGGTACATGTATGGGATGCATACAAACGAGAGAACTTCACTCTGCGCTCCTTATTGTTCTGCACCATAAATGCTTATCCTGCCTGGAAGAAGAGAACAATATTTTGGGACTTACCTTATTGGGAGTACCTAGATGTTCGACACTGCATCGACATCATGCACGTAGAAAAGAATGTATGCGATAGCTTGATTGGTCTCTTACTGAACATTCGTGATAAAACAAAGGACGGCGTCAGGCCTGAGTTAGCACCGACATGCACTGATAATGGACGAACGTACCTTCCCCCTGCGTGTTACACTCTGTCCAAGGCTGAGAAAACAGAACTGTGCCAGTGCTTGCATGGTGTCAAAGTTCCGTCTGGTTATTCCGGCAACGTGAAGAAACTTGTTTCGATGCAAGATTTGAAGTTAAATGGCATGAAGTCTCACGATTGTCATGTGCTGATGACACAGATGCTCCCTATTGCAATTAGAAATATTTTGCCAATCAAAGTCCGAGAGACAATCATGAGGCTATGTTATTTCTTTAACATAATTGCTCAGAAGGTCATCGATCTCGAAAGACTAGATGCTCTGCAGGAGGAGGTGGTGATGACTCTATGTCACCTTGAAATGTATTTCCCTCCTTCGTTTTTTGATATCATGGTCCATCTCATTGTTCACGTTGTGTGGGAGATAAAAATGTGCGGGTCCGTATTCCTACGTAGCATGTACCCATTTGAGAGGTTCATGGGAATTCTCAAGTCCTACGTACGGAATCGATCTCGGCCGGAGGGCAGCATCGTCGAAGGTTATGCAAGCGAAGAGGTCATTGAGTTTTGTGTCGATTATATGGCTCAGATTCAACCGATAGGTGTGCCTCAATCTCGTTCATGCGGGGAGGCTGAAGGGTCTCGGAACTATTGGAAGGAAAGTAATCACTCCAGATATGGACACGTATACTCAAGCCCATTTCACGATCGTGCAACACATGACTGAAGTGACGCCTTATATCGACCAGCACAAGGATGTGCTTCGGCAACAGAATCCAGAGCAGCCGGATGTTTGGATCATGAGGCAACACAACAGTCGGTTCAACCAATGGTTGAAGGAGCAAATCGCTAGGAGCTCGCCAAGTGAGACGCTGACATGGTTGGCAAAATGGCCAACATTTACAGTTGTGACATGGCAAGGATATGACATAAATGGGTACACATTTTATACGCAGTCTCAGGATGTAAAGAGCATAAACCAGAACAGCGGTGTCCGCATAGATGCGTTCAGTACCGATGGATCGAGAAACTCGTACTATGAGTTCATAGAAGAGATTTGGGAGCTCGACTATGTGGTTTTCAAGATCCCCTTATTTCGCTGCCA
Organism: Dendrocalamus latiflorus; assembly: GCA_017311315.1. Taxonomy (NCBI): domain Eukaryota; kingdom Viridiplantae; phylum Streptophyta; class Magnoliopsida; order Poales; family Poaceae; genus Dendrocalamus; species Dendrocalamus latiflorus. Next base: position 10,448,610 of record CM029623.1, read on the forward strand.
TTGGGTGCATCTCCCACAGGTGAAGGTTGACAAGTACGGTGTCACTACCGTGGACCTCCAATGTGTCGGGTACAAAGACGTACCATTCGTACTCGCCAACTAAGTTGTTCAAGTTTTCTATGTAACCGACCCGGCAAATAAGAAACGTCATGTAGTTCTTCATGGAAAAAGGAGAATTGTCGGAGTAGAGAATGTAGTGGACGAGAAAGAATATAATCAATTTGACGAGTTACCTCCTTTTGGAAATGGCATAAGGGTCGACGACGAACAACGTGACGAAACTAGTTACGTACGCATTGATCATCATGAAGGGCTAATTTTTAAAGAAAATAAGCAAGTAGAATGAGAATGTGCATGTGTGTGATGTATATATGAATTGGCATTTATGTATACAACAATGCATGTGTGTGATGTATATGTGAATTGGCATTTATGTATATGTGAAAATGTGTGAAGAAATACATTGTGTGAGGTTGGTGAAAATGTGTGAATGCAGTTGGTTGGTGTTGTATATGAATGCAGTTGGTTGGTATTGTATGAATGCAGTTGGTTGGTGTTTGACTTAATATCTACAGGCGGGTTTAAAGGCTTATCACAGACGGTTCTACACTTAGAACCGTCTGTAATAAACCTCCCTATATATACTCTCTGGCTAGGGTTTTTCGTGTATTCTGCAGTTATTGTAGTTCTAAATCCCGATCTGTCTCCTCGGACCTCCGCCGCCGCCGCCTCCCTCGGGCCCGTCCCCCGAGCCGTCGCCGCCTCCCTCGGGCCCGTCCACCGAGCCGTCGCCGCCGCCTCCCTTGGGCCCGTCCGCCGAGCCGTCGCCGCGCTAGGTCCCCTGCGTCGTCCGCGAGTACACCAACACCAAGCTCCGCACCTGAACCTGCACCGGTCCGTCAAGCTTCACTTCCTCCTATCCCCTCTTCCTCATGTTCTTTGTTTTATGTCTTCCCGTGTATCTTGCTTAGTTTCTTCATGTCAAAGGACTTTGGAAGAGCAAAGCCTATCTTCCTGGTGGAATCATGCGTTTATTTAAGAATATTTCTATTAGAGGAGTGGTGATGCCTTCCCTATGGATAGTATTTGGCAGCTATAGAGGAGTGGTGGGGTATATGCAATGGTAGCATCCAGTTGACATGTTTTATGTATATGTATATGTATATATATGTTGCTATGGATAGTATTTGGCAGCTATAGAGGAGTGGTGGGGTATATACAATGGTAGCATCCCGTTGACATGTTTTATGTATATGTATATATATGTTGCTATGGATAGTATTTGGCAGCTATAGAGGAGTGGTGGGGTATATACAATGGTAGCATCCAGTTGACATGTTTTATGTATATGTGTATATATGTTGCTAATGAACATAGATATGTATATGTATACTTGAATATATGTATACTTGTATATGTTGCCAAGTGTTTATTAAAGCTTGGCATTTTGCAAGTCCAACTTTTAAATTTCTTCCCTTCTCCCCCTCCCCTCTACTCCTCTCCTCTTTTCCAACTTTTTTTGCTTCCTCATCTTCCAATTCAATATGATCACTTTCTTATCTTATGGTATGGCACTTTCTTATCTTATGCTAATAGACCCACAAATTGAGTAACATGTCATCTACGCATTCTTCAACACCATCGCCGGAGGCGTCCGCTCCAAAATCAAGACGCCAAGGAAGAGGGCCAAGGAAGAGGGCTATCGAAGAAGCCTGAGGGCCGATTTACTGAGAGACCATGTGGTTGAGACCCCACGTGTGTGATGAGTAATTGACATCGGTTTAGGAGAGTTGAGTTTGGCTTGTGTGGTTCGGACCTTGACGTTGCGTGGAGCAATCGGGCTCGGTCGGACTTGGTCAAACCTGGTCAAAGTGCTCAGAATGCATATTCTCTTGTTTTGACAGGTTTGGGCTCTATCATGGGTAAGTATGATTTGTTGATGCCATTATGCTTTCATGTATCGAGCGGTGCTATTTGATGTGTTTCTTGTTTGTGTTGGCTGCAGGACGTCGAGACGGAGTCGTGGCGAGACACGGGGTGACCGGACTAGACACGGACGGTGTCGAGGTCAGAACGGTCGAGATGTGTCGAAGACGGCGGAGACTCAAGGTGGTTGCGAGGCTTGGACGACAAGGAACGAGGAAGCTTCCCGGAAGGTGCACGAGGGGCGTTTCGGTAAAAGCGCAAGGCTGCACAGGTGGAAGCGGTTCCGTTCGGAGTTAGCGGGAAAAACGGGTTGGAAACCCGGTATGCAAGGGCTATAAATAGGAGATGATGTCCCCTTGTGGCGGCATGGCTTTGGGAGAGAGTTAGGGTTTGCTAGAGTCAAAAGAAGCTTCGAGAGTTTGTTTTGGCTTTAGGCTTTAGTTGGTGAGGCTTTAGTGGTTGGAGAGTTGGTGTGGCCACGTTCATCTCTTCTCTGTGTTGTCTCCTCTCCAAGAAGCATGTAGGGTATGTGTGAGTTCTTGAGATGGAGAGGGAGAGGATGAGTTGAGAATCCATGTAATCATTCATCTTGTTCTAATGTCCATGCGTATGGGGACTCCTATGTATTCCTTGTTTTGTTGGAATGAAATTTCTGAAGTTTTTCTCCTGTGCATTCTTTTCTCTTCGATGCTCTCTGTGTTGGATTCTTGAGTTTTTTGTTTTCTTGTTGATTCTTGCTGAGGAGTGGCAAAATGGGTTGCTCAGTGATGGGAATAGGTCTCAAGATCATTTGATTAGATTTTCCCAAGAGCAAAGTGAATGAATCAAAGATTTGCATTTTCCCTCCTTTCCTGTTCTTCAGTTCATAACTAGGGTTTTGGTGCTTTTCGCATTTCCCTTCATGAGATGGTATGAAACTTAGCATGTAGAGTCCAGAGGCTACTAAGTAGCTATCCTCAAAGTTTCATGGCCAAATGATCAAAGCTTGGGGAGTAATTTGATTTTTGGCTCAGCTCGTGCAAGATTTCAGTTTTTAGCCCTAATATGAAATTCTTGTTCTTTTCTTTGATTTCTTTGCTTCCCAAGCCCTCTTTGCTTTTTAGAATATAGTTGTGGTGCTCTGGGACAAAAAGATTGGAAGAAATCCATCTTTCTCTCTATTTTTCAAAATATGAATACCTTCAGCTCAGTCTGATTTCGGGCTCCAGTTTCTGCCCCTGTTTTCAGTGTAACCGGTCTGACCGGCGGCCCCATACCGGTCTGACCGGCCTGGGCGGTCTGACCGGCCTAGGTGTGGCGGTCTGACCGGCCCAAGTGCTGCGGTCAGACCGGCCCCCCTCTAACAGCTGAGTTGCTTGCTGTTTTGGGTGAGGTATTGGCTATTTGTTTTCCTTGTTTGATATGGCTATTTTCTTTGAGAGCTCAAGGTTCCAGAGAAGTGGTTTTTACTCCTTCATAGCTCTTCATAGCTATTGAAGAGGAGTTTCGTTAAGTGGGAACTTTAGGGGGAATTTTTAGAGTCGACATTCACCCCCCTCTGTCGCCATTTCGGTCCAACATTTACCATCACACAGGTCGATGTATCTGGGGTCCCTTTCCTTCCTCTCAAAGCAGTAAGCGCATGGAGAAGCATGATCAGAATAGTTGCACGAGAACGAATTGAGATCACATTCAATTCATGGAAGGATGTGCCTGCAACTCGGAAAAGTGAGCTGCTGACAGAAATTTTGGCATCCTTCGAGATACCAAAGAACACCAAGATGCCGTGCAACGACAAGCCTTGCTAGGGGCGTGCAAAGCATGGAAGAACTTCAAGAGCAAGCTTGTCAAGGACTACGTGGAGAACGACGAAACGCCCTTTCATAAATATCCATTCTTGGAACCACAATGGGAAGAGTTCAAGGCTTTGAAGACGAGCGAAGATTTCAAAAGTACAAGTGCGACGCACAAGGCCCTCCAGGCAAAAAACACACACCCCCATAGACTTGGCACAGCTGGGTATGCGGGTAAAATCCCGCAGTGGAGGAGCGAAGACGAACTGGCAGACCTGCAGGACACCGCCCCGCCATTTGCCAATATCCCGGATGACTGCGCTCGAAATTGGATTAGAGCAAGGTCATCTACAACGACATCGGGGGGGGTCTCCTTTCGAAACCTTGTAGACCAGCAAGTGTCTCAGCGCCTGGTAAGATATCGATCGAACTACGTAGCTTGTAACTACTCCACAACTTCATACGAAGTGAAATGACATGTCGTGCTCTTGCAGGAAGCGCTGAGTGTTGAATCTTCCCAGGGATCATTCCATGGAACAAGGGAGAAAGATATACTCTCTGCGGCCCTTGGGCTTTACGTTCCTTGGAAACATGGTTTTCAAGATGACTCCGAAATATATCGGCGCAGGAAGAGAAACAAAGCCGAGCGTGACGCACGGCTACGAGAAGAGATCAAGGCATCTCTTAGAGAGGAGCTAATAGGTGAGCTGGCTGATGTAGTCAGAGATGAGGTGCGAAAACATACAGAAAATTAGCAGGCCGCCGCCGCTCCTCTGCTAGCTAGCCCGCACAACTGTCTGAGTAGTTGCGCGCCCAATCCGACGCAAACCGATGCCAGATTTCCTGTGGACGACATCCTAGTAATAATTATTATCTCTCGAATGCTTGCTCCATTGATAGGCCTATTCGAGTAGCTAATTCTGTGTCGTTATGTAGGAGCCTACGAAGTGCAGGCTCCAAGTGAGATATGCTTTCGTTCCCTTGCACGCTGCTTGGGGCCAGGCATATCAGTCTGGTATCGGGGCCATGGTGCACGGTCAAGCTTTAGCGCCAGGCTTCGCAAAAGTTAATGTGAATGGTGTGCATGTCAATTTTGAGGTCGTCCCCCTACCGAAGCCCCCCAACGATGAGATCGTGACTCTAGGGCAGGCCATTGGAACATTCATCCAGTGGCCCAAAAGCGACATCTCCCTAGAGGCTTCTTCACCGGTGGCAGGACCAGGAGGGCAGTGTGAACCAGAGCTACATGCACTGGTGCCATCTCCACTACAAGACTTGTCTCCACCACCGCTAGCTGCACCGGTGCTATCTCCACGGGTGCTATTCTCGCCAGAGCAACTTGCACCGCTGCTACCTTTACAGTCGACTGCCATTAAGTCGACCTACAGCCGAGGCAGCAAGGGCAGCACGGGTAAAGCAAAGAAGACCAATGATGATATCCCGTACCTGCCATTGGCCCGCAAATTCGTGCTCGGCTAGCCGTTGCTCGAGCACAAGGTCCTCCAACCCCTAGCATATAGTTGCCTGCAATTGCACAAGTGGTATATGGAGCAGTCCAATAAGCCAGAGGGAGAACGGATCTCAAGTGTCACTGTCAAATTCACGCCGGATGATTTACATCACAGTCTTTAAGAGTGTGTCTTCGTGGTCGCCTTTGAGGATTTATTCGATTTTTTCACGCTCAACGCTCTTGACGTCTCACTCATTCGATGCTGGACGTTGTAAGTGTGTACAATCACAGTCTCCATTCATGTCATACCGATAAATGTCATATATATTTTGTTGCTTTCGTGTGTATATGTATAGACACATGCTGACTAAAGCTAGAACATCCAAATCATCATCGGTTGGTTTCTTGGACCCACACTTGGTCGCCAAGAATACCATCGAGAGGAGTCATCCATCGTCGAGAGGTACATTGCAGCAGCACTGCTGCAATACCGCAATAAGGAATATGTACTTATGCCCTTAAATCAGAACTATCATTGGATTTTAATACTAATTGTACCAAAATGGAACAAGGTATATTACCTTGATTCCCTAAGTAAGAATAAAATGGACTTTACAGTTGTCAGCCAAGTAATCGAAGGTAAGTACATTTTCTCCATACATACATATATTGTACTTTTTCTTTCCTTCTAAATGACTAAGGTTAACTTTTTTGAATCACGTAGGGCGTTCGCGATGTACATTGCAATGGGAGGTGTCTCAAAGCAAGGGGCCAAAGGCCTGACACATGCTCGAGATTTTAAGGTATTCGCTATTACACATTAATTAATCCTATGCAATAGTTGGTAGTAATGCCTCTTGAATTAACACATTACATTTTTTGCAGTGCCACTAGCAGCCACCGGGCAACACATGTGGATTCTACGTTTGCCACCATATGGAACTACTCATCGATTCCTCGAGGATCACCAATTCCAAGGTTTGTCAATCTTCCCATAATTACTTCATACTTATCGCGTTATATATATACGCACATTGATATTCCTATCGAGAGTCTGCATTCATTCCGTCAACTGCATTGAAACAGCCCGACCTTTCACACATTCGAGAAGAGATGGCGTACAATCGGCGGAAGTTGGATTAAATAATAAGCAAAGGAGGAGCATCATGACAAATGTAAGGACGGAAGCAAGCTACCAGACTTAGGTGGCCAGAATTCTTGATTGATTTTTGCTATTAGCTATATAATTAGGGGGCAAAAGAAACAATTACATTTTTTCTTAATAGGAACCACCTGCTAATTATGAATAGTGTGCGGATCAATCCCAGATGGGCTGATAAACCTCGCATGACGCACTATCGCACAATATTGAAAAAGGCTATGTAACAACCCGAAAATGCCTATTATTGAAAAAGTGTAAATTTTAAAAACTTTTGGTTGGCATCTTATTTGCAATTGGATTTTCTTGGATCTTTATTTATTGTGATTAAGGTTCCTAAGAAATGGAAAGTCTTGATAATAAAATTGAGTACAAGAGAGACAAATAATAAGAATTTAATTAAAACAAATGAATATAAAAAGATGATCCAGATAGTGAGGCAAGAGAAATTGCAATAGAAGTCATGTTAAACAAAAGTTAGCTATAAAGGTTAACAATTTAAATACAGACAATGGTAAATCTAAAATAAATCATGTGTTTAGATCTCAAAATAAAGTATGAGATTAAACATCCTAAAACAAATAATGGGAATATAAATCCCCGAATAAAGTAGGAGCTAAAAGAAGTGAAAGTCAAAAGATCAGTATAAGAATTCTAAATATGTGCAAGCAACAATGAATCAAAGGGAATCATGAGCCTAAGTTCTATATAACAAAAATCCAATAAAGGTCATAATAAATAAAAGTCAAATGTAATTTCAAAATCAATTGTACTGAAATAGGAAACCAATTGAAAGTCTTGTCCCATTGCCATTCAGGAACCCCAAACGGGATCCTAGAAAATGTCAGCTGAACTAAATCTAAAATTGGGTCAAATTCAAAATCCATCCGACCTTGATTTGAATTAGCCATTTGAAATGGAAATCAAATATTTAACAATACCAAAAAATTAAAATTTAATTGAAAATGAAGTGGGCCTAGCCCTCTGGAACCTGGCACATTTTCCTAGCCTATTGGGCCCATGGCCCAGCCTGGAATGGCCTAAGTCGGCCCAAAAACTCCCGGGGCACCCGACGAGCGTCGCGCCTGCACCGTGCAAGCACTGGTGCCACACCGAGTGCCCACGCCGGGTGTTGTGCTCCGCCATTGCTAGAACACCCTACCCGCATTGCATCTCACCTCGCCGAGGATTACTTTCTCCCCCTGGCCCTTCCTTTCCCTCTCCCCTTCTCGGCCAATGAGCCTACGCCATGTTGCACCGTGCAGTCGCGCATGTCACGCTCGCTCAGCATAGCTGCACTGTGCAAACACTGTATTGGAGCACCACGACCACCATGCCATGTCATGCGACCTTCGTGTCATCACGCATACCCGAGCCACGTCGCATATTGCCATCGCTTTCGGCTTGCACCTATCCATGCCACCGTCATAGCCTCCCCATGTCGCTCAGTCGATTTAGCTACTATAAATGCTTGAGTGTGCTTCCAATAGCTTCACCTTGCCCCACTACCCCTCCCCCTCCATAGAATCGTACCTTAATAGCTTGTATCTCATCGGTGGCTTCATCTTCTCCAACTCTGGAGGTTCGGGAACCAGTCAATAGGAGCCAACTCTGGCTGATTCTGCTGGACCAAAGCATCACTAGAGCCTCACCATCCCATCCCTATTGTTGGCCTAGGCTGCCATTTCTCGTGCATTGCTAGTAGGACTGTGCATTTTTACACCGAACCGAAAAAACCGAATCGAAAAAACCGAACCAAACTGGTCAACTCGGTTTGACTGGTATTCGGTATTCGGTTCGGTATCTGAAAAAGTGCTATCTCAGTGATTCGGTATTTCCGGTATAAACCGATTGAAAACCGAAGTTACCGAAATAACCGAACAGGGCAACTCAAACTCTCCGTAAACTCGGCGTCTCGGCTCACCAGGCGGCCCTCTCCCCTACCCGAATCCCTACCCATGCGGCCATTCGATCCCCATCTCCATCCCTAAATCGAGATCGCCATTTCCATCCCCAAATTGTGCTCCCCATCTCCACCTCCGGGGAAGGCTCCCATCCGTCGGGGAGCTTGCGACGGCGAGGGAGACCCAACGCCATCTTCATCCTCAAACTGAGGTCGCCATCTCCATCCCGAGCTCCCTATCTCCATCCCCGGCGGAAGGCCACGGCTCTCCCTCTCCCTGTCCCATCCGTTGGCCACAGGGACGGCGAGGGAGACCCAACGCCACGTCGATCTTCCTCCCTCCACGTCCCCTACTCCTTCCACCGTGCAGCCCCAGATCCCTTCTAGGGCTTGCTGAAGGCGGCTGCGGCAACCACGAGGACGACGACGAGTAGTTCCACGAGAAGGATGGCGTCCTCGTGCGATGTGGCATGCTGCTTGTTTGGCCTTCCACTTGTATAGTTGTATATTGGATTCATAGATAGTTCAATGTGAAATGTTGGTAAATGCCAAATTCTGGAATGTCCATGTTGAATGTACATTGTAAGCTTGCAAAATTCTGGAATGTCCATGTTGAATTTACATTGTAAGCTTGCAAATTTCTCAAATGGCAATTTCTGGGCAATGCAAATTTCTGGAATGGCAATTTTGGCTATTTGTTGTGGAGGGCAAATTTGTGGAATGGGAATTTTGGCTGCTTGTCAGTAGTCAATGTTGGAGAAATATGCTTGTTCTGGATTGCTTCAATGCAGGAGAAGAGCAACAGTTTCAGAAGATGGTTTTGAAATACCAACATCAGAAAGCTTGAGCTGGAAGACAACTTCTGTATTCCAATGTGACATTTGAACGAAAGGGCAGTATGAAGTCAGTCATGATCTGATCAGAGCATCCATAGTGTGCATAGTCATGATCTGATGAGATAATGGTGTTGAAATAGCAGATGGCATGCTAAATTTCAGAAAGTCAAAAATCTCAATTCTCCTGAAAGAACTGTGTCAGGTTCTAAAATGCTACTCCTTTGTCCTGAAAGCACTTCTACTTGGTGCTGTAGCAAAAACCTGATGCTGTAGCAGCCAAAGAGAGGATGGAAAACAACATTGGAAATTCCAAAAATGAACACAAGGCATACATTTACATCTACATTGAGTTTGGACAACATCCACACTGGTGACAATCTGAGACAGAAATAAACACTTGATTCATTGCCCATACACACTGGTGACAATCTGATAACTGATAAGTCTGAGACAGAAATAAACACTTGAAGTCTAGAGTCTCTCTGTGACTGTCTCTGGAGTTTGGACTAGAATCTGGAAATCTGGAACTGGATGTCTGGATGGATAATGGATTCATGAAAGACTAGTCGACTGGAGAATGGAGAATAAATGAATAATTTTGATGTGTGGCTGAGTGCAGTGTGCCAGACAGATCACTGCGGTGCGGACTGGGGACTGCCATTCTAGAATGGAGAATTGGGGATGAGATTAACGTTTAGCAATTCGCGTAAACTTTGGTAAAATTGGTATTTACCGATACCGTACCGAAATAAGATGGTATTTACCGATACCATACCATATTCTATAAAATACCATATTTCCCGAATTACTAAAACTGTATTTACCGAGCAAACCGTATTTACCGAACCGTATAAACCGAAAAAACAGTCCTAATTGCTAGTGTCGTGCTCCTCTGTAACAGCCCAGCTGTTTAATTCAATTTTTGGAATGAAAAATTATTAAATTAAATTAATTTGGTTTAAAATAAAAATAAGTATTTTGTTGTTTAAGTTTTAATTTTGTTTTGCCCTGAATTTCTGTTTTTGAAAAGGTTGGATTTGAAAAGTAATTGTAGTAAAAACCTAAAAATATTATTAAATAAATTGATATTTTTATTTTCTATAAAAACCCTAATTTAAATTAATTACTTAGATTTATTTGGCTTTAATTTGGATTTTCTGAGTTTTTCTGGAGTTTAAAAATCTACTTTGAAATTAAAAAGTATTTCAAGTATAAAAATACAACACCAACTTAAGTTGGAAATATTTTTAATAAGTCCAAAATATCTCCAAGAACTTCTGTGAATTTTTCTGGAATTTTCGGAATTTAATTTGTATTTTTTCTGAGCATTAATTGCTTTTCTGGTGTTTTCTTAAAACCCAATAAGAATCCAAAGTAAAATTTAAATCCCCGCCCCCTCCCTCCAGCCAACGTGTGGACGGTCCGGATCCATCCACATCACCGCTCGCCATCCCGCCCATCCCCTCCCTTCGGCCGACACGTGGCCGGACCGTTCTCGGCCACGTCGCCACGACCCATCTCACCCATCCGCCACCACTTATCCCTCCCAGCCGTCCGATCCTTATCCATCCATCCCCGCCATCCCTTCTCACTTAACTTCCCTGGCCGCCCATCTTCCCCCGACCACATGGCTGCATCCCCACCGCCCGCTCCCTCCTCTCTCTTTCTCCCTCCCCAACCCCACCTATCGGTGCCACTCTCTCCCCCTCTCGCTGCGCCGCGGGCCCTGCTTGTCAGACCCTTCGTCCCCGCCGTGCCTCCTTCTTCCCCGCCCATCTCCTTCCTCCTGTGCCTGCCACCGAAAACGCGTGCCCACCTCCCTCCACCTTCCCTCCCCCGCAACCTCCGCGCCCACTTCCCCACCTCCCCCACTCTCGCACGCTCTCCCCGCAATGGCCACCGCCGCCATTCTCGAGCAGCAGATAGCTCACCACTCGGCTGCCCCTCCCCTATAAATACCCTCCTGAGCCCCCTCTCCTTCCGCGCCACCTCACTCCGCCCTCCTCTTCCCTCTTTGGTGAGCTGAGCGCCCCCGCACCGTGCGCCTTCGCCGCCGCCACCAACATTGGCGAGGAATCGCCGCCGCCTTGACCACTTTCGAGCCTCACCGTCAACCTCCTTGGCTTCCCCGCCTCTCTGCGAAGCCCGTGCACCCCTCCTCTGCGCTCGGACGCCGTCGGAGCGCTATCCCCGCCGACACCCGAGACTTGCCGCCGCTCCTTGCTCGTCGCCGGCCGCCTTCTGTGCTTGCCGAGCATCGCGCCAGGTACTGCCGTAGTCCCCTTGGCCTCCTCTCCCTCCTCCGCCTATCGCCGCCCGCCGCTGGCCACCGGAGCACCGCCGCCGCTACCGTACCCAAGCTCCCCGCCGGTGCCTCGCCACGTCAGCGCCGAGGGTGAGGTGGCTGCCGACGTGGTCGCCACGCGGGCACCACGCAAGCGCCGGCTACCACGCCCCACCCCCTTGCCACCGCATCACCCCCTTCGCCCATGGACTCGGTCCATAGACCCAGGCCCACATGTCAATGACCTATTCGAAAATCCGACCAGGGCTGATGTCATGCTAATGTCATGCTGACGACATAAATCAGATTTTCCAGTAGAAAAATAATTCAGCCGAAAAAGAAAATCCCTGCTGACGTCATGATTCCATTTTTCTTTAGAAAAATAATTCCAAAAATCCAGTTTATACTTTTTCTCTGATTTTAAACTTCCAAGAGTTGTTCTCCTTCGTGCTATTTCCAATTGAGCCCATTCAAATTTCTAAATTCATCAAAAATTCCTCTCTATCCATTTATGCCCTCAATTTAAATATTTGAAGTTGATTTGAATTTATTTTTGAATTTATTTAAATTTAGTGAGTTATATTTACGTGTTGACTGCGACGATTTAGGAGAATTCCTCGACAATTCACACCCAACCGCGGAGCAAGGCAAGTCACACACCTTGATCATGTTGATCCCAAATTTTAAAATAAAATTTATGTTGTTTTAAATTATTCTGCATGCTTATTTTTATCCATTGTATTTCAACTCAGTAATAAACTTAGTTAATACCTGTTGGTTAATATTTCCTTTGACATTGCAAATCCTTATGCCCTGTCACCCTAGATTAAAACTCTAGTTAATACCCTATATTGGCTAGAAAAATTTTATATCAAATGCTTAGCCCTGCTTAGACATAATATTTGTTTGGGATAACCTTTTCACATAAAATGATAAGCTTTTAATATATATTCTTGACTTCAGTGAGTCAAGAAGTTTATAAAATTATTTCAAAATAAAATATAAAATCTGGTTTAGTCCTAGGCTAATGGTTAGGTGGTGGGTGTAGGCATGCATTGTTGTTCGGAGACACACTGTTGATTATAGTGCACAGGGGTATGTGGTTGAGCCTAAGTCAATTAAGGACCGGTCTGTGAGCTACTGTTGCAAAGTCCTATCGTACTACCACAAGGCTGGTGTGGAACAGTCCTGGATGATTAATTTACGGGTCTCAACCTGAGTCATGTTGTAGGTTAAAAGTGAGCGTGGCATGTGCCATGTGAAGTCTCACTCGGCTCAAGAGGGGGTCCCGATTTTGTGGATTCCTTACTAGGTGAAAACTTAGAGTTGGCTTGGCCAAGTTGAAGGTTTTGCATTATAGAGGCCTTGTCATGATCTCCTCGCCGCACAGCTAAGGAAGTGTGTAATCCGGTGACAACCCGGGATGATCATGTCTTGTGGGTAAAGTTGTACAACCTCTGTAGAGTACATAATCTATCCTGGATAGCCGTGCCCACGGTCATGGGCATCCTGAGTAAAAGTTTTTCATGGATTAGATTTTGTTTTTCAAAAATGGTTTTCGAAAATCTTGTGGATGGATGGAATCCATGAGAGAATGAAAATCTTGTGGATGGATAGAATCCATGAGAGATTGGAAGCTTGTGGATGGATGGAATCCACGAGTGTTTGGAAACATGTGGATGGATGGAATCCATACGAGATCTTTTGGAAAAGATGGTACGGGTGGAATGCCCATGGATAGGTTGGTGTTTGGTCGGAGTCTGCACCAACGGTATTATTTTCAAATATGAGTACCTATTTTACTTATTGTATTTCTTTAAATGCTATTTTATGCTCAAACTAACCCTATAAGCCTTCCATTGGTGCCCTTATCATTATGTTGCATTTCTCCGTGTGATTTGCAGAGTACAAGTTTGTACTCACTTTGCTATCTCCACACAGAGGATGACGACTTCGACTACGGTACGGTGATGATTTGGACGAATAGGCCGCGTCTTACTATCGTTTGCGTGTGGGTAGGCTCAGTGGGCTTCTTCCGCTTCGGTGTTTTTCTTCCACTTCTATTATTTAATTTTGGCTTATGTGCCATTGATGTAAACTTTGGCAATCATGCCTATATTTAGTTAATAAATGTCAATATGGTTGATATTTGTCTTTGTTGTACGCTGTGTGCACTAGCTGATCTTGAACTAGTGCAATTTACACAGAGGATCCATGAGTTGTTGCTCCGGGTTCCGACATCCTCCTTTGCCACACCTCTCCCTCTCCTCTCTCTACCCACAAGCTTGACAGAGCCTTCAGTTAGCCTTGTGACCACACGTAGATGTGCCCTATGTGACGGATTGACCTAAAATGCCATAAGTCGCCATATCACCTTGCGTCCTATTCCGCCACTGCCTGAACTCACCACCGGCTACTTTATCAATCGAGTTGGTCGGTGAAACTTGGCCTAGAGGTGCGCCCAATCATGGGGAACCCATTTTGAGCATGCTCACATGCCACCATGCCGCCCCTCATTGGCGACGAGAACCGCACTCATCGGCGGGAGAAAGAAGCACGGTGCGCGCATCATTTATTTAAATCAGAGATTAGCTAAAGTTAATGACCCATGATTAAATTAGCCACACTATCACTGACTAGTGGGCCATGCTCATTAGTTAAATAATGTATCATTGACATGTGTGTCCCTTGTAGCTAAAAACTCATTTAAACACTGGTTAAAAGAGCATAGGTCACTAACATGTGCACCATTCACTGTGCACATAGTAAAAAAGGTCCACCTGTTAGTCACAAATGGCGATTTCTAATTAAAGGAAAATTCAAAAAAAATTAAAACCCGTGGGCCCCACCTATCATACATAGTAGCATTTTCTAATATAAAAATAAATAGAAAGGAAATTAAAAAAACCACAATGGGTCCCACCTGTCAAAGAGAGAAATTCTCCCCCTTTTATTTTTTGGAATTAATTCAAATCCAAACTTTGAAAGTGTATAACTTATTCATTTTAAATCCAAATTTATTGAAACAAATTTCTAAATTCATCTAAAATCAAGATCTATCCAATGGAACTAAAATCATGAATGTTGGAGTTCACTTGAATTTTTAAGTGAATTCAATTCCATTTGGCTGATTTTTATCTAAATTTTCACGCACGTTTAAATAGCGTATGAGGCCTAAGAAGAAGAAGCCAAGGCAAGCCAAATTTGCAAGGCCAACCAACTTGTGAACTATAACATCCCAAAAATTTGGACATTCAAAAATGTGAAAATTTTAAAACCTTTTGTATTGCGTGTTGCTAACATTCATATTTTATCTGGAATTTTCAATTGGTTTTGTTTGAATTTCATGCTTTGCAAATAAAATAACGAGGAATAATCCCCAATATAAATAACAAACGTGGTAATAAAAATATCAACAATGAAATATGAAGTCAAACATAAAACTTAAATTGGAATTTAATTCATTTAAACAAAACCTAAAATTTGGGTAAAAGAAATTGCAATCGGGAAATTAAACTAGAAAGCAAAATGGAAACCTAGGAAATACAAATTTCAAATCAATTTCAAATTACCCTTAAATCTGAATTGACATTTAAATTTAAATCCGAATAAAAAATCAAAATCTGACAAATTAGATAAAATACAATCAAAGGGATATTAAATTTCGGGTCAAAATAATTGAACCAAGAGTGGATTTGGAAATTTAAAATCGAAATTCAATTTTCAAATTTTGCTAGCATTTCTTTCTTCTCTTTCTTTCTCCTCTTTTTCTTTCTCTGGAAGTGGGCCCCAGCCCTTGCCTCCTTTCTTCTTTCTTTTCCTTTTATCCTCTTTCCTCTCCCTCTCTTCCATTCGGGCCCCACACTCTACCTCTTTTTCTTCGTTTCTTTTCTCCTCATCCCCTGCTCTGCTTGGCCAATTCAACTGGCTACTCACTGCGTTGTCCATGCATTGAGCCTTGCAACGCATCGAGTGCACCACTCTAGCCTGCACCCGTGCTTGCACCAGGTGCGCCTCGGCGTGACCTAACCCAAGTGGGTCGCGCCCTCATGCCTTGCCTCTAGTGCGCTGACCTTGCCGGCCGTGCACACCCATGATCTCGAGCTACCGAGATCGCATCGTGCCAAATGCAGCCGTAGCTCTTGACCAAGATGTGCACCGCAATATTTGACTGACAACACTATGCCATGTAGTGGTAGATCTAGGATTTCATCGCGCCTTGGGCTAAATTGTAAAAGGCTAACAACTTAAGAATGAATGTGAATTTAGACCCACACCGTAACATAATAGAAGCATGTCACAAATACAAATTCTGTTCAATGCTTCAACACAAAACATAATAAGAAAAACATGGCAAAATATAAACAATGTAGCATAGTGAAGATACAATTTGAGTACCTAAATAACAAAGATTTGCTCTCATCCTAGGCCACTACTTCTTCATCAATAGTAGGACGAGAATCAAAACCTACAAAAATAACATATGAGAGTAAATCAAGCAGGTATATGAATAAATACAAAGAATATAAAGTTTACATTTATGAGATGTTAACTTACCACTAGCGTGGGATAGTTGCTTCTTACTTGACCTCATCCCTTCAACATGAGGGTTATTTTGCTCCATGTTACTAGCTCCAGTTCCAACTGTTTCTGGAGGAGATTGTGTTCATGTTAGAAAATACGATGACAATGTCTTGCTCCTTTTCATATTGTATAACTAATTCCTAAATAGAAAATGCAAAACACATGACATTCAATACTCATTCAAAATTTAGATCGTCATTCAATATTTCAATTCAAAATTCAGATTGGCATTCAATATTTCAATTTAGTTAACCAATTGTGTTCTACAAATAAAATCACTAATTATGTAGTTGGGGGCATATATCAAAGTTATATCACAATTCACAAGTCATAACTATCAATGAAGAATACAATAGAGATGATCCATGATTTGATTTTATTCGTCTACAACACAACTATCATGTTTGCTTGTTTACTTTACTCCTTCAGGCTTCATTCCTTTGTCAATTGTCATGACAAGGAAATGGATAGGCTGGGCATACTCTGAATGATTAAATAGAAAGCATGCCCAAAGAAAGTATAAAAGGATTCAACATTTCAACCAATCAATATGCTAAACTAAGTTGTGGAATAATCAACAGGAGAAAATAGTAACAAGTGAACATGAAGTCATTTAGTGAACTTGCAGTGCCAACATTTGACAAAACAAGAAATGGTCATGATCTATTAACCAAGACAAGGTAATAAGTAGAAAAAAAGCAGGTACTACAACGCTGCAACTCTGAAGTGATCTATTAACCAAGACAAGGTAATCACTAAACAGTGAAGTGAGTCTAAAATTGGCACTCACCACTTAGGTCTCGTCGGGCGTCGGACATGGAGGGAAGCGGTGGCCCTGGAGGTCGGGAGTCGGTGTTGCCTGGAGGGAGCCAGTGCCAAGCCACCGATGCCCGACTGCTGAGGAACAAGTAGCATCTAGGGTTAGCACTTAGCAAATCAGTTGGGGCAGCCGAGCAGCCAAAGGCTGTAGCTAACATGGGAATGTGCTGGGAGTCTAGGCGAACGAACCGGTGTGTGTGTTGGGTGAATGAGTTGGGCTGGGCTATTGAACACCTCAATGTTTTTATGCTTGGGCTAGGCCACCGGAAGAGCCTTGGGCTCGACCACTATACACTAAATTTTTTGGCCCACATAAATTTTTTTGCACTACTAATTTTTCTAGGCTTTGGGCTATAGCCTACCTAGCCCGAGTCTCACATTCGCCCCTGATGCCCTACCTTCCCCATACCCTACGCCCCACACTCCGCACCAGCTGTGCACCGCGCTCAGCTACCCTGCTCTCGCCTATGCCCGGCAAGCCATGCCGCAATTCATGACCTCAACACCATGTCAGCCATCACCTCGTGGTGTCATTTCCCCAGCCAGTGCCCATGCCCTGCCTTGATACACAAGCCATGATCGGAGGCCATGTTGGTGCCCACGCCATGTCCTATATGTCAGTCAACGGTGGTAGTGCACCATAGCACCCCCTCCCATCGCTATAAGTAGCCACTCAAGCTCCTCAATTGCTCCTTGCACCTCCCCTCCCTTCCATTCATCATCGTCAAGCTTAGCCGAGGTCAATTGACTACATCTGTGGGTCGATCATCGCGGCCATCATCGTTTTGGCTGCTCCAGTCATCATATCACTAAAACTCTCAAGTCACATTATGTTCCACATTCCCAATTTCGTCTTCCTCAAACTAATTTCATAATGCCATCACCAAAGCTTGCCTCTTTTCTTCATTACCAGCCGACGGTTCTCCCACCGCCGCTATTTCTCCACCCCGGCACTCTACTTCGTTTAGCCACCACCCAGCTCTCTACCTCGCCATAGTGAGCCGACGACAATGACCCTCCTCATGCCGCCCCTGGCCACTTCTGTCAACCCAACTCGGTCGATCCCCGCCTTCACCAAGCATCTTGGGAAGCTTCCGCTACTCATCTCCAGCCCATGCTCCCCCTATTTTTCCTTCTCTCCCATCGTGGTGCCGCTACACTGATCGGCCTTACCATCAGCTATTGAGCCTCGCTGCAGTGTCACCTCCACCCCAGCCTGAGCCAGTGCTTCCCCTGGCCTCCCCCATCCTCTGGCAGTCCATTTTGCTATTCGTAGGCACTTCCCTAGCCGCTCACCACCGGTGGCATCGGCACTTGCCCATCGCTAGTCACCTCCCCTATTTTGGGCCACCTCTCCTTTGCCTTCCCTGTTTCTAGTTCTGGCTCTATTTGGGAAAGAAGTGAAGGCAGTGCCTGTATGACTGATGAGTGGGGCTAGCAGGGATTAGTGATGGTTGACTCCATGATAACTGGTAGTAGGAGCATTCCCTTGCTGACAATAGGGTCTAGCAGAGATTAGGATGTTCACGGTAAACTTGATAAGAAATTTGTGCTACCATCTGCTGGCTCCACACTAGAACCTTTTTATTTGTATAGTTGCCATGGACCACAGAACTAATACATAGGCTTATGTAAATAATGTTAATCATGTGCTTAGTTAGAAGTAAATCACACAATTGAGTAGAAGTTAATTACATTAGGTGGGTTCAAGAAAATCCCAATTAAAAAGACAGTTAAGTTGAAGATGAGAGAATTAATTTAGATATTATATTTAAGTATAAATGCAAGGTTTTAAATTAAGGATTACCATTAATTATAATTAAAATATTCTCCAAAGACAACCTCTATTTAAATAGTGTAAAAAGGGCTAATAATATTTCCATGTCTCAAAAATCAAGAGAACCCTTTTTCCAGATATTACTTAAGTAATTAATCAGAATATTGAGCCACCAATGTTTAAACCTTAAATGCCCACTTTGGGTTAGAAGTGAACTCGCATAGATCTAACAATCCTCGAATGCAATTAATGTGCTGATAATGTCTATCTCAAATCAATTGTTAATTAAAAGACATTGTTAAAAGTGTCGTCTTGTGTAGATGTCCAAATGCCATAAAGGTCTTACTTAAAATAATGATTAAGTTAGAAATAAGGAAAGTAGCCACTATGACATTGTCACTTAAAATTAAAATAGAGGTGATAGCAAACATACCAATTTTTGCAAGTGTATATAATAATCAAGGTTATTTAGGATGGATAAGAACCAGTTAGGCCGAACAAATCAATTGCTATACTGCTAGGTTTTAAATTGAAGTATCCATAGTACTAGCAATCTCCCTTGAAAGATAAGCTAGATGGGATGGAGATTATACACATAAAGCCAACCAATATTTGTTTTAAGAAATTCCTATGTTTGTCAAAGGTCCTATTTAAATATAATCCCTGGCATTAACATGCCACCGATAATACAATCTTACCAGTAGATTTAATTAATAACGATATTGAAATATAATTGTATATAGTAAGCTAGGTCCACATATATAGATTTTTTGTTAAAATTAAACTATGCCAGGTAATAAGTGAGGGTACATAAAATACCAACGACATTTAAATTTGAAGAGTATCTTTGAATAAAAGATCCTGGTAAGATCTAACTCTGTGTGACTATTAAAATATAATTGGTTACCACAAAACCCCCGGGTCATCGGCCTTTAGAATAGTCTTGCTAATCTATAATTTGGAGAGACAATGTGATGGTAGGACTAACCCTAAAAAAGATGATTCACTAATACATTAATAGGTGGTAATCTAAAGTCTAGTAACACCCGGACATAGTTAAGAGCTGTATTTTGTCTGAAATACATATAAACCCTAGAAAGGCTCAACAATCGCATATCATTAGTAAATAATAATCTAACTAAAATTAAGAATTAATTAGCAATTGTATAAATAAATAAATAAATAATCCCATGCTTTAGTAATTTATTAATTGATCATGTGTTCAAACCCTTCAATCATTTGGCAACTAAACCTCAAAATAATAATAAATCATGATTTTCTAGAGGTAAGAAATAAAAGAATAATACGACTAATTAACCATTTACCGATCATGAGTGGATCCATATTTCTATTGTAGGTCTACCCTGACTCATAAAACTTTCTTAATAAATATAAAATTATAAAATAAGTTATTAAATAAAATAGGTCAAGCCATGGTATTCAATGATCGACTAAACCTAGTCATCTTCAAATCCGAAGCAGAATATTCTAGTGAGTATTCCTTTACCATGTACCTTTCTTGACATCCATTTCAGTACATTTTCCCTGTCATTCCCCTAATTCGCTCAAACCCCCATTTGATTTCGTCAAAATCCCGTGCCTAACAAATCATGTCTTAAATCACCCATCCAATCATAATGAAACCTAATTGAGTTCATTCGGATTTATTTAAGCTTTTGAGTTAATTGCATTTATTTGGATTTCAATTGTATGTCGCATAGTTAGAAACGGATGTTTTGAAGGAGTGACAAACTAAACAAGGTTGAGATTCAGAAAGAAATGAAAACCTGTCAACTGAGAAGGCTTTGAGTAAGATCAAGACTATGGTAAAATAAACCAGATGAGTCAATACTTTGATCATGTGGTAAACATCTCGTGCAACGTATGGGACCCATCGCAAGTAGGAGTAGCCTATAGAGTGAGATGACAAAAGGGGTTAGATATTTTGAACAGTTATTGTGCTAATCTACTCAACTAAATGACTAAGGAATCATGTGAAGCAAAATGAGCGGATTGTCTCTTGTGGGTAAGGTGTACAACTTTTACAAAGTGAAAACTATTCAAACAACCGTGTCCACAGCCAGGGACAGACTTGAAAACTTACTTGGATATAGTTCTTTTTCTAGAAACTTTGTGGGTGGAAGTTAAAGTGTCAGGCAGTGGATGCCCTGATTTGACTTGTCCTGGGCGTCGACCCAGTGTTGATATTAAGCAGATAAGATGCTAAAAAATTTGTATATGATCTTATTATTGCAATCATTTACACATATTAAAAACCTGATTTAGTTAAAACTACTAACTCTTAGGAATTTCTAGTTGTTATAAATTTTCAAGGCATTTGGCAAACAAAATAACCTAAACCTTCCATTTGAAAACCCTGCATCAATATAATTGCATTTGTTTATTAGCTTGCGGATCACACTAGTTTGTGCTCACCCTTGATCACTCAATTAATCCAAAATTAGGAGAGTCAAATCACTACGCTTTGGTGACGCACTTGGTGGAGAAGATAAAGAGGCTAAGAACTTGGTCATGAACCCTAGTTGGTTACTGCTCTTTAAAGGTTTTGGCCTAATTGGCTCATGTGTAAGTATATGAGAGACCAATGTGGTTGTAACCCCATGTGTGTGATGAGTAATTGACATCGGTTTAGGAGAGTCGAGTTTGGTTTGTGTGGTTCGGACCATGTCGTTGCGTGGTGCAATGGGTTCGGTCGGACTTGGTCAAACCTAGTCAAAGTGGTTAGAATGCAGATTATGTCAATATGACAGGTTTGGGCTACTTCTTGCATAATGAGGTTCATTGATGCATTTATGCTTTAATGTATCGAGCGGTGCTATTTGATGTGTTTCTTGTTTGTGATGACTGCAGGATGTCAAAGCGGAGCTGTGGTGAGACACGAGGTGACTGGACTAGACACAGGCGGTGTCGAGGTCAGAACGGTTGGATGTGTCGAAGACGGCGGAGATTCGATGTGGTTGCGAGTCGTGGACGACAAGGAGCGCGGAAACTTCCCGGAAGGTGCGGGAGTGGCGAATTGGGAATTTCGCGAGGCTGCACAGGCGGGAGACGGTTCCGTTCGGGTTTAGCCGGCGTAACGAGTTGGAGACCCGTTAGCAAAGGGCTATAAATAGGTTGGAGGGGCTGCATGCCTCCAGATGGCTTTGGGAGAGAGTTAGGGTTTGCTTTGGTCAAAAGAGTCTTTAGGAGGTAGTTTTGCTTTGGGCTTTAGTTGGTAGAAGAGGCAGGGTTCTGTTGAGAGCTTGTCCCCTTCGTAGCTTCTCTGTGTGTTCCTCCCAAGAAGCATGTGAAGCTCTTGGTGATCTTGAGGATGGAGAGGGGGAGTGAGGAGATGGATTGAGAGTCTTGTAATCATTCCTCTTGTTCTAATGTCCATGCGTATCGGGACTCCTCTGTAATCCTTTTGCTTCAATGAATGGAAATCTGAAGTTTTCTCCCGTGCTCTCTGTTCTTCCTTCATTCTCCTTTTGGGCTTGATTTTGAGTTTCGTGATTTCTTGTTGTTTGTTGTTGGGGAATGCCAAAATGGGTTGCTATGACATGGGGGATGCTCAAAAGTCATTTGGCTATTTAATCCCAAGAGCAAACCGAGTTTGATTCCAGATTTAGTTTTTGAGCCCTCTCTGTTCTTCATTTCCTCCTTCTAGGGTTTTATGCAAATCTTGATTCCCTTCGCGAGATGGCTTGAAATTTGGCATGGAGAGTCCAGAGGCTATTGAGTAGCTATCCTCAAAGTTTCAATGCCAAAGGATCAAAGATTCGACGGGAATTTGAGTTTTTGCGCAGCTCTCTGAATATTTTCAGTATTTGGGCATGAATCTGAAATTTTTTTGTTTTTCCAGTGGATTCTCGAAATTGGCTCTTGGCTTATTCTTCTGGGAGTGTTCCCTAGCTATCCTCAAAGTTTCCCAAGCCAAGAATCCAAGAATCTTGCGAATTTCTCAGATTTCAGATTTGCTGTCTGAAAATCCTGTTTGCTGATTTCTTCGTGCGGTACTACCGCTCCTCGAGAGGTACTACTGTTCAGAGGTACTACCGCTCGGCTCAGCAGTACTACCGCCCAGAGGTACTACCGCTCGTCTCAGCGGTACTACCGCTTGCAGTCAGACTTGCTCTGAAATTATTTTTTCTTGACTGTTTCTTTCTGAATCTGGTTTATCCTTGTTGCTGTGACTTCCAGTAGTGCCTATCTTCTTTCTTCATAGCTTCCATAGCTATTGGAGAAGAAGCATAAGTGTGGATTCTTGAGGGGCGAATTTAATTTTTGAGAGCGACATTCACCCCCCCCCCCTCTGTCGCCATTTCGGTCCAACAGTATACTACTATATTAGTTACGTTTTCGCATGATATGTTTTTGATGTTTAGTAATGTATATGTGAGCACTATCTACTGACTCAAGGAATAGTGTATTGAAATAACAAATGATTCTGGATTGCAAAATCTTGGTCCGACATGAACAAGGCAAGTCAACACTTTGATCACATTGAACCTACATTTTACGCAAGTTATTTCTATTTAAAACATTAAATTGCACCCTGTTATTTACTATGGAAACTATGTTCACCTTAGGATTTTAGATGCATATTCATTATTCATGTGTGACTATTATATCCCCGTCCTTGGTACAATTGAGCAGTCAACCCTTGCCAGCCTAGAAAATATAAGTGGTAGCATGTAGATGCAAATCTACAATTATACGCTAGACTTAATATAGCTTAGATACTCAGGGGCACTAAAGTGCCCCAAGCATCATTTCCAACCAAGAGAAATTGTTCTGGGCAGTCTTTCGGGAAAATGGCTGACATGTTATAACATGGTTTTTTTATGATTCTCAATCTCCCTAAGATGCTTAATTATCTGGCCAGATGGTAAGTGGGGTTGATGCAGTGGATACACGAGAATGTGTGGCATGGGGTAGAACCATCCAGATAACCTTAAGGACCGAATCATTTCATGACCTCCCAATGTATTATAGTAAAACCACAAGTCTATAAATTACAACTTGGCTTAGTAAATTTATTAGACCTTGGAGTTGTCTCGCTGATGGGGAGTGAAGTAGTGCAAGTGGCTAGATGTGTTCCGGTTTGAATAGGACACCAGGGAAAGATGAAGTTGCTAGCTATACTAGTTGTTGTGGAAAGTTATACTCCAGCTGTGCTAGTCATTGTGGCAAACATCCGCACAATTTATGGGGCCTACTATATGTGGGAGAAGCCCATATGGGTGAAATGACAAAGGGATGAGGTAATTTTAATGGTTAATGTGATGATCTACTCATCTACATGGCCAAGGAATCATGTGAAGTGATGAGCTAATTGTCTCTTGTGGGTCAAGTATACATCCTCTGTAGAGTGTAAACTGTTTGAACAGCCTGCCCATGGTCATAACCGGCATGAGAACTTAACATCGATAAGGTTCTATTTCAAAAACTTTGTGGGTGGGATGGAAAAAGGTGTCGAGCAGTAAAAGTTCTAATTTAAGTTGCCCTGGGATGTCAATCCTAGTGATGGAGTTAAGCGGATGTAACACTGTAAAACTAGCATGAGGTACAAATACCATGTAACGGTGGATGGAATTTGTACCACTAATACTATTGAAATCTTTCACATACTTTAGCAAAACTTATTTTAGTTAAAACTGCTAGGTCTCAGGGTTTCCTAGTTATTGTAAATTTGTAAGGCATTTGGCAAATAAAGCAACCCGAACCGTTCATTGATTAGCCATGCATCTATTTAATTGCATACTGCATGTTGGCTCATAGAGCACTATGGTTTGTGCTCACACTCGCATAATAAAATCAAAAAATAGGTGAGCAAGATCCCTTGGCCTACGAAAATGCCCCTGGCCCAGATGGAGGAGTTGATGAAGGGAAATAGGATGATCTTTCGCAAGTTTCTTGTCCCGACTAAGTGGAATTGATGGAGATTGTGTGCACATATATTATCTAAGCTAGATAATATCTGCAATTCATATTTATGGTCCTACTTTGCTTACTACTTCCATTTTTGTATTGTAAACATTTGGCCTAATTGGCCCTTATGTAAATTGTCAACTGACGTGGTGTGTTATGTTTAAACTCTGATGTGTATTTACTAATGTATGGTATGATTCAAGCGCTGTATGGAATGATTCAACAATGTATCATAAGCATTATCTACTAATGCAGGGAATAGCGTGGAGGAAATCATAGATGATTCTAGATTATAAAATCTGGGTTCGATAGGTTAGGAAATTATTTATGAAATTTGGCAAGAAACTTGTTGAGTTATTTTATTTAGTCAATGCTTAGGATCATGTATTTTGTTTATTTTGTCCTAGCCCTATTATGGGAAGAGGATATGATGGATGGTGACAGTGCGGTGGTTGCAACAGGCACAAAGCGGCTGTTGGTCTCCATCTCTGCGAGATGACCTCAAAAGGCCTGCCTCAGAATCCTCATCATCCTGTAGTGGGCATTGCCCAATATTTTTCCAGGTTTGTTCTTGTGCAACCTCTTTTTCTATTTGTTTCTACTAATGATCAAACAAAACTGTTAAGAAAAAAATGAAGGAAATCCACTTTGTATGTTTTTCTTTACTACAAAAGGTAACAACGGTGGGGCCGAGGGTGTGGCGCATGTCGAGCATAGCGACGAAGGCACAACTTGTGCAACAGGGAACTCAGCCAAGTGAGGTGGTGGAGTCAAGGGCACAAAGTACACGAAGCATGGTGGTGCAAGGACAATGCAGGGTTGATGGTGTGGTATAGGCTGGTCCCATCGATAGTAGCTTGATATGTTGTGGTTCCATAGCAAAGCATGTGAGTTCAGCTAGTATGGTCAGACGATCCACTGAGTTATTGTAAGATCCATTCGGAATCAAAGAAGTTGAAAGGAAAATATGAATGATTTTACTTGAATTCATGCAAATTGTTTCGTTCTAGATGAGGCAATGTTAAGAGATAGTTTAAGGGACATTGCTAAAAATTTCATGATGTAAAACTTTTGTGCAATTTCATTTCTTTTTATTCAAAAGTGGTCATCAAAATTTTTCTATATTTTCCACTTCACAAGGATTAAATAATTCATTAAATATGGTTTTAATACTCAATTAAGGCCTTAGGACCAATATGGTCGTAAACTTTCAAAGATCATTGCCCGAGTACAGTCGAAGAGTCACTGTATATTCACCCAACTAGGTGCCACTCGAAGATCTCACAAAATGTTACATGGGCCCACCTCTAGGCAATTCCTCTCACATGCATGATGACTTGGCCTTACATCTCTGATGACAACCATCTTGTAGTTGTCATCATGGTTCTCCCCCATTGATAATAATTGAAGATCGTTTATTGTTTGGTTTTTTTCATTGTGAGACCATGTAGAGGTCACCCATGGTTGTGATAAGTAATTGACCTTTGCATTAGAGTTTGTGTAGAGGTTGAGTTTGGTTTTTGAGGTTGTGCAGAAGTTGGCTCTCTGTCTGTGAGTTCTAGAGCTCATGCCTCTTATGATTTGGTGGTCGGTAGAGGCTTTTACGACTAGGTGGTCGGCGGATGCTTTTACGAATTGGTGGTCGGCAGGCGCTTTTACTACTTTGTGGTCTACGACTTGTATTTATGACTTGGTGGTCGGCAGGCTCTACGACTTCTGGTTTTACAACTTGGTAATTGGCAGGAGTTCTTACGACTTGGTGGTTGGCAGGAGTTCTTACGACTTGGTGGTCGGTAGAAGTTCTTACAACTTGGTGGTCTGTAGAAGTTCCTACGACTTTGTGGTTGGCAGGTGCTCTTATGACTTGTTGGTCGTAGCTTCTACTGGTCATGATCAATAGTCGTAGTTATGCCTAGTTGTGATCAATAATCGTAGTCGATGTGTGCAGTGGTCGTAGAATTCTGCTGGTCGTGATCGATAGTCGTAGCGATTTGCCTACTTATGATCGATAGTCGTAAGTCATAGCTTGTGCTCTCCATGGTCATAGTGTCTATTTCATGGTCATAGCATCTATTTCATGGTCGTAGCGACCTGTGTGATGGTCATAGCATCTGCTACATGGTCGTAGCATCTGTTTCTTGGTCGTAGCAACCTCTGTGATGGTCGTAGCAGTCTGCTGAGTGGTCATAGACTGCTGGTAGGATCTCATAAGCTTCGAGTACCTAATCTCTTGAGCATTTGAGTACTCATAAGCTATACCAGTCCAGTCGTGAGCTGAGGTTGTTCACTGGAATACTTTTTTATTGTGCAAATTGATGATCTTTATGTATCGTGCTATGCTATGTGATGGTTTGCTTGTTGGTGTTGGTTGCAGAACTTCGAAGCTAGGTCATGGTGAGGTGTAGGAGGACCAGGACTAGGCACAGGGAGGTGTTGAGGTTCAGAATGGTCAGGGACACGCCAAAGATGATTGAGGCTGGTGAGGTGGTTGCAAGCTGGGATGACGAGGAACTGGAGCGGGAGCTACTGGAGGTGAACATGACAGGCAACGGTGAGGTGGACCAGGACTAGGCTGAGGGAGGAGTCGAGGTCCAAATGATCAAGGATGCCGAGTGCCGTCATGCATGAGGAGAAGCACGTGGTGCGCCAAGTGACTTGGGTCGTTTGCAAGCGAGGATGGTTCGGTGGGATCTTGACGTGTGAGAGGCTTGATGACAAGTCATTGGGGCCACATGTAAGTTGCTTTGAGAAGCATGGGTGAGTACAACGCGGTGTTAGGTGGGGTTAACATGTTATCCCCGGTTTAGACTAATGGTTAGATCCATTAGGTCTAGAGTTCGTTTGTGAGCCTATAAAAAAGGGAGAGGAGGGAAGAGTTAGTTGCGGCTTGAGGTAGACCATGAGTAGGTCTGGTGGTGGCTAGCTCTTCCTTCCTCCATGGTTGTTAGGTTAGAGAGTGGATGTTGGCTCTAGGGTTAGAGCTTGGTCCTCCCAAGGGGAGTGGCTATGAAACCAATCATTATAGCAATACATCAAGTTTCTATCTATTGTTTGCTTGTGGAGTGTTTATCTGATTGAGTTGGCTTCATTTTGGTTTTTCCTCTATTCCTCTTTTTGTTCTTTGTCTGGTTCTTTACCATCTTGATCTGAAAAGAAGTGCTTGCTTGTCTTGTTGATAATCTAACTTGCCTGGTGTTGTGGAGTCATTCTTAAAGACATCTTAGCTATTCTATCCCCACGGGCATGGTCAGATTGTCCTTTTGATTTTTTTAGTTTTGGTTCTTGTGTGCGCTCGGTGAAATCCCGTAAAGCTCTCAATTTGGTTGCTATGTTTTCAATTAAAGATTAGAACAACTTCTTGAGATCTTAACCATGTTGTGTACAAAGTTTCATGGCCAGTTGATCTCTTAATCAAAAGTTATGTGGGTTTTGAATCTAGTGGTCGTGCGCCCTCTGTTCTTGCTCTGTTCTTCATTCATTGTTACAACAGCCTCCAGATTCGACAACAATCAAGTCTCTGACCGTATCGCTTTTCTTTTTGACCACATTCGGACCATTCAATCTCTTCTCGTTATTCTATTGAGTCTGAACTAAAGCAATTGGTAGTCAGTGCACTCTCTGGAACGTCGATCAGCTTTACGATTACATTGGTTTCGACCATGGTCAAGTTCCAGATGGCATTGCACCGGTATCGAGAGCATTCATTCTTTCGACTGCTTCACTTTTTCCTAGCACATGGAGTTTCTGACCACTCATAGATCCTTGCTTTCTCTGGTTGGTTTTTGAGTTGAATCGATCACGCTGATTCCAAATCATTCGTTGGCCTTTGACCTCGTTAGTTGTTCGACCACCTATTGATTTTTGACCATGTTGGTTATGACCATGTTGATCTTCTGGTTGCAGACTAGTTCTGACCACGTCGGTTGTTCGACCACTTGTTGGTTTATGACCACGTTGGTTACGACCACGTTGATCTTTTGGTTGCAGTCTGGTTTCGACCACGTTGGTTGTTCAACCATCTCATTGGCTTACGACCACATTGTTATGACCAAGTTGATCATTTTGATTGCCCACTGGTTCAGACTATGTTGGTTGTCCGACCATGCTGTTTACGACCACGTTGGTTTCAGCTGCACCCATTTTCGACCACGTTGGTTTCAGCTTGGTAGTTGATCTTTGATCACGTTATACTTCCATCTAGTTGTCGGATTCATGACCACTCTGTCAGCTCAAGACCACATTGTTGAAACTTACGACCACATTGTAAGTTTTCGACCACGTTGCCAGTCTCCAACCACAATCAGTTTTCTGTTGTGCTCTTTGTTACTCTAGTTTTTCAAGTGTGTTTTCAACCCTAGTCTTCATAGCTCAGTAGCTATAGGAGAAAAGGGTTAAGTGAATACTTAGGGAGAATTTGAAGGCACCATTTACCCCTCTGTTGCCTATCCAGTCCTACACTCACTAACAGTAACTATTAGCTCAATCGAAAGGGAACGAATTGACAAGGCGTCTGCTCACATGGATAACCAATGCCCCCTTTGGTACTATTTAAGGTTTGACAAGAGAAGACACAAATAACTCCAAGAATAACAACATAAATAAGAAGAGAGAAATAGAGGCAGATTATGGAGAATCAAGCAAGATCTCCCAACCAGATAGTAGATTACAGAGACAAGAAATAGCATTCTAGGGGTAGTAGCATCCATTTGTAATATCTCATCTAGAGTATCTTATAATTGGTTCATAGCAATAAAGATCATTCCCATTCTCCTCCTAAATCCTTATAATGGACGTAGACTTTTTCTCATAATTTGTAAGATGGGTAATTTGATTATTGATAGCTGGCGCCGTCCATGGGGAAGTAGATGCTGAGACTCTGAAGGTTCTTATCAGCAACATCACCTTCCCCTATTTCTATCAACATTGCCCATGCAATCATAGAAGGAACATGGGATGAGGAAAATTGGTTCGATCTGGTAGACTACGCCAACCTCGACATAGACACATGCAACCAGTCTTTGAGACTAGTGAAGTCGATTGGATAAAAGAAGACACGCTTGTAGGATCAAGGATAACCGGCTAGAGGGGGTGGTTGAATAGGAGGTCCTAAAATTTTTTAATATTAAGTTCAACAATTTTTTAACGGTGGGTTGGCCAGTACTACCATTTTTCCAAAACTCAGAATTATTCCCAAAAACATGCTCACCAGAAAAAAATGTGTAGCATGGGAGTCCGGTACTACTACCGACTAGTAGTACCAATCCATAATGGCGGTATTAAAACTGGCTGGTAGTATCATAGGTCCTAGCCGGTACTACCTTTTTTCTAACAATAGTTTTTAAAAACACTTTCAGATGCATGGATGACTATTTGTTGATCAAGATGGCACAAAGTCACTTTTCAAGCTACTAGCCATGATTTCCCTTCATAGTACGACGTCTAGCCTACCAATCCAGTCTTTCCTTCATACTCCGAGGCCAACAAAATTAAAAGGAACCAAAAGCTAAACTTTCACCTTTGTCTTGGAGCCAAGTCAATCCTTGTTAGTCTTTGCATACCATTGTTCTGTTGTTATTTGTGCTTTGGGACTAAACCTTTTATCACATCTTAGCACATATGTTAGTCCCAAACATAATATTGTCATTAATTACCAAAAGCAAATTTTAGGGGCATAGATGCTTTCAATCTCCCCCTTTTTGGTAATTGATGACAACCAACATAATGTGAAGGAAATTTTAGAGAGTTTCGAAAATACCACAAGTCTTGAAATGAGTTGTATTTTCTTGTTTTGACTTTGAACACAAATAATTTTTGAGAGAAGATCAAGGATATGAAGAAGTACATGTATTCAAGAGTATTTCAACAAATAGAGAAAAACTCCCCTAAATGTGTGCATATGAGATTTTCGAGTGATTTCTATGCACAAGTTTAGGTTTTGGAAATTTTGATGGAGTTTCCTTTATTTGTCAAATTTCAAGGAACTTCTTAAAAGATAATAAGCATATGTATAAACATGAGTAGTAATATTTAGAACGTGCTAAACATGAACAAGAATGAAATAGCCAAATAACCATAGCATATTCACAAGCATCAAGCATAAAAGTTCTAACTATTGCAAGCAAGCCACACATAGTTCAAACATATAAACTTAAGTTTCTTACATAATATGTTCTTAAATAAAATATCAATAGATAGATAGGTAAAACCTCATCTTCTTGCATCTTCTCCTTCTTTGCCTTGCCCCACATTTTATCCCCAATTTCTCATCTCATTTTCTCCCCCTTTGGTATCAAGTACCAAAAAGAGCTATTCATGAGTTGGAGAATCATGACGATAATGTTGACATTGATAGAAAACTAGAGAGTTAGTGACCATCAAGGAGGAAGGATGCTCATGTATGCTCACATGCTGAGTCAAGGTAGTGAGCTGATTGTTGGTCTTAACTTGCTTATCTTGGATTTGCAAGACAACTTCGAAGATCTGGAACAAAGAGATTGGGTCAGCTGCAGGTGGTGTGTCCTCATGCTCTTCTTCTTCTTGAGCTCAAGGAAAGGTAGTGTAGGGGACTAGAGCAACTTCTCTTGGTTTGTATGGCTTGTGAGGTGCCGGCCTTGCTCCTCGATAGTTTATCTTTCTCATGATAAGGGCCATGATATATGGAGCAAAATAGATCCTTTTGACCCTATCATTTTTGGAGGAGGCAATTTCCCTGATTATGAGGTCAACCACATCAAACTTTTGTCCATTCATGACACAGTCAATTATGTTCCAAGCATCATTTTTGGAGGAGGCAATTTCCCTGATTATGAGGTCAGCCTCAGTATCAAAGTATGATGTGCCTTAGTAGCTCATCCATAGAGTAACAGGGTAGTAGAAAGAGCCAATGTTATACTAATACAATGGATTAAGCATCAAGTGTTTGACTAGTTAGTATAATGGTTAGGAACGCGGGTACAAGAACTTCCCTTTATATTATGGGTTGTTCGGACCACGACCAGTCATGTGACCGGAGAATCACCTTTCTTCCTAGTTTATGGAGTAGAAGCCATGCTTCCTCCAGAATTAAAATTGACTTTACTCAGATGAATCATTATAGTAACAACGATCAAGAAGATCATATGGTCAATTATATTAATTTCCTTGAACAGCGAAGAAATACAACCCTAATCTGATCTGCAGTTTACCAACAAGCTATACGAAGGTACCACAGTTGTAAAGTACTATCTCACAGCGTAGCTGTAGGAAATCTGGTCATCAAAAAATTCAAAGCCAAGCAAATCGTAATAAACTTTTGCCTAAATAGGAAAATCCTTACACTATGGTCGAAGTCACCAGACTACATTCGGTATGACTAGCCATGACAGATGGGTGTATTCTTTCAAATTCCTGGAACATTGATCAGTTATGTAAATTTTATGTATAGTGTATTTCCTTATTTCTATATTTTAATAAAGTTCCTTTTTTCTTCTGTTATTTTTTCACTGAGCATTTTTATCTGTACTTCTTTATCCTAATGTTGGTCTTGATCTATCACTATTGTTTAAGTTCTCAGAGAAATATCCATATTTCTCTCGAAATCCCTTCTTAGGGATGCTTTCACTTTATTGGCTTTGACACTTTTGCTAAACGCTAGGTAGCTTCTTATCATAACCTTGACAACCAAGCTTCCCAGAATAATCTGCATTCTTTCCTCAAGGAGAAAAAGTAAAAAACACACAAAAAACAAACAATTGATAGGGTCTTTTATAGATCAGGGGCTCAAAGGCTTCATTTCTTATTTCTTCATTCTATTCTTGTCTTGTTTACTCTAGTCGGGATATGGAAAACCTCCTAGTCAAAATCTCTGATCTCTGCATGTGGTCATGCCCACTAGAAGGATTTTTCTAGTGACAGTCCTTTTCCTACCATCTTTACTACTAGTTGAAACTGGAGATTGAATATGTTCAAAGGAGCATTGTTCATGCCTTTCATCCTCAGCCATCCTACGACTAGGTCAGATAAGCTAACAAATAAACAAACTTATCTTCTTAGCATGTATTCTTACATAAGTTCTTATTATACATAAATGCACAAATCTATGCCCTAGTGCCTCTCTAGTCATCTTACTACTATATTATATCGCAATTATGGCAAAGGCTTCTAAGACTAGT
Source organism: Dendrocalamus latiflorus (assembly GCA_017311315.1). Taxonomy (NCBI): domain Eukaryota; kingdom Viridiplantae; phylum Streptophyta; class Magnoliopsida; order Poales; family Poaceae; genus Dendrocalamus; species Dendrocalamus latiflorus. The sequence goes on from CM029623.1 coordinate 10,481,201, forward strand.
TGAAATCTCTCATTGGCTCTATCCATCATGAGAATTTCCCAGTGCTATTAGATCCATTAAGACTCATAATCAAATGTGCTAAGATATACCAAGTACATCATAATACTAAGAAAGTAGTCAGGGGCTAGGAGAGATATGACTACTCATCAAATTAGAAGAAATGACATAAACTTTATTACTACCAAAGGTAAATTTTTACATAATGCATACAAATTACATTATAGCTAACTACTCATTGGAGCCTCCCGACTAGCCACTGTTTGATGGAGATCCAACTTTCATCTCATCAATGATCTTGTTCTTGAAGGGTTTCACTTCTTTAAAGAAACTTTTCCACTTCTTTCTCTGAGTAGTTGAACTTTGCTATGAGTGGTTGAAGATTGAGAGAAGAGTTGGAGGCCTTAAGCTTTGCTAAGGCAAAACTAACTCCATCTACAACAGCGTCTCGCATGGTCTACTCGTGGTGCTCCTTGAAGTAGCCAGCAGGTCTCAAAGGATTTCGAGATTTTTACCAAGACAACTCACCTTCTCAATTAGTTCCTTTGAGGAAGAGGTAAGTGCTTTCATGCCCATCTCGGCAAGCATACTGTTGAAAAGAATGATCTTATCTTGAAGATATCCTTGAATGTCCTTCTTGTTCTCCTCCTCAGTACCAAGTGCCTTTTTGAGTTCTTGAAGCTTTAAAGCTTACTCCGCATGAGCAGCTTAAAGTTAGTTAGGACAAATTCAAATTATAACAAACTGGTTAGATAAATGATCAGTTACATTGGTTCTTCTTCTAGTAAGCCTCAATCATTTCCTTATGCTTAAGGGCATTGTCATTAAATCTGGTAAACCAGCCTTTGATCGACTAGTCCTTAACTTTACACTCCTCTTCCATCTTTAAAATCATAGCTCCCTTTGCCTTCGCTTCCTTTTCAAAACTTTCAGATTCTACCGACCATGATAAGGAAGGAAATAAGAAAAAAGTGAAGACTTAGAACGAATAAAGGAATAATCAAGAAACAACTTACTTCTAAATTGGAGATTCTTCTCCTTGTGGGTCTTAAGGAGTTGTTTGTTCTCAGTCAATGTCGACCTGAATAGTTCCCTCTCCTTTTTTTAGGGTATCCTCTATTAGACCATGTTGTTTGGTCGTAAATTTAGTGGTGATGAATAATTGATATTTGGGTTGTATGAAATTTGCGTTTGTGAAAGATTTGGTCAATACGCTATTATTGGTAAAGTTTTTAGGACAGCATTTTAACCACAGCTGGCTTCAACTACGGTGAGTCGACCACGGCAGGTTTTGACCATGGTATTTTGACCATGTCAAGCTTTGACCACGGCATTTCCATCATGACATTTCAATCACGGCAAGTCGATCATGGCATTTAGACCACGACAGAATGACCATAGCAGGTAATCGATTGACTTCAACTAAGATCAGTGAACCGGTTGTAAGTACAATAAACTGATCGTACATAATAGTGAATCAATCTTAGCTATAGTCAACCGGTTGGTGGTTGTAAGCTTGGCTACTGCAGTAACTGGTCGATAGTCGTAGACTTTGCAGTTGGCTGTCGTTGTCCTAGGCTTTTTGATTGGTTATCATAGACCTTGTGATCTGTAGTCAAAGGCTTCACAGTAAGTTACCATAGGATTCATGGTCGATACTCGTAGACTTCATGGTCGGTACGAGTGATTTAATTCTTGTGATCTTCGAGTACCTCGAGTACTCGTGTTGGGTTAGTGCCTTCTTTTGTTACTATTGAAAATACTGCTAATGTTGAAGCTAATGCTAAGGTTAGAAATATCTTATTGCAAGGTTTAATTAGAAATGAGTTTATCAGAATTGCTCACATTAAATCTACAAATAAAATCTAAACTACTCTAGCTGATTATCATGAAGGAGAATTCTAAATTTGAGATGAAACCTAGAAAATCAGAGGATGCTCTTTTTGATCGCTTCAATAAAATTGTCAGTGATTTGCAATCTGTTGATGTCACATATTCTGATTCTGACAATACTCGACAAATTCTAAATTCTTTGGATATGTCTATTTGGAATGTGTTAGTCACTACTATTAATCATTCGGTTAGCATGGAAACACTCACTTTGAATGATCTATATTCCAAGATGAAAACACATGAGATTGATGTTTTAGCCAGGATAAACAAGACTAATTCTTTGGGCTTAGTGACTAACCAAGCTAACAGTTCATCAAGTTTTTCTAGTGGTTCTTTGTCTGCATTATGCTCTATTTCAGATGAACAATTAGAGAAAATTCCGGAAGAGTAGCTTGTATTTCTCTCCTACAGGGTGACTAAGGCAATCGATAATATCAGAATAAGGCGGAGAGGAGGTCCTATTAGATGCTATGAGGGTAGTGAGCTTAATCATATCAAGTTTAATTATCCCAAACTGAAGAGCAAGTAGGTCAATGATGACAAGACACCTACTTGTCACTTTCGATTCAAGAATACCCCAAGCAAAAAGCACAACTATCACAAGGTGGTCAACAAAGTACTTTCAGCACTTGAGAAAATTGATTCGAGCAAGGTTTAGTCTGCAAGTGATGAAAAGGACAATGGCAGAAAGGCAAAGGAGGTGGACTTCACAGGGATGTGTTTTATGGCAAGTGAGGAGCTCGACAATGATGATCTCTACAGTGATCTCTACAGTGTTTTATGTGTTTTATACTGATTTATCTCGTGTTGTACTTAGATGGACTGAGGAGCTCAAGAAATATAAAAAGAAAGTTAAAAAATCATGATTTTATTATTGATAGCTTAAATTCTAAAATCAATAGATTGAGAGCTTCTATTCCCAATGATGATTCCTGCGGGTCTTGTCAAGTCTTACATTTTGAGTTGAAGTCTGCTAGAAAAATTAATACATCAAACTTGGTTCAACATAGTAATGTAACTAATAAACTTGATAACTTGAGATTGCCACATGATTGTTGTAATGAAAAGTTAAAACTTGCAAATGATGAAATTGAAAAGATCAGGTCTAGTTCTTCAGCTCAATCTAAAGCTTGCTCTAAGTGTGATTTGCTACAAGCTAGACTGAATTCATCTCAAGAATAAATTCAACAAATGCTTTATCATAAGACTCTGTCTTGCTCTAATTGCCCTGAGCTTAACACTAAAATAGAAGCATTGACTAGACAACTTAATGATTTTGCTAAAAAAGAGAAATTGGTTTAGTCTTGTGCTTCTAAGGAGCTTGCAAATGAATATGTTAAGTGCCCATCTTGTTCCATACTATCTAAAAAATGAGTATCTTAGGAACACTTTAGAGAGATTTTTTTGGTAAGAAGAATTTGAATATGATCATAGACAAGTCAAAAACTAATGTGAAAAATCATGGTCTAGGATTTAATTTATTAAGCATACTAAGAATAATCCTCCTAAAGTTGTCAAGGTACTTGAACTAAATTGAAGTAGAGTCTGAACCAAAGCAAGTTGTCTTTATATCTATTGGTTTTGCAAAAGAGTACTCTACCAAACTGAGTGCTATAAAGTTGGGTAATATGATCACTCATCGAGTCAGGTATCAATGCCCTCATTGTGGTAAACATGGTCATTTGGTTCAATTCTGCTTTAGAAAAGTAAAGAAAGAGAAGAAAGAGAGGATAAAGGAGCATTTTTTACCAACTGCTTCCCATAGTCGAATCAGTGTGGCTAGACCAAGCACTCAACCAGTTAGTTCTCTTGGTCGGTCCATAGTGGTCGAACAAGAGTTTTGACCAGTTGTCTTGATGGGAACGGGGTCCCGATCTTCCAACAGGTTCTGGGTAAATTCGATTTGGTGGAGGCGCGACACAAATCGATCCGGCTTCCGAACGACACGTTCTGAACCCCGCAATCGCAGCACCACGTCTCCTCAGGTTATCAACCGTGCGTAGCCCGGTTGACCTCGCCAAGAAGGCTAATCCTCGCCTGCGAATCGAAGAACACAAGCAAGAACAAGGAAGAACACAACTGAATTGCAGATGGATAGATTTAGCACTCGAAAGTTGGGGTCTCACAAACCGATGAACGGCGAATTGTTCAAAGACAAATCAATCTAAGCAAAACCCAAACCCTAATGGTGGGGGTGGCGGCTGGATATAGAGGAGTTAGGGGCGTGCAAAACCCCTGGACGCGCCCCTAATGGGCTCCCACACGATACAAAGCCGATCGGCCCAAAAGACGGTGGCGCAGCACCCTGACAGATTCTGAATGCCCACTTGTTTCGACGATTCCTGTTGACTCAGAAGGAATTTTGACATGGGACCAAAGCCATTGGAAAGGTGGTCTTCTCAGCTTTCCATACATATGTGGAACGTCCAAAACGGAGTCCGGATGCGATCTGGGTGTCCGTTTTAGTGTGGTCTGGTCCTGGACTCCGAATTGGATTCGAAATCGGTTTGAGTTGGGCCTCCAACATGATTCGACCGCCCTTGATGGACTTGTGCGCCTTGTAGCCCTTCTCCAAGTATTTCCAGGTCCTCTCCATGGTTCCTAATCATAATTAAATCATTAGGTAGCAATCTATTCTCAAATGGACAAAAGAAAGTACTTAGGAACGAGCTCACCTGTAAATTCAATTGTCGGGCGCGAGCTCTAGTGATTGGTCCTTGAATGTCAAGTGGAGGAGTGTTGTATGTATCCGAAGAAGTGATGTCCTCATCATCCTCCCCCTCTTGAAGCGGAGTTGTCCTCAACTCAGCCTCATCTTCTTCTCCCAAGTATGGCTTCAAATCTGAAATGTTAAAGGTGGGACTAACCCCAAACTCGGGAGGCAACTCAAGTTTATATGCATTATCATTTATCTTCTCAATTATCTTAAAAGGACCAGCAGCTCTAGGCATCAATTTTGATTTTCTTAACTCAGGAAATCGATCCTTTCTCAAGTGCAACCAAACAAAATCACCCGGTTCAAGTTTAACTTCCTTTCGACCTTTACTACCAGCAATCCTATATTTTGCATTCATCTTTTCAATGTTTGCCTTAGTAGTCTCATGCATTTTGACAATAAAATCAGCACGCTCCTTAGCATCATTATGAACTCTCTCACTAGTAGGCAAAGGTAAAATATCAATGGGGGCACGGGGATTGAATCCATACACTACCTGAAAAGGACTTACCTTAGTGGTGGAGTGTTCCGCTCGATTATATGCGAACTCAACATGCGGCAAACACTCTTCCCACAACTTCAAATTGTTCTTCAAAATAGCTCTCAACGTGGTAGACAATGTGCGGTTCACCACCTCAGTTTGGCCATCAGTTTGTGGGTGACATGTTGTAGAGAACAGCAACTTTGTACCCAACTTGTTCCATAGAGTACGCCAAAAGTGACTCAAGAACATGACATCACGATCTGAAACAATAGTAGAAGGCATACCATGCAAACGAACTATCTCTTTGAAAAAGAGGTCAGCAATATGAACGGCATCATCGGTTTTATGACATGGTATAAAGTGAGCCATCTTAGAAAAGCGATCCACAACAACAAAAATGCTATCCCTCCCCCTCTTAGTCTTGGGCAATCCTAAAACAAAGTCCATAGAAATATCTGCCCACGGAATAGAAGGAACAGGAAGAGGCATATATAAACCATGTGGATTCAAGCGAGACTTAGCTTTTTGACATGTAGTGCAGCGAGCAACAAACCGCTCAACATCTCGCCTCATCTTTGGCCAAAAGAAGTGTGTGGCCAGAACATCCTCTGTCTTCTTAGCACCAAAATGTCCCATCAAACCGCCTCCATGCGCCTCCTGCAACAACAAAAGACGAACGGATCCAACTGGAATGCATAGGCGGTTAGCTCTAAACAAATACCAATCATTGATCATGAATTTATTCCATGCTTGTCCCTCTTTACAATGCAACAACACATCCTTAAAATCAGCATCATAAGCATATTGTCCTTTAATAGTTTCAAGACCAAAAATGCGACAATCAAGTTGAGACAACATGGTATAGCGTCGAGACAAAGCATCAGCAATCACATTATCCTTCCCTTTCTTGTGTTTAATGACATAAGGAAAAGATTCAATAAATTCAACCCACTTAGCATGTCTACGATTCAAATTGGTTTGACTACGAATATGCTTAAGTGATTCATGATCGGAATGAATGACAAATTCTTTAGGCCATAAATAGTGTTGCCACGTCTCTAAAGAACGAACAAGAGCATACAATTCTTTATCATACGTGGAATAATTAAGAGCAGGACCATTCAATTTTTCACTAAAATAGGCAACAGGTTTGCCTTCTTGCATCAAAACACCACCAATACCAATTCCGCTAGCATCACATTCGAGCTCAAAAGTCTTACCAAAATCCGGAAGTTGGAGCAATGGTGCGTGTGTAAGTTTGTCCTTCAAAAGATTAAAGGACTCCTCTTGTGATGGCCCCCAATGGAACACGACGCCCTTCTTTGTCAACTCAATCAATGGTGTCGCAATGGTGCTGAATTCTTTGACAAAGCGGCGATAAAATCCTGCAAGGCCAAGAAAACTCCGCACTTGGGAGACCGTCGTGGGCGTGGGCCAACTCCATATCGCCTCCACCTTGGCTCTATCAACCTCAATGCCCTGTGGAGTCACAACATAGCCAAGAAAAGAGACTCGATCCGTGCAAAAGGTGCACTTGTCAAGGTTACCAAACAAACGTGCATCTCTCAAAGCATTAAAAATAGCACGTAAGTGATTCAAATGTTCATCCATGGACTTGCTATAAATCAAGATATCATCAAAGTAAACGACCACAAATTTGCCAATGAAAGGACGTAAAACCTCGTTCATTAATCTCATGAAAGTGCTAGGTGCATTAGTTAACCCAAAAGGCATGACTAACCACTCATACAAGCCGAACTTAGTTTTAAAAGCAGTTTTCCATTCATCGCCAAGTTTCATTCTTATTTGGTGGTATCCACTACGCAAGTCAATCTTTGTGAAAATTATAGCACCACACAACTCATCAAGCATGTCGTCTAGCCTAGGAATAGGATGACGATACCTTATAGTAATGTTGTTAATGGCTCTACAATCTACACACATACGCCAAGAACCATCTTTTTTGGGAACCAAAAGAATAGGAACAGCACAAGGACTAAGGCTCTCACGTACGTACCCACGGTCCAAAAGGTCTTGGACTTGTCGCTGAATCTCCTTAGTCTCTTCAGGATTGGTCCTGTACGGCGCACGGTTTGGCAAACTCGCTCCAGGGATCAAATCAATCTGGTGCTCAATCCCTCTAATGGGTGGAAGTCCTGGAGGTATCTCATCAGGGAAAACATCTCTAAACTCCTGCAAAAGGTTAGTGACAGGAGCAGGCAAAGTGCAAGGCATATTATCAAGAGAAAATAAGGCATCTTTGCACACAAAAGCATAGCACGTATCATGAACATCATCAATTTCAGCAAGGTCTGATTTTGTGGCAAGCATAACAGAATTTTTCAAATGGATTACTTGCTGTTTTTCAGATTTATCATGTTCCTTTGTATCATTAGCAGCAGCAACTCTCTCCCTATCGGCCTCTATAATCTCAGCTGGGGTCAAAGGCAGTAAAGTAACTTTCTTTCCCTTATGCATAAAAGTGTATTTGTTACTACTACCATGGTGTAAAGCATCATTATCAAATTCCCAAGGTCGACCCAATAAAAGAGAGCATGCTTGCATGGGAACCACATCACTATCAACATGATCAACATACCCACCAATGGAAAAATGGACTCGGCATGTTTGTGTTACCTTAGCTTTTCCAGAATCATTTAACCACTGAATATGATATGGATGGGGATGCGGTCGCGTGGTCAAGCCAAGCTTCTTGACCAAATCAGAACTCACCAAGTTGTTGCAGCTTCCTCCATCAATGATGACACGTGCACGCCGGTTCTTGATTGCGAAGAAAGTCTGAAACAAATTATGGCGTTGAAGCTTATCGGGTTGTTGTACCTGTGTGCTGAGGACTCGCTGCACAATGATGCTCCGTAGCGTCGCTGTGGACGCCCCACCAAGGACCAAGTCGTCATCACCACCGCCATTGTCGTCCGAGGTAGCAGCAACATCATCATCCTCCTCGACATCTGAAGTGCTGATGTAGCCTCCATCTTCTGTGGCGATGTATGCCCGTTGGCTAGGGCAATTCTTCTGCACATGACCAAGCCCATGGCAGCGGTGGCACTGAATGTCGGAGGAGCGGCCCGTTGAAGCCACAGAAGAAGAACTCTTGGCTGGAACCTGCAAAGAATTTTTTGTAGCATCTGCAAAGCGTGTCGTGGAAGGTGGCTTCGGCGGCGCTGCTGCAATCTTGTTCACAGGTGGTGGAGGAGAACGAAAACTCGAAGAAGACTTGGGCAGTCCCGTCGATGTAGTCGTGCGCGGCGTGTAGAAGGGTCGTCCGGTGCTTGCCTTCGCTGATTCCTTGCGTTCCTGCAATTCTTTTTCTGCAAGCATAGCAAGCTGGAACAACTGGTTGACAGTAGTAAATTCTTTATAATCAACAATGTCCTGAATTTCACGCCGTAACCCCCCGTAGAAACGACAAATCTTATCATCCGTGTCCTCAACAACCCCACAACGCATCATACCCTTTTGAAGCTCAGCATAATAGTCCTGAACAGAACAATCACCTTGTTCTAAGCGCTGCAATTTTTTTCGCAAATCAAGTTTATATGTGGGAGGAACAAAACGATTACGCATATCTTCTTTTAACCGTTCCCATGTATCAGGTTGTAAGCGCATGTTACTTAGTTCATTCCACCAGATAATAGCAAAGTCCTTAAACTCACTAGTAGCTTGTCTAACTCTATGTTGTTCAGGAACCAAGTGAGAATTAAATTTCTGCTCTACCGTCATCTCCCAATCAAGATATATATCAGCATCATAAAGACCAGCAAAAGATGGAATGGTAAACTTGACTTTAGCAAAAGGGTCATCGTTACCATGACGGTTCTGGTTATTACCTCCCATACCATGTCGGTTTTGCTGAAGACGCCGACGTAATCGTGCATCTTGTGTCGCCCGCTGATCAATGTTGCCATCCGCATCATACACTGTGTCATCATCAGGACGATGGCCATCATTGACAGGTGGCAGGCGTGCCTCCAATGTGTCCATCCGACCAGTGAGGTCAGCCAACCGCCGCTCCACCCGCTCAATGCCTTCCGTGGTGTTCAACTTGGCAATGGCGGCGACGATGGTGTCCATTCTCGCGCCGAGTGAAGCATTTTGTTTGTCGAGCGCAGCTTGTAGCTGACCGCGACTAACACACTCGTTGAAATCAACCGGTGTCTCGCCCCCTTCGTCTCCTGCCATGGTTAGTGGAAACACAGGGAAAACAAAAGGATTATCCCTATCAACTACAAATGAAGGGCAGTGGGATCTCGCAAAGGAAGTGTCTTACCAAGCTCTTACAAGTGTTCTTACCAAAGCAGCAGGTGGTACAACCGGTGGCTGGTTCGTGAAACCATGACGAGTGTGGGTACGATTGCAAGGGTCAAAACTGTGCTATCCAGAAGTAGATATATGGAGCTTGGAAGGCCAAATATGTCAGTGGAACACAAATCAATAACAGATAGTAATGCTGAATAATTGTCCAAAGCACTGGTCCTAGTTGCTGGCCTAAATGTGTCCTATATCAGTGTTAGGATATGATGAGTAAGGAGTCAAGATCAGAATAGTAAGGCAAAGACAGCAACAAAGATGGCCAGGCACTGAGAGACTTAATGCAGCATAAGCACAAAACAAAAGAAATTTCTGTCACCTAAAACTGTGCTCTTTCTTTTTTTTCTTTTTTCTTTTAGGCACGGAACTCAGGTGCCTTTGCTCTCAGGCAAAACCAGGTGCCGGAATTTTTCTTTTTTTTTCTTTTTTTTCTGTTATTTTTTTCACAAAGCAGAGCACAGAAATAGGAACCACACAAAGTTTCACCTCAATCTAATGTAAGGTGTGGCCTACAGAAAATAATGAATGTACTGGAAATTCGGTGAATCAATTTCAGAGCTCGAGTACTGCACTTTCCAGGCCGAATTTGGGCAAAATAAATTCGCCAAAACCCGACTGAGTCGGTCGGTTTCGGAATCAAATTTAATTTCACCCAATTTCAAAAAAAAATCTCCTGATTTCGAGTCCGTATGCAAAAGTTATGGCCGTTTGAAGATGGGACTCCGAGTTATGGTTTCTGTGGAGGCCGAAACGAAATCGGGTGGAGGGAATTGGAGGAAATTGGTGGCGGAAGCTCGGGGAATGGTGGGGGATGGTGGTGTGTGATCACGAGACGTGAAGGATGACTCAAACAGAGGGTGGGATATGGGTGGGAAAACAAAAACAGAGGGTGGAAAACGCGATGGATGACGGCTAGGGTTTGTATGAAAGAGATGTAGCGGAAGCAAGACAACCCGAAACAAAACACGATCTAAACCAGCAACACAACTCGACTAAGGACACAAACTCAACACTACGGACTCTGGAATCAAATTGTGCAAAGGCTAAACGAGATCTAGGACAGGAAACAACCTATGACTACAATTTTTTTTGTAGGGCTTTTTCATGGACTCTAGGACGAAACCGAAAACAACAAAGGAGGGTAACGCGAACCTGAAGGAACACCTGAAGCTCTGATTACCACTTGATGGGAACGGGGTCCCGATCTTCCAACAGGTTCTGGGTAAATTCGATTTGGTGGAGGCGCGACACAAATCGATCCGGCTTCCGAACGACACGTTCTGAACCCCGCAATCGCAGCACCACGTCTCCTCAGGTTATCAACCGTGCGCAGCCCGGTTGACCTCGCCAAGAAGGCTAATCCTCGCCTGCGAATCGAAGAACACAAGCAAGAACAAGGAAGAACACAACTGAATTGCAGATGGATAGATTTAGCACTCGAAAGTTGGGGTCTCACAAACCGATGAACGGCGAATTGTTCAAAGACAAATCAATCTAAGCAAAACCCAAACCCTAATGGTGGGGGTGGCGGCTGGATATAGAGGAGTTAGGGGTGTGCAAAACCCCTGGACGCGCCCCTAATGGGCTCCCACACGATACAAAGCCGATCGGCCCAAAAGACGGTGGCGCAGCACCCTGATAGATTCTGAATGCCCACTTGTTTCGATGATTCCCGTTGACTCAGAAGGAATTTTGACATGGGACCAAAGCCATTGGAAAGGTGGTCTTCTCAGCTTTCCATACATATGTGGAACGTCCAAAACGGAGTCCGGATGCGATCTGGGCGTCCGTTTTAGTGCGGTCTGGTCCTGGACTCCGAATTGGATTCGAAGTCGGTTTGAGTTGGGCCTCCAACATGATTCGACCGCCCTTGCTGGACTTGTGCGCCTTGTAGCCCTTCTCCAAGTATTTTCAGGTCCTCTCCATGGTTCCTAATCATAATTAAATCATTAGGTAGCAATCTATTCTCAAATGGACAAAAGAAAGTACTTAGGAACGAGCTCACCTGTAAATTCAATTGTCGGGCGCGAGCTCTAGTGATTGGTCCTTGAATGTCAAGTGGAGGAGTGTTGTATGTATCCGAAGAAGTGATGTCCTCATCATGTTTGCTGCGATCGAACCAGCTTCTCAAGAGACTTTTGACCAGTGTTTTTTGCTCATTTATACTAGTCGGTGGTCAAACCATTTTCATGCATTCGATTAGAACATTTTTTACTAGTGCCGTCCAGGCGATTCGATCGATCAGTTGTCAGACTAGCTCAACTGAGGAGATCAAACTGTCTTGTGGTCGAACCTGCTTTTCCATGAATGACTGGTTGAAATAGGTCAAATGCTAATGCTTCACTTAAATCCTTGCATGCTTTTCCGCCTATTCATCATCTATCTAAGTACTGGATACCTAAATCCTTATTATCTAACCCCAGTACTAAGGTACCTATGTTTGTTCATGCTCTATAGGCTCGCTGCACTGAAAGGAGAACATATGGTTCATTGACTCCGGTTGCTCTCACCACATAACCGAAGAATCACGATGGTTCTCCTCCCTCACTCGTGCCCCGGTGATGAGATGATCACTTTTGGGGATAACTCTCAAGGACGAGTTCTTGTTGAAGGCACCGTGCACATCAACAACATGTTCATCTTAGCTACAGCGAACCGGTTGTAAGCACAATCAAAATGGTTGTATGCAATAGTGAACCAGTCTTAGCTACAGCAAACCGATCGGTGGTCATAAGCTTGGCTACTGCAGTAACTAGTTGATAGTTGTAGACTTTGCAGTCGACTATCGTTGTTTTAGGCTTTTTGATCGGTTGCCATAGACCTCATGATCTGTAGTCAAAGGCTTTGCGATCGGTTGTCATAGGCTCACGGTTAGTACTTGTAGACTTCATGGTCAGTACGAGTGCTTTAATTCTTGTGATCTTCGAGTACCTTGAGTAATCGTGTCGGGTCAAAGGTTGACTGATCTGTGCATGACAATCAGTGATCGGTGGTCGTTGCTACAATACTAGTTGGGTAATGGGTGGTGGTAGCAGTTGTCGGTGATACAGTATAGGCTCGATACTCGCTAGGTGGTGTTTTAGTAATAGGTCGGTACTCAGTAGTCGATGAAATAGTGATTGTTTGATGGTTGGTATAGGTACTTATGGTTTTCAAGTGTTTTGAGCGAAGCAATGGTAATTCCCAAATACTTGTTGTTTTCGAGTACTCGTTGAGCTAGCGGTCGTAATGAGTGATATAAGGGTGATTTCTGGAAAGCGAGTTGATATTGATGGATGCATAAGGGTGTGATACGAGTGTGTGGACTAATGTTGGTCAAGTCGGAAAGAACTTGTGTCGAGAAAAAGTTTCTTTGGTCTTTGCATATGCAGGTGGTGTGGAGGCGGTCATGGTCGGTGATGAGGACCGGGACTAGGATGGGGAGAACTGAGGTCCAGGCGGTCGAGGATGTCATGCGAGATGGTCGAGCTCATGCTGGAGCATGTGGAGATCAAAGTTGGTGATAAGTGAAAAAGCTACAGAAGGTGCGTTCGTAAAGGCTTCGTCATATGAGATGGATGATGTGTAGAGAAGCTATGGGAGGTGCATTCCTAAAGGCTTTGACACGTGAGATTGATGATGCGTCAGGAGGCTACGGGAGATGTTGTCCTGGAGGCTTTATCACATGATAAGTTAGAAGTTGTGGAAGAAGTCCATAACTAAGAAGGCTTAGAGATTGTACAAAACCAGTGTTTGGAAGGGGAGATAAAGTTTTGAGTTCGTGTTTGAGGTAGACATGGTTTATAATGTTAACCTACAAAAGCAGGGGGGGCTATGGGTTAATGTATGGTTTTTAGTGGATTAGAGAAGGTTTTTGTGTCATTATGAGAGGGCTTTCGTCGAGAAGGCTTTTAGAGGTGCTTGTGAGGGCGCTTTGTAAATCCACAAAAATCTAGCAATAAATATCATCCTGAATCAATCTGGTTCTTGGTTTTGCTCAAAAAGTGCTGGTGTTTGCAGTTGGATCAAAGTGTATGACTACATCCGAAGATGATCAAGAGGTTCTACTTCTGGGTTGACGATTTTGAGTACGTTCAATCTGGTCGAAGATCAAAGCTGAGCGATCTAGTAAGTAGATAAGCATCGAGTGGTTGAAATCTTCATCAACTTCTTAGAGATTTCATAAAGTAGGGGCAATCATTCACCCCCTCCCCCTCTAATTGCGGTGTTCAATCCTACATCCTTAAGCACCTTCATGATCCGTCCGGACCTTAAAAATGTTGGATGAGCTACAAGAGGAAAACACATCGCGGCTAGAACATAAAAAGTAATGAAAACTTGTTACTAGTCGTTAGCTTATCGGTGGAGGTAGCCTTCTCCTTCTCGAGGGCTAATGAACACCTAGTCACTTCTTCGATCAGAGCGATCCCTCCACCATGTGCTAAAAAAAGAGAGAGAAGAAGAAACTCAGAGAAGTTTTGAAAAGATTCAAAGTACAATAAAAGTTGTCTTAAGTACTTGCCAAGACCGCTTTATTGGCAAAGGTGGAGTAGAGCTCCTCAGGGCTAATTATCGGACCCCAGAGCAACAACTCCAGAACCCTCTGTATAAATCGTACTAGTCCAGGATTAGCTAGTGCACACAGTAGTAACAAGAACATATATCAAGCATAATAACAAACTTTATTTAACTGAATATGGGCCTGATTACCAAAGTTTACATCCACGGCCCATAGGCCAAATTTAAATATAAGCAGCGGAAGAAACCCAACAAGTCTGCCCACAGGAAAATGACAGTAAGATGCGGCCTATACGTCTTAATGCTCACCAAAATTGAAGTTGTTCTCCTCTGTTAATAGAATTTAAGATAGGTGAGCACATAAAATGTACTCCGCAAGTTACATGGAAAAATGCACAATAATGCAAGGTTGACTAGTGAAGGCGTATAGGGTTATTTGAGCATAAAATAGCATATAATGAAATACAGTAAATAGATAGAAATTACTAAATTTAATATAGTAAGTAAAACAATAATTTAAGCAAAATAATATCGTTGGAGTAGGCACCAACCTAACCTCGAGCATCCCACCCGGACCATCTTTCCCAAAAAGGTTTCATATAGATTATATCCATTCATAAGTTTTTCATAAACCATTTTGAAAAACAAAGTCTAATCTGTGAAAAACTTTACTCAACATGCCCATGACTGTAGGCACGACTATCTAGGATAGTTTATACACTCTACAGAGGTTGTACAACTTTACCTACAAGACATGATCATCTCATATTGCCACTAGATAAGCACACTTCCTATGGTGTACGGTGAGGAGATCATGATAAGGTTTTTACAATGCAAAGCCATCAATCTGGCCAAGCCAACATTAAGGTTTTACCCCAGTAAGGAATCCACCAGACTGAGACCCCCTATTGAGCCGAGTAAGACTTCACATGGCCTATGCCGCGCTCACTTTCAACCTATAGTAAGACACAGGTTGGGACCTACAAATTAGTTAGTCAGGACTACCCATACCAGCTTATGGTAGTACGATAGAGCTTTATAGCAGTAGCTTGCTGACCGGTCCTTAATTTGACTTAGGCACTATCCACATACCCCTTGTGCCTGGCAATCAACATTGTGTTACTGAACAACAATGCATGCCAACAAGCACCCACCACCTAACCATTTGCCTAAGTCTAAACCAAGTTTTATATTTTATTTTGAAATATTCCATAGCTTTTCTTGACTCACCGAAGTCAAGAATACATTTGAAAAGCTTATCATTTTATGTGAAAAATTATCCCAAACCAAAAATTATGTCTAAATAGGTCTAAGCATTTGATATAAAATTCTCAAGTGCATACTAGTGTACTAACTAGAGTTTTATTCTAGGGTAACAAGGTATCTAGGAATCAATATCAAATAAAGTATTAACAAGTAAGCAATAACTAAGTTTAAAACAAAATTAAAATACGTTGAATAGAAGTATGCATGCAGAATAATTTAAAATAATATAATTTTATTTACAAACTGGGATCAACATGATCAAGATATGTAACTTGCCATCCTTCGTGAATTGGTGAAAATTATTATCGAAGAAATCCTTAGAATCATCGTAGTCTACACGTGAAAATAAACCACCAAACTCAAATAAAATTCAAAAATTATAAAATATATACTGGAAGATAGATTGTGAATTTAGGAATTTGAATTATCAGATTCGGAGTTCGGACAGTGGAGAATGAGTCATTTGAAGTTTGAATGGAAGATAAAATGCTGAAATTGGAAAAGGGAAGAATATTCTAGGAAATATTCCACTCGGTGGGATAAATATAAAGGGAAAAGGGTTGTCTTGTGGGATCATCCTATAAGTGAGGGAAAAGGGGATGAAGAATAAGCCTTCAGGCCACGAACAGAGGAAGAATAGGTGCATGGAGATGGCTATGGCACTGGCAATTGAAGGCATGGGAGGTGGATACAACTGGCAAAATGGGTCGCTGGGGTGTTGAGGAACACATGGGAGGTGGTGGCACGGTGGGAGATGTGGTGTGGCGGTGGTGGCAGCGCAAGGAGCGACGCCCAGGCATGCGCTTGCATGGACGTCGGCATTACAGTGAGGAACGTGGCAAATTAGCGTGAGCATGGGTTTGGCCTCGACCCATGGAATGCGTAGGTGAGCTCGTCTTGGCCAGGGGATGATCGGAGAAGCGGGTCTACGGTGAACGGCGGCCGACATGGGTGGTAATGGTGGCGGCTCTCCACGGTGAAGCATTAGGTAAAGTGAGACTTGGAACATGTAGAGGAGATGTTGGTGATCGTGTAGTAGGAAGAAATCAAAGAACAGCTCACCGGAGACGATGAATCGATGACGAAAAGGAAACATAGGTGGTTTTGGAAAAAAAACTTTATTCCCATCAATTGGCTGTATCAAAACCAAATTAAATTGGTGGGTAGGTTGCTAAGATGCTGGAACACAATGTAACGTGAACAAAAATCAAAAAAGATCTCCGAAGCAAAAGATGACACGATGGAGTGAGGAGGTGAAAGCATCTAGGCCCCTAAGAACTTTGGTTTTGGTAATTAATGACATTATGTGATCATGGGACTAATATGTGCGCTAAGTGTTTGAAAGGATAAGTCCAAATGGTGAAGAAAGAGGGTCATAAAATATTTCACAAAGATTCAAAGAGTTCCAAGGCGACAAGATAAATAGTTTAGGGCTATTTTAATTTTACCGGTCTTGGAGAAAGGGTGAAAGACCGGATTATAGGATAGATGCCGTACTATTAAGAGGGATCATGATAAAAGGCTAGATCACATGCAAATATGTCTCTTGGATCAATTTAGGATCATGCATACATTTAGAAATTAAAATTGAATCAAAATCATGCAGTGTCAGAATTTTCGGAAGTACCGACATTCAAAGCGCGGAACTTCCGATCGGGCGGAAGTACCGGGCGCCCGGGCGGAACGTTTTTTCCAGAGAGCGCCCAAAGTTTAAGTTAGTCTCTCGGAAATCGAAAGTACCGCGGGGTGAACGGCGGAACTACCGCAAGCGTGGAAGTTCCGGCCTCCCGAGCGGAAATTTAATTCCAGAGAGTGCCCAGAGTAGAACTTAACCTCTCGAAAAACGGAAGTACCGCGGGTTGAACTGCGGAACTACCGCAAGCCCGGTAGTTCCGGGCATTAGAGCGGAACTTTATTTCCAGAGAGCGCCCAGAGTTAAACTTGAACTCGCTGAGATCGGAAGTACCGGAGAAATATCGGAACTTCCGGGATTCCAGAAGTACCGCGATTTTAATGGCGAAAGTACCGCACTCATTGACCAACGGTTACTTCTGACTCTCTGACATAGCCGTTCTGACCAGGCGGCGGAAATCCGGAAGTAGCCCATATAACTGCGGTAGTTCTGATTTTCCTTATTTTTTCAGGATTGTTTAATGTAATGGCTAATTGAGGTTGGTGGGGGTATAAATTCAACCCCACCAGCACAAGGACATGTTGTTGAACCCCCCATTGAACATCTTTAAGCTTAGAGCAACCTCTCACACCTCTTTTCTCTCTTGTGCATTAACTTGAGGTAGTTGAGCGATTTCTAGTGCATTGCATCCTAGTTTGATCCATTTGGCACTTATGTGTGATCAAGCCGTTGTGGTTCATTACTCTTGGTGCTTGCCGGCACCTAGACGGCTTGGCGGAGTTTTCGGTGATCTTCTCAAGAAGGTTGTGAGAAAGCCCGGAAGACTGTGAAGGCTTGGAGCTCGCCTACCCGGAGAGGGAAAGGGCTACCGATAGTGATCGAGGTGATTAGGCTCAATTCGTGGAGCCGGTCCGATTCGTTTGGGCTTACCTCAACGTGGACTAGGGGAGACCGGCAAGTCTCCGAACACCACGGTAAAAAGTGATTGTGTCAATTGTGGTTTGCTCTTTGTGCCTTCTTTCATTCAAGCAATATTACTTCATTTGAATTATTTGATTGCTTGTTTAGTTAGAGCAGCAAATCTTTGACCTAGGTTAATTGAAATTGCTCTTAGTCAATTACTTGTGCTAGAAATCTCTTGAGCCATTCTAGTTTGATTTAGTAGATACATTGTTTACTCGATTTAAGAAATTGTTAAAATTAAAATTGTTAGCCTAAGTTAGAAGAAATTTTTAAACCGCATATTCACCCCCTCTAGTCGGCCTCCTCGATCTTACAGGAGGCCAATGCACGGGGCGGGCTACGGCTTCACTGGACCTTTTTACGGTGAGAGCTGATGGCTAATGGTTTACTGAAGGTAGAACATGGAGTGAAGCTCCTATTTATAGGGTAAGATTGAGACAAACAAGTTAATTCGGTTGAGTGGAGATCAATGTCTGTTTTCAAAGTTTGAGTGCAAGATCTCAAAAACACATGGGTTTAATGGCTAGAAACTGAAAAGGAGTTGATGCTTAGCAGTGAATGAAGATGTTTTGCTAATTTTAATTTCTTTAGTGGGGAAGAATTAGTTTTTAGTTGCATGCATGGCTCACTAACTGTATTCGGCCAAGAGGAAGAAATAGGAGGGGAGAGAGTAGCAAAATTGGTTGGCTGAGTTCATGTGAAATTGAGGCTTAACTGAGCCTGAGCTTGTAAAAAATTGGATGGGTGACCTTTGGGAATTTTATTATT
This sequence comes from Dendrocalamus latiflorus, assembly GCA_017311315.1. NCBI lineage: Eukaryota > Viridiplantae > Streptophyta > Magnoliopsida > Poales > Poaceae > Dendrocalamus > Dendrocalamus latiflorus. Next base: position 10,499,750 of record CM029623.1, read on the forward strand.
TTGTGTTATTATTTTTCCAAAAAAGGAGAGAAATACCAAGAAAATTTTGGTTCGACCAAGAAAAATAGAATGACTATTTTTTAGAATTGTTTTTTAGAGGTTTGAATTTCAATTTTGAACTGAGAATTGGAAATTGAATGAGGAATTGGAATTTAAATGCTTGGATTGCACAAGAACTAAATAAACTCTAAATATTCAAAGGATGGAAGAAATGGATAGATTAGAATGTTTTACAATTTAGAAATTTGAATGGGCTCAATCGGAGCTAGGATGAAGGAGAACGGGCTTCTGGAAGTTTGAGATTAGAGAAAAAGAAAAAAAGGAATTTTTTAGAATTAGTTTTGTGAAGGAAAAGTGATCGGTAGCTACAGTGTTTGTGAGTGGTCGAAAAGACAGTGGTCGAACGGCTACCGTGGTTGAAACCGGGTGCGATCGAAAACAGCGGTGATCGAAAGTGAAAGCAGCGAAAGTTGGAAGCTATTGTGGTCAAATGGATTGCCAGAAGCTACAGTCGAAAGCAGTGGTCGAAAGGATCGGAGGGTCCGGAGAGGTTGGAGGGATCGGACAATTCGGAGTGGTCGAAGGGATTGGATGGTATGGAGAGGTTGAAGGGATCAGATGGCTCGGAGGGGTCGAAGTGATTGAATGGTGTAGAGCGGTCGGAGTGATCAAACGGTGCAGAACAGTCAACGTGTTCAGACAGTGTGGAGTAGTCGAAGTGATCGAACTATGCGGAGTGGTCGAAGTGATCGAATGGTGTGGAGCGAAGTGATCGAACGGTGCAGAGCGGTCGGAGTGATCAAACGGTATGGAGCGGTCGAAGTGATCGGACGGTGCAGAGCGATCGCAGTGATCGAATGATGTGAAGCAGCCGAAGTAATTGGATGGTGGAGCGATCAAAGTGATCGGATGGTTGATTGTTGAAGCAACGGGCTAGTCCATACTCAGAAGCGACCAGGAGCAGTCAGAGGTTTGGGGTGGCTGATGGCTTGCTGGGGTTGGAAGAGCAGTTGTAGTCAAAAGAGACCAGTGAGGAGGCAGCTGCAGTGGCGGTCTGGCTGACGGCGACGGCCGGTGAGGGGTGTAAAAAGAGGGAGAAGAGCATGAGGAATCCAATTCTACCTCCGGCAATGCTCGGTGATGATCGATGGTGGCTGGCGGTGAGGATAGGCATTGGTCAGCATTGGATCTCCGATGCAGCGATGCCTCAATGGTGAGGGGGCTCAGCGGGGGGGGCGGAAAATGTGTGCACGGTGATGAGGAAGGCAAATACCATGTCGGTGAAGTGCAGGGCAGTCGGCGGATCCCAAAATTGCTCGCTGGAGATCTGCCAGCGCTTGGCAAGGAGGAGGAGCGGCATTAGGGCATCTCAGGCATGGACAGAGGGGAATGGAGGAGCGGCGAGGTGCAGGTAAAGAGGGGTGGCTTGAGGAGGTTTTATAGGGGCTCGGGAAAGGATGCACACTAAGGCTAATGCTCGCTGAAGTTAAGGCTGGTGCAATGGCAAGTAAAGGCAGAGGGAAGTAGGGTTTAAAGAGCGGGAAACAAGCAAGGATGAAAGCGGGAGTGAAGAGGGGGCTTTCATGGCAGCTAATGTCCAGAAGAAATAGAAGGAAACGGAAGCTTTAAAAGTTCCGAGGTGTGGTCATGACACCGAATCGAGGAAGAAGAAAGGGAGGAAGGAAGGTCTAATGGTGCGACCGGCTATCGGTGAGAAAGAGAAAAAGAGAGAGTTTGTGAGACGGGTGGGGGTGAGCAGATGAGCAACACGTGGCAAACGAGAGACATCCTGGCCGTCGGCACGGGTTAAATGAAGTGGACGCACGGGATTAGATTGGTCGACAGGGATGCAATCTGAGCCAGACATGTGTCGGCACTTTTCTTTTCGATTTTTAGAAAAGCCAAGAAACTCCAAAAAGGTTTAGAAAATATCAAATAAAGTCTAAAAATTCACAGAAATTTCTAGAGCTATTTTAGACTTAGGAAAAAAATTTCCAACTCAAAGTTGGTCTTCAATGTTTTTAAAAAATATTTTTTACTTTGAAATTAATTTTAAATTCTAGAAAAACACAGAAAATCCAGCTTTAAAATAGTAAATTTAATATAGGATTTTTATATAAATTCAAAATATCATTTATTTAATAACATTTTCATTTTTAGTTAAATTACATTTAAGAAAAAGACTTTTTTTAAAGCTAAAAATAGGCGAATAAAATCTTCAAAATTCAAGCAACCAAATAACACTTGATTTTTAATTTAAATTAAATTACTTTTTACTATTATTTTTTAAATAAATACCTAGGCTGTGACACTAGCCTTCAACTCAAGGTCTAACACATTCCTCCACCAAAGATTCCCGAGTCTTCGATTATTGAAGATATAGCCCTGATCGGGAATGTCCTCAGATGAGGAGGCTTTCTTATCATCAAAGAGCTCTCGACCACCGGCCTTCCAAAGAAGGAAGGAAGTATTTCTACTTTCTCCTCCTCAACCACTGCATTGCCATCAGAGACAGGGGTCTAGTGAAACTTCATCTCCACTTCTGCATCCTTCAATGAAGTCGAAGCTACAAAAGGATCCTTGGTCGCGATGGTCTCTGTTCCTCTAGTTGATGTTTCTACCAAGTGAGGAGTTACTATACAACCATTTCCTCCTTTGATGTTTCTTCAATAGAAGCACTCGAAAGAATTACGATCGGGGTGGTAGATGTGCTACAAAACCAATGAAATAGAAAAAAGAGCAGAATAAGAACTTCAACGCACAAAGAAATTAAAAAGGTATGAATGTTTGAAATTTCCTACACCTAGCACATATCTGGCTTTCTTTATCTTGAAATTGAATCACCCTGGAGTATAATCCAGAGCGCTCGCCTTCCTCTTCTTCTTCTCGACTGATTTCACCAGTACATAACTAGTAAGGCTGGTCGAACCCTTGGTGCTTTTTGACTGGATGTTCTCACCAGGAGTAACATCCTTGGTCGACTCCTCCTCAGGGCGATGCACCTCCTCGAAGGGTCTAGTTTCCTCAACCACCAGAGCACTTGTCTCCGCCATTGTCGTGGAAGACTTGGGGGTGACCACTAGGTTCTGGACCTTCTCGGCTGCGATCACCTTAGTACTCAAGACCAATGGATCAATTGCCACTGTAGGTTCCATGGTCGTGGTTCCACCATTCAATGGATCCTCCTTTGCTCCTGTCATCTCATCAACTTCAGTGGCAAATCCCTTCTACCAAGAAATGCATTCCCATCGATGCAATTTGTCCACTCTTCGCACAAGAGCAAGAATAGGTTTGTAAGTAAAGCCCTCTGGGTCATAGTAAAAACCTTCCTCCGAGGGGATTCCTATCTTCTCCTTAGGCACTTGGATGATTAGAGCAGCATGAGACAATCCCGACGCCCCATACGACTTCTTGATGATTAGTTGTCTCTTGGGGGTCAGCAACTTTCTATGTGCTCTCCTTTAGCTCAAAGCCATCTGTCTCGACCATCTGTATGTACCAAGAATGTTATGACATACCGGTTAGAAAAAGCAAAATTTGGGTTAAGAGAATCTTTTGTTACCTTAAGCCTTTTGATCCTATCCTCCAGAGAGATAATTGCTAGGATTAGAGAAAATCCCTCCTCAGATTGCCTTAACCCTTTCCCTTATCTCGGAAGGGGATAAGTCTACAAAATCAAAATAGAAGGAGAACTTCAAGTAAGAAAAAGTGTACCAAATGACAAATGATTCAACTGATCGAAATTCTCAATCCTTACGTTCCAAGAAGTTGTTGATCGAATCTTTTGTGCCTTCATACCATAGCATGATATAGTTGCATGATTTCAAGGGACTAATTCGGTGAATGGAAAAGTCCTTCACCACGTGCCACAAAGTCAGCCCCTTATCCTTAAGATATATGATGGCTTGCACCCATCATTCTTAAGATATATGATGGCTTGCACCCATCATTGTACTTTCCCCTCCTTAGAAGAAGACCTCCATTGCAGACTCTCCACTGCTATCCTTCCTGCGAAAGATAGACTACCTTCTTTACTGACTATCATGTAGAACCAGAGCTTTTTCCTCGCCTTTCCGTTTGAAGCTGTAAGGAGCAGTTTCTAGGTGACATCGTTGCCTTTCCCGCTATCCTAGTCATCTTGCAATAGTATCTCAAGAGTTCCAAGTTACTGGAATCCATAGATACGCCTCGCACAGGTAGACGAAGATACTGAGGATTACCATCGAGTTGGAAGCAAGGTTCACCAACTCAATCTTGTAAAATTCGAGCATCTCCAACAAAGTGCGCTGGCAGCCTAAATCTGCATTCCACATATGCCCAGAAGATAGGAATATCATCGTTGTTGCTGCTTGGAAAGTTCTCCCCATTCGCCAACCTCTAGGGGATCAGAATTTTGTCAAGAATTAATCTCGTGTCCTCCAAGGCTTTCAATCTTTTCAGTCCCAAATCGGATGTCAACCACTCAGTGATCAATTTAGACATTTTCAATTGAAATGGCTAAGATCTAAGTAAAGATTGAAGAGATTCAAATCCAAAATTGGAGGGCATTAGGGTGGATAGGTAGAGAAAATTGAAGAATGCAAAAGTTTTTCTTTAGAAACCATGAAGCCAATAGGTACCACGCCGATTTATGTAGGATTTCTTCCAACTACCAATAGTAGTGGTTATGGGATTTTTGCCTAACAGGCAAAAAAACCATTCAGTTTTCTTTTGGTTGGCTTTCTCAACCTTAAGTGAATAAAAACTTCCACTTTACTCTTTTTAAAGAGTATTCTCCTACTTGAATTCCAATCGAAAAAATTCAAGTTATAAATTCACTTAAAATTCGGGCTAGCTGACAAGGATTAAATAATCCATTAAATATGACTTTGATACTCAATTAAGGCCTTAGGACCAATGGTCGTAAACTTCCAAAGGCCATGCTCGAGTACCCCTAGTCGGAGAGTCACTGTATATTCACCTGACCAAGTGTGACTCGGAGATCTCATGAACTGGTACATGGGGCCACCTCTAGGCAATTCTTCCTGTGCGGTGGATAAAGCACATGCTTTATCCTCGTCCCAACTACACGATGATTTGGCCTTACGTCTCTTACAACAACTGCCTTGCCATTGTCGTCGTGATTCTCTCCCACTGACAATAACCAAAGAGCAGTTATTGTCAGGTTTCTCTCACTGACAACAACCATTCGCTTGACCGGATGGGACGAATCGACAAGGCACCTGCTCATGTGGATAACCAACACTCCTTCGACACTATTTAAGTTTTGACAAGAGAAGACACAAATGACTCCAAGGAGAACAACACGAACAAGAAGAGATAAACAGAGAGATTATCAAGAATCAAGTAAGATCTCTTGACCAGACAGTAGATTACAAAGAGATATAACATTCTAGGGATAATAGCATCCTTTTGTAATATCAAATCGAGAACATCTTATAACCAGTTTATAGCAATAAAGACCATCTCCATTCTCCTTCTAAATCCTTCTAAGGGACTTAGACTTTTTCTTATAATTTGTAAGATCGGCGATTTGATCGTTGATACTTTTTTTTCAAAATTTCTTTTGTTAATAATATCTTTTGCATATTTCTTAATGGTTAAATCTCGTTGACTTAGGGAAAAATTGGATGGAGTGGCAAAAATGAAATGCACACTTACTGAAGGATGGCAAAAACAAAATGAGTAAAGGTAGGATGACAAAATCGAAATTACAGGCAGGAGCGAAATTTTCCCGTAGATTTAACCCACCAAACACCTGTGGATTTGGTGGATTAACTTAACCAGTCAAGTATTTTAATAACCTTTGTAACGAGGATTAATAAGAGCAACTCCATCCCATTAGTCATTTCTCCCTCTCTATTTCCTAGGATGAAGAGGCTAGCTATTATTTTCAGCTCTATATTTGAGCTAGCATTCCAATGGCCTAACTATTTGAGAAGCGAGTGAGGAGGCGCTCGCCAAATCTAGCTAGCGGCCGGGAGAAAATAGCGACTCAATAAAAATGAAGAGGAGGATAAAGAACCGGTTGGAGTCTATTTCTTGAGTCATATTAGGTAAATATACAATGAAGAGCAGGATAAAGAATCGGTTGGAGTTGCTCCCTACCGAAAAGGTCAAATAAGGTAACACACCACATCTACATATCTCCTTTTCCAATACTAATCCAACTGACCCAGCCACGTAATAAAGTGAGACATTATCTTAGGCGTTTATTACAAAACAAGAAACTGGGTTCAGCTAACCTAGTTATTTTGACACCGAATCCAGGAGCGTTCATATTAGATTTTACTTAATAGTTTTTAGCCAAGCCTTATAGCTATTGATTGAAAAAAATAGTAGTGATTGAAAAAAAAGATTTTAGAAGGAGAAATGAGTGGTGAAAAAGTGAGGAAGAAATATACGTGTGATAGGAGAGAGGAATAAGGTGCATAATACATATATGATCCCTTATCTTATCATAAAATGAGACGGTAACGAGAAAAATAGAGAAATCGTTTTAAAAAGTCAAGTATTTATATTAATTTTTAATTTTTTAAATAGAAACTAATAGAAAAAATGGTCTAAGAACTGCGTGCTGCATGTTAGCACAACGTCAGGATTAAGCTGTAGCTACACGTAGGATCGATCGAAGAGACACCAGGCGACGGGTTGGTTCCTGCATACGGCAACGTGATGAGATCACGTGCGTGGGAGCGATCTAGCTGCACCCACCGGTCAAAACCGCAACGCTCCATCTAAACCGGTTAGCTACTCCGGGCGCTCCAACAACTAAAAGCTTCTACAGTGTTTTTTTAGCCAGCTACAGTACTTTTCAGCCATAAACCACTTAAAAAGCCATATTGAGCACAGCGGACAACTTTTAATTTAAAACTGAAATTATGTTATAGAGCCGGTTAGATTTTCTTGAGTTATACAATTAAAAAAATAAAAAATAAAAACATCGTTATATCGTGAATAATGAAAAGAAAAAGGAAACAAGGCAAAAGTCAAAAAGCTAGAAAAATTAAAATTAAAAATCAATATGTTCTAACTAGTTTTTGACTTAAATAAATTAAAAAGAAAAAACAAAAAACTGAAACATTTTAGAACGGGCCTCTCAAACGAAACCCAGGTCTGAAAAAATAAACCAACGACCTCGTCCTTCTTCACTGTGGTGTCGGTGCACGCCGGCCGTACACATTCTGCCGTCTATAAAAAATGCTCCATCCAGCTGCTGCCCAACATATTGATACTAGCTGTCAATATTTGTATGCTAGGTAGTCGAAACTCGTGATGTTCAACAGATCCAGGTAGACGGTCTCTCTTACATCCACGTATGTAACGTCCTACCAAGTGCATCATGTTCACATCGATCGATCGATCGATCGATTTTCAGTTGTTCAACATGCATGATGATCGATCAGAGGTAGACGTAGCGTATTTTTAGTCTTGTGCGTCGTACGTACCTGATATGTTTTGTCTTTTTCGTGTTTCATGCAGGGTTCGAGCCTAACGTTTATATAGGTTATCAGTCATGCATGCCGGTTTGGTTGTTGTGTATAGCAGCAGTCTTTGATATATGGATGCGTATATGTATCTGGGCGATGTGTTCCTTGCCGTGATCTTTGTCAGGTAAACAGTCCTCGGTGTTTCGGCCTCGCGTTCGTTGTCTGTTCGGCCTCGTATATCCTACAGAACTTAATCTCGCTGAAAATTTTGAGCTACGGTGATTTGACTGATAGAAGGAAAATAGGGGGATTCTCTTCTCTCTCTCTCTCTCTCTCTCTCTCTCTCTCTCTCTCTCTCTTTAAGTATTTCATGTTTGGGTTTGATCAAATTGGGAATTCGGTTACCCACGGAGAAATCTTCTATGGGGACGATTTCTCCATGGAAACTGCCCTCAAAGCCGTCTGATCGAGTAGAAGTATCCCCCATTACGTGTGGTCTCTAGCAATCCCAATACAGACTGGATGGTACTGTAGCCATGGTTTAAAATTTCGGACGAAATTTCGCCGAAATAACGAAATTTTGTCTCTTTCATTACCCCTCTAAAGCACAATAGTTCGGTCAATTTTGGCCGAATTATCCCCATTTCAATTTTTGTCTAAATTTCATCTAAATTTTGATTAAATTTAATCAAAAATTTGATATTTTCATCCGAATTTTTGAACGAAATGGATGAAATTTCATCATTTCGTTTGTTCCGGTGACCGCTGAAATTATTTTGAGTATTTCGTTTGTTCCGGTGACCGCTGAAATTATTTTGAGCAACTGGTTTTTGGGTATTTTTACTACTTTTATGATATAAAAAATGTAGAAGAGATAACTTAAGATCCGATGAACAAAAAATGTGGAAAAAAGAAGAATAAATTGAGCTAACCGTAAAAGTTAAACGGCATTTATATAAACAGACAATAGATAAAAAATGTGACCTATGATTAAGAAAAGATAAATTACCTTATATATAAACAGACAACCCAAAATTAAAACCATTCAAAGCTAGCAGCTGGTTCCTAGCAGATATGAAGGTGTGTGAAGCAGAATATATGTGAGTATCGGAAATACAAAAAGGTTCAGGTCGAAGTACGTACAAAGTCTTGTTGAATGGATTCTTGTCGAGGTACAAGTGTGTGTAGAATTGATGGGTGCGTGGTGTGCCGTGCAACAACCTAGTATCCCTCCGCTCTTAAATATACGATGTTTTACAAATTTAAGTGATGAAACTTCCTTAATTTTGATAAAACTATTTGACCGTTAATATGGACAAAACTATTTATATTGATCATATAAAAATAGTTCATTAGATTTATTATGAGATGTTCTTTTCAAATGTAACATTTTATACATTTAACTAATATATTGTTATATATGCAAATTAATTATCAAAGTTACTTATTAATGACCATATATCTTGTCCAAAACATCGTGTATTCTCCAACAAATTGTTTTTTGGAGAGAATAACTATGGTGAGTGTATCAAGGAAATAAATGGCGTTATCTTTTTTATTTCAACAAAAATAGAGTACTACGTACTCATTTGAGGTCGGATAGGCAGCGAATTTGAGGTTCACGCTGAAGGACTGTCTATTTGACAAGGCCAGGTAAGGAGCAGCATGCATCGCCCTTGCGTTGAAACGAGTTCCTCGGACGTAACGTCAGAGTGATGTTGGGTCACTGCGCGTGACCCCCGCGTCGCGTGAGGCTCACGCGTCAGTAACCCGGCGTAACGTCAGAGGATCTCAATTCCCCTTGCCAGGTACTCTACTTGACAGTTCTCATCTCTCTCTCTCTCTGATATTCTCTCTCTCTCTCTGATATGGAAAGCATTTCTACGGGACTGTCCCCACATGAGAACTGTCTTCATTATTGTTCAATTATAATTTAAAATTTATAAAATCATGATCAAACGTTGATAAAAATAATCCCCATATAGGGATCGACCCATAATAGTTCTCTCTCATACACACACGTTAGTTTTTGCCAACTCCTTGCACGCAAGACAATAGTAGCACGAGTGCACAACGGCGGACATTACCATGCACGACAACAGTACTGCACAACCGATGTACATATGCATGCTCAGGCTCGATCGGAGAACACAAGGCAGAATCTTTATATATCCAGGTATTAGAGCAACTCCATCCCATTAGTCATTTCTCCCTCTCTATTTCCTAGGATGAAGAGGCTAGCTATTATTTTCAGCTCTCTATTTGAGTTAGCATTCCAATGGTCTAGCTATTTGAGAAGCGAGTGAGGAGGCGCTCGCCAAATCTAGCTAGCGGCCGGGAGAAAATAGCGACTCCATAAAAATGAAGAGGAGGATAAAGAACCGGTTGGAGTCCATTTCTTGAATTATATTAGGTAAATATACAATGAAGAGCAGGATAAAAAAACACGTCACACTATTGCAGGCCGGCTGAATTATTATAAAATTGATAAGCAAACTAGTTAATTAGGATTGAAGCCTTTTTTTTATTTCCTTACCTGAACAGCTAGCAAGAGCGACAGGACAACAGTTTTGAGTTCTTTCTGTTACGACCTCCGGTAAAAAAAAAAGGTATTGTGCAAAAACCAAAATGCGAGCAGGGGATTTTGTTAAAAACCACGTACATCTCAAAGTTTATCAAAAACCGATCTGCAAGTTTTATATAGCTACAGATCTTACCTCAACCATTCCAAACGGCCAATTTACTCATTCAAACTCTTAGGAGTCAAGAAGTACTAATCGGGGATCACGTCCAATAAGAATCCTCCCGCACAGCCGCAATATTTGCGATCGCCTCTAATCATCCCTTTTCCTTGTTCCTCCATTCTCCCGTTCTTGTGTGGCACTTTATTCCGATGCTTGGCTCGTGCGCCCTACCTGTGCATGTCTTTTCTGCTCATAGTCTACAAAACTGGTCTACCGGGATTACCACACAAGTGCTATGTAGGAGCTTAAGTGAGTAAATCGGGCCTTGGGATGGATTTGTAACCATATAGAATTTGTGCGTAAGTTTTTCATAAACTCTGAGATGTAGGTAGGATTTTGACAAACTTTCCCACTTGTAGGTGGGTTTTTGCAAAAAAAACAGACAAACAAATAGATGTTGCGCCATTTGGCGTTCCAAAAGCTGCGATGGATAGTAGAGGTGGGAGACAGGCCGTGCTTTTTCGGGCCAGCCCAAAGCATGGCCGGCCCAGCACAGCCCAAGTACGGTCCGGCCTGACACGTGGTGGGCCGTCCCGGCCCAGCACGAATGGTGGGCAGGGCTAGGCCTAGATAGCCGGCACGATGGGTGGCACGGCTCAACCCGGCATGTCTTGTCGTGCTCGGGCCGGCCCAGCCCAGTGAGCACGGTCGGCACGGTGGCACGCGCCGGCCCAGTGAGCACCATCGACGCGGGGGCACGAGCGCACAGCCAGCATCGGTGCGGGAGGAGGCGACGGCGGCGCGGGAGGTGGGGGACAAGGCGGCAGCGCCGGGGGAGGTTGGGGACGAGGTGGCGGTGCCGGGAGAGGGGGGATGAGGTGGCGGGGTCGAGGGAGGTAGGGGACGAGGCGGCAGCACCGGGGGAGGTTGGGGAGGAGGCGGCGGTGCCGGGAGAGGGGGACGAGGTGGCGGAGCCGAGGGAGGTGGGTGACGAGGCGACGGCACCGAGGGAGGTGGGGGAGGAGGCGACGGGGCCAGGGGAGGTGGGGGACAAGGCGGCGGCGCTGGGGGAGGTGGGGGACAAGGAGGGGGCGGCGGCAGGCGAAGGCCGAAGGAGACGGGCGCCAGGCGCAGCCGCGTGGGAGGGAGGAGAAACCGAGGGCGCCCGGGCGAGGAGAAAAGAAGAGGATGGGAGGGATTTGACGCGAGGGAGCGGGCGGTCGGGCGACGTGGCGGCAAGGGAGTGGTGGGATGGTGGAAAAAAGGAGGAGGAGGATGGCCGAATGGGGGAAAAAGAGGAGAGGACGGCCAGATGGGAGAAAAGGTAAGTAGGTCAGTAGGAGATGTTGGGAGCTGGAAAAAGCTTGCTGATTCTTTGAGAGCAGATTGACAATGGTCACTTAAAACAGTCATATAACATATAGAACGCAGAGATAACGTTCGAATTATGATCTATATAAATTCATTCAGCTCTACCATTTCTTCACAAGCTCATTTCCTTCTCATTTCTTCTCATTTCACAACTCACAAGCTCGTTTCCTAGTTCCTGCATTTGTGCTACTTATTTATTCATTTCTTACTTTTCATTTCACAAGCACATTTCCTGCATTTGTACTCTTTATTTATTCATTTCTTACTTCTCATTTCACAAGTTTATTTCCTGCGTTTGTACTTCTCATTTATTCACTAATCACCATCCAACATGTTACCAAGAAGTCGTAGTACCAAGGAGCTCTCAAGCAGTATGCAGAGGAATCGAAGCTTGAAAAGGGCAGCAGGATGACTTAGTGTAAGCTCTCGCCGTTGCTCCCCTAGTCCTCCTCCGACCCCCATTGATGCTCGTCGATTCTCACCAAGCATGGGAGACTACGGCATGGATGACCATCATATGGATGGTATAGAGGGCTACGAGGAGTACCAGGGCAGTCCAGAGCCAACAGGGACAACAGAATTCTCTCCCCCGTCAATGGACGCCAACATTGATGGGTCTAGACGAAGGGCGAATTGCTGGAAGCACATGACCTGAAGCTAAGAAATCCGAGACGGTGAAATGGTAGAAATCGCAACTTGTAATTATTGTAATGCTAAATTAAGTGCTCATACAGCTGTAGAGACAGGGCACTTGAACCACCACTAAAAAGCATGCTTATGCAAGATGGCGGCACAGGGCCAAGGGGGAGGAGGAGTACAAACACAGCTAAACTTCGAGGCAGATGGTTCTGTAAGTACTTGGGTATACAATCTGCTTTCTACTCGTGAGGAAATTGCTAGATATATTGTTTCAGAAGATCTGATAGACCATGTGGAGGTGACCCCGTGTATGTGATGAGTAATTAACATCTGTTTTAGAAAAGTCGGGTTTGGTTTGTGTGGTTTGGACCATGTCGTTGCACGGTGCAATCGGTTTCGGTCGGACTTGGTCAAACTTGGTCGAAGTGTTTAGAATGCTTATTATTTTGATTCGACAGGTTTTGGCTTTTTCATGCTTAAGTTTTTTCTTTATGATATTGTTGATCACATTATATCGAGCGGTGCTATGTAATGTATTTCTTGTCTGTGATAGCTGCAGGACATCGAGGCGAAGTCGTGGCGAGGCACGGGATAACCGGACTAGGCACAGGCGGTGCTGAGGTCAAAACGGTCGGGATGTGCCGAAGACGGCGAGGACTCGAAGTGGTTGCGAGGCTTGGGCGGCAAGAAATGAGGAAGCTTCTCGGAAGGTGCAGGAGGGGCGTTTTGGTAAAAGCGCAGTGCTGCACAAAAGGAGCGAATTTGGTTTTGAGCTAATAGATAAAGCGCAAGAGTTGGTGGAGTAATTGGGTAAAGTGCAAATGTGAACCCGGTAGTGGAGGCTATAAATAGAGAGAGTGTTCTCTAGTAGTCATGTATGAAAATGAGATAGATTAGAGAGATGGCTTGAGAGAGTGTATGTGTGGGTTGTGTGTGTGTGCTATGAGTTCTTGATTTTCAAACGCGTATGGGGACTTAGTTCGTGTGAGATTGAGAGTAAGATGAGTTGAGAACATTCTCTAATATAAGCATTCATGTCTCTTCATCCTTCTGTGTTTCCATGTGTTTGTTTCGTTCTTGCTGCTCTGGTCTCCATTTTTACATTTCTAGTTTGACGATCATGTTCTGATTTCTAGCGGTTTGGCTTGCTTGTGCTGCTGCTTTGTAATGGGACTTGCTTCAAGGCCATTTGGTCGTTATACTCCCTAGCAGTAAACTAGCTCAAGGATTTCTATCTTTTCTTTCTTGCACCTCTGCCCCTGTTCATTTCTTTAGTTCTTTCGGCCAGAGCGCAGAATTTAGACCGGCCAAATTTCAGCCGAACAGCAGCTTATACTCTTTCCGTCAGCTTTACTCCTTTTGTGCAGTGAGCATTGATCGGTATTTGCAGTTCCTGCGTTTTTGCTTGCTGTTCTTGCTCTTTTTAGTTTTAGCTGTGTCTCTTTCGGAGGTTTAGTCTTTGCCATCCAAACTACATTTTCGGCTGCAGTTTAACAGTTTCCTAAGAAGAACAAGCATTCATTCGGCTATATGCAGCTATCTGCTCCCTCTGTTCCGAACTGCATTTCTTGTCTTGTTACTTTTCTCCTTTTTGCTTTTTGAAATTAGCCATCAGTACTTGTTATCTTTTCAGCAGGCTGTTCTCGGCAGTATGTTCAACAACTTCTGTAGTCGGCAGTTTCTTCTTTTGCAGTTTTATCTCTTTTTGTTCAGCCTTGCAGTCATGGTTTGGTAGCTGTAAATACTTCAGTTTTGGTCTGCATGCAGCTGCAGTCTGCACGTTATTTTGAGCAGCAAGTATTCACAAATTTGCCTTGCCGTATTACACGTTATTTTGAGCAGCTGATTCAGGTTTCTTTTCAGTCTATCCAAGTGCAGTATTCAGCAAGGGATATTCTAGTTTTGTGCTAATTTTCAGTTGTCGGACAGCAAGTATTCAATGTGTGTCTATTCTTAATTACTGCCGATTGCTTTTATCCCATTAAGATTGATCTTTCTCGAATTGGTAATTGAGTTCCTTTTTGTTTAGCGTATGGACAGCAGTGATTTTTATTGAGTAATTGCAGCTCCCTGCGGAAGAGCTAACCTTGTAACCCTTTGAGCTTGGTTGTGTTCCTTCTCGTAAGAATTTTCAGTTCTCGACAAAAATTACTTTTCATGTCCAGTAAGCAAATATTTCCAACTTCATAGCTACCATAGCTATTGGAGTTGAGAGTTTTGTGGATACTTTGAGGGTCGAATTTTTAGGGCTCCATTCACCCCCCCCCCCCCTCTGTCGTCGTTTCCGATCCAACAAGATCAACCGATTAGGATGGTGAAAGTCGTGCGTTCGAAATAATAATCCAACACGACTTTTGTCCACAATACCAACATGTTAGTAGGAGAACTACTACATCCAATATTTTACGGATATATCAAAAGGAACTGTTAAAACTTAAAGAACTATTCCAACAAGTTCAATTTTCTTTTGCCATAACCTCAGATATTTGGACATCATCACACCAAAGAAGTGCCTACCTTAGTGTTGTAGCCCATTATTTAGATGATAATTATAAACTAAACAAGAGAGTCATAGGATTTAAAGTAATAAATGAATCGCACATGGGAGAGGCCATTGCCGAGCGTATACTACACGTACTTGATGATTTTAAGATAGATAATAAAATTTCTTCTATAACTCTTGATGACACATCGGCAAATACAATGGCTATGAACATCGTCACCCCAAAATTGCAAACATTATTGGTGGTTATGTCCTCCACCAGAGATGTGTATGCCACATCTTGAATCTTGTTGTTCAAGATGGTATGCAAGTAATTGGTCCATACTGAACAGTATCCGTGATGCTATTCGTTACCTCACAAGTTCTCCACAAGTGGTAGCCAAGTTCGCGGAGTACTGTGCAGCTAATGGGAAAGAGCCAAGAAAATTTGGTCTTGATATGAAGGTGAGGTGGAACTCAACATATATTATGTTAAAAAAGGTACAAGGGTATGAACATGTCATATCCGTTTTTGTCAATGCCAACTCTCAAAATAATAAATTGGTAGTTACTAATTCAGATTGGCAGATTGCTAGTCGTTTTTTAGAGTTTTTAAGACCTTTTTATAAAGCAACAAAGGTTTTATCTGGTGTTTATTATCGTACCTCTTGCTTAGTTATAGAGTTTATTTGGTTAATTGTAGACAAAATTGTTAAATCTAGAGGCGATCATCTTTTAGGCCATGGCGTCGTAGCAATGGAAGGAAAATTTATTAAATATTTTGATTCTATTTCACACTTGTATTACTTTGCTCTTATTTTTTATCCTACAAAAAGGTTGGCAAGTTTACAGATTGGTATGGAGGGAATAGGTGAATACCATGGCCTTGATTATTCATAAGCTTTCGCACATATCAAAGATGAGCTTTTTAATATTTTCTGTATTTATCATGATAAGTTTGGCAGCAGCGGAAGATCGAAGGCCTCACAACAGATGCAACATAGAAAGACAAGCTTGACATCACACTTGTGGAAGAAGCTAAAGGGCAAGTCTATTTCTTCGTCCTCTTAGTCTCAGGCGGCCTCCAAGTGAAATTCTGTCTCGGAGTTGAACCACTATTTAGAGCATGATTTTGTAAATATTGATTTTGATCTTACTGGTGGCGGCAAGATAGACTTGCTCGAGTGGTGGAAGAACAACAAGCGAATCTTTCCTGTGCTGTCACATTTCGCACGGGATGTTTTCCTGGTGCCAGTGTCCACCGTCTCTTCAGAAGCAACGTTCAGTACGATATGGAGAATAATCGAAGAGAGAAGATCATCCCTTACGCCCAGAATGGTGGAGGCAATCACATGCGCCAAAGATTGGGAATTAGCCAAAGAGCGGCAACAACATCAATTGGAGGATCCCGAAATCGTACAGGCGTATGCTGACCTCGAACGCATGAACGACCTAGACATTGACGAGTAGATATTATATATGCATGTTGTAATAGTTAGTATGTACATATATTGTTACTATACTCTTTTCCTTACTCGGGAAACCCCACCCTAGAGTATAAGGTTTTTAACAAGGCAGTAACATTGTATTTTTAAAATATCAAAGAAATTCCACTTTTTCCCGAAATATTTACGTCATTGTGTGCCCATGTTTTTATGCAATTAATTCAATTTCAACTAGTTTTAACGAGGCAGGTATGAGAGAAAGGAAGATGACGACCGTCGCCGCCGCTTTCGCGTATAGTTACTTTGGGCTGGCACAGCATGAACGCTGGCACGGTGGGCTTTGGGCTGTGCTTGGGCCTGGCCGAAGGAGACGCGGGCCAGTACAGCATTGCACGGTAAGATGACTGGACCGAGCCGGCACGGCACAAAGCACGATGGACCTGGGCCGTGCCAGCACAACACGGCCCAACTCCCAGCTCTAATGGATAGTACGTGAGGGACTCAAGTGTATGATACATATTTTACATTGATCCTCAAAGTTGGGAAACATTTTTGAATGTCTCTATTTATATGTATGATTGTTCTTTTCGGCTAAGGGTTATGGTTTTTGGCTGAAATTTTTGAATTTTGGCTGTTTACGGTACAGATTACGGAGAGATAGATATTCACTTGTGATTTTAGCTGGTACAGATGTTAGGCTTTTAACGTGTAGATCGTTTAACTTGTAAACCCCGTCTTGAGAAAATCCTTCGTTTGAAAGTTAGGTACTATAGCAAAAGCTAAAAGTCACCAGCTTTTGACTTAAAGAACAGACCCTATATCAGCTAGCTAGCTAGGTTCAAGATTCCTGTATAGCCTTGGTACACAAAGACTTCAGGGGTTGAGACACGATGGGACAGCGTTTCAGCTCGTTGATGGTTGCCCTGATTTCCTTGAGCTCCATTTCGCTTCTAGTCGGTCTCATCCATGTCAGCTAGATGATAAGTTAAACCGTTTCAGGGAAATTCAGTTCCCTTGTATATTTCAAACCTAGCTAGATATTTCTTTAAAATTATTCTTGTATGAGTGTCCTCGCATGATGATAGGATCTAAAGCCGTCCCATCACTTCGCATATTATTATGATTGGATGGCCACTGGTTGTGCCTAGATCATTTATTTTTGGGTCGTCTATTGCCAAACATATATGTAGCTACATGGTAAAGTTTTTTATTTCGTGCACGTTTGATCAAAAATTAGTTAGGATATTACGAATATTGAAACTCGAGCGATAAATTGCTATTCATTATGAGAAGATTTTGGAGCATGACATGCGGATGGAAACAAGATTTATGACATACATAGAGAAAAACACGAAAGTAGCATACACAAGACATTAAAGACTTAATTAAAAGGAAGGACAACATGTTTTAGATGTATTTTTATAGTTGGTGCAATTAACTTTGAAGATTTTGTGTAATTAACATAGCTAAAGGGAGCTTAATTAGCACTAATTCATTGAACTATTAGAATTCAGAGCAATACATAGTTGTACATGTACGTACGGCGTATCAATCCCATTAGGAATTGAAATTTAGGGTACGGCGTATCAATCCCATTAGGAATTGAAATTTACGGACTATGTATACAATAATAGTGAGAGACCAGGTGGTCGTGACTCCATGTGAATGATGAGTAATTGACAAAGGTTTAGGATAGTCGAGTTTGGTTTGAGTGGATCGGAGTCGAGCCGTTGCGTGGCGCAATCGGGCTCGGTCGGACTTTGGTCAAACTTGGTCATTTGGGTTTAGGATGTATATTCTAATGTTTCGACAGGTTTGGACTTCGTCTGTGGTAAGTGTGATGGTATTTACGCTTTCATGTGTCGAGCGGTGCTATTTGACGTGTTTTCTTGTCTGTGTGACTGCAGGACATCGGGTGGAGTCGTGGCGAGACACGTGGACTGGACTAGGCGCAGGTGGCGCTGAGGTCAGAACGGTCGGGATGTGTCGAAGACGACGTAGACTCGAGGTGGTTGCGAGGCGTGCGAGGCAAGGAGCGCGGAAGCTTCCCGGAAGGTGCAGGAGGGGCGAATCGGGAAATTCGCGAGGCTGCACAAGCGGGAGCGGGCGCCGTTGGATTTAGCAGGCGTAACGGGGCGGAGACCCGTTAGCCAAGGCTATAAATAGGATTGAGGGGCTGCATGCCCACTTGAGCACTTGAGAGGGAATTAGGGTTTCCTTTAGTCAAAATAGGCTTTAGTGGTTATTTTGGCTTTAGGCTTTAGTTGTTGAGAGTGGGTGGTGGAGGCAGAGGTGTGCTCCCTGCTTGTCCCCTTCCTTGTTTTCCAGAGAGTGTGTGTTGGAGTTCATCCTCCTCTCAAGCATGTAGTGTGGTGTTCTTGAGAGGGATTGAGAGGGAGAGGATTGAGAGAAGAATCTTGTAATCATTCCTCTGTATTCAATCGTGTCATCGGGACTCCTTGTACTCTTTTTGATCTAATGAATGGAAATCTGAAGTTTTCCTCCCGAGCTCCTCTCTGTTCTCCGTTCTTCCCTTTTGAGTGATTCTATGATTTTCTCGTTTTCCTGTTGGTTCTTTTGGGAAGGCCTAAAATGGGTTACTCTGAGTTGGGGTAGTGCTCTAAGATCTCTTGATCAGATAAAATCCCAAAGACCCATTTTTAATTTCAGTTTTCCCTTTTGGAGCTTCTCTGTTCTTGTGTTTTGGTTTCTAGGGTTTTGATGGTTCTCGATTTTCCCTTCATGAGACGACCTGATTTTTGGTATGAGAAATCCCCTGGGTATTGCTAACATAACTGCAAAATCTCATGACCAAAGACTCAAGGATTGAGTGGGAATTTGATTTTTGTTGGAAGTCTTCGGTAGTTTTCAGTTTTTGTCAATTTCTGAAATTCTAGCTTGTCTGTTGAAATCTTTGCAATCCTCAAGTCCCAGGGATATATGGAACATATTCTTGAGGTTCTAGTCTGAAGAGTTCAATTT
The DNA here is from genome assembly GCA_017311315.1 of Dendrocalamus latiflorus. NCBI lineage: Eukaryota > Viridiplantae > Streptophyta > Magnoliopsida > Poales > Poaceae > Dendrocalamus > Dendrocalamus latiflorus. The sequence goes on from CM029623.1 coordinate 10,518,783, forward strand.
TTTTTTCTTATTTTCTATGTTTTGTGCTTCCTCTGTAATTTCAGTTTGCAGCCTTTTGTTGTTTTCGGTTCAGACTAGTCTCTGAACTTGCTGCTCCCCTTTGTGGCTTTGAGCTCATCTCTCGGCAAGCAGTAGGCATTGCAGTCTACTACTCTCCACGGCAGCAGGAATTGAAATCCTCTCTGAATTTAGCTCATCCAAAGCTGAACCTCTTCCCTGCTATCGGCAAGCACAACTTTTGGTAGCATTTTTTTTGTGTGCCGACAGAACTGCAATCTATGTGCTGCCATTTGCTCTGGACTTAGCTTGTATGCAGTTCAGTTCGGTTTCTTGTCATTTGGTTGGCATCAAAAATCTGCAAGCCTTGTTTAGTACTACTTCCTTTCGGCAATGGCAAAGCATGTACTGATCACTCACTCCATTTAGTGCATGTCTCTTTTTTCTTGTGCTGATTTTCTCCATTTTTGCATGCAGTTCAAACGGCGTTATTTTCAGCTGAAATTTTTACTGGTTAATCTCTGATTTATGCTGAATTTTTCAGTGTTGCATGCGTTTCAAAATTCAGAGAGATTAATTTTAATTTTCTGTGAGGTGCTGCGTTTTGCTTCTTTCTGAAAATTCAGTGTTCGATTTCTCGGGGGCGATTTTGAAGCGAGCGACATTCACCCCCCTCTGTCGCCATTTCGGTCCTACAAATAGAAATAAGGATTGACTAAGAAATGTATGTTGAGCACTTGAACTCTTGAGAGGCAACGCAAGACATAGAATTGAAGCTACAATAGAAGGTTGAACAAGAAAAGAGAAGAACACGTGTCAAAAATATTATTGGGCCTATATTTTTTTCTTCGGCTTATGGCTTTCGGCTGCGGCTTATGTTTTTGAACCGTTCATGAGAGTATAGAGTAACAAAAATTCATGTGCAATTTTGGATGATAAAATGAAGTTTCTATAGAGTATACTATAATGAACTTATAGATTTCACCTTAAAAAGGTATTTCGTTTGAAAGTTAGTTACTGTAAAAAAAATCAAAAAATAACTTTTAAAACTGAAAAGAAGAGGCTCGTTGTCTCCAATCGAACCATGCATGCAAAGACGAAAGTCCCAAAATCCAGCAATAGATTCCTGCGGCATCCTACATTCTACCATCGGGAGGTGCTTTTAACCCTAGCAGTTGCTTACATGGATACAGATTAGAAACCATACAGAAAACAAGAGTCTTAACTAAAAGAAAGTAATAAGACTAGCCACGCAATTGGGCCTGTTATTTTTGCTAGTTTTCTAAATAGAATACTAACATCTCTTGCATGGTTTCTTTGTGGCTGACTGGCTAGCTGCAGGTTTCATAAGCATTGACTTGTGGATTTAACGCAAGTGATGAATACAAGGACAACATAACAGGCTTGCCAGACAAGTCGGACTTGGGCTTCACCAACGCCGGCATTTCCATCAATATCTGCGCCGGTGGGAACACGCAGTGGACGCTCGACCAAATGAGGTACGAGACCCTCCGTTACTTCCCCGGCGGTAATGGGATTTAACGTACTCATTTCTAGGGACCGTCGTGAATCCGTTGCAACTACTCAGGACTGTTCAGTTGCGAGTTACATCAATCCAGTGTACAATATTGCTAACATATGTTTATGAACAAAAGCCAACTTTATTACAATATAAAGACTTAACAGCCAAGTTTTATAGCGGGGCTAACGGCCCTTAGATACAATACAAAAAAAACTCCACAGGCATGCCTGAGTGTAGAATAAATCCTAACACTATACGTCGTCAATATTGTAGAGCTCAACATCGTCTTCATAGATTCCTTCATTTTCTTGGCAAGCATTTTCTGTTTATGATTTTAGCAAGCATGAGTATAACCAACCGTACTCAACAAGTCATATGGGAAAACACTATGTAACCAAATGCCAAGATTTCCAAAAGATGGGAGTATAGGGGTTTGTTAAAATATTTGTGGATGCAATTTTATTTGTAAACATTTTGTTTTTAAACACAAGATAACAAATCATAAACTTCTTAAGGAATTTAGGGTATCAAAACTTAATTACCAGACTTCAACATTTTCAAAACATTTCCAAATCTACTTATGCTTCATTATTGGAATCGCCCATTAACACAATTTCATATATTGGAAGCACGGTGTATTCGAATACTATTTGTAAATGACTCTGCAGAGTTGGCCAACTTTACCCACAAGATTCCTCAACCCTCATGACTGAGTTGAGAAAACAAGGTTTTTCACTGCTCATCTCTTTGTATACCCTCTACCCGGTAGGGACTTAGCAACACAGGAAGTCGGTATTCCGCTGGCCAACGCGAAAAGCGCGATCCGACTCCCATGTAATCCTACCATTGTTAAGTATGGTTTTACCGTTTCCATACCACATCCCAACGCCAGCTGTTCCCTTTTCTAGAACAGTATATCATGTCTTTATGTAGATATTCAATTGATTTGAGCAGCTACTAAATCAGGTTTGACAAGTCAACGTTTGTGGTTGAACGGTTACTATGTTCTTTACTTGGCATAAGGGTCTAGTTCTTATATTTTCACTGAGGCAACTTCCATCCACAAACTCATATTTCAGTGTTCACTACACTGCCACCTTTCCGGTCCAAACCTCCACTCTAGGATAAGGTCGTGATACCTCCTTATCCTAGAACCTTTTAAAATTCTATCAGCAACATGCCAAAACTCTTAGTAGTGAAAAGTTTGTTGAGTTTCTAAACTACCATGATTACATTAATAATAATTTTAATATTACTAAGTCTTGTCAAGGTGAATATGACCATCAAATTAAATAGGGCTTTTTCAGGTGGTAGGACATTAGCTAATATTATGCATTCTAAACATTTATTGTACATGAAATAACAGTGCGTAAATAACATAATAAAAATGCTGATAAATAAACAATTAAAGGAATATAGATTCAATATGATCAAAGACATGTGACTTGCCTTGCAGATTAATGTATTCTACAATTGCGTATTCTTTTGTTTCTCGATCTTGAGCTTGATCCTGAGTTTCTCCTTCTTGAATTGGCTGACCTTCGACGTCATGTGCTAGCACAAAGCAAAGAAAATAATTCAATTCCTTACTCGAAGGGTTGAGCTAGGAATAAAGAAAGAAAATCCCAAAAAACCAAATAAATAGGGTTTTGGGCTTATATGGGGTCCAAAAGGTGAAACAGAGCTGAGAAATGGGTCGGCAAGCTAGAAACAGTCAAAATGGGTATACATTTGTGTTTTTGGGTTTGGGTGAATAGTAACAGGTCTGGGCACTATTCACCGTGGGTTCGCTATTCACACCAGGTCGGGTTACTATTCACGGTGGATTTTTACTATTCATGGTAGGTCGGTTTCAAGGGCTAACGAGTCAGGTTTACTATGCTTACCGGGTCGGACACTGTTTATTTTGGGTCGGGTTCTGTTGCTAACGGGTTGAGTGAACAATGACTACCCATCACTATTCTTCTTCCCCGACTGTGCGGGCGTGAGACAACAAAACAGAGGAGGAAAGCGACAGTGAAGGGCGGAGCTAAGATGATATACGGCAGAATTGGAGGCTATGGTTGGGCACCTGGGAGTGTCAAGGTTCCATTTTTGAGGTCGGTGGTGGCAGAGGAGGCGGCGCTCACCAGTGGCGAGGTTTTTCTTCCGCAAGACGTTTGAATGGCAATGGTGAGTTTTAAGGGTTAAGGGGGTCAAAGCATTGGTGTTTAAGCATCCTTAGAGTGAGGGGGTGACAGTGGTAGGATTGGTTTGGGCTAGGATTTTCTGTGGCGGCTTGTCCACGATGAGGTGTTTCGGACGACCGGTGAGCTTCGACAGCGAAAAAGAGGAGAGCTCGGGAGCTAAGGCGACGGTTAAGGGAGGTTCCTGGGAGCTTGAGGAGGCTGTGGGCGCAAGCAATTGAAACGAAATCAACTGGATATAAAGAATTTGATATCGGCTCACTTGGGTGGTTGACAACGATAATGGCAAAGCGACGCCCGGCAAGGGGAAATCAAGGTGTATAGAGCTACCTGGATGTTAATGGAGTCCAACGGAGAGGCTCGGGGCCTTTTATAGTGGGCTTAAGGTGGTTGGCTACAGGGAGTGGGTAACTGTAAGACCCAGATTTTACAATCCGGATTCCTCTGTGATTCCACCGCACTATTCCCTGGATCAGTAGATAGTGCTCACAGATTACAGTTCTGATTATCAAAGTACATATCATGCGGAAGCATAAATATAATAGTAAACTTACTCACATGTCAATTAGGCCAAAATCATTAAATTGCAGCAGTGGAAGAACGAAGCACACAGGTGGGACCTTCAGGACATGCCCACAGGTAGCCAACTGGAGGTGCACGATCTAGCCCTTGACATCTTCATCTTCTTTGCCACCATGACCAATAGTGTTGCTGAAGCGTAGTGATCTGATTCCTGATTCTGGATTTGTTGTGAAAGCGAGTGTGAGCACAACCACCGTGCTCCACGAGCCAATACACAGGATGCAAATAAATAGTATGCATGACTTATCAAGGAGAGGCTCGAATTATTTTATTTGCCAAAAATCGCTTTTAGTAACATTATTATTATTTAATCATTGTGTTATTGTTGCTACCTAAACTCCACATAACGATTGCCATAATTGACTTAATCCACCGAAAATACACTTTCTTTATTGTTTGCTGTCTAAAACTCCAAACAACAAGTGCCATCATTTACTGAATCCACCGATATCTTTTGTATTCTAGATTCCTATCAATCCAATCTCGTGGTTGCTAATCAGCCACTCTTTATTTCTAATTTCTAATGATTATCCAACATAATTGCTTTTAAATCCACCGAAATTATTAACAGGACTTTCTAACAATTCAATCCTTTTGTTATTGATCCAAATCCATAATTTGCTCTTCCAATAATCAATTATCTATCTCTAACTAATTCACTAGTATACCTCCACCAAGAATATCAATGATCAAGTCTATGATTCACTAGTTTACATCCACCAAGAATATCAGTGATAAAGATTATAATCCAATAATTGTTATCATTCCCCAATACTCCCAGAAATTCAATTCATCCATATTTCATCCAATCCTATTAATCCCATTATTGCCATCATCTTCCAAGAATTTATATTAGATATTAGTGTTGTAATCCAACAATTACCTTTGCACTCCCTAATTCTCCAAAAAATCATTTAAATCATCTATCTAGCCTATATATTCATTTAAGCTCCACCAATTTATTTCTCCTAGAATCCACACTATCGTTTACCCTTTTTATGATTGACAGGAATCCACCTACTTCTTTATGCATTTACCACAAACAACCATCTTCTTTTCTTACGACTCTATTTATTCTTTCTGACATTTTATTCTGTGAGAAGTATCATCATTATTTAAATATATAATACATAGAAATTTCCTGAGACCTAGCAATTTTGAACAAAAAATAATGTGTAAGAGAATGCAATAATAATAGCGATCCAGATTCCATCCACCGTTACATGGCATTCGCACCATATAGCATCTTTCAGCGTTATAGCCGCTTAACTTACCACTGGGACGACACCCGGGATAATTCAAACCAGGACCATCTGCAGCCCTTCACTTTACCAATACCACCCACAAAGTTTTCGAAATAGTACTATATCTGGTTAAGTTTCCATGTCCGCCCTTGACTGTAGGCACGGCTATTCGAATAGTTTTGACTCTGCAGAGTTTGTACACTTTCACCACAAGAGACAATCAACTCGTTGCCCCACACGATTCCTTAGTCATGTGGTTGAGCGACCATCACAGTGACTTTTCAAGATATCTAGCCCCTTTTATCATCTCACCTTATGGGCTGCTCCCACTTGCGGTGGGTCCCATCTATGCACGGGATGTTCCCCACAGTTACTAGCGTTATTCGGGCTCCACTCCCCTCAGCGCTAGTATGACTGGGAAACTTCACCCTCCACTCGGTGTCCCTTTACGCTTTCTCTTGCCCTTGCGTATCCACCCCTATCCACTACTAGTAAGATGAGTCCGGGGGTTTCGATAAATTTACTTAGCCAAATTGTACTTTACAGACTTGTGGTTGTACTATTTTACACAGGAGGTCATGACAAGATTCAGTCCTTAGGGGTATCTAAGTGGTTCTACCACACTCCATAATTTGTGATTCCACTGCACCACATACCAGCCCCCAAATCATCCGCTCAGATATTTAAGCAAGTTGGGATTTTTGGGAGCATAAAATAATCATGTCAAAATATACCAGTCATTCCCACCATGACTGTCCAAACCAGTTTCTCATGATTAAAAATGATAATGATGCTTGGGAAATTTCAGCGCCCCCGTGTATCTAAGCAGTATTAAGCATGGCATATAATTACGGACTTACTTTTGAAAAGTTATCATTATAATTTTGCTAGGGCGACAAGGTTCACATATTCAAGTGTTCCAAAGGAGGTGTAATATTATTCAAGGCAAACAATGGGTATATAACTAGAATATTAAATTAAACATGTATTTGCATATAAAATAACATCATGCAATTTGATAATTTAAACCAAAGTAATTTGCAGAAAATGTAGGTTCAACATGATCAAAGTATTGACTCGCCTTGCGCGGTTTACCGTGGTCTTAAGCTCACTCAAGGCTTTTCTCGTCGTTGGTCTTTATCTTCACCTCGATCTTGATCTCACTTGATCCATTGACTCTTCCGGACTCCAATTTCTAATTACAGGCTCTGCAACTAAATTCAAATAAATGCAAATAACTCAAAAGATCCAATAACTCCAAGTAAACTCAATTTAGCTTTATTATAAGTTAATGGGTGATTTGAGGCAAGATTGATGGGGTGCGGAGTTTTGACGGAGTCAATTGGGGTTGGAGCGAAGTGATTGAATGGCCAAGGAAGATTTATTGAGACGACTGCCAAGGGTAGTTCATGATACGAGAATATTCACTGGAATACTCTACTTCAGATTAGAGAATGGCTAGGCATAGCTGGCTTTAGCGTATCATGGACTGATCTTTTTATACCATAACTTCTTTTACCATTTTTATATTTATTTAGGAAGTTCCATGCATTAGGTTAGTCCTATAGACTGGTGTAGGAGTTTAGTGCATTAAAGTCATCTTTACGGTATGTATTCCTCATAACTCAGTTTATGGTATTTTATGAGGTTTTATTTACCAATTATTTGAGGTGTACACCTAATGGTTAATTTTAAGTATTCAGTGCCGCACGTGCATATTTAATTATCTCATTGATGTTTAATAGAAACCTTTAGTATATTCTTATTTGCTACTCATCTGCAGCTATTGGTCATAATATTACATGTTTCTTCGGATTGTTTGTTAATGAGATTATCTCAACGCCTAATGACCTAGGGCTACTATACTTTAGCATCTATATGCTAACATGACTTTTCATTTGGGAATACTCTTAGGACCAACGGTCATTGTTACTGTATCCTTTGCATTAGCATCTTGCATATTTTAACTAAACTTCTATTTACATAGGTTCGAGCTCGCTATACCCAAATCTTATTCCATTAAATTCATCGTTGAGATTTATTTATCGGTGACGTGCTAATGGCGAGGATTTTATTAGGACCTTCTAATTTTTATGTTTACGGTCACGTCCTGTTGTTTAATTAATTTCATGAAGAGGCCTAATTCAATTAAACCTACTATTGAGATTTATTTAATGGCAGCATGTTAAACGTTAGGGCATATATTATGGTCCAGGGTAATCTTTTTAATTTAAAACCTTGCTTTTATAGTTATCAATTTTATTCCCCTTAAATTTAACTGGGATGTATATATATTTTTAATTAGGATCCTTATTAGACTTGGACATTAGGCAAAATCATCCTTCACTAATGTCCTAATTAATGACTAGTCTTTTAATTATTTAGTATGATATCTAATCCAAATTTTAAATCTTACATAGCCTCTTTTATATCCCAACTAAATTTTATTAGCTCCCTTGGATTATTTTTAAATTTTTCTTAAATTCTTCCTAATTAAAATGGGTTTAACAAAACCAAAACAAAAGAGGTGAAAAGGTGCGGTCCTGCGGAATCGAACTCAGGACCTACGCGTTCACTGCTTGCTTGGCTAGCCAGCTGGGCGTTTGGCTTTTGGCGATTGCATTGGAGGGAGTAGTATAGAAGAACCGGCGGGTGGATGGGGGACCAAAACAGAGCAGCCGCGACTGAAACAGAGGAAAGCGGTGATGTCGGCAGCCAAAAATCGCTGTAGGAGCCTAGATTTTACAATCCGGCATCCTCTGTGATTCCACCGCACTATTCCCTGGATCAGTAGATAGTGCCCACAGATTACAGTTCTGAATATCAAAGTACATATCAAGCGGAAGCGTAATATAATAACTTACTCATGGGCCGATTAGGCCGAAATCAATAAGATGCAGCAGCGGAAACGAAGCACACAGGTGGGACCCTCAGGACATGCCACAGGCAGCCAACTGGAGGTTTGCGACCTAGCCCTTGTTGACTTCATCTTCTTCTCCATCATAACCAAAAGTATTGCTGAAGCGTAGTGATCTGATTCCTGCTTCTGGATTTGTTATGAGAGTGAGTGTGAGCACACTAACCACTGTGCTCCGCGAGCCAATACACAGGATGCAAATAAATAGTATGCATGGCTTATCAAAGGAGAGGCTCGGGTTATTTTATTTACCAAAAATCGCTTTTAGAAGCATTATTATTATTAAATCATAATGTTATTAATTCTACCTAAACTCCACACGGCGATTGCCATAATTGACTTAATCCACCAAAGACACCCTTTTCCTTACTGATTGCTGTCTAAGACTCCAAACAACGGGTGTCATCATTACTTAATCCACCGAATATACTCTTTCCAAATTGATTGCTGTCTAAGACTCCAAACAGCGAGTGACATCATTTATACAATCCACCAATCATACACTTTCTATATTGATTGCTGTCTAAAACTCCAAACAGTGAGTGACATCATTTAATTAATCCACCGATCATATACTTTATTTATTGACTGCTGTCTAAAACTCCAAACAGCGGATAATATCAACTATACAATCCACCAATCAATTGTTTCCTAAATCCCCAAACAGCGAGTATCATAATTTATATAATCCACCGATCAATTGTTGCCTAAAACTCCAAACAGCTCGTGATATCATCTATCTAATATCATTTGATTAATCCACCGAACACACACTTTCTATATTGAGTGCTGTCTAAAACTCCAAACAGCGAATATCATCAATTATACAATCCACCAATATCTTTTGTATTCCAAAATTCCTATCAACCCATTCCTTTTGCTATTGATCCACAACCACAATTCGCTCTTATAATAATCAACCTTATTTCCATTATCTATTTCTAACTAATCCACTAGTATACCTTTACCAAGAATATCATTGATCAAGTTTATACTCCAATTATCATATCTCCAAACTTCCAACAATTCAATTGACTCATCTAGTAATCGATCAAATCCTATTAATCCCATTATCACCAATATCTCCCAAAAATTGATCCAGCAATTACCTTTACACTCCTTAATTCTCCAAAAATCATTCAAATCATCTATCTAGCATATCTATTCATTTAGACTCCACCAATTTATTTTTCTCAGAATCCACACTATCGTTTCCTTTTTATGATCGACCTGAATCCACCAACAACTTTATGTATTTACCACAAACATCCATCTTCTTTTCTTACGACTCTATTTATTCTTCCTGACATTTTATTTTGTGAGAAGTATTATCATTATTTAAAAATATAATACATAGAAATTTCCTGAGACCTAGCAGTTTTGACCAAAAACATAATGTGTAAGAGAATGCAATAATAATAGCGATCCAGATTCCATCCACCATTACATGGCATCCGCACTATATAACATCTTTCAGCATTATAGCCGCTTAACTTACCACTGGGACAACACCCAGGACAATTCAAATCAGGGCTTTTCACTGCCCTCCACTTTTCCATTACCACCCATAAAGTTTTTTTGAAATAGAACTATATATGGTTAAGTTCCCGTGTCCGCCCTTGACCGTGGGCACGGCTATTAGAATAGTTTTGACTCTGCAGAGTTTGCACATTTTACCCACAATAGACAGTTCACTCGTTGCCCCACACGATTCCTTAGCCATGCGGTTGAGCAAACCATCACAGTAACCGTTCAAAGTACCTCGCCCCTTCCATCATCTCACCCCCTGGGTTGCTCCCATTTGCGGTGGAACCCATTCGTTTTGCGGGATGTTCCCTTCCTATGCACCTAGCAGCTGGCTACCCATACTGCTAGCGCGTCGCAAGAGAACTTCTCCCTCAAGCCTGCCACCTAGGCCGCCACTTACACTACTGTCATGATGATAACTTCCAGGGTTAGGTAAATTTACTAAGCCAAATTGTACTTTACAGACTTGTGGTTGTACTTCTTTTACACATGAGGTCATGACAAGATTCAGTCCTTAGTGGTATCTGGGCGGATTTACCACTACTCACTTTGTGCTTTGTAACAGCCCAGGTTTTTATGAAAATAAAAAAAATAAATAAATAAAATCAATTAAAATAAAAACCTAAATTAAAATAAGTATATTTGTGCCTAAAGTTTAAATTTGGATTTGCCTTGAATTTCTGATTTTGAAAAGCTGGATTTGAAAAGCATTTTCAGAAAATCCTAAAAATTATTACTAAATAAAATGATATTTTGATTGAAAATCCTAGTTCAAAATAATTATTTGGAGTTATTTGGCTTTTATTTGGTTTCCTGGATTTCTGGAGTTTAAAAATGTATTTTTGAAATTAAAGAGTATTTTAAGTATGAAAATTAAATACCAACATTAGTTGGAAGTATTTGTATTAAGTCCAAAATATCACCAGGAGTTTCTGTGAATTTTCCTGGAATTTTTGGAAGTATTTTCATATTTTTCTGAGGCTAAATGAATTTTCTGGCAATTTCTGAAAATCCGAAATCACAAATCAAAAATAAATTCCCTCTCCCTCCGGCCGCCACGTGGACGGCCAGATCCTCTCCACGTCGCCGCCATCCCCGCCATCCACCAACCCGCCTACCCCCTCCCATCGGGCGACACGCGTGCGGCCCAGATCGGCCACCTCCCCGCGTCGGCCCAATCCGCCCATCCGCCCGCCTTTCCCTCTCGGCCGTCGGATCTCCATCACGGCCCCCGCATCTCCCTCTCTCTCACTGACCGCCCGGGCCCGCCTGTCGGGGTCGTCTTCCCCGCGCGCCTCTTCCTCCCGCTCGGCCGCGCCTTCACTGCCGCCATTTGCGCCGCCATCCCGCCCGCCGAATCTCCTCCCCCGAGCGGCCCGCGCCAGCCCCGCCATCTCCGCGCCCAAATCCCGCCGTCCCCGCGCCGTGTCCCCCCTAATCCCCGCCATCTCCGGCGAGAAATCTGGCCCGCCTGCCCCCTCCCGGACCCCTATAAAAACCCCCTCAGCCTCCCCTCTCTCCGCACCACCTCCTCCTCCAGTCCTCTCTCCCCCCGGCCACTCCACCGCCGCCGCGCCGAAGCGCCCGAGCGCCGCTGCCGCCCTACTCACCGCCGGCCTCTTCCCGGCCGCCTCCGGTAAGCCCGAGCCCTCCCCCGGATTCCCCGTGCACCCCTCTCCCTTCTCCGCCCATCGCCAGTCACCGCCGCCCGCCAGAGCGCCGGCGAGCTCCCCGGCCCCGAGCGCTGCCCCGGCCAGCCTGGCCACGTCTGCAACCAGAGCTGACGTGGGCGCCACGCCCCTGGCCGCGTCAGCCCGTCCCACCCCCGTCAGCGCCACGCAGGCACACCCCGCCACCCGTGCCACCTCGGTCATCTCCTCCCTCCGTGGGCTCGGTCCATGGACCAAGGGCCCACCTGCCAGTCAGCCCACCGCAAGGCTGAGGTCATGCTGGCGCAATAAAGCCATTTTTCCATTGAAAAATAAATCAGCCGAAAATAAAATCCCTGCTAACACAATAATTCAGATTTTCCTTTAGGAAAATAATTCCAAAAATCCTGATTTTTCATTTTTCCCTCTTTTCAAACATCCCGGAGCCCGTTCTTCTTCGTCCTAACTCCAATTTAGCCCATTCAAAATTTTAAATTCATCAAAAAATTCCCCTCTATCCATTTCTGGCCTCAATTCAAATATTTGAAGTCAATTTGAATTTATTTTGAATTTATTTGAATTTGGTGGGTTATTTTCACGTGTAAACTTCGACGATTCGGGAAATTTCTTCGACGAAGATTCAAACCAAGTTGAAGAGCAAGGCAAGTCGCACTCCTTGATCATGTTGATCCCAGTTTTCAAAATAAAACTATGTTGTTTTAAATTATATTGCATGCATATTTTTATTCAACGTATTTCAATTCAGTTTTAAATTTAGTTAATACCTGTTTGTTATTACCTCCCTTGACATTGAATTCCCTGATACCTTGTCACCCTAGATCAAACCCTAGTTAGTACATTAGTATTGACTAGAGAACGTTTTATCAAATGCTTAGACCTGCATAGTTGTAATATTTGTTTTGGGGATACCTTTCCACATAAAATGATGAGCTTTTCACATGAAATGATGTACTCTTGACTTTGGTGAGTCAAGGAGGTTTATGAAATATTTGAAAACAAAATATAAAACCTGGTTTAGACTTAGGCAATTGGTTAGATTGGTGGGTGCAGGCATGCACTGTTGTTCGGAGACACAGTGTTGATTTTCGTGCACAAGGGGTATGTGGCTGAGCCTAAGTCAATTAAGGATCGGTCTGTGAGCTACTGTTGTAAAGCCCTAACGTACTACCACAAGGCTGGTATGGGACAGCCCTGGCTAAATAATTTACGGGTCCCAACCTGAGCCATTTCGTAGGATGAAAGTGGGCATGGCGTAGGCCATGAGAAGTCTCACTCGGCTCAAGAGGGGGTCCCGGTCTGGTGGATTCCTTACTAGGGTGAAACCTTAGTGTTGGCTTGGCCAGGTTGAAGGCTTTGCATTGTAAATGCCTTGTCACGACTCCTAACCACACACCTAAGGAAGTGTGTAATCTAGTGGCAAAACGGGATGATCGTGTCTTGTGGGTAAAGCTGTAAAACCTCTACAGAGTATATAATCTATCCTGGATAGCCGTGCCCACGGTCATGGGCATGCTGAGTAAAAGTTTTTCATGGATTAGACTTTGTTTTTCAAAATATTTTTGAAAACCTTGTGGATGGATGGAATCCACGAGAGATGAAAACCTTGCGGATGGATGGAATCCGTGAGAGATTGAAACCTGGTGGATGGATGGAATCCATTAGAGTTGCGCAGTGAAAGCGTGTGGATGGATGGAATCCATACGTGAACTTTTGGAAAAGATGGTCCGGGTGGGATGCCCGTGGATAGGTTGGTGTTTGGTCGGAGCCTGCACTGACGGTATTATTTTCTATTACCAGTACTGTTTTTACTTACTGTATTAAATTTAGCAATTTCAATCTACTTATTGTATTTCATTAAATGTTGTTTTATGCAAACTAACCCTATAAGCCTTCCATTGAAGCCTTTATCATTATGGTGCATTTTCCGTGTGACTTGCGGAGTAAAGTTTGTACTCACCTTGCTTTTTCCACACAGAGGAAGATGTCGTCGACTACGGTGAAGATCTGGACGAATAGGCCGCGTCTTACTGTCGTTTGCCTATGGGCAGGCTCAGTGGGCTTCTTCCGCTTCGGTTTTTCTTCCGCTGCTTATTACTTAATTTTGGCTTATGTGCCGTTGATGTAAACTTTGGCATTCATGCCCATATTCAGTTAATAAATGTCATTATGGTTGATATTTATCTTTGTTGTACGCTATGTGCTCTAGCTGATCCTGGACTAGTGCGATTTACACAGAGAATCCAGGAGTCGTTGCTCCGAGTTCCGACATGCTTCCACCGCACCACATACACACACACTCGAACCATCCGCCCAGATATTTAAGCAAGTTGGGGTTTTTGGGAACATGAAATAATCATGTCCAATATATGCCAGTCATTCCCACCATGACTGTCCAAACCAGTTTCTCATGTTTAAAAATGACAATGATATTTGGGGCATTTCAACGCCCCGAGTATCTATGCAGTACTAAGCATGGCGTATAATTAGGGACTTATTTTCACAAGGTTACTATTATCATTTTGCTAGGGCGACAAGGTTCACACATTCAATTATTCCAAAGGAGATATAATAATATTCAAGGTAAACAATAGGCATATAACTAAAATCTTAAATTAAACATGTATTTGCATATAAAATAACAGCATGCAATTTGATAATTTAAAACAAAGTAATTTGCAGAAAACGTAGGTTCAACATGATCAAAGTATTGGCTCGCCTTGTGCGGTTTACCGCGGTCTTGAGCTCACTCACGGCTTTCTCATCGTTGGTCTTTATCTTCACCTCGATCTTGATCTCACTTGATACATTGATTCTTCCGGGCTCCAATTTCTAATTACGTGCTAAACAACTGAATTCAAATAAAGCCAAATAACTCAAAAGATCCAAACAACTCCAAACAAGCTCAGTTTTTAGCGGTATTATGAGTTATTGGGTGATTTGGGGTGACTTGGTGCAAGGTTGATGGGGTGTGGAGTGTTGACGGAGTCAAAGTGGTTGGAGTGGAGTGGGAATTGGCAAGGGAACTTGTCAACTGGAGGTCAATGGATAAGTCATGATAAAGGTATATTCATGGGTTGTTTTTGTTTAATACTAGGAGGTGGCTAGGTATATAATGATCTGATCTTTTTATTAATAACTTATTTTATTTTATTTTTATTAAGAAAGTTTCATGAGTCAAACTGGACATATAGGCAGATGTATGAATTTCGTCAGGTACTAAGTATTGCATTGATCAAGTGTTTACATTTATGAGATTAAGGCAGAGGTTTTACAGACGATGTATACAACTTTTAGCTTATCGCATTAACTCATATTACTAGCTGTTTGACATGTAGCATTTGATGCGGTCCTAATTAATTACTCAGGTAAGTGTTTACTTCAGTGTATCTAGACATTGGTGAGATTATTACAATGTTTGGTGACCTAGGGCTATTATATTTTAGTATCGGTATATCAATATACCCTTTTTAAATTAGAAGTGCTCTGGAAATTAATGATATTGATATTTTACCCCTTTACTTAGCTTAATTTATTTATGATTGATCGAGCCTGCTACACATGCTTTTATTTCGTTATCATTACTAAGCTAAGGCTATGATTTAAAATCTCATGATCGGCAATATACTAATGATAGTGTCTATATTTTTAATAAAGTCTATGGTGAATGCAAAAAATTGTACTAATATTTTTACTAAATTAAAGCTACTATTTAAGATTCCATGGTCGGCAATATGTTAATGATAGGGTTTATATTTTCAATAGGGTCTAAGGTGTTTAAAAATTGTACTAACATATTTATATATGTTATCCGCATTTTTCTAACTATTTACCTATATATATTTGCTTATAAAAGTCTCTAACTTTAAATGCACATCCTATTTCATACACTTTGAATATTTTGTTTAATTCATGTTCCATGACTAGTTATTATTATTCACCTTCAGAGCCCTTGATGATTGTCTACATCTAGCATGGTACCTTTTTACCTTCCCCACAAATTTTAGTTTCGGTACTTTAATTTGCGTTACATGTGCAACTTGGCTAATTATGTTGATCTGCACTTAATTGTTATTTTCATTCTAATTTCGGTTCTTGTGATGTTTGGACATCTATACCAAAACCCATCTTTTATTAATGCTCTTTTATCCATATCTAGATTAAAATATAATAGAGGCACCTTAACTATTCATACATGATAATTAATCTAACTTTAGACATTAATACTGTTATTTATGCCCTAATCAATTTTTGTTAGCCTCCATGTATAAATATTAAGCCTCATCAATTGTTTTCTCTGATTGGAATGGCAAAAAGTAACAAAATAAAATTGTGTCCGAAGGGGGGAGCCGAACACAGGACCTAGTAGCTATTGAACGGTGCTGATAACCATCCAGGCGGCGGGTCTTACCTGGCTAGAGGTGGAGGGCAAGGTAGAAGAGTTGACACATGAGCCGGCAAAACAGAGGAGGCATGCCAGAGCAACGGGCTGCGGCGGCGCCGGCGAGGGGTGGCCGGGGAGTTGGTGGCGACGGCCAAAATGGGTACCTGATGAGGAAGGGAACCCCCTGGAGGTGTCGGCTTCGGCCAAGAGACTCTGCGGCGGGCCGGCAGCGAGCACGGGCGGCGGCGCAGAGGGGCTCTCGCGGCCGGCTTGTTGAGGGGGAGGAGGGCACAGGGCGCCATCGGGGATAGCCTCGACGGTTGCTGGAGAAGCTCTAGGCGCCGGGAATTGCGTTGAGGCTCGATGAATCGCCGGGGAGGTCGGTCACCGGAGTTGGGGAAGACGGTGGTCACCGGCGGCCTATAGTATGCGAGACTTCAATTGCATCGGATGCAAGCAAGAGGGAGGTGAGGCGATCTCAGGGAGCGGCTCGGCACTACCGGGGAGAAGCCGAGGTGAGCCGGCGGCGGAGCTCCCTGGCGGCGCGCGATGGGCTCAGGCGCCGGCGAACTAGGGCTGACCGCCGCTCCAATTGGGGGTGGGGATGGATTCGTGACTCCACAAGAATGCTGCACGGTGGTGGAATTGGCCGGAGCTGCAGCGGTTGGCCGGAATTGCTCACGGGCACGACAATGATTTTGGTCGGAATTGAGGATGATGAGGAAGGAAGGCGCCGTGGGGGTGGGGGCTAAGCCAGGGAACCCTTTTATAGCGCAGGAGGGGGTGCCGTGGGGCACTGTGGTCGACGATCCGGGGATGGGATACGGTGGGGGGCGGCATGGCCGGCGACGTGCGCGCGCAGGGTGATGGAGACGCGGAGACGACGAGGCTAACACGATGCAATGCAAGTGAGGAGACGTGCGGTGCAGGGACGGGTGCTGCTAACGGTGAGGAGGAATGGGGAGCAGTTGGGGCGGGGCTGCCGTGCGGTCAGGTGACGAGGGCAGGGAGATGAAGTCAGCGCGAGGAGGATGGTGCTGTGCTGACGCGCGGAGGGCGACGGGAGTAGGTTGTGAGCAGAGCGGGGAATACGGGAGGAGGGAGAAGGGTCAGCTCAGGGGAGGGAAGAGAGAGGTGGGGAAGCGGGATGGGGGCTGGGCCCATTCGGCAGTGGGAGGAGGGGGAGAAAGAGGGGAAGGAGGGCCCCCATGGCATAGATAGAATAAGAGGAAAAATAAGGGGAGAGAGAAAGGGGGGGAAAGGAAGGAAAGAAAAACCAATGAAAGATTAAATTCTTTTTTCTCATTATTGTTATTATTGATCTGGATTTTTACTTCAGGAAATTTGAACTTATACTTAAATTGGCTTTCTGGCTGGACTTGGTTGCAAACGGTTTATAAAATTTATTTATTTATTTGTTATTATTATTATTATTATTATTATTTTAAATCCATAACTCCCTTGCTTCGGACTTTCCATTTCTTTTATTATTATGATTTTAGTTTTTCATACATTTGACTTATTACTTTTAAATTTATTGTCCTTAAATTTTGAATTTAGGATTTTGTTACTTTAAATTCATGATCTGTATTGTTTACATGTTTATTATTTGCACTTGGGATTATCCCTGACTATTAATTTGCTTGCCACCAAACTCAAAAGATTTCAAATAAACCTTCAGAAGAAATTTTGAATGCCAGCAGAATGCAAGAAAAATTTTAAGAATCCCATATTTTTGGACTTCCAGAATTTGGGATGTTACAATGGGGGACCAAAACAGAGCAGTTGCGACTGAAACAGAGGAAAGCGGTGATGCTGGCAAGCGGCGCCGTCGCCGTCGAGCGGTGGCCGGAGAAAGGGGGGTGGTCAGCAGAATGGGCTGCTGATGGGGGTGGGTATGCCCAGGGGGTTGCGGTTTAAGCCGGGGAGAATCGGGGCGGCTCGGGCGGCTTCTTGAGCGGTCGGAGGTGAGGTGAGGAGGGGGCGCCGGCGGCCGGAGGGAGGGACGAGGGGCGCAGGGTGAACATGAGGGTAGGTGACCCAGAGAAGGCTTACCGCGGGTTTGGTCGAGCCGGGGAGGCACCAAGGTGAGCCGGCACCGGGAGCCTACGGCGGCGCAGGGGGGGTCATCGTCGCCGGCGAGCTGGGGTGGAAGGCAACTCCAGCCGGTGGCGGGGAAGCCTTCGGGGAGGTGTGGAGGTGCTCTCCCACAGAGGAATCGGGCCGAGGAGTCGCAGAGGAGAAATGGCGCTGGCGACGGTGGCCGGCAATGGGGAAAGTGGAATTCCAGGGAGCTCGGCCCGGGCTTTTCCAATTGGGCCGGAGGGGAAGTAGAGGGAGAGTGGCGACACACCATGACACACTCAATTTGGAGAAAAGAACTATCGCGGTGGTCGGAGGGTTGTGGAGGCGCCGGTGGCCATGAATGGAGCTCGACCGAACACAAAAAGAAGAGAAGGAGGGGAAGGGAGTGGAGTGGCACGGGGGGGGGGGGGGGCAATGCACTCCTGAGGGGCGCCATTTATAGCCGGCAGAGGCGTTGTGGCCGGCGACTCAGGAGCATGGCGCGGCATGGGTGTCAGGATGGTCCGCTCGGCATGCACGACGTGGGGAGGTGAGGACGCGACGGGAGGCGCGGGGCGACGTGCGCGCGCAGGCGGGGGCGGGGCATGCGCGGCTGACGCGGGGGCGACAGGCGCACAGGGCGAGCGGGGCCAGCTGACGAGCGTCGACGTGGGAGCAGCGAGGTGTCGGGAAAAACAAAGGAGACTGGGGAAGAAGAGACATGCTGTGGAGGGAGAAAAAGAAAGGGGAGGAGGCAGGCCCGACTGGCAGTGGAAGAAGAGAGAGGAGAGGAGAATTTTGAGAATTGGGATTTTCATTTTTAATTCACATTTTAAATTTTATATTAGGGTTTACTGATTTCAATCTTTGCATGACATTCAAAGTTTTATATTTTCATTTAAGTTTTGTATCCAACCTTTGGGCTAATCATTTTGGGATATATCCTAATATTCTTTTGAGTTTCATTTGTTGACTTGAATTTGAATTCAGGATGTTGGTATTTTAAATTTAGGATATGTAATGTCATTTTCTATTTTTATTCTTTGCATGATCATTATTTGCACTTGAGATTACTTTTGAGTTATTAACCTGTATAGTATGAAACTCAAAAATTTCAAATAAATATTCAATGCTTAAATTTGAATACTAGCAAAATGCAAGAAAAAATTTAACATTTTTTTTAAAAAAAACTCCATATTTTTGAAAACTCAAATTTCGGGATGTTACAGTAACAGTGTCGGCGACGCATGGCACGGTCGAGAGGGCGCGGGTGGCGAATGGAGAAGTACTGGAGGTCTTAGGCGTGGCAGTATGCCAGTCAAAGATTGCGGCTCAAGGAGGTCGGCCAGGAGAGGGTGGTAGCAAGAAATGTCGGCGGCAGCGAATTGCGGCCTGTCAACGCTCTGCGGGTCAACGGGAGCTGGCAAGAGCTGTCCAAGGAAGGGTGCAGTTGCCTGCCAAGTTGCAGTGGTGAGGAAGCACCGAGAAGGCGCGGGAGTGAGAGATAGCTCAGGCGGCGGCAAAACTAGAGGCGGCGGCGAAAATATCAGATCGTGAACAGTGCCGGCGCGAAATTGAGTTGGCAAGGTGATTTGGCAGGGGATTTAGGGCGCAATTGGCTGGGATTTGAGCTAGATTAGGCAAAGGTTCACAAGGAATCAAAATCTCACAAAATTCTAACTTCTTTTGAAAATTTGGTTGAAACTATAGGGAGTGGGTAACAGCGGCGGCGTCACGGTCGAGAGAGCGCAGGAAGGTGCGGCACAGGTGGCAAAGGGTGACAAAAGGGAAGGAGAAGTATGTGCGATCGAGCTAAGATTACTTGAAGGAGTCTAGCACAGAGTTTAGCAAACCGATGGGACCAGCTGATTATTGTCAAACTAGCTTGAAGCGATTTATCAATTTTAAGCTTTACTCAACATCTTTGGTTGAACCGGTTGGTACATGAAATTTAATAGATTTTGCTGTTTTAGATTGATCTCTGCCAATTGACAGTATTCCATTATATTCAAAAAAACTTCACAGATTCTGGCTAGTTTTCGGCAAACCGGTGGGGAACGGAAAATATCTCCTTTTTGGATTTTTTTTTTGTAAATTCTTCTCTGGCCACTACCCTAAAATAGATTTATGTTTTGGTTTAGTTCCATGAATAAGAATAACCAAGGCCATATTCAAACCAAAGGACTTTCTCCAATCTTCATTACTTTCTTTTTGCGATTACAAGAAAGACGCATACGAACAGACACAACCACGTATGCACATCACACACAAATGCGTGCGCCGTCTTAGCACAGTCATAGGATGACAAAAGTCAAGGATAAATCTACAACCTCACAAAATTTCTACTAAAGCACACTTGCACAAATCGCAGTCTCCATTCCGCTAAAATGAAAATTTCCATGAAGAATGGTTTAGCTGATGTCTTGCCCTTCCCGACTCCATCATCAAGAAGAGCAAAGAGGCACAGCAGAACTCCAGAATACATGCACAGCCTACAATCTAGATTAAAAAGGACAAGTGAATAATAGATGCATTGTAGTTTCTTCGACATGCTGAGAACAGATGACACAGTCACGATCATGGAAGTTCTTTCTCCTTAAGATATTGCAAGTAATTAGGTGAGCCTTGAGTAATGCATAATCAGATGAATAATGGATAATCAGATGGAGACTGGGATGGAGGGGTCTCGTGTGTTCCTATGGTTTCACTCGATTCCACCCAAATTGAACCCAAAATTCCCCAAATTCTCTCCCAATTCGTCTCAACCATGAGAGCTCACCATGCCGAAAGCTCGACTGGGAGGAGGAGGAGGAGAGGCGGATTTTGGCGGTGCGATGCCCTCACAAGGTACTTCCTGACCTGGATCAGAGGATTTTTGGAGGTGATCAGGAGGAGGTACCCGCGAGGGCATGTCAATGGCGGGAACAGTTCCAGGGGGTGGATTTGAACGCGTGGGCTGGACCAAGCCATCGGCTGCACAGTAATAGGCCGCAACACAGGTTTGGTAAATTGGTATCGTAGAGCAATACAGTTTCACTGGATAAATCAGCATGACACTTTCAGTCATTTTACTATCTTCAGTTTCATCATGCATCCAATGTTATTTTCCTGATATCATAACCCGAATTTTTCACTATGCGCTTTGGTTCCCACCTTATTTCAGCCAAGGCCATGACGAGGAAAAGTATCAACTAAATAGAAATTGGGACAGTGATCCATGCGAACCTAGAGCTTTTGCATGGGATGGCTTGAACTGTCGCTATAGTCCGTCGCCAGGTTCACCTAGAATAACATCCATGTGAGTTTTAAACTGAACAAGGTTACTTGACATGTTACCATAACTCATAAATCAAGAGACTCGATAGAACTATAAGAATAGCTAGCAGCAGGAGTAACAGGTATTATCATTTTGTTTCCATTGGTACTGGGCCTATCAGCCTGGATCCCCAGCGCAAGGCCCAATCATGAGATGTGGTGGATTGGTTGCACAACACGCGGATTCGCCCAAGCGTTGCGTAAAGAGATAAACAGACTTTATTGTTATGGGTTACGGTTCCCTCGAATGAATACATGAAACGATTTTTTTATAACTTTTTTAAAATAGTTTATCAAGATAGCTTTTCAATATGGCTTATTGATATTCGGTTATTCGCATAAATACTCGTGTTAGGGCCAAAAGCTATCAACCACAACTAAAAAGAACGTACCTAAAATTAAAGAACTTCTCAAATACTTGATGGTAATGTATTATTCATTTAGAATATTTTAGGGTTTTTAAAAGTAAGCAGGTGTTGAAAGAAAAGGAAATTTAGGATACACCACTCCACAAATACGCCGGAAGTTTTAAAAGAGCACGCGTCATCAACTCTTGCGGGGATTCCCTCAAAGCCAAGCCTTAGGTGTTCTCGGAAACCTTGTTGAACGGGGGCCCTCCTTATTTGCCCCTGCGTGGCATCTATACGCTTGTGTCGTGTGTGTGTTTTCTCTTGTGTGTTAGGGCATGTATAATGGGTCTCTTCAAGCCGTCTTCATCTCAATACTTTTTGCAAAATACCCCTTGCATGGTCAAGAGACGGCCTCCGCGTCTCTTCACGAAGAGACGGTGAGCAGCTCGTCTCTACGCTGAAGTCGAGGCTTAAAGACAGACAAAGAAGACGTTGTATGAGTTGGAGACTCCAAGTTCATCTTAACCATATGCAAAATATTAAATTACTTAAAGACACTAAAATAAATACTCCATTGTATGAACCGTCTTTTCACTGTCTCTATATCATATTTCAGCATCTTATAGACAGACTCCTGTCTCTCCATTGTACATGCCCTAAGCTGGACTTTGCACTTTCTCAGTGGTCAGTTTCGGTGCAGCCCATAAAGGAAAAAGGTTGAGGGCCTGTTTGGAACAGAGGAATTTCACAAGAATTTTGCAGGAAACAGTTCAATTCCCGCAGGAATCGGGAAAAATTCCCGCGTTCCAAACAGGGCATGATTTGAGTAAGCAATGGAGGAGATGAGCCTACAAAGGGTTCTTTTGGAGGGTAAGGCATGTGCAAAAAGAAACCCACACTTTGAACAACAGAAAACGAAAATTAAATCACTAATAGAGTTGGTGGATCAACAATAGACTTTTTCTTTCTTTTTATAAGTAGTAAAATACTTTCTTAACGACCACGTAAACCGATTTATAGTGTGCAGCAAATAGTTCGTTTGGAACACACCGCCGTGACATTTGACAATATAAGCAGCGCAATCTCCATGTACTCCCTCCTTTTTCTTTTTCTTGGCCTTTTTATTTTTTAGGTATCTGTGATGCGATTTTTATCAATTCTTTTTTAACTTTATGTTAAGACTAATAAAATTAGAATATTATAAATATAGTTTTAATAATAAATCTAACGAAATAATTTTAAATCCATTTACGATGAAACTTTAAAATCTTAAAAGACATTTCTCGGTCTCAGTCTCTCAGATCAGATCTCGACGATACGGATGTAGACAAAAATGCACAAACCCTTGAGGGCGTATGCGCAAAACGACTAAGCATGTGCGGGGCCGGTCACCGGGGCGGAGGATGCCTGCGCTTTAACTCTCGTGCCCGAAAGAGCCTCATAAAAGCGAACTCCCAGACCCAGAGCTGGGTTTGCGGCGAACACGCGTCGCCAACCTACCCGGCCTCCCGACAGGTGGGTCAGAAATACTTCTGGCCTACAGGTCAGTGAGACACATGCAGGAATACGTGGTGTTCTTGTGTTTGACTGATTTCTGAAGCAAACCGCTGCAGCACACTGACCCAGCTTGAACCCACCTCCCCCAGGACATCTCTCTCGCCTACACAGGAGGCGCACACACGAACGGACTCAGTCACTGACACTGGGACCACATGAGGTATCACTTGCGAGTGTAACGGTGGTATGTAAGGGTAACTTGACGTGTGTTTCCGTAGCATTTTTTTGCGTAGAGAATCTGCCTGAAACTGAATGGGAAAAAGACAAATGAGTTTTTTTTTTCGCTTCCCTCTTTCAGCCGCTCAATTCAGCGCACTCTTCTGTTTCAAATTTCGAAGCTGTGGCATCTACTCGATGTGCAACGCAAATGACGATTCTAGCCCCTACCCCCTGTCATCTCTCGCTTGTCTCTTTCCTTTTTCTTCCCCCTAGATATGCGAGGTGTACTATAGCAGAACTTAGAGTTAAAGCCAGATATGATATTATTTAACACCGTATATATAAAAATAGTAGTATATAGATCGTATTGATAAAAAAAATTGTTTATACCATCCGATGGACGGACAGCAGCATCCGCGGTGTGACATGTGGCGCTGCCAATAGTGGCAGGCGCTTGCCGCCCCCTCACTAGACGGCAGGTAGCCTGCCGCCCAGTGGGGGGACTGCAGGTAGCCGGCTTAATTACTTGACCTAATTTTTTCGTTTAATATTTATTTAAAATTTTTAAATATAATAAATGAGCTCAAAAGATTATAACAATTTACATATAGTCTCACGACAGAACATATCTCGTAGTGTAATTTTTGGGTAATTTTATCCTTTGCGAATGTTGCACAAAAATTCATAAAATTTTGATATTTTAAGAGTTTTTACATCTAGCAAACGAGCTCCAAAAATTACAAAATTTTATGTGAAGCCTTCCGGTATAGTCATAGTTATTGTGTAATTTTTTAAAAATTTTATGTGGTCCGAATTTATGACATTTATTCGAGTTCACTTAATCATGAATTTACGAATATTTCATATTTTTTTACAATTTTATACAATAGGAATTTGTATAATTATAAGTAATTATAGTAGTACAAAAAATGCATCACACTAGATGCGATATGGCTCACTCATCTGAACCACTGCTATTTTCTCGCCGCGTCTGCCTCCCCGTACGTGACGTTGTCTTTCGTCGCGCACGAACATATCTTGTTGGATACACCAATCAATCTGGAGGTTGCATATCGGATCGGAGGAGGTATGAAGACCATTCTGTATGCTCAGTGGCTGACGGTGGTGCAGTAGGCTCAAGTACAGTAACCTGGGTCCGGTAAAGGTCGAAGTCGTCCAGCTGAGATATACCGAACTGGAAGCCGCCCGCAATAATGTCATATACGAAGGACTCAAAAAATCCTCCTTGTATTGCGAAGGAGGTGTCGCCCTGACCGTATGACGTGGCAGTGAAGCCGGAAGAGCTATGCCCATCGAAGTGTCCAAACCCTGCGTATGCTGAGAACGCTGAGCTCTGCCCTGCGTACGCTACAAACCCTAGCTCTGTGTACTGCTCTTTGCAAGCATCCGAGATTCCTGTGTCGTCGTCGATGGACTCGTCGTCACCTCCATGTTAAATTGGAGGCCGTAAGATGAAACGATATTAGTCACAATAAATATTCTGGATGTGCAATGTGAATCTTATACCTCCAAAATGTACATTGAAGATGAACAACGAGGAGTGGTAGTCTGTGCATGTGGTTCAGATGGCAAAAGAGTGCATCTCGACGATGGACCTGCGGCAGAAAAACGAAAATTGGTTTGGTTCAAGCGGCCAATAATAATGTTCATTCTAGGTCAAACGGTACTCAAGGTGTCACTTAGGTAGGATTTAGCTAGGTTATTTTGTGATTTATATTTATGACTTTTGATTTTTGCTATAGTAATTAACTTCCAAATGGTGTGTTTTTTTAAGACAAAGTCTACAAAGTTAATTTAGTAGACACTATACCGGCTTCAGCTATGTTGGCTAAATTCACATGGAAATATCTTTCTCTTCGTATTCTCTCTCGTGAATAACCAGAATGCAAAAATCATAAACCAAAAGTTATAAGTCACAACCTAAAAAAACCCAAGTTATAAGTCACAGTCTAAAAGAACCCACCCTTAGGCAGCTCTGAAGCGACGCAAATTTTACGTTAAATAAAATTATTATACCTCTTATTTTTTATTTGTCCATAGTTTCGTAGTGCAGAGATGTGTATGCTACTACTTTTTTATCATGTAATCTCTAAACAATGTGCAAAATGTGAGAATTGTATTAGTTGTGCATGAGAATTTCCCGCAATTAGCCATGCAAAGACTAATGCGAAATTACAATGAAATTCCTTAAAATAATAAAAAGAGTAAATTGTACTTTGCACCGGATAACTTGTCATTTGTTTCACTTTACACTAGGGTTAACATATACTTTTACTTTACATTAGGGGTAGACTAAAAAAAATTCACTTTACATTAGTCAATCAATTCTAATCCCAAACAAGTCAATCAAATTAAAGGAGCATAGCAATTAAAATTGTGTATACCGACCTGTTATTATGTAGAGCCGGTTTGAGCCAAACATGGTATAGTGTAAAGTGAAATTTTGTTTGATCTACTTTGGTGCAAAGTGAAAGTATGGATTAATCCTGATGCAAAATGAAACAAGCGATAAGTTACCCAGTGCAAAGCGCAAGTTACTAAAAAAACATTGCCTTGGTTCTTTAAGTATAGTTATTATAGATTTTTGATATCCTTTTATAGTAGCCGTTTCTCTTGTGTGTAACCATTGCCATTACCGAATATCATATTCACTCACTGTGGGTGAGATCAGAGTTTATAGTGCCTGTTCTTTTCAGCTTCTAAAAAACTGCTTTTCGGTTTTTCTACAGTAACTAGATTTTAAACGAACTATCTTTTCAAAATAGGGTCTATTAGTTAATTGTAGTATATCCTGTACCGACTTCATTTATATCGGCAAAACCGCACGTGAGTTTCTGTTACTTTGTAATCACTCGCATGAACAGCCTAAAAACCATAAACCGCAGCCAAAAGTCATAAGTTTCAGTAAAAAAGAACATGCCCATATATCATTTAAGAAATTCGTTGAAAATATGATAGCTCCTACATTTTCTTTGCGGATCATTCATCCGAAATCATCATGTGTTCCATTAGGCGTTATTTCCTGCACGATGCGTTGTACATGTAGCACAATAAGCACTATATCCTGCACGATGTATTGTACACGTAGCAATAATAATGCCCACATAAACTAACCCATTAACAAAATTTTGTACTACTGAACACAAAGCAGAGCCCAGAGCATCGCCGGTGTGCATGCAGCCGAAGACTGAAACCACTCGACGATCCAGGCCACCGCCACCTACACCAAAAAGCCATCCCCGAGGCTAACTCGGTCATTGCACCCTAACCCAAAAGCCACCGCAGGCCCGGTCAAAAGCGAGCGAGCGGAAACACTCATCCCCTGCCACGTCACCGATCCGCATGCTCCCCTCTCCTCCGCCCGTTCGATCTCGCCACCCCGAGCGATCGCGGCCGTCCGTTCGCGCTAATCCTACTCACCCCGTCCGCATCTGATCCACCTCTCACTCCTTCCTCACACACATGACACATCCAAACAACACCGAGGAAAAAAAGGAAAAAAAGGAGCAAAATCTCTTCCGCCGTCTCCTTCCCATTTCTTATCTATATCCTGATCAAATCCTCCTTCCTCTCTTCTTAGATCTTCCTCTTGGGAGAGAATTCCCCACCCCTCTCCTTGCCCTTCTCCTTCGCCGAGCTCGTTCGTCGCCATGGCCACCGACGAAGCCGCGAAGCCGTCGCCGCTCCCACCCTACCCCGAGGTACGCGCACGAGAGGATTCTTGGCTCTGCCGTTTCTTGCGGTGTTTTTTTTGTTCTGGTTCTTGTCTTGTTTGTGGCAAGAATTTATCTGGTTCGAGACGGAGCTGGATTTCTGACGTGGGTGCGTTCTGATGTGGTCGTGTGTCTTGGATTTTAGATGATACTGGCGGCGATCGAGGCGTTGAACGACAAGAACGGGTCGAACAAGTCGGCGATCTCCAAGTACATCGAGGGCAAGTACGGCGACCTGCCGCCGGCGCACGCGTCGCTGCTGACGGCGCACCTGGCGCGCATGAAGGAGTCGGGAGAGCTCATCTTCCTCAAGAACAACTACTTGCTTGCCGACGCGCCCGACGCGCCGCCCAAGCGGGGCCGCGGCCGCCCGCCTAAGTCCAGGGACCCCAACGCGCCGCCGCCTAAGCCGTCCTCCCCGCGCCCCCGCGGCCGCCCGCCCAAGGCCAAGGACCCCCTCGCCGACGCCGTCGCCAAGGCCGCCTCCGGCATGCCCAAGGCCCGCGGCCGCCCTCCCAAGAAGGCCAAGACCGCCCCCGCCCCCGCCGCCGACGGCTCCGTCCCCGTCAAGCGCGGCCGCGGCCGGCCCCCCAAGGTACGCCCCGCCGTGCCCAGCGAGACAGCGGAGGCTTGACTCTTCCCTGCCGCGCGCGCACGCTCGTGAGGTTAGGTGTAGTCAGCAATTGGTTTCTTCTCGGGATTATTCGTGTTTCTTCGGGTGCTTTTTATCTAGGCTTCGGTTTCTCTCTTCTAATTAATTGTCGCTCGCTTCTGTTGCGCTACTAGTCGCTCAATTAGTTCATGCAGTAATTAGGAGGGTTTGATGTCTCGCTGTGGTGTAGAGTCTGCGGCTGCTGCTGGTGTTGTTGTAAGCTAAGCTTGATTAGGAGATTAGCTTAATTAATTAAACAAATGTGGATGTGTACAATTAATGGATGTGGATGGTGATGATGGTGATTTGAGGATTTCAAGTGCCCCTAGCTTGTTTCATAGTTCCTGCTGTTTCTGTTTAGAAAAACATCCCTTCTTAAAGCTGTTTCTTTACTCTTTTTTAGTCATTGTTTTGAAGATAAGTCGGGTCAGGTGCATCACTCACCTTCTTTCGCATCTGTCGTAGGTCATTTATTTCGATCACTGCTATTTATTTTTAATCAAAAATAATAGACTACAGTCAAAAGCGATCGACACACTATAGTTTTGACTGTTTTGTTGATAATGACAGTGTTAATTGTGACGTTGTGCTAATCAGTGGGAGCAATAGTAGTTGGTTTGTCTTGCTCTATTATCTGCTCCAGCGTGGAGTGCTTACATGCATTGCACTGGTACTTTGCTCTTTTGTCGCTAGTGTTGTGCACTGTAGCAGTGGGCATGTCTTTTAAGTTTTAGGTTATTAGTTTAGTAAATAGTGATTGGAAGCCAAAAAAACGTAGCTGAAAAGCTAAAAAAGAACGGTTTATTAGTCTGAGCAGAAGTGTTGCATTGCGTGTTTGCATTGGTGTGGGTTGGTGAGGAGATCTGGGCCTAACTGTTGAGGGGTGTTATTTGGAATGCATGAATTTTACAGTAGTTTCATAGGAAATAGCCTTAGTTGCTGTAGGAACTTGAAAGAATTGTGCGTTCCAAAGATGATTGGTAGTGTTGATGCAGAAGGTGATGCAACTGTTAGCTCAAGAAACAGTGCTTGGTGAGGTTTGTCATAAGTAGATATGCTGTGGCTTGGCTGCTTGATGAGGTCTTTCGTAGGAAAATCCCATGAGCCCAATTCTTCCTTCAAAGGAAATCCTACGGTCCAAAGAGGACCTAGCTCGGTAGGCTTCTCCATCGGTCTTGTTTGCATGTTTGAGAAATCGATGTTGATGCATTTGCCTTCCAAGCCACTGGTTTATGGTCATGTGGGATCCACTTTCTAGTTTATGTGCATACTCATACTGCTAGTGGGCTAGTGGCGATGTCCAGGGTGGGTTCTATTTATGCTTTTTGAATTCGGACTGCACAAGAGAGTACAAGAAAAAACAGTTGGATGGTAACAAACTCTACAGTAACTAGTTTTTAAAAAGAATATTTTTAAAGATAGGGTTTACTAGTTAATTGTAGTATATATTTTACTGACTTCATTTATATAGGTAAAAATTGTATGTGAGTTTCTGTTATTTTATAATTTCTGGCATAAGCCGTAGTTAAAAGTCACAAGCTGCAGCCAAAAAAAAAACAGGTCCATATACTCTCTTTAGTAGATGTTTGTTTCCATGTAGTTTTTTGTTTGCTTATTGGCAGCTGTGTTAAATAGACGAACATACAATTAATAAATGAACTATGTAAAAAAAACGCTAGCTCATTTGTTTTATGTGTGTATAGTTAAAAGGATATTTATTTTGGACTGGACGGAGTGATAAGTAATTTGTAGGACTGGCTAAGGGCCTGTTTGACAGAGCTCCACCACTGAAAAAATGAATCTAGAGCAGTAGATCCACCAAAAACAGCTCCACCGTGAATCTGGAATCCCACCATGGAGCTAGACAAAACTGTTTGGCTTGCACAGCAGCTCCAGATCCACGAAACTGAGTTTTTGGTGAGAATGACCTGTTTTGCCCATGAGTTTTATGTTGGTATGGGATGGGGGTGTGTAACCAGTGGCAAAAGGTGGATAATTACCACTCAACTCCACGAGTAGGTACGAAACAAGGTTTCGTGGAGCACCCCTTGAGGTGCTCCATGGATTTCATGAATCTGGAGTTAGATTCAGTATTTTGGTGGATCCAGATTTCGTGGAGCTGGAGCGTTTGGGTAAAAATTCGTAAAATGGGGCTGTTTTTGGTGGATCTGAAGTTGGTGGAGCTCTGCCAAACAGGTCCTAAATTATCCTACGTAATGGAATTGAATTTTGCTTCCCCCGGTTTCTGGTCTAAAATAGATGATGTTTGAGCTCCATACACATAAAACAATCAAGACGTTAAATTTGTTTTACATAATTTGTCTGTCATTTGCACTCTTGTGAACGCGTTAAAAATCTTGTTCCTAGCACTATAGAACATTAGTGACATTGTATCCGTTGGGTTTTTTTTGGTGGCTTATGGATGAAAGCATTGTAGCTGGCTGAAAAAACACTGTAGCTGACAGAGGTTTATTTAGCATAATTAAATTTAAAAAATTTAAAAAATATAAAAATATGTTAGCCTATTATGTATAATACAAACAAATACGGGAAAAAAAGAACCGGCAAAAAAGCACAAAAAAGCTAAAAATTCAGAAAAAGATGAAATTTGTAAATAGTGAAAAATAAGCCAAAAGTCAGAAACTTAAACCGAATTGATCAGGGCAAACCACCCCACCCCCTCCCCGGCGGACAAGTGGAGGAGCTTGATACAAATCACGTAGAGGTCAGCACGTAAATGAAAATAAATTGAATAAGAAACAGGTGGCCATTTTCACGCGGAAGCATTTGCTAGTCCTGATTTCCATTATTTTCTACGAAGGCTTACAAAATTAAATTTGTGATTATGGGCATGTCAGCCTCACTAAGGATGTGTTTGGTTGGAGGGATGGGGTGAGATGGGATGGGAATAGGATGAGATAGTTCCACAAAAAAAGTGGAACCACATGGTCCAGCATCTAAGAAGAATATTCTCTAAATTTGTACAGGCTTATCCCACTTTGGATCATTCCATCGCACCTCATCCTTCCAACCAAACACACAGATAGGCTTGGTCAAAGGAACCATCCCATCCCACCCCATCCCTCCAACTAAACACATCTTAAGCTTTGCTCTTGCTGACCCTCGAGTAGATGGCCTTTTTTTTTACTTATAGTTTATATCTTCTCATAAATAAAAAAAATGAGACGATTTTTTTGTTGTCTTTTTGAAATGTTTTATCGGGAAAGACTTTTGAGACGATTTATCAGTATTTGATTCATTCGTATAAACACTCGTGATAGAGCTAAAGGCTGTGATCTATATTTATAAGAGATCTGTTGCAAATTTTAGTGCTACAGTCTGATCCAATCTCTCTCTTTTAAACACAAAAGGTTTATGTGTTGTATTAATAGAAGGCTATCGATACAAAATCACTAGCCTTTCAAGGCGGATTGGAGGACTAAACTACGCTCTCGCAAAAGGAAACAACCTAGGGCAACCATTACAAGACAAGGATGTCTTGTCAAGCTATGTAATTAATTACACCCGTCCAGCGCCGACTTGAATTTTACGTTGGAGTTAGAGGTGTTTGAAACGCAATAATTTGCCACGAAACAATTTAATTATATTATGAATTAGATAATTTCCTGTTTCACATAGGTGCCAAGTCTGGTCATGAATACGTGTATCACCTTTTCCCTATCACTTGATGCCCATGAGCCCATGTTATAGTGCATTTATTAAATAATAAAAGAGCCTATGTTCTAGCTGAAATTGGTGGTTAAAAGTTGGACGGGATAGCTGTAAATGCTTGTGTTGGTGTGCAACGTGATCTGTCTGGCTGTTGGATGGTACTTTTCTTTGACTGGGTTTTTTTTTTTTTTTGCTTTTCTTCCTTCGAAATATAGAGCTGCGCGGAGGGGTGTGTCAATTTTTTTAATCAAGGAGATCATGCATAACACTGAACCATTTCTAGGGAAAAACGTTTTTTTTTGTTTACTATGGTGATGTGTGTACTAACATTACAAGAAAAGTTCTATGTAGAAACACTTTTTAGAGATGATTACCAACTTATCTCCGAAATTAGAGTTATGTAGTCTAG
The DNA here is from genome assembly GCA_017311315.1 of Dendrocalamus latiflorus. Classification (NCBI taxonomy): domain Eukaryota; kingdom Viridiplantae; phylum Streptophyta; class Magnoliopsida; order Poales; family Poaceae; genus Dendrocalamus; species Dendrocalamus latiflorus. Next base: position 10,550,721 of record CM029623.1, read on the forward strand.
TGGCGTTTTTTTAGAAACACTTTAAAAATGCTCCTATTTTTTTGTACTTGTAAAGATGGTTCTGAGGTGATTTTGAGAAGTTTTAGAAACACATGCAAAAATTTATATTATAGACGTTCTTAGGGCGCTTTCTAATTCGTCTAAAGTTTTTTGTTGTGTAAATACATTTTTTGAAATGTTTTTTTAACTATCTAGAGGTGTTTTTTTGTTGGTCGATATGTGTTAATTGACCCACATATATGTATTGTAAGGCATAACTAAATATGTGAAGTGGTGAAGTTGAGGGTGAGGAAAAAACACATCTAATATATTAAAAAAGGTCTCTACATGGGTTTGTGTTGTAAGGTAAGTCGCAGTAGGACACAATGAAAGTGTCAGGAGGCGGCATAGGCACGATATTATGGGGGAAAAGGCAGCGCATGAGCAAGCAGTAGCCATAATTCTAATAGGCTTCGCCATATATTGGTAATTTATTGTGAGCCAGCTCCAATTGATCTAGATTGTTCATAGTTTCATCCGACGGTCCAGACCTCTTGAAGTGCATATTACCGTGTTCCGGCTCATAGCAAGGTCATAATGGATTGCTGTTGGCATAGTGGATAATGAATAGCGGGTGATATAGCGGATGCTATATTCCAATAGCGGAATTTGAAGACACTCACAATTCTTTAGCTAACCATATATATCTCATGATTTTCTACCACGATAAAAAGTGACTCCAACATACAAGATAGCCAAGTCAATTAGAAACTTAGGTACAATTAGTATATACATGATAAATTAGTAGGAATTAGATATTGTATATGATCAATATTAGATCAATCGAGCAACATCATAGCACCAGAAGTTTAGACTCGATTTTAACATCACCTCATACTTCAAACGTTAGGAAACATTGGACTAGACATGACTTGCAACTTGCAAGCATAGCTCTCAGTTTTAGTTGCTCACCTGTGATGGTTGTTGGTTGATCAAGTTGCGAGCAAGCGAGCAGCAGAGAAGGAACATGAGGCACATCTGTATGACAAGTATAGTCAATGGCGAGCACCATTAGCCATGGAGTAGGAGATTAGGATACGGTGGCTGAGGAGGATGAGTACAGAGTGCGGCAATCGTTACTAATATAGGATTTCACTTTGCACAGAAAATGATGCGGTAGTAGCGGGCCACTAAATCTGCTATGTAGTGGCCGCTATAGCGCTTGTCAGGCCACTATGGTCCGCTAAGTTTAAAGCCGCTATTTTTAACCGCTACATTGTATCGGTAGCGTTTATACTCGGCTATGCAATTGCATGCACTACTAATGCTATTTAGTACATTGGTGTTGATAGTTTTGACTAGGGTTGAAAAAAAGCTCGATGTTCGTGAGCTACTCGGGCTCAAAATAGGCTCAGCTCAAGCTCGGACGTATACAAGCCGAGCCAAGCATCAATTTCAGCTCGTTTCAATAACGAGCCGAACCTAGCTATTCATGAGTAGCTCGGTAGCTCGTAAGCCTCGCTCATTAGTCATTTCATTCAGTCACTTGATCTCAGGCTCTCAGCTGCCCAGGTGCACCGTGCACACCCAAAAAGTCGGCACCAAAGGCAAAGCTACCCTCATCTCGCACTAAGGGCCTGTTTGGTTCGTGGCCATAGTTTGCCATAACTAAGATTAGGCACATGCCAGAGTAGTGGCATGCCAACTTTGCGGCAAGAATAAAGTGTTTGGTTAGCTGCCATGCCTAACTTTAGATTTGGCAAATATGAATGTGGCAACTGTTTGGTTTGCTGCCACACAAGTTGCCACAAGTTCGTTAAATATATGTGGCAGTTGTTTGGTTCATAGCCAAACTTCAGTATAGTCACCACGTTTTAAGAAGTGGTGAGGTTACCACCTGGAGTCATGATGTCAAAGCATTTGGACAATTTTCACTCCAAAACAAAGGATTTAAATTAATCAGCATGGGCAACAATTCAAATTCCAAAACAGTCAGTATACCATTGGCATCAATATTTTAGCAAATATCTCATCTCAAGATCCATCCCAACATATACTCCAGTTGGAGGAGATCGATGTAATTCAACTCATAACCACACAGCTTGGTCAATGGACAATTTACTAGTCAATACTTCACCTTCTTTGGAACGGAAGAGTCCCTTAATAATTGACAGATCTATACCTAAGGAACGGAAGAAAGGCGGCAAGAAAGACTATAAAGCAGGCACAATACAAGTGAGGCACCAGCAACAGTGTAACTCTGACTCACCTGTCTTGCATGTGTGCAGGGACAAATGCTGGTACATGAGTACCATCCAAAGCTCCTATGCAACCCTAAGAAAGACAGATGATGTTTTATTAGACTAATTAATATGCCACTCATCTATGTATCAAAATCCTATCTAAGGGGGTTCATGACTGTACCTCAAAGTAAGGGTGGAACCTGCCTGGGTAACTTGTGATCTTTGGATGTGTTTCAGTGCTTCTGATGTATATGAGTTCTCTAGCAAGTAACACAAGTGCATCTAGAACAACATTGAAGTACCTGCTGATAGTCTCACCCGATCGGATATACTCAAAACCAACAGCTCTATTAGACCAGTTTTGACCCACTACATGCATAAACATTGCAACTTGTTCTTCCACCGTGACATTCAACGTGTCCACCAAAAGACCACGTGATCTGAGATTTCCACACAGCCTATGAAAAACAGCTTTTCGCATGCGCAATTCAGAAATACAATGGGCCTTTGTACCATTATATAGACGATCTAAACGTGTTTCTCGTGACATATCTCTGTTCAACATGGGTCCATATGTCACACCTTCTCGGTCTCGCTTGCGCATATTAAGAAAATAAGAGTAGCTGGCTAGACACAAAGCAATAACAGCCAGTAACCTTCTCCTCCAAATGTAGTACTGGTAATAGTAACTGAAGTAATAATCTATGAATCGATTCATCCTTCTGTCCATCTGGGGTAGAAAATGTTCCCCAAAATGAATTAAAGATTTCAACATATACTAGAGAAAAATAATTTACCAACAACTAATAGCCATTTCTATCAAAGGATCTCCAGCATTAACCCATTACAAAATTCCATGCGTCATTCTAGGAACTATCAAGAAATATCAACACCTGGCAACATTAATCTAGCAAAGTAGCAAAGAAGAACTATCAAGAAATATCCACAACTGCGCAAGGGGATGGCCGGGACGGCGCGGATGGACAGATCGTCACGGACCTGGAACTGGGCGAGCTTGCGGTGCTGCTGTAAGATCGAGGAGGTCGACTAGAGGGGGGGTGAATAGGCGGTCTAAAAATTTTCTTCAAATTAATATTAGCAATTCAAGACCTTTTCTATTTGCCTAAACCAAGTATATAATGCGGAAGCTAAAAACAATTTGGTTTAGCTCAAATAGCGCCTACAACAAATAAATTCGCCTAAGTGCACCAACAATTCTACTTAGGTCAAGGTTTGCAATCCTAGGTTTACAAGCAATCAAAATAATGCTAAGTAAGTAAATTGCTTGAATGTAAAAAGAGCACAAGAAAGCAAACCACAAATGACACGTTCTCTTTTTACCGTGGTGTTCGGAGACTTGCCGGTCTCCCCTAGTCCACGTTGAGGTTAGCCCAAACGAATTGGACCGGCTCCACGAATTAAGCCTTCTACCTCAAATCCACTAGTGGTAGCTCTTCCCCGCTCCGGGTAGGTGAGCTCCAACCTTCACACACACCGGGTCTTCTCACAAGCTTCTTTGAGAAGATCACCGGTCACGACGCCTCCCACGCCGTCTAGGAGTCGGCAAACTCCAAGAGTAACAAGTCAAGTCTCTCACTTGACTCTCACCACGTGCAACGAATGCACAAGCTCAATCCGGACACAAAGTCCTCCTCTAGATGCAACACATGCACTCTAGATCACCTCTCCTCTCTCACAAAGTGCAACACATGCACAATTGAGTGGAGAGCCTCACACTAGCTCAAAAGAGTGAAATGGAGTCCCTTAAACCTTACCCCAACCGGCCACAATGGAGTATTTATAACCCACACCTCAAAACTAGCCGTTGGAGTCAAAAACAGGATTCTGCGGTACTACCGCCGGTATAGGTGCGGTACTACCGCTCCCCATCATAACGGCTAGAAAAATAGCCGTTACTCAGCCATTTGCGGTACTACCGCAGTTATAAAATGCGGTACTACCGTTCTGCGGTAGTACCGGGAAGTCGGGCGGTACTTCCGCTTCAGCACAGACAGCACTCAGAAAAACGGTCATAACTTTTGACTCCGATGTCGGAATTGAGTGATCTTGGACTCTATGGAAAGCTTATTCAAAGGGCTACACAACCCATCTATTTGCATGATCTCAGACACATTAGATCAATGCAGAAATCAAAAGAGATCCAAAAGAGTCACTCTCATGGTCTAATGTCCAAAGGAAATAGCAATAAACAATCTTAGACCATGCCAAGGGATTATACATGATCTACAAGTTTTGCAAAACACATTTGCAAACTTAGATCATGTCACAAGGAATAGGTACATGGACTTCAACCTTTTGCAAAACACATTTGCAAAGTATAGTCACATGTTACAAGGATTTGCCACATGAGCTTCAACCATTTGCAAAACACATTCGCAAATGCAAGCCTCATGCCAAGATGAGCTAGAGCAAGTGAGGTTGAGCTATCAACACATGATGAGACTCAAACTACTAGACATGACCCCTCTTAATAGTACGGCAACCTATACTAGCAATCCGGTCTTTCAACCAAACACCAAGACCGGTAAAAGACTAGGAACACATCCTTAGCCCTAGCTAGTCATACCTTTGCCTTGGGTCATCATCTCGATATGCATCAACTCATGATGCATCCTTCTCATCAACTCCATCAACACATGATGATCTTCCTTGACTTAATCAACACATGAGCATGCATCAACTCATGACACATGTTCTTCTTCTTTGATAGCCTTCAACTCATGAAGCTAACTTCTTCTTGATCTTGACTTGATGATATTCAACCCATGAAGTCATCCCAAGTCATCCTCTTTTGTGGAACCTAACCTATTCATCTAACTCATGGAAACCGTTAGTCCACAAAACAATTGTCATCAATTACCAAACTTCACCATTAACACATAATGGGGGGAACTAGATTCAACAATCTTTCCTTTTTGGTAATTCATGACAATCTCAACAAATAATGAGACAATAAATTGAATATAAAATCATTTGAATCCAATGTGCGGTACTACCGCCGTTGTAACTTCCGGTACTACCGCTCTCCGGTAGTTCCGCAAAGTCGGCGCGGTAGTTCCGCTTGAGCCAGAACCAAACTTGGCGCTCTCTGGAAAAAAGGTTCCGCTCTACCTCCGGAGCTTCCGGACTCCGGAAGTACCGCTCTATACTGCGGTACTACCGCAACCTGCGGTAGTTCCGGCGTTCAAATCGCCGGTACTTCCGATCCCGCGAAAACTCAAATGCATCCGGAGGGTGCTCTCTGGAAAAATGGATCCGCTCGAAAACCGGATCTTCCGCTCACCGGTACTACCGCTTCTGGGCGCGGAACTACCGCTCTCCGGTAGTTCCGACGTTCAAAACTGCGGTACTACCGCTCGTCCAGACAGAGCACAAACTTTGTTTTGAAATTGATTTTTGATGAATGCATGATCCTAGTTTGATCCCAATGTATTTCTAAAAGGAAACATGGATCAATACTAGTGAAACTCCAAAACATAGAGAGAGCTCCCCCTAAATGTGTGCATACAAATCTATATGAAGAAAAATATATGCACATATTCATTTGAACTATTTGAGGAGTTCAATCTATATTTTGGATCTAAGGAATGCATTAGCATATGAGAAAGTGATTTTGAATGCATACCTCTTTCATTTCACCTTTTCATCCAAATGAGACTAAACTATAATATACTTGAACAAACATATTAGTCTCATATATACATTTGTCATTATCACCAAAACATTATAAAAAATATTTGTCATTAACATCAAAATCTCATAATGGCATTTGTCATTAACACCAAAACCAACTTAAACGGAGCTTGATCTTTCAGCTGCGTTCTGGCTGGTTGGTTGGCTGGGTAGTTCTTGGTGTTGTGCCCACTTGGGTTTGGCTCCAGGTCCACTTGGTTTAGACACATAGCAATGGTACGGAAGTGATTATTAGAATACACCAACACATGGGAAAACAGGATGATATTGTTAGGATCAAACACAAGACTTATGTGCTAAAGCAAACAATGATGGATCAATACTATGAATTATACCAGAGTGCAAAAATTAATTTGCTCTGAACCAAAAAGTGATTCAATACTACCATTGATGTGCATATGAATGACATCAACATATTATTACCATGTATGGATCAACAGCTACCATTGGTGACCACTGAGCAATAGCTACACAATAGTACATACTTCCATGTTTATAGAGTTATAGCAGCACATTGAAAAAAAATTGCAGAATTCGTTCAAGCGTAGATAAAAAAATTGCCATGTGTATACATGTTGATTGACTGATAGGAACACTACTGAATAATTCCATAGCCATATATACATGTCAATGGTGTGCTGCCACTCTGCAAAGTCTTCCACAATTTGATATAGGCGGGGAGCAAACATGAACCGGACACTGATTATTCAAGTTCTGAGCCAAACAAACACAATTAGACGACTACAAACCGAATTGAGAAATCGAATTTAATCCTGGGGCTAGGGTTTATATGGGTTGACATGAACAAAGGTAGGTTTCTCAAATTCGGTTTCCAGGACTAAAAATCAAGAACCCTAGCCCCAATCCCTCGCACAACCAGATGGGTAAAAAATCAGGTCAGAGGAACAACTGACCTTGTGGATCGTAGATCAGATCTGGAGAGGACCTTGCGGAGAGGACCAGCGCCTCGCGCTCAGCTGGCTCGGCCGCCGCCACCCATCGGGCGCCTGCGTCGCTCGGCCGCCGCCTTGCCACGAAGGGGACGACCGGATCCAATGAAGGCGCCCTCACGACTCGAGTGCTTGACGGCGGAGTGGTGCTAGGCAGCACAGCGTTAGGTGGAGCCGTGGAGGCGACGGGGCTAGCTGAGGCGGACCGGAGGTAGAGGGAGACGAGGGGGAACCAGGGAGGCCGCCAACGGCGAAGGGGGCCGTGGGAGGCGGTAGATTGGGGCAGCGCGCCGTCGGTGAGGGAGAGAGAGGGGTGAGACCGCGAGACCTGAGAGAGAGTGGGAGTTCGGGGCCGGTCAGAGGGGAGGCTCGACCGTTACGAAGCCTTCCCGGTAGTTTCGCCCCTGGATCTGTGGAACGAGCAAGGGGATTAGATTGGAAAGTAGAGAAGAATAAGCAGAAGAAGGGGATCCTGGATGCGTACAAACCTGATTTGGATTTGGAGATAAGTGAGATGAGGATTGGAGCCTTGGAGGGGATGGAGCTGACTGAGAAGGGGACGGGAGAAAAGAGGAAGGGGAAAGATGAACTGTGCAGTGGAAAAAATTGTGCAGTGCAAAAAGGGCTCGCCAGTACATATGACTCCCAACCGACTGCGCGCCATGCAGTGCGCGCCCTTTTTTTCCCTGGGCGGTGACGAGCGTGGTGTGCCGCCATTTTTTCCCTCGACGGTGACAGCATCGCTGCGCAGACAGCGTCTCGCCAATTGTTTGGCGGACGAATCGTTCGCCACACTTTTGCCCTTTTTTCTCTGACAAACAGTATAAGAGACGCCTAAGTTTCTTTGGCGAGCCATATTTCTGGACAAGAACCAAACGGTGGCCTAAACAGATGCGGCACGCCTAACATTCGGCTAGGCAACCCGGGGCTACGAACCAAACAGGCCCTAAATCCTAGCGCCTTGCCTCGCCGCGCTGCCACAGCCTAGGGTTGCACTGCTCCCGCTGCTAGCCATGGAGGCGGTGGTCGTCGATGCGGGCTCCAAGCTGCTGAAGGCCGGCATCACCGCGCCTGGCCATTGCCCCCGCGCTGGTGAGCAACCAGATCTCCCGTCCTCTCTGTGTGCACGAAATTTGGTGAGGTTTTCACGAATTTTTGGAGTTTTGTATAGCATATGACAGGTTAGCTCATGTTTGTCGGTTTAGCATTACTACAATAATCCACGAACAATTTATGTATCTCTCGTTGTGTATAGCGTATGACAAGTTACGGCTTTTGTTCTTTCTCAATGTCGTTTGGAACATTCTCAGTCCTCCCCAGTAACTGCCACCGTGCCGTCGCATTGGCACGGCCCTTCGGACAGCCTTTGATACCCGGTGTCCTGCACATCATGAGGTCCAATAATTTTGCCCTGTTTGTTTTCGTTGTTGTATGATTAGCACCGTAGAATTTTATACCAATGACTGTAATATCGCAGTTTGATTCTTTATGTACTACTTTTGGGATTGATGGTTATATTTTTATCAGAATAGTTACAGGTAACCCGTGCTGTGAAATGTTTAGTTTCTTGACTCGTTTGCCTGTTCTTCGGGTATACTGCCTTCCTATTAAGTCAAATGTTGCCTGTTCTTCGGATCCTTTTGTACGCTTCCCGTAAATAAAAATCCAAGCACATCTAACGAACCAGAAGACTCGACCTCAAAACATCAGGCGTGTGATAATGGACGAAACGGTTAAAAAAAAAAAGCAGAAACCACGTATGAAGCAAATTGGAATAGCACTACGTTTAGCACTACGGCTGCTGATTAAGGGGGTGTTTTAGTCAACTGAAGTTGATCACTTTTAGCTGAAATAAAACAGTAATAACTGTAAGAAGTAGTTATGTAACAAAATTTGAAAAATTTCAAAGACATGGATGTAGAAGAGGGGACGAAGGCCTGCCCGGTGGCTTTTAGAAGCGGTTTAAAAAAACCGCTTTTGAAGCAATTTGAAAAAATCGCTTTTAAAAGCTGATACGTACAAATCAGTTTCTGGTTTTTCTAAACAGAAACCGAAGCCGATTTAAACATCCGCTAACACTGCAGTATTTTTTTTTCTGAGAGGGAGGAAATACCACTCCAGTACTTCGAACCAGGCCCAGCCCAATCCGTACTCACTTGTCCTGGGTAGCGGAAGGCCCGACCCAACCTGGAAGAGATGGGCTTGGGCTCGCGCCTCGCAGTTAAGAATTGACGAGTTGGTTCTCTTCTCTCCATTCCCTTTTAATTCGATCCCACGAGGATTCGATTCGACACCCAAAATCACAAACCGAACGGTCACAAATTCGAATAGCTCATCGTCTCATCGGCCTCCCGATTCGCTTCTCTCCCTTGGCTCGGCGGCCTCGCGTCTCCGGCAGCCTTCCTCGGCCAGCGAGCAGCACGGGAGGACGTGCCTCGCCGCGCACGCTTGGTGTCGGAAGGTGTCGCTTGAGGCGGTGGACTGGGGCGTCGTGGGGGTCGTGTAGCTGTTCGCGGTGGCGGACGCGGCGGCGCTTGAGGATCGGAGGAGGTGAGGCTGTGCATGTGCATGGGGCCAGGAAGGCCGCGCGTTCCTTCCTTCCTTCCTGCTCGAGGCACCGGCCTTCCGGCGCGGACGCGATGGCGGTGGGCTGCCGCCACCATGACGGCCGTTCGTCGGCAGGTGAGGCCGTGCTTTGGCTGCTCGCTTGTTTGCGTGATCGGTAGAATGAGCTTAATTTGTTTTCTGCTTGCTTGCGGCTGCACGTATCGAATTTAGGATAAGCATGCACGGTTGGGAGAGCAACGTGTCGTCAAGAACGAGATGACGCTTTCTTAGTTCAAATGCAAGGCTACTAGGATTTGCCAGATGTAGTTTTAAACATGAGACGGGGAATCAGGATTGTTCCATTGCCAATGGCAATAAAATTGTGCTTGCTTTACATCGTATTGAAAGGTGTGCTATAAAGAGTACTAGATGAATCCTACGAGAATTAAGATTTCTATTTAGATTAGAATTCCTACTCTAAATTGGAGAAGTGTTAGGAGGAACTATATAAACCATAGGGGTAACTATAAAGAAGCAACCAAGCCTACTCATCCAAATATAGAGATGTACAAGAGAATTAAAGGCTAGGCAGTCTTTTGGTACTATTATTGTATAGGGTAAGTATTCAAGGGTCCTAAAAGATTTAAGAGGGTTGTGAGTGAGCGATAATCCCTTGTACTATTTTGAAATTGTGCTTAAGGGATTTGCCGTCGGCTTCACCAAATCTTTTCTTTGTCGTCGTGGTTGATTCAATGTCGTTATTTTGGTTTTCTCTACGAGATTCATCTTATTTGTTCTTAATATCGTGCGTGCTCATGTCGCATCTTATACTCTGATACGATTCAGGGGCTGCTCTGCATAAGAAGGGGTATCAGACTGTAAAAAGTGGTATTAGAGCCAAGATCAGATTAATCTGATTTGTGAGAACGCTGGTAAAGCGTCAGGTGGCATAAAATCAAGATCGATGTTGACGATGTGAAATCAAGTAGAGAAATTTGACAGCGGAGTAAATTTCAGTGTGTGGCAATGTGTGGTGAAGGATGTCTTTGTCCGGCAAGAGCTAATCAATGCTCTTGAAAGGGACAAACCAAAAGATGTCTGATGAAGACTGGAAGGTAATTGAGCAAACGACTGTAAGTACAATCCATCTATGTCTCTCTGATGAGGTAAGTACTCGGTGATCAATGATAATTCATCAAACAAATTATAGAAGGACTTAGAAGAATTATATATGGCAATGTCACCGACAAACCGATGCTGAAGCGACTACTATATAGATTGCATATTGTGAAAGTTACACAGTTCGTTGACCATCTCAATGTCTTCAACAAGCTTATCATACAGTTGATTAGTGTGAGTGAGAAAATTAAGAAGAATGACAAGGTTGTCATACTGACATCATCTATATCACCATCATGGGAGCAATTGGTGATGAATATTCTTATCGAGAAAACCACTTTCAACTTCAATGAAGTAGTTGCATATTTATTGGAGGCGGAGTCTTTGAAAAAGCCATCGAAATTTTCATCCTCAGGTGATTAAGTATTGGCTGTAGTAGGTGTTGCAAGTAGAAGCAAAGGTCATCGGAAGAAGTAGCACACGTGTATGCTATCTATGTAATGAGGAAAATCACATGATAAAAGACTGCCCGAGTTTGAAGCAAATGAAGGGTGAATGCTCAGTGACGATAGCAAAGGATGATTCGGATATACTAGTCATTAGTTAATCAGATACTTTTTATAAATGGATATTAGATTCAAATTGTTGCTTGAGGGAGATGTTTGACAAAGGATCTCTACGTCTAGTGCATGGAACCGTTCACTTAGCGGATTAAAATGAGTATGCAATTACTGAGACGGGAACGGTTACATTAGATATGTATGATGGAGCATATTGAACATTAATGGGAGCATGATATGTTCTCGGTTTAATGAAGAATATAATATCTGTGAGGTCGCTTGAACTCGAAGGTTATGATGTATCACTTTGAGGTGGAGTTATATGAGTTACTTGCAAAGGGGCAGGTGATCATGAAAAGTATCTAGAGTAGCAGAGGATACCGATTAAAGGGTAATATTAAAGGGAGAGCAACCAATGAGAGATCTAATAAAAATCCTGATCAGGAGAAGGAAACTGTATCGTCAATGGTATGTACTTATATCTCACATACAATTATGTGTGGTACTGCAAAGACGGTTGCAAAATCTGGCAGACGCAAAGGCGAAGGTGTGAGCTGTTGGAAGAACGAAAATGTTGTGGGAGCTGTGACTTACATTAGGGATTTCAGAAGTCAATAACTCCAATAGTGGAGATGCCAATATATAGATAACCACATGGGTCTATAGTATATGGGCGTTGATATACTTAACACCCCCCTTCAAACTCAAGGTGGAAACGGAGGTTTTGAAGCATTGAGTTTGAGCAAGTGAAGCTGATGTTGCTCTCGAGTTTGTGCTTTAGTGAAAAAATCTGCCACTTGCAGTTCTGAGGGCACATACTGAAGAGCAATTGTTTTCTGCTGACAATGAGATCGAGTAAAGAAAGCATCAACGCCAATATGCTTTGTAAGTTCATGCTTCACATGATCATTGGCAATTTGTATGGCTCCAGTATTATCACATAGAAGAGGTGTATATAGGAGCATAACAAGAAATACCAAAATCTGCTAACAACCATCGAAGCCATACAATCTCTGAAGTGGTAGTGGCAAGTGCTCGAAGTTCTGCCTCTGTACTAGAATGAGATACAGCCGCCTGCTTCTTAGACTTCCATGCAAGAGGAGAAGAACCAAGAAGAATGCAATAACCTGTGATAGAACGACGATCTGTTGGATCACTCGCCTAGGTGGAGTCCGAGTAAGCATGAGGATGAAGCGGACTTTCACGAGCATAGAACAAACACTGAGAAGATGTCCCCCTTAAGCACCGTAGTACACGAAACAAATGTCCAAAATGAATGGAAGTAGGAGCACTGACAAACTGACTCAGAATATGAACCGCATGAGCAATATCAGGTCTAGTAACAGTTAGATAAACAAGGCTGCCCACAATATGCCGATATCGAGAGGGATCCTCAAGAGGTGTACCATCGGTAGGACGAAGTTGTAAATGAAGATCCATAGGTGTCGCAGCTGTTCGACTATCTGTAATGCCAGAGCGGGCAATAATGTCTTGTATGTATTTGGACTGAGAGAGATAGTAGCCCTTTGCAGAATGCAACACCTCAATTCCTAAGAAATAACTGAGAGGACCCAAATCAGACATCTGAAATTGCTCACCAAGTTGCTTCTTCACATGAGAAATGTGTTCCACATCATCTCCCGTAATCAACATATCATCAACATATAGAAGAAGCAAAGTACGCCCACGTGGAGAGAGATGAATAAATAGAGCAGGGTCATGATCACTAGGTGAAAACCCAGCATCCCGTATTACCGAAACAAAACGCTCAAACCACCGAAACAAAACGCTCAAACCAAGCACGAGGAGCCTGTTTAAGACCATATAGAGCACGACAAAGGCGACAAACATGACCAGGAGGAGCATCAACAGCTGGAGGTGGTTGCATATAAACTTCTTCATGCAAATCACCATGAAGAAAAGCATTCTTAACATCCATTTGAGAGATGGTCCAAGAAGAAGTAGCAGCCACTGCAATGAGAGTACGAACAGTAGTCATATGAGCAACTGGTGCAAAAGTCTCATCATAATCTCGACCCTGAGTTTGCTGAAAGCCTCTAGCAACAAGACGGGCTTTATATCTCTCGATAGAACCATCAGACTTGGTCTTAATTTTGAATACCCATTTAGATGTAATAGGCACTGCATGTGACGGTAATGGAACAAGATCCCAAGTTCCTGTACGATCAAGGGCAGCAAGCTCCTCAGACATAGCAAGCTGCCATTCCAGAATATGAGAGGCTTCCTGGTAAGTGGATGGCTCATCAACAACAGCATTCACACGTGGAAAACCATACTTGTCAGCCGGACCAATAGCAGTACGATCTCGTAGATTATATCTTGGACCAACCTGTAACTCATCAGGAATAGTATGAGACTCATCAATATTATTAGAAGCATCAACAGCGGTCGTATCAGGACTAGCCGTGGTGGGAGAACTGGGTAGAGGCGCTGTGGTGTTTGTAGGACGACGATGGAAAACACGTGTGATAGGTGGTTTAGAATAAAAAGGAGGTGGTGCAGGAGGAGGTGTAGTCTCCTGTGAAGGTGGCGTGATGGAAATAGAAGGAGCAGGAATGGGCGTAATATATGGAGAAGGTGTGGTGACATCAGTATTGGGTGAAATAGGAGGAAGACACAGGAACGACGTGTGTTCTGTGGAAGAATATGAGGGCTGAGTAGAGGGGTTATAAAAGAAAGGACGATCCTCAGCAAATGTCACATCACGAGAGATACGTATGCGACGAGAAGAGGGATCATAACACCGATATCCTTTATGCTCATGACTATACCCCAGAAAAACACACTCAACAGATTGTGCAGTCAACTTAGTTCGCTCACGAGGTGCAAGCAAAACATAGCAAGTACATCCAAAAACTCGGAGATGATCATAGCTAGGAGAAGTACCAAAAAGAACTTCACCAAGACATTTTCCAGACAGTTTGGATGAGGGTTGTCTATTGATGAGATAGGCAGCAGTAGAAACAGCTTCACCCCAAAAATGAGAAGGAACAAAAGATGAAATCAAAAGTGTGCGAGCAGTCTCTATAAGATGGCGATGTTTGCGTTCAGCAACACCATTCTGAGCATGAGCACCAGGACAAGAGAGCTGAGCAAGAGTGCCCTCAGAGGACAAAAACTGGCGAAAAGCATCAGACAAATACTCACCACCAGAGTCAGCGAAAAACTCTAATAGGAGTAGAAAACTGTGTGTGAACCATGCGAACAAAAGACTGGTAAATGGAACACAACTGAGAGCGATGTTTCATGAAATAAATCCATGTATATTGAGAATGATCATCAATAAAAATGACATAATGTTTATGACCACCCTTTGTAGCAAAAGGTGCAGGACCCCATACATCTGAATGAATAAGATCAAAAGGTCTAACTGAATGAGAAACACTAGATGAATATGGTAGTTGTATTTGTTTTCCAAGTTTGCAACCCTTACAATAAAAACTAGACTCAATAGGTGTATGACCTAAACAACCTTTATTTTTTAATGTGGACAACCGGGACCCACAAAGATGACCAAGATGATGATGCCACTGGGCGAAGGAAGAGGCGGAAGACGAAGCTGCAGATGACACACGAGCTGGAGACTCAATGGAAGAAGGAAGACGCAAGGTGTCGAGGATGTAGAGGCTAGGAGCACCTTTACGGCGATGGCCAGTCCCAATCACTTTCCCGCTTCGACGGTCCTGAATAAAACAAGATGAGTCATCAAATCCAACAAAACAATGTTGGTCGGTAACTTGACCAACCGAAAGAAGATTCATGGACAACTGAGGTACAAAAGAAACATCAGGTACAGAAAAATGAGGATTGCAAAGTGAACCCTGGTGAGTGATATGATAAGATGTACCATCAGCTGTCTGAACAGAAGCACCATCAGTAACCGGCTTGCAAGCAACCAACTGGGACTGATCAGATGTCACATGAAAAGAAGCTCCTGAATCAAGCACCCAAGACGACGAAGAAGCATTAACAGGCGAAGCAGCAGCAACGGACACTGAACCTCTAGGAGTGGAACCAGTACCACGACCACGAGCAGCACGACGTGCACGATAGTCAGCCAATTTCTCTGGATAATGAGAAAAACAATTCTCTGGAAGATGACCAGACTTGCCACAATGCTTACAGAGTGCTGAAGACGAACTTTTTGGTGCACTGATCCTCTGAGAAGCTGCCAACACACTATGAGGAACAGATGCAGAAGAAGACATAGACTTAAGACGTGTTTCTTCTGCAAGTAAATCAGACAATGCCTGTGCCATGGTGAGAGCAGAAGAATTGTGAAGCAATCGTGTACGGATGGAATCATACTCAGCCCGGACTTCCATGACAAATTTGTAAGTAAAAAACTTTTCAATAAACTTATGTGCTGGACAGGGAACAACTGTACACTCAGGTATCATGGAAGTCAATGATCCCATCAGACGATCAAAAGCAGAGTAGTACTCATCAATAGACATATCATTCTGCTCAATTTCATGAGTTTGCTGCATGAGAGTATGCAAAAGAGCACCACTATCCTGAACATAGCGCTTCTTCAAGTTGTCCCATATACCCTTGGCTGTTTTGAACTTAGAAAGACTCATAATCATTGATTGCTTAGTACTATTCACCATGGCAGCCATTACTTTCCCATCATTAATATGCCATTCTTTTACTGCAGCAGCATTACTACCATCATCCTTAAGCACAGGTGGAATTTCCGTTAAGTGAAAAAGTAAACCATAACCCCTCAATGCAGTCTCTACACAGAAAGCCCACTCTGGATAATTCTGACCATCTAGGGTGAGATTAATAACTATCGCATTTTTCTGAGACATGTTGACCAATAAAACAGCGGGCAAAACAGCAGTACAGGAGACAGATAGCAGTTACCACAGGGAAGTGTTGACTGTGATACCACGCCACGGCACGGGCTGAGACAGATCCACAGCAGAGGACAACAGAGGCGGATCCACAGCAGAGGACAGCAGAGGCGGCCGGTGGCTCCCCAGGCGGATTGACGAGGCGACGACCCCAGGAATGAGACGAGGCGACGCAGCAAAGGCGGCCAGCGGCTCCAGACGGCACCAACGAGGCGCAGCAGAGGCGGCTCTCCAGGCAACGACGGATCTGACGAGGCGACGGCTCCAGACGGCGCCGGATCTGACGAGGCGGTGGCTCCCCAGGCGACACCGACGATGAGCAGCAGAGGCGGCTCCCCAGGCAGCGTCTGCAGGGGCCGCGACGGGTGATTGCAGGAGCGGCGGCCGAAGAAGGAGTCGCGCGCGACTGCAGTGGCGACGGGCGTACGGCGGCCGAGGAAGGAGCCCCGACTGCAGGGGCGACGAGCGGACGGCGGCCGCGACGGGCGGACGGCAGGGGCGACCGCGACAGGCGGACGACTACGACGGGCGGAGAACAGAGGCGACCGCGACGGGCGGACGGGAGGGACGATCGATGGCCAACGGGCGACGACAGCAGGGACGGCTGCCGAAGAAGTCATGACGGGCGACGGCAGCAGGGACGGGCGATGGCGGCAGGGACGAAGCCACGATGGAGGCTTCGGCCGAGAGGCCGATTGGCCAATGAGGCCGACTGGCCGGTAATATTTTTGGATCGTGGGAGGAGGACTAAAAAAAATCCTGACCTAACCCTAATCCATGAGCTCTGATACCATGTGACTTACATTAGGGATTTCATAAGTCAATGACTCCAATAGTGGAGATGCCAATATATAGATAACCACATGGGCCTCATGGGCCTATAGTATATGGGCCTTGATATACTTAACAGGAGCAACCATGCGGTACCAGCGAGCAAGTTGAACTCGGAGGCGATACATATCTATGGCATGGAAGGCTGCAGGAACATGAGGTGTAGTTAACCGAACTACATAACAAAGGAGCTCTCAAGTGGAGGGTCTAGGTAGGTTAGGCCGGACACTGATATGCATATTGCGATGATGTGCATGAGCCCCTATGGTGAGGGCATTCCCAAAGGTGGGAGGAAAAACAAAAAAAATGAAAAAACAAAAAAAGGTGGGGCCAACTTGGAGTGAGTTTTTGGAGGAGTACAGTGACTTCAACGGATAATAGTGAAGGTAGAGATTGTTGTGATAGAGTGACTCATATCTAGCCTTTTAAGATTTAGAAATGTGTGTTATAAAGAGTCATAAATGAATCTTACTAGGATTAGAACTCCTACTCCTATTTGGATTAGGTTCCTACTCTAAATTGGAGAAGGGCTAGGAGAAACTATATAAACCATGGGGATAACCATGGAAAGCAACCAAGCAACTAACACAACTCTAAGGATCCTAAAAGATTCGAAAGGGTTGTGAGTGAGTCATAATCCTTTATACTCTTTTGAGATTATGCTTAAGGAATTTGCCTTCAGATTCGCCAAATCTTTTCTCTCTCATCATGGTTGCTTCAACGTCGTTATTTTGGGTCTCTCTATGATAATCTCTTCTTCGTTCTTGATACCGTGCAAGCTCATACCGTATCTCACAAATGAGAATGACATAATTATTTATTCATACATATATCATGTATATGTGTTATTCTTTGTTTACTACACCTTCAGGTAATAATAATGTGCTAGATGGAAAGAGTGTAAATGACAAATATATATATCATGCATACACATTGTATTCTTTATTTAATATATTTTTAGTTTATCAAAAGCCGAGAATGGCTTTTCTTGAAGAAAGGGAGGAGGATGCGGATGCAGACATGCTTAACGTTTTCGGTTAAATATATTATTTGACTGGAAAGAATTATTGAGTTGTATTAAATATTTCTAAGTAAACTCTAATTTAATTGGGTCTTTAATTATTATACTTAGATATACAAAGCTACTACTATTTTATTTAATTATATGCAGGTCCATATTCGATCTGTACAGTGAAAATGCGTTTGAAAGGCCCTAAAGAAAAAGTGTTGCATGTTAGAACAAATGAAACTATTGTGAACATCTCACTGAACTGATCAAAACAGATATATTATTTGCTATATTCCAAGCTTGGTTGCAAAAGATATGGAAGCTAAAAGTTTTTCTATCTTGCAGACCCCACATGCCATTCGCACATGAGATTCACCCGCAAACTAGGCCATCCCATGTCACTAGGCCTTTTCGCATTTCAACTGAACCGGAAAAACCGAACCAAACCAGTCAACTCGTTTTGATCGATTTTCGGTGTTCGGCACGAGATTCCGATTTTGGTTTTTTTTGCCATTTAGTTTTTTTTTGGTAAAAACCAGCTGAAAATTGAAAAACCTAAGAAAGTATTAGTAGCAGCATGCGCCAAGGAGGATTCGAACCCACAATCGCAGGCTTGAAAGGCCTCTGCTCTACTGTCAGACCCAGATTTTTCAATCCGGAATCTACTGTGTCTCACTGCACTAATCCCTGGATCAGTAGTTAGTGCACACAGATACATTGCAGAATCATGACATACATCGCATATTAATATTACAGAGTCTGAAATACACCACATCGGGTGAATGTTTACAAAAGGGCCGCTTCGGCCAAATGTCTTCATTACATAAATGCAGCGAAAATTATAGCAAAGTAAACCCAAATCCACAAGCAAGCGGCCAGTAGGGTAATGTGTACAATATATGCCACCAGGGTCCCGGTAACATAAATGTACACAACGCCTAGGGTCTACTTGTCTATGCCTAACCCCCGAGGCCTACGCCTTAATTATCGCCGTTGCTTCCGTCGACGTTGGCAGGGGCCTCCTCATAGGCGTAGTGTCCTTGAACTCCTGTTTCTGAATTTTGTCGCAAAAGCGAGAATGAGCACTCCGACCCCGTGCTCAGCAAGCCAACACACAGAATGCAATACTTTAACATGTAAGGCTAATCAAAGGATGGCTTGGGTTCATTTTACTTTGCGAAGAGTGCTTTTGAATACAATTATAGAAAAATCCCTGAGACCTAGCAATTTTAAACTCAAAACTTTTGTTTATACAGTAAGTTGATCTTATAATTGACACAGATTCCATCCACCATTACATGACATCTGTGCCATATAGTATCTTTCAGCGTTATAGCCGCTTAAAGTAGCACTGGGACAACGCCCAGGACAATTCCACACCAGAGCAGTCCTTCGCCCTACAAATTTCCCTTCTCCCAAGTACCAATTATTTTGTAAACAGAACTATATCTAGTTAAGTTCCCATGTCTGCCCATGACCGTGGGCACGGCTATTCGAATAGTTTTGACTCTGCAGAGTTTGTACACTTTCACCACAAGAGATGAATTATCTTTGTTGCCAACATGCTTCCTTAGGCACGAGACCCAGATAATTTATCACAAAGCCTTTACCTTACTCCGATCTAGCTAGACACCACCCACGCTGAGGTTTCACCGCTGAAGGGTTACACCACCACAGTCAGAAGCCCCCTCTTGCGCCGTGCGAGTACAGTACACCCTGTGCCTCACTGTGAGTAAACCAGTACACCCTGGCACCCACTTTCCTCGGTGATATCTGAACTAAACCCTTGCAAGTTATTCAGCTAGGTCGTACCTATTATAGACTTGTGGTTGTACTGTTTTACATGGGTTGACATGACAAGATTGAGTCATTAAGGTTACCCGGATGGTTCTACCACATTTCACATTTTGTGCATCCACTGCACCACATACTAGCCCCCAAACCATCCATCCAGGTGTTTAAGCAAATTTTAGGATTTTTCAGAGGTAGAAATATTGTGTCCACCTACTACAGTCATTCCATCCATGACTGTCCCCCAAACAATATCACATTTTGCAAGTGTTGTTTTTGGGGCAGCTATGTACCCCCGTTTTTATCTAGCAATACTAAGCCACGCAATAATTATTTGGACTTACTAGTAAAAGATATGATAATATAAACTTTTCTAGGGCGACAAGGTTCACATGTCCAAGCATTGCAACAGATCATTATTAGCAAGCATTATACTAGGTATCTAACTACCACTTTCTGGAAATGAACATATTTCATCACATAAAATAACAGCATGCATGTTGATAATTTAAAAGAAATTAACTTTGCAAAATCATAGGTTCAAAATGATCAAGGTGTTAACTCGCCTTGCTCGCGGGGGTCTTGGTCTGGGTCTTCGGAAGCTTCCAAGCTGGCTGCCTCAACCTCCTCTTCCTGAGCCTCGTATGCTATTTAATCGTGCAAAATACCCAAATAAAAGAAAAGCAACCAATCAACAAAATATCACCAGAAATTCAAACGAACTTCAAAAATCATGGTTCTGGTTCCACTAGATAGATCTTGAATTTAGACAAATTTAGAAATTTGTTCCACTAAATTTGGAGTTAAAATGAAGAAGTTATGATTGGTCAAAATTCTCTGTTTCAGTCAAATTCAAAAATTACTAAATTCTGACATGTGGGGTCCACTGTCAGCCTCATTTTTATTTTGATTTTCCGTTTAATTTATTTTCTGTGCTACTGACATGTGGGGTCCAGTTACTGTTCAATGGGGTCCACACGTCAGTACGGGTTCAAGGTGAGAGTTCCACTGACCAGTGGGGCCCAGTGGTCAGTGAACGGCTCTGGCTACTGCAGCTGAGAGGTGGGGCCCACCTGTCAGGCAGAAATAAAAGAAATGTTCGACCTCAGCGCGCTGCGGAGCCGGGGGCTCGAACGCGCGCGGCCGAGGGAACTGGGGAGGGGGGGGAGAGTTTGCGCTGATAGCCAAGTGAGCGGGGAGGCTTTGCCTACCTCTATAGGGCAATAAATTCTTTTGAGGTGGGTCTGCAGAGGGGTCGGGCAGAGGAGTCGGGGACGACGGTGGCCGGCGGCGAGGGAATGTCGGGGAGGTCCGGTGGAGAGGCGAAACGCGTTCCTCAAGCTTCGGGGGTGCCGGTGGCGAGCTCCGCGGGGGCACGGTGGCGGCCGGCGGCGTGCGGTGGCGGCGGCTCGGGGAGGTCCTCAGTGGCCGTTGTGTACGGGCGACGGGGAGCTCGAGTGAGGGACGGGGAAGCTTCGCCGCGCTCCGGAGATGGTCCTAGCGCAAGGAATTGGGCTCTGGGGCAGTAGAACAACGGGGAGTTACTTCACCGGAGTTGGGGGAGAAATAGCTCGTCGGCGGCTACGGGGCACGGTGGCTCGATTACCTTCTACAGTAGGAAGGGGGCGGCGTGGGGAGTTTGGAGAAAGCCTCAGCGGCTTTTATAGGCGCGTGAGCGGGGCTGGCAACGGGCGACAGCCCGTGCGGTCATGTCCGAGAGCGGCGGTGGTAGGCGGTGGAGCAGCGGGAATCCTGGCCACGCGTGACAGCTCGGGCAGAGACGCGGAGGGGGTTTAGAGCGTGACCCTCCACTGCAGCTTTGCGCCGCGCCTGCGTCGGGTGCAGAAGGCTTGCGCCGCGCGGCCGGGCGGTGCGACCGTGCAGAGGGAAAGCTGCAGGCAGTGGCATCGCCTCAGGGCGGAGGCGGCGAAACCAGGGGCGACGACGGGTCGGCAGGCTTTCCACCAGGGCGACGAGACGGCTCGGCCGAGCTGGCGGGGGCATGGACGCCACGGGGACGAAAGCTTCTGAGCGGGGGCGCACGCGCGGTCGCGCGGGGAGGAGGAGGAAGACGACGCGCGAGACGGGGCCAGCGGCAGCGAGAGAACGGGCACGGGCCCGCTTGCCAGGAAGAGAGCGGGAGTGAGGGCGGGGTCCGCCCGCCAGTGGCGCTTGCGCGCGGGGGCCGGGCCGGCGGGAATTTGGGCCGTATGGCCGATGGAGGGATGGGGTTGGGCTGGATCCGGCTGGCCTAACTCCATCCAATATTATTATTATTTTTTTGCTATTATTTGGTTTATCTTTTGTACCAACTCAATATCAATTCCAGATTTTATCTTGAGTTCTTCCCTTTCTAATTTCTGGATCATCTTTTCAGATTCTAAATTAAAATTTGAATTTACCTCCTTATTTGTATATTTTCTTTTTATTTCAACTTTTGGGAACCTCAACCAAAATCTTGAAGAAACACCATGAAATCCAAATCCGAAAATTAAAATATATTGCAGAAATAATTCAAAAACTTTATATTTTCAAATTTTGAATTTTTGGGATGTTACAAACCTACCCCCCTAAAAAAGAATCTCGACCCCGAGATTCAGTCTAGCTAGCGAACAGGTTGGGGTAGTCTTTCCTTAATTGGTCTTCACGCTCCCACGTGGCCTCCCTCTTGGAATGATGGCTCCATTGTACTCTGCACATGCGAATGGTTTGAGTTCGCGTCTTCTTTTCTACGGTGTCCAAGATCTTGATCGGGCGCTCCTTGTAGGTTAGGTCTTCCTCAATCTCGATTGCCTCCAATGGAGCTTGATCCTCAGGTACTCGTAGACACTTCTTCAGTTGGGACACATGGAAGACGTCGTGTATGTCTGATAGATTCGGAGGTAGTGCAAGCTGGTAGGCAACTTCCCCCTTTTTAGACACAATTGGGAATGGTCCAACATATCGTGGGGTAAGCTTGCCTTTGACCTTGAATCGTCTAACTCCTCGCAAGGGGGATACCTTCAGATAAACATGATCTCCTACTTCAAAACTTAGTGGCCTTCTTCTCTTGTCTGCATAACTTTTCTACCTGGACTGGGCTGCTTGCAATCGATCTCTAACTAGGCGAACCTTTTCTTCAGCCTGCCTTAAAGTATCTGGCCCAAAAATGTAGTTCTCCCCTACTTCTGACCAATGTAGAGGGGTTCGACATTTCCGACCATACAGGGCTTCGAAGGGTGACATCTGAAGACTGGCCTGATAGCTGTTGTTATAAGCAAACTCAGCATAGGGCAGGCATCGATCCCAATCCTTAGAAAAATCTAGAGCACAAGCCCGAAGCATATCTTTCAATATCTGATTCACTCTCTCCGTTTGACCATCCGTCTGGGGGTGGTATGCGGTGCTAAAATCCAAGTGAGTACCGAGAGCTTCATGCAGGCTAGCCCAAAAATGCGAGGTAAACTAGGAACCTCGATCCGAGACTATCCGCTTTGGTACACCGTGTAGGCACACTATGCGGGACATGTACAGCTCTGCCAGTTTATCTCCTTTGTATGTAGTCCTGACAGGAATGAAGTGGGCAACCTTGGTCAACCTGTCAATTATAACCCATACGGAGTCATACCCGGACTTGGTGCGTGGAAGTCCTGTAATAAAGTCCATCCCGATTTCTTCCCACTTCCATTGAGGTACTTGCAATGGTTGTAATAACCCTGCTGGTCTCTGGTGTTCCGCCTTAACCCTCTGGCATACATCACAGCAGGCTACATGTTCTGCAATGTCTCTTTTCATGCAGGGCCACCAGCAGAACTGCTTCATGTCGTGGTACATCTTGGTACTTCCAGGATGGAGAGAGTACGGAGAGCTATGAGCTTCTCTCAGTATCAAGTCTTTAAGATCCCTCTGATGGGGCACCACGATACGAGTCCCGTATCGCAGGGTACCTTCTTGATCAACCTTCATATTGGGAGCCTTCCCTGCTTCTACTAACCCCTTCCATTTTAATATCGCCGGATCTTTTTGCTGAGCAGCCATAATCCGCTCTTCTATACTCGATTGAATTTCCATGGTGGCTAGAATGCCTTGCTCTACTATTTCCAAGTTCAAAGCCTTTAATTCCTTGTAGAGCTCCGGTTGATGTTCTTGCACCATAAGGTTATTGCAATAAGCTTTACGGCTTAAGGCATCTGCTACCACATTGGCCTTCCCAGGGTGGTAGTGTACACTCAGATCATAATCCTTGATCAGTTCTAGCCATCTCCTTTGCCTCAGGTTAAGGTGGGACTGGGTGAAAAAGTACTTGAGGCTTTTGTGGTCTGTATATATGTCACAATGATTACCTATCAGGTAATGCCTCCAAATTTTCAATGCATGTACTACTGAGGCCAATTCCAGGTCATGGGTAGGGTAGTTGGCTTCATGGGGGCGAAGTTGTCTAGATGCATATGCTACAACTTTGCCCCCTACATTAGTACGCATCCAAGCCCTTGATGTGAGGCATCACAGTATACCTCAAAATCTTTGCGTACATCTGGCAGCACCAGCACGGGAGTGGTAGTCAATCTCTTTTTTAACTCTTGGAAGCTTTCTTCACATGCCTTGGTCCATTCAAACTTCTTCTCTTTCTTAAGTAGTTGAGTCATTGGCCTGGCAATCCGAGAAAATCCTTCTATGAATCTCCTGTAGTATCCAGCCAGTCCGAGAAAACTCCTCACTTCTGTGACGGAAGTAGGCTGCTTCCACTCTATGACTGCTGCTATTTTGACGGGATTAACCGATATTCCTCCCGCTGACACTATGTGTCCCAAGAAACTGATGTCATGCAGCCAAAATTCACACTCGCTATATTTTGCATATAACCTGTGTTCCATTAGCTTCTCCAATACCAAACGCAGATGTTCCGCATGCTCTTCGGCATTCTTGGAGTATATAAGGATGTCGTCGATAAAAACCACGACAAACTTGTCCAAATACTCCATGAATACCTTGTTCATCAGGTTCATGAAGTAGGCTGGGGCATTGGTTAACCCAAAAGACATGACTGTAAATTCATACAGCCCATATCTAGTGGTGAAAGCTATCTTGGGTATGTCTTCAGCCCTAATCTTCAGTTGATGATAGCCCGATCTTAGGTCTATTTTGGAGAATACCGTGGCTCCACCAAGTTGATCGAATAAATCATCGATCCTGGGGAGTGGGTATTTGTTCTTGATGGTTACTTCATTTAGGGCCCTGTAATCCACACACATCCGAGTGGTGCCATCTTTCTTCTTCACAAATAATACTGGAGATCCCCAGGGTGATGAGCTAGGCCTGATGAATCCCTTCTCTTGCAATTCATGAATTTGTTTCTTCAATTCTTCTAATTCTTCTACTGTCATCCGGTAGGGCCTCTTGGAAACTGGAGCAGCTCCCGGCTTCAAGTTAATCACAAACTCCATATCCCTATCTGGGGGCATGCCAAGGAGTTCATCGGGGAACACTTCAGGATAATCTTGCACTACGATCATTCCCTCCAGGGGCATGTCCTCACTATAGTAAATTGCACGGCCCCAATGGTATGGTCGGTCTACCTTTATTTCTATAGTCATCCCGGGACATGTGGCTAACTTCACCCTCCGGGTGGCACATTCTATGATCCCGTTGTGTCTAGCTAACCAATCCATTCCCAGTATGATATCCAGGGTTTGGGAGCTTAACACTATTAAGTCTGCTAAAAAGTCACACTTTTCCATAGTAATAGTCACCTTAGGACACACTAGGGTAGCAGTATTTGGACCAGCTGGTGAACTAAGCACTACTGGGTTCTTTAGAGTATATACTGGTAACCCCAACTTGTCGGCATACCCTTTAGATATGAATGAATGAGAAGCCCCCGAATCAAATAATACTTGTGCTGGTATGGTCTTAACAGAAAACGTACCCATAAGTACTCCAACGGCCTCCTTAGCTTCTTCAGCAGTGATG
The DNA here is from genome assembly GCA_017311315.1 of Dendrocalamus latiflorus. Lineage (NCBI taxonomy): Eukaryota > Viridiplantae > Streptophyta > Magnoliopsida > Poales > Poaceae > Dendrocalamus > Dendrocalamus latiflorus. Next base: position 10,576,296 of record CM029623.1, read on the forward strand.
TGGTTGACTCGACCACGGTTTGGGGCTAATGCACTTTTGCTGCCTTGTGAGCTTTGATGCCCTCGGTTGGGTACTGAGGCTTGGCTGCGGGCTGAGGCATTCTGCCTCTGTGGACATTTGTTGGCGAAATGCCCCGGTTCGCCGCAGCTGAAGCACTTGTAGCTTGCTATAGAGTTTGATCCTGCAGATTGACCACCTTGCAGAGAACTGCTTCCTGGACGGGACGATGGGGTTGAAGTCTTGAACTGATTAGGCTTTAAGGGAGAGGATGCATTGTTAAAGAGTTTTTGGACAAATCTTCCCTGCGGTCGTTGAGCTGACATCTTCCGCTTTACGGCTGGCCTCCAAGTTCTTCTTTTCATTTTCTAGAATTAGAGCTTTGTTCACTAGTTGATGAAAGCTAGTGAAATCTTGAACTATCAATTGCACCCTCAGTTCTTCGCTCATTCCCTCAAAGAATCGGTCAATTTTCTCCTCCTCATCTTCCACATCTTTAGGGGCATACCGAGCCAACTGTGTGAACTTAGTGAGGTACTCGTTCACTGACATATTCCTTTGCTTGAGTGTGCGAAATTCATTCTTCTTCATTCTCATCACTCCAGCTGGAACAAAATTAGCTTTAAAACCTGTCTTGAACTCTGCCCAGGGAATAGCTTCCATGTTACTTCCTGTAGCGGCATCTTCTTGGCCTCTAGCGGCCAGGTGGTTTTCCCACCATGCTGCGGCAGCTCCTTGAAGTTGATGGGTGGCAAATAGGACTTTGTCCTCCTCTGCGCATTTGACTAAGCGCAGTTTTCTCTCAGTATCCCGAAGCCAGTCTTCGGCTTCCAGTGGTTCTTCTGCCGGTGTAAATGTTATTGGCCTTGTCCTCTGGAAATCTCTTAAGTCAGCTTTGTGCCCTCCTGAGCTTCCTTGCTGTCCCGCATATATGGCTTGCAAAATCTGAGTTTGTTGTGCCATAACTTGGGCCATTGTAGGGTGTTCCGGAGGGTTTGGAAGGTTGTCATTTCCCTGGTCTTGAGTTCTGCCTTGGTCTTCAGGCAGAACCCCGCGATTTGAGTCTACCTCGGCTGGGTTTGTATTAGTCTGAGCCCTGGTAGTTCTTCGGCTGGCCATTTGCAGTAGTAGCTTTATACTCAGTGCTAATTCTATATGTAGGAAAAACAAGGGGTGCCAACCCATACAAAAGGAAGCAGTAAAACCATGACGAGGCAATTTCCAACATAAGGCCGATATCCAGCCGTTCATTAGACATACCAACATTTACATAGCCAGCTTTTATGCTGGACTTACAATTACATCATAATAATTAAAGTTCACAGGTCCGCGACTACGAAATAGAAAGGACGGATACAACAAGCCAAGATACATGAATTTAGTACTTGCGTCTCATACTGCAAGTACAACACGACCCCATCTACTCCTCCGTGTACCAGGTACCGAAGTTGGAGGGACTGTAATGTGGCGAGCGGGAGCGGGACCGACTACCACTGAACTCCGATGGGTCAGAGTCCGATGGAGTACGTGGGGGGCTACAGCTTTGGAGAGGTCCTCCCCGACGAAGCGCAGCCTGTGGCCCCGGGGGTCGCATGCTCTTACGTGCGGTCAGTCGAGTGCGGGCGCCTGACCCTGGTGGAGGAGGCGCCGGTGCTGCTGCGGGTGCGGGGGCCTGTGGAGGCTGGGCCCTGGCGGCAACTGCCTCTGCCTTGGCCTCCGCCAAGGCTTGCTCGCATTGGGCGAGCTGCTGCTGGAGAGACGTCATGGCGACATGCCTGGTGAGGAGCTGCAGGCGGAGGGAGGAGATCTCCTCCAATGCAACGGTGTGGGCCACCCCCATGGCCCTGGTGAGCTCAACCTGATGCGTGAGCATCGGGTCGTCCTCATTCTCTGGCATGGTGACTTCATTGTACCGTGCTCCGTCTCGGCGCGTGGGGTGGTAGCAGTAGGGGGCATGGCGCAGGGGGGTCCGGTATACGTCGCATAGCCGCGCGGCGGCTAGACGAGCAGCATCTTGGATTGCAGCGGCCCGAGTACTTCTACGGTGCTTAGATGTGAACACGTGAGAAAGATCGAGCTCACCCCTGGGGTATATGAATACCTCCATAAGCCAGGATTCTTCTCCTCCGGTGGTAACCTTCAATCCCCTGTAGATGGGCTGATCTTTGTACTCCAGGTAGTGTAGGAGTTTGCGCAAAAGGCTAGCAAACTCCCCTCATTGACACCGCGGGCTATGTAATCCCAGTGTCCCTCATCTCCTGCGCCTGCCATCTGGAAATTAGATTACTAGTGTTAGTATCTTTCAAAATATTTAAAAGAACAGTGGAATAGAACAGATCTAAGAAGGGTACGAAAAGAGATAGTATGCTTATATTTTTCGAAATCATTTTTATAAGTTTCAAAAATATTGTGGTCCTAACTCATCCTAAGGCTTTTACCCTACGGTCGTATGCTCTGATACCAGCGCTGTCAGACCCAGATTTTTCAATCCGGAATCTATTGTGTCTCACTGCACTAATCCCTGGATCAGTAGTTAGTGCACATAGATACATTGCTGAATCATGACATACATCGCATATTAATATTACAGAGTCTGAAATACACCACATCGGGTGAATGTTTACAAAAGGGCCGCTTCGGCCAAATGTCTTCATTACATAAATGCAGCGGAAATTATAGCAAAGTAAACCCAAATCCACAGGCAAGCGGCCAGTAGGGTAATGTGTACAATATATGCCACCAGGGTCCCGGTAACATAAATGTACACAACGCCTAGGGTCTACTTGTCTATGCCTAACCCCCGAGGCCTATGCCTTAATTATCGCCGTTGCTTCCGTCGACGTTGGCAGGGGCCTCCTCATAGGCGTAGTGTCCTTGAACTCCTGTTTCTGAATTTTGTCGCAAAAGCGAGAATGAGCACTCCGACCCCGTGCTCAGCAAGCCAACACACAGAATGCAATACTTTAACATGTAAGGCTAATCAAAGGATGGCTTGGGTTCATTTTACTTTGCGAAGAGTGCTTTTGAATACAATTATAGAAAAATCCCTGAGACCTAGCAATTTTAAACTCAAAACTTTTGTTTATACAGTAAGTTGATCTTATAATTGACACAGATTCCATCCACCATTACATGACATCTGTGCCATATAGTATCTTTCAGCGTTATAGCCGCTTAAAGTAGCACTGGGACAACGCCCAGGACAATTCCACACCAGAGCAGTCCTTCGCCCTACAAATTTCCCTTCTCCCAAGTACCAATTATTTTGTAAACAGAACTATATCTAGTTAAGTTCCCATGTCTGCCCATGACCGTGGGCACGGCTATTCGAATAGTTTTGACTCTGCAGAGTTTGTACACTTTCACCACAAGAGATGAATTATCTTTGTTGCCAACATGCTTCCTTAGGCATGAGACCCAAATAATTTATCACAAAGCCTTTACCTTACTCCGATCTAGCTAGACACCACCCACGCTGAGGTTTCACCGCTGAAGGGTTACACCACCACAGTCAGAAGCCCCCTCTTGCGCCGTGCGAGTACAGTACACCCTGTGCCTCACTGTGAGTAAACCAGTACACCCTGGCACCCACTTTCCTCGGTGATATCTGAACTAAACCCTTGCAAGTTATTCAGCTAGGTCGTACCCATTATAGACTTGTGGTTGTACTGTTTTACATGGGTTGACATGACAAGATTGAGTCCTTAAGGTTACCCGGATGGTTCTACCACATTTCACATTTTGTGCATCCACTGCACCACATACTAGCCCCCAAACCATCCATCCAGGTGTTTAAGCAAATTTTAGGATTTTTCAGAGGTAGAAATATTGTGTCCACCTACTACAGTCATTCCATCCATGACTGTCCCCCAAACAATATCACATTTTGCAAGTGTTGTTTTTGGGGCAGCTATGTACCCCGTTTTTTATCTAGCAATACTAAGCCACGCAATAATTATTTGGACTTACTAGTAAAAGATATGATAATATAAACTTTTCTAGGGCGACAAGGTTCACATGTCCAAGCATTGCAACGGATCATTATTAGCAAGCATTATACTAGGTATCTAACTACCACTTTCTGGAAATGAACATATTTCATCACATAAAATAACAGCATGCATGTTGATAATTTAAAAGAAATTAACTTTGCAAAATCATAGGTTCAAAATGATCAAGGTGTTAACTCGCCTTGCTCGCGGGGGTCTTGGTCTGGGTCTTCGGAAGCTTCCAAGCTGGCTGCCTCAACCTCCTCTTCCTGAGCCTCGTATGCTATTTAATCGTGCAAAATACCCAAATAAAAGAAAAGCAACCAATCAACAAAATATCACCAGAAATTCAAACGAACTTCAAAAATCATGGTTCTGGTTCCATTAGATAGATCTTGAATTTAGACAAATTTAGAAATTTGTTCCACTAAATTTGGAGTTAAAATGAAGAAGTTATGATTGGTCAAAATTCTCTGTTTCAGTCAAATTCAAAAATTACTAAATTCTGACATGTGGGGTCCACTGTCAGCCTCATTTTTATTTTGATTTTCCGTTTAATTTATTTTCTGTGCTACTGACATGTGGGGTCCAGTTACTGTTCAATGGGGTCCACACGTCAGTACGGGTTCAAGGTGAGAGTTCCACTGACCAGTGGGGCCCAGTGGTCAGTGAACGGCTCTGGCTACTGCAGCTGACAAGTGGGGCCCACCTGTCAGGCAGAAATAAAAGAAATGTTCGACCTCAGCGCGCTGCGGAGCCGGGGGCTCGAACGCGCGCGGCCGAGGGAACCGGGGGGGGGGGGGGAGAGTTAGCGCTGATAGCCAAGTGAGCGGGGAGGCTTTGCCTACCTCTATAGGGCAATAAATTCTTTTGAGGTGGGTCTGCAGAGGGGTCGGGCAGAGGAGTCGGGGACGACGGTGGCCGGTGGCGAGGGAATGTCGGGGAGGTCCGGTGGAGAGGCGAAACGCGTTCCTCAAGCTTCGGGGGTGCCGGTGGCGAGCTCCGCGGGGGCCGAGGGGGCACGGTGGCGGCCGGCGGCGTGCGGTGGCGGCGGCTCGGGGAGGTCCTCAGTGGCCGCTGTGTACGGGCGACGGGGAGCTCGAGTGAGGGTCGGGGAAGCTTCGCCACGCTCCGGAGATGGTCCTAGCGCAAGGAATTGGGCTCTGGGGCAGTAGAACAACGGGGAGTTAGTTCACCTGAGTTGGGGGAGAAATAACTCGTCGGCGGCTACGGGGCACGGTGGCTCGATTACCTTCTACAGTAGGAAGGGGGCGGCGTGGGGAGTTTGGAGAAAGCCTCAGCGGCTTTTATAGGCGCGTGAGCGGGGCTGGCAACGGGCGACAGCCCGTGCGGTCTTGTCCGAGCACGGCGGTGGCAGGCGGCGGAGCAGCGGGAATCCGGGCCACGCGTGACAGCTCGTGCAGAGATGCGGAGGGGGTTTAGAGCGTGACCCTCCACTGCAGCTTTGTGCCGGGTGCAGAAGGCTTGCGCCACGCGGTCGGGCGGTGCGACCGTGTAGAGGGAAAGCTGCAGGCAGCGGCGTCGCCTCAGGGCGGAGGCGGCGAAACCATTGGCGACGACGGGTCGGCAGGCTTTCCACCAGGGCGACGAGACGGCTTGGCTGAGCTGGCGGGGGCATGGACGCCACGGGGACGAAAGCTTCTGAGCGGGGGCGCACGCGTGATCGCGCGGGGAGGAAGAGGAAGACGACGCGCGAGACGGGGCCAGCGGCAGTGAGAGAACGGGCACGGGCCCGCTTGGCAGGAAGAGAGCGGGAGTGAGGGTGGGGTCCGCCCACCAGTGGCGCTTGCGCGCTGCGCGCGGGGGCCGGGCCGGCGGGAATTTGGGCCGTATGGCCGAAGGAGGGATGGGGTTGGGCTGGCTCCGGCTGGCCTAACTCCATCCAATATTATTATTATTATTTTTTGCTATTATTTGGTTTATCTTTTGTACCAACTCAATATCAATTCCAGATTTTATCTTGAGTTCTTCCCTTTCTAATTTCTGGATCATCTTTTCAGATTCTAAATTAAAATTTGAATTTACCTCCTTATTTGTATATTTTCTTTTTATTTCAACTTTTGGGAACCTCAACCAAAATCTTGAAGAAACACCATGAAATCCAAATCCAAAAATTAAAATATATTGCAGAAATAATTCAAAAACTTTATATTTTCAAATTTCGAATTTTTGGGATGTTACATCTACCAACTGAGCTAGGGCTTGTAGGTGTAACTAATGACCCCAAATAATATCAATATGTATCCATTCACTCATTCAGGTCATCAAATGAACACCACATCGTCTAGTCTGTCTAGTGTCCAGTTGAAGCTGAGTAATGTTAGATTGTTAGTAATGTTAGTAACATTGTTACTTGTTAGTCTTAGTCTTGAATAATGCTGGGGTACATTATTGATCATTTTCTTGTGGTTGCTAAAAATGGCAGAGCACATCATTTAAGCTCTAATTCTATTGCCAGATGTCGCCTATCCACCTCGTTAGTTGCTATGTCGTTCGTAATTTACATCAACTTTGGTAAATATGGTATTTATCAACATCGTATCGAAATAAATTGGGATTTACTGATGCCGAACCGTATTTTAAAAAGATATCGTATTTACAGAACTAACCATACTGTATGTACCGTATTTGCCGAATCGTATTTACCAAATTAAAGAGTGCTCATTCTTGCATTGGCAGCGAAGTATCACTATGATTCGAGAGACTACACATGAGTATCTTGATCCTACATCGAGGAGATTGGACGACCTTGTATCATCTTGGTATTAGAGCATGGTTGACTCGGTAGGATTATTTATCCATAGTTTAGATTAATTTTCTTTGTTGTTCTTACTACCTAGAGTCCATAAACCAAAAATTGCAACCCAAAATCCTAGTTTCAATCTGTTATTTTTGTGAGTTTTGTTAGATTTTAATTCATTAGAATTTTTGTTTAGTGCTGATCTTAGTGTTCCTTTTGCGTAGCTTAATCTTTGTGTTTTAGCTAAACCCTAAATTTGTTTTGAACTCCTCAAATCCACAAAAAAACAAAAAATTCCTGATCTGCTACGGTGTTGCCACAGTAGCGTGCAGTGAAAAGTGATACAGTAGTCACTATGGATGTAGCTACATCCACATGAATTAAAAAGCATGTACTACAATGTGCACTACAGTAGACACAATAGTATGCTATACTGCTCTCTACAGTAGATGCATAGTACACTACCATGCACAGTGCATCCCGTCGCCACCAGTCACGTGGAAGTTAAAGGTTGTGTGCGAGCCTACGGTACTAGTACGCGAGAAAAAAAAATCTTTACTTATATCTTTTGTGAGCCAATTCAATCTTTACTTAGATTGAAATACTTTGCACTTGTTCTTCAAGCATGGCTGAATCAGCCCCTGAGAGAATTGAGAGTTCTTCGCTAATTGAGAATGTTCAACCTTTCCTCCTGGAATTGGAAGCACGATAGAGCTTCGCTTGGTGGTCGTGAAGTCCAGCACGTGTGTTCTTGCGAATTAAAGCGTATTTGTTCTCGCATTAGCAACGGAGGATCACTACAATTCGAGAGGCTACACGTGAGTATCTGGATTCTACGTCAAAAGATCGGGCAACCTCGTATCATCTTGTTATCAGAGCGTGGTTGACTCGGTAGGATTATTTATCCATAGTTTAGATTAATTTTCTTTGTTGTTCTTATTATCTAGAGTCCATAAACAAAAAATTGAAACACAAAAATTTCCAAAACCCTAGTTTCAATATGTTATTTTTGTGAGTTTTGTTAGGTTTTAATTCATTAAAATTTTTATTTAATGTTGATCTTAGTGTTCCTTTTGCGTGGCTTAATCTTTGTGTTTCAGCTAAACCCTAAATTTTGTTGGTTTTGATCTCCTTAAAATCACAAAAAATAGAAATTCTTGATTGTAGCCCACAGTAACGTGTGGTGAAAAGTGCCATAGTATCACTACAGTAGTCGCTATGGATGTCACTGCACCCGCGCGCTTTAAAAATGGCACGTGCTACAGTGTGTGCTACAGTAGATGCAACGGTATGCTACAGTGAGTGCTACAGTAGATGCATAGTACACTGCAGTGCGCAGTACATGCTATCGCCGCTAGTCGTGTGGAAAAAAGGGTACGCGTGAAGCTACGGTTCCAGTACATGAGAAAAAAAAGCCTTTACTTATATCTTTTGTGGGCCAATTCAATCTTAAATTGAAACACTTTGCCCTTGTTCTTCAAGCATGGCCAAATTAGCCCCTTGAGAGAATTGAGAGTGCGATAGGGCTTTGCTTTGTGGTCGTGAAGTCCAGCACATGTGTTCTTGCGAATTAAAGGGTGTTCGTTTTTGCATTGGCAACGGAGGATCAATACGATTCGAGAGGCTACACGTGAGTATCTTGATCTTACGTTGAAAAGATCGGATGACCCCATTTCATCTTACCGACACCGACATCTAATTTCTCTGATGATGCTCCTCGTTACGCTCTTCGTGACCGAACATCCCATCGACCTTATGATCGTCTTAGTTTTTCTTCTACAGCTCATGCTCTCTCTATCGCTGAGCCTAGTTCTTATCGTGTGGCTGCTTCCCATTTTAAGTGGTAGCTTACTATGGTAGAGGAGCTTGATGCCCTTCAACGTATGGAGACTTGGGATATTGTATCGACACCTATGCATGCTCGTCCTATTACGTGCAAGTAGGTGTATAAGATTAAGACCAGGTTTGATGGTACCATCAAGCATTACAAGGCTTTTGTCTTGTGGCTCGCGGATTCCAGCAGGAGTATAGTCGTGATTACAATGAGACTGTTGCCTCTGTTGCCCATATGACCACTGTTTGCACTCTTGTTGCGGTTGCTTCTATTCGCCGGCCGTCTATCTCTCAGCTAGATGTTAAGAATGACTTTCTTAATGGTGTTTTATATGAGTAGGTTTACATGCAGCCACCACCTGGGTATTCTGTTCCAGGTAGACATGTTTGTCGTCTTCGTCGTGCTCTTTATGGCCTCAAACAGGCTCCGCGTGCTTGGTTTACACGTTTTATCTCAGTGGTTACCACTATCGGTTTCACTGTTAGTTCTCGCGATCCTAATCTATTTGTCCATACATTGGGGTAGGACAATACTTCTTCTATATGTGGATGATATGCTCATCACCAGTGATGAAGCATCTCAGTAAGCAATTTCTGATGACTGATCTTGGTTCTTTTATGTACTTACTTGGGATTGAGGTTTTTTTTTCACGTCTTAGGGTTACTACCTCTTCCAACAAAAGTATGTTCAGAATCTTTTTGATCGATCTGGTCTGACTGATACTCGCATTGCTGAGACTCCCATGGAGCTCTCCCTTCAACTTCATGCTACTGATGGTGATCTTCTTGAGAATTCTACTTGATATCGTCATCTTGTTGGGAGTTTGATATATCTTGTTAGCACTCGTCCTGGTATTGCTCATGCTGCCCATATCTTGAGTCAGTTCATATCTCGTCCTACTCATCTTCACTACAGTCATCTTCTTTGTGTTTTTCCCTATTTGCATGGGACTATCTCTCGTTGTTTGTTTTCCCTAGCTCCAACTCACTACAGCTTCAGGCGTACTCTAATGCGACCTGGGCTAGTGATCCTTCTTACTGTCATTCTCTTTCTGCTTACTATTTTTCTTGGCTTCTCCCTGATTGCCTGGAAAACAAAGAAACAGACTACAGTTTCTCCTTTGAGTGCAGATGCTAAGTTGAGTGCTATGGTAGTAATGACAATAGAGGTTACTTGGTTGAGATGGCTACTTACAGATTTTGGAGTATTTGTGATGGGACCTACGCCTCTTTTGTCTGATAATATAGGTGCGATCAGTATTGCCCGTGACCCTATGAAGTATGAGCTCACCAAACACATTGGTGTGGATGCTTTATACACTCGCTTACAAGTACAGGAGGGAGTACTCATTTTACAGTTTGTACCCTTAGAGTTACAGATTGCTAACTTCTTCACGAAACCATAGACTAGGGTACAACCACTACTACAGAAAGGCTAATAGTAGACGGCAAATCACAGACGGTTTTGTGAAACCGTCTGTAATGTAAACTATTACAGACGGTTTTAATTTGAAGGCCGTCTGTGGTATTTGTGGCGGGAAAAAGGAGTATCACAGACGGTTCTTACTTCTGAACCGTCTGTGATACTGGAATATCACAGACGGTTTTTATTAAAAACCGTCTGTGATAATCTGGGATTATCACAGACGGTTTTTTATTAAAAACCGTCTGTGTTGTGTCGATTATCACAGCCGGTTGTTGTTAAGAACCGTCTGGGAATGTTCACAGACGGTTTTTCACAAGAACCGGCTGTGATGTCCCTTTGTCTGTCATATTCTAGATCAGAGGTTAATATATAAGTACACATTGCTTCTAATAACTTAACTACAGAACTACTGAGACAAGACGTCACAAATTAAAGGCAAATTTATTAATTTCAATTAGAGGCAAATTTATTACAAAAGTCGCACAGGTAAAGAGTTTCCCAGATTGTATTCTTTTGGGCTTCGTAAGCTTCTTCTTCCACTTGGGGACTTGGAGGATCAGCCGCTAAATTCTCGAACGCCGTTAAGATTGCCCTTGTCCTCAGCACTTCCTCGTGCAGCCTGGGCAAATGATCAGCAGCATCCATAATGTCGTACAGGATAGCATGAAAAGATTCCTCAGAATCTGCCGTTTCTGCTTGATTGGCAAGGCTATCCATCAGTCTCTGCAATGCGTGTAGAGCTTCTTCCGCATTGCGCACATTGTGGAGAAGAACCAGGGTGAGGGCTGTTTCCCTTTCTTGAGCGGCAGCGAGACGCCTCCGTCGACGGCGGAGGATCAGGTCAAGCTGACGGATGCAAGAAAGTCGGGGAAGGAGAGCAGGGCGGGTGCGGAGAAGCTGCTCCAGATGCAAATTGCTGGCCGCCTGTGTAAGGTTCCGGCCGAACAATTCGTGATGAACAGATGAGAGGAAGGAGATGATCACAAGAACAGTAGTAGAAGCCATGTTGTATTAATTGTATATTGTATTGTACGTACGTAGAAGCTAGCTAGAGACCTCGATTAGGAGCGCATATTTAACCTTTAGCACAAACGGTTCGTATACCCAAACATGAATGATATAGACGCTTCGTATAATGATCGCGAGACGTTAATTAGACGATCGAAACACGAAGCGTTCTGGCATCGAAACACGCGCGAAGCGTTCTGGTATGAAGCTTATCACAGACGGTTTTTTATAAAAAACCGTCTGTGATAATGACTACGGCATTTATTGCGCTGCTCAGACCGCGCATCGTCTTCATTTCGATCCAGATCTAGCCACTGCTGCGCACTTTTTCACTCGGGAGGAAGCTAGAGCGATTTCAGGCCAGTTAATTTGGTGGGAAGAGGCAGAGATTGAGCTTTGAATTAAGATTCAGACTTTCCTGTGGTTGCTGTAGATATGGTTAGTAATGAAATTTATTTATTTTTAATTGCATTACAATTTAGGTGTAAGTAATCCATGAGTGGTTATTGAAGATGGTTAATTAATTTGCAAAATTGTTGGTTATATAATAGCTATTGTGTTTGTAATATGAATTGAGCTAGGAAATTAAGTCTCAATATAATAAATGTGGCCGGTATATATGTAGTTATAATTAGTTATTCTAGATTTTAATACTAAGTTGTTATATATGTACGTAACGTAGGACCGAAGTTGGATGTATGCCGCGAGCCGTGTGAGTGAAGAGTACATTAATGGTGTTTCTGCTTTTATAAGAGCCGCCGAGGAGGATATGTTGAATAAGGGGGTGGAATATATGTGCTGTCCATGCACTGACTGCGAGAATTTGAAGATGTTTAAGAACCGAGGGCAAATTGAAGCGCACTTGATTCGGAGGGGTTTCAAAAAGGATTATACGTGTTGGACCAGTCATGGTGAAGTGAATGATCATATGCCGCCGGATGACATCGCCGGTGAAGTGAATGATATGCCCCCGGATGACATCGCAGGTGAAGTGAATGACATGCCGCCGGCTGATGTCGATTGTGGCTCGGATTCGGATAGGTTGCACGATGATAATCTGGATCAGATGCTTCGCGATGTAGAAGAGAACTATGATGAGAGAGAGTATGTTAAATTCCGTGGCTTCATGGAGGACTCAGAGAAACCTTTGTACACGGGCTGCAAGTACACGAGGTTGTCGGGCGTGCTTGAACTGTTGAAATTGAAGGCAAGCAACGGTTGGTCCGACAAGAGTTTCACGGCGCTGCTAGGTCTTTTAGCGGACATGCTTCCGGAGGGAAATGAGTTGCCTAAAACCACGTATAAAGCCAAGAAGGTTCTTTGTCCATTGGGAATGGAAGTAGAAAGAATACATGCATGCCCGAACGACTGTATCCTCTACCGTAAAGAGTATGCAAACATGCATGTATGTCCGGTGTGCAACACATCCCGATACAAACGTAACAATCAATCAGATGATGGCGAGGGAACAGAGGCGAAGAAAGGACCTCCTGCTAAGGTGGCATGGTATTTTCCGATAATTCCCCGTTTGAAAAGGTTTTATGCAAATCCAAAGGAGGCAAAACTGCTGCGTTGGCACTCGGAGGAGCGCAAGAAGGATGGAATGCTAAGACACCTTGCTGATTCCGCGCAGTGGAGAAACATCGATAGGAGTTTTGCAGAGTTCGGTGCAGAACCAAGGAATATAAGGTTTGGACTGAGTACAGATGGAATGAATCCATTCAGTAGCATGAGCAGCCGACATAGCACATGGCCCGTGACTCTCTGCATCTATAACCTTCCTCCTTGGTTGTGTATGAAGCGAAAGTACATTTTGCTGTCGATACTTATCCAAGGGCCAAAACAACCTGGGAATGATATCGATGTGTTCCTAGCACCGTTGGTGAAAGATCTAAAAGTACTGTGGAACGAAGGGGTACAGGTATGAGATGCATACAAACGAGAGAACTTCACTCTGCGCTCCTTATTGTTCTGCACCATAAATGATTATCCTGCCCTTGGTAACCTATCGGGCCATAGTATAAAAGGTGCCAAAGCTTGTACTCACTGTTTAGATGGTACCGAGAGTGTGTGGCTGAGACACTCACGCAAAACCGTCTACATGCGTCACCGCCGGTTCCTTCGGAGGGCTCACCCATACCGCAAGATGAACAAACAATTTGACGGAGAGAAGGAAGACGGTTCAACTCCAAAGCATTTAAGGGGACGCGAGGTTTATGATATGGTTAAGGATTTAGATGTTGTCCTCGGAAAGGGATGTAAATTGAGGGCTCATGAGAAGAACACCTGGAAGAAGAGATCAATATTTTGGGACTTACCTTATTGGGAGTACCTAGATGTGCGGCACTGCATCGACGTCATGCACGTAGAAAAGAATGTGTGCGACAGCTTGATTGGTCTCTTACTGAACATCCGTGATAAAACAAAGGACGGCGTCAACGCACGGCTTGACTTGGCTGATATGCACATCAGGCCTGAGTTAGCACCGACATGCACTGATAATGCACGAACGTACCTTCCCCCTGCGTGTTACACTCTGTCCAAGGCTGAGAAAACAGAACTGTGCCAGTGCTTGCATGGTGTCAAAGTTCCGTCTGGTTACTCGGGCAACGTGAAGAAACTTGTTTAGATGCAAGATTTGAAGTTAAATGGCATGAAGTCTCATGATTGTCATGTGCTGATGACACAGATGCTCCCTATTGCAATTAGAAATATTTTGCCGATCAAAGTCCGAGAGACAATCATGAGGCTATGTTATTTCTTTAACACAATTGCTCAGAAGGTCATCGATCCCGAAGGACTAGATGCTCTGCAGGACGAGGTGGTGATGACTCTTTGTCACCTTGAAATGTATTTTCCTCCTTCGTTTTTCGATATCATGGTCCATCTCATTGTTCACGTTGTGTGGGAGATAAAAATGTGCGGGCCCGTATTCCTACGTAGCATGTACCCATTTGAGAGGTTCATGGGAATTCTCAAGTCCTACGTACGGAATCGTTCTCGGCCGGAGGGCAGCATCGTCGAAGGTTATGCAAGCGAAGAGGTCATTGAGTTTTGTGTCGATTATATGGCTCAGATTCAGCCGATAGGTGTCCCTCAATCTCGTCATGAGGGGAGGCTGAAGGGTCTCGGAACTATCGGACGGAAAGCAATCACTCCAGATATGGACATGTATACTCAAGCCCATTTCACGGTGTTGCAACACATGACTGAAGTGGCGCCTTATGTGGACCAGCACAAGGGTGTGCTTCGGCAACAGAATCCGGAGCGGCCGGATGTTTGGATCATGAGGCAACACAACCGTCGGTTCAACCAATGGTTGAAGGAGCAAATCGCTAGGAGCTCGCCGAGTGAGACGCTGACATGGTTGGCAAAAGGGCCGACATTTACAGTTGTGACATGGCAAGGATATGACATAAATGGGTACACATTCTATACACAGTCTCAGGATGTCAAGAGCACTAACCAGAACAGCGGTGTCCGCATAGATGCATTCAGTACCGATGGGTCGAGAAACTCGTACTATGGCTTCATAGAAGAGATTTGAGAGCTTGACTATGTGGTTTTCAAGATCCTCTTATTTCGCTGCCGTTAGGTGCATCTCCCACAGGTGAAGGTTGACAAGTACGGTGTCACGACCGTGGACCTCCAACGTGTCGGGTACAAAGACGAACCATTCGTACTCGCCAATCAAGTTGTTCAAGTTTTCTATGTAACCGACCCGGCAAATAAGAAACGCCATGTAGTTCTTCATGGAAAAAGGAGAATTGTCGGAGTGGAGAATGTAGTGGACGAGGAGGAATACAATCAATTTGACGAGTTACCTCCTTTTGGAAATGGCATAAGGGTCGACGATGAACAACGTGACGAAACTAGTTACGTACGCATTGATCATGATGAAGGGCTAATTTTTAAAGGAAATAAGCAAGTACAATAAGAATGTATATGTGAAAATGTGTTATGTAGTCAATTTTGAGATGTATATGTGAAAATGTGTGATGTAGTCAATTTTGAGATGTATATGTGAAAATGTGTGATGTAGTCAATTTTGAGATGTATATGTGAAAATGTGTGATGTAGTCAATTTTGAGATGTATATGTGAAAATGTGTGATGTAGTCAATTTTGAGATGTATATGTGGAAATGTGTGATGTAGTCAATTTTGAGATGTATATGTGAAAATGTGTGATGTATTTGAGAATGACAAAATGTATCAAGAACTACACTGTGTGAATGCAGCTGGTTGGTGTTGTATATGAATGCAGCTGTTTGGTAGTTGATATGAATGCAGTTGTGTAGTTATTGGTGGTCTTAATTGCAACAGCCGGCAAAGGCTTATCACAGACGGTTCTAAATTTAGAACCGTCTGTGATAACATATCACACACGGTTCTAAGTTTAGAACCGTCTGTGATAGTAAACTATCACAGACGGTTTTTAACTCAAAAACGTCTGTGATATGTTATCACAGACGGTTCTAAGTTTAGAACCGTCTGTGCTAATCTTCCTACATATGCCCTCTCACTAGGGTTTTCCGTGTGCGCTGCAGTTATTCGATTAGATCTAAATCCCGAGCCCGTCGTCGCCGCCGCCTCCCCGAGCCCTCGCCGGCCGCCTCCCCCAGCCCTCGCCGGCCGCCTCCCCGGACGAAGACGTCGCCGCAGCCTCCTCCTCCTCCGTCGCTGCCTCCCCGAGCCCGTCGCCTCCTCCTCCTCCGTCGCCGCCGCCTCCTCCTGCGTCGCCGCCTCCTCCTCCTCCGTCGCCTCCCCGAGCCCGTCGCCTCCTCCTCCGTCGTCGTCGCCGCCTCCTCCTCCTCCTCCTCCTCCTCCTCCGTCGCCGCCGCCTCCTCCTCCTCCTGCGTCCCTAAGGTCACCAAAACCGTAAGGTCATCAAATCCCTCCCCGAGCTTCATGCTTACTGTTAGTGTTTAGGGTTGATGCTTGATGCTTCATACTGTTATGGTTAGTTGCTTAGTACATATTTAGGGTTGATGCTTTATGCTTACTGTTAGTGTTTAGGGTTGATGCTTGATGCTTCATACTGTTATGGTTAGTTGCTTAGTACATATTTAGGGTTGATGCTTTATGCTTACTGTTAGTGTTTAGGGTTGATGCTTGGTACATATTACATTGGTACATTGTTTACTGCAGTAGCTTAATTAGTTTGCTATTTGGTACATATTACATTGTTACATTGTTTACTGCAGTAGCTTAATTAGTTTGCTATTTGGTACATACTACATTGGTACATTATTTACTGCAGTTGCTTAGTTTACATTGGTACATATTGCTTGTTGTGTTAGTATATAGTATATAGTATATAGTACATAGTATATAGTTTGAAATCATTTGGGTCCCCCTTCCCTCTACTCCTCTCCTCCCTTCTCCCCCTTCCCTCTACTCCACTCCTGATCTCTTTCTAGTGTATCTGGATAAAGAAATCTTGCGATTATTGCAAAAGATACATTGACCATTTGGGTGGAAAGAAATACATTGTGTCGTCAGGCTCATGACTGCCAATTTGAAGCATAGCGTAGCATCCGTGGCACATCTAAGGCCTGCAGCTGTGTCTTGAGGAATCCCAAGAGTTGGTCTTCAGATGTGGCATTCCTCAAACTATAAATTATGAATCTTATTCTCATAACCCATCTGAATACCAGCTCTTGGCATTCCTTAAGACACAGCAGCAGGCCTCGGATGTGCCTCGGATGCTATGCTATGCTTCGAATTGGCAGTCATGCGCCTGACGAAACAGTTGATCTTTCCACCCAAATGCTCCATGTATCTAGACAAAAAACAGCAAATGAAGCAAGTGACATACTATAGTGTTCCCGTTCAATGAACCGGATACACTAGTTTGTGTCATTTGCTTCATAGACCTTTGTTTGGGGACTTTGCTATTTGGTTTATAGTTTTAGCAACTAAAGTAGGTGCTAGGATAGACACTTTGTTTAGAGACCTTGTAGTAATAGTATTACAAAATTCAAGGAAATTTTAGTACAGAAGTTCAAAAAAAAACAAATTCCCAGATTCTTCGGTGAGCAGCCGATATAGCCGATTTCTTCGGTGAGCGACTATCCATCTGCTTCTTCCCACTCCTTCTCTTCATCTCTGATCTCTGGATCACGTACGCCAGTAGCGATGATTCAGTTAGATGAATCATCGCTACTGGCGTACGTGATCCGGAGACCAGAGATGAAGAGAAGGAGTGGGAAGAAGCAGATGCATAGTCGCTCACCGAAAAGTCGGCTATGTCGGCTGCTCACCGAAGAATCTGGAATGTCTTTTTTTTTGCACTTTTGTAATAAAATTGACTTGAATTTTGCGGGAAAAAGAGGGACTTGATACATTGGTACATTGGTAAGATAGGCACATCACCCCCTCTCTATGTCCATATCACCCCCTCCCTTCTCCCCCTCTCCTCTACTCCTCTCTTGTCTTGCAATTCAATATGATTACTTTCTCATCTTATCTTAATAGACCCACAAAATGAGCAACATGTCACCCGCGCATTCTTCAACATCATCGCCGGAGGCGTCCGCTCCAACATCAAGACGCCAAGGAAGAGGGCTATCAAAGAAGCCTGAGGGCCGACAGATCATCACAGCGGTGAATGCATCTGGGGTCCCTATCCTTCCTCGAAAAGCAGTAAACGCATTCCGAACCATGGTCGGAGTAGTTGCACGAGAACGAATTGAGATCACATACAATTCGTGGAAGAACGTGCCTGACACTCGGAAACGTGAGCTGTGGACCGAAATTTTGGCATCGTTCGAGTTCCCAGAAGAACACCTGGACGCTGTGCAACAACAAACCTACAAAGCGGCGTGCAAAGCATGGAAGAACTTCAAGAGCACGCTTGTCAAGAAATACGTGGAGACGGACGAAACGCCTGTTCATACATACCCATTCCTGGAACCACAATGGGAAGAGTTCAAGGCGATGAAAACGACCGAAGATTTCAAAAGTACAAGTGTGGCGCACAAGGCCCTCCAGGCAAAAAATACACACCCTCACAGACTTGGCACAGCTGGGTATGCGGGTAAAATCGCGCAGTGGATGAAGGAGGATGAGCTGGCAGCTGCACAGGACATCGCCCCGCCGTTTTCCAATATCCCGGACGACCGCGCTCGAAATTGGATTAGAGCAAGGTCATCTACAACGACATCAGGGGACATCACCTTTCGAAACCCTTCAGACCAGCAAGTGACCGAGCGCCTGGTAAGATATCGATCGAACTACGTAGCTTGTAATTACTCCACAACTTCGTACGAATTGAAATGACATGTCGTGCTCTTGCAGGAAGAGCTGAGTTTTCAATCTACCCTGGGATCATTCCAGGGAACAAGGGAGAATGATATGCTCTCCGTGGCCCTGGGAAACAAGGAGCACCCGGGCCGTACGAGAGGCCTTGGGCTTTACGTTCCTTGGAAACATGGTTTCCAAGATGACTCCGACATGTATCGGCGCAGGAAGAGAAACAAAGCCGAGCGTGACGCACAGCTACGAGAAGAGCTCAAGGCATCTCTTAAAGAGGAGATACTGGGTTCGATGGCTGATATAATCAGAGATGAGGTGCGGAAACAGACAGAAAGTCAGCAGGCCGCCACCGCCGCTCCTGTGCTAGCTAGCCCGCACAACCATCCGAGTAGCTGCGCGTCCAATCCGACGCAAACCCAGTCCAAATTTCCTGTGGACGACATCCTGGTAATAATTATTACCTCTCGAATGCTTGCTCCATTGGTAGGCCTATTCGAGTAGCTAATTTTGTATCGTTATGTAGGAGCCTACGACATGCAGGCTCCAAGTGAGATATGGCTCCATTCCCTTGTACGCTGCTTGGGGCCAGGCATATTCGTCTGGTATCGGGGCTATGGTGCATGGGCAAGCTTTAGCGCCAGGCTTCGCAAAAGTTAATGTGGATGGTGTGTATGCCAATTTTGAGGTGGTCCCGCTACCGAAGCCCCCCAACGACGAGATCGTGAATCTAGGACAGGCCATTGGAACATTCATCCAGTGGCCCAAAACCGACATCTCCCTGGAGGCTTCTTCACCGGTGGCAGGACCAGAAGTGCAGTGCGAACCACAGCAACTTGCATTGGTGCCATCTCCACACGGGCAGTGCGAACCACAGCTACCTGCACCGGTGCTATCTCCACGGGTGCTATTCTCGCCAGACCAACTTGCACCGTCTATACCATTACAGTCGACTAGCATAAAGTCGACCCACACTCGAGGCAGTGGCCAGGGCAAATCAAAGACGAAGGATGGTGGCGATTTCCCGTCCATGCCATTGGCCCGCAAATTCGTGCTAGGTCAGCCGATGGTAGTCCAGGAAGAGCTCCAAAAACTAGGACTTGGTTGCCAAAGATTCCACCTTTGGTATATGGAAGAGTCCAATAAGCCAGCGGCAGAACGGCGCTCAGGTATAACTGTCAAATTCAAGC
The DNA here is from genome assembly GCA_017311315.1 of Dendrocalamus latiflorus. Taxonomy (NCBI): domain Eukaryota; kingdom Viridiplantae; phylum Streptophyta; class Magnoliopsida; order Poales; family Poaceae; genus Dendrocalamus; species Dendrocalamus latiflorus. Next base: position 10,595,755 of record CM029623.1, read on the forward strand.
CGGAACATTTCTTGCACGAAATTCAGGAATGTGTCTTCGCGGTGACCTTTGACGATATATTTGACCTTTTCACGCTCAACGCTCTCGACGCCTCACTCGTTCGATGCTGGACGCTGTAAGTCTGCACAATCACAGTCTCTGTTCACGTAATACCGATATATGTCACAATTTGTTGCTTTCCTATGTTATATATAGATTCATGCTGATCGAAGCTAGATCATCGAAATCACAAATTGGTTTCCTGGACCCACGCTTGGTCGCCATTGATACCATCATCGAGAATGCATCCTTCGTCGAGGACTATATTACAAAATCACTGCTGGCTCACCAAGATAAGGAATTTGTTCTTATGCCATACAATGAGCAGTTCCATTGGATTTTAATTGTAATTATACCAAAATGGAACAAGACTATATACCTTGATTCTCTAAGTAAGAACAAATCCAAGTACACAGCTATCGCCCGAATACTCGATAGGTACGTACATTGTACATTGTAATCTTTCTTTCCTTCCGAATAACTAATCTAACTTTTTCGAATAACGAAGGTCGTTCGCCACATACGTTCAACAAACACGTGACTCGACGACAGGGGCCAAGGCCTTGAAACATGATCGCAAGTTTCGGGTATTCGCTAGCTACACATTAATTAATCATATACAACACATAGTAGTAATGCCACTTGATTTAACACATTATATTTTTTGCAGTGCCACCAGCAGGAGCCGGGCAACACATGTGGATACTACATGTGCCACCATATGAGACTACTCCTCGATTCCACCAAGATCACTAATTCTAAGGTTTGTCAATCTTCCCACATTTATTTCATACATGTCAGTTTTATATATGCGCGCGTTGATATTCCTATCGACAGGCTGCGTCCATCTCTACATCTGCATTGACACAGCCGGATTTTGCAAAAATTCGAGGAGAGCTCATTTGGTTTTTGTGGTCAAAAGTCGTAAGATCAGATGGAGAGTTCCACTGCCCAGAATGATTTTTTATTGTAATTCTAAGTGCAAATACAGTGTAGATCTTTTACAATTGTGTATTTGTTAATGGATATTTTATTTCAACTCAATGAATTGATTTGCGAAATGGATGCTTTATGTTTGTGAAATGAAGTGCGTTGTCAATTGGATGTTTTATGTCTGTGAAATGAATTGAGATGTGAAATGTATCTGAAATGAAATGAGATGTGTGAGTCGTATATGTTTATGTCTGTGATTATCTGCTTGTTTCAGAGGGCATGGCTAGCATTTCCTGAGGCTAGCTATAAACAGAAATATATTCTGCTGGGGGGGAGGAGTATCACAGACGGTTTTTCAGTAAAAACCGTCTGTGATTATGCGATATCACAGATGATTTTTAGTACAAAACCGTCTGTGATATCGGATAATCACAGAAGGTTTTTAATGAACAACCGTCTGTGATATCGCATAATCACAGACGGTTCAAAAACCGTCTGTGATAACTTGGATTATCACTGACCCATAATTTCAGACGGTTCAGAAAACCGTCTGTGATGACGTTTCTGAACCGTCTGTAATGTGGATTTCTGTAGTAGTGAACATTTGTGTTTTTCTTCAAACTTAGTGTGTGTGATCCACCATAAGTTTGAGAGTGGGTGTTAGAATATGATAGGATTTCTTAGTTTCTTAGAATTAGAAATTTGGAATAGTCAGAGTGGCTTCGTGTTGTTGAGATGGTGAAAAGATTGTTGTTGAGGTGAAGCAGCTAGAAACTGAAAGGTAAATGCTGTCAAATGGAGGAGGAGATCTGACCAATGTTGTTGATAGATACGTAAAAAACACATTATTTTTTGTCTGACGAACTGGATTACAAAGCATAACTCCTAAATCCAAGCAAACAAGATTAGGTGATACTGGAAACTCAGTATGTAATCTGGAACTTAACAAGTCTACTGCACTACTAAATACACAGCCTAATTGGCCGGTCCCTTGAAATTGCAATTTTTGCTACTTGTGTTTAACTTTTGTCCCTACAGCTAACCAAAGCCCCTAGTACATTGTCTTTTATTGCACAGAATAGAAGCCACTAACATAATGCATGGGTTCATGTAGAAGTATCGTTGCCTTTATGCCTTGTGGGAACTTCACTACTTCCCAGGTCGCCCCTTGATGTTTCCATATCGTATGACCTCTTTAGGCCTTGTTTTGGGAGACCCAATCCCGGCCTAATGAACTGGGTTTGTGTTACATTTCTGAATCCTTCTCGACATTAACTCTTAAGGAAACTGGATTTGTACTTGTAGGGTATACTAATAGAGTGGCCTAACATATGTTCAGTTTTGAATGACTACTGGAATGTTGAGTAGATGATGTGACTCCTGAAAACGTCTACTCTGGACTCTGGAGGAATTGTAGACTGGTTTGGGTTTTAGATTTTTCTATGTCAATATGCTGCATTGCTTTTTCTTGTGTTCCATGAAATGTTTCCAAGAATTCGACGTCTGCAATTTAGTGTTTTGTCGGTATTGATCAATGTTTTAACGAATGACTTGTATTTTCATGAATTAATGTCAGTTTCTACTTGGAGAAGGTCCATATGACCATATCTGCTATCTATTTCACACTGCTTTGAAGAGCTCTCTGATATAGTTCACGATATCTGCAGCCTGAAGCCTTGTCTCGCGTGATTCCACATTTTGCAAATCCAGTAGAGCAAATGTGCATTCTAAAAGATTTGATGGTTTGCTCTGCCCTGCCTGATGAATCGCTAGATGTCAGGAGACAAGGCAGCTTCATCTGTTGCATCCACCATCCATCACCTGTAAGTAGCACAGTTGCCATCTTTTCTTACACCGCTCTCCCTGCAACATGAGACTGCCTCAGTTGTGATCGATACCAGCACACTGTCTGGAAATTCGAGACATATCTACTTCTCAACATAGTAACATACGATGTAGTATAACAAGATCACTGTGGTAGTGAAATGCGATCAGTAGTGTGGGTATACGTCTTTCTTGCAGCTCTCGTTTGGTGGCGCGAGCTTCATGCTCGCATGTCAACTTTCGATCTCTTGTGCTTTCATTTCTCGCGTTCCTGTTTAGGCATGTTACTCATGGATCTCTGGCACTGCTGGTACTTTAAAGTTCAAAACAATCCGTGCATCCAAAGTATTCTGTGTACACATCGATCTCCAAAACCGTTGGCGACTGTACCTCCATGTCTTTTATTCCTGCCCCTGCTTTTCCTCTGGTCGGCCTTTCTCTTTTTCTGACGAAAATTCCCTGGTGCCTTAAACAGATGAGATGATGATCGATGCTTTTGCTGTTCTGCTGTTGCCTGGCAAGGACAATCATATCAAAACAGTTCTGGTGTTCCATGCATGCACTTCGGCTGTATCACAGAATTAAAGGTACGTAACTGTAAACTGTTGACTGCTGCATTTTGCGTGTACGCACGGGCTTCCTTTTCTTTTGTAAAACAAGCACTGCAAGCTGCTCTACTACAGTTTAGGGCCTGTTTAGCTACGGCCTATGGTTTTTAGATGAAAATTTTAAATTTTAATTGTTTACGGTACATATTACGGAGAGAAATACTCACTTGCGATTTTGGTTGGTACAGATGTTGGGCTTTTAACGTGTATATCGTTTAACTTGTAGACCCTGTCTTGAAAAAATACTTTGTTTGAAAGTTAGGTACTGTAGTAAAAGTTAAAAGCCGTCAGTTTCGAAAGAAAAGAACATGCCCTTAATAATCCCAGCTTGTAAAATATAGATATGGCCTTAGATTAGATTGAGGTGTGGCGCTTAATGCCGCTTGTTAGTAAAGTGCGCAAGTCTTGCCCCTCGCACTGCCATCAACAGCTCGTTAGATAGCTGCAAATGTTTTGTTTATTGCCTGGTGGCTGTGGCGGCGGCTTGTAGAACGTAGGAGGTGGTTGTGGAAGAAAATTGTTTTAACTCGGATTGACCTTTGTAGTGAGCTTGTGCTTTACTGACACTTCAGAAGGTGCACTTGATTCACTTTGCTTTTCTTTATGTCCTATCCAACATGTACGTGCATACCATACGAGAGGTTAGTTCCTTTTTCTAAAGTCTCAGCATTCACACAATATTAATAACATATCAAGTTGTTGTTGTTGTTGTTGTTGTATCAAGTTGTTGCTAACTCTTGGCCTTTCATGGGATTTTTTTCGAGAACTTTTGTGAGGAGTTTGCTTTTTGGAAAGAGTAGATTAATTTCTTTTCTTGAGAGGAGGTAAGTGTTGGTTAGGGCACTTTACACATCCTAGGAATGATGTCGTCCTGTTATCAAGTCGTCATTCTAAATGTGGAAGTAATAATAACATGAAATCGTATCCATGCATGTCCAAGAAAATTTGTGAGGTACGACAAGTAGGGTGCGGATTGGTTCTCTATTCCTACGTTAGATGAGTTCAAGATTTTCTGGTTGATGCCTAGCCTGGATCCATGGCATATATAGTTGTTGTGGCACAAGCATAAACAATGGATATCCTCTCTCTCTCGGTGATGTGGAATTGATGAAGCTAAAGACCACCACTTGTGAGAGTCAGAGGGAGCTAGCGAGGGAAAGATCTAACAACCCACTTCTTGCCCTCTTAGGGCTCTTTTATATACGAGTGAGGGCAGATAGTAAATACTCATCCTGTCCCTCAACGATTACACATGATGATGATGATATACAATTAATTTTTTTATACATATATTGTTATACTCTTAGACTTATTTTAGGACCCACTAGTCAATCGAGACGGCCAAGAGCTAGGCACCCTACAACAATATCTTTATTAGCTTTTCGGAGAATTTGATGATTTACCCTCGCAAATATCCTCACTTGAGGATTTGCCATTCGGTGTGGGTCCTGAAATTATGTGCCATTAACACACTGAGTAGCAAATCCTAAATACACATTTTTGTCTCTTTGCAGTGAAAAATCATCCATTACTTTTAGTTTCGGGCCTAGCCTAGTAGCCTTTTTCGGTTGTTTATAATGCTGCGCTGTAGTTTGCGTGGCTTCCGTTAAGCGAATTGGTTTCGTACGGCGTACAGATACGATAAACCTATGGAACTAACTAAAGCCATACGAATTCAAGTCTTTCAGTGAAGCACGGACGGACGAAAACCACCCCGAGAGCCAAATAGAGACTGGGGGTAGAAAATGCATTCCGAGTGAATGGCCCCATCGCATCCTACTCCATAAATTCAACGAGCTTCACAGTCGGGGCGCGCATCATTGAAATTCTGTAAGGGGCCATCACAGAAGAAGGAAAAAGAATCGAGATAGAGAAAGATCCCAAACATGATGTGCAGTACTAGTAGATAGGGAGAAAACGTGGAAGAAAACAACGGATCGCCAATCTGAGCACAGGATGAGACGGTGGCCCGGCCACGGGAGCCGCCACCCACCGTCACGTGGCCGCCGGACCTGGCCGTGGATGGAGACGGGAAAACGATGAATCATGCGCCGCCGGGCCCCGCCCACCGCCACCGCGCGGATGCCCCCTCGCTTTCCTTTGCTTTGCTTTTTTTGTGCGACCCAATCCGATTCGCGCACATGCCGACCAGGCCGCCGCTCTGCTCCCAGACCGCATGCATGTGCACACGATTTTCACTTTGCTCCAGTTTTTCCCTCCCAAGAAAGTCATAGAAATCTGCGCCATGTACTGGTCGAGCATGTGCACGGCTATCGAGGCCAGCTGCTATCGTTTGATTTGTGGGGGTAGTGTAGTACTGGTAGGGTTTGACCAAGCATCACTGCGCAGTCTTGTTCCATGTGTGCAGCACCGGCTATAGGTGATTGCAAAAAGAATCAGTCCTTGAGCATCTCCGGAAATTTTTTTATGAATAATTCATTTTATATTTGAAATAATAGAGATATATGTGTGTCCATATTTTTTTACAGAAATAGTCTCCAGTCATCTAACCATCTGGCGACTGGAGCCTATCGCCCAACGACTAGGCGACACGCAAGCAATCCGTCGGCCGTTGGACGAATTATTGCAGTCGCTCGACTGTTCGGCGATTGCAAATGCTATCGCTCAACGGTTGGGCGACTGGAAGGGGAGATAAAAACAAGGCCGCTCGGCTGCCGCCCTCAACACAACAGAAACAAACAGAGAAGAAAAAAGACGGTCGAGGAGAGGAGGAGAGGAGGAGAGGAAAGAAAAGAGAGGAGAGAAAAGGAGAGTGAGGGGAGGAGAGGAGAGGGAGGAGAGAAAAAGAGAGGGAGAGGAGGAGGATAGGAACGAGCAGAAGGAGGAGAGGAAGAAGTAACTCTAGGTAATTTTTTTTCTTGTATTTGAAATATTGTATATGCAGTACATATATTATTTACTGTTAGTAGAAAAATGTAGATGTAGATAGAAATAGTTCAATATTTAGCATAGAAAATTTAGTTAATGTAGTTTTAGAAAATTAGCAGCCGTAGCAGTGTGTAGTTGTGTATAATTTAGCGAACATAGTTTTATAAAATTAGCATCGTTAGTAAATTGGCATGTGTACGAAATTGTAGTTGTAGAAAATTCAATCACTGTTACTTACAAATTAATCATCCATAGAAAATTGTATGTATTACAAAATTCAGTCAACATTTATGTTAGAATTTCATAATTTGCTATGTAAAAACAATAATACGTAATATTTATGATTAAATACAAATGAATATAATATCGTTAGTACGTTGGAAAAACATGTGTACCATTATAACTGGTATATAGACATTTAAATCGATATGCCATGTAAATTGTTGAAACCATTAGGAATTATTTGTAATAGGAGACAGCTCGAGTAGCGAGAAAAGTGCGACGTCGGTGCCCGGGGTGCCGATAGGAAGTTCATACTACGAGGTTAGTGTAGTTGGTTACGACACGTGAACAATCGGTGAAATGTGAATTACAGTATGTCGGTACTTTCGTAGTGTGCGATGTGATTTGACATGTTGTAAAATTGAAACATATATGCATGCAGACATCAGCAATGCCGATACCCACTATATTGAGAGTGCATTACGGTACTGGAACCGTTCGTGAAGGTCCGAATGGTGTGGATTCGAGCGGCTTTGTTCAAGCCACTCTAGTACACCCGGACAGCGAGAATGCTCGAATCTCAGATGTGATGCATTGGCTTACCCGTAGTTTTTCGTTGGACCCTGAGGTGTGCAGCGTCGTCGTGCAAGGCCTTTGGAGCCGGTCTCCCACGGACATCAGATGGGAGTTGAGAACATTGTTGCGCACTGTTGTTTGGAAGGGGTTTGTGATAGGGTGCCGACGCCGTGGATATGAGTGTGTAATGCTTGTGCAACCATGCCCATTAGAAGCTATGCAAGGTCGTGCGTATGGCCATCATTCGGGAGGTGTGAGCAGTTCGGACGGCCCACATGTTGGCGAAGAGATGGAAGATGACCGTGACGAGGCTGATGCAGTACATGGAGGAGAGGTAGAATGGTCACGCGATGGTGATGGAACAGGGCAAGCCGATGAAGGGGAGCATATGGAGTACATAGTGTAGCAGATGGAGTGCGATGACTAGATGGCATAGGCTGAAGAGGAAGCTGTACAGGAGGACGACGAGGACAGTTTGGATGAAGATGAATCTCCCGTCCCACAAGAATGGAACCAGTTTGATGCTGAGGGTGTTTCTATACATGACGAGCACGAATCACTGTGGGAGTATCATGGGACAGAGGTACATTTGCACTCAATGTTTGTTAACAAGGCATCGTTGTAGGATGCTATCAAGCTGTGGGCCCTTTCTATGCAGCAGACTTTTTGGGTCATGAAATCTATCTAGGAGCAGTACACCGTGAAGTGTGAGCAGGCCGGTTGTCCTTGGAGGGTGCATGCACATAGATCTAAGTATGAGACTCACTGGATTGTGCTAAAGGTGGAGCCACACTCTTGTATTCTCGGTAGTATTTTGGCGAGGCATTGTAACCTAACGCCTGCCTTTATAGCCAATTTGATGTATAGAGAGATAGTGGAGAAAAAAGACATGGAGGTCACGCACATTGTCGTAGCTATCGAGAAGAAATTCAAGTACAAGATTAGCTACGTGAAGGCATGGTGTGCGAAGCAGAAGGCGTTGGAAAAACTGTTCGAGTCTTTTGAGGCGGCGTATGACAATCTTCCTCGTATGCTTAAGGTGTTATAGGACAGAAACCCGGGCACGTATATCGCTGTGAAGGATAAACCTTCCACAAGGCCGCTACATTATGCGGTGTTGCAGAGAGCTTTCTTAGCTTTTGGGGTGTGCATCGAGTCATTCAAGCACATGCTGCCAGTGATCTCAGTTGACGGGACTTTTTTGACTAGGAAATACAAGGGGCAGATCCTGACAGCCATAGGCGTTGATGGTAACAACCAAATATTGCCGCTGGCCATCGCATTCGTGGAAAGTATGAATTATGAAAGCTGATTGTGGTTCCTCAGACATGTCCGGGTTGGAGTTGTCGACGCTCATCCTGGTGTGTGCGTAATCTATAATCGCCACGCGGTGATTGTAAAGGCCATAAGAAAACTTCAGGAAGACCTCAAAAAGCCCTTTTTTGGCCGGATATAAGGAACAGATGGTGTATTCGTTACCTAGGGGCAAACATTTTCAAGCAGTTCCCAAAACAACCATTGATGAAGCTATTCAAGAGGCTCGCTATACAGAACTAGCAGAGAAAATTTGATGCTTTGTGGGCATTCTTGGACGAGCACAACAGGAAGCACGTCGACGAGAGGAGCAACGGGCCGGTCATGCCTGGGGTGGCACAACCGGAATGCCTGGTAGCACTCGATAAATCTAACCCAGCTGATCTGAGGAGGAGGAGTTCACAGAACATCAAGTGCTTCTCGCAGTGGATCGAGGGAGAACCATTAGAGAAGTGATCGCTGTTGCACGACACGGACGACGCAAAGTACGGCATAATGACGACCAACCTTGCAGAGGTGTACAATTTGGTTCTCAGGAGCCTTCGTTCTCAGGCCCTCGTTGTCATTGTGGAAGGTGTTCTACACAACACAATCGGCTACTTCAGGGAATGGCACACGAATGCCGCACTTCATATGGCCAACCCCCGAGCACTGTACTTGTCAAAAATTACGGCATACATGGAGACGAAGACATAAAAGGGCCAATTGCACACAGTGCATGTCATTGGCAACAAGGAGCAGCGTTTCGACGTGGTACTACTTATGTGGAAATAGGGTGGCGATGGAGAGGGGCTGGGGATGCTGTTGGGGATTGTTAGTGCTGACTGTACACTTTTTGTTCATGTACTACTTATGTTTCTTGTTTTATGTAGTAATGTTTACAACACTGTGGTGAGCTTAGTTTTACTTCTCCTTACCTTGTCGATGCCTTCATCGAACAAAAAATAAACTGCATTGATGGCAACCGCAGCAACATACGAACCATTTGATTACATGCTTAACGACATTGAAAAATATTTCGAACAACAGGACAAAGTACAACGGTACAACCATACACATCGTTGCCTACAAGTGGAAGGAGTCTCGTGGTACCCACATGGATTATTGCTGAGGGGGCCACCTCGGACGTGGTTGGCTGTCGTTGTAGTGGCAAACACATATACAACTAGGGTTCATGCAGCAGCATGCTGGGTCGTACGAACTCCCTATGTTGATGACCTCCTCGTTGCCCCTCTCATGCTCCATCTACTGACAGAGGTCATCGTTCTGCTCTTCAAGACTTTCAATCTGTGCCTCCAAATCAATGATCCGTTCCCACAACGTATCCACGAGCTCGCAACACACCATTCATGGGGAGGATCAATCCATCACGCAAAGTCACAATTATCCATCTGCTAGAAAGGAACATTAATATCGAAACTCTATTAGTAGTACTAGAAAATAGACGAGTGCCTACTTGTATCCCAGAGTATGGGCATCGAAAGAAACGTCGCCCGCCATCCGTATGGCCTTATGCCACCTGCACCACTGCGTCCTACATGTTTTGCATTTCGGCCACATTGGATAAGCTCGCCTGTTTGGCAATAAGCAGTACGTAATGCCGAAGTCCTCTTTCCATTCGAGCGGAAGGTCCCCCTTTGGTGACCCATAATCGACTGGCCCCTCGGCGTCTGTCTTGGTGGCTTACTCTACAACGGAGAAGATAGTTGTTCCTACCAACTATGCTTAGTCCATTCATTTTATAGTGTAATGTGGTGTCATAGCGTCATTCATAACACAGGGCAGCTTTGAGCTGTGACAGGACTACACACGCAGCTTTGCGCAATGACATGACTGCATGGGCCAGCTTTGCTCATTAACATAACATGATGGTCTAGCTTTTCACAGTGACATGACAGCACGACCCATCTTTGAGCAGTGAGAAGGCTGCACGTACCAGCTTTAAGTAGTGAGAAGACAACACATGCCAACTTTGCACAGTGACATGACCGCGTGGGCTAGCTTTGCTCAGCGACATGATATAACGGGCCAGCTTTTCACAGTTACATGATAGCACAGGCCAGCTTTAAGCAGTGAGAAGACCACACACGCCAGATTTAAGCACTGAGAAGACCGCATGCGTAAGCTTTCAGCAGTGAGAAGACTGTACGGGCCAGTTTTGCGCAGTGAGAAGACCAGACGTGACACTTTTGCGCAGCAACAAGACCACACAACCCGGCTTTGTGCAGCTACAAGAATGAAGGGTGCAACTTTTCACAGTCCGATGACCTGACTGCGTAGTTTTGTGTGCCCTGAATACCACACTTGGTACCTTTGTGCAGTGACGCGACCACACGGGCATCTTCATGTACCGAGAAGGCCACAAGGGGCCCTATAAAAGGAGGTCGAAGTCGTGCAAGTTATTCAAGTCTAAGCACCGCCTCAACCTAGGTATGCATTACTAGGGTTGTGCAAACTACTGCAATGACTATCCTGACCTCCGTCTAGACACTGTGACCTATCGACAGCCGGTAAGGACCAGGAGTATCGTTTTCGCCCAACTTTTTCTCCTTCAAAGTACGCACTAACAAACTCTCCCCTGTATTCACAGTCCCCAAAACTCTTATGTGACTACTTCAAATGGATTGATCTTGAGATCCACCTAGAGGATCAGTGGAATGTTACAAGATCCTCCGAGATCCGGGAGGAGTAGCACCGTAAGGACAAGCAAACCCTACTTATACAACGCGAGACGAAAGCTCATCTCGAGGCCTGCATGCGTAGGGAGTGGGAGACTCGCGAGAGGGAGCGCGAGAAAAAGAGGGAACTGGCGACCAAGGCAAAAGAGGCCACCGAGGAGTTCAACGCCGAGCTCACAAGGAAGGGAAAATGGCCCCGGTCCACACAGCAGGTCGTATGAGCAACTTAGTTGGTTAGTCGCACATGATACTCTATGTTATGCATGTAATAAAAATGTACACGACATATTACTCCCAACTGTATTATGAAGTCTATTTAAATTCAGACAAGCTTATTTCCTCGTCTTTTCGCATTCAATTATTCCCATAGCAAGTCATTCGACAATCTTAACATACTAGTTTTTCTCAGTATACGAATTCATGGTAACATCACGATATCACTTGCCATCGTACTTACCGATCATTTTAAGTTCAATCATTCTGAAAAAATTCACAAATTTTTTTACGCTCCAACAACATACAACGGCTGGCCATTGGGCAATAGGCTCCAGTCGCCCGACGGTTAGGCGATTGGAGCTTATTTTTGTAAAAAATATTAGCATAGGTATATTTCTGTTATTTCGAATAAAAATAGATTATTCGTAAGAAAATTCTCTCCAGAATGTGTAATTTTTTCCCGCTATTGAGAGGGGAGAGTGTGACTTGTATTGGATCCACACATTACAGCAAAACATGGCATCAGTACCAAAAGAGCTACTGCTTTCGAGGCAAAAAAAAACATGTGCTCACAAGTCACACAGAACGGGCCATGGTCGTTCGCACCGGGAGAAGGAGCCAAGGAGGTGTCATCGCCTACGTCCAGAGGAGAAGCTAGCACCACCATCACTACAAAATCCATCATTATTGATCTAGGACGCTATCACCAAATCTAGGTGGAGTAAGCCACACCGCCGCTGAGCAAGGTCAAAGATGATGCACATTGGTTGGATCCGATAGCCTCGGTCGCCATGGACAAGAGGGGGAGACATCGTCGCCATCACCATCGCTAGAACCCGTTGTTGCAGATCTGGGTGGAGTAAGCCATCTCGCCATTGGTCGAGGTTGAGGACGATGCACATTAGCTGGATCTGGTGGTCTCCATCGCCATGGTCGGGAGGGGAAGGCATTGCCGTGGCCATCTCCACTGTTAGAACCCGTTGCTACAGATTCGAATCTAGTGGAGTAAGCCATGCTAATGTCAGTTGAGGTCATGGATGAGGACGAGAAGGCCGCTGTCGCCACAGGATCTTCATGCCCTTCGTTGCCTATAGATTTGGCACAGGCGGCAATGTGGAGGAAAAGAGCACGGCGGTGGCATTGAAGGACAGAGGAAGGTGGTGTAGAGGCAGCACAGAGAAGATGGTGCGAAGCGATGGCATCAATGAGGTCGGTGCAAGAGAGAACGGGAGAGATGGAGGGGTGCAGATTGAAGAGGAGAGGTAGAGGGGAATATCCTTTATTAGTTTAGTCAGTGTGGCTTCCGCTTTTGGAGATGAAAGGAGGTATAAACACTAGAGGGAAAAAAGTAGAGCTAGCGTCTATGCGATGGGGTTGTTATGTGATATTTATTAGCACTTGTAGTGGTACCTTACACTGTGGATGCCCTTTTGTTTGAGTTCATTACTACTTTTCACGGTCTCGAAAGTCAATATTTGACTCTTAATTTTGTATTAATACATGGAGTTTGCTTCGTTACACAACTTTTAGAAAAAATTTACAAATTTTAAAACTGAATAGTTAATATTTGGTGATGGCAAATCTACACCAATCTATATAAAAAATAAATCTTTAATTTGATTTATTTTTTAGGTTATTCATATTTGTCCACATCTTATATTAACTACTTTACTTTAAGATTCATAAGCCCTTTTAAAAGAGGGGGCACCTGTTAGAACCTGGAGCAACAACTCCTGGATCCTCTGTGTAAATCACACTAGTCTAGGATTAGCTAGTGCACATAGTGACAACAGGGATATATATCAAGCACAATGATAAACTTTGTTAAATAAAAGAGTACGGCCTTATGGCCAGCGTTTACATCAATGCTCATTGGCAACAATAATAAATGCAAATAACTACGGAAGCAAACTTATAAAAGCGAAGCCCAAGCCTGCCCACAGGCAAATGATTGTAAGACGCAGTCTACTCGTCTTAGTCGAAGTCATTTTCCTCTATGTGGAGATAGCAAGGTGAGTATAAACTTGTACTTCGCAAGTCACACGGAGAAATGCAATTTAATGATAAAGGTAACAAAGGAAGGCGTATAAAGTGATTTGAGCATAAAACAACATTTAAATAAATATAATAAATAGATTGAAATTACTAAATTTAATACAATAGGTAAAAACAGTACATGTAAATGAAATAAATACCGTTAGTGCAGGTCCATCCCCCACACTAATGTAACCACGGGCATCTCACCCGGACCATCTTTTCCAAAAGATCTCATATGGATTCCATCCATCCACACGCTTACAATCACTCATAGATTCCATCCATCCATAAGTTTTCAATCTCTTATGGATTCCAACCATCCATAAGATTTTCATAAACCATTTAAAAAACAAAGTCTAATCCATGAAAAACTTCACTCAGAATGCCCATAACCATGGGCACAACTATTCAGGATAGATTATACACTCTGCAGAGGTTGTACAACTTTACCACAAGACATGATCATTCCATATTGCCACTGGATAAATACACTTCCATTGGTGTGCGGTGAGGAGATCATGACAAGGCGTTTACAATGCAAACTTTTAACCTGGCCAAGTCAACTCTAAGGTTTCACTCTAGTAAGGAATTCACCAAACTGGGACCCCTTTTTGAGTCGAGTGAGACTTCTCATAGCCTACGCCACGCTCACTTTCAACGTACGAAATGACTCAGGTTGGGACCCACAAATTAATCAGGCAAGATTGTCCCATACCGGCCTTGTGGTAGTATGATAGGGCTTTGCAATAGTTACTCAGTCCTTAATTGACTTAGGCTCAACCACATACCCCCTGTGCCCGACAATCAACACTGTGTCACCGAACAACACTGCATGCTTGCACCCACTACCAAACTATTAGCCTAAGTCTAAACCAGATTTTATATTTCATTTCAAAATATTTCATAATCCTTCTCGACTCTTCAAAGTCAAGAATACATTTGAAAACTTTATCATTTTATGTGAAAAGATATCTCCAATCAAGATTATATCTAAGCAGGTCTAAGCACTTGATATAAAACTCTCTAGCCAATACTAGTGTACTCACTAGAGTTTGATTCTAGGGTGATAAGGTATAATGTTGCTCAAGATCAAAGGTGTCAATAACAATTGGGAATTAACTAAATTTAAAATTGGAATTGAAATACTTGAATAAACATATGCATGCAATATAATTTAAATCAATATAATTTTATTTACAAACTGGGATCAACATGATCAAGGTGTGTGACTTGCCTTGCTCTTCAGATGGGTGCAATTCATTGTCGAAGAATTCTCTGGAATCGTCGCAGTCTATACGTGAAAATAACCAACCAAACTTAAATAAAATTCAAATTGAGAGACCATGTGGATGTGACCCCATGTTTGTGATGAGTAATTGACACGTGTTCTGGAAAGTTCGAGTTTGATTTTGTTGGTTCGTGCCAAGTCAGCGCATGGCGCAGTCTAGTTCGGTTAGACGTGCTTGGATCGCTTGTCCTTCTTTCTGATCTGTCGTTTGGGCAATTTCGTGCTTAAGTACGTTTCACTGATGCTAATGTTGATTATATTATCTTGAACGGTGCTATGTAATATTTTCTTATCTGTGATGGCTGCAGGACCTTGATGCGGAGTCGTGGCGAGGCATGAGAGGGCCGGACTAGGCACAGGCGGTGCTGAGGTTAAAGCGGTTGGGAGATGCTAAAGACGACGAGGACTTGAGGTGGTTGTGAGGCTTGGACGACAAGAAATGAGGAAGCTTCCCTAAAGATGCAGGAGTGGCATTTTGGTAAATGCACGAGGCTGTAGAGCAGAAGCGGTTTCGGTTTTGAGTTAACGGGTAAAAGGGTTAAGTTGTAATGGGCAAAGCAAATTAAACCCGCTAACTTAAGGCTATATATAGAGGGTTGTTCCCTGGTGGAATTAAGGCTTTGAGGGGGTTTTTGCTTCTTTCCCTTCTCCTGCGTGAGTTCTTTCTCTATTATGTGTAGGAGTTGTTGGCTGTAGCAGAGGTTTTTGTTTTTTCTTTGGTGTGAGTTTTCCAGAATGCAAGAATGGGTGTGAGATGGCTGTAAGAAACATCCTTTGTAATCGCTCATCTCTCTGTATCAATATCAATATGAGAAGGATTGTTGTTGGGCTATTCCTGTTTCTTGTTTATCTCTGTGTTTTAGCCTTTGTTCCTTCTCTTTTGCACCCTGTTCTTCTTTGCCTCTTGCATCTCTGAGTTGATTTCTTGTTAAGCTGCATAATTGTAGGAGCCCAGATTATACAATCCGACATCCTATGTGATTCCACCGCACTATTCCCTGGATCAGTAGATAGTGCTCACAGATTACAATTCTGAACATCAAAGTACATATCATGCGTAATCGTAAATATAATAGTAAACTTACTCACAGGTCGATTGGGCCGAAATCAATACAATGCAGCAGCGGGAACGAAGCACACAGGTGGGACCCACAGGACATGCCCACAGGTAGCCAACTGGAGGTTCGCGGCCTAGCCCTCGACATCTTCATCTTCTTTGCCACCATGACCAAAGAGTGTTGTTGAAGCGTGATCTGATTCCTGATTCTGGATTTGTTGTGAAAGCGAGTGTGAGCACGAACCACCGTGCTCCGCGAGCCAATACACAAGATGCAAATAAATAGTATGCATGTCTTATCAAAGGAGAGGCTCGGGTTATTTTATTTGCCAAAAATCGCTTTTAGTATTATTATTATTATTTCATAGTGTTATTGTTGCTGCCTAAACTCCACCTAGCGATGACCATAATTGACATAATCCACCAAAATACACTTTCTTTATTGATTGCAGTCTAAGACTTCCAAACAGCGAGCGACATTATTTATTTAATCCACTGAGCACATACTTTCTAAATTGATTACTGTCTAAAACTCCAAACAGCCAGTGACATCATCTATTTTGGAATCCACCAATATCTTTTGTGTTATTAATTCCTAATAATCCAATCTTGTAATAACCATTCATCAACTCTTCAATTCTGACTGTTATTGATCCTCTAACATAATTACTTTAAATCCACCAACATCATTTGTATCAGAAATTTCTAATAATTCAATCCTTTTGTTATTGATCCAAAACCATAATTTGGTCTTCCAAGAATCCCTTTTATTTTTCATTATCTAACTCTAACTAGTTCACTAGTATACCTCCACCAAAAATATCAGTGATCAAATCTACGATTCCTTAGTATGCATCCACCAAGATTATCATTGATCAATATTATACTCCAATAATTGTTATCATTCCTCCAAATTCCCAAAGATTCAATTGAACCCCCCAACAATCGATCAGATTCGATTAATCCCATTATCACCACCATCTCTCAAGAATTTATATTAGTCATCAGTGTTGTAATCCAGCAATTACCTTTGTACCTCCTAATTCTCCAAAAATCATTCAAATCGTCTATCTAGCATATATATTCATTTAGGCTCCACCAATTTATTTCTCTAGAACCCACACTATCGTATCCTTTTTATGATCGATGTGAATCCACCAACATTTTTATATGTTTACCTCAACAACCATCTTTTTTTCTTACAACTCTATTTACTCTTCGTAACATTTTACTTTGTGGGAAGTATTATCATTATTTTAAAATACAATACATAAAAATTTCCTGAGGCCTAGCAGTTTTGAACAAAAACATAATGTGTAAGAGAATGCAATAATAATATCGATCCAGATTTCATCCACCATTACATGGTCTCTGCACCGTATGCTAGACCTTCAACGTTATAGCCGCTTACACTATCACTGGGACAACACCCAGGGCAACTCAAATCCGGGCTTTCCACTACCCTCCACTTTTCCATTTCCACCCACAAAGTTTTTGAAATAGAACTATATCTGGTTAAGTTCCCATGTCCGCCCTTGACCGTGGGCATGGCTATTCGAATAGTTTTGACTCTGCAGAGTTTGCACACTTTACCCACAAGAGACAGTTTACTCGTTGTCCCACACGATTCCTTAGCCGTGCGGTTGAGCCAACCATCATAGTAACCGTTCAAAGTATCTCGCCCCTTCCATCATCTCACCCCTATGAGCTTGTCCCGCTTGCGGCATGTCTCATAGGTTGTGCGGGATGTTCCCCTCCTATGCGCTTAGCAGCTGGCTACCCACACTACTAGCATGCCGTAGAAGAACTTCACCCTCAGCGGATGCCCTGTTCAAGCCGTCACCCAGACCGCCACTTGCACTACCTCACCTCCTCCACTGATGACGGTGATTTCCAGGGTCCAGTAAATTTACTATGCCAAGTTGTACTTTACAGACTTGTGGTTATACTTGTTAAACACAGGAAGTCATGACAAGATTCAGTCTTTAGGGTATCTGGGTGGTTCTACCACAAACCACTCTCTCGTGCACCCTTGCACCGTACCCCCGGTCTATCCGCCCAGATAATTAAGCAATTTGAGGTTTTTGGGAATGTAAAGTAACCATATCCAACATACACCAGTTATTACCACCATAACTGCCCAACCAATTTTTCTCAGGATTAAAAGTGATGTTTGGGCGCTCTCGCGCCCATGAGTATCTAAGCAATACTAAGCATGGCATATAATTACAGACTTATTTTTGAAAGGTTAATATTATAATTTTTTGCTAGGGCAACAAGGTTCACAAATTCAAATATTCCAAAGGAGGTGTAATATTAATCAAGGTACACAATGGGATATAACTAAAATCGTAAATTAAACATGTATTTGCGTATAAAATAACAACATGCAGTTTGATAATTTAAACAAAAGTAATTGGCAGAAAATGTAGGTTCAACATGATCAAAGTATTGACTCGCCTTGGTCACAATGGGTTTGGTCTTGGTTGTCTTGAGCTGCTTCTGCTTCAACTTCCTCTTCTTGAGCCCCGAACGCTATTGTTACGTGCGCGAAAATTTAGATAAAAGCAAATCAGCAAGCCAAATAAACATTCGCAAGAAAATCCAAATAATTCCAAAATTCATTATTTCAGTTCTATTAGACAAACTTTGATTTTTGGGTGAGCTTAGAAATGTGTTTTATTTAATTTGGTGTTAGAATGAGTTGATTGCAATTATTTGAAGCTTAATCATAATTCAATTATGTGCAATATAATTTTCTAATTCAATTTGAGCATCATAGTCTAAAGGTTTGTGGCTTAATGTTCACATCATTTAATAGTCAAATAGGATTCTCCTAATTGTTAAGGCATGAAGACAATGGTTTATGATTTAAATTTTTCAATGTCCAATTCTATAACATTTACTAATATACAAGGGTTCATGTTGTATTGTTTAGCAAATCCTTTTTTTACTAAGTTGTCATTCCAGGTGAGCATATACCTAAACAATATTCTTACTAACCTTTTTAGTTGATAAAGATTTAAAATAAATACTCAAGGCATATAATTTACTAGTACATGATGATTAATCATGACTAGGTATTTAAGAAGCTCTTTTATGCCCTAACCAATTTTTGTGTCTTTCCTAGAATTATTTCTAATTTTTCTTGCTCTTTTCCTAGCTGTCTTCTGCTCAGCCACCAGAACAAAAAATAAAAATAAAAACTCCCTAATACTCTACCCGCTGCGGGAGGGGGATTCGAACCTAGGCGGCCGAATTGAATATGCGCCCGGCTAGCCATCTGCTCACTCGGTGTTACCTGACGATGAGGGGAGGAGATAATAGATGAAGCGAGCAGCAGGAGTCCAGAACAGAGCATCTTCGGGCGGCGCACGGGCTGAGCGGCATCGTCGGCGAGAAGCGGCCGGGGAGTCGGTGGCGACGGCCAAAATGGGTACTGGTGGAGCGGAGGAAGCCCTTGGAGGTCGCGGCTTGGGCCAGGAGGTGCTGTGGCGGGCTGGCGGTGAGCACGAGCGACAGCGCTAGATGGCTCCCGTGGAGGGGTCACTCCGGCGAGGGAGGGCGTCGGCCGACCGTCGGGAGTGCTTCAGTGTGCCGAGTAGTAGCTCCCACCACGCGGAATCGACAAGAGGCAGCCCGGGGAGAAGGTGGCGCTGGCGGCAGCGGTCTTGGCCGGAGTTGGGGAGGAAGGGCGATGCGGTGAGCTTCGGCGCGACATCTTCCAATTAAGCTAGTGGGAGAGTGATTGGGGGGTGGGGGCACGTCGTGAAGTTGTTGGATCGGTGGGGCTTCACTGGAGAGCCGAAGTAGCAGAAGGGGTGGCGTTGGTGGCTCACGGCAGCTGGGCGGAGAGGGGATAAGGGAGGAAAGGAGAGTGGCGCGGGGAGCAAGGGGGGAGGGTCAGGGCCTCTTTATAGCCGGAGGGAAGTCACCGCCGCGTGATCGGGGCACGGGACCCGGCGTGGGCGTGAGGCGACGGGAGCCAGCGGGCATGGCGCAGCCGGGCATGGGCGTCGGCGTGGTGATGCGACGGGCACAGGGGAAGGTGATGGCGAGACGACGTGGGATGCAAGCGGGGACGGTGGGCAGGCGTGGTGGGTGGCACAGCTGACGCGGGGGCGCCAGGCGCACAGGGGACGGAGGACGATGACGCGGGTGGAGAGGGAGCCAGTTAGAGGGAGGACAGTGACGAAGAAGAAAAGGGGAAAGAGTGATGGGGCTGGGCCCGGTTGGCAGTGACTGCAGAGAGAGAGAGGGAAAAAGAAAGGGAGACCGGGGGGGGCAGCGACAGAATGGGAAAAAGGAGGGGTGGGGGCCAGCGCAGAGGGAAAAGGAGATCGGGGGAGCGGCCCACATGGCATAGGGAGAAAGGGGAAAACATAGAGAGGAAGGAAATTTTTAAGCATGATTTTGCAATTTGAATTTTGAACCTAAATTTCTACTTCATGTTTAAGACTATTGATTTTAATTTAATTCAAATCTTATTTCCAATATCTAGGTACAATACCTAATATTTCTCTATTTTATATTTTAGTTAGTTTGCCCTCGGATTTTGATTTTTGGATTTTAATTTGCACTTTGATTATTTTTGAGACGTAAGTTTACAATTGGGTTTTAAAATTTTAAGTTTGAAAACCTCAGAGTTGAACCTGAGTTTGAGTGCTTGGGTCAATTTGATTTCCTAGATTTTGTTTCTTGGTATTTTTAACTCACAGTTTAAATTAATTTGTACCTTTTACCATCGCAATTCTTATTTGCATTTGGTCATTATTTCCAGTTATTATTTTGTTTTACACTCACTTGGGAAAATCCAAATAAAGTTTCGGCAAAAACCTCAAATGTTAATAAGATGGAAATAGAATTTTAAATTCTCCAAAATTTTCGAACATTCCAAAATTTAGGATGTTACAAGAATCTTGTTGATCTAAACTGAGAATATCTTCAAGGTCTTTGGCTTGCTTTTGTCTGAGTGCAAATAATTTATTTTCAGTTTTTCTTCTCGAGAGTTCATCAGTTGTAGCTTCCTCTGTTCTTGGTTTCCTAGGGTTTGGAGGCAGAGCACTCTTGCTCTCTTGATTTTCTCGGTGAAATATTGAATGAGGCTTGTGGTTCTTTATCCTGAGATTACTTCCCTGGCATATTCAAAGGTTTCATGTTTAAAGATCTCAAGAATCACAAGTTTTTGATTTTCTTGTCTCCTCTGCTGTGTTCTCTTCGGTAGTATCAGGTTTTAGTTCAAAGCTTCAATTGCTGGTTATTGCTCTGTCCTTTGTCCCTGCCGAACAGCTCTGTTAATCTGTTTCTTCACTTCATGGGGATGGTTGGCTATTTATTGTGAAGTCATGTCCAATTGACCGGAAGAGCAGCAAGCCATTTGATTTCTTTGTTTCTTCGGCTGTTTTCAAGTATCTACTGTGCCAACTGATTTTTGTCAGCTGCCTTCGGTTCTTTTCAGTCTGCCTGTCTACTGCTCCTTTTTCAGCTTTGCTTTTGTTTTTGCTTCCCTATTCTTGTTTGGCTATTCAGTTTAGAGTGCTGGTTTCCTTGGTCTGAAAGGAGCAGGGATCCTTCGGCAATTTCTCTGCTCTTCATCTCTTTGTCTGTATTTCCTGTAGCGGCAGTTTTCAGGCTTTTGCTTTCAGTTGAGCTAGTAGACAACTTTTGGTCGGTTCAAGTTTCAGCTAGGCTTCTCTTTTCTGCTCAGTAATTTCAGTCTTTCTTTTCTGCTTAAGTCTGATGACAAGCTCTCGGCAGTTCATTTACTCTGTTTCTTCTCTGCAGCCGATCTCCTTTCTATTTGCAGTAGCCGGCCTTTGTTTTCTGTTTTGGGCTTGCAACAGCTGATCTTTGTTCAGTGATTGGAACTCACGTTGTTCTCTGGTTGTGCTCTTTTCGGTTGGCAGCAGCTACCTATTCAGTTTTACTTTGCTGATTTTTGTCAGACAACAACTTGCTGTCCCTGCTGGTCTTCCGAATATCTTTCTTCTTTCAGTTTTACTTCACAGGAGACCTGTTTTCGCTTCTTCTCAATCATTCATTGTTTTGTCTCTTTTCTGAATTGTTTTAGTTTGCTGATTCGGTTTAGGTTTGCTTATTTTCTGTTTCTGCTCTCTTCTCTGATTGCTGCTTTCATTTGGGTAAGTCTGTGTTGTCAGTTTCTGTTTGTTAGCATTTGATCCCCTCTCTGTTTTCGGTTGTGTACAGAAATTTCTTTGCCGGCAGTCTCAGACAGTCACTTCAGTCGGCAGATTGCTTTTCTTCTTTCAATTTATCTTTTGTTGTCTCAGTCTGCTTGCAGTCATTTTGTTTTTGGTCTTTTCTAGTTTTGTCTAGACAGTCAGCAGCTTGTAATCTTTCAAGCTTTTCGGCCATCTCATTCTATTTTCGGCCTGACTAGTATTTGGACTTGTTGTGCTTTCGCTAATATTGTTTCTCTCTTCAGTAGTCATTTATTGGTCTATAGTTTTGTTTTCCAGTGAGCGCTCAATCTTTTCTTCATAGCTTCGATAGCTATCGGAGAAGAAAAATAGTGTGAATACTGGGGCGGTTTTGAAGGCACCATTCACCCCCTCTGTTGCCATTTCCGATCCTACATTGGTATCAGAGCCGGTTAGCTCTTCTGGATAGATCTTAACCGGTCTGTGAGCCATGGCAACGGATAAGTATTCCACCAAGCCCTCGATCTTTGATGGGGTCGACTATCCCTTTTCGAAGAGTCGAATGGAGACCTACATACAGGCTCAGGGCTATGCCATTTGGAGAAAAGTGCAAACACGCTATGTTGTTCCTGCCGATGAAAACATCAATGTGGCGAACATGCCCGATGTTGAGGTGAATGCTAAGGTGAGGAACATCATAATTCAAGGTGTTAGCAGAAGCGAGTTCGATCGCATCTCTCATCTCTCGTCGACCTACGATATTTGGGTGACCCTCGACGCATACCATGAGGGCACCACCCAGATTAAGACAGTACGACAGGACCAGTTTAAGCGGGATTACAATAAGTTTAAATGCTCGCTGGTGAGTCCTTGGATGTGTGTTTTGCGAGGTTTCACAAGATTCTGAGCAATCTCCGAGCGGTCAGAAGGGAGAGAAGAGCTGAGGGGGAGGTCGTGCAGAGAGAGGCGAGGCCGAGGGGGGGTTTAAATAGGCGCGGGGAGGAGCGGGCCGGTGGTAATTCGTCGCCGGGGATCATGGGTAGTGGCGGCGATTACGGGTGGCACGCGCGGAAATGGCGGGGTTGGCGCGAAGGTGGGGGAGGAGTCGGCGCGGAGAGTGCGGCGCACGAAGGACGAAGTGGGCGGCCCATGTGTGGGAGGAGAGTGGTGGCCGGGAAGGGCGGAGGCGGTTGCGGTGGGAGGAAGAAGAAGGGGGCGGAGAAGAAGCTGACGGGTAGGCCCCAGCTGCAAACAGAGGGAGGGGAGAGGAGAGGCACGGGCGGCGGAGACCGATGGACGAGGATTGGACGGGTGGGAGGAATAAGTGGCGGCGGACAGGTGAGATGGGCCGGGGCGGCGGGGCAAGATCGGGGCCGTCCATGTGTCAAGCGAGGAGAGAGGGAAGGTGGTATGCGAGCAATGACATGGGCACATCCTAGCCGTCCACGTGTCGGCCGGAGGGAGGGGCAGGATTTAAATTTAAATTTTTGATTTTGGATTTTCAGGAAAGCTGAGGAAATTCAAAAAGGCTTAGAAAAATACGAAATAGATTCCTAAAATTTCAGAAAAATTCACAGAAATTCTTGGAACCATTTTAGACTTAAATAAAATACTTCCAACTTAATTTATATTATCTTTTTATACTTAAAATACTCTTTAATTTCAAGATAGATTTTAAAACTCCAGGAAACACAGAAAATCCAGATAAAAGCCAAATAAATCTAAATAATTTAGTTGAAATAGGATCTTTACAGACAATCGAAATATCATTTTATTTAATAATATTTTTTTAGGTTTTTACTTAAATTACTTTTCAAATCCAGCCCCGTTTTAAAGGCAGAAATCAGGGCAAAACAAAATTAAAATTTTGGCTCCAAAACTCTTATTTTTATTTTAAACCGAATTAATTTAATTTAATAATAAGGTTTTCTTTTTTACTCAAAAGTTGAAATAAACAGTTGGGCTGTTACAGCACTAAGGCATATATTTCTTAAATTTTGAGAAAGTATAATATTATAAAAGTATTTCTTATGACAAATCTAACAATATCATTTTAATAAAACCAATCTACATATGTAGAAAAATATTATTGGTCAAAGATTATCAAGTTTGACTGACCAAAGTCAAAAGTGCGACGAATTTTGAAATGGAGAAAAAAGATTTCAAAACTAATGGTCTCAAAGGATTTGCTCAATTGTGATTGTATATATTGTATTCAATTGTATGTATGGACATGAATATGTAATTAGTAAACCCAATGGTATGTTTGCAAATTGTATAAAATTTGTAATTTATGAGTTAAGTGGCAAAATTCAGAGAAATAACATTTGTGACCATATATATTTTACTTAATTGCCCCTTGTTTGAATTTGGACAATTGTAAATTTTAAAAGAGTGAATTGCCCTATAATTTATTCAGTAGCTATGTAATTAATTTTTTTAAATACCTAAGCTAGCAGTTATGGCTAATTAAGATGATGGGTTGTTTCTTTCAATAAGCTATGGAAATCATGAAATTAATGCCACTCAAAATTTTAAGTTATGCCACTGGGTGTTTCTTGACATGTGAGTCCAAGGCAGTGGCGGACCCAGGATTTTTAGAATGGGTGTTCGAATTTCGGAGCTAACTTGCTCGAATACGTCGATACCGTAGCGCACCATCCCCCCCACACCGATACAACGATACGTGTATGTAGGTATAATAAAAATACATAAATTACAGAAATTAATGATTTCTTACGAGGAAATGGGCGATATAAGGCGAGTATAATTATATGAATTAAACAACAAATCATAGAGATAAATGAGAGTTATATATCTCGTTGATCTTGCCTTTTTTTGGCAATGTCCCCATCAGTAAGAACTGTCCATCTAAGAGAAAATTGTATATTTCTTCTATGGAGCAAAACAGACCAAGAAAGAAAATAAGTGGAGTGGGGTGGAGCCAGGGGCGGAACTGGGCCTCGGGCTGGGTAGGCTATAGCCCGAGGCCCAGCAATATTACTTATACTACCCCCTTCTAATATATCCTCAAAACAATTTCAGCCTTATAGCTCAGCCCGAGGCCCAGCAATGGTAGCCCACAGTAGCCCACAGGCTACAGCCCCGCACAAGAATTCAGCCCACAGCCCACAGAAAAGCAAACACAGCCCACAGCAAAGCAAAGTCAGCACCGCCGGCCGCCATGCATAGAGACATCAGACATACCAAACCCAGAAACCCTAATCCCCATTCCCAATCCTGCAGCCCCCAGCCCTAGCCGCCCATCGCCCCCATTAGATCTGAGCACGAAGCATCCCTCTTCTGCGCAAGCCCCCACTGCTGGCCGCCGCCTTGCCTGGCGCGCGCCTCCACCGCCGGCCGCTCCGCCGCTCGTGGCCGCTCCGTCGCGCCCGCTCCACCGCCGGCAACTGAGGCGAGCGCCGGCTAGAGCAGGGAGCCGCGAGCGTAGCCCAGAGCAGAGCAGAGAGGGAGGCGAGTGCCGAGCCGCTGAGCACGAGCAGGGAGGACCAGAGGAGGAGGACGGCGAGCGGTCGGCGAGCGCAGATACGCAGAGTGAGCTGAACTGCTGATTGCTGAAGAGTGAAGAATGAAGAAATGGAGCGGACGGGGCGGACGCTACGGTCGGAATGTCGGATTTAGGCTGAAGCAGTGAAGCTGAGCGCCTGAGCGAGCGGCTGGGGCCTGAGGCACTGAGCGCTGAGTCCATTAGACCATTACCGACCGGTCCGACCGACTCACCGACCGAGCGTCCGAGCCAGTGAGCCACCGAGGACTGCGCAGCGAGGTGAATCGCACAATCAGCTTTTTTTATCTGTTAAAATAAGTATGATTCAATGATTGTATGAATGATCTGGTGAAATGTTATATGTTTAATGTTTTACATTTGCTATTTAGGAACAAACTAAAAAGGTTTAAGGATACAAATTACAAAATGAAGAGAAGCAAGACATTCTGAGGATTTATGATTTGAGGTACTTGATGTATCTTTATTATGCTACATTTTGTGTGATTTCATATCTTTTCTTTATTGTAATTAGTGTTGAAAACTTAAACTCTTCAAGTATTGAGCATTAAGCAAGATTTTCATATAAATGATACATTTATGGCATATTTTTCCATATATCGTAATATTGTTCTAGACTTGTGGTATGCTAGACTATTACTTGGTTCAAATTTAGCCTGAGGCGTGCTCCAATCCTGTATCCGCCACTGGGTGGAGCACACCTAGATCTGAAGAGAGGACGATGACAATAAGTTGGAGGTGCTACTCACTTCCCAATGCCACGCTCCCTCCCGGCTACCGCGCTACTCCCTACCTCCGTATTCGTTGTGCCACTGCCCGCTTGCCCGCGACACCTCTCTGCTCGCCCGCGCTGCCACACGCTCACCTTACGCCACGCACCGCCTCACGCATGATTGTCGTCACATCATGGTACCACGTCCGCGTCCGTTGGTCGTCACTTGCCTCTAGCCTGCACCTCCGCCCTCTCGTCACTCGAAGGCCGAAGCCGCCTCCCACACAGACAGCCACAAGATGAGAAATAAAATAAATGTTAGGATTTTGTTTATATCTTTACATCTTTGGACGTGAAGAGGGCTGAGGTGGAAAGAAAAATAGATCTAATGTATTACACAGGCTGCGTGCGAGATACGAGGAGTGCGGGATGAATTTATTTGCAGGTATAAAATATAGTTTTAACACAACTAATAATATATATATATCTAATATACCTATTATATACCTAGTATTTTATAAAATTTTTTGGGTGTTCAGCTGAACACCCACGACCCATGCTAGATCCGCCAGTGGTCCAAGGGCACACATATTAGTGATATATATACCCACTGCCCATTGGTGTTCTGATGTTAACAAAAGAACTTGTCATGGGATTTGCCCAAATTTCCCAATCAATAGTGTAGGCTATCATATGACTCGAGCAGCGACACTGTTAATTTGGGCTTTTTTTATGACTTATGATTTATTTTTTACCGTTTGGCACTGTAGCTAGTTTATTTTGCACTGTAACTGTTAGTGGCTTTTTTGACGTAATTAAATTTAAAAAAATTAAAAATAGATTAGCTAATCATAAATAATGTAAAGAAATACAAGAAAAAAAAAAGAAAAGGTAAAAGACCCAAAAAATCGAAATACCAGAAAAAGACAAAAAAAAACTAGAAACCAGAAGTCCAGAAACTAAAGCCTAAACGAGCAGAACCCTTAGTTGTGCATGAGTCTCCAAGCAAAATTGCATGGCAAGAAATGCATGATTTTTGAATAAAAATCAGTGGTGCGTCAATTTGAACCCTTGTGTCGCTGGCATACGTACCATCAGCAAAGGCCCCATGTATGCTAGAATTTTTTGTACGGATAATCCATTTTTATTCGAAATTACATAAATATACCCGCGGGAAATTTTTTTTGCAAAAATAGGCTCCAGTCGCCTAATGGTTGGGCGACTGGAGACTTT
The DNA here is from genome assembly GCA_017311315.1 of Dendrocalamus latiflorus. Classification (NCBI taxonomy): domain Eukaryota; kingdom Viridiplantae; phylum Streptophyta; class Magnoliopsida; order Poales; family Poaceae; genus Dendrocalamus; species Dendrocalamus latiflorus. Next base: position 10,623,068 of record CM029623.1, read on the forward strand.
CGCCCAACCAGACCGCGACAGCTGGAGAGTCTACGAACGGTTGGGCGATTAATTGCAGTCGCCCAACCGTTGGGCGCCTTCAATGTAGTCGCCGAACGGTTCGGCGACTGCGATTCAGTCGCCCAACGGTTCGGCGACTGAAGGTGGGATATAAGGCCGCGCTCGGTGACGATGAAGCGCCGCACTGTTCTTCCGTTCGGCCAGCGCAGAGAAGAGAGGGGAAAGAGGGAGAGGGAGAGGAGAAGAGAAGGGGGAGGAGGAGAAGGAGTGCACGTTTTTCAGGTAAGTTTTTGGTGTTATATTTTTTTGTTAGTGTAGAAGATTAGTTTAGAAAATGTAGTGTAGAAAATTAGTTTAGAAATATAGTTTAGAAAATGTAGTCTAGAAAATTAGTTTAGAAAATTAGTTTAGAAAATTAGTTTAGAAATATAGTTTAGAAATATAGTTTAGAAAATTAGTTTAGAAAATGTAGTCTAGAAAATTAGTTTAGAAATATAGTTTAGAAAATTAGTTTAGAAAATATAGTCTAGAAAATTAGTTTAGAAAATGTAGTCTAGAAAATTAGTTTAGAAAATGTAGTCTAGAAAATTAGTTTAGAAAATGTAGTCTAGAAAATTAGTTTAGAAATATAGTTTAGAAAATTAGTTTAGAAAATGTAGTCTAGAAAATTAGTTTAGAAAATTAGTTTAGAAAATGTAGTTTAGAAATTTAGTTTACAAATTTAATTTTCAAATTTTGTTTAGTAAATATAGTTTACAAAATGTACAAACAAAAATTTGTATACCATTTATAATGCATTATTGTACAAAAAATAGTATTTAAATGTACATGTACAAAATTTAATGTTGCAATTATTGTACAAATTTAGATGTAGAAAATTTAGTGTTGAAATTTACATGTAGAAAATGTAATGTTGAAATTATTGTACAAATTTAGATGTAGAAAATTTAGATGTAGAAAATTTAATGTTGCAATTCTTATACAAATTTAGATGTAGAACATTGAATGTTGAAATTATTGTACAAATTTTCCAGGTATGGCTCGTGCTGGACGTGACTCGGAGTGGCGGTTCGCGCTGTTGGACGAGCACGTGGACCGCTCTCATCGCGCTTCCCGTCTAGTCCCGCCACCGGGGAGCACGGACGACCCGCCTCAGCTGGGAGTGGTCCGGACACGCACGCCTCGCGTGGCCTGGGGACTCAACCCTCGTTGGACCGCCAGGTTTGCACTACTCCAGCGTTTAGTGCGACAGTAAGTTCGTTCCATGCTGACCTTCACTTTGTTTGCAGGCTGCGGGATGCCGGGCTACTCCCTCTTGCCCGGATGGTGCAGGCCACAGACGAGGATGGAGGCGCTGGCGCCGCTGGCGGGGACGAGGGCGGGGACGAGGCGGGCGGGGAGCGATCACGACGCTTTCCGTTCGACCGTTCCCTGCTGACGGCTTTGGTGGACCGTTGGCGGCCCGAGACGCACACTTTCCACCTCCCATTCGGGGAGATGATGCCGACCTTGCAGGATGTGTCCCTGCTCCTTGGGCTTCCGATCGCGGGAGACGCTGTCTTCCTACCGGAGGCCCCGGCCCACTGGCGCGCTGACCTGCTCGCTAGATTCCAGGGTGTCAATAATCAACCATTTCATGTCTTTATGTTCAGGCTGACGTCGGTTCTGCCCTATGTGCTGACTCCGGCACAGTACTTGAGAGGCTCACCAGTGGTGGGCAGCTGACCCATGAGGAGGGCGTCAGCTTTGCGCGTCGGATGCACGAGGGGTGTAGACGTATTGTTAGCCTACTGTCCTGCACGAGGCTACCGGCGGTCTCCACGCCCACCGCTCCGCCTGCTCGTCCACCAGTGCCACCCCGACCAGCGTGGCACTACTCTGGTGCACCGACGTGGACACGTCCTCCACCGCCTCACCCGGAGCAGCCAGGGGGTTCAGCCTGGGCAGGGCCTCCTACACCGGTTCACTTCACGCCTCCTACGCACACCCCTGTCTTCCCCACGCAGGGGTGTACGCCTCCTCCATGGCGCCAGCTACGGGTACGCAGAGGGTCTTATATCGTGTTTATCCGAAGACGACATGCAACGAACTAACGATATTAATATTGCAGGTACTTACCAGCAGCACGGCGTCTCCCCAGGCCCGGACGATGTGGACCAGTTTTTCGCGGAGTGGCCCGGGCAGTTCTCCGACGCAGCACCGGAGGTTATCTCTGTCAGTGCCCTCCCCGGTGCACCGGAGGGCACACAGCCAGAGGTGCAGCTGACTCCACCAGCGCAGGGGCGAGATAGACACCCTCCTGCTCGTTTTACTTTTTCGGATCGTCCTAACCCGTTGCACCGGAGGAGGGCCAAGCGAGGCCGTATGGGAGGACGCGGGCGCGGTGACGGGGCACACCAGGGTGACCAATGAGGCGTGTTGCAGATGCTATATATGTTATGCATGTAATGAAAAAACATGCGGCATGTTACTCTCAGTTATATTATAAACTATCTCACTTAACAGTGTATGTATCGATCGTTTTCTACTCAATCTTTCATAAAAAAAATTTAAAAACTTTTTACATACCTATAATATACAATGAACATAAACTTTTATTACAACTTCACCGTATTTTTTACCGGTTCAACGTTACAAAATTCACAAAATTTAAAACAATCACGGGGGCTACATGCAGTCGCCTAACGGGATGGCGACTACCCTTAAGTCGCCGAACGGAAGAGCGACTTAATGCAGTCGCTCTACTGTGCAGCGAGATATATTGTGTCGCGGTCTGGTTAGGCGAAAGTCTCCAGTCGCCCAACCATTAGGCGACTGGAGCCTATTTTTGCAAAAAAATTTCCCGCGGGTATATTTATGTAATTTCGAATAAAAAATGGATTATCCGTACAAAAAATTCATGTATGCTACGTACTAATTAAGTGTAGCAGTAGTACCAATATGACTTGATCGTAGGACGGATGCAATAGTGGACGGATTGCTTGCAAAAACAAATGCTGTCGTACCGTAATTGATTGCCATATCTCTGCCTATCTCCTCGAGTCATTAGGAAGCTCCTAATTAGTTAATTGATTGAATCCGCCAGGTGCTGGGCTAAGCTCGTGAGTAGTACTAGTACTTTCCGACCAAAATCTAGGTGAGCTGCCATTCGATCGTGTTAGCTAGCTGCCTCCCTGCCTGCAGATTAAGAGAGTTAACCTGTCGATCAGCCTGTCTGTCACACTCTTCTAATTAGTGAGCGATTAAATGACCCACACGAAGCTAGGCTCCATCCATGATCAGTTGGGTGTTTGTACAAAAGAAGAACAACTGGCTTTCCAAACCACTTCAACATCGCTCTGAGCTAGAGTTGTCGTTTGAGTTATTTCTGTTCTCTCTTTGTGTGTGTGAGTACTTGTGTTCAGTTAATATGACAACGTTTTTGTGTCGCTAATAAGCAGCGCGGAACCGGTCACAGTCCAAACCCCGAGCGGAACCAGTTATTCTTAGGCCAAAGCTGTTTTTTTTTGTGTGATTTTTAACTACATCTTTATGGGTTTTTATTCATAGGCCTCAGTTTATAGCCTAAGTATTCCGAAACTTGATTCAGCTCATGCTAATAAGCAAGGTTAGAGTAAGAAATTCATCGAAGCGAGGTTTTTGGAGCAGATTAAACTTATCAAGGGGCAGTCCCTACCTGGGGATAATCTGTTAAGAAATGTGCTCCCTTTGGAACTTCGGCAGCTCAATTGTGGGGCCACACATTTGCGAGTTGCGACACACGTCAGTACCACCTGCGTACACTTGAGTTGTTATTGTCCTACCACTAAGGGTGCAATTAGGTTGGATTCGGATATACATTATTCATATCGTATCTTAACCCATATTGTTCCATAGATTTGGAGTCGGATACGGTAAAACCGGATACAAATATAAATCAGGAGTATTTGGAGTTTCAGATACAATACCATCGGGATGGATACACACTACAACAGAAAGGGTCATCATAGACGATTTCTAAACCGTTTGAATTTATGTGTCTATGATTACAGGTGATTATCAAGATGGCTTTCAAACCGTCTGTGATAATTTACAATACAGATAATTTTCAATAAAACTATCTATGATATATCAGATATAATAGACAATTCCTAAATATAGCCATCTATGATATCTAACATATCACAGACGGTTCTTAAGCATAGCCATATATGATATCTGACATGTCACAGATAGCTAATACCACAAACCATCTGTGATATAAAAGATATCACAGATGGTTCTTAAATGTAACTGTTTGTGATATTCGACATATCACAGACGGATAATCCCACAAACCGTCTATGATATCTTACGTATCAGAGATGGTTAATATAAAAAACTGTCTGTAATATATCATATATCACAGACGGTTTGTTTTTACAATCCATTTGTAATAGCTATTTTAAAAACTAAATTATTTCCAGTTTTCGGCTAGCCTTAGGAAATGCTAGCCATGCCCTTTAAAAACAAGCAAACAGATCACATATATAGCACACAACAATCATTACAGATCTCACAAATGAATTAAACAACTGAATGAAGTACACTTGAATAAATTGTTTAATTAAGCACAATTGAGTGATTACAATTGTATGAAATATTTAAATATCTAATCATCATTGTCGGGGTGGAACTCTCCATTCTTGTTTATGACCTCCACCATCAAGAATTCATAGAGCCGTCCTCGAACTTCGATGAGTTTGTGAAGATCGAATGTACTTTCGTCAAATTCCACATGCTGTCGCTAGCAGTGTTAAAGTCATTAGCATATATATATACATATAAATTGATAATCATGAAATATTTATTGATAGGTTGACAAACCTCTGGATCATTTGTTTTAGCGTCCATGATTTTCTGCATATGGCGACAAACATAGAATCCACATACGTTGCCCTGTAGCTGCTGGTGGCACTACAAAATAGAATTATATACATATGTATTGTCAGTTCTAGAGGCATTATTACGAAGTGTCATATAGCAGGATTGTTCTATTATAGCGGATCCCGAAAATAATGTCCTATGTTGTAGTGTGGCATTCAATGCCTTGTGTCTCCCTCCCCGGGCAACGTAAGCGCTGAACTACCTACGTGATTCCAAAAGGTTAGCCTCAGCCATTGCAAATGAAGGAAAGACTACAATAGAGTTATGTATGGACAAAATGAGTTTACCTGTTAATTGCTTGTTGCACACGGGTAAAATTGTGCTTGCTCCTAAGGGCCTGTTTGGGAGAGCTCCACCACTGAAAACGTGGATCTGGAGCAGTAGCTCCACCATGGAGCAGCTCCACCATGGATCTGGGATCCCACCATGGAGCTGGACAAACTGTTTGGCTTGTACAGCAGCTCTAGATTCACGAAATTGAGGTTTTGGTGGGAATGACCACTTTTGCCCTTGGGGTTGTATGATATATCTTTTTTTCCATATAGCACACGTGTTTTGTTCATATTGATTTAAAAAAAATGGTGTAATTTTTTTTGTGACAACACAAATGCAATATCTCGACACAAATATTCATGAGCATACAACATTGACGCACAAGATAGATAATTAAAACCCATGTCCATGACAACATCTCAACACTTGCGATTTTCCATACATAAAAAATAACTAAAGGTTAAATGTACACAAGTCTTCCATTACATTCTAGTTCCAAGCAAGAGCAAGAGCGGTGGCCAAGTCATCACGAAATACATCCATAGTGGCGGCATTGGCTTCCGAAGTAGAACCATCCGATGTAACTGCATATCGGTTATACCTTTTCGGTATTGTTGGGACAAAATGAGGATCACGATCAAAACGAGCAAAGTCCGAATCTTCACTATTATGCTCACGAATGAAATTGTGAAGGACCATACAAGCAACAACAACCATTTTTTGCTTCCACATTGGGTAGTTGGGCATCTTGTATAGAATTTGCCATTTCATTTTCAAAACTCCAAAAGACCTCTCAATAACATTTCGAATAGATGAGTGAATGCGATTGAATTTTTCCTTTGATGTTTTGGGTTCCATACCTCTATGCCACTCCGGCATATGATACCTTTCACCCTTGTAAGGAGCTAGATAGCCGGGCCGATTAGGATATCCGGCATCGACAACATAGTATTTACCTACACATGGTGAAAACAATAAAAGTGATTATTTGCTATCATGACAAAAGTGACTAAATGACCAATTATTCATTCATATTACCTTGTGGAGGATGTGGGAAGAATTTGTCGTCCACATTGATTGCATTGTATAGCACACTTGTGTCATGCATAGCTCCCGGTTGACCCGTGGACATATATGTGAACCGCATGTCAAAATCACAAACTGCTAAGACATTTTGAGTGGCTATCCCCGTTTTTCCAATATACCTCACTTGTTCACCGGGTGGAAGAGAAACACAAATATGTGTGCCATCTAGAGCACCAATGCAGTCTTTAAAATGTGGATATGCTCGTCTATCATCTCTTATCCTCCTATGAACCGTAGGAAAATTGGGATATCTAGGTCTAATGAAATCCTTTGCCATGGCCATCAAAGAGTTAAGAACCTCGTCAAATTTCCTAATAATAGTTTCACCTGAATGCTTGAATCGATTTTGAACTTTTCGACTCGACTCATTTCCAGCACATGTAAATAAAAACATGCCTAGGCTCTCATAGGTAGTCATATGCAAGGATAGTTGTAGCCCGTACCTTTCCACCAATAAACCATGAAGGTCAAAGTATATTTCATTGCTCATACGAAGTTGACTATGGCATTCCCCGGAGTGCGCTATGTCTCTAGCAAAAACCCCATGCCACTTGTGGTTGATGTCCTTGGTGGGTTTTTATCTAGGTAGATATCACAATATATTTGGGCAAGCATAGCACCACCTAAAACAATTTTGAAAAAAATCATCGCTCTCATCACTAGAATCATCGCTAGACATCTGCAAGAAATGACATAAAAGATAACAACAACATGTCCAAGTGAGCATAAAAGATAACAACAACATGTCCAAATAAGCATAAAAGATAACAACAACATGTCCAAATGAGCATAAAAAGAAAATGACAACACGTCCAAATGCCACTAACAACTCGGCCTTCACTTTCCATACATCACATTGTACTTCCTCCTAAGCCAATTAAGCCTCTGATCGGTAGGAATGGTCATGAACATTTCCCTTTGGTCTTTCTTGACAAATAACTCGGTTGTCACAAAATGCTCATCAGTGTTATACCCAGCACCACATGCAACAACATGTTCCATTACTTGCTCAATGGTGATCCCACCTTGCCTACTAGATACAAAAGATGAAGCAGTCTCAGATATCTTTGAGATGTGTTCTTGGATAACAAGTGATGTGCTGGTCTTAGGTTTCTTGGGGGGCTTTTCAAGAATTACACGAGCCCTTCTCTTAGCATTGTCAGTGACAGGAGTAATCTCCTCAACCTCATCCCCATTGTCAAAAGAATTGTTGTCACACGTGGGATCCTCAGTGTGGTGCTCAGCCTCTCTTTCATCAATGGGAGTATCATCATCAAGGGGTATGATGGGGTTGGAACTCATAGGATTCCAATGATCTTGCTCCTCATTAAGGATGTTGCCAAACATCACCTTCAAGTCATCTTCATTTTGGAGAGACTTCTTCTTAAACTTGCCAACACCAGGAATTTCCTAAAACATGTGAGAAGGTTCGAAATAAGATATCTTTTCTAAATTGCAAACCAACAAATGTACATAGCATTATAATCGAACACTCACCATTTTTATCTTTTTCCACCACTCAGGGTCCATGTTGATCGTTCCCGTGTTCCAATTGAAACCAGTTCCAGTTTGCTTCCTCATTAATTTCTGCCATGCAGTCGAATCACCCCTCAACTTGTCCCATTTGTTCTTTAGTTGCCTTTTACTCAGCATGATTCCGGTGGACTGAAAAAACCTATCTGATACCTCGGTAAAGCCTAAAGTGTTCAAATGAGTGTTCGGCCGATTCCCTTTTCTAACTTGTTCGGCGAACAACTTACAAACAAGTGAGGTATAACCATCAATCCAGTCCATAGCATCACCCTGACCATGATTTCCCACAATATTTTCATCACCCTAATCAAAATTTTCCCACAACAGTATATCGGTGCGAACAAATTGGAAGAGAAATTCATACCTCATCATCCCTTGCCCTCTTGTTGGTCGACGGAGCACGTTTCCTTGCTTGCAATGCAGGGACTTGGGAAGATCCGCCATGGCCAGCACCGTCCCCAGCCGAGCCGCCGGCCAGGGTGGCCGTGCCCCCTGCCGTGAGGCCGGCCTGGGTGGCCGTGCCACCGGCCAGGGGGGCCACGCCCCCACCCGCGCCGCCGGCCAGGGTGGCCGCTCCCCCAGCCGTGACGCCGGGAGAAGGGGGAGGAAACGCCGGCGGCCGGAACAGGCGCCGCCGTCTGGCCCAAAAGTTGCCACGAAAGCCCAACCCTAGGGGTCGTTTTTCCCATGGCTATGGAAGAAGAAGGGGGTGGGGGAGGTGGAGGGGGCCGGATCTACCCGATCCGGCCATCACCGGCTCGCCGGAGTAGGCCGCGGGAGCTCCGGAGGTGGCCGGCGCGAGCTGCAGGAGGCGGCGACGGGAGTTCGACAGACAGAGAGAGAAGGAGCATATGTAACAGAGAAGAACGAACCGGTCTGTGGATAGGGTAATTCCAGTGGCATTGGTGGGTAATTACCACCCAACTCCATGAGAAGGTACGAAACCAGCGTTTTTAGAGCACCCCTTGAGGAGCTCCATGAAATCCATGGATCTGGCCCTCAGATCTAGGATTTTGGTGGATCCAGATTTCGCGGAGCTGGAGCGTTTGGGTAAAATTTCGTGGAGTGGAGCTGTTTTTCGTGGATCTGGAGCTGGTGGAGCTCTCCCAAACAGGCCCTAAGTAGGGAATCAAGGTATATTATGTTGCTCCACTTTGGTACAATCACAATGAGAATCCAGTGAGACCCAGTCATGTGTGTCGCCATAGTAATTAATCCTAAGTTCATGCTGCGTATAAAGTACAAATGAAACTTATATAGCAACTAGTGAAACACTTACCCATGGTTGAAGGGTACCAGGATGTAGTTCTTGTCATTGTGAGTAAGCAATCCTATCATTATATAATCTTGGATGAAGGATATGTTTTCATTGATGAATTGCTTAGAGACCAAGTGTGGGTCGACAAAACCCACCGGTTATCGTCGTCGCTGGAATTGTTGGATCATGGATCTATACATAAGCAATGAGTTATGATATTTATCGGTATTACGTGAATGTAGAACTTCATTATACAGTACATTACAGTGTCCAGCATCATAGATGTGAGGCGTCGAATTCGTTGAGGTTGAGTAGTAAGAATAAGTCATCGAAGGTCATGACGAAATAGCCTGAGTCATGGAGGAAATGCTTTTTCGCGTATCTCACGGTGAATCCACCTTGCCGATTTGGTTTCCTGTTGGACCTTTGTATACGCCAGGTATGCAAAGCCCTGCAAGCTAGGTAATTATGACTCGGGGACCAATGACACTTGAGCTAGTACTTCTAGGAGTTGAGAGGCGGCATAGTCTTCTTTGGTTAAGCCTTAGTGTCTCGCTTGCTATACATCTTCTGCGGCATCTCCACAGGAGCTGATACAGTGGCCTTCTGAAGTGGAGCTTGAGGTGGAGTCATAGAGAGTTCTATTTGATAAGCATGGTCATGTGGAGATCGCGGCAGGGAAGGGTCCAGGATGATATCCCTCTTGGGCCACTGGACGAATTTGTGGACGACATCTCCTAGTGTCATGATTTCTCCATTTGGGGCCCCTCCAATGGGATGGCCTTGAAAATACCATTATCTTGTCCACCTAGACCTTCGCAAAACTGGTCCCTAATAGGGCACCATGCACCAACATCCCTGGCAGGTGTGGATACGCCAACCCCCACTCAACGTTAACCAGAATGGAGCCAACAAGCCTGATCTGAGGATGCACGGCGTGGCCTCCTATATAACGATACATGATAAGCTAAGGCATCCACCGGGTCTATCTATATAGCATTCTAGAGATGTACATTACCTGGATATCGTCGATAGGTAAGTGGATGTCGCTATGTTCAGAAAGTGGCATGGACGTGCAGCTACTCAGAACTTGAGGGGGACTGGGTATTGCAATAACAGGGTGGCATGCGAGTGGTTGCAGACTTCTCTTAGTTCTTCCCTTAGTGCATCTATCTCACCTCGAAGTGAGGCAGTTATCTCCTCAAGTTTTGTATTAAAGTCCTATTTCATACATTCCTCACACTAGGCCTTGGATCTCTTCCTACTCCTATACGCTTCGAAGTCATTTGGGAATCTATGCCTCTAAGATACGTAACCCCTAGGCCTCATGTGCGATCTGGGTGCTCATTGTTTTCTAGGGCCGTGGACAGTATATCGCTGTCCTTGACTGCTTGGAAGGAGACTTCAAAAGATTCAGTAGTCAATGTTTGCTGCAATAGGCAAACATGTTATTTTGGACCCCATGACATTATGGACCTATTAACAACTAGCTAGTTTGACATATCTTACCAGGTGTTGGGACACTTCCTGGTTTGTGAGGTTTTTGAAAGAGGCGATGCCGAAGACGTGGTTGATGACCTCACTCTTAACCAGTTTTAGGCGTGCTCATTAATCCTAGCAAATGGTGAGGAGGCTTCTGATCAGATTACGATCTCGTCCTCCATCCTCCATTGCAGGATTTTACCTATGTACCTAGTGGTGCCGAGTCTGTGGGGGTGAGTGTTTTGTGCCTACAGATCCTTGTGCGCCACACTTACCTATTGAAATTTGGTCATTGTCTTCATCCACACAAAGGCCTCCTATGTTTCTAGTGACATGAAAGGATACCTCATAAATGGCATGTGATCCTTGGTTATGTACTGCATGACAAGCATGCTCTTGAAAGTCTTTCATGCTTTTCCCATAGCGAGGAGCACTTGCTATAGCACGAGTCCCTGGACTTCTACTGGCATCACGAACAAGTTTGAAATTTCCATCCACAAAGCTTTTTCTTGTCTTTTGTCAAAGCTTTCCTATTTGCTGTGGTGATGGGGATCCATTACCTTCTAAGTATCCTGCAAGTAGTCCGAAACAATGCAGCTACTTTCTTCAGTTGTAAAGGGACCCATCTGGAGAGACCACCGTGATGGTCATTTAGCCCTCTGGTCTTTTAGATAATCCTCTACCATGCTTAGTTACCCTAGTCTTCGGAGCGTTAGACCCCTTCAGCGACGTCGATGGCGACGACAATGACAACATCTCTCTTACAAGAAAAAACTAATTATAGTGAACTGTGAGTGTAAATATTCGCACATGATTGATCTTATAAGAAATAAGAACATTCTTTGATCTTACAAGAAATAAGAACACTCTTTTGGCGTATATTATTGTTACAAGATCTCTTTGCAATACTAACAACCCAAATCACATAGCTAGGATTTTGAGTCATATGACATGTATTCTCAACAACTACGAGATGAACATTAAAACACCGTACACTTGAGCTTGAAAAGGGTTGAAGCAAATTATTTTGATTCAACCCTTTTGAAGCTTAAGTGTATAGTGCTACAATGTTTCTCTTGTACAACTATTACTCTGACTCACAGTGTTTGATGCCCTTTTTTTACTTAAACCAGTAGACCACTCATAAAAGTAAGAAGAGAAAAGTCAGAGGAGAGGAGACAAGAACGTAGTGGAAGCCGAAGGAGAGCGTGGACCATTGAGGATGTAGAAGGCTGACCATGAGGACCACATGAAGGCGATAGTTTCCGCAACGACAAGAGACCACCATCCAAGCCTTCATCCGCGTGAGGACCACACAAAGACCACCCCCAACAACCTTACCACTTCTAGCCTGACACAAGTGGGCCCACCTTCCCTCCCACAACTATTTCTGTATTTCTTTTCGGGTTCCACATTAAAAGGACACCAACATATATACACAGATGTAACACACATGAGGTAAAAAGTGGGGATCCATACCTTCGAGAGGAGAGATGATGGGGAGGAGAGAACTCATGGACACATTGAGGTGATAGGGTTTTGGGAACCATACCTTCGGTGGGAGAGACAATAGAGAGGCGGTCGTTTCAGTTGGGGGCAATGGATAGGTGGTCGATCCAACTGTGGGTGACGGTGAATCTAGCAAGAGTGATGATGGATCCAGCTGGAGGCAAAGACGAATCTGGGCTAGGGCGATGATGGATGTGGCCGAGTGAGTAAGTGAGGGTGTAAACCCTAACAGGGCACTACTAACACGAGGAACTACCACAGATAGTTCTATTAAAGAAATGCCTGTGATATTAGTATCATAGATGGTTCTATTATAGAATCATCTGTGATATAAACGAGATGATAGACGGTTCTATTATGGAACCGTTTGTGATGTGGTAGCATATCACAGACGGTTCGAATATGGAACCGTCTGTGATGTGGTAGAATATCACTAACGGTTCTATTACCGAACCATCTGTGATGTGATTTATATCATAGATGGCTCTATTAGAGAATTGTCAGTGACACGCACATCACAGATGATTCTATTATGGAACCATCTGTGATAATTCCTTCTTTAACTACAACAAATCCTATTTTTCGGCTAGCCTCAGGAAGTGCTAGCCATGCCCTATGAAAAAAAGCAAGCATATACAATCACAGATGTAATTATTTCTTAATTACTAAATCAATTACAATAGAATAATTACTTAATTACATACCGAGTTTCTTATAATTACATTGGAATAATTTCTAAATAGGTGTTCGCCATGTGGGATCATTACACTTGGCTATTTTCTTTTAAATAAAGCCCTTCACAATAATTGACACATATATAGCTTGATTCATTGCTTGGTTCTTCCACAAGCCTGATGTCGTCTTCGAATGGAGGCAACTCGTCAAATTAATTGTACTCTTCCTCATCCATGACATTCTCAACTTCGACAATCCTTCTTTTTCTATGAAGAACTACATGGAGCTTCTTATTTGCCAAGTCGGTTACATAAAAAACTTGAACAACTTGTCTTATGAGTACGAATGGTTTATCTTTGTATCTTACACATTCGAAGTCCACAGTAGTAACGCTGTACTTGTCGACCTTTACACCTGTGAGAATTGGACCCAACGACATCGAAATAGAGGGATCTTGAAAATTATGTAGTCGAGCTCCCAAATTTTCTCTACAAGCCCACAGAAGGAGATTAGGCCAGCGGCACTGAACTGCTCACGAAATGCATCTATGCAGACACTTGAGTTATGGACTATACTCTTTCTATCCTGATTTGTTATATTAAATATGTACCCATTAATGTCGTATCCTTGTTGTGTCACAATTGTAAAATTTGGCCCTTTTACCAACCATTGTAGTGTTTCACTTGATGTCGTCCCAGTGAATCACACCCTCAACCATTCATTGAATTGATGGTTGTGCTGTCTCGTGATCCAAACTTCTGACCGGCCTGGGTTCTTTTGGCGTAGCATGTCCTTGTGCTCTTCAATATACGGGGACACTTCAGTCATGTGTTGTGAGATGGTGAAATAGGCTTGCATTTACGTATCGAGATCGGGAGTTGTTGCTTGCCTTCCGATGGTCCCGATACCCTCTAGCCTCTCCTCGTGATGAGATACAGGCACATCTATCGGTTCGACCTGAGCTATGTAATCGACGCAAAACTCAATGACCGCCTCGGTTGTATGACCTTCGATGATGCTGCCCTCCAGCCGAGATCGATTGCGTTGATAGGACTTAAGAATTCCCATATACCTCTCGAACAGGTACATATGACGTAGAAATACAGGGTCACATATCTTAATCTCTTTCACAATGTGGACAATGAGATAGACCATGATATTAAAAAATAATAGAGGAAATACATCTAGAGATGACATAGAATCGTCACCACCTCAGTCTATAGAGGAGTGCACCGGAAGCCACACAGGTGGTGCTGTAGTCCACTGCGCTGAGGAAGACGACCAAGTGGGGCTGTACGGGAGGACGCGGATGAGGAGACAGAGGGGGCCACGGTGGCGATGGAGGGGGCTGGGGAGGCTGTTGGAGGGGGTAGTGTTACTTGTACATTTGTTGTTCATGTAATACTTACATTTCTTAATTTACTAAGTGATGTTCATAATACTGTTGCGATCTTAATTGTACTTCTCTTTACTATGTTCATTTGTTCGATCCGTGTCGACATCCGTACAACTCAATTAATGGCAACCGCATCGACACCTGCACCACTCGAACAGTGCACTCAATTAATGGCAACCACACCAACATGCAAATCATTAGATTACATGCTTAATGACATTGAAAAATACCACGGCCAATAGGGGAGAGTACTACGGTACAACCTTATAGGTTGATGCCTACAGGTGGAATGAGCCTCGTGGTACCCACATGGAGTGTTGCAGAGGGGGCCATCTCGGACATGGCTAGCCGTCATTGTAGTGGCAAGCACATATGCACCTAAGGTTCGCGCAGCAGCATGTTGGATCGTACAAACTTCCTATGTTGATGAACTCCTCGTTGCCCCTCTCGCGCTGCATCTACTGATGGAGGTTATCGTAGTGCTCTTCGAGACTTTCAATTTGTGCCTCCAAGTCAATGATTCGCTCCCACAATGTATCAATGTACCTCGTGATGTACCGTTCATAGGGAGGATCAATCCATCACACGAAGTCGCATTTGGCCATCTGCTAGAAAGGAACGTTAACATCGAAACTCTATTAGTAGTACTATAAAATAGATGGTTGCCTAATTGTATCCCGTTGTGTGGGCATCTAAAGAAACGTCGTCCGCCATCCAAATAGCCTTCCGCCACCTGCACGACCACGTCCTCCATGTGCCTGCATTTCAGCCACACTGGCTGAGCACGCCTGTTTGGTAACAAGCGGTAGTTAATGCTGAAGTCCTTCCACCTTTCGAACGGAAGGTCCCCCATTGGTGATCCATGTTCAACTGGCCCCTCGGCGTCTGTCATGGTATCTTACTCTAGGACGACGAAAATGGTTGTTCGTACTATCAATTGTTCGGGCATGCATTTTATAGCTCGTGGGGTGTGGTGGCGTGCTTTATGACACGAGGTAGCTTTGCGTAGCGACAAGGCCGCAGGGGCCAGCTTTGCGCAGTGGGAAGATCAGACGGTCCAGCTTTACATAGCGACTACACGAGACGAGACAGCTTTACGCATTGACAAGACTACACGAGCCAACTTTGTGCAGCGACATGACCACATGGGGCAGCTTTGTGCCGCGACAAGACCACAGGGGCCAGTTTTACGCAGTGAGAAGACCAGACGGTCCAGCATTGTGCAGCGACTACACCAAACGAGACAGTGTTGCGCAATGACAAGATCACACGGACCAGCTTTGCGCAGCGACAAGACCACATGGGCCAGCTTTGCGTCTCGACAAGACCACACGAGCAAGCTTTGCATAGTAAGAAGATCAGACGATCCAGCTTTGTGCAGAGACTACACCAGACAAGATAGCTTTGCACAGCAATAAAACCACATGGGCTACCTTTGTGCAGTGACAAGACCAAAGGGTGCAACTTTGTGTAGTGTGAAGACCTGACTGGCCAGCTTTGCATACCGACAAGACCATATTGGGTAGCTTTACGTAGTGACAAGACCACATGGGCCAGCTTTTCATAGTGACTACACCAGGTGGGGCAACTTTATGCAGCGAGAAGACCACACGGGGTAGCTTCATGCAGCGAGAAGGCCACAGAGGGACCTATAAAAGGAGGTGAAAGAGATTTCGGAGAGAAAGAAAACCCAATACTACACTAGAGATTGCTTCACCACATCGGGATGGACATGAGGTAGAAGAAGCAATGGGATAAGATGATGAAGCAATGGGAGGAGGCCCATGACCTAGCAAAGTCTGCTGCCACCTGCGACGAAAAAGTAAGGGCTGCTGCGGCTAAGGCTGAACAAACCGAGCGTGCTATGAGGTCAACTCCCCACAACGACTTCACCCGTAGCAACAACCCCATCCCAACGTTCCTACTGAGCGTTCGCCACAACACCCGCCCGAGGAGGAGACACCGTCGTCCCTATGTTGGTGCTGAGACCCGTGCAAGTTCTTCAAGTCTAAGCACCACCTCTGCCTGGGTTGTGCAAACTACTCTAGTGACTATTCTGACCGCCGTCAGGACACCGCCAGCTATCGGCAGCCAATAAGGACCAGTTACACTGTATTCCCCCTACTTTTTCTCTCCTTTAAAGTATGCACTAACAATCTCTTCCATGTACCCACAGTCCCTGGAACTCCTATGTAGCTACCGCAAATGGATCGATCTTGAGATCCACCCAGAGGACCAGTGGGCTCTCGACTTCGAGGAGTGGAGCATCAAAAGGTCCTGCGAGATCTGGAAGGAGAAGCACCGCAAGGATGAGCAAACCTAGCGTATACATTGGGAGACGAAACCTCATCTCGAGGCGTGCATGCGCAGGGAGTGCGAGGCTCACGAGAGGGAGCGCAAGACAAAGAGGGAAATGGTGGCTAAGAAAAAAGAGACCGCCGAGGAGTTTAACACTGAGCTCGCAAGGAAGGGAAAATGGCCCCGGTCCACGCAGTAGGTTGAGCCATCCCGCACTAACTACTTCCCCAAAGGTCGAATTTAGTTCCATTCCAAAAAGGCGCATATGTATCATAGGAGCGATTCGGTTTGTTGCATCGTACATAATGCTCTTTGCTATGCATGTAATCAAACCCTATGCACCGTGTTACTCTCAACTGTATTATGAAATCTATTTTAATTCAGACAAGCATATTTTCTCGTCTTTTCGCATTCAATTATTCCCGTAGCATGTCATCCAACAACATTAACAAATCAGTTCTCCTCCGTGTACGAATTCCCGATTACATCACAATATCACTTACCTTCGTACTTACCGATCGTTATTATTTCAATCATTCTTAAAAAAATCACGAAATTTCTTGCACTACAACAACATACAACAATCGTAAACTCTTATTGTGAATCCAACGGATTATCTACCATTCATAATCTACAAAAATCATAAATAGATTAACCCACACTACCTCTAGGAATGGCTTGTTTGTAGTCTCTACATAGCCGAACAACTGCAATTGTAATCGCCCAACCACTGGGCGACAAGCTGCAGTCGCCGAAACATTGGGCGACTAGAACCTGTTGCCCAGCGGCCCACGGACAGCTCGCGTGTCGCGTGGCCGTTGGGCGATAGGTTCCAGTCGCCTAACGGTTAGGCGACTACATCCTATTGCTGTAAAAAAAATGTTCACGTGGGTATATTACTATTATTTGGAATAAAATATGAATTATTTGTATAAAAAATTCTATTTAACTACCGGTGACGCACTGGGTTTGCACCGGGGAATCTCCCCGTTGTTTGCAAGTGAACTAGTGCTCTGCACTAACTATTTGATCTTCTTATCCCGGATTAATTAAACACACCATTCATGTTGTGACAAGTGTGGGTGTCACGCCACATGCGTCACTGAATAGTTAAATAGCAGTATATCAATTATGTACGATATCTTTACAAAGTGTCTGCTGCACTTCTCAAAATTTTAGTTTGAGGATGGTCCTTAGTTTGGCCTAGTACCATATGAAATATCAAGTTTAAACTCACCTTTCGGTAAAAGAATCTAAAATACGAAAATTCCATGGATAGTATTTTTATGTTTTTCTCTCTCTTCCCCTTATATTTGTGTTCTGCCACTTATTTCACCTTTTCATTTCTCTCATTATGAACCGTGTCTTTTTTTAGAATTTTTGGGACTTGATTTAATACGTAAATCGAAAAGGTTAGCACGGTGTATATCACTCAGCCAGAGGGTGGTTTGCACCAGATTTACCACAATCAGCTAATCGTAGCTATGGTTATTTTCCCATCCGTCGCCTAAAATAATAGAAAAAATTATCGTGGGGTATTAGGTACATTGTGTGAGCAACAACTCTAAGCAACAAAGGAAACCACCTCTTTTGAGATGGTGTATAATTTATCTTACTAGGGTTTCAATCCTGATACATATTATATATATGTGTATATATTTTAGTAAAATTTTTATAAAATCATAGATTTATCTTTAATCTTTGTATATTTAGACATATGCTAAGAAGACGCACTTATATGTGTGACGTCTTTTTTATAATTGCAAAAAGAAAACTCTAACCAACAAATGGATTCCGGATACCATGCCATGCTTCCACGTCGAGCAATTTGTTTGTTTGTTTGTTTGTCTCTTTTTTTAAGCATCGATCGAGCAGTTTCTTTCCAGATACAATGCATTGGTCTTACCTCGTAAGCATGTGCAAGCGACTAATTATAAGCTGAGATAAGCAAAACAAAGAATTCCACGCTAATGAATGGTCGCCACTTGTCGAAATGTGACAGAATTCCAAGCTAATGAATGGTCGCCACTTGTCGAAATGTGACCAATATCCGTGTATGGATGGTCCCGATCGATGGGCTGATAGACCAACAACACTTAATTGTTACTCATCACAAGTACAAATTCAGGAGAAACCAACGAGAAATTAAGTGATGTGTTTAATTTGTGTATGTAGTCGCAACCACATGATCTGGACATTGCGATTGAAAGATCCATGGAACAGACATTAATTTCGAGGTTTCTTAATAATTGGCCCATACTTTTCAGATCTGTAGAATCATATGGCACAATCAGAAGAGGTGAATGATTGTCTCCGTTTTTTACCACCTGAAATCAAAGCACAACGCAGAGAAACAAAGGAAGGCAATCTGAATTACCACCACAGTTGCTTGCTTGTATGTGGTTGCAAGCCTCTGTCACCCAACTACTCGTTACGATCACTCGTTACGACTGCTCATCTCGAACGCTCACTCCAATCGCTCGCTTACGACCGCTCACTTACGATTGCTTGCTTACGAGTGCTCAGATCGATCGCTCACTCGTTTCGATCGCTCAACACGATCTGGGATCAACTATTTGCTCGTTCTGATCACTCGGCACGATCTCAGATCGATCACCTGCTTGTTCCGATCGCTCGGCATGACAATGGCGCACGTAGTCGTGACCTCCTTCAGCCTAATGTCCCCAGCCATTCGACCACCGCCCGAACGAGTATAAGCCGAAGATAAAACAGAGCACGTAAAGCGGAGAGGCAAACAAGTCGTCGAGAACCTTTTTCTAGAAAGGATCTGATCTATTATTTCTTCATCAAGTTCTTGGCTACAAAGCGCCTCACAGCATCCCTAAAAACCTTCTCCACAAAAACCCTAAAACTCCGTACGCTAGTCTACAGCCTCCCCTGCTTTATAGGCCAGCGCACAAAGTGTGTTCCACTTGAACACCTCAAAACCGTGTCCTTAACCACCTGGACATGAGATCCTATCTCTTCCTCAAATCAAGGGACCCGAAACCCTTCCTAACACATGTTTCAACCACCTCATACAAATCATTGACTCCATCCACAACTCATACGGCACACACGACAAAGCCTCCAGGATATCCCCTCCTGTGTCTCCATCGTGCACCATCACCACATGCTCTCGCATGAGCCCGATCATCTCACGTGACCACCTGACCGCCTAGACCTCAAATTACCCCCTCCTAGTCCTGCTCACCGACCGTAACCGCCTCCACGCCTCCACGCAACATCCACCATTGACCTCTACGTGCTTCAGCATGAGCTCGACCACCTCGCATGACATCCCGACCGCTTCGAACTTAGATTACCCCTTCCTAGTCTTAGTCCTCCTCGTCACCGACCATGGCTGCCTCCATGCCAACCTGCACATGCAAAGACCAATGAAACTCCCTCTTGGTATAAGTTCTCACCAACTTGACCATAATTAACACACATTAGCAAAACACACCCTTGTCTATCTCCAGACAAGAACCAACCCATCTACGACCATTTCCCAGATCGTTTACGACCACATAGTCTTTTGCTAACTGGAACATACCTGGAGACTACTTAATATGACCGCCAACTCAGAGTACTTGTAACCCACAAGTACTCAAAAACCACCCACACCGCTACCGACCGACTATTAAGTACCAGACATGTACTATCGAGTATCAATCAGAAATCACAGCTGCAACACGTACTTGAAGCCTACGAGTACAGACACACTCTAACACATGACCGCTTACCACAATAGTGAAATCTCTTCTATCGAGTACCGAGTCCTTTGACTATGAGTACCTCAATCCTCGAGCACCCACCTGGTACTACAGCAACGACCATTCATCATCGACCACCACGTATCAACCATGAAAGTCTAGAGTACTGACCATGAAGCCTACGGCAATCGATCACTAAGCCTCCAACTACCAAAGACAGAACAGCAGACTGTGAAGTCTACGAGTATCGACAAGGCTGTCAAATCTATGACCATCAAGTATTGTAGCTACGACCATGAAATCAGTCTGCAAAATCTACGACCAACAACCGCAAAGCCCTCGACTATCGACCAGTAAAACCTTCGACTATCGAGTACGACCAGTAAAGTCTATGACTACAAGTACTGTAGCTATGATCATGAAAATGTACTATAGCTATGATTACCTGTCGTGGTTGTAAGGTCAAAGTTGTATTGTTGTGGTCGAAGCCAGACATGGTTGAAAGCTGCCGTAGTCAAAGCCAGACGTGATCGAAAGCTGCCGTGGTTGAAGCCAACCATAGTCGAATGCTGTTGTGGTCGTAAGGTCGAAGTCGTACTTGCCATGGTCGAAGCCAGATGTGATTGAAAGTTGGAAGTGGTCAAAAACTGCCGTGGTCATAAGCTAGCCGTAGTCGTAGTCGTGTTCATGCCATGGTCAAAGACTACCATAGTCATACTCGTGTTCATGCTATGGTCGAAGTCTGCCATCGTCGTAGTCATGTTTATGCCGTGGTCGAAGACTGCCATAGTCGTAGTCGTGTTCAAAGTGCTGTGGTTGGAACATGCCGTAGTCGAAGTCTATGGTCGTTTGGCCATGCCGTGGTTGTAGTTTGATGTCTGATGTCTGAAGACTGTGGTCGTAGTCTGAAGACTATGGTTGAAGTCTGAAGACTATGGTCGAGTCTGAAGTATGAATACTGAATCACTCGACGGCAAAGTCTTCAACTACAAACGACCAAGTCTTTCACAAACGCAAAATCCAAAGCAAAACAAATGTCAATTATTCATCATCTTTTTATTTACGACCATCCACATGGTCTAACAAGATCTCACTATTTCGATCGAAGGCCCCATGCTTTTGAGGTATTAAGCACTTTGTCTAGATTATACTATTTTTTGTTGCAGGCAAAACAGTTGTACCCATGATTAGTGGTGGAGTTAGAATTTTCAGAATGAATGTTCAGAGTTAATAATATATTGTTTTAATGAAGAATACATGGCGATCTATAGTAGCAAAAATCAAAGCACTAATTGTTTGTACTAGAGATAACATCTAAAATAATTTAAAGAAATTATAAAATAACTAAGGAAAAAATTATTGAATTGAGAATATGGGATTTTGGGACATGGAAATAAAAAAAGGGATGCACTTGTCTTGTTGTCCACGTGCGCTGCTTGTCTTGCTGTCCCTCTCAGGACCTTGGGTCCTAGGCAGTCCAGCTAGGCTCTGCTTGGTGCTAGCCATCGCTTGCTTGCTATCTTGTATTTAAATTTTGTATAAAACTCAGTTTTGCCCAAAAAAAAATTAAACCATGTATCCAAACCTATAATTGGTTGGCAAAAATGTTCGTTTGGATCCGAATCAAAATTGCAGTGATTACCACAGTTAATGAGTTCAAAATTGAAATGAGTCAATTTCAAGTGAAAAAGTTAGTGAGTATCAATCCGATAGTGGCTCATTATCTCAAATTTAAAACAACCACTTGAAAGATAAATAAAATAATTTGAAGTCAAACCATATCAATTTTGAACAAAGCTCCATACTCAATTTCGAACAAAGCTCAATAATAACTTGTTAAGTTCGATAGTCAGCCTGACCTCCTTGAACCTGTAGCTGGCTGCAGTTTTTGAAACAAATTGGGGAGGGAGGTGTGAGAGTGGGCTGAAATCTATTAGGTATAAATATGAAGTATCTAGGTCAATTTATCAGTATATATGACTAATATACCTACTAAATATAAGGTATTTTGTAGGACCGAAGTTGGCAACAGAGCAGGGTGAATGGTACCTTAAATTTTCTACCAATTATTCTCTAATCTTTACTCTAATAGCTATGAGAAGTTATGAAGATCAAGAGTAAAGAATAAATCAACAGAGACTAATTTAACAAAGAAAAACTAGAGTGGTCGCCCAAGACCAGTATGGTCGAGAAGGACCAGTGTGGTTGACCAAGATCAGGGTGGTCGAGAGAAAACCAATGAGGTCAGAAAAGACCAGTGTGATCAAATAAGACCAGACTAAGACCAGTGTGGTCGAGAGAAAACCAATGAGATCGAAAAAACCAGTGTGATCAAAGATCAGTGTGGTCGAACAAGACCAAAGTGGTCGAAGATCAATGTGGTTGAAATAAGACCAATACAATCAGGGAATGAACAGAAATTTCAACACTATCTCACAACGAAAAACTCGATGTAGCTTTTGATTCATAGATCCAAAAAACATGAAAATTTGCATGGATCTTCTCTAAGATATCATGAACCTATTCCAAGAAACGATCGTGAAAAACATTACCAAAGTTGAAACCTGTTTCAGTTTTAAGACAGATTGCACTAAAACTGATCAAAAATCTAAAACAGTGAATATGACTTGCTTGTGGGTGGATGATGGCCAAGATCGGTCTAGATGTATTCACATATGTTACAGAAAGTTAGAATACCGACAAAATCAAGTCAAAACTCTCAGATTAAGAAATCACTTGAGATATCAAAAACGTGCAAAAAATGAGTTTCTTAATGAACTTGCTACCCAAGTGCCTAGATGAATGGAGATTGATTTTATGATATTATCTCCATTTCTTATATGTCATTGGCATAGCAAGATGAAAAAGAGGGATAAGAGGAGAGAAAAAACCAACCAAATCAAGAGCAAATCAATCAAGATAAGAAATAGCCATGGAGATGATCAAAGATTGATTCTATTGCTACTTGAGGAGGAATGTTTTATAGTCACTTCACCTTGAAGGATAGAAAATACACCAAGCACTCTACTCTCAAACCTTAACCCTAAATTTGAAAACACAAGAGAGATGTGTTGGATGACTAACCACATATCTCCATCCCAACACCCTTTTATAGATGGGTTAGCCAGCCACATCTACCCTTTAGTGGATACTATCCACTTAGCACAATAGGAAAACCCGTTAACTCCACACACAGATTTTACTCACACATGTTCACTTATGCACGCTTTCAAAGCGTATAAGCATGAATCCACTAAATCCTTAGTCTTAATCCAACTTGACCAAACCAACTCTACCTGACCTAATCCGCTCTCCCAAGCGCCACTCATGCGCCGCGGTTTTGATCAAAGATAGTTTCTGGTATTTTGACAAAACTACTAAAATACTCTTTGTTAACCTGGTCATCACCATCCTTTGCAAACAATCACTATGCTTGTCACATGTAGGTAACCATTAGCTTGTCACGTGTCGTCAAATCTCTCTAATCCTGAGTCTATTAAACCACAGCTTACTTGGACTAACCAATCCATATGGTGCTATCCTGACGTTCGATGAGCTCTAGTAAGAGGCAAATCAATTGGATGGCCCTGTTTGTCTGAGCAGTGTGTGCGTAACACAAGCCATCGTCCATATATGCAGCTAAATACCATTTTTGCCCGTTCGAGTCCCTTTTTTACTCTTGTATATGAAAAAAAGCACCATTTCAACCAAAAAAAGAATCTTATACCCTTCCATCGTCCAAATCGAAGAAACAACACAAGGAATAACATGGACTACGAGATCACCTATTATGCGTGGGCGAATTAACCCATGGAATATATGATATTGTTCATGCAAACAATCAAACAATCCTGCCTCACCGTGGAGGCACTCGAAAAACAAAAACCAATCCCTCCATTATGGTTTGAAATAAGATCTATATATATCTCCTTCCTAGAATTTATAACAGATAAGAGTCATTTCGTGTCTAGAAGCATGCATAATTTTTTTCCAAAGAAAACTAAGATTTGACTAAGGAAACGTGCAAGTGTCCTCCCTCACTCGAACATCGAGGCGATACATGTAGGGCCTATTTTTTAACGATTTTTAAAAACGGTTTTTAATTTTTCGGTTATAATATCTAATTTTTAAACGAAGTTTTTTTTCACACAGAGTCTACAAGTTAGATATAGTACACGTTAAAAGTCCAATATCTGTATCAACCAAAATCGCAAACGAGTATCTCTCTATAATCTCTGTCATAAACAGCTAAAATTCAAAAATTTCAGCTAAAATCTATAAGCCACAGCTATATCAAACAGACCCGTATGCATTCTGTGTATGTAATATGCAATTTAACTGTGCTAATCTGTGATAAACTCATGAAATATTTATGATATCCCCATAGATCCAGATCGAATTGTAAAAGGAAGCCAAATTTGTCCAATATACTACTACAGCGCGTACAATGCATTTATGCATGTTGGAGGCCAGCTCAGACTGGTTAGGGCTTTCTTAAGTATAAAACAAAGTAAAATTACGAAGCGGCCCTTTGGGACCACGATGTTTTAGCCACAAGAATAATCATTACTCACATCTAACAAGTAGTATTTTGTTTAGCAGGTGTTAGCTTTTTTGTGAGAAAAAACTTTAGAAAAATTGAAAAATACCGTTAAATCTTGTAAAACAATGCAAATAAATAAAAAAATAAAAAAGAAGGCCGGACTTTAGAAGCTAAAATGCTAAAACCATTTAGAACAGAGTCTATATCTGTCCATATATTTTGCTGTCCGAAAGATATATTCTTTCATTCCACTGTAGATTGATAGCCTGATCTATATACTACATATCAGTCGTCAGACTTGGGTATAATTAATTATCGTGCTCTAGACTCTCATAAACCTTTGATTAAATAGCACTAACATAAGATATGCAATCTAGCTTATTTCCAATCTCATGACAGCCTAATCATACATATACAATGACACCCTAGCTAGGTGATCTATTAATGGCGATCATGGGTGCATCATTGTATTATCTCCAGAAACAAAAACAGATATAACGACTGACTCAAAAAAAAACTAGTCTATGTACACAATGACTAAATTAACTTCTAGCTTGGCCACAATATATTTGTATATGTAGACGTCATGCAACACGAGGTTTATACATACTACACTCAGAAACTAATTATCGTCACAATAAGATTTTATCTGCACAAGTTACACGTCAACCCATTTCGGTAAACATTGGTCTTGTCTTTTTTCAACTTTTAGCTTCTGTTTTTGACTTTTCTATAGTAACTAGTTTTTAAACAGAATATCTTTTTAAGATGAAGTCTACTAGTTAATTATAGTACATACTATGCCGACTTTATTTATATTGATAAAAATCGCACATAGATTTCTATTACTCTGTAATCTCTCACATGAACAGCTTAAAAACCACAAGCCATAACCAAAAGCCATAGTTTTAGCAAAAAAAAAACAGTCTTAGCCAAAAAAAAAGGCCCATTGTCTTTTCTCTAAATCTCTAAAAATTTTCTTCGGCATGTCACTATGCATCACATATTGATATTGTGGAATAATAAGAGATGTGGATCGCTTTCGGCTTAAGCTTTCTGCTTTGAGTTAACCTCAGTTCCCTCGGCATGACCTAATTGATCGACCTTGTTTGATCTCGACCATTATTATCATTACTCATTCTGCACTCATTCCACACTTAGCATGCGCTTCTCCTGTCTATATTTTCTTTTAGATTATATATTATGACTTTTAACTATGATTTATTAATTTAATAAATACTAATTACTAAAAGTAGACAAAAACCAAAAACAACGGTGCCATTTTTTTTCTTGTAAAATTCATGTTCCAGAATGATCTTTAACGGCAGGGATCAAACAACGTGACAGGTGCAAGTTTCCGCTTTGCTTTGCCGAAACATGCATCCATGTGTCATTTTGATCGATTGTGACCGCCAAACCAACCTTCGAGTCGCGTCACACGACATGTGAACTCCCGTGCGTTTTTGGTCTGTTACTTTCTGTGCCAGCTTTTGTTTTTTAGTTTTTAGTTCATTATCCTTTAATTTTCTTTTTTTCTGATTTCTGATTTTTATTGTATTTTCCTATTTTCTTTGTACTATTGTGATGGGCTAACCAATTTTTTCT
This sequence comes from Dendrocalamus latiflorus, assembly GCA_017311315.1. NCBI lineage: Eukaryota > Viridiplantae > Streptophyta > Magnoliopsida > Poales > Poaceae > Dendrocalamus > Dendrocalamus latiflorus. Next base: position 10,649,347 of record CM029623.1, read on the forward strand.
ATTTTTAAATTTTTAAAATTTAATTACGTAAAAAAACTACCATAGATAAAAAGGTCATAAATCATAAAAAAAATCAAGTTGAGCAGGACGCTTATCTGACAAAATACTCGTACCATCATGCAGTATTGTATATATTGTACGCGTACGTTCCCTTGCATGATTGGATCGGCACTCGTGGTCGGTGGGCACCATTGTGCAATACTTTATTCTTGGTCGGCTAAGGTAGCACTCCGCAGTCCGTATCTAGGTACGTTACGTATTACTATAGGATGGCTGGATTGATATGCAGTACCAAGCAGTGTCTAGTCAGTACGACACTCATCTATTATAATTAAGGCATTGTAAGTATTAACTTCATCTCTCCGTTTTTACTTAGAAAAATCAGAATCTAATGTAAATACTTAGTTTTTTAAAAATAGATTGTCTACTTCTCTTGTTATCGTCTCGCTCTGGAGATAAAGCAGAGGTCACGAATACATCACGTATCCTACTCATCTCGCTTTTGTTACGTACACGCATTTCTCTCTCACTTTTTTCACTGCTCGCGTCATCATTCTTAAAGTCACTTTTTCAATCACTATTATTTATTTTCAATTAAAAACCGTAAGTTACAGTCAAAAGCTAAAAACCAATATAAACACTCTAGAGGTTACAATTTGAGTCACTAACTATAATTAGATAGGTTTGTTCGTAAATTTTTTGTAGAATTTGATTTTGGGGTAGACCTCACGGATGCTCAGCTAGGAAACCAATTTTCAAAGCACACCATACAGATAGCTCATCCACACACCACAAATGAAAGCCCATCATACAAATAGATCGAACCCAAGGACATCTGCATGTTAATCCAAAAAAAAACAGAAAGATCGACTTAGAGTTTAAAAAATCAGTCAAGTTATAAAACACCAAAACCGCAAAAATATTGCCACGAACCAAACCTCTCTCTAACTAGGGATGGCAAAAAGCTTAATGCTCGTGAGCTGACTCAGCTCGTTGAGCCAGGGTTTCAGCTCAGTCCGTTAATAAGCCGAGCCGAGCCGGCTCGCTAGGCTCGGGTCGGCTCAGCTCGACAGCGTCTCCGGCTCATCACGACGTGAACGACTTAGTACGACAGCAATAGTAGTATGTATGCATGCTAATTTTCACAACTCTTTTGTCATTGAGAGGTATTATTAAAGTACACGTTACTCTTTTTTCTATTAATTTCACCTATGGAAAGGAAACCATCATATGCTATATTTGCTCATATTGGAACTGAAGTTTTTCTTGACAAGTTTTTCTTACTTTGTTATGAACTTACTACGTTAGATGCTCTTTCCTTTTTGATGTAATTGTAGTCATAGAATTACTATTGTATAGGTTTCACTGTCACTGTAGAGAATCATAGAAGTTATCATTCATAAAAATAAATCTAAAACATAAAAAGAAAAGTTAAAGACACTCAAAAGTTAAAACAGAATATGTTCACCTTTAATAGTGTTTTGATTATGCATAGTAGATAGTAGATTAAGGGTTTTTTGTTTTTGCCAACAGATATATGGTTATGGTAGTTAGTGATAACTCAGTCATATAAGCTGACTGGTTGCATAATTGCATTGCATTATGCAATTTGCATATTCCACCTAACGAGCCGAGCTCAAGCTTTTCAACGAGCCGAGCTTCTCTTTTAGCTCGTTAGTTTAACGAGCCGGCTCGATATCCACCCCTACCCCTAACCCTCGTCAGTTTCCTAGAGGTGACCAACCCATTTAATTTGGCACCGTTCTTTTTAGCTTTTTAGCTATCTTTAGTTTTTTCAGCAATCACTATTTATCTATTTATTACTAAAAGTTGGTGATAGGTTTTTTAGAGTTGTTAAGAAAAAGAAAAATGCTAAAAATTCTCACAAAAAGTAAAATATCTAGCCATTAATTTGATGGACCCAAGTTATAATGGCTCGATTAAAAAAAGAGTTCACATTAAGTACAATCCAAACTTAACCATGACCACCACCTCGCGCAATGCCGCACAAACCCTAGCCTCCCCTCCCTCCATAGGCAACTGTTGCCGCTCGTCAGTCGATGCCACGCGGAAGGACGTCAAATACAACATCAGCCATGCCTACCTGCACACATACATGCATGTAGAGATCGAGTTAGTAGTGCATGCATACGCCATGTCTCACTTGATAATTATACGTTATTCATTGTCAAGTCTGCATATATCGATGACACCGACCGCACCTGGCTCCATAGGTCACCGTATTCAACGCCAGCGCCACCTGTGCCATGTACGAATGTGAGACCAAGCCATGCAAAAACTAATGTAGGAAAGGAAATTGCTTCCATTGTGTTGGAAGATGTTGAGTTTTGAGATCCATGCCCATATATAGTAATGGTTACTGAACCATTGGTGTGTGTCCTTCGTTTGGTTGATAGTGGTGAAAAACTTCCATGGGATATTTGTATGAGGCAATAGACAAAGCAAATAAATGTATTAAGAAAAGATTGAAGAAAAAAATTATCTTCGTATGAGTAATATATTAAAGTAATTGATGCTTAAATATACTCTAAGAATGATGCGTGTGCAAGTGCATGGATTGCCATACTAGATAGACTAATAAATCATAACTAAAAAAATCATAAAACATAGTCTAAAAAATACCTCCACATGATTTGTACTTTTAAAAAAATCTACGACTGTGTATGAATCATGCCATCCATGTCAATGGGTTGACTGCAACCTGGCAGATTCCATTGCCTAGCTAACAACATGTTTGGCAATAAACAAACCGGAAAATATTTTAAAGAAACACAAACACACAATAATATGACGCGTTTACGATTTTTTTCAATTCCATTCACCAACGGGCGCAAATACGGACGGGCAACTGATCGCCTTAATTTGACTTTCGTTTACCTAAATATTTACAGTAAAGGCACCAACGGGCGCAAATACGGGTTGTCATTTTCATCTTTCTTATTAAAGATTTTAACATTCCACGTCTCCTCCTAAAAGGATGCGCACATAATTTTATCCTCCAGGGAATTGAGAGTAGAAAGCTACTCCCCCGTTCACCTTTACTTGTCAATTTTGACTTAAGTCATCAAGTCTAATCAACGATAAAATTTAAAATATATAGTCATGTTGCATAAAGGTGATATTATTAGATTTGTAATCAAAAGTACTTTACTAATATACTATATTTATAGCTATTTGATTTTGCATTGCTTAAAAAATAACGATCAAACTGTGACCTATTAAAGTCAAAACTGACAGGTAAATGTGAAAGGATGGAGAAAAAACGAGAGAGATTTTTAGGAGAAGCTAATTTTAGAACAAATATTATTTTTCCCATTTCATTTTCTTCTAGTACATGCATTGGGACTCACCCTGGGCAATATCGTCATTCTACACCACCGCACCAAACAGGCAAATCACATCGGCCCTGTTCTATTTGTGTTTTTTGGTTTTTGACTTTGGTTTTTTTGAAGTTAAAATAAATGGCATGGTTTCTTAAAGTGATTTTCGAATCCAAAACTGTGTGTACCATCTGTATCGATGTCACCGCTGTTTATTACCATCTCAAAAAGTACAATCAAAAGCTACCAGTCACAGCCAAAAGAATATGACCATTACAACCCCTGTACTCATCCTTAAAAAAGTCTCGGACTAAAAAAGAACAATTGAAAAACAAATAAGGAGCACAAACAAAATAAACGTTAGTCATGCTCACATGGCGCTGCTCAAAGAATAGAAAGGGCAAAGCAAAAAAATGGGGACGCAACACAACAGCATGCCACTCCACTGTCTTTTCGGTTTATATCTTCCTTCAAATAAATGGATATAACGGTTTGTCCACTATTATTTCGAAGCTGTTTATTAAGATAATATTTTTGAAACGACTTATCCTTATTTAGTTTATTCATACAAACATTATATGAAGGATAAAAATCATAAACTACAGTCTTAAACTATCAGCTACCGCAAAAAAAAAAACCACCCAACTTTCTGTTTGTACTCTTTTCATTCCCCCTCTTGAAGCCATAGCCATCGCTAGGGGTGGTAAAAAAGCTCGAGGCTTGTGAGCTGGCTCAGCTCGTTGAAGGCTCGGCTCGGCTCAGCTTGGCTTGGCACGTGGCACAAAAGAGCTGAGCCGAGCCAGGGTTTCAACTCGGTCCGTTAACGAGCCGAGCCGAGCCGAGCCAGCTCACAAGCTGCTCGCTAGACTCGGTAGGCTCGGTCGGTCCAACTTGGCAGCATCTCCGGCCCATCACGACGTGAACGGCTCAGTACGCCAGTAGTAGTATGTATGCATGCCAATTTTCACACCTCTTTTGTCACTGAGAGGTATTATTAAAATATACGTTACTCTTTTCTCTCTTAATTTCACCTATAGCAAGGAAACCATCAGATGCCATATTTGCTCATACTGGAACTGAAGTTTTCTTGACAAATTTTTCTTACTTTGTTTTGAACCTACTACGTTCGATGCTCTTTCCTTTTTTTATGTAATTTCAATCATAGGATTACTGCTGTGTAGGTTTTGACTGTCACTCTTGAGAATCATAGAAGATATCATTCAGAAAAACAAATCTGAAACATAAAAAGAAAGTTAAAGGCACTCAAAAGTCAAAACAGAATATGTTCAACTTTAATAGTGTTTTGATTATGCATAGTAGGCATAGATTAAGGGTTCTTTTTGTTTTTGCCAACAGATGTATGATTATGGTAGTCAGTGATAACTCAGTCATATGAGCTGACTGGTTGCATAATTGGATTATGCAATTTGCATATTCCACCTAATGAGCCTAACAAGCCGAGCTGAGTTTCTCTTTTAGCTTGTTAGTTTAATGAGCCGAGCCGAACCTCCTCCTTAACGAGCCTTCACGAGCCGAGCCGAGCCAAGTTGGCTCGATATCCACCCCTAGCCATCGCCCATCGCCATCGATCTCCCGCCTGCCACAGAGAATCCTGAATCTCCAGCAGCAGCCACGTGGGCCCCGCGTGCCATACTCAAACGCAATGTGGCTCGTGTGCTACGCTCCCCGTGAGGCATGTGTTGCCCCACGTGACCAGGCCCACCGTTGCACCTCAGTGAACGCGGCACGAGGCGCTGCGCTTCATCTGCAGTTTGATCGCTTTCCATAACTAACATCATGGACCAACTTATGTTTGGGCCGACATGTCAGTTTCAGTTGGGAGAGTACGCTTGGTTAATGCAGCGAGGAGCCGCGTGCATGTGACAAGCACGTGGGTGGGATGGGCGATGCAATAATGGGTGGAGCCAGTGGGTGCGACGGGCTAGATCCGGTTGCCATGTAGGGCCCACCGCCATCCAACGCCCATCTTAGATGTCGCTAATTTCGGCTTGAGGTTCTGGCTTCTAGTTTATTTTTTAATATTTCTAAATTTCATCTTTTCTGGCTTTTCAGTTTATTGAGTTTTTTTGCCGTTTCTTTTTTTTCCGTATTCATTTGCATTATACGTGATGGGCTAACATATTTTTAATTTTTTTAAAATTTAATTATGCCAAATAAGCCACCATCAGTTACAGTACAAAATAAGCTATTTATAGTAAAAATTCAACCATAAGCCAGGCTTATTTAGCCCAAGTGAGCGTCTTGTTAATTTAATGTGATGAGTATAATTAACTAACGAACTAACTAAGCGGTGTACTATTATATATCTATATATTATTTATAAATAAGACTAAATGTAACTTATATAATGATTTATTTATATAATTATTTGTAATGACTTTATATAATTAATAAATTATCTATTTAATTATCTGTACAATGATATAAATAGTAAAAACTTTTTATAAGTCCTTTTTTTATCTTTTAAGCCAAATTTTGACTTCAATTTTTTCAATATTATTATTTATTAAATTAATAAACTAGAGATAAGAATCATAAACAATAGTTCAAAGAAACGCAGCTACCAGACATCTCTAGTTGCTCCTCCGGTCACTAAAATCACGTGCCGTAATCTTCTCTTCCTTCTTTTTTTTTTCTCGCTCCCTTCTTTTACTCCTAAATCTCGCGAATAAATAAGCGAGGGAGCGAGCGCGAGCAAAACATTTTAGAGAGAGAGAGAGAGAGAGAGAGAGGGGAAAGCAGGGGAAGAAAAGTGAAGGCATCGTCGAGAAGGAAAGAAATAGAGAGAGGAGAGGGAGAGGCTTCTTCCTCCCGATTCTTGAGAAAGTTTGCATCTCTCTTTCGTTTCTTGGCCTCCCGTGCTTTGGATTGGTCGGTTCTTGAGCCAGCCGTGGCTACTTCCATGGAGAGGGACTTCCTGGGCGCGATTGGGAGGAAGGAGAAGGGGGGCGAGGCGAAGGAGGAGGTTGCCAAGGTGGAACCATCAGGTCGGTTTCTACTAACCTTTCCTGCTCCCTGTGCGTGACATCGTAGGATAGGGTTTCGCTCGTCGATGTATTTCTTCGTGCGTGCGTGGCCGCTCGGAATTCGGCATGTGATCTGCGGTTGCTCGCCGCGGCGGATTTCGGACTGATATCGATAGGACGCCAAATTCGTACCTTTCCTTTTTTTTTTGTAATTTCTTTTCGCGAATTAGCTGTTCGCATTGAAGTGATTTTCTCGTGCTCTCATATGCACGCTTTAGTGGCTGTTTAATTCGCTTTTTTAGTAAATTTTGTTCTGCGTAGTCGTGTGTCTGATTTGAGCTAGTTTATACTGCGATTAGCGAGTGATTTTGAGTGATTCTGTGCTGCAGATTACCTGGGAGGAGCGCCGTCGATGCAGTGGCAGTTCCCGGCCAAGGCCGGTGCCACGCCGGCGTTCATGTCCTTCAGGGCGGCGAGGGAGGACTCCAAGGAGACTGTGGTCGACCACTTCTCCCTCTCCGGGTTCCGGCCGCCGCAGACCGGTGATGCCTTTGACGCCATCAACAAGCAGGCGTCCCCTGTGATTGCTCATCAGCAGGTTTGCGTCAGCTCCGGGCTCTCGCCGTCTTGTTCCTGCCATCGAGATGCTGGAGGCTAGTAGTCTGAGCTGTGTGGTGGTGTTTCTCTCTGCAGAGGCAGTTTGGGTTCGACGGCCAGGTGAATCCCCAGCAGTATGCCGCAGCGGTGCGCGGCCACCGTGCGCATGGCATGGAATCGTACGGCGTGGCGGCTCATCATCTCCTGGGTGGATCTAGGATGGTTCATGCGGCATCGATGCCACGCCATCCCGTGCCGTTCAATCCGGCAAACCCGATGCTCAAGGTACAAAGCCTCCCCGATGTTTCCGGTGGTAGCCCGTTCAAGAATCAATCTTTCACTGTGGGCAACGCGGTGGCTGGTTCTACGGTTGGCGTGTATGGTGGCGCAAGGTAGATATATACATAAATATATTTTTGTTGAAATCAAATGATTTCTGAACTTCTAATAATATTGACTGTAAAGTAAAGATTACGCTGACAAATAGATGGTTGACTTGCAAAGGGACCTACGAAATCCGAGGTCGACACAAATGACTATATTCTACGATGGTTCGGTGAATGTATTCGATGATGTCCCGGTGGAGAAGGTACCATATCTTTGTGATGAATTAAACATTTTGATGTTACCTCGGCTGCTTAGGTATATTTCCTGATTGTGTTTCACCTATGACAGGCTCAAGAACTTATGCTTTTAGCAAGCAGGGCATCTATTCCAAGCCCACCCAGTGCAGCCCGCAAATCAGATTCGCCTGTTGCTGCCACTGCAAAAGTCACGGTGCCTGAGGTTTTACCTGCAAGGCAGATTATAATTCAGAAACCAGAGCCTTCTGTGCCTCATGTAACAGGCATTTCAAGTCCAATCCCTGCTATGTCGCAAGCTGTGACTCTCCCAAAGAGCACATCTAGCTCTAACAATGACACTGCAGGGCTGAAATCTGCAGGCGTACCATCAGTTGTTCCTCCCGCAAGTCAGGTATCCTCATCTCAGCCAATGCCACTAGCAACTACGACTTCTGCAGCTATTATGCCAAGAGGTATATACGGTTGTTGCCTGTTTGCATTGTCCATTGCTAGTTCTGCATTGTATTTGGATTCCAAGAGTAACTACCATAATGTGTACTAAAGCGTTGTACATGTTTTTGTTTGTTCCAGCTGTCCCTCAAGCTCGGAAAGCATCACTTGCCCGATTCTTGGAGAAGCGAAAGGAAAGGTATAAATTGTCTCATTGTCTGTGTGGCGGTATCTGAATTCTTCTGAAACCTGTTATATTGGTAACATCTGACCTTAAGACTAATTTTCATCTGTGCGTTGTTTCTTCTGTAGAGTGTCAAGCGTGACGCCATACCCATCCTCAAAGAGCCCGTTAGAGAGCAGCGACACCCTGGGCAGTGCCAGCGCTCCAAGCAAGTCGTCATGCGCAGACATTGCCCCATCGAGCAACAACGGCGAGGAGTCTCTGTGCTTAGGGCAGCCCAGGACCATCAGCTTCAGCAGCGTGGAGTCCCCCAGCACAAGGTTACAGATCTGAAGCCTGATTCACTGTCCATACTAGAAATTCAGATGCTAAACCAGGCGCCTTCTTTTTGCATTCAGCTGAGGCAGGGCGGGGTGGTATATAGGAAGAGATGAGGATATGAGATGATCAGATGTTTGCACTCTAGGTGCAACAACCCTGTGTTGGCCAGAGCTGTATTTATTACGCTGGTCTTGCCGCCGCGGCGGCTAACGGGAGAGCTGTGTGACATTGCAGGTTTCTTCAGGCTCTTGATTGTTTTTTGCCGCCCTGCGCCATCGCCGCCCTGTAATTGAGAAAGATGCTGCTGCTTGTTATCCCTAAGCTATATAGGTTTACACTACACAGATTCGCGTGTGTACTGGTGCTCTTTTTTTGTTCATGTGTTGCCTTGATGATGAACATAGGCATGTTCCGGCTTGTAGATTTCTTTGAACAAATAAATGAAACAGTTTTTTTTCATCATTTTAAAGTGGTTTGTCGGAACAATATTTTTAAATGGTATGCTTTTTTAAATGGTTTTTTGGATCTAAAATTATATGTGCTATCTATGTTAATGTTTCCGTTATCTCAAAAAGAACGGACAAAAGCTATCAACCACACCAAAAAAGAAAAAAAACATTGGCATAGAAAGCTAGCCGCAGAAATTCAGGAGTACATGTTGCGAATGCCATTGGCCATTTCTTTTACATGTTCAGTGCTGCAATGCTGGTAACATTTCGTTTGTGTATAGCTAGCATACAGCCACACAGCCAAATGCGAGTGACTCTTGGATCTGTCTGTATTGTGATCGTTGTGGGGGTATGCGCTTGTGTTAAGAGCGGTGCGTTTTTCGTTGACCTACGCACAGCTCGTCCGTTTAGTACGGAGATGCAGGGGTGGGCCCAGCCCACAAAATTTATGGCCTACAGTCGCCATGGCCTGCCTTGCTAACTTCACTAGAGATGAGACTGTTTCCTCCTGATCGCCGATTTGGACTGCCGGAGTTTTGCAGGATTTCACCTAAAAGTTCAATATCAGTAGGTTTCAGAAAAAAAAAATACTTCATCCCTCCAAATTTATAAGATATATTTCTTCTTGTCACATAGACTAAGGAGGTAACGAAAATAACGAGATTACCTCTAATTATTATGTATAAACACTATATTCAATATATACATGTATAGAATAGTAAATAAAACTGTATATTTATTAGAGGTATACAAAGAATATCATACTCATTTTATATTTAAATATAAAATATATCTTATATTTATAAATAAAGCTATTTAAAAAATATGTCTATAAACTTGACTGATGAAGTATTGTTTCAAACGGGGCTTGAAACTCGTGAGGAGGGGAGAAATACCAGTGTTGGATTTGTGACACCAGAAAAGTCGGGATAGACAGCGTCAGGTCCAGTTGGCTGGGCTAGGCGGGATCGGTCAATAGACTTCTCAGGACGACCAGGCTGGGCTGCTTTTTGGACAAGCCATGTGCCCCAAGTCATATTATCCTGGCCAGTCTTAAATTGAACTGGACCAAGACAGACCCCTCCTTAGAGCTAGGCACTTCCATCAACCAACGTCTAGGTAACGTATAAGAAGGGCCTGTTTGAAACTTGAATTTCACATGAAATTTACAGAAATTTCACAAGAATCAGTTTATTTGGAACGTAGGAATAGGATTTTTTTTTGCATTTCAAAACAGGGCCCCTAAGTGTAGGTTTTTCACAAAAGAACTGTAGAAGTGCAGATTATCCCCTTCCTCTCAACACTAGGGGTGAAATCGAAGCGGATATGGGCAAATATCACTCATATCGTATCCTATTCTACATATTCTACATTTTTTCTCAGAGTCCGACAAGGATAGTGCTGGATACCTATTTTTCCCTTCCGTATCCGCTCGAAAGGCCTTATGTCAGTTAGTTGGGCAGAGGTTATCCGCTCCATAGGAAAGTGGACAATTGGCGGAAGCGAACGGATATTGCTTATCCCGTATTCTATTTTATATTTTTTTATTGTTGTCGAAATCAGACAAGGCCAATGCTGGATACTCATTTATCCCTTCCATATTTGTTCCAGAAGCCTTCTGTTGGTCGGATGAAATTTCTCTACTTTGTTTGTGCCCATGCTCAACACAACAAAGGCTGTAAATTATCCACATTTGTCTATCTCTTAGGGGGGGAGAGAGAGGAGGGCAACTGTAGATTATGTGTCGTTATCATAAGTTCAACTAAATGTAGAGTAAATTTGTTCAGTGTCATCGCAAAGATCCATAATTAAAAAAAATACCATCTCAAAAGAGAAAGGCTATAAAATACCATCGCAAACCCAAAAACTATAGAAAGTACCATCATCGTGACATTTTTCATCCAAAACAATCGTTAGAGCATTTCTTGTAGAGAGAAAATTTAATAAATACCAATGTTACCCCTGCCTTTCTTGGGTTCCACAGCAGTGAGACAGAGAGAGATCTAGAGAGAGGGAGAAACAGGGAAGGGCGGTGCGACGGTGATGGCTCCGATGATCGGCAACGCGGTGGCCATGGGAGATGCACAAAATGGGTTGGAGGGGCCTTGGGACGGTGTTAGGAGGTGGCATTGTGGCCAATTGCGCACGGCGGAGGCATGGGTGGCAAGTAGGGCAGCGGGCGATGGCTGGGCGATGACGATGGAGAAGAAGAACTAGTGTGTGCAAGGGCAAGGAGATGTCAATGGGAGTCCTTCAGTGGGATTGGCGTGTCCGGAGGGAGTTAGAGGCGGCGGGACGACAGCACTGGAGAAGAAGCCGACAATGGCGATGCTCCACGATGAAGAATCGGCTAAATTGGAGTTGGCGTTAGATAGAGGGGACAGTGTATACGGTGTAGGTGTGAGGAATTGTGGAGAGGCTTACGGGAAACGAAGAAATCGATGGTGGTTTGAATGGAGTCAGGGAAGATGGTGAAATCCTAGTAAAGAGATGCGAGAAATGCAAAACTGGTTGAGGAAAAAAAGTTAATGCTGATTGGGAACATGATGTGACACGAAAATTGAAAGGAAAGGGCGCGGCTTGTCGGAGTTCAGGGGAGAGGCTTGTCGGAGTTCTCCGGGCTGAGGAGCTTGGCGTCGTTGCCGTTGAGGCGGAATGCCACCTCCGATGACTAAATGTCCGTGGTTTCCTTGAGGACTTATGTGGTACATACGAGTGTAGGAATGTGCTACAGCTTGGTTGCATGGGGAGTATGTATGATGACACAGTGGTGCCAGGGCCGGCCCTGGAGGGGGGCGAGAGGGGCGGCCGCCCCGGGCCCCCAAAATCCAGGGCCCCCCCATATACTATGTAAAGTATATACATGCTTTGAAGATTTATCTTGGACCTTTTAGCCACCGTAGTTGGTCCACATACGAATTATTATTTTTGTTATGGTTGATATGGCAATCAATTGATTGAAAAGTAGATTTCAAGAACTCCAAACATTTGGAAGTATATTTGAAATTTTAATGAGTTCAACAACATTAAAGTCATTGGATCGAACTGAATTAAAAGAATGTTGTATAAAATTTGCAGAAACTTTCTCTCTAGATGGTTCGTCTGATGTTGAGTTAAATGATCTAATTTCTGAGTTAAGTGTTATGCATTTGACTTTATCAGATAAACCAATGTCTGCTATGGAGATCCTTTGAGATTGTCAGAGAAGTGGATTGTTATCCTAATCAGTGGCGGACCCAGAACGAAAATTTAGGAGGGGCTAGTCGAAGAAAGCTAACATCTGTCATCAGTACCAGCTCATGAGGCTATAATACACCGAGATGTTCATTAGTAATGGAGATTGAAGAGGATCTGTTTCTCTGAGTGAATAGTAAAAACCAACATATCTACGTTACCTTCACCTGTGTCAAAAGCATCAGCTACCACTGCATATATTTATCATTGCATCAGGAATGGTCTGTCCCAATCATCCAATTTCACAGGAATTTCATAGGAATCAATATAATTCCCGCAAGATTTGTACTAAATACCCTGCCTTGCAAACGGCCTAAGCACGCGGCAATCTGATCCTGTTCTGAAGTTTAGCTCTTCAGTTTTTACTTTCTACCAGTACCAGAAACATATATTACTATTCAATTAGGGCCAGTGGGATGGACTGCCAAAATCAAACTTGCAACTAAGTCACTAAGCTCCTTTACTACAAGCAGTAGTTAATCATTCCCAGCACCTGAGACTGAAACGTCTGCACTTAAAGGGTTTGCTTCACCGGAACCTCATCGCTGCCCTGCTCTCGATCCGACGGCCGTCGCCTGGCAGCGGTAGGGGGGGCGCCAGCCCCACCTGACCCACTGGTGGGTCCGCCCCTGATCCTAATATTTCTATTGCTTATCGGATTTTATTTACTATGCCTGTGACTGTGGCATCAGCTGAAAGAAGCTTTTCAAAGTTGAAATTGTTGAAGAATTATTTAAGGTCAACAATGTCTCAAGAGAGGTTAAACGGTTTGGCAACTTTATGTATTGAGAAGAAATTATTGGATGAAATTGATATCAATACCATCATCAATGACTTCGCATCTAGAAATGTTAAAAGAAAATTTTAAGGTAATATCTATAAACTCTTTTAAGTGTTTGTTGGTAACATTATACATACACATATATATATGTGTGTGCGCGCGCGCGTATGTATGTAGATTTATATTTAGATATTTATACTAGGGCCTCTATTTCTAGTTTCGCCCCGGGCCCCTAAAATCCTAGGACCGGCCCTGAGTGGTGCTGTTCGTGCTGCGTGCTAGGTTGGCATGAGCAGTGGTGCGAGGCGGGCATCAATGGAGGTGAAGCTAAAGGTGGCAATTAATGGGTTCGGCCGCATCAGGCGCAACTTCCTGCGGTGCTGGCATGGGCACGGCAACAGCTCGCCACTCGAGCCACTCGACGGCAAAAACTGTCATTTCTTACCCCTAATGGCAGCCTAGTCACAAAACCCTCACTACATTGGCATTTCCTAGAATTTAGGCCTTCACGATGGCATTTGACCGTGCGCGCGTTTTATAATGGTATTTTCTAATACGCGATTGTTTGCGATGGCACTAAACAAATTTTTTCCTAAATTTATGGTGCAGCAAGCCGGCAACTCCGGTGTACATGGTCAACGTAGAGGTGTCGATAAAATAATCATGGAGCGAACGATCGACAGATTCTAGTCATTCTACAACGATCTACTAGCTGGCAAGTGCATGCATGTACGTCGTACGTACGCGCAGCTTTGCCATATATGCATAAACAGGGGCGGACCCACCAGTGGGTCAGGTGGGGCTGGCGCCCCCCCCTACCGCTGCCAGGCGACGGCCGTCGGATCGAGAGCAGGGCAGCGATGAGGTTCCGGTGAAGCAAACCCTTTAAGTGCAGACGTTTCAGTCTCAGGTGCTGGGAATGATTAACTACTGCTTGTAGTAAAGGAGCTTAGTGACTTAGTTTTGCAAGTTTGATTTTGGCAGTCCATCCCACTGGCCCTAATTGAATAGTAATATATGTTTCTGGTACTGGTAGAAAGTAAAAACTGAAGAGCTAAACTTCAGAACAGGATCAGATTGCCGCGTGCTTAGGCCGTTTGCAAGGCAGGGTATTTAGTACAAATCTTGCGGGAATTATATTGATTCCTATGAAATTCCTGTGAAATTGGATGATTGGGACAGACCATTCCTGATGCAATGATAAATATATGCAGTGGTAGCTGGAATTTTTTGTACGGATAATCCGTTTTTTATTCGAAAATACATAAATATACCCGCGACAACATTTTTTACAAAAATAATCTCCAGTCGCCACCCCATTGGGCGACTGCTGCCTTTCGCCCAACCGGGAGGCGACATTTAGGGAATCTGTGTACCGTTGGGCGACTTCTTCAATCGCTTTACGGTTGAGCGACTGCAATTGCAGTCGCCCAACGGTTGAGCGACTGCAATTGCAGTCGCCCAATGGATGGGCGACTTTACTCAGTCCCCGTGAATTTTTAGAGTTTTATCAATTTTGTAGTTTTAAACTGGAAAAAAATATGGTATAGTTGTAATAAAAGTTTATGTTTATTGTATGTTGTAGGTGCATTTAAAATTTTGAGGAAATTTTTTTAAGTACAATTGACTGTAGAACGTTTGATATATACATTGGTATGTTTTAAGGGTTTGCAATCCGCGTGAATTTTGTATGTTTTGTCAATTTTGTAGTTATAAACTGCGTAAAAATCAGATAAATTTGTAATAGAAGTTTATGTTCAATGTAAGTTGTAGATGCAAAAAAAATTTTGGTAAATTTTATTAGGCACGATTGACCGTAGAACGGTTGATACATCAAGTGGTAAGTGATGTGACCAGTGGCATGTGTGGAACTCTGTAGTTGTAATGTTCAGAACTCCACCGCTAGTCGTAACATGCCTTAGGAATTATTACATTTTGTCTACTGGGTGTAGCGTGGTTGTTTGCCCTTTTTGTCGCGCCCTGAAGATGGCTCCGCTGCATCCTTCTTCCTGTCACTCTTGGTCTTGAGAGCTGCCTCACGAGCTTGAAGCTCTTCCTCCTGACGCTTGATGGCTGCTTCACGCAGACCTAACTTCTCCCGCCTCCTTTGCAGCTCATCATCCTTGCCCTTAAGACGGATTTGGTCCACCCTCACGCGACGCTCTTGCTCATGCCGCATTTGTCGTTCCACTTCGCGAGCCTGATCCATCTTGACAAGGTATTGTCCTTTGTTTTCCACCTCGCGAGGGTTCCGTGGCCATGCCGGCGGCACCCGATCCACCCATTCGATGAACTTGCAAGGCTATGTGTGTCGTGGTAGATGTCATGGATAAAGTTGAAGAACGATAACAAGAAACAAAGGATTTAGTTGTCGTCGTTACCACGAAGTCGTCATCCAGGTCTGGACATTTGAAGTACCTACGGCCGTAATAGGCTCGTGGTAGTGGATCCGTCCAGACGCACAGCATCATCCTAAAACCGCAATGGCACTTCGGACGCTCATGCCACTCCGGCACTCGAAAAGGGTCGGACCTCCAGGAAGACATTGTTGTGTAGTAGTATTGTGATGGCTTGAGGAGGAGTTGTGTTGTGGTATGTAATACATGTGATGCCTTTATGTAGGCAGGTGAACTGGTGCAGTGGGCATAGTCCATGGAGAGTACATACGAATCTTTTCGCTTTTTCAGGCTTTTCAGATGCCAGTGTAGCAATAAATGTCACTCCGTAGGCTTTTCAGATGCCAGTTTATGTAGGCTAGGCTTTTCAGAGGCCAGTCTATGTAGGCTAGGCTTTTCAGAGGCCAGTCTATGTAGGCTAGGCTTTTCAGAGGCCAGTCTATGTAGGCTAGGCTTTTCAGAGGCCAGTCTATGTAGGCTAGGCTTTTCAGAGGCCAGTCTATGTAGGCTAGGCTTTTCAGAGGCCAGTCTATGTAGGCTAGGCTTTTCAGAGGCCAGTCTATGTAGCCTTTTCAGAGGCCAGTCTATGTAGGCTTTTCAGAGGCTAGTCTATGTAGGCTTTTCAGAGGCCAGTGTAGCAATAAATGTCCCTCCGTGTTGCTATAAGTAGCACGGTTGGGGTCCCATGACATTGTAAATCGAACAAAGAAGAACCATCTCTTTCGTGGTGAAATATACCATGTCAGAAGCCGAGGGGCCAGTGGGATTTGGGTCACCGAAGGACGACATTCCCTTAGAAAGGAGGGATATGTTCGGTCCACAGTACCGATTGATATCAAGTCGGCGTGCTCAACCAGCGTGGCCGAAATGCAGACACAATGAGTACGCGGTCGTCCAGATCTTGGATTCCCCGAACGATGGCGGGCGACGTTTCTTCCGATGCTCACGCTCCGGGGTACAAATTAGTAATATTACATTTGTTATTGCTTATGGACCCTCAAAGTTTAGCGTCCTTTGTTTTGCAGATGGCAAAATGCGACTTCTCCCGCTGGATCGACCCTCCTCATGAACGATATGTTGATCGTTATGTGGATACATTGTGGGCTCGAATATGGGACTTGGAGTACCGAATGGAGAGTCTCACTGAGGAGAACAACGACCTCCGCGAACAGATGCAACGCGAGAGGGGCAACGAGGAGGTCGTGAATATAGGAAGCTCTTACGATCCCACATGTTGCTGCGTGAACCCGAGCTGCATATGTGCATGCCACTCCCACGACGGCCAGCCACGTCCGAGGCGGCCCCCCCAGCAATTCTCCATGTGGGTGCCACGAGGCTCGTTTGGCATGTAGGTAACGAGGGTTATGGTTGTGTCGTATTTTATTTCATGTATTTGTTGATGTGTTGATGCTGTGGCGGTAGGACTATTGTGTTAAGTAAAATTGTTGGGTGTAGTACTTTCCATAGATCCTGCATGTGCAATGTATGTGTTGTTTCGTGTTGTAAGCCCTCTTTTGTCATCTCGCAATAAATGACTCTATGTAGGCACTTTAGAGCCTGTAGTTTCGTAATAAAAGTGGATTCGTAGGCACCAATAAATTGCAATACTTAAAAGGGAAACAGTACGTTCAACGAAATAAGTTCATTACAGAAAACGGATGTAACATACAAGGTTTACAAATGGTACATGAATTATAGCATGCATTACAACACCAACTACTGATCCGGAAATGCATTGCATCGTCTAGCTGTGTGCCCCTCCTGACCGCATCGCCCACAACGTGCACCAGAGGTTCCAGCTTGTGATTCGTCCATGTCGTTTCTAATACGTCGGCTCTGTCGCCGACCCTTCCCACCCTTCAGCATGTTAATATCCGGAACCCAAGTCCTCGCTGAAATGTCCAAAGTGGTGAAGTTTCCCACCGCCCTGAACCCCCGGAGCTCCCCACACCAAGCTTGCAGTATTCTCTCCTTGAAAAAGTACTCGGACATGAAGTTGGAAGGATCCATGCCCACCGTTGCGCATGCAGCGAGGACATGAGAGCATGGCTTGTGTAACAACTTAAGCTTGTTGCATGTGCAGCTAGGTTCGTTTGCATGATCTCGAAGACATACCTCGTGAGTAATAAGTGAACGAGATGTCCCAAATCCGGCTCTGTCACGGAGTATCACCTCGAAACGATGCTCCCTGTTGCCCATGACATGCACTGTGTGCAATTGACCCTTCTGTGCCTTCGTCTCCATGTACACAGTAATTTTTGACGAATACAGGGCTCCGGGATTGGCCGCATGAAGCGAGGCACTCGCGTGCCTCTCCCTGAAGTAGCGGATTGTGCTGTGAAGAACACCTTCCACGATGGCGACAAGGGGCTGAGAACGGAGACCTCTGAGAACCCAATTGTACACCTCGGCAAGGTTAGTTGTCATTATTCCGTACCTTGCGCCATCCGTGTCGTGCAACAGCGACCACTTCTCCAATGGTTCCCCCTCGATCCACTGCGAGAAGCACTTGATGTTTCGCGCGCTCCTCCTTCTTGAACCACTTGGGTTAGACTCATCGATTGCTGGCAAGCATTGCGGTTGTGCCTCCCCAGGAGTGACCGGCCCCTTGCTCCTCTCGTCGACGTTCTTCCTGGTGTGCTCATCCAACAACCCCCATAAAGCATCAAATTTTCTCTGCTGGTTCTGCCTAGCCAGCCTCTTGAATAGCTTCATCAAAGATTGTTTCGGGAATTGCTTGAAAAAGTTTGCCCCTAAGTGACGACTGCACCACCGGTTTCTCATGTCCGGCCAAAAAAAGGTCTCCTCAGGGTCTTCTTGAAGTTTTCGTATCGCCTTCATAATACCGGCGTGGCGATCATGGATTATGCACACACCAGGCCGGGTGCCTACAACTCCACCCCTCACATGTCTGAGAAACCACAGCCAGCTCTCATAATTCTCACTCTCCACAAATGCAATGGCCAGCGGCAATATTTGATTGTTACCGTCAACGCCTATGGCCGTCAGGAGCTGCCCTTTGTATTTGCCTGTCAAGAAGGTCCCATCTATTGAGATAACTGGCAGCATGTGTCTGAATGCTTCAATGCTAGCACCAAATGCAAAGAATGCTCTCTGCAACACTGCAAATCCCGGTGGACTTATGGACGGCTTGTCGTGCACCGCGATGTACGTGCCCGGGTTCCTTTGCTGCAACACCTTAAGCATACGAGGAAGGTTATCGTACGCCGCTTAGGAAGTGCCAAAACGTTTTTCCAACGCCTTTTGCTTGGCACGCCACGCCTTCGCGTAGCTAATCTTATACTTGAATTTATTTTCAATACCTAGCATAATATGTGTGGCCGCAACATCTTTCTTCTCCACTATCTCCCCATACATCAAATTGGCTATAAATCCGGACGTAAGGTTACGATGCCTCGCCAAGACTGTGTTTAGAATGCAGGAGTGCGGCTCCACCTTGGACACAATCCAGTGAGTCTCATACTTGGGTCTACGTGCGTGCACCCTAAAAGGACAACCAGTCTGCTCGCACTTCACAGTGTACTGCTCCTGGCTTGATTTGACGACGCGAAATGTCCGTTGCATTGAGAGGGCCCAAAGTTTGATGGCATCCTGCAGCGCTTCCTTGTCAGCAAACATAGCATGCACCCGAACCTCTGTTTGATGATACTCCCATGGCGATTCATGCTCATCATGTGCGGAAACACCCTCCGCATTATACTGGTTCCATTCGTCGGGGATAGGAACTTCTTCATCATCGGAACTGTCCTCCTCGTCGTCCTCTACAGCTTGCTCTTCATCCCATGCCCTCTGGTCATCAGATTCCATCTGATGCACGATATACTCATTATGCTCTCCTTCATCAGCTTGCCCAGTTCCCTCTCTATAGCTTGACAGCTGTAACTCTCCTCCATGTACCGCATCGGCTTGCCCAGTTCCCTCTCTATAGCTTGACGGCCTTAACTCTCCTCCGTGTACCGCATCGCCTTCATCACGAGCAACTTCATCAGCTCCACCGACGTGCGGCCCGCCCGAGGTGCTAGCACCTCCCGAAGCATAGGCGGACGCACGAGCTTGCGCAGCTGCTTGTAGTGAGCACGGTTGCACAAGCAGGACACACTCGTATCCACGGCGCCGGCACCCTTGCACATAGCCCTTCCACGAAGCAGAGCGCACCAATGTCTTCAACTCCCATCTGATGTCAGTGGAAGACCGGCTCCAAAGCCCTTGCACAACGACGCTGCACACCTCGGGGTCCAATGAAAAACTCTGGGTCAGCCAATGCTGCACATCTGTCATTCGAGCATTCTCGTCATCCGGAAGTACGAGAGTGACTTGCGGAAAATCGCTCAAATCCACACCAGTCGGACCTTCACGAATCATTCCAACACCATAATACACTCTCAATGTAGTACTGGCCATTAATGATGTATGCCTAGATGTATGATTGAAATTTACGACATGTCAAATAACATGGGAGTTGAAGACTGTAAATACAACATAATTACAAAAAATACCTGGATCCAAATCGATGGAATAGCTTCGACTTCTTCTTCCTCCCTCACCTCCTCTCCTTCTCTTCTCTCCTCCTCTCCTCCCTCTCTTCTCCTCTTCTTTTCTTCCTCTTCCTCCTCTCTTCTCTCTGGGCAGAATGAGGGAATAACGATTTCTGCGCAGAACGAGGGGAATGTGCCCGGGGGTAATGGGCGGCATAATTGCAGTCGCCCTACGGTTGGGCGACTGCAATTGCAGTCGCTCAACCGTTGGGCGACTGCAATTGCAGTCGCTCAACCGTAAAGCGATTGAAGAAGTCGCCCAACGGTACACAGATTCCCTAAATGTCGCCTCCCGGTTGGGCGAAAGGCTGCAGTCGCCCAATGGGGTGGCGACTGGAGATTATTTTTGTAAAAAATGTTGTCGCGGGTATATTTATGTATTTTCGAATAAAAAACGGATTATCCGTACAAAAAATTCTGGTAGCTGATGCTTTTGACACAGATGAAGGTAACGTAGATATGTTGGTTTTTACTATTCACTCAGAGAAACAGATCCTCTTCAATCTCCATTACTAATGAACATCTCGGTGTATTATAGCCTCATGAGCTGGTACTGATGACAGATGTTAGCTTTCTTCGACTAGCCCCTCCTAAATTTTCGTTCTGGGTCCGCCACTGTGCATAAACTTTCATCACCATTTTTCTCCAAAAGCCACGAGATCGACCACGAATTGCAGAGGCACGACGCCCCCGGCCACCGTCTGAGCGCTGCCGCCGCATCAACACGATGTGATCGAGCTCACGCTCATGGCAGGCCGGCGTGCTTGGCTGATACAACGTCACCCACCCAAACGCCGCCAGTCCAAAAGACCGGCCTTTTGCCGTGAGATCGGTCTCCGCGCGCGCGCCACGGAGTAATGATCGACAACATCAGTAGAAAGCCACGGTTAGCACTAACCACTGTCGGGTCTGTATATCGCCTCATCTCGATCGTCTGGTTAATAAATTTATTGCTACTATTCAATTCCATGAAAGTGAGGTTTTTGGTTTTTAATTAGTATGAAAATATAAGAGTATATATATTGCTGAATTTGCGGCAAGCAGCTATATATTCGGAGTTCCAAAGAAGCGAAATTAAGCACGAGTTTGCCCAGGTGATGATCATCTACACTTGACGGAACATTTGGAAGGAGCAAAATCGAAGGATCTTCCAACGCCACGGATGGACACCATTCAAGTAGCACACAAAATACGTGTAGATGTTTCCGCTCCTAGTTGACCGCCTATGGGCCTGTTTGGGAGAGCTCCACCACTGAAAACGTGGATCTCCACCGTGGATCTGGGATCCCACCATGAAGTGTTTGGCTTGTACAGCAGCTCCAGATCCACAAAATTGAGGTTTTGGTGGGAATGGCCACTTTTGTGTGTAACCAGTGGCATTGATGGGTAATTACCACCCAACTCCACGGTGGAGCACCCCTTGAGGAGCTCCATGAAATCCATGGATCTGACCCTCAGATCCAGGATTTTGGTGGATCCAGATTTCGCGGAGCTGGAGCGTTTGGGTAAAATTTCGTGGAGTGGAGCTGTTTTTCGTGGATCTGGAGCTGGTGGAGCTCTCCCAAACAGGCCCTATATACGGGGTGCTCGTCGGTTTTGCTACGGTTGATCCCTGTTTGGCAGCACAATTTGTATCTTAGTGGGTTCTTTTGGACTGATGGCTTATGACTTAAATATTTAAATTCTGTTTATTCGTGAGAGACAGTATACCGAGGGAAATAGTTGTATGCGATTTTGGCAGGTACAGCTGAACTCAGTACACTTTTTACTACAATTTTTCTATTAACCCCGTCTTAAAAACACACCGTTTAAAAGTAAGTTATTGTACAAGCATAAGCCACAAATAAACCAAAAAGATACCGGCCTAAGGCTTCATTCTCTATTTCCACCGCATTTCGAAGAAAAGCATTTTGACGAGAAATCCTATAACATTATTTTTCATCTAATAAGTGGATAAACTTGGAATAGTTTGGCTTCATGTCTCCTATAACTACGAGCCTATTCTTTTTTGCTGAAATTTATGGCTTTTGGTTGTGGTTTGTGACTTTTGGGCTATTCGTGCGAGAGATTACAGAGTAACAGAAATTCACGTGCAGATTTTACCGATATAAATGAAGTCAGTATAATATGTACTATAATTAACTAGTAGACTATATTTTAAAAAGATACTTCATTTAAAAACTAGTTACTGTTAAAAATTAAAAATATTTTTAGAAGCTAAAAAAACAGCCGCTACAACTATTTTGTAACTGAGGGGATGTGGCTCGACTTTCATAAACTATTCTCAGTAATGTGCATTCATTTGTGAAGTTTGTAATAGAAGGTAGAGTACAGGTTGTACATTTCGAGACATGGCTATGGCTCTGATCAACTCGGCTTCGGCTTTTGGCTTCTGACTTATTTTTCACTATTCATAAGTTTTGTCTTTTTCTGAACTTTTGTCTTTTTATTGAGCTTTTTTGCCGGTTCTTTTTTTCCCATATTTGTTTGTATTATATGTAATGGGCTAACATACTTTTTATATTTTTAAATTTTTTAAATTTAATTATGCTAAATAAGCCTCTGTCAGCTACAGTACTTTTTTCAGCCAGCTACAGTGTTTTCAGCCATAAGCCATGAGCTTTTTAGCCAAACCGATCACCACTACTGGTGGATCAATTATTTATTGATTTGTCATAACCTAATCCCATAGCATCTTTTCAATTTTCCAAGTCCTGAAGATATAATTACTGCAAACTTAGTACCAGCTCCGGCCCTTGGTATAACGAAGAAGGATTTGTCTATACATTAGCTGATTGTTTTTTATCCAAAATCATTCTCTTTTTGAGCTTTGAATTAAGATCCAACATCCTAAATCTCTTCCTTATCTCCAATATAAATCAACATCAAAATCCTAACCCCACCTCCTCCCTCCAGCCACCGTCTCCCCACCGCCTCACCAATGTTGCTTCCAACATCGGCAAGGCACTCCGTTGAGCCCCTCCCCTGCCGCTGCTGCCTCCCGCGCCATCACCTCACCTCTGCCTCTTTTCCTTCTTTACCGCATCTCAACCTCTTGTCACCACCACTGCCGTCCTTCTTCCCTGTCTCTAGCGGCTATCGCCACAGGATTCACCAGTGTCGCTCATCACCTCCGAATTGCTCGTCAGCTCTTGCCACCCTGCCCCTCTACCTCTCACCGTCTGTCGGCCCTACAAATCTTGATGGAGCTTGACGAGGTACATGCACACAAGAACTCGATGAAAGAACAGAAACACGAGAAACTAACACAAGAAACTTTTTGATCACAAACCTTATCACTGCAGGTGTTGCTCTCTTTTCTTATTTCTCTCTTGCTTGGTTACAAGGCTTAGCTGTGCCTTATAAAGGCTAGGGGATTACAGGACCAACATGCCTGTTCTTTAACGGCTTCTAAAAGCGGTTTTTGGTTTTTGCTATAGTACCTAACTTTCAAATGGAGTATTTTCTTAAGACGTGGTCTACAAGTTAATTGTAGTACACGTTAAAAGCTCAACATCTTTATCAACCAAAATTGCAAGTGAGTATCTCTCTCTCTGTAATCTCTGTCGCAAATAGCTAAAATTCAAAAATTTCAACCAAAACCCATAAGTCGCAACCATATCAAATAGGCCCAACAATTAGACTCAAAGGTTGACTCAGCTTCTACTTCCTTTCTCTACTCGGACTCAATTCTTATATGTATACGGACACAACTCAACTATGGAATCGTATACAAGATTACTCTAACATTCACCTCCTTAATCTTGTTGTTTTACTTCTCAAAATCCGATCTTCTTGCACATCTTCAGAAACATGATGCATCCAAGTTGCTTCGTCAGGATGTCGACTAGTTGATCATTGGAGTTGATGTGCTCTACGACAATCTTCCCTCCTTCAACACACTCCCTAATAAAATGGTAGCGGGTATCAATATGCTTACTTCGATCATGATAAAATGGGTTTTTGCATAATGATATCACTGACTTGTTATCCATCCTAAGAATAATGTTCTTGACCTCCTTCTCCATGAGATCATCGAGTAGTCGACCTAGCCAAATCCCTTGACATGTCACGGTGGTGGTAGCAATGTACTCCACTTCGCATGAGAGTGCCATTACTTTTTTACTTTTGTGACTACCAGCTAATCATGCTTTTCCCAAGTAAATATAGTACACCCATTGTGCTTTTCCGGTAATCGACATCTCCACCCATATCACTATCATTGTAGCCGGTCAAACAAGGTTCTTCATCTTCTCCACCTCTCTCATAGTAACAACCAAAATTTAAAGTGCCATTGATATACCTAAATATATGCTTAACCGCTGTCATGCTCTCACTTGTTGGATTTTCCATGAATCGACTCACATAACCAATAGCATAGGTAATATCAACTCTTGTATGGACTAAATATCTCAAACTCCCAACAATACTTTTGTAATAAGTAGCATCAACTGGTGGACTGCTACTTACTTTACTCAGTTTGCGTCACGCCTCCATAGGAACTTGGCAGGGATTGCACCTATCCATGCTGTACTTCTCAAGGACCTTTCCTGCATTTGTCGACTGATTAAGTGAGATACCCTTTGCTGTTTGTTTCACTTCTATGCTGAGGTAATAGCTCAACAGACCTAAGTCCATCATTTTGAACAGACTCATCATCTCTTGCTTGAACTTCCTAACCTCATGTGTGTCTGTTCCTGTGATTATCAAGTTATCAACATATACACCTACAATCAATCACTACAAGGAAACACGATTGTTGTAACGAAATTAATTGTTGCATTAAGACTAAAATCATTGCAATATGCACATTTTGCAATGAAATTAAAATTGTTACCATGCATTGCAATAAACCCTGTGATAATAGCTCATCGCGATAAAAAAAAGTCATGGTGATAAATTATCATATCGCAATGATTGTACTGCTGCAATAGCATTCTATCACCCCGAATAGAAAAGTGTTGCAACATATATATATATTACAACAATTTACATTTTGTGGCAATAGCTTAATGTAATGCACCAAATTTTGTGGCTACAGGCCAAATAGTAAACTAGGAGAGTAGTGGAGTAGTTGTGATGGATGAGCTATCCTTGCCCCTCCTCTATGTCTCAGGCGCATAGCATACACACACACACACACACACACACACACCCATAAGGCATAATTACAATAATAGCCTCACAATTGTGCACCTTGTAGAGGGGCATATAAGTCATTACACATATCTCACTAGGCCTTATAGCCCCTAACAGGCCGGATGGGCTCAGGTGGGAGCCATCCATACTACAGGAGCCTCCCATGGTAAAGGGCTTCTCACGGGTCGAAACCATGCAGCTAAGCCTTTTGGCCCCCTTCGTCCCCACGGCCTGTGTTGCAATTGTTCGTGGGCATTTTGGCCTCTGACCGTATTGAAGTTTGACCGGGATCGTGTAGGCATTTCTTGCATCATGGGACACACGGCCGTGCATGGTTGGTACGTCGTGCACTGCCAGTTTTCACCGGTTGCGTTTCCCATGCGCAGTGGAGGAGTCCAACAAGCTTTAAAGCCGTCGTGGCTATCGCTTCGCTGTCCCATATGCTTGACCTACTGTGATAGTACTACCTTTTCGTGAACGCTCCAGCACGTGCTCTTGCCATCTACGTCAATCATTGCCACCGCCCATTGCTGCCCCATCTCTCCTCTACATCAATGCTAGTCGGTACACTGTGCCGGGAACAGCCTAGCCACAAGCATGTCATCCATTACCGCTAGCCACCTCACCAAGAACTGCAGCGGAATGGCCCGTGGTGAGAAGCGTTCCCACCGGCCAAGCGGCGATGCCTCATCGAGCCGCGATGGCTCTTCTAGCTGCCTGGGGTCATCGACGGCCGAGGCGGACTATGAACTGGTTGGGCACAACCCGTCGATGGCCAAAAAATGGTGGAATGCGGCGAGGAAGTTGAATGGCATGTGCATGAACCTGCTAAGGCAGAGTCTGGCGATTGTGGAGACAATCCGGTTGTTGGTACGCGAGGGGAAGATCTCTAACCGCGACACAATTCGGCTACCCTCCGCTGATGAGACAGAGCCCCACCCGACGGAGTCGGAGGTGGTGGTCTTTGTCACCTATCTGGAAGCTAGGCTTCAGTTCCCCTCGGTGACGTTTGTTGGTGAGGTGGGAAACATAGACAGCATATGGCCTCCCTTTGGCCATGTTTATGCATGCTTCAAAAGTGAACCGATTAAAAGTGTGCCTCCAAAGCTTTAATCCCGTATGAAGCATGCATGCATACATTTATTTTTTTCTTGGCTAGATTGTACACATTTCTTTCATCTCCTTTGTGGCATGTATGCATTTCTTTTTTCTTGCTCGGCAGATTTCTTTTGGCTTCGGCATCCCAACATCTCCTCGTACACAAACCTGAGACCAATTAAAATAATAGCATTATGTAGTAGCTGGTTCTCATGTAAATTAAAGCCAAATTTAGTTAGGAGCAAGTTCACCTGTTAATTAATCTTTTTAGTTCGTACTCGTGTAATCGGTCCAGTCGTGATATTCTCATCATTAGGTGGTAGGTGTTTGCTGGCATGCATTGTTGTTTGATGACACAATGTTGATTGCCAGGCACAAGGGGTATGTGGTTGGTGCCTAAGTCAGTTAAGGACCGGTCTGTGAGCTACTGTTGTAAAACCCTTTCGTACTACCACAAGGTTGGTATGGGACAGGTTTGGCTGATTAATTTGCAAGTCTCAACCTGAGTCTCGTTGTAGGTTGAAAGTGAGCGTGGCGTAGGCCATGAAAAGTCTCACTCGGCTCAAGAGGGGTCTCCAACTTGTGGATTCAAGTTGTGGTGAAACCTCAGTGTTGGCTTGGCCAGGTTAAAGGCTTTGCATTGTAAAGGCCTTGTCGTGAAGGCTTTGCATTGTAAAGGCCTTGTCGTGATCTCCTCGCCATAAACCAAAGGAAGTGTGTTTATCCGGTGGCAATATGTGATGATCATGTCTTGTGGGTAAAGCAGTATAACCTCTACAAAGTGTATAGTCTATTTTGGATAGCCGTGCCCACGGTCATGGGCAAGCTGAGTTAAGTTTTTCACGGATTAGACTTTGTTTTTGAAAATGGTTTATGAAAACCTTATGGATGGATAGAATCCATAAGAGATCTTTATGAGAAAAGATAGTCCAGTTGGGATACCCGTGGATGGGTTTGTATTTGGTTGGAGCTTGCACTAACGTTAATATTTTGTTAAAATCTTGTTTCCATATTTGGTATCAAATTCAGCTTTTATTCATGCTTTACGATATTTGCACCAATGTTGCCTTTTATGCAAACTAACCATATTATGTCTTCCTTTGATACACTTATGTATGCATTAACTCTGTTAAACTCCTGGTGTAACTTGTGGAGTACATTATGTACTCACTTTGCTCAATTTAACTTCTTTCCAGAGGAAGCCTTCGACGGCTACGGTGAGGATTACAACGAGTAGGCCATGTCTTACGGTCATTCGCTTGTGGGAAGGCTAGATGGGCTGCTACTTATTTATCTTTTGCTATCTTATGCTGTTATTGTAAACATTGGCCATAAGGCTTATACCTTGCTATATAATAAAGTATAGTTGTCATGCGTGATATGCATCACTGTTTAACCTGTGGCACTAGTTTTTCCTGGGATAGTGCGATTTACATAGAGGGTCCGAGAGTTGTTGCTCCGGGATCCGATAGTGGCCGGTGGGGGTAGAGCTGGGAGTTGAGCCGTGCCGTGCCGGCACAGCCCGGGCCCATCGTGCTTCATGTCGTGCCAGCTTGGCCCAGTCATCTTACCGTGCCGACCCGCCTCGCCTCCGGCTAGGCCCAAGCACGGCCTAAAGCCCGCCGTGCCAGCGTTCGCGACTGTCGTCATCTTCCTTTCTCTCGTACCCGCCTCGTTAAAGCCTAGTTGAAATTGAATTAATTGCATAAAAACATGGGCACGCAATGACGTAAAATATTTCGGAAAAAAGTGGAATTTCTTTGATGTTTTAAAAATACAATGTTACTGCCTCGTTAAAAACCTTACGCCTCAAAGTGGGGTTCCTCGAGTAAGGAAAAGAGTACAGTAACAATATATGTATATACTAACTACAACAAAATACGTTGGAATAGTTCTTTAAGCTCTACTAGTTCCTTTTGATACATCCGTAAAATATCAGATGTAGTAGTTCTCCTACTAACATGTTGGTACTGTGGACAAAAGCCACGTTGGATCATTCTTTCGAACGCATGACTTTCACCCATCCTAATCGGTTGATCTTCTGAAACAATATATCTAGCAATTTCCTCATGGGCAAAAAGTGGGTTGTATACCCAAGTACTTATTGAGCCATCGGCCTCGAAGTTTAGCTGTGTTTGTACTCGTCCTCCCCCTCGGCCCTGTGCCGCCATCTTGCGTAAGCATGCTTTGTAGTGCCGGTTCAAGTGCTATGTCCCTACAGCTGTACGAGCACTTAATTTAGCATTGCAATAATTACAAGTTGCGATGTCTACCATTTCACCGTCTCAGATATTCTGGCTCCAGGTCATGTGTTTCCAGCAATTCGCCATTCGCCCAGACCTGCCAATGTTAGCATCTGTGGATGGGGGAGAGAATTATGTTGTCCCGGTTGGCTCCGGACCACCTTGATACTCCTCGTAGACCTCTGCACCATCCATATGATGGTCATCCATGCCATAGTCTCCCATGCTTGGTATAGTCTCCCATGCTTGGCGAGAGCCTACGAGCATCAATGGAAGTTGGAGCTGGAGGAGGACTAGGGGAGAAACGGCAGGAGCTTACGCTAAGTCGCCCTACTATCCTTTTCGAGCTTTGACTCCTCTGCATACTGCTTGAGAGCTCCTTGGTACTACGACTCCTTGGTAACATGGTGGATGGATGATGATTAGTGAATAAATGAGGAGTACAAATGCAGTAAATGTGCTTGTGAAATGAGAAGTAAGAAATGAATAAATGAGGAGTACAAATGCAGGAAATGTGCTTGTAAAATGAGAAGTAAGAAATGAATAAATGGGGAGTACAAATGCAGAAAATGAGCTTGTGAAATGAGAAGGAAGAAGTGAGAAGGCTTATTTTATGAAGAAATGGAAGAGCTGAGCGAATTTATATAGATAAGAAAAGAGCTATTGCTCTCTCAAACTCGAACGTTGTCTCTGCAATCTAAATGTTATATGACCGTTGTCACTCAATCTACTGTCAACACAAAAGAATCAACAATCTTTCCCAAATCCCAACGCCTCCTACCTACTTTTTCCCCGTCCGGCTGTCCTCTACTTTTTCCCCCGGCCCCGTCCCACATGGCCACACGTGGCGCGCTCACGCCCGCCCAGCCACCCGTTCCCACCCCTCAAATTTCTCCTCCCTTTCCTCGATTCCTCCTCTCATCGCGCCCGCGCCCGGCAGCCGGCGCCCGCCCCCTCCCACACCTGCCTCCTCCTCCCCCCACCTCCCCGCTCCCCGGGCCCCTCCCTCCTTCCCCCACCTCCCCCGCCACCTTCTCAACCCCCTCCTCCGCCGCCGGGCCCCTCCCTCCTCCCCCGCTGCCGCCTCCTCCTCCTCTACCTCCCCAGCTGCTGGGCCCCTCCCTCCTCCTCCCACCTCCCTCATCGCTACCGCTTCCTCCCCCGTCGCCGCCGCCTCCTCCCCCATCTCCCCTGTCACTGCCGCCTCCTCCCCCCACCTCCCCCACCGCCGCCACTTCCCCCACCTAGCCCATCGCCGCCTCCTCCTCCACCTCCCCCGCACCCGCCTCCTCCTCCCCCACCTCCCCAGGCCCCTCTCTCCTTCCCCCACCTCCGCCGCCTCCTCCTCTCCCCGCCACTGCCGCCTCCTGACCTCCTCCCCCACCTCCCTAGCCGCCGCCGCTGACGGGAGGCCGAAGGCATTTCCCCAACTGGTGCTGGCCGTGCTCCCCTTACCGACCGTGCTCACCTGGCCGGACGTGCCCCCTATAACGATCGTGCTCACCGGGCCGGGTCGGCCTGAGCACGCCACACCACGCCACGTCGGGCTGTGCTGTGCCGCCCATCGTGCCAACTATCTATTGCCAGCCCACCCCACTATTTGTGCCGGGCCGGCACTTTCCACCATGTGTTAGGCCAGGCCGTGCTTGGGCCATGCCAGGGCGGCCATACTTCGAGCTGGCCTGAAAAAGCACGGCCCATCTCCCACCTGTAGGTGGGGGATGCCATTCCATTATACATAGTGACATTGTGTCATTATCCCCCGAGCATCCAATGAAACCGCAATTCTCAAGACTGATCGGTCTATCGAATACTGTGGCTATTTACTGTACACTGGTTTTATAAGAATTTCAGTGATACCTTACACCAGTTAATCCGATAAAATAAAGATGGAGATCCTCTGGTTCGTCTCTTTGATGTGATTCGAGCCCATTTGTGCAAAAGGAATTTTTCAAGATTTGCTGAGTGAAAACGTTAGTCAATGGTCACCAAGTCAGGCACAAGTGAACTGTTAAGTGTGGTTTGCCTTTAAGTGTCATCACCAACTGGTTTATAGCTTTAGCTTCTGACTGTGACTTTTGTCTTACAGCTGAAATTGCATTGTAACAGCTGTTAACTATTTTTGAGAAAAATAAAGAAACAATAGAAAAAAAGAAAAAATTATTATACCGTCACAGACAATGCAAAGAAATAAGGAGAAAAAGAAAGATAAACAAGCTAAAATACCTAAAATACCAAAATAAACTGAAATTAGAAGCTGATGTCTTCCAAGTAATCTGGCTTAAATAAGTCAGAAGTTGAATCCGTTTGGAGTGGGGCATGTTGAATCCGTTTGGAGTGGGGCATAAGAGGTAAACCTAGATGCGAAATAACCTTCTGAAGGATCATGTGAGAAGGTCCGCGATATTGTTGTAATGAACCATTGCAATGTTTGTGGAGTGGTCAATTGGGTTTGCAAAAATTGTATTTGATTGAGACTATTTTCTGGAACGGCGGTACTTCCACTTGCCCTGATTTTTTTAGAGATTGCCCTGTAATGACTAGTTTTTGTTGGAGGGGGTATAAATACTCTCTCACCTGCTCAAGAACCGAAGAGGAGACTCTATTGAACATTCTTGAGCATTGAGCATTCACTCACACCTCAATTTCACATTGTGCATTCTTTTGAGATAGTTGAGCTAAATCAAGTGCATTTCATCTCTAGATTGATCCTTTTGGCACTTGATCATCATCAAGCGAAGATATGATTTATTACTCTTGGTGCTTGCCGGCACCTAGATGGTATGGCGAGAGCTTGTGCAGTGACTTCTTCAAGAAGGTTGTGAAGAAGCCCGACGTCGACTTGTGAGTGGTTTGGTGTCCACCATATTTGGAGCGGAGGAAGGACAACCACTAGTGGATTGAGGAGCTGAGGCTTAATTCGTGGGGGCCGGTCCAAGTCGCTTGGCTTTCCTCAACGTGGATTAGGGGAAACCGGCAAGTTTCCGATCACCACGGTAAAACATCGTGTGTCAATTGGTTATTTTTTGTCACTTCTTTCCGTCCTTGTATTTCTAGTATATTGTGATTGTCATATTTATTTGTGCTAGAGTTATATTCTTGTAGAGACTCGTGCTTTTAGTGCCGTAGACATACTAGAACTGTTTAGGTTTCAATTGCTTTAAAATCTTGCTAGACTAAAATTGTGGTAATTGTTATTAGAAGGCAAGATATTTTTGAATCCCCTATTCACCCTCTCTAGTCAATTACTGTAGCAAGCGGTAGTACCACAAATTTTACTACAGTAGTTCTATTTTCGCTAATTTTTCTTGTGTTTTTAGTGTTTCTAATCACTGGTTTCTGTGGTTGTCTTCCATTCTAATCTTCATAGCTCTAGAGCTATTGATGTGGAGGATTTATAAATATTTGAGAAAAAATTTCAAGACACCATTCACCTCTCCTCTATTGCCATCTTCAGACTTTCACCTTCTTCATTTCCTAAAAACAGTCGTCAATTAACGTGTGGCTTGAAGCTCTCTGAACTTTCACATCGTAAGCTTCCATCATATCAGTCCTAACCGTTTAGTTTTCAAAGAAAGTTGAAATTCGAGAAACTGGAATGAATTATACTCGAGAACATGATCATAGACCCTTTCATGACAAAAATGAGCGTACCATCATGGTTGTGGTTTCATGATATACAAACCGAATCAATCCAACCGACACATAACAACACAGGAAATTGGTCAGGGAAATTAAATTAACAGAGCGACCACGGTAGGAAGACCTAAAAACCATTCGATCTAGAGAATGAATGGCTCAAATCAACATATATAAGCAGCTTACTTTTCCATGGCTACATGCTTGGTTTGATTTGAGCTGTTCCATCAATTAATCGAACGGGTCATTTTCTCCCTCGATCATAATCTTATTAATTTCATTGTCGAGGAGGAAATAACCAACACATATGGAAAACAAGTGGAGGTTAAAATTAATAAATGTTAGGTTGTTATGAGACCAAATCGCTCGATTTGATTTTAGGACTAAGACGTCCAGGAAATTATATTCGTGGTTTAAGACCAAAGCATCTACTGTGCTCGTAGGAATGTTCAATGAAATTGACAATTCTGGGGCTTTCTTGACTTACTATTGTCGCATTTAGCAAAGCGGGAGACTTCCAGGGGGAGCAAGCCACTGATCACACGTAGCAAGTCAACACAAGATAACGAGAAAGAGAGAGAGAGATGGATTGATGGACGCAGTAGTGGCTGCATGTGCATGCATGACTTCATCATGAGCTCATGATTGCTTAGTATTTGGTTTGGTTCCGGTAACATTCACAGCCACGCTCTAATTTTCAAAAAAAAAAAATGGTATTTTAGATATGGACGTCGATCGGCTCCCATATACAACTTTGGCCATTACTTTTTATATTAATGTATTTATTAAAAATATAAAATTATTATATTAAGAATTTTGTTATAACTAATCTAATGATACTATTTTAATTTTACTGAACTAAATAGTTTTTTTATATAAGTAGTCAAAGTTAAAAAAAGTTTGACTATACGTGTTCTAAAACATCATACATTTTTGAACGGAGGGACTAGGTGATTTTATTGAAGGCAGTTCATCTCTCACGTTATGGATCCATTCACTACAAGAAAATTGCACCAAATTTCAAGTATATTCGGATTATAATATCAAATACAATATAATGATTATGAAATATGATATGAGAGTTCCGTTCGTACGCTTGCATCTACCGTCCACCCGGGTAAAAAAAATAGAAGCCTTATCTAAACTAATAAAGCACCAGTTCAAATTATTTTACATCCACCCAATAATTACCTGCTCCACAGTCATGACCTTAACTACGTCCACACCACAATATGTACCCATAATTACACCATCATAAAAACGTCTGCACCAGATTAACTCTCCTCCATTCTCTCTCCTTACCCAACCATATCCGACGGTCATCCTTCAATGGATCTGCAGTACCCTCCCGCGTCCCTGACGCTCGCGAAGGCCCCGCCTCCCCCGAACACCCGAAGGCCCCGCCTCCCCCGAAGGCCGCCACCCCTCTTCTCCATCTGCGCCGCCATCCATCTCCTCCTCTCTCGGCCGCCCCTTCCTCTCCTTCTCTACGGCCCCCCTTCTCCGCTTTCTCCACCACATCTCGGCCCCCTACCTCTCCTTTGCTCTCCCGTGCGCCACCAACGCCGCCCCCCCTCCATCGCGCCTCCTCTTCCTCTACTCCGGCCGGCGCGCCTCCGCATCCACCGCCTCCTCCCCCCCCCACCCCCCGCGCCGCCGTCTTCTCCTCCCCACACCACCCCGCGCCGCCGCCTCCTCCTCCCCCCACCCCTCCGCTCCCCCGCCCGGCCGCCGGCCTTCTCCTCCGCCCGGCTCGCCCGCCGCCCTGCGCCCCGCTCGCCTCAGCCCTCAGCGCCTCCGCGGCTCCGCCTCGCCCAGATCCGCCGTCGCACCCGCCGCCGGCCGCCTCCTCCACCCCTACCCGGCCACCGGCCGCCTCCTCCGCCCCCCCACCCGGCCGTCGGCTTTCTCCTCCGCCCCGCTCGCCCAGATCTAATCCGCCTCCTCCCCTCCCTCCCGCGCCGCTGCTGCCTTGGAGAGGAAGGGGGCAGAGGTAGGAGGAGGCGCGGCTACGGCGGTGGCTGGCTTGGAGAGGAAGGGGGCAGAGGAAAGAGGAGGCGCGGCTGCGGCGGGGGAGAGGAAGGAGGCGACGGCGGGGGCGCGCCCCAACTCCTCGCCACCTCGCGACCGCGGCGACAATGGCGGTGGCGCGGCTGCGGCGGCGCGGTTCCAACCGGCGCTCGCGGGCCGAGGCGAGAGGCGGCGGCTCGGGACGACCGCGGCGGAGGTCGCGGAGGCGGGGCCGGTGGCCGGAGTCGCGAGGTGGGAGCCGTTGGGGGCGCGGGAGTACTACGACTACCGGAGGGCCATCTACGGCGACATCACACAGAAGGTAGGCGGCCGCGGGCGCTAGGGGGGAGAGAGGGCTACCATGGATGCCATGGAGGAGCTGTCGGAGCTCTCCGAGTCCATGCGCCAGGCGGCCTCGCTCCTCGCCGACGACGACCCCTCCGACGACGCCGCGCCGCGCCGCCCCTCCACCTTCCTCAACGCCGTCACCCTGGGCAACGTCGTGAGTATCGGGAGCCGCCGGCCCCCCGCCCGACGCCAAAATCCCCCCGGCGATCCGCCGCTCGTGCTCCGATCTGATCCATTCTGATCTGTTCGTGCAGGGCGCCGGCAAGTCGGCCGTACTGAACAGCCTCATCGGCCACCCCGTGCTGGTGAGCTTCTACCCGATCAGCTCAGCCCTCTTTCTCTCTCGGTGGTTATTAGATTTGTGCGGTGGTGTGTGGTGCAGCCGACGGGGGAGAATGGCGCGACTAGGGCTCCGATAGTGGTGGGCGTGCAGAGGGACCCGGGACTCAGCAGCAAGTCCATCGTGCTCCAGATCGATAGCAAGTCTCAGCAGGTGTCCGCAAGTCAGTGGGATCTCACAATCTTGCTTTGCTTGATCCAGTGGGGATTTTTAGGATTGACCTGGTGCTGAATTTGTGCTGTTTGTTGATGTGCAGGTGCTCTACAAATATAAGTATAAATGTTATAGCAGGCAAGATTCAGGCTTTCTGTGCTAATTGCTTGGGTGCCTCGTGATGGTTGGTGTTTGGTCTTTTAAAAAAGGCACAATAGACGGTTGTAGCAAGAGGATTCTTCTAACAGGAAAGCTTTTTTTCTCCTTTTTGCAGCCAAGTAATACCTCTTTGTTTTTTGCAGCCAAGTAATACCGCGGGGGTACTCCATGAATGAGAAGTCTGTGTTTCTATTGCAAATCATAAGCATCCTACAATTGAAATGAGCTCACAAGTTTGTGATGCACCTGTTCAAGAAAAGTTTGGAGTTCTCCTCCATGCGCTCTGACAGTCATGTGCAGCCATCATGGCGTGTAGCTGTGCGTGAGGTGCCGGATTTAAGTGCTCCCAAATGACCAAATCCAAACCAAGGTTTCTTATGGTATGTCATCTTCCCTGACAATCTTTTATTTTTCCTGATAAGCCAATAGCTTTCGTTATCTGTTTGGCGCTCTTGATTTGCTTTATTTTGTTTCTGATATTGTTATGATGATAGCAGCTGAAATATTTATTGTGTCATCACAGCATTGATATACATAGAGCGGAGGAGATAAGATATGTAGCCCTAAGGCATAATCTGATCATCCATTGCGATTTTCGTCAATCTTTCAAGGTGACCATTTTAATTGTTTCTAGGTCAAATTCCCTCATATTTATCTATTGTTCCTGCTCTTTCTTTTTCTTTATTATTCAGATTTGTTGGGATTTCTAGATAGGACAGATTGCTGGTCAGTAGGATTGTTGAAGCTGAAAAGAAGTTGCCACATCAGTCATTAGTGGACAAATTAGATACAGTGCAATTTGCACCTCTTTAGCATTGGAAGAAATTGTATATAATTCTTTTGCTGGCCTAGGTAGTACAACGGAGAAAGAAAATGGGATAAGAGTCCATGGTATATATGCCTGTTAGTCTGTTCGATGTGGTGTTTCCTCGTGCTGTCAATATGTCACAGAGTATTGGTTTTCCGATGATCAGATTTGCCTTTTCTTTTTGTTAGATCAATATGTGATTGGATTGGCAGTCATTTACCCTTATTATCAATAATCCCTGATCCTTTGCTTGAGGTAATGGAGCATGCCAGCTTTCTCTCTGGTCCTTTATGTGGATGATTTTAGCGTTTACTGGTTACGATTTGTTTGCATGTGAGGGATATAGAGATCTTCTTGTTCTGTTCTTTTGAAGCAAGGTGGTGGATGCCGACCTTGCTTGCTTTTCTTGAGAAGTAAAAAGGAGGTCTTCATTAAAGTGTGGGGATCCAACAATGGTGCTTACATGGGCTGGAGCTGTTAGTCTTAAGTGATGGCGTTGCTTGGATTAGGGTTAGCTGGGGGTTTGTAGGTGCTTTGATAGAGATGATATATTTTTCCTTGCTCATTCTGCCTGGTAGCTGAGATCAACATGATTTGTTCTCCATTCACTGCTGACTGTTCCAGTATGTTATTCAGTGCTCCATTTAGGTTCAACTTCTGTTTGTAAGTAGGCGCGTTCATAGATGTTCCATTACTGTATTTAGTGATAATATTATTTTTGGTATGCCTCATTTCCATTTCATTTCGTGCTTATAATTCGTGACTTAGTCTCTCACCATTTCAACGGCTTGGTTCTCTATTATTGATTTAGCTTAGCATTGCACATTTTCGTCAATTGCTCCTTTTAAGTTTCTCATGTCACATCCACTGCAATGGATATTAGTTGGATGGGGGAAATTATCTTGGATATTAGTTCGGAGGGAGGGAGGGAGAGGTGTGTTGGTGCAAATTTGATTTCTGGGTGCAAAATGTAGTTTCTACCACGTTTAGTGCTCGTTAACTTGTTATATTGTTGTTGCCTTGCATGCGTGTTATATTTTTATGTATCACCAGGATTACATGCAAAAGTATTTATGTTGATATTCAAATGCATTCCATATCTTTTGTTTGTTTAGCTGCTTCTGTAAAAGGGCAGTTTCACCCTAATTTTCATTATTAATCTTTGTTCATAGACAGCATAACAAAGCTGCAGTTCAGATCATCATCAAGCATGTTGCTCCTTTCAAAGCTACGCTTGATCACTGTGGATGTGACTGGTACTCTGATTGCTTACAAAGGACAGCTTGGGGATTACTACTGTATGGCAGCTAAGTCTGCCGGGATGCCATGTCCTGACTATAAGCGCATGCATGAAGGCTTCAAACTTGCATACACTGAGATGGCAAGACAATACCCATGCTTTGGATTTGCGGCAAAGATGCCAAATGTCGATTGGTGGAGGATGTGTGTTAAGGATTCATTTGTGAAGGTAATATCGTTTTGTAAATATGGAGCTTTTAAGGAAATAGTGGTGCTTTTTTCATGTGCAGATGGCTTAGAAACTTTCTACTGCTATTGATATGTGGTCAAAAACATGAAAAAAGCACCACTATATCCCTCACATGCAAACAAATCTACATATGAGGGAATTCCCTCATATTTTAGCATTTAGGAACAAAGGAATATTCTACTGCTATTGATATGTGGTCAGTGGGCTGCATAATGGCAGAGCTTCTGGCCAAAGAACCATTGTTCAATGGAAAAACTGAGTTTGAACAGCTTCATAAGGTATTTCATTTGACTTTTGACTGTCACATCCATGCGGTTATTATTACTTTGTTATGACATCTCATGGTGGATCTGTTTTCTTCTCGCAGATACCTTTAGCCCTTTAGATAAATTTTATTTTATGATATCTCATGGGGAAGCTACTTTGTTGTAGATATGTAGAACACTTGGCACACCTAATGAGAAGATATGGCCTGGCTATGCCAAATTACCGGGTGTGAAAGTTAATTTTGTCAAACAACCATAAGTGTCTCCATTTATACTTGCTTTTGTTGTTGTTCTGCTGAGTGCTTTTGTTGTTGTCTCTTGAATTCTTCACAATGCTATGCAGGTGCCCAGATTCAGGAGACGCCCTGTTCGATCAGCTATCAAAAGAAGGTGTCCATCTCACCAGATTCAGAGACCTCCAAAGGTAATATATGCAATGAAAAATTTTCTCTTCTTTCATACAGTGTGTACATATATTGGAAACAAGAAACAAGCGGATTATAGCAGCGTTCTCAGAGGGTAGAGGAGATGTAAGGCTATGAGCTGATTACAGAAATAGCATCATTGGGTTTGTTCTTATTATTTATCAGGAGAAACATCTTAATGGAAAATCATCTGGAACTAATTTTCCTCATCATATATGGATGCTGGTGATAGGTAGTATGGTTGCAGTTATTTCATTCTTTTGTAGCTTTATCTTGCCTGTGCATTCATGTGCCTCCTTGAACTGTTGGACTTGTTATGTTACAGAAATAGAAATATGAGCCTGATAGCCTTGCGCAGCCCTCTGGACATGTGATTGAGTTATTCACCTTCTTGAGTCATATTTCAATCAAGGAATATTTACTATTTACATTTCAAACCCCTTGTAAATATGCTGCTACATGGACTAATGGATCCGAATATCTCCAGGTATGTTGATGATGGAAGACCCTTTTGGCAACATATAGTCAGTTCTTCTACAGGCTGCTCAGATTTGCAGTACTTTGAGGAACTTTATCATTACTATATGACTGAAAAGGTGAGATAGGCTGTAATCAAAATGTTGTCAAACCTTGTTGTATGTTAGACCTTATAAAGTGCTTTATGTTTGCTAGGCTTGGCAGCTCTGTGACCCTGATGCTAAATATGTTTTTGAAGCATTGAGAAGGGCTGGTGTAAAAACAGGTGTTGTATCCAACTTTGACACCCGTCTTCGGCCACTTTTACAGGCCCTGAAATGTGATCACTGGTTTGATGCAGTTGCTGTGTCTGCTGAGGTGGGTTTCCATTTTCAGATGAGCTGGTTTAGCTAAGCTTATCATTGAAGCCCTGACCCTGTAGTTACCATCCTTTGTATCCAAGTTTCAGCTATGGTTTTCCTATTAATCTTTGCTATTAAATTCTGTTGTCTGGCTCCCTACTAACAGGTTGCAGCGGAAAAGCCAAACCCAACGATATTCTTGAAGGTCTGCGAGTTGTTGTGCGTGAAACCTGAAGAAGCTGTGCACATTGGTGATGACCGTAGGAATGATCTATGGGGAGCTAGGGACGCAGGCTGCGATGCCTGGCTCTGGGGCAGTGATGTTTACTCCTTCAAGGAGGTAGCTTTATTTCTTGTATGCTCCAATACTGAACTACAAACAGATTATTGTACTTGTATTAGCAAATAGGTTATCTAGGAGTAGCATTTTGGTGTCACGGTAGTTGGGTTAATGCACAGTAAGTAAGCATCTGTTAGTTCTACTGTGTTGTATTACAGATTACTTGGTCAGGTAGCCCTTCGCAACTGTTTTATACCAGCATCAGCATCATTTTTCAGAAGAATGTGTTTGCTCACAAGGGCACATTTGCATTGCAGGTCGCAGGAAGGATCGGAGTTGACGTGTGACTGCTGAGTCTCCTGAGCTTCAATAAAAAGGCTGGGAGGTGTTGCCTCCTTTGTACATAACGGCAACCGTTCCTGCTCTGTCGTCTGCTGTACATATTTTTCCAGAGAGTAACTGGATGGTGGTCTCTTGTGACAGGTCTTTCCCTAGCTGGTACAATGTGCTAATAATGTATGTATTTAAACGCTCGATGTTCCCCATGGATAGTTGGTTGTGTGTTTTGAACCCTGCAATCGAAAAGCATTGACCCCGAATGTGCCAACTGTAGTTAAAAATTCACATCTCTGCGTAACGTTTTTAAGTTTAGATGCAACTCGAGAAGGAAGAGATATCAGTCAGGTAGATGCTGGTGCCGGCCGCGGCGGCGCGGAGACCTCGTATTGCGACCTAGACTGCGGCGAGGTGACATGCACAATCCTCGTAGCCTTGCACCGGCTGTAAAAATATCGGTTGGTTACACCGACACGTAACACAAAATTTTATCACCTAAATCAGAAAACCATACGATTAAAAGATCACAGTGTCAGGGAAAGCTGGTACAATGTGCTAATTCTTGTTTCCTCTACCCTCTGAAAAATTCTCTTCTTTCATACAGTGTGTACATATATTGGAAACAAGAAACAAGCGGATTATAGCAGCGTTCTCAGAGGGTAGAGGAGATGTAAGGCTATGAGCTGATTTCGTATGGACTATGGATATGACCACGTTGTAAAGTCACTGAGCGTGGTCAAAGATATTTCGTTATGTGACATTCATTATGTGACAAAAATATTTGGTTATACAATATATGAGACGTGAATCTTAATGAATCTGATTGTTCGTTTTATTTTTTTACAAATTTTATCTTGTTTTGTATTTTACCGTAGCGTTAGCACGGGCACTATACTTCAACTTAGCCCTCCGGCCTCATCCACCTATTCATCTCTAACTCCCCACGCTGCATGATCTTCTACGCTCACTCTCTCTAGCCTTATCCCAACGGACCAGTAAGCTTCAACCAAGCTACTGTCATTGGCGAGCTCTGACCTTGCTACGCTTCGGCTTTTGACCTGGTATCTCAAGCTCTGGCACCAACTGTCGGTCAAAGATCGCCGTCGCTCACGGTCAAAGAGCCTATCAGCCACGGCTAGAGCTCGTGCGCCATGTGGAGGTATTCCCTTCCAAGGATTGGCTGCACATCATGCATCGGCCGGAGTCCTGCCCCTGTCCCATATGACTTCCTCCTCCTCCTCCTCTCTCTCTCTAGCTTCAAGCATCACTACAATGAGCTCCTACCAAGACGTTACATGAGTGTTCAATTCGTACTCGAGGGAGGCCTTCTGCCATAGCCAGAGCTTATCGAAGGTCTTCCCTTTCTGAGGGGTGGCCGAAGTTTATCGAATTTGTAGCTACTGTGGCGAGAGCACACCGATCTAAAGGAGAGGCGATGGTGCCAGGATTTGCAGCCATTGGTCGTGATCGGCTAGGGCGCTCAAACTAGGACCACTAATGCCTCATCCTTCTCTAAGCTTGGCTCATTAGCGACACCCGAATGCCTGATCCCTCCTATAGTATGCTTGTTGCAAGCATTGTTTTTTAGATTTGTTGCAACAAATCTCAAATTATCATGGGGTGTTTCATTTTGTTGCAGTGTGTCTTCGTATATATTATAGCAAAAGAGAATTTTGTTACAGTTGTGTGGTGGATTTATTGCACAAGATTTTTTTTGTTGCAGTAGGTTTGCTAGATTGTGCATCGTATTTGTTGTAATAGGTTATTACAACCTTGGGGGGAGGGGGGATTTTGTTTCATGTTCATCGGACTGACATTACACCTCACTGTAAATTTATTGCATACTGAATTATTTGCATTATATGCTCCGATTTGTTGTAAATTTATCTGG
Organism: Dendrocalamus latiflorus; assembly: GCA_017311315.1. NCBI lineage: Eukaryota > Viridiplantae > Streptophyta > Magnoliopsida > Poales > Poaceae > Dendrocalamus > Dendrocalamus latiflorus. The sequence goes on from CM029623.1 coordinate 10,690,648, forward strand.
GTTGTTACATCTTTGTAAAAAAAATGTTGCATCAATTATTATTGAATGTTACCACTATTATTTTCAAATGTTGTAATGTTGCAACATCAAAATTTGAATTTGTTTGTTTAGGATATTTAAATTTGTTTTAAAAACATAGCTAAGATCTAAACTTGGTTTCATGCAATTTCGGTAAAAAGATGATGTTTTATGAAGTTTTTTTTATCGGATATTGTGTGTTATTAGTGTATTTTGTTACACATATTTATTAAAACTATTACACATATTATCTAAAAATATTACATCGGAGCATCCTAGCAACACCCTAATATTAACGTATGCTTTGTGAACCTAATTACTCAGGGCACGTTTTATTTCCCGTCTCATATCTGATCGGTCTTGCGAACCCTGCTTACAAACCTTCACGCAAACACGGACTGTGTTCCAGTGTACTTTCCTATATACGCACAAACAAGCCAAATTATGATTCATAGCCGAATTCATTCACATTTGCTAACATTAATCCTGAAAGATTTTCTCGCCATGCATATATATATATATATATATATATATATATATATATAGGATTGACGATGCACAAATATACAATACAAATACAATGCAGACACGTGCGCTCGTACGTTGCCGACGTTGTTTTGTGGCATTCTTCCCAGCTCGCTAGCTGTCTACACGTACACAGCATTTGTCATGGCGTCACACATGTTTTTTTGTCTCCCGTCTTGGACGCTTTTGCCATGGCGTCATGGCGATCACGGATGTTGGAGTACACGTGCGCGCCATCCGAGACGCCTCCACCCGGGACACTCCAGAAGCGCATGCAAAAACCGCGTCTCTCCAAAGCGCCTTTGCAGGCTGAGTGACATACATGGGCCTAAAGTCAAAAGAGAATTTTTTTGATGCATTATACCTCACATAGTTTATGGCTTTTGCGCTCATTTCAGGAATTCCACAGAAATTACACTACTACAGAAAGCCTCATAGTAGACGCCTCATCACAGACGGTTTTGTGAAACCGTCTCTGATTAACACTATTACAGACGGTTGTAATTTGGAGGCCGTCTGTGGTATTTGTGGCGGAAAAAAAGATTATCACAGACGGTCGGTCTATATTAAGAACCGTCTGTGATAATCCCAGATTATCACAGACGGTTTTGAATTAAAAACCATCTGTGATAAGCTAAGTATCACAGACGGTTTTTAATTCAAAACCGTCTGTGATAAAGACTCTAAGGCATTTATTGTGCTGCTCAGACCGCATCTGTCTTCATTCCGATCCAGATCTAGCCACTGCTGCACACTTTTTCACTCGGGAGGAAGCTAGGCGATTTCAAGCCAGTTAATTTGGTGGGAAGAGGCAGAGATTGAGCTTTGAAGATTCAGACTTTCCTGGTTGCTCTAGATATGGCTAGTAGTGAAATTTATTTTTTCTTTAATTGCATTACAATTTAGGTCTAAGTAATCCATGAGTGTTATTGAAGATGGTCAATTTGCAAAATTGTTGGTTATATAATAGCTATTGTGTTTATAATATGAATTGAGCTAGCAAATTAAGTCTCAATATAATAAATGTGGCCGGTATATATGTAGTAATTATAATTAGTTAATCTAGATTTTAATACTAAGTTGTTATATATGTACGTAACGTAGGACCGAAGCTGGATGTATGCCGCGAGCCGTGTGAGTGAAGAGTACATTAATAGCGTGTCTGCTTTTATAAGAGCCGCCGAGGAGGATATGTTGAATAAGGGGGTGGAATATATGTGCTGTCCATGCACTGATTGCGAGAATTTGAAGATGTTTAAGAACCAAGGGCAAATTGAAGCGCACTTGATTCGGAGGGGTTTCAAAAAGGATTATACGTGTTGGACCAGTCATGGCGAAGTGAATGATCCTATGCTGCCGGATGACATCGCCGGTGAAGTGAATGATATGCCGCCGGATGACATCGCCGGTGAAGTGAATGACATGCCGCCGGCTGATGTCGATTGTGGTTCGGATTCGGATAGGTTGCACGATGATAATCTGGATCAGATGCTTCGCGATGTAGAAGAGAACAATGATGAGAGAGAGTATGTTAAATTCCGCGGCTTGATGGAGAACTCGGAGAAACCTTTGTACACGGGCTGCAAGTACATGAGGTTGTCGGTCGTGCTTGAACTGTTGAAATTGAAGGCGAGCAACGGTTGGTCCGACAAGAGTTTCACGGCGCTGCTAGGTCTTTTAGCGGACATGCTTTCGGAGGGAAATGAGTTGCCTAAAACCACGTATAAAGCCAAGAAGGTTCTTTGTCCGTTGGGAATGGAAGTAGAAAGAATACATGCATGCCCGAACGACTGTATCCTCTACCGTAAAGAGTATGCAAACATGCATGTATGTTCGGTGTGCAACGCATCCCGATACAAACGTAACAATCAATCAGATGATGGCGAGGGAACAGAGGCGAAGAAAGGACCTCCTGCTAAGGTGGCATGGTATTTTCCTATAATTCCCCGTTTGAAAAGGTTTTTTGCAAATCCAAAGGTGGCAAAACTGCTGCGTTGGCACTCGGAGGAGCGCAAGAAGGATGGAATGCTAAGACACCTTGCTGATTCCGCGCAGTGGAGAAACATCGATAGGAGTTTTGCAGAGTTCGGTGCAGAACCAAGGAATATAAGATTTGGACTGAGTACAGATGGAATGAATCCTTTCAGTAGCATGAGCAGCCTGTCAGCAGCGCCCCGGCGAACTCACTCGCAAAACACGCAATCACTCACAAAAACAAACTCACGGAATGGAATAACACAAGTGTATGGTGCTGCTCAAACTGCACAGCTTTTTCTGATGCTTTACTCAACTATTTATAAAGATTACAATTAAAATGTAAAAACTGAAGAAATGGAAAGGCAGTGAAACTGCCATGCATGCCATCAAACGACGTTAACACACGTACGTTCCCAGGCGAAAATAACTCAGGAAACTGCCGCTCGCGCAATCAAATAGCAGCAGCGCAAACTGAAAAGAAAACGAAACTGAAATTTAACTGAGTAGTTAACGTGCACAGGATTAATTGCTAACAATTCTCCCCCTAATCCTGCTGCCGTGTGACGACCTCGACGATGCCCGCCTTTTTGCGAAGTTCATAAAACTTGATGCGCTCAAGTTGCAATTAAATGAAGCTCGTCGGAGTCGAGCTCCACCGGCTTCGAAGTGGCGAAGATGTTGGTCATGCTTCTGTAGCGTCGTGGAGCACCGAAAATGTCATCGAGGTTCGGGTCCGCCGTGGGGGGCGACACAAATTCCACCTGTGGACTCGGCGACTCGGAGGGAGGCGCCGCTGATTCCGACGGCAACGCACTGGAAGGCGGTGGGCTTGGTGAAGCAGTGTTGGTGTCGACGGGCTGCACCTCATAATGGACCGTGAATGAATCAATCGATGCGCCCGTACCTGACTCATGCTCCCCCCAGTTCCACTTCCTCATTTCGTCGAACACCACGTCGCGTGTGACCCACACGCGCTTGGCGGCGGGGTCGTAGACGCGGTAGGCCTTGCTGCCGGGCTCATAGCCAAGGAACACCATGGCCTTGCTACGATCCTCCAACTTCTTCATGTGCAGCTTCACCACCTTCATGTGCGCCACGCACCCGAACGTGCGGAGATGATGCACGGCAGGCGTTCGACCATGCCATGCCTCATATGGAGTCTTGTCGGGGACGCTCTTCGTGGGCGATCGGTTGAGGATGTAGACCGCTGTCGTTACTGCTTCCCCCCAGAACTCGCCGGGCATATCCTTCGCCTTCATCATGCACCGCGCCATGGCCACCACTGTCTGGTTACGGCGTTCCACGACGCCGTTCTGTTGTGGTGAGTAGGGTGCGGTGAGGTGGCGCCCAATCCCCTGCTCGGCGCAGTAGAGGCCGAACTCCACGGAGGTGAATTCACCGCCGCGGTCAGTGCGAAGAACACGCAGCTTGCAGCCGGTCTCAACCTCGACGCCAGCCTTGAAGCGCTTGATGGCTACAGGAGCATCACTTTTCGCCGCCAGTAGAAAGAGCCACATGTAGCGGGTTAGATCATCGATCAACAATAGGAAGTACCTCTTGCCGCCATGGGTTGCCGGCGAGATGGGCCCGCATATATCACCGTGGACGAGATCAAGGCGTTCCGACGCGCGGTACGTCGTCGCGGCGGGAAACGGCGTTCGCTTCTGCTTGCCAATCAGGCAGCTGTCGCAAACCTGATTTATGCACTCAAGCTCCGGCAGGCCTCGCGCCATCCCGCGCCGAGCGAGCATGCGAAGCGAGTCGAAGTTGAGGTGGCCGAAACGCGCATGCCATGTCCAGGCCTCCTCCTTGCCCCTCGCCGCGAGGCAAACGGGCTGTGCAATGTTGACGTTGAGCACATAGAGACGTCCGGCGGTCCGCCGAACCCGGCACAACAACCGGAGTTGGGGGTCGCGCAGTGTGAGGACGCCATTCTCGATCTCCGTCTTGCAGCGAGATTCGTCCAGCTGGCCGAGGCTGACGATGTTGCTGCGGAGGCGTGGGATGTAGTAGACGCCGGTGAGTGCGCAGTGATCGCCGTTCTTGCAGGCGAAGAGCACAGTGCCGCACCCCTCGATGCGGACTCGCGAGGCGTCGCCGAACTTGACGGAACCGCACACGCTGGTGTCGAGTTCGGAGAATGCGTTCCGTGCGCCCGTCATATGATTTGATGCGCCGGTGTCCAGGATCCATTCTGGATCGACTGGTTCTCCCTCGTCGCGGAGAGTGACAAGGGCGCGCTCCTCGTTTATAACGAGTTCGGCGCCTGCTGGTTCGATGTTGATGGCGGGAGAGAGGTCACAGACCTGAGCCATTAACAACGTGGGCTCATCTTCGCCCTCAGCCTGCTCTAGTTCGGCTTGGAGAAGATTCGCCTGAGCCAACCTCTCACGATCCCGCTTCGCCTTTCGGCAGTCCTTGGCCCAGTGGCCGAGTTTGCCGCAATAACGGCATTTGTCCTTGGAGATGTCGTGGCACGCGGCCTGGGATGGCCCAGACTTTGGTTCCTCATCTCCCCCGTCATGCCCGCGGCTACGCCGGCCGTGCTGGCGTGAGCGTGACGTGTTCCCGCTGTTCGCCTTGGTGTTATTCGACGACCATTCCTTCTCTGTGAGTAGAACCTGGTCTCCTTCCTCATCGTCCGACTCTCCACGGTCCTCGACAGCGTGGAGCCGGCCGGTGAGGTCCTCGATGGATAGAGTGCTGAGGTCAACCAAGGTTTCAATTGACAAGGCGATTTGGCGATACCTGCGGGGAACAATACGCAACAGCTTACGGACCACCTTCTCCTCCGACAACTCCTCCCCAAGGAGGCGAAGGTCGCTAACGACACCCTGGAGCCGGAGACTGAAGTCCTCCACGTGCTCGCCATTTTTGAATCGCATGGACTCAAATGTTTGGCGTAGCTTCTGCGCCTTGGATTCACGCACTCGATCCGCCCCAACCCTCATCGCCTTGAGGGCGTCCCAGGCTTCTTTGGCGTTATCCTTCTCGGCGAGCGGCCGGAGCATTTCCGGAGGCACCGCGCGCAGGATCACCGAAAGGGCCTGGCGATCTTCTTGGTATGGCACATCACCGGTGTCGACGGCGTCCCACAGGCCTTGAGCCTGCAGGTTGACTCGCATCAACACCGCCCAATCGGAGTAATTTGAGCGTGTGAGCGTGGGGTAGGAGATGGAGCCACTGCTCTCCTTCACGACCCGCTGGACAACGAGTTCACGCTGGCCGCCATTGCGTCGTTGCGGGCGGCGCGTCGGTGGGGACGGCGAGCGTCCACGGCCGTGTCGTTGCGGTGTACGGGAGTGGCCTACGGCAAAGGCGGGGGCCGACATTTTGCTCTGATACCAATTGTCAGCAGCGCCCCGGCGAACTCACTCGCAAAACACGCAATCACTCACAAAAACAAACTCACAGAATGGAATAACACAAGTGTATGGTGCTGCTCAAACTGCACAGCTTTTTCTGATGCTTTACTCAACTATTTATAAAGATTACAATTAAAATGTAAAAACTGAAGAAATGGAAAGGCAGTGAAACTGCCATGCATGCCATCAAACGACGTTAACACACGTACGTTCCCAGGTGAAAATAACTCAGGAAACTGCCGCTCGCGCAATCAAATAGCAGCAGCGCAAACTGAAAAGAAAACGAAACTGAAATTTAACTGAGTAGTTAACGTGCACAGGATTAATTGCTAACACAGCCGACATAGCACATGACCCGTGACTCTCTGCATCTATAACCTTCCTCCTTAGTTGTGTATGAAGCGAAAGTATATTTTGCTGTCGATACTTATCCAAGGGCCAAAACAACCTGGGAATGATATCGATGTGTTCCTAGCACCGTTGGTGGAAGATCTAAAAGTACTGTGGAACGAAGGGGTACAGGTATGGGATGCATACAAACAAGAGAACTTCACTCTGCGCTCCTTATTGTTCTGCACCATAAATGATTATCCTGCCCTTGGTAACCTATCGGGCCATAGTACAAAAGGTGCCAAAGCTTGTACTCACTGTTTAGATAGTACTGAGAGTGTGTGGCTGAGACACTCACGCAAAACCGTCTACATGCGTCACCGCCGGTTTCTTCGGAGGGCTCACCCATACCGCAAGATGAAGAAACAATTTGACGGAGAGAAGGAAGACGGTTCAGCTCCAAGGCATTTAAGGGGACACGAGGTTTATGATATGGTTAAGGATTTAGATGTTGTCCTCGGAAAGGGACGTAAATTGAGGGCTCATGAGAAGAACACCTAGAAGAAGAGATCAATATTTTAGGACTTACCTTATTGGGAGTACCTAGATGTTCGACACTGCATCGACGCCATGCACGTAGAAAAGAATGTATGCGACAGCTTGATTGGTCTCTTACTGAATATCCGTGATAAAACAAAGGACGGCGTCAACGCACGGCTTGACTTGGCTGACATGGACATCAGGCCTGAGTTAGCACCGACACGCACTGATAATGGACGAATGTACCTTCCCCCTGCGTGTTACACTATGTCCAAGGCTGAGAAAACAGAACTGTGCCAGTGCTTGCATAGTGTCAAAGTTCCGTCTGGTTACTCCGGCAACGTGAAGAAACGTGTTTCGATGCAAGATTTGAAGTTAAATGGCATGAAGTCTCATGATTGTCATGTGCTGATGACACAGATGCTCCCTATTGCAATTAGAAATATTTTGCCGATCAAAGTCCGAGAGACAATCATGAGGCTATGTTATTTCTTTAACACAATTGCTCAGAAGGTCATCGATCCCGAAGGACTAGATGCTCTGCAGGACGAGGTGGTGATGACTCTATGTCACCTTGAAATGTATTTCCCTCCTTCGTTTTTCGATATCATGGTCCATCTCATTGTTCACGTTGTGTGGGAGATAAAAATGTGCGGGCCCGTATTCCTACGTAGCATGTACCCATTTGAGAGGTTCATGGGAATTCTCAAGTCCTACGTACGGAATCATTCTCGGCCGGAGGGCAGCATCGTCGAAGGTTATGCAAGCGAAGAGGTCATTGAGTTTTGTGTCGATTATATGGCTCAGATTCAACCGATAGGTGTCCCTCAATCTCGTCATGAGGGGAGGCTGAAGGGTCTGGGAACTATCGGAAGGAAAGCAATCACTCCAGATATGGACACGTATACTCAAGCCCATTTCACGGTGTTGCAACACATGACTGAAGTGGTGCCTTATGTCGACCAGCACAAGGATGTGCTTCGGCAACAGAATCCAGAGCGGCCGGATGTTTGGATCATGAGGCAACACAACCGTCGGTTCAACCAATGGTTGAAGGAGCAAATCGCTAGGAGCTCGCCAAGTGAGACGCTGACATGGTTGGCAAAAGGGCCGACATTTACAGTTGTGACATGGCAAGGATATGACATAAATGGGTACACATTCTATATGCAGTCTCAGGATGTCAAGAGCACTAACCAGAGCAGCGGTGTCCGCATAGATGCATTCAGTACCGATGGATCGAGAAACTCGTACTATGGCTTCATAGAAGAGATTTGAGAGCTCGACTATGTGGTTTTCAAGATCCCCTTATGTCGCTGCCGTTGGGTGCATCTCCCACAGGTGAAGGTTGACAAGTACGGTGTCACGACCGTGGACCTCCAACGTGTCAGGTACAAAGACGAACCATTCGTACTCGCCAATCAAGTTGTTCAAGTTTTCTATGTAACCGACCCGGCAAATAAGAAACGCCATGTAGTTCTTCATGGAAAAAGGAGAATTGTCGGAGTGGAGAATGTAGTGGACGAGGAGGAATACAATCAATTTGACGAGTTACCTCCTTTTGAAAATGGCATAAGGGTCAACGATAAACAACGTGACGAAACTAGTTACGTACACATTGATCATGATGAAGGGCTAATTTTTAAAGGAAATAAGCATGTACAATAAGAATGTATATGTGAAAATGTGTGACAATTTTGAGATGTATATGTGAAAATGTGTGATGTAGTCAATTTTGAGATGTATATGTGAAAATGTGTGATGTAGTCAATTTTGAGATGTATATGTGAAAATGTGTGATGTAGTCAATTTTGTGATGTATATGTGAAAATGTGTGATGTAGTCAATTTTGAGATGTATATGTGAAAATGTGTGATGTAGTCAATTTTGAGATGTATATGTTAAAATGTGAGATGTATATGTGAAAATGTGTGATGTAGTCAATTTTGAGATGTATATGTTAAAATGTGTGACAAAATGTATATGTGAATTGGTATGCATTTATGTATAGAGCTGGTTGGTGTTGTATATGAATGCAGCTGTTTGGTGATTGATATGAATGCAGCTGTGTAGTTATTGGTGTTGTCTTAATAACAACAGTCGGCAAAGGCTTATCACAGACGGTTCTAAACTTAGAACCGTCTGTGATATGATATCACAGACGGTTCTAAGTTCAGAACCGTCTGTGATAACCTCCCTATATACCCTCTCGCTAGGGTTTTCCGTGTGCGCTGCAGTTATTCGATCTAGATCTAAATCCCGAGCCTGTCGTCGTCGCCGCCTCCCCGAGCCCTCGCCGGCTACCTCCCCGAGCCCTCGCCGGCCGCCTCCCCGGACGAAGATGTCGCCGCAGCCTCCTCCTCCTCCGTCGCCGCCTCCCCGAGCCCGTCGCCTCCTCCTCCTCCGTCGCCGCCGCCTCCTCCTGCGTCGCCGCCTCCTCCTCCTCCATCGTTGCCGCCTCCTCCTCCTCCTCCTCCTCCGTTGCCGCCGCCTCCTCCTCCTCCGTCGCCGTCGCCTCCTCCTCCGTTACCAAAACCCTAAGGTCATCAAAACCCTTCTTGAGCTTCATGCTTACTGTTAGGGTTTAGGGTTGATGCTTGATGCTGTTAGTATATGCTTACTGTTGGTTGCTTACTGTTATGTATATGCTTACTGTTAGTTGCTTACTGTCATGTATATGCATACTGTTAGTTGCTTACTGTCATGTATATGCTTACTGTTAGTTGCTTACTTCCATATACTGAGATTGCCTGTGGGATTTACAGTTGCTCGATGATGATAAATTCATATACTGAGATTGGTTCATTCGGTCTTTGAGCTCTAATAGCTGTTGGTTCATGCAGTTTTCAGGTTATAGCATGTTATTAAATTGATCTGTTAGGATTTAATCTTGACAAGTTAAAAGACTGAATTATTGGGCAAAGTTAACTTGTATGGTCTTGATCTGTATGAATACTGCTGTCTGAATATATGCATGCTGAATATATCTTGATCTTGAGATTGTAGAGTTTGTATCTAGAGCTCAAAATACTGAATTCATTATTTGGCATAACCAATCAAGGAAGAGTATATGATTTAGTAGCGGGACGGCTAAGATTAATCTTGTGCAACCCTACAATTTGAGAGCACAAATTAATCAATTAAAACTTGAGCTTGTTGCTAGTCTTAATTGATACATGCCTTTTACATTATATATGTATATATGTAGGTATAAATATGTATATGTATGTATATACACATATATATGTATGGTAATCGCCTATATTGAGCGAAATAGATAGATATTGCATTGTCTTATCTTATGGTATGACACTTTCTCATCTTATCCTAATAGACCCACAAAATGAGCAACATGTCACCCGCGTATTCTTCAACATCATCGCCGGAGGCGTCCGCTCCAACATCAAGACGCCAAGGAAGAGAGCTATCGAAGAAGCCTGAGGGCCGACAGACCATCACAGCGGTAAATGCATCTGGGGTCCCTATCCTTCCTCAAAAAGCGGTAAACGCATTCCGAAGCATGGTCGTAATAGTTGCACGAGAACGAATTGAGATCACATACAATTCGTGGAAGAACATGCCTGACACTCGGAAACGTGAGCTGTGGACCGAAATTTTGGCATCGTTCGAGTTCCCAGAAGAACACCTATACGCTGTGCAACAACAAACCTACCTAGCGGCATGCAAAGCATGGAAGAACTTCAAGAGCACGCTTGTCAGGAAATACATGGAGACGGACGAAACACCTTTTCATAAATACCCATTCCTGGAACCACAATGGGAAGAGTTCAAGGCGATGAAGACGTCCGAAGATTTCAAAAGTACAAGTAAGGCGCACAAGGCCCTCCAGGCAAAAAACACACACCCCCACAGACTTGGCACAGCTGGGTATGCGGGTAAAATCCCGCAGTGGAGGAAGGAGGATGACCTGGCAGCTGCACAGGACATCGCCCCGCCGTTTTCCAATATCCCGGATGACCGCGCTCGAAATTGGATTAGAGCAAGGTCATCTACAACGACATCGGGGGGCATCTCCTTTCGAAACCCTGCAGACCAGCAAGTGTCCCAGCGCTTGGTAAGATATCAATAGAACTACGTAGCTTGTAATTACTCCACAACTTCGTACGAATTGAAATGACATTTCGTGCTCTTGTAGGAAGAGCTGAGTTTTGAATCTACCCTGGGATCATTCCAGGGAACAAGGGAGAATGATATGCTCTCCGTGGCCCTGGGAAACAAGGAGCACCCGGGTCGTACGAGAGGCCTTGGGCTTTACGTTCCTTGGAAACATGGTTTCCAAGATGACTCCGGAATGTATCGGCGTAGGAAGAGAAACAAAGCGGAGTGTGACGCACAGCTACGAGAACAGATCAAGGAATCTCTTAGAAAGGAGCTAATGGGTGAGCTGGCTGGTGTAATCAGAGATGAAGTGCGGAAACAAACAGAAAGTCAGCAGGCCGCTACCGCCGCTCCTGTGCTAGCTAGCCCACACAACCGCCCGAGTAGCTGCGCGTCCAATCCGACGCAAACCCCGGCCAAATTTCCTGTGGACGACATCCTGGTAATAATTATTACCTCTCGAATGCTTGCTCCATTGATAGGCCTATTCGAGTAGCTAATTTTGTATCGTTATGTAGGAGCCTACGAAGTGCAGGCTCCAAGTGAGATATGGCTCTATTCCCTTGTACGCTGCTTGGGGCCAGGCATATTCGTCTGGTATCGGGGCCGTGGTGCACGGTCAAGCTTTAGCGCCAGGCTTCGCAAAAGTTAATGTGGATGGTGTGCATGTCAATTTTGAGGTGGTCCCGCTACCGAAGCCCCCCAACGACGAGATCGTGACTCTAGGACAGGCCATTGGAACATTCATCCAGTGGCCCAAAAGCGACATCTCCCTGGAGGCTTTTTCACTGGTGGCAGGACCAGAGGAACATGCACTACTGCCATCTCCATTACAAGACCAGTCGGTTCCACCACCGGATACTGCACCGATGCTATCTCCACGGGTCATACTCTCGCCAGAGCAACATGCACTGGTGCTATCTCCATTACAAGACCAGTCGGTTCCACCACCAGATACTGCACCGGTGCTATCTCCACGGGTCCTATTCTCGCCAGAGCAACTTGCACCGCTGCTACCTTCAAAGTCGACTGCCGTGAAGTCGACCTATAGCCGAGGCAGCAAGGCCAGCAAGGGCAAAGCAAAGAAGACCAATGATGATATAGCGTACCTACCTTTGGCCCGCAAATTCGTGCTTGACGAGTCGTTGCTTGAGCAAAAAGACCTCCAAAAGCTACCATATAGTTGCATGCAATTGCACACGTGGTATATCCAGCAGTCCAATAAGCTAGAGGGAGAACGGACTTCAAGTATCACTGTCAAATTCACGTCGGATGATTTATACCACAGTCTTCAAGAGTGTATGTTCGTGGTCGCCTTTGAGGATTTATTCGATCTGTTCACGCTCAACGCTCTTGACGTCTCAATCATTCGATGCTGGACGCTGTAAGTGTGTACAATCACAGCCTCCGTTAATGTCATACCGATAAATGCCATATCTAATTTGTTGCTTTCGTGTGTATATATATAGACACATGCTGGCTAGAGCTAGATTATCCAACTCATCAGCTGGTTTTTGGACCCACACTTGGTCGCTAAGGATACCATCGACCGGGATACACCCCTCGTCGAGAGGTACATTGCATCAGGACTGCTGGGTTGCCGCAATAAGGATTATGTACTTATGCCCTTCCATCAGAACTTTCATTGGATTTTAATAGTAATTGTACCAAAATGGAACAAGGTATATTACCTTGATTCCCTAAGTAAGAATCAAATGGACTTCACAGTTGTCAGCCAAGTAATCGATAGGTAAGGACATATTCCCCATACATATCTACATTGTACTCTTTCTTTCCTTCCGAATGACTAAGGTTAACTTTTTCGAATTACGTAGGGCGTTCGTGATGTACATTGAAAAGGGAGGTGACTCGAAGCGCAGGGCCAAAGGCCTGCTGACACATGTTCGAGATTTTAAGGTATTCGCTATTTCACATTAATTAATCCTATGCAACAGTTGGTACTAATGCCTCTTGAACTAACACATTCCATTTTTTGCAGTGCCATCAGCAGCAGCCGGGCAACACATGTGGATACTACGTTTGCCAACATATGGAACTACTCCTCGATTCCTCGAGGCTCACCAATCGCAAGGTTTGTCACTCTTCCCATAATTACTTTATACTTATCACGTTACATATATACGCACATTGATTTTTCTATCGACAGGCTGCGTACATCCCGTCAACTGCATTGAAACAGTCTGATCTTGGAGGGATTCGAGGAGAATTGGCGTACTTTTTGCTGACTCAAGTCATAAAGCCAGGAGGACGGTTCCACTGCGCACCATGATTTCTTATTGGTCTTATCACTAAGTGCAAATATAGTGTAGATCTTTTGTAACTGTGCATTTGTTAATGGATATTTCAGTTCAATTCAATTAATTGATTTGCGAAATGGATGCATGCTTTATGTTTGTGAAATGAAGTGCGATGTCAATTGGATGTTTTATGTCTGTGAAATGTATCTGAAAGGAAATGAGATGTGTGAATTGTATGTTTTTTATCTGTGATTATCTGCTTGTTTCAGAGGGCATGGCTAGCATTTCCTGAGGCTAGCCAATAAACAGAAATAGATTTTGATTTAGGAGGAACGAATATCACAGACGGTTTTTAAGTAAAAACCGTCTGTGATATGTATCACAGACGGTTTTTCATTAAAAACCGTTTGTGATTATGAGATATCACAGACGGTTTTTATTTAAAAACCGTCTGTGATATCTGATAATCACAGACGGTTTTTAATAAAAAACCGTCTATGATATCTCATAATCACAGACGGTTCGAAAACCGTCTGTGATAACTTTGATTATCACTGACCCATAAATACAGATGGTTCACAAAACCGTCTGTGATGACGTTTTCGAACCGTCTGTGATGACCTTTTCTGTAGTAGTGTTATTTCAATTCTCACGAATCGGAAGAAATTTCCGTGTTCCGTTTATAGTGTTTCTCGGAGGGGATACTTCGGATTTAGTTCGAATGTTGAGATTCTTTCGGCCTCCAAATACATATATAAATTATCTGAGCGATTGGACTAAAATATCTCTCCTTTGTAGAATGTATATTGTAATAACCCTTTGCTTGAAAGGAAAATGAGGAATAGGAGCAGATTTAAGGAAACTAGTAAGGTGCACTTACACGGGCATCATCCTTAAAGCATATTAAATGACTTTGGCATATATATATATATATATATATATATATATATATATATATTGAATTTCTAGAATTATATTACTAAGGGAAAAGTGAATTATGATGCCAGCATTGAATTTAAGTTTTTTTTGGCTCAATTATTTCCTTAAAGGAAATTCAAGAATATGATGTCGGCATTACACGTGGCAGCTGACTGGGCATTTTTGCTGACGTGGCCGATGATGTGGCACGAGGAGGGGTTGTGTGCTGACGTGGCACGCCGCGTGGCATCCACGTGGACTTGTGCACTGATGTGGCGTGCCACATCACTACCACATGTGCCAAATGGCCGACGCGGCTATTGACTGCGCTCGGTGTGTTAGTATGGCGCTTGCATGGTGGTTGTGCCACGAGGTGGCACGCCTATGGTGCCACATGGTGAACACCTCAGCACTGAGCACTGATGTGGCTCATCGGTGAGAGGAGGTGCATGGTAACCGAGGGACGCAAACGTTCCCGTGGGTGGCAGTGGCTGGTGAGTGGTCCAGTAGAGTCGGGAGTGAGAGAAGTCTGATTCACCTTGGTGTGGAGCTCAATAAAGAACATAGGCGGTTGGTGGCAAGCAAAGACGGTGGCGGTGCTTGGCTTGCCAGCGAGCGGGGTGCTCCGGCGGTGCCTGAACATGGGAAGGGGCGGAGGAGGTTGGCAGCAATGAGGGCAAGCCCAAGCAGTGATGGAGCAGAGTGAGGAGGCCTGAGGTAGTGGTGATCAATCACTGGAGGGTCGATCGGTGCTCAGAGAGGAGGGAGACGACATGGAAGGGCTCGCGGCACAGAAGGGAGAAATGGAGTGCGGGGAGGGGTATTTATAGGGGTGGGAGGCAGTGCCCAACAATGAATTGTTTGTTGGGGTTCCCGGGAGGCGGCGACGATTGTGGGGAGGGATAAGGGTGGGTAGCGCAGAAAAGGGGGAGGTGGGCGCCGGGAAGAAGGGAGGTGGGTGCGGAGCGTGCAAGAGAAGAAAAGGTGGAGGTGGCCATGCATGAGAAAACGATAGTGGTTGCGGGGGTCGGTGAGGAGGGAGGAGGGGGAGGTGGAAGAAGATGGTGGGGCTGGGGTGTCGGTGGGAGGAGAGAGGAAGAGGGAGAGAGAGGGGGCGCATGGGAAAGGATGGGATGGTGATGCGTGGTGGTAGGGGTGAGATACGGGGTGCTCACGTGTCAGCCTAGGAGTTTGAAATTTTAAAATTCCTTTTTAATTTTTATAATTCCTAAAAAAATTAAAGGCCTATAAATAGTAGAAAACTAGAAATAAATCCTAGAAAATTCTTAAACATTTTATAAATCACAAGGAAATTAAAAAAAATAAAATCAACTTGATTTGACCACAATTAAATGCAAGTTTTCATAGACCTTTATCTAGGCTAAAATAAAAGAAAAAGAAATTATAGGAAAATCCAAATAAATCCCAATAATATTTTGGGATGTCATAATTTGTGCCTCCAGTGATGCCTCTGGTGGTGCAACTCCGGTGAGTTACATTTAGGGTTGGGTTTACCAGAGCCCCGTAAGTATGGAGGAAAGTCATGGGAGGGGAAAGGGGTGTGGGCAATGAGATGGGAGTGGTTAGGAGACGGTGGGGCAGTGGTAGATCCGATAGTGGTGGCCATTGAAGACGAGGAAAAATGGTGACATAGGGGAGTTGGGGCTCGCTAGAGATGAGGAACAAGGCGCCAGTGGTGGTCGGGTGGAGGGAGAGATGACGGGCAGCACGGGCACCAGTAGCAGTATGGGGAGGCGGTGGAGGCAGGGCAGTGGCTTACTAACGGTGGCAATGGCGCAGTGATGGTGATGTTGGGGTGTGTGACGGCTAGGGTTTTGGGGAGAGAAAAGGAGGAAGGAGGGAGGATCAGATTATTTGGATCCAGACCCAATTGCTCAAATTTTAAGTGCCATCTAACAAAAAAGTATTCACATACATCCACCTAGACACCTCCGAGATTTAACTATAATGTTTGGGCCAACTGTCATATAGTTCAACCAGTGTGTGTCACCTTGGTGTTTGATAATTTAATATGCTTTATGGAACATGTTTAAAGAATTGGGATTTTATAATATTTCTTTATTCCTAAATTTCTCTGGAGGGCCATTAAAATAAATAAAATAAAATAAAGAAAACTAAACGATAGGGTTTGACTTGGCAGACATTGGAAAAGACTGCTTGTGGTTTCCTTTGATTTCTATAGTGCATCCAATTCAATGACAATATCTAGAATTGTAAGCCCATGTGGTGGTGGCTACCCCATGACAGTTATGAGTATTTAGTATTGCCTATGCCTTACTTTTGTTATTTGAGTTTGATTTTGAGAAAGTGCATTTTAAGTTGCTGTTGTTTGAAGCTAGCGGGCATACTAGCAAGGGTGTCGTGGTATGACTAGCTAAAGCGGTAGTACCGGCCTGTACCGCAGTATGACCGATCGAAGTGGTAGTTCCAGCCTGTCGTTGCCGATAGATATTTTTTATAGGAGGTCTTTTTAGAATTTTTGGTCTGAGACCTAGTGCGATAGTACCGGTGTTGTAATCGCAGTATGACTGGAGTGTAGCGGTCTAACCGGTCTTGGCAAGGTGGTCTGACCGGTGTGGAGTTGGCGGTCTAACTGGAATGGGTGCCACGGTCAGACCGGCCCCTATGCCGAGTTGGTTTTGGTGGTGTTAGTCACGGTGGGAGTCTATACAAGTGTTAGTCATGGAGAGTCTATGCATGTGTTAGTCATGGTGTGTCTATACATGTGGTTTACTAATTAAGAGTCATGTGTATGTCATTATACTCGAATCAATTGCTTTGTTCTTTGGTATGTAGGTGCTTTAATGATTGTTGCTGCTAGCGGCAAGACTGAGGCTATAGAAGGGTCCTGAGACCATAGTGTGTCGCGTAATTTTGGGTGGAGCATTATCTCAAGTCAAGAAGCACGAGAGAAAAACAAGGATCATGAAGAGCCAATGCGTGCATGTGGTGTACCAATTGGACTTGTGCGTTTTAAGTGGTAACATTACTCGGAGCAGGCATATGATCTTGGTGGCAAGGCATTGGGCGTCACAGACTATAGTGTGATGTTGGTGTGCCATGGGACTTGGGTGTTTCAAGTGGTGTTGGCCTCAGAGTAGGCATACGATCTTGGTGATAAGTCAGGGCATCGCATCGTTCATGAAGACCGGTGGATGACAATTTGGGAAATTGTCCAATATCAGGTAGTGTAGTGGTTTGCAAAACTATGACACTAGCCTAAGTGATTTAGATCACGTCTTTATGGATGAAATATGTTATCGGGCTTCTAGAGCCTTTGGGAAGTCACGCTTTAAAAAGTGTGTAAGTGTGTGTGAGTACAAAACTCATTTGTGAGTGGGTTACCGGGTTTCCCATATGTAAGTGGTGTGATCCCCTAAGGAGTGGCTGGTTATTAGGGTTAAGTGAGAGGTGAGGAGCCTCTACTATATAAACTCTTGTGTTGTATTGTGAGATGTATGCCTTTTGAGATTTAAGATATTAGGGTTATGTTTTCCTTGTGTTAGAGCTTTTTGGATGTGTGCTCTAGGCTTAGAGCTCTGCTATCATGAGGGATTGGCTATAAAATATTCCTCTTCAAGTGAAACAAACTTCCAAACTTTTCCCAAGTGAGTATGCCATAGATCTCCTGTTGAGCTTTTGATTTGCTTACCTTTTTTATTTGTATTTCTCTTTTGTTGATCTTTTATGGTGTCAAGGATGTGTAAGAGGTGGAGATATCTTCTGAAGATAAGACCTTATCTATCTAGGCATGATCTAGATGAAATTCTTGAGGTTGCTCAGTTTTCCTTAAGAGATAGGTTATTTTGGAGTATTGCTCTTGTAGGTGTTTTTCATTGAATTCGTACTGTGATTTAGCTTGCTATAATATGTGAGAACCCATCCAAGATCACTTAGATCATTTGGAGTCACGAGCAAGAGCAGATCGAAATTTCCCATTTTTGCCCGATTTTGATTCACTCGTCACTTGAATGGAAAAAAGTCATAACTCTGGCAATGATTCTCTCAATCATTAATTGGAATAGGTTCTTACATTCTAATGAAGGTACATGCCAAGTTTGAAGTCATTTAGATCAACATATCAAAAGTTCAAACAATTTTTTATTTCGAAATCTTGTTTATTTTACTATTTCAGTGCTGATCCTACTGTAGAAGCAGTATTATCGAGTACTATAGTGGTACTACCAGTTTTACTAAAGCTCTATAGCAGTACTACCAAAGTTACTGTAGCGGTACTACCGATTTTGTATTGTTTCATTTGGTCATTTCGTGTGGGTGATCGGTCTTTAAACTTCATAACTTTTCATAGTTATTGGAGTACAGAACTTAGAGTCATGCTTCTCTAGTCGTTATCTTTGGTTCTACATGTGGTATCAAAGCAAGATTGCTCTTTATTTAATCTTAACTGATGTTGAGCAATGGCGTCGGAGAGGTATCACAACAAGCCTCCTATCTTTGATGGGGCTGACTATCCCTATTAAAAGACAAGAATGGCGATGTACATCAAGACTCAAGGCTTAGCTATTTGGAACAAAGTGAGAAGTTCTTTTGTTGTGTCTACCGATGATGTGGTCCTCAATGCTGTTTAGCCAGCTGAGGTTGAGGCAAATGTTAAGGCACACAACTTTTTGATCCATAGTCTAGGAAGATCTGAGTTCAATCGAGTAGTTCATCTTGCATCTGCACATGAGATCTGGATGACCCTCTCTGATTACCATGAGGGAACGTCAAAAATCAAGGAAGTGCATGAGACTCAGTTCAAAAGGGACTACCAGAAGTTGGAGATAGAACCTGGAGAGTTCATCGATTCCTCCTTTGGTAGATTGCGTAAGATCCTAAGTGATTTGAGGTCTATTGGTGCGACCTATGCAGATGCCGACAATGCGGCTCGTGCTTTGAGTACTCTTGACGTGAGTGTTTTGAAAATAAAAGTCACATCCATTAGCGACAAAGCGAACTTAGAAACTATGATTGTGAATAAGCTATATTCACTCCTTAAGACCCATGAGATGGGTGTCATAGCTAAGAAGTCTAAAAGTCTAGAGACGATGGCTTTGTATTTGATCCTATCAAGAATGGCACTTCTTATGAGAATGCTTCTTCTAGTTTTTCATTGTCTTCTTTTCAAGCCATGAGCGATGAGCAACTTGAGAGCCTTTCCATAGGTGATCTAACTCTCATCACTAGCCAATTCACCGATGCCTACCACAAAGAAAGAGAGTGTAGGAGAGGTGGTCCAATTGTTTGCTTTGAGTGTGGTGAGATGGGACATTTTCATACTAGTTGTATTAATCTTGTGAACAAGGATAGAGATGATCATGGGAGGAAGGACTACAATAAGAAGCCCCATTGACCTTTCAAGAACAAGGACGCAATCAGGAAGGCCACCATATCGTTACTCATAGCTCTCAATAGTCGAGATATGAACGATGTTGATCCAACAAGTTCAAGTGATGAGGAGGATCAAAGGAAGGAGAAGAAATCTATTGGCTTCATCGGGTTGTGCCTCATGGCTGCTAGTGATGTTGATTCCCACAGCATGCATGACAAGGATGATCCCGACATCGAGGACGATAATGAGGTAGATTCTTTTGACTCTCTCATGCTCAAATATGATAATTTGGTGGCTAATCATGTAAAGAAAATTAAGCACTTGGAATGATTAATAAAAAGAAATGACTAGCTTAAAGCTAAAAATGTGCTCCTAGTTCTGCAAATGGATAGGCTTAGAGCTACTATTCCTAATCTTGATAACTATAATCTTGATAACTATGATACTTGCATTTCTTTGCATGCTACAATTGAAAGATTGAGGTCTTCTGAGTCATCTTTGCTAGCACAACTAGAAAATGCTAGACCTAAAATTGTTGATATCAAGGCTATTCCATGTTCTAGTTACTTAGGAGCTAGGGATATTTCTAGAGCTAGTGTTTGGCCATTCTTGAGTTGTGATATATTGAAAAAGAAACTTGCCATGCAAACTGAAAAATGGCTCCAATTCAACCCTAAATATTCTTATGCTTATTGTGAGTTTAGAGAGAAAAAATTGAAAGAATTAACTGACAAGCTTAATCTTGCTAGATCTGACCTTTTCATACTTGCTCTAATCTCAATTCTAAAATTAAAGTTCTCACAAAGATGTTGCAAGACAAATGAGATAAAGAATATACTGCTCCTATTCATGCTTGAAATGTTGATTCTATTACTTTAATAGCTTGTGCATTTTTGTGCTGAAATTGGAAATGATTTGGATGATATGCATAATGCATTTAGGGTTAAATTTGATGAGTAGTTGCATAGAGTCAAGATTGTGAGTCTCATGTTACCCTTACCAAGAAAAATAATTATCTATAGAAAATCCTCGAGAAGTTCTCTAGTACAAAAAAGAACCTAAACTTAATTCTAGATCAATTCAAGGTTAGCAAAGCCAATAGAGGTTTAGGTTTCAACCCCTATGAGCATTCCAAGAGTCATCCTCCTAAGGTAGTGAGCATAGTTGAAAGTATAAAATTTGAGGTTACCCCTCCTGAGTCTACCAAGATTGTATTCAAGTCTGTGGGATTTGCCCAGTCTCCCATCAATGTAGGTGCTTCTACTTCATCAGGTACGACCACTTAAAA
The DNA here is from genome assembly GCA_017311315.1 of Dendrocalamus latiflorus. Lineage (NCBI taxonomy): Eukaryota > Viridiplantae > Streptophyta > Magnoliopsida > Poales > Poaceae > Dendrocalamus > Dendrocalamus latiflorus. Next base: position 10,711,339 of record CM029623.1, read on the forward strand.
CATTAAATACCATTGCAACTTTTGTAAGAAGGATAGCCACATCATAGAGTTTTGCTTTAGACAGGCCAAGGAACTGCATCATGACCGTGCTAGAGCTTTGAGGAGTTTTCAGGATCAGTCCTGTCTAGCTAATGTCCCTAGCGTTGCTTCTAGACGTCACTTTGCAGATGGGTTCTTTGATTCTTTTAATGACTTTAGAGAGCGATGTGGTTCTAGGTTCCAGAAGAGTGGGTTTAGGTCTAGAGTTGCCCCTAGACAGAATTTTCGTCATTTTGGTCCATGACGAGGATTTGAGAGGGGTTTTGGTAGCTCTAGGTCACATCCGATTGCATATCATGGTAACTCATATTTTAGAGCTTTTCCTGCCGGTCATGTGTCTCAGTACTAGGTTCCTCGTTCTTACATCACTAACCTCAGTACCGAGTTATAGGCTTCTTTAGGCACTTTGATGTAAGCTTTACCGTGGGGACAACATGTGGATCATGTCAGTCGTTTTGGATCTTCTACCTCAAGGTATCCGATGATGGCTTTAGCTTTTCAGGATGCAGTCTACTCAGCCTCGATTACATCAACTACATCACACCACTAAGCAGTGTGGTACAGGTTCTATGCTTGATCTTTGTCAATTCCCTGCTTCTGTTTTCAGCATTGCATATCATTTAGGAGTGTTAGGTTTTTTTAGGTTTTTAGGGTGTTGTGAGTCACACTTTTTGTCTTGTGTCTTTTTTAGGCACTTCTTTTCTACTAGGTTCTCTAGGATCTCTTATCCTATCTAGGTTGAGCTTGCTTCTTCTTTCACTAGTTTCTAGCAGTTGGTGGCTAGTATGGTAGATTCATTCCTTACCAGTGTGTGTTCCTTGGACTAGTGACCATGTGGTGGATAGGTTTTTCCTTCTTGCAAGAGTTTTCTTTTTCTTGCTTTTAGGTCTTGTTTTTCTTTTGCAAGTGGTTCTTGTAGATAGGGAGAGTTTTCAGTATTGCTTCCTTTTTGCATCAAGCATTCATGACATTGCATTGTAAATTATACATTTTACGTATGAGGTTTGACTAGTACTCATTTATGATGTAATCTTGACTTGATATTACTCATTGCCATGCTATGCCTACTTAGCTAGTTTTGGCATGCTCTCGTATGTATGATTAAACATGTTCCATGCTAGCTTAACTTGCCAAGGATGGATTTTTTGACTGGTTTGCTCTTTAATAATTCTTTTGTGATATATGCCACATCAAAAATGATTTATTGAATGTTGAATTTTATATTGAGCTTTATTTAGTGTTTTGCTAGTTCTTTGGAAAAGCATGTCTTGTTCATTGAAGTAGTGCTTAACTTAATAAAAATTACCTCTTTTGTGCGAAAAAATTGATCTCACCAATTCTTTCATATAAGACAGTTTGCCATTGTAATTGGAATGAATTCGGATGGAGTTTTGAATAACCAAGACAACTCTTTTAAGTGTCTTGCTTGAAATGGCCATAGCAAGACTTGAGATCTAGCACTTGGCTAAGAAAATAAAAATATGAAAAATGCTGAAACTTAGGAGACAGTTGTGGTTGGCTTCTAGTCTAGGACTTACTTTGCTAAGGTAAGGTCTAAATTATTTCGAAAATATCAAGAATGACTTTTATCTATTACTTGAGCATAATTGGCTAAAATTGAACTTCTAGCACTTTAATGATTTGATTTGAGCTTCTTAGTCCCATTTAGCTTTCTTGATATGGCTTAGCTCATACTTGGATATCTTTGAATAAACTTGTCATTTTGAAGCCTTGTTTAACTTGAAATCATATTAAATACTCTAAATTATGCTATCTTACTTAGATTGGTTATATATGCCTTATTAAGATCTAGATAGCTTTGTATACATTTATAATTTCAAGTGGTATATTTTATCTTTAACCTCATTTTATATAATTTTCAAAACTCTTTTAGGCCATACAATTTTAGCTCTAGCATTTTCTAGTTGTGCTTGCATTTCTTCCTTGACCCTTCATGACTATGTTGGGAAAGGGGGAGAATGATTAATAAAAAAATTATTATTAGTCTAAATACGGTGAATTTGATGAGAATAAACTTAAAAAGGGGAATGCTTAAAAAGGTGAAGGGGGATGTGTCTTGTGAGGTTGCATTAGAGCAAAATGAACTTTTATGTGAGAAAAATGCATTTTGAGTCTTTCATGATCTTTTGTTTTCAAGTGGCATTGCATTTATTCTTACTTGCTATTTTGGTGCCTTAAGCTCCTATGACAATGGTTATGATGAACAATTGTTCTTTTATTTGGAATTGGAGAAGTTTTAAGTGTAGTGTTGTGGCTACTGGCCAAACAGTAAAGAAGGGGACTCGTAGAAGAGGAAGAGGAGAGCCAGATCTGTGGGAGAGTTGGTGAGAATAAGAGGATCCCCCTCCTCCTGCCCCTCCTGGGGTTTATATACATGAGTGGGATAGAAAGGGAAATCCCCATTCTATCCCTTAGTATTTACAGAGGATGAGGGTACATTGGTATATTTACATTGGTATATTCCTCTACACTATTGGGCCTATTACATATTAGGCCAGTTGTAAGGTCCAGTCACGAGGGGTTGGGCCACCCCCACAACATGTGGATTGGATCTTTTATTGAAAACTTGCTTTTTCTGTGCCTTAGCACCATTCCACATCTTACCATTGTGGTCATACTCTTTCTTCTCTTAAATTTGGACCACTAGTGGCTCTTGCAACTTATTTGTTTTAAAAGTCCAAAATTCAATCTCAAACTCTTGCCTTTAGGGTGTTTGTCAAATTACCCATAAGGGGGAGATTGTAAGACCATGTGGTGACAGCCCTATTAGAGTAATGAGTATTTGACATTGCTTGTGCCTTGATTTTATTGTTTGAGTTTGATTTTGAGAAAGTACATTTTGAGTTGTTGCTGTTTGAATCTAGCAGTCATATAGACAAGGGTGCCGCAATATGATCAGCCGAAGTGGTAGTACCGGCTTGTGCCACGATATGACTGACCGAAGTGGTAGTACCGGCCTGTAGTTGCCGTTAGCTATTTTCCAGATGAGGTCTTTTTGAAGTTTTTGGATTGAGACTTAGTGCATTAGTACCAGTGTTGTAATCATGGTACGATCAAAGTGTAGCAGTTTGACCAGCCTTCGCAAGGCGGTCTGATTAGCACGGTGCCACGGTCAAACCAGCCCCTGGGTCGAGTTAGTTTTGAGTGTTGGTTTTGGTGGTGTTAATCACGGTGAGAGTCCTTGCAAGTGTTAGTCATGGAGAGTTCATGCATGTGTGAGTCATGGTGTGTCCATGCATATGGTTACTGTTGTAGGGGTGGCCCCCACCTAAGCCCAGTAGGCCTGTTAGGTCCGAAACAGGACATGTGTAATGACATAAGAGCCCCCGAGGGGAATACTCATGTGTAAGGGTATAACTGTACAAACACTCCCCATATGAATATATATGTGGCATAGGCCACGGGAGGAAGGCTCCAAGCCATTCATTTTACTCAACTCTTCACTATCACTCTCTCTCTCTGTTTGGTCTATAACCACAACAGTTGGCGCCGTCCGTGGGGAGGACAAGAGCAAGCCTCCAGATCCGAAGGAGGATGGCACCAAAGAAAGTGTCACCGTCGGCGGCGAGGAAGAAGAAGGTGGAGGCGGCGAAGTCTCGCGCCAGCACAAGGGCTTCGACTTTAGCAACCGCAGGTACGAGCAGCAGTGTGGGCGCGACGACCAACCCCGCCACCGATGCGACGACCAACCCCGCCACCAACGCGACGACCGGCCCCACCAGAACCACCCCGACGACCACCTCTCCACCCAGCGCAGAAGCGATGAACGGCTCCAGGGTCCTCCGCGACAACACGGCAGGCAACCTGGGAGCGCAGGCCGTGACCACCGCCGTACCGGTAGCGCCGCCAAGCGCACCGACGGCCCCAGCTGCGCCCGCGGCGGAGTCGGCCCTGCTGGCGGCCCTCAGCGCATTTCAACAGGAGCTAACAGACCTCCGCGGAGCTGTGCAGGACATGCAAGAGGCTCGGAGCCAACCCCCCTCTCCGGCGGTGGCGGCCGAACCCCCTACGTCTAGTCGCGTCCCATCGCGGCGAATAGATCCGGAGTCCCCGCTCTCCGCGAGTCTGTAGCAAGCGGCTTGGCCCGCGGGCTTCAAGTTCCCGAACGTCATCGACGCTTACGAGGGTGACTTCGACCCGTGATGCTTCGTGCGTGTGTACGAGGCCGCCATCGAAGCCGCTGGCGGAGACGACACCATGAAAGCAAGAGGGCTCCCCTCGCGTTACAAGGCGTGGCGCTGTCCTGGTTCTTCTCCATCGCGCCACAATCCATCCATGCGTGGGAGCAGATCCGCGGTCAACTTTGCAGCAACTTCCAGGGAAACTACGTCGAGCGTGTCGATGCGGACCAGCTCTTCGCAGTCAAGCAAAAACCTGACGAAAGGCTTCGGGATTACTTCAAGCGCTTCGCAAAAGTGCGTTACCAGGTCAGGGACCTCAATGAAACGACTGTCATCAACGCAGCCACACAAGGCCTCCGCCCGGGACCACTCGCCGAGTACAACGCGCGGAAGCCGCTCAAGTCGGAGGCAGAGCTCTTTGACAAAGTGGAAGCGTACGCTCGAGCCGAAGAGGACGTGCGGAGGCGCCACGACAACGACTCCGACGCCAGGCGAGCGGAGGGCTTGTCACACAGAGGTAGCGCAAGAGACAACCCGAGGACAGACCACAAGCAAGCGGCCGCAGGCGACATTCGTAAGCCCCGGCGCAACCAGCGAAGACCCCAAAAGGCCCACCACATCCTGGCCGCGCAGGGTACTCCCCGGGGAGCCGCCTCAGCCTCGCGCATCGCAGGAGGACGCCAAGGAGGCGGCGATGCCAAGCCGCGCGCGGAGCAGGAAATCCTCGAATACGGTAGATGGTGCGAGGTGCACGGCTACGGGGGCCATTTCATGCGGGCATGCACCGAAGTCGCGGCAGTACGACAGGCGGCGGCCCACCCCTCCCGCGCTGGATCCCCCGGAGAGACCCAGTACCGCGGCGTTAATGTCATCGAGGGAGGCTCTTCGTCAAGCGCTTCCTCGGCACAACTACCTCGGCAGGCATCCCCTTGCAGCATTACTTTCACGTCAGCCGACGCGCAGGGCGTAGAATTCCCCCATCAAGATCCCTTGGTCATCCAGGCCGACATAGCGGGATGCGACGTCAGGCGTATTCTCGTGGACGGAGGGAGCTCCGCCAACATTTCGTTCGCGGAGGCCCTTGATCGTATGGGAATACCTCGGAGTCTATTAAAAGCTCCGGAAGCCCCCCTCCAAGGCAAAGAATTCAAAGAATTCTGCGGCAACATGGGCATCACCCTCCGGTTCGCCTCGGTCGGCCACCCACAGTCCAACGGGGCGGGGGAGCGGGCAAACGGCGCCATCTCTGCCGCAATCAAAAAGTGCCTCGTCGGGTTACCAAAAGGCAAGTGACCGGGCGAGCTCCACAGCGTCCTCTGGTCCCTTCGCACAACGGTCACACGTCCAACGGGGTTCACGCCCTTCAAGCTCCTCTTCGGCGACGAGGCGATCACACCCGAAGAAATAAAGGCGGGCTCACGGCGGGTCCTCGTCCAAGCACCAGACGAGGAGCGCCAATTGTCCGTGGATCTCCTTGACGGAGACCGGGCCAGTGCAACACAGCACGTCATAAAATACGCGCGACAGATGGTGCGCGGTCGCAATCGTTCGCTATACCCACGCGAATTCAGACCGGGCGACCTCGTCCTCAAGATGGCACTCCACGCGGAAATGGTAGGCAAGCTCGAGTCCAAGTGGGAAGGCCCGTACATCGTCGCGGAGGCCCTGCAGAAGGGAGTGTATCGCTTAGCCACCTTGGAAGGGCACACGCTCCGACACACATGGAATGCGGACAAGCTACGGCGGTATTACGCCTGAGTCAAGCACACAAGGCTAAGGGCCTTCCCCGGCTTCGGCAGACGTAAGTGGCTAACGGTTAGTGCCTTAACCCTTGTAACCGCTCACCCGCGCAAACGGGAATTTAATAAAGTGCATCATTCATGCAACTTCTCCCGTTTTCATATTAAAAGCGCGCGAAGGGTCACCCTCGTGTGCACTACGCATAAGCATGAATAAATACGCGTGGGGCAGTCTACGGACTCTAAATAAGACGTAGCGTGAGGTCCGCCTCCGCACGCACTCCCCGGAGTATAAATAAGACGTAGCGTCGAGGTCCGCCTCCGCACGCAATTTCACCGCCCGCAACGCGCGGAGGTTCGCCTCCACGCGCAGTCCACGGACTTTAAATAAGACGTAGCGTGAGGTCCGCCTCCGCACGCACTCCACGGAGTATAAATAAGACGTAGCGTTGAGGTCCGCCTCCGCACGCAATTTCACCGCCCGTAACGCGCGGAGGTTCGCCTCCGCGCGCAGTCCACGGACTTTAAATAAGACGTAGCGCGAGGTCCGCCTCCGCACGCACTCCACGGAGTATAAAGAAGACGCGGATGCTTTCCCTGCGCACTCCATGGAGTATAAACAAGACGCGAACCCCGCGCACGCATGGGTGTTGCCCCAGTGCGTACTCTTCGGAGTATAAATAAGACGTAGATGTATATCCCACGCACTCCTCCGGAGTATAAAGAAGACGCGGATGCTATCCCTGCGCACTCTACGGACTATAAACGAGACATGGATGTCGATCCCACGCACCCTCTACCAACGCGGGCGCTATATCCGCACGCTTTACAGCGTGCAACCGCGGCACAAAACAAGGGGCGTGGTCGAGGTCCCCATGCATACTTCGACTAGGCGCCAGCTCCGCTGCCACCACTTCGAAGGGTAGGGGATGGAGCGCTCGCGCGTCTACTTCGACTAGGCGCCAGCTCCGCTGCCACCACTTCGAAGGGTAGGGGACGGAGTGCTCGCGCGTCTACTTCGACTAGGCGCCAGCTCCGCTGCCACCACTTCGAAGGGTAGGGGACGGAGCGCTCGCGCGTCTACTTGGACTAGGCGCCAGCTCCGCTGCCACCACTTCGAAGGGTAGGGGACGGAGCGCTCGCGTGTCTACTTCGACTAGGCGCCAGCTCCGCTGCCACCACTTCGAAGGGTAGGGGACAGAGCGCTCGCGCGTCTACTTCGCCTAGGCGCCAGCTCCGCCGCCACCACTTCGAAGGATAGGGGACGGAGCGCTCGCGCGTCTACCTCGGCTAGTCTGGGGCCCGAGATGCACAGTGTTCGCAAGCCCGTTTGCTCATACCAGAACGGGGGGCGACACGATACCCGCGCCTTGCGCGACCCACCAGCTCGCAGCATATTACATAACAACAAGTGCATGGGAAGATCGTTGTTTGGCCCCAACAAGAAAGTTACATTCCAGAAGCAGACACACGCGTGGCATGGAATGCGCCAACACCTGACTATTCCTATGAGTCCGCGCTGTCTTCGCCGCGTCGAGCGCCCGCGTCGCCTGCGCCGCGCCGAGGGACCTCTTCGAGCCAGTGAAGCACGCCCCCTCGTTCCGCAGCGTCCGATGCAAAGCAACCGCGGCGGCCCCCTCCCCGACATAATTCCAAATCCGGTCATGAAAGTTTCGGGTCGCGGGCTCGGTGGCACGAACGGCATCAGATATCACCCCGGGCTCGGTAGGCAAGTCGAGCTGAGGGTTCGCCAGCTCATCGACATGCTCGCACCCACCAGCCTGTAGCAGGGCGAGGGCAAGCCCAGCACTCATATAGCCGCAGTGCGTGCTGAAAGCCTTGGCGCCAGGAAGGGCAACACTCGAGCCCTTTTCGATTCGCTCAAGCGTCTCCATCAGGTCTTGGCGGCCATGGGTGGCGTCCTCCACGTGCACACAAAGCCCCCGGAGCGTCCGCTCCAAGGACTCCATCGCATTCCACGCAGAAGAGCACGCGTTATCCCAAGATAGCGTTTTCTCCGCGACGGAGGCGGCAAGCTGTTCCTTCTCCACCTCCAGCGTGGAGATTTGCTGAAGAAGGGCGGTCCGCTCCTCCATCGCGGTGCGCTGGGCCTCCTCTATCGCAAGGTGTGCGGCTACCGCGTTCTTCGCGTTCCTACCCACCAACTGTGCATCGGCAACAGCATCGTCCCGCTCTGCCATCAGCACTCGAATGACCTTGTCCTTGGTGGCGTTGGCGTCGTCCGCCACGCGCAGCTGGTCCCCCAGTACCCTCCGCCCGCGAACGTGAGCCTCTTCAAGGGCTTTGCTAATGGCAAGCGTCTACACGGCGTATAGCAAGGGTTACCTATCAGATAAACAAGGGGTATGCAGCGAGAACGGGACCATTACCCTCATCTCGGAGGCCCCCAATGCGAGCGCCAAGAGGTCGCCCCCGCAGGAATGCAGCGCCTGTCGATCTAGGCGAGCGCCAGCATACTCTGCCACCTCGTTCCAGGCGCGAAGCGCCTCCCACCAAGGTACGAAGTCGGAGACGTCAGGCCCTACAACCCCTGCCCTAGTGCCTTACGGAGCAGTTGGGGCACACACAGGCCCCGGCTCAACCAGGCCGGCGACATCACGGGGCCCCCCATTGCTCGATTCTTGCCCTCGTTTGGGAGACCTTGTCTCGCCTGGCGTCGATGGAATAAGCGAGCAAATCGGGGAGAGTTTTACGAAGTCGCGCGACGAAAACGAACTACGCCTACCTCCGGTCACCTCTGCCGCGACCTCCACCTGGGTTGGGAGCGCCCCGCTGGCCTGAGGTGCGACAACCCTCCCGGCTTCAGAAGCATCCCCGCTAGCCGTCAGGGCCGTAGTCACCGGACCCGCCACACTGAATCGGCCCCGGGAAGATGGCGGCGATTGCACCCGAGGCCGTTTTGCCTTCGGAGTCGTGGGTGAAGCCTCCGTGGCTACCTCAGCAGCCGCGGAAGCCGCCGTTAGCGACAGCGCAGCGGCTGCCGCGGGAGGCGACGAGGCGTCATCTTCGAGAACGGCGGGGCACATGCTTGCCGCCTGGCCACCGGATACGGCCTCGTCGGGAGTTACGCGACCCCCCGAACCGGTCGGTCTGAGCCCAGCGCTCGTCTCGCCCCCCATCCTCACGTCCTCGACCGGCGGCACGGCCGGCGAACTAAGGGCAATAACCACCGACGGGACCCCGCTTCGAGAAGATGGCACTGCCACCGTCGCACCGCTCGGTGATCCCGCAGGCACTGGGCGCTCCGGCACGGGGATCTCCAAGGCCTCGCACACCCGATTAATCCGCCCCTGCCTCGCTAGGAAATTCACGGACTCGCGGGCCTTGTGCTCCTCCACCGTGTACGGCCCAAGTATCGCAGCTACGGCGCATTCCGCATCTTCCAACCGGCGTACTGCAGGCATAAGCGGAGGGTCATACCTAGGGGTTTGCAACCACCCACGTGGTACTTGGCATATCGCAGGGACACTTACAGGGCGCGGAGGGCCTATGAAGTGAAGACACCCCCGGGTGGAGGCCGTCCTTCCGATCGGGCCCTCGCTGCTCATATTTCCAGTTGCAAGCAAGCGGGGATATCCCGTACATGGTGAACTCCTCCGCGAGGTCACGCATGTTGAACCGGAGTGCGACCCCAGCAAGTCTCCGCGCCTGCTGCTCATCGCCAGGCCGAGGCGTCACACTCGGACAGCGGTCGAATGACATTGGCTCTCCACGGCTCCAGAGGCCGCTCGTGCTCGTCATGGTGTAGTAGAACCACCGCCGTGTCCAGCCGGTCTCCCACTTTTCCCGCATAGCCAACGCGGGAAACAGGTGCGAGCACTCCGGCCTTAGCACGAAGTCCACACCGCCGAAGTTCGAGTAAGCCCCCCCTTCTACTCTCCTCGGGTGGCACCACGCGTCGTGCAGAATGGCGAACAGCTCGGCGCGGGGGCGCGTACCCTCCGTCCGCATCGCCCACGTGAAGATGGCCAACCGTACGATCGCGGCCGGAGTTAGCTGCGCTAGCTCCAACCCATACGCTCGCAGCACTTCACGAACAAGGTGTGTCGCGGGGATCCAGAGCCCAGCGTCGAAGAATGCCACGAAGACGATCGCCTCCGACTCCCCCGGGTTCGGCTCCGCTTCGTCACGCCCGGGTAGGCGAGCCCCGGCACGCTCCTCCAGCTTCTTCTCCTGCAGAAGGGTCCGGAGGGTCTCCTCCGTGATGCGGCTCCGCCCCAGCACACGGGAGCAGCGACCTTTGGACCTTTTCACGGCATCCTAGTGCTGGGGAGTTTGCTTCCTGTCGCGTGGAATCAGGCAGTACTCCGCCGGTGGTGGCGTCAGGCAGCGCTGGCTAGACGAGGCGCTCTCGCTAAGGCGACGCGCAAGGTCGTCAAGGGCGGCACCCGTGCTAACTGGGAGGTCGTCGCGCGCAGCCATCTCTCTCACGGTGGCGGGCAGGCGCGAAGGCAAGGTTAGCAGCAGGGGGTGCAAGAGGAGTAGCAAGGAACGCACAAGCGATCAAGCAGCCAAGGGGAACGACTGCACGCCCACAGGGGCGGATTATAAAGCCCCTCGTCTCCCCTACAGGCAGAAGATCGAGCGACAGAATGACAGCGGTTCGGCTACCCACGATCGGGCAGTGCAACCGCTGGAAACCGCGGCAGGCGGCGGTAGGTGGCTGCTCAGCGCCCAATGCACCCATACGCTTCCGCCGCGTGGCTACCTTTCCTGGGGAAGAGGCGAACGGCCGCGGTCGTGGGAACGCTGGCACCCCACGACGCTCCAATTACAGCCGGCCACGTGCCCACATCCAGTGCGGGGCAGGCGGGGCAGCCGTGCCAGCCTACCCCTGACAAAGGCCGGCGCGATTCCAGGTGTCATTAAAGTGCACTCCCGGACCAAGCAACCATCTTCCCGCGCGGGCGCCACATCGCGCGACGCATTTTCCGAGACTCGGCCGCCAAGGGCAGCCGACCAAGCCGGCTTCGCCCGTAAATATCTGGAGCACGAGGTAGGGCATGCCCGAACCCCGGTCCGGTCAAAGCCCTCGGCCTACTCAGTGTCTTCGACCTCGAAGCCGCGCCCGCCCCGGGTGCGGGCGACGGCCCTCGCATAAGCACGACCTCGGCCCCGTCGAAGCCTTCAGACTTCCCGGCGCCTGCGGCCTCGAGGCCGCGCGAGCTTCGGGACCCGAAGACAGCCCTCGCACAAGCACAGATGGACGTGCGAACTATCCAAGTCATCAAAGCATCACAGGCCGATGGGACGGAGGGGGCCAAAGGACCCAACGGCATGGCTTCGGCCCGTGAAGCCCTTCACCATGAGAGGCTCCTGTTGTAGGGGTGGCCCCCACCTAAGCCCAGTAGGCCTGTTAGGTCCGAAACAGGACATGTGTAATGACATAAGAGCCCCCGAGGGGAATACTCATGTGTAAGGGTATAACTGTACAAACACTCCCCATATGAATATATATGTGGCATAGGCCACGGGAGGAAGGCTCCAAGCCATTCATTTTACTCAACTCTCCACTACCACTCTCTCTCTGTTTGGTCTGTAACCACAACAGTTACTAATTGAGAGTCAAGTGCATGTCAATTGTTTGTGGATCGATTACTTTGTTTTTTTGGTGTGCAGGTGCTTTTATGATTGTTTGTAGCCAGTGGCAGGACCGAGGTTGTGGAAGGAGTCCTGAGGCCATGGTGTGTTGCGTAAGTCCAAGTGGAGCAACATCTCAAGCCGAGAAGCACGAAGAAAGACAAGGATCGTATAGAGGCAATGCGTGTATGTGGTGTGTCAATTGAATTTGTGCGTTTCAAGTGGTGATGTTCCTTAGAGCAAGCGTATGATCTTGTTGGGAAGGCATTGGCTATCATGGACTATGGTGTGATATTAGTGTGCCATGGGACTTGTGTGTTTCAAGTGGTGACGGCCTCGGTGTAGACGTACGATCTTAGAGACAAGTCATGGGTATAGCATCATTAATGAAGAACGATGGGTGGCAATTTTGAAAATTATCCAATACTGAATAGAGTGGCGATTCACAAAACCACAGTACTAACCTAAGTGGTTTAGTTCACATCTTTGTAGATAAAATGCATTATCAGGCTTGTGGAGCCTTTGGGAAGTCACGCTTTGAAAGTGTGCAAGTGTGTGTGAGTACAAATCCTATTTGTGTGCGGGTTACCGGGTTTCCCCATACGTAAGTAGTGTGATCTACTAAGGAGTGGCTAGTTCTTAGGATTAAGTGAGAGGTGAGGATCCTCCACTACATAAGCCCTTTGTGTTGTGTTGTTAGATGTATGCCTCTTGAGACTTAAGAGATTAGTGTTAGGGTTTTCTTGTGTTGGAGCTTTTTGGGTGTCTGCCTAGGCTTAGAGCTCTGCTATCCTGAGGGAAACATTCATCTTCAAGTGAAATGAACATTCAAACTTTGCCCAAGTGAGTTATGCCATGGATCCCCTCTTATGCTTTTGATTTGCTTGGCTTTTTTATTTAGATTTCTCTTTTCTGGTGTCAAGGATGTGTAAGAGGTGAAGATATCTCCTGAAGATAAGATTCTATCCATTTAGGCATGATCTAGACGAAATTCTTGAGTTTGCTCGATTTTCCTCAAGAGGGAGGTGATTGGGGTTTTGCTGTTTTGGGTATTTTTGGTTGAATTCATGGTATGATTTAGTTTACTATGATATGTGAGAACCTATCTAGGGTCACCTATATCATCTTGGACTCATGAGCAAGAGCAGATCGAGATCTCCCATTCTGGTGCCTGATTTTGGTGCACTCTTCACTCAAATAGGAAAAGTTTAGATCTTTGGCAATGATTCTCTTAATCGTTAATTGGAATAGGTTCTTGACATTCTAATGAAGGTGCATGCCATGTTTCAAGTCATTTGGACCAACGGATCAAAAGTTCCACATTTTTTATCAAAAGAACTTCCTTTAAATCATATATAGATAGATGAGATCTTATCTCCAGGAGATATCTCTACCTCTTACACATCCTTGGCACCAGGAAAGATCAAGAAGAAAGAAATTTAAACAAGAAAGCTAAGCAAATCAAAAGCATAAGAGCAAATACATGGTATAACTCACTTGGGCAAACTTGGATGTTCATTTCACTTGAAGGGAAAAGTTTTACAACCAATCCCTCAAAATACCTGAGCTCTAAGTCTAGAGCACACACACAAAAGGTTCTACACATGGAAACCCTAACCCACAACGGTCATATCGCAACTCGAGGCTAGTATGACTGGTGCTATTAGAGAGCACAAGTCACAAGGCTATTTTTTGCAAAAAAATTGAACTCAATTAACAAAAGCAAAGCACAAGGAATGTCAAATACTCATCACTCTCATGGAGCTGCCACCACATGTTCTTACAATCTCCACCTTGATGTGTAATTTGACAAACACTCAAAAGGCAAGAATTTGAGTTTGAATTTTGGACATTTAAAGCAAACAAGTTGCAAGAGCTACTAGTAGTCCAGATTTAAGAGAAAGAAGGAATATGACTACAGTGGTAAGATGCGGAATAGTGATAAGACCAAGAAAGAGCAAGTTTTCAACAAAAGCTCCAATCCACACCTAAAGCACCTCAAATAGCATAGTCTTGCTCATTTTCCAAATAAAAAATTATTCATCGTGACTAATGTCATAGCAAGGTAAAGCATAAAAGAGCAAATGAGAACAAATGTAGCACCATTTGAAAACAAAAGGACAATTAAGACTCAAAATGCATTTTTCTCACATAGAAGATCATTTTTCTCTAATGCATTTTCTCGCTTTTTAATCTTTCTAAGCATTCTCCACCTTAGAAAAATATTCTCCCTCAATATGAAAAAATTCACCCTTTTTACTACTACCGAAATTTGTCTTAATCTTTCTCCCTCTTTTGGCAAAATAGTTATCAAGAGCAAGGGCCTATGAAGCTCACTACCACCCCCCGTCAAATGAGCATGAAAACAATTAAAAACAACAAGGGAGCAAGAAGGAACATGTATACATGAATGAAAATGCACAACCTAAAAGAGAGTTTTGAAAATCATCCAAAGTGAGGTTCAAGCTAAATAGAGACCACTTAAAGCCATATACAACCAATCTAGGCAAGATATCACAATTTTGAGTATTCAATTTGATTTTAAGTTAAGCAAGGCTTCAAAATGATAAGTCCAACCCAAGGTATCCAAGTATGAGCTTACCCATATCAAAAAGGCTAAATTGAATCAAGAAGCTCAAATTGAACCAATTAAAGTGTTAGAAGTTCAATTTTAACCAATTATGCTCAAGCACTAGTTAAAAGCCCATTTTGAAATTTTAAAGATCATTTAGGCCTTATCTTAACAAAGCAAGTCCTGGATTGGGAGCTATCCACAACTACCTCCGAAATTTTGACCTATGATCACAATTTTTATGGTCTTTCTTAGTAAAGCAAGTCCTAGACTAGAAACTAATTACAACTATCTCCTGAGTTTCAGTCAATTTAAATTAAATTCATTTTCATTGATCTCATGCCATTATCGGCCATCTCAAGTATTACACTTAAAAGAATGGTCTTGGTTATACAAAACTCCCCTGAGTTCATGCCAAATGAATTACAAGCAGTCTTATAAAGAAGGATTGCTGAGATACCAATTTTAGAAATTCAAGATACCACATGCAAGCATTCATGATTTTGCACAAAAGAGGCCATTTTATTAATTTAGGTACTAGTTCAATAAGCAAGACATGCTTTAACAATGAACTAGCAAAGCACTAAATAAAGCTCAATATAAGATTCAAGGTTGAATAGAGCATTATTGACATGGCATATATCATAAAAGGATCAATAGAGAGTAACTAGTCAAAAGATCCATCCTTCCAAACTTAAAAGATACCAATTATGGAAATTGATAGCACTTGTGTATTTTAGTTCAAGTTTGCAAATTAAGCTAGCAAGGTAAATATTTAATCATACATATAAAAGCAAGACAAAGTTAATTAAGTAGGCATAACATGGCCATGAGCAATATCAAGTTAAAATTACATCACAAATAAGTAATAGTCAAAGCTTGAATCTAAATGCATATTTTACAATGCAATGCTATGGATGCATGATGCAAAAAGGAAACACAAAAATAAAATTCCCATATCTACAAGAATCACTTGCGAAAGCAAAAGCTAAAAGTAAGAAAAGGAAAAATTCTTGCAAGAAGGAAACCTCTACACAACATGGTCTCTAGCCTAAGAAAAACTTACTGCTAAGGAGCAAATCTACCATACTAGTTATCCCTATCACTAGATGCTAATGTGAAAAAAGTAAGCTCGACATAGATAGAGTAAGAGATGGTCTCTAGCCTAAGAAAAACTTACTGCTAAGGAGCAAATCTACCATACTAGCTATCCCTATCACTAGACGCTAATGTGAAAAAAGTAAGTTCAACATAGATAGAGTAAGAGATTATAGAGAAACTAGTATAGAAGAGGAGTGTGTAAGAAAAACATATGACAAAAAGTGTGACACACACACTGAACTGACCTAAACACCCTGTAACTCCCAAATGCTATGCAATAATGAATTTGGAAGCAGTGAATTGATAAAGGTCAAATATAGAACTAGTGTCACACCGCTTGGTGGTGAGATGTAGTCAAAACTGAGCAAACTACATCCTCAGAAGTGAAAACCACTATCGAATGCCCAAAGTGAGGTAGGAGATCCAAAGAGATTGATATGATCCACATTAGGGGTGCAAACGGGTCGGATTCGGATGGATATTGCTGTTACCATATCCTAACCCATATTTTTTCTCCGGATTCGGTACCAATCGAATTCGGTACCAATCGGATTCGGTGCCGGATCGGTCGGGATTAACCCGACCCGTTTGCACCCCTACTTGTTTGTAAGGAATGCATGTAGTACAGCAAATGGAGTAGGAGGACGTACTGTCAAGAACTTGATGTTACTACTTAATAGCTGATATGGAAGATTTTATTTTACCATTGCAAAAGAAAATGAAACGTCAAATAGTAGCACTAACCTGAAATCAAACTTGAAGACGTATCGGATTCGGACGGATATTACTGTTACCATATCCTAACCCATATTTTTTCTCCGGATTCGATACCAATCGAATTCGGTACCAATCGGATTCGGTGCAGGATCGGTTGGGATTAACCCGACCCGTTTGCACCCCTAATCCACATGATCTCCTCTCCACTGTAAAGCCTACATCAAAGAGATAGAAGAAACCTATGACTCGGTACTAGAGTTAGTAATATAAGATCTAGGAATCTAGTACTAAGACACACGATTGGTAGGAAAAGCTCCAAAGCGTGGATTAGCATGATATGCAACAGAACTCGTCCTAGGGATACCAAACCCCATTCAAATCCTCGCCGTGAACCAAAATTATGAAAATCCTATCTAGGGGTAGCTCTAGACCTAAACTCACTCTCATGGAACCTAGAACCATATTGCTCTCTAAAGCCACCAAAAGAATTAAAGAATCCATCTACAAAGTGAGGTTTAGAGGAAACTCTAGGAATACTAGCTAGACGGGGCTGATCCTAAATGCTACTCAAAACTCTAGCATGGTCACAACACAATTTCTTGACCCACCTAAAATATAACTCTATGATGTGGCTATTCTTCTTACAAAAGGTTCAATGGTATTTGACCTTTTGAGAGGGTCATACCTGATAAAGTAGACGCATCTACATTGATAGAAGAGAACTAGACAAATCTTGTAGACTCGAATACAATCTTGGTAGGCTTAGGAGGGGCAATATAAAATTTTCACTCTTAACTACTCTGAAAACCTTCGGAGGATGACTCTTGAAATGCTCACATGGTTGAACCCTAAACATCAATTGGCTTTGCTAACCTTGGATTGGTCTAAGATTATGTTTAGGTTCTTTTTTCCACTAGAGAACTTCTCGAGGGTTTTTTTTTTGCAAATAATCATTTTTCTTAGCTAAAGTAACACAAGACCCACAAGCTTGGCTCTTAATAACTCTAGCGTATCCATCCTTGTGCATAGCCACTTCGAGCTTCAAAGCCAAGACACACAAGATACATCCTTGATTCTATAAAGCTACTCATCAAACTTTATTGTAAAAGACTCATACATGTCATCTACATCTTGTACAATTTTAGCACAGAAAGCATAAGCTATTAGAGTAATAGTATCAATATTTGATGCAAGAACAAGAGCAATAGATTCTTTACCCCTTTTGTCTTCCAATATTTTTGTGTGGGCTTCAATTTTAGAAGTAAGCTTAGGGTAAATTTCACAAGTTCCAGCTCTAACACAATTAAGCTGGTCAATTAGTTCCTTCAATTTTTCTTTCCTAAACTCACAATAAGCACAAGAATACTCAAAATTGAATTGAAGCAATTTTTCAATTTGCATGACAAGTTTCTATTCCAATTCATCACAACTCAAGTATGGCAAAGTACTAGCTCTAGAAATGTCCCCAGCTCCTAAGCAACTAGAACATGGACTAGCTTTGATGTTAACAATTTTAGTTATAGTATTTTCTAGTTGTTCTAACAAAGATAACTCAGAAGATCTCAACTTATCAATTGTAGCATACAAATAAGTGCAAGAATTACAATTGTCAATATCAAGAATAGTAGTTCTAAGCCTATCCATTTGCAAGACTAGGAGCTCATTCTTAGCTTTATGCTTATCATTTCTTTTTACTAATTGTTCCAAGTGCTTAATTTGCTTTACATGATCAGTTGCTAATTTATCATATTTGAGTATAAGAGAGTCAAAAGAACCTATCTCATCATCATTATCCTCAATGTAGGAACATCCTTGTCATGCCTGCTGTCAGAATCAACATCGCGAGCAAGCATGAGGCACAACCCACAGTCCGATGAGTCAAAGGAATCTACCTGCTCATCGCTTGAAGTTATATGATCAAATTGCTCATGTCTTGATCATTGAGAACTGTGAGCAACGACATGGTCATCTTTCTGATTGCGTCGTTGTGCTTGAAAGGTATATGAGACATCTTGTTGTAATCCTTCTTGCACTCCTTTCTCTCATGATCATCAACATCCCTATTCACAAAGTTAGAACCATGAGCACGAAAAGGACCCGTCTCACTAGACTTGAAGAAAATTGGACCGCCTCTCCTATGCTCTCTTGCTTTGTAATAGGCATGGGTGAATCGGCTAATGATGAGGGCTAGATAATCTATGGGAATATTTTCAAGTTGCTCATCGATCATGCCTTAGAAATAGGAAAAGGAAAAGCTAGAAGACACTGATGAGGATATAATAATCCTCATTTTATTATTTACCTATAAATAATATTATTACGTTATTGTACACCTTAAAGTATACCCTATATTTATAAAGGAGAGACTTAGCCATGTGGTCATAAGCCTTTCTATAATCACTCCTTGGTCGTAAGTCTTTCCACTATTGCTTTATGATCGCAAGTCTTTTCCATAAACATGACATAGTCGTAAGTCGCTCTATGACCACCCTATGATCGTATATTATTCTACGGCTAGCTTAACTTCGACTAGCTTATCTATGGCAACCTGTTACGTTACAGGTCTGTCTGACAAGGTGGTTAATGCACGTAGTTAATTCTCTGGAACAACTGCACATAACTTCTCCCTGCCCTTAGTGATAACCACCCAACAGCAAGGAAATACCATGTCTCTGATAATAACTTCCGTCAAACGATTACCATACAAAATGTTAAGGCGTCTCTTGGCATGGAGCAACCGCCACCTCTAAGTACGTTATATACGGGCTAACATCAGGGAGAAAGGGCAAGCAACATAGAATCGAGGAGCGCAAGACATTCTACGTTAGTCTTTCCTTGATTGTAATCAGAGCATTCAGTATAGCCATACAGGAGTAGGGTTATTATTCTCTATAGAGAAGGCTCAAACATGCATAAAATCCTTTTGTCTTTTTCTGTGTGTGGTCAGTGGTTTGAAAGATTCCCCAAACCAAATAATCATACTACGAAAGATCGATACTAAAGCATCGACATAAATATTCTCACAAAAAGTGTCATTCTTGATAGGATCAATCACAAGCCATCGTCTGTAGACTTTTGGACTTCTTGGCTATGACACCTATTTCATGGGTCTTAAACAATGAATATAGCTTATCCATAGTCATAGTTACCAAGTCTGCCTTGTCACTGATGAATGTGACTTTTATTTCCTAAACACTCATGTCAAGAGCACTCAAGGCATAAGCCGTACTCAATAGCAAACTCAAAGAATTTCCTCTAGATCATGCATAGATGGATGAGATATTAACTCCAGGTGATATCTCCACCTCTTGCACATCTTTGGAACTATGAAAGATCAAGTAGAAAGAAATCCGAATAAGAAAGCTAAGCAAATCAAAAACACAAGAGGGGATACATGACACAACTCACTTGGGCAAATTTTGGATATTTATTTCACTTGGAGATGAAAGTTTTATAGCCAATCCCTTAGAATAGCTAAGCTCTAAGCCTACAACACACACACAAAAAGCTCTACACTTGGAAACCTAAACCCTAGAATCCTTGGAGAGACTTACCTCTCACAACTCAACATAAGGCTTATATAGTGGAGACTCATCACCTCACACCAAACCCTAACCAACATATCCTTAGTGGATCACACTGCTTACACAAAGGAAAACTCGATAACCTACACACAAATGAGCTTTGTATTGCACACATTTGCACGCTTTTCAAATTGCGACTTCTCAAATGCTCCAATAGACCAATAAGACATTCCACCCACAAAAACATGACTTAACTACTTAGACCAGTGCTGTTGTTTTGCAAACCACCACTCCATCTGGTATTGGACAATTTCCATAATTGCAACCCACCAGTCTTCACGACAACACAATGCCCATGACTTTTTTGCCAAGATTGCACACCTGCACTGAGGCCGTCACCACTTAAAATGCACAAGATCAATTGGCACACCACATGCATGCATTGTCTCCTCATGATTCTTGTCTTTCTCTTGTGCTTTCGGCTTGAGATGATGCTCCACTCGGACTTACACAACACTCTATGGTCTCCAAGCCTCGATCTTGCTGCTGACCATAATCCATCATCAAAGAGCATGCACATCAAATACAAAGCAATTGATCTGAGCACAAATGACATGCATTTAACTCTCAATTAGCAAAACATATACATGGACCTATGCCATGACTAACCTTATATGGAAACCTCATTACTAACACTTGCATAGACATACCATGACTAACACCTACTCGGACTCTTACTGTGACTAACATCCAAAACTAGAACCACTCAGCAACTAGACAGAGGGCCGACTTGACCGCAGCCACTAGGCCGGTCAGACTGCTAGGCAATGCTGCTCTAACCACCACCTCATAGAGGTCAGACCACCACTTTTAGGATCAAGAATGACCAACTAGAAGGGGAGAGTGAATAGGAGGTTTCTAAAATTTAAACCTTAATTGACAATTCTAACAAGAATAAGCTAATACAAGATTCTAGCACATGTCAAGAACTAAATTCTAAGTTTTCACTAAAGCACCTGAAGGTTATGCTACGGTGGAGGATTTCCAAATCCAGCTAGCGTGCGAGCGTCTAGGGGCTACCAGGAGTCTACCGAGGGGGTTGGTGCGTCGAAGAAGCTCTGGAGCGGCCAAATAGCGAAAAGCAGTGGTGGCGCAGACTTCATCCATGGTGACGGTGCTCCATGGCTGGGAATAGCTGAAAGTGATGATGTTGACATGCGTCATTTTTATATATATTTACCTGTCATTTTACCCACATATTTTTCACATTTCGAGATCATTTATCATTATTTACACGCTTTTCTATAATTAATTTCTCAATTTGGATCATTTTATATTTTTTGTAATTTTTGCAAGCCGACGCGATCAAGGCGCCTAAATGACAAATTTATCATTTTAGGACTACTTCGTAGAGATGTACACGTCGTCTCAAACACGTAGGATCAAACCATGAAGAAAACGAAGCTCTGGAGGTCTAATTCAGAAGAAATCAAGTGGGAGAAGGACTTGATTGCAATTCTTGTAAACCTGGAGGGCTAAATCACAAAATTGCCAATTCCCCAATCTCCTCATAACCCTAGCGGCCGCTTGGGGAGAAAACTGAGCCCGGTTCATTCTTTCTTCTCCCCTTCGCCTTCTTGCCCTTCCCCCATTCTCCTCCACATCCGGTCGTTGGCGAGCGCTGGGCCGCAGCTCGTCGGCGCGCCATCACATCACCGCCACCACTCCTCTCCTCCCTTTGGCCACCTCCTTCTCCACCACTCACTGCTACACGCCACCCCTATTCCTTCTTCGGCTGCCTCCCTTCTTTACTCCACCACCCACCTCAGCGTTGCATCCTCCATTAGCGCCACCCCCTTCTCCTTCGCTACCAATTGGCTGCCCTATCCTTCACCGCGTGCCACCCTACCACCTCTCATCCTCCTTCTCTGGTCCTACTGCATCTCCTAGTGCAAGCCACCACATCTCCACTTTCCTCTTCTTCCTTGGCCTCCATTTGCTCCGATCTTCCTCTCCTACCTCGGCTGCCCTACTCACCTCACCTCCAGCCGTCACCTCTCTTCTTCCCTTGCCTCCCCTTTGCTCCTCCTCCTTCTACTGCTCCATCTCCACCTTCGTGCCTCCCATCTGCCACCAGCTCACCATCGATCTCCTCTGCAGCACCAACACCGACAACATCAACATCTTCCCCAAATCCGGCTACTTCCTCTACAACCTCTGCCACTCCCTGCAGTCTCCCTCTAGTGAGCCGCCAAGTCCTCTCCCGAGATCCACCAAGTGCCGGGTCGTAGCTCTCCATCGCCACCGACGCTGGCAAGCTCTGATTCTTCTTTACCAACCCTGATTGCTGCTACTACCTCCCATCTGCTACAGCCTCTTCCTCGGTTTACCTCCAATTCCTCTCCCTCTCTTGTTGCTTTTCTTAATAACTGCTCAATTTAACCGATAATGGTCTACTGTTAGTTTGTGATTTGCTATAGTGAGACGTGAACTATGATGTATGCATCTGATTATGCTCTATTAATTTGTTCCAAAATTGCTATATGTTCATTTTTCCAATAGTTTAATTCTAGCATTTGTGTTTGTTTGCTATCTATTATGGTGTTGTGATCTTGTGTTAGTCATTTAATTGTTATCTGTGATCAATATTTGTTGATGAGTAATTAGTTGTAGTCGCTATTTAGTTTTTATGTGTAAGAAGTTAACTTGTGAGTTGTGCTTGTGTTCAGTGATCTGTTAGTCCAGTATCTGTGTTTGCCTTTGTGTTGTCCTACACGGATTAGCTAGCCGGCGACCGTCTCCCTTCCCTTTGCTGTCTCGACCCCCTCGTTGTTTCTAGACTCCCTCTTTTCTCCTTTCTATGGTCTGTCGATGGTTAGGTCATGCGTGCGTTCATCGTAGTTCTATGTTGGTGTTATCATGTGCCACCGTCGTCTAGTTAGCCATCAACCATTTTATCCCTCTTTCTCTCTTGACTCCCTCCATGCTTCTAGACTCCTCTAGTGCTTCTCGACTTCCTCCTTCTGTCTCACGATTAGTAGTTAGTTAGTTAGGTCATCGGTCAGTAATCGTGTTCGTTCGTGTAGTCGTCATTGTCATTCATGCATCATTCATGTAGTCAGTCATCGTGTAGTTCATTCGGTCATACAACATCCATTCGTGCGGTCATTCGTCCTGTCGTCCTTTGATTGTTTAGTTAGCTTGTCATTTCGTCCGTGCGAATTAGAGTTCGTTCAATAGTTAGTTTGTTCGATCGATTCAGTAGTTGTTTTAGGTTTTGTTTTCTCCCCCCATTTCCATTGACCTAGCTTTAGCTGAGCATTGGTAGTCTTAGTCTAGTCCCTGTGGAGAACACAAAACTCACTGCTATTTCAGTGGCAACCCGTGCACTTGCAGGTGTGCTATTTTTGCACAATCAAATGCATGAGCTCAGGTAAGAGTCAAGGATGCTCTGAGGGAGAAGAATTAGGCTGGATCTCACCAGAGAAAAAGAATGGCTAGCGGTGACACTCCTAGCTGGAGATGAAGACGATGGCTCAATCCCAATTAGCGTCTATGTGAATCACAAAATGAAATGAGGGGAAATGCTCTAGGGGATGTGTGACACAAAGTGACGTAGTTAGAGAGACAAGAGGTCCACTAGAGAGCTTAGGCCATTGTGGAGCTTGGCGGAGCACGCTCATCGATGCTGAGGGAGATGGTGTGTTTTGGGCGAAAGGAAGGGCTAAAAGCTCGGTTTCTCGTGGAAATGAAGTGAGGGTGAGATGAAGAAGACTATGGCACAATTGAGGGTGCTTTATTGGGATGAGATAGCTGAGATTGCTTTACGAGTTTCTCATGAGCAAGGCGGAGCTGGCGTGGCTCGATTCTTCTCATCGGTGCACGACACGCAAAAGAAACAAGGGTGGGGGAGACTCGACGCAGCAATGCAATGGGTCAGCAGTAGTAGATGCGAAGCTATCGGTGTGGTATCAAAACCTGGCAACATCAGCCATGGTGGAGCTGTTACGAGCTTCGAAGGTGGAAGATGAGTCCTGCGGCTAGGCCTGACACGTCAGCAAGCGAAGGTAAGATGGCCTCATGAGTGGGGTCAGGTCCTACTCATTAGCGTCATGATATAAATGGGCAGGGAGAAAATGGGTTTTCAAAACTACACCTTCGCAAATGGAAAGCGGAAAGGATAAGTGAGTAAAAGCTTATTTGGTTCGGCTGATAGCTTTGTGAAAATTTAAACATATCAAACGAGCTCCAAAAATTATGAAAGTTTTTGTGGAGGCTCCTAACATAGTGTAGATTGTTTTCGAAAAATCTTTGAAGGCTGCTATTTTGTGTAACATGAACTAATTTAATTTGAATAATTTAAGGAATATGCTCAAATTTTCATTTACGGTGCCATGATCTTATTTTTGAGTTTTTAATATGATTTCTATTGTAAATTCTCCAAGGCCACTTTATTGATCTATATATGCACGCACCTAGGTTACCTGCAAAGTCTAAGGGTTTATTCTTTTGGCTGTATCTTATAGCTTTTGGCTATAGTTTATTAGTCTAATAAATAGTAATTGCTTAGAGAAGCTAAAAACCAACATATCAAGGAAAAACTAAAAAGAACAAGGACAAACTCTTGTAACACTTTGACTAATCCCATCCACCCCTAACCACAAAATCACCTGGCATATATGGCATAAGTCAAGCAGAGCACAATGTACTCAAGACCAGTTTGGCAGGACTATTCTTAAAACATAACAACCATCAACATCATCTGATCACCCGCATCTTTTGCCCCTAAAATTCTTGCTTTTAGCATGAATTAACACGTGCACACTCACAAATTAAAGGGCAAACAAAACAACATTTTCTTTAATTCATAGATTGCTTGAAACTTCCTTTTTCATTTACAGTATATAAGTGCCAAAGCCTTAATGGAAGTACAGAATGACAGGGAAAAAAGATTCTACTAAATTACTACCCCACAAGCACTCTCTTTTACTCCTAGCTTTTATTATTGTACTTCTCTTGCTAGTGTGAATTCTTCATGAACATCACATCACACTACGCTAATGCAGCTCCAAGGAAATTAACCAGAGAAGCAGTAGTAATTAACACAAATAACTGCCCTGCTTAGTTCAGTTATTAAAACAGTGAGTTTAATTTACAGGGGTTAATTGGTAAACTAGAAGAGCTCAAGCTTGTTCCATGCCTCCTGATCAAATGCAGCGCTAACCCTCTGGTATTGGTAAGCGTTGAAGGTGTCCTCGTACACCGGCGCCGCCGGCGGCTGCACCAGGCAGTCGTCCCACGGCCACTCCATGATCATGTCGTCCAGCCCAATCAGGTACATGGTGTCCGGCCACTCCATGATCGGGAACAACGTGTCTTCGTCGCAGCTGGTCGACGCCGACGACGAGGACGACGCCGAGGTGGAGTAAGACGTCGTCGGTGCCGATGCGGCGGCGCACGTTGATGTTGGCGGCGGCGGCTGGTCGCACAATGGCACCATGATCTCGTCCGGGTGGATCATGGGCACCTCGTCGGTGCAGAAGGCAGGGGACTTCCTGAGGAGGTACTCCTCGGCGTGCTGGTCCGCGGTCGCCGTCTCCGCCTCCGTATTCTTCTCCTCTAGATGCTTCTGCTCCGGCGGCGGCCCTTGAATCCCCGGCGAGTCGCCGGCGAGCGGTGGATGCCGGTCGTGCTGCTGCTGCGGGGGAAGGGGCTTGTGGGTGAGTGGGTCGATCCCCATCTTCTTGAGCTTCTTCTTGATGTGGGTGTTCCAGTGGTTCTTGATCTCGTTGTCCGTCCGCCCTGGCAGGTGGGACGCGATCTTGGACCACCTAACAATTTTTTGAAAAATATAAATAAACAATTTTAATTGTAGCCTGACTGGTGAACATATATATATATATATATATATATATATATATATATATATATATATATATATATATATATATATATATATATATATATATATATATATATATATATATATATATACACGTTAATTTACAATTAGAAGAATTGCGATAATGGTATAGTAGTAGTACCTGTTGCCCAATTGGGCATGCAGGTCGATGACGAGCTTCTCCTCGGTGTCGGAGAGCAGCCCCCTCTTGAGGTCCGGCCGCAGGTAGTTCGTCCATCGAAGCCGGCAGCTCTTCCCGCACCGCAGAAGCCCTGTTTGCGCAAACATAAATGTCAAAATTTTCAGCAACAGAACCCAAAAAAAAATGGCGCAACCGGGACCGCGGTTCCAGGGGATCAATCCGGTAGATGACCGACGAGGCACGCACGCACGTACCGGCGAGTTTGGGCACGGCGCGCCAGCAGCATTGGCCATTGCTGAGGATGAAGTTGATGAGCTTCTGGTCCTCCTCCGCCGTCCACGGCCCCTTCTTCAGCCCCACCTTGTCGCAGCACGGCTGCCTCCCCATTGCTGCTGCGGCTTCCTCCCAAAATTGATTTGCAGCCAAGCGATCAAGAACAAGCTAGCAGCTCACAAGGCAGGTGCGTGATTGATCAGGAACTAAGAACAAGCAATGGCGGCACAGGCTTGGATCGTGAGTTGAGATGGATGAGGAGTACTAAGGGCAATCCTCACCTTCCTTTATATGGGAAAAGAGGGGGGACATGACAGCCAGCAGCTAGCCAGCAACTAACTACCACTTGTAGTAATCACAAAGGTCGTGTAGTGTTAGTGTACTCGCGTCATGCGTGTGCGATGTGGAGTTCAAGCCTTCTATCCATGCATACGTGTCGCGGCGGTGAGGCTGAGCGGCGGGCCCACGGCGGGCGTCGGCAGTGCTGCCGGGGGAACCTACGTGCCACCATGAGGCCTGAGCTTCTGCTCATGGGTCCCTTTTGCTTGCTTTGCAGTTGCAAGTGCTGCACTACAAAGCTTCCGTGCTTTCCCTTTTGTGTTTAACAAAATTATCCTCGGTCCATCATTCGTTTTTTCCCCGGGTTTTTACGGGAAAATTTCACCGCCGACTGTTTTACCTACAGTCTTCTGTTTGTCGGATTACGCGGTTGTTGTGAAACTTGATCTCTGCGAGTGTTCAGTATTGTTCTAGAGCTTCAAATATCGCGTACAAGGGATACTTCCTTGCTGTCCTAGCAAGGAAAAAAATTCCATTCCTTTTTTTCTGAAAATAATAAGGTATTGCGACGGAATGCGCGTATATATTGCATATGAAGCATTGGTCAGCAATTCAGAGGTTTGTAGCCGCAGTCAGCTCTACTTGGTGGACAAAATTTTGGCAGCCAGCAGGCTGCAAATTTTGAATGATGCCATTGCATATAAAGGCCAACATTTTCGCTCCTTGTCAACATATGGAACTCCCCATGACATCACAGAAATGAAGTGCTCACAAGTTTGTGCTTGCTAGCTCCAAACATTCTGAATCCTGTCCTTAACAAACAGATTGTGAATCCTGCCTGGACAGCGGCGGATTTGGAACTGAATTGGATTGGTTAAATATGACATAGACGGTGCACATAAGTTTGAGGGGTAAAAGAAGCTCTGAATTGTGGCAATGGCAGCAATAGTTTGTGTTGGGATACATGTAGACTGCACTAGTGCAAATTTAAAATTTCTACCACCTAAACTAGTAAGCCATGCGAGTTGTTACCACTAGACGCGCAATGTAACGAAAGAAGAGTTAAAGCAGTCCAGTTTAACGTAGCACGCGTTGATGTAGTAAAAGTAGTCGATCGTCCACGAGTAGTCAATCTTCATGAGCCTATCGTCTTCTCCCCGTGATCATCCCTAACAGTGCCTCTACTAAAGTCTACGCGTCTGAGGATGGAGCCCTATGCGCTGGTGTGCTAGCACCAGTGCGCACAGTAGGGGTTTTCAGATGTGGCGGCTAGGGTTTCGATCGGTGTATCTTGCGATCTCCTCTGATCCTCGGTTTTCGTACAACCCTCAGCCCCATCACTCTCTCGATATATAGCCTCCAATTGCATACTCACATACTCACCCGATAAAATTAGAGATCTTATCCAACTCGGAGATTCTCTTACTAGATCCTTATCTAATATGAATAGAGATCGTATCTCACTCGGAGTCTATCATCAAGACCATTATTATTTCAACCCATTAAATGTGCGACCCTGTAGCTTCATGTATACTTGGTTGTAATTTGAAAACACCTTTCCGATCATTGGTCGATAGCGGTCTCTAGTAGGATACATCGACGTCCAAATATACACAAAAATCAATCTAGACGAACCTTATGCAATATTACGGGTGGAAACAGATCGAATAGTGCCTTTACTATATTCGTATTTGTATTTTATAAATGAATATGACTTCGAATATTCTTAAATACGAATCAAATATCCACTCAATTTGACCAAATGCAGATATCCTCATAACTTATGTAATATGAAGATGTTAATGATATTTTATCCTCGTACAGTCACGCTTTGTCATTATAATTAATTTACTTTACCTAAAGAAACACAAATTCACGTTGAATTAAAAAATCTTATCCAACTAGTAAGTCATATTGCAATAAAATATGTATATTGCTTTGCCGAATACGAATACGAATATGAATAGTCAAATAAAATAATATTTTGGATGGTAAAAGTTCATACTATATTTGTATCCATATTTTTTATATGAATTCGAATACGAATACAAGAGAAATTGTGAATCGTATGAAAAAATCTCTACCATATTCGTATCCTATTGAATATGATAACTGGATAATTCATATCTATTTCCTACCCCCTATGTAATATGATCTGTAACCAGGTCTTAGTCATTCACAATTAGCTCATACCTCCTTACGACCATATCATATATGGTTACGGCCAGTTCGTATCCCCATACGACTAGATCACAAACCAGTTTGTAATATGTCTGATCGGATCACAACCAGTCAGTACACTCATACTACCAGTACGCATCTAGTTGGACCTATCGACCTGTTTACATAGTCTCCTTTTGCCTCACGATATTCAATCAAACTTCAAGTGAGAAATATGTCATCCATAGACTATTCAATCTTTCCCGATATAATGACGGATAGTTTCTTGCGACCAACTCTTCGACCATTCATAGCATGGTCATACACTTTCATTATCCGACGACATCGAGGGATCCAGATATATCTCTACTATTATGTAGGAGGGGCAAATCTCATATTCGACCAGTCATATTCATCCACATGTTTTGTGGCATACCAAAAAGCTACATTTAAAACTATCTAGTTACGATGTAACGCTTGGTAACTCCTAAGTACACTATTACACATGTAGAAAACTATGCTAATATTAGGTGTAAGGATTATACATCATCATTGTTTGAGACTAACTGATAACACATAAGACATAACAATCTCGATATGTCTCAAGGTGGGTTAATCCAATACTATATTCTCTAACATGTGTCTACATTATTGATTTAATATCTTCATATCTATAACCAGTAAAACATAGTCACCAATCAATATATATGATGGTCTATAAGTCACTAGTGTCCTAATCAGTGACATCCGAATAGGGATATTTTAGAATGACATCATACAACTAATAAAGGGTTTTTCACCAACAAGTCATATACTTATCTACCTTTATAAATAATAATTCATTCAAGGAATATAATAATGTTTATTCAAAAGATCATAACTATAAAAATATTATAATCATCTTTATGATTATCTCTAGAGCATATCGCTAACGGTTTGACCACATAGCAAGGCTGTATTTGGTTGTATTAGTTGACCTTGGATTTAACTGATCCACCAACCAACAGTACCCATCAAGACTTCGCTTCAGGAACAAATCAAATGATCAATTCTTTTTTTAAAAAAAAAAGATCTTTTATTTTGCGCACTCCCTCCCCGCCGCCCCACTGAACGATCACCTCATTTATCGACTGACTTTTCCAGAAAGCTTGAACTGGAATGCTTAATCTGAATTTCCGAGTCAAATTAGAGTATAGTGGTCCACTTTATTATTTCTTTTCTCTCACTAATCAAGAATGCAGAGATTTTTCCTACTTAGTCAGGATAAACATGTATTAATCGGCACGCAACACATCTAATTAAGCACTCTTTAGACAATCAAAGCATCTGAGTTGACCTAAAACCAGCCGTCAGTACACCGTGTTTCGGTGTCGCTGCGAGGTCCGATTTGTCACTCGTGAGAAGATACCATGAAAAATAAGAGATCACCATGGGTGCGCTTTTGCTCCCATCATCCTTAATCATTTCACAATTGAAGGGGTTGTTGCTTTTGACATGGGATGTGAAAGCATCAGCACCCTGAAGAGGAGGGCCAGGTGCCAGTACCATTACTAATCCTTTTCTTGAGCCACTTCCACACCAAGAAAGAGATCGGATCACCATACATGATGGGGTGGTCCAAAGATTGTGTTCTCCCAACCAACGCCTCCTCCCCACTGTTTGTCTCATGCAAGAATCAAGATCGCATCTAAGCTCATATGCATCACTCACGATCACAAAGCTCTCTTTTTGCTGTTGCTCTGCGAATTCGGAGCCTCCGGACGCGTGTATTCGGGGGTGTTAGTGCTCATGTAAATGTCATGGATCGGTGGTTAGTTCTAGGGTACCTGACGACGGTCACCGACGCTGCAAAAGTTTCAGG
This sequence comes from Dendrocalamus latiflorus, assembly GCA_017311315.1. Classification (NCBI taxonomy): domain Eukaryota; kingdom Viridiplantae; phylum Streptophyta; class Magnoliopsida; order Poales; family Poaceae; genus Dendrocalamus; species Dendrocalamus latiflorus. Next base: position 10,741,391 of record CM029623.1, read on the forward strand.
CTGTGAGGTAGCTGCTGCTGTATTTTTTTGTGCGAGAAAGAAGAGGTGCCCTTCCCTTCAGTTCATGGCAAGGAGCAGGGGATTGGATGGAACACCCCAGCTACTGCCTTGACTTGGAACTCACTAGTGAAGGGTGTAGTAGTACGGACCCTTTACGTGTCAGAATTTCCGGAGACGTACTGGATGCTGCCACCTGCTCCATCGGTGTCCATGGTAATTCCAGGATGTTTTTGAAAGATCTGCACGGTCATTTGACCATGATAGCACCGTGAAATACTGTTGCGAAGTTGGTGGGCAGCGCTGGATATGCCCCGCGACGTACAATGACATATTTGTATTGGTTTCTATTTTTATTTTTATTTAGAAAATTAAAAGTTAATATAAATACTTGATTTCTCTATTTTTCACTATGTTATGTTCCAGAAATAAGATTAAGATCACAGGTGTATCATATATATTATTTCTCTCGCTCTCGTCATACACACATCTCTCTTTTAATTCCTCACCGCTTGTGTTTTTATTTTCAAACTTAATTTTTTAACTATTATTATTTATTTTTAATTAAAAACCACCGTTCACGACCAAAAGCGAAAAGTCAATACACCCGTTTCCGGTTTCACATCGTGGGAGGAGTCGTGATCTCACCTTTACATGTGGTCTAAACTCTAAAGACCCAGAGTTCTCCATCGGTAAAGTCACCGTGTTGACCATTATGTCCGCTTGGAATTGACTGCTGGAGAACAATGAAAACGCAAGAACTTGAGCAGAAATTTTTTTTGCCCTGGTTTACCCCCTTTTAGATTAAATACTTATATTGACCAGTGGTGTAAATTTGGTGGCATAAACAAAGTGCTATGAGTATATACGAAATTTCTTTCGAAAACTAACGTACGAGAGACTATGTACTAGATCTAATATATGTTGTGATAAACAATTTGTACTTTAGTTGAGTTGAATTTGAATTTATAAAAGTTTTACAAAAATTAGATTCCAGTATGTGCTGTCAAAGTTCAAACAGTCTGACCGCCATAGGGACGGTTAGACTGTGGTCTGACCAGTAGGTGGCCGGCAATCTGACCGCCATGGTGTGAGCGATCAGACTAGCCATGGACCTTTGAAAAATTAGACACCAAATACTTACGTAGGTTTGTTTAAGGATGAGTTTGCACTTAGTCCCTCTAGAAATGGAGCTAAAGCTAAAATTAGATAGAGTTTAACTGAAATTTCAGAGAGAGTGATTTCTGGTGCAGTTAAGCAATCAAACTAACCGGTGGTCTAACCGGGGCGTCTGATCGTGTTAGACCATGTAGCTAGGTATATAATATTTGTGATGATGAATAATTGGCAATGTTGCTTATTGGTGTTATTTAAGGCGTGTGATGTGTGTGGACTCATGTTGGTCAAGTTGGAAAGACCTTATGTCAAGAAAAGATGTTACTTTGGTCTTTACATGTGCAGGATAATTTAGAGACGATCGTGGTCTACGGCGAGAACCGGGAGATGACTTGGTGAAAAATCATACTCCAGAAGGTCAAGGATGTTGAAAGAGGCAGCCATGCTAGAGTTGGGATGTATAGAGATCAACGATGAATGATGCGTGTTGGAGCTAAGGAGGTGCGGTCTGGAGGCTAGACACGTGACAATTTTGGAGTGTCCAAAATTGGGTAGTATGACAAAAGTTGAAAACCCCTTTTCTTACATAAGAGTTTCGGATCCCTTATTTATTAGAATTGGATAAGAACTCATTTGGGCCCTAGACTATAAATAGAGATAGGGTTAGAGGCTAAACCCAAGGCTAGGGAGATATAATTTTCATACTATGGTTTAAGGTGTGCTAGTAGGGAACTTTGTAGCCACAAACATAATAATCCAGCAATAAAAAATTAGATCTGAAAAAGGAGGATGACTGCTTACTTCGCTTCGTCTTGCACCAATCGCCGAGCCCGAAGAAATCCCGCGAGGCATCCTTCTTCGAGTAGTGCATGACACCATCGCCTGTATCCTTGATTTTGGTTTCCGTGCATCAAAATTAGTGCGCACGACCACGATGTTGACCTCACACATCCGCGTAGTGTTGCTGAGACAAGGGGTAGCAGCGTTTGCTTCCTCGTTTAATGTGTGTGTGAAGGGTCTCTCGATGTGAAGGATTTCTCGGTTTGCACCACGTGCAACACCATCAATAGTAGCCAGAGAAGTTAGGTGAGAGAGAGAAAAGAGATCAGTCGACATCTTTGATTTTTTTTAATATGCTACAGTATCGCAACAGTAAAAACATTGTAGCTACAGTACTGCTACAGTACTGAAAAAATATTTTCCCCCTTTTTGCTATCTTTTTATTTTTGTTTTGTTCTTACTGTGTTGGCAGGTTGGACAATCAGAATACAGTAGTCCTAAGAAAGAAAAATAGGCTATTGCTACAGATTACAATCATTTATCCCCCTATGATTTCCATTGATGATACTGTAGATCAACATGGTGTTGGCGATCAGATTAGCCCCAACGGTCTGACCAGCCTGGTAATGGCGTTACCAGGTCAATCAAACCGAATGTGGTGATTTGGTTTGGTCAAGTGGCGGTTGAGTGTGTGCATGGCATGGGTGCCATGGGTTGGCTATGTTTCGTTGCATCATGCATGGTTTTGACTTATGTGAGTCAAGTGCATAGAACTTGTGCTCAGTATGGTTGTTTGGTCTTTGGATGTATATATGGCTTAGAGGATTTAGCAGTCGGCGGTAATGGACAGGGACTAGGCAGGGGAGCTAAGGTCCATAGTGGTCCTATAACTCCGGGTGAGACTACGTGACTCAAGGAAGGAGCACAAAGAAGATAAGGATAGTTGAGAGGTGAGTTTGTAGATGTGGTGCGCCAAGTGATGAGGCCGATGCATGTAGAGGTAGTTCGGGAGAGTCCGAATACATAAAGATGTGATAGTTAGTTATTGGCACTACGGGTTGTGTGTCAAACTATGTGGAGATGCTTTGAGGTGAAGATGAAGACAGAGTCAAGATAAGGTGTCCAAAAGCTTTGTTAAGGACGTTTTGGACAAATACCTAAAATTGGACATGAAGTCTACACCAAAACCACGGCGTGGAGAGGTGCAAAGGAGGTGGTTTATAAATAGGATAGAGTTGATTGTGTGGAGTTGATCAAACACTAATTTGTTAGTGGGTTAATCCTTGTAAGCGTGTTGAGAAGTGTGTATGAGTGTGTAAACCCGTGTTAGTGGGGTTGATGGGTTTCTTCGGTAATCTTAATGAGTTCGACCCATCAAAGGTTGTGCTAATTATTTAGAGGAGAAGAAAGGAGAGGAGGTGGTAGATTCAAGGATTTTATGGTTTAGTTTTGCACTACTGCCTTGTCGGCTTCCATCATATGAGAGGGAACTTGAGAGAGAAAAGTATGGTGTTTTGGCTGTACATTGTAATCATCCATGACTATGTTAATCTCATCATCAACTGAAATAGATCAAAGCCTTTTCTCAATCATGTTCTTGCCTATATTCTTGCTTGGATTCTCTTGCTCTTACACTAGATTTGTGATTTCAGATTCATGGGAATTCTAGCCCATTCTCTTGATAGGACATGTGAGAATACATCTAGAAGACCTTATGTCATAGATCCTCATGAGCAAGCAGTAATTTAAGATCTAGGGTTTTTGGTGTCCTTGTGAGTCTCGATTCTCCTCAAGTTGGTGAACTCGAGCCTAAGAACCTTGCGATTCTTGATTGATTTATGTTCCTATTGTATTGAACTTGTCTCAAGCAAAACTTGGAAGTATTTGGATGAGGTTGAACAAGTTCTTGAGATTTGAGCTTTCATCCCGAGAGGTTTTTAGACTTAGGAACAGGGGACCGGTCAGACCGGTCCTAAACCTGCAGTAAGACCGGCCTATGGGTTAGACCGGTTGTAGGCCGATGATCAGGCTGGCCTCCCAACGATGATCTGACTAGGCCTGTGCAGTAGGCTATTGATTTATTGGTTCCTATCTGTAGTTTTGTTTTGCTTAGTGTGTTGGTGTGATCTGAACTGAGTGATTGTCATGGTCACTCAAGTGAAGATTTTGAATACCTTAGGGAAAGGGTTTTGGGAATCATTCACCCTTCTCTGATTGTCGGAATCAGTCCTACAAGTGGTATCGAAGCTTGGTTAACTATTCCTTAGGGATCTTAACTGGTCTTAAGAGCCATGGCATCAACCAGATATTCCACCAAGGCACCCGTGTTTGATGGGTTTGACTTCCCATATTAGAAGGTGAGGATGAGTATATACATTCAAATAAAGGCAATACAATCTAGGAAAAGGTCAAGAGTTCCTAGGTTGTCCCTACCGATAATTAGATCCCTCCAGCAAATCTTCCAGATGTGGAGGCAAGCAGTAAGGCTAGGAACCTACTAATTTAGGGATTCGATAGAACTAAGTTTGACTGTGTGTTTCATCTTGCTTCGACGCATGATATCTAATGGACTCTCGCTAATTACCATGAGAGCTCTATAGCTATCAAAGAAGTACGTCAGAACAAATTCAAGAAGAATATCAAAAGTTTGAGATGAGACCTAGAGAGTCTTTGGATGAGTTGTTTGCTGGTTTTCACAAAATCCTTAGTCACTTAAAAGCTATCGGTGTTGTCTATCCTGACTCTAAAAATGCACGTCAAGTCCTTGGAGCCTTGGACATGTTAGTTTGGGAGATGAAAGTCATGTCCTAAGCTTAAGGGCAAAGAGGAGAAGGAGTACTGCAAGCGTTCACCACCTCAGGATGCCAAACCAAAGAAGCACAACTACCGCAAGGTAGTCCACCAATGTCCTATCCACTCTTGAGCAACTTAACTTGAGTGACGTGGACCCAGCGACCAAGGAGGAGGACAAGCCGTGAGGCAAGAAGAAGGCGAATGACTTTACTAGCATGTGCTTCATGGCAAGCACCGATGATATCTCCGGTGAGGATGATCTCTACAACGATCCTAATGAAGTAAAGCACATATACGATGAGATATCTCGTGTTGTAGTTCCTCCAAATCATGAGCTTAAAAAATGCAGAAAGAAAAATGAAAAATCATGATTTTTTGATTGAGGACTTGAACGCTGAAATTAGTAGACTTGGATCTTTAATTTCTGATGATGATAATTGTGAATCTTGCCTAGTGATGCACTCTGAGTTAGACAAGCTAAAGACTATTCATTCTAATGTAACTAGTCAGCTTAGAGTAGAATTTTATAAAATTGATAAGATAGAAGCATGCTTTACTATTGGCACTGTTGTGCATGCCTATGTTGTTGATGAGTTGCTAGTCACTAAGGATAACCTTACTAAAATAAAAGTTATTCTTCTTACTGGTTCCTTAGTATATACTTCTCATGCTAAACAACTCAAATATGCTAATAATCAAATTGCTCAACTCAAGTCTAGCAACTCCTTTGTGTACTTAGTAGCTGGAGACATGAATGTTTTTGCTTTATCTTGCTCTAAGTGTACTTTGCTAGATTGAAGATTAATAATGCCATAAGTAAAATTCTGAATTAATTGATGAAAGGTCTCACTCTATGACTCTCTCATGCTCAAACTGTCATAAGTTAACTGCTAAAATCAATGTATTAACTAGAATTCGAAATGACTTCTCTACTAAAGAAAAAACTTAATGCATCTTCTGTAAGAAGTCCGATCCTATTGCATCCATTTATGTGCATCTATGTTGAGATAGGTTAGGATTTAGATGAGATACATAAGGCATTAGAGTCAAGTTTAATCAGCAGCTTAGGAGAGTTAGAGAAGCCACATGTGTGTCTTGTGAGTCTCTGAAAGTTGAGGTAGCTATGCATAAGGAGAGAGATGCTAGAGTAGTGAAGAAGAGTGAGTGTTGTTCTTGTGCCCCCCTAGCTAAGGAAAATGACTACCTAAGAAAAACTTGAATTGATTCTCAGGTGGTAAGAAAAACATGAACATGATCCTACACCAGTTGAAAGTATGTGTCAAGAATAGAATGTCTAGGTTTCAATGCCTTAGAGTATGCCCAAAAAAATCCTCCTAAGGTAGTGATTATTCTAAAGAGTGGCTTATTTAAGTCAGAGACTAAACCAAGCAACACTATCTTCAAGTCTGTTAGCATTGCATAACCTTACTCGTGTGTAGTGGGTGCTTCTTCCTCAATAGGACAAACTCCTCATTGAGTCAAGTACCACTGCACCAGAAGGATGGCTACTTGATTTAATTCTACTTTAGGTGAGCCAAGAAGGAGAAGAGGGATAGAGAGAGCCCTTAGAGCTAAGCACACTCCTGTTGCCCAAAGTTTCTCTAGATCTAGTGCCATATCTTGGTTTGTTGATGATTTTTTTGATGGCTTTAGGTCAGTCTTTTGTCTAAGCATAGGTTACCATGAGGGTAGGATAGGTCCATAAGTGCCTACTAGAACAGGTGAGTGCCTGGATTTTGTTAGACCTAGGCGAGAGTTGAGGAGTCTGGGTAGAGCTCGTATGGGGGTATGTTCTCATAGTGTACATGTTTTGTCTCATTATGTATCATCTTCGGTTCGTGCTTGTATTAGTTTCGCTTCTACTCTTCATGTGTTTCGATACTAGATTCCCAAGTTCTTTATTACTAACCCCAGTACTAAGACCTCCTATTTCTGCGATGTAGGTCTGTAGGGCAGGAAGGAGAACCTGTAGCTAGTGGACTCCATATGTTCTTGACACATGACCGGAAACTCAAGATGGTTTTTCTCCCTCACCCAAGCATTTGGAGATGAGTTGATCACATTCGGAAAAGCTTCTACCAGGACTGTGATGGCCAAGGGTACAGTCCGTATCAATGACAACTTTATACTCAAAGATGTGGCCCTGGTAAGCAAGCTCAAGTATAATTTGCTCTCTGTCTCGCAATTAATTAATGATGGTCTTGAGGTGTGTTTTGAGAGGAGTGTTTGTAGAGTTCTAGATCAGTTTGGAGATCTAGTGTTTGGGATTTCTTATCTTGGGAGTGTATTTAGTGCTTATTTTGCTGAATCTTCCTCTTTTGGGCTTATATGTCTTGTTGCTTCAAAGTCTAGAGATCTGGTCTTCTAGCACCGTAGGCTTGGGCACATTAGTTTTGGTCACCTGGCATAGGTCAGTGGCATGGATCTAGTTAGGGGATTACCTAAGCTCAAGGGTGGGAAGGATTTAGATTGCTCTCCCGATAGGCATGGTAAGATGGTTACTACTTCATATCCACCTCTTCCATGGTTTTGACAGATGGTCTAGGACAACTCTTGCACATAGACACATTGTTAGTCCTTCTAGAGTTCAATCAGTAGGAGAAAAGTGGTATGTTCTAGTCATTATTGATGATTACTCTAGATACTCTTGAGTTTTCTTCCTGGCATCTAAGGATGATGCATTTGGTTATTTTAGAGAGTCAGTCCTTAGATTGTCAATTCACCTTTCAGGAGCCCTTGGGATCATTAGGAGTGATAATGGGACTGAATTTAACAATTCATCATTCTCTTCCTTCTTTTCTAAGAATGGTCTAGAGTATTAGTTCTCCTCTCCTAAAGTTTCTTAGTACAATGGTGTAGTTGAAAGGAAGAACATGACTTTAGTTGAAATTGTTATGACTATGTTAGATGAGTATGCCACTCCTAGGAGGTATTAGACAGAAGCCATCTATACTACCTATTATGTGTCTAACAAGGTATTCTTGAGAACTTCATTGAATAAGACTTCCTATTAGTTGAGATTTGATGTAAGCCTGGTGTGTCTCACTTTAGAGACTTTAGTTGTATGTGCTTAATTCTTAAACATGGTAACCTTGATAAGTTTGAATCTAGGTCTACAATGGGATCTTTCTAGGTGATCCTACTCATTCTCGAGACTATCATGTACTTAATCTTGAAACTAACAAAATTGTGGAGACCTACGAGGTTACTTTTGATGAGGCTAGTCCAGGGACTAAACTAGACATTACAGGTACATAGGTTCGAGGAGATTCTAAGGGCATCTTCCTTGAGCAATGCGGTAAAAAAGATGAAACTGTTGATCTACTTCCTCCCTAGCCAGCTGAAGCACCTACTTCAACTACTTCACTTTTAGCTGGATAACCTGCTCCCACTTCTTCCTCAGCACCGTGTGGCTTTACTCCTACCTCCACATCTCATGAGGTGGAGGCCACCTCAACTTCAAAAATGACTTAACATCTCCAGCGGTGACATCCTCCATATCAGATCATTGGAGGTCTTCATGAGTAAGTTACTCGCTCTAAGTTCATCTCTTCTAACTCACATGCTTATTTTGCTTTTATTGCTTCTTTTGAGCCTCGTGATGTCACCTATGCATTTACTGATGAGTCCTAAATCAATGATCTGCACGAGAAGTTAGAGAACTTTGAGAGAAACAATGTCTGGACCCTAGTTGAGCCTCCTTATGGTCACAATGCTATAGGAACTAAGTGGATTTTCAAAAATAAATAGAGTAGGGAAGGAGTAGTTGTTAGTAATAAGGCCATACTTATAGCTCAGGGCTTCACATAGATAGAGAGTTTAGACTTTGAGTAGACTTTTGCACTTATAGCCAGATTAGAAGCCATTAGGATTCTCTTATCATTTGCAGCCTCCAAGGGATTTTGACTATATCATATGGATGTTAATAATGTATTTCTTAATGATTTCATAGAACAAGTCTATGTCAAGTAACCTCCTGAATTTGGTATTCTTCTTCTTCACACCCCAAAAGCAATGAAGTGTATCTTCATGTACCTTCAATCCACCCTTGAGTTTGGGCTTTGGTATTCTTCTTCTTCATATCTCCCTCTTCGTGATTTCTTAGATACAGATTTTGGGGGTTGTAGGATTGATAGAAAGAGTACCTCAAACACCTATCATTTTCTAAGCACTTCTCATCATATGGTCTTTTAGGAAATAGTCTTTTGTTGCATTGTCCACAGCTGAGATTGAGTATGTAGCTGCTGTCAGTAGTTGCTCTTAGATTCTTTCGATTTCATCTACTCTTAAGGATTTTGGGTTAGATTTAGATAGTGTTTCACTCTTCTGTGATAACACTAGTGCCATTAATATAACTAAGAACCCAGTGCAATATTCTAGGACCAAGTATATAGATATTAGATATCACTTCCTTAGAGACCATGTGGAAAAGGAGGATGTTGTCCTACACTTTGTTCAGTTTGAATACTAGGTTCTTGATGTTTTCACAAAACTTTTAGATTCTTCTTGTTTGGCCTTCTTGGGGGGGAGAAATTTCGATATTTGACACTGAATACGTGCGCCTCTCAACTTTTAACCCCCAATTCGCACGCCTTTGGAAATTTAACCCTGTCACTGCGAATTCTTTTGATTCAAGGGATTCTTCTCATTTTCTCTCCTTTTATATTTTGACATTTGTCACTGCGAAAATGAAGAGAATCCCTTCAATCAAAAGAATTCGCAGTGACAGAGTTAAATTTCTAAAGGCGTGCGAATTGGGGGTTAAAAGTTGAGAGGCGCACATATTCAGTGTCAAATATCGAAATTTCTCCTTGGGGGGAGAATTGGGGTTTATTCATCCTATAGGACTGAATTGAGGGGAAGTTTGCTTCATCTGCATGCATGTGTAATATATTACATATTCACCTTCTATTCTTGCATTGTAATATAATATGGAGCTTTGTCCATTATCAATGCTCTTTTCTGTATCCAATCATGCTTGCTTTAATGAGCTTTCTATAGCATATGCTTACATGTGTAATTCAATGTGTATCATGACTAACTTTATAAAATTTCTTAACTTTAACTAAAATAGGCCAAGACTGAATCATCTTAATAAGTATAGCTTCAATGATCATTTTCTTATTTCTGCAATAGCAAAGTGCTTAGTGGAGTTTTGAGTCTGAGTCTAACTTGGATAGAGCTTTTTATTTCCATTGTGAAGCATTTAGTAGCTGTTGCCTTTTCGTTGCTTTAGATGATTTTAATTGTGCTTGCAATTGCATCTCAACATTTTTCTCATGAGGTTGCTTGCCAATGCACTTGGCATCAACTTTGGGGTAGTTATGTATGACCAAGACCATTTTCCTAAGCTCTTTGCTTGATGTGGTCGACGATGGCTTAAGATCAATCAAATTGACTAAGTGAACATTATTCAAATTGGTTGAAGCTCAAGAGGCAGTTGTAGATGGCTCTCAGTCTAGGACTTCCTTTATTGAGATAGACCCTTCAAATATGAATTACAATTTGCACTGAAGCTTGGGAGGCAGTTATGAATGGCTCATAGTTTAGGACTTACTCTACCAAGATAAGTCATTGATCTAGTCAATCGCAATGTTCAAATAGGCTTTTAGCTCAAGTGAGTTATTTTGGAGGTCTTTAGCATATTTCTTGCCTGACTTAGAATCCTAGCTCATTTGGTACTTTGCCATGTCATGACTCATATTAGAATCTCTCTAGCTATATTTGTGATTGTGAGACAGCCTAACATATTTTTAATCCATGTAATCACTTTTAGCTAGTCTTGGCTTCCTTAGCTATATATGTTCTTATGTGATTCTGCAAGCTAATTAGCATGGCTTGGTGAAATATCTTTTAATTGACTTGGATAATTTTTAAAGCTCTTAATCCAACTAAAATCTAAAAATGATCAGAATAGTTATATTTGCCTCTTAGTCTTCATAACCTACTTCCCTTCTTTGCTTGATAAATTCATTGTCAAAGGGGGAGAAAGTGTGACAAAAAAACATGAATTAGGCTAATGGGGAGTAAATGAGTGATTTTTGAATTTTTGAGCTTTATTGCAAATTCTTAATTTGCTTAGTTTCTTTTCACCATGATCAAGGTTAAAATGAACAATTATTCTTTCGTATGGACATTGAGTGAGGATTTTCCAAGTTTGAATGGCTTTGGAGTACTTATGTTGAAAACTTGCTCTTTCTAGTTTTTTCACTTTGTTTTTCTAGCCCACTTGGTCAATTTTTACTTCTATTCACTTCTTGAGCAAAGTTCTCATCTAAATTCTTAAACCAACTCAACTTCGTATTTTTGGGAGAATTGCCAATGTATTCATCAAGAGGGAGATTAAGAGACCATATACTAGGTCTAATATATGTTTGCAATGAATAATTGGCACTTTGATCGGGTTGAATTTAAATTTTGCAAAAGTTTTAGAAAATTCATATTTCAGTCTGTGTTGTCAAAGTTCAGGCAGTCAGACCGGCCATAGGGCTTTGGAAAATTGGATACCAAATACTTGTGTAGCTTTATTTTGGGATGAGTTTGCAGTGAGTCAAGTGCATGAAACTTGTGCTCGATATGGTTGCTTAGCCTTTGGATGTGCAGGTGGCTTAAAGGATGTAGTGGTCAGCGGCAATGGACCGAGACTAGACGGGGGAGATGAGGTCTAGAGCGATTATGTACATCTGGTTTAAGCTACGTGGCTCAAGCGGGGAGCACAGAGAAGACAAAGATCGCGAAGAGGCGAGTTGGTGCATGAGGTGCATCAAGTGATGAGGTCGATGCACGTAGAGATAGTTCGGGGGAATCCGAATGTATGAAGACGTAATGACTAGTCATTGGGCACTACGGGCTGCCATGGGTGGACCTACGGTGGGTCATGGGTGTTCAGCTGAACATCCAATTTTTTTAAAAAAATATCAGGTACATAATAGGTATATTAGGTGTATATATCGTTAATTGGGCCAAAATTATATATGTATGCCTGCAAATGAATTCAGTCTGCATTCCCCTATATCTCTCGTGCGACCCATGTAACATGTTAGACCCATTTTCCTTCCCACCTCTGCCCTCCTCATACAGGCCCAAAGAGGCAAAGGTGCAAACTAAATCCTAATATTTGTTCTCTCTCACATCATGTGGTTGTTTATGTGGGGGCGGCTCTAGCCTCCGAGTGGCTAGCGAGTAGAGGTCCGGTCTGCGAAGGCAAGCAACATGATGGTAAGCATGTGTGAGCGCGGCGTGGGTGAGTGGGCAACGGTGCAGCGAATAGGGCAGTAGCCTGGTAGGGAGCGTACGGCGGGAAGGGTGCAGCGTGACGCCTAGGAGGGAGCGTTGCATCGGGAAGAGAGCAATGCCTCCAACACAACCCTCATTGTTCTCTCTCCAGATCTAGGTATGCTCTGCCCACTCTACTTATTTTCTTTCTTGCTCCGGTCCGTTCTACTCTGCTCTAGCTCCGGGTTTTTTTTTTTTGGAGTTTAGCATCTGCTTTCTTCGTTCTTTCTAATGGATGCTGTACAAAAATATAATCTTTACCTTGGGCAGTGAGCAGTTAGTCGGACCCTTGTTACATATATTTATATGCTAATTTTTGCTATCTTTTGCTCCATGGAAGGATACAACTTTCTCTTAAATGGGTGATTTTTGCTGACGAGCAAAAGATCAAAAAAAGGCAGGATTAGCAATGTATGCAACTATCATTAATCACTAAATTTATTGTTTAATTCATACCATTATGCTCACCTTATGTTGCTAATTTTCTCATAAGAAATCATTCATTTCTATATTTTTTGTATTTTTATTATACCTATATACACATATTCTTGTATCAATATTTTGAGAGAAATGGTGTGTTGCGGTATCAGCATATTGGTATCGACATATCGAAATAACCTAGCTCCAAAGTCCGAACATCCATCCTAAAAATCCTTAGTCCGCCACTGCTGGCTGTGTGTCAAAGTATGTGGAGATGCTTTGAAGTAAAGATAAAGACGGAATCAAGAGAAGGTGTCTACAAGCTTCATTAGGGGTGTTTTGGAAAAATGCCTAAAATCAGACTTGAGGCCTATACCAAAACCGCGGCGCGAGGAGGCGCAAAGGAGGTGGTTCAGGATTAGGATAGAATTGGTTGTGTGGAGTGGATCAAACAATAATGTGTTAATGGGTTGATCCTTGTAAACGCTTTGAGAAGCATGCAGTATATATGCGTAAAATCCATGTTAGTGGAGTTAACAGATTTCCCCGGTAAGCTTAATAGGTTGGACCCATTATGGGTTGTGCTGATTATTTAGAGAGGAGAGGAGGTGGTAGACTCAAGGATTCTAGGGTCTAGTTTTGCTTTACTATATTCTCGTTGTGAGAGAAAACTTGAGAGAGAAAATGGTGGTGCTTAGACTGCACCTTGTAATCATCCATGAGTATACAAATCTCATTCTCTACTGAAATAGATTAAAACTTTGTCTCAATCATATTTTTGCTTGTGTTCTTGCTTGGCTTGTCTTGCTCTTGAACTAGATTTATGATTTCGGGTTCGTGAGAATTCTAGCCTAATCTCTTGCTTAAATCATGTTGCTAGGACATGTGAGAATACATCTAGAAGACCTCATATCTTAAATCATCACGAGAAAGAAGTAATTTGAAATGTAGCGTTTTTGGTGTTCTTATGATGTAGACTTGATTCTCTTCAAATTGGTGATCTCGAGCCTAAAAACCTTGTGATTCTTGATTGATTTAGGTTTCTATTGCAATAAATAAAAAAAAACTCGACCTGCGGGGGGGAAGAATCCCCCCGGGCATTGCTTAAAAAGAAGGTCTTCTCACGCAGACCGAGAAAACCCCCGAACCCCTACTCCACCCTTACACAGCGGCACCATCGCCCGACCTTGTGAGACTACCGGCGGATCCTTTGGATCAACGCCTTGGCGGGGCCTTAGACCTGTGCTTTGGTGTGGTAGCAGGCGAGGGGATTTTTTTCCCCCAAGCCTGAAATTCGCTCCCACTGGGAGTCGAACTCAGGACCTGGGGGGTGCTACTGAGGCGCTCTAACCACTAGGCTAGAGGCCCACTCTCATGCAAAATTTGACAGTGTTTGGATATGATCTAAGAAGTTTTGAAATTTAAAAGCAAAATTTCACCTTGATTTGTGCTCACCTTACCCTGATTATTCAGAGTTTACACAGCTATTGTAAAATAGTTCTAGGACAACAGCATTGCTCTTGTCAAGGTTGATGCAAATTTGGGGCAAAAGACCAGAAACAAACGCCGAAAACATTAAGAGAAGAGTACCATTCTGTACTACCATTTACTACCAGAATATCATCTTACAGTTCTAGATGCTCGTTCCAGTCAGCATACAGAACGTTTAAACATTTATACAGAGGGACCATAATGATGTGTGAAGGCGAATAATGCTGTCCTTTATCCTTCAACTATCATGTTGTTCACATTGTGGCCTGTAAAATTAACACATTCATACGCATATGCCAGTTGAGAGCATTAGACTCTCATTCAGACAGCAAGTTGCACAGTCGGTAAAGTCTGCATCCACTTCATTTGACAAAATCAATAGACAATTCAGCATTCTAGTACGTATAGGTTCGACGCGTCAGGTAAAGGTCAATATGCAGCAAATGCTGGTACAGAAACATTAGTTGCATATCTAAGAACCCCCATTACTTGGGGTTACGGAAGAGGGACAGAAGCTCACTTCTAATAGCCTTCTTCCTCACTCGAGGTACCGAACTCCATGAAACGGTGACATGTAAACTGGCAAGACGGTGGCAAAGGGACCTTAAAATTTTCATGCCTCTCGCAGTAGGGCCTATTGCATGTGCTACAGTTCAGGACCTTAAGCCAACAATCCATGCACAGAAAGTCTGAGCGGGCAAGTTCATTCTCACTGAGCTCCTCCAGGTCGATACACCCACCACATGTTTCGCATCTAGTGATACAGAAGAAGCAGCCTCGGCACCGAGGCCAACTGTCCTTCACTTTCCTGAAATATAATCAAATTATCAAAATGGAGGTATACCAAACCTTCCTTAAAAAAATGGTTCAGGTCAAAGTCGATAGACCAGAGATACAAGAATGTTCAAATATTTGAATCAGTTGTTCCAAAGACAAGAGCAACAAAACAAAAAAAAAATCACCAAGTTGCTTTCATGTAGCCCGTAGGGGCGAATAAATGAGTTTTGGGACCATTACTTGAAAGTCATTCAGAAAAGAAGACTTCTCCCAAGTCAGCTAGTCCACAACCACAGGAGAGTGCACAACGGCGCAAGCAAATATCTACATGTAACGACTCTTGTGACCATCATAAATCAATGATGAGTCGTGAACTGACAAGAAAGAAAAAGGCAAAACAATGCTAATTCTTCCAATAAACTGCAAGGGGAATTCCCAATGAGAAGATCTAATTGGAATTCGAAGGATCAGAAGGTACATACCTAGAGTCATCCCTTGTACAATCAAAAACGAGCCTCACATTTGTGCACATAGGGCAGACATCAACATCAATAGGGCGTTCATCATCAGTGTTGAGCACTTCATGGACTCTATGGTTGTAGACCTTTGCACATGACAGAGTTGATAATATCAAGATGATGTCAGTCATCCTGCAAATACCGTGGAGTCGGAGATGATTTAGATTTCCCTTGCGTTCATGCAGAAGCTGGACAATGTTTAGCACACCATCAGCAGTCAAGCCTGTACATCTGGGCACATAGAGCTGCAAGTTCAAGAATTAAGTTAGATTAGATGAATCTAAAGATTAAGCAGCTATTGCAACAGGAAGTGAGCAAGAGTCCTCAGTAAATGTTATATTCTGCAGCAGGGGCGGACCCACAGGGTATGCCGGGTGGGCCACGGCATACCCTGGGGCCCAGCCAGCAGCGACCTTACACGGCAGCCATGGCTTCGCAGGGACGAGCGGTTCAGGAAGGAGAAGCACTACGAATGGTTCAAGGACTTCTCCCACTTCCGCCGCCACCTCGCCCTGCTCCTCGCCCCCTCCCTCTCGGTTCGTGCTCCCCCCACACCTCTTCGTCCCCTCTCCCCTCCCTTCCCCCAATTCTTGAAATCGTCTGCAGGGTCTCTTGATTTGTGAGTTCTTGAATTTGAACTGTGCGGCGATTTGTGAGGAACTCTGCTTCTTGTTGCGTTCTGCGCTACGCTGTGCAGGTTCTTGAGGTCGGGTGCGGCAACTCGCAGCTCGGGGAGGAGCTCCTGCGGGAGGGCGTCACCGGCGGCATCACCTGCATCGATCTCTCGCCCGTCGCCGTCCAGCGGATGCGCGACCGCCTGGCGGAGCAGGGCACCAATGGTAAGTTCACTGATTTGGTCGACATGCCGTTCCTTTACCAATAGCAAACATGAACGCCGATTCAAGAAATCTGAACATTGAACTTTTGAGCGTGAAGGATTTGTAGGTCATTAGGCATCCAATGTATGACCTAGTACGATCAAATTACTCCATAAACCTAGTATACGATCATATTACTAATTAAACTTATTATTCCCACTAGTCCAGCCAGTCAAACTTCTTTTTTTCTGTCATTTTTTTCTTCTAAGCTTCGTTATGCTTACTGCTATCTGCAACTCAGAAGAACAACCAAATTAATTTACTACATAGAAGTGTGTATTGAAGCACCACTTGTTTTGTGGTTATTACTATGTTACAACTGCAATTTTGCAAGCTGACGAATATCATCCTCGACATGAAGTGTGCATTGGTTATTTGGCCGTTATTTTCTGCAATGGTTTTAGTGAAAACAAAGTTAAGAAGTAAGATGGGTGATAGTCTTTTGGATGATTGTCTAGTCATATTCATTGAGCCGGATATTTTCTTTGAAGTGGATGAAGATGATATAATCGAGACTTTCATGTCCTTTAGAAAGCGTAGACCAAGAAAGTCAGATAAGTAGGATTGTAAGTATCTTTTATGTATATTTGAGACTATTAGTATGGTGTTTGAACTATTTATATTGTAATTTGTGCAAATTTCCAATTTAATCCTTGAATTTAAGACTTATCATATTATTTAGTGCATGTATACCAATTACGGTGCAAATTTTACAATTATTTACCGAATTGACAAATGGTTTTACCGAATTGCATAAAAATTTTTTGGTGCGGCATACCCTTTGGTAAAATCCTAGGTCCGCCACTGTTCTGCAGTAAGTATAGAATTTTTGTCATGCACATGTAATCTTGACAAAGGTTTTAAATAGCGATTTCATGGCTTCGGGGCAAGCACCCAAAAAAGTTATATATAGCAGCCATCACCGAAGCTATCCTTCGTTACGCTTTTAGTATGAAAAAATTTAAAATACTAAATATGTACACAATGCAAGCCAGCTCCAAACAAATCATAAAAATATGGTACTTTAGAAGGTATAATATTTCAGAATAAGACCATAAGTCAAGTCTGCATCAACTAAAGTACTAAAACATGTCCAAAAGACAATAAGCTCTTAACCATACCATAAGGTTCTTAGCAACATACTAAATGACTATGAAAGACCATATGAGAAGGTCTATGGTTTTATTGTGATGAATATTGTCACTTTGAAAAAGTGAATATTTGAAATTTGCATATTTTTCTGAACAAGTTGCAGAAATGGATGATTTTGAGAAGTTTAAGTCATGAGATGATTTGGTGACCTAGGTCAGTAGTTATAGATTGCACGAGATATGTTATTACTAATGTGGGTTAAGTTGTGAAGAACCTGTACTCAGAAATGATTTCTTTGTCTTTGGATATGTAGGGCTATTTGGAGTCAATCATGGTCAACAGCGAGAATCGGGGCTACGTTTTTGGAGAAGCCGAGGTTCAGAATGATCAAGGATACCGGCTGAGATGGATGAGCTCAAGTATAACACAAGGAATGCAAGAAATATTAAAGAAAAATTTGAGCGACGGGTTGCACCATATGGCTTAGTCGATCCAAGTGAGGCGTAGTCCGATGGAACCAGAATGGAAAAGACTTGTTGCATACGTGGCAAGCCAATGGTGCACCTACGTGTGGCAAACATAGCGATTGCTTACAATAGAAGAAGATGATCGGGTCAAGAAAGGGTGTTTGGTAGTTTGACCAAAATACTAAAAACTACATTTGAGCAAAACAACGGTACTTGAGCGGCGCTTGGGAGAGTGATTTAGATCAAAAAAGTTGAAAAGATCAAATTGGATCAAGGCTAAGGACTTAACGGATTCGATCTTATGCACTTTGAAAAGCGTGCATAAGTGTAGTGTGTGAGTTAAAACCTATATATGTGGGATTATCGAGGTTTTTCATATGTACTAAGTTGATAGTATCTACTAAGAGTTAGATGAAGCTGGCTAGCACGTCTATGTAATGGGTTGGGATGAAGACTTGTAGTTAACCATCCAACTATTCTCTTTTAAGACCAAATGTTCATGAGTTTTAGGGTCAGGGTTTGAGAGAAATTGAGTGTTATAATATACTCTCTTATCCTCCAAGTGGAGTGACTTTAAAGCTTTCATCCTTAAGTAGCAACACATCAATTTTTGTTTATTTCCATAGATCCATCTTGTGTTGATTGATTTGCTCTTGATTTAGTTAGTTTTTGTTCTTCTCTCTTTCTTTCGTGGTATTGTTATTCCAAAGATGTGCAAGAGATGAAGATAATCTCTAGAAATCAATCTTCACCCATCTAGGCACTTAGTTGGCAAGTTTATAAAGAAACCTGATTTTTGCTCTTTTGGCCTCTCCGAGTGATTTCTTGATCTAGTTGTATCTCAATTTATTTGGTGTTCTTGCTTGTTAAGATATGTGGTAATACATCTAGAACCATCTTGACCATCATTTACTCACAAGTCATATTCACCTTTTTGTTTTTGACCCATTTTGATCCAATCTGCCTTCAAATGAAAAAAGCTCATAACTTTGGCAACATTTTTCTTGATCGTTAATTTAAATAGGTTTATTACATACTAGAGAAGGTGCATACTAAACTTCAAGTGATTTCAAGTTTTGGTTTGAGAATTAGCTCAATTTTAGGTTTTGGCCTGGTTTGATGCAACAAAGCTTCATGAACCAAAAGATTCCAATTCTCTCAAGCTCTTTCAGTATTTTTTTTGTTTTGATAGGTTCTTAAGGTTATGAACTGGTCTTTGTTCAAGTTTTAAGTGTTTTAGATCGACGGATCAAAAGTTTCATGGTTTTCGGATTTGAAATAGTGCTGTTTTTTACTATTCATGGGCTGAAATCACTGTAGTACTGAGTTTTTTTCTAGATTTATGGCTTCTTGATCTTCATAGCTTCTCAATCTTCATAGCTTCTCATAGCTCTTGGAGGAAAGATTAGAGAAATACTTGAGGGAAATTTTGAAGGCACCATTCATCCCCCTCTATTGTCATACTGATCCTACAAACTAAGATATAGCAATGCTTATGCTTACCAGTTCAAACAGCTAAACACCTCACTGGTCTTCCCGCTTATCTGGAATAATAGATGCCTTATGAAGCACAAGGTTTTCACTTGGCTCCTTCTAAACTTAAGACTCAATACTAAGGATATGCTAAGATGTAAGAACTTCAACACTGATGGTAATATACATTGTGTTCTTTGCGACGCCCAAATCATTGAAACCATTAACCATCTCTTCTTTGAGTGCTCCTTCTCCTTGCAATGTTGAAATATGATTGGGTTTCAGTGGGACCCTGATCCGAACACCCCAACAAGAGTTCTAAATACAAAATTAGTTTTCACAGGGCAGATCTTCATGGAGAAGTTCATCTTGGTAGCTTGAATAATTTGGAAAATAAGAAATTAGCTTATCTTCCAGCAACAGCGTCACAATCTCACATATTGGCTTTATCGGCTTAGATTGGAGGCCTCTTTGTTGCTACCTATAATCAAGCCAGCCATCCACCCTATTCTTACCTCTTGGATTAGCTCTCTCTTATTAGTCCTGTCTTCTATTTCTTCTCCTCCTCTCTTATGCTTGCTCTCTTCCTTTTTGTATATTATTATTTATTTTATTTTATGCAGTAGAAGTCTCTTCTACTGTTTTTCTTCCAAAAAAGATATAGCAATGCTGGAGTATTAAAAAGAACAAGAATGAGGTCTCTTGCTACGGTTTTTTTTTTTTTACAGTTTAGGCTTATAAAAATAATGCCTTTGGGCCTGTTGGTAAAGTTGGATTTGAAAATGGGCCTGCTGTTTTGGCCCATCAATACTTACGTAGGAAAGCTGAGCTATAGCTAGCTACGCGCTACAGCTAATAGCGGCAATATTTGGAGCTATAGCGCCTATAGCTGAGATAGCGGAGCATTGGCCTGCAGTTTAGCGTTTGGGCTCAAAAAAGCTATAGGCTAGCTATTTAGAGCACTGAACTTTATTCTATCATCCAGAGATCACAAAGCAGCAACCGAAAAAATATATTTGCAATCTGCAATAGCAAACAGACTTACACAATAGAAGAACCGTAAATGCTGGGCAGCATCTTTTATGAAAATTAAACACCAAGGTCAATAAACATAGGTTAAGGAAACCACAGTGTTGTATATAGATGCAAATGAATTCAAAGTTTCATACAGTAATCAGCTCATGTAAGTAATTCTCATTTTCTTTTTGGTTAGAACCTCCTAAATCGTTCTCCAAGAGGAAACCTGTGACAAAATATAACTGAACCCTCAAATAGTATTTGGTGATTGAGGGTAAACCCTGTGGAAAAGCTTGGTGATCATTTGGGCTTTTTTGGGTAGCTTATGGCTGAAAAGCACTGTAGCTGGCTGAAAAAACATTGTAGAGGCTTATTTAGCATAATTAAATTAAAAAAATTAAAAAATATAAAAAATATGTTAGCCCATTACGTATAATACAAACAAATACGGGAAAAAAAGAACCGGCAAAAAAGCTCAACAAAAAGCAAAAGTTCAGAAAAAGACAAAATTTATGAATAGTGAAAAATAAGCCGGAAGCTAAAAGCTGAAGCCAAAACGGTCACCATAATCTGGTGTGATATGCTAGTCTACTACACATGGGGGTAAATTAGCCCACAGTCAGATTTCAAAACATTAGTACTATGTTAAAACAATAGAAACAAATAAAATAAAGCGAGGAAGAGAAACTTAGCTTTTCCTTTGTTTCTTCATGTTTTATCTTTTCTTGACAGAATTACTGTTTCTTATTTTTGCCGTGTCTAACCAATATTTATGCCAATTTCTGTCCAATCAGAACTTCCACAAGATTTTTTTATACATTTTTTCAAAAAAAAATGTGAAGAACGAGTACGGGGCATTTGCATAGGTTATATCCCTGATCTGTTAACATTTACAATGACAAATGTGAAGTAGAGATCATCCAGCGTTCTGCAACTAGCACACTTGTTTGTATCCCATCGAATCACTGCACACAGGTCACAGGACACAAAACGGGAACCAAAGCAACCAGCATCCAAGCACTCGCACTTGATTGAGTATAATGTGCTCCACTAATTAAATCTGACTTCATAATGTATTAATACATGTCCTTCCAGAAACAACTAACTTTTGTTGAGACTCGAGACATCATAAAAGAATAGAAATTTTGTGTCAAAAAGGTCCTTACGACAAAAATTGGACTAGCAACATTCTCCTTCAAAAGACAAAGCTTCTACCAGTGTTTCAAGTTGTTCTTCAGTAACAACCAATAACATATTATTTCCTACAGCAATAGCTAGAATAATATGGGGCCTGTTCTTTTCCTCCGAAGCTAGTGACTTTTGACTTTTGCTACAGTATCTAACTTTCAAACAGAGTATTTTCGCAAAACGGAGTCTACAAGTTAAACGATGTACATGTTAAAAGCCCAACATCTGTACCGGCCAAAATCGCAAGTGAGTATCTATCTCTCTGTAATATGTACCGTAAACAGCCAAAATTCAAAATTTTCAGCTAAAAGCCATAAGCCGCAGCCCAACAGGCCCATGATTACATCCTATCCTTCCTGGTGTGTTATCCTCGTGTGAGCATAGCACAGCAAAGCTAAGCCTAACCGAGCTCCAGATGCAACAGATTACACAATTTTATCTAATATAACAGTTTGTATGAGTAACATCCAAGCTTGAATGGTGATAACATGAGCCGAGCTGCTGAACCTAAGCAACCAGGGCGCACGGGCATAACAGCAAACACTACGCGGAGGCGGCGGCACACGCCCCCGCAGCCAGCAGGTCGCGCAGACGCAGGTGGCCCATATGTTGCTATAATCTTGTCAAAATTTGTAAGGTCATATGGTGGCAATCCTACAAGAGTGATGAGATTTGATATTACTAGTGTCATGCATTCATTGCTTGAGTTAGGCTAGCAGTCTAACCAACCCTGGTGTGGCAGATTGACTGGCCATTACACGGTAGTCTAATCAGTTTATGGTAGTACCAGCAGATAAGGTCTTTTGGAGTTTTTGATCTGAAACCTGGTACGGTAATATCGGCACTGTAAATGCAGTATAATCAAAGAGGAACGGTCTGACCGACCGTGGAACGGTGGTCTAACCGGAGTGATGTTGGCAGTGTGACTAGCTTAGTGGCTGCGATTAGATCGGCCTCTGTTCTTGTTGCTAAGGTGGTTTGTTTTGGGTTGTGAGTTATGACAATGTCCATGCAATGTTAGTCATAGTGTTTCCATGCAAGTGTGAGTTATGGTATGTCTATACATGATTTGTTTTATTGATGAAAGTCAAGTGTATGTTATTTGTGCTCAAATCAATTTTTTATTCTTTGATATATAAGTGCTTTAATGATTGTTGCTGGCCGCGGCAAGACCGAGACTTGATGGCCGTCTAGCACTCACGACCAAGAGTAGATCAATGTTTCCCTCTTTTGCTAGATTTGGTGCAACTCTCCTTGTTTTGGATAAATATTGGAACTTTGGCATCAATTTTCACGATCTATAATTGGAATAGGCTCTTGATATTTTAAGGAACGTTTATGCTAAGTTTCACTGTATTTAGGCCAATGATTTGAGAGTTGGATAATGCGCAGTGTTGTTTACACTGTTCTCTTGGTGAGCGGTCAACCGCAAGGAACCAAGCAATCCGACAGGAGTGTGGTCAGGTCGACACAGTATTACTAGCGTGGTCATTTTGGCCAACAGCCAGACCACTTGTAAGCCGGTGGTCAAACCGATTGAGATAGAGGCTTTTGAATTTCTCTACAATCCTTGGCTTTAAGCTTTGCTAAGTTTGTGAGTTTGTATTTCTGCTACGTAGAGTTGATACTTGGAGGAAAATTTTGAAAGTCATTCACTCTCTCTGACTCACCATATCTAATTCTACAAAATTGTATTAGTATGTGTTTTCATTTAGTTGCATGGCATAAAATGTGCATGTGCATGTAGAGTCGGACGTGTGACTTGTTTAGTTATGACTGCAAGCGTGTAGTTGATTCAGTCAGTTAGTCATGGAATGGCATGAGTTGTCGATCAAGCCAACATGCAAGTTTGGCGCATAATGAGTTCCTAGAGAAGTGGTCAGCTCGTGCATGCATGTATACACGTAACTAAAGATATGTATAGTGATATAGATAGCTGCTGTTAATAGTATCTTTCTGTGTTATGTGTAAATAATAATAAAGATACCTTCTATAATAATTTGTTTGTAAGTTGTCTATAATAGATTATTTGTAAAATATAGACAATATTGATACAATGACATAAAACCATTTATAGTAGGCTATTTATAGACAATATTGATATAATGGCACGAAAAGCATCTATAACAAACTATTTTTTTTCGCGTTTTAACTGTTTATAGAATTACAGACGATCTTCTTCTCTCTCCTTTTTCTCTTTATTCACCTCAGTAAAATTTTTATGTAACATTTTTTATAAATAATTTATGTCACCATATTGTACGTGCTCTGTAGGATAGAGATGGTTAGTCAAGGTTGTTACTTAGTTGTTACATATGATGGAGACGTGTGTTGAGTTGACGTGCGACTCGGAACGAGTTAGTTGTGCGTTGAGTTCAGTGTTTATGTCCATGTATTATTGAGTCTTTGGTTGAGAGAGAAATAAATAAAAGAACAGAAAGAAGAAAACTTGGCACAATGCAGTTGCTGCGGGCTGCGGCACCAAGTTTCCGTGCGTGTTCTTTCCTCGACGTTCATCTCCTCCCAGTGAACCATGTGTGTGTCCACGGTGAATTGTGTGTGTTAGTGCTTCTTGATTCCAACAGCCCGGCCCAGGAGCAGGGTAGCATGCGGCCCTCCACGGGGCGGGCGACCGGTGGCGGCAGAGGCGTTGAGGCGGTGGCGGTGGTCGGGAGCACTGAGTGGTGAGGATGGTCGCCTTGGGAGGGAGGAATAGACACCAACAGAAACGGGAACCAAAGGTGAGTTTGGTTAGTAGGAGAAAATGGGAAATAAAGGGGAGAGGTTCTCACGATTGTTTCATTTCTTTCCAGTAGGATTCGGCATTGTGAATCGTGATATCTAGAGCTCGACAGCTGGTTTTACTAGTTTCTCTTTCATTTTTACTCATAGGGAGGCTAACACGGAGTTCAAGGCTATGTTCAGAAAGGAGAAGCAGCACATCCCTCGTGTTCAACCACGGTCGTGGTAACCGCCAGATAAGGCATTTCAGGGAATGGTGGTGAGGGCTTCATTGTCAGCGATCAAGAAGGTGGGTGAGGCCAGTGGTGGAGTTAGTATTTGGTTACGTCTTGAGCTCAGTAGTAAAATGATCTAGATTATATGGATTGGATCATGAAAACGTTATTCAGGTTAGACTGAATTTATCAGGACTGTACACTAAATATTTTTCTATACTCCACCCAAGGTGTGGCTCCGCCTCTAGATGAGGCAGTACGTTGCGGCTGGGCAGGCTTCAGCGTGAACCTGACTTGCCAAAGCAAGCGGAGGCGGAAGTGATGGTATTGCCATACATGCGACAAGGATGGTGGCTAGCCTTGGGATAGCTTGGCTCTCTTCAGCCGTTTTTCTACGGTAAAATTTTTATGCGGTAACTTATTTTTAAACAGAGTGTTTTTTAGATGGAATCTATACGTCGATTGTAATACACATTGCGACGACTTCATTTATATCGGTAAAAATCGCATTCAAATCTATCTTTCTGTACTTTCTCTCATAAACAATCAAAAGTCGGGCATGTTCTTTTCCTCCGAAGCTGGCGGCTTTTGGCTTTTGCTACAGTACCTAACTTTCAAACGGATTATTTTCTCAAGACGGGGTCTACAAGTTAAACGATGTACATGTTAAAAGCCCAACATCTGTACCATCCAAAATTGCAAGTAAATATCTCTCTCTCCGTAATCTGTACCGTAAACAGCCAAAATTCAAAAATTTCAGCCAATAGCCATAAGCCGCAGCCGTTGTCAAACAAACCGTATAATAAAAGAACCGACTTAAACTGTGTTGTCTTTGAAACGGGTGCAGCAGCCCTGAAGCAGCCCTTAGGGCTTGTTGTTTGCATGGGCAAAGATCGGTCGGGATCCTAGCCAATCCAAGAGGAAAATCCCTCCTGGGAAAGCTTTCCCGACCTGGCATATAAGAGCGTCCAGATGAGGCTAGGTGGAGTGTGTGCGGCGGCAATGAGCACGACGAAGTCCAAGCCACACGACGGCGAGGTGCCGGCAAGCTGCAGCACACGATGCTGGGATCCAGCAGATTTGGAGCTGTGTTCATTGTTTCGTTTTTCTCCAATCTTCGAATTTTTTGCGAGGTTTTTCCCCTGTGTTCATCGCAGACACAAGAGGGGTTATTCATCCTGTGTTTTGTTTGGGGTCGGGGTTGGTCA
Organism: Dendrocalamus latiflorus; assembly: GCA_017311315.1. Lineage (NCBI taxonomy): Eukaryota > Viridiplantae > Streptophyta > Magnoliopsida > Poales > Poaceae > Dendrocalamus > Dendrocalamus latiflorus. The sequence goes on from CM029623.1 coordinate 10,766,838, forward strand.
CCTAATCCCAGGCGGGGTCTGCTCGTCCTATGATGTTTTCCCCGATTTGCCAAACAAGCTCCTATCGGGAATGATTTTGGTTTCGTCCTATGATGAAAACACTACGTAATTAGAAATGAGTTGCCAAGTCTAATGCCCCCTATTTATTAAGGCTTACCAACTCTTCGGATGCACCCGCTGTGGTAGAGGCGTGCCGCTGCTTTGCCGGAGGAGCAGTAGTGCTAGAGGAGTAGGACACCGAGGCAGTACCGTTCGAGATTTGGGATGAGGTACAAAGATATCACAAAGGAGGAATCACTAACTTTTCTTTGCACGCAACATCAACATGTTTATCAGCTAAAACCTTTTATTTTTTAGCTCTTTTACCGCACACTCAATTCAATATGAATTATTCTTTTTTATTTAATGGTTTAAATTAGTTAAAATTTAATTATGCTACACCTGTAGTATGAGCAGTAGAATCTTAGAGGGGTTAAATGGGAAAGAAAACGCATGCCACCAGAGTAATTTCGTTAAACATAGTCGGCTTAAGTTGGGTACACGCTCGTATTGGGCTCGAAGTAGGATTTATTAGATTTACGCTCGTATTGGGCCACATGTTACAATAACAGTCAGCGCCCTAGCCTTGCCCAGTCCAGCCCATTATGGCGATGCCCGACGTCAGGTCGTGATGGCGTCGTACATCCGTGCCGCAGCTACGCCCGAGGCAATATCGAACTCCACCTGTACGGCAGCGGTGGCGACCACCGAGCACGATGGCCTCTACTTCGAGCAAATAAACTAAATAATTTCTTTGTCATTATTTTAAAATAGTTTATCAGACAATCTTTTAAAGTTGCTTATAATATTCGATTCGTTCACACAAACGCTCATATTAGAACCAAATATCATAAACTGCAGCCATAAGTTACAATCGAAAAAGAACCCCCCAATGATTCTATGTCTCTACTAGAACCAGGAGTAAGATGTGTGAATGTTTCTTCTCTAGTTACCTCATGCCTGATTCATCATCACCCATGAACAGCTTTGAATTATGATATAAGAATTCAGAGCTAAACATTAAGTAAAGTTGGGAAATGAGCAAACCAGAGGGCAGCAAGTGGTTGGAAACAATTTGACATGGTTGGCACATGTGAAGCATCGCTGATGAACGACAGTAATGCACACAATCGTTGATTTTGAATTTGTGTCACCGGTAACGAATCCACCCAAACTGGAAGCTTGAATGGCAAGGCATATTACATGAACATCTGATGCGCAGATTCATCGATCAACGAGAAATCATATAATTCATGTCAACTGAAACATGACAAGAATGCATCTTAGCAAACAGTAGTAAGATATCGCGCAACAAACATAGAAACTATATCCATAGGCACAGGCCATGTCATATAATTGGAAACTTATTTATCAGTCTAGGCTAGAAACTTATATTTATCAGTCTAGGCTAGAAACTTAGAGAGAGACGAGCTACAGCCTACAGCGGGAGAAATTCTTCTAACACTTCAGTTAAAAGGATGAAGCGCCAGAATAGCTTTCCAAAAGACGGATCCAAGAAGAGTTGTATCCTTTCCCAAAGGGCAATGAATCTGCATGGCAACTTCAAGTACCTGCAAAATAATGACACGGTATGGTCAGTAAGGCTTGAAAAAAATTTACAGCTTATAGTAACATGCGACAACCAAGAATCACAAATGGAGATTCAGACAAGCAGCAATTCTTCAAAATAAAAGGTCTGAAACGGCAAAGCACAAAAAAGGTCACCGAGATAACATACTGTTGCTCAACTTCAACAATCAAGACATCTTAGTGATAGCAGAATTTCATAGATAGGTACCAAAGCAACACACAAACAGAAGTTACAGAAAATGTGTACTACCAACTACTGCCAGGAAATCCATGTCATTGTTGACAGTTGACATTATCACAACGGGAAATCTTTGGCATCGATAGGGGAAGATAATACTTTTTTTGGTTGCGAAAATGTTATAAAGTAAATCCATATAAATTGCTGGACATATCCAGCAAAGGAAAAGGACACGAACACCTGCATGTATTGGTTACATAGTTCTGTTCTTACAGGGGTTGAAAGTACTGCATGAGCTGTGGTTCATCATTTAAATGTGCTAAACGATTCAAATTGAAGTATCATACAGTAGTTTACTAATCTTGATCAGGCAACAAATGTTGCTTTTTGGGCCCACATGACACTGCCCACCTTGGTACAAATATGAAAATTTAGGCTAATCTGAATAAAAGGGATTTTATTACCAAAGTTGTATTTTATTGATTGTTTCGCTTGACCGATGTTATGAAATTAACTGAATTTCATTCATCATAAACTGTATGATGACAGATGTTTGAAAGATCTTTAAGATGCTAACTGTGGAAATCTTGTGTGTGTTATTCCTTCACTGAGTGCTCAATACACTATTTACATGCTCATGGCATGGGCCAGCCTAAAGTCCACACACTCAACACTCTCTCTCAAGATGGGCGATAGATATCTATCATTTCCATCTTGTCACATGCCAATAAACACTCCTTAGTTCCCAATCCCTTTGTTAGACAATTGGCTATTTATTCTCAGGAGGTTACATAACTCAACTTCAAGGTACCCTCTTCAAGTCTCTCTTTGACGAAGAACCAATCTATCTCTATATGTTTTGTTCGGTTGTGCTAAACTGGATTATTTGCAATGTTGATTGCTGACTTGTTTTCACACTAAAGATTTAACAGTCCACCTATTAGTAACTTTAACTCTGATAGAAGACTTCTCAACCACAATAGTTCACGTAAGCACATTTTCATGGATCTATATTCTACCTCGGTTGTTGATCAGGACACCACCGATTAGTTCTTGCTCCTCCAAGATACCAAATTTTCTCCCACAAAGATACAATACCCTGATGTTGATCTCCTATCATCAAGACAATTGGCCCAATCAACATCACAATAGCCATCAACATCCAAGTGATCATTTCTTTTGAACCATAGACCTTTTCTAGGACTTCCCTTTACATATTGTAGGATTCGATGAGTTGCTTCCAGATGTCCACTCCTAGGATCATGCATATAGTAGCTCACAACACTCACTGCATAGGAAATATCAGGCCTTGTGTGACACAAGTAAATAGGATGACCAACAAGCCTCTAATAGCTCTCCTTGTCAATTGGATCTCCTGATTGAGCACACAGCTTATGGTCTTGATCAATTAGGGTCATAGTAGCTCGACATCCAAGCATTCATGTATCACTAAGAAGATCCAAGACATCCTCTATGAGAGAACTATTCCTTTGGAGGACCTCGCGATCTCAATGCCTAGGAAGTACCTCAGTTGGCATGCTTCAGTTGTGACATTTTGACAGCATCATCTCCTATAATGATGATGTTATCCACATATACTGTAAGGATTATGGTGTGATCCCCTGAGTGATGATAGAACTTAGTGTGATCCCCATTACATTGCCTGTAGCCCATACTACACATAGCATGATGGAATCGATCAAACCATGCTCTCCAAAATTGTTTAAGCCCATACAATGACTTCCTCAATCTACAAACTTTGTCTTAGTCTGAGGTGTGCTACAACCAGGTGGAATCTCCATATAAACCTCTTCCTGAAGATCACCATGTAAGAATGCATTCTTCACATCAAGTTGATATAAACACCAATTACGATTTGCTACACAGGATATCAACATTCTCATTGTACTCATTTTTTTTGCCACCGGTGTAAAGGTCTCATCATATTCAATTACATAGGTCTGACTATAACCCTTTGCAACTAGCCTAGCTTTGTATCTTTCAATCTTCCCACTTGGGTCATGCTTCGCTGTGTAGACCCACTTACAATTAACCACCTTTTTCTTCATTGGGAGAGGTACAAGCTTTCAAGTTTTATTCTTCTCTAGAGCTGTCAATTCCTCCAACATGGCCTTGCACCACTTGGGATCTTACTTTGTGGCTCTCCAATCAGTTGGGACTACTACAGACTGTAGTGAAGCAATAAAGGCTTTATACTCCGGTGACAGAGATTCATATGACACATAGTTCGCTACATCATGCGCGAAACCATACCTTAAAGGAGGTTTTCTTGCCCTAGCTCATGGTTCCTTCCTCAAGGCAATAGGTAGATCCATGGGATCATTTGTAGCACATAGCTCATCATTAGATAAGTCAGCACCTTCAATTGTCGTCGGAACCCGTTGCCGCCTCATTGAATACACCCTTAGATTTTCTTCATCATTAACCCTTCTCTACCTATCATCAGTACCTTCAACAACCGCTAGAACTTATTGCTGCCTCCTCGAATACACTCTTAGATTTTCTTCCTCATTGACCCTTCTCTACCTATCTCCTCCCATTGGACATGGAATTGAACCAACCACAACTTTCAGTTGCTCACCTTCCTCAATCTTTGAAGCTTCAACTCCCCTTCTTGACTAGCATCATCCATGTTAGGAGAGTCAAGGTCAAACAGAGAATTCAAGTCTGTTCTCTCTCCATAGAAAGGCTCTGACTCCCTAAAAGTCACATCCATACTCACAAATATGCGTCGTTCAGAGGGACTATAATACTTATATCCCTTCTGTCTAGAAGAGTATCCGAGGGTCTGTGATCTCGAACGAAGCATGTGCATCCAAATACCTTTGGAGGAATGATGGACTCATTCTTCCCTTTCAACATCTCATAGAGTCATCATTCCAAGTACTGTTGATGGTATACGATTAATGAGATATGTTGCATTCATAACTGCTTCACTCCAAAGAAATTTAGGCACATTCATAGTATACATGAGTGACGGGCTACCTCCAAGAGATGACAATTTTTCCTTTCAACCACTCCATTAGGGGGAGTGTATCTAGACAGAAGGTTTGATGTAAATTCCTTCAGCTGATAAGAAAGTATCAAACTCCTTATTCACATACTCCGTTCCATTATCCGTTCTTATAATCTAAACATGGGTATTGATTTGATTCTTGACATATGCATAGAAGTCTTGGAAACACTTGAGTACCTCTGTTTTGTGTCTCATAAGATAAATCCAAGTCATACGATTGTGGAAATCAATAAAGGTAACAAAATATTTCATGCCACTAACAGAGACAATAGGTGATGTCCATACATCAGAATGCACAAGTACAAAGGGAGACACATTGCGAAGTCTCTTGCTCACATATGAGGATCTAATGTGCTTTCCAAACTCACATGCATAACACATTAGCTTACTCCTATCTATTTTGTTTATTACATCAGGGAATACTTTACTCATAGTTTCAAAAGATATATGACCCAACCGACAATGCATAAGCATCACCTTAGCCTCCTCTTCACTTGACGTTTCCACCAAAGCACTGCATAACCTAGCATCTTCTCCTTGGATCTAGGTACCATAACCCATTACTCCTGATGCTAGTCCTAAGTTTTTTGTCATTTTGTCTCTCTTGAACAAGACATGTTTCTCTATCAAATATAACCTGGCAATCCAAATGATCAATCAATGACCTTACTGAGATCAAATTGATTGGAAAGGAGGGAGCATGTAAAACTGATGATAGTATAATAGAGGGACTGCATTGGACAACACCGACACCCTTAATGGGTTGGGATGTTCCATCAGTCGTTTGGCTAGTTTCCATGTTTGTAGGTGAGAGTGGAGTATATGATTTAAATTAATTGAACAAACTTGTAACAAGTATTAATGCACATGAACCTATAATCCATTTACTTGGATTGGAGTGAGCCAGATTAGCGGAAGCGCTGGATACAATCACAATCCTTTCATCTTTGCTTCCTAAATTTTCAAATTTCTTCTTTAGCTGCCTCAACTCCTCTAGCTCTGCAACTGAGACCTCAACACGTTCAGGTGACTCTTCTTCAGTCATTGGAAAGTTTGCCTTGTATTAACATAGACTCAATCTTTACCTCGATTAGGCTTGCGAGGATGGGGATAGTTATGGCTTAGGTGACCCATCTCACCACAATTGAAATAATCTCTTGTTTCAGTTACTGACAAAATAGGACGAGCAACTAGCAATGTTGTGCTAGCTATCACCTTTAATCTAGTCTCTTCTTATGCAATAGCAACAATTGCTTCCTCCATGTTGGAAAAGTAGGCTGGTGAAAAATAGTAACTCGCCTTCCATCAAATCTTGGATTTAACCCTTTCAAAAATTTAATCACTCGCGTGCATTCAATCCACTTCTTAACAGTGGATATGCAGTCTGCATGAGGTAACTCAAGAGGATCGTAGTGATCTAGATCAGCCCATAATCATTGTAGCTCAGCAATATACTCCATCACAGAGCTCTCATCCTATCTCAGATCACTAACTCTCTCCTGTGTCTCAACCATCAGCATTACATTCCCTTTTCCCGAGTACACTTTTGACAAAGTTTTCTATACCTCGGTCGTTTTGAGATGGTTTCGATAGTTGCAGCAATAGTTGGAGACACCGAACTCAATAGCCACGCCACCACTAGTGAATTGGTAGCACTCCAAGTTCGCCATCCTGCACCTATCTTGTCCGCTAGTTCTGTTGAATCTTCTTTGACAAAAATCCTCCAACGCTTTTGTCCTCAGGATTAATAATGCCCTCTGTGACCAACTCAAATAATTTCTTACACCCTCCAACTTAACATCATTCAGCATCAATTCTATTTTCTTCACCATTTCAGCATGAGAAACAATTGCACTACTTGAGGACGATATCCCACCTGTCTTCTCTATGAGAAGTTGTGCCAACTTCTCAAGCACATGTTGTAGTTCTTGACTCTCCCCCATAGCCCACTCCGCTTCCTGTACCGCAACACTACCCCAGCCACAAAATGAAGACCAGCAAAGGCACAAACAACCAGCTTCTATCTAAAGAGGCCAAATTAGAATTACTTTACTTGGCAGTGTAATTAGGTATCTCGAATCCTCCTAATGTCATCGTCGAAGGCCACCTTGATGTCGCCAAATCCCACTGGCTGTAATCCAAAAATCTCACCCTCACTCTCTTTCGCTGCCACTCAAGCTGCCTCTCGCTTCCCCTCATCCTCCTCTTGACTAGTGAAGGAATGCACCTATGATCAACCGTCTCCGACTCCACCGAAAATACCAAGCCAACGTAGTCTCCTCTTCCTCCTCTACCACGTCCCAAGCTACCGCCACTGATACCTTCTCCCTAATCTGTTTGTTCGTTGGGCTACAGCTCCCGCAGCTCCTCCGCTCAGATCTGTCTGCCTCAGCGCGCGCTCCTCCCCTGAGATCTGTCGCCACCGAGGTCAATTCGCATGGCCGCCGAGGCACCAGAAGTCCTCCTCCACAAAGGGAAGACGAGTAGCTTCTCCTCCTCCACGTCACTGTAGCACACCGCAACTAGGCGCCGCCTCCTTTAGGTACACCTTCTTCCGTCCACACCGCCTATGCTTCCTAGTCACCGGAGACTGCCCTTGCCCTCTGGCCACCACCTCCACCTGAACCAAACATCGCCGCCACAGCACCTAGGGTTAGGGCGCTGCCACAACCCGGCTCTAATACCATGTGAAAATTTTGTGTGTGTTATTCCTTTGCTGAGTGCTCAATATACTATTCACATGCTCATGGCATGGGCCATATGGGCTAGCGTAAAGCCTACATACTCAACACTAACCAGGTTGAAATGTTGAATTACTGTATATGGTATGAACACAGCTGAATCATCATGCAGCAACCTGAACCCTAAACTATTGCCTACAGTCAACGGGATGATGCATTAGCCTCTGCCTGACCATAGACTAATGAAACCAAGAGTTACACACTTTTTTGGCTTGGCTAACTGTAACAGCCCTGTTTTTGGGAACAGGGCCATCAAACTTCCCGCAACAGCTCAGGAGTTTAGTTGCGGATAGAAGAAATATTATGCCTGCTCACGAATATTTAAAATGGATTAATTAGATTAAAATAAGACCTAGCAGATAACTTTAGCAATTTTACGGGAGTCTAAGCCAAAAACTTAACTTACAACCAGAAGATCCAAAGAAAACTCCCACAGGAACACTTGAGTGTGGTCGTAACCCTAACACGTAAAGCTTAAAATTTCCTTTCTTTCGGTATCTATTGTGGTGAAAATATAGCAAGATTGAGTACAACTAACAGTACTCAGCAAGTCCCTATAGTAGAATGCATTTATAGGGCCATCATCTACGTGCAAGTTAAACCAAAGGATGATTTTATGTTTGTTTTGCATGAAGCCAGATTTTCAATATCATATCATAATTAGTTTTCAAACCTATGACTTAGCCACTTTAACTGAAATAAAATAAATAAGTAAAATGTCCATAAGCATTTGACTATGTGGAAGCAACTCTCCTCACAGGTATTTCACATATTCGGTCCATGGATCTTAGTCCACGTCCTTTACCATAACGTCATACCAGTAACCATTTTATGAAAACTACATACCGTGGTATTTCCACACTTTGCCCATGGCCGGGGGCACAGTTATTCGAATAGATTTTAACACTCTATAGAGGTGTACAACTTTACCCACAAGATATGATTATCTGATAATATCGGCTATTACACATTTCCATAGACGTATGACCAAGTAATCATAACAAGGCCTTTACAATTCTTGTTTTGATATTTTCTCCTGCTCCAGAGTTATGCACCCTCAGCACTAAGAGACTCTGTTATTAGTTTATTGAGAGTGCACTCTATCTCAGGGCAGAGAGCTTTTGAGTCTCTCCTAGGCAGTGACCCCTATACGTTCACCCCCAAACATATCCTTCCCCGGGCAATGACCCCGCAGGTCACCCCCAACTGGCGTTGGAGACTATATCAAAACAAAACATATTAGTTGGTCAAGTCCGTCCCATACCAGACTTGTGGTTGTACGGTTGGGTGTAGAAACGAGCGCATACGGATTTGGTCCTTCATCGACTTAGGCGAGACAAAGCAACAATCCAGACCTCGGGCAGTACCTACACCGGTCTTAAGTGAACCTCTCTCCTGGGTCTCCCATCATTTTATAAAAATTCTCTGTTTCTAGCGGTAACCCATATTACCACTACTATTATCATGTTTCAAATTTCAGTTGGCAATGTTTGTGTCATATTTACTATTATCTCTAAAGCATATCTAAGCACAACCATTATTTGGCAATATTGCTATTGTGATAATCCTATGGTGACAAGAGTAAGGTAATATCAAAAGGGAAGATAAGAGGTATCACTGTATGGTGTAGCCAGGCAATCTATACACATAATAAAGGCAAGCATGCATTGTATTTGAAATCAAATATTGCATTTGAAAATTAGGTTTAACATGATCAATATAAGGACTTGCCTCCTTTCCCGATATCTTCAGTCTTCTTTGTAGGCACCAGGTTCACTTCAATTGCTCTTGTAGTTCTTCGATTGACTAACTCGCTGGGTCTGAATACTAACATGGGAAAATGAATGCAAATGAGTTTCTACTTTGCATAATGCAAGTTGGGAACAAAATACAATAAAATAACCAAAAGATGCAAAGAAAATAGGTTGGGTGGTCAGGGCTTAGGTGATGCATGGTTTGACTTATCGGAGTTGGAATTGGGCTAGACGGGTTCGAGATGGTCGAAAAAGTATATAGGTGTTATATGGGTTTTTGCGACTGGCTACAGGCATGGATAGTATTAAGTTTAGGATCAGAATATCATCTGGGTGGTTTAGAGCTTTATCGGAGTCTAGGATGGTGAGACATAGTTGAGAATGGTGTAGATGGGCTCAAGATGATCCGAATGGGTATATATGTGTTTTTAATGTTTCGGTGAATAGTAATGATCAAAGTAGAACTGGTCAAAACATCCGGGCTAGCTAGGTTTTTACCGGAGTCTGATATGGGAAAACAGAGCTGAGAATAGGATAGACAGGCTCAAAACAGATGAAATGGATATATATTGTATTTTTTGGATATGGATGTACAGTAACTGGTATTTCTACTATTCATTTTGGATTTTCACTGTTCACTGCGGATGTGTACTGTTCAAACCGAGTTTGCTTGCTACAGTGATGCATAGTGCAAAATAGTGAAATCAGCTGGCCCAAAAGCTATTAAAATTGGCCTTTTTACTGTGCAACCAAAAGTTATTGTTCATTGTCTTCTTCCCCCCGTGCTGCTACAGTAGCCGAAAATAGGGTGTAAGTGGCTACAGCTATTCCCAGGGTTGTGGTGGTCGACGACAGAATCGGAGAGTATGGGTGGGTTCCTAGTGTTGTTGGGATTCCATATTTGGGCATGGCACAACTTGGGACGGGTTGTGGACAGCCAGCGGTGGAGAATGGCTCACGGTGAACTATCATGGCACATGAGTTATGGGTAGGGTTGTTGGCGGGACATGGGTGGTTCGAGCATCCTTGGGGCATGGGGATCTTGGGGTGGGATCGGCTTGGGCGTGAAACCTTGTGGTGAGCTGTCCACGAGGGAGGCTTTCAGCCAAACAGCGGACATGGCTGTCGATGAAGGGGCAAGGGGGCTCATGGCAATGCTTCACTTGGGTTTTTGGGATCATGAAGAATACATGAGCAAGAAATTGAACTAAAATGGATTGTACAAGAAGAATTAAAAATTGGCGTACTTGAGGGGTCTTTAGTGGTGATAGCGGGGCAAAGGTCAATGAGGGGATTAGGGCGTGTCTAGGGCTACCTGGACACCAATGCGGTTTATAGAGGGGTCATGGCCTTATATAGAGATCCTAAGGCGGTTGGAGCTATAATAGTGAGGCATGGTGAGTGGAGCATGGCCAAGGCAGGAGGGTGCGGGATGGTTTGGGGAGGCACGGCAAGTTGCACCGATTCCTCGGGTTTGGCATTTCCTCGAGTGGTGCAATATGGCGGTTAAGGTGGCAGGGTGTTAGGTCGGCCATGAGAGGTTGCGGTGCTGACTTGAGGAGCTTTAGTTTAGCTTGTTTGGCAGTAGTCAGAGGGCATTAAGAGGTAGTGTTAGGGCTCCCCAAGCGACGCGTACGATGGTTGACACAATTGTAGTGGTGTGGCAGTGGTGGGTTGTTGTGGGGACTAAGGAGGCACAACGGCAAAACAAATTGAGAGGGCACCTTTTTGGACGGTGAATAGTGCCAAAGGGCTATGCTGCGCTCAAACGAACGGACAGATGGGATGGCAGGGGTAAAGAAGGCGTGAATGGGTGAAGAAAGCTATGGATTAGGCCAAGAGTTAAAAGAAATCAAGACTCAAAAGAAGTTCCAATATGTTTTGAATTTTGGGTTGTTTCATTAACACAATAAGTCAACTAATTTTGGCCCCTTGATTGTAAGAGTAATGGTGTAAAGGAAGATGCAAGGTTAACTATATTTATTACACACCTCAGATTCTAAAGATGGAAGCTCTGAACAACAGGCGGCCGTGCGTACGAAACAGATGCGATGTCGCTCCTTCCTTGGTGGCGGCGGCGCAAAGGTGTAGCGGCGGCACTCGTACGTAGAAATGGCAACGAGCACAAACCCGCTGGGTTTTGCTATCCCAAACCCGTGCCCATGAAAGTTGGACGTGCCTGCTAAAAAACCCATGCCCGTGACGGGTGCAGATTTTTGCCCAGACCCATGCCCACTGGGTTAACGGGTACCCACGGGTCGTCCGTGGGGTCAGTAATGCGAGCTGTAACAATGGTTAATGGAGAGAAGGAAGAAGTTCACCGGCCATCTTCGTTGGAGCCGGAGGGCAGCGCCATGGCCAAGGGCCTACTGCTGCGATGCGCGTTGGCTGCGGCGTGGGGCGGGGGTCTGAACTAGAAGGTGAGGCGACGGCGAGGGCGTGCGGGAGGACGAGCGTGCGGCGAGAGTGGCGGGAGCAGGAGCGGGAGCTGCGGGACGGGAGGGTGAGTGTGGAGACTACCGGAGACCGAGCGCGGAGCGCCAGATGCGCCGTCGCTGCGGCGGCTGTTGAATCAGGGTGGGGACTGGGGAGGAGTGAGTAGTGACCGTGACCGAGTGCTAGCTAGGGTTAGCCGTATGGGTAATGGAGCATTGCCGCATTGGATTTGGGGGCTTGGGCCTAAATGGCTAATGGGCTATGGGCTGGGCTGGTTTGCCTAGGAGGCTGGGAGCCTGGGTTTATAACTCCTATGGATCGAGTTTATATTACCCATGGGTTTACGGGTTTGGGTACCATAGGAACGTACCATGGGTTAGAAATTTGACTCAGACCCATGCCCTAATAGAGTAAAAACCCACCGGGTATCGGGTTTCGGGTACCCATTGCCATCTCTACTCGTATGACATGGAGTTGGCGGCACAAGGGAATTGGCCGAGAAAGGGGTAAAAGTAGGTTTAGTGAAACAGTCCATAATACCCTTATAAAAAATATAATTACAAAGGAAAAAAGTCTATTATGCCTTTAACGATTCAGTGACCATATTTGATTTCTACCTGCATTCCTTATTACCAGTAGAAATGTATTGTAAAATTTCTCTTATATTTTGGAATTATTTCATGGGCAATGTGGATTTCACATCAAATCTCACTGCTAAGGACTATTAACATTTCAAAAGGTAGTAATCCCAGCATTTATAATAGTTAATGGCCCGTTTGAAACTCGGGTATTTTTCCTAATTTGAAGGTATGTTCCAAACAAACCCTAAGTTCTGGATAATGTTGCTTAAATGACAAGTCAACATCCATAGAACAATAGTAGTGCAAAGTAGGCAAGCTACATTCTGAGCAGTAGTGGCGTACTCCACATAGCAGTACGATTGGAGCCCAAACGACATCACATGCACCTGGCAAACTTAGACGACATAACTGTGTGCATACTAGGGGTGAAATCGGGTCGGATTCGGACGGATATTGCTCATACCATATCCTAACCCATATTTTTTTCTCGGATTCGGGGTCGGATACGGTAAAACTGGATGCGAATACGAATTCAGAATATTCAGAATTTCAAATACGGTGCCGCCGGAATGGATACTTGATGGTTTCGGATCAAAAACGGATAATGTAGACGGATAGTATGTGCATACGGAAAGGAACATATGCTAAACCATACCACCATCACTTCAAGCTTTAAATTGTTAGACATAAGTACATAATAGTGATTATAATTCATCAGCCGAAGATGGTGTGGCATTTCCCCCTAAAATTGTCCATTGAGGTGTGGCGTTTCAAGATGAATCTTGATTCTTGACGGACAACATATTCTTTTTCTAGGCTAAAGAAATTTTACTAAATTAAGATAGAGATAGTAGACAATTGCGGATAATAGACTTTTGAGAAATTTACCTGTTCATTTACTAAAGCATGCCAAAGTTCATCGTTTAATAATACTCTGATTATATGCTTTTCATTCCAATACCTAGGAAGAGTGATCTTAATGAGCAAATTTAGGATTCCAATTGCACAAGCAACATAATTAGAAATAAAACACTAGTTTAGTATTGTATATTTATAGTTGCCACAACTGAATGTCATATTTCTTTTGGAGAACTTAAGCTTGCACGATCCAGGAAAACTTTCTATACACTGCACAGCTCAACCAACCAACATGACAAAAAAAAAACAAATACTAGCAAAATAAGAGGTGAATTCTTAGCTCTTACCAGATATCCGACCGAATATCCTACCGGATATCCGACCGAATATCCTACCGGATATCCGACCGAATATCCGACCAGATATCCGACCGAATATCCAACCGGATAATTATCCGGTATCCGAATACCGATACTTTTCGGTCGGATAACAACTCTCCTGAATCCGAATTTGACATGAATTATCCGAATCCGAATCCGACCGGATACCAAATTTCCTTTCCGAATCCGGTACCGACCGGATTCGGTACCGGATCGGTCGGGATTAACCCAACCCATTTTCACCCCTAGTGCATACAAGGCACTTATTGTAAAAACACTAAACTACTCCTAGAAAAAACACCGAAATAAGCACGTGGCATACATCTCACACTAACAACTTGTCTTTCCCTCTCAAAAAAAAAAGTATTTCCCTCTTTCTTCTTGGGCTTGATGGCATCATGGAGGGCACTGGTTCTCAGTCAAGGTTGACTCAGACTAGCTGACAAGGGTCCTTTACTGGATCAATATTTTTCAACCAAGATGAGTCAAAATAAAACCTTATTAATAGGTCCACCTAGCTAGGGGCAACATAATACCCTAGCCAGGACACACTTAATACCCTACGGCCTCGCTCATTTAGACTTCAACTTTTGGTTTCTGGTTTCTAGTTTCTTATTTTTCTTCTTTTTTGGCCTTTTAGCTTTTTTGAGGCTTTTTTTGCCTTTTCTTTTTTCGTATTCCTTTGTATTATTCGTGATAGGCTAACTTGTTTTTTATTTTTTATTTTTTATTTAATTATGCTAAAAGGTCACCATCAATTATAGTGTGAAATAAGCCAGCTATAGTGCCAAACAATGAAAAATAAACCATAAGGAACAAAAAAAACCCCAAATGAGTAGGGCTAGACTTGCGACTACGGAGAAAAAGGGAAGTCTTATCCATTCTACTTGTCGATGACCAGTGATGAAGTTACACAACGACGGACTAGCTAAGGACAATGATAACCAGTTATATGCGGTTATGACCAGTCTTCGACTAATACCCCTTAACTTCCCCAAGAAGAATATCATTACTATTACGATTCTCTATATATTCAATGAGTTCCGTTGCAACGCACGGGTACGTAACTATTACCTTATCAACGACTAGACGGTTTACCTAGTTAATGGCGTCTCCGGTAAGTTGAGACAGTTGGCAAAGGACATGTGTAACGCCCCACAGTTTCTAATTAATTTAAACGCCGTTATTAGTGTTGCTAATAACAATTAAGGGCCAAATTAGCATAAATTAGCATTATGAATTAAATTATTTAAATTAGTTATCGCCAAACCATAGCAATTGTAATTCATTAACATAATTTAAACAGAGAACTTTTATTACAATTAGAAGTCCCTTGCATACATACATATTGCATTCAGGAATTAAAGAATAACAACAATTACAATATTCAGTTTACATCAATACAAAGAGAGAGCTAGATTACAATTAGGCCATCTCATACATTGGAGTCTGTCGTCAAATTGCCACCACCTCGATGTTTTCTTTTGTGAGCGAACTCAATGATTTTAATGCCGAAAAAGACCGAACAAAAGAACGAATAAAATAACAAAGAAAAGAAGAGCGTTGCTATCAGAGCCCTAGGGATTAGCTTCGGGCGGGGTAATCCGTTCACGGAGATACCTGACCGTCTGGGGGCCAGTCGGCACCTCTCACAACCGTAGGCTCATCATACGGTATAAACAAACCTGTTTTGTTATAGAAACCAGCAATGTAACCCACCATTTTACAACTTTAATCTTTCCAAGCCCAAACCGTCATAGGAAAAGATCACATGACAACTACAGTAGGGGAAAGCACAGCAGTCCAGAAGTCTCGCACGGCCACCACAATAACCCAGCCAACCAAAGAAAAGAGAGCAAGGAGACAGAACACGGCACGGCAAACATTTCCCCAAACTCTCCAACCATCTCAAACCCACAGAGAAGCCAGCCACCGAGTGAAACCCTACGGCCAGGAGACGAAGGTACAGCAAGCCGATCGGGAGCAAGACGACGGTGACGGCAGGAGGGAACCGCAAGCCGAACCTGTCAACCCTAGAAGGGAGACACATCAGGCGACCTCCACCCCGCCACAAGAACGCGACGACCACAAACCAAGAAGGCGACGGCTACAAGCCAACCTCAAGCCCTTCTCTCAACAAGCCGAACCATCATCGGTAAACCACACAAGACTCACGGCAACATATTCCATTCAACCATTATAGTCACTAGTGAACTAGAGACAATAAGTATTCAAGCCTCAGTAGAGCACCATAAATCAACCTAGAGCATACTACCAGAGGTAGAAGAGGAGTAGAAGAGGGGTAAACGGAGCTTACCGGGGATGGAGGCGGTTGCGTGCTACCGTCGGTGTAGCCCTACCAAACCACCACCGCGCACTCCCCCGGCGTGCGGGCGGCTTTAGCCGGCCGAGACTACACCGAGGCAATACACCTCCCTAACCGCCATCACATGAGCAAAACCCATTAAATCAAAGCAAAATAGCAGATAATCGAAGGTAATCGGGTAGGAATGAGGGGCAAGGCGCCAGATCCGGGCCCTAGGCCACGGATCTAGCCGGGTTCGCCGTGAGGCGTAGAGCAGCAAGGCGGGGGCGGCCGGGTGGAACGGCGCCGCGCCGCTAGGGCCGGCGACGCGAGGGGAGGGCGTGACGGTAGGTCGGCGCGAGAGGATGGAGGCGCGTGAGGGGGAGCCGAACCCGTGCGACGCGGTGGTAAGGCGCGGGAAGCCGGGCGGCCGGAGGAGCCGAAGCGCTGGGACCGGGGGGGCAGAGGAGCTGCGGCGCGACGTCGGTGTGAAGAGGAATCAGGAGAGGAGAGAGAGGCGCCGAGAGAAATAAGGAGGCGGGGAGGAAGTTCAGGAGGCGTCGGCGGTAGGAGCAGAAAAAGGGAAAGGGAAGGAGGCAGTAAAGAAAAGAAAGGAAATAGAAAAGAAAATAAATTAGGTAAATTAAGGTGTTATAAGTTAGATTTGCTAATATCTAGGGATTCTCATAAACGCATTGTAACCTCTTTTACGTTAGCAGATTTGCCTAAGTAATGTAAAGGAACTACTTATATTATAAAACCTGTAAATGAATATTGGCCACACAACGTGATAGATATCCATTAAGAACGAACTGAGAATTAATATAACCTTCGGTGTAACATAATACCTTAGAATGAGAAATTGCAAACACCTTTAGCGGGAGTCATGTATTACTTAAAACCTTGGTATTATTCGACGTCGTAGGTTAAACTTTAGTATGATTTACAGGCGAAAGGCTGAATCTTCAAAGGGAATCGTATCAGGGTAACGAAGAGACTCAGCAAAGTACTATAAATTCAGGCAAGCATCCTTTTGATCAAGTCTTCAAAATATCTTCCGTAAAATAAGTATTTTGTATTATTTTAGTATCACCCTGCATGAAAGGATTAAAAGAAGATTTAAATCGGAGAATGGCTATAAGAGGTAGATGGCAACTGATGGAGCAATGGTTGTCTAGGTTAATTAATAAGGTGGGCAGAGGTTGCCAGGGCAGGTGACAAGTGGGTAGGTTGGAACCTCTGCATAAGAATAGAATATAATGGATTACAAACTTCATCCGTATGAACAGACCATACCACACCGTATTAACCAACATTCCGTTTTTCACGGACAGTCTGTACTCTATTGAAGTGTTATATTCTCCACATGGGTAAGTATTAATTAGGGGAGAACCCACAGGAGCCAGACTTGTACCGGAGTGGGGGATCCACAGCCGCGCAGAACCCAGAACTGGTACATAGGCCAGAAGTGGGGGAGGCGGATCGCAAGAACCCAGGACTGGTCTGAGACCAGAAGCGGGGTACGCGAAGGCGATATATTACGCTGATGGGTGTTGGGCGAGGGTCAGAAACCACCCCAGCCAACGGTTATGTTGCTTGCGGTGGGTCTGTGTGAGGGTGGTATACCGCTCCAGGCTGCCGTTTGTAAGTAATCGGGTGGAGATATAACCTACTGCGATATATGTATTAGCACTGTACTCTGGTCTGGGCACTGCTTCAAAGGAATTGCGGAAACCCGGAAGCCAACACGAGCAGAGTGATGATGGATAAAGTGATACAAGCTTGCGCAATGCTATCCAAATCATGAATTCATGCCTGTCTCCGGGAAAGGAGAATTACGGAAACTTATGGGGTTTTTTGCTGTTCATACGTATGTTCAGTAGAGTTGCAAAGTAATAAATTAGTAAATCTTTCATAACTTAAAGATATTATTTTCCATAAGGTTTGGAATTGAGAATGAACACCAAATTGAGGGGAAATGCTAGAGTTGGAGTATGATCATCCAGTGCATATTTGTTATATAAGCTTGCTGAGTACTCTGTACTCACCCTTGCTATTATTTCCTTTGTCTAGAGGATAGCCAGCTATACTCAGGTATTGAGGATGCCTGTACAGAGGAGCTTGACTCCCCAGGGGAGGGAGGTTATGCCGAGGATGAGCCACCTGAGGATTACTCCGTATATGATGACTGGGACTAGTAGAGACCTAGGAGCAGCACGGTCTCACCCCATAGAGTATATGTGACATTAGTGTATTGTAGTTGTATATCTTTTCTGTATAATTAGAATGCTTCTGTATAATTAGAAATCTGAGCTACTCCTTTTCCAGTATTGTAATTTCTGAATGGAACAAGTGGTGTAATATTAGCCCTGCGTGGCATGTGAATGTATGTAATTTCTATCTCTAATGATTGTTCTGTTGCAACACTCTGATAGGCTTATTATTCGTTAAAGCGATGTTTTATCGGCTAAAACGAATAATAACCCGTTGACTAGCATTATTACCCCTTGGTAATAACGCGGGTCGTCACAACATGACAATTTGAGACACGTGTGTGAAGACAGGAGGCATCTATTTCAGCATTAACTGCCACTTTTTAGATATATATAAATAGGGGAGTCTGCGTGCCCCAAAATACAGCGAATTCATTTGCACTCTTGTAAACTCTTGTCTATGGCAATAAGATCTCTGGGACCTTGAGTCTGCTCATCAACCCTGGGGGGCTACCATACTCTTATTTAGAGGTTTTTGGAAGGCAGGGGCAATAACAGGTTGTCCCAGGTAGGAGGGCAACTAGTCACAGATGTCGAAAGCTACATGTCCTAGAAAAAAATTAATTAATTAGTAATTAAGATAACCTATCCAAAGTTCCATATAGTTGCAATAATTTTTTATGTGTAAACAAGTTAAACAAAATTATCGCAGTCGATGTCTTCATCTTCTTTATCCCTTCTCTCTTTCATGGTAAATTAGCCGCAAAGAAGATTAATAATCAACACTTATCTTACAAGTTTAGACGTGTATATCTAAGGGTTAAGAGAGAAAAAAAGGCACGGGGAAAATGATTAATAGAAGTCGTTGCCTGCGCAAAATATATCAAAAATACTGAAAAGGCGAGCTCTCTTTAATTTTGGACTTATGGTCTTCTATTTTTTTGGTTAGTTAATTTATGTTGGGAGCTGTCGCATGTAGAGAATGAAATAATAATCTCAAAAGAATGATTGATATCGGTTAGTAATTATGAATTACCTGTTGTAGCAATTCCTTTGCCATGATGGGAATTGTTACCACCTTGTTTAAGAAAACTAGTCAAATATATATACATTGCTACGGATAAATAATTATATTAGTGTTCTAAAACCATGCCCTTCATAATTGTTTATATTAATAAAGAAAAACTATGTTAATTAGACATTTCTACGATAGCAGATCAAATTACAAGTTATAATACTATGTATGTGTATATTACGCATAGCTCTACCATTGTTGCTCCCTTTTTGGACTCTGATCCTTCTACCATCAAAAACAGCCTAGCAATTTACTCCCTCCATTCTATTTTAAGTTGATTTTCTAGAATTTATGCTGTCAAACTTTCTAAAATAATCTAAATTAGCTATACAAAAAGTTTATCATTAGATTTATCGTTAAAAGTACTTTCACAATATTATAATTTTATTAATATGATTTAGTGTAAAATTATAAAAAAGTAGTAGCCAAAGTCAGAATGAACGGAAGGAGTATATAGGTTCATAGAATTTCAAATAAAATCAGACTTTTCAGTGGAGAGGATATTCGTAGGATGTTTGTGCGCATGGCTCTATCATAAAATAAAAAACACGAGTTAACGATGCATACTTGGCCACAAGCTAGATACTGTAAATTCAATCCGCAGAGGATCTTCCACGAATCTAGCCCAATCCGGTTCCAATCCTGAGCGTCGATCTTGACCCTGGCACCAGAAGACTCGCACTTAGATCAGATTTCTACAGTCAGATCGACCTCCTGCCGTACAAACGCGACTATTGAACTGTTTGTATAAATAATATTGTAACATTTTTTTTTCAAAAATTAGCTGGACATTCATTCTTGTAAATTTGGCATTCTCCTCGTATCTATCGAGCTATACCTACCAGCTCTATATCCACAGCTATCATCAGCGTATATACTTAATTAGTGCTAATTATATTTAATTAGTGCTAATTACATTTTTATTAGCGTTAATCATGAGCCATTAACTTGCTGCCGTTGTGGGGGCCTCGTCAGAGCAGCTATAGCTTAGCAGGTCCTGCCAAACTCTGGTGCTTCGACAACACCTATTAGCTCTTAGGGCATCTCCAATGGTTATAGCTATCAACTAACTATAAGACTTCCACATCATCTATATAGTACACACTAAAGTTAGCATTCTAAAGAACTATCTATAAGGATAGCTATTTGATGCTTACATGCACACACAGAATTTATGGAGGCTGCCTCGTTTGGCGCTATAGACTATCTCTAGAGCTGTAGAGAGCTGCGTTCTCTTTCTTCATTTAATATCTTCCACGTAGGACAGTTGATGACATGGACTCTCTTGTAGATAGCTGCTATAGACCCATTGGAGATGCTCTTAGTAGGTTACATATGTTGTCTGACTGTCGAGTTTAGAAAGAATGTTAGATTTTTAAAAGCAGATGCCAATTATTACGTGAACAGTTCCGACTTCTTCGCGACGAAGTCTTCCCCCACCCTATTCTCTTTTTGCTCATGGGCAGGATAGAAAAAGGAACGAGAGCGAGAGGCGGCTAGCCTAGGGTTTTGATTCCAACGACGCCCTCGTACGCCGCCTCCGCAGCTCTCTTCTCCCCCATCCACCCAACCCCGCCTCCCCTTCTGCCCCTCCCTCCCCGGAAGCGCCTCCTCCCTCGCGGCCGGCAACGGCGGAGGCTCGAGGGGACCAAGGTCGCAAGCATCTACCCACCCTCCGCGAGCAGAAGCAGCGGCTGCCGAGCACCGAGCCCCCTGAGCGCCGCAAGAGTAAATCCTCCAGCTCGACGCACCCTGTGTGCTCTTCTTGATTTCTTGGTCGATCCGGTTTAGTCGGTGGTAATTGTTAGGGTGAGTGAGAATTGGGTGCGGACTTGGGGGAATTTAGGTTCCAGCTCAAACCTTGCGGGATTGTGCGATAGCTCGTCACCGAGTCGCAACATGCGCGTCGCTTCTGATGCTCTTGCAGTCCCGGGTTCAGCTCTAGATGCAGAGAGAAGGGGATAGATGTGGTCTTGTAGATGAGACTGACATGAATCAGTGTGAAGAGGCTAGTTTCCCTTTCTTTGTCTGAATTGACCAAGAGAGGGACCAGATCTTAGACGTTTGTTTACCGCATTTGGTTTGTCTTAGTTCGAACATGCCTTTGCGGGAAATTTAGTCAACGATGGTTCCCAAATAGGGTGTCCTGAATAGGTGCACAGGTATTCTTTTGCTCACTGGATCTGTCCAATCCACCACTTATGCCGAGTGCGATTCAACCTGGCTACGGGAAATTTTCAATGCTTTAGAAGTCCTACAGACCTTAAGTTTGCTTCTTTGAAGGGGTGCCCATGGGACTTGTAATAACAAGATGTATGATTAATTGATTAGTGCGGTATCCCGGTATTCCAGATAGGACCGGCAGTGTTGATGTTTCATTGTTTTGGTACCAAAACCTGAAGATTTCCGGAGTCAGTTGTTGTTAGTTACTACTGTTCTTTTTTTTTTGTTGTAGTCGTTAGTATAATCCATTGATGCTTGTTGCCCCCATCTATTTTGCATTTCCTGCTTGTTGAGTTTTGTTTTTCTTATGTGCATATCCATATGAATGTATTGTGATGGATTAGACTTGTGCTGTTCATTTATTTTCAGTGCACTTCGCATCTTTAGAAATACATCTTCAGTTACAATGTACATGATTGTTTAGTTTCTTGTGATTTTGGATTATGGAGGTACAGTCATCTCTGGCTATAAACTCTAAAAGTTATCATCTATTCTGCAGGTTGTCATCATATTGTTGGAGACTTGTTTTATCTACTGTTGACTGAAAGAACTTTGGATATGGCATTTTATGCCAGAAGGGGTGGAGATAGGGGTAGTGGCCGTATTCAAGGAGGAAGTGGGCGAGGTGGACATGTCCTGCATGGAAGAGCAGCCCTGCCTCCTCGAGGACCACTTGGGGTTAACACCCGACCATCTGCACGCACTATTGCTAAGGCAAGGCCAAAACTGACATTATGTTTTTGTTCATGGTCAGATTCCTGAATAAAGTAAAAAACTGAATGAGGAGAGCATCTTTATGGTTTTATTTTATGGAGTGGCAGAAATAACAGTGGTGTTTATCACTAATGGACTCTTTGTTGGCTAGAGCATCTCTTTTATTATATGGAGGGGCAGAAGTAACTTTGGTATTTGTCTCTAATGAATACTTTGTTGGCTAGAGCATCTCTAAGCTTTCATTAGTGGAGTGGCAGAAGTAACTGTGGTGAACGCCTCTAATGGAAACTTTGAAGGATACCACCTTTTCCTCAAATGTATGGAAGGAAGTAAATGCAAACGAAACTTTATGGAGTTCTTGCAATTTGATGTGTATGGTACATGAGGCACTGAATGAGGAATCTCCACTGATCCTCTTGCTATGTCTGGGACTTCAATGCGCCCCTCATCTGACAGTTCTGGATCCTACTCCGCTGAAGTGCTTCTAGACTGTCTCCAGAGCAAGTGTTCTAGCCATTTATCTACTCGGCTTGTTATATTGGTGATATTGATGGAACTCTCTTGATCTCTTCCTTTCCATTATTAACTTAATGCAGTATATATAGTTTAGCTGCTTGTCAGTAAATTGTCGCTATACCATAAGGATTGATATTAAATCAATGTGGCTCCTGATAGTGGTTCGATCATATCAAACAGTTTGAGGTGGTATTCTTCTGTGAACTATGATGACATGTTTCCTCACGTGCTGGATGTTTGGCATTTTTCAGTCTTTTAGCAGAACCAAAGACATGACCTGGAGACCTGATCTGTTTAGTGATAGTATGGTGGCTAGTGGAATAGAAACTGGTACAAAACTGTACATTTCAAACTTGGACTACAGGGTTTCCAATGAGGATATAAAGGTTTGTGAAACAAATAGATTGCCTGAAGTTATCTTTTCATCACTCCTTGATGTAAGGCTCACAAACTGATAATTTTCAATTTGCCTTGTAGGAGCTGTTTTCAGAAGTCGGTCATTTGAAACGCTTCGCTGTTCATTTTGATGGTTATGGTCGCCCAAATGTTTGTATTTCTTCTAGTATTTCATCTTTACGTATCGTGCATATTTAGCAGCATTTCTGGTTGGAAAGTGCAGATGATCATCTGCTCTGGTGTTTGCTTTAATGATATATTAATCTAGAAGCTTAATTTAATAATTAGTTGGCCTTCCAAACCAAACATTGTGTAAAACTGTAACCATTGTTGTGTTCACTCTGCAAGATAAAAGAAAAGTTAAAAGATTAGAAGAAATTACCTGAAGCTTAGGTACATTGTCGAATTTTAGTGTCTTGCATAAATGTTTACATGACTGAGGTTCGAATTTTAGTGTCTTGCATAAATGTTTACATGACTGAGGTATTGTATAACTTCACATTTTGTGGTCACTGGGGCCCTTTTTTTTTGTTTGCTACCTTTATTTTGCCTCTATTTTTGTATTAATATGTGTTTTTTTTAATTTCCAAAGGGTACAGCGGAGGTGGTGTTTACAAGGAGAAGTGATGCAATTGCTGCACTGAAACGTTATAATAATGTTCTACTTGATGGAAAAGCTATGATGATTGAAGTTATTGGAAGTGACTTAGGTTTGCCTATGACACCTCGTATAAATGTTGGGGTTTCTAATGGCAGAGCTACGAGAACAGTTGTTATGACGTGAGTGATATTTTTCATTTTCGCTTATTTTATCATGTTCTTATTAAACTTTTATTTATTGTCCAACTATTGCCCACCAGAAGTGTGTTGCTGGGCATGTCAGATTGTTGTCAATTTGGATATTTTGCCCTGTCTAAGTTCAATGATGTCCTTGTGATGTGCTGAAACTTTTGCTTCCTATTTCTCAATATCTATTTTAGCTTCTGGGGACCAAAAAAATGACCTAAAATCTCAGTTAGATCACCGATTACAATGCATTATGTCTTTTGTCCAAACTTTAGTAGTAATTGGCCATCATGAGTCCTGGTTGCTGGCAGAGAAATCTTCCTTCCTTTTCTTTGTGTCAATCTACTGCAAGCCAATCTACCTTCTATGTCTGACCAGCAGCTTCTGTCAATAAGTTTCGTGATGTACCTTTACTCTAGTTGTGTAATTGTCAATTAAATTTGCCTTTGGATTTCTAGAAGTGCATATTGACTTGCCAGTATCACCCCTTCATGTTATGGCAGATTCAAGTATTTTGTGAAACATGCTGTATGCAATGCAATGAATACTTCTACAAGACGATATTAGTTTGAAATGAGGGAAAAAAATCCCAACTGTTAAATGCGTTTCTTCATGTTTATCATTAGCAGTTTAAGATAATTCTGAACATGAACCAGAATTTGAATAAGTAGTTTCTGAGGCTTTTGTTGTCCTCTTTTTGTCTGAGTGGTGTATATTTACCTCATTATGTTATATCTCAATAAAAAATTTGCATTTCAGGCCTGGACATGGTCGACGTGGTGGTGGTTCCAGCAATAGGCCTTCAGTGTAAAACTTCTCACAATACCAACTTCTTTTAGCTGTGAAATTTATTGTGTTACTTATTAAGTAGCAAGTGGCAACTGTAGCCTTTATTGGCTTGTGAAGCCATTGCTTCGTGGTTATTACTAGCATTAGATGTTTGGCCCCTTTTCTGGAAGAGGTGCTTATTAGGCACTTCATATAAATTCTTTCTAATTATGCACACAACTTGCGGGATCAATAGGGAGCAATTTCTTGCTTTTTTTAATAAAAAACATGTCACAGCACAAAGTTCAGACGTGGGAATGATAATTGTATGTTTGCTAAATTTCTAGCATGAACCAGTCATGTTTCCACATGTTTTTCCTGCCATAGGAGATTTTGCTAGTTCATGGATATATCTGAGAAACAAAAAGGGACAAAAGAATGTTGCTTTTCAATAATTATTTTTTGTGTTTTAAGGCTTTTGGCCGTTGGTGATAATGTGGTCACCTGGCAGCCTGTGGTTCCTTTGAGTTGAAAGCCATCGAACATAAAAAAAAATGTTTTGAAGCATCACAAAAGCTCGATCTATCCTTTGCTGATCTGTCATTCTCAATCTTCCATTCTAGTCATTCAAGCAATAGATGGAACCGCGGTGCTTTCCAAGCTGTAGGAGGTGGTGCTTTCCAAGCTGGACGAGGCCGAGGCAGGGGTCGTGCCCCATTCCAGGCCCAATTCCAGGGCCGAGGCAGGGGCCGTGGTCAATTCCTGGGCCGAGGCAGGGGCCGTGGTAAATTCCAGGGCCGCGGGCGGGGTAGGAAGCAAGCTGAGAAGACTGCAGATGAGCTGGACAAAGACCTGGGAACTTATCATGCCGACGCAATGAAGACCGACTGATTGCTGCAAGTCTAGTGATGGCGATGGCTGTGTTGCGAGCACTGCTCTTCGTATCTTATGATACGTTGTACCAATTTGAGCTGTAGTATTTCTGGGTGCAGAGAACGGCTTTCTGTTGTGGTTTCCAAAAACAACTCGCCTCTTAGTTTATCTGGAATTTGCAACCTTAGGTGTTAATTTTGTCTACTGGTTGCGCTAGTGATTATCGTGTTAAGCTGAAAAAGAAAATCAATCTAGTAATGGTATTTTATGACTAATGATGCGCAGAATCGTTGCCATTAACTAATTGTAGTCTATTATCCAAGTCTTGGATGTTCTTTCACGGCATTGTGTTGTTTATCCGGTCATGGTACAATTGCTCAGTGTGAGATCTACTCTGGCGTTGACACTGAATTCTAATCTGCCTAGTCGGCAACATCAAGGGAAAAAGATTTACTGTGTCAGACAGCGACGATTCATCGATTTGTCATTTCAGTCATGGTTTGCACGACGAAATCCCAGTTTCTTGTCCAAATCGTATAGCATGGTTTGTGCAAAATCTGGTGGCCGTTCCTCCCCTGTTGCACCATCAGTTTGCTGCTGTTTTATTTTTTTAAATGAACAGGCAGGAGGGCTGCCTATTATAACACAGAAGGAGCAGAATTTTTTTAAATAATTTATTTTTTATTCTGAATTGTAGTATTATACCTGTTTTTTTTGCAGTTTTAACTATTTGTCGCTTCACGGTTGGACGACATAGACTAGTCGTCTAACAGTTAGGCGACACGTGGCCAAGTCGCGCAACAGTTGGACACTTACTCACTGACAACTCGTCCTTTTTCTCTTTGACCTGACCACCTCATGGGCTCTCTCTCTCACCATTTTTCTCGCAAGAGAACGATAGGAGCTTGAGAGAGGAGGAAAAAAAGGGAGAGGAGAGGGGGAGAAGGTCACGAGAGGAGGATAAGCAGAGAAGCTCAGAAGAGGGGGAGATAGTCACAAGAGGGGGAGAAGTAGAGGAACTCGGGAGAGGGATTGAAGGAGAGAAGAGGAGATTGGGAGAAGGAGAGAAGAAGAGAGGAGCTCGTGAGGTTAGAGAGAAAGACGAAGGAATCTCGTTGATAAGGAGAAAAGGTCTTCGTGTGAAAGCAATAGTCTCATTAGTTCCTGTTTTCATCCGAATGTAGGCAGCGTGTAGCTATTTATTTGTTTAGCACGTATCTAGTGAATGCATGTTGACAAATGGTAATATTTGCAGTGAGAAATTAATTATGTCAGAACACAGAATATTAAAAGTGCATTATGGTGTTGATACCATTCGTGAAGGTACATATAGTGTTGACCTAAGCGGTTTTCCACAAGTCAGCATAGTACATCCAAACACGAAAAATGATCTAATCGGAGATGTCCTGCATTGGCTTACAGGCACCTCCTTGGACCCCGAGGTGTGCGGTGTCGTCCTATATGGGCTTTGGAGTCGGTCTGCCAAGCACATTCGGTGGGAGTTGAGAAGACTCATGCACACAGTTACATGGAAGGGCTTTATGGAAGGATGCAGGCAACGTGGTTACGAATGTGTGTTACTCATGCAACCATGTCCGAAGGGAGACAAGAGGTCCAATTGGTGGGAGCAGCTCGGATGCGCAAAGCGTGGTTCATCAAAAGGATGCGGTGGGCAATGTTGCAGAGGCAGAACCGGAATATCTCACACCGCATGCTAAGCCCACCCGACATGGGGATGCAGATGCTGCTGAGGTAGATCAGGAAGATCACACTATGCAAGCTGAGCCCAGTGGACAGGCTGACGTAGGGGAGTATATCGACATCATAGTGCGTTAGATGAAGATCGATACCGGATGGCCTGGGTTGATGTCGAGACCCGAATATGCAAATCCGGACCTCTCTGTGTATACCTCACTAGTCCAGGATCACGCTAGTGCACACAGTGTAAACATAGATGAAATATTGACCATACACTCGATTAATAAAGGAAAAGATAAAAATATTATTAATTATCATAGTTACGACCTTACGACCAAGCTTACAATTAATAGCCTGAAGGGCTGAAGAAACTAGCAGCGGAAAACAAAAGAAAAACGTAGTAGCCATTCGACATACACACAGGCAATCGATTGAGGAGCAAAGTCCTAATTCGCGAAGTCATCGAAGTATCCTACTTCAGGTACCTTCTGATGATATGGTTCCTCTTCTTCAACTGAACAACAATAGGCATAAAGCCAGTACATTGGTACTCAGCAAGTCATTTGTAACAAAGAATACAATATAGTATGCAAGGCTAACCAAATGATGGCTGTGTGGTTATTTTGAAGTAAATACAATAAATAGATTGAAAGCGAACTTTCAAAATGATTAATAAGTAAATAAACAAAGGAATTGAGAGTAACCATAAGTGAACTGACCATTCACTCCAATGAACCATCCGTGAACTAACCATTCACGTAATGAACCACTAGTGAACTAACCATTCACTTCCCAACTTAATCCAACCAAGTTTTATAGTCTGCAATGGTTACATAACTTTACCCATATGATGTGATCATCTCTACATAAAAAGAAAATCACAACAAGGCTTTTTACAATGCTCAATTCCAACCTAATCTTGCCTGCTAAGGTTTCACCGTCGAGTAGACTAACCACCTAGTCGATAATTGCTCCATCTTGTGCCAATAAAATATCAGTGGTGAAATCAAAGTTGAAACTTCATAAATTATTATGCCAGGTCTATCCCATACTAGATATGTGGTTGTACGATAAGGCTCAGATCAATGGCGTACAAAGTTAAGTCCTTAGACATTACCTTAGCGAAACATCCACATCCCTGAAGTGCTAACCACGCTTCCCCTCTTTACTGCACGATCATTCGTCCAAGTGAAAACCATTTTGTATAACCACCACCAATGACACTACCCATGTCAAGGTGCACAAATTTTATAATTGTGGCTGACCACCATGATTTAATATCTCATTAAGTCAAAATTAATTAATTTATCATATATGATGATAACCCAATGTACTATAAGCACGGCTAAGTATACTAAACCCATGTAACAACTAATATTGTATCACTAGATAAATACCAATCCAATGGTGACAATGGAATCATGGCATTCAAATATCAAGGAAAAATTCATGAAATAGGTCATTAACTACCAATACAAAGATTTTATAATAAAATTGCAATGCATGAAAATTTAAAACAAAATAATACATAATAAATTCAAAAACTAGGTTCAACATGATCAAAGGATACGACTTGCCTTGACTTTGCTCAGTTAATTGCTCTGGATCTTCAAATCTTGCTTCAACTCATTCGAAGGCGTGATCTAACGAGAGCCAAAAAACGAGGCACAACAAAAATTAAATAAAATTCAAATAAACTCCAAAAAAAATTCAAAACTAGAACCAAAAGATAGAGCTCAATTTTAGATGAATTTAGAAAAAAAGAATCGAGTCAATTGGAGCTAGAATGGAGGAGAACTGGCTTTTGAAAAATCTAATCTAAAAAATACTGGAAATTCCGAAATCCTACTGTGCTGTAGACTCGGTGCATGGTAAAGCTAGTCTACGGTGAACTTGACTCATGAAACAGCACACTATGCATGGCTTAGCTGCCGTGGCGGGTGTCTGGGCAACTAGGGCTGAGGTGGTAGGGTGATGTGGCATGCTGACTCGACCTGGTCTACGGGTTCACGGAATAGTGGATTTGGCATGTGGAACCCACCCATCAGTGGCTTGGTGCACGGTGGATTCGGTTGATGGAGAAGGCGATTTGTCGGTCGAGCGCGGGTGCGGGGTGACGCAAGCGATGCACGAACCGAGGTGATGCATGGCGAGACGGCTGCATGGGATAGGAGAGGAAAGATCAGCTCGATGGTGGACTCACTGGTGGGGTGGCTCGACGAACGACGACGAACTACTGACCGACAGGGATGACGAACGGCGAAGATGACGACCTCACCGACGTTGAAGACGCGACGCAAACGAAATCCAGCGCCTGACCTTGACGAGGACAGCAACGAGGCACTGTGAGAGCGAGCAGCTATTGGACGCGGAGATAAAGGGGGTGGCACAGCTTTTATACACGTATGCTGAGGAGTCCTTGGCGTACACAGACACCGAGTCCAGGAAGAAGACGCCTGGCGGCGCATAGAGAGTGGACACGGACGCCGAGATGAGTTCGCCTCACACATGGCGCGGTGAACGGGGAAGATGCACAGTGCATGAACCGTTGGATGTGTGACATGTGATACATCGAGTGGCCGAGGATAGGAGAACGAAGACCATCGCATTGGCTGGCGTAGCTGGCTCGGATGGCGACATGTGACAAGGGGCAGGTCGGCTGGCTGGTGGGCCAAGCGGAGGGAAAGGTGGGCTAGACTGGAGAGAAGATGGGTCGGCTAGGGTTTCGGCCTAAGGCCTTTAGGAAAATTTAAATAGGTTTTCTAATTACAGAAATTGCTAGAAATTCAATTGAGCTCTAGAAAATAGCAAATAACTCCAAAAAATCTCAGAAAATTCTAGAAAAATCCTTGAGACTCAAGGATCCCAAATAAAATACTTTCAGAAAATATTAAATTTTAATTTACTCATATTAAATTATTTTAATTAATAAAAATTCATTTTAAGCTTGAATTAAATCCAGCTCTGGAAAACAGAATGTTACAAACATTCCCCCCTTAAACGGAATCTCGACCCCGAGATTCTGGCTCACTAAGAGAATAGGTTTGGAAACTCCGCTCCGAGATCCTCCTCACGCTCCCAGGTGGTTTCCTCCTTGGAATGATTGCTCAATTGAACTTTGAAAAGACGAACAACCTTACTTCTGGTCACACGCTCAGACACTTCCAAGATTCTGACAAGGTGCTCCTTGTAAGACAAATCCTCTTGAAGATCAACAGCTTCCACTGACACAACCTCCTCTGGCACTCGCAAACATTTCTTCAGCTGAGACACATAAAAGACGTCATGTATCTCACTGAAGGTCGCATGTAGCTCTAACTAGCAAGCAACCTCTCCCCTGTGCTTTAATACCATGAATGGCCCAACATATTTTGGCGCAAGCTTTCCTTTCATTTGAAACCTCTTAACACCTTTGAATGGTGTAATTTTGAGATACACATAATTATCTAGCTCAAAGCCCAACTCTCGACAACGGGTATCCGCATAACTTTTCTGTCTAGCCTAAGCAGTTCTTAATCTTTCTTGGAACAACCGAACCATTTCCTTGGCTTCGTTTAAACATTCTGACCCAAAGACTTGACCTTCCCCTGTCTCTTTCCAATTGAGAGGGGTTCTGCATTTTCTGTTATATAATGCTTCAAATAGTGACATTTGCAAACTAGTCTGGTAACTATTGTAGGCAAACTCTGCGAAAGATAAACAACTATCCCGCTTGGCTCCTGGTCCAACACACAAGCTCTTAGCATGTTCCCAAGAATCTGGTTCAAACGCTCAGTTTGACCATCAGTTTAGGGATGATATGCTATACTGGAATTCAAATGAGTACCAATTGCTTCGTGCAAACTTCCCCAAAATTATGAAGTAAATTGTGATCCATGGTCTGATATTATTTTCTTAGGTATTCCATGGAGACTCACAATTCTCGACATATATAGCTCTACCAATTTGCTCCTGCATAGGTTATCTTGACTAGAATGAAATGAGCAACCTTCGTCAAACAATCCATAATTACCTAAATTGAATCGAAACCATCCTTGGTCTTGGGTAATCCCATAATAAAGTCCATGCCCACTTCTTCCCACTTCCACTCTTTGGTGCCCAGCTTTCACCCTTTGACACACATTACAAAGTGCAACATGCTCTACTATCTCATGCTTCATTCTTGGCCACCAATATTTGTCCTTGGTATCCTGATACATCTTGGTACTACCCGGATAGATCGAGTATAACAAACTACGAGCTTCCTTGAGCAATAACTCCTTTAATTCCTTTTTATTTGGCACACACAACCGCTCCTTAAACCACAAGGTACCTTTGCCATCCTCGGTAAAACTTGATTCTTTACCCCTACTCATATTTGTCTTGATCCACTGAATGCTTTCATCCTCTGCTTGAGCTTGACGAATCCAACTATCCAGAGTCAGCTGCAACTCCATTATGGCCAAGAATCCTTCCTCAAGCAACTCCAAGGTAAGCTTATGAAATTCCTCGTGTAGGGCTCGTGATTTTCTTTGATCATCACCGTATTGCACTAAACCTTTCTGCTAAATGCATCTGCTACTACATTGGCTTTTCCTGGATGATAATGAATTCCAACATTATAGTCTTTTATCAACTCTAACCACCTTCTTTGCCTGAGATTTAAGATCGGCTTGAGTGAAGATATACTTCAAGCCCTTGTGATCCGTGTAGATTTCACAACAATTACCCATGAGATAGTGGCGCCTGATTTTCAAAGCATGCACTACAGTTGCTAACTCCAAATCATGTGTGGGATAATTCTCTTCATGTGGCCTCAACTGACGTGAAGTATGAGCTACCACTCTTCTGTCCTACACCAGCACTATCCCAAACCTTTGTGGGAAGCATCGCAATAGATCTCAAAACCCTTGTTAATGTCTAGTAGTACTAGCATGGGTGCAGTGGTCAAACACTCCTTCAGTTTCTAGAAACTCTTTTCGCACTCTAGTGTCCAAGAAAATTTCTTTTCCTTCTTTAGCAACTGCGTAAGTGGCCTTGCTACGCTGGAAAATCCTTTGATGAAACGACGGTAATAACTAGCTATTTCAAGAAAACTTCTGACTTACGACACTGATGTTGGCGACATCTAATTAAGCACATCTTTCACTTTCCTGGGGTCAACTATAACTCCTCCTACTGACATGATGTGGCCTAGAAATGCAACTTCCTTCATCCAAAATTTATACTTACTAAACTTAGCATACAACTTATGCTCTCTTAGCTTTTGCAACACTAACCTCAAATGCTCTTCATGCTTTTTCTCATCCTTGGAGTAGATCAAAATGTCATCAAAGAACACAATGACAAACTTGTCCAAATACTCCATGAATACATTGTTCAACAGGTATGTGAAATAAGCTGGGGCATTGGTTAAACCAAAGGACATCACTGTAAACTCGTACAGTCCATAACGAGTTGAGAATGCTATCTTAGGTTATCCTCTTGACGAATTTTCATCTGATGGCACCTTGACCTTAAGTCAATCTTAGAGAACACTCAGGCTCCTTTAAGCTGATCAAACAAATCATCGATTCTGGGCAAAGGATACTTGTTCTTGACAGTAACTTCATTGATGCTCAGTAATCCACACACATACATTGACTACCATCCTTCTTCTTGACGAACAACACTGGCGCTCCCCACGGAGATAAACTAGGTCTGATATAGCTTTTGTCCAATAACTCCAATATTTGTTTCTTCAACTCCACTAACTCATTAGCAGGTATTCGATAAGGTCTCTTGGAAATTAACAACGTACCGGGTGCTAACTCAATCGTGAACTCCACTTCCCTTTTAGGTGGCATTCCTAGAAGATCATCCGGAAACACATCGGGATACTCTCTGACCACTGGCATATCCTCTAACATGATCCCTTTACTCTAGGGGTGGACAAATGGCTCGAGGCTCGCAGCTTGGCTCGGCTCGCAACAGGCTCGGCTCGGCTCGTGGCATTTACGAGCCGAGCCGAGCCGGAGGTTGAGCTCGGCTTCTTAACGAGCCGAGCCCGAGCTGGCTCGCGAGCCGCTCGTAAGGCTCGTTTGGCTCGGTCGGGAGAGCGTTTGAGTCCCGGGCCGGCCCATCTGTGTGACAGCGCGACTACGCGAGTGCTTAATAGGGCCCAGCACGCCTCAAACGGACGCCGCAATCCGGCTCCGGCTCCGGTGCCGTGCCGATCCCCCTCCCCTCCCATCTGAACTCCGAACTCCCAGAAATCCCACCGATTCGGCCGGCGAGAGTTGCCGGAATCACGGGTCCAGGATGGCCGCCAACTTCTGGACGTCGTCGCACTGGTAAGATTCCAGCTTCCCCTGTATACCTCCTGAATCGATTAGGTTTTTGTCTGAGATGGAGTGAACCGAGCTGCTAATCTGGGGGTGTGTGCATGATCCGGTGGGAGCAGCAAGCAGCTGCTAGACCCGGAGGAGGTGGACGTGGTGCCGGCGGCGGACCGGTAGCAGGGCATCACGCCCGAGGAGTTCGACCTCGTCAAGAACTCAAGATCCACACATGTCCTTCCGTGAGCTCCTCCTGCGCCCTCCCCATCCCTTTTTCTTCTAGTTTATTTCCGTGATGCAAATTAGTTTAGTTTCTTAACCCGTGTGCAGTCTGATTACATGTGGGATGTGGATTTTTGGAATTGGGATACTGGTACGTAGCATAAAAGGTACAAGTGGCTCAGTGCACATTGTTATATGTTAAGGGAACTTTTTAGCCTTGGATTGTCAATTGTGGATTGGTTTGAAGTGTGGATATAACTGCAACAAATTGACTTGTCGTATGATATTGACTTGTTAGTGTTTGTGCTCAAAACATATTTCTATATTTTGTAATTTTGCTGATTGCTTTTAAGCACTACTTGATGATTGCAATTTGCAACGGGTGAAAAATTGATAACGAGCCTAACGAGCCTATCGAGTCGAGCCCGAGCTTTTTACCGAGCCGAGCCGAGCCTGTTTTTTAGCTCGTCAGTCTAATGAGCCGAGCCGAGCCACTTTTTAAACAAGCCTTACCGAGCCGAGCCGGCTCGATATCCACCCCTACTTGGAACATAATTTCTTGGAACTTACTGATCACAACATTTGGCACTACTTAAGCATCCTCTGCGGTAATATGTTTCACTTGTCCTCGCACAATTGATTATGGTGCTCGACTGGCTTGGCCTAATACTTGAGATGCTCCATGTCTTGATCCTAAAGGAGGGGTCCGATCTGGTGTGGCTCCCATATTGAAACGTACTGGTGTCGGAGCTTGATTCTACGGACATTTATTGGCATAGTGTCCCTATTTGTGGCACTTGAAATAGGTGAATGCTATTGTAGGATTGGTATTTCTCTATTGTTGATTGCTTGAACCAATCGGCCAGAGTCCAAACAGGAACTAATGAGGCGCAGGCGCTAGGGTCTTAAATCCTGACTACTAAGGAACACGAGCTGGCTGGTATGCACTGAAACGAGCCTTCTAGGACTGATGCATCTGAGATCCCTACTGCATCATCCTTCTTTACGAGACTCCTCTAGCTCATGATAACTTTTTCAACGAGCATTGCTTTGTCCACCACAACTTAAGACTTTCAATCCTGGATTTAGTACTTTCTTGAACCTCTTCTGATGAGCATCATTGCTGGCAATATCCTCAGGTGCATAGCGAGCTAGCTAAGGTACTCACTCTCTGACATATTATCTTGGTACAATTCTCGAAATTCTTCCTTCTTCATTTTGATCACCCCATCCAAGATATAGGCATGTCAAAATGCTACTGTGAACTTAGCCCAAGTGATGCTATCCTGGTCCTCATGAGTGGTGCAGTAGTTCTCCCACCACTCTGCAGTGGCTCCCTCTTGCTGGTGGCAGCATATAACACTTTCATGTGATCGGTGCACTGAGCGAGATTCAGCTTCTTCTCCATTGAATGAATCCAATCATCCGCCTCCAAGGGCTCAGAAGACTAGGAAAAAGTGGGTGGATTGTCCTCATGAATTCTACAATCTTTGATTGCTGGCAAGCTGGCTAGTGTGTGACTGCTTCCTGATTCTGCCAATTTGTCACTGCATTCATGTTCTGCATCATAGTGTTCATCAATTGAGTCTGAGTTGCCATGAATTGACATAGGATCGAATCCAGTCCCATTGGAGTTGCTTGCGGTCCCTGAGTTGATTGATTTGAATTGCTACCCTTTGGGTCTTGGTTCATCTGACTACGTCTAGCTGAGTTCCGGGTGTCAACCATTTTTTCTCTACTCTGAGAGAGAAAGACCAATTGCTAAGAGCTGGCTGTATAGGGATTTAAAAGGTGAGAGGGAAAAGCATAGGTAAGAGGTAAACTCGTTTAAGGGGGATAGTCCAATGGCAAACCTAAACTAAGCAGATACTTAGTTGAAAGACTAACAAAAGAAGCGATTAAATTACTCCAATAAAGGGTTTTGACATGACTGCAACATAATGCTTTTAAGAGCAAAACTATAGCTCATATTACAAGCAATTGCAAATAAGAGTCAAAATGCTCTGTTCGCTCTTTCTAAGCTATAGAACGGTCTAATCTAGTGGCTGCCACTCAGGTCCTGCCAAATAGGGATCACTTAACTCCTCCGAGTCAGTGTAAAACACCCAAGAGTTGCGGACTTGCGATAAAAGCTCTTCTGCCACAATTGGAATTAAATGCCGAAGAGATACTGGCTCTGCTATGTGTCCACTCTTGGTAGTTGCCTGCTATGTGTCGTCTCTCTTCCTGACTAGGTGGCGTAGGCGAAGGTAGAGATACTGGCAGCTGTGGTTGAGGTTCCTCTTATTCTGCTACAATGGGAGTGTGTACATATTGCTCCTTGAACTTCCGAATGTGCTTGGGCATACTGATCTTGTACAACTTGCAGAGATGTCGAACGACCTTGTGTGCGGCTCCTTACGCGGACCACTCCCCACAAGCACTGATGCATTTCAAACTATGGTGCAGAACTCGGCTGCCAAACCTTGTGATGAAGTACAATATGATGATGCATCCAAAACGTTGGCCCTTCGCCTTCTTATCCTTAGTGAAGTAAACTGGTGTCCTTTTTAATCCAAGACTCCACAACAAAACTCAAAGAAGTCGTTGCCATCCTCTAGTCTGGCTATAGGAAACTTGAGACATTTACAATATTATAAGGGAGTGAAGTCAGAATAAAGATTTGAAAATGACTTTTTAGAATAAGGTGAATAGTAAGATCCTTAAGAAAGGGAAAGAGAGTAGAGAGATTACTAAATATCCAATTTGGATAGTTTGATTTAGAAAATAGTTTTTTTTTGAAATTCTGCTAAGGCTACCATTCTGACTAGGTCTTCATCCTACAGTCGACATGGCTCTGATACCACCTCTATCAAGACCCGAATATGCAAATCTGGACCTCTCTGTGTATACCACACTAGTCCAGGATCAAGCTAGTGCACACAGTATAAACAT
The DNA here is from genome assembly GCA_017311315.1 of Dendrocalamus latiflorus. NCBI lineage: Eukaryota > Viridiplantae > Streptophyta > Magnoliopsida > Poales > Poaceae > Dendrocalamus > Dendrocalamus latiflorus. The sequence continues at coordinate 10,803,451 of CM029623.1, forward strand.
AGATAAAATATTGACCATTAATTATCAGCATTGCGACCTTACGGCCAAGCTTACAATCAATAGCCTAAAGGGCTAAAGAAACTAGCAGCAGAAAACAAAAGGAAAGCGTAGTAGCCACTCGACATGCACACAGACAATCAACTAGGGAGCGAAGCCCCGCGAAGTGAACGAAGTATCCTACTTCAGATACCTTCTACTGATATGGTTCCTCTTCTTCATCTAAGCAACAATAGGCATGAGTCGTTTGTAACAAAGAATACAATATAGTATGCAAGGCTTACCAAATGATAGCTAAGTGGTTATTTTGCAGAAAGCAATAATTTGAAGTAAACACAATAAATAGATTAGAAGCGAACTTTGAAGATGATTAATAAGTAAATAAACAAAGGAATTGAGAGTAACTGCAAGTGAACTAACTATTCACTCCAATGAACCACCCATGAACTAACCGTTCACATAATGAACCACTAGTGAACTAACTATTCACTTTCCAACTTAATCCAACCAACTTTTTATGAAAACTCTACCCCTCGTGTGAAATCACCGAGCATTGTCTATAACGGGGGACAGGCTCTTTGAATAGTTTTATACTCTGCAGTGGTTGCACAACTTGACCCATATGATGTGATCATCTCTACGTAAAAGAAAAACACAACAAGGCTTTTACAATGCTCAATCTCAACCTGATCTCGCCCGCTAAGGTTTCGCCATCGAGTAAGCTAATCACCTAGTTGATAGTTGCTCTATCTTGCGCCAATAAAATATTAGTGGCGAAATCAAAGTTAAAACTTCACAAATTATTATGCCAGGTCTATCTCACACTAGAATGTGGTTGTACGATAAGACTCAGATCAATGGGACACAAAATTAAATCCTTAGACATTACCTAGGCAAAACATCCACATCTCTGAAGTGCTAACCACACTGTCCCCCTTTACTGCATGATCTTTCGCCCAAGTGAAAACTATTTTGTATAACCACCATCAATGACACTACCCTTGCCAAGGTGCACAAATGTTATAACTATGGCTGACTACCATGATTTAATATCTCATTAAGTCATAATTAATTAATTGATCACATGTAATGATAACCCAATGTACTACAAGCACGGCTAAGCATACTAAACGTATAACCCATGTGACACCTAATATTGTATCACTCGATAAATACCCATCCTATGGTGACAATAGAATTATGGCATTCAAATTATCAAGGAAAAATTAATCAAATAGGTTATTAACTACCACTATAAAGATTTTATAATAAAATAGCGATGCATGATATTTTAAAATAAAATAATAAATAATAGATTTGAAAACTATGTTCAACATGATCAAAGGACATGACTTGCCTTGACCTTGCTTAGTTAATTACTCTCCATGTTCAAATCTTGCTTCAACTCCCTTGAAGACGTGATCTAACGAGAGAGAAAATGAAATGAAGCACAAAATAAAATTAAATAAAATTCAAATTAACTCTAAAAAAAACTTCAAAACCAGAATCAAAAGATAGGTATGGATGCCTAGACGAGTTCGCCTTGCACACGGTGTGGTGAACGGGGAAGATGCATAGTGCATGAATCGCTGGATGTGTGACATGTGGCATAGCGAGTGGCTGAGGATAGGACGAACGAAGCCTATCGGATTGGCTAGCTTGCTGAGTGGAGGGAAAGGTGGGCTGGGCTGGAGAGAAGATGAGCTTGCTAGGGTTTCGGTCCATGGCCTTTAGGAAAATTTAAATAGGTTTTCTAATTCCAGAAATTTCTAGAAATTCAATTGAGATCTAGAAAATAGCAAATAACTTCAGAAAAATCTCAGAAAAATCCTTGAGACTCAGGGAACCCAAATAAAATACTTTCAACAAAATAAAATATTAATTCCTTTTATTTAATAAAAATTCATTTTAAGCTTGAATTAAATACAGAAAAATTCAAATGGTGAATTTTCTTTTGAATGCTTCAAATAAACTCTAAAAAAATAGGATGTTGTAGCTGAGGAGGAAGTTTTAGAAGAGGATGGCGATGACTTTTCTGATGAGGATGAAGGTCCCATACCGCAGGCATGGAATAGGGTGGATGTTAAGGGTCTTTCTGTGCATGACGAGCATGAATCACCGTGGGAGTACCATGGTACAGATGTTTGTCTCCATGTAATGTTTGCTGACAAGGGTTCATTGTAGGATGCTATTAAGTTGTGGGCCTTGTCCATGCAGCTTATGTTTCGGGTCCTAAAATCCAATCAGGAGCAGTACACTGTGGTCTGTGAGTAGGTTGGTTGTCCTTAGCGTGTGCACGCATGTAAACCAAAGTACGAGACTCACTAGATTATCTTAGATGGAGCATCACAACCTAACGTCCACTTTTATAACCAATCTCACGTATGGAGAGATAGTGAAGAAGAATGACCTAGAGGACAAGAACATCATAGTGGCTATCGAGCAAAAAATTCAAGTACAAGATTAGCGATGTCAAGGCACGGCGTGCGAAGCAGAAGGTTTTGGAAAGGAGGTTTGGTTCTTTTGAGGCGGCTTACGACAACCTTCCTCGTATGCTTGAGGTGCCGTGATACGGAGTGGCCTGATCTTCTCGAGTAGAACCATGGATAAATAGCGCTTGAGGATGAATAACGCTCAGCTGTACACCACGCGCCAGTGCATGGACTTGCAGCTCTATGGATATTAGCCAACACACACCTAGATGATCACCGCTAGACCACGAGCGGAGATCGCCAATCCCTCAATTCCCAGTGGAAAAGCAAACTTGACCTTAAAAAGCAGAACGAACAATTGATCGCCTAATTCTCTCTCAAAAGTCCTTGCATGAACTCTATTATGAAAGAACAAGCAATAACTTGTGTTCTATCCTTTTGCATAAACGTGGTCTGCCTTACAATGGGGTCTACCCCTCAATATATAGTCTCAGTCTAAGAACTACTCAACACTAAATTTTCCATGTGGTACTATTCACGCACGTGTACTGTAGCACGACACTGTTCATGGGCCGGGTACTGTAGTATGGTACTATTCATGGTACTGTAGCGCGTAATGTTTATGGTACTGTAGCACGGCCTGATACTGTTCATTTGTGGCACTATTCATGGGCTGATCACTGTTCATGCTGTGGACTTGTGCTTCCTTGGATGACGGCCGCATATCCTTGATCTCCATCCATAGCTGACTCTTCAAACCTGAGCACAAATAAAACATTATTTTTAGGTAGTATAAAATTCTCATTAAAATTAATGACATATTCATTAAGGAGCAAATTCACCTGAGATTGTAGTTTCTTGGCATGTGCTTTTGTTATTGGTCCAGTCGGCAACTCGAGGCGTATATCATGAGCATTAGGTGGAGGAGAAGAAGGTGTTGTAGGGATGCCCTCATCATCCTCCCCCTCTTGAAAAGGCGTCGTCCTCGACGTTAGATCATTAACCCTGAAGAACAGCGATAAATCAACAACGTTGAATGTCGAGTTCACGCCATGGTCATCGCCTGGAAGCTCGATTTTGTATGCATTATCGTTAATCCGCTCAAGCACTTTGAAAGGTCCATCTCCTTGTGGCAGCAACTTCAATTTGTGTCGATCTAGAAAGCGATCCTTGCGGATCTTCTTTCCTTTCTTGTTCACCTCGTCAGCATAGTACTTCGCCTTACGCTCAATTTCTTCTTTCACCTTGATGTGCAATTTCTTCACATATTCAGCCCTCTTTGACGCCTCCATATTTGTTCGTGATTGACTTGGAAGCGGTAGCAAATCAAGTGGCATAGTAGGCTTGAAACCATACACCACCTCAAATGGGCACATCTGTGTAGTAGAGTGGACGGCTCTGTTGTAGGCGAACTCCACATGTGGCAAACAATCCCCCCACTCCTTGATATTTTTCTTTATTATGGTCCTTAGCAGCATCGAAAGTGTGCGGTTACCACCGTTGTTTGACCATCAGTTTGGGGATGACAAGTTGTGCTAAATAACAACCATGTCCCTAGCTTCCCCCAAAGTGTCTTCTAGAAATAACTCATGAATTTGACGTCGCGATCCGAGACAATGGTCCTGGGTACGCCATGCAACCACACTATCTCCCTGAAAAATATATCAGCAACGTGTGACACATCGTCTTTCTTGTGGCACGAAATAAAGTGTGCCATCTTCGAAAATCGATCCACAATGACAAACACAGAATCTCTCCCCCTCTTAGTCCTAGGCAATCCTAAAACAAAATCCACACTAATATCTTCCCATGGTGCATTAGGAACTGAGAGAGGAGTATACAAACCATGTGAATGCAACTTCAATTTCGCCTTGTGAAAAGTTATGAACCGTTGTACATACCTGTCCACATCACGCCTCATCTTAGGCCAATAAAAGTGATCGCTCAGCATAGACAGCATCTTTTCACGTCCAAAATGTCCCATCAATCCACCAGCATGAGATTCCTGCAATAATAACAAATACACAGACGATTCTGGAACGCATAGTTTGTAAGCACGAAATAAAAATCCATAATGAATGTGAAATTTGTCATAGCCTTTCCCATCTTTGCAATGTGCATAAGGTGAAACGAAATCATGGTCATTAGCATATAAATCATGCAAACTCTCTAAACCAAGGACTTGCACATCTAAGCATTTTAAAAGCACACTTTTCCTAGAAAGAGCATCAGCAACCACGTTTTCCTTTCCCTTCTTATATTTCACAATGTAAAGAAACGACTCGATAAATTCTACCCACTTAGCATGTCGATGGTTCAGCTTAGCTTGTCCTTGCAAATATTTTAATGCCTCATGATCAAAATGTATAATGAATTCCTTAGGCCATAAATAATGTTGCCAAACTTCTAAAACTCGCACTAAAGCATATAGTTCCTTATCATAGACCGGATAATTCAATTGTGCACCTTTGCATTTCTCGCTAAAATAAGCAACTAGTCTACCCTCTTGCATTAAAACACCACCAATAACAATTCCACCAGCATCACATTCAATTTCAAAATTCTTAGTGAAATCAGGTAAAACAAGTAACAGTGCCTCAGTTAAACGCTTTTTCAATTCATCAAATGCAGCTTGCTGTGCCACCCCCCCATGTAAACTCAACACCTTTTTTTGTTAATTCATTCAGTGGGGCAGCGATGGTGCTAAAATCCTTAACGAAACGCTGATAAAAACTAGCGAGTCCATGAAAGCTCCTAATTTGACTAACATTCATAGGAGTAGACCAATTTTTAATTGGTTTAATTTTAGACTCGTCTACCTCTACTCCCTGTGCCGAAACTATATAGCCCAAAAATATTACACAATCTTTGCAAAAAGTGCACTTCGCTAAGTTCCCAAATAACCTAGCATCGCATAAAACCTGTAGCACTTGTCTAATGTGGTCAATATGATCAGATTCATTATGATTGTAAATGAAGATATCATCAAAATACACGACCACAAATTTCCCAATGAAATGCCTCAAAACATGATTCATCAATCTCATGAACGTACTAGGTGCATTAGTTAACCCAAATGGCATGATTAACCACTCATACAAACCAAATTTTGTTTTAAAAGTAATTTTCCACTCATCCCCTTCTTTTATCCTAATTTGATGATACCCACTACGCAAATTAATTTTAGAGAAAATAACAGCACCACTCAATTCGTCTAACATATCATCTAAGCGAGGTATAGGATGACGATATCGAATAGTGATATTATTAATCGCCCTACAATTTATGCACATGCGCCAAGTACCATCTTTCTTAGGAACTAAAATAATAGGAACAACACAAGGGCTTAAGCTTTCGTGTATGTACCCTTTGTCGAGAAGCTCTTGTACTTGTTTCTGAATTTCCTTTGTTTCCTTGGGGTTGGTGCGGTATGGTGGTCGGTTTGGCAGCGTCGCTCCCAGAATCAAATCAATTTGATGCTCTATCCCGCGGATTGGTGGTAAAGCAGCGGGCACCTCCTCCGGAAAAATGTCGCTGAATTCCTGCAAAACATGAGATACACCACTAGGAAAAGACGTTAAGTCATCAGTAGAAAGCAAAACATCTTTGTACAGGAGTACAAAGTGCAGCAAAGTGGGATTCTCACAAAAAGCTCTCATCTCTGATTTGGTGGCTAACATTACTAAGCCTTTCTCTCCCTCACTTTTCTTTTTACCGCTCAATTTTGGCTTGTGGCTCTCACCCACCGAAGGTGGAATCTCGCTATTTGGTTTACTCTCAATTTTCACCTCAACCTTCTTCTTATCAGCATTGACTATCTCTATCGGTGTAAGTGGATACAAAATCACATCTTTGCCGCTCCACTTAAACTTATAGCAGTTTGTATGCCCATCATGGTAAACATGGTGATCAAATTGCCATGGGTGCCCCAACAGCAAGTGACAAACTGACATGGGCACCACATCGCACACATCCTCATACTTGCCAATCTTGAAGTGCATCTGCACCATATGACTGACTTTCACCTCGCCCACATCACTCAACCAGTGCACATGATAAGGATGAGGATGCGGTAAATATTTTATGCCCAATTTGGTGCACATTTCCTTATTGGCCAGATTATGACAACCTCCTCCATCAATTATGACTTTGCACACTTTACCGCCAACTGTCACCCATGACTAAAACAAATTGCACCGCTGTGTGGTAGACTGGCTTTGTGACACGCTAAGTACATGAGGTGTGCACACTAGCATATGCTCTCCAGCTGGCGACTCCGGTCTATAGTCCAATCTTTCATCCTCTGTAGGATCCTCTGCAAAATCAGCCAATGAAAGTATCATAACTTTATTATTTGGGCAATCTTTCTAAAAATGACCAACTCCCTTGCACTTGTAGCATGTCAGATCACGTGAATGGCCTGTAGAACCCATCGAGGATGCCGCGCTAGCAAAGGGCACCGGTGGTCAGTGTGCTGATGGTGGCGTACTATCTGTCTTCTTTTGTGCTGAACTGTGCATCGCAGAATTGTCCCTAGATGGGGCAGACTAGCCCAGCTCTCCCGTGTTGTACGGTGGTGCCGTGCTCGCTGATAACATTGTCGTGCAGCATACTTAGCATCTTCAATTACCTGCTTCTCAGCCTCACGTGCCTGATGCATCAACTCAACCATGTTGTTGTATTGATGATGATTAACGATCCGTCGAATAGCATAATTCATCCCAGCAAGTAAGCGAGCCATTGCTTGTTCCTCATTCTCACGCACATCCGCATGTACGATAATCTGCTCCATCTCTTTATAATACTCATCAACTGATTTCAACCCCTGTCGCAACCCAATCAGCTTCTCATGCAGCGAGCGCTTGTAATGTATAGGTACAAATTATGCACACATCTGTCTCTTCAGCTCGTCCCATGTAACAACACGTGACTCGTGTCGCTCCATACGTTGTTGCACACAATGCTACCACCAAGTAGCAACATATTCATCCAAAGCCGCAACGACAAGATCCAACTTGCGCTGATCAGAATAGCGGTTCATGCAGAACAACTTATCAACTTTCAGCTCCCATGCAAGATAAACTTCTACCTCTGTTGTACCCTCAAAGGATGGCATCGTGAACTTGGGCTTTGCAACCAGATCATCGGCGTCCTCATCGCGCCGACGATTGCGAGCATACTGATTATGTTGACGGTGTGGTAAATAGTCGTTGAACACGGACTTGTTGCCATCATCGTCAGCGTGGCAGTTGCCATGGCCTCCTCCGTGGGCGTCATAGTAGACACCCCCATAGGCGCCAACATGTGTGCCTCCATAGGCGCCATCGTGGACGCCATTGTTTGCACCGCCTCCTCTTGTGCCGTTGTCACGGCTGCGCCCTTGTGCAGGGGGACGTGCCATGACCTCGGCAATAGCACAACGCTGTGGTGCCACCTCGCGAACGTGCACCTGTTCGTCGAGTTGTCATAGGTGTGGATCATCCTCGCGCTGCAGTCTAGCGGCAGCCTCCGCATCCGTCTCGTCGCGTGGCTCATACAGGAGGTGTACACTCCCCGCCTCACCACGTGTTCCCAGCTGCATCGAAGCGGTGAGCTTGGCAATAGCGTCGAGCAGTACTTGTGGTTGTTGTCGATAGCCACGGATAGCTTCTGGAAATCTGTCCCCAAGCTGTCCAAGTTGTTTTGGACACGCCCAAGGTCGCCGCGCACGTGGTCAACCTCAGCTTGGAACTTGTCCCGAAGAGTGGTACGAAGTGTATGGTAGTGTATCTTGGTGATCGGATCAGTAAAGTTGTCGTCCAGATCCTTGTCCTGCTTGCTTCCTAACATGGTTATAGAAGCAAAAATACCAAGTGACAATATATGTGGAAAATAAGTGGGAATCTCTCAACTACTGTTCTGAAACAAAGCAAGTTGTACCGTTCTGAAGTAAATTAAGAGCAGCAAAAACTTACGCTCGTAGCAGCAAACGACCAACCAAGATTGTGCGAGCGAATATCAAGAATAAGAGTTAATACATGACACGGATGTTTTGGGTGGAGCTAGGTGAGGAAAACAACCTAACAAATTCAGAATTTGAAGATTGTCGAGCTAGGTAACAATCCAAACGAGACTCACAATGCCTAATTGCTGATCAATAAATATAAGCGAAGAGTAGACAGCAACACATGCACAATGATAATGGGACTATTGCAATCAAAGGAATGAGCGATACAAAGAACAATTTTGTATGGAGGCGAACGCTCGTATTGCAACAGTTCAAGGAGAGATGCTAGCTAGTGCTCAAAAGTTGTATATGAGGGCACAAGATTGCTCAAAAATATGGTATGTGAACAGCAGCGGATACAAGTATATAAAACTGGCTCCAAGAACAAGATTGAAAACTACAGCTAATTGAAAACTATAGCTGAATTTTTTTGTTTGTTCTCTGTTTTTTCACTCACGTCCAGCGCTAATCAATCAACCTTTTTTTGGTTCGTTTCTTTCACGGCCAACTACTAACAGCAAGTTATGTGAACAGTAACAGATGCAAAAACTTGGCGTCTCAAAATCCTAAGAACAGACCCTCGAGCACAACAACAAACGAGTCTCAATAGGTATGAAAGGTTCGCGAACAGATCAAAGGGTTCGTGAAGAAAACAACGTGCAATCCACTAGATATAAGTAATGTTTTAGTTGCACAAAACAGGAATCAAGTACGAACACAAAAATTTGTGGAAGGGAAAACAAAAAGAGACGCGAACGGAACACGACTAGCAACTAAACACTATGAACGAGTGGATTAAGACCTAACAAAACGCACTAAAAATACTAAATTGAACTACAGCGAAGGACGATATTTTTTGTGGCTTTTTCGGTGTATAGGACTGAAAAATAATCTACTAAAATATGGGTAAGAAGAGATTCTACCGACTGGTCTGGAATCTGATACCACGATGATACGGAGTGGCCCGATCTTCTCGAGTAGAACCGTGGATAAATAGTGCTTGAGGACGAATAACACTCAGCTGTACACCATGCGCCAGTGCACGGACTTGCAGCTCTATGGATATTCGCCAACATGCACCTGGATGATCTCCGCTAGACCATGAGCAGAGATTTGCATAAACGTGGTCTGCCTTTCAATGGGGGTCTACCCCTTAATATATAGTCTCAGCCTAAGAACTACTCAGCACTGAATTTTCCATGCGGTACTATTCACACGCGTGTTACTGTAGCACGGCACTGTTCATGGGCTGGGTACTGTAGCACGGTACTATTCATGATACTGTAGCACGTACTGTTACTGTTCATGCATGGCACTATTCATGGACCGATCACTGTTCATGCCGTGAACTTGTGCTTCCTTGGATGACAGCCGCATATCCTTGATCTCCGTCCATCGCTGACTCTTCAAACCCGAGCATAAGTAAAATATTGTTTTTAGGTAGTATAAAACTCTCATTAAAATCAATGACATATTTATTATGGAGCAAGTTCACTTGAGATTGTAGTTGCTTGGCACGTGCTTTTGTTATTGGTCCAGTCGGTAACTCAAGAGGTATATCATGAGCATTAGGTGGAGGAGAAGAAGGTGTTGTAGGGATGCCCTCATCATGCTGCAGGAGAAGAACCCAGAGCATACATTGTTGTGAAGGACAAGCCATCTAGAAGACCGCCAGTTTACATGGGTTTGCAGAGGGCCTTCTTGGCCTTTGGTGTCTTCATCGACACTTTTAGGCACATGTTACCCATAATCTCAGTGGATGGGACATTTATAATAGATCATAATAGCAATTGGCATTGATGGCAATAATCAGATCCTTCCCTTCGCCATCGCATTCGTCAAAAGTGAGAATTTTGATAGCTGGTTATGGTTCGTTCAACATATATAAAAGGGAGTAGTTGGAGCATGTCCTGATGTTTATATAATCCATGATCACCACCCCGAGATGATGAAGGCCATAAGAAAACTTTAGCAAGACTCGGAGGAGCCGTTCCCTTGGTTAGACATGAGAAACAGATGCTGTATTCGCTATCTGGCGGTCAACTTCTTCAAGCAGTTCCCACAGCAGCTGTTGATGAAGCCATTCAAGAGGCTGGCTATGCAGAACCAACAGCGTAAATTTGATGTGTTGTGGGAGATGTTGGAGGAGCATACTAGGAAGCACGTCGTCGAGAGAAACAAGTGTTTGCCCATTCCTAGGGTGGTGCAACCCGAACACCTCACACCATTGTTGGAGTTAGACCCTCCTGGTGTGACATAGAGGATCTCGAGAAATATCAAGTGCTTCTTCCATTGGATTGATACTGAGCCATTAGAGAAGTGGTCATTGTTGCACGACATGGACGGTGCGAGGTTGGAATAATGACCACTAACCTTGCAGAGGTGTACAACTAGGGGTGGACAAATGGCTCGAGGCTCGCAACAGGCTCGGCTCGGCTCGGCTCGTGGCATTTACGAGCCGAGCCGAGCCGGAGGTTGAGCTCGGCTTCTTAACGAGCCAAGCCCGAGCTGGCTCGCGAGCCGCTCGTAAGGCTCGTTTGGCTCGGTCGGGAGAGCGTCTGAGTCTCGGGCCGGCCCATCTGCGCGACTGCGCGACTGCGCGAGTGCTTAATAGGGCCCAGCACGCCTCAAACGGACGCCGCAATCCGGCTCCGGCTCCGGTGCCGATCCCCCTCCCCTCCCATCTGAACTCCGAACTCCCAGAAATCCCACCGATTCGGCCGGCGAGAGTTGCCGGAATCACGGGTCCAGGATGGCCGCCAACTTCTGGACGTCGTCGCACTTGTAAGATTCCAGCTTCCCCTGTATACCTCCTGGATCGATTAGGTTTTTGTCCGAGATGGAGTGAACCGAGCTGCTAATCTGGGGGTGTGTGCATGATCCGGTGGGAGCAGCAAGCAGCTGCTGGACCCGGAGGAGGTGGACGTGGTGCCGGCGGCGGACCGGGAGCGGGGCATCACGCCCGAGGAGTTCCACCTCGTCAAGAACTCAAGATCCACACACGTCCTTCCATGAGCTCCTCCTGCGCCCTCCCCAACCCTTTTTCTTCTAGTTTATTTCCGTGATGCAAATTAGTTTAGTTTCTTAACCCGTGTGCAGTCTGATTACATGTGGGATGTGGATTTTTGGAATTGGGATACTGGTACGTAGCATAAAAGGTACAAGTGGCTCAGTGCACATTGTTAGATGTTAAGGGAACTTTTTAGCCTTGGATTGCCAATTGTGGATTGGTTTGAAGTGTGGATATAACTGCAACAAATTGACTTGTCGTATGATATTGACTTGTTAGTGTTTGTGCTCAAAACATATTTCTATATTTTGTAATTTTGCTGACTGCTTTTAAGCACTACTTGATGATTGCAATTTGCAACGGGTGAAAAATTGATAACGAGCCTAACGAGCCGAGCCCGAGCTTTTTACCGAGCCGAGCCGAGCCTGTTTTTTAGCTCGTTAGTCTAACGAGCCGAGCCGAGCCGCTTTTTAAACGAGCCTTACCGAGCCGAGCCGGCTCGATATCCCCCCCTATGTACAACTGAGTTCTTAGAGGCATTCGATCTCAGCCCCTTGTTGTCATCTTAGAAGGCGTTCTATAGGGTACAATCAGATATTTCAGGAAAAGGCATGCAAATGTGGCAGTTTATGCAGCCAACCCACATACAACGTACTGCTCAAAGATTACAGCGTACATGTAGGCCAAGACCGAGAAGGGTCAGTCACACACGGTCTTCGTGATGGGCAATAGGCATGCAAATTAAGTACCATTTAGCTTTGATGCAAGAGAAAATCTAGGCCTTCCAATAAGAAAATTCAATCCCATCAAAGACGGGTGGCTTGATTAAAAACTTGTCTGATGCCATGGCTGTAAGATCCGTTAAGATCTATCAAGAAGAACTAATCGGACTCTGATACCTTTGTAGGACTGCAATGGCAATAGAGTGGGGGTGAATGGTGTCTTAGAAAACTTTTCCCAAATATTCTCAAATTTTTCACTCTAGTAGCTACTGAACTATGAAGATTAGAATTAAAAGTCTAGAACAAAGCAACACCTTTAAAAGCAGAGAGCCTAGCTCTTGCATCTAGGTGGTCTGACCAGTGGCCCCCTTGTGGTCTAACCGGCTAGTGGTCTGACCAACAGCAAGTTGGCGGTCTAATCAGCGACTAGTCTAACTGAGCCAAGGAGCCGTCGGACCACTCCCCTATTCTTAGAATAAAAAATCAAGCTGAGTCTAAACCACTTTTGGTGCAACTCCCACAATTCATAGCCAAATAAAAATAAAAGTTTGCACACACCTTGCTTAGGGTCTCAGAAATCTATTATATCCAAGGATAACATGAATCCTTATCAAAGTTCCTACCTTTCCCAAAAATAAGTAAGGTTGCACCAACAACCGAACAAAAACCAAAAAGTCAAGATATGACTTACTCGTAGGAAAAGGATGGACAAGGTGGCTCTAGATGTATTTTCACATGTTATAGCAAGTACAATCTCTGAAAGATTCAAGGCAAATACCTTGGGAACAAAAAACCTCGAGAATAAACCAAAACTAAACAAAACAGAGCAACTTTGAAATCCTGCAAGGCTTGGTGCCTAGATGGATGGGATTTGGTCTCCATGAGTTATCTCCATCACTTACACATTTTTGGCATACAACAATATCAAGAAGAGAAGAGAAGAAATCAAAACCAACAAGAACAAGAGCAAACCAACTAAAACAAAGAGACACTATGAGTGATGAACAAAATTGATATATTACTTCTCGAGGATGAAGGTTTTAGAGCCACTCCACCTGGCGGACAAGAAAGCACACTACAACACTCACTCTTATCTAACCCTAACCTTAGAATACAATGTTGGAATCTTGGATGGATGTGATGGTTAGCTAGTAAGATTTCATCCCAACCCGTTAAATAGATAAGGCATACATCCTATATCTAATCCTAATACATACTATCCACTAGCATATTTGGGGAACCCGTTAACCCCACACAACACGGGTTTTACTTACACACTTAACTCATGCACGCTTTTCAAGGCATATGGGCCCAAATCCGCTAAGTCCACTTTCTTAACCTGAACCACTTTCCTAAGCACCACGGTTTTTGATCCAACAAAGTTTTTGATATTTGGCAAATTACCAAAATACTCTCGCCTTGACTCGGTTTATATCTTTTCTTGCATGTAATCACCATGCTAGCCATGTGTAGGTGTATCAATGGCTTGCCACACATCATCAAGTCTCTTCCATTTCAGTTCCACCGGTTCATGCCTCATTTAGACTAATCAAGCCACTTAGTGCAATCCGTTGCTAGAGCCACCCCTTCAATATTTCCCACCTTTCTCGTACAATGCTTGAGCTCAACTATCTCACCCGACAGCTTTGACTATTCTATGCCTCGGTTCCTCCATGAGTGTAGCTCCGATTCTTGCTGTTGACCATGGTTGACTCCAATGCTTTGTTTTGCACATTCAAAAACAAAGAAATCATTTCCAGGGACAAATGCTCCGCAACTTGACCCATGTTAGCTAAATATGTTTCATGCAACATAAATGCACTGACCAATCATAATTCAATTAATCTAAAAACCAATTTTCCAAAATCACAGAACTAATTCTTAGAGTCGGTTTGACCGCAAACCAGGGGCCAATCAGACCAGTCAAGTTTAGCGCAAAACACCTATTCTGAAAAATTGCAACTGCTATTAAAACTCTAGTCATACCACTCGGCGGTCTAACTAGGAACACACCAATGGTCTAATTGGCAACTAGCTAGCGGTCAGACTGGTTTGTCTGATAACAAACACTGATAAAATGCAAATTTTAATTCTACAAACTTGGCAATGGTTCATTACAATAATATTCTGGATCTTTTCATATGATCCCTCAAAAAGATTATCTATTTGTCATTTCTGTCCATGGTTTGCATGACGAAATCCAAGTCTCTTGTCCAAATTGGTAACCACGGTTTGTGCAAAATTTGGTGGCTATTCCTTCCATGTTGCATCATCAGCTTGCTGCTGCGAGCTCTGCATCCTTATCTGAAACTATTCCAGCCAAAAAAAAAAAATCTGACGAGCAAAACCAAAGCCAAACAACAGGGCAAGCAACTCCTTGTATTTACAACACAAGAAAGAGAGAGACAGCAAGTACTACAGCCTAATTCAGCTAAGCTGCCAATCCATGGCTGCATGCATCACATGTACACCACACTGAAACATTCTTCTTCCTATTTACATCACAACTAATAAGGGAAGGGAGTGAGGGCAGGCAAATGCTTGCCCTCAATCTCCAACCGACTTGGCCTGCCCGGCGCGGCGCAGGGGCGACGGCGCAGACGGCGAGGCCTGCCGCGCCAGCTCGCGGAAATCGGCGACCGGCCTCATCTCCAGCAGCTGCAGCCTCTGGAGGAGCTCCCTGGCCTTCTCATCCTCCTGCTTGATCTTCCTGACCTGGCTGTGGATCAGCACTTCTCGCTCCACCTTGAACACACTCCTTGCACCTTGCTCCAACATCTCCTCCATGGGAGCAAGCTACAAGAACCTTGTCATGCACACAACCTTTGCTTAGTTACTTCCAAACCATTGGCCACTGGTGTCACAATAATATATATACAAGGGCTAGAGAGAGAAAGGAAGATAAAGGGGACAGGAGAGAGTGAGAGGTAGCAATGCAAGGAGCTACTTGGTTTGCTTGAGAGGGATTAAGTTTTGTAGGAAAGAGTTGGTGGGTGGGGGAAAAAATTATATGCGGCGGTGCCGCACGTGCGACACCGCCCGCGAGGGGGCTGCAGCTGCTGCGGCTCGGCCACGCGGCGGCCTCGCGGGCGGTGTCGCACGAGCGGCACCGGCGCACAGGATTCCCTTCCGTGGGTGCGAATGTAAAAATAGTTATGAATAGCTGGAGAGGCTCATTTCAGCTGTTGGGAAAGAAACTGTGAGGCCAACCATCTTCAATGATCCAAAGTATGGCATTTTCGGCCAATCACATCTTGAAGATATTGTTAGAAGTTAGGAGTAGATTAGTTCCATGGTTGGAATGTTCTTCAATTAGGGGAAGTGTTAGTAACTCTTGGCAAAGTCATGTAAGAAAAAAACGTTGAATTAGACCTTTTTTCGCCATTTGAGTTGTCATGCTTTGGAAACAAAAGATCAAAAGAAATGGATCATTACAATTTACAAGTACATCGTGAAGGAAAAAAGATATAAAATTCGGTGCACCAAACCGTCATCAGTAAAATATGATTACCGCCAGAGAATTTGCATTACGTGCTACGTAAAAAAAGATGGCATTAACGATGAGTGCTGCTTAGGACAAGAATGAGGACAAGTCTATTGCATGCGTTGCTGTCCAAAGACGGCAACGACCAGTACTGATGATTCCCGAGTCTTTTTCGTCGGGTGCGTGGAAGAAACGGCCGAGTGTTCGTTCAAACACAAGGTGTCACGTGGATATTTCGAAATCGAAACTGTCTCTAGTATGTCTTTCACAAGAATATCTTAAAAAGAAATACAGAAATTTTAACAAATTTAACAAGAAAAAACATATTATCTCCGAAGGAGAGGTAAGCTTTATGAAAATTCTTCTCTTCAAAACAATGCCTTTTTTCTTTGACCATTAATTTCTGGTTTGTGAGCTCATCTACCTGTACTCCTAGCTCAGCGTCATTTCAAAGTTCAAACACACTGATAACCACCAAGTGAGAATAACAAACACAAAGATAGACCTACGGTGCTTACGCTTTGTTAATATTTATTAGTGACCTTAATTGGCATCAACCTTGATGGTGTCTTGACACATCGGTAAAAAAAGATAAACTTTTTGACTGGACGCATCCGTTGGTTAGCCTCCAACCTTTCACCTAATGATCGGATAAGGCCACTCCACCAGCTAGCTGCTGCAGGCCTGCAGCAGCTCACCAGATGGAAGCGGCAAAGCAACAACTACTTCTACAAAAGCTTTAGGTCCGTTCAATTCGGTTTTTTATGTCTTTTATTTTTAGTTGAAATGGTACTATATTGGTTGTTAGTTTTTTAAGACATTTAATTAAAAAGAATGAAGAAAAATGAGAAAAAAATGAACACCTTGTATCTCTATGACAATATAAAGGAAAAAGAAAAAAAAGAAAAAGAAGCCGCGTTAAGAAGTTAGCATGTTTTAAATGGCTTTTGGTATTATGAAAACTTGAAAGCAAAAGTCAAAATCTATTTAAAACGGGTTAATCTCACTAGTATATGATACTAGCAATTGGTGCAACCATCTATTCTAACCATCTCCTTTCGCAACTACCGGTTTGGAATACGACGCACACGCATATACACTGTAGTTGTTGCTTTCAGTTGGGTGTGCAATCGAGTGATGTGTGGTATGAACGATTAAGGTAGCAATCTCATGTCAATTTTAATTAATGGCACTGTTGGTAACATGGTATGGTGTTTGTGTTTCTTTTTAGGTGTACGTGTGTATGCAGCTGAATCATATGCATGTTAAGTTATCGGTTGGAGAGTAGAAAGGGACTCGATTGACGATTTGACACGGTACTGATTCAGTACCATGAATTACATTGCCCAATGCTACTAATCTTACGAGCTGTGTATATTGTTTTGAGTACATACTAAAAAAAATTGCATGCTGATCTATAGAGCATAAGGACCCATTCGAGAAGCCAGGTTCTAATATAAGGATGATCCTTAAAAAAATAGTTTACATATATATAAACACAATGAAACAGTAAAAGAGCACAATAGCGAAGAAGACAGGGTTAGGGTGCCTTTGGTTGAGCTTTTGGGAGATGCTTTTGCTTTCAAAAAGCCAAAAGCCAATCAAAGGGGTGGAAACCAGAAGCAGCTACTTTTGGGTAGTACAGTTTTGAAAGCACCTTGGACTCTACTTTTGGCTTTTGGCTTTCTGCTTTTTGAAATGGTGAAAATAGAGAGCTGTTTCACAGTTATTTCAAGGAAAATAGAGATAGGAGGTAAGTTTATACTTGTTTGAACCAAACAGCTTACAGCTTTTCCATAGCCCACAACTTACAGCAACTTTTCCACAGCACACAGCTCACAGCAGCTTTTTCAGAAGCCACAGCTCAACCAAACACACCCTTAGTAACGTACGGAGAATACATGTTGGGAGAAGGGATAAAAGGGAGTCGGGGAAAATATTAATAATACAGTATAGATCCATAAGTTTATATGTGGAAGCCCCACATAATATTAAAACCATGTGATAGCTCAGCGGTTAAGACTGCTTGTTGTTGTACGAGAAGTCATAAGTTTTACTTTTTCTCAAGCTATGCCGCGGTAACAACTTTTGAAGTGAATTGCTCCAATATTTAGCTCAGAATTTTTTTTCCCACTCCACTTTTGTTTTAAAAAAGGCCAGCTCAAAATTCTGGGGGGAAAACTTAAATTGGTTCTGGGCTCAGGAATGTTTCTGAAGCTGTTGAAATTCCGGAGTCTAATCTTCCTCCGTGGATGTTGAAACCCATTTCTTAATCAATTAATGGCCTAGTTTTGGCCTGCTATCTTGGGCCGAATCTAATGCTACGATTTATGCAAGGCCAATGGCCTCCTAATTTTCTGAGAGGTTTTGTATTATCTGCACAAGAAAACAACTTCGATTTTACTTTTGATTTTCACCCAGACTACAAATACTTTTTGCTAATTCTGTTTCTTCAAAAAGGGGAGGAAAAAAGCCCAAAGCGGCCTGAATTCGTGCCTAGTTGAACAGCGTTAGCCTTTTTTATTAGCCCTGTGAACATTCAAGTAGAGCAACTGCGTTAATTGAACATACCTGAATCTGAATGATAGCTAGGCTGACAAATTTCATGAGAAACTTCAGGTATGGTTCGCTTGTTTGTTACTGCCTCTGCTAGCGCTGTATGATCCTTACTCCTGAATTGTCCACTCAACGCATGGTCGCGTCGCGTTGTGTCAGATGATCGACGTACCTGAACTGATGCATGGCAGCTTGAGACAAATTAACCCCGTCTCTTGGACTCGATTAATCTGGGTACGCAAACACGGACATATGTCTCCTTGTCATGGATGCGATGTACTGTATAGATATATCCGTCCAGCCATCTCACAGATGCCATGTACCAACAACCAGCTACAGCTAAAACGGCTTTGAACATTAACATATCGTTAACATCGTGAATTTGTGATCAGTAAGTGCATGCTAACTGCGACATGCAATGAAACCGAGAGACAAGTTGTGTTAAAAGTTTCACATCTCATCGTAAAGAAGGGGGAAAAAAAGAGCATCGGAAGCAGATACTCTGCCTTGCTTCAATTAAGGCACATGCGAATAGAGTTTTTATCATCTTTGTAAGGTAACAGGAGTTATTGATATCTTACTATTAAATTACATATAATTTTTTGGTATCTAGGTAACTTTCCAAAGATAATAAAAACTCTCATGCGAAAATTGGCGCTGCAGAGTATGCTTGTTGGAATACACGGAAAGAACATAATCGGAGAATTTTCGAGCATAGATATCACATATTCCATGGTGTTCTCCAGAATCCAAGAAGACGCCGAGAAACGAAGAAGGGCACTGGAGTGATTTCCTACACATAATTTCAACTAGTCGCTCCCTCCACTTTGTAATAGCCTCGGTTGCTTTAAGGTTCTATTTGTTTTGGCTTAAACTTTTAGCTTATAGATTAAAACTAGCCTTTTGGCTTAATCAGCTTATAAGCATCTAACTTTTAAGCGAATCAGGTATAGGTCCTGTTTGTTTAGACTTAGACTTTTTGGCTTTTCCTTAGTCTTTAATCATTCATGAACACATAATAAACTCACAAATAATGCACGAACACACAACAATCAACGCTGGCGGCGGCGAGCGCAGTGAAGAAGGAGGCCAATTGTGTTGGGGCGCGAGGAAGAGGGAGGCCGGCGGCGTCAGGGCGCGGGGAAGAGGGAGGCCGGTGGAGATAGAGGCACACCTATTGGTTCGAAATGAGCCATGTAATCGATGTAGAACTTAATTATCTCTTCGGTTGCATAACCTTTGATAAACTGCCCTTCGGCTGAGTTTGATTGCGTACATAGGACTTAAGAATTCTCATGTACCTTTTGAATGGGTACATATGACGTAGAAATATAGGGTCGCATATCTTTATCTCTTTCACAAGATGGACAAGGAGATGGACCATGATATCAAAAAATAACGGAGAAAAATACATCTCAAGATGACATAGAGTCGTCACCACCTCCTTTTGCAGAGCATCTAGTCCATTGAGGAAAATACATCTCAAGATGACATAGAGTCGTCACCACCTCCTTCTGCAGAGCATCTGGTCCATCTAGATTGATGATCTTATGAGCAGTTGTATTAAAGAAATAACACAGCCTTATGATTGTCACTCGAACCTTGTTGGTAAAATATTTTTAATTACAACAGGAAGCAATTGAGTCATTAGCACATGACAGTCATGAGACTTCATGTCAATTAATTTCAAATCTTCCATGGAAACAAGTTTCTTCATGCTAGCGGAGTGACCGGACGGAACTTTCACACCATGCAAGCACTGACATAGTTCAGCTCTCTTAGACGCACAATTCAGTTCTTTATCGGTCTCTATTGGTGCTAACTCGGTCCTGATGTTCATAGCGACCAAGTGACACCGTGCGTTGACATCATCCTTTGTTTTGTCATGAATGTTCAGTAAGAGACCAATCAGGCTATCACATACATTCTTCTTTACGTGCATGACATCGATGCAATTACGAACTTCTAAGTGCTCCCAATAAGGTAAGTTCCAAAATACTGACATCTTCTTCCACATGTTTTTCTGATGGGTCCTCAACTTACGTCTATTTCCAAGCACAACATCGCTATCCTTGACCATATCGTACACCTCTTTCCCGCTAAGAGGTCTTGGTACGAAGTCATCCTCTTTTTTCCGTTAAATTGTTTCTCCATCTTGCGGTATAGGTGATATTTTGGAAGGAACCTACAGTGACGCATGTACACAGTTTTACGCGAGTTGTTCAACCACACACTCTCGGTATAATCTAAGCAGTGCAGATAGGATTTGGCTCCTTTTGTACTCAACCTTAACAGGTTAGCAAGGGCAGAAAAATCATTAATGGTGCAGAACAACATGGTGCGTAGAGTAAAGTTCTCTCATTTGTCCGCATCCCATACATATACCCCTTCGTTCCACAGTATTGCAAGATCTTCCACCAATGATGCTAGGTACATATCAATATCGTTCCTAGGTTGCTTTGGCCCTTGGATAAGTAGTGACATCAAAATATACTTCCACTTCATACACAGCTAAGGAGAAAGGTTGTGCATGCACTGTCACGGGCCAGGTGCTATATCGGCTGCTCATGTTACCAAAAGGATTCATTCCATCTATACTCAACCCAACCTTATATTTCTCGGTTCTGCACCGAAGTCTACAAAAATCGTATCAATGTTTCTCCACGAGGCAGAATTAGCAACATGTCTTATCATTCCATCTTTATTGCGCTCCTCCGAGTGCCAACGCAGCAATCTTGCACCCTTTTGGTTCGCAAATAAACGCTTCAAATGGAGAATTATAAGCAAATATCACAACATCTTAGTAGGAGATACTTGCTTCACCTCGATGCCATCGCCATCATCGAAGTCATTCTTACGCTTGCATTAGAATGCTTTGCATACCGAACAAACATATAATTTTATATACTCTTTACGGTGAAGGATACAATCATTCGGACATGCATACATTCTTTCTACTTCCATTCCTAATGGACAAAGAATTTTCTTAGCTTGGTAGGTAGTTCTCGGCAACATATTTTCCTCTGGAAGAATGCTCACTAGGAGACCTAACAACACCGTTCAACTCTTGTTGGACCAACCATTGCTTGCCTTCAATTTCAACAGTTCAAGAACAAATAACAATGTTGTGTATTGCGATTAGCAGCCTAGGAACAAGGTTTTTTCGAGTCCTCTATCAAGCCCTTGAATTTACTAAACTCTCTATCACTATAGTTCCCTTCTGCATTGTGTAGCATCTGATCTAGATTATCATCATGCGACCTATTCTCATCGAAAGCGCAGTCTACAACTGGCATATCGTTGTCTCCCTCGACGAAGTTATAATTACCTTTCTGTATAATATTCTTCTCTTCACCGTGACTGGTCCAACATGTATACCCCTTTTTGAAACCCCTTTGAATCAAATGAGTTTCGATCTACGATGAGTTGGTAAACATCTTTAGATCATTACAATCAATGCACGGAAAGTACAGATATTTCATTCCCTTTTTCAATATATCCTGCTCAGCCGCTCTTCTAAAAGTAGATACTCCATTAATGTACTCTTCACTCACACAGTTCTCAACGTATATCTAGCTTCGGTCTATCTACGTTACATATATAGCAAATTAGTGTCAAACTGGATTATTAATGCTACTATATAGTTAGCCAACCTAATACTTACACATAATTGACATTAACCTTATAATAAATTGTCCATATCTAAATTAAGTAGATAGCTATGTACTATTCATAAAGCAATGTATATATCAAGTAAGAATATATTAAAGTAACTAAGAGTAGTGACTCATTCTTAAATTGGAGCAAACTACCAATTAAGCTAGATATAAATGTAGCTATCACCTCTCTTTATTACATGCATATAATTAGAAGTAAATACGTACTGACCTCTAATCACCAAGAACAAATATATCTACAAGAGGTAGATCTACAAGCGGTATGCTTTCACCAAATTTCCCAAAGTCGGCCTTCTCCATCAATGCAGCGCAATGAAGACAAATCGTTGGGACCCCGCTGGCTAGCCATTTAATAACGTGGCCTATCCCAGACACGTCCAACCGTGAACCGTCAATGGTATTGCACTATCATAGACATTTCCCATTAATAGTCGTTTGTGATAATTCATAGACGGTTCTCAACAAAAATTGTCTCAAAGACAATATATGTATATACCGGTGTAATATAAACAGTTAGTCTCAAAAGATAAAATAGCAAAGTTCTATATGATTTATATATACTTTTTTGAAATGTTTCGATGAGATCTATAACTTTGTAGTTGAGGCAAACTCCAAATTCTGAATGGAAGATCGAAAATTTTGGCAAAAATAGAAACCAAAAACTTGCGACGTAAATTTAAGGCTAAATATGGCTGATTTAACGGGTCTTAGAGGGCGAGTAGCATGAACTTGTCATCCTTTTGGATTGGGCTCATCGTTAGCTTTCCAACGAGTACAAAATCATCGAAAACGGACACCGTATGCAAAAGTTATGCCTGTTTTACTAAAAGTATCTCGGAACGAAATCCTACTCAACCTTGGGCAGGAGATTATGAAATTTTAGGGGATTACGAGATGAAAAACATACATCAGATAGTACTTCATAGATGGTTTAAATAAAAAACCGTCTGTGATATTTCACAATATCACATACAGTGCTCGCTATGAACCATCTGTAATATTATCTCTTCACAGACGGTTTTTAGTGCTGGCAGCAATATAGACGGTCTCTAAACTTAAACCATGTATGATTGCATTTAACACTGACAGTTTTGGTGAACCGTCTATGATGAAGTGTCTAATATATGTCTTTTTGTAGTAGTAATCGTATGTGATGAGACGTTCAGCGTAACTTTTTTTAAGGGAGTGTCTAGGCATCAACCGGATGTTTTCTTCCTAACTATTATTCAAATTTGTGATCCTTGGATTAAAGATCAAGGGGCTCCTTGTTTTTGAATGGGGAGATTTTTTCCAAGGAGGAGGAGTAGAATTCAAGGGGAGGGGGAGAATTCATGGCCATTGGATCTCTAATCTAACAGTCCTAAATCTGGATGATAGTTATGAAAAAACATCCAAATGATATTTAACAAAAACCCTTTTTTTTAATAGCAGTCGCATGTTTTGCTAACTACGTACGTGCGACCTTCGATATGATTCTTCAAAATAATAACGGGATTGCTAATGCACAGTCGCCTGGATTTCTTTTTTTGCTTCAGTCGATTCTGAAACGGGCTCAGAGCTTTCTCGGATCCACGTTTCAACCCGATATGAATTGTTTTTTGTATTTTTGTATTCCTCGGTCCGCGCGCCTCTTACTTTTTCCAATAGTTTTTTCCAGTCGTGCGGAGTGTTCGAGAGACTCCTCGTCTCCACGGCGGCCTCTCACCTTTTTCTTTAGTTTTTTCCAGACGTGCGGAGTGTTCGAGAGACTCTTTGTCTCCACGGCGATTTGATTGGCGATTGGTGTATCAACTCACCGGCGACTGGATCTACTTTGAGAAGAGCGAGAGTGTGTAGATAAATCGAGCAGGAGAACGAGAGGAGGAGCTCCCTCCAAATCGGCAGTTATCTCCGGCGAGCACCTACTCCTTCATCATATCTGAGGTTGGTGTTCTCCTTGTCCTTCTCGTGTTGATTTTTGTTTAGTGATTTTAGATCTGTCGATTTCATGATGATTTGTGCCTTTGCTCGCCCTTTCGCTCCCCATTCTGCTCGGTAGAACAATTTTGGATCAAGTTCATTACATCCTGTTCATTTGTGGCTTGTTTTAGCAAATTTTTCGTGATTTAGTTTCTGTCTCCGTAGCCGATTTGTGTCTCCATAGTTCTCCGTAGCCGATTTGTGTCTCCATAGTTCAAATGTTTTGTATGTGAACCATTTGTATCCATATCTGCCAATTAGTTGTTTAGTTTTCAGAATTTGGTTGTAGAGATTGAATCACCATTTCACATATTGAATTTCTGGTTCTTTAGTTTTGCTCATTCTGTCTTTGTAGCAGGGCACACTTAACTCTTGCTTCCAATTAGTTGTTTAGTTTTCAGAATTTGGTTGTAGAGATTGGTGTCAAATGGTTTGTTTGACTTCAGATTTTGCTAACTGTACTTGCAGCATAGGATGTAGGTACACAAGCATATTCTGTAATATCCCGGAAGAGTTTCGACCGTTAATCAATTAATCGGGGAGAAGGACCTTAAAGGGAAAAGTAAAATATCAGTTTTAGGGGGGAATTTCTGAATTTTTATTGCAACCTGGGCCTGGGCTTTGGCCTAGGTGGATTTCGGCCTAAGGGGGGGAGGCGCCACCTCCCCTCTAACCCTAGCCGCCACCCCCCCCTCTCCCCTTGTGCGCCCCCTCCCCTCTGCCTCGCGCCGTCCAGCAGCGACTTCTCCTCCCCTCTCCTCCATTGCCGGTGATCAAGACCTCCAATTGTTGCCGAATGATCGGGGGAAAGGATTAAGGCGCAGCTAGGCGATTGGGTTCGGAGGAAGGGAAGAAGAAGAAGGGGAAAGAGGAAAAGAAGGAGAGGAGGAATTCGTGGAGTGTACGTGGTATTTCTACAGCGATTCGCCAAGGGAGGAGGAAGGATTCCAGGGGCCGCGCCTTCTGATCATTCCCCATTTTCTCGTGGTTAAGGCAAGTATAATGATGGTTTAAATTTTATAGTGTGGATTGTTGATGATTGTTGCTATGAAGATGGTTGTTCCATGCTTTGAGAATATGTGATCTTGATCATGATAATGATATGTTGATATTGTTTATGGTAGATTGCAATTGAAAGAGTTCCTGAGAATTTGTGATGCATAGTTGTTGTGAATGCAAGTTTTATTTGTTGAGACATTCACCTTTGTGCATCATGCTGATTTATTAAAGTCTTGGTCACGAGATGACCAAGCGCCGAGGTCCCCGACATGTTGTTGTCATGACGGGCTAAAGGTCCCCATACTTGTGGAGTATGGGCAATTGGTCCCTGTACCAGAGGGTACAGGCATGGGTGTGCATTGACAGATGCACACTCCGCATTACCGGTAAAATGCGCAAGAGAAGAGATAAAGAGATTTTTGATCATATTGCATAGCATGTTTATTCATATGATTGATGGATGAATTTGTGAAGTGATGTTCACTTTTACTCTCGTTGCCACTATTTATATTTGCTGAGTCGTTGGACTCACACTTGTTTGTTGTTGTGGTTGTTGTTTGTTTTTTTAGGTACCTACATGAGACCGGCATGCATGGGATAGAGATGGACTAGCTTTGTTGCACTTGCACGCTCCATTCACCTTGGAAGAAATAAAGAACCTTAATCATTATTGGTTGAATAGCTTAAGTGGTAACTGATTAAAGATCACCATGTTTAGAATGTAATAAAGGTTTAGAACTATTACATTGTTTACGTTCTTATTTAAGTATTGTGGTTGAGATTGTGATGGCAAACATAATTCAGTTTGTTTAGAATTGGATATTTAATGTTTTCTATTATTTAGATCATTTGTTTATGCATGTTGAAACCTTTGATTTACTCATTAAACAAAGGAGGTTCTGCTGAAATTTTGTAAGGTGAATATAGGTTCTTCTTTAATATGTTGTTAGTTTAGTAGCATTCCAGGTCATTGTTTGGCTGGGGTGTTACAGTTGGTATCAGAGCGGGCTTTAGGTCCGTGGTAATTGAATAATTAAATTGACACACAGTGCACAGTAGGATGGGAATGGGTGAAGCATTGCATTTGCGTTTCCGTTATGTTGTAATGATGATTGTGGTTTGAGATGATATATTATATCTATATTATAAAACTATAGATATTATGTGTGGGGATAACCCATGATGAGAGGTTGAGG
Organism: Dendrocalamus latiflorus; assembly: GCA_017311315.1. Classification (NCBI taxonomy): domain Eukaryota; kingdom Viridiplantae; phylum Streptophyta; class Magnoliopsida; order Poales; family Poaceae; genus Dendrocalamus; species Dendrocalamus latiflorus. The sequence goes on from CM029623.1 coordinate 10,829,469, forward strand.
TCGTGGTTGTGGCCCTGGGCTGTACCAGGTTGCACCACCGTTAGCGGTATGAGAGTATGAAGGCGGTTACCTCGGATATCTGAGAATAGGCGTTGATAGTGAGTATCTCTAGAAGAGTTGTCCTCTTCTTTGACTTTGAATTTGGTCAACTCTAGTCCAGTTGGGCTCGATGAGTTTCTCTTGGGTTATTAGTTCATTACGGTTGATCGGTTGCTTTGAGAAAGGATAGTGTGTTTTAATTGGGCTGAATTTGTCCTGTAAAGCAATCATTATTTTCCCAGCCGATGAGTTATTCTTCCATATGTTCTTCTGATGGGTCCTCAACTTATGTAATTAAACTTGGTTGGTGGTCAAGTTTGACCTTTATATTGGAGTTTTGTCTTCCTCATGGGAAATCTTGATCCATTTATTCGCTTGATGTTTTTGGGTTAATGAAAGTTTCCTTCTGCAAGTCCTTTAGTTCGTGGAGGCTTTTACTCATTGTATCTTTCTTGGGTATTTTGAGTGTTGAAGCTTAATGGATCTCTTTTATGAAAGAAAATGTTAAACCCTTTGACGATGTGTTGTCATGATAAGATGAGAGGTTATAATCAAAGCACTCAATGAATATGAATGGATTATCAAGATTGGGTTGCAGTGTGTGCATGATTGATCTTAGCTAAGATCCTTGAAAGGAAAGTTGAATAAGTTGAGGTTGTTCTCTAGTAGTTCTTGATGAGCTGTGACTGTGAGTATGACTATATTTAGGTGGAATCAACAGAGTTAATAACAAGTAGGGAGCGTTGACGAAACTGGTTTGATCACTATAGGTGATATATTTTGATAAGCTTCTCGAATAGAGGTGACCTGCGGGTCTCAACGGATTAATCTAACCCTTTGGGATGGATAGGTCCAGAAGATGTTAGAATATTGTCATAGTGGATATTAATCTTGGAGTTACCTTTTATGGATAAGTACTGATCATATGTAATTGCTAGGTGCATTTATTACGTATCGAAGTATGGTTTTGAGCACCACTAAGAGATGAACTGATGGAATGTAATTGGTGATCTTTGTTACCTGATGGTGGAGTGGTAGGATAATAGTATGTCTTTGATGAGAAGGTTGATCCTTAAAATTGTTTCGTTTACTAAACTGGTTGGATTACTTGATCTCAATGGATTCATTTAACTGTGTAGGAAGGAAGAGTTAAGGATGTTTTTGGTTTCTTGATGGTCTTATGTTTGCTAGTTGGAACGCAAATAGAGGAATGACCGTAAATCCTTCCATGGCGGTATAATCGTCAACTGTTTACGATAACCATTAGATTGGAATTGGTGTGCACTAAATTGATGTTGAGCATTGCTAATAGGTTAATGATTGGAATTTAAGAGTGATCTAAATAGGTGGGTTGTGAGGATGACCTGGGCAGCATGCCTTAGTTAAAAGACGGTTTACTTCGATAGTGGGGTTTGTGCATTAGTTATCCTCTTGACCAGGTTGAGTATTGCAACCTTATAGAAAAATATATGAAATAGGTTATTGTGTTTCCCTGGGAAGGTTAATGATGGGATAGTGAGTTATGTTGGTTCATGCCAGGAGTGCATGATGTGATGTTAGAAAGACTAGCAGTTATGGTTGCTAGAGTGATGTTGATTCCTTTAAGAGGAGATTAATTTGATTGCCTTTCGTGATATTTCGTAAATAAAAAAAAGTTTCAAGTTTTGCGGCGGAGATCATTTGGATCTCATGATTTATTTGGTAGTTGAACTGTTCCGAGCAAAGTGAAGTGTGAAAGATCTTATTGGTTCTTAAGTTGTTCTTGTGGTTTGGTCTTAAGAACTTGTCTTGTTCGAGCTGGCCAAGTGTTGTTGTAGTCAAGGAATTGTTTTCTATGTTAACGGAAAGAGTGCATTAGGAGTATTTGAGGTCTGAAGCCAAGTTTCGTATCTTGCAATTTGGTATCCTCTTCTTGGGGGATTGTGCCTTCAATTGTGGACTCCCCTTATGTTTTCCGAGTTTATTGCCAATTGACTGTTCCTCTTGGTCTGGTGTTTACCGTGATTGGTAAACGTTTATCTGAGCGCTGAAATTATTATTCTTTTTGGCCTCTTCTTTTGAGAAAGGATTAACTGATTCATGTTGCAAAGCCTTTAGAGATGAATGTTGGCAACTGGATAGTGGTGGTCGAGTAGATGATTCTGTGAGGCTTCAGGTGTCAAGATGTTTGAGATGCATGGCGCAATAAATCGATTTATTAGAATAATCCTTGGAAAGGATTTGATTTAAATAGAATGTTTGTCTTTGGAGTTAATAGGTTTCGTTGTCGCAACTAGTAGGACCTATAGCGAGATGTGGTCCAAGATCTTGTGTTCATCTTGATAGAATATTAGAATTAGCAAGTATGGAAATCTTGATTAGTTTCTTAGAGTATCGCATTTTGGGTACTAGGTAAGATTGTGTAGAAGATTTATGATGAGAGTAGTAGTATAGAGGAATCTAATAGTCGTGTTAATTAATGGGATAGCAAGGATGGTTGAGTTATTGTTAAGGATGACTCGGCCTCAGTGAGTAACCCTTTGTGAGATAGATTATCTCTAAGGATAACTTGGTCAATCAGTTAGAAATGGCTACTTTGTGGTCGCGTAGCTAAATTTGATTGGTGTGGATTAGAGAAGGTCTAAGATTGGTGAAATGAATCGCCTTGGGCGGTTACTTGATTGGTGAGAAGCGTTGACCTTAGTGACCGAGGTTATGGTTGAGTTGTGTGAAAAGTTTAGTCATTAGATCTGAGGATTACCTATCAATTATACCAGAAATTCATTGTAAGAGTCTTAAAGGATGAAATGTGGGCTTTGCATTTTTTTATGCTAGCATCTTGGTTTTCCATGATTAGATTCCAAGAGTTATGGTGATGTTTGATAGAATCCTTGGAAGCAGAAAATGAGCATGAAGGTGGTGAATTTAAAGTTGATCATCCTTAACAGATTCAGGTGATGTGAATGTGGCTGTAAGCTATATCGTGGTGTGTTGGGAATTATTTATCAAAGTAATTCCTTTGCTAGAGAAGTTGATCAGGGTATGTTATTGTGGATTGAAAGAGTCTCTTTACATAGGTGTGGAATTTGTGTTCAGCTTGGGCATAGCCTTGAGGTTGCTAATTTAAGAGAAAGTGTTAGAATGTTATGCGACGATTTGGGATCCTATGGTTTAAGAGAAAGTTAAATTCTTAAAAGAAAGATGGTGGAAAAGAGTGTGATCTTGCTTAGTGAGATATTCTCTTAGTTTTACTTGAGCTTTGTGTTTATGACGGATGTCTATTACATATTGAGTGGGTTCTTGTCGGTTTGTCTGGTTCTTTCCAGTTAAGGAAAAAAAAAGTTAATCGGGTTATTCGAGGGGTTTCGTTTTTGGCTTATGTGGCATTTATTTCTAAACTGTCTCCTTGAAAGGTGGGAAAGTTTTCATGTTGAGTCTTTGTCTTTGGATTGGGCTCTTCTGAAGGGAAGATGGTTTTGAGTTGGTTGCATTAAGACTCTTTTGTTTTCAGTCGGGAACTGTTGTGCGTCCCTGGTTAAAAGAGGTGCTCATTATTAAAGTGAAGAGATCGATTGATACAAGGATCAAGAGTTTTGTGTGTTTGTGCAGGTTGTGTGGTTTAGTACCCAAGGGAATGTTGGTCCAAGGTATAATGGTTGTTTCTGAAAGTTGGAGAGACTTGGTAGAGAGCGTATTGCTAGAACCGTCTTGAGTCCTAGCGTAGCGCACAGATCGTTTTGTATGACCTAGTGTCGAGGGAGTACTGGAGGAATCTGGAGCATGAAGTTTCGTTTGAGCCGTTGACCCACGGGTAAGACCGTGCCTTCGAGACGTGTCCGTCGAGTGACTCTTGAAAGGATGGGACAAGTAGTAAGGCGTAACGCGTCAGTACGTCAAGGTGTTTTTGTCGCAGCAGACCGAGAGAGAGGCCACTTGGGAATTGGAGTCTCGCATGCGCGAGCAATATCCGGAGTTATTCACAGCAGGTACGTGGCAATGTTAGTAAGATTTAGCTGTGATTATTCTTCTTGAGGTAAGCGTGGTTAGAATTCGGGGTCGAATTCTGTTTAAGGGGGGTAGAATGTAATATCCCGGAAGAGTTTCGACCGTTAATCAATTAATCGGGGAGAAGGACCTTAAAGGGAAAAGTAAAATATCAGTTTTAGGGGGGAATTTCTGAATTTTTATTGCAACCTGGGCCTGGGCTTTGGCCTAGGTGGATTTCGGCCTAAGGGGGGGAGGCGCCACCTCCCCTCTAACCCTAGCCGCCACCCCCCCTCTCCCCTTGTGCGCCCCCTCCCCTCTGCCTCGCGCCGTCCAGCAGCGACTTCTCCTCCCCTCTCCTCCATTGCCGGTGATCAAGACCTCCAATTGTTGCCGAATGATCGGGGGAAAGGATTAAGGCGCAGCTAGGCGATTGGGTTCGGAGGAAGGGAAGAAGAAGAAGGGGAAAGAGGAAAAGAAGGAGAGGAGGAATTCGTGGAGTGTACGTGGTATTTCTACAGCGATTCGCCAAGGGAGGAGGAAGGATTCCAGGGGCCGCGCCTTCTGATCATTCCCCATTTTCTCGTGGTTAAGGCAAGTATAATGATGGTTTAAATTTTATAGTGTGGATTGTTGATGATTGTTGCTATGAAGATGGTTGTTCCATGCTTTGAGAATATGTGATCTTGATCATGATAATGATATGTTGATATTGTTTATGGTAGATTGCAATTGAAAGAGTTCCTGAGAATTTGTGATGCATAGTTGTTGTGAATGCAAGTTTTATTTGTTGAGACATTCACCTTTGTGCATCATGCTGATTTATTAAAGTCTTGGTCACGAGATGACCAAGCGCCGAGGTCCCCGACATGTTGTTGTCATGACGGGCTAAAGGTCCCCATACTTGTGGAGTATGGGCAATTGGTCCCTGTACCAGAGGGTACAGGCATGGGTGTGCGTTGACGGATGCACACTCCGCATTACCGGTAAAATGCGCAAGAGAAGAGATAAAGAGATTTTTGATCATATTGCATAGCATGTTTATTCATATGATTGATGGATGAATTTGTGAAGTGATGTTCACTTTTACTCTCGTTGCCACTATTTATATTTGCTGAGTCGTTGGACTCACACTTGTTTGTTGTTGTGGTTGTTGTTTGTTTTTTTAGGTACATACATGAGACCGGCATGCATGGGATAGAGATGGACTAGCTTTGTTGCACTTGCACGCTCCATTCACCTTGGAAGAAATAAAGAACCTTAATCATTATTGGTTGAATAGCTTAAGTGGTAACTGATTAAAGATCACCATGTTTAGAATGTAATAAAGGTTTAGAACTATTACATTGTTTACGTTCTTATTTAAGTATTGTGGTTGAGATTGTGATGGCAAACATAATTCAGTTTGTTTAGAATTGGATATTTAATGTTTTCTATTATTTAGATCATTTGTTTATGCATGTTGAAACCTTTGATTTACTCATTAAACAAAGGAGGTTCTGCTGAAATTTTGTAAGGTGAATATAGGTTCTTCTTTAATATGTTGTTAGTTTAGTAGCATTCCAGGTCATTGTTTGGCTGGGGTGTTACATATTCTTAGCCAGTTTTTTTAATTTTGACCGTATTGCTAATACCTCATATAATGAAACTAAAAGAAAATCCTATGTTTTGTTCACTACAGTTACCTGATACATTAATCACAACTATAAGCTAGCTTGTGGTTTCTGCGTGCTGTATTTGTACTGTACTCCATTAAGATATGAGCTTATTGCGCGCTATAATTGTGATGTGAAATGAACTCGATCTACACGGTACTACCGCTTCACCTTTTTGTTTTCTTTTAAAAGGAATAATTCAATACTAATATAGTCATGCACTCATGCGGAATTTATTCGTAATCAACACATCTAATTCTAAGAGGGAAAAAAGTAAGTGGAGACTCGAACTTATCCTGCTGCTTGCTTGTAACATTGCTTGTAACATTGTTTAGTGATTTTAGATTTGTCAATTTCATGTTGATTTGTGCCTTTGCTCGCCCTTTCGCTCCCCATTCTGCTCGGTAGAACAATTTTGGATCAAGTTCATTACATCCTGTTCATTTGTGGCTTGTTTTAGCAAATTTTTTGTGATTTAGTTTCTGTCTCCGTAGCCGATTTGTGTCTCCATAGTTCAAATGTATGCAGTGGCTTAATTATGGCTGCAGGTGGTAGTTAGTCAGAACTGAGCACACTGGTAGATCTGATCTGAAACAATGCTTGTTTGTGGTTGGTTAGATAATTGTAGTTAATTTTTGGGGTTTGGTTACGTCTTGAAATCATAAAGTTTTTTCTCGCTGAACCGCGGATTTTGTTTTGTATGTGAACCATTTGTATCCATATCTGCCAATTACAAACAACGGACCCCTACAAACAATGGAATACTGAAGACAATGCCTGTTGGCTCTGGCGGCCTTGCTCAACTGAGGACAATGCCTGTTGTCTGGCTGAGGTGGTCCTTGCAGTGCTAGTCTGATTTGTAGTTGGGAGGTAAGCTACCAACTCAATTCTGCCCGTCTATTATGCTATTTTTTAGTTTAGTCCCAAGTGCTATCCATTTCTTGAAGCATTCATGACTTTACTGATTTAGTGTCGTTGTCTTAATTTTATTTTCTGCATGTGTATCTCTTATGTCAGTTTTTTTTATTTTCTTCTATTTTTGTTCATATGGTCACATGGTTATTTATCACTTGTCAGTTCACTATCCAATTAACATATGAACAATGATACATAGCTCACCTATGAACAACACAGATTAAATTAAAACTTGCACACCATTTTTATCTAAACTTGCAGTCCCGTACAATATGCAATTTTAATTCTTGCGGAGTGTAATTTTTGGGGCCTTTATTTCATTTTTATATTAAATAATGTTTTTTAATTTTTCTTTTTTTATGTTAGGGTTCACTTGTGTCTGAACCTTTCTGCCATTGGTAGAATAATTTCTGGTTCTTTAGTTTTGCTCATTTTGTTTTATGTTAGGGCTCACCTTGCTCAGGACTTTTCTGTCCTTGGTAGAATAATTATTTTCTGGGATCCTGCATGTATGTATGTTGGTCAGCGAGGACGCTGAACTCCTTTTAGAACTTATGTTTTGCTTCAAACCGTTCCAATCCTAACAATGATTTGGTGATGTGTATTCTTCATCCTAAGGTCCAAAGGTTATTCTTTAACCTATTTAATTAGTTCATTATTTTTTGACCTATTTGGTCTGTAATTTGTTTAGTTGTTAGAATTCTGGACCTTCTGGTGAGTTCATCATTACTTCATTCTAATATACCTTTTGCATTGTTAGTTGATGTGTGTCTTCTTACGTGTATTTGCTTGCTCTGTTCAGGCGAAGGGTTCGAGAGAGTGCCAGAGAGGAAAAGGCGAGAGTCTCTTTGGTGTGCCTCTTTGACTGCTCGGCGAACTCATCGGCGCTTTGTCTCTTTGGTTAGATCTAAAGGAGGCGGCGAGAGAGGAGGTGATTTGGCATCCCCGTTTGTGTCCAGCTTGCCGGCGCTATCTGTTCTGCGAGTTGCTGGTGAGTTACATGTGCAATCCAATCAGAGCTGTGTTTTGTTGTGTGATTCGAATATTACATTTGTAGTATGAACAGATCTGTAGTTTTTATTCGTGCACAATGCTTGATGCAACAATCTTTGCTAAGATAAATCGTAGATCTGGTCATTGTCGGTGCTGGGCCACAGAGAATGTATGTGAGATATAGTGGTGTTGTTAGTATAAAACAGCTGCCATGTTATTCAGCATAAGTTCAATTATATCATGTGTCCACCTTGTATTCCAAGTTTGCATATGTTTGTTGAATTTATCTGTTAGTGTCAAGTGTTTTAGAAGTTTTATAAACATAACTTTTCAGCTCCATGTAATATGTAATTTTAGTATCCTGCATGTGCAAATCCCAGTTTGGCCATATTTAATAGGTTCTCTTTTTAATAGAAATGCAGTGACTTATATTATTTCTTTGCTAATAGTTCAATGTACTATAATAACTTGTAGTTTTTGTATACCTGTTGGCATAGATGCAATCGTCACATCCACAATCGTCGCCTACGATTCAAAACTTGCACCATTGTTAGTTTATGTTGCAGCATCAGGTCATATGCAATTTTTTCTTTGAATGTGTGCAAGTTTTAGAATTTATCTGTGGTGTGGTATTCGAGTTTCAATATGGTGCCATGTTATTCAGCATAAGTTCAATTATATCATGTGTCCACCTTGTATTCCAAGTTTGCATATGTTTGTTGAATTTATCTGTTAGTGTCAAGTGTTTTAGAAGTTTTATAAACATAACTTTTCAGCTCCATGTAATATGTAATTTTAGTATCCTGCATGTGCAAATCCCAGTTTGGCCATATTTAATAGGTTCTCTTTTTAATAGAAATGCAGTGTTGTCAAGTGTAAGTATATTGGAAGTTTAATTGTTGTCTATTAGCTTATTTGTTGAAATGTTTTTTTCAGTAAATGGGTTTGTTTTTGCTTTATTCCATCTTTTCTTGAATGTGTCCCGCCGAGTTGCATCTATTTAGATTTCATTGATATCAATAGTGTGTTTGGTTGGAAACAAATTGCAGTCCACATGCATTATTATTGCAGTTTTAATTTATGTGCAATTTTATAGTACATGTAGTGGAACTTTTACAATGTATTTTTTATTCTATGCTAATATACATGTTGTTTAATTTGTCCATTTGTGTGAAATAAATGCTCTCAAATACACATCGATAGTGGAGATCTGCATTTTTATGTGCAATTTTATAGTATATGTAGTGGAACTTCTGTAATATATTTACTGGTTAGAATTTATATTATTTTTGAATAAGCATTTGTACAATGCTTTGTATGCTGCTCTGATATGGCTCTCTCATTCATGCTTTCTCGTTATTTGTGTAGTTTTAAAATGGCTAAAGAAGATTCTCACAATCATTCTAGTTCTAGTGGAGATGGCGATGTTCCGGCAAATGATAGTGATTATGTTGCTTCAGATTGTGGTCCTGCTAATGAAGTCGATGCAGATTGTGAGTTTTCATTTTTTTTATTCTTGTTTTTTGTGTTTGTTTTTATGCTATTTTGCACTGACTGCTGTATTTTAATTTTTAGCATCTGATGAATCTTTAGATGATGAGTTGATTTTTAACACTTTTAAGAAGATGGTATGTGTTTTTTGTCATCAGTTTAGATAATGAATTCATTTTTAAGCAGTTTAACCAAAATTTGATATCATTGCCTTGTTTAATTATTCAGGTTGTGAAAGCAGTTAAAAGAAAGACTGCAAAAAAGGAAGTTAAGAAGCAACATAATAAGGTTTCATGAACAATTATTATATGTCCTTTTTTTGTTTTTTCTATTTTCATAAAACATATGTTATATTCTATTTTGTAGAGTCGTAAAGTTGAATCTAAGAAATGTTCTAAAGATGCCAACGTCCGAAGAGCATTTAGTAGATGTAATACCTCATATTTTGCTAAAATTCTCAATGGTCTCAGTCAGTCCAAGAGAGCTGCTATTGAACAGTTTGGCTTTTCTTCTCTTTTGAAATTTGAAGACTGTTCTGTTCCAAGATATTTTGCTCAGTGGATAGCAGACCACGTAGATACTTCCAGCTCTGACATAGTTATTGATGGAAAGGTTATACCTGTCAGTCCATCTTCTGTCCATATGGTGTTAGGTATACCCATTGGTGGTATTGAAATTAAAGCTGAGAGAGATTGTGGAAAAAGTTCTTTGCTTCAGTTGTTTGACCAAGCTACACTACCCTCAATTAAGTTTTTTGGTAATGAGTTGCTTAAAGAGAATCTAAGCAATGATCAAACAGTGAGATGCTTTTTGATAGTTGCTCTTTCCACATTTCTTTGTCCCAATTCTAGTACACATCCTAGCACAAAATACTTTGGTGCCTTAGTAGATGTTGATAAAATCAAGAATTTTCATTGGTCAAAGTTTGTATATGACTGGCTGATGACCTGCATTCACAAATATCAAAAAGACAGGGCTAGTTCTTCACACGCGTCATTAACTTTGGGCGGCTCAATATATTTCCTAGCTGTAAGTTTTTTTGTTTCCTAGCTGTAAGTTTTTTGTCATTTTGAATTATATTGACTACCCTTTTATTGGTTAGTTGTAACCTCGTATTCATTGCGATTCATTAATTTTGTTATCAGGTTTATTACCTTGATTTTCTCCAATATGGATTTTGTTCTACTCCAAACACAATTCCCAGAATTTTGGTGTGGAGGGGTGACATGATTAAAGATTTCTCCAAGTCTGACTCCACAGGTGGTTGCAACTATGGAAAGCGCCCGGTGAGTTTTATGTGTAATGTTTGCATTTTCATTTGTATGTTATGTATTAGTTATTGATAGTAATACTTTTCTTTGCCCTGTGATTTTCAAGTATTATCACAAAATTCCAATGCCATACCTTTATGTCTTCAGCATTTTGGCTTCCAAGTTTATCCATCTGTTGTAGCAAACTTGTATATGTGCCGTTGCTATTCTGTGATAGATTTATCATGTTTTATTTTTTATTTTCTTATGGAGTATAAATTGCCTGACATTCATATCATTAATTTATTACTAATAGATGCGCAAGTTCATGTATATGCTAATATTTTTAATATCTTTTTTTGTGTCTACCTGTTCTTCTAGCATCCAATCTGATAACAGCTGTGTATGAATCTGCATTTTGTAGGTCACATGCTTCAATATTTTATGAATCTGCATTGTGTATGAATGTGCATCTCATTTTTATGTTTTGTATTGGTTGTTGATAGTAATACTTTTCTTTGCCCTGTGATTTTCAAGTATTATCACAAAATTCAAGTATTATCGCAAAATGTTATATGTTATTTGTTAGTTGCATCATGTTTTTTTATTTTATTATTGAGTATAAATTGCTTGACATTCATATCATTAATATATTACTAATAGATGAGCAAGTTCATGTATATGCTAATATTTTTAATTTTTTTTGTGTCTACCTGTTCTTCTGGCATCCAATCTGGTAACAGTTGTGTATGAATATGCATTTTGTTGGCCACATGCTTCAATATTTCAACTATAATTTATGTGCAATTTTATAGTATATGTAGTGCAACTTCTGTAATGTAGTTACAGTTTAAATATTTTTTCTTTGACTTTTTTTAGATCAAAGATCTCAATCAAACGTGCTATGGATTGTACTTTAGAGATAATTCTACTTTTAGAACTTCGTTGGACAGGATTGTTGGCAATTGTTTGCCAGAGAAGGTATGCTGCATTCTTTGTTTGTTTTGTGTTTTTGTATGATTATTGTTTTCATTTTTTTATTGCTTTTAATTGTAGGCAAAAGATGACATACCTAATATGTTTCGAAAATTTGAGAATCTAGTTGACCCTAATGCATCATTGAAGGCTGAAGAGCTTGTTATGGAAATTTTGGGATATTTGCAAGTTTCAAGCAGTTCTATTCATGATTGTGATGATGATAGGCCAGCTGGCAACAATACTCCAGAATTTTCTGAGGACAAAAAATCTAAGGACAACACCATTATTGATGCTTCTAAAGAAGGCGCTGGTTATGATATGGATAGTTTTGCACACAAAAATGTTGATTCTCAATCAACATTGAAGCTCCCTTCTGATAATTCTACTCAAGGAGTTGATAACCAGCAGCATATTAATGATTCTCAGTCTACTATCAAGCTTACATCTGATGAATCTTCTAACAAAATTCAATCCAATGATGGTAACTTTATGCATTACTTTTTTTTCTTTTGCCTTATGACAATTCTTTTAGTTGTTGCTATTTTAATGTTAATTGTTCTCATTTGTTTTTTCGGTGTCAGGAGCTGCTAATGTGAAGAATAGAAAGAGAAAATTATCTGCAAGCCAGGAATCTAATAATTCTATTGCTTCACGTACAACATCACAATGCAAGTATATTGATTCTAATCAGAAGTCCCATTTGAGCCATTCTATAAAGGTTTGTTCTTGTTATTTTTTGCCAACCAGCTAATCTATATAATAATATGCATTTCTTGTATAAGTGTTGTCTTACATTTCAGGCATGCATAGGTGTCACTGTCCAGTCGTCCAAACAAGAAAAGCTATCACTGACCACGAATGAGTTGGCACATGGGAACTCGGAATCAAAGCAAAAACTTTGATTCAAAAAAATAACAAAATTCCTAGCAATTCACTAGATGTATTATTTTTTGTGTTGAATTATCAGTCAATTGCAGTTTGATAATGTTTTCATCTATTAGGATAGCTTTTTGTAAGCCAGTTTTTTATTTTCCAAGTTAAGTCTTTTTGTTCTATCTGTATTCATATAAAGTTTCCATCAGTTTGATTGTTTGTTCCTTTCATCAACATGTGGTTGTTGCTAGTTTAATGTTTCTGACAACTAAAAATTTTGGGTCAATTTTCACATCTCAACTAAGCAGGTGGTAATGTATGAATTCATTTAATACAAGTTTACTTACATCCTAATTAGCACTCTTTTCAGTTTTAGAACATTCTCGTTTTTTCCAGCTTCCTGTTGGTTTAAGCAGTGGACATGGAGGCTCTGATAAGAGTGCTAGTTTGGATTACATGTTGTCTCCTCCAGACATAAACAATTCAGATATTGCATCTAAAATTTCAAAGGTATTACTTTTTTTGTTTTTTCTTCTATTTTTGTCTCTTTTATTAAATTTTTATGATCATATTTTACTTTCTTTTTTGTTTGTAGATCGTTCCTGTCAATAAGCATTGCCTTGGAGCGAAGAAAAATGGTATGAATGAAAATTACAAAAGTGGGGTAATGTATATGCTAGTTGTGCACATCTATAAATAAGTGTTCTTACTGTTGTTTTTTGTTTCAATTTTAAAATTTATAATTAGATGATGACTCGTGCACTCCAAAAGTTGATTTCAAGCTCACTCATGTTGATTTAACTCCAAAGGCTCCAGGTTAGTATTTTAATTAGTTTAATTATTTTTCCATTTTTGATTTTTTTTCATATTTTGTTATCCATCCCCTTTAGAATCTAATTGTATTCATTTTATTTTTCACAGTTAAAACTTCAAGATTGTTGAATGTAGATCATGATCCCTCGTTTACTGCTGGATTTGTAGGATGTTGTTTCTTTGTCAAGTTTATTATGTGAATTAACCTGACTTTTTCCCCCATTGAGTTGTGCTCTTATGCTTGCCTTTTGTTTTTTTAATTTAGAATTTTGAAGGCATTAGCTATGATAAAGCAACAATTAATATTACCAGTTCTAGTGTTCATTGTTCTGCACCTTATGGCATTGGTTAGTACCCTAATTCACTTATTTACTGTGTTGTCTTGGTGTGATTTTTTAGATTTTTATTTATCAACGCATGCTTAGGTCATTCTGTAGACCAATGTTTTGATGGTAAAGATCATTCCAATGACGTTGATAAAGCTACTAATGCGCAAAATACTGGTGTTATTTGTAGTCCATCTCTTCAAATGCCTGAAAATAAGGTATATCTTGTGCCACTTCATATTGAACTTATTTTTCAATTTTAATGTAAAGATTATATGCAATGAGTTGTATTTCTTAGTTTGATGCTTTTTTATTTTTGTATGTACAATTTATTTTGTTCAATTGATTTTCAATGTATATTGTAATATATTTTTTCTGCAATTAGTTGCATTCGTTTTATATTACAAGTTTCATAACTTATTGTTTAAAAACTTGCAGTGCCAAGTATTCTGCAATTTAGGTTCATGCTTACTGCAATTTTACATTGTTCCAGTTTTTTAAAAATCTTTTTGGAGTATTTGCAAAATTTTTGAGTTAATCTTCTTTTACCTGTGTTGTATTTCTTTTTTGATCAGATGATCGAAAGTATCCCCTGCCAGATTGGATCCCCTTGTTCTAAAAGTCAGTACCACACATTTAATGAGGTAGTTTTTATATGCCTTCTCCATTTTCAATTCATTATGTAATTTCAATTTTTGTTCTATGTTTTTTTGTTGTAAAATATCGTGTTTGTTGCTTTTTTTCCTTTTTGTTAAAATCATTAGTATTACTTTACAATGTAAGACTGCATTTAATTTGTTTAGACTTCAACATTGATGAGGACCAAGTTAATTGCATGCAGATGCGAAATAAGCACTTGGATCAGCAAGAAGATCTGTTGCCCATTGCAGCTGTTACTTCAGATGGCAAGGTGGTTGTGCTTGTAAGTATCTGTATTTCACGTGTCATTTTTTTCCTACGGGAAGGTCATACATATGCCAGTATTTTGGTTTCTGGAGATGATACAAGTTGCAGTTCGAATTTATATGTGGTTTTACTTTTCCTCTCAATAGTGTCTTGAAGTTGTTGAAAATCGCTAGCTACGTTTCGTTGATATGTGGATCACCTCCTGTAATAACTAGGTTACCTAGGTTACAATTTTCTTTCATTATCTAGAATAGTTGATCTATAAGGGTTGAGTTAGGACATGATTTTTTTAACTATATAACCTTGCATTGTGTGTTCTGTTATGGTTTATAGATTGCACTGCTTGTTTGCAGAGTTCCCAAGAATCTCAAGAGGTTGTTTTTTGTGGAGAGAAAGGATTTAGGACAAAGTTCAACAATTTGTGTGATGAGTCTGATCAATTATACAACCAGTGGATATCCTCAAATCAATCTGTGGAGAGAAGGGATTCAGTTGACGTTTCTAGTTCTTATGACCAGCCTAGACATTATGTCCCTTCAAGATTTGTTCAGCCTAGTAGATACAAGTCTTCACCATATGGCGATAACAGAATTAGAACTTCTGTTTCCGCTTTGGAGCTGATGCATTTTGATGCTATTGTTCGGATTTCTGGTATCGAAAATATCAAATAGTAAGTGATCCATGTTTATAGCGCTTGAAATTTTTTATGTCGGCTATATTTTTGATAGTTTTTCGATATTTTTATTTTTGCAGTCGGTTTGCTATTGTCTATGGTGGTGTTAAGGTTACCTTCTGGTCCCTTGGGCAATGTTTGAAGAGAAAATCAAAACTTGATAACTATGTTGTCAATGCATTCTGTTACAAGCTTTTCAAAGATCTCAACCCGAGTGAATCAAAGAAACATTTCTTTTTCCACAACATGAGTGTGGGTTATCTTTTCTTTTTTGTTATCTCTTTTTTATTCATTTCTTCTTTTGATTTTTTGCCAGTTCGCTTTATTGTGATGTTTCTTGTCTTTTGTATTGTTTGTTTAGGAATTTTTCTTACAAAAGTGGGATAATCAAAAGAGAAAGGAAGATATGATGAAAGTTGTGCAAAATTCATTTAAGCGTGCTAACAAGTTTATTTCGCACTGTGATCTGGTAAGTTAAATATTCATATTCATTTATTTCATGTTTTGATCTAGTTTTTTATCCACCATCATTAAATTATCTATGTTGTTGTTTTTGTAGTTATTTTTCCCTTCTCTTTTCCAAGAACACTGGTTTGTTTTTGTGGTTGATTTGAAGGATTCAATGTTTGTATTTCTGGATTCCTTTTATAATAAAGACTCTGCTTATCACAAACGTGTCAAGTCAATACTTGTAAGTAACATTAACGTCTTCTGTATTGCCTAGAAAATTCTTTTTTCTTTTCATTACTAATCACTTTTATCACTAACATATATTAGTTTTGTATGATTAGATTCCAAATTTTGTGAAGGCATGGACTCAGTATGTCCCAAAGCAGATGAACTTTTCAAATTTTGATATTGTTCATGCTACTGTTCCACATCAAGACAACCTGTATTTTTCTCATTTTTCCTGCTAATTCTTTTTTGTTTTCTTAGAATAATCCATTTTTGAATTGTATAAGTAGTTATGGGTAGATATTGAAATAAGTTTGCAGTGCATACGTACTAATGTTACAGTTGTGATTGATGTGCAATTTTTATAATATTTCATGTGCAAGTTTTTTTTTACATAACTGATGATTTAGATGTTATTATGTTTCCATTCATGTGTTCCATTTATGCGAAACTTGGTCAGTTTCTTAGTTATTTGACATGCATAGATGGTCTGGTTTCGGAATTTTAATACTAAATTGATGCTTATCTTCTGGTTTGTGCAATAACGAATGATTGTAGAGTTCATGGATAGTTATGGAATTTAGGTAGATATTTAAAGAAATTTAGTTTTTCAAGTTTGTAGGATCGTCGATGGCAATCAGAGGGGGGGTGAATGATTGCAGCGTCTAGTGGAAGCTTTTCACTATTTATTATTATTTTTAAACCTGCAAATCACATAAGCACACACAAAAATATCCAACCACAATGTATGCAAAATAATCTATATATGTATATATATTTGATGCATGCATGAAGCAAAAGGTTAGAAGCTTAACGTTTTTTTTAAAAAAAAACTAAAAATAAAAGCAAAATCTAATTAGCTTTACTAACCACCTTTTCTCACCTAATCATCCTTACTCTTCTCAGTGCAACAAAAAGTCACGGCCACGTATGCATGTATGTATGCCAATCATCTAATCAAAACCATCTATGTGTCTTACTGTCTTCACACGTGATGGAGTAGATCAAAGCCTCCTGGATTCACCGCAATGTATAGCAAAGAAAAGGAATAAAGTGTTGCATGCATGCAAGAGATGAACAAAAAGATCACAAGGCCAACCTACTGCTCGTACAGTGCATCCAAAACAATTTATGCCATGCAAAGCATGCAGTCCACACGCAGATGCGTACGTCGCCAATGGCTAATGACTTGATCTATTAATTAATCACTTCATCCGATCGGCTGGCAAATACAAACAAGAATACTAAAAAAACTCACCAATCAATACCAGTATAGAGCAGCCGCAATGATCACCTTACTTTACTCAATACAGCCATCGCCATGCATGCAACCGATTACAATCTGTCTCGCTCACGGCCAACGCGCACGAGAAAACCAGAAAGCCAAGACGTCGCTGTCGCTTTTCTCTGCGTGAACGTCGAAATTAGAACCGAGACGCCGTCAATCGATCTGATGAAAAAGCACCGCCGCCATCTATTTTTTTCAGCAAAACCAAAAGGCGTTCGGTCCCCAAAAACCCTGTCAAGCCCCATGGCTGGACAGGCTTTTTATACGGACGCCACATCCGATTCCTAATCCTATTACATGCCGTCGCTACCTCTAATACAAACTCATTTCCTCTTTTTAATCTACTAGAAACCCTAATACCATCCATCCAATTTGGACCTGGGTCTTTTTAACTCAATTAGATTTTCAGCCCACTAATTTTCAAGGGACCCGAAACCCTTCCTAACACAGGTTTTCAAACTCCCGACTTTTCAACTCATCGCGTGTCGAAGCCTCCAGAACCGCACCTCCTGTATCTTCTCCACGCATCATCCACCTTTGATCTCCATGTGCTCCAGCGTGAGCCCGACCACCTCGTGACATCCTCGACCGCCCGGACCTCAGATTTCCCCCTCCTAGTCCCGGTCTTCCTCGTCACCGACCATGACCGTCTCCACGCTCAACCTGCACATGCAAAGACCAAAGAACATTTTTCCCGGCACAAGTTCTCACCAACTTGACCGATATTAGTCCACGCACACACGCACACGCCTCGAATAACAATACTAAGCCAAGTTGTCAATTATTCATCATCATAAAAATCCTAGATCTAGCCACATGGTATTACAAAGTTGTTCTAGTGTTGCTGTCTTTTTTTGTAATGCATTTTAGGTAAATTGTTGTGAATTTCAAGTTGTACTAGTCTTGTGTTATTTCATTTTGTATTTTCTTGTGTGCAAACACAAAAAATGACAGTTTTGTTTCTTTTTGTTTGATCAGTTCTGATTGTGGAGTATTCGTCCTAAAATTTATGGAGCTTTGGAGTCCTCGAGTGCAGCTTAGGGATAAGTTCTCCCATGTGGACATTGCTAATATCAAGGCCAAAATTGCTAATGAAATATTTTTTAGCACACATAACCAGTTGGAGGATGCCAAAAGTCTAGTGAGAGATTTTGAACCTCAGGTAATTACTTGTGAAGTATATTCTGTTTTTAAATTTTCTTCATAATTTTTGCTTTTTTGTACGGCTGACAGTGGTTTTTTACACGCGTCATATGTTTCTAATTGTAGGTGCAAGGCAAATACGCTGGACAGATGTGATTTTTTTCCAAAGATTATCTGTATGTGATTTTATATGTTAATGTGCTCCGTAGTTAATGTTTCTAGTATTCACAGATATGCTTTTACTACTGTTTTGTAATGCTGAAGTATTGTAAATTCTAGTAGGCTATACATAGAAATACTTAGTGATGACAAGTATACTGGGGAGATGTTACTTGTGTGTTGTTTGTTTTCTGTTGCGACTCAAGGTGCATGTGGTGTCGAATGTTCAAATGTTCATTGGTTGAATGGGAAGTATACTGGATAGTTGATGTATGTTCGTTTCTACATTAATGTGTTTTTTCCATTTTTGTTTTATTTGTAATGTTTTGTTTATTCGTGTGCTCCACAAGGTATGTAATACTAAACGATAACAATCAAGTGCGAAATGAAAAGTACAAGTCATAATTCATACATTGTTCCTTTCAATAAATATAATTCTGTTTTTTTCATAGCATTAATAATTAGCTCTTCATGCTTATTTGCATTGCACCATTCATGGTTAGTCTTCTGTCGGTAAGTTGTTTTCTGTAGTCGCCCCTTTGTTCTTGTGTTTCTTGTTTGGTACTCCTCCGGTTTGTCCTGCATATCAAAAACGACGAATAGTATGTTAGTCTTATTTACTGTCTTGGGAACCTGCATATCAAAAAAGTAACTTGTTTTATTGCCAATGATTTACCTGTTACTTTACGTGTTGAATTTTTCCTTTTTCTTGTGCTGCTCATGTCTTCGTGCATCTTAGGGCAAGTTTGCACATTGTGGTCATGTGATCCACAATGGCTACATGTGATGATATGCTTCAATTGTTCAGCAAGTGGTTTCAATCTTCCTTTTTGTTTCTGTGGTCTACCCTTTGGGTTTGAATTTAGCGGGTCATTGAGCTTAATAGTTGTACTTCCCTCTGCTAGATCTGTCGATGAGATTTGATGATACATGTTGCTTTTCTCGTGTGAAGATCTATCTGTTGTTGCTTCTGTTGATGGGATGCTTTCAAGTTCTTGTTCAATCCTATCCATTTCCTTCAATATGTAAGCATATTTCTCTGCTGTCTTGGATCCTTGAGATGCCAAATCTACCATCTTCCTAGACAAAATATTGAATCTTAGTTGTCTATTTTCACCACCTAGGTCTTTTGGAATGTTGTGATCATGAGCTCTAATATTCTTCTTTTCTTTTGGTCGCCATCTGTCAAGGAAGTATCTTTCTGGGAGTTCAGTGATGTTCATCTGAATTAGAACTTTGAGTATGTGCATACACAGAACGCCATCTTTTTGAAACTTTGCACAAATGCAACTGTAATGTTCATTTTGTTTGTCAATCTTCACTATAAATCTTCTTGGTCTGAATTCCCTCACAGCATGAGTTTCTGATTTGAAAACTTCATATGTTTTATTCAGTTCTCTTTCCTCTGTGTTTAGCTTTGTTGTTCCTTTCAATTCTTGCTGGAACCTATAGAATATAGCTCTGTTGTACAATCTTGCAGCTTGTCTTTCAAAGTAATATTCAGATCAGTATGATGGTTTTGTCCCTCTTGTGACTGAGTCCTGTTGTTTCTGCTTTTCTTCAATTGTGTCAACTATTCTCTGATACTCTCCAAGGAAACTTATTATGCTGTACGTTGATGCAACATTGTCTTTGAAAACCGAGTTAGTGCCTTCACTTCTTGCAGTCGCCTGGATGAAAGGGTAGAACTGTTGCTTGAAATAAACAGGTACAAACCTCTTCCTTGTATTCCACATATCTTGAAAGTACTTGATGTTCTGAATTTGATATTTTGTAATCATTTCCACCCATAGATTCTCAAATTCCATTTCTGTAAGAGAGTTGTTTAGTACATCCATGAATTCATCATGCAAACCTGGGATTCTTCTAAAACACATTGCTACTTTCTCTTGTGCCTTCTTCTGAATGTGAAACAAGCAATTTCTGTGGTTTGTTTCTGGAAAAACTTTGCCTATTGCTGTTCTCATGGCAATGTCTTGGTCAGTGATAACAGTAATTGGTGCTTTGCCTCCCATGCAAGTTAGGAATGTTCTGAATAGCCATGTGAATGTTTCTATTGTTTCATCCTTTAGAAATGCACACCCAAACAAGCAATTATCACCATGTCCACTAATGCCAACAAATGGTGCAAAAGGTAAGTTGTATTTGTTAGTTCTGTATGTTGTGTCAAAGCTCACACAGTCTCCATATTGGTAATAACAGCTCCTGCAATTCGCATCTGACCAGAAGATGTTTTTCACTGTGTTATTTTCATCTGCTTGGAATGTATAGAAGAATCTAGGATCCTCCGATTGCTTCTGTGAGAAGAATGCAAGCACTTGCATCATATCATTCTGATTCAATTCTTTTCTCATTGATGTTTTTAAGTTGCTCACATGCTTTTTGGTGAATGGCACAGCTGACAGGCCGCCTCTCAGAAACGACAATATGGCCATTATCTTTCTGTTTGGTATTTGCACTGAGTTGAGTGTCCTTATTAGTTTCTTTTCTGCATCTGACATATTTTTGTGTGACCGCAAGAACCTTGACTCTCTTGGGGGACTGAGCTCATGATTGTGTTCGAAATTGAGTCGTATAACTTGCCATGCAGTGTCTTTCAGCTTTATAACCATTGCTGCAGGGCATCCGGTTAATATTACTGTGTTGCTTTTTCGCTTTCCTATTGCTGGTTCTGTTGAGGTCCCTTCTTTGGATTTTCTATTCCTTTTCTTTGATGGTTCTGCAGACTTGTCCTCCTTTCTTTTGGCTAGCTGATCGCCTTCTTTTGGCTTTCCCGACTTATTGCATCTGAATGTTATCCTGGTGACAGCATTGTTAGCTTCTTTCTTTCCAGGCAGATAAGTTCCAGCTTTGAGCACAGAGAAACCAGCTATGAATGCATAGCTGTTGTAGAACTTTTGTGCTTCGTCTTCGGTTTGAAAAGTCATGTCTAAGTGTGGAACATGATGAGTTTCTATCTGCATATCCCCTTTCTGTGCTGCCTTGATACTTTCATTTTCTAGGAATATCTCAATGTCCTCTTCTATTATGTTTTCAAAATTTTTTGTTGTCTGAATCTCATTTGCATTGTTTTCTGAATTGATTTCGCCAACTATTGATGTCTGAACATGTTCATCTTCTGCAATAGCCTGATTTTCCTCAACTTCAACATGTTCTGCATTGACTTGATCAGGTATGTGTGTACAAAGCAGGTATAATTTTCTTTTATGCATGTCATTATAAAAAAATTGCGGGAAAGAATATGTACAAATTTGCAAACAATTTAATACTGAAAATTAACTTACCATTCATGTGAGTCTCCACATCATAGCTTTCATTTTCAGCATTGTCTGCATTTTCCCCATGGCTTACATTTGTTGTGTCGTTGTTTGTTGTATATTCTTTGTGTTGATTGTGATCTATGCATCTATTCTGCAGATGTTCAGCCTTGATTTGTCCATTTTCATCAATCATGTTGGTGGTCATATACAGGTGGTTCTGTGTTCAAAGGCAATCATATTGTCAATTTACAATTTACAATGAGCACATTTGTAAATTGTTCATCCTTACCTCAAATGCATATGGAGCCGTCAGGAGGTATGTGAAACTTCCTTGTGGGGCCTGATTGTCAAAGAAATTCTTATTATTTTGTGTAATGACAATATAATTTGATTTTCAAGTATTATCACAAAAAAATTGTAGTGACATACCTTTAAATCTTCAGCATTTTGGCTTCCAAGTATATCCATCTGTTGTAGCAAACTTGTGTATGTGCTGTTGCTATCCTGTGATAGATTTATCTATTGCAAAATGTTATATGTTAATGTTAGTTGCATCATGTTTTTTGTTTTTTTATGGAGAATAAATTGCCTGACATTCATATCATTAATATATTACTAATATAATGTAATATATTAATATTAATATGTTAATATTTGCAGTTATAATTTATGTGCAATTTTATAGTACATGCAGTGCAACTTTTATAATGTAGTTAGCTGTTACAGTTTACCTGGTATTCTTCTGTGATGTTACTACCATGAAGGCTTACATCCAAATTTCTCAGTATTGTAGGTTGTGATTGTCCTCCGGGATCCATGATTATATTGTCCTGCATTTGATAATATTGAAATTATGATAACCGGTATGATCTAGTACATCCAATCCAATCACTTTAGTTATGTGATAAAAAGGCACATAACCTAGGAAAATTTGCATAAAGTTTAAAATAGAAAAAATGTATATTACATTAATACATTTTTTTGTGAATCATTACTTCTACATTACCAATAGACTGAGATTATTATGTTGATTTGTTTCAGATCAATCAGAAGAAATAATATTCCTAGAGAATCGTAGTTTATAGAAGAAATATAGAAGAAACCAAGACGACGTCAGCGATTTGGGAGAACTATCATATGCATTTTACTGCGTTGCGCATGACTACAGTAGACAAATCAAATGTATGTGCTGCATTGAACTAGTCTGGGTTATACGCTTTTTTTATCACATTTTTGTAGTGATTGGATGTACTAGATGCTACTGGTTATCAAAATGACTGGAAAATTGTTGTGCTGATTTGTTTCGGATCAACCATTACTATTCGGAAAGAATTATAGTTGACAGAAGAAAACAAGATGACAGCAAGTTGGGAGGTGAATCAGAGTACACATGCAGCAAACGGGAAGAACTAGGAAAAAGAAACCTGGGGATTCTGCAGTCTCGGATCCATTAGCACAGGCCAGTTCGTCATTCTCTTTTTTTCTTCTGCTGCCTCCCTGCAATCCTCCTCTTCTGCGTTTTGTTTTCTTGGATTTTGCTTCCGCCGCCTTTCTGCAATCCCTCTCTTCTGTTCTTGGTTTCTGTGTTTGGTTTTTGTTTTTCTTGGATTTGCTGTAGCCGCCACTTTTGCAATCCTCTTTTGTGCTTTATTTTAGGTTTTATTGGAGAGGAGAAGAAACCGTGTCGGATCCATTTACACTTTTTTACGGTTATTTTTTGGGCTAACAATTTTAGATGGGCCAGCACCGTGGAATATTTTCCCTGCTTTGAGGTTTTCGTGGTGGGCCATAACGGGCTGAAACCTGGGAAGTGCGCGCCCGTTAAAGATGCAAGTGGGCTGGACATACAAAAGACACAGTAAATTAGGCTTGCAACAGCCACCACACGATTAGGATCGAACGACTATCAGAATCGACTGAAATTAATTTTTTTTTCAGGCGACTGTGCAATAGACGCCCCCAAATAATAACCAACCACTGGCCATGCAAGATTTGCAGGTCCCTACTCCGTGCACGAGGAGATGATCTCCTCACGTGCATGCCACTGTTTGCCGCGGCACTGGCTTGCATCATACCGTCACGTTTGCTCCGCCCACAAAAAGGCATATATAATAGCATGGTTCGACAGTACACCTGTGACACGGTGGCGGTAGTTTATGCACTCGAGGAGAGACGGCACGACATCGACACAGTATATCACACATCTTTGGCTATAGTTTTTAGATATACAGGTTTAGAATCTAGTGACGCTTATGTACGTTGTGGCTGGTTGACTCCACATGTTATAAAACAACATTAAAAAGAACAGAGGGAGTAATTAAAACACGGGGGTGGAGAGCGCAAGGCGTTCTCCGCGCGCGGCGCGCGCTGGCTGAGTTGACAGTGTCTTCTTCCCTCGCCTTTCCCGTCCAAACCGGGCGCTTCAGTAGTTTCACCTCATCATCCTGATCGATGAGACCAATGCGTTGTCTCTGTACCCACCTACGCACGCATAGCTGGACTAAGCGATCGAGAGATGCATGGGAATGGAACTTTCCGCCATTGCACCCTAATACCCTATTTAGTACCTTCAGTTTACACCTCAGCTAGCTCCAAACGGACAAAGTTAAACTAGCTCGAAAGCCTCGCCATCATCGCCATCACCGCTGTGTTTCCTCCACCGATAGTCATCTAGTCGTGCCCAAAAGAAACGGGCCTTCTCGTTACGCACCAACTTTTACTAGCTTTACATAGTACGTACGTGTTCTTGCACACGCCTGAATGCCTGATCGATCACTTGGCGTCCTTGCCCCTACTATGGATAATGTTAGCTCTATATATGCATTTGCATTGATTACTGGCTACTAGAGTACTAGACCACCCTAGCTAGATGGCGTCCTGTTTCCGCGGGCCGGCGGTGCCGCGGGCCTTCGGTGGCCGCGCTGTCGTCCTCCTGAGGCTCGCTGCCGTTGCGTTGCTAGCGGTGCTGCCTCTCCGCGTGGAGCCGGACCTAGCGGGCGACCGAGCGGCGCTGCTTGCGCTGCGGGACGCCGTGGGAAAGCATCTTCCGTGGGACCCGTCCGCGCCGACGCCGTGCGACGGGTGGCACGGCGTCGAGTGCTCCCCAGCCGGCGACCGCGTAATCAAGCTGCGGCTGCCTGGTAGGAGCCTGAGCGGGCAGATACCGGCGGGCACGGTCGGCAACCTCACCGCCCTGCAGACGCTGTCGCTCCGGTTTAACGCCATCTCCGGCGGGATTCCGGCGGACATCGGCAGCTGCACCGAGCTCCGCTGGCTGTACCTCGCGGGGAACCAGCTCACCGGCAGCATACCGGAGGGGCTCTTCTCGCTGGCATTGCTCAAGAAGGTCGACCTCTCAGGGAACCACCTCACCGGTGGCGTCTCGCCGGAGTTCAACAGGCTCCGACATCTCGCCACGTTGAACCTCGAGGGCAACGACCTAAACGGCACGCTTCCGGCCGGCCTTAACCTCACGAAGCTTACGCAGTTCAACGTGTCGTACAATGGAGAGCTCCGCGGCCCCGTGCCCGCGTCGCTCGCCGGGATGCCGGCTACAGCCTTCCTCGGCACGGCGCTCTGCGGCGGCCCTCTCCAAGCGTGCGCCGGCCCTACGCCGCCTCCGCCGCCACCGCCACCTGGGCCATCGTCGTCCGGGGACAAGAAGCTATCCCGTGGCGCGATCGTCGGCATCATCATCGGCGCCGTAGCGGTGATCATGGTCGTGCTCACGCTGGGGTTCTTCGTCTGCTTCCGCCGGCGCCGGGCGACGGCCGGGAGGTCCGCCGGGGCTGCGGCCGACGTGCACGAGGGCACGGAGCCTATAACGGTGACCGTGGCGAGGACGGACAGGGACGCGGTGAAGCGGTTTCACTCGCCGCCGCCTGCGGTGGCCAGCGACGGCAAGAAGCTGGTGTTCCTGGGGAGCGCGCCGGAGAGACCGTACGATCTGGAGACGCTACTGCGAGCTTCCGCCGAGGTTCTCGGCAAGGGCGCCCTTGGCACGACGTACCGCGCGACGCTCGACGGCGGCGAGCCCGTCCTCGCCATCAAGCGGCTCCGCGAGGTGCACCTTCGGGAGCGCGAGTTCCGCGACAGGGTGACCGCCCTCGGCGCCCTCCGCCACGACAACCTGCCGCGCCTGCGCGCCTACTTCTACAGCAAGGAGGAGAAGCTCCTCGTCTACGACTTCGTCGGAGCCGGCAGCCTCTCCTCCCTCCTCCACGGTTCGTTCACATGATCACATAAATTTCTCCTCGTGTAGTATGTCTTCTCCATGGACAAAATGTTTAGATTCTCTTCGTGGCTCGTAGGCAACGGCGCGGAGGGACGGGCGCCGCTCGACTTCACGGCGCGCGGGCGCATCGCGCTGGCGGCGGCGCGCGGCGTGTCGTTCATCCACGGTGGAGGGGCCAAGACGTCGCACGGCAACATCAAGTCGTCCAACGTTGTGGTCACCAGCGCGCGCGACGGCGCTTACGTGACCGACTACGGCCTGGCCCAGCTCGTCGGCGCTGCTGCGCTGCCGAAGTGGGGAACGGGGTACCGCGCCCCGGAGGTGATCGACGCGCTTGGCGTGTCGCAGAGGGCAGACGTGTACAGCTTCGGCGTGGTCGTGCTGGAGCTGCTCAGCGGGCGGGCGCCGGCGCACGAGCTGCCGGACGGCGGCGCCGACAGCGTGGACCTGCCGCGGTGGGTTCGGTCGGTGGTGCAGGAGGAGTGGACGGCCGAGGTGTTCGATGCCGCCATCGCCAACGAGCCACGCGTCGAGGAGGAGATGATGCGCTTGCTGCAGCTCGGCATGGAGTGCACCGAGCAGCACCCCGACCAGCGGCCGGCCATGGCCGAGGTGGAGGCCAGGATCGAGCGCATCGTCGAGGACGCGTGCCGGAAGGCCGATTTCAGCAGCACGGACGGCAGCCGGAGCGTGTCGGCGTGACCGTTGGGCCGTCCAGCGCCCTCGGTTTCTTTCTTCATTTCGGTTTGTATTGTCATTTGTTATTGTTCCATGTTCTTGGCTGCGGATTCTGCAGTGGCATAAGCTTATATACACTGTTGATGTTTGTTGCATTACTTTCTTCCCCTGCTGAGCATTTAAATTCTTTCTTGGTGAATGCAATAAAGTTGCGACTGAGAAAATTAATCAAGTTTAGCAATGAAGAGCTAGCAGAAATAACTTGCTATCTCAACATTGGTCTCATGGAATCTTAGCTTGATGACGGCATGTTCTAACTTCTAACCTACACAGTTGAGTTAGTGCGTTTCTGGTATCAAAACGCTACAATTCCTCTACTTGGATTGAAAAACCACATGGGCAGCGTTTTGTCCGCACAAATGTCTCTTCGTCGAAGCTCTGATCTTTCTCCGGAAACTCATGCTCATGGTCATGAGCAGGCAAAGAAGAACATGGCAGTCGATCCGTCCGTAGTCTGCTTGGATGAGTCATCGTTTGACTGTCGCGAGTGCGTTTCTGGTGATTATCATTTTTGGGTGCTCTTTCTGGACCAAGCGCTGGTGAAGGTGCTTTGTAAGAGTCCTTCAACCTTTGTCTGGTTACAATGGAACAGAGCAGCTGATACCACCTTGAGAGAGCCTGAGCTTCCTCCTGTTTCCTCTCTTCGGTTTGTCTCTGTTCCTCCTCTTCTGCATATGCCTAGTAGGAAGTAAAAAAAGTCAAAAATATGTTACATCAACTGTAGAGCTACATTTGTATGGCACCACGATGATGAAACAAGGACGCTAATCTTGCTTCTGAATTATGGCACGCAATTTATGCAGGTCTTTTTCAGGCATGGACATTACACCAAGGACCCCTAAGCTACTACATTCCAGATTTACAGCTTAGGATAACTTGTGAGAATTATAGATTATTCAATAATTTCACCTAATTAAATAACATCACTAGATTGTATAAAAGATCTGGCAAATCTTGTCAACAGCAGGATAAAAGGGTTCAAATATTTGAAAATAAATAAAATACTCCTCAGTCTCATCTATTAAACATACCTCCAAGATAGTACTTTTAAATTCGGCACAGACAACAATTCCATCAAAAACTGGAAGGCACCGGCCACTTCGATAATCAAATCCAACCATGGCAGGAGCAAAATCAATTCCAAGTCTCCTTGCAACCTGGACTAATCTAGGTAACCTCAAGTGAACTGTACCAGGTGGAAGGCACTTCTCTGACCATACATCAACTTGGCCGCGCTCATTCTTGGAGGAAATTTAGCATTTAATCAGTATGGAACACCTCAAAACAAGCACTGATGGTTACCAAATGGCAAGTGATACTCATAATGAAGGAGTCATACCTTTGGCACAATACCATTTAGAGCATGAGGAAGTTGCAGCGGTTCCAGTTGCCATTTACCATATAGTTCCATGGTTGGCTTAAGTCCATCTTCATTACTATTGGATTGAAGTGACTGAGAATTGAAAGCCCTCTTTGGACGCGTCACAACCTACAGACAAAAAAATGATTACTTCACCATAAAGACAAAAAAAGAGAGAGAAATAAGTCTGTGCTTCTGTTATGAACCTTTGCAGGCAACTCGTTTTCTATGACTTGCAGACCCTCCCGCAGCCATCCATGTCTCGATTGCAGTGTTTGAACACACGATCTAGGATAAACAGGATGCCCTTTACAGAAGCCAAGCACTGGACCCTTGGGGTGAAGAACTTGATTCTTGTGAAGCCACTTCTCAAGAGCATAGAGGTGATGGTCTTTGTAGGCCTAAATGGTTACATAAATAGTTAAAAAGCAAAGGCAACATGCAATTTTGAAACAAGCAAAAGGGGTAACAAGAAGTTATACTAATATCTTAAATCCTGTAAGGGCTGTACCTGTTGACTGGTAGGAAGAGGCTCTGTTAGGGCCCTAGTCTGAAGTTCCATTTCTTCAGAGTCGTTTGTTGCTGCCAATTCGATCCGCTCTAGTGGTGACAAAACATCCTTCCACCACTCTGGATTCACTCTCCCCTGGACGATTCTGTGCCATTGCAAGCAATACCTGGGAAAATGTAGAAGACAAATCTCAAACCAGTATTTGAAGAATTTCCATAGCAAAGAATGCATCCTTATGTTTTTGTAGTGCTTCTTAAGTAAAAGTTGGGTTGAGCAAACCATAGAATTACAGAAATTTGGCATGTTCAAGTCTAATTATCATACAGTGCTCCGAGTCATCAATTTAGACTGGATTTAAACTGGAAGTTATGTGCATTAGGGAAGAATAATTCAGTAATCATGCCTACAGTATTTTACTCTTTAAGTAGTTGTGTCGTGATTGGTTTGGCTGACAAATAGAAGGTACAGTAAAAAAAAGGATGGTGGCCTATTCTTTTGGGATACGGCTTATGACTTTTGGCTGCAGCTTGAAAGAAGCCAAAAACCGCTTACAAGCCAAAAAGAACAGAGCCTACCTTTGTCATAGGAACATGACACAAACTTACGAATTGTGAAAGAGGCAAACCTTCTGGTCACATCTTTAGCACCATTTCCAGCAAATGCAACGACATATCTCAAAGGCTTCCTGCAAACAGCAGAAGCAGCTTCCACTTTTTGTTCACCATCAACAATATCATTTACAACATCAACATGCACCCATCTTCCTGTTGATGTCTGCCCACCGCAGTATACCTCGGCCCAATATAATGGTGCTCCACTTCTCGACCAAACTGCGCTTGAGTTGGATGAAGCTTCTGCATTTCTGCGTAATTTCTTCAACGGCGGAGTACAATCTAGTAAGCTACCAGTTGACTGACTCAATTGAGTAGCTAGCTTGTTCTCTTCAGTTTCAGCTGCAGTGGCTGAAAGAGCCATTTCCAGTTGCAACTCAAATTCCATGTCCCCTTTTCGTTTTGGTACTTCAGTATTATTGGAAGTGGGAGGATGTTGGCTACTGGATGATTTATCTTTTGATGTTGATGCAAAACTACTTCCATGATCTGCCTTGCACTTCGACAAATTTTTAGCCAAACTTCTCCTGCAGGCTGATGTTCTTCTCAAATTTCCAAGATTGCCTCGTTGTTGAGTCATACTGATGCTATCTTCGGTATTATCTTGTGATTGGACAGGAGAAAAAGTATTAAACTCATTATGGCCTGCAACAAAAGAACTAGATGGCAGTGCCCTTGTACAAAGCCTAGGTGCATCTTGATTTGCTGTCCCTGTCGCTTTAGCATCAGGCTTGAGTCCAGCAACATCCAGATTTGTAACAAACCTAGAAGCGAAACTATACTTAGATATGGTTAAGAAGTTATCAAACAGAAACACAGCATAGTGTAGTGAGGCCCCAATTTTTATGTATGTTTACTTGAAACTTAATAGGTTAGATGGCATTGCAAGTAAAAATTGCTTGATTTCACGGGAAGTTTGATATGGTTGGAGATAAAAATAGAAAGCAACTTGCAGAGAATTAACTTGAAACATTCAGACACATGCGCCCAAGCATTTTATCAAAAATGTAGTTTAAGCGAGTATTGATGCCTAATTGCCACTTTCATCCATTCTACTGATAAAAAATAAGAAATTGTTTTTCTCTTAGAACACGGAGAAAGAAAAAACCCATTCTCCCAAAGAGATTAGTAAATCCAGTTTTCACCACAGAATTAATCAAATCATACATATATTACAAAAATTGTTTATTGTCATTGTGCATCGTGTGGGACCAAAGCAAACAGCATTCAACAAGAAGTAAAAAGACAGCAAAATGATGTATGGATTGCTGATGAAAACAGTTAAGATATGGCTAAAATCAAGCAATAAATGCAGTGAAATCCATACCTAGCTGTTAAGTTAAGCGCCCTAAACAGTGCCACTGAAAGTGCACAGACCTGCATTGCAAACCATTTATGTGGCAGCTTTACAAACATAAGCGATGTGTAGCTTTAGAAAATAAAAAAAACTTGAGAATTCATATCCAATCTCCAAAGGAAAATAAATTGTGGGGCAAGAAAATATGATTACACCCATTCATTTTTTAGGCTTCCCAAATCTGAAACAGCATGGATAAGACAAAATGCTTGCTGAAATAAGGACAGCTAATTTCCTCAGCAAGCATAATCTTCAAGGAGAAGATACAATACCTCTTCAGCAGTGCCTACATGATTTTGAAGAGTGAAAGCTAAATTTGATTTGAAAGATCCCATGGCATCAGATTGTGCAACTACACAGAAGGTATGATGGAACTGCAGGCACAATAAATGCAAATTAAAAAAGTAACATGCCAAAACTATCATTTCATGAAACTTCTAGTCAATAAAACTAATATCCAAAGGGGGCTTACCCAGCTCACGAGACTACGTAGGTTGTTAGCCTCCAGTTTTGAAGTGTCTACATCATTCCCTAGTAAGTGGTATGGTAAAAGAGAGATAATTGAAGCCTGCAAAGAACATTTGAAAAAACACAGATGCGGTTTAGCTTGAAAGACAACACAGTTTTGTACTTCCATAAGTCAATCATGACATTTCATAATTTTGGAACATGAGCAATTTGAAATCTGATATAAATGAATACCACTATAATGCACCTGAATAAGAGGATCATTGCAAGCCTTGTCAATTACCCTACCCCTTGCTAGTAGGCAAAGCAAATGGACCTTGTGCACGAGTTCAGCCAACTCCTGAATAAATCAGAAAATAAAACTACTTGGTTGAAATTCAAAGACAATGTAGTAATCTGAGACAAAGTAGTAATCTGAAGTACATAACAAGGGTATGGGAACTGATACCCCTTCTAGACTTGCTTGTGACTAGACTGCAGAGCATTACATACTACTCAGCAAATAAGCTAGTGCTGGGCAATACTAAGCAGTCAGAACACATCGTAAGGCCAGTGACAATCAATACTTCGATTTGTCACAGGATAAAGTTCTGATAACAGGTTGGGCTTAAAGCACATTTTTAAAAAATAGCAATGCATACTTGAAGATTTAAGAGTTATTAAGTGCTCTACTAGCAAGGAACAAAACTAGCCCTGACTAGTTAATTCTAGATATATCATGAGGCACCATATCGGCAAAGAAGTTTGGAGACACTTCTAGCAATTGGCAGACTTGTAAAAAGAGAAAGTTAGTCAAAGATCTAGCTAAACTAGGTGAAGCTAGTAGGCTAGTCGGCAATTAGTTGGCAGCCAAAATAGAAATAGTAACTTAAGTGCTAAGTCGGTTTAGAAGGATAACCATCCGGATGTGCATGCGGATAGCAGCCGTATAAGACGTTATATGGAGCTGCATGTCGGCGAGCATGAGTATGTCGGCAAATCCAGTAGCTTCCAGGGAGCTTTTAGCTGGATGTGGCATGATATTTATGTTGTCTTGGTTCAAAGTCTATAAAAGGGCCCGCCCCCTCGTGACGAGAATGTTTAAGAGAGCTGATGGAAATTATGTAAGCGTGTATGTATGGGTGTGTAGCTACTAAAAAGCTTGTAAGCTTCAAAGTGTAGTGAGCTCCAGTTAATGAATCAGAGGAAGAGCTTGTACAGCTCAGTGTTTCCTCCTACTCAGTTCTTGATCTGTGCCTTCTCGCCTTGCATCCTGTGTTATTCCTACAAGTGGTATCAGAGCCAGGTTGTCTGGAACTGTCAGGATAGAGAGGAGTCTTTGAGGTGCTAAGGGGAGATTCTGTCGATGCACAGTCTGAGACTGTGAAGCTCGTTGGTCTGGGACCGAAGCTTACTTGACGGCAGGCGTCAGTCACCATGGCGGACCTTGTTGGCGCAAGCAGTGGGATCAAGAAGCTCAATAGTCACAACTATGGCTATTGGCAGACCTGCATGGAGTCCTACCTACAAGGTCAAGATCTATGGGAGGTCGTTGCGGGCACCGAGACAACTGCTCCACCAAAAGAGAATATAGAAGCCTTGCGGAAGTGGCGCATCAAGACTGGCAAGGCTTTGTTTGTGCTAAAGACAACAATTGAGGAGGATCTACTGGAGCACATAAGTGATGAAAAGACACCACAGTCGGTTTGGAAGACTTTGTCAAAGTTGTTCTCAAAGAAGAATGAGGCACGTCTTCAGCTCCTTAAAAATGAGCTAGCAGGTATCTCACAAGGTACTCTAAGTATTAGTCAATATTTTACGAAAGTGAAAAATATTTGCCGTGAGACATCTCAGCTTGAGCCTGAAGAGAAAATTAGTGAGGCAAGGATGAAGACGATCATCATCCATGACCTAAGACCCGAGTACAATGGGTTTGTGGCCTCAGTAAGAGGATGGCCGTCGCATCCATCATTGGTGGAGTTGGAGAATTTATTGGCTAATCAAGAAGAGTTAGCCAAGCACATAGGGAGTATTACTATAAAGGAAGAAGAGGCACTCTTCACTAACAAGAAGAAGGGTCCACCTCGGGGACCATGGAGACCCAAAACAATGTGGACAGAAGGTGGTAAACAAAATCCAAAAGAGAGAAACAATTCTTCAGGGGGAGCTCAACGAGGAAGACAAGATCAACAACAAGAGAAGAATGAGAGAAAACAATATGGTGGATGCTTCAATTGTGGTAAGAAGGGTCACTTTGCTCGAGATTGTCGATACCCAAGAAGGCGATTCGAAGGAAACTTGGCTACTACAAAGGAGGAGGAGATCACTTTAGAAGCATCTGTAAGTGAAGAAGAGTGGGACGCTAAAGTTGGATTTTCTCAAGAAGTTGAAGAAGAGGAGCTTGAAGAGGACATGGAAGCACTAGCTTTTGTAGCAACAACAAATCCAGAGATAAATTATAAAGAATGGATTGTCGATCCTGGTTGCTCCAACCATATGACTAATGATGACAAGAAGCTACAAAATATGACTGAGTATGAGGGAAGGAGAGTGGTGCTAACAGCCAATAACTCCAAGCTACCCATCTCTCATATCGGGAACATGGTTGTTCTAAGGTACGGTCCTCAACAGCTCCATTTTGAGAAGGTCTATCATGTCCCAAGCTTGAAAAGAATCTGTTGTCAGTACCTCAATTGATTGCAGAAGGGAACTATGTACTCTTCGGCCCTGAAGAAGTTGTTTTTTAGAAAAGTAAAGGTGATCGGCACAACTATCATGAAAGGAAGAAGAAAACAGTCTGTTTATGTGCTTTCTGTAGAGTCAGCATACGTCGATAAGATTCGAAAGAATGAAACACCTGATCTCTGGCATGTGCGACTTGGACATGTTAGCTACATTAAGTTGAAGGGAATGATGGAGAAGCAAGTGTTGAGAGGACTTCCTTGTTTGAACATCCGGACGGACGTAGTTTATGCTAGTTGTCAGTATGGCAAAGCTCACCAATTGCCATACAAGGAGTCAAAATATCGGTCCAAAATACCTTTGGAGCTCATATGCTCATATGTGTTTGGCCCAGTTAAGCAAACATCACTTGGAGGCATGAGGTACATGGTGACGTTTATCGATGACTTTTCAAGGTATGTTTTGGTTTACTTTATGAAAGAGAAATCTGAAACTTTTATGAAGTTCAAGGAGTTTAAGAAGAAAATAGAGAGTGAACATGACAAAAAGATTCAATGCTTACGTACTAACAATGGGAGAGAATATTTATCCAATGAGTTCACTATCTATCTCAAGGAGCATAAGAAAAAAAGACAATTAACTTGCCCTAATACTCCACAACAAAATGGAGTAGCGAAGCGCAAGAATCATCACCTTGCAGAAACCTGTCTGAGTATTCTACATGTTAAGAATGTACCAGGAGGATTCTGGGCCGAGTGTATGAGGACTGCAGCCTATGTGATTAATAGGCTACTACAAGTAAGGCTGGGATTCAAATCACCACATGAGAAGTTGTGGAAGATAAAGCCAGTGGTCAATCACTTCAAAGTATTTGGCTGTGTATGATATGTCTTTGTGTCAGATCACTTGAGGAGCAAGTTTGATAAGAAGGCAATTCGGTGCATCTTTGTTGGCTATGATGATGCCCGAAAAGGTTAGAGGTGTTGTGATCTAACCACAGGCAAGTGTCACACTTCAAGAAATGTTGTGTTTGATGAAGCCTCTTCATGGTGGACTCCCAAGAAGATCGAGATTTCTGAATCCCAAGATTTGGATGAGATTTTAGAAGATAAGCCAGAGTTGAGCAGCAAACATCAACTCCAAGTAAAGTTGAAGGGAACTCACCCAGTAAGGCCAAGAATCCATGGAAGACTGGTGAACATCAGCCTGTACTCGAGGAACATTATCCAGATCAAGTGGAAGTTGAAGATCCTGTACACAAACTGCGAAGATCTACAAGAAAGCTGAATCCCAATCCTAGGTATGCTAATGCTGTGCCCTGAGTGACGAAATGCTATGGAGGAAGAAGTTAGGGCAATAAAAGAAAATCAAACATGGGACTTAGTGCCAATATCAAAGGATGTGAAGCCAATATCTTGTAAATGGGTCTATAAAATCAAGACTCGTCCAGATGGATCAATAGAAAGATATAAAGCTCGACTTGTTGCTCGGGGATTCTCTCTATGAAGAAACATTTAGTCCAGTTGCGAAGTTCACAACTGTTCGAGTCTTACTTACTTTGGCTGCTAGCAAGTCTTGGAAGTTGTGGCAGATGGATGTCAAGAACGCCTTCCTACATGGAGAGCTTGACAAGGATATTTGTATGGAACAATCAAAAAGTTTTGAGAGTAAGACTCAACCAGAGTATGTCTGCAAATTAAAGAAGACGCTCTATGGCTTGAAGCAGGCTCCAAGAGCTTGGTACGAAAAAATTGGTGTTCCTTGTACAAAGTGGATTTAAAGTTGCTCCATCAGATTCTAGTTTGTTTGTGAAGGCCAAAGAAGGTAGACTAGCAATAGTTCTAGTCTAAGTTGATAATTTAATCATCACATGAGATAATTATGAGGAGATACAAAGGACAAAAGAAAATCTCTCGGTTAGATTTCAAATGAAAGAGTTAGAAGAGTTGAAGCACTTTCTTGGACTTGAGGTGGAACATACAAAGGAAGGGTTATTTTTAGGTCAACAAAAATATGCAAGAGATCTTCAAAGGTATGGGATGCTTGATTGCAAGCTTATTTCTACTCCTATGGATCCTAATACAAAGCTATAAGAAGAAGGAAAGAATCTAGAGGATGTGACCATGTATCGGCAGCTGGTTGGAACTCTTATCTATCTTACACTTAGTCGACCAGATATTTCCTATGCTGTTGGAATAGTCAGTCGGTATATGACCAAGCCAAAAAAGCCTCACCTCGGTGCAATTAGACACATTCTTAGGTATGTCAAAGGCACCATTAATTATGGCATTTTATACAATAAAACAAAAGGATGCCAAGTGACTGGATACTGTGACGATGACTATGTCGGAGACTATGACACACGTCGATCAACAACCGGATATTTCTTTAATCTTGGATCAGGAGCTGTATCTTGGTGCAGTAAGAGGTAGCCTACTGTGGCATTATCAAGCACTGAAGCAGAATATCGATCAGCAGCAACAGCGGCACAAGAAAACACCTGACTTAAGCAACTAATGAAGGATCTCTACCAACCAACAGATTATCAAGTAAGACTTCTCTGTGATAATCTATCATCTATATGTTTGGCAGAGAAT
Organism: Dendrocalamus latiflorus; assembly: GCA_017311315.1. Classification (NCBI taxonomy): domain Eukaryota; kingdom Viridiplantae; phylum Streptophyta; class Magnoliopsida; order Poales; family Poaceae; genus Dendrocalamus; species Dendrocalamus latiflorus. Next base: position 10,865,406 of record CM029623.1, read on the forward strand.
CCAATTTTTCATGCGAGGACAAAACATATAGAAGTGCACTATCATTACATAAGAGAGTTTTAGGAGGAGATATCGAGATGGTGCCGACAAATACAGATAAACAAGCTGCAGATTTTCTTATAAAGAGTCTCAATAAAGCAAAGTTTGAGAAATCTCGAGAGGCTCTCGAAATGGTTTGTAAGAAAACTTTGAAAGCAAGTATGCATTGAGGGGGAGTGTTAAAAAATAGCAATGCATACTTGAAGATTTAAGAGTTATTAAGTGCTCTACTAGCAAGGAACAAAACTAGCCCTGACTAGTTAATTCTAGATATATCATGAGGCACCATATCGGCAAAGAAGTTTGGAGACACTTCTAGCTATCGGTAGACTTGTAAAAAGAGAAAGTTAGTCAAAGATCCAACTAAAACCTAGGTGAAGCTAGTTGGCTAGTCGGCAATTAGTTGGCAGCCAAAATAGAAATAGTAACTTAAGTGCTAAGTCGGTTTAGAAGGATAACCATCCGGATGTGCATGCAGATAGCAGCCGTATAAGACGTTATCTGGAGCTGCATGTCGGCAAGCATGAGTATGTCGGCAAATCCAGTAGCTTCCAGGGAGTTTTTAGCTGGATGTGGCATGATATTTATGTTGTCTTGGTTCAAAGTCTATAAAAGGACCGGCCCCCTCGTGATGAGAATGTTTGAGAGAGCTGATGGAAATTATGTAAGCGTGTATGTATGGGTGTGTAGCTACAAAAAAGTTTGTAAGCTTCAAAGTGTAGTGAGCTCCACTTAATGAATCAGAGGAAGAGCTTGTATAGCTCAGTGTTTCCTCCTACTCAGTTCTTGATCTGTGCCTTCTCGCCTTGCATCCTGTGTTGTTCCTACACACATGTTTATGTGCTCATCCATGTCAGACACCTTGCCTAAAGATTTCTTTTACTTGTAAAAAATTACCTTTTCTTCAGCAGTAGGCCTCCGAACACTCTTCTTTTCAGCGGAAGAGGGTACATCATTGAACTCAACAGTGACTGTCTCTCCAAGCTCATGGGAATAACCCTCTTCGCATTCCACCGCAGAGATATGCCCCTCTTCCCAGTCCACGTCAGCTGCATCACTGTTGCCAATTGCCTCCGCCTCTTCTTCCTCCAAATTGCTCCTTTTAGAACTCCCCGCACTGCATGTTTTGATATCAGCATCATCATTCCACTCTGTGTTGACTTTACCTTTTTTGCGTTTACACCCCAATGGTGAATCTATTTCCACCTGAAAAGAACAATGTAAATGAATCCCATCAAGGAATCCGTAAGTTTGCCTTGCATGATTAAATATTCACATCCCTAAGCCACATTTCCCCTCCTACCTTAGAAACTATCCGTAATTCAATACCTCGAGTTTGTTTATTTTTCACTCAAAACTCAATGGTGCTATAAATCTTGAGTTTCCTTCAGGGCATACGCTTGGAACTCAATTGTACTCCTTAACATACAAAAGTTGAACACTGGAACAGATAAAGGCGTGCCGTTTTTAATCAATCACCGTGTGAAGTTTCAACTCATTTAACTTGAATTTGTGTTCAACAATCGTGGTAAAAGGAAATGAATATTTAAAGCCAAAAGTCGTAAATCAAGTCTAAACATGGTAACGACGAAACCGAGCGAATCTTGTAAAGAAACACTGCATAACATTACTAGTTCCATACACCGCCCAATCGACACAAACAATCTCTCTTAATCCTCTGGAATCCCAACGCCCAAAGCAGGCGCCTTTACTAATCTCCCATCGATTCGACCAGCGCCGGCACTTGCAACCTCACCTTGGCGGGCGATTTCCCTTTCGCAGCGGGCGCAGTTCTCCGGCGGTTCGCGCCGCCGGTCGCAACCTCCGCCTCAGCTCCTCCCCCTGCTCCTGCGGTATGAAGAACAAGTTTTCAGTGGGAATAGAGGGCAAAAAGTAAGAGCAAGACAAGAACATGGATAGGAGGTGGAGGCTAGGAATCGAACGGGGGAGGGAGACGAACCGGGCGGCGGGGGTTTGGCGGCGTCGCGGGCGGACTGGCCCCTGGTCCGCATTACTCGGTGCTAGAGAAGCAGTAGCAGCAATCTTCTCGGCCTGGTTCTTGCGATTCTTCGCGAAGATAGGAAAGGGAGGGGGAGCAGAGGTGGCCGCCGCCGGCGGCCGTTAGGTTTTAGGGAAGGGGAACGAGCACGGCGCGGCGCTGCGTCGCGACCGGCGTTGGTGCTCTGGTGCTGGTTTCGCGCGCCGATAGCCGATAGGCGGGGGTAGGACCCACCTGTAAGGAGGGGTTTCTTCCACACGTGGGGCCCACCAGAGATTGCGCCCCCATGTGGGGCCCACTAGAGATTGCGCTCGCGGGACGAAAATTTCTATTGTATACCCGTGACACAAAAGTTTATATAACGAGCGAATAAGGTAGCGACACGTGGAGAACACTGTAGCAATACATTGTAGCTCGTACGGAAAAATATTTTTCTTTGCTACAGTACCAGCCGTATGGAAAAATATTTTTAAAATAGCTGCTACAGTATTTTTGCCACATGTCACCACTTCATTTGCACGTTGATTGTGTTATGGCCCAGCTCGGTTGGGCTAAAAAGCTGTGGCTTATGGCTGAAATTGCACTGTAGCGGCTGAAATTTCACTGTAGCTGAAGATGGCTTATTTGGCGTAATTAAATTTAAAAAAATTAAAAAATAGGAAAAATATGCTAGCTCATCACGGACAACGCAAACGAATACGGGAAAAAAGAACCAGCAAAAAAGCTCAAAAAAGCCAAAAGTTCAGAAAAAGACGAAATTTATGAATAGTGAAAAATAAGCTAGAAATCATAAGCTGAAGCTGAAACGAGCGGAAATATAAATTTTCTGCGGTACGACGGGTCCTTGGGTCCTACCCGGGGAAGCCACTCGCGAGGGATTGATTGGCGCGCGCGGCCGAGCCGAGCCGGTCGCGGGCTTGCGAGCGGCGGACGCGGTTTTTGCCCCGCCGCACGGGGGAACTAGGGGAAATCACGCGGCCGCGGCGGTGGGGGCGTGGACGGCCAACCAAGTTTCGGCGCAGGCGCTGCCACGCTCCGTTACTTGAGGCCGCACAGGAGTCGGGCTGGGAGTTCCTGTGTCCAGCACGGTCGGGCCGGGCTGCATTGAGAGTAGCGGACGGGAGAAGGCACTGTGGCCCGGAGCAGAAGTAACGCCCTCCGCGTTGCCACGGCGCCGGATGGGCTCTTCTCGCCGATACGATAATTACTTAAAGAAATTAAAACCAAAAGAAGGCTAAAGCCTAAAATAACAGCGCCAACAACCGTTAGTTTAAGTATCATTTTTAGATCCACTCCACAGCGTAGCACATCACAACAACTGTGAAGTGTGCATAATATATCGGGAGAGCATATGCACATTCTTTTAGCATTTTTAACATGTATACATGGCTATAAAGCTCTACTGGTTGGCACCATGGGCGGGTTGCTTTTTTTGCTTATAGCTTATACTTATGTTCTGTAGCTATAGTAGATTTTTTAAAAATGGTGTATTTTTTCAGGTGGGTCTAAAGGTCAATTATAGTAAAAAATATACTGAATTCAGTTGTACTAGTCAAAATCACATGCGACTATTTTTCTGTACGTACTGCCTTTCGCGAACAGACTAGAAGTTAAAAACCACAGCCATAAGCTACAGTCCAAAAGAACCCACCCCATATCTTGATGGACTGTGAAGTTGTTAGTGTACTACTCTATCCACTAAGCTTTAAATCTTATTGTTCACTTTTACACATATACCAGTGCATCTTAATAGAAACTTGTGAGGTCGAGAATTTACCTCAGCCTATATTATTCTATATAGGCTCGTGCTTAAAGGATGCATGATAGTGTATACATATGCATCTACCTTGTACTCGCAAACGAAAATAAGGCATAACTGGTCGACCTTCAGGACTAATTTTAGCAGTTTAATCAGATGGTTTTACTAGCCTATACTTGTTACAGCTTTTCCACTCCAAATGGCTTCAGCTTTTGGACTTCTTAATTTTGGCTTTCTTGGCTTTTTTGCCTATTTTTTTTGGCTTTTTTTATTTTTCTTTCCCCCCTTAGTTCTTTGTATTATCCCAAAGATATAACGGTGTTTTCTATTTTTTTCTCTCATTTTTTATTTTTCATTTAGAAAAAACTAACAGCCGCTACAGTGTATTTGCAGCCAAAACTCTGCACAAAAAGCCAAAAAGCCACTTTTTTGAAGCCTTGTGCAGCAGGCTTAGACTTCATGTAATCAGATATATATAGCTATATATACGCCTACATATAGCCACATGGCTAGTTATTATATGTGCGCAATTTACGCAGGAATAAGTACATTTAACTTCTCAATTCTTGTACTACAAAATCGGATATTTTACCCCTGAAAGCTATTCAAAGTCAATTTTCATCTGACGTGACGCTCACATGGCAGTGGTTTTGGACACGTGAGTTGGTTTTAGGTGACACGGCAACCACTCAACCAAATTAGTATAAATATATAAAAAAGAGAGTGAATTTGTTCAGTGCCATCGCAAAGAATCGCAACTTAGAAAATACCATCGCGAAGAGTCTAAGCTTATAAATGCCATTGCAAAGACAAAAAATCTGCAAAATACCACCACCATTAGCTTTTTCATCCATAGCTACCGTTAACATCCATTTTAAAGAGAAAAAAAGGAATGATGCTACTGCCCCTAAAGCCTGCTTCTCTTTCCCTCTCTTCCTCCCCTCCAAACATTTGAACCCCATTAGTACTTACAGCCCCTGCGCCTATTAGCCCAGGATCAAATATGAGAGACCATCTGGAGGTATCCCCATGTTGGTGATGAGTAATTGACGGTGGTATTAGTGAGTTTGAGTTTGTTTTGGGTATTCTAGGGTTGAGTACCTTTACTTGTGCTAATATTAATTATGCTGTTTCGTGCGGTGCTATGTGACGGTTTGCTTGTCTGTGTGACTGCAGGACTTCGGAGCTAGGTCATGGTGAGGCAAGGAGGACCGGGACTAGGCACAAGAGGTGTTGAGGTCCAGACGGTCGGTGATGCCGAAGATGATCGAGGCTGGTGAGGTGGTTGCGAGTCGGGAGACGAGGAACCGGAGCTGGAGCTACCGGTGACGGACACGACGGGCGACGACGAGAGAACCGGACTAGGCTTAGGGAGGAGTCGGAGGTCCAGACGGTTTGGAGGTCGGTTGCGTTCGTGCGCGACGGAACAGACCAGGACTAGACTCAGGTGGAGTCGAAGGTCTCGGTCGGTGTCGGGTGGACATGCCGGGCAGCGGCGAGTGGATCGGGACTAGACTCAGGGAGGAGTTGAAGTCCAGACGATCAGGATGCCGGGGTGCAGTCGTGTGCAGCGAAGCGGACCGGACTAGGCTCAGAGAGGAGTCGATGTCCAGTCGGTCAAAGGCACTGGTTGCGAGAAGCTTCCGGGAAGGTGCTTGAGGGGCAAATTGGAGATTTGACTCAAGCATGAGAGAAATGGCTGGTTTCCCTCCATTTCTAGTTGCTTTAACTTTTTACCTCAAGTGTGTGTGAGGCATGGAGTGTGGTTTGTATGACTCTTCTTGAATTTCTCCTTTGGGTGTGAGGCTTGTTGTTAAAAGGAGAGGGTGAGAAGAGGGCAGCATCCATTCAGGCATTCCAGTTGAGAGAGAGCAGTGGAGAGTGGTCTCCTGTATGCAATTCTGTAGAGAGCTCAAGAATAGTGGGTGTGTTTGTGCTCTGAGAGCTCCTGCGTGAGTGGTCTCAAGCATGTAGTGAGTAGGATGTGATCAAAACTTTGTAATCATTCATCTCTCTTCCTCAAAATCAATATGAGAAGAATTGTGTTGGGTTATTTCCTTTTTTATGCTCATTCTGTGATGGATTTCGTTTTTGAGTTTTCTCTTTGTTCTTCTCTGTTGAAGATAAACTTGAGTTGAATCTTTGCTAGGACAGTTGTTTCTTGGTTGCTCTGTGATGGGAATATAATCATGGTCATATGACCAATCCATTCCTTAGAGCAAAAGGAAGATTCAATGTCTCCTGTGATTTTTGAATCCCTCGCTAAATTTGCTCTGTTTTATGGAATCTAGGGTTTCCTTGACAGGGGATGATGGAATCTTTTGATTCCCTTTAGGAGATGGCTTGAGTTTTTTGTTTGCAAGTCCTCAGTTCATTGCTAAGTGGATTGCAAAAGCTCACAAGCAAAAGGATTGAAGATTCTTAAGAAATATGAAAATTAGCTCATTCCAAATGAAATTTTCAGATTTTTGCACAATCCTTGAATTATTGCTCTATTAATGAACTGCTTTAATTTCTGAGGGCTGGATAGTATTTAGACCACGTTCTTGCTCTTTTGGCCAGAAAGAAATAGCAGCAATTCATCAGTTTGCTCAAAAATCTGCATTTTCAGTAAACTGTGCAGAAGTTCAGACTGTTGGTCACGAGGTCCGGTCTGACCGGCCCAGGTGAGGCGGTCTGACCGACCCGGGTATGGCGGTCTGACCGGCCTGGGCGGTCTGACCGGCCTGATGATTTTGGGGGTTGATTTCATTTGGTTTACTCTCTGCAGCTTTGCTTCCTCTGCAGTTTTATTTGCTAATGTTCCCCTGTTAGAGTAATCTTCCAGAGAGCCTGAACCTTCGACTTGATAGCTTTCATAGCTATCGGAGTGAAGTGTTTTTCGTGAATACTTTTGGGGGCAAGTTTTTTAAAGAGGCACCATTCACCCCCCTCTGTTGCCATATCCGATCCTACAAAATAACATCAAAGCTGATATTTACATCATAATATTTTGCAACCACTACTTATGTTATTTCTTCCTTCAATGCAGCAATCACCATAGTTCCACTCGCCGATGACAAATATAAGTTAAGGAGCTACAAGTATATTGCATGCATTACTGAAATCAATAAAGCGGCACACGCACAACTGTTTTGACCAATTGCACACACTTATTCATGTCTCTGTTCAACTGCCTCCAATTGTTTTTCCCTTGAGAGAACTGACGAATGGGGCCAAGGATTGGGAAGAGAATTGTTTATAGAGAACTGACGAGTAGGACTAAGGATCGGAGAGATAGAGAGAACAGAGAAGGGAAAATAGAGGAGCGGTGGTGTAGGCTCTGGTTGGCAGTGACTTCGGCTAACAGCAGGTGGAGGTCAAGGAGACAACCAAAACGGATTGGCGCGGTCTCAGGATGACAATAGGTAGTGGCGGCGTGGACAGGGGAGCTCCGCAGCGGCACTGGTGGCATTCGAGCGATGGCCACAGCGTGAGCGAACAACGACGACGATGCTCCAGTGGTGATCTTCGGGAACCAACGCGAGCATGAGCATGGTGACAATGAATGTAGTCTTCCGGTTTGAGCAGTATGGCCGGATTTGGCCAGAGATAGTGGGGCGGTGGCGACCAATGGTAGGGAAGAAGGTAGCACAGTGGCAGCATTCCAAGGTGGCACATCGACTGAATTGACACGGGGAGAAGGTATTAGATATGGAGGCGGTGCTCTTAGTGCAATGGATTTGGAAGAAGCTCACCGAGGACGATGAATTTCACGTCGGTGGCAGGTTCAACTGAGTCGGGGAAGACGACGTGATTTCGGCAATGAACTATGAGAAAAGAAAAATTGATTGAGGGGAAATATTGATAAGATGTTAGAACTCAAAGTGACATGAATAAAGTTGCGAGAAGATCGTTGAAGCGGCATGACTAATTTTGGTCACGTGGCTTAGGCTAACAAGCTGTGGGGGGATCAAGCCAGGCTGCATCTTTAGGGGCCTGTTTTGTTGCAGCCTAAGAAGGATTTGCCTAGCCAATTATTTTTGAAGCCCATGCATGCAACGAGGTCTTGGTTTGGGTTAGGATCCTTATGTATCCATGGTTTGTTTGGCTTTCGATTGCTTAGAAGTTAACAAGAACCTACAGGAGACATCCAGATGCTCCTGTATGATGATTTTTCAGGAGATCAATGCCAAGGCGGGAAGTTTTGTATTGTTTTCTCCGCCACAAAAGTAGGGATTCCAATGATGCTCATAATTTAGCGCAATTTGCTTGTACTGTTGGGATAGGGAGAAATGAAGAAGAATACAGACAACTTTGGCACCAACCACTAAACTTTCATGAGGGTAATATGGTCATTCCACCCCCTAACAGTAGTTGGAGAATGGAACCCTCACGGTAGGGGCATTTCTCAAAATTTTGGCATTTGCAATGGCATTTTGGTTACGTAGACCGTCACGGTGGTATTTTCTAAGTCGCAAACCTTTGTAATGGTATTGAACAAATTTTCTCTAAAAAAGATGGTGGCTCTACATGTCATGCTCTAGGTTCCCCTCTCTCTCCTGTCTTCTTCCTCAGCCCCAGTTGACGCTAGAGAGTGGCTAGAAAATTGAAGAAACAGTGACCATGCAGCTTGCAAGAATAGCACGATGTACCAAATATCTTTTTTGATCTAAAGTGGTATTAGCAATCTAGTTAATCCTCTATGAGAGTTACCTCGTCCTTGATGTTGATCCCACTCTTACTCTACTTTGGTGTGGTTGTCGCTCACAGCCGGATGCTATCGAGATCAGATCGCCGACGAGTCCCTTGGGGGGCTAGTGACGACCAAGTAGGATGGGGCAGATGAGCAGCTAATTCGTGCAATGGCCTTGTGTTCTCGTCATGGCTTTGTTCCCTCTGTCATACGCCATCTGACCGCCTGTTGGGGTGACGTGATTTTGTTGCAGAGGTCCTGGCTTTGGCTCCGGTGAGGAGAGGCAACAGTTATGTGGGTGCTTCGCGCGGCCTGGGCTCCTGCAGCAGCTATGGTTGATGCTGGTGCTGATGAGCAACAGCTCTGGCAACTTGGTGTGGCTTGGTGTCGAACCCCAAATTTATAATCTAAAATCCTAGAGTCCTCTGTGATTTTACTGTACTATTTTCTGAATCAGTAGATAGTGCACATAGATACATCGCTGAATATCAAACACATATCGTGCGAAAACAAAACTAATACAATAGTAGACTTACATATGAGCTAATCAGCCTGAAACCTTTAAAGAGTAGCAATGCAAATGGAAACATCACACAGATGGGACCCTCAAGATATGTCCACATGCAACTAATTGGGGCTCGTGATCTAATTCATGGCTTCTTCATCTTTCAATCTTTTCAATGTCTTTAGATGACCACATGGTTTTTCTTCCTTTGTCTTTCTTACTTTTTTAAAGATAATCTCCTCCGTACTTACTAAATAATAGTAATTGATCAACAATGAGTATGAAGGTACTTAGAAAGCCACCATATAGAATGCAATTATAATAGATACAAGGCTGACTAAGGAAAGCTTGAGGTTCTTTTATTTGCAGCAAGCCACAATTGCAATACAATAAGTGGAAAGTCTAAGATTTAGTATTTTAACTAAACCTTATTTTTAAATAATGTAATGCGATAATAATATTCGTGAAGGTTCCATACACACCTTTTATAGAGCATGGTTTTATCCACCATGTGTTATTTTTATTTGTTGGGTTATATCCACTCTATATATTCACTGGGTTCTGTCTACCAAGGAGAAATCAAAGTCAAGGTTCTAACCATCGCTCCTGTTTTTCATCCCAACCACAATTTTTTTTTTGTAAAATGGACACTAAGTCGAGTAAGTTTCCATGTCCACCCTTAACCATGGGCATGGCTGTTTAAACAGTTTTCACTTTGTAGAGGTCGTACACTTTATCTACAATAGATGCCCAACTCATTACGCCGCCATGCTACCTTTGGCATGACGCTCAGATGATCACTGCAAGGTCTTTACAATGCATATTCCCAATGTGACTACACCCGCTAAAGTTTTCACTAATGTGGGGTTCTGAACACCTGCTCTAGAAGCCCCCTCTTGCGCTACACGGAGGCTACTATACAATACTCATCTTATGTTCAACTGGATGACGCATCTTGTGCTGGCTCAATGCAAATTACTTGGCCAGGTCGTACCTATTATAGATTTGTAGTTGTACTATTTTATCTTGGGAGGTTATTACAAGGTTCAGTTCTTAAGGTTACCTAAGCAGTTCTGCCACAAACCACACTCACGTGCTCCAACCACACTAATCCCCACTTACCATCCGCTTAGGTAGTTTGTTTGATGAATTAAGCATTCAATTTAATAATTTAACACAATATACTTTGCATTCAAAAGGTAAGTGTGATATGATCAAAGTGATAACTTGCCTCGCTCAATTTACTGTGGCCTTAATTTTGCTCAAAGCCTTCTCAGTTAATAGCCTTAAAAGTTTTGGTCTTTATCTCGATCTTGATCTCGCTTGAACTGTTGCTTCTTCGCAACTCCAAACTCTAATTGAGCGAAAATCAACCGAATCCAAATAAATCGAAAGGAAACTAAATGAATTCAAAATAATTTTCTCCAACTCAAATAAACATCAAATTTCAAATAAATTTGAATAAACTTAGTTAAGTTCTATCATGATTTATTGGTGACAAGGGACAAGGTTCTAGTGAGTGTGGGATGTAGATAGTCAAACAGTGTTTGAGCAAAGGGGAAAGGACAGAGAGGAAATTTGCCAGGAAGAACATTATGGAAGGATCAAGGAGGATGAATGAATATTCACGGGTATATTCTACTCCAGATTCGAAGGTGGTTTGACATAGCTGACCGGAGGATACTATTTCTCGAACCTAAATGATTTCTTTTGTTCATCTTTATTTATTAAGGAAGTTGCATGAGTTAGGTGAGATATATGGATAGATACAAGGGACTACATTGTGTATCGAATATTATTTGCCAAACATTCTTATTTATGGATTATGGCGCGGGCTCTACACGTGATAGGTATAGTTTTAATTAACTAGATTAATCTTAGGTTTTCTATTGAGGGAAGTTCATGACATAATTTTTTATTTAAGGTTTAATTACCAATTAATCAAAATTTTAATTTAATAATTAACTAAAATGTGGATTAGTTATTTAATTGATTTCTTTTATATCCTTAACTGGAGATAAGTGGCTGATTAGGTTATACTATTTTTTGCTAATTAATAGCTAACTATAATTAGGATATTAGTTGACTCTAATTTACATTCTACTTATATAGACTAGCTATGATACTTATTTTACTAATTTTCCATGGGACTATTTATGGTCTAGGGCTCATCAACATCAGCATTAATTAAATTTGTAGTTGAAATTTAGGGATAATGACATGGTAAATAATTTATTATCATTTATTCAAGATTATGTTTTAATAGGTCTTCAATTGATATTTGAGTTTCTAAAACAATATTGATGACATCGTGATTCACCTTTGTTTTATCTATCTTTCAGGAAAATCTTTATTTAAATTGGATACTCTATATTAAATACTAATAATCTTTGAAAACAAATCTAATTATAGTTCAAGACAATCTTTAAATAAATTCTTTTTTCTAGTTAAATATAAGTGACATACAATTTAAATCAATTACCCATAAGTGACATACAATTTAAATCAATTACCTTAATTATTTAATCACTATTTGCAAAAGGGACTGGAGACTTTTGAGATATAGAAATAATAATTACTATTTTTACATGGCTTAATCCTACGCTAATTTCTTAGCAATTGATCAATTTGCTAAACCTTATTGACATGCAAATAATCAAGATTTAATTAATTTCAATTGACATAAAACCTTATTATAATTCTATTATTAATTTTATCCTCATCTTAATTTATATGTAAATTATATTTAGTGTATTTTTATTTGAATTTTTCTTAAATATTGTGATTTCCTTGAATTATTTTCTAATTGGAAAATAGAAATAGACAATGACATGTGGGGGCATGAATAGTTCTTGGGTCCACACACCATAAGAGAGAGAGAGATAGAGGAGTATGGCTACACAGAGGAGAAACAAACGAGGGAACCGAGCAAAACATGGGAGGCTGAGGTGAGACGCCCACGGTGAGATGACAGTGACCACGAAAATGGAACCAAGAGGGGGTAAGGAAGCCAGGGGAGGTAGTGCCGTGGCTCGAGTGGCGCCGAGGCAAGCTAGCGACGATGCATGGGGTGATGGCTGGGAGGGAGATGGGCATAATTAGGAAGGCCATGAGTATGAGATGGTGGTGGGGAGCTTACCGAAGTGATAGATGATGGCAGGGAGGAGCCGTAGAGGGTCGATGATAAGAGCTAGGGGCGACGCAGCGATTCTCGTGGTGGCGGTGACCTGGGGCAAGGGGGAGCTCAAATTAGGGGTTAGGGAAGGATGAGGGAGGCGGAGAGATGCTCTAATAGGAAGGAATCAACCTGAGCTTTGTTGAAATGAGAACAACGACAAAAGGTATTGTAGACTAGAATCCCTTTTGCATTTTTATCGGTCTTAGGAGAAAGGGTGGAAGATTGGATTATAGGATAAATGACATACCATTAAGAGAGATCATGGTTAGTAACTTGATAACATATTCTTGTGCCATTTGGATCAATCTAGGATCATGCATTCTCTTAAAACTAAAATTGATAGCAAATCTGTGCTTTGTGTGGACAATCAGAAGTACCGGAGTGCAAACGGCGGTACTTCCGCTTTTCGAAAGTTCCATCAAATCGAGCGGAATGTTTTTTCCGGAGAGCACCCTCGGAGTCACTTTGTCTCTACAGAAAACGGAAGTTTCAACGACGGTACTACCGCTCGAACTACCATAGAGTGGTAGTATCACAACCTTAAATGATACTTCCGGAACACAGAAGCTTCAAAAATCCAGGCAGAACATTTTTTCCAGAGAGCTCCATCTCTTGGCCTCGAACCAAACAGAACTATCGCGCCAAAATTTCAGAACTTCCACATATCAGAACTACCGATATTACAGCGGCAATAGTTCGCATCGACTTCCAACGACTAGTTCAAAAATCTCTGAAATAGCCATTACTGCTGTGTTAGAATAGGTGCAGTAATACCGGCCAATGAACGGTGGTACTTCTGTTTGCCTTGATTTTTTCAGGGATTGCCCTGTAACGGCTAGTTTTGGTTGGTGAGGGTATAAATACTCTCCTACCTGCTCAAGCGCAAGAGTATGAGACTCCATTGAACGCCCTTGAGCATTGAGCTTATGCATTCATTTCAGGTGGTTGAGCCAAAACAAGTGTATTTCATCTCTAGATTGATCCTTTTGGCACTTGATTGGCGTCAAGTGAAACTATGATTTTTTACTCTTGGTGCTTGTCGGCACTTGGACGGCTTGGCGAGAGCTTACACGATAACATCTTCAAGAAGGTTGTGAAGAAGCCCAGTGCCAACTTGTGAGTGGTTTGGTGTGCACTATCTTCGAAGTGAAGGAAAGACAACCGTTAGTGGATTGAGGAACTGACGCTTAATTAGTAGAGTTGGTCCAGGTCACTTAGGCTTTCGTCAACATGGATTAGTGGAACCGGTAAGTTTTTGATCTCCATGGTAAAATATCGTGGTAAATTAGTTATTTCTTTATTTATTTTTTCTACTCTTGTATTTCTAGTATATTGTGATTGTCATATTTATGTGTGCTAGAACTATTTGTGTAAAGACTTGTGCTTGTAGTACCTTAGACATATTAGAATTGTGTAGATTTCAATTGCTTTAAAATCCTGCTATACTAAAATTATGGTAATTGTTATTAGAAGGTAGGATAATTTTTAACCTCCTATTCATCTCCCTCTAGTAAGTTATCCTTGATCCTATAACGTGCAACGGTGAGTTCTCGAGCTCGACTCAAGCAGTGGCGAGGCGAGGAGGTGAGGTGAGGTGAGGGTGAGGGGCAAGCATGGGAGGCTGAGAGACCATGTGGAGGTATCCCCATGTTGGTGATGAGTAATTGATAGGTGGTTTAGTGAGTTTGAGTTTGTTTTGGGTATTCTAGGCTTGAGTACCTTTACTTGTGCTAATATGGATTATGCTGTTTCGTGCAGTGCTATGTGACGGTTTGCTTATCTGTGTGACTGCAGGACTTGGGAGCTAGGTCATGGTGAGGCGAGGAGAACCGGGACTAGGCACAGGAGGTGTTGAGGTCCAGACGGTCGGTGATGCCAAAGATGATCGAGGCTGGTGAGGTGGTTGCGAGTCGGGAGACGAGGAACCGGAGCTGGAGCTACCGGTGACGGACACGACGGGCAACGACGAGCGAACTGGGACTAGGCTCAGGGAGGAGTCGGAGGTCCAGACGGTTTGGAGGTCGGTTGCGGTCGTGCGCAACGGAACAGACCAGGACTAGACTCAAGTGGAGTCGGAGGTCTCGGTCGGTGTCAGATGGACGCGACGGGCAGCGGCGAGTGGACCGGGACTAGGCTCAGGGAGGAGTCGGAGGTCCAGGCGGTCAGGATGCCGGGTGCGGTCGCGTACAGCGGAGCGGACCTTGACTGGACTCAGGGAGGAGTCGAGGTCTAGACGGTCAGTGTACTGGATGCGGAAGCTTCCGGGAAGGTGTTTGAGGGGGCAATTTGGTAAATTGACTCAAGCAAATGAGTGGAGGAGGTGATTTCCCTCCAAAATCTGGTTTGACCCTTGCCTCTTGTGTGTATGGAGCAAGGGAGTGTGTTTGGTATGACACTTCTTGTATTTCTCCTTGAGGGTGTGCCCTTGGTGTTAAAAGGAGAAGGAGCTGCAGCAAGAAGTAGGTCATTCCCAGTGTAGGCATTCCTGTAGAGAGCTCAAGTGTGCTGTGTGTGACCTCCTACGTGAGGATTCTTCTAATGGAAAGCATGTAGTGAGAAGGTTGTAGTGTGTGTTCCCCTGATATCCAACTGCATATGGGGACTCCTATGTAATCATCTGTCTCACTAGAAATGAATCCATTGAAGATTTTCATCTTGCTTGACATTCTCTGTTGGTTTTCAGCCTCAACTATTTCTCTGCCTATTTTCATCATTTTGATGATTGAGCTGATTCTTTGAGCAAGGAGTAGCAAAATGGATTGCTCTGTGATGGGATGATGTTTCTAGACTATTTGGTCAGCTAGTTCCCTAGAGCCAAATGTTTGAATCAAAGAATCTTTCTCGAGCTGCATTTCCTCTGTTTCTTGATTTCTAGGGTTTTCATGCAGGGGATGATGGAATCTTTTGATTCCCTTCAAAAGGTGGCTTGAGATTTGGGTTCTAAAGTCCTGAGATGTTTGCTAAGTTGGTTGCAAAATTTTATAACCAAAGGTTGAATGAATCTTGAGAAATCTGAAAATGAGCATTTCTCTCAACACCATTTTCAGATTTTAGCCTAAAACTTGAATCCTTGATCTTGTGATGATTTCCCTTGGTTTCTCAAGCCCCAAGGCTATTTAATTTAAGTCTTTGATCTGGTGGCCTGAGAGATTGTCAGGCACCCAGATTTTACAATCCGTATCCCTCTGTGATTCCACCGCACTATTCGCTGGATCAGTAGATAGTGCTCACAGATTACAGTTCTGAATATCAAGTACATATCATGTGGAAACGTAAATATAACAATAGACTTACTCATGGGCCGATTAGGTCGAAATCATTAAATTGCAGCAGCGGAAGAACAAAGCACACAGGTGGGACCTTCAGGACATGCCCACAAGCAGCTAACTGGAGGTTCGCGGCGTAGTTCTTGACACCTCATCATCGTCGTCCTCATGTCCATTGTATTGCCGAAGCGTAGTAATCTGATTTCTGATTCTGGATTTGTTATGAGAGCGAGTGTGAGCACAAACCATCGTGCTCCGCGAGCCAATACGCAGAATGCAAATAATTAGCATGCATGGCTTAACAAAGGAGAGGCTCGGGTTTATTTTATTTGCCAGAAATTGCTTTTAGTAGCATTATTTTTATTTATTCATAGGGTTGCTATTATTGCTGCCTAAAACTCCTCACAACGATTAGCATAATTGACTTAATCCACCAAAGATATACTTTATTTATTGATTGCTGTCTAGACTCCAACAGCGAGTATCATCATTTACTTAATCCACCAAACACACACTTTCTATATTGAGGGCTATCTAAAACTCCAACCAGCGAGTGACATCATTAGATTTAGATCCACCAATATCTTTTGTACTCTAAATTCCTAACAATCCAATCTTGTGGTTGTTATTCATCAACTCTACACTTCAGACTCGAACAATCATCCATCATAATTATTTTTAAATCCACCGATATCATTTTTATCAGGACTTTCTAACAATTCAATCCTTTTTGTTACTGATCCAAAACCATAATTTACTCTCCCAATAATCAATCTTATTTTCCATTATCTAATTCTAACTAATTCACTTGTATACCTCCACCAAGAATATCAGTGATCTAGTCTACGATTCACTATTGTACATCCACCAAGAATATCAGTGATCAGGTCTACGATTCTCCAATATACGTCCACCAGGAATATCATTCATCAAGATTATATCCCAATAATTATTATTATTCCTCTAACATTCTCAGAAATTCAATTCATCCCTCTAGTATTTGATCAAATCCTATTAATCCCATTATCGCCAACATCTTCCAAGAAATTAGATTAAATATCAGTGTTGTAATCCACCATTACCTTTCCACTTCCCAATTCTCCAAAAAATCATTTAAATCATCTATCCAGCCTATATATTCATTTATGCTCCACCAATTTATTTCTCCCAGAATCCACACTATCATTTCCTTTTTATGATCGACATGAATCCACCAATATCTTTATGTGTTTACCACAAACATCCATCTTCTTTACACACGACACTATTTATTCTCTATATTTTATTTTGTAAGAATAGAAGTGTCATCATTTGAAATATAATACATAAAAGTTCCTGAGACCTAGCAGTTTTGACCAAAGACATAATGTGTAAGAGAATGCAATAATAACAGTGATCCAGATTCCATCCACCATTACATGGTCTCTACACCATATGCTAGACCTTCAGCGTTATAGCCGCTTACATTATCACTGGGACGACACCTAGGGCAACTCAAAATAGGGCTTTCCACTGCCCTCCACTTTTCCGATCCCATCCATAAAGCATTTTGAAATAGAACTATATCTGGTTAAGTTCCCATGTCTGCCCTTGACCGTGGGCATGGCTATTCGAATAGTTTTGACTCTGCAGAGTTTGTACACTTTCACCACAAGAGACAATCAACTCGTTGCCCCACACGATTCCTTAGTCATGTGGTTGAGTAGACCATCACAGTGACTTTTCAAAGTATCTAGTCCCCTTTGTCATCTCACCTTATGGGAAACTACCCTCTTGCGGTGGGTCCCATCTATGCACGGGATGTTCCCCACGGTTATTAGCGTTATTCGGGCTCTACTCCCCTCAGCGCTAGTACGACTGGGAAACTTCACCCTCCACTCGGTGTCCCTTTAGGCCTTCTCTTACCCTTGCGTATCCACTTCTATCCACTACTAGTGAGATGAGTCCGGGAATTTCGATAAATTTACTTAGCCAAGTTGCACTTTGCAGACTTGTGGTTGCACTGTTTTATACGGGAGGTCATGACAAGATTCGGTCCTTAGGAGTACCTGAGCGGTTCTACCACACTCCATAATTTTGTGCTTCCACTGCACCACATACCAGCCCCCAAACCATCCGCTTAGATATTTAACCAAGTTGGGATTTTTGGGAGCATAAAATAATCATGTCAAAATATACCAGTCATTCCCACCATGACTATCCAAACCAGTTTCTCATGATTAAAAATGATAATGAGGCTTGGGGCATTTCAGCGCCCCTGAATATCTATGCAGTACTAAGCATGGCGTATAATTAGAGACTTATTTTCGAAAGGTTACTATTATAGTTTTGCTAGGGCGACAAGGTTCACACATTCAATTATTCCAAAGGAGGTATAATAATATTCAAGATAAACAATGGGCATATAACTAGAATATTAAATTAAACATGTATTTGCATATAATATATCAGCATGCACTTTGATAATTAAAACCAAAGTAATTTGCAGAAAATGTAGGTTCAACATGATCAAAGTATTGACTCGCCTGGCGCGGTTTACCGTGGTCTTGAGCTCGCACGGTGCTTTCTCTTAAGTTTTTGGTGTTTATCTGCACTTCGAGCTTGATTTCGCTTGATCGAATGAGTCTTCACGACTTCCAATTTCTAATTACGCTACAAATGACTGGATCCAAATAAAAGCAAATAACTCAAAAGATCCAAATAAATCTGAATAAACTCAACTTAGTTTTACTATGAGTTAATGGGTGTTTTGGGCGATTTGAGGCATGGTCAGTAATAGGATACGACGATTCGATCTTTTTATTACTAACTTCTTCTACTATTTTTATATTTATTAAGAAAGTTCCATGAGTTAGGTTAGACCTACAGCGGATCATTCTTTTGTCGAGCGCTAATATTCCAGTCATAGGTTATATAGAAGTGATATATATACAATTTTTAGCTAATCGAATCAATTTTAGAATTTGGATGGGTAGCATTTTGTGGTGCGACATTTTATGTGCACTTAGTAGTTATTGGACACAACTTATTTTGAATTAGAATCCATTGGTTCGGGTCTTAGCTCGCTACATTTAATCAAGCTCGATATTATTATTTTACTAAGTCTACGTTAAAATTTAATTAACAACACCATTGGTATTTGGCCTATACTTTAGTTTTTATTAGGCTTAGCTTTACTTAATTCAGATTTATTTATCTAGGCAGAGGTTAAGGTATTATTTCATTAGTGCCATTTAATAAGATATATCACTGAGATTTGTTTAATGGTGGCTTGAAAAATATTGGAGCATATATGTTTTCATTATAATTAGGTGTAATCTTTATTAAGTTTAGTTATGTAACCATAGTCATATTTCCTTACCATTGCTTTAAATTAATAATTAACCTTCCAAATGATCGCTCAAACCATATTAGTTTTGCATTCACGAGTTAGTCCTATTATAATTATTAAATAGTCCCCTTTACAATCTAGTTAATTTTTGTTAGATCCCCTAAACTGTTCCCTAATTTAATTAGAGTACTATAGTAGACAAAATAATTTCCATCATTGCTAGGGTATAGGTTTAACATTTATGTATTACTATGTGGTGGCTAGCTCTATAATCTTACTATCATGCAAGGGCTTAGGATTTTGTTCTTTGCAAAACTTGCATTAGCTAAATCATCATTTCATGGGAGTTTGAACCTAGACTACATCTTTCTAAAATGCTCACTATGCCTTGGATTAAGCTCTCAAGATAAAAATTAAGGCATATTAGTTACTAGCATATGGTAGCAAATCCTTAATTAGACACTTACTAGGCTTAATTATATCCTATTAAGTTTTTGAATTATTCTAATTTTTCTAATTTTCCTCCTAACTGCAGTCGGTTAGCAAAAATTAACAAAAAAATCCTAACTATTAGCGGGGCAGCTGGGGATCGAATCCAGGGATCGAAGGGTAGAGGAGTTAACGCGCAGCCGAGCTAGCCAGTGGATCGAGCGGTGTTTCTTGACTCTCTAGGGAAAAAGTAACCTGAATAAGCGACGGGGCTTCTCAGGGGAGCTATGCCGGTGCTCGGGATTGATGTCGCCGGCAGCGGACGGTGGTCGGGGAGAGGGTGGCGTCTTGCAAAATGGGTGGCGCAGGGCCTGTGGAACCTCTGACCGGCTGCGTGTGGGCCGGAGCGGCGGCGAGGCGTGCGTGCGGCGGCTAAAAGCAGACGACGGCGAGGTGGGAAGAGAATGGCGGCGCCAAAGACGGAGAAGGAAGAAACTCAGGTGGCGTGAGCTGAAGATGGGTAGATGAGTGCTTACTGCACGGTCTATTGAGCCGGGGGTGGCCCCAGGCCGGCCGACGACGGGAGCCATGGCGGCGCAGAGGAGCCTCATGGTGCCAGCGAGTTCGAGTGTAGGGGAGGTGCCGGCGGCAGCTGGAGGAAGTCCGAGGCGGCGAGGGTGTGCTCCACCGGCGGGGAATCAGACCGGCATCGACGGTGGGGGAGGCGGCGGTGAGATTGGCAGCGGCGGCACATTTTGGGGATAATTGCCGTGCAACGAATGGGAAGAAAGGGGAGGTGTGGGGAGAGCAATGGGAGCCGGCAGACGCTTCTTATAGCTCGGGAGAGGGGAGGTGCCAGTGGCGAGTTCACGGGTGGGACCGGGCGGCGGGCAAGACCGGCGGTCTTTGCCCGGCGCGGCACATGGCAGGAGCGGCGCGGGGCTCGGCGCGCGGAGGGGACGCGAGCGCAAGCTGCTGCGACGGGAGCAGGCGCCGATGGGACTGCAGTGGTGGCCACGGTGACGCGCGCGCGGAGAGGCGGGCTGTCCGAGCGGTGGAGCTTCGGCCCTGTCGGGCGCTGCGTGAAGGAGAAGGAAGACAGGGGAGCGGGCGGCTGCTCGGGCAGGGAGAGAGGCTGGGCTGGCTGGAGGATAGGGCGGGGGAGAATGGGGGTTGGGCCGGGCCAGTTGGCCGGCCTGACCTCCACTATTTTTTTGTCATTGTTATTTTTATTTCTATTGCTATTATTATGATTATTATTATACACATGTGTATATATATATGTATTGATATTTTTGTATATATTTTCATGTCTCTATTTAATTGTTTATTTACATGTGCATATTTTCTTTATTGCCAAACTCCCATATGCACTGTTTTGTGTGTATATATATATATATACATACATATATATACACATACGTTGGTATGATTGTATTTCATTCACGTACCTTTATTATTATGCCTATAATGAAATCTCATCTTTTAATCCAAGTTTCTTCCTCCTTATGATGAGTTATCCTTTCAGCTTGAATTCCAAATTTGTAGATTTCTTTTACTCTGTATTTTCTGTATGGCTTATTAATGTTGTTTTTTATTTTCCAGGAATGTCTTCAATGTTTGTAACCTTAACCAAAAATTTAGGAAAGCACCAAAGGAAATTCAAATTTTTGTGAGAATACATTGCCAAATAATTTAAAAGCTTCACATTTTCAAATTTCAAATTTCGGGATGTTACAGAGATTTAGCAAAAGTTCACAAATTTCTTTGTTGTGTGAAGTCCTCAATTTTTGCTGTCTGAAATTCAGTCCTCGGGGGTCTTTGAACCGAAGCCCGGTCAGACCAGCCAGGCTAGGGCAGTCAGACCGGCCTCTAGCCGGCGGTCAGACCGGCCTGGCTAGGGCGGTCAGACCAGCCTCTAGCCGGCGGTCAAACCGGCTAGGCTTGAGGAGTCTGACCGGCCAGCTCTGGAATGGGTCTGAATTTTTCCCGTCTTTTGGTTCTTCTCTGCTATCTTATGTCTTGCCTTCTCCATTGCA
The DNA here is from genome assembly GCA_017311315.1 of Dendrocalamus latiflorus. Taxonomy (NCBI): domain Eukaryota; kingdom Viridiplantae; phylum Streptophyta; class Magnoliopsida; order Poales; family Poaceae; genus Dendrocalamus; species Dendrocalamus latiflorus. The sequence goes on from CM029623.1 coordinate 10,886,626, forward strand.
TGTTTAGGGTTCCAATGAGTTTTAGCCTTCGTCTTCATAGCTGTTCGTAGCTATCGGAGAGGAGTCTCACATGTGGATACATTTGAGGGGCATTTTTAAAAGAGACACCATTCACCCCCCCCCCCTCTGTTGCCATTTCCGATCCTACAGAGGCCGAGGGGCTTAAATAGCTGAAGGGGAGCTTGTGAGTTCTTGCTCGGTTGGCGGCGAGATAGATGGGAAAACGTGAGAGCTCACTACACACAGTGACCAGGCACTAATGCGCGGCATAGGCATGGTAGGGTGATGGCGTGGCAATACAATAGGGCAAAATGGCATGACACAAACGGTGTGGCTAGCATGGTGCGGCATGGCATGGGCACATTGTGGTGAGGTTACAGTACAACATAGTTTGACATGGGCATGGCAGGGTGCTAGCATCGCGATGTGCAGGAGTAGCGTGATTTGGGGCACATACGCATGTGGCGGGGCTGGGTCGCTATTGGGTGTACTGTGACATTGGCGTGACTGGGCCTGGGCGAGTGTGCAACACAGCTCAGTGCAGGCGTGGTGCGATGTGAGTAGCATAGGCTTGGCTCGGCTTGGCTCACTGCGGGTGTGTGGGACATGACGCGAGTGGCCAGGTCATCTTGCCTGAGAAACAAAGAAAGAGGGAGAAGGGAAAGAGAAGGTGGGTTGGGTTGAGGGGGAGATGGGCTGGGAAAGAAAAAGAAAGGGAGAAAGGGATGGGGCCTCTCCAAATTGGAATTTTGATTTTTCAGATTTATTTTTATTTTGATTTCGGTTTTGGATTTTAATTTGAATTCAAATTTGAATTTCACTTGGCAGAATTTTGAAAAGTGTATAATTCCAAAATTATTCAAATTCTTTTTAATCTTAAGTTTAATTCAAGTTTTTGGTTAAGTGATTGAAATTTGAATTTCACTTCTCCTAGATATCAAATTTTCACTTCCATTTAAATTCTCCTTGTTTAAATTATGTATCATCTTTTCAAATTTAGATTTACATTTTTATTTTTCTTTGCCAATTGTATATCCTTTAACCTTAGATTTTGATTTTGATTTTATTATTTGATTTGATTGACACAAAATCTAATCAAGATTCTTGAATAAAAACCAGAAAATTTCAAGCAACACCAAGCACATTAAAAAGTTTAAAATTTCCATATTTTCAAACTTCCACATTTTGGGATGTTACAGTTGGGCTTCAGTGAGGGAAGGCAGTGGTGCCGCACATGCTCGGAGATTGTGGTGGTGTATCTCCACTAGAGCCACTCGCTGGCACTAGAGGGGGAGGCAGTATTTTTGGGCAGGTGGTGGAGTGGCAGCTAACAACAAGAGGTGGGGTGGAGGCCCATGGGGATGAGATCATGGGAAGAGAAGGGGAAAGATAGAGGGATGGGAGGAAAGGAGGAGGAAGGAGGCGTTGGGTGTTGGCATGGACATGGACACCAAATCATCTATATATATCCACACAAATATCATGTAAGCTAAAATTGGCTTTGAATGGCTTCAGAGGGGTAAAATAAATGGTGTTTATAGTTGAGAAGGTAAAATATCCGGTTTTATGGTTGAATGTTGAAACTATTACTTTTGCGAGAGTTCAGGGGTCAAATGGATTTATTTCATTAATATACTTCTGCGGTGATGAACGCGGCGGACAACGAGCAAGACTATGGCACTTGTGCATGTAATTGGAGCAGCACAACGGGGTAGCCGAGGCCTCACTTGTGACAACAAGCTGATCATCTTGAGCAGTAGAAGTAGCACCTGGTAGTCATGCCGGACCATGCCGTGATGAATAACATCTTCCTTCTAGAGCCCTCCTGGTCGCAGCCGACGACGTTCCATGCAGCACTGCTGAGGCAACTAGCATGGCGAGAGTGTCGCGACATAGATTTGATAATCCAAATCTCCTGTGTATTCTAAGCTAGTCCTTGCATTAGTAACTAGCTCACACACTATAACATCGGCAAATATCACATCCATACATGTGCAACAATAAAATGAGACTTAATATTGCATAGGCAAACATAAATAAATCTTATGATCAAGTTTTACATAACGGGCCAATAGGACAAATGGGATTGTTCATAAACAAAGCAGTGGAAAAGTAAGTAAACCAAAAGGGCTTCTGTGATCTACCATAGAAAATCAACTGGGGCTAAACCTAGTCCTAACATTTGTCTTCCATGTCATAGTCAGAAGTAAGGACGTATCTATACACCGGGTCATCACTTCCATCATCTAAAATCACATATTAAGCCATAAAGAGTACAAAAGTGCCAGGAAGTCTTTATAGCAGAATACAAGTGTATATATCTTTATGCAAGGCTTATCAAAGTGCAGATCTTATGTCTCTTTTAGCATAAAGCCAATTTGTCAAATAAACTAATTTAACTAGTTTTCAAACTTATGACTTAGCCATTTTTACATTAAAACCAATATCCAGTTTTGAGTCAAGTTCATCATGAGAGTGAAATCCCTTTGCTTTCATTTCTATTCCGTTTTAAGTTATCACAACCATTACCAGCAATTATTAATTTATGAAAACTACACAAGTGTGGCGTTTCTATACTTTTGCCTATGTCGGGGGCATGGCTATTCGAATAGATTTTTAACACTCTATAGAGGTTGTATAGCTTTTACCCATAAGATATGATTAACTCATAATATCGGCCATTGCACGCTTTTGTAGATATGCAACTGAGAAAATGATAACAAGGCTTTTGCAAATGCTTAAGTCCGAAAGCATTGAATGAGTAGGCATAAGGGTTTTGACACACAAGGTCAGGCTTAAATAGGGGTTGAAGGCACGAGAAGGTGTGGACGCCATGAGTGGCTTCGTGCACCAGGCAAGAGAGCGTGTGAGAGTGAGAGAGCAAATTGGTGGCAAGACAAGGTCACGATGACGAGATGAAGTCATGGCATGCAAGGCTCGAGGCGCAGAGGGCTTCAATGCACCACTTTATGAGAGAGAGAGAGAGAGAGAGAGAGAGAGTTCGGGTACGCGTGTGAAAGAGAAGAGAAGAGGAAGAAGCACAATGTTTTGGTGCTGACAGGTAGGACCAAGACTCACATGTCAGTTGCGGCGCGAAAGGGGGAGGGCGCTAGGCTAAGGCGAGTGAGCGAGTGCTAGGCCCCTCGGCTGGGCCACAGCGAAGAGGCTGGGCTGGCACGATGCGCGTGCCAGCGGGGGAGAGAAATGGGAGACGGGCCGGTCCGGTTGATTGATTTTGGCCCAAAGGAAAGGAGGGAGAGATTTGATGTTTATACTTTTAATTCCGTATTTAATTTGAGTTTGAATTTATAATTTGAATTCCGAAAGGTATTTGCACATAAAGTTTTTAGGAAAAATTCCTCAGCATCCAATTGATTTTTAGAAATTTTGAATCCATATTTTTGGGCCAAGAAATTTATTTTAAAATCTTAAACTCCAACAAGGCTTTATAGATTTTTAAAAAATGCACCAAAATTTTTAAAAATTTATGAAAATCATGCATGGTTTATTGTGAAGCAAAATCAGGCTGTTATAGAGAACCAGCGCTCAGATTATTTCTCATGAGCCGTATTTCTTAAATTTATTGCTTATTTAGTCTGTGCACATGATATGCAACCACCGCTCAGATTATTTCGTATTAACTATATTTTTTAGATTTATTGCTTATTTAGTCTGTGCGCATAATGTGCATAATATGTGTTGAATTATGTGGGCCAAGCCCATAAGAATAATTCCTAAATCTCAAAGGCCCACTCATGCAAAGGAGCAATGCATGTGCACTTTAGTACCATATTGCTAGTTCTAGGAGAGGAAGACCACCTTAAAAGGGATGGTGCACTCCTAGCCACTTGAGGCATGTGTGGGAGAGAACTAGAGGATCACACGCGCGCGCTCGCTCGCCTCGCCTCGCCTCGCCGGGCCGGGCCGGGCCGGGCGGGGCGGGGCGGGGGGCGCGCGTGCACGGCACCTGCGTGAATGGTCCGCCAAAATCGGCTCCAGATGCTTGCGCAGACGCGGCTTCCTTTTGCAGTTTTATTTTTGCTGTTTTGAGTAGCGGTGAATCCGGATCGGTTACGCGCAACTAATCCGTTTCGGTTACGAGTTATGGAGAACGTGCAGGCGTCTTGATCACACGTCCTGTTTTCTCCATAAATACTGAGCCGCCGACTCCATACAGAATACGCGAATCAATCTAGGGTTTTTGCCTCCTCCATTGTACTGCGCCGTCCCACGTAGTCTACTCCGTCCCGTCCGCCGGCGTGCACTGTCGTTCGGGAGAGCAGGTCTCCGGAACCGTCGCCTTCGAAGTCCTGCACCGGGAGAGGGCGAATAAGGTTTTTGGGAAGCGCTCTGCGCGACTGCTTGCTGTAGCTCTGGCTCGTCTTCCTCGTCGTTCGGCTTCGGCGAATCGTCATCGACCTCGTGTCATCCACACCGTACCTGCAGCGTCAACATCGGCAAACCGATCAGAGCAGAATCATCGGTACGTAACAGTCATGTTCTCCGCATTAGATCTGTTCATGTACAGTTTTCTGGTTTACATGTCTAGATCTATTATGCCTGTGATGGTTCTGTTATTTTGCGTGTATGATGTCATGATTAATTTATGGAATAAATTGAACCTACATGTGCTTATTTTTCCAACAATCCAAAAACCTTATTGTAGGCACTGTGGTTTTACTATGGCTGGATTTGCCGATGCACTGAGGCCGGATAAGTTCTCCGGTGTGCACTTTAAGAGATGGCAGATCAAGGTCACTCTGTGGCTTACTGCTATGAATGTATTCTGGGTTAGTAATGGCAAGCCTGAAGGTGTTCTTGATGCTGAAAAGCAGAAAGAATTTGAGACTGCCACTACTCTCTTTGTTGGATGCATTCTTAGTGTTCTTGCTGATCGTCTGTGCGAGGTGTATATGCACATGACAAACGCGAAGGAGTTGTGGGATGCACTGAATTCCAAATATGGTGCTACTGATGCCAGCAATGACATGTATATCATGGAGCAATTTCATGACTACAAGATGGTTGATAACCGTTCTGTAGTAGATCAGGCTCATGAGATACAGGCCATTGCCAAGGAACTCGAACTCCTGAAGTGTGCCTTACCCGACAAGTTTGTGGCTGGATGTATCATTGCGAAATTACCTTCTTCATGGAGGAATTTCGGAACAGCACTCAAACACAAGAGACAAGAGTACTCTGTTGAGAATCTGATTGGGTCTCTTGAAATTGAGGAGAAAGCTCGGGAAAAGGACGCTGTGTCTAAGGGTGATGGAGGGCAGTCTAGTGCCAATGTGGTACAGAAACCCTCAAGCAAGAACAAAGGGAAATTTGTCAAAGCCCAACAGACAACCAACTTCAAGAAGAAGAACAACAACAACAATCAGGATGATAGAACTTGCTTTGTGTGCAGTGAGCCTGGTCACATGGCCAAGAAGTGCCCACAACGCAAAGGAAAGAAGGCACCTGTAGGACAGACTTCTAAGTCTGTCAACGTGACCATTGGCAAGACTGGAGATGGAACTGGGTATGGTAATTTACCTACTGTTCTTTCAGTTAGTCAATCTACCAATTGGTGGATTGATACAGGAGCTAATGTACATGTGTGTGCTGATATTTCGTTGTTTTCTTCTTATCAGGTCGCCCGAGATTCCTCCGTCCTAATGGGGAATGGGTCACATGCTACTGTTCATGGTGTTGGCACGGTAGATCTGAAGTTTACTTCGGTAAAGATCGTGCAGCTGAAGAACGTGCAGCATGTCCCTTCTATAGACAAGAATCTCGTTAGTGGCTCCCGTTTATGTAGAGACGGGCTTAAGTTGGTATTTGAGTCTAATAAAGTAGTCGTGTCTAAACATGGATATTTTATTGGTAAAGGCTATGAGTGCGGAGGCTTGTTCCGTTTTTCCCTTTCAGATTTCTGCAATAAGACTGTGAACCATATTTGTGGTAGTGTGGATGATGAGGCTAATGTTTGGCACTCACGTCTATGTCATATTAATTTTGGTTTGATGTCTCGGCTTTCCAGTATGAATTTAATTCCAAACGTTTCCATCACCAAAGGTTCTAAATGCCATAGCTGTGTGCAATCAAAGCAACCTCGTAAGCCTCACAAGGCTGCTGAGGAGAGAAACTTGGCACCACTAGAACTCCTGCATTCAGATCTTTTTGAGATGAATGGCGTGTTGACGAAGGGTGGAAAACGATATTTCATGACATTGATTGATGATGCAACTAGGTTCTGTTATGTGTATTTATTGAAAACGAAAGATGAGGCTTTAGACTATTTTAAAATCTATAAGGCAGAAGTTGAAAACCAGTTAAATAGAAAGATAAAAAGACTTAGGTCAGATCGTGGTGGAGAGTATTTCTCAAACGAATTTGACTTATTTTGTGAGGAACATGGTATTATACATGAGAGGACGCCTCCTTATTCTCCCGAGTCAAATGGGATTGCCGAAAGGAAAAATCGCACGTTGACTGACTTGGTGAATGCCATGTTAGATACTGCGGGCTTACCTAAGGCATGGTGGGGGGAGGCTTTGCTAACGTCTAATCATGTATTAAATAGAGTTCCTAACAGAAATAAGGACAAAACACCATACGAGGTATGGATTGGGAGAAAACCATCACTTTCTTACTTGCGTACATGGGGGTGCTTGGCGAAAGTTAATGTGCCAATAACTAAGAAACGCAAGCTTGGATCTAAAACTGTGGACTGTGTCTTTCTGGGATATGCTAATCATAGCATTGCTTATAGATTTTTGATAGTTAAAACTGAGGTACCTGACATGCATGTTGGTACAATTATGGAGTCTCGAGATGCAACATTCTTTGAGAATATTTTTCCAATTAAGGATACACATAACACTACTAGTCAACCTTCTGAAATAATTCCTAGTTCAATCACATCACCTGAACCTTTTGAACATACACATGAACTTGTCAATGAGGAGAATGACAGTGGAGCTCCTAGAAGGAGCAATAGACAAAGGATATTCAAATCCTTTGGTGATGATTTCACTGTGTACCTTGTGGACGACACTCCCAAATCTATTTCAGAAGCGTATGCATCCCCTGATGCAGACTACTGGAAGGAGGCTGTCCGTAGTGAAATGGATTCCATTATCGCTAATGGAACCTGGGAGCTGACAGATAAACCTTATGGGTGCAAACCTGTAGGGTGCAAGTGGGTGTTCAAAAAGAAGCTTAGGCCTGATGGTACTATTGAAAAGTACAAGGCTCGGCTTGTTGCCAAGGGCTATACTCAGAAAGAAGGCGAAGATTTCTTTGACACTTACTCACCTGTTGCTAGACTGACCACAATTCGAGTACTACTTGCTTTGGCTGCCTCACATGGTCTTCTCGTTCATCAAATGGACGTTAAGACAGCTTTTCTTAACGGAGAGCTGGATGAGGAAATTTACATGGAACAGCCTGATGGATTTGTAGTAGAAGGTCAAAAAGGCAAGGTGTTAAAACTGTTGAAATCTTTGTATGGTCTGAAACAAGCCCCTAAGCAGTGGCATGAGAAGTTCGATAGAACACTGACATCTGCAGGCTTTGCTGTCAATGAGGCAGATAAATGTGTATACTATCGCTATGGTGGGGGTGAGGGAGTTATTCTATGTTTGTATGTGGATGACATCCTGATTTTTGGGACAAACATCAATGTGATAAATGAGGTCAAATCATTCTTGTCTCAAAACTTTGATATGAAAGATCTGGGAGTGGCTGATGTTATTCTAAACATTAAATTGGTTAGAGGTGAGGATGGGATTACACTTTTGCAATCTCATTGTGTGGAAAAGGTCTTGAGCCGTTTTGGTTTTTCTGATAGCAAGCCTTCTCCAACACCTTATGATCCTAGCGTGTTACTTCGTAAGAATAAGAAAATTGCTAGGAATCAGCTGGAATATTCTCAGATAATTGGCTCACTTATGTACCTAGCTAGTGCAACAAGGTCAGACATCTCCTTTGCTGTGAGCAAGTTAAGCCGGTTTACATCTAACCCAGGAGATGATCACTGGAAGGCGCTTGAGCGAGTGTTGCGCTATCTGAAAGGTACCTCGAACTTTGGACTTCACTATACTGGGTACCCATCGGTGCTGGAGGGTTATAGTGATTCCAACTGGATCTCTGATGCTGATGAGATCAAAGCCACTAGTGGATATGTTTTCACTATTGGTGGTGGTGCTGTTTCATGGAGGTCTTGCAAACAGACCATTTTGACGAGGTCAACCATGGAAGCAGAGCTTGCGGCACTAGACACTACTACTGTTGAGGCAGAATGGCTACGGGATCTATTGATGGATCTACCTATGGTGGAAAAGCCAGTGCCAGCTATCCTTATGAACTGTGATAATCAAACCGTTATCGCTAAAGTGAACAGTTCTAAGGATAATATGAAATCGTCTAGGCATGTCAAGAGACGATTGAAGTCTGTCAGGAAATTGAGAAACTCCGGAGTTATAACATTGGATTACATCCAAACAGATAAAAACCTGGCAGATCCCTTTACAAAGGGACTATCACGGAATGTGATAGATAGTGCATCGAAGGAGATGGGTATGAGACCCATGTGAGTTATCTATGGTAGTAACCCAACCTATGTGATCGGAGATCCCGTGAATTAGGATCTGGGAAAAACAAGCCATTAGTTAACTGGAGGAGAGTAATTTCAACCCTCTCTATGTGAAGATGCAATACTCTCAGAAACTGCAAGGCAGGTTGACTAAGGTCTTAATGTGTTCCATTGGCTTTTAGAAGCGAAGACGCTATCCTGCAGAGCGTTCTTGAAAGAACACACCTATATGAGCCCGACTGTTAGTCGCAGTCTATGGAGATCTTGGGTAATCTCCTACTAAGCTCATGAAGAGACCAAGGAGTTTGACTTATACGCTCCAACCGAGGGGTAGTCTACTGGCGGCCTAGTATCAGTTAAGTCTTTAAGTGAAGCTTGCTTGAACCAAACTTGCAATTCAAGGCATAGTCCATTGTTCAAGTTGTGAGTAAGTGTAGCTTGGAGTTCTAGATGGATGTTCAACCTTAATCGGTCTCCATCGAAATACTGATATATAAACAGTACATTGGAATTCAGGCAAATCTCTGTGGGACTTTGAGATCTGGTGGGGGATTGTTGAATTATGTGGGCCAAGCCCATAAGAATAATTCCTAAATCTCAAAGGCCCACTCATGCAAAGGAGCAATGCATGTGCACTTTAGTACCATATTGCTAGTTCTAGGAGAGGAAGACCACCTTAAAAGGGATGGTGCACTCCTAGCCACTTGAGGCATGTGTGGGAGAGAACTAGAGGATCACACGCGCGCGCTCGCTCGCCTCGCCTCGCCGGGCCGGGCGGGGCGGGGCGGGGCGGGGCGGGGCAGGGGGCGCGCGTGCACGACACCTGCGTGAATGGTCCGCCAAAATCGGCTCCAGATGCTTGCGCAGACGCGGCTTCCTTTTGCAGTTTTATTTTTGCTGTTTTGAGTAGCGGTGAATCCGGATCGGTTACGCGCAACTAATCCGTTTCGGTTACGAGTTATGGAGAACGTGCAGGCGTCTTGATCACACGTCCTGTTTTCTCCATAAATACTGAGCCGCCGACTCCATACAGAATACGCGAATCAATCTAGGGTTTTTGCCTCCTCCATTGTACTACGCCGTCCCACGTAGTCTACTCCGTCCCGTCCGCCGGCGTGCACTGTCGTTCGGGAGAGCAGGTCTCCGGAACCGTCGCCTTCGAAGTCCTGCACCGGGAGAGGGCGAATAAGGTTTTTGGGAAGCGCTCTGCGTGACTGCTTGCTGTAGCTCTGGCTCGTCTTCCTCGTCGTTCGGCTTCGGCGAATCGTCATCGACCTCGTGTCATCCACACCGTACCTGCAGCGTCAACATCGGCAAACCGATCAGAGCAGAATCATCGGTACGTAACAGTCATGTTCTCCGCATTAGATCTGTTCATGTACAATTTTCTGGTTTACATGTCTAGATCTGTTATGCCTGTGATGGTTCTGTTATTTTGCGTGTATGATGTCATGATTAATTTATGGAATAAATTGAACCTACATGTGCTTATTTTTCCAACAATATGCTGTGAATAAATATTATAAAACAGAGTAAGAAGCAAATGCAAGTGTCATGCACGCGTTACATGCTCCTTATGTGCCTGAATAGGCACAAAGGCATAAATTAACCTCGCGACCCGTAGGATCTAATTAAGTCGTCGTTGCTCCTCACGACGTAGACATAATTGACTATATAAAACTAGCAACAAAAGTCCAACATATTACGCACTGGCCAAGAATAAAATACAGACGTCTGTGGTTAATTTGTCAAGTGTCTGGTTTAATTAGTCGTGTGAGTGCTTTTTGTGCATGCTTGTTTCCCCAGCTAGGAGCATGTAATGTGCCATGCTGATATATATGCAAACATTTTTGCAAGCAATTGAACACATGCTTACTTGATTAATATAAGTAACAGTTGGAAAAATAATACACTTTTTTTAAAGGACAATGAACGCATGCACATAAGCAACAAAAGCACACGTCACCACGACACGTACACACAAGTTCGAGTGCACTACTACTGCCAAAAGATAAATCGGTGGTCTTTTGAAGTGCAAGTAGAGCTGGGAGTTGTGCCGTGCCGTGCCTATATGTATATACTAACTATTACAGTATTCGTACATAATATCTACTCGTCAATGTCTAGGTCGTTCATGCATTCGAGGTCAGCATACGCCTGTAAGATTTCGGGATCCTCCAGTTGATGCTGTTGCTGCTCTTTGGCTAATTCCCAGTCTTTGGCGTATGTGATTGCCTCCACCATCCTGGGCGTAAGAGATGATCTTCTCTCTTCAATTATTCCCCCTACCATACTGAACATCACTTCTAAAGAGACGTGGACACTGGCACCAGGAGAACATCCTGTGCAAAATTTGACAACACAGGAAAGATCCGCTTGTTGTTCTTCCACCACTCAAGCAAGTCTATCTTGCCTCCACCAGTAAGATCAGGATCAATATTTGCAAAATCATACACCAAATAGTGGTTCAACTCCGAGACAAAATTCCACTTGGAGGCCACCTGAGACTGAGAGGATGAAGAAGTAGACTTACCCTTTAGTTTCTTCCACAAGTGTGATGTCAAGTTTGTCTTTCCATGTTGTGTCTGCTCTGAGGCCTCCGATCTTCCACTGCTGCTGAACTTATCATGATGCATATGGAAAACACAAAAAAGCTCCTCTTTGACATGTGCGAAAGCTTCTGAAAAATCAAGGCCAAGGCATTCACCTATTCCGTCCATACCAATCTGTAAACCTGCCAATTTTTTTTGTAGAATCGAAAATAATAGCAAAGCAATACAAGTGAGAAATAGAACCAAAATATTTAATAAATTTTTCTTCCATTGCTACGACAGCATGACCTAAAAGAGGATCGTCCCTAGATTTAGCAATTTTGTCTGCAATTAACCAAATAAACTCTATAACTAAGCAAGAGGTAATGTAATAAACACAGATAAAACCTTGGTTGCTTTATGAAAAGGTCTTAAAAACTCTAAAAAACGACTAGCAATCTGTTAATTTGAATTAGTAACTACCAATTCATTATTTTGAAAGTTGGCATTAACAAAAAAGGGATATGACATGTTCGTACCCTTATATCTTTTTTAACAATGTTGAGTACTACCTCACTTTCATGTTAAGATCAAATTTTCTTGACTCCTTCCCATTAGTTGCACAGTACTCCGCGAACCTGGCTACCACTTGTGGAGAACTTGTGAGGTAACGAATAGCATCACAGATACTATTCAGACATGGACCAATTACTTGTATACCATCTTGAACAACAAGATTCAAAATGTGGCATACACATCTCTGGTGGAGGACATAACCACCAATATATGTTTGCAGTTTTGGAGTGAGGATGTTCATAGCAATTGTGTTTGCCAATACGTTATCAAAAGTTATAGAATCAATTTTATTATCTATCTTAAAATCATCAAGTACGTATAGTATACGCTTGGCAATGGCCTCCCCCGTGCGCGATTCATTTATTACTTTAAATCATATGACTCTCTTGTTTAGTTTATAATTATCATCTAAATAATGGGCTACAACACTAAGGTAGGCACTTCTTTGGTGTGATGATGTCCAAATATCTGAGGTTATGGCAAAAGAAAATTGAACTTGTTGGAATAGTTCTTTAAGCTCTAACAGTTCCTTTTGATACATCCGTAAAATATCAGATGTAGTAGTTCTTCTACTAACATGTTGGTGCTGTGGACAAAAGCCGCGTTGGATCATTCTTTCAAACGCACGACTTTCACCCATCCTAATCGGTTGATCTTCTGAAACAATATATCTAGCAATTTCCTCACGAGCAGAAAACGGGTTGTATACCCAAGTACTTACATAGCCATCTGCCTCGAAGTTTAGCTATGTTTGTACTCCTCCTCCCCCTCAGCCCTGTGCCGCCATCTTGCGTAAGCATGCTTTGTAGTGGCGGTTCAAGTGCCCTGTCCCTATAGCTGTACGAGCACTTAATTTAGCGTTGCAATAATTACAAGTTGCAATATCTACCGTTTCAACGTCTCGGATTTCTTGGCTCCAGGTCATGTGCTTCTAGCAATTCGTCCTTTGTCCAGACCCGCCAATGTTGGTGTCCGTGGATGGGGGAGACAATTCTGTTGTCCCCGTTGGCTCTGGACCGCCCTGGTACTCCTCGTAGCCCTCTGTATCGTCTATATGACGGTCATCCATGCCGTAGTCTCCCATGCTTGGCGAGAGCCGACGAGCATCAATGGGGGTCGGAGGAGGACTAGGGGAGTGACGGCGAGAGCTTACACTAAGTCATCCTGCTACCCTTTTCAAGCTTCAATTCCTCTACATACTGCTTGAGTGCTCCTTGGTACTGCGACTTCTTGGTAACATGTTTGATGGATGGTGATTAGTGAATAAATGAGAAGTACAAACGCAGGAAATAAACTTGTGAAATAAGAAGTAGGAAGTTATGAGAAGTACAAATTCAAGAAATGAGAAGTACAAATGCAAGAAATAAACTTGTGAAATGAGAAGTAAAAAAAATAAGAAGTATGAGCTTGTCAAATGACTAAGGGAGTGCAGAAATATTGCAGTAAGAAATGAGAAGTAGGAAGTTATGAAGAAATGGAGAGTCTCGGCTTGCAAATTTATATACATCATCAAAGAACCGTTATTCTTCCGAACGTTACCTCTTACATGTAAACGTTGCTACGTGCCGTTGTGTCTCAATGCACTCTCTGAACAAAAATCAACACACTCACACCTTTCCCAACTCCCAACACCTAACCCTAGCCCCTACACCTACCACCGGTCACCCTACTCCTCTTATTTTCTCCTCTTATTCTCTCACCACCCGGGCGCCCTCGGTCCTCTTCTTTTCTCCTCTTATTCTCTCACCGCCCGGGCGCCCTTGGTCCTCTTCTTTTCTCCTCGCCCGGGCACCCTTGGTCCTCTTCTTTTCTCCTCGCCCGGGCACCCTCGGGTTCTCCACTGTCCTCCCTAGTCCCAAATCCACTCCTAAATCGACCAAGGCTCGCTCGCTGGCTCAGTCCCAGCAGCAGCCGCAGCAGTAGGCAGCTAAGAATCAATGGAGTTGCGTTGAGTGAGTTCGGTGGTGGGGATGGATCAGCCACTGCCCTCCATCGCGGCCTCCACCCGGGTGTCGCCGTCAATGGCCTCTGCCCCACCTACCTTCGCGAGCGCCTCGCCGGCCTCCAGCCTCGCTCCTCCTCCTCCGTCTCCCACCCAAACTCCACAGAGCTCCGCTGCTGCAAGTCCTTCTCCTACGGCCGCTCCACTGCTGCCTACTTGGAGCCGCAGCGTCGCTCCTGCGATGCCCGTGGCGCCCTCTTCCACCAAGAACCGCCGTGCGTCCCGGAACAATAAATTGGGGCTTTCGGCTCCACGGGGAGGCCGATGAAGGAGCACATCAGCCAAGAATCCTCCAGCTCCAAGAAGATGGCCCGAACCTTCGGGGTCTTGTCCTTCCCACATGGCCACGCCCGGCTCCTTCAGCCTTCACCCGCCGCAGCCCCCCTCCTCCCCCACCTCCCCCGGCGTCGCCGCCTCGTCCCCCACCTCCCCCAGCCCTGCCGCCTCCTCCCCCACCTCTCCCGGCGCCGCCGCCTCGCCCCCCACCTCCCTCGGCACCGCCGCCTTGTCCCCCACCTCCCCCGGACCCGCCACCTCCTCCCCCACCTCCCCCGATGCCGCTGCATCGTCCCCCACATCCCTCGCCACCGTCGCCTCCTCCCGTACCGACGCTGGCACTGATGCTGATCGTGCGCCCGTGCCCCAGCGCGGCCGCGTCGATGGTGCTCACTGGGCCAAGCGTGCCCCCGTGCCAACCGTGCTCACTGGGCCAGGCTGCGTGCCGGCTATCCGGGCCTAGCTCGACCCACCATTCGTGCCGAGCCGGCATGGCCCACCACGTGTAAGGCCGAGTCGTGCTTGGGCCATGCCGGGCCGGCCGTGCTTCGGGCTAGCCCGAAAAAGCATGGCCCGTCTTCCACCTCTAAGTGCGAGTATGTGTTTTCCATGGTTCACTGTGCTGTTGGAGCCTAAGTTGAAGGTTCCTGTCATGGCCACCTCCACCACCGTGGCGGACTTGATCGTCTCCGAGAGGCCTTTGCTGTCATCCATGGCCATTCCTGATATTTTGGAGGCCCTAGGGCAAGATGAAAGTAGAGGCCTTGGGTGATCTTGATATTTCAAAAACCACACTTCTATTTAGGTCGATTAGATATTTTCATGGTCAAAACCTAATGTGTACCAATAATAAGTGTAAATACTTCTTGATAACCAACATCCTACTGTATGAGCTAGGTTATACATGTTAAACTTTTCTTGCAAGTTGCAAGAGACATATAACTTAAAAGCCCCATTTGAATTTCGAGAAATCTATGGTGTTTCTTGTGAAATTCATATGTTCCAAATATGCCCTTTAGGAATGAAACCACATTAAACCTATTTTATGAGATTTTTTAGTTAGCTAGGACATATAACTAAGCAGTCATCAGCTATACTAAAAGGCAAAAGCACCAACCTTAAAAAAACTTCAATTCTTCAACTGATACATAATTTTATGTTAGTCGCCAAACACAACCACATGCATCGAAAATCTAGAGTTCTAGGCTATCAATCTTGAACCAAAATTTTTCTTTGTATACTTGAATTGAAGAATTCAAATATTTAAGAAATCACCGGCTGTCAAATTCTCAATTTAATTAGCAAATAAATAAGATGTAAGCTAGTTGAGGCATCGATCTTATGGAATTTTTTAAACAATCCATTTTTATTTCAAATTACAGAAATATACCCATGAAAAACTTTTTTTTACAGGAATGGGCTCTAGTCGTCAAAGCATTAGACGACTGAAAACTATTGCCCAACAGCGGTGTGACACGAATGCAGTTGGTGGGCTGTTGGGCGATATAATTGCAGTGCCAAATGGTGGGGTGATTGGATGTGTCGTCCAACCATTCGGCGACTGGGGGCGATATATATTTGACTGGTCGGCCGAGCCCCTGGCCGAGCGGCCGATTCCAGTATAGCGCGCACGAGGAGAGAAGAGAAAGAAAGAAGAAGAGAAGAGAAAAGAGGAGAGGAGGGGAAAGGAGAGGAAGAGGAGAGGTTCTGCTACTTCTACAAGGCAGATATTTTTTTTATATTTTAGTCAATATTTTTGTATGAAGTAAATAGTATATTTAGTGTAAAATTAGAATCCATAGAAAATTATAGTTGTAGAACTTTACTATGAAGTAAATAGTTGTAAAAAATTTAATCGGCATAGTGATAAAAAATTAGCATCCATAGAAAGTTATAGTTGTATAAAATTTAGTCAATATTGTATGCAAAATTAGCATCCGTACATAACTATAGTCGTAGAAAATTTAGTCAATATTTTTGTATGAAGTAAATAGTTTGCTTCTTGCAAAACTTTATTAGATAACATTTATGATTTATTATGAACAAATGTAATGTCATTAGTACATTAAAAATGCATATGTACTGTTAGAACTGGTATATTGACATTTAAATCATTATGTCATATATATTGTCAAAACCCATTAGGAATAATTTACAGTAGGAGAAAGCTCGGGCAGTGAAAGAATAGCAGTGTCGGTATGTGTGGGAGCAGGTAGGGAGTTGATGCGTTTTGGGGTGGAGGATAGAAAGCAGTAGCAGTGCAAATGAGGAGGGGTTATCCTATGAGGGTACTGTAGTAGTTCAAGATAGGCGAATGGTCATAGAAATGTAAATTACAGTATAGTAGTAGTTCTATATTGTGTGATGTGATTTGACTAGTAGCAACATTGAAAATATTTGCAGGCAGACATCAGCAATACCGATACCCACTACATTGAAAGGGCATTACGGTGTCGGCACCGTTCATGAAGGTCCGAATGGTATTGACTTGAGCAGTTTTGCGCAAGCCACTCTAGTACACCCAAATTGCAGATATGATGTACTGGCTCACCCACAGCTTCTCCTTAGACCCTGAGGTGTGCAGCGTCATCATATAAGGGCTTTAGAGCCAGTCTCCCACGCACATTATATGGGAGTTGAGGCCATTGATGTGCACTGCTACGTGGAAGGACTTTGTGGAAGACTACCGGCGTCGTGGATACGAGTGCATGCTACTTGTAAAACCATGCCCAATAGAAGTTGTACAAAGCCTTGCTGGCGGCTATCATGCGGGTGGTGTGAGCAGCTTGAGCGCCCAGCATGTTGGTAAACAGGAGGACCTAGAGGCTGATATCAGAGAGGTTGCAGAGGAAGTTGCTCGTGACAAGGCCGATGCAGTAGATGGAGGAGAGGAAGAAGGGTCACGGCATGTTGACCCTACAGGATAGGTTGATGAAGGGGAGCATATGGAGTACATAGTACATCAAATGGAGAGGGATGACCGATTGACTTGAGCTGAAGAGAAAGCTATACAGGAGGACAATGATGATAGTTCTGATGAGGGCGAATCTCCCATCCCGCAGGAATGGAATAGGTTTGACGGTGAGGGTTTTGTTATGCAGGACGAGCATGAATCACCGTGGGAGTTTCATGGCACAAAGGTTCGGTTGCACTCAATGTATGCTGATAAGGCATCATTGCAGAATTTCATCAAACTGTGGACCCTATCCATGTAGCAGATTTTTCGGATCGTCAAATCTAGCCAGGAGTAGTATACCGTGAAGTGCAAGCAGGTCGATTGTCCTTGGAGGGTGCACACATAAAGACCGAAGTGTGAGACTAACTGGATTGTCTCAAAGGTGGGGCCACACTCCTACATTCTCAGCTATGTTTCACCAAGGCATCATAACTTAACATCTACCTTCATAGCCAATTTGATATATGGAGCGATAGTGGATAAGAAGGATATGGAGGCCATGCATATCATGGTGACTATCGAGAAGAAATTTAACTACAAGATAAGCTATGTGAAGGAGTAGCGTGCGAAGCAGAAGGCTTTGGAGAAATGGTTCGGGTCTTTTGAGGTGGTGTATGACAACCTTCCTCGTTTGCTTTAGGTGCTACAGGAGAGGAATCTGGGCACGCACACTACTATGAGGGATAGGCCAGCTATAAGGCCGCCAGGTTTGCGGTATTGCAGAGGGCCTTCTTAGCCTTTGGTGCATGCATCGAGGTTCTGACTTGCAAATACAAGGGCTAGATCCTACGGCCATTGGTGTTGATGGCCACAATCAAATTCTGCCCCTGGCCATCGTATTCATCGAAAGTGAGAATTACAACAGCTGGTTGCGGTTCCTTCGACATGTGAGGGGAGTAGTTGTTGGAGCTCATTTTGATGTGTGCATAATCCATGATCACCACACCGGGCTGGTGAAGGCGATTGACTTGGGGGGTGATCCGCACGTGCACACCTCGAGTGGCTTGGACGCTAGACCCATGCTAAAATAGACAGGTCCACACTTCAGTAGCACTATCTTCTCGCCATGGGTAGGTTGTGTACTGACCTTTTTTTGCTTCGTAGGCTCAGCGATACTGGACTACTACCTCTCACCCAGATGGTGCAGGCCACAAACGAAGTTGCTCTGGCTCCAACTGCACTCGGGGATGATGGCCAGGAGTGATCACGATGCTTCCCATTTGACTACTCCCCACCGACAGCTTTGGTAGACCAGTGGCGGCCGGAGACGCACACTTTCCACCTCCCATTGGGTTAATGGCCCCTACTCTATAGGATGTCTTATTGCTGCTCAGTCTTCCTATCACGGGAGCTGCTGCCTTCTTGCCAGAGGCCCTGGCCTACTGGTGTGAGGACCTTCTAGCTAGGTTCCAGGGAATCCTTCCGCTTAGGGTCGCGGAGAGGTACTATGTCTTCCCGTCTACTCAGACTCATGGCCCATCCTTGCAGTGGCTCTCGTAGTTCTGGGTACGTATTCGATGTCCTTCACATTCGGACCGCTACACTCTATTTTGCACACTACAGTCTTACTAACTTTTTGCTTGTACTTAGGTCAAACGGATGGACCCGTTCACAGATGAGGACTAGGTGTCACGGCACCTGGAGGCCTACTTGCTGTGGCTCTTTGGTTGGGTGCTCTTCACTACCAACCATGGCAACAGTGTCAACGCATGCCTCGTCTCTTATGCTAGGGCCATCTCCGACGGGGAGGCCCCCCCCACATTAGCTGGGGTTCAACCGCACTTGCCACGACCTATCGCAGCTTTTGTGATGTGTGCTAAAGGACTAGGCTGAGCTCGATCCTTATAGGGTGTCCGCTGCTATTGCAGTTATGGTCGTTTGAGTACTTTAACCTCGAACGACCCGTATTGGAGAACTCCACTCTGTATGGGGCAGAGTTGTACCTGACTACCTGGGGTGAGGTGGACTGGCCTACGATGAATTCTCTCTGGTGCCGTAAATGGGTACATACTCTCGATTGCAATTAATTCCTTCGTATTATAGATCATCCTATCTAATATCAAAAGGGTCTGCGAGATCTAGGAGGAGTAGCACCGCAACGACGAGCAAACCGAGCGTATACGTTGGGAGACAAAAGCTCATCTCGGTGCGTGCATGCGTAGGAAATGTGAGGCTCACGAGAGGGAGCATAAGAAAAAGAAAGAAATGGCGGCCAAAGCGAAAGAGGCTGCTAAAGAGTTCAACGCTGAGCTCGCAAGGAAGGGAAAATGGCCACAATTCATGCAGTAGGTCAAGCCATTCCGCACTAGTTCCCCAAAGTTTGAATTTATTTCTATTCCAAAAAGGTGCATATGTATCGTACGATTACTTCCGTTTGTTGCATCGTGCAAGATGTTGTTTCTTATGCACATAAATAAACATTGTGCGTCGTGTTATTCCCAGCTTATTATGAAGTCCATTTTAATTTGCAACATCACATTTCCTCATCTTTTCGTATTCAATTCTTCACGTACCAAGGTATCCAACATCATGGAAAAATAAATTCTCTATGTATGAATTCCTGGTTGTATCACAATATCACTTACCTTCGTACTTACCAATCATTTCTATCTCAATCGTCATCAGAAAAAATTTCTGAAAATTTCTTGCACTACAATAACATACGACAATCATAAATTGTTATTGCGAATCTAACAGATTTTGTACCATTCATAATCTACAAAAATCACAAATGGATCATCCAACATTGTCTGCTGTTTTTCCACAAAATACAAATCACAGATAAAATTTAGTAAATATTTCCTACAACAATTGTCATTTATCCCCATGCGCTATCGGGGGTGCTAATTGCACAAAAAATGGCTGAGGTGGCAGTCGCTGACTGGTCGGGCGACTCGACCTGCAGTCGCCCAACAGTTTGGTGACAAGTTGCAGTTGCCTGACTGTTCGACGATTGGATCCTGACGCCCAACATCCCACCAATTGCACTCCTATCGCACAGCCATTAGACGACAGGTTCCAGTCGCCCAACGGTTGAGCGACTGGAGCCCATTCTTGTAAAAAAATTGCGCGGGTATATTTCTGTAATTTTGAATAAAAATTAGATTATTTAAAAAAGATTCCGATCTTATGAGCGAGCATTCGTTCGTTTAGTCACATGTGACATGCCAAATGAGGTGTTTCTAAATTGAGTTGGACACTTAAGCTGTCTAGACAAGTTCTCAGTATTGTTGCTAGTTGTCATCTTCATATTATTGTTAGTGGCTGCTTAGAAATTAATGATATAAGTTTGTACCATTATATACTTTGGTTGGTCCTTCTAAGTATAAATCTGAACAAATTATATATAGATATATACATGGACTAGAGTTCCTATCTTTCGTGGGACCCTATCGCCTATGCCCAGGCTGACCCTGCCGCCCCCGTCGCCAAACTGTGGCGGCCTGAAGGCGACACGATCAGGACGAGCACGAACGCCAAGCTGCTACCGTGTTCATCTTGGCTAGCTGCATGTCGCTGCCGCCTTCTTGATTAAATTGGATCGATGAATTGAAACTGATCGATCATGTATGGGATAGATGTTCGTATGTATATACAAGCTTCGGGAGGGGCTATTTTGCAAGTTGTAACGGTCAATCTCTTTGAAAATCACAAATGCATGCATGCACGTACACATGGCGTTAGCTGATATGGAGGATAAGCCGTGATTAATTACATGGAACTTTGGAAGGGAATCAGCCTGCAAGAGGCAAGGTATGGGTTTCCAAAATTTATGCCGTGAAAAGCTTTCCGAAAATGTTTAAGACGCAACCATTCTTTTTGTTGAGAAACCGTCGCTGACGAGCTCAGTCCGATTTATTTCTCTCCTATACAAAAGAGATGATCAAACACAAAAAATGCAAATATATATATATATATATATATATATATATATATATATATATATATATATATATATATATATATATATATATATATATATATATATATATATATAGGAAGCCACTTTTCTACTCCTGGGTGTAATTACACCCTATGTCGTATCTCACAATGTAGGGAGTATCTCGTGTAACGGAGGGTATGTACATGTAGTATACGAGTACTTAAGACCATATAGGTGGTATGAACAATTTTTTAGAGGTGGTATGTACATTTTTTTGACATACTCCTTTTTATGTGCGTATATGAAGGTATTTATAAAATACGCTAAAAACTATGGACTCCCTTGCAATTTTTTCGTATGGTTTATATTGGAGTATCTTATAATTAGTATATGAGTATACCTAAAGTGATAAAGAAGTATTTCAAGTTTATTTAGGTGGTATATTAGAGGTGGGTGTAATTACACCCGGGAGTAAGGTGTCCACCATGCGCCAAAGCTTCAAGTCTAGGCTCAGGTTTTCCAATACTTCCCTTGGGCACTTATCCGACACGTTCATGCCTCATAAAAACTCCATAAAAAACCAGTTGGAAAAATTTGGAGAAAGAGTACATGCTACATGTTATGCTGTGTTGCACGAATTGCCTCATTAAAAACCTTGGCCGAGAAACTTCAGGAAAACTCGACAAGGGAAAAAGAGTATAATCCACTCAACTTCATTTAATTTTCATGATTTATTCTTTGGGTACTTGATCTTCGTGATCAAATTTTAATAACGAGCTTAAGAAAAATCTCCCCCTGAATTCTGCACTTCTCTAAGTCTCATCATTCCAATTCCTTGTACGCATCTTTCAAAACTAGATGCTGGGAGTGATTTAGTGAATAACTCTGCAAGATTTTCACATGACTTAGTATGCAGTACCTTAATTTCATCCATCTTTTCCAATTCATGAGCATAGAAGACTTGGGGTTGATATGCTTTGTGAGATGACTTTTCGCGTAACCCATATGCACTTGTGCAACACAAGCTGTATTATTTTCATAGATAATTGTGGAAGCTTGCATGATATTCATCCCACATGACTGCTGGATGTGGTGAATCATTTGTTAGAGCCAAGCACATTCTCGTGCAGCTTCGTATAGCGCTATGATTTTTGAGTGCTTCGTCGAAGTCGCTACAAGACTTTGCTTAGACGATTTTCATGAAATTGCAGTTCCACCACACAGGAATACATAACCTGTTTGTGACCTTGCGGTATGCAGGTCCGACCGATATCCAGCATCTGCATAGCCAGTTACATTCAAATCTTGATTCTTTCTGTAGAATAACCCATGGTCCTTGCTTCCTTGGAGATATCGGAAGATGCCCTTTATTCGTTGTCAATGCCTTTTGGTAGGTTCTGCACTATGTCTTGTTAATAGGTTTATAACAAATGTAATGTCCGGTCTAGTACAGTTCGCTAAATACATAAGTGCTTCTACTGCACTTAAGTAGGGGAATTCCAGCCCTAGGTCTTCCTCCCCCTCTTCCCTAAGTTGGTACAGATTCTTATCTTGCTGTAAAGATCTCCCTATCATTGGTACTTTCGATGGGTATGTCTTCTCAAAGCCGAAACTTTCTAACACCTTCTGGGCTAGACTGACTGATGTACTAATATTCCTTCAGGGACATGCTCGAGCTGTAGACCTAAGCAATATTTGGTTTTACCCTAATATTTCATTTCAAATTTTGACTCTAAGTAAGAACTTGCTTCCTTTATGTCTTCCATGGTCACAATGATATTCAGATCATCTACATATACTAAGATTATACAAAATCCATTCTGGGATCGTCGTATAAATACACAGGGACAATTTTCATTATTCGTGTAGCCTTTCTTGCATAGAATGTCGCTTAAGCGATTATACCACATCCTGCCTAACTGCTTAAATCCGTACAGTGATTTCATGAGTTTCACACTATACAGATTTCTGTTTGCTCTATCTTGGTTCGGGATAGGGATACCTTCAGATACCTTCATACAAATTTCCGAATCCAAGTTTCCATAAAGATATGCAGTTACCACATCCAACAATTTTATTTCTAATTTTAGGTTTACTGCCATTGAGATTAAGTATCTAAAGGTGATTCCACTCATGACTAGAGAATAGGTTTCTTCATAATCAACTCTTGGACGTTGAGTGAAACTTTGTGCAACAAGCCTTGCTTTATATCTTACAACTTCATTTCTTTCATTTCTCTTTCAAATAATTACACACTTATGTCCTACATGCCTAAACACCTCTCATTTGTTTAGAGATAATAATTCAGTTTCTATTGCATTTTTCTAATTTTTCCAGTCCGATCTTTTCTTACATTCAACGAGTGATATGGGCTCTGGATCAAAATCAATGATTGTGGCAATTTTCTTTGCAAAGTAGATATCAACATTGGCTGTTGTCCTATTCATGGATTCTCCCATGTGCACATAGTTTATAGCTATTTCATCATAAGTTGATTCTTCTTGTGCTTCACTTGCTCACCGCTCCTTCCAGTTGTGGCGACAAGTCCCTTAGTTTTTTAACTCCGATGTGTGTGCACACATCCATGCTGATTTCTCCCTCCATGGGAATGTTCAGATCCGGTATGCCCTTTTTTGAAGGTGTCATACTGGTGCCAGGTCTCAACTGGCCCCCCTTCTAGTTCTAGGAAACTTCAGTGATTGGCTGTGTCAAGTCCTTCTTATCCTTTTTTTCGGGGGGGGCAAAGTTCTCATCCTTTTATTCTGAGGCCTCTGGACGGGATTAGGGATACCTTCAACTTTCTTTGGAATTTCAACCCTCTCCGGTGCATTGCATGCAGGCACATGCGACTTGGTCACGCTCTTTAAATCACTAAAGTGGTCAGGCAATTGGTTTTCTAATGCTTGCAAATCAATGATCTTGTGGACCTCTCAATTTGTTTCGCTAGTGCGCTGATCATATGCATGGATTCCCATGGCTTGCCACATAATTTCCCGACATTTTTCATTAAGGGGTTGATTTCCTCCCCCTAACGTTGTAAACTATCCTCATCAAATATGCAATTAGCGAAACGGGCAGTATGCAAATCTCCTGCCATGGGTTCTAAATACCTGATTATGAATGTTGTCTCACAACCAAGGTATAGGTACATAAACCTTGCATCCAAACATCTGGAGATGAGAAATTTTCGGTGCTGACCCTTACGCTAGTTGCATAGGTGAATGGATATTGTATGCTGATGGTCTAAAGTTGATGATTGTTGCAGCATGCAAGATTGCGTGTCCCCAACATGTAGCTAGTAAATTACAATTCTGCAAAAGCGGTTAGGCAATAAATTTAATTCTCTTGATTAATACCTCTTCTAGTCCATTCTGGGTGTAGACATTGGGTACAAAATACTCAATTGTAATTCTCATTGCATACAATAATCATCAAATGCCTTTAAAGTAAATTCTGTGTTGTCTATTCTGATGGACTTTATGTGATGATCAGAGAAAATATTTCTAATGTGAATTATCTACAAGATCAACTTTTTGAAAGCATGATTTCTCATAGACAATAAACATATGTGCGACCATTTCGAGGAAGTATCGATGAGCACCATGAAATTTTTAAATGGACCTGATAGTGGCTGTATGGGACTGCAAATATCTCCTTGGATACGCTCTAGGAATACAGAGACTTCATCCTTCACTTTCATAGTAGAAGGTCTAGTAATTAATTTCCCGAGGCACATGCAGGGCACACAAAATCTTCGTGATTGGAAAATTCTTTACATTAATATTATGTCCTTGTGAATTGTTAATTATATTTCTAATCATCCTAAGGCCTAGGTGGCCTAATCTGTCATGCTAGAGATAGAAGAGTTCAGAGCTTCTAAATATTGTTTTCAGGGTAGTATAGGCTGTAGGTGCCTTGTTATTAGTGTAGTATAGCCCAGTTTCTAATGAAGGAAGTTTTTCTAATACCCTTTTTCCATTTGGTTCACGCTTCGTAATGAGAAGATATTCCTTACCATACTCTTCTCAATTTCAACATGGAAACCATTAGCGTGAATATCCTTGAAACTTTGGGGAGTTCTAGTCGATTCTGGGTATAATAAGGCTTCTTGAATGATCAAAGTTGTGCCCATTGGGAGTATAATTGTAGCTCTTCTTGAACCTATTATACAAGTATCGCTATCGGCGATTGTTGTAAGGCTGCCAGCATTCTTACTAATCGACTGAAAGAATTTTGTCTCTCTTAAGATGGTATTCATTGTGCCGCTGTCGGCTAAGCACACATCCTCCATAGGATACTACACGCGTTCTATTATAAAATATTTTATTTAAATGTGGTAGAAGGCAATTAACACATAAATAAAATATTTCAATATCAGAATATATCATGCCATTATAGACTGAATCTGCTAAGAAATCAGAGACTTCAGCTGCTATCTTCTCGGGGGTGATATGATCTTCCAGAGAAATTATGGCGGCGGAAGCTGCAATGTCAAGAGGGGGTGCTGCTACCGGAATGGAGTCAACCTCCATCGGTGTAGGTAGCTGCTCAGAACTCTCCCCCTCAACAGAAGCAAAGTGAGTTTTATGCTGCCCTTTGTCATCCTTCTTCTTCTTAGCTTGGAAAGCATCGATGATATGTTACGGCTCTTTACAGATCCGCGACCAGTGCCTCCACTTGTAGCAGGTTTGGTCTTGCTGACCATAGGGCTTGCCGTTCCGTTTTAGCTTGCTTGCCTTATTCTCACATGGAGCATCTGACTTGTCTTTCTGGGTTGCGGCCTTACCCTTCCTTCCTATTTTCTTCATTCTGGGCTTTCGCACCTTGTAGTTCCCGGTGTTGGCTTCACGGCCAGCGGAGCTCCCAGCTGGCTGTGCGACAAAGTTCTTGCGGAGAACTTCATCCTGAGCCTCTACAATCTGCATCATATCAATCAATTCGGCATACTCCTTGTAGCCGTCCTAACGATAGTTGCGTGCAGACTGCACTGCATTGGGGTGGAAGGTGGATTGGGTCTTCTCAATCTTCTGCTCATCTATGATCTGCTTGTCACAAAGTTAAAAATTGGTACAAATTCTGTGCAAAGTAAAATTGTACTCCCCGGCCGTTTTGAAATCAGCAAATCTGAGTCGGATCCATTCCTGCTCTGCCTGAGGAAGAATGGTGTAATTTAGCTTCTCGAACTGGTTCTTGAGTGCAGTCCACAAAGCTATTGCGCTCTTCTCTGCCATGTACTCATTCTTGAGAGTGAGACAGAGGTGGTGCCTGAGAAAGTGAAGTGTCTGATCATTTTCCTCAAGTGTGGGTTTGGCATCCTGTGGTGCACCAATCCCAGCGACAGCGCGGAGCTTCTCGGTTCTAAGTACTATCTTGACATCGGAAGCTCAAATCAAGTAATTTTGGCCATACTGGGCTAGCTCCTCGAACTTCCGATTCGTGATGCCTAACATCTACATGTGCATGAAAGGAATATATAAGTTTACTGTTGGTAAACATGCATAGATTTACTGCAGGTAAATAAGTTGGACAAAGGTACAAAAGATTCCCGTAATGTTCCAGAATTTTCTATGCATTTTCTATAAATTTACTGTTAATTTCAGTGATTAAAGGCAATTTAAATAATTATGATTAATCAAAATAGTAAATAAATACACAAAACATAGAATAATAATAATGACAGTGCTAAACATGCTTCAAATGCTAAAAATAATTCAAAATTTGAATTTTCGAGGCCGTTTTATGTTGGAATATGAATTTTTAGTGAATTCTGCAATTTCTGAGGGCTTATATGCGAACTTTGAAATCAGAGAAAAATTTCATGTAATTTTCTGATTCTTCGAGGACCTTTTGAAAAGCTCCAGTGCCCCCACCCCCGCCTGGATTTTTTTTTTGCTTTGTGCCGAAAATTGGCCTGTTTGGCCAATGTGCCATTCGGCGGCTGAACTGCAAGAGGCGATGGCAAAAACCATGGGTGCTGCCCGTGGGGTTTGAGCAGCAGCGGCCATGGCGCGCGAGGTGGCAACTAAGCAGGGCGTCCACGGGTGGCGCCAATGCGGGTGGTTGGTGCGGTGCCGTCGGCTTTGGGCTGATGGGATCTAGTGCTAGATCACGGAGGCAGCCATGAGTCGTCTGAGCTCCGCGGTGGGTTCTATCCCCAAGTGGCGACAGGCTCAAGGGAGCCGAGCGTCGGTGATTAGCGCAAGGGGGCCGAGCGGCTAGGGGCACAAGGTGGCTGGGTGTCGGCGACTTTGGGCGAAGGCGCGGGTGCTTTGGGCGGAGGCGCGACAGGAGCGGCAGCCGGGCAACCACCGCGGGCAGTTGGCGAGAACAGTCGGTGGCAGACGGAGTAGATCGCTGGTGAGGTTGCAACTCTGGGCGCGGGTGTGGCGCCGGGATTCAGCCGGGCGCAGGTGGCACGGAATCCAGCAGCGCATGTGGGAGCAGATCTGGGCACGACGGGCGGCTGGCCTCAGCGAAGCGCATTCGGCCGGTGGCTCGTGCGGGATGCGGCAGCGACCAGTTCATTGGGAGGAGCGGCTACGGGCCGGCGACGCTCCCATGCGGCGGCCATATGGGGCCGGCGATGATCTGGTGCAGCTGCGGGCCAGCGCGGCGCACACGCGTGGTAGCCGTATGGGGTAGGCGGCGTGTTCGGCCGTGGAAGATTTTTTTTATTTTTTTCAATCTACAATGCAATCAACTTCTACTCTTTCATGTAATCTACCGATCGACATTATGTCACGACTTCAAGTCTGCTCGCGATAGATTAGAGCAGATTTGCATTGTAGAAAATAATATAGAAAACGAAATCTACGGAATTTAAAGTGATCTCGATGTAGATAATTCAATCTACTAATGCTTCGATGATTATCTTTCGATTCACCGGAGTGATTCGTGGTTATAACGTGTTGAGGAACCGTCGCTGGCGAGCCCTGTCCAATCGATTCCTCTCCTATGCAAAAGAGATGATCAAACACAGAATATGCAAATAGTAGATTGGAAACACAGAGATAGGGGGAGAACTCCCGGTCTTTCTTTATTGTTTTCTCTTTCATGTTAGTACAAAATAGCCAATGAGACTCCATATATATAGTCTAATGGTGAGGTGCCCCTATGGGCTAAGGCTTCAAGCTCAGGCCCAGGTTTCCCAACAGTTTTTACTTGACGGGCTAAAGATGGATTGATGGTGTCTTTCTTCAGTGACCTAACCCTATTTTTAGAACAAAGATGCTAGAGTTTCTTATTCTAACTTATCACAAAATAGGAATCATCTTCCGATCTCTACACATACGCATGCATGTAGGGAGTCCACACTTTTCTTGGCGTATATACGAGTCCACACTATGCTTGAGCACTAAAAAAATAACTTCAGTTAATCACTTAATTTGTGGCAATGACGCGCAATATGTGTTTTGGTTGTCGTAGTCGTCAAAGCTTAATATGTCTTACCTTTTTCTTGTTTCGCGTTTGGCTGGTGCCATGATTTCACACCGCGTTGTAACTGGTCTTTTATGGCCGGACCTTTTTTTATTAATGTAATAACGTGCAAAACTTTTGCTTTTTTTTAAAAAAATCACTTAATTTGTGGGCCTACACATGAAGGTTTTCTTAAGGCAACAGGATGGCAGCTAATATGTACTCTCCATTCCTTTTTACTCGATGTTTTTTAGTTTTACGGTCCTTGAGATGTGACTTTGATAATTACTTTTTATAACTCCACACTAAGATATACTAATAAAATTATGATATTATAAAAGTACTAGTTAAGTGCCCATGCGTTGCTACGGAACAAAAACATTCAACAGATATGGACACGTAGGATTTAGCACAGTCTGTCACGCGAATTTAGCCCCCGAATCACCGTAATTCTATTTGTAGCCCCTCCCCGAGCACGGGACTACGCAAGTGCGACATGTGCAGTGGTGCGGTCGGGCTACGACCGCAGTGTTCGACCACTGGCTATGACAACGAGCTACGACCATTCGCTACGACTACGGGCTATGACCACCGTCTTCGACCACAGGCTACGACCTCGAGCTACGACTACAGGATACGACCACGTGATACGACTGCAGTGTTTGACCACAGGCTACGACCGCAGTGTTCGACCACTGGATACGCACACGGGCTACGACCACAAGCCACGACCACTAGCTACGACTACGGGCTACGACCACCGTCTTCGACCACAAGCTACAACCACGAGCTACGACCATGAGCCACGACCACTGGCTACGACCACTGGTTACGACCACGGGCTACAACCACTGCCTACGACCACCATCTATGACCACTGGCTACGACTACTGGCTTCGACCACGGGCTACGACCACAGTGTTCGACCACTGGCTATGACCACGAGCTACGACCACTGGCTACGACCACAGACTACAACCACCGTCTTCAACCACAGGCTACGACCTCGAGCTATGACCACTGGCTATGACCACGGTATTCAACCACAGGCTATGACCACTGGTACGACCACAGTGTTCGACCACTAGCTATAGAACAAAAATAATAACATAAAAAATTATGCAATGGATGCTTTTTAGATTCATTAGATATGTAGGATACATCCTCTAGTCTTTGCCTCCATAGGAAATAGAAAACCAAAGTACCACAATTACATTATAAGCAACAACAGAAAGGAAATGAATAGCGCTAAAATGCAAATAACTAAATTCCAAACTCTTAGATAAAATAATTCCATAAGTCAAGCTCCACTTACAAAGCTTCAACATCAGAGAACCTCCCATTCTGCTTCGAGAACAGCGGCGACTCACTGGCACCGCCTCAAATCTCAGGAGCTCGAGAAACCGCCGCCAAGGTCAGGGAATCGTGGGGTGCGATGCCCAGGCATGGTTAAGAGATGAAAAGGGGTGGGAGATCGTAATTGATGCTACAACTAATGCTAGAAGTAGAGGGGAGGGGCAGTTGATCATCAAAGAGAGAGGGGAGGGGAGGAGCATGAGACAGATGGTGAAGATCTCATTATTTAGATCAGACGGCTGTAGAGAGAGGAAGGAGAATGAACCTACTACCACCAACTAAAACTTTTAAATAGTAGAGATTTTTAACGATAAATCTAATGATATAAGTTTAGTATAGCTAATCTAAATAATTTTATGTCTATTAATGATCAAACTTTAGAAAATTTAATGGTATGGATTCTAGAAAGTTAAGAAAAAAAGAACCAAGGCAGTATACCCTACTAGTAGAGCATACGTACTACCTCCAGCAGTTCTTGTTTCATAAAACAAAACCATCTGCTGAAGATCTATCTATGCCAATCCTCCTGTTCTAATCTATTGCTGTCTTTTTGGATTCATATTTATTGGTTCAAATGGTGAAGATCTATCTGCAAGGTTGTAGGACCGAAATGGCGACAGAGGGGGGTGAATGTCGATCTTTAAAAATCGCCCTCTAACAAGTATCCTCACTTAAGCTTCTTCTCCAATAGCTATGGGAGCTATGAAGATAGAAAATAAGCCCTCACTGGAAATCACAGAGACAAGGAAAAACCAGATCCAGAAAGAAGCAATCAAGAAAAACAAATTCAGCGCAAGTCTGGCTGAAAGCGGTAGTACCGCTGTGACGAGCGGTAGTACCTCTGGGCGGTAGTACCGCTATGCCGAGCGGTAGTACCTCTTGCCGGAAACGTTCGGACTGTCCGAACGTTTCATCGCTGCCGATCAGACTGGTCCGAACAAAACCGGTAGTACCGCTAGGACGAGCGGTAGTACCTCTCGAGGAGCGGTAATACCTCTCGAGAAAAACAGCAAACAGGATTTTCGGGCAGCAGACCGAAACTTCGGATTTTTGGCTAAAAAGAGGGTTTGCTCTCAATCTCTTTGATCCAAAGCCTTACTACGATGTACCAAATAGTAAGGGGACCCTGAGAAACAAGAGAATCAAACCAAAAAGCAAGAGTTTCAGATTATGGGTAAAAATCTGAAATTTTGCAAGACCCGAGCCAAAAATCAAATTGCTTCCCAACCTTTGATCCTATGGCCAAGAGATTTTGCAGATATGTTAGCAATAGCCATAGAACTCCTCAGACAAAAACTCAGGGCAATTCCTGAAGAGAATCAAGAATTCAACCAAACCCTAGAAAAGCTCTGAAGAACAGGGAAGCCTCAAAAATGAAATGTTGAGATTAAATGAATTTTGCTCTTGGGAAACTTGATCAAATGATCTTGGAGAATCATCCCAACCTAGAGCAACCCATTTTGGGCCTTCTCAACAAGAAAAACACAAGAACTCAAGAAATCAAGAAATGAGGCATCGAAGGGAAACAGAGAGCACGGGAGAATAACTTCAAATTTCATTCCAACCATTCAAAGATTACAAGGGATACAAGGAACTACGTCCCCATACGCATGGACATTCGGATGAATGATTACATGGATTCACTACTCAATCCCTCTCCTCACCCTCTCAATCCTCAAGAACACCAAGAGCTACACATGCATCGTGGGAGGAACACCAACACAGAGAGGTCTCAGAAACCCATCGAAGGGGACACAGAGGGAACACAACTCTGCCTCCACCAACAACTCTCAACCACTAAAGCCTAAAGCCAAAACAAACTCTAAAGCCTATTTTGACTAAAGGGAACCCTAAAATCCCTTCAAGTGTTCAAGTGAGCATGCAGCCCCTCCTCTCCTTTTATAGCGCTTGGCTAACGGGTCTCCGCCCCGTTACGCCCGCTACGTCCAACGGAGCCCGCTCCCGCTTGTGCAGCCTTGCGAAATTCCCGTTTCGCCCCTCCTGCACCTTCCGGGAAGCTTCCGCGCTCCTTGCCTCGCACGCCTCGCAACCACCTCGAGTCCACGTCGTCTTCGACACATCCCGACCGTTCTGACCTCAGCGCCACCTGCGCCTAGTCCGGTCCACCATGTCTCGCCACGACTCCAACTCGACGTCCTGCAGTCACACAGACAAGAAAACACGTCAAATAGCACCGCTCGACACATGAAAGCATAAACAACATCACTTACCATGCCGAAGTCCAAACCTGTCGAAATTATCAGAATATGCATCCTAATCCCACACGACTAAGTTTGACCAATGTCCGACCGAGCCCGTTGCACCACGCAATGACATGGTCTGACCACTCAAACCAAACTCGACTATCCTAAACCTTTGTCAATTACTCATCATTCACATGGAGTCACGACCACCTGGTCTCTCAAAGGTTCTAACTACGCGTGAGAGGCAGAGATAACAGATGGATTTCCTTTTTTTAATCCCCCCACAACAAGTCAAACAATGCGTGAAGGGAGGAGACACCATGTAGATTTGTTTTTTTTTGCCCCCCTTGTGTGGGATTGGATATGTAGTGTGATTATGTATGTAAAGTTTGTCAAAATTTTATGTTTTGTTCAATACGAGCAATTACACATCATCCTTTGATTCTATTTTAATATTTTGGGGCAGATAACCTGAAATGTAAAATACAGTCAGTATGACTTGGAATTTTTGCAGAACTTGTGCATTTAAAAATGTCAAATAAATTGCAATAGTAATGGATTGGAATGCAAATATTTTTAGTTTAAAAATAATAAAAAGGGCCAAACAAAAATATTTTCAAATTTGAAAAGTAAAATGGCCAAGAGTAATCATGAGGTGGTAATTTTTTGAGAGAGTACAAGTAGGACGCACCCACCACTCGCGTTGCACACGTACATACACGTCTATGCATTCACTACACATGCTAAAAATTTTACGGAGGCTCTATGGCCTCACAAAGTATAGGCATATACTTTTTCACTAAACACGTATACATATGGGTACTCTAGATAAATACGGTACACAATGTCGATCGTAGGGATCGAACCGTGGTTGGTGGAAATAAACACCATCGCTCCCATCACTAGCAACTGGCCCATCCATCGTCAGTCGGGAATTTGATGGACGTCCATTTGCTCTACTAGCATGGTTAGGGAATGACCGACAGTGAACCGCCGAGCTTTTACCGGCGGTAACTTCATGGCCGACGGTACCATCAGTAAGTGGTCAAATGCCCAACCACGACTTGCCGAGGGGAAATTGCCGATGGTTAACCATCGGCCATTGTTATTTCCGGGTGTTTTAGGAGATGGCCTAGAGTTATTGGAAGCACGGGAAAGGTTAGGATCCTTGTAGTGCATTGACCATTTCTTAATTATTGACCATTTATTAATTATATATCTCTAAAATAAAGCATAGAATCCAGTGGTGGATGCACCTGTGGGTCAAGAGGGGCTAGCGTCCACCCTATCTCCGGCCAGAAAGTAGGTACCCCTCTAACCCCCTAGCTTCGACAGGGGTGCCATGGTGCCGCCTGAGGTCATCGGTGGCAAAGAAGAAGAAGCAAAGAACTGAAGACAGGAAGTGAGTTAGGCTGGCACCTGGGCTTTGGTCACTTGGAGTCTTCAGTTCATGACTTCATGCCTTGAATAGCTGAATCAATCCTAGGCCAAGTGGCCAACCATGCAATACAATACAAAAACATTACAAGCAAACTAGCAAAACCCAGTATATTTTACCGAAACCCACATGTGGCATAGCAAAGCAATTAAGCAAAATACCAAATGAACCAGAATGTTCTACCAATTCGACACTTCAGCCACAACTGACTAGCATTGTAGGTTGTACCAACAAAATCGAAGTTTCTTGCTGGGCGGTGGCGGACGGCTGTGTTGGAGGCGGGCGGCCGTGGGGTGCTAAGGCTGACCAGCCATTAGGTGCCCAGGCGACGCAGACCTGGGGAGGGAGGAGAGCTTCGCCATACCAAGGAGGGCCAGAGGTAGCCAGGGAGGATCGAACGCTGTCACGCAGCCGAACAGGAGTAGGCGAGTAGCCGACCAGCGGACCAAGTAGCCGGCACCCGGTAGCGGCCACCTAACACCAGATCTGGGAGCAGGAGCCATGGGGTGCCATCACCATCATGCCGAGCCGCTGGCTGGGCAATGGTCGGCCGACCTCCTAGCACCAGATCTAGAGAGCTACGAGCAGGAGAGGGAGTAGACTCCGCGGCTGGGAGGGGAGGGCTCGTAGGCCAAAGGGACCTGCAGCCAACTACGGCATAGCACCGTTCGCTGTGGAGCCAGCCGAAGAGGCGTCAGGCGAAGACATTAAAGAGTGACCAAGAGGGAGAGGCCGAGTGGCTTCGGTTTGTGGTGAAGATAGCCGATCGATTTGGAACTTAACTGGTGACTGTGCGGTGGTGCCTAGTGAAGTGGTGGTGTTGGGAGCTTGACTAGTTGAATGGTAAGGCAGTGAGTGGTTTGGTATTTTTTTTTTAATTTGTGCAATTGTGATTAATTTGGTATTTTACTTTCATCTATTGTTATTTATCGATTCATGGAGTTTCAAGAAATGGAGAAACGAATATTGCATAAATATTTTTCATGCAATACAAGTAGCACTCCACATACTAATGAGAGTTAAGTAAAGAAGGCTCGGGTCGATTTTAGTCTTGATGAAATCATTGCTGATCCAGCGAATCGTATACCTATTAATGAGTATGCCAATGAAATTAGAAATCAAGTGAGGTGGGTGTATTTGTTGAGAGGTCCAACCCAACTAAAAGGGCATGATTTTTCTCACAAAATGCAGAATGATTGTTCAAGCACATTTTAACAATCTTTATACAATAAATATGATTGGTTGGAATATAATGTGGAAAAAGATGTGGTCTTTTGTTTCTATTGTTTTCTTTTCAAAAAAACCTAGAAGGCCTAAAAAATTTGGTAATGATGTATTTACAACAATAGGGTATTTTAATTGGAAGAAAGCTTTAGGAACATTTGATAAACATGATAGTGGACATAGTAGTTATCACAACATCGTAAGGGGAGACTGTGAGGATTTTAAAAATCAAAGGGGAAGTGTGACGCAAAGACTTTCTGATCATAGCCAAGAGTCAGAAATTGTATATAAAATTCGTTTGACTGCTTATTTAGATTAAGCAAGATTTCTCTGAATGCAAGGTGAAGCTTTCCAAGAACACGATGAATTTTCAATTTCCATCAATAAGAAAATTTTTAGAGAATTGGTTGAGTGGTACAAAGATAAGAATGAGGAAGTAAGAAAGTGTTCGATCAAACTCCCTTACATTGAAAGATGATTTTTCCAAAAATTCAAAAGGATCTTGCGAAAGCTTGTGCGCAAGAGGTCACGGAGGTGATTATAGAGAGAAGATTGGAGATAGGAATTTCTTTGTGCTAATTGATGAGTCACGAGATACATTAATAAAAGAGCAAATGGCCGTGATTTGAGGTAGTTTATTTTATGTTTTTATATTGTACTATTTATTCGTGTAATCATGTGGTTGTGTTTTAACTTAGCATAATCTGTGGTATAAGGTTTGTAAATGATCAAGGGAATGTTTTTGAAATATTTCTTGGTATTAAGCATGTAACAAATTGTACATTTGCTGCATTGAAGGAAGCTTTATTAGCTTTGCTTGGAGAGCACCAATTACCAATTTCTAGGCTACGAGGGCAAGGTTATGATGGAGCTTCAAATATGAGAGAAGAATTTAATGGCTTGCAAAGGCAGATCTGAGATGAAAATACATATGCTTTCTATGTTCATTGCTTTGCCCATTTGTTATAGTTAGTTATTGTGACTGTTGCAAGTTGTAGTAGATTTATTGCTAATTTCTTCAACTATATTTCCTTGATAGTGACCACTGTGAGTGCATCTTGTAAGAGAATGGATGCATTACTTGCAAAGCATCAAAATATATTGTTAGAGAAGCTAGAGAAGGATAAGGCTATCACTGGTATAGGTGTCGAGACCTGAATATACAAATCTAGACTCTTCTATGTATTCTGCACCAGTCTAGGATCACGCTAATGCACACAGTATAAACAAAAATGAAATATCGACTATATCACGATTGACTAAGGAAAGACTCAAATATTATTAATTATCAGAGTTGCAACCTTATGGCCAAGCTTATAGAGAATAGCCTGAATGGCTTAAGAAACTAGCAGCGAAAAATAGAAAAAAAGTGTAGTAGCCACTCGACATGCCCATGGAAAATCGACTGGGGAGCAAAGTCCTAATTCATGAAGTCGTCGAAGTATCCTCCTGCTGGTCTGATCCTTCTGCCTCAACTGAGCAAATATGGATAAAACCATGAGTACATGGAGTACTCAGCAAGTCGTTTGTAACAAAAACTGCAATTTAAAATGCAAGGTTTACCAAGTGATGGCTGGAAGGTTAATTTTACAGAAAGCAACAATTTAAAATAAATACAATAAATAGATTGAAAAGTGAGATTGGGCAATGATTAATAAATAAATAATCAAAGAAATTGAGAGAAACCACAAGTGAACTTACCATTCACTCCAATGAATCACCCGGGAACTAAGATTCACGCAATGAACCACCAGTGAACCAACCATTCACTTCCCAACTTAACCCATCCCGATTTTTATGAAAACTCTACCCCTCATGTGAAATCACCGAGCATTATCCATAACTGAGGACATGGCTATTCGAATAGTTTTACACTCTGTAGAGGCTGCAAAACTTTACCCACAAGAGATAAGTCATCATAATAGCCAACATGCCTCCTTAGGAATGAGACCCAGATAAATTATCACAAAGCCTTTACCTCACTCCAATCTAGTTAGGCATCGCTCACTAAGGTTTCACCACTAAAGGGTTAACCACCACAGTCAGAAGTCCCCTCTTGTGTTGTATGAGTATAGTAACTCTGTTCCTCACTGTGAGTAAACCAGTACCCCTGGTACTCACTTACCATTGGTGATATCTGAACTAAACATTTGCAAGTTAATCAGCTAGGTCTATCCCATACTAGACATGTGGTTGTGCAGTAAGGCTCAGATCAATGGCACACAAAGTTAAGTCCTTAGATATTACCCAGGAGAAACTTCCACATCCCTGAAGTGCTAACCACACTTCTCCCCTTTACTTCATTTGCCCAAGTGAAAACCATTTTATATAACCAACACTAATGACACTACCCATGTCATGATACTCAAATTTTATAACTGTGACTGACCACCACGTTCCAAAATATCATCAAGTCAAAATTAATTAATTAACCACATGTGATGATAAACCCAACATACTACAAGCATGACTAAGCAATGTAAACATACAACCCATATGATGACTAATGTTGCATCACTAAATAATTACTCATCCTATGGTAACAATAGAATCATGGTATTCAAATTATCAAGAAAGAAATTAATCAAACAGGTCATTAACTACCAATACAAAGGTTTGTAATAAAATAGTGATGCATGATAATTTAAAATAAAATAATACATGATAGATTTGAAATCTGGGTTCAACATGATCAAAGGACATGACTTGTCTTGACCTTGCTTAGTTAATAGCTCTTGATCATCAAATCTTGCTTCAGCTTCTTCGAAAGCGTGATCTAATAAAGGAGAAAACGAAATGAAACACAAAAAAATTCAAATAAACTTCAAAAAATTCAAAATAAAAACCAAAAGATAGAGCTCAATTTTGTATGAATTTAGGGAAAAATCGGGTCAATCGGAGCTAGAACGGAGGAGAACATGCTCTTGGAAAATATAATCTAAAGAAAAAGGCTGAAAATCCAGAAAAGCTGCTGTGCTGTGAACCTGGTGCATGGGATAGCTAGTCCACGGTGAACCTGGCTCATGGAACAGTGCACGGTGACTAGGCTGATGTCATGGGGCTAGTGCTGACATGGCAGACACATGGACACTAGGGCTGAGGTGGAAGCTGACTAGGCTTGTTGACTCGACTCAACGGCTCATGGGTCTATGGAACAATGCTTCTGACATGCGGGATCCACACATCAATGGCTTGCTGCACAGTGGATAGAGTTCGCCGAGGAGGCGAAGCGACGCATGGCGTGGGTGCAGGGTGAGATTGCGAGCGCGCAAATCGACGCGCGAGCGAGACGATGAGAGTAGTGGCGAGACGGGACAGCCGAGGAAGGAGACGGAGAGAGCGGCGACGAGGCTCACCAGCGAAAAAGAATGGTTGGCGAAGGCGGTCAGGTTGTGCGGCAGCGCTCGGTAGGGCTGAAAACGAAAACGGTAATTTTCGGTTACCGAAAATCGTTTTCGGGAAATTATCGATTTTTTCCCCTAAACGGAAACGGTGACGGTAACCGATAAAACGGAAACGAGAACGGTAAAAATATCCGATAACGAAAACGAAAATGATTTAGCCCTCTTCCGATCGTTTTCAAAAAATATCGTATTTAATCGGTAATTACCGTCGGTAATTACCGATCAGAGCACCCAGCCCAGGTAGCCAGGCCCATTAGCCTCTCCATTGGCCTGGCCCATTCCCGAGACGTCTCCGTGAGACGAGACCCACACCGCACCTCCTGGCTCCTCCAGAGTCCAGACCCACGGCTCCACCCATCCATCCGACCATCCGCATCTCGCCATCTCCAGCCGCCGGCACCGCCTCCATCCGGCCATCCCCACGCCTCCATCCGCATCTCCAGCCGCCGCCGCCTCCATCCCCACGCCTCCGTCCGCATCTCCAGCCGCCGCCACCGCCGCCTCCATCCCCACGCCTCTGTCCGCATCTCCAGCCGCCGCCTCCATCCCCACGCCTCCATCCGCATCTCCAGCCGCCGCCGCCTCCATCCCCACGCCTCCATCCGCATCTCCAGCCGCCGCCGCCTCCATCCCCACGCACGCCTCCATCCGCATCTCCAGCTGCCGCCGCCTCCATCCGCACGCACGCCTCCATCCGCATCTCCAGCCGCCGCCGCCGCCGGACAGGGACCGCCCGAGTCCGCAGGCACGGGGGGAGTGAAAGGCAAGCCAGAGGGCAGAGGCGGTCGGCGGCCACATCTGAGACGAAGATGGCGCCGACTGGAGATGCGGGTCAGCCGGCAGAGGCACCACTTCCTGTCGACCTCGCCGCCTCTCAAACCTCGGCAGCGACCACAGCTTCATCTGGTAAGCAGTGCGTGTCGGCGTGTGAAGAAATTCTCGATGGGCAGTGGACTGTGAGTGACTGAGTGTAGGTGATAAAGAAATTCTTGATGTTGATAGCACAACATGTATATTTGCTGATAAATTCTTAATTTTCTTTGTGTGGTCTCTTTTGAACTGCATCAGTAGATCCTACAAATGAGAAGATTGGGCTAGGACAAGAAATTCTTAATTTTCTTTGTGTGGGTTGCAATGGGCAGTTTTAGTGTAGAATGCTGTAAATATTCTCCAAATTTGCAATGAAGTGAATCAGGATGCTTTTCGCTGGATCCTGGATGGTTGTTGTGGTCTCCAAATATGCATTCAACCTTGTTTTGCTGTTTCCTTTTCTGTGAGTAACATGGTTGGATGTTTAGATTTTAGAAAATGGTAACTATGGGAATGCTCCTGGAATGTGAGTGCCTTTACCCACCAAATTAGTTCTGAACTTGGTGGTATATCAGCCAATTATGCTTGATTGTATCACATGGGGGAGATTTGTGTAGTTGCTCAATGCAAGATGGAGCTTTCAATATGGTTTGCTGACACTTCATTAATTCTATCTAAAACCAACTGTCCAGCTCGAATAGTCTGGCAATCCAGTTGGCAACTTGGCATGTCCACCAACTAGTACCATCATTGAGATTTTCCTGAATAAATGTCTTCCACAGAATGTAAAACTGGCTGTACCAGTTGATAGTTTACAGAATGTAAAACCGGTTGTACCAGTTGATAGTTTAACTGTTTAAATTTGGTAGTTTGGTATGATTACATCCCTGCAATCTGTATGACAACAAGCCATTTGCCCCTCTTTGCTGTGAGTAACATGAATCGGTATGTTCTATTGTTCTGTGAGTAACATTGTATTTCGGTACATACTAATAGGAGAACATTTGCACTTCATTTGTGATAGGATCCCATAAACGTGCAAGGCCAGCTGCAAGTGAAAATGCAAGCCAGAATGTTGGCATGTCTGCTTCTTCTGCAGCACCTGCATCAGCACCTTCATCTGAGAGAAGTTTAGTGCCAAGTGGTGGTACTGGTGGCACTGAAACAGATGGTGTTGATCCAATCGATGTGGATGCAGGCAGCGATGGCGAGGACAAAAATGAACCTGCCAGCAAGAGGGCCAAGAAGAGCACATCTGAAGTGTGGCAATACTTCACCAAGTACTGGGTAACAGTGAAGGTGAATGGCAAGGAGGAAAATCAGCTTTGGGCAAAGTGCAATGTCAAAGGTTGTGTAAACAAGACCAGCAAACACAGAGCTGAGAGCAGATTTGGAACAACTGGTTTGTGGACCCATCTCGCTAATTATCACAGCATCAAGAAAGGACAGCAACAGCTTACAACAAAAACTGATAAAGATACTGGCATCGCAGTTGTCCAACCTTACAAGTATGATCAAGAAGCTAGCTTGAGAAAGTTCTACGAGGCTATGATAGTTCATGAGTACCCTTTTAATATGGTTGAGCATGAATATTTCCAAGAGTGGGTCAAATCATTACGTCCACATTATCCTCTAAAGTCTCGTGTCACAGTTAGAAAGGAAATAATGGAATATTATTTGGCTGAAAAGGATAAGTTGTATGCATACTTCAAAACCGTTCAAAGTCGCTTTAGTGCAACTATGGATATGTGGACATCCAACCAGAATAAGGGTTATATGTGTGTTACTCTTCATTGGGTTGATGATGATTGGAAAATTCAGAAGAGGATTGTCAATTTCTTCCATGTTGAAGGGCGACATACTAGTGAGAGGTTGTCATATACACTTTCTTCTTGTCTTTTGAAGTGGTATGTGGAGAAAAAGATGTTCTCTCTAAGTTTGGATAATGCAGCGGCAAATGAAGTAGCGGTTAAGGATGTCATTGTAGAACTCAAGAGGCATAGTCCTTTAGTATGTGATGGGCTGTTTTTTCATGTGAGATGTGCCAATCACATCCTTAATTTGGTTGTTAGAGATGGTATGCGTGTGATTGGCTCTACAACTGAAAAGATTAGATCATTTGTAGTTGCTGTCAAGGGATCTACGGTACAGTGGGAGGAGTTCCTGAAGTGTGCTACTGAATGTGGGCTAGATACAAAGCCTTCTCTCTCACTTGATGTTTCTACGAGATGGAATTCTACATATCTCATGTTGAGGGATGCTCTTTATTACAAGCCTGCATTTGAGAGGCTTACTTCCATCGACCGCCGCAGGTATGAGTGCATTGCTCCTTCAAGTCAGGAATGGGAGAAGGCCCACATTCTGATTCCTTTCTTGAAAAAATTCTTTGACCTGACCGAGATATTTTTTGGTACTCTATATCCAACAGCAAACCTGTTTTTTAGAGGTTTTTGTGAGATTAAGTTATATCTATCTGATTCGTGCAATAGTAATGATGCCACTCTTTGCCAAATGGCAAATGCTATGAGTGTCAAGTTTGACAAGTACTGGAAGAAGTCAAATGTTGCCCTTGCTGTTGCAAATGTGCTTGATCCTAGGTTCAAGAGAAGAATTGTAGAATTTTACTTGAGAAAGTTATATAGAAATTCCTTCCAAGCTGAACTTGATAAATTCAATGGTGTTTTAAGGAACATGTTTCATTGTTATGTTTCTTCCGCACCTTCTTCCAAGAGTACAACACTTGTTTCATCAACTTCAGGTATAGATCAGTTTATGGATAGTGTGGATGATGAGCTTGATTCCTTCCTTTATGAAAGTGATGCATGTGGTAATGATGAAGGAATAAGTGAATTGGAGAGGTACTTAGCAGAACCACAATTGAAGGTTTCTAAAGCCAACCATAATACGTTTGATATTTTAGCATGGTGGAAAATCAGAAGGATGAATATCCTGTCCTCTCCCTGATTGCTCGTGATGTGTTGGCAATGCAAGTGTCAACAGTGGCTTCTGAATCTGCATTTAGTGCCCGTGGACGTGTCGTCGACCCATATCGAAGCAGCCTTGATCCTGACATGGTACAAGCACTTGTTTGCACTAAGAATTGGATAACTGGAGCTAAAAGAGGTAAAAGTGTAAACTGATATGTTGCTTTCTATTAACAATATCTTGATGTTCTTTTTACTCATGTAGCTGCCTTTTAATTTTCAGGTTCTAAGAATATTTCTTCTTTGCCTAACGATCTTGAGGTTCTTGAAGCCATTAAGAACAGTCTGCTTATTGGGGTATAATTATATTGATATGTATTGCAGTAGCATGTAATTCATTTGAAGTACTAACACGTTATTTCCATTGCAATTTGTAGGATGAATTTTCAGAAATGGGTGGTGATTATGTGCTTGGAGATGATGATGACATGCCGGAGGTTCAGCTATAAGAAGCATGGTTCCGCTTCGTTCTTGATATGCCTATGATATTCTTGGTAGTACCGTAGTAGTAGTTTCTTTAAGTATTATGCAATGAAAGGAAGGACCTTTTGTGGTAGTATGAGTTCGCTATTCATGTGATGGATGGGATCGAACTGAAGTGTTGAACTGTTGAAGTATGCCTGCTTCATTTAGTTGAGAATTTGTGATATGATGATATGAGTTCATGGCTTAGAATTGATTATGGTTGCATGTTTTGGCTTCCTTAGATGTGGAGAATATCGTATTTTAGCTATCGCTTTCATGATTTTCGATCGTTATCGATGCACTTTTGATCGAATAGTTTCGTTTCCGAATTTACCGGAATATCGATGTCATTCTCGTTTCCGACAATATCGTATCGATTTCGTTTTCGAAAAAATAACGTGAAACTGAAAGTGATTTGACCTCCTACCGATCGTTTCCGACCGTTTTCAGCCCTAGCGCTCGGCAAAGAAGTCGGCCGCGATGACGACCGACGGCGGGGACGACGATGACCGGAACTATAGATAACAGCGAGAATGACGGCGAACTCGACGACGCATGGGTTAGCGGCTCTCGGCGAAGGCAACTGCGGGGTGTGGAGGACGAGGGGGACGATGCGACTTATGTAGGCGCGGACGTCGAGAGTGACTCGGAGATGGCAGCGGAGTCCAGGGCGGCGACAACGTGGACCTCGGAGCGAACACGGCGAAAGACCGAAACGGAGACGAAGAACAGTGCATGCACTGCTAGATTTCTGGCACGTGGCTGGGAAAGTATCGAACGGCTGATGTTAGACTGCACAGATACATAGTGCTCGGTCAACCGGTTGCCTGACATGTGTCCTAGGGAGAGATCCAAAGGACAGTGTGAAGCACGGCTGGATGGACGACACGAGGCAAGAGGAAGATCGAACAGCTGAGGTTAGGTGGGCCAAGGAATAGTAATGGGCTCGGCCCATTACTGTTTTAGGATTTTTGAGGATTTTCTAATTTTAGAAATTCAAATAAAACTATTTGAGCTTTAGAAAATAGCAAATAACTCTGGAAAAAAACAAGAAAATTCCAGAAAAAATCCTTGAGACACAAGGAACTCAAATAAAATGCTTTCACCAAATGTTAATGTTTAATTTAATCATGTTAAATCCTTTTAATTAATGAAAATTCATTTTAAGCTTTAATTGATTCCAGAAAAATCCAACTGGTAAATTTTATTTTAAAAACTTCAAAAAGACTCTAAAAATCAAAATGTTACAATAAGGTTCATCAAGAAATGAGCTTAACTAGACCTTCCGATACAAAGAGCAATTATGCAACTTGAGCAAGCATGATGAATGTGTATATGAGGGTTCAAGGAATGTGGGACGCGATTGTGGATGACAATGTCGATCTGCGCAAGGATCAGATGGCCTTGGCGGCCATCTACGAGGGCATCCCGAAGGAAATATTTTTCCTACTGGCCGAAAAGGAGACAACCAAAGCTATGTAGAAAGCATTGAAGATGGTGCATCTTGGTGCCGATCATGTGAATGAGGTAAAGGTATAGACTCTCAAAGTTGACTTCGAGGGGCTACACATGAAAGAGATTGAGTCAGTCGACGATTTCGTCATGCAGTTGATGGCAATCATCAACAAAATCCAAGGGCTCAGCAAGAAGGTAGAGGAGGTGTATGCTATGAAGAGATTCCTTTGAGCAATTTGGAAACTTGAAGACGATGACTGTGGAGGAGGTCATCTGACGCTTGAAGGCACATGAGGAGCCGCTGGCTAGTTGCGGCAATGTCGGTGAGGACCACACCGAGTGGGAGGCCTAATTGTCGAAGCGAGAAGCGGAGAAGGCGAGAGCTCCTCTGGTAGTGTGTATTCGTGTGTCTATCTCGCGTATGTGATCCGATCGAACATGACTGACCAATAAGAGGTCACTCTTCGACATG
Source organism: Dendrocalamus latiflorus (assembly GCA_017311315.1). Lineage (NCBI taxonomy): Eukaryota > Viridiplantae > Streptophyta > Magnoliopsida > Poales > Poaceae > Dendrocalamus > Dendrocalamus latiflorus. The sequence goes on from CM029623.1 coordinate 10,930,662, forward strand.
TACGCACACACTGTTGTGTTTAGTCGAGAACGTATGTACACAAGAATTTTTCGACATGTACGTACACACTGTTGTGTTTAGTCGAGAACGTATGTACACGCATGACCAATATAACGGTGGTAAAACACGTACGCGCAATTTTGCGACACGCATTCTTGAGCATCACGGCAGTAGTCCCATCTAGAGGTGGAAAGTGGCTGTAAATTATCCGTATTATATAGTTATCGTACTCAATGCAATACAAATATGGTATAGATTTTTCCATCCGATTAACATTTTCTATCCTATTCGTATTCGTATTCAAATTTGCATAAAAAATATAGATGCGAATATGGTATAAACTTTTACCATCCAAAATGCTATTTTATTTGGACATCCATATTCGACAAAACAAATATGCATATTTTATTACAATACAACTAATTAGTTGGACAAGTTTTGTTAATTAAACATGAATTCATGTTTCTTTATGTGAAGTAAATGAATTAGAATGATTAAGCATGATTGTATAAGGATAAAAATATTATTAGGCCCCGTTTGGCACAGCTCAGCTTCACTAGTGAAGCTGTTTTTTTTGTTTCAGCTTCACGAGCAGCTTCACCGATGAAGCTAAATCTGTTTTGGAAAACTGTTTGGCAAAACAGCTTCACCAACAGCTTCATGCATGGCTGAGAGAGGGCAATTGTCCAAGATGCCCCTGTCTACCTGACTTGTTCTAACATTTGGAGTTGTATGTTTGTATATGGTCATATGAATTAAAAAATAATATATTTGAATGAGTATGAATTAAACAATTAAAATAAAAAAAATAAAATCATTAGGAAGCAATATTAGTGCCTTGTTTATGTTTCGTAGTCACGATGCTTTAACAAATGGACTAGTGGCAAATGCATGTAATTTTGGTGAACCAGAGGGGCAGTGGGTTCCTAGGACTGCGGGCCAGAGGGAGAGAGCTGTGAAAAGCTACTTTTTTCAGCTTCACCTCTCCCCATTCCTTTGTGAGAGCACAAAAAAAAGAGCTTCACTCATGAAGCTGTTTGCAAAAAGGGTGTTTGGCAAAAAAACAGCTCACAACAGCTCATGAAGCTGTTGGTGAAGCTGTGCCAAACAGGGCCTTAATGTCTTCATACTATATAAAGTATGAGGATATCTAGATCCGGCCGAATTGAGTAGATATTTGATTCGAATTCATATCCGACATTTGTCCGGTTCGTATTCGTATCCGACGTTTGTTCGATTCGTATTCGAATCTGAAAAAAAATATAGACACGAATATGATTTGAGTACTATCCGATCCATATTTGATATATTTTCACCCCTAGTCCCATCGCACTCTAGGAGTACGTACATATGCACGAACGTATACGGCACGGTACGTACTTACGGCACGTTTTTGCACTACTAGTCTACTACTTGCATACTTACGTTCTAGCAAATCTTTTTCTTTGTCTTGACCTGACGTATTTGGGTATGTATAGCATTAGTTAACTCCGTGTAACATGCTGGTTTTCAGTGCATTTCTAAATTTTTTAAAATAAAATTAACTATTTGGATTTTTTAATTAATTAAAGCTTAAGTTGAATTTTTAGAAATTAAAAAGATTTAATGTGAATAAAATAAACTTCAATTAATTCAAAATATGTTTTATTTGAGTTCCTTGTATTGCAAGGAATTTTTCTGTATTTTATTGGATTTTTTGAAGTTTATTCACTATTTATTGGAGCTTAATTGAGTTTATTCCTTTATCAGAAAATCAGATAACCCTAGTAATTCCAAAAATTTTATTGGGCTGAAATTTCTTTTTGCTTCGGCCGGTCCAATTTCCTTCCATTGGCCCACTTCCTTTTATAGTCCAACCCTCTTTCCTGCATGGCCCGCCTCCTTCTTTTCGCTCCGCAGCCCAACTCCATAGGCCTAACTTCCCCTCCACACAACGCAGCCCAGCCACACAGCCCAGCCCAGCCTACCCGCGCTCGCCATGTGTTGGCCCAGCCGCTGCCACGTGCCAACATCCTATGTCTCCTCTACGCGCTATCGCTGCCAACGGGTCCCTCCTGTCATTGGCCCCTGTTCATCATCTCCCTCCGAGAGTCTTCTTCTTCCTCGTGTACCTGACCAAAACACTGTAGCACCACCATGACCGTTCTGGATGCACCGCCATCCCCACCTCCGACTTGTCCTCAAAGTGCCATATATACCCTGCCCCGTGCCCCGAGTTCACACACCCCACGTCGCCTCAACTTCCTCGCGCTAGCGCTATCTATGCCTTCATCTTGCCGTCTCGCCAAAGCTCACTGGAGTTCGCATCGCTCCGTCGAGGCCATTAGACTTCATCGCCTTCGCCTATCGTCGCTGTCCAGCTGCTGCCGTCGAGCTGTGTCACTTCGTCGTGCCATGCAACTGCCTAGCAACTAAGCTGCTGTCGCGTTGCTTCATTTCTACCACTGTTGATGTCAGCACCGATGTCAGCAAGCAGGGGCGGACCCAGGATAAAATCTGAGAGGGGGCACACCGCACAACAATACACATAGTATGCTGAATTGTTCTCATTCATAATTTTAGCATGAGTGAGGGCCTTTTAGTTGGGCTGAGTGGGGGCACTAGCATTAAATCTTGGGCTATATACCTGAGTTCCTGCGAATTGAGTGGCGGCCTGGGCCCTCACTCCCCCCTCTTTGGGTCCGCCCCTGTCAGCAAGGTGATGTCAGCACTAGGTAGCCCTGCCATGTCGCGGCCATATCATCTAACATGCAGGGCCGTCTCCAGAAATTTGGGGCCCCAGGGCGAATTGCAAAATGAGGCCCTCAATTTTTAAAAAAATATTGGTCTAATATAACTAAGGCATACTATCGCACAATCATGTAAGATGTAACTTCAATATGTATTACTCCATACAAGATTTGAAAATATATCAAATATTAAGACCAAAAATATATAGTACTGACCTCATGTTCTACTAAAAAGCATCATACATCTTGTATTTCTTGAAATAAAATCTCCAATTATATCTTCATAATTAACCAGCCTCTACTCCAAAGTCCAACCACAGTATATACGTTAATTTCCTACGTGCGATTGTGCGAAAATAGTTTCTACTTTCTAGCTAGTTACGTACGTACCGGAGGTCTCCTGGGAAGTTTGCGCCAGGACTTGCGCTCGCTTGCGTCGCCCGTGTCGCCGAAGGACGGGAACGCGCCGGCCGCGGCGACGAAGGCGTTGTATGAACCACTGATGCTAGCGGCACCACCGTCGTCAGTTCGTCACCACATCAGCGGCCGCAGAATTGAAGAAACCCTAGCAGGCACGCCATGCGGCATGCGCATCGGTAGGAGCCGCAGGAGTCAGGACCGGGACCGGCTGTAGCATGTACATAATACGTATACGTATTGGTTTGGGGGCCCACCAATTTGGGGGCCCTGTGCCGTCGCTCAGCAAGCACGCCCTCGTCAACGGGCCTGCTAACATGTCAACACCACCTCACCAGATCATGCTCACGTGTCATCCCGGTCATTGCCACATTAGCCCTAGCTCTTAACTGGTGCGCCGAGTCTACGGTGGACTAGTACTATTCTGTGGACATGGTCTATGGATCAATGGCCCACTTGTCAGCATAACAACCTTTTTCTAGAATTAATTTTATTTTGGAAAATACAAAAATATGTAGGTCCCAATTGTCAGCTCTAGATTTCTCTTTTCTCTGTTATTTTCCAGAATTTCTCAGTCGATCGATCTTCTAAGAGTCCGTTCTCTTCCTTTCGAACTACGATTGATCTAATTCTTCTCTCTAAATTCATCAAAAATTGAGCTATGTCTTGTGGTTCTAGTTTTATTGTTTTTGAATTTTATTTGAATTTATTTGTGTTTTATTCGTTTTTTCTCTCATTAAATAACGTCTTCGAAGGAGTAGAAATAGGACCTAAAGTTCAAAAGTGGTAACTGAGTAAAACCAAGGCAACCTATGACCTTTGATCATATTGAACCTATTATTTTAAATATACTAGTTGAATGCCCGTGCGTTGCTACAGATTTTTAAAATTTGTCATACTACATATTTTAAAACTCACAGGTGGTAAAAATTTTTAGAATATGCATATAAACATGTTCTAAAAGTTTTTAAATCCGACAAGTAAGTCGGAAGTCGTCGATCACACCTCGTGGTCATAAGTCGGAAGACATCAACCACATGTTGTGGTCATAGGTCGGGAGCCCTCGAGAACACCTCGTCGTCGTAGGTCGGAAGCCATCGACCATTGCGCGTGATAGTAGGTCGGGAGCGATCGACCATCACTAATGGTCGTAAGTTGGTAGTGGTCGACAATTGATCGTGGTCCTAAATCAGGAACTTTCGACAATGGCTTGTGGTCGTACGTCGGAAGCCGACGACCATTGTTTGTGGTCGTAAGTCAAAAGCCATCGAGGACACCTCGTGGTAGTAAATCAGAATACATCGACCAGTGCTTGTGGTCGTAAGTCGAAAGAGATCGATCACACCTCGTGGTCATAAGTCTGAAGCCGTCGATCACACCTCATGGTCGTAAGTTAGAAGCCGTTGACCATCGTGTGTGATCGTAGGTTGGGAGCGGTTGACCATCGCTAGTGGTCGTACGTTGGCAGGCCTTTGATGTGCTTGTGCCCTTTCGCGACCACACCTCGTGGTTGTAAGTCGGAACACATCGACCAGTGCTCGTGGTCATAAATCGGAAGCCCTCGATCACACCTCAAGGTCGTAAGTTAGAAGTCGTTGACCATCGCGCATGATCGTAGGTTGGGAGAAGTCAACCATCGCTGGTGGTCGTATGTTGGCAGGCCTCTGGTGCGCTTATGCCCTGTCGCCCGACTACCAGTGCCAGCCTGCTCAGCCTGCCCGACCTGCTCTTCCCCAACTTCGACCACGGCCCTTCGACGTCGACCACAACCCCCTTCGACCACGACCCCCTTCGACCATGGCCCCCTTCGACCATGGCCCCGACTTCGACCACGGCGTCGACTTCGACCACAGCCCCCGACTTTGACCACTGCCCCCTTCAACTTCGACTACTGCCCTCTTCAACCATTGTCCCCTTCGACCATGACCCTTCGACGATGACCACTTCCCCTTCGACCATGGCCCCCCTTCGACCACGGCTTCGATTTCGACCACGGATCTTCAACTTCAACCAGCGCCCGTGATCGTAAGTCGAAAGACATCAACCACACCTTGTGGTCGTAAGTCAGAACACATCAACCAATGCTTGTGGTCATAAATTGGAAGCTGTCGATCACACCTCATGGCCAAATGCAAGTTACAATCCATAGGGAGTACGAGATCTTGTGGGTCTTACCACCAAGGGTGGGGAGCTCGATCTCGGGGGTGACCTGGGGGTAGGCGACGGGGATGTCCAACTGGAGGGGAAACTCGTAGTGGCAGAGGTTATGGACGAACCAGCAGGAGCCCTTCGGGTTGGCGCTATGACCACGACCACAACCGCTACAACCACGTCCACGGGCGCTACAACTACGACCATGACCGCGACTTCGAGCACTGCCCCCTTCGACTTCAAGCACTGCCCTCTTCGACTTTGACCACTGCCTCCTTCAACCACTGTCCCATTCGACCACGGCCTTTCAACGTCGACCACTTCCCTCTCTAACCATGGCTTTGACAATGACTACGGATCTTTGACTTTGACCATTGCCCTCCTCGACCACTGTCCCCTGCGACCACAGCCCTTGAACGACCACGGCCCCCTTCGACCACAGCCCTCTTCGACCACTGTCCCCTTCGTCGTCGACCACTTCCCCTTCTGACTATGGTCCCCCTTTGACCACGGATTCAACTTTGACCACAGATCTTCAACGTCGACCACTGCCATCTTCAATCACTGTCCCCTTCGACCATGGCCCTTCAACGTCAACCACTTCCTCCTTCAACCACCGTCCCCTTAGACCACGACCCTTTGACGTCGACTACGGCTTTGACTTTGACCATTGTCCCCTTCAACCATGGCCCCCTTTGACGTCGACCACTTCCCCTTTTGACCACCGCCCCCTTTGACCACAGATCTTCGACTTCGGCCACGACCCTTCAACCATGGCCCCCTTCGACCATGGCCTCGACATCGACCACGGCCCTTCGACTTCGACCACTACCCCCTTCAACCACTGGCCCCTTCGATCACGGCTTGGACTTTGACCATGACCCTTCGACTTCAACCACTGTCCCCTTCGACCACGGTTTAGACTTCGACTATGACCCTTTGACTTCAATCACAACCCTTTGACTTTGACCACGGATCGATTTCATCCATGGCCCTTCGACTTCGACCACTGCTCCCTTCGACCACTGTCCTCTTGGCCATGGTTGGACTTTGACCGTGACCCTTCAACTTTGACCACGGCCTGACTTCGACCATGGCCCTTCGACTTCGACCACCGCCCCTTCAACCACAGCTTCGACTTCGACCACTGATCTTCGACTTTGGCCACGGCTCCATTCGACCACAGCTTCGACTTTGACCATGGCCCCTCGACTTTGGCCACGGCCCCCTTTAACCACGGCACCAACTTCGACAACCAACTTGGGAGACCAACATCACTAGACAGCACGATGGGCTCCGAGCAAAGAGCGGGAGGAGGTAGAGAGACTCACCGGGTGAGCGACCGCTGGGCGGTGGCGGCGGGGGGAGAGACACATGGGCAGGCATAGGAAGAGGAGGCTGCCGCCGCCATCATCGAGCGCCCTTCTCTCTGATCCATCGGCCACTGTCGCCGAGCGCCCTTCTCTCTGATCCACCGACCATAGACGCCGAGCGTCATGCCGCTGGTTGGAGGGCAATGGGAAATGGAATTGGTGGTGATGCCGACGAGAAGGAGGTGCGGCACGAGGGTTCGAGGGAGAGGAGGCAGAAGTTGCGGGAGATAGAGGTGGGGAGGCGGCGGTGGGCAGATGGGAAGAGGAGGCGGTGGGCGAATGCATTGGGGAGGCGGTGACGGGGAGATGCGGTGCTCTGGGGAAAGTTGGGGGACTGCGACCAGACGTTACCGCGTGGGGAAGGAATTGGTGGCGACGCCGAGGAGGAGGAGGCGTGGCACGAGGGTTCAGGGGAGAGGAGGTGGAGGTGGGGAGGCGGCGACGGGCAGATGGGGGAGAGGATGCGTTGGGCGAATGCGTTGGGAAAGCAACGACGGGGGATATGGCGCTGCTGGGGGAAGTTAGGGGACTACGACCAGACGTTGCCACGCGGGGAAGGAATTGGTGGCGATACTGAGGAGGAGAAGGCACGGCACAAGGGTTCGGGGGAGAGAAGAAGGCGACGGTCGCAAGAGGTGGAGTGGTTGCAGGAGGCGGAGGATGCGAGGGAAGAGAAGAGGAGCGCGGTCCATGCGTCGGCCCAACCTTTTCTATAAGGAGCGGAACAACTACCTACATGCGAATTTGGACGGTTAATCTTTGTATCCAACGACCACCAACTCACATTTTTAAGTAGTAGAGATTTATTATTATTTTATTTTAAATTATCATGTATTGCTAATTTAATATAAACCCTTATACTTGGTAATTATCAACCAATTTGATTAATTTCCACCTTGATAATTTGAATGCCATAATTGCATTATCACCATAGGGTGGGCAACTATCTAGTGATGCAATACTAATATCCACTTGGGTTGTACGTCTAGCATGCTTAGACATGCTTATTGTCACATTGGGCTCATCATTACATATTGATCAATTAATTAATTTTGACTTAATAAGATATTGAATCATGGTTGTAGCAACAGTTATAAAATTTGTGTACCATGACATAAATGTGTCATTGGTCTTGGTTAAACCAAAATGGTTTTCACTCGGACGAGTGATCATACAATAAAGTGGGTGCTGTTAACATATTGGGATGTGGATACTTCGCCTAGATAATGTCTAAGAACTTAACTTTGTGTGCCATTGATCTGAACCTTACTATGCAACTACATGTCTAGTATGAGATAGACCTGACTAACTAATTTATGATATTTCAACTTTGGTTCCGCCATTGAGATCAATGTGGGCGTGATCGCAACCATTGTCTTATATTGGCACAAGAGAGGGCTTTTACCAACTAGGTCGAAGCCTACTCAACAGCGAAATCTTAGCACACGGAATTGGGTTAAGGTTGAGCATTGTAAATGCCTTGTGATAATAGCTTAATTGCACACTGTTGAAAGTGTGTCAGATAGACATTGTAAGTTAATTATCTCTTGTGGGTAAAGTTATGCAACCTCTACAGAGTGTAAAACTATTTGAATAACCATGTCTCCAGTCATGGACAATACTCAATGATTTAACATGAGGGGTAGAATTTCATAAAACCTTGGTTAGGTTTATTGGGAAGTGAATGGCAGTTCACTTATGGTTTACTCAATTCCTTTGATTTATTTACTTATTATTCATTTTCAAAGTACGCTTTTAAATAATTTATTGTATTTACTCTAAATTATTATTTTTTGCAAGATAACCATTCAGCCATTTTTTGATAAGTCTTGCATCAGTATATATTGTATCTTGTTACAAACGACTTACTGAGTACTCTATGTACTCACGGTTATATCCATTGTTACTTATTTACTGAAGAAGAACTATATCAGACAGAAGTATTTCAAGGAAGATTCTTCGATGGCTTCACAGATTAGGACTTTGCTCCCTATTCGATTGCCTGTGGGCGTGTTGAATGGCCACCATATTTATCTTTATTTTTCGCCACTAGTTTTTATTAAGCCATTTAAGCTATTATTTGTAAGTTTATTCATAAGGTCGTTACTCTAATAATTAATAATATTTACGTCTTTCATAGTTAATTGTGATCATGATCGATATTTATTTATATTTCTACTGTATGCACTAACATGATCCTAAACTAATATAAAATACATACAAGAGTCCGAATTTACATATTTAAATACCGCCACTTTTGATTCATCGATGGTTCCAACGCCTTACATATCTGATCACAAGTGACGTCAGTACGTAACAGTGAAACTACCTGTCGTTTTGCACGTGTCCAAATGTTCGGTTCATTCTCCGACGAATTAAGCCTATAGATATTGCAGATAACTAAAATTTATCAACGGCTAATGGCCAGAGCGGACGGTGATGACTTTTAACTACCACATCTTTTGGGACATGTATGATGGATTTACATAAGATGTTTATAAAAGGTGCCGCTTAGAATTTTTTTATAAGTCGGAAGAGTGGAGGAGAGAGCAGCCGTCCTTTGGTGAAGAGGCGATCTGAGGTGCGAGAAAATAGGAATCGATGGATCAATCTGTGTTGTATGGAGTTCGTGCGCCCTCGCCGAAGGGCCCCCCCAAAAAAAATCTATTATGCAACAGTGGCACAAACCAATTTGTGTCACGGGCCAACCGGGTGGTGACACATGGCAGACAAGAAATAAAAATTTATTTTTTTACTGTTTTGTACTGTAGCAAATCAATAAAAAAATTTACTGTTTTGCTACAGTAGAAAAACAGTAAAAAAATTTACTGATTTGCTACAGTACAAAACAGTAAAAAAAATATTAATTTTTTAATACTTGCTGCCACGTGTCGGCGCCCGATTGGCCCGTGATACAAACTGGTTTGTGCCCCTGTTGCACAATAGAATTTTCTCCCCCCCCCCCCCCCGCAATATTTCATTCCCTGCCAACCCTATTTGAGTAACCTTATTATGTAATATTTTTCTTCTGTTAATAGACAATTTCCATATGTACTTGTTCCTTGCAAAATTTTGTTTCATATGATTGTGTTCATCATGTTTTATATATTTCACTCATAATCAATTTTTAACATTTTTTGTACTAAAGGAAAATACAGAAAGTATAGGAGCCAATCATGCTTCTAAGAAAAAGAGGACATATGCAATTCTCTCTTTGCCCAATATGTGTGTGAACTAATCCCTTATACTAATATTTTTCTTGTGTAGTATGTCCACAGTATGATTCACGCAAGTCTGTTCATGTTGCGGCAAAGAAGCAACACACGATAGACCACAAAGAAATAGGTGGGTTCTTTTGGCGGTGGATGTACTTTTTGGCTTATGCTTTTTTAATTCTGGCTATTCACGAGAGATAGTACGCATAAAGAAATAGTCGTATGCGATTTTAGTTAGTATAGCTGAACTCGGTATAGCGTCTACTATAATCGACTTATAGACTCCGCTTTAAAAAGACACATAGTTTAAAAACTAATTACTTGTAACACCCCAGCCAAACAATGACCTGGAATGCTACTAAACTAACAACATATTAAAGAAGAACCTATATTCACCTTACAAAATTTCAGCAGAACCTCCTTTGTTTAATGAGTAAATCAAAGGTTTCAACATGTATAAACAAATGATCTGAATAATAGAAAACATTAAATATCCAATTCTAAACAAACTGAATTATGTTTGCCATCACAATCTCAACCACAATACTTAAATAAGAACGTAAACAATGTAATAGTTCTAAACCTTTATTACATTCTAAACATGGTGATCTTTAATCAGTTACCACTTAAGCTATTCAACCAATAATGATTAAGGTTCTTTATTTCTTCCAAGGTGAATGGACCGTGCAAGTGCAACAAAGCTAGTCCATCTCTATCCCATGCATGCCGGTCTCATGTAGGTACCTAAAAAAACAAACAACAACCACAACAACAAACAAGTGTGAGTCCAACGACTCAGCAAATATAAATAGTGGCAACGAGAGTAAAAGTGAACATCACTTCACAAATTCATCCATCAATCATATGAATAAACATGCTATGCACTATGATCAAAAATCTCTTTATCTCTTCTCTTGCGCATTTTACCGGTAATGCGGAGTGTGCATCCGTCAATGCACACCCATGCCTGTACCCTCTGGTACATGAACCAATTGCCCATACTCCACAAGTATGGAGACCTTTAGCCCGTCATGACAACAACATGTCGGGGACCTCGGCGCTTGGTCATCTCGTGACCAAGACTTCAATAAATCAGCATGATGCACAAAGGTGAATATCTCAACAAATAAAACTTGCATTCACAACAACTATGCATCATAAATTCTCAGGAACTCTTTCAATTGCAATCTACCATAAACAATATCAACATATCATTATCATGATCAAGATCACATATTCTCAAAGCATGGAACAACCATCTTCATAGCAACAATCATCAACAATCCACACTATAAAATTTAAACCATCATTATACTTGCCTTAACCACGAGAAAATGGGGAATGATCAGAAGGCGCGGCCCCTGGAATCCTTCCTCCTCCTGAATAATAATTATAATGATTGCTAAGACAACAGCAGCAAGTTTTTAGATTAAATAAAAGCACCCCAAACTAACTCAACGTGTTTAGCTTGAACCAAAACCCCAAATCCTTTCGGCATCCTGTCCCCCTCCACGGACAGCCAACTTCAACAATTCATATCTATTGGTACAGAAATCCGAATGGGGCGTTCTCAGACTTTCTGGAAAGATAATTAAATTATCTAACTAAACCTAGTTGGTGAGCCTTTCTGATTCGGCCATATTCTACCCGCACCAACTGGTTTTCTTAAAACGTCAAATTCTCGTCAGGCTCTCTGGACCGAGCACTAAAAATACCATAACTTTCTGTACGAGTGTTCGAATCACAATTTGTTGGACTTCCTGGAAAGCTAAGACAATTACCTACAACTTTGATTATACTGAGGTTCTCTAATTCTCCCAATTTCTAATCGCAAAACTCGATCTCCCAAAACCTGGCGGAAAACCCACCGATCCGCAGAACAGTTCCGCTAATAAAATCATAACTTCTGCTACAGAGATCCAAATGACGCGTTCTAGCACTTCATGGAAAGATAATGACATCCTCTACAACTCTCTAGGCAAAGTCCAGACCTAAATCCCCACGAATCTTTCCCAAAACAGCCGACTAACCCGATCTGTTCTAGCAGTCCAGAACACCGACATTGATTACGCAATAGAATATACATCTATTAGGGGAAGAACAGGGATTACCCTTGGCGAATCGCTGTAGAAATACCACGTACACTCCACGAATTCCTCATCTCCTTCTTTTCCTCTTTCCCCTTCTTCTTCTTCCCTTCCTCCGAACCCAATCGCCTAGCTGCGCCTTAATCCTTTCCCCCGATCATTCGGCAACAATTGGAGGTCTTGATCACCGGCAATGGAGGAGAGGGGAGGAGGAGTCGCTGCTCGACGGCGCGAGGCAGAGGGGAGGGGGCGCACAAGTGGAGAGGGGGGGGTGGCGGCTAGGGTTAGAGGGGAGGTGGCGCCTCCCCCCTTAGGCCGAAATCCACCTGGGCCAAAGCCCAGGCCCAGGTTGCAATAAAAATTCAGAAATTCCCCCCTAAAACTGATATTTTACTTTTCCCTTTAAGGTCCTTCTCCCCGATTAATTGATTAACGGTCGAAACTCTTCCGGGATATTACATTACTGTAGCAAAAAATGAAAAACAAAAGCCCAAAAGAACCCATCCATAATTTTGTGTTGATCAACAATTTTCCATGTTTCATGCAATTATGGGGTTCTATATAGACAACTAAAAAGACAAATCATCGTAGATGTCTTTAATGCTGTCAGCGGATGACATGGAAGGTATTGTAGACATTACTTGTCTATACCACTATACATGCTTTTATTCTATATGACTATGATTTTAGTACAATTGACTTTTTCTAAACATCATAGGTCAAATTTACGATGGACTAATCTAAGCGAAGATGTAGTTTTTTTTTAACAAGAAGAAGTAGTAAACATGTGGATATCAACGGCGACTCCAACGAGGTTCTCGGTTCTGTTTATGTTTTTGAGGTTGATTGGTGGCCCACCAAACCATAGGTTTTACCGTGTGTATTGTTGTAGTAACAAGAACCGATGTCCACCTTATCTCCGTCCAAAAGTAGGTATCCACCGTAGCCCTCCTAGCTCCGGTTGGGATGCCATGCTGCTGCCTAAGCTCGTCATCGACGGTTGGTTGGCATTCGGCAAGAAGAAGAATAACTTAAGAGTGAAGAAGCTTTGTAGAGTGAGTGAGTTGGGCACTTGGGCTTGTAGCCTTCAGTTCATGCCTTGAATCTATGTTGGGTCAAGTGGCCAACCATGCAACACAAAACATTACACACCAGCAAGCAAACTAGCAAAGCCCACCACCAAATAATGAAGCCCACATATGGCAAAGCAATTAAGCAAATGAACTAGAACCAATTATATAGGCACTTCGGTCGCAACTAGCAATTAAATCAAAGTTCCTTGCTTGGCTTCTATGTGGGTGTGGCATTGGCGAGTGCTGGGAGGCGGCAAGTGGCTTGGAGGCGGGCACCTAAAGCAGGTGGTGCCGTAGTGGGCCGGTCGGAGTGGGGTGCCTAGGCTGACCAAGCACCCAGGCGGCACCAGATCTGGAAAGGGAGAGCTCCACCCCGCCAATTGCGCAGGAGAGGGGATCTATGTCATCTCACTACAATAAAAAAAAGGCTATATTGGACATCTCATCATAGATATTTTCCTTGAACCGTTTGTATTATAATTTTCACAGATGATTTTACAAGTGTGACCCGTGTACCATCTGTGATATCCTACTATCACAGACAGTTCTTGTTAATAAATATCTATGATATTTTATAGACAGTTATTAATATGAACTGTCTGCGATAATTGCAAACATCACAGACGATTTTTAATTAGAACCGTATGTAATAGTTCACAGATGGTCATTAATATCAATCGTCTGTGGTAGTTGTGTATCATAGATGTCTTATGGTTGGAACTGTCTGTGATATGCTTCGTCTCCCCGATGTGCCTTCAATCGTTTTGGCTCCCAAATGCATCTCTTCATCTCACAAGCCGGATGTATTTCTTGTTGTATAAAAATGATCATCCACCACTATAGATTAATCCTGTACTAGCGCCTCGTCGGCCGGCTATCTTCGTTGTCTCTCAAGCATAAATAAATCGCTCCCTATTCTTCCTTGTCGCCGGTATTGATGGCCAACCTGTCTATCCTAGACAAGCACCTCGTCGGTCGTACGTTGGCGGATGCTGCGGAAGGACACTATGCCAACAGTGTCCTCTCTCCTATATGCGAGGATTTGCCAATGTAGTTGAGGCCACCTTCTGCCGTCTTAACATCCTCCTCGGTTGGTCTCCCACTTTTGGTGAGCTATCCTCGCCATCGACGTGGTCCTCCACAATGATGTTGCATATCTCCAAGAGGCTTGCCGTCGCTTGGAGTGCTTAGTCGAGATGGCGGGCGACCGAGTCAACCTTGCCGAGACCCCTCAAGAAAGGGAAGAGAGCCTATGGACTCAATTCAACTTGATTGTTTAGTCAGAGGGTGTTTAGGAGACACTCGAACGAGCGTATCAGTGGGTTGACACATTTCAGGCTTTGTTCGCTAATGATCCCAAACCATCCGATGCCAACCACATCGCCCATGAAGTTTTGAAGACAGAGATTGCATGCTACCTCCACCACTAGAAAAAACATCAAAGCAGTAGGTTCATACTTTTTTGTTATCTTTTGTAAGAAACAACTGGCCATGCTGTTTGGGAGCCATATATATGTAAAACCAAGCAGTTGAATTTGTATTTACTCTCTTTTATATACGTAAACGATCTCAGTATAACAACATGATGGCATTACTGACCGGTAAAAAAAGCAGCTAAGTAATACATATTTACTCCTAAGTCATTATTGAAGCAACTAAGTAAAGCATCTCGATACAAGCATAAGAATGACTCCGATGACGGCAAGGGCATCGAGGTGAAGCAAGGATCTCCTACTAAGATGTTGTGGTATTTGCCTGTAATTGCCCGTTTGAAGCATTTATTTGCGAACCAAAAGGATAAAAGATTGCTGGCTAGGAGGTCCATTATGAATGGAAGTATTAGGCTGGCTGGCTATCGTAACATTAATAATCTAATTTGGTACTAGTTTGTTACATGCGTGGCGTAGATGCACCGAAGTTGGATGTACACTGAGAACCGTATGAATGAAGAGTACATTAATAATGTGTCTGCTTTTAAAAGAGCGACTGAGTGGGATATGTTAAGAAGGGAATAGAATATATATACTATCCATGCATTGATTATGATAATCTGAAGATGTTTACCAACTCATCGCAAATTGAAGCTCACTTGATTCGAAGGGAATTCAAAAAGGAGTATAGATGTTGGACCAGTCACAGTGAAGAGAAAAATATTATACAAGAAGGTAATTATAACATTGTTAAGGAAGACAACGATATACCGATTGTGGACAGTGCTTTCGAGGATAGGTCACATGATGACAATCTAGATCAGATGCTATGCGATGCAGAAGGGAACTATAGTGAGAGAGATTGGTAAATTCAAGGGCTTGATAGAGGACTCGAAGAAACCTTTATTCCCGAGCTGCAAGCCACAATACACAATATTGTCATCTGTTCTTGAACTACTAAAATTGAAGGTAAGTAATGGTTGGTTCGACAAGACTTTCACGGCATTGTTAGGTCTCCTAGTGAACATCCTTCTAGAGGGAAATATGTTGCCGAGAACCACCTACCAAGCCAAGAAGGTTCTTTGTCTATTGGGAATGGAAGTAGAAAGAATACATGCATTTCTGAATAATTGTATCCTCTACCTTAAAGAGTATGCAAAATTACATGTTTATCCGATGTGCAAAGCATCTCGATACAAGCGTAAGAATGACTTCGATGACAGCGAGAGCAACGAGGTGAAACAAGGACCTCCTACTAAGATGTTGTGGTATTTGCTTGTAATTGCCCGTTTGAAGCGTTTATTTGCAAACCAAAAAGATAAAAGATTGCTGCATTGGCACTCGAAGGAATGTAAGAAAGATAGAATGATAAGACACATTACTGATTCTGCCCAGTGGAGGAACATCGCTATGATGTTTTCAGACTTTGATGCGGAACCGAGGAATATAAGGTTAGATTATACCAAAAGTTTATGGTTAAACAACTTGAGCAAAACTGTGTACATACGTCACAGTAGGTTCCTTCTAAGGTATCACCCGTACTGCAAGATGAAGAAATAATTTAATGAAAATAAAGATGATGACTCAGCATCAAGGCCTATTAGCGGGAAAGAGGTCTACGATATGGTCAAGGATATTGATGTTGTGTTTAGAAAGGGACGTAAGTTGAGGACCCATTAGAAGAACATGTGGAAGAAGTGGTCAGTATTTTAGGACTTGCCTTATTGTGAGCACTTAGAAGTTTACAATTGCATCGATGTCATGCACATAGTGAAGAATGTATGTGATAGCGTGATTGGTCTCTTACTAAATATTCGTGACAAAACAAAGGATGGTGTTAACAGTGTGACTTGGTCGCTATGAATATCAAGACCGAGTTAGCACTGATAGAGACCGATAAAAAGGCCGCACGAATCTTCCCCCAACTTGCTACACTCTGTCTAAGTCCGATAGAACTAAACTGTGTCAGTGCTTGCATGGTATGAAAATTCCATCCAGTCACTCCACCAACATGAAGAAACTTGTTTCCATGGAAGATTTAAAATTAATTGGTATGAAGTTTCATGACTGTCATGTAGTAATGACACAATTGCTTTCTGTTGTAATTAGAAGTATTTTACTGAACAAAGTTTGAGTGACAATCATGAGGAGGTTGTGTTATTTCTTTAACACAATTGCTCAAAAGGTCATCGATCCCGATGGACCAGATGCTCTACAGACCGAGGTGGTGACGACTCTATATTGTCTTGAGATGTATTTTCCTCTGTTATTTTTTGATATCATGGTACATCTCATTGTCCACCTTGTGAAAGAGATAAAGATATATGGCCCCATTTTTCTATGTCATATCTACTCGTTTGAGAGGTACATGGAAATTCTCAAGTCCTTTGTTCACAATCAATCTCGGCCAGAGGGTAGCATCATCGAAGGTTATGCAACCGAAGAGGTCATTGAGTTTTGCATCGATTACATGGCTCAGGTTGAACCGATAGGTGTGTCTCTATCTCATGACGAGAGAGGCTAGAGGGTGTCAGGATCATCGAAAGGAAAGCAATAACTCCCAATCTGGATACGTACACTCAAGCCCATTTTATGGTCTTGCAATATATTACTGAAGTGTTCCTATATATTGAAGAGCATAAGGGCATGCTATGCTAAGAGAATCTAGGTCAATCAGAGGATTGGATCATGAGATAGCATAACCATCGGTTCAACTAATAGTTAAGGGTGCGATTCACTGGGAGGTCGTTAAGTGAAATGCTACAATGGTTGGCAAGAGGGTCAAAATTTACAATTGTAACATTGCAAGGATACGACATTAATGGATACACATTTTATACAATAGATTGGGATAGAAAGAGCACAGTCCAGAACTCAGGTGTCCGCATAGATGCATTTCGTGAGTAGTTCAGTACTGCCACCCCAAGCTCCTACTACAGAATTGTAGAGGAGATTTGGGAGGTCAACTACATAATTTTCAAGATCCCTCTCTTTCGGTGCTATTGGGTCTAACTCCTACAGGGTGTAAAGATCTACAAGTACAGCATCATTGCAATAGACCTCAAACGTGTAGGATACAAAGATGAATCATTCATACTCGCGAGGCAAGTTATTCAAGTTTTTTTTATGTATTTGATCTAGCAAATAAGAAGCGCCATGTAGTTCTTCCAGGAAAAAGAAGGATTGTTGGAGTTGAGAATGTCGTAGATGAGGAAGAGTACAATAAATTAGACAAGTTGCCTCCATTCGAAGACGGCATCAGGCTCGAGGAAGAACCAAGAGATGAAGCAAGCTATATGTGTGTCGATCATTATGAAGGGCTTTATTAAAAAGAAAATAGTCAAGTGGAATGCCTATTTCAAAATCATTCCAATGTAATTAATAAACTTGGCATGTAACTAAGGAATTATTCTATTATAGTTGATTTAGAAATTTAGAAATAATTACATCTGTGATTGTATCTGCTTACTTGTTTTCATAGGGCATGTGTAATAGCCTAACTGTTTACTTCAATTTTTGATAAAAAAATTATTAAATTAAATTAATTTGGTTTCAAATAAAAATATGTGTTTTTGTGCCTAAATTTTAATTTTGGATTTGCCCCAAATTTCTATTTTTAAAAAGGCTAGATTTGAAAAATAATTTAAGTAAAAACCTAAAAGTGTTATTAAATAAAATGATATTTTGATTTTCTGTAAAAAAATCCTAATTCAAATTAATGATTTGGATTTATTTGGCTTTTATTTGGTTTTTCTGTATTTTCTGGAGTTTTAAAATCTATTTTGAAATTAAAAAGTATTTTAAGTCAAAAATATAATACAACATTAAGTTGGAAATATTTTATCTAAGTCCAAAATATCTCCATAAATTGTTGTTAATTTTTCTGGAATTTTTAGATTTCATTTCATATTTTTCTGAGTCTTTTTGAATTTTCTCGATTTTTCTGAAAATCCAAATCAAAAAATAAAATTCAAAACCTTCTCCTTCCCTCTGGCCGACGTGTGGACGGTCTAGATCCATCCACGTCACTGCCCGCCATCCCGCTTCTCCCCTCCCTCAGGCCGACGCGTGGACGGCTCGGATGAGCCGAGTCCCCGCCCCGGCCCATCATCCCGCCGTCCCTACCCGCTCCCCTCCACAGCCACCTGATCCTCTCTCCTTGGCACACGTCGCAATCGCTGCCGTCCGCACCTCCCTCTCCTTTCTCTCTCCCTTCCCACTCCCACCGACACCCCGGCCCCATCTGTCGGCACCACTCTCTCTCTCTCTCTGCGCCCCAGCCCCACCCATCAGCTTCGTCTTCCTCCCCGCCTTCTTCCCTGCGCGCCCACCTCCATCCTCCCCGCCGAAACCATCGGCTCCACCCTTCTCGGCCTCCCCCACTCTCGCCATCTCCACGCCTACCTTCCCTTCTTTCCACACCTACCTCCCCCACTTCCGCACGTTCTCCCCGCAACGGCCGCTGCTGCCACCATTGCCGTGTGAGCTGTTAGCTCGCCACTCGGCCACCCCTCCCCTATAAATACCCTCCTAAGCCCCCTCTCCTTTCACACCACCTTGCTCCGCCCTCCTCTTCCCCTCTCGAGAGTTCCAGCGTCGCCGCACCGTGCGCCTTCGCCTCTGCTGCCACCACCAACTTCGGTGAGAAATCGCCGCCACCTCGGCCACTTCTGAGCCTCGCCGTCGACCTCCTCGGCTTCCCCGTCTCTCTGCGAAGCCTGTGCATCCCTCCTCTACACTCGGACGTCGCCGGAGCGCCATCCCTGCGGACACCCGAGCCTCGCCGCCGCTCCTCGCTCGTCGGCGGCCGCCTCCTGTGCTCGCCGGGCGTCGCGGCAGGTACGGCCATACTCCCCTTAGCCTCCTCTCCCTCCTTCGCCTATCACCGCCCGCCGCTGGCCACCGGAGCACCACCGTCGCCACCGTGCCAAAGTGCCCCCTCGCCGGCGCCTCGCCACGTTAGCGCCAGGGTGAGCTGACTGCCGACGTGGTTGCCACACGGGCGCCATGCAGACGCCAGCTGGCACCGCCTTAGCCCTGTGCCACCTTCGTCGTCTCCTTCATCCATTGACCTAGTCCATAGACCCGGGCCCACCTGTCAGCCACTTGTCCGAAAATCCACTCAGGGCTGATGTCAGCTTGACGTCATAAATCGGATTTGTTTGTAGAAAAATAATTTGGCTGAAAATAAATTCTCAGGGCTGACGTCATAATTCTATTTTCTTTAGAAAAATAATTCCAAAAATCTAGTTTATTATTTTTCTCTAATTTTAAACTTCCGAGAGCCCGTTCTCCTCCATCCTAACTCCGATTGAGCCCATTCAAAATTTTAAATTCATCAAAAAATTTCCCTCTATCCATTTTTGCTCTCAATTTGAATATTTGGGGTTTATTTGAATTTATTTGAATTTAGTGGGTTATTTTCACGTGTAGACTACGACGTTTCAGGGGAGTTCTATGATGACGATTCACGCCCAACCGCGAAGCAAGGCAAGTCACACTCCTTGACCATGTTGTACCCAGTTTGAAAATAAAATTATCTTGATTTAAATTACATTGCATGCTTATTTTGATTCAACGTATTTCAATTCAGTTTCAAATTGAGTTATTGCCTACTTGTTAAATTCCCCGTTGACATTGATTAAACTCTAGTTAGTACATAGTATGGCTTGAGATCTCTTGGTAGCAAATGCTTAGTCTTGCTTAGAAATAACTATGGGTTGGGATACCTTTTCACATAAAATGATGAGCTTTTCACATAAAATGATAAGTCCCATGAATGTATTCTTGACTTCAGTGAGTCAAGAAAGTTTATGAAATATTTTGAAATAAAATATTAAACCTGGTTTAGACCTAGGCTAATGGTTAGGTGGTGGGTGCAGGCATGCACTGTTGTTCGGAGACACAGTGTTGATTGTCGTGCACAGGGGGTATGTGGTTGAGCCTAAGTCAATTAAGGATTGGTCTGTGAGCTACTATTGCAAAGCCCTAGCGTACTACCACAAGGCTGGTATGGGATAGTCCTGGCTAAATAATTTGCGAGTCCCAACCTGAGTCATGTTGTAGGTTGAATGTGAGCGTGGCATGTGCTATGTGAAGTCTCACTCTGCTCAAGAGGGGGTCCCGGTCTAGTGGATTCCTTACTGGGGTGAAACCTTAGAGTTGACTTGGCCAGGTTGAAGGCTTTGCATTGTAAAGGCCTTGTCATGATGTCCTCGCCGCACACCTAAGGAAGTGTGTAACTCGCGTGGCAATCCGGGATGATCATGTCTTGTGGGTAAAGTTGTACAACTTCTATAGAGTGTATAATCTATCCTGGATAGCCGTGTCCACGGTCATGGCATGCTAAGTGAAAGTTTTTCATGGATTAGACTTTGTTTTTCAAAAATGATTTCCGAAAACCTTATGGATGGATGGAATCCATGAGAGAATGAAAACCTTGTGTATGGATGGAATCCATGAGAGATTGGAAGCTTGTGGATGGATGGAATCCACGAGTATTGGGGAATGTGTGGATGGCTGGAATCCATACGAGATCTTTTGAAAACGATGATCCGGGTGAAATGCCCATGGATAGGTTGGTGTTTGGTCGGAGCCTGCACTAACGGTATTATTTTCAATTACATGTATTGTTTTTACTTACTATATTAAATTCAGCAAGTTCAATCTATTTACTGTAATTCTTTAAATGTGTCTTATGCTCAAACTAACCCTATAAGCCTTCCATTGATGCCTTTATCATTATGTTGCATTTCTCCGTGTGATATGCAGAGTACAAGTTTGTACTCACCTTGCTATCCCATCTCAGAAGAGGACGCCTTCGACTATGGTGAGGACTTGGATGAGTAGGATGGGTCTTACAATCATTTGCATGTGCGCAAACTTGGGCTTCGCTATCTATCAGTTTGCTTCTGCAGTTATTTGTCTTATTATTATTGCCAATGAGCATTGATGTAAGCCTTGGCCATAAGGCCGTACTCTTTTACTTAATATTATTAGTCATTTGTGCTCGATATGTATCTTTGTTTCACTATGTGCACTAGCTGTTCCTGGACTAGTGCGATTTACACAGAGGGTTTCGGAGTCGTTGTTCCGAGATCTGACAGCATGGCTAGTATTTCCTAAGGCTAGCCAAAAAAAACCTAATATGTTGTGTACAAAAGGAACTATCACAGGCAATTTGATGGCACAAACCATCTGTGATATATGTATCATAGATGGTTTCATAATATAATCATTTGTAATAATTTTAAAATCACAGACAGTTCTATAATAGAACTATCTGTAATAACGATCAACATCATAGACGGTTTCATTATAGAACCATCTATGATAATGTACAGCATTACAGATGGTTCCATACTAGAACCATTTGTGATATTCTATACATCATAGATGGTTACATAATGGAATGGCCTATGATATTAATATCACAAATAGTTATTCAATAGAACTGTCTGTGATACTTCTTCTATAAAAAATGACCCCTGCTAGGTTTTGCGCTCTTACTCCTCACTCGCATGCACACCCCTCCGTCCTCTCATCCCCCCACAACCACCGCAGCCACCGGAGAACCCAACGTCTCCTTCCTCACCTGGTGTGGTGGCCCTGTTGCCCTTCCTCCCGACGCAGTCTCTCCTCCCAATGCCACCTCTCCTTTGCATCACCTCTCGTCCTGACGCCGCCTCTCCTCCTTAGCTATCGCCTCTCCTCCCGAAGGTATGTGTTATAGATTCATCCATATATGCTAATGTGTGTTCATGAATTCTCTCCTCCCCCGTCCTCTCTCCTACCAAAGGTATGGATCCAAACCCTACTTTTACCTCATGTGTGTTACATCCATCCATATCTTTTAGTGCCTTTTTTATGTGGAACCTGAAAAGGAATGAGGTAAATGGATGTGAGATGGAAGGTGGGCCTACTTGTGTCGGGCTGAAAGTGGTAAGGTTGTTGGGGTGGTCTCGATGTGGTTCTCACGTGGATGAAGACGTGGATGGTGGTCCTTGTTGTTGCCGAAAATGTCACCTTCATATTATTGAGATATACATGTCCCCTCCTTCGACTCTCCTCTCCTTACTTGTATGGGTGGGTTGTTGGTTCAAGTAAAAAAAGGCATGAAACACTATGAGTCAGAGTAGTAGTTATACAAGAGAAACATTACAGCACTATACACCTGTGCTTCAAATGGCATGAAGCAAATTAATTTGCTTCATGCCTTTTCAAGCATAGGTGTATAGTGCTTTAATGTTCGTCTTGTAGTTATTGAGAAATACATGTCCCCTCCTCTGACTCTTCTCTCCTTACTTCTATGGGTAGGCTGCTGGTAATAGTTGTACAAGAGGAATATTACAGCACTATACACCTGTGCTTCAAACGGAATGAAGCAAATTAATTTACTTCATACCTTTTCAAGTACAAATGTACGGTGCTTTAATGTTCATTTTACTTCTATGGGTGGGATGCTGGTTCAAGTAAAAAAGGCATGAAACACTGTGAGTCGGAGTAGTAGTTGTACAAGAGGAACATTGCAATACTATACACTTGTGGCAATAATATACGTTGTTGAATATTCTTATTTCTTGTAAGATCAACTATGTGTCAATATTTATGCTCATATCTCACTATAATAAGTTTTCTTGTAAGAGAGATGATATCATCATCGCCATCGATGTCACCGAATGTGTCTGACACTCCGAAGACAAGGTAAACTAAGCATGGCACAGGAGTATAAAAAAATGCCAGTACCCCAAATGTCCATTACAGAGGTCTCTCCGGATGGGGTCCCTCTGCAACCGAAGAAAGCAACAGTAGCATTTCGGACTACCTATAGGATAATTGGAAGGGTACGGGTTCTCATCACCACGGCACATTAGAAAGGTTTGACAAGAGACAAGAAAGGTTTGTTGTGGACGAAAATTTCAAACATGTTCGAGATCCCAGCAGAAGTCCGGGAACTCATGCAACATCAAGCGCTCCTTGTGATGGGAAAAGCATGGAAGACCTTCAAGAGCATGCTTATCACAAAGTTCGTGACCAAGGATCACACGTCCTTTATGAGATATCCTTTCGTGTCATCGAAAATGCGGCGCACAAGGCTCTCTAGGCACAAAACACTCACTCCCATAGACTTGACACCACTGGGTACACGGGTGAAATCCCATAATGGGGGATGAAGGACGAGGTCGCAATCCGATCAAAAACTTCTCCACCATTTGCCAGGATCACAAACGAGCGCACCTGAAACTGGTTAAGAGCGATGTCATCAACCATATCTTAAGGCGTTGCAACTTTCAAAAGCCCCACAAACAAGAAAGTGTCCCAACGCCTAGTAAGATATGTTAAACTATCTAGTTGTTAATAGATACATAACTTCATGGGGTCGAAAATAACATGATTGCCTTTTGCAGCAAAAATTAACTACCGAATCTTCTAAAGACTCCTTCTAAGCAGTTAGGGAGAGGGATACACTATCCACGGCCCTGGGAAATAAGGAGCATCCAAGTCACACACAAGGCCTAGTTGTTTACGTACCTTGGAGGCATGGATTCCCAAACAACTCCGAGGAGTATAGGAGTAGGAAGATATCCAAAGCCGAGCACAAAGAATGTATGAAATGGGATTTTGATGGAAAACTTGAGAACATAACTACCTCACATCGAGAAGAGATAGATGCATTGAGGGAAGAACTGAGAGATGCCCGCAACCAATCGCAAGCCACCCCCATTATTGCGGTACCCAGTCCCCCTCAACATCGGAGTAGATGTGCGTCCATGCCACTTTCTAAATATAGCGATGCTCACTTACCTATCAATGACATCCAGGTAATGTACATCTCTAGAATGCAACATAGATAGACCTGGTGGACGTTTTAGCTTATCGTGTATCATTATGTAGGAAGCCACGCCATGCATCCTCAGAATCAAGGTTGTTGGCCCCATTCCCGTTGACGCTAGGTAGGGGTTGGTGTATCCATGCCTGCCAGGAACGTTGGTGCACGGTGCCCATTTAGAGACCAGTTTCGTGAAGGTCCTAGTGAACAGGATTAATAACGTTTTCATGGCCGTCCCACTGAAGAGGCACCCAAACGGAGAAATCATGACACTAGGGGATGCCGTCCACACATTCATCCAATGGCCCAAGGGGGACATCACCCTGAACCCTTCTGTGCTGCGATCTCCAGAAGACCATACCTGTTAAACAGAACCTCCTATGACTCCACCTCAAGCTCCGCTTCACAAGTCCATTGCATCGGCTCCCATGGAGATGACGCCGAAGATGTATCGCAAGCGAGGCGCTAAGGCCCAACCAAAGAAGACTAAGTCACCTCTTGAATCCTAAAAGTACCAGCTCATATTGTTGTTGGTACCCGAGTCACAATTACCCAGCCTTGGACTAGCTTGCATGTCTTTGCATACCTGATACATGCAAATGTCCAACATGAAGCCAAACTGGCAAAGTAGATTCACCTTATGATACACGAAGGCACATTTCCTCCATGACTAGGGCTACATCGTCGTGACCTTTGAAGACTTATTTTTATTATCAACCTCGATGAACTCGACACCTCACTTCTACGATGCTAGACACTATAAGTGTACTATACAATGAAATTCTACATTCACATAATACTGATAAATGTCATAACTCATTTCTTATATATAGATCCATGATGCAGCGAGTCCGGCAATGGTGACAACCGGTGGGTTTCCTCGACCAACACTTAATCTCTAAGCAATCCATCAACGCAAGGATTGTTTGCTCACACTGACAAGGAGTATATCCTGGTACCCTTCAACCAGGGGTAAGTGCTTCACTAGTTGCCATACAAGTTTTATTTGTCCTTTATACGTAACATGAACTTAGGATTAATCATTATGGCTACACACATGACTAGCTCTCACTAGATTCTGATTGCGATTGTACTAAAGTAGAGTAAGGTAATATACCTTGATTCTCTACTTAGGAGCAATCATGACTTTACCCGTGTACAACAAACAATTGACAAGTAAACTCATTTCCTCTATATATATAACTCTATTGTAGTCTTTCCTTCATTTGCAATGGCCGAAGCTAACTTTTTGGAATCACGTAGGTCATTTAGCGCTTACGTTGCCTAAGGAGAGAGACATAAGGAATCTAGTGCCACACTACGACACGGTATGCGATTTTCAGTACCCGCTACAACACAATAATCCTGCAGTGCCACCAGCAGCTACAGGGCAACATTTGCTACCATATGCAGGAAATCATGGATGCTAAGATGAATGATCCAGAAGTTTGTCAACCTACCAATAAATATTTTGTGATTATCAATCCTTATATATGTGTGTGTGTGTGTGTGCGTGCTAATGACTTTAACACTGCTAGCGACAGAGCGTGGAATTCAACGAAAGTATACTCAATCTTGACAAACTCACCAAAGTTCAAGGACGTCTCTCCGAATTCTTGATGGCAGAGGTCATACACAAGATTGTAGACTTCTACGCCGGCGATGATGATTAAATGTTCAAACATTTGATACAATTGTAATCACTTAATTATGCTTAATCAAATAATTCATTCAGTTGTACTTTCTTCAGTTGTTTAATGCATTTATGATATCTGTGTAATGATTATCGTGTGCTATATATGTGATTTGTTTGCTTGTTTAACAGGGCATGGCTAGCATTTCCTGAGGTTAGCCAAAAAATGAGCAATAATTTAGCTATTAAAATAGCTATCACAGACGGTTTGTAACAAAAAACCGTCTGTGATATATCATAAACGGTTTTTGATATTAATTGTTTGTGTTATATCAAATATCACAGACGGCTATATTGAAGAACCCTCTATGATATCTATTATATCACGGATGGTTTTTAGTATTAGCCGTCTATGGTATGTGAGATATCACAGACGGCTAAGTTTAATAACCATTTGTGATATTTGTTATATCATAGACGATTTTTAGTATTAGCCGTCTGTGATATGTATATATCATAGATGGCTATGTTTAAGAACCGTCTTTGATATCTGATATATCACAAACAGTTTTATTGAAAAAAAATCATATGTGCTGTAACTTATCACAGACACATAAATTCAGACGATTCAAAAACTTTCTGTGATATAGGTTTTGAACCGTCTGTGATGACTCTTTCTGTAGTAGTGTCTAGAGAGGGGATTTGCTGATTTGGAGAGCTCCACCGCGATGAACCACTGAGGGGGCTAGGAATGGAGAGCTCCATCTGCTGATTAGTTTTATCCACTAATGGAGGCCCGTCAAACTGCCACGCTGCCAGAGGAATTGAGGAAGGGATCAAGGGAGGGAGGGGAGCCATTTGATTTGAGGAGTCGGCCTCTACCTGCCAAGTGCCGATGCTGAGGATGGAGAAAGAACCCAAGTTACTCAACTCAAGGAAGGGAGCGTGCCGAGGGACTCAACTCAAGGGAGGCTAGGAGGGATCTGCCGATTTGTTGGGTGGAGACATGGAGTGGTCAATTGACAACTGGTCATCTACTCATCTGGTAAGGGGCCGGGGCACTTCCGCACTTGGTCTTGGCCTCTTGTGTAGGCGTGGGTGGCTGAGACGCTAAGTAGCTAATGATTGTCGGCTCATAGAGAAGTGAGAACAGAGAGTGATCACTGATCAGAGGCACCGTAAGGTAATAAAACACAAATGGAGTTTTCAATTTATGCAATTGTGATTGCTTTAGTATTTTTAGTTTCATCTATTGTTATTTATTGATTTGTAAAGTTGCAAGAAATGGAGAAACAAACATTACATAAATATTTTGCAAGCAATACAAGTAATACTCCTCATATTTATGGGCTTCAAGAGACACACTACCCATTAATGAGTTACAATCTTTATTGTATTTTGTATTTTTACTATATCTCTGTTCTAATTATGTATTGTTAGGAATAGTCCCACATGGATTGTGGGAGAGGAGTAAGCACAACTTATAAGTGTGAGGGAGCCCCCACTCATTGGACTAGTCTTTTGGGGGGAGAAGACCCAATACCACTTATAAGGTTGTTGCTCCGTTGCTCCGTGGGCTTAGTTGTGTTCAGCCCATTTAGACCTGTGGCCCAGAATGTTACAAGTGGTATCAGAGCCCAGGTGCCTAACATCTCCTTGGACCTCATGGTTGCAGAAGTGCCCAATCCATGTGTGAGGGGGAGATTGTTAGGAATAGTCCCACATGGATTGTGGGAGAGGAGTAAGCACAACTTATAAGTGTGAGGGAGCCCCCACCCATTGGACTAGTCTTTTGGGGGGAGAAGGCACAATACCACTTATAAGGTTGTTGCTCCGTTGCTCCGTGGGCTTAGTTGTGTTCAGCCCATTTAGACCTGTGGCCCAGAATGTTACATGTATGATTTTAAAGTATAAAAGATAGTTTAATTTATGTTTCATTCGTTTATCTTTTGTTGGTTATGTCTCACTAATACTCTAAAATTTGGTTCGGAGTCCGCTGCGGTGGCGCTACCGGCCATGCGATTGTCAGTAGGGCAGTACGCAGCGCGATTGGCGGTCCACGACGATATTTAGTGCTGGCGGATAAGCGGACGAATCTGTGTTCATTGCCTTGTAGATCATTCATGGTATATATTCTTGAAATAAAGTATGTTGTCCGATATAACCTGCGACAACTACAAATAAGGGTCTATTCTTTTATGTTACGATTTATGGTTTTATTAATCTAATGAATAGTAGTTGCTAGCTGAAATCAAACTAAAAGGCTTTTGAAAAGCCGAAAAAACATAACAAAAATAATGAATTGGCGGAATTAAGTCACATCCAATACCGTGAAAACTCGGTACATAACATCATTGTATAAAAATGGAAGGGGTAATAGTATAGTAGTACACCCATCACCCATGCATACATGCATGCAGTACGCAAAAGTGAAAATTGACAAGAGCTGCTGAATCCCCCCATGTGGCATTACTAGCTAGCAATTTATTCATACAGTATACATCTCATGAAATATGTAAAGGCCACTAGCTAGCCAGTCTGCTGACGTGCAAGTGCAACAGAAACTAACTGTTAAAACGTAAAGAACTTATCGATATATAGATACACAACGGCTGCATGCATGAAATCGAGCTACAAGTGCTAGCTATGCATTTCTAGCTACATGCAGTTTATTCTGAGCTGGACGACAAGCACACATACGGTAGGTTAACTATATATCCAAATGGTCATGCATGCACGTCCAGTATCTACGGTGATCCCTGACAGATAACTGTAGGGCACATGGGGTTGGGAATGGTAGGATCGTTGGTGCAGCAAGACGGAGACGAGCCCCTATTATCCGTTGCAGCAGCAAGCTGACGACCAGCTGGAGCAGCAGCAGTAGTAGCACTGTCGCGTCGGCTTATCTTACCGTCGTCGGTCTCCTCCAGCAGAGGCGCCCCGCCGGCCGCGGACGCCTCGCGTAGCAGCGCCGTCGCGACGAGCAGCCCGACGACGAGAACCACCGTCCCTTTCGCCATCGATCGCCGGCCAGCTAACGTCCAGCAGAGCGAAGTAGAGATCGATGGAACGTGCGCAAGCTGTAAGACGGTTATGTGATGTAGAGGATGGATCGGATAGATGTGCATGGCGCATGCTATTTATAGCCAAAGCTAGCAGCTAGCTGCATCCAAGGATAGACCTAGCTAGGCAATTCTTGACGAATAACCTAGCGTCGTACTCGTACCTTAAGTTTAGTCAAGTATATATCCATGCCTTTTAATTTCTTGAAAGACGCGGCATCTGAATCTGCCCAAAAATGTATGACCAGCTTATACGTACAAGTCGGACGACTAAACCGCACAATTCATACGTATGGATATACTTCGATCACAAAAGTAAGTCATCCTAAAATCCGTGCAAACAAATTGTATCAATTTTGATCAGGGATGTTATCTAAAATATGTAGTTTGGATATACGAAAATAGTACTAGTAAATTTATCATGAAAAATACTTTTATAGCACTACATATTTTTTGTAACTTTTTTTGAAAATATAAAGATAAAATTTAGTGATTAAAGTAGCATCTCGTTGGTTTCAAAAAGTTAAAAATGACTCCCTTTTGTGACCGTGCTGCAGTCGCAAACATACATGAGTCAATTTATGTTAGAATGTTAGACGCCGGCCCTCAGAGGTAATTAAGTACAGTGCGAATGCATGACTTGAAAATTGAAATAATGTCTTAGTTGCAGGCGGCGCAGTTCTCACGGTTAGTTGAAGTCCTGAAGGATGCATTCATGCAGTTTGTATCCCCAATTTTCCATGCACGAGGGCTGGAAAAACAAGTTAGGTCGATCGCATGTCAAGTTCGGATGTTGTTTGTTCTAATTAACGCGGTCGAAGGCAATAGTGGTTCTAGAAATAAATTTTAGGTTGGACGGCATCGACCAAATACAATTTATGTTACAATAAAACTAATAAAAGCATATGGCACTAAATGAATCTTTTTTTTTGTGAGGACACTAAATGGAACTTACAAATATTTATAATCCACATGTAAGCATATAAAGATTAAGGTAGAACATATAAGATGTACCCAGTGGCGGAGCTTGAGACGAAATGCAGTAGGGCCAGGCATTAAAGAACAATGTATTGTGTAGAAAATGGATGTTTAAAGAATAGTGCAACGGGACTTGTTTCATTAGTGGGTGTGGCCCTCCATGCCATGCGGACTCACTCGGTCAAGCCCAAAACACGGCCAGCGCCCAAGATTGTCGTCCTCAGCCAGTCGACCTCGCTCATGCCCGACGCCGGCACGCAGTCCTCCATCTCTAGTGCGGCGGCGCCCATGGCGGAGGGGAGGGTCCCGCCGGCGGGGTACCTTGGACGGCCGCCCAGGCTTATCCTATTGCTGGGTCCGCCCCTGGTCGAAGGTTAGCATGTTGTAAGGTCTTACGACCTCCCAGGACCTTTTACGACCGGTTAGAGTCGTTTACGACCGGTGAGAATCAAATACGATCGGTTCAGAGTACTTACGACCAATTCCGAACGCCTCAATCTCCTCCGATTGCCTTTTCAGCGTGGTCGTAAATTTACTGTAGCAATTTACGACCACTCCGCGATATCGCTGCCGCTGCCTTCCTTCAGCAGCTCAAGATACCGTGATCGAAGCCTTCTACGATCACGCAGTGATGCTGGCGATCAATGTTCACCGTGGTCGAACACTCGTACGACCACGTTCACTTCCTTCAACGTAGTCGGAGTTGCTTCCGACCACGTTCTGGCCTTCCCGGTGTAGTCGTAGCTTGTTACGACCACCTTCGACTCCTTACGACCACCTTCACCGTGGTCGTAGCCTTCCCTGCGTAATCGATCCCCTTATGACCACGTTGTTCGCTCCTTAGCCGTAGTCGTAAAAACATTGTTCCTTTGCCGTCGTCGTAGCGCCTCCCGACCACGCCTGCTGGAATTTTGCCGTGGTCGTAACTCCTCCCGATCACGCTTGCGGTGATCGTGAGTCCTTCCGACCACGTCTTGCGCAAACACACGACAAAACAATGCTCTGTGTTTCTCCCTCTTTTTGGTCTTTTCTCAATTGCTTGGTCCATCGAATACATGGCTCTAGGCCTCTTTTTATACCCGGCTGTCCTACTTCAACACGGGTTCTCAACACCTACTCCGACTCTGATTCTAATACGACTTCGACTTGGTTTCCACCTACGACTTTGAATTGCGGCTGCAATTCGACTTCGATTACACCCAAATTTTGCACATGACTCTAAAACAAGATTATTTACAACATTCTCTCCCTAATCTTGTTTTTCGACTTCGATCATGCCAATCTTCTTCTTCATCTCTGAAAACTTTATCCGCCCCAGCGACTTTGTCAATATGTCTGCTTTCTGTTCTTCGGTTCTGATATAGTTGATATCGATCTTCCTCTCTTCGACACAATCTCTGATATAATGATATCTTGTGTCTATGTGTTTGCTTCTATCATGTAGAACCGGATTCTTGCTCAGTGAAATAGCCGATTCGTTATCAACCCTGAGCGTTACCTTCTGAATTTCTTCATCTGACAATTCACTCAACAGTCGAGCGAGCCAGACTCCCTGGCAAGATGCTGCGCTCGCTGCGATGTACTCGGCTTCACATGAAGATAATGCAACCACCTTTTGCTTCTGAGATTGCCAGCTGATCGGACTCTCCCCAAGCACAAACATTATGCCTGTCGTGCTCTTTCGATCGTCGACATCTCCCGCCATGTCGCTATCACTGTAGCCCGTCAGCTGCAACGACTTTCCACCTCCTCTCTTGTACTGAATCCCGAGATTCAAAGTACCTTTGATGTATCTCAGGATGTGCTTCACGGCATTCATATGCTCCTGAGTCAATTTCTCCATGAAACGACTTACGTATCCGACCGCAAACAAGATGTTTGGTCGGGTGTGCACCAGATACCGTAGACTTCCGACAATGCTCCTGTAAGTCGTGGCATCAACTGGTGATCCTGGGCCTGTCTTGCTCAACTTCAGATGATTCTCCATTGGGGTTTGACATGGATTGCACTCTTCCATACCCGACTTCTCCAGAATCTTTCGAGCATATCCCGACTGACAAAGTGATATGCCATTGTCGGTTTGATTTACTTCAATGCCGAGGCAGTAGCACAGAAGTCCCAAATCGGTCATTTTGAACAGCCTCTTCATCTATTCTTTAAACCTTATAATCTCCTTCGAACTCGATCCAGTAATGATCAAGTCGTCCACGTAAACGCCCACGATCAGTCTGTTCTTCGCATCTCCCCTCGTGTACACAGCATGTTCAGAGTTGCTTCTTCTGAACCCAAGTGCCGTTAGACTTTTGTCAAGCTTCAAATTCCATGCTCGTGGTGCTTGCTTAAGTCCGTAGAGAGCTTTGTTCAGCTTCAATACTTTCTCGGCTTGCTCCTTGGATTGAAACCCGGCGGTTGAGAGACATAAACTTCCTCCTTAATGTCTCCGTTTAAGAACGCCGTTTTCACATCCATGTGGTGAATCTCCCATCCACCGTTTGCTGCCAATGCAAGAAGTAGTCGTATAGTCTCCATACGAGCTACTGGGGCAAAGACTTCTTCGTAGTCGATGCCTTGTTTTTGAACATACCCTTTCGCCACAAGTCGTGCTTTGTGTTTTACGACTTCTCCCTTGGAATCCTTCTTTTCGACCGGATCATAGCACCTGTACGCCTTGGTGCCTGGTTCCGAGTCAAGATAAATCATCCGTCTGCTCCGGTCGTCTAGCTTCTTGAGATAAGTGGATGGCTTCACATGGGCTAAGCATCCGAAGACCCTTAGATGCTCGACATTGGGTTTTCTTCCCGACCACTGTTCATATGGAGTGACTCCATCCAGTGATCGCGTGGTCGCACGATTTAGCAGATAAACAGCATGTCGTACTGCTTCTGCCCAAAGTCTCCCGGGCAGGAATCGGCTCTTCAACAGACTTCTAGCCGTTTCGACCACGGTCCGGTTTCTTCTCTCTACGACTCCGTTTTGTTGAGGTGAATACGGAGCCGTGAAGAGTCTTGCAATACCCTTCTCTTCACAAATCGAGTCGAACACTTTCGCGAGGAATTCTCCTCCTCGATCTGACCTGACCGACTTCACCTTTTTGTCGACTTCGTTTTCGACAAGAGTTATGAACTTCTGAAAGTTCGTCTTTGCCTCATCTTTGCTTTTCTGCATGTACACCCACATGGCTCTTGAATAGTTATCCACGATCAACATGAAGTATTGATTCCCGGCATCTGTACGAGGTGTGATTGGTCCGCACAGATCTACGTGAACCAACTCGAGTGGTTGCGAAGCTCTGAAACTCGTCTGCTGTGGAAAAACGCTACGAGTTTGTTTCGCCACTAGACAGCCTTCGCAGACTTGCTCCGGGTGGTTGATTATCGGTAATCCTACCACCATCTCTTTTCCCGCCATCGTGTTGAGACTCTGGAAATTCAGATGTCCGAATCTTGCGTGCCATAGCCAGGCCGTATCATCGGTTGTAGTCTTCATACACTTTGGCTTGCATGCTTCAATTTGAATTTTGTACAGACGGTTTACCGTTCTCTGTACTTTCATTAGCAGTCGCTCAGTGTGGTCGTACATCTTCAGATAGGTGTCTTTGAGTTCAATCCGACAACCTTCTTCAGTCAATTGTCCAAGGCTTATAATGTTGCTTCGTAGACTTGGAATGTAGTATACATTCGACAATCTCCTCTGGCTTCCATCCTTGCACTGCATCAGGATCGTGCCTCTCCCTTTTATCTGAATGGTCGAGCCGTCTCCGAACTATACTCTTCCAAGCACATTCTTATTTAATTCGTAAAACATCAAGTACGTACCCGTCATGTGGTTGCTGGCTCCGTTGTCGAGATACCAGTCTGTCGTCCGCTCTTGAGTCTGCTCTCCTTTCTCCAACAGACTCGGAAACACTTTCTCTTCGTTTAATAGAACCATTGTCGGTTCGTCTGCAGTGCAGAGCGACAACAGCAATGTCGGCTCTTTGTGCTCATCCGTTTGAGCCAGGTTGACTTCTTCTACCTTCTTCTTACTCCGGCAATTCGCAGCATAGTGACCATATTTCTTGCAGTTATGGCACTGGATGTGGCTCCGACATTCGGCAGCGTAATGCCCAAACTTCTCGCACGTGTAGCACTGGACATCAGACTTGTCGGTCTGATGGTCGCCGCCTCCACGACCACCTCCTCGACCACTTCGTCCACGACCTTTCTGGTCGTAGCCTCGACCTTGTCCATGGGGCGCACTACGGCCGGTCGATGTGCCACGACCACGACCACGACCACGACCGCCCCTCGATGACGAGTCTCCTCGGTTTTTCACATCTTCTCTTACGAGCAGCACTTGATGTCCGTTGTCTTCTTGATAACTCTTTAGGAGCTGCTCGTGTGCTCTGAGCGCCCCAGTTACCTCCTCCACCTTCATCTTCGAGAGGTCTTGTGAGTACGTGATCGTAGTTACGACCGAGAGAAACTTCTCCGGCAGTACTCGTAGATACTTCTTCACCGCCACCTCATCTTTCAAGTCGTCGCTGAGAGATTTGATCTCGTTTACGACTTCATTAAACTTCCCAGAGAATTCTTCCACTGTCTAGTCTCTTCCCATCTTCAATGATTCAAACTCACTCCTTAATGTTTGAAGTCGAACTTCCTTCACTCGATCTACTCCTTGGTGCATTATCTGCAGAGTAGTCCAGACGTCTTTCGCCGTCTCCTTGTCGACCAGCTGTCGCATCATCGAGTCGGGCACAGCTTGATAGATCGCTGCCATCGCCATCTTGTCGAGACGATCATCGAGGACCTTGTCCTTCTCCTTCGGTTCAACCGCACCCCAGACTCCCTGTGCGATCATGTTGACCTTCATCTTCATCGCCCAGATCGGGTAATTATCCGAACTGAGGATCGGGTACTGCAGCGACACGCTTTCCTTCATCTTTGAAGCCTCTGCCATGGTTCACCGAGGCTCTGATACCAACTGTTGTAAGGTCTTACGACCTCCCAGGACCTTTTACGACCGGTTAGAGTCGTTTACGACCGGTGAGAATCAAATACGATCGGTTCAGAGTACTTACGACCAATTCCGAACGCCTCAATCTCCTCCGATCGCCTTTTCAGCGTGGTCGTAAATTTACTGTAGCAATTTACGACCACTCCGCGATATCGCTGCCGCTGCCTTCCTTCAGCAGCTCAAGATACCATGATCGAAGCCTTCTACGATCACGCAGTGATGCTGGCGATCATTGTTCACCGTGGTCGAACACTCGTACGACCACGTTCACTTCCTTCAACGTAGTCGGAGTTGCTTCCGACCACGTTTTGGCCTTCCCGGTATAGTCGTAGCTCGTTACGACCACCTTCGACTCCTTACGACCACCTTCACCGTGGTCGTAGCCTTCCCTGCGTAATCGATCCCCTTATGACCACGTTGTTCGCTCCTTAGCCGTAGTCGTAAAAACACTGTTCCTTTGCCGTCGTCGTAGCGCCTCCCGACCACGCCTGCTGGAATTTTGCCGTGGTCGTAACTCCTCCCGATCACGCTTGCGGTGATCGTGAGTCCTTCCGACCACGTCTTGCGCAAACACACGACAAAACAATGCTCTGTGTTTCTCCCTCTTTTTGGTCTTTTCTCAATTGCTTGGTCCATCGAATACATGGCTCTAGGCCTCTTTTTATACCCGGCTGTCCTACTTCAACACGGGTTCTCAACACCTACTCCGACTCTGATTCTAATACGACTTCGACTTGGTTTCCACCTACGACTTTGAATTGCGGCTGCAATTCGACTTCGATTACACCCAAATTTTGCACATGACTCTAAAACAAGATTATTTACAACATAGCAAGGATGAGGTGATACGTATAGATGACATGATGCCATATCGACCTTTTTTTCTGTTCTAATTATGACATGATGCCATAATTTCAGTCGAAAGAAGGGTGGCACACTGACAAAGATTTCGTTTGCCAGATGCCTTCGTTTTTTTTTTTTTGATACAAAATGCATTCGACTTATTTGATTAACTGGATTGATCTGATAGATCGACAGTAGTACGTACCAGCGATTGCTTTTTTTTTTTTTGAGAAGACGTACCAGCGATTGCTAGTACATAAAGACGTGGTACAGTTGTTAGTTTCAAAAAAAGAAAAAAAACTGGTGCAGTTGTTTATACAAAGTTCGATCCAGCAGACACTAGCGGCTGAAATTTTATACAAAGACGCACGATCGTTTCATAGGGATTTCCAAGGATTTAGAGAATATGTACGTAGTTTTTTAAAGTGCGAACAAGCGGTTAGGTTTCTTTGCTCCCTTTTTCTTTCTTTTTTGATATTTCAGCCATTACCAGAATCAAGGTAGGCCAGTGAAAGTATGGAAAAAATGTCAAGTACGCCACAGGAGTCCACGGACCACGAGCCAAAACAAGTTACACACAGTGTAATCACATTTGATGAGGAGGCTAAATAGCACTAACGATAATGAAATTTCTTAAAACATAGAGAGCTATAGTACAAATTTATCAAATCATGAAGGGGCCAGCCTCTCTCCCTCCGCCCTTAGCTACCGTTCTTATTTTTTCACGTCCATCTTTCTCAATTCTTGACGAATTTAACCAGAGTAGCGGACATTTTAAACCGTGGAAGATGGAACTACATGTAATAAGTTGGAACAACAATAAGATTGTAATACCCCTTCCAGTTAGTGTGTGGTGGTTTATGTAAAGTTATGGCGGTGGCATTAATCCCAAATTGCTTGTTAAAAGTGAGAAGTAGTAGTAGCATATAATATATGTTGGATCCAAACATAGCATCTCCGGATTAACTCTTTTACACAAAACGATGACAAAATTGTAAACAGTGTACTATATGTGCATGGATCCACCCCCATGGGTGAACTAGGCACAGAACAAATTTTGGGCAAGAGTGTTACAGTTGATATCAGAGTATCAACGCTCGCTGTATAGATACATGTACGTGTGGGCCCTTTAACAGGTACTCATGACATGAAGGTTGCATCGAGGGTGGTTCTGGATATCTACCGTGTATGCGTGTGCTACTGAGGGCGTTAGCCCTTAAGGTGAGGGTGAGCCCAGGACACCGGGTTATGGGCAACGACCTACCATTTGGTGTTCGCATATATGGTGGAGCCTTACGCGCTGCAGTGCATAATGTGACAGTTTGGTTTGTACCAGGTCGTGCCCCCTCCGAACAGTAGGTTCTTAGAGCGAGCCATACACCTGAGTCAAACTACATCCGAGTAATGTTTATACTTCATATGTTTTCATTTATAACATCAATCATTCTGGAAATGCAGGCAATCGACTACAGACTGGCAAGCAGTCTAGCACGACTAGACCACAACATGGATAGAGACTGTGTACTAGGAGGTCTTGCTTGAGCTTCGTCCATATGACGTTCGGACGTACGATGAGTCCCTACAATGGTACGTGCCACGGTCGAGCGCTAGACTCACCCTTTCTCCACCAGAGCGCCCGAAGCAGGTGACGCAACAAGAGAGCCTCCACTACTCATTCGATCATCATAGCGCTTTGCGGCATGATGACACCGTAACACATTTACAAACTCTGGTCGTTTCATTAGCGATATTTATACTCTTCGTTACTAAACCTGTTTTATATGCCACTTCAGTTGGAACGGGCGCAACGCATCTCAAGCGCATCAGAAGCCGCCATGCGCAACCCAGACACAACACGGGGGCTACGGAAAACTTTTAAGTACACCTTCGCGGAGTCAAAGACGATAATAAAGAACATGAGCTGTGGTCGAATGACATCCTATGCATCGAGCACCAAGTGGGGGGGCCGTGCTCACCCGCTAGGTCATCATGACCTAGTGAGTCCAGCTGATGTCGTAGCGCTACCCGTTGGTCATCTGCAGGCCAGATCGATGGGGAGGTAAGTTATGTATAAATTTGTGTTATGTTTAGTTATGCCTTACGTTTCGCTAACATCATGTCATTCTTTCGCCGTAGGTCCGTCGAGATGCATCACTTCTACCGTCATCTGCACTACACATATGGGAGGTATGAGATTCTCAGTTTACGTCCGACATATTTATTTGACTAACATTGTTCCATCTTGTAGCCTTCAATTGACCATGGGGATGACGGCCAGAGAGCAGTAAATCACACCAGGGTTTGCAGCATATGCAGCGCAGAGCTCCATCGGGTTCACTGGTGCACTGTATGTTCAAGGCCAGAGCTCCTCTTGGCTCGCAGGCATACCGGGCGTCCAAGGGTAGAGCTCCTACGCACGACCGGAGTTACAAGTATCGTACCTTGGAGGCGAACAATTGGGTAGTGAATATTTACAATCCGTTTTTCATAAATTCATTGAATGTGGCCCCTAATTCGCCATACCTTAGTAGGACACCATGCACCCTTACAAGACTCTGACGGGTGCACCTCCGCCCACTTAACATACTTAACGTTCTCTGTACCCCCTTCGATTCGACACGCATTCTTCGGACCGGCTTACATATACCACAGGACATGCTCGACACAAGACTTTCAGATGCACGCGGACGTAGCGAGTAGAGAATAGTGACTTAGACGAGTGAGCCATATTATTCCATGCATACACTGCAAATTATTCCTTGTATGCACGGTGGCCATGCAGCAGGAGGTTAGTGTACATACAGTAGTGCATGATTATTTTAACATATTAGTGCATGATTATTCCATGCATGCACGGTGGCCATGCGGCATGCAAATCCACCGCATGGTGCCCATGTGGCACTGACCTTCACCTCACGGTGGCCCTGCAGCGTTCTATCCACTGCACAGTGACCGTGTAGACGAGGCTCCATTTCTGCAAATCGTGCGAGACAGGAGCCATTTTCACTAATACATTTGGGAAATGTGCAAATACGACCAAAAACTGACACAACTGAAAGCAGGTCACTTTCTCTGACCATCCACAAGGATCCCAACAAGGCAACAAAAAATTAAAACACAAGACAGCAGGTTACTTTCTCTGACCATCCACAAGGATCCCAACAAAACAAGGCAACAAAAATCGAACTCAAAATGGGTAAAAGTTGAGCAACTCAAAATAACACACCAACGAAACACAGATGCGCCACATAATAAAAACATATAAGTTAGAAAGTCCATTGTCAGCATTTACAAGAAATAAAAACAAGCACGGTCCTATGTATCCCGGAAGGCAAACAAACTGTTTCCAGCTCCGCATTATTCTCTTTAGAGATTATTATCTTTACTATACCATTATAAAAGTGTAAGTTAGTGGTTGGTCCATTCTCTCTCATCTCTTCTCAGCCATCCGATTTGATCTAGACCATTCGTCTCTTTCCTCCTCTCTCTCTCTCTCTCTCTCTCTCTCAAAATACAACCGTCCACCCCTCCACTTTTCCCATGTCCTCGTACATTCTGGTCACCCTTCTCTCTATGTCGTTTGTTCTCCAATGTTTAATGTGTGAAGTTAGTCAGGCAGTAAGTTCTGTCTTATTATTTTTATGATTCCATTGCAACGCACGGGTCTCTAACGAGTTATGCATAACAAATGACAACAGCGCAGCTGTACAACTAGTATGAATCCTTTCATAGGGCAAGATCCACATTCATGACACCGCAAGTGAGCGATCCAGGAAAAAAACATGAGTTGGATATGTGCTAGCTGTAGGGGAGATACAGTTTCTCGTGCTGGTGCTTTCAGTCTGTAGAGAATGCTCCATCACAGTATCTGAAAGAGGAA
Organism: Dendrocalamus latiflorus; assembly: GCA_017311315.1. Classification (NCBI taxonomy): domain Eukaryota; kingdom Viridiplantae; phylum Streptophyta; class Magnoliopsida; order Poales; family Poaceae; genus Dendrocalamus; species Dendrocalamus latiflorus. The sequence goes on from CM029623.1 coordinate 10,970,360, forward strand.
CACAAATATCAACAAGGTCAGATGCAGTTTTAGGCCCTAACATATTTATTAGCCGACATGAGAACAAGGAAATGCTAGCTCAGTTTAAGCGTGGATGTATCAAAGCAGGTGACATAATCAGGTAATACATGTTCCTGTCCCCTCATTAATTAAAGTAGTAAAACATTCAAGGTACAAAATAAAAAATATATTTGTATTTGATGCGCAAACAAGTACAAACATGGTGATACATTCAAATACAAGAAGGTTGCCAGTTTGCTCAAACAAACGCTAGTATGAAAAACGCAAGGGCTATGCAAACCTAGTTTGGAGCATTTAAAGAGAAGCACAACCAACAATATTTGCTAACTGCCAGTCAATGGTTTGCAATATACTTCTTTTTCAATTATTTCCTTCAAATAGCTGCCCAACAGAGCATGTAAATGATGCCTTATCCAAATGCAACATGCATAGATGATTCAAATTTATCACGACACAGTCATTGTGAATATGAAATTGAAATTAGACACCACACAGCAAAAGGTTACCTGTTGCTAAATTTCTCAACAGCCATGGATGCATAAAGAAGTGTTTCACCACCCTTCTCTAAAGCCATATAGAGTTCTCTTCCTTGGGTAATTTTACCAATAACCCATGCATTATTTTTCGCTCTGATGCATACTTCAAAATCCTTGTCATGAAAAGGGTCACTCCTTTTAGCTCTTGACTTCTCCAAATCTATTTCTTCTCTTAGCCTATTGAGGGAAAGTAGAGAATCCTGCACAATTACAATTTCATCACAGAAGGCAATTTCTAATAGATAAGTCTTTGTATTGTCTGCACATGGTGTACATGGTGCTTTTGTTTTTTTGCTTTAGCATCTAGAACTTGCTTTTGCTTTAGCATCTAGGACTTGCTTTTGCTTTAGCAGCTTTTTGCTTTAGCATCTTAGACTAGCTTTAGGACAGCATCTTGGACTAGTCTAGGATAGCATCTTGGCATATGCTTGGCTGACTAGCAGCCTATAAATATGTATCTCCAACCCCTCAGGTTGGTATGGCATTGTTGTGAGGAATAAACAGAAAATTGCCCCATCTCCAAGTGTCATCCTCTCCATGAGAGTAAGGATCTTGCTATCACCAGCAGCAAGAGTCCAGCGAGTAACAAGTGGTATCAGAGCCATACTATCCTGTAGCCTGAGCATCTCCTGCTCATCTCCTTCTCCGGCCTCGCAACAGCCCCAGCCGGTAGCAGCAGCAGCTCCGGCTGTCCCCGCTCACTCCTCTCCGGAGACGGGCAGCAGCTCGTCAGAAGCAGCCCTCTCTCCACGCAACACCTCCCCAGTAGCGCGCCATGTCCGCAGGGCAGTCTCAGCGCTCGGTCGCCTCGAGCACGCGGCGTCAGCAGACGGCCGAGCTCGCCGCGGCAGAGCAGCGCGAGCGAGCGGCGGCGGAGACCGCTGCGGCGGCAGAAAGGGCGTCAAGGCTGGCAGCGGCGCAGCTGGCAGCAGCCAGAGCAGAGGTGGAAGCGGCGGCGGCGGCAGATGCAGCGCGTGCGGCAGCAGCGGAGGTCAAGGTTCTGCGCGGTAGCAACAGCAGCTCCATCTCTGCTGATGACAGCGCCGACGCGGATCTTGAGCCGCTGGAGAGGGATGCAGCGCGAGGGCGAGCGGCGCAGTGGGCAGCCACGCACGCCCACGAGCGCGGCGGCAGCCCAGACAGGCGCGGACGCGCCGGTGACGCTCCTGGAGGAGGCGCGCACGGCGGCGGCGTACGGGTCGACGGGGAGCGCGGCTTTCACAGGCGACACGGCTCTCTCTCCCCGGTTCGGTACCGTGGTCACCACGAGTACCCGGCTGTCGTCAGGGACGTCGGCCCCGGCGGCGGGTGGCCTGTTGGAAGTCTTACGACCTCCCAGGACCTTTTACGACCGGTTAGAGTCGTTTACGACCGGTAAGGATTGAATACGACCGGTTCCAAGAGCTTACGACCAGTTCCGACCGCCTCAATCGTTTCTCCGATCGCTTTTCACCGTGGTCGTAAATTGACTGTAGCAATTTACGACCGCTCTGTGATATCGCTTCGGTGCCTTCCTTCAGCTGCTCGATGATACCGTGATCGAAATCTTCTACGATCACGCAGTGATGCTGGCGATCACTGTTCACCGTGGTCGAACACACGTACGACCACGTTCACTTCCTTCAACGTGGTCGGAGTTGCTTCCGACCACGTTCTGGGCTTCCCGGTGTAGTCGTAGCTCGTTACGACCACCTTCGACTCCCTTACGACCACCTTCATCGTGGTCGTAGCCTTCTCTGCGTAGTCGAACGCTTTACGACCACGTTCTGCCCTTCTTCAATGTAGTCGAAGAATCACTGTAGAATTGCCGTGGTCATAGCACCTCTTGATCACGCCTGTTAGAACTTTGCCGTGGTCGTAACTCCTCCCGATCATGCTTGCGGTGATCGTGAGTCCTTCCGACCACGTCTTGCACAATCACACGACAAAACAATGCTTTGTATTTTCCCCTCTTTTTGGTATTTTCTCAATGGCTTGGTGGTACATAGAATACATGGCTCTAAGCCTCTTTTTATACCCGGTTGTCCTACTTTAACACGGGTTCTCAACACCTACTCCGACTCCGAGTCTTATACGACTTCGTCTAGGACTCGGTTTTCGACTTCTGATTTCTTACTCGTTTTGGATTCGATTACTTCCAAAACTTGTGTACGACTTCTAAACAAGATTATTTACAACATTCTCTCCCTAATCTTGTTTCTCGACTTCAATCATGCCGATCTTTCTCCTCATCTCCGAGAACTTTATCTGCCCCAGCGGCTTCGTTAGAATATCAGCCTTCTGTTCTTCGGTTCTGATATAGTTGATATCGATCTTCCCCTCTTCGACACAATCTCTGATATAATGATATCTTGTGTCTATGTGTTTGCTTCTATCATGTAGAACCGGATTCTTGCTCAGTGAAATAGCCGATTTGTTATCAACCCTGAGCGTTACCTTCTGAATTTCTTCATCTGACAATTCACTCAACAGTCGAGCGAGCCAGACTCCCTGGCAAGATGCTGCGCTCGCTGCGATGTACTCGGCTTCACAAGAAGATAATGCAACCACTTTTTGCTTCTGAGATTGCCAGCTGATCGGACTCTCCCCAAGCACAAACATTATGCCTGTCGTGCTCTTTCGATCGTCGACATCTCCCGCCATGTCGCTATCACTGTAGCCCGTCAGCTGCAACGACTTCCCATCTCCTCTCTTGTACTGAATCCCGAGATTCAGAGTACCTTTAATGTATCTCAGGATGTGCTTCACGGCATTCATATGCTCCTGAGTTGGTTTCTCCATGAAACGACTTACGTATCCGACCGCAAACGAGATGTCTGGTCGGGTGTGCACCAGATACCGTAGACTTCCGACAATGCTCCTATAAGTCGTGGCATCAATTTTCGATCCTGGGCCTGTCTTGCTCAACTTCAGATGATTCTCCATTGGAGTTTGACATGGATTGCACTCTTCCATACCCGACTTCTCCAGAATCTTTCTAGCATATCCCGACTGACAAAGTGTTATGCCGTTGTCGGTTTGATTTACTTCAATGCCGAGGTAGTAGCACAGAAGTCCCAAATCGGTCATTTTGAACAGCCTCTTCATCTCTTCTTTAAACCTTATAATCTCCTTCGAACTCGATCCAGTAATGATCAAGTCGTCCACGTAAACGCCCACGATTAGTCTGTTCTTCGCATCTTCCCTTGAGTATACCGCATGTTCAGAGTTGCTTCTTCTGAACCCGAGTGTCGTTAGACTTTTGTCAAGCTTCAAATTCCATGCTCGTGGTGCTTGCTTAAGTCCGTAGAGAGCTTTGTTCAGCTTCAAGACTTTCTCGGCTTGCTTCTTGGATTGAAAACCCGGCGGTTGAGAAACATAAACTTCCTCCTCAATGTCTCCGTTCAAGAACGCCGTTTTCACATCCATGTGGTGAATCTCCCATCCACCGTTTGCTGCCAATGCAAGAAGTAGTCGTATAGTCTCCATACGAGCTACTGGGGCAAAAACTTCTTCGTAGTCGACGCCTTGTTTTTGAACATACCCTTTTGCCACAAGTCGTGCTTTGTGTTTTACGACTTCTCCCTTTGAATCCTTCTTTACCTTGAAGACCCACTTTAACCCGATCGCTCGATGACCTTTTGGCAAATCGGTGAGTTCCCAAGTGTTGTTGTCTTCAATAGATTTTAGCTCTTCCTGCATAGCAGTTCTCCAATGTTCATCCCCCGTCGCTTCTTCATAGCTTTCGGGTTCTTCAGCTGTTGTGTACAGTAACAGCTCATTCATCTGTATTGACTCAGTTCGAGCATAGATCTCATTGATGCTCCTCATCTTCGGCACCCTGCCGTCTTCTTCATCTTCAGTATCAGGTGTGGCTTCCTGATCATTTGCATCAATCGTGTTCGAGCTTTGAGGTGTGATCGTAGCTCCTTCCTCCATTGTCATATTGTCGGTGTCGACTTCTTCGACATCGAATGTTATCCACTTCGACTTATCTTTCTCAATGTCTTGATGTTCTTCCCACTCCCAATGTTTGTCTTCTTGAAAGACTACATCTCTGCTCACATGTAGCTTATTTTCGACTGGATCATAGCACCTATATGCCTTGGTACCTGATTCCGAGCCGAGGTAGATCATCCTTTTGCTCCGATCGTCCAGCTTCCTCAGGTAAGTCGATGATCTCACATGTGCCAAACAGCCGAAGACTTTCAAGTGATCGACGTTCGGTTTTCTCCCCGACCACAACTCGTATGGAGTAACTCCATCCAACGACTGTGTGGTCGCTCGATTTAGCAAATAGACCGCATGTCTTACGGCTTCTGCCCAAAACCTCCCGGGTAGGTATCGACTCTTCAGAAGACTTCGTGCGGTTTCGACCACGGTTCGGTTTCTTCTTTCTACGACTCCGTTTTGTTGAGGCGAGTACGGAGCCGTGAAGAACCTTGCAATGCCCTTCTCTTCACAGATTGAGTCAAACTCTTTTGCGAGAAATTCTCCTCCTCGATCAGACCTGACCGCTTTTACCCTCTTGTCGACTTCGTTTTCAGCAAGAGCAATAAACTTCCGAAAGTTCGACTTTGCCTCATCCTTGCTCTTCTGCATGTACACCCACATGGCTCTGGAGTAGTCGTCCACGACTAGCATGAAATACTGGTTTCCAGCGTCGGTGCGGGGTGTGATCGGTCCGCATAAGTCGACGTGAACCAGCTCGAGTGGTTGTGAAGCTCTAAACTTTGTTTGCTGTGGGAAGCTGCTACGAGTTTGTTTCGCCACCAGACAACCTTCGCAGACTTGCTCTGGGTGGTCGATTTTCGGTAATCCGACCACCATCTCTTTCTCTGCCATTGCTTTGAGACTTTGGAAATTTATATGACCAAATCTCTCATGCCACAGCCAGGCGGGATCTTCAATTGTGGTCTTCAAACACTTCTGCTTGCATGTTTCGATCTTGATCTTGTACAAACGGTTCATAGTCCGTTGTACCTTCATCAGCAGACGTTCGCTGTGGTCGAACACCTTCAGATAGTTGCCTTTGAGCTCAATTCGACAATCTTCTTCAGTCAATTGTCCAAGGCTTATGATGTTGCTCCAAAGACTCGGTATGTAATATACATCCGAGAGCTTTCTTCGACTTCCATCTTTGCATTGCATCAGGATTGTGCCTCTCCCTTTTATCTGAACAGTAGAGCCGTCTCCGAACTGTACTTTTCCGAGCACACTCTTATTTAATTCGTAAAACATCGAGTACGTACCCGTCATGTGGTTGCTGGCTCCGTTGTCGAGGTACCAGTCGGCTTGTGTCTGCTCTCTCTGCTCCAACAGATTTGGAAAAACTCTCTCCTCATTCAACAGAACCATTGTCGGTTCGTCTACAGTGCAGAGTGATAAGAGTAGTGTAGGCTCTTTGTGCTCTGTAGTTTGTGTCAAGTTTGCTTCCTCTACCTTTTTCTTGCCCCGACAATTCGCAGCATAGTGACCATACTTCTTGCAGTTATGGCACTGGATGTGGCTTCGACATTCAGCAGCGTAGTGCCCATACTTCTCGCACGTGTAGCACTGGATATCAGACTTGTCGGTATGATGGTCGCCGCCTCCACGACCACTTCGTCCACGACCTTTCTGATCGTAGCCTCGACCTCGTCCATGAGACGCGCCGCGGCCGGTCGATGTGCCGCGACCACGACCACGACCGCCCCTCGATGACGAGTCTCCTCGGTCTTTCGCATCTTCTCTTACGAGCAGCACTTGCTGACCGTTGTCTTCTTGATAACTCTTTAGGAGCTGCTCGTGTGCTTTGAGCGCTCCGGTTACTTCCTCAATCTTCATCTTCGAGAGATCTTGAGAGTACATAAGCGTGGTTACGACCGGAAGAAACTTCTCTGGTAGCACTCTCAAATACTTCTTCACCGCCACCTCATCTTTCAAGTCGTCGCCGAGAGATTTGATCTCGTTCACGACTTCGTTGAATCAACCAGAGAACTCTTCCACGGTCTGACTCTTCCCCATCTTCATGGCTTCAAACTCACTTCTTAAGGTTTGAAGTCGAACTTCCTTCACTCGATCTACTCCTTGGTGCATTATCTGCAGAGTAGTCCAGACGTCTTTCGCCGTCTCCTTGCCGACCAGCTGTCGCATCATCGAGTTGGGTACAGCTTGATAGATCGCTGCCATCGCCATCTTGTCGAGACGATCATCGAGGACCTTGTCCTTCTCCTTTGGTTCGACCGCACCCCAGACGCCTTGCGCGATCATGTTGACCTTCATCTTCATCGCCCAGACCGGATAGTTGTCCGAACTGAGGATCGGGTACTGCAGCGACACGTTCTGCTTCGCCGTGTCAGCCATGTTTAACCACGGCTCTGATACCAACTGTTGGAAGTCTTACGACCTCCCAAGACCTTTTACGACCGGTTAGAGTCGTTTACGACCGGTAAGGATTGAATACGACCGGTTCCAAGAGCTTACGACCAGTTCCGACCGCCTCAATCGTTTCTCCGATCGCTTTTCACCGTGGTCGTAAATTGACTGTAGCAATTTACGACCGTTCTGTGGTATCGCTTCGGTGCCTTCCTTCAGCTGCTCGATGATACCGTGATCGAAATCTTCTACGATCACGCAGTGATGCTGGCGATCACTGTTCACCGTGGTCGAACACACGTACGACCACGTTCACTTCCTTCAACGTGGTCGGAGTTGCTTCCGACCACGTTCTGGGCTTCCCGGTGTAGTCGTAGCTCGTTACGACCACCTTCGACTCCCTTACGACCACCTTCACCGTGGTCGTAGCCTTCTCTGCGTAGTCGAACGCTTTACGACCACGTTCTGCCCTTCTTCAATGTAGTCGAAGAATCACTGTAGAATTGCCGTGGTCATAGCACCTCTTGATCACGCCTGTTAGAACTTTGCCGTGGTCGTAACTCCTCCCGATCACGCTTGCGGTGATCGTGAGTCCTTCCGACCACGTCTTGCACAATCACACGACAAAACAATGCTTTGTATTTTCCCCTCTTTTTGGTATTTTCTCAATGGCTTGGTGGTACATAGAATACATGGCTCTAAGCCTCTTTTTATACCCGGTTGTCCTACTTTAACACGGGTTCTCAACACCTACTCCGACTCCGAGTCTTATACGACTTCGTCTAGGACTCGGTTTTCGACTTCTGATTTCTTACTCGTTTTGGATTCGATTACTTCCAAAACTTGTGTACGACTTCTAAACAAGATTATTTACAACATGGCCTACCCTCACCAAGACCAACTACGTCGAGTGGGCTGCGGTGATGAGGGTAAAGCTCCAGGTGCGGCATATGTGGGATGCAGTCCGGTACGACGACGTCGACTACGACCAGGATCGACGGGCGCTGGATGCTCTCATCACTGCAGTCCCGCCCGAGATGCAGTTCAAGCTTACCAACAAGCGGACTGCCAAGGAGGCTTGGGACGCCATCGCTGCAGCACGCATCGGCAGCGACCGCGCCCGCAAGTCTACACTGCAGGCACTACGCACGGAGTGGGAGAACCTGGCCTTCAAGCCAGGTGAGGACGTTGATGACTTTGCTCTCCGTCTCAACACTCTGTTGCAGAAGTTGGTGCAGTTCGGTGACGACACCTACGGCGAAGAGAGCTGTGGAGAAGCTCTTCCGCTGCGTCCCCGAGAAGTACAAGCAGATGGCTCGCTCGATCGAGTCTCTGCTGGACCTCTCCACGATGACGATCGAGGAGGCGTTGGGTCGCCTCAAGGTCGTTGACAGCGATGAGCCACAGCGCCTCTCGGGACCCGTCACCATTGGCGGGAAGCTTCTCACTCGGGAGCAATGGGCTGCCGGCCAAGGTGACAGGAAGAAGGGGGAGCCTTCTTCCACGACAGGCGGCCACAAGCGTGGCAAGCGCGGCAAGCCGCGCAAAGACGCCCAGGCAAGGGCGCGAGGACGTGCCGAGGGTGATGACCGTGGAGGCGCCCAGGGCGGCGCTGCTGGCAAGCAAAAGCCGGCACGAGACGACTCTTGCCACAACTGCGGCAAGCTTGGTCATTGGGCCAGGGATTGTCGACAGCCACGACGCGGCCAGGCCCACGTCGCGCAGGCAGAGGAGGAGGAGCCGGCTCTGTTCATTGCTCATGCGAGCATCGAACTACCTCCAGCGGCACCGGCCGCAGTGGCTCTCCACCTTGACGAGCCAAAAGCACACGCCCTCCTCGGCTACGGCTCCGGCAACGACAAGACTGACGGGTGGTGCCTCGACACCGGCGCCACCCATCACATGACCGGTCGACGGGAGTTCTTCGCCGAGTTTGACTCTAGCGTCCGAGGCTCCGTCAAGTTTGGGGACGCCTCCGGCGTGGAAATCAAGGGCGTCGGCTCCGTCATCTTCACCACCGTGTCTGGTGAGCACAGGCTGCTCACCGACGTCTACTACATCCCCGATCTGCGGAACTCCATCATCAGCTTGGGACAGCTGGATGAGAACGGCTCGCGTGTCGAGATCGAGCACGGGGTGCTGCGGATTTGGGATCTTCGCCGTCGCCTTCTTGCCAAGGTAACCAGAGGCGCAAATCGACTCTACATTCTTCACATGCAGGTGGCACAACCCCTCTGTCTCGCTGCTCGTCGGGACGACGAGGCGTGGCAGTGGCACGAGCGCTTTGGGCACCTTCACTTCGAGGCCCTGAAGCGGCTCAGTGCCACGGAAATGGTGCGAGGCCTGCCGTGCCTTGACCATGTGGAGCAGTTCTGCGACGTCTGCGTGATGACGAAGCAGAGGCGACTCCCCTTTCCCCAGCAGGCGAGTTTCCGAGCCAAGGAGAGGCTCGAGCTCGTGCACGGGGACTTGTGTGGCCCGGTGACACCGGCCACACCGGGAGGACGACGCTACTTCCTGCTGCTCGTCGACGACCTCTCCCGCTACATGTGGGTCATGGTCCTCGGCAGCAAGGGAGAGGTTGCGGACGCCATCAGGCGCACGCAGGCTGCTGCGGAGGCGAAGTGCGGCCACAAGCCGCGCGTGCTGCGCACAGACAACGGCGGCGAATTCACGGCGGCTGAATTCGCGTCGTACTGCGCTGATGAGGGCATTCAGCGCCACTACTCCGCGCCGTACAGCCCGCAGCAGAACGGCGTCGTCGAGCGGCGCAATCAGACGGTTGTGGGGATGGCTCGGGCCCTCCTCAAGCAGAGGGGGATGCCGGCTGTCTTCTGGGGAGAGGCGGTGGTGACGGCCGTCTACATCCTCAACCGCTCGCCTACCAAGGCGCTCGACGGCAGGACGCCGTACGAGGCTTGGCATGGGCGCAAGCCGGCGGTCTCCCACTTGCGGGTCTTCGGCTCCCTCGCGTTCGCCAAGGAGCTTGGCCACATCGGCAAGCTCAACGACAGGAGCACTCCGGGAGTGTTCATCGGCTACGCGGAGGGCTCGAAGGCCTACCGCATCCTCGACCCTATCACACAGCGCGTCCGCATCTCGCGTGACGCTGTGTTCGACGAAGGGCGAGGCTGGACGTGGGACAAGGCGGTGGACGACGGTTCGACTTCGACTCTCAGGGACTTTGTTGTCGACTATGTCCACTTCGAGAGAGCCGGGGGAGCTAGCAGCTCGTCTTCACCGAGCTCGTCCACCTCGACACCTTGCTCGCCACCAGCTCCGGCGAGTGCTCCACCACCTTCGGCACCGGCTACGCCCCACTCTTCACCACCGGCTCACCACTCTCCTGCACCGGCGGCCACACCACCGGGATCGGCCCCAACAGTTTCGGTCCACGACGAGCAGCGCATGGTGGAGTTCGCTACTCCGCTGTCCCACGACGAGGACCGCGTCGACGCCTACCACGACGACGAGCCTCTGCGCTATCGTACCATGGACAACATCCTCGGCGAGCTGCCCGTCCCTGGACTGGCGCAGCGCGACTGCGAGGCGGAGCTGCACTTGGCATGCGACGACGGCGAGCCCCGCTCCTTCGCTGAGGCGGAGGGAGACGCGGCGTGGCGTGTCACGATGAAGCAGGAGATGGACGCCGTCGAGCGGAACCGGACGTGGGAGCTGGCGGATCTTCCTGCCGGTCACCGCGCGATCACCCTTAAGTGGGTGTTCAAGCTGAAGCGGGATGAAGCCGGCGCCATCGTCAAGCACAAGGCTCGCTTGGTGGCACGAGGCTTTGTGCAGCAGGAGGGGGTCGACTTCGATGACGCCTTCGCACCCGTCGCACGGATGGAGTCCGTGCGACTCCTCCTTGCGCTAGCTGCCCAGGAAGGCTGGCGTGTTCATCACATGGATGTCAAGTCAGCATTTCTTAACGGCGACTTGAAGGAGGTCTACGTGCATCAGCCGCCGGGATTTGCGATCCCCGGCAAGGAGGGCAAGGTGCTCCGCCTGCACAAGGCCCTCTATGGCTTGCGACAGGCACCGAGGGCGTGGAACGCCAAGTTGGACTCCACGCTGAAAGGGATGGGCTTCGAGCAAAGTCCGCACGAGGCGACCATCTACCGGCGGGGCAGTGGAGAAAATGCCCTGCTGGTGGGTGTCTACGTCAACGACTTGGTGATCACCGGCACCAAGGATGCGGAGGTGGCGGCATTCAAGGAAGAGATGAAGGCCACCTTCCAGATGAGTGACCTGGGGCCCCTCTCCTTCTACTTAGGGATCGAGGTGCACCAGGATGATTCCGGGATCACGCTTCGACAGACCGCCTACGCCAAGCGCGTCGTTGAGCTAGCTGGGCTCACCGACTGCAACCCAGCTCTCACTCCGATGGAGGAGAGGCTGAAGCTGAGCCGCGACAGCACGACGGAGGAGGTGGACGCTACGCAGTACCGGCGTCTTGTGGGGAGCCTTCGCTACCTCGCCCACACACGACCGGACTTGGCATTCTCCGTCGGCTACGTTAGTCGGTTCATGCAACGACCGACGACGGAGCATCAGCAGGCTGTGAAGAGGATCATCCGCTACGTTGCGGGGACCCTTGACCACGGCCTCCATTACCCGAGGTGTTCTGGCGCGGCACACTTCGTCGGGTACAGCGACAGTGACCACGCGGGCGACATCAACACCAGCAAGAGCACAAGCGGGATTCTCTTCTTCCTCGGCAAGTGCCTCGTTCACTGGCAGTCAGTCAAGCAGCAGGTGGTGGCCCTGTCCAGCTGTGAGGCCGAGTACATAGCGGCTTCCACCGCTTCGACTCAGGCACTCTGGCTCGCTCGACTGCTTGGTGATCTCCTCGGCAGGGACACTGAAGCAGTGGAGCTCAGGGTGGACAGCAAGTCCGCTCTAGCCCTGGCAAAGAACCCCGTTTTCCATGAACGGAGCAAGCACATCCGGGTGAAGTACCATTTCATCCGAGGCTGCTTGGATGAAGGAAGCATCAAGGCAAGCTACATCAACACCACGGATCAGCTTGCGGATCTGCTCACCAAGCCTCTTGGAAGGATCAAGTTCCTTGAGCTCTGCTCCAAGATCAGGATGGTTCAACTCTCCCACAAGACGACGCACAAGACTTAGGGGGAGAATGATAGATAAGTCTTTGTGTTGTCTGCACATAGTGTACATGGTGCTTTTGTTTTTTTGCTTTAGCATCTAGGACTTGCTTTTACTTTAGCATCTAGGACTTACTTTTGCTTTAGCATCTAGGACTTGCTTTTTGCTTTAGCAGCTTTTTGCTTTAGGACAGCATCTTGGACTAGTCTAGGATAGCATCTTGGCATATGCTTGGCTGACTAGCAGCCTATAAATATGTATCTCCAACCCTTCAGGTTGGTATGGCATTGTTGTGAGGAATAAACAGAAAATTGCCCCATCTCCAAGTGTCATCCTCTCCATGAGAGTAAAGATCTTGCTATCACCAACAGCAAGAGTCCAGCGAGTAACAATTTCAATAAACATGATAAGGCACATCAGTTTCAATAAACATAAACTTTAAAAAACAAGTTGAACCTAATAAAAAAGCTAGCACCTACTATTGTATGAAAATCAAATAACATCATCAATATCCAAGCCTTACAACTTACATGTGTATGGAGATGGACATACGTTTCCCAAATGAATCAATGATCAAGAAAAGAATGACTGTTAAACAGTAATGTACTCGAAGGCAAAAGAGCAAACCTTTGACAGGGTAGTGACTTTCCCAGGTGGGGACGCTCTTGATACTTTTCTGTCTTTATCAACGAGTAAGTAACGATATCCGCTAACATGATAGGCATTTTCTCCTCCCCACCCTCGTGATAATTTCTGTTCGACAGTGACAATGTTCTGTGATGCCTGCAAGATATATCAAATCATCGAGCATGCATTCACATCCATATTCATTGTAAACAATATAAAAGATGGCATGAGAATCTTTTTCCATAAACTTAGTATATTTTAGCTCCTCCACTGCATCAGGAAATTAAAAAAAAGGATCACTCACATTTTCAAGAAGATGCCTCTTCACATGAGCAATACCCTCTTCTCCATTTATTAGTGAAGAAGTTGGAATTAGTAGTAAGATAGTAAGGTTCTTGTGCTGATAAACACATAGATACATGCGCTCCTCTGCTTGCTGGAACCACAGTATTGGAGTCAAAGGCACAGAACCACGGACTTCTGTAGTTGCAAAGCCAGCAGCAACAAAACCATCCTTTCCCTTAGACAATTTCTCGCGCTGGAGAGGCCTGAAATTATCATGCATCTGATTTTGTCCACTAGGAGACGTATCGCGAGATTGACTAAAATACCTTTCTGCTGCAGCTGTTCCATTTGATGAACTTGAAGTGGGGACAGCATTAACGTGAGTTCCTTTCCGCAAATAGGACCAGGAGTTTCCATTGGAAGATAAAGCACGAGGAGTCAACCTCAGGACAGCATAAGTATATACGTTTAATGTATCATCCTACATCAGAAACAGAATCCTTAACCACAAGAGAACAACATGCTCATAAGCCAGAAAAGGCAAGTAAAAATCCAATGGAAGTAGTGATTGCAGGGAGACCATACCGGGGGAAGCGTCGTTGACACCAAGAGGTCTTCAAATAATACAAGTGATTGGCAGGTGACGTTTCCAAGACATGATCCAAGAACTGTGGTGAGTGACTGAAACACTACTACATCAATGGTTGAAATAAATGAAACAAATCTATGCAACTATTATACAGCAAACCAAGACGTTTATATGCTGGAGGCTAGTCTGAAAGTATTCTATGGTGTTCGAATTGGTTTTGAAAGATTTTCCTCAGAAAGCAAGTTTCTACATACTTATCCAGAACAATTTTCATTTTGTTACAAGCCTACAATGAAAGCAAACATTTTTAAGGATAATGCTAATGCACAGGAAAGGAATATGTCAACAGCAATTGCATAAAAGATAAACTATGGAGAATGAAATAGAACCTAGGCAAAATGAAAATAGAACTATGGATAAACTATATTTAAAAACCAGGCAAGGCGTCACGTTAACCAATTGCATAAAAGATAAACTATGGAGAATGAAATAGAACCTAGGCTTATCTTTTCAGTGGAAACTAGCCAGTAACAAGAAGGGACATGATTAGATTTTGCAGAGAGAGAGAGAAGTTTAGGGATACAGAATAATTTATACTTAGTGTAAAATGTCCAGTTCCTGGACAAGGAGCTCAGTACCCCGCCCATGTCAAGAAATAACTGCTCAGCCGGCACTGCACCAACTACCCTAGAAATCAGTACTGACCTCAAAGAAAAAACTGGTCTGACACTGGGTTTGCAAACTTGACTACAACTCTGGACATGATATGAGTAACAAATTGCATGCAACAAGGCCAGATTTTTCATACAAAAAATTAATTGTGAAAGGGGACTTCAAAGTTGTGGAAATGATTTAACTGATCAGGGCATCCTGCAGAGGGATTAAGGATGTGTTTGGTTGGTGGAATGGGGAGGAATAGGATGGGACGATTCCAGTTTTTTGAGATGGGATGGAACGGGATGGTTCCGTTGATATGTTTGGTTCATAGTATGGGATGGTTCTATTTTTTGTTTGGTTAGTAGTATGGAGAAGAATGGAACTGTTCCATCTTTTGTTTGGTTAGTGGGATGGGGATGAATACCTTCACCGGAGCTTCACCACAACAGAGGCCGCCCGCGCCCGACCTCCCGCGCCGCCGCCTGCGCCCGACCTCCCGCGCCGCCGCTCGCACCCGACCGCCCGCGCCCTACCTCCCGCGCCGCTACCCGCGCCGGCCTCGCTCGCCGCCGCAACGACCTCCCGCGCCGCCGCACGCGCGGGCCCCCGCCCAGATCTGGATCTGGAGTAGGGAGGGAGAGAGAGAGGGGTGAGAGAACGGGAGAATGGGAGAGGGGTGACTGCGCGTGCGTTTTTTGGATGGATTCGTCCGGCTTTTTTTGTGGAACGGAGTGATACCGAATATTTGAGGAATATTCCTTTGGGAGGGACCATTTGCTTCCATTCCATTCTCCCCCATACCACAATCCAAACAGCTGGATTACCTCGAAATTGGAACGGGACGATCCCATCCCTGGGCCATCCTAGCATCCAAACACACTCTAAGAGACCATTGCTGTTTGTATTGAAAAATAAAATATTAAGATGGCCTTTTTGTAACCAAGAGAACACATCAGATTTCAAAGCTATACATCCTACCTGAACTTCAAGTGCCACTTCTCGTGAGACTGTTAGCATTTGGAGTGTCCCCCGCTCCTTTAGGCTGTCACGGAAGGTTGGCAATTGTAGCTTTTTGCCAACACTAAAATCTGTTCCAACATAAAGTAGCAGATATATATGGGATTAGTTTAGCTAATAAATTCGCAAATATCATCTTACATTTCATTTCAAAAAAGTAATATTTTATTCAACCTACTGCAACTTGCAATAAATCATGTTGTCAATGGAAATAAATATGATGACCACAGACTAAATGGAAAACTAAACCCACCGCTTAAATAATCCGTGACAAATGTGTGAAGGTGACTGCAGGCAAGTTCAGCACTGGGTTGTCTGTCAAGTAAAGTTTGGATTGGTCCATGAAACATTGTGAAAAGTGAATGGGCTTCTTTAAGTATTCCTTGCAATGAACTACAACACCAAGTTGATTCGCTGTCCTTAGTTTTCTCCGCCACCTAAACATTAAAGTGCATGTTAACGATTTGAGCAGTAAAAAAAGGATACAATCATTCAAGTTATTTTGTTGTACAGAAGATGTAAATCCAAATTTGCAAGGAGAAAGAACACAGGTCAAGAAACAAATTCCAATGTTCCTCAATTAAGAAGCAAATGTCCACAATAAGCTACATGCTATTTGAGAAGATGGTGTGCTGGAACATGTGGAAATGCTCAACTACATTTAATTTGTGTTCACATTTTTGTACAACATGACATAAAAGGGAAGTTTTTGGCTCCAGCGTAGACATATTGTTTTAACTGCCAGCTAGACATTACTTGCAATCAGTACTATTCAATGGTAAAAACTGCCAGCTAGACATCACTTTTTCAGTTTTTCCATATCGATTATCAAATTTTACATTTCTGCTGCTAGATAAAAAGAACAATGCTATCAATATGCATACTAGATTGACAAGGCGATAATAAGACATTTTGCTTGAACAATGTTGAAATAGCAAAGGCACATAGATTCGTGCACAAACTTTGTCACTACCAAAGTGTACAGAAACCCAAATGCAAGCTATTAATGTAGTGAACGGCTATTACCAGAACCATCCAAATATCTGGCTCGGCTTGGTAAAAAACATGGGAGTGTTTCTCTGATTCTATTATCTCGCAATCATCTTCAGGAGAAAATATTCTGCACATAACTAGCATTAGAGAGGTGAGATGACTGAATCCAGCAAAATAAGGCAGTAAATGAGGTAGCACAAGTTAAAGACTCAAAGAATGGTTTGGAGAACTGTTTGGGATGGAAAGCGCTACCAAGAATAAAGAAAGACATTTGTAGATATAAAAGGATTATTGCCGATAAAGAGCTCCGATCTTCTGACCTTTGATGGCCCCATGTTAGTTTGCGTAATCATTAATACATGTTTATAGTTGTCCAGAGATCTACTGGAATATGTGAACTCTTGACAAAACAAGGGAACGTACAAAATTTAGTAGCTTTAAGAGAAGATGTACTAAATAGATATGCAACATCTTGACCCTTAAACACTGAAAGGTGCAACCCTGGCAGCAAATCAGCACTGGATAGTCCAGACAGGTCTTATGCTAGTTATTGCATGAAAATGTAAGCAGGATGTCATGCCACCAAATTATTTAGGGCCTGTTTGGAACAGAGGAATTTCACAGGAATTTTGCAGGAATTTTGCAGGAAACAGTTCAATTCCCGCAGGAATCGGGAAAAATTCCCGCATTCCAAACAGGGCCAGCCTTAGATTCCTACTGCACACCAAGTTACCACCTGGAAATCTTAGGGCAGACGTATCTTGGACTCAGGGTAAAACTTTAAGTACTGTTATGCTACTCTGCGAAGCAAAGTGCAAAAAATTGTGCCCGAACTAAGCTTTCAGGAGCAACATGGTAGCGCTTATTACTACACAAGGTTAGATTGGAAACAGGCAACACGGTGAAGCAAAGTCGTCAATGTTTTTGCGGCAAACAGCGCAGCAGAAAAAAAAAAGGCAAACCTTGTGAAGGTGATGATCCCCTCGGAGAGGCCAATGACGGAGAGCTGGAGCAGGATGGGGCAGTCGGCGGGGTGGAAGAAGAGGATCTTATCGAGCTCCTGGCCCTCCTGCTGCCCTCTCCTGAGGTCGAAGACGCACAGCTGCGCCCCTTCGCCCGCGGTGGCCGACGACAGCCCCATCTGGACCGGAATCGCCGGAGAACTACCCGCGCGAAACCCACAGCTCCAAGCAAACCAACCCGCAGGTGGAGACGAGACCTAGGGGCACCCGCGCAGCCGAAGCTAACCTGATGCGGAATCGCACGATACTTGGTTCTGGGAAGGATGGAGAGAGAGATCCAGCAAGCTGGGGCCCGCGGTGGCGGCGGCGGCGGCCAAGGGATGGGTGGCGTGATGCGGTGGAGACAGCGGCCGGGCGTGGGGGAGGAAGGGGTTGGGGTTCGGGCATGTGGGAGTGGGAAGAGAAGGCGAGGGAGGGGAGGCGCGGTCGGTGGGGGTTAGGGCCGGGCCGGGTGGGCCGCGCCGCGCCGCGCTCGGCCCCTCTCGCATTGGGCCTGGCGACGCGGCTGCCCAACGGCGGACGTGCCGAGCCGCACGCTAGTTTTGGGCCGGTTCCTGGACTCCCCGACAAACTTGCCCGTGCGGATGGCACGGCCCAGGCTGCGTCGGCTGGCACGAGGGCGCGCCCCGTCAACAGCGCTAGAGATGGGTACCCGATATCCGAATACCCAATGGGTTTTATCCGATAAAGAGACGGGTATGAAAAATTTTATGTACCCATGGGTACGTTATTGGGCGAAATCCTCTACCCGCCGGGTAGGCGGGTGCGGGTGTGGGTATATACTACCCATACCCGCCTACCCGCGGGTAATGAATACCCGCATTAGACAACTAGACATCCCACTCAAATGTTAATTTTATTATATACTTGTTGTTGATTGTTTATTTGTTTGTCATATGTTGATATGGTCATGTCAAGTATGTTTATGTGATGTACTAATTTTGATCATTAGACGCTTTTGTGCTTGCCATGTATGATTAATGAATGTCTAAATTGATGATATTCTTATGTGTTGAACCGGGTATGCTTGCGGGTACGGGTTACTCGTCGGGTAGTAATACCCGCGCGGGTACGGGTATGGGTAAATTTTCCTACCCGCGTGCGGATACGGGTAACCCGACGGGTAAATTTATACCTAGCGGGTACGGGTATGGAATGGCAATACCCGATGGGTATTTACCCGTTGCCATCTCTATACAGGGCCAGCCGACGAACCGACACCCGCGGGCCGCCGCTACGCTGGCAAATTTCGCTACCCCAACATGGCCGTTGGTTTGTGTCTCACTGGTAAGAGCATCTCCAACAATATCCTCTAAATCTCATCCCTAAAGCACTTTTTAGAGGACACAATCTAAAATATAGAAGACTAAAAATATGTAACCTCCAACAAGTCCTCTAAATATGATCCCCAAAATTAAAATCTGGGTCCACAAAAACTACCAACCAAAGAATTTAGGGGATCGGACAGCGCAGGAGCGTTGGGGCCGATTTAGGGGATGGTGTGCATCCTCCATATATGGGGGACGAAAAATCAGGGATGGAGTCCTCTATATTTTTGGGTACCACTTAGGGGATCTGTTGGAGTCTTTTTTTTACCTTTTCTTCTAAAATATAGGGGATATGAGCACTTTAGAAGATTTGTTGGAGATGCTCTAAGATCCATAAAAAAGAAGGGATTTGGAATCTCCGAGAGGAAAAACGGAGGCCGGTGAACGAGCAGTCAGAACGATTCGCCTGTTATTAAGGTGGTAAAAATCTCATTCTATCATACGATTTTACAGTTTTATGATCTAATATTAATTAGACCGATTTAATTATATCGTAGAATTTTAATATAATAGAATCTTAATATTTTTATAATTTTATCCAAACTTTTGTAGGATTGTGATCATAATTTTCATACAATCCTATTTGATTCTGTTAATTCTATTACTTTATTATAAATAATTACTTGTATATTTCTTTTTTAATTGAAAATTTTAACGTTTATCTCTTCATATTCACTATAATTTATCATAAAATAAAACATAATCTTATCTTTACTCTACAATTTTGTAAAGAAAGCTCAAAAGGCATAATTTTAAAAATATAGTAGTGTTGTAATACACTGCAGATTTTTGAAAATATTTCTTTAATAGAATCAGGTGGGATCTTAGATTCTACATCAATCCTACGATTTGCTATCCTACCAAAAAACCTCCACTACTACAGAAAGCCTAATAGTAGACGCTAAATCACAGACGGTTTTGTGAAACCGTCTGTGATGTACACTATTACAGACGGTTTTAATTTGGAAGCCGTCTGTGGTATTTGTGGCGGGAAAAAGGAGTATCACAGACGGTTCTTACCGCTGAACCGTCTGTGATATTCCAATATCACACACGGTTTTATAATAAAAACCGTCTGTGATATTTCAGATTATCACAGACAGTTTTTATTATAAAACCGTCTGTGATACTGGAATATCACAAATGGTTTTTTATTAAAAACCGTCTGTGAAACCAGATTATCACAGACGGTTTTATAATAAAAACCGTCTGTGATACGTTTCCCGCCTTGCAATATCTCAAAATTTCAAATTTTCCCGCTTAAGTCCAAGTATGATTCAGTTTTGAGACACCTTCAGTAAAACGGGCATAACTTTTGCATACGGTGTCCGTTTTCAATGTTCTTGTACTCGTTGGAAAGCTAACGATGAGCCCGATCCAAAAAACCAACCCGCTTGCGCTTGTCGCCCTCCGAGACCCCGAAAATCGGCCATCTTTGGACCTAAACCTACGTCGCAAGTTTTTGGTGTCTGTTTTTGCCCTTTTTCTTGGTCTTCCTTTCGGAATTTGGATTTTGCTTCAACAACAAAGTTGTAGATCTCGTCGAAACCTTTTAAATGAGTATATATAAACTATATAAAACGTTGCTATTTTATCTTTTCAGACTAATTGTTTATATTGCATCGGTATATAAAATTCTGTGCTCTAATTCACAGACGGTTCTATATATAGAACCGTCTGTGATATGCATTCATCACAGACGGTTCTAGCCAATAGAACCGTCTGTGATAATCTGACCGCTGGGCCCGTCGATCCTCCTCAACCCAATCTCCGTTCCCGTGCCAAAAATTTCGAACTCCCGCCTCTCCCTCCCTCTCCCTCCCCTATAAATATAACCAAACCCAGCCTGTCTCCTCTTCCTTGCTATCCTCCTCCTTGCTATCCTCCTCCTTGTTGTCCTCCTGCTTGCTATTCTCCTCCTCCTTGCTATTCTCCTCCTCCTTGCAGACGACGCAGAAGCAACTAGCTCGTGCCAACCGTGCAGGGGCGAGAAGACATCCAGCTCATGCGTTGCATCAGGGGCGAGAAGACATAGAAGATCTTTGCTTTTTCTCTGTTTTTGTTGTGTAACCTGCTTGTTGTTTTGGGATATTGTAATCTTTTTCTCTGTTCTTGTTGTGTAACCTGCTGTTCTTGTTGTGTAACCTTCTCGTTGTTTTGGGATATTGTAATGGTAGGCTCTAATCTTAATAAAAATGGATGTTTTATGTTTGTGAAATGAATTGAGATGTGAATTGGATGTATACATATACATGTTGATCTGCTTGTTTCAGAGGGCATGGCTAGCATTTCCTGAGGCTAGCCAATAAACAGAAATAGGTTTAGGAGTAGAAGAGAATATCACAGATGGTTTTATAATAAAAACCATATGTGATTTATAAATATCACAGACGGTTTTTAGTTAAGAACCGTCTGTGATATTTATATTTAATATCACAGACGGTTTTTAGTTAAAAACCGTCTGTGATGTGATATTAAAATCACAGACGGTTCGAAAACCGTCTGTGATGACCTCGTATTATCACTGACCCATAAATTCAGACGGTTCACAAAACCGTCTGTGATGACGTTTTTGAACCGTCTGTGATGGCCTTTTCTGTAGTAGTGCTCTTATTTAATTTAGAATCACGATTATGATAATCTTGCCCGTTATGGTATGTCCAGGCCATTTTGTCTTCTGTTTGTTAAGCACCAGATCAAATGTAAGATCTTAAAAAAAAAAGTTACTGCCGCCAGTAGTAGAGTGCTGGTGCTATAGTACGTGTACGTACGTGCGCGAGTAAATTTAGCGATGTTTTTGCTCCGAATCCATCCCTGGAAGGAGTAACAAGGGGCATTCAACTTTTTGCCACTCTGAAGATTGGTCAATTACCTCTCTCACTTACATACGGGGCCGCCTGAGTCACTGACAACGGGCCAGGGTGGCAAATCTGTTGCCACCCTACTCATAAGAGTGGCAAATAATTAAATTATCCGAGTAACAAACAGGCTCATCAGGCCTGTTTGGTTGGTGTCTAAGTTTGTCATGCCTAAGCTTAGGCAATATGTGGCTGCCACAGAAAGTGTGGCTAACAAAATCGAAGCCACACTTGTGGCAAAGTTTGGCAAGAAACTGAGTCTATGACGTGTGGGGCCGGGTGCTAAGAAAGTGTGGCATACCACAGTTACGTCAGTGAACCAAACAGCTACCTAAAAACTGTGGCACGCCTAACTTGTGGCTAGGCAACTTCTGGTCATGAACCAAACAGGCCTTAACTCCCACGGAATTCCATGTGGTCCAGCCGCTCGCACCTAGCTCCCCCTCTGGCCCTCCGCCGCGCGCACACTTTCAGGAGCGGTCGAGCACGGTAGATCCATTACTAGTATTTAGTTATTGTACTAGCGTATGCACGTACGTACGTACGGGGCTGTAGTACTCGTGAACCGTACTCTTGCGTTGAGCCGAGCGGGATGCTAATATATTTGTACTTCGTAGTTTTCTTTCGTTTACGAGTACTTCGTACCAATAGGATATACAGAACGGTATCTTCGTATATATATATAAAAGTATATTTAAGATATCAAACTCTAAAAAAATAAATTCAACTTCACTTTAACTAGTTTGAGCTAGTTTTGTGGTATATACTCACTATAGTCACGTTAAATTCAAAAATAGTTCATACGAGTTTGAAATGAGTTCGAAACTCACTACCACAGATATATCAAGAGTATCAAAACATTTCCATACCCAAAACTCCAAAAATCTATCAATCATACACATATATCGGATGGTTCTTGATGTGGGCACCCACGTGCTTGGTATAATTTACCTATATACACACACATACATACATATACACAAAAACATACATACATACATACATACATACATACATACATACATACATACATACATACATACATACATACATACATACATACATACATACATACATACATACATACATATATATATATATATGTATGTGTGTGTGTGTGTGTAGGAAGCCTTTTCCTACCCCTAGGAGAGCATACTATTACTTCTAATATATCACTTAAATGAATATATTATATTTATTTATCACTTTCAGTATACTTAAAATACTAATTCTAAGACACCACAATATGATTTGGTTGAAAACTTTTCATCGGATTCCTTTATTTTTGCTATATACCCATTTCCATATATAAAAATAGTATATACACAAATTATGCTATAAAAGTGACCTTTGATGAAATTTTTCATGGAACTCACTTTGGAGTATCTTATACTCGTTATTATAGTATACTAAAAATGATAAAGATGTATAACAACATCATTTAAGCAGTATATAAGAAGTGGGAGTACGTATAATGTGTGTGTGAAGCTTTTTCCGTATTCTCGGGAGTGCATACTCTCACTTCCAATATACTACTTAAACGAGTGTGTTATACTTATTTATCACTTTCGTTATGCTTAAATATTAATTCTAAGATTCTCCAATTTGATTTGGTTGAAGAAATTTTATCAAAGTTCTTCATTTTTGCTATATACAGCTTTTCATATATAAAAGGAGTATATACATAAATTATACTATAAAATATGGACTTTGATGATTTTTTTCCATAGAACTTACTTTGAAGTATCTTATAATCATCATTAAAATATATTCCAAAGGATAAAGAGGCATAACAATATCATTTAAGCGGTATATAAGAAATGGGAGTACACATACATGCATGCATACATACATACATACAGAAAAAATACCTTCTACTTCCAGATGTAGTTGCTCTCACCTCTAATATACCACCTAAACAAACTTAAAATACTCTTTTATCTATTGGGTACACTCATATACTAATTATAAGATACTCCAATGTGGTACATATGAAAAAAATTACAAGGTAGTTCATGGTTTTTAGCATATTTTGCAAATACCTTTATATTCACACATAAAAAGGAGTATGTTTTAAAAAATATACATACCACATCTAAAAAACATATATACCACCTAGGTGATCTTATATACTCATATATTACATGTACATACTCTTCATTGTGCAAAATACTCCCTACAGTGTGAATACGGCATAGGGAGTAACTACTCCCGGGAGTCCAAAAGAGGCTTTCTACACACACATACACACTACTACTACTACTAGAAACCAGAGGATCCCTGGCAGCTATGAATTAACCTGACGGGCCCGCGAGCAACGTTAGGGTTTATAATTTTCATGATGGGAATAATAATTACAATAGGAAAACTCCAATTTTGCTAATTGTTATTAGCTAACCATCATAAAATTGTATTTTAGTGACATGCTTTATGAACCGGTCGGTTGAATCAGGAGGGAGGATGCCACACTACGACCCTAAAACGCCCAAGTAGTACTCCCAAATCTTCTATTTCACCACCCAAAATCCCTAATAGTCGTGACTTCTCCTTTGCCCCAAATTCACCGTCGTCGCATCGTGCCATCCCCAACTCCAGTCGCCAAATCCATCCTCCTTCCCCACTGCTGCCCAAACCCTCCATCTCCCTAATCCCCACCCGAAACCCCCAAAAGTCATAACCTCTCCTCCACCCCCAATCTGCCACTGCTGCATCGTGCCATCCTCAACTCCAGTCGGCAAATCCATCCTCCTCCCCCACTACTACCCAAACCCTCCATATCCCTAATCCCCACCCTTAAACTCCCTCTATCCCCAAAACCTCGACCGTCACCTCCCCCAATTCTTCTCCACATGGATCTGCTGCTGCCACCACCACTTTGATCGTCGTTTACCAGCCCAGATGCAGTACCACGATGAGCTGTCGCTGCTTGTTGCAATGAGTGGTCGAGCTGGGATGTGGGTTGGGTTGAAGAGGACATTGTAGATCTGCGGCAGCCAGTCCCCCAAGAAATGCATTTCATCCATCCATCTACCTCCACTCTCTCTCCATCACTCATGCACCCTTCTCAGATCTGTGCTTTACGTACACTATTCGGGTAATTTTGGTGAAGATATGACTGCATAAGGCTTGTGTTCTCAGACCTATGATGCTCTTGTGTTTACTTTTAATTAAGCACATCTCTAGTAGTCTAATTTTTATGGCATTGTACAGTCCAATAATTTTTGTGTTGCGATCTAAATTGAGCTTGGATTTGGTTCGGCTGGCCAGCTGAACTTTCAAGATGTGTCTATAAGGGGAAAGAGTTTTAGCCTGTTGTATGATTTTGGGCTAGAACTCTTGTAGCTGCATTTCTATTTGTAGCTCTTGAAGGACAAGGTCCAATTCATGGTTCAAAACTTTCAGGTTCTCATGCTTGTAGATTTTTATTTTTGGAACTTTAGAGTGAAGAAAACATGCTGAAGAATTGCCCAATTGAATAATGGAACTTTAGAGTGAAAAAAGCATGCCATTAGTATAATTTTTATTGATGGTGAATTATCGTCAGCCAAATAAATTTATCCATGTGCAAGAAACCATCGGAATAATTTTTATTGATGGTGAATACACATCAGCTAAATTCTTTTTAAGGATGGTTTAAAAACCCATAAGGTTAATTCCTACTGATGGTGAGTGCCCATCAAGCAAATAATTTTTATGGATAGGCAAAAGAACCGCAAGCACAATAGTAAAAACCGTAAGGAATAAATTTCTTGATAGTTAATTGTTAGACATTGTTAGACAAATTAAATTTTCCTGGCCAGCTAGACCTAAGGGGATTTACCTAATGGTGTTTGCTATTTTGTTGATGGTTTTCAACCATGGGGAAATGTCCTTTTTCTGATAGTGATACACACACACACAAACATACATACATGCATGCATGCATGCATACGTACGTACATACATATATACATATACATATACATACATATATACATATTTTCAAAGTACTCAAATCTTAAACGTTTTAGATCTAGATATAGTGGATTTTATCCCTCCCCACAACTACATAAATTCCTCCTGTTCTCTCCTAGTCTCTCCTCCCCTCAAACCCTACTTGCAGAAACCTCACGTGCTGATCCTCCCCAGGCCATGTACCACCTTAGGGGTTTTGGTGAATCTGAACCCTAACTCACCTGAATTTGCCACCAGAGAGACCAATACGAATATTGATGATATAATGGATTTCTTTCTCCTATTTCTCTCTTGGCACCTTTCATCCATTTGTAATACTCTGGCCTATTAGTGTGATGGCCTATGTGAAGTTGTGGTGGTGGGATCACTCCCGCGTTTCTTGTCTAAAATAACTTGTAGTAGCGTATAATACCTACTGGGTCCAAACATAGCATCCACGGGTTAACCCTTATATAACTAAGAACGAAAATGGTGCTATGCATGTGCGGGTCCGCCCCATGGGTGGGCTAGACATTGAGCGAATTTAGGCCAAGGTGTTATCGTTGGTATCAATGCATCAACCATCGTTGCATAGGTACATGTACATGTGGACCCTTAGTGGGTACTCACGACATAGAGGTTGCACTGAGGGGTGGTTCTGCGTATCCGTCGTGTATGCGGTGTGCTGTTGAGGGCGTTAGCTCTTAAGGGGATGAGTGTAATACCTCAGTCCGTTAGTGTGATGGCCCATGTAAAGTTATTGCTTGTCTAAAGTGGGTTGTAGTAGCATATAATGCATGCTGGGACCAAACGTAGCATCTCCAGTTTAACCCTTTTATATAAAGCGAGAATAAAAGTGTAAGAGGGGTGATATGTGTGTACAGGCTCGCTGCATGAGTGAACTGGGCATTGACCGAATTTTAGACCAGGGTGTGTTACACCATTGTTGTCTGGAAATAATATATACAAACGGCTAATAGTAGACGGCAAATCACAGACGGTTTTGTGAAACCGTCTGTAATGTAAACTATTACAGACGGTTTTAATTTGAAGGCCGTCTGTGGTATTTGTGGCGGGAAAAAGGAGTATCACAGACGGTTCTTACCGCTGAACCGTCTGTGATACTGGAATATCACAGACGGTTTTTATTAAAAATCGTCTGTGATAATCTGAGATTATCACAGACGGTTTTTTTATTAAAAACCGTCTGTGTTGTGTCGACTATCACAGCCGGTTGTTGTTAAGAACCATCTGGGAATGTTCACAGACGGTTTTTCACAAGAACCGACTGTGATGTCCCTTTGTCTGTCATATTCTAGATCAGAGGTTAATATATAAGTACACATTGCTTCTAATTATAACTTAACTACAGAACTATTGAGACAAGGGATCACAAATTAAAGGCAAATTTATTAATTTCAATTAGAGGCAAATTTATTACAAAAGTCGCACAGGTAAAGAGTTTCCCAGATTGTATTCTTTTGGGCTTCGTAAGCTTTTTCTTCAACTTGGGGACTTGGAGGATCAGCCGCTAAATTCTCGAACGCCGTTAAGATTGCCCTTGTCCTCAGCACTTCCTCCTGCAGCCTGGGCAAATGATCAGCATCATCCATAATGTCGTAGAGGATAGCATGAAAAGATTCCTCAGAATCTGCCGTTTCTGCTTGATCGGCAAGGCTATCCATCAGTCTCTGCAATGCGTGTAGAGCTTCTTCCGCATTGCGCACATTGTGGAGAAGAACCAGGGTGAGGGCTGTTTCCCTTTCTTGAGCGGCAGCGAGACGCCTCCGTCGACGGCGGAGGATCAGGTCAAGCTGACGGATGCAAGAAAGTCGGGGAAGGAGAGCAGGGCGGGTGCAGAGAAGCTGCTCCAGATGCAAATTGCTGGCCGCCTGTGTAAGGTTCCGGCCGAACAATTCGTGATGAACAAATGAGAGGAAGGAAATGATCATAAGAACAGTAGTAGAAGCCATGTTGTATTGTATATTGTATTGTACGTACGTAGAAGAGACCTGGATTAGGCGCGCATATTTAACCTTTAGCACAGACGGTTCGTATACCCAAACATTAATGATATAGACGCTTCGTATAACGATCGAGAGACGTTAACTAGACGATCGAAACACGAAGCGTTCTGGCATCGAAACACGCGCGAAGCGTTCTGGTATGAAGCTTATGACAGACGGTTTATACGGGTAACCGTCTGTGATATTTTCACAGTCGGTTATTAACAAGAACCGTCTGTGATAATTGAGACATCACAGACGGTTCGTATTAAGAACCGTCTGTGAATTTTCACAGACGGTTCTTAATTCGAACCGTCTGTGATAATCTTGCCAACACAGACGGTTCGTGTAACAAACCGTCTGTGATAATTACAGGTCACCAATAATTGGTGTATGTCACCAATAATTGGTGTATACCTAGGATTTCGATCTCGACCGTCCATTCTCTCCACATGGAATGGCAGGCAGCAGTTCCTCCCACTACTCAGCCCTTATTAATGACCCCATCTACCTTTCCAGCGGTACTAGTCACGCGTGAGTTCATCCACTAGCTAGCTTCCTTCATGCATCTCCCCTCCGCTATGAGCTAGCGCCTCCGTCGCGGCACGGTGGGCGGCTGGACAACACACTCTTGCCGTAAGTGTCGTAAGTGTGTCTTTGTTCAGACGCACTATCGTGCCATGAAGGGTTCGTTAGCTGTAATAGATTTGAATGTGTTGTTGTGCTTGCCTCTGTATTTGATTGTTTTCAGAGGGTATGGGTAACATTATTTTATTTGCTTGCTTGCCTCTGTATTTGCATGTTCCTCGACGATGCCGACTACTGCCGAGATGTGATGTCCACTCCAACAATCCTTCTTTTTCCTGCAAAATTCAAGGCAATTTTATTACAAAAGTTCAAAAAAAAGACATTCCCAAATTCTTCGGTGAGCAGCCGACTTCTTCGGTGAGCGACTATCCATCTGCCTCTTTCCACTCCTTTTCTTCATCTCTGGTCTCTGGATTACGTACGCCAGTAGCGATGATTCAGTAGTAGATGAATCATCGCTACTGGCGTACGTGATACAGAGACAAGAGATGTAGAAAAGGAGTGGGAAGAAGCAGATGGATAGTCGCTCACCGAAGAAGTCGGCTATGTCGGCTGCTCAACGAAGAATCTAGGAATGTCTTTTTTTGCACTATTGTAATAAAATCGCCTTGAATTTTGTCGGGAAAGATGAGCTGTTTCGTCAGGGCATGACTGCCAACTCGAAGCATATATAGCATAGCATTCGAGGCACATCCGAGGCCTGCTGCTGTGTCTTGAGGAATGCCAAGAGCTGGTCTTCAGATGTGGCAGCCACACTGGTCTTCAGATGTGGCAGCCACACTGGTCTTCAGATGTGGCAGCCACATCTGAAGACCAGCTCTTGGCATTCCTCAAGACACAACAGCATGTCTCGGATGTGCCTCGAATGCTATGCTATATATGCTTCGAGTTGGCAGTCATGCCCTGACGAAACAGTTCATCTTTCCCAGCAAAATTCACAGACGGGTATTAATACGAACCGTCTGTGATATATAATTTTCACAGACCGTTTGTAGTTGGAACCGTCTGTGATATTCTGCGTAGTATATTTTGACTTGGCGTACTTGCTTGAAGGATGTCGACACCGATCTGTCTTCATTGCGCTGCATCGGTGGAGCAAGGCGGCCGGCTTTAGGGAGTTGGGGGTGAAAAAATATCACCGTCTTCTTATTGATCTGATCAGAGGTTAGCATACTCAATTACTTAACATTCTTAGTGATCTGATCAGAGATTAGTATTCAATTACTTAACATTCTTAGTGATCTGATCAGAGGTTAGTAGTAGAGGTAATAATCATTTTTGACACCCATTTGTCACTTGTGTAGCGTAGATGGACCGAAGCTAGATGTATATTGAGAACCGTGTGAGTGAAGAGTACATTACTGGCGTGTCTGCCTTTAGAAGGGCGGCCGAGCTGGATATGTTGAAGAAGGGGATGAAATACATGTATTGCCCATGTATTGATTGTGATAATCTCAAGATGTTTAGCAACTCAGCGCAGATTGAAGCTCACTTGATTCGAAGGGGTTTCAGAAAAAGGTACAAATGTTGGACCAGTCACGGTGAAGAGAAGAGTACACAAGAAGATTGTTATGACATAGCCGAGGGAGACAACGATATGCCAGTTGTGGACTGTTTTTTCGATCATGAGGATAGGTCGCAGGATGACAATCTGGATCAGATGTTACGTGATGCAGAAGGGAACTATAGTGAGAGAGAGTTTGGTAAATTCGAGGGCTTGATGGAGGACTCTGAGAAACCTTTGTTCCCGGGCTGCAAGCCGCAATACACGAGGTTGTCATCAGTTCTAGAACTGCTAAAATTGAAGGCAAGCAATGGTTGGTCCGACAAGAGTTTCACGGCATTATTAGGTCTCCTAGTGGACATGCTTCCAACGGGAAATGTGTTGCCGAGAACCACCTACCAAGCCAAGAAGATTCTTTGTCCATTAGGAATGGAAGTAGAAAGAATACATGCATGTCGGAATGATTGTATCCTGTACCATAAAGAGTATGCTAGCTTACATGTTTGTCCGGTGTGCAAAGCATCCCGATACAAGCGTAAAAATGACTCTGATGATGGGAAGGGCATCGAGGTGAAGCAAGGACATCCTGCTAAGGTGATATGGTATCTTCCTGTAATCCCCCGTTTGAAGCGTTTATTTGCAAACCGCAAGGATGCAAGATTGATGCGTTGGCACTGCGAGCAGCGTAAGAAAGACGGAATGATAAGACATGTTGCTGATTCTGCTCAGTGAAGGAACATCGATAGGATGTTTGTAGATTTCGGTGTGGAACCGAGAAATATAAGGTTTGGGTTGAGTACAGATGGAATGAATCCTTTTGGTAACATGAGTAGCCGACATAGCACCTGGCCCGTGACTCTGTGTATGTACAACCTTCCTCCTTGGCTGTGTATGAAGCGGAAATATATTTTGATGTCACTACTTATGCAAGGGCCGAAGCAACCTGGCAACGATATTGATGTGTTCCTAGCCCCATTGGTGGAAGATCTTGCAATACTGTGGAATGAAGGGGTACATGTATGGGATGCGGACAAATGAAAGAACTTCACTCTACGGACCATGTTGTTCTGCAACATTAATGATTTTTCTGCCCTTGGTAACCTGTCAGGGTTGAGTATAAAAGGAGCCAAAGCGTGTCCGCACTGCTTAGATTATACCGAGAGTGTGTGGTTGAACAACTCGCGAAAAACTGTGTACATGCGTCACTGTAGGTTCCTTCCAAAGTATCACCCATACCGCAAGATGAAGAAACAATTTGACGGAAAAAAGAGGATGACTCAGTACCAAGACCTTTTAGCGGGAAAGAGGTGTATGATATGGTCAAGGATATAAATGTTGTGTTTGGAAAGGGACGTAAATTGAGGAAGAACATGTGGAAAAAGAGGTCAATATTTTGGGACTTGCCTTATTGGGAGCACTTAGAAGTTCGCAATTGCATCGATGTTATGCACGTAGAGAAGAATGTATGTGACAGTTTGATTGGTCTCTTACTGAACATTCCTGATAAAACAAAGGATGGTGTTAACGCAAGGCGTGACTTGGTCGCTATGAACATCAGGACCGAGTTAGCACCGATAGAGACCGATAAAGGCCGGACATACCTTCCCCCAGCATGTTACACTCTGTCTAAGTCCGAGAGAACTGAATTGTGCCAGTCCTTAAATGGTGTGAAAGTTCCATCCGGTCACTCGACAAGCATGAAGAAACTTGTTTCCATGGAACATTTGAAATTGATTGGCATGAAGTCTCACGACTGTCATGTGCTAATGACTCAAATGCTACCTGTTGTAATTAGAAGTATTTTGCCGAACAAGGTTCGAGTGACAATCATAAGGCTATGCTATTTCTTCAACGCAATTGCTCAGAAGGTCATTGATCCAGATGGACTAGATGCTCTGCAAACCGAGGTGGTGACAACTCTATGTCATCTAGAGATGTATTTCCCTCCATCATTTTTTGATATCATGGTCCATCTCATTGTCCACCTTGTGAAAGAGATAAAAATATGTGGCCCCGTATTTCTACGTCATATGTACCCTTTCGAGAGGTACATGGGAATTCTGAAGTCCTATGTACGCAATCGATCTCGACCGGAGGGTAGCATCATCGAAGGTTATACAACAGAAGAGGTCATTGAATTCTGCATCGGCTACATGGCTCAGGTAGAGCCGATAGGTGTACCTCTATCTCGTCACGAGGGGAGGCTAGAGGGTATCGGGACTATTGGGAGGAAAGCAATAACTCCGGATCAACATACGTATGCTCAAGCCCATTTCATGGTTTTACAACACATGACTGAAGTGACCCCATATATTGAAGAGCACAAGGACATGCTACGTCAGGAGAATGCAGGCCAGTTAGAAGTTTGGATCACGAGACAACACAACCGTCAGTTCAACGAATGGTTCAAGGCGCAATTGACTAGGAGGTCGTCAAGTGAAACACTACAATGGTTGGCAAAAGGGCCAAAATTTACAATTGTGACATGGCAAGCATACGACATTAATGGCTACACATTTTATACAACAAATCAAGATAGAAAGAACACAGTGCAGAACTCAGGTGTCCGCATAGATGCCTATGATGCGTACGGCAGTACCGCTGGCCCAAGCTCGTACTACGGGCTTGTAGAGGAGATTTGGGAGTTTGACTACGTAATTTTCAAAATTCCTCTATTTCGGTGCCGTTGGGTCCAACTTCCACGGGGTGTAAAGGTTGACAAATACGGCGTCACTATCGTGGACCTCGAATGTGTAGGATACAAAGACGAACCATTCGTACTCGCGAGGCAAGTTGTTCAAGTATTTTATGTAACCGACCCGGCAAATAAGAAGCGCCATGTAGTTCTTCAGGGAAAAAGAAGGATTGTCGGGGTTGAGAATGTTGTGGATGAGGAAGAGTACAATCAATTTGATGATTTGCCTCCATTCGGACACGGCATCAGGCTCGAGGAAGAACAACGCGATGAAGCAAGCTATATGCGTGTCGATCATCGTGAAGGGCTTTATTTAAAATGATATAGCCAAAGTGTAATAAATGATATTGGTTATGCTTGTGTTTTTCATAAATGTATATGTATGTTCCATTGTAATTGTAAAATGACTAAGGAACTAAGAAATAGTTATATTTATGGTTATGCTTGCGTTTTTCATAAATGTATCTAGCTGCGGGTATTTATAGTGAACTATCACAGGCGGTTTATCAAAAGAAATCGTCTGTGATAATATGGATATCACAGACGGTTCTATATATAGAACCGTCTGTGATAATGTCATATCACAGACAGTTATATTGATAGAATCGTCTGTGATAGCTCATCTTTAAATACCCGCAGCTAGGTCTGCGGAGTCCGCTCTGGCGCAGTCTTTTGTCTCCACACCGCAGCGCCCCTGCTAGCTAGGTTTTGCTCCCTCCCACCGCCGGTCCCTCCCGACGCCGCTCCCTCCCGACGCCGCCGGTCCCTCCCGACGTCGCTCCCTCCCGACGCCGCCGTTCCCTCCCGACGCCGCCGCTCCCTCCCGACACCGCTCCCTCCCGACGCCGCCGGTCCCTCCCGACGCCGGTCCCTCCCAACGCCGCCGGTCCCTCCCGTCGCCACTCCCTTCCGACGCCGCCGGTCCTTCCCGACGCCGCCGTTCCCTCCCGACGCCGCCGTTCCCTCCCGACGCCGCCGGTCCCTCCCGGCGCCGCTTTATATGCTTCATATGTTATATGCTTTACATGAATTTTATGTTATATGCTTCACATGTTATATGCTTCACATGAATTTTATGTTATATGCTTCACATGTTATATGCTTCACATGTTAGCTTTATGTTATATGCTTCACATGAATTTTGTGTTATATGCTTCACATGTATTTTATGTAGCATATAATATATGCTGCAGTTGTTTAGCTCATTGTAGGCACTTCATAGAACCTTGTAACAATAATATATGCTGCACTTGTTAGCTGCAAGGTCTATTTAGAAGGTCCATAGCTCACTGCAATTAGTTAATCGTTAGAACTTTGTCAAAGGGTATAAAGCAAGTGACACACTCCAGTGTATCTTGTTCAATGAACTTGATGCACTGGTTTGTGTCCCTTGATTCATAGAACTTTGACAAGCTGGGTCCATAGCTCACTTCAGTTAGTTTTTTCTTAGAAGAGAGATGGCGTCCACACAGTCTTCGTCGTCATCATCTGGGTCTCACGCTCCCAAGACTGCGAAATCTAAACGTGGCCGAGGAGTATCGAAAAGGCCAGAGGGCCGAATGACCATCACGGTGGTCTCTCCGAATGGGGTCCCTCTGGAACCGACGAAAGCGGCGTCATCATTTCGGACTACCTGCGGGATAATTGGAAGGCAACGGGTCCCCATCACCATAGCAAGCTGGAAAGATTTGACAAAGGATAAAAAAAATCAGCTATGGGAGGAACTTACAAATTCGTTCGAGATCCCAGCAGAAGCACAGGGACTCGTGCAACGGCAGGCGCTCCTCGCGATGGGAAAAGCATGGAAGAATTTTAAGAGCACTCTTGTGACGAAGTACGTGGCCGAGGATGTCACGCCCTTCACGAAGTATCCTTTCGTGTCGCCGGAAACATGGGAGGCCTTTGTGCAGATGAAGACGACGACCGAATTTGTACAACAAAGTGCGGCGCACAAGGATCTCCAGTCACAAAACACGCACCCTCACAGACTCGGCACTGCTGGGTACGCGGGTAAAATCCCGCAACGGAGGATGCAGGATGAGGTCGCAATCCGATCGGAGGCCTCTCCGCCATTTGCCGGGATCGCAAACGAGCGCGCTCGAAACTGGTTAAGAGCGAGGTCATCAACCACATCTTCGGGTGTCTTTCAAAAACCCCACAGATGAGGAAGTGTCCCAACGCCTGGTAAAATATGTTAAACAACATAGTTGTTAACACCTCTTGAAATTCATGGGTTCAAAAATAACATGATTAATTGCCTCTTGCAGCAATCATTGACTACCGAATCTTCTCGTGGCTCCTTTGAAGAATATAGGGAGATAGATTTACTATCACAGGCCTTGGGAAACAAGGAGCACCCAGGTCGCACACGAGGTATGGGGGTTTATGTACCTTGGAGGCACGGATTTCCAGATTACTCCGACACATATAGGAGTAGGAAGAGATCCAAGGCGTACCGCAGTGAACAAATAAAACAGGAGCTTCGTGCTCAACTTGAGGAACAACTATCTGTCTCACTTCAAGAGCAGACTACCTCACTTCGAGGAGAGATAGATTCGTTGCGGGAAGAACTGAGACAAGTCCGCAACCAATCGCAACCCACTCCTAGTACTGCGGTACCCAGTCCCCCTCAACGTCGCAGTAGCTGCGCGTCCACACCAATTTCTGAACATAGCGACGCCCACTTACGTATTGATGACATTCAGGTAATGTACCTCTTTAGAATGGTACATAGATCTCTCTGGTGGACGCCTTAACTCATCTCTTGTATCGTTATGTAGGAGCCCATGCCTTGCAGCCTCAAAGTCAGGCTTGTTGGCTCTATTCCCGTTGACGCTGGGCGCGGCATGGTGTATCCATTGCTGCCAGGGACGCTGGTGCACGGTGTACAAGTAGACACCGGTTTCATAAAGGTCCAGGTGGATATGATTAATATATTTTTAAGTCCGTCCCTCTTGAGAAGCCCCCAAACGAAGAGATTAAGACATTAGGGGATGCCGTCCACACATTCATTCAGTGGCCCAAGAGGGACATCGTCCTCGACATGTCCGTGCCACAATCTTCACATCCAGTGGCCCAAGAGGGACGTCGCCCTGGACCTGGCACATCGGCTCCGGTGGCTCCACCTCCACCTCCAAATCCAGTAAAGTCTGTTGTATCGGCTCCCGCCGAGACGCCACCGAGAACATATCATAAGCGAGGCTCCAAGGCCTCCAAGGCTCATGCGAAGAAAAATAAGCCGCGTCCCGTGCCATGGACGTTTACTCTAGGAGTGTCGTTGATGCCCGACTCACAATTACGCCAGCTTGGTATGATTTGCGGTAGATTGCATGCCTGGTACATGGAGAAGTCCAACATGAAGCCAAACCGGCAGAGTGCATTCACTCTGAAATATAACGAGACGCATTTCCTCCACGACTCGGGCTACATCGTCGTGACATTCGAAGATTTATTCTTACTATTCAATCTCGACGAACTCGACGCCTCACTTCTACGATGCTGGACACTGTAAGTGTATTGTACAATGAAGTTCTACATTCACGTTATACAGATAAATGTCATTACTCTTTCTTTATGTATAGATACATGATCCAACAAGTCCGGCAATCGCGACGACCGGTGGGTTTCCTCGACCCTCAGTTGGTCTTAGAGCAATCTATCAACGCAGATGCATCCTTCGTGCAAGGTTACATAACGAGGGGATTGATTGCTCACACCGATAAGGAGTACGTCATGGTACCCTTCAACCAAGGGTAAGCGCTTCACTAGTTGCCACACATATGTTTCATTTGTACTTTACATGCAGCATGAACTTAGGATTAATCACTATGGCGACACACATGACTAGGCATCACTGGATTTTGATTGTGATTGTACCAAAGTGGAGCAAGGTAATATACCTTGATTCCCTCCTTAGGAGCAACCACGACTTCAGTCGTGTGCAAGAAGTACTTAACAGGTAAACTCATTTCCTCCATACATAACTCTATTGTAATATTTCTTTTGTTTGCCACGGCCGATGCTAAGTTTTTTGAATCACGTAGGGCGTTTGCCGAATATGTTGCCCAAGGAGGAACACACGACAAATCCAGTGACACGCTACGACACAACACGCGATTTTCGGTACCCGCTACAACACAACAATCCTATATCATACTTTGTTATAATGCCTCTAGAATTGACAATACCGATGTATGTAATTCTATTTTTGCAGTGCCACCAGCAGCTACAGGGCAACGTATGTGGATTCTACGTTTGCCGCCATAAGAAAGAAATCATGGGTACTAAGATCAATGATCCAGAGGTTTGTCAGGTCCTTCCAATAATTATTATTTTCTGATTATATTACACACACATGCTAATTAATGACTAAATATTGCTCCTAGCGACAGCGGGTGAACTTCGACGAAAGTGCATATGATCTTGACAATCTCGTCGAAATTCGTGCAATCATCTCCCAATTCTTGCTAGCAGAGGTCATAAATAAGAGGGGAGAGTTCCACGCCGGCGATGGTGATAATTAGATGTTGAAACATTGGATTCAACTGTACAAATCAAACAATTCCTTCAATTGAATTCATTTGTCAGATTTTGTGTAACAGTTTTCATTCTATATATGTGATATTGTGATATTGTTACATTCATCTGTGTATCGAATTTTGTTGTAATTTACTATGAGTTGCAATTAACTTATATCTGTCATTTATCTGTAATCTGCTTGCTTGCTTTCAGAGGGCATGGCTAGCATATCTTGAGGCTAGCCAAGAAACAGCAAATAAAATGGATGATGCACTTGGTATCACAGACGGTTCGTTGTTAAAAACCGTCTGTGATACCATATCACAGACGGTTTCAAAGAGTGCCATCTGTGGTGTGACTGATATCACAGACGGCCTTTACTACTGACCGTCTGTGATATACACAATATCACAGACGGTTAGTAATACAAACCGTCTGTGATATTGTGTATATGTAAAAAACCGTCTGTGATAAAAGACTATCACAGACGGTTTTTGATAAACAACCGTCTGTGATACTCGTCTATCACAGACGGTTAGTAATCAAGACCGTCTGTAATGTTGTTATCACAGACGGCTCGGGAACCGTCTGTGATAACCACCAACTATCACTGACACCTAAACACTGACGGTTCAGGAACCGTCTGTGATGAAGGTTCCGAACCGTCTGTGATAGGGCTGTCTGTAGCAGTGACACTGTCGATCCGGTGCTTCCTTCCTTCGACATCCAAACTTTATCTTATTAAGAGCACGCTGATTTGATCTAACTTAGACTTATTTTTCCATAATTACATTGTTCAGAATAAAAAACTCATGAATATATGTTGCCCTTGTTCGTTTTGACAAGGCACGGTAGGCTTAGGATTACACCTGGAGGTAGTACTCTCTTTTTTTTTTTACTTTGAGAATACTGTGCATATGATATTCTTTATCAAATCAACTTTATAAAAAACAAATTGTGCAGATAATCCAATTGCCTCTCATCACGAGGGCGTTAATTAAGCCTTCTCGTTTAAGATGAGCAACGAACTTCCATTTTGGCATTGTTCTCCAAAAAAACTTTCATTTTGGCATTGTTCTCCAAAAAACTTCCATTTTGGCATTGGTTTAACAATTTCAAGTTTCAAACCAGGTCATGTATTCTGTTATAGTACAGAGACCAATCTTTTTTCCGACAGACAGTATAGAGACCAATCTAACTTATTGACCACATGCGCATAGCATAACAGTATGAGTAGTGTATAGAAACAGTGGTTCTTGTACAAATACCGACAATTATTGCTTGGCGCAGCAGCTACTTGAATCAAATCCAAATAATAAGTTCAAAACACAATGCCCGACTGTTGAGGTGGCGAAAGGCTGCAGTCCTAATTATAAAAGATCACGAGTCGTTAACATATGCTTTATTTGGGTATTTTTTTGGTGGCTTATAGCTTATTTTATACTGTACCTGCTGATAGCTTTTTAGTATAATTAAATTTAAAAAATCAAACAGAAAAAACAGGTTAGCTCATCACGGACAATGCAAAGGAAGACATGAAAACAAGAAAGGCAAAAAAGCCCCAATAGGCTAGAAAAAGACAAAATTAAGAAACGAGAAGATAGAAGCCAAAAGCCAGCGAAAAGCCGAAATGATCAGGGCGATACACATTGGTACAGTAATAATCGCTTATAACTAAGATACTAAGTGCATGAGACAAATTCTTAAACCACTACTACAAAAGGCTGTATATTAGACGCCACATCACAAACGGTTCCCCAAAACCGTCTGTATTACATACAATCACATACGATTTTAGCTTAGAAATAGTTTGTATTGCTGCCAGCCCTAAAAACCGTCCGTGAAGAGGAAATATCATAGATGGTTTGTGGTTAAACCATCTGTGAAGTATCATAGATGGTTCAAATAAAAAACCGTCTGTCAAATATCATAGACGGTTCTTGGTAGGTTCAAATAAAAAACTGTATGTATTATTTGAAAATAGCACAAATGGTTCTTGGTAATAACCGTCTGTGATACTTCACAGACGGTTCTTGGTAGGTTCAAATAAAAAACTGTCTGTGATATTTGAAAATATCACAAATGGTTCTTGGTAATACTGTCTGTAATACTTCACATGCGGTTTATATTAAAAACTGTTTGTGATAATTAAGGTATCACGGGCGGTTGGTATAAAAAACTATCTATGATAATTCCATCATATTAATTGTGCTCAGACCCTTTGATCATCTATTTTAAATTCTAGATCTGTGCTACTGCTTTGAGCTGGAAGCAGGGCTTTGAGGCGATTTGGTGATAGGAGACTATTTGGCAAGAGTAATTATAGATCCACTAAGTTTTTGACTACATATGGTTAGTAATTTGTTTCTAATTGCATTATAATTTACATGTATAGCTTGGTGAAACGAGAATTGAAGATAGTTGATCTAGCTTGCTTGATGTAGAGAGAAAATTATTTTATATCTAGCATGGTTTAGGGTTTAGTCAATTCATAATTTATTTCTACTTAATTAAATTTAATTAATTATTATTGCTACATATAGCTACTTAATTTAGATTGTACACATATAGTATAATAATTAATTTATTGAATACGTTATACTAAATTATTATATGCGTAATGTAGGACCGAAGCTGGATATACGTTGGGAACTGTGTGAGTGAAGAGTACATTAATGTCGTTTTTGCTTTTACAAAAGCTGCCGAGGAGGATATGTTAAACAAGGGGGTAGAATATATGTACTGTCCATGAATTGACTGTGAGAATATAAACATGTTTAAGAGCTGAGGGCAGATTGAATCGCACTTGATTCGAAGGGGTTTCAAAAAGAAGTATATATGTTAGACTAGTCATGGTGGAGAGTAGATTACATAGGAAGGTAATAATAATGACATCACCGATGAATTCAATGATATACCGCCGGATGATCATGTTGATTGTGGTTTCGATTTGGATAGGCTGAATGATGACAATCTGGATCATATGCTTCGCGATGTAGAAGGGAATTGTGATGAGAGAGAGTATGTTAAATTCCAAGGCTTGATGGAGAACTCAAAGAAACCTTTATTCATGTGCTACAAGTCAAAGTACATGAGGTTGTTAGCCGTAGTTGAACTGCTAAAATTAAAGGCAAGCAATGTGTTGGACCGAAATGACGACAAAGGGGGGGGGGTGAATGTCGCTTTCAAAAATAAATTCGCCCCTCAAGTATCCACACTTATGCTTCTTCTTCAATAGCTATGGAAGCTATGAAGATAGAAGATATGCACTACTGGAAGTCACAGCAACAAGGAAAAAACAGATCCAAAAAGAAGCAGTCAAGAAAAAAATTCAGAGTAAATCTGACTGCAAGCGGTAGTACCGCTAAGACGAGCGATAGTACCGCTGGGCGGTAGTACCGCTATGCCGAGCGGTAGTACCTCTTGCCGGAGACGTTCGGACCGTCCGAACGTTTCATCGCTGCCAATCGGACTGGTCCGAACATGGGCGGTAGTACCGTTGAGCCGAGCGGTAGTACCTCTCGAGGAGCGGTAGTACCGCACGAAGAATTTCAGCAAACAGGATTTTTCAGAAATCTGAGAAATTCACAAGGATTCTTGGCTTGGGAAGCTTTGAGGATACCTGGGGAACACTCCCAGAAGAATAAGCCAAGAGCCAAAATCAAGAATCCACTAGAAAATCAAAAGGATTTCAGATTCATGCCCAAAACCGAAAATATTCATAGAGCTGCGCAAAAACTCAAATTCCCGTTTCATCTTTGATCATTTGGCTATGAAACTTTGAGGATAGGTTAGCAATAGCCTCTGGACCTCTCATGCTAGGTTTCACGCCATCTCGTGAAGGGAAATGAAAATAGCACCAAACCCTAGAAAAGCAAATGAAGAACAGAGGAAGTCCCAAACATGAAATCAGAGATTAAATGAGGTTTGCTCTTGGGAAACTTTGATCAAATAATCTTGAGGCATCATCCCAACATAGAGCAACCCATTTTGGGCCTTCCCAACAAGAAACAACTCAAATCACAAAAAGTGAAGAAATCAACAGTAAGGGCATCAAAGCAAAACAAACAAGAACAGGGAGCTCAAGAATTGAAAACAAACACCATCTCATGTGGATAAAGAGTAAAGGAGATACATGATTGATACAAGAGGAATGATTACAAGGATTCACTACTCAATCCCTCTCCTCACCCTCTCCTAATCCTCAAGATCACCAAGAGCCTCACATGCTTCTTGGGAGGAACACACAGACTCTCAAGAAACCATCGAAAGGGACACAGAGGGAACACAACTCTGCCTTCATCAACAACTCTCAACCACTAAAGCCTAAAGCCAAAAAAACTCTAAAGCCTATTTTGACTAAAGGAAACCCTAAAATCCCTT
Organism: Dendrocalamus latiflorus; assembly: GCA_017311315.1. NCBI lineage: Eukaryota > Viridiplantae > Streptophyta > Magnoliopsida > Poales > Poaceae > Dendrocalamus > Dendrocalamus latiflorus. Next base: position 11,011,362 of record CM029623.1, read on the forward strand.
CAAGTGTTCAAGTGGGCATGCAGCCCCTCCAACCTATTTATAGCCCACGGCTAACGGGTCTCCACCCCGTTACGCCCACTAAATCCAACGGAGCCCGCTCCCGCTTGTGCAGCCTTGCGAAATTCCCGTTTCGCCCCTCCTGCACCTTCCGGGAAGCTTCCGCGCTCCTTGTCTCGCACACCTCGCAACCACCTCGAGTCCACGTCGTCTTCGACACATCCCGACCGTTCTGACCTCAGCGCCACCTACGCCTAGTCCGGTCACCTCGTGTCTCACCACGACTCCGCCTCGACGTCCTGCAGTCACACAGACAAGAAACACATCAAATAGCACCGCTCGATATATGAAAGCGTAAATAGCATCAGAACATCACACTTACCATGATGAAGTCCAAACCTGTCAAAATATCAGAATATGCAACCTAAACCCTTTGAGCAGGAATGACCAAGTTCGACCGAGTCCATTGCACCACGCAACGACAAGGTCTGAACCACCCAAACCAAACTCGACTTACCTAAACCGATGTCAATTACTCATCATACACACGGGATGACCTCCACATGGTCTCTCAATCTCCCCCTTGATGAGTATATTGACAAACCCCGAAAAAGCATTAAGTAGAGTTTGATTTGAAGAGTCCAACATGGTCCAAAGGAAGAAGATGAAGCTAATGACCATGTCGACAAAAAGACCACTAGAGCCAACAAAGAAAGAGCAAATTGTTCTCCAAAGCTCTAAAATGATCCCAAAAGACTTTTTCACTTGTATTCTTCCCCTTTTGGCAATAAACACATCAAGGATGCAAAAGAGATAATAAGATAACGAATATAGATGAAATGGCTGAAGTTTGATTATTTCTAAGCATTTTGAGCCATGAGAGTTATCCACGATGACCATAATGAATTACACCAAGCTATAACTCAATAAAAGGCTATCTAGATCATGACAAGATATGTATATCCTAGCTAGAGCACATAGATGACGATCTGAAATGTAATGCATTTTATGAGCATGTCAAGTCATCAATAAGCAAAGTCTAACTAGAGATATTCAAAGATGATGCAGGCCATGTCAATAAGCTAAGCGGAACAAGGAAGCTAATATTGAGTCCAAATAGAGTGCTATAAGCTCAAGATTGAAACATTCGTTAAGTACATGGTTCTTTTTGTAGCTTAAGCAAATTGAACACATAAAACATTGTCTTTTTAAAGCTCATGGTCGTTTACAACCCAATTTTTGTTCATGTGCTAGATCTCAAGCCTTATGCGACTACTCCAAGCGAGAAGCTTAAGAAGATAGTCTAGGTCATCCAAAACTCCCTCTGAGTTCATGCCTAGTGCAATGGCAAGCCGTCTCATGAGAAAGAATTGGTGAAATCAGTTTTTTCGCACAAAAGAGATCATTTTGTTTTTTAAACATGTTGTACTAACTTATGCATCATCAAGAACTAATATAGCTCAACTTAAGGCTCAACAAAGATTCAACGCTCAACTAAGCTTATTTGACATGGCATGAATCATAAAAGGATAGCTCAAGAAAGACTAAACTCAAGTGCTAGCATGACAAGTTTTAATTCAAGTAGATCAATTTTAATTCACTTATCATGGCAAAAGCTAGTCTACACATATGAAGTCATGATAAATCTAGCAAATAAAGCACAAGCCATGGCAAGGTGTAGAGCATTGTACGCATGTCATAAAGGATAATAATCAAGGCTCAATGTAGTTATATTACAACGCAAAATGCTAAAAAGCAAGAAAGTCCAGCTCCCCCTCAACATGAGATGCAACTTTTAGTTCAAGTTGAGTTATGTCAATATTAAGCTCTAGAAGCTCCCAAATGAATTCCCCCTGAACCAAAGCAATAAATCGAGAAGCTGGAAAAGAAAACAGCAAACAGGCAGTCCTTAAAGCATAGATAAGATATAGAGACAACTATGGCTCAGACAGACTCTCATCTACCCCATATGACTCCAGGACTATTAGCTTGACCGTAAAACACACACACTAGAGAGCAAACACGTACCCTGTCAACCCGAGGGTGGCCCAACCCTCGCTAGAACCTACAAGAAGTGAGTGAGCTTAATCTAGTGAGATAAGAAACAGCTAATAAGAAGCATCCTGGAAGCACAAGATAAGAGTAAGAAGTCTATACAACTAGATAAGAGAAGCACTCTAACCTATGCTAGAAGGACTAAGCCCGATGTACCCCGAGTGCAAAGCGACAGAAATGAGACAGAAGCATAATCAATAGTAAAGCAGTAAAGCCCAAAGCTCCCCCTCACTACAGTCCATAAGGACAAACCACCCCAAGCTCTCCCCGCAGAGCTGAAAACCTCGAACTATCCAATGGCTTGGTGAAGATGTCAACCAACTGGTGGTCACTCTCCACAAACTGGAGCACTATATCACCCTTCTCAACATGGTCTCTAAGGAAGTGATAACGGATATCGATGTGCTTGGTCAGAGAGTGTTGCACTGGGTTCTTGGCAATGTTAATCGCAGAAGTGTTATCACAAAAGAGTGGAACACTGTCGATAACTAACCCAAAGTCCCGTAGGGTCGAAGCCATCCAGAGTACCTAACTGCAGCAGCTGGCTGCAGCAACATACTCGGCCTCTGCGGTGGACTGTGCAACACCGGACTGCTTCCTAGAAGACCAAGAGACGAGAGAAGTGCCAATGAATTGGCAAGTGCCAGAAGTGCTCTTCCTATCTATCCTACAGCCAGCAAAGTCTGCATCCGAGAAGGCTCTCAAGGAAAGACAGGATGAGGAAGAGTACCAGATACCATAGTCAATGGTAGCTCGAAGGTACCGAAAGATGCGCTTCACCGCCTGGCGGTGAGATACGCGAGGAGAAGCCTGAAAACGAGCACACAGATACACGGAGAAGTGTATGTCTGGTCTCGAGATAGTGAGGTAAAGAAGGGAGCCGATCATACTTCTGAACTCTTTCTGATCAACTGGCTCGCCGTCCTCATCTGGGTTAAGATAGGCTGTAAAAGCCATATGAGTCGACACAGGCTTACCATCACTCATGTCGAAGCGTCTCAGGAGGTCACGAGTGTACTTTCCCTGATGAAGGAATGTACCCTCCCGAGTCTGCTTGATTTAGAAGCCAAGGAAGAAGGTCAACTCGCCCATCATACTCATCTCAAACTCGGTGCTCATGACATCCGAGAACTGTGAAACCAGAGTATGGGAAGAGCCGCCAAAGATGATGTCATCGACATAGATCTGGACGAGCAGAAGGTCATTGCCATGACGGCGGATGAATAAGGTCTTGTCTACTTTACCCATTTCAAACCCATGACTCAACAAGTAGGACCAGGGGTGGAAAAAAAGCTCGTTAGTGGGCTCGTTGGCTCGGTTCAAAATTGCTTCAATTATACTTGTTAATTGGTTAAACATTAAAATGAGTTGATTTCAAATGAATTTGAATTTTGCTCAAGCTCGGCTCGGCTCGTTAGCTCGTTTCTAAAAATACTTTTAAATTATCCTTAAAATGATATTAAATCAAAATATGCCAATTTTAGAAAAAGCTCGATAAGACGAGCAGTTGGCTCGATATCCACCCCTAAGTAGGACTTAAGCCTCTCATACCAAGCTTTAGGAGCTTGCTTAAGTCCATACAAAGCTTTGAAAAGTTTGAAGACATGATTTGGGTATTTGGGGTTTTCGAAACCAGGAGGCTGTCGGACGTAGACCTCTTCCTCAATAAAGCCATTGAGAAAGACACTCTTGACGTCCATCTGGTAAAGCTTGAAACCCTTAGAAGCTGCAAAGGCAAGCAGGATTATAATGGCTTCAAGTCTAGCTACAGGGGCAAAGGTCTCCTCGAAATCTAGACCCTCAACCTGGGAGAACCCCTGAGCTACCAGTCTAGCCTTGTTCCGAATAACCACTTAGTCCCAATAATATTGTGACATCGCGGGGGCTCGACAAGCGACCAGACCTTATTCCTCTCGAAATTTTCTAGCTCCTCATGCATGGCATTGACCCAAGACTCATCGGAAAGAGCATGAGAAACATCTTTGCGCTCAAAGGAGGCAATGAAAGCAGAATGGAGACAGAATTGAGATAAGCCAGATTTTGAGCGGGTAACACGCTCGAAAAGGTCTCCAATGATCTGCTCTGAAGGATGAGCTTTCTGGATATGACTAGGAGGTCCAGGATGAGATGAAGAAGTGACCTCTACCTCGTGACCTGACGGGGTAGGAACAGAGCCACTAGCTCCAGAAGAAGCAGAAGGCATGGGCTGATCTCCTCGAGGTGCGGTGGAAGAAGGCACCTCAAGGGATGGATGAGGGACTGGATCAGGTAGACAACCATCGTCTCCATCGTCCTCATCATCCATGAAGATGGTCTCGGACTGCTCTAAAGAACCTGAAATATCTGGCCTAGTCCCCGGACTGGCCTCGTCGAAGGTCACCTCACAGGTTTCTACCAATTTACTAGACTCGCAGTTCCAGACCCTATAAGCCCGCGAAGAAGGCGAGTAACCTAGAAAGATACCATCACAATAACGTGGGAATAAAGCACTTGCAACCAAAAACACGGAAGTGGGAGACGCTGGGCTTTCGCCCGTATCTCAACTCATAAGAAGTGCGGTGCAAGTGTGCCCTCAGAAAAACTCGATTTGAGACATGGCACGCGGTAGCTATAGCCTCAGCCCAAAACTTCCGCGGTGTAGAGTACTCATCAAGCATCATCCTGGCCATCTCGACCAAGGTACGGTTCTTTCTCTCCACAACGCCATTTTGCTGTGGGACGTGCGGAGAGGAGAACTGGTGCTCTACACCTGTCTCACCACAGAAACTCTCGAAGTAGAAATTCTTGAACTCCGTGCCATTGTCACCGCGGATCGCTCGTAAGGCACCTGGAAGCTCAACAGAAAGCCTACCGAAAAGACCTCAGAAATGTGAAAACGTCTCTTCCTTCGAGGCTAAGAAAAACACCCAAGAATACCTCGAGAAGTCATCGACCACAACAAGAACATACCACTTCCCTCCTGCTGACTGCACTCGAGCTGATCCAACTGTGTCCATGTGGAGCAGCTGTCCCGGTGCATCGGTCATAGTAACTGTGACCGGAGGATGAGAAGCGGCAACCATCTTGCCGTGCCGGCATGGAGCACAAACAAGATCTTTGACCATCTTGAGTTTCGGCAGACCACAAATGAGATCGTGGCCGCTAACTCGGGTCAAATGGTCAAATCCAATATGACCAAGTCTCCTATGCCAGAAAGAGAGATCGCGGGACTCAGAAGCAACTAAACACCTGAGAGGATCGCCAGAAGACTCAGAAAACCCAGCACGAAAGATCCTCCCATAACGAGAAATCCCACAGACCAGACTACCCGAAGAATCAAGAATTTTGCAATTGTTTTTCTTAAAGCTCACCTCGAAACCGTCATCGGTAAGCTGAGAAACTGAAAGCAAATTGTACTGCAGCTTACTAACCAAGGCAACATCTTTCAAAATGAAAGAATCATTCACGCGCACAGTACCTTTGGCGATGACGCGCCCAGAAGAAGATGTCATTCGCTCATTCTTCGACATCATTGTTGGATGCGTGTGATGCACCATCATCTAGAAAATCCCGAAAAGGAAGAGGACAATCGAAAAGGCCTGATGGCCGATTTACCATCATGGATGTAGATGTGTCTGAGACCCCTCTCAATCCTTACTGAGTAGTGTCTGCATTCTAGAGAATAGTCAAAATAGTTGTACAGGAACAGATTGAGATCAATGTCCATGTGATGACATGCGTTGCTAATGGCGTGCAAAGCGTGAAAAAACTTCAAGAGCAGGGCCCTCCAGGCAAAAAAATATGCACCCCGCAGACTTGGCACCACTGGAAATGGGGGTAAAACCCCGCGATGGATGCAAGAGGACAAGCAGGCAATCCTGCGGGAGACCTCCCCTCCATTTGATAGGATCCCCGATGAGCGCGCTCAAAACTGGATAAGAGCAGGGTCATCTACCATGTCGTCGCAAACGAGGAAGTGTCCCTGTTAGGATACGGGTAGGCTACACTAGTGCAAATTAAAATTTTCTACCGCGTAAACCAGGAAGGCATGCAATTAAAAGATCATGTATCATTACCACTAGACGCGCAGTGCAGTGGAAGTAGGGTTGAAGCAGCGATTCAACGAAGAGCGTGTTGGTGTAACGTTAGTAGTCGAATGTCCTCTGTCCAACCGTCTCTTCCTCGTGATCGTCCCAATTAGTGCCGCAGTCGCAGCAGTGCCTCTACTGAAGTCCTCACATCCAGAGATGGAGCACCATGCATCGATGTGCTAACACTAACGTGCACGGCAGGGGATACGAGAGGTGGCGGCTAGGGTTCCGACGGGTGTATTTTTTGGGATTACTCCCTCAGCCCCGCACCTCTCTTTATATAGCCTCCAACTGGATCCATATCTGATACAAGTAAAGATCAAATCCCACTCAGAAACTATCATCTGACCCCTTATCGTTCCAGCCCACTAAGTGTGTGACCCTGTAGGTTCATGTGTATTTGGCTATGGGCCGAAAACTCCTAGCTGGCCCATAAGTCAATAGCAGTCCCTAGTAGGATATAATGACTCCCAAACACACATAAAGATCATATCGGACGAACCTATATGGTGCTTATGTACCGATCCCTTTGCCTCATGATACCAGATCAAACTCAAGATGAAAAACGTGCCATCCTATGATAGCTCGATCCTTCACTCGAACCTGTAGTGGATAACTCAATTGTTATTGACTCCTCAACCACATTTGGCATGGCCATACACTTTCTTATTCCAACCACATCGAGGGGCCTAGAGATACTCTCCTATTATATAGGAGGGGCAAATTCCATCCTGATCGCTCATATTCCTCCTCATGTTCATAGTAAACTCGAAAGCTACCTTTATTACCACCTAGTTACGGAGTAGTGTTTGGTAAACCCTAAGCAAACTATTACATATGTAGGAAACAATGATGACCTCAGGTCTAAGGATCCTACATACACTATGTATGAGACCAACTGATGACACTTAAGAATATAACAATTCTCACAGTATCTCATGATGGGTCAATCCAACATCATGTTCTCTAACACGTGTCCACATTAATGATTTGATATCTCATATCCATGAAACATGATCATCAATCAATACATGTGCTGAACTATAAATCATAATCGTCCCACATAATGATATAATATCAGGGATAATTTAGAATAACATCGAAACATGAATAAAGAGTTTCACGAACAAGTCACATACTTGTTGATCAATATAAAAGATATTTATTCAAGGGACAAAATAACATTTTATTCAAACATTCATAAACATAGAAGTGATACAATCATCTCCACGATTGCCTCTAGGGCATACCACTAACAGTCCCACCACCTGGAAGTACTGAGTGTAGAATCTTCCTAAGGCTCATTCGAGGTAGTTAGGGACAGAGATATACTCTTCACTGCCCTGGGAAACAAGGAGCACTGGGTCGCATGAGAGGCCTTGGTCTTTATGTTTCTTGAAAACATGGCTTCCCAGAGGACTCCGAAGCTTACCGGAGTAGAAAGAGAGCCAAAGTCGAGCGCGAGGCATAGCTACAAGAGGACATTATGGAAAAAATCAGAGATGAGATGCATAGGTTGGTCAGAGATGAGATGCGAAGGTATAGGAAAAATCAGTAGGAAGCCCCCACTGCTCCTGTACTAGGTAGTCCCCCAATTGTTGAAGTAGTTGCACGTCCAACCTTACCTTGGAAAGCGACCACCGATTTCTTGTCAATGACATCCTGGTATTATTTATTATCTCTGGAATGCTCGATCCATTGATAGGCCTATTGGAGTAGCTAATTTTGTATCATTATTTAGGTGGCTACGAAGTACAAGCTCCAAATGAGATATATCTCCATTGCCCTATGCGTTGCTTTGGGCCAGGCATATCCATCCGAGCCTAGGGCCTTAGTGCACGGTGTATCTCTAGCACCAGGTTTTTGCAAAAGTTAATGTGGATGTTGTTCATACCAATTTTGAGGTCGCCCTGCTATAGATGCCCCCCATGAGGAGGTCGTGACTCTACGGCAAGCCATTAGAACATTCATCCAGTGGCCCAAGAGCGACATCTGCCTAGAGGCTCCTGCACCTGTGCCAAGTCCACGAGAGCCATCTGCACTGGTGTCAAGTCCACTCGAATTACCTGCACCGGTGCCAAGTCCACAGGAGCTATTTGCACCAATGCTAATTCTACAGGAGTGATCCGCACCAACGCTACCTACACAGATGCAGTAAGGGCATGGTGCATCTACATCTTGTGCCTGGTTGATTACCGAAAGTTGACCTATAGCCGAGGCAGCATGGGCAAACCAAAGAAGATAGATGATGAGATCCCCTACTTGCCGTAGGCCCAAAAATTCATGCTCGACGAGTCATTGGTCATCCTGAAAGAGCGCCTCCTAACTCTCGGACTATCTTTCTAGAGATTGCATATGTATTCATGGAACAGGCCAACAAGTTGGAGGAACAACGGCACGGGTGTGATGCGGGGTGCCCGATCTTCATGACGTAGGATCAAGGATAAATTTGGATCCGTGCAACCTGATGAACCAATGGCACCAACTACTGTTTCAATATAGCAACCTATGACAAAAGAATTTACCTAATCACATACTCCTGATCCCGTCTACCCAACCACATGCAGACATATCACTGCTCCTGCAAACCACAAGGAAACCCAAGAACAACAGAGGTACTTTCAAGAAAATCACCCAATTCCCAAAAGGCAGCACGTAGCATATTAGCTATCTTGAAAATAATGTGGTCTCCCCAAAGGCTACATATTACAAGGATTATATAGCCCTGGGCACATTCCGTAGGACCCCCTAATCATGTACAACTCAATCTTTTATCGTATTAGACTTGAACTTCTACAAAAGGAAACTAAAATCTTTTGTCCCAAATGAATTTAAAGATAAGTCCTTATCTGTTATGTAGTCCTTAAATAACTTTCCAATAAGTCCAAGATCACATCAATCGGATTCCATATGCGAAAGTTATTGCCTTTTAATCATAAGGAATCCCTTCCGATCTACGCTGTAAGTCGTTACAACCACGTTGAGGTTTGGTTTCGACTACGACCATGCCCTCTTTACAACCACACATCTTTTGTGGATATTGGCTTCAAACACAAGTAGCAATCATTCTTTCATAGTCATTTGAGCTGCAAGAGGATCGGACGGTCGTAAGTCGTAGTCGTAGCGATGCAGTGGTCGTAAGTCATAGTCATAGCAAAATAGTGACCGTAAGTCATAGTCATAGCGACACAGTGGTCATAAGTCGTAGTCGTAGTGGCACCATGGTCATAAGTCATAGGCGGTGTCATGGTTGAAGATATGATCAAACCGTTCCGACACCTCCAAGTCAATCGAACGGTTGCAAGCGTCTCCAGCCAATCCAACGGCGGGATCATTTAGCCTGGTTCGAACGTTACCATCAATATCGACTGTCCAAGCTGATCGAATGACACAGAATGGTGAATGTTTGGAACAGTTCGAATGTCATCATCACAACCTGATCGAACATCATAAATAAACAAATGTTCGGAGCGGTCCAAACATCTCCAAGGCAATCAGGCGGTCCATCGAAGATCGGACGGTAGAACTCATTTGGAGTGAGCTGAACATTTCCATGGAAGATCAGACAGCGTGATTGTTCAGAGTGGTCAGAACGTCTCCAAAGCATCTGAGCGTCCAATGCTGATCGGATGGCTCGGATAGTTGAAACCATTCAGACTGGTCCAAACATTCTGAAGGCCTTGCATATGCTTGATGTGGATTGAATGGTCCTAAACACATCTGAGGTCGATTTGGCATGACAATGTGGACTTAAACATGTCTTCCCTTACTTGACTCCAAGTATTCCTTCTCCATCAGTTTCTCCTCCATGGCTCCAATTCTAATAGCTTCACATCATTCAAACTTGAGAACACACAATACATTGGAATGAGGTAGTAACCAATTCTCATATAAATTATAACCAAATTCAATTAGGAGAAAATTCACCTGTTGATTAATTTGTTTAGCTTGTGCTCGTATAATTGGTCCAATTGGTGTCTTCGGGATGTATTCATCGTCCTCCCCTCTTGGATAGGAGTCGTCATTGACTCTGATTCTTCTAGACCCAAGAATGGTGATAAATCAGCAACATTGAATGTAGAACTCACAATATAATCATCACCCTGAAGCTCTATCTTGTATGCATTGTCATTGATCTTCTCAAGCACACTGAATGGACCATCTCCCCGAGGCATTAACTTTGACTTACGTTTATCCAGAAAGCGTTCTTTACGTAGATGCACCCAAACCAAATCACTTGGTTCAAATAACATTTCTTTCTTGATTTGTTCACCTTCTCAACATAGTAACGTGACTTCTTTTCAATTTTTTTAGTCTTGACATGAATCTTCTTCACATATTCAACTCATTTTGAGGCTTCCATGTTAACATGTTCATGCAACGGCAGTGGCAGCAAATCAAACGGCGTGATCGGCTTGAAACCATACACCACCTTAAATGGACACATTTGAGTAGTAAAATATACCATCCTATTATATGCAAATTCAACATGCGGTAGACAATCTTTCCACTCTTTCAAATTCTTTTTTATCATTGTCCGCAGTAGCATTGAGAGTGTATGATTCACCACCTCTATTTACCCATCTGTTTGTGAGTGACAATTTATCAAAAAGAGCAACTTTGTCCCAAGTTTGGCCCACAGAGTCTTCCAAAAATAGCTCATAAATTTGACGTCTCGATTTGAAACAATTGTCTTTGGCATGTCATGCAATCTCACAATTTCTCTTTCGACGTCTCACCTCATCTTAGGCCAATAAAAGTGATCACTCAACATCATGAATGTTTTTCTCTCCCAAGGTGTCCCATCAAGCCTCTTGCATGAGATTCCTGCAATAGAAGCAAATGCACGGATGAATCTGGAACACATAACCTATTAGCATGAAATAAGAACCCGTCATGAATATGGAATTTGTCCCAGCCTTTTCCATCTTTGCAGTTAGAATATGGTTCTGAAAATTCATGGTCAAAAGCATATACATCTTTCAAGCTCTCTAAACCAGGAACTTTCACTTCCAATTGAGTTAAGAGCACATTCATCCTAGATAAAGCATCAGCTACCATATTTTCTTTCCCTTTCTTGTACCCTTTCCTCAAGTAGTTCTTGCACTTGGCGTTGAATTTCTTTAGTTTTCTCTAGATTGGTATGGTGGATGGTTTGTATGTAACGCGCCAGAAACTAGATTAATTTGATTCTCTATTCCGTGCAATGGTGGAAGTCCCGCTGGAATCTCCTCCGGAAACACATCTTCAAAGGCTTGCAAAAGAGAGGAGACACCACTTGGAAGAGAGGTACATCTTTGTACACAAGCACAAACTGTATCTTTGATGGGTCATTTCTCACTTCTCTCAATTATGATTTTGTGGCTAACATAACCTTTCCTCCCTCACTTTTACTTTCCCCTCTCATATTTGGCTTGTGGCTCTGACTCTTCGATATGTGAAAATCTCTCTTTTCCTTCTTTTTACCCTCATTTTCAGCAAATCTCTTTTGCTGTAATTCAGCATGGATCTGACTAGGAGTCATTAGATTAACCTCTTTTATCTTTCCCTTCCATTTGAAAGCATATCAGTTGGAATGGTCATCATGATGCACACTTCTATCATATTGTCATGGCCTTCCTAACAGTAAATGGCACATGGTTATAGGCACCACATCACATAACAATGTCCTCATCGTCGCCAATCCTGAAGGTAACATGCACCACAAACTGAACCTTCACATCCCCACATCCACTAAACCATTGCACATGATATAGTTGTGGATGTTTCATCATCTTTAAACCAAGTTTCTCACATAATTCAACACTAGCCAAGTTATGACAACTACCTCCATCAATTATTAGTTTAATTACCTTGTTGTTTACCTTGTCTTGTATTTGAAACAAGTTAAATCATTGTGGGTATGCATCTCCTTCTTGTGCAAACATGCTCAGATTTTTTGTGACTACTAGTGCCTCTCTCGTTTCGTAAGTCAACACATCAACCTCTTCATTGTCATCCGATGTATCTTCATATCTATCCTTTTCATGACTGAGCTCAACCTCGTCTTCACTTGCTGATTCATATTCTCCATCTTCTGACACAAGCATAACTCGGTTGTTGGGACATTCTCTAGAAATATGGCCACGTCCCAAACACTTGAAGTATTGAATTTCCCTACCTTTTGTTGTAGCGCCAATTGAGGGAGTAAGGGATGGAGTCACTTTCTTCTCACTTGATGTAGGTGTTGTTTTTGTAATTGAAGAAGGACGAGCATTAGCGTTGGAAGTAGTATTAGCTGCAATGTACCTTGTGCCAAATTGAATCATGCTTTGGTGGCATTGGTTGAGGATGATGGCTCCTTCAAGTTAAAAGAAGCTATCTTTGGTGCTGGTTTGGCATTCTCCAGTAGCTGTTTTTCTGCCTTTGTTGCTTGATGGACCAACTCAACGATAGTGTTGTAGGGCTGATATTGCACTATACCCTTGATGTTTTTATTCATACCAAACAAGAAATGCTCAAGTGTTTGCTCTTTATCTTCATGCACACGTACCCTAATCATAGCTTGCTCCATATCCTTATAGTATTCCTCCACCGAACGGCTTCTCTGTCTCAAATTCTGCAGTTGATCAAAAAGATCATGTTTATAAGAGTTAGGAACAAAACGTGCTCTCAGCTCTTGCTTCATTTCAGCCCATGTCACGATTAGAGGTTCCCCATTATCTTCTCTTTGGTTTAACACTTGCTGCCACCAAATCAACGCATACCCATCAAACTCAAGTGACGCCATGTGTAGCTTCTTCTCCTCCGAATAATTGTGCATCCTGAAGATTTTATCCACCTTGAGCTCCCATGTAAGATACATATTTGGATCAGAAGCATCTTCAAATTTGGGAATAGTGAATTTGAGCTTCACAAATTTCTCCTCCACGGGCGGGTCATCATGACGACAGCCATGATGTTGATAATTGTCATTGCGATGTAGCCAAAAATCATCGCGACATCATCAATGTGGGCGGCACCGCCGCACCCATGGCCACATCCACGGCCACGACCTCTCCTTTGGCCATGGCCAGCATCAAAAACACCTCTCCCACGACCGGGAAGGGGTGGTCGAACCACGTTGGCAGCGACTCGATTGGCTAGAGCTTCTCTAGCGAACCATGCAGCCCTCTCCTCATTGGTCTCATCAAGCTCAACATCTCCTTCATGGACACCAATGGGGCACCACTCTTTAAGAAGCACCTCTAGTTTCTCTCTCCTCAAGATACTCATGTTGTCATTCAACTGAGTGTTGAAATCATTCATGAGCTTCTCAAGGTCAACTTGTGTAACATATGTTGGTTCTCCATCTTTTCCTGCCATGGTTAGTGCAAACACACGAAAAGCTATGCATGTGGATGTGGAAGACTTTATTTGTGGAATTCACTCAACCTCACCTTCTCTTTCCAACTGAAGTTCTTATGCGTTCTTGATGGAGGTGAGGAGTTGCACGCACTTTGGTGATGGTAAACAACATAAGGTGATAGATCAAGCGAATTCAATTGAACGTTCGGCCTGGTCTGAACGTTACCGTTAATATCGACTGTCCAAGTTGATCGAACGACACAGAAGGACGAACATTTGGAGCGGTCCAAACGTCACCATCGCTATCAATCATCAAAACCTGATCAAACATCATAGAATAAACGAACGTTCGGAGCGATTCAATGTCTCCAAGGCGATCAGGCGGTCTGTTGAAGATCGGACGGTATGACTTATTTGGAGTGGGCCGAACATTTCCATGGCGATTGGGCGGTCTACAGAAGATCGGACGACGCGATCGTTCGGAGTGGTCCGAACATATCCGAAGCATCTGAGCGTCCAATGCTGATCGGACAGCTCAAACAGTCAAAACCATTCGGCTTGGTCCGAACATTTTGAAGGTCTTGCGAACGCCCGATGTGGATCGAACGGTCTTGAACACAACTGAGGTCAATCTGGCTTGACAATGAGGACTTGAACATGTCTTCCTTTGCTTGACTCTATGTATTTCTTCTCCATCAGCTTTTCCTTCATGGCTCGAATTCCAAAAACTTCACATCGTTCAAACCTGAGAACGAACAACACATTGGAATGAGGTAGTGACCAATTCTCATGTAAATTATAACCAAATTCAATCAGGAGCGAATTCACCTATTGATTAATTTTTTAGCTTGTGCTCGTGTAATTAGTCTAATTGGTGTCTTCGGGGTGTCCTCATCCAGGTGTCAACATCAAGTTCATGCCCTATCATCTGTAGCACAATATTCATAACTGTATCTTCATGGTGACCTTTGAGGACTTATTATTTCTCTTCACATTCGATGCGCTCGATACCTCACTCATTCGATGCTAGACACTGTAAGTGTGTATAAGCATGGTCTATGTTTATATAATATTGATAAATATCATATATAACTCATTTCTTCTGTGTGTGTATATGTATAGATACATGGTGAGTGAAGCCAGATTAACGAAATCACCGGTTGGTTTCCTTGATCACGCTTGGTCACCATGGATATCATCAAGAAGGATGCATTCTTCGTCGAGAATTACTTTATGAAGGTATTAGAGGGTCACCACGACAACGAATTCATACTTATGCCTTACAACCAGGGGTAAATACTACACTAGTGGCTATAGTTGTTGATTTGTATTTTATAAGCAATACAAACTTAGGTTTAATGACCATGACATACCTGTGTAGGTTCCATTGGATTCTAATTGTAATTATAACAAAATAAAATAGGGTAATATACCTTGATTTCCTAAAGAGGAACAAAACCGACTACACAGTTGTCCAACAAGTAATCAACAATAAACATATTTCCTCTATAGATAACACTATTGTAGTCTTTCCTTCTCAATGACTAAGGCTAATTTTTTAGAATCATATAGGTCATTCGCCACAAACATTGCAAAGGTACGGAAATCCAAGGAAGGGATCGACGCCCTGCGACACATTCTAGATTTCATGGTATTCGCTAGTACATATTAATCCTATATAACACTTTGTAGTAATACCTCTTGAACTAACAAATTCTATTTTTGCAGTACCACCAACAGCCGTCGGGCAACAACACCTGTGAATTATATGTTTGCCACAACATGAAAGTACTAATCAGTTCCGCAAAGAACAATTCTGAGGTTTGCCAATCTTGCGATAATTATTTCATACTTATCAATTTATATATGTATGCATGACATTGAACTTCTACTGATTGGTTCCATCTATCACTACAACTTTGTTGGAATAGGCTAACCTCAAACATATTCGAGGATAATGTGCGCACTTCTTGATATCTAAAATCATAAAAGAAGGTGAGGAGTTCCACAATGTAGAATGAATTTCACTGGGATAAGATTGAGTTTAATTGTTTATGTGTGTATTTGTTCATTGATAGATAATTACTTATTTCATTTTTGTTAATTGATTTGTGAAATAGATGTTCTTGTTTTTGAAATGAATGAATGTGAATTGGATGTATATTACTGTATTGAAGTTGCTTGTTTCAAAGGGTATGGCTAGTATTTCCTGACGCTAGCCAACAAATAGAAATAGATTTAGGAACAGAAAAGAATATCACAGATCACAGACAGCTTTTACTAAAAACCGTCTGTGATATATGGTTTATCACAGACGGTTTCAACTACAAACCGTCTGCGATATATTAATATCACAGACGGTTTCAAATACAGTCCATTTGCGATAAATCATATATCACATACGGTTTTTACTAAAAATAATAAAAACCATCTGTGATAAATTGCTTAATGGATGGTTTGAAAGCCGTCTATGATGACCTCGTATTATTACTGATCCATAAACTTAGACGGCTCATAAAATGGTCTGTGATGAATTTTTTCAACCGTCTATAATAACTTTTTGTGCAGCTGTGAGCACATTGCACTAGCAAAATGGATCTGATTTCCTCGGCAATCCGAGATGCCTCATAGTAACTCCATGCACATCCCCATTCTCACTTTAATTTCCTTGTCTGCTCTTCTCAGTTACAATCAAAATAGCTGCGACCAATGTACATCAAAGCAACAATTCAACGGTACGTTTCTCCAACAAAACGCAAGGCAAACTAGTAAATGTGGATTGTGCACCGTACCCATGTTACATGCATATACGAACTTAGGACTGTTGAGTAGGAGGCCCCATATATATGTACAAGCGATTGCATCCATGCAACAAAAAGGCCAACCAATCCTTCAGCATTGGCTAGTGGGTCTTAAGACAATCTCAATAGCGTAGTATCTTATGTATAAAGGAATATAATGTACCATTTTATCCTTGTCTTTGTATAATTATTGAGATGTAAGATGGAAATTTCCCATCATACACCATTTATATATATAAACCCCTAAAAAGAGTAGGACAGATCCAGATCCACTCATTTTACTCACTAGCTCTCTTTCTCAATTGACTCTCCCCATGTAGAAACGGTCTCTAGTACCCACTGCTATGGCGCATGCCACAGCAGACTAATCACGTTATATTTAAAATATGCGCATAGCATGTCATTTAGTGCAGTTAGTCAAGAATTTTTCACATTTGTTAATTGACATACAGATAGAAAAGAATCATCATCAGGTTAGATTTTTTTTCCATGTGCAAATGATACATATTACACCAGTCACAAAGTCGCCAAATAGAATAAGCTTCCACTCTAGCTGATCCCCTCATGAACAACGTACTATACTTTCGTGCCCAGAAGAAAGACGAACGCTAACGAAACTACGCAAAGAAGAAAGCGAAGAGAGACACTATTAGTTGTGTTCTTTTGACAAACACAAAACCACTATTCTTCATCCTTTTCTTGTTTCATCGCATTGCTGAATTCTTGGCAACACACTGATCAAAGTATGGTCATATATGGTATAGGTGAATGTGCAATGCATGGGTCTATAGCTAACTAGAGCCAAAAAAATTTGGAAGCCTAACTATAGCCAATAAACACAAACAAGTCAACATACATGTGACACAAGTAAAGGTAATAACCACAATAATTTTAAACTAAAAGCATTCAATACATATGTGAATGTCTATAGATGAAAAGAAAAGAAAGACGCGACAGCAAGTACCCCACTACAACACTATCAAAGCTTCAACGACTCCTCAACAAAGCCCAATCATACGCCGAAAAAAGACTGCAAACTAAAAATATGTAGATTAGTGCATTATATAACATTATAATATATTCACATGGTAGAGAATAGAACATACCTGCCTGCCTTCCCCTACCACCCATTGCTGCTGGCCAACCACCAGTCGCTCTGCCCGCTCGGCGGCACCGGGAGTCCCACCGTCCGACCGGCCAACCAACTATACACGTGGCCCCTTGCCGCCCGGCGCCCGCTAGCCCGCCGCGCGCTGCCTACCATGTCGCTATGCCGAGTCCTCGGCCGGCGAGCCTCTGCCGCCACCAGCTTCTAGCTCTAGGTTTTGGCCTTTTAGGTGTGGGGAGGAAGGCGACCGAGGGAATCAGTGAAGTGGGAATGGATTCGTTCGATCGCGATCGAGGGCATCAAGCCGACGTCTGAGGGTGAGGCCGCCCTAGTGTGAACTCGAGGCTAGGGCAGCTCACTTCATGGTTGGATACCTGCAAGCTACTTGATCTACAAGGCTCTACGTCCTGACCCAAATGAATAAAATGTTAATTAGTGTATCAATTAGAGAAAGAAAAGGAAGAGATAAAATGAAGCGCATCTGTACCTCACTGGTGGACGACACTCCAACCGACCGACGATGATCGTCCATGTTGCACACGGTTGATGACAGCCATAGATCTCTGAAGAAAAGTATTCGTTTGGCAAATTTGTTACTGGAGTAGTGCAGCTTGCAGTAAGCAATACATGGTACTACTAGCACTACTAGCTAGGGATGAAAACGGTCGGAAAACTCCTCAACCATTTTCTACTTCTACATTTGAATACGAAAACGAAAGCGAAAGCGGTAAAGCCGGACACGAAAACGAACGCGAACTTACGGAATACCGAGAATTTCGAAAACGAACCAATTCGAGCGGAATTATGTCGAACACGGTCGGTATACGAAAATTCAATACGGAATACCGACCTGTAGGACCAAGTACATAACAATTACCAAGTGCATGATCAAGTTCAAGTGCATATAATTGATCATGCAAAAATAGCACACCCGTAAGTGCACGGGTTGCCACTGAAATAGCGTGAGTATCGTGTTCTCCACAGGGACTAGACTAAGGCTACCGATGCTCAGCTAAAGCTAGGTCAAACGAAACGGGGGAGAAAACTAAACTACTAAACGAACTCTAACCCGCACGATCAAAACGACGAACGAACCAAACAAACGACAGACGACAGGACGAACAAAATACAAATAACATTGCCTTCCTAGCATTCACAGTGCAATAGATCAAATTCTACAATTCACCATCACATTGAGACATCAACCATAGATTAACAGAGCATAATCCACAGAATATTAAGCAATGTTCATAAAGCATCAAGTAACAGAAAATTGTCAGCAATTGATTTGAATGTGAATTGAGAACAGCAGAGAAAGTAAGGGAGAGGAAAAGAGTCAACCGAGAGGAATAAGAGCAGAGGGCGCTGCCGGCGGTGGAGTTGATTCGGGGGTTGATGCCGTCGGTTGCGGTGGAGATGCCGGCGGTGAGGAGGTTGAAGGAGGCTTGATGCGGGGCGGCCGTGAAGAGCTGCGGTGGAGATGTCGATGAAGCCGAGGCGGCCAGTGGCGCGGTTTAGAAGCGTCGAAGGGGGGGGGCGACCGGTGGAGGAGATGGCGTCGCACAGGTGGAAGAGCTGGTGAGGATGGCGGCGCCGAGGTGGATCTGAGCGGGCGGCAAATGTGGAGAAGAAGGGAGAACAATGGGGCGCAGCGCACGGGAGGAGGCTCGGCAACCGGCGAGATGGCGACCCGGGTGGCGGAGCTGCGACGCGGTTGAGGTCGGCAATCGGAGGTGGAAGAGATGGGGGAGAAAAGAAAGTTGGCCGGCGGTGGAGATGTGGAGGTGATGGCGGCGAGGAGGATTTGGGGAGGAGCAATGGGGCTAGAGCAGAAAGAGAAGCAAAGAGGGGATGACGGCATCGATGTGTCCGGTGAAGGGAGGTGAGCTTGTGGATCTGGAGATGGAGGCGCGGGTGGAGAAACGGCTGGTGGAGGAAGATGGTGGCGGAGTGACGTTGGGCTGTAAGTGGGCCAAATTCGGTTTAAACCGTATTTACAATACGGTATATTCCGAATAAAATGTGAAAAAGTAGAAAACGGTCGGAAAACATCTAAACCGTTTCCGCTCCGTTTTCGAATTTGGTATTCCGTATTTCGAACCGAATTCGAATTTGTCCGAAAATACGAATTCGATCGGGTCAAATGTAGAAAACGATGCGAATCGGTACAGGATATTTCCGTTCCGTTTTCATCCCTACTACTAGCTAGTACTACCTTTTGCATTGCTTTTAATCCGGAATAGTAACAGTACGTGTGGCAGCAATCGATCATCTCAAAATGCCTACCAGTAGGGCCACTTAGCTCTCTAGGCAACAAGTCATTAAACAGATTATACTGTTGGTACAAATGTGCGCTGTATATGCACAGCCCAAATCAGGTACCGTTACCAGTGTGAACTCTAGGTAAGAAATCATTATTACTATAAAAGAACGGGCTGATCGTCGTCAGTTCCTTCTTTCTAATCGTCGCATTCTAAACTTCTCATCACTCTCCACTTTTTAACTGATTAAAGTAGCCATCTTTCATAGCATGATTCTCTATATATCCAATGAATTTCGTTGCAACGCATGAGCATATGACTAATAAACTAATAATAAAGAACCATGCATGCTGTGTCTAACTGCAACGCAGTATAGGCCTCCACCTTGCCAAGTAAAACCTAGCTCAATGTCTTTCTTACTATAATACAATTCTTTGGTAAAGGGTGTTAATATTATTTTTGTATATCACAATAACACAAATCCTAGTGTTGTACTTTCTGTAGACCATTATTTCTTTTACAGACAGAGATGTCATACTTTTGTAATTACATATTAGATATCAACATAGAGCTTCCTCTAGATCTTTGTTCCATAATAAAGCCATACATTGTTTACACAACGCACAACACCAATTCCCCTACTAAAAACTTACGCAATAGTTCCGTTTGTGTAGATGAGAATACATTCAAGTGAAAGAAAATTTTCAGGTACTAAAATAAAGAAAATCTTTTTTCGGAACACTTATAAACATAGTTTTATGTTTGAAGTTCTGGAACCGGTTCAAGACTGCATGACTTCTTGAGGTAGAAGTATGGTTGTCGATTATTTAAAGTACAAGCGTTTTCATACCGAAGCAAACAAATTATTGTCTCTTTTTTTTGCCAGGATAAATTATTATTTTGTCAAGAAATGTGTTAAATAAAGGTTTTGAAGAGCTTAGCATGCCATGAGCAATGAGAGAAGTACGTGCAAATACAGAGTGACTTTGCCAGGCAGACAAGAAAACAACTAAAACCATTATTTCCACGATGGAATGGGCTCGCAACTCTATATAATACAGGAGAGAGAGAGAGAGAGAGAGAGAGAGAGAGAGAGAGAGAGAGAGAGAGAGAGTGCGTCAGCAGTCAGAACACAGGGGTAACCCGTAGTGTACCATAACCAGATAACCTGCGCATTTTCATCCATTTAATTTCTACTTCAGTAATTACATTAAGAAAGAAGCACAAATTAGAAATATACTGCTGACAATGAGATAGGGCAATGTGAAGAGTTGTGAAGAGGCTGACAAGGAACCGAGAGCACTGCATGAGGGTTCTTGGATACGCATTTCTAGGATGTCAGATGAGATCTCGGGTCAAAGCTCAACGCCCCCTGGTGGAGGCACAGACATGCATTGATAAGAAAAGGTTAAAAGCAGCCTACTACTAGGGAGAGAGAGAGGAGAAGAGGACAAGGCCAGAGCCCAAGAAAGTAATTAAACTACACTGGGAGAGAGGCCACGGCTGCTGATCAAGTCAATGGAAGGGAGGGGCCTGATGAGCTTCATGCGTTTGGAAAGCTGAATTTTTTCCCGAATCCTACGGAATCGAGCTGTTTTCCGTGAAAATCTTGCGAAAACTAAGGCCCCGTCTGGTACAGCTCCACCACCGGCTCTGGAGCTGTTTGGAGCCGTTTTGTGCCAAACGGGGTAAAACAAAATAGCTCCACCTAAGGAGTCCCTTAAAACATGCTGAGACAAAAGATATGTACGAGATGGAGCTGAAAAAAGTAGCTCCACCCGGCTCCATCCGCAGGCCGGCATGCCACTGCCCTTGTACTTTTGTGAATTTACGCGATCTGCCACCGGCTCTTCTATTCTCCCGTTCCCGTTCCTCTGTTCGGTCTTCTCGTCTTCGACCGTGAAGGGAGCGCCGCCGCCATTAAATATTGGTTGCTAATACTTTGTGTTATTTTAAATTTTAATTTTTTTTAATTCAAATTTACTCGGATGAAAAATCATGTAGAAACATACAGCTCTTGATGTTACTACAAGCCAAATAGACAGGGGTATATTGGATAATTGACATCTCTCAACCATGCATGATAAAACAGGTGGAGCTGTTTTGCCAAACAGTCTACCAAAACAGCTCCAGCTCCACCGGTGGAGCTGTTCGTGGAGCTGAAGCAAAAAAAACAGCTCCACTTGTGAAGTGGAGCCGTGCCAAACGGGGCCTAAATAGACCCTTAACCGTTATCACCAGGGTTTTGAAAACCGATTTTAAAACTTTACCCAGGGGGACGGTAACTCTGATATGACCGATAATCAGGAAAAATTAGAAGATTTCAAGGCAAAAATTTCAAATTGGTTAAAATCGGTTGAAAATATTGACTGAAATTTTGGAAACAAATTTCAGCAAATTTTTTTCTATATTTAACAAAATTTATGCAAAATAAAATTTTCAAAGTCACTTTGAAATTTTATGGGGAGGACGATACGGCCGATAAAACCGATATTTGGCCAATCAAGGTTATCACATTACCATTATATACTACAACTTCTGTTCACAACTTTATGTTTTGTTATCTTTGCTCTTAAGCTAGCCAACTGTCACGTTATGACAAGCTACTGCCCGGATCGAGAAGAAATGGCCTCACTTTGTACAGCAACGAAAAGCAAAACGTGCCATGCGTGACAAACTAGACAAAACAGCCAAGCACGAAAGATCGAGAAGAAATGGCCTCACTTTGTTTACTAGCTGCTGCAGAAATAATATACCTTGGCGAGGTGCAGCTGCGCACCCTGGTGTCGGAGTTGACGGCGGCTGAGGAGCAGTCGACGTCGCCGCCACCGGTGCCACCAGCAGGGCCCGCCGCGCCCTCGGAGGAAGACTGGTGGTCGGTGAACAGCCGCGGGTTCATGTTGCCGCCCGACGAAGCCTGCCTGGCGCTGCCGCTGACCGGGAGGTCGTCGCCGCCGCCGGAGCCGCTGCCGTCCATTGGCCCTAAAGAATCATACACACACACACAATGTATGTACGTACGTAGCAGGTTAGTAATTTTTGGAACACAAAGCATGAGTGATATGCAGCAGTACGTGCTTGATGGGGCATTGTCAAATGGAGTTTGGCAACGGGGATGGTTTACCTGAGGAGGAGGCTGCAGGCTTGTGATCAGTGCTCTTCACTGTTCTGTACATCTGGAAAAAGGCAGCAAGAAAAGCATAAGCAGGAAGGCAAAGCTGCAGATATATCTGTTTGTGTTTGGGATAGAGAGAGAGAGAGGGAGATAGTAGTAGTAGTACAACACAGCAAAAAGATGATCAAGGAATGGCAGTAGAGCAAACACCAAGAAATGGACAAACAAAAGTACTATGGTGCCATGTCTCTGGACCTTAGCCCCCCCTCTCTCTCTTCCTATACCTTCTCTCTTTCCTCTCTCTACCTCTGTGTAGCTGGCTGGGCTCCTGTTTCCTTGTTGAGTGCTGGAGGCGGCACACACAAACATTAATGGGTGGATTTTTTGGTTGTGATTTATAATTTTTAGTTTAAATTTTGAATTCTGGCTGCTCGTGAAAGAGAGTACGGAAAGAGAGACCCGCGTGCAATTTTAGCCGATATAGATGCAATCGATACAGTATCTACTATAATCGAGTGTAGACTTCACTTTAAAAAGATATATTATTTAAAATTTAGTTATTATAGTATAAACTATAAAGAATAAAAAGCCATTGCATTATTGCATAATGATGCAACTTTTTCTAGCACAACTCTCTCTCCTTCCCCTCTCCTCTCTCTGGGGGTGGCAGTTTCTTGCCTAGTGGAAGCACAACTCTCTCATCCGACTTCATGGGAATCTGTGCCGGGATTGCACCTCCTTGCACAGACACCCTAACAAGAACAAGAAACAATGGCAAGAGCAACACGAGATGAACGTGTTGGCTCCGGTGAATAAACTGTTAGTTTTTTAATTTCGGACATTTGGTTTTTTTAAGTTTTCTCTTTGTATTGTTTATAGAGATATAATGATATTTCTATTTTTTTTAAACAAAGAGCATAATTTTAACTAAAAACTAACAACTGAGAGGGAAAGCTGCTAGAAAAGCCGGATTAAACAGGGTCTTGGAGTTGTTGGAACTCACCTGCAAATGGCTCTTCACATGCGCTAGCGTCAGATCCTTCACGTCCATCAGCTCGAGCACCGACTTCGGCGTCGCCCCTGCACGCACACCCCCATGCGATCGAGAAATTAGCGGGAGATGTTAGTTTTACTACATGAAATGATCCCAAAATTAATTGCAGGGAGAATGGATGGCGATTGCAAGCGGAATTGGGGCGGCGACTCACGCTCGTGGCCCCCGAGGAGCTTGACAGCGTGGACGAAGCGGGCGTGGAGGGTGCTCGTCCACCGCATCCGCGGCGCGCGCATGCTGCGCCGGGAGGCCGATAGCTTGGGCATGAAGCGGGAGGAGGCCAGGCCGAAGGGCTGCTCGCCGAGGCCGAGGGCGCGCATGCCGGCGCCGTAGCCGCGGAGCGTGTCGGCGAGCACGCCGTGGAGGCGACCGGTGCTAGACAGCATCCGGTGGTACGCGGACGGGGCCAGGAACGCCACCGCGGGGTCCATCGACGGGGGCACCGGGCCGGGAGACGTGGAGCAGAGGGACGAGGGCCACGCCGTCGAGTGGTATGGGTTGTAGAGCCCGACCTTGGGGTGGTGGTGGTCGCCGCCGCCGAGAAACGGATGGGCGGCGGCCGGGCTGCTGTAGGAAGGTATCCCCCGGATCGGAAGCGCCGACTCCGCCGGCGCCGGCGCAGGCGCGTCCAGCGAAAGCGCCGGCGCGGACGCCTCAGCCGCTGACGAAGCCGTCGTTTGCCTCATCCGCCAAGGCAGGACGTCCGCCTCCTGCGGCGGCGGCGGCGACAGCGAAAGCTCGGTCGACGCCGTGGAGCCGTTCAGCCGCTGCCACGGATCCCCGCCCGCCGCCGCTCCTCCTCGCCCACCAGCGCCAGCACCCAACCCCGGCGCAGACGCCGGCGTCCCACCGCTCATCGGCAGGCTGATTTGCAGCGACAGGTCCGGGGACGGCGCCGACGCCACCGCCTCCATGCACCCAACCCCTTCCTCCGCGATGGCGGCGGCGGCGGCGCGCCCGCAACGAGAGCTATACGTTCGGCCTCGCTCGCTCGCGCGCGTACGCAGCTAGCGTTAGTAGTGTAAGGACGGAAGGTTCTTGGTGTTCTTGGGAGGTGTTGTGTTTGTTTCTGCTTGTGTTTTGTGATGTGTGGTGCCTCTTTTATTTTGTGTGCGCGCAACTGTCTACCACATGAGTCACTACCTTCTACTCTCTCTCTACCCCCCCCCCCCCCCCTCTCTCAAGATATCAGGAGATACATTAGGGATAAATGGAATGGAGGTGGTTTCTTGTCTTGTGTTTGTTAGGTACTGGTATTAAAAAGGGCTTGTGAGTTGTGACTGATGAGAAAGTGAAGAGGAGTAAAAATAAAGGTAGAATTGAAGAGTGTGAGAGAGAAAGATTTCAATTCAGCGAGGAGGAAAAAAGGGATAATGTGAGAGGCTAGCTAATGTTGTTTGGGAGCTTGCACTTAGGAGAAAATGACAACTCTAGAAGGAGCAAAAGGAGTCAAAAGCAAAACTTAATGTGCTTTGTTTGCACCTACAACTACATGTGCCTATGGAGTACAAATACAAAGTATATACTCCATGTATTGTAGTATAGGAGTATACCATATTGTGGAAGAAGATCACGGAGTAGTAAAAGCTGTGGGATGGAGCTCGCGTGCCCGGGATTCCTCAGCTTTTTTGAGCTAAGGATTTGGGCTTGTGCTCTCTCTCTCTCTCTCTCTCTCTCTCTCTCTCTCTCTCTCTCTCTCTCTCTCTCCACAAATCCCTTTCTTTCTGTTTCCATCACTGGTTCTGTAGTAGCGGTACCAGTTGGGCTGTAGATCACAGCAATTCTCTCTATATATGAACTGTCTCATTCTGGTGGCAGGGGTGGATCTCAGCCCATAGTAATCTCAGCCCATAGTAACATAGGCTTAGCGTAAAATATTACCAATGTATACTCTAGCTAATTTCAGCTCAGTTCAGAATAAAATCCTACGATTTAGCCCATGTTATTCTTAGTATATAGCCTTCTTTCAGCAAATTTAGCCCGGAACGTGGTGCAATCTTAGATCCACCTCTGCTTAGTGGTCTTGGGATTGTATGTGTGGGGGTTGTAGTGGCCCCCTGCAGAGGTTGTGTGGTGGTTATATGCTGTTCGGGGGTGGGTAGGACCTGTAGCCATGGAGATCAAACTGCATAGGCACATGGGTGACTGCCCTAGTTTCTGATGGTCAGATCAAGAAATCCACAGTCTATTGACTAATGGTTGGATCATTGTTGTGTATGGCTCCGAGTCAAACATGTAGCCGGGTTATAAATATATACATTAGACCCTTGTAACCTTAATCATGAAAAGAATCTCCTCATACAGACAGAGCCGCCACAATTTGGTTCCTAAGGACGTAGGAATTGCCAAACCTCGTTAACAAATCTTTGTGCCTCTTGTGTGATTGTGCAATGTGAGACTGTATTCCTCGTGCTAGGGCTAGCACCTGTTCCAACAATCATCTAAAAAGGAAATAGCTACCACCTCCTAAGCTGCCTTCTATTCTCTTTCTCTTCTCTTCCCCACACGCTCCCTTCTCCTGGGCTAACTCCATCCCGATGGTCGTTCTTTTCCAACGGCGATGGCGGACGGCAAGATTAGGGTTAGGGTTTCCCGAGGATTAGGGAGGGGCTCACCAGTGCCCCTAGTGTAGAGGGAGGGCCAGGGAGGCTGCAGCCCGGTGGTGGACAGCGGTGGTGACAGGGCAATAAGGCGGCGGTGGTGCTGCCAGGTACAAGATCAGAGGAGGGTAGTGGGCGGCAGCAACAGGCGACATGACAAGATGGTGTGAGGAATTTTAGGTTGGACAAGGTTGGCACGGTGAGGTGATGTCGGTGGAAGTGGGAGCAGAGGAGCACGGAGCTCATGAAGAAGCAAAGCGGAGGTGGGCCGACGAGGCAAAGGAGGTAGTGAAGAGCGTGGCAATAGGGGAACTGTAGCGGTGCGGGGAGGGATGTCATGGTTGTGTGGTGTAGTCACGTAAAAAAACACTCTTCTCTATGTCTTACCAAAGCTGCTTACAGTGGACTTAATTTTCAACTTCAATCTACGAGAAAGTGAATGAGTATAGAAAAGGTGGAAATCTAAATGACTTGTGTATAATAAAAGGATTCTCAGAAGAATCAGCCTAATCTAGATAGAGGATAACAAGAGTAAAGGAAGAACTGACACAAGATAAACCAAGAACACCTAAGGATTATTGGAGGGATTCATAAAGGAATATTGATATGCAAAATCAATACCAGAAGAAGTTTAGCAAGCCAGATTGAGCAATTTACAGTAGTGAGACACATTGTACTCTGTACTAGACACAAGAAGATGAAGACAAGTTGAAAGCTAACAAAACAACTACAACCACTATCAAATCTAGAAAGAAAATTAGCAAAAGATCAGTGACCATACATCAAGTAAAAGTTAGTTATGCATCCATTACGAAAATTATAGAAGAATAACTAGAATGATACACTTTGATCAATATGAATAAAACCTCAGAAATTCAAATGACCAATAGACTTCTAATGTCAGCAATTTGGTAGAAAGTGTCAAGAAAAAGAATAACAAGGATGGTATGGAGGCACAGGCAAGAAAGGAGAGAACATGTGAAAACTCAAGTGTAATAAGAAGGGACAAGTATCAGCAGGTGTACTAGTTAATGACAAGTACTAAATAGAGTTCACCTTGAATAAAGAATAAGACTTAAGGAATCAGTACTGCATCACGTTTTTTCCAACCTATTCTCTAGTATGGATGAATCTTGAGGACGAGATTTTTTTACGAGGGGTAGTTCGTAATAACCAAGATTGCCAAATCTAGAAACTCCAGTCAATTTCCTACTTTCCCTTCTAGGAAATCCACTTTCCATTCACCAAAATGCCCTCTGGCCTCTTCACCATTGTCCTTGTTTCCTTTTTCGCCGTTGAGATGCTATTTGCACTCGCCAATGTTGCCTCGTCCACTCATCACCAGCAACCATGTCAAAAGTAGCATAGTGTCCATGTCATCTCGTCGATTAGTTGTACCTCTCCTTAACATTGTCGTTGACCATGTGCCGTGCTGCTGCCACCTCTCGCCGCCAGCTGCTCGACACGCACCGTAACACTGCTGCTCACCCTACCAACTCACACACCCACACCAGTGAGAGGCTGAGCTTCTCCCGCCACCAACACACCTGCTAGCTCCATTGTTGCAACACTGAAGTCACTCGTCCATCCACATTGTTGTCCACACACTATACGCACCACCACATCACTCCTAGTGCCACCGCCTTCATCAACTATAAAGCCAAGTTCAGGAGCTACTTTACCACCTTTCGCACCGCCCCAAAACCACTGTAACCTTTCTTCCTCCTTTCTAGCCAAGCCATGCCGTCAATGTCCAATTCTTCACCAGTGAGCCCAAATTTGATTCCTCACTTTTGCCCCCTGTCTAACCCAATTAACCACACCCTTAGCATCACCTCAACACCATGAAGCTATCCCTAGCTTCCTGCCTAGCCTCGCCACCCCTAGTTCATTGCTGTCATGTACTATCGCCCTACCGCACACTATCATCGTCGCCAACCTTCCCCAGGCCTCCTTGAGCCAAGCCATCACCATCACCGAGCTCCCCTCACCTCCTGGATGCTCGAACCGCCTCCAATTTGACCGAAGCACTACCACAGCTCCTCTGTGCTATGCCCCTATTTTGGCCATGCACCGCTGCCTCCAGCCATCTCCAACCACCACTGTGTGTGCCCAAAATGAGTTGCTTGCATCCCATAGTTACTCGCTGCACTACCTCTCGCCACCATCCATCATCATCATTGCCAAATTTGGTGCCATCACTGCCTTCTCTGTCTTAGTCACCATGAGAGCGAGCTCTAAGCTCGCTCTGGAGTGGAATGGGCCACATACCCATGGGGTGTGCAAGGTGGTCTAGCCAAGCTAGCCTGAGCCAACTTTTGGTCCAGTTAGCCAAATTGAGCCAAACCCAATACTGTGCAGCCCAATAACACCCATTCCAGCTTAATACTATTCATTCGACCCAACCCAAACACTGCTCAACCAGATCCGCTACACAGTAAATAGGTTTAATGTTGTACACTAAAACTCGACCCATTGGGAATAGTGCCAACTAGGTACTTTTCATCTGACCCATTACAAGGGGTGAAAACGGATTCTGATATTATTTGGATCCAGATATCTGGATTTAGCAGATATAATAGCAACAACTTACTAATACGTATCTTTTGCATTTGACCTCCAAATTTGGCATATTATATATGCATTTCGATCATCTCAACGAGCCCATCATCATGGTGGGATTTAATGACATTTTATATTTTTTATTTTGATATATACCCCAGTAAAGCTTTTTGCATGCTCTTTTTAGTTAAATTTGATATATTTATAACCGATTTATTTACAATATATCTAGAATTAGTTAGGATTAGTAACAAAATGGCAGCAATGATCAATGATTATATGATAAACTAAAGGAAGAGGGGGTATAAATATTACTATAAAACTGATATTGATTTGTAAAACTTTATTGCGTCACAGGATATGAAGTTGTCTTCAAAAGTTGCATTATACAAATATGTGAAATGAATGATTCATTTGTTGATGTTAACATTTAATGCACAGTTACATGTTAAAGTCACTAAGTCAGTTATTTATCAATTTAAAATATTAAAATAATTCGGTGCCATATTTTAAATAGAAGAGGCCACAAATAATTATTAGAATATGAAAACTAGTCGAATCTGATTCGATTTTGAGTATAATCTTATCCAAATTCATATCCGATGTTTGTTCGATTTGTATTTGAATATGAGAAAATATATGGATACGAATATGGTTTGAGCCCTATCCGATCTGTTTTCACCCCTACCCATTACTATTTACTCAAAACTAGTTAAGCCAATTTAGGGGCATCGTATTGGCTTTTGCTGATGGCTTTTGGTTGTGGCGTATGGCTAAAAATAAATAGTAGTGGTTGAAAAAATGACTTTTAGAAGGAGGGGGCGAGCAGTGAAAAAAGCGAGTGAGAGATGTGTGCGTATGACAGGAGCGAGAGGAGTGGTGTGGGTGATGCACCCATGTCCCCTACCTTATCCCCATAGCGAGATGGTAGTAAGAGGAGTAGAGAAGCTACTTAAAAAAACTGGGTGTTCGTATTGACTTTTGGCTTTTCTAAGCAGAAGCCAAAAGCAGAAACCGACATGAATAAGGTCTTATACCCATTTTGACCATTTTGGGCCCATCTAATCCATTTTCAACTCCGTTCGACCCAACCAAGTACTATTTTAACCTATCAACGCAAACCCACCTTTTTTTATACATTTTTCCTTTTTTGATTTTATTATGTTCCTAACTTGCATTTTATAAAGCCGAAACTTATTTGTATTCGTTCTTTTGCACTAGCATCCATATTTGACTAGTTGGCCAATGGAAAAGTCACTAGCGCAACTGAAGTAAATGGCCTCAAACCTAAAGCCTATGAAGAAGAGATTGAAAACCCTGTATAGGAAGGCAAGTCACATATCTTTGATCATATGATACCATGTTATTTAATTATCATTACTTTCATTTATGTTATTTGAGTATTGTTATTTATATGAAACAATAATTTGGAATGACATGATAAATATTAGACCCAATCACTGAAAAGCCCAGTCATACTTTTGTAAGCCATATTCACTTTGACAACCATAAGTATCATATAATACGAAACCACCCCATTTATAATTGATATGTTAGAAAAAATATAAATGCTTTACAAATTTTGTTATAGATTGTCCAATCTAGTGCTAGCAGACTTGGAATCAATAGTTGAATATTAAGGATTATTAGTGGACAATAACTAGATGGTTAGAGCCCACGACCTCTCTTGAATATTGAGGCTCTAGTTTGGATATGGTGGTGTAGTGCTGGTGTGCGCAGGATATGTGAATGGTAGCCTCATAAGAACTAGATCCTTGTGCCAACTAATTAACACAGAACTTGCTCAACTACAAACTTGACTTATCAACTTGGTCTATTACACTGCTCGACTCAATTGAACATCTGCAGGGTGATAGTTATTCTAATGTTGTTTGGATTGCCCGCGAGAAAGGGATGTGATGGAAGTTGGGTTTGTTGTGCCACTTGCCAATCCTCACAATAGTAGGTTCACTCAATGTCCGGTCTGCCAGTGGATTTTCAAAGGTGGTTGAATGGTTCCAAGCCAACTAGGCAAAAACTAGAATGAAATGAGTAGTAAAACGACTTTATTATCTCAACTTAGTCACAAACTATCATGTTACATGTCTATAGCTTGACATTATGAGTCTGAGATATCTTATTGGTAAAGTTAGGAAAAACTACAAAGTATAATAAATTGCATTTGAATATGTCGTCCTCCTGGCCAATGGAGTTGTGTTTCATAGGTGATTCTAGTAACTAGGCATAAGTAGATTTTGAATGGTTGTAATGTGGAAATTGCAAATAACAAAACCCCCTTGCTAATTAAATAATATTTTACTATTAAAAGTGCAAAGTTCTTTACCGACAAACTTACATTTATTCTTATCATATTGCAACCACTACTACAGAAAAGATCATCACAGACGGTTCGGAACCGTCATCATAGACGGTTCCTCAACCGTCTGTATTTATGTGTAAGTGATAATAGGTGGTTATCACAGACGGCTCCCACACCGTCTACGATAACTTACAATATAGACGGTTATAAAAACCGTCTATGATAGTCGAGTATCACAAACGGTTTAAAACACCGAACCGTTTGTGAGAGCTATTTCAACAACGATTTTATTTGCTCTTTTTCGGCTAGCATCAGGATATGCTGGCCATGCCCTCTGAAAACAAACAAGATCACGTATATAGCATAGGACAATCATTACATAAATCACACAGATGAATGAAACAACACCAGCAGATCACAAACATACACACACACATATATCATGACAATCGTTACACAGATCTCACAAATGAATTAAATTGAATGAATTGTTTGATTACGCATAATTGAGTG
Organism: Dendrocalamus latiflorus; assembly: GCA_017311315.1. Lineage (NCBI taxonomy): Eukaryota > Viridiplantae > Streptophyta > Magnoliopsida > Poales > Poaceae > Dendrocalamus > Dendrocalamus latiflorus. The sequence continues at coordinate 11,043,144 of CM029623.1, forward strand.
ATTTGTACAATTCAATCTAATGTTTCAACATTTAATTATCACCATTGCTGGGGTGGAACTCTCCATTCTTGTTTATGACCTCTGCTAGCAAGAATTGGGAGATCTTTTCACGAATTTCAACGAGATTGTCAAGATCATATGCACTTTCGTCGAAGTCCACCCGCTGTCGCTAGGAGCAATGTGAAGTCATTAATTAGCATGTGTGTGTGTATACATATATATAATCAGAAAATAATAATTATTGGAAGGTTGACAAACCTCTGGATCATTCATCTTAGTGTCCGTGATTTCCTTCATATGGCGGCAAACGTAGAATCCACATATGTTACCCTATAGCTGCTGGTGTCACTACAAAATATATATAATTATATACATAGGCATTGTCAATTCTAGAGGTATTATAACAAACTGTGATATAGGATTGTTGTGTTGTAGCGGGTACCAGAAATCGCATCCTGTGTCGCAGCGTGTCACTGGATTCGTTATGTCTACCTCCTAGGGCAACATAAGCGGTAAATGACCTACGTGATTCCAAAAAAGTTAGCCTTGGCCATTGCAAATGAAAGAAATATTACAATAGAGTTATGTATGGAGGAAATGAGTTTACCTGTTAATTATTTCTTCCACACGACTGAAGTCGTGGTTGCCCCTAAGTAGGGAATTAAGGTATATTACCATGCTCCACTTTGGTACAATCACAATCAAAATCCAGTGAGACCTAGTCATATGTGTCGCCATAGTGATTAATCCTAAATTCATGTTGCATATAAAGTACAAATGAAACTTGTGTGGTAACTAGTGAAGCACTTAGCCTTGGTTGAAGGGTACCATGATGTACTTCTTGTCGCTGTAAGCAATCAATCCTCTCGTTATGTAATCTTGTACGAAGGATGCATTTTCGTTGATAGATTGCTCCGAGACCAAGTGTGGGTCGAGGAAATCCACCGGTTGCCGCCATCGCCGGACTTGTTGGATCATGTATCTATACATAAGGAAAGAATAATGACATTTATTGGTATGACGTGAATGTAGAACTTCATTGTACAGTACACTTACAGTGTCCAGCATCGTAGAAGTGAGGCATCGAGTTCATCGAGATTGAATAGTAAGAATAAGGGCATGTTCTTTTCGGCTGCGGCTTATGGCTTTTGGTTGAAATTTTTAAATTTTGGCTGTTTACGGTACAGATTATGGAGAGACAGATACTCACTTGTGATTTTGGCTGGTACAGATGTTGGGCTTTTAATGTGTAGATCGTTTAACTTGTAGACCCCGTCTTGAGAAAATACTCCGTTTGAAAGTTAGGTACTGTAGCAAAAGCCAAAAGCCGTCAGCTTTTGACTTAAAGAATAGGCCCTAAGTCTTCGAATGTCATGACGAAGTAGCCCGAGTCATGGAGGAAATGCGCCTCTGTATATTTCACAGTGAGTCCACTCTGCCTGTTTGGCTTCATGTTGGACCTCTGCATGTTCCAGGTATGCAATGTATTGCAAACCAAACCAAGGTGGGGTAATTGTAATTCGGGAACCAATGAAACTCCTAGAATGAAATTACATGGCTCGGGACGCGCCTTAATGTTCTTCGCTTAAGTATTAGAGCCCCACTTATGATATATTTTTGGCGGCGTCTGCACGGGAGCCGATGCAATAGGCTTCCGAACCGAAACTGGAGGTGGAGCCACCGGAGCCGATGTGACAGGTCTAGGGCGGTGTCCCTCTTGGGCCACTAGATGTGGAGATCATGGCATGGACGAGTCGAGGGCGATGTCCCTCTTGGGCCACTGGATGAATGTGTGGACGGCATCCCCTAATGTCGTAATCTCTTCGTTTGGGGGCTTGTCAAGAGGGACAGTCTTAAAATATCATTAACCACGTCCACCTAAACCTTTATGAAACCAGTCTCTACTTGTACACCGTGCACTAGCGTCTCTGGCAGCCATGAATACGCTATCCCCTGCCCAGCGTCAATGGGAATGGAGCCAACAAGCCTGACTCTGAGTATGCAAGGCGTGGGCTCCTACATAACGATACAAGATGAGCTAAGGCGTCCACCAGAGAGATCTATGTAGCATTTTAAAGAGGTACATTACCTGGATGTTGTCAATAGGAAAGTGGACGTCGCTATGTTCAGTAATTGGTGTGGACGCGCAGCTACTGCGACATTGAGGGGGACTGGGTACCACACTAATAGGGGTGAGTTGCGATTGGTTGCGGACTTGTCTCAGTTCTTCCCTCAATGAATCTATCTCTCCTCGAAGTAAGGCAGCTTGCTCTTGAAGTGAGGCAGGTAGTTGCTCCTGAAGTTGAGCACGAAGCTCATGTTTTATTTGTTCGTTGTGGTAGGCCTTGGATCTCTTCCTACTCCTATATGTCTTGGAGTCATTTGGAAATCTGTGCCTCCAAGATACGTAAACCCCCAAGCCTCGTGTGCAACCTGAGTGCTCCTTGTTTCCCAATGCCTATGATAGTACATCTCTCTCCCTGTATTCGTGAAAGGAGGCTCGAGAAGATTCGGTAGTCAATGATTGCTGCAAGAGGCAATCATGTTATTTTTGAACCCATGAAGTTCAAGAGGTATTAACAACTATGTAGTTTAACATATCTTATCAGGTATTGGGACATTTCCTCGTCTATGGGGTTTTTGAAAGAGACACCTGAAGACGTGGTTGATGACCTCGCTCTTAACCAGTTTCGAGCGCGCTCGTTTGCGATCCCGGCAAATGGCGGGGAGGCCTCCGATCGGATTGCGACCTCTCTTACATCCTCCAGTGTGGGATTTTACCCGCGTACCCAGCGGTGCCGAGTCTGTGAGGGTGAGTGTTTTGTGACTAGAGAGCCTTGTGCGCCGCACTTTGTTGTTCAAATTTGGTCGTTGTCTTCATCTGCACAAAGGCCTCCCATGTTTCCGGCGACACGAAAGGATAAGGGCGTGAGATCCTTGGCCACGTACTGCATGACAAGAGTGCTATTAAAATTCTTCCATGCTTTTCCCATTGCGAGGAGTGCGTGCCATTGCACGAGTCCCTGGACTTCTGTTGGGATATTGAATGAATTTGTAATTTCCTCCCATAGCTGATCTTTCTGATCCTTTGCCAAATCTTTCCAGCTTGCTATGGTGATGGGGACCCATTGCCCTCCAATTATCCCATAGGTAGTCCGAAATGATGCCGCTGCTTTCTTTGGTTGTAGAGGGACCCCATCCGAAGAGACCACCGTGATGGTCATTCGGCCCTCTGGCCTTTTCGATACTCCTTGGCCACGCTTAGTTATCCCAATCTTGGGAGCATGATGAAGATGACGACGATTGTGTGGACGCCATCTCTCTTCTAAGAAAAAACTAACAGCAGTGAGCTATGGGTCTAAACAAAGTTCTATGAAGCAACAGACACAAACCAGTGTATCAAGTTCATTGAACCGGATACACTAGAGTGTGTCACTTGCTTCATGCCCTTTGTAGGTCTATGTGTCATATATTATTACTACAAGGTCCCTTTGGAACAGTAACATGCCATTCCAAATAGATTTTATAGCTAACAAGTGAAGCATATATCATGAAGTTCTAAAGGTCATAAAATAATTTAGCCAACTATTGAGACAGATCACAAGATTGACAAATGATAGTAATAGTAAAATTTTTTGGATGACGACTATGTGGACGCCATCTCTCTTCTAAGAAAAAACTAACAGCAGTGAGGTATTTGCCTAAACAAAGTTCTATGAAGCAACTGACACAAATCAGTGTATCAAGTTCATTGAACCGGATACACTAGAGTGTGTTACTTGCTTCATGCCCTTTGCAGGTCTATGTGTCGTATATTATTACTACAAGGTCTCTTTGGAACAGAAACATGGCATTCCAAATAGATCTTATAGCTAACAAGTGCAGCATAGATCATGAAGTTCTAAAGGTCATAAAACAATTTAGCCAACTATTCAGATAGAGCACAAGATTGACAAATGACAATAATATTAAAAATTTAGCCATCAAGTGAAGCATATATCATAAAGTACTAAAGGTCATAAAACAATTTAGCCATCTACTGAAGATAACAAAACAAATTATCCAACTATTGAGATAGAGGTGAACGGTGTCGGGAAGGAGCAGCGGCGGCGTGAGGTTGAGGCGGCCGGCGTCGGGAGGAAGTTGCGGACGGCGTCGGGAGGGAGTGGCGGATGGTGACGGGAGGGAGAGGCGGCGTCGTGAGAGGTGGTGTCGTGAGGGAGAGGCGGCCGGTGTTGGGAGGGAGCGGCCGCGTCGGGAGGGAGTGGCGAACGGCGTCGGGAGGGAATGGCGGGCGGTGACAGGAGGGACAGGCGTCGTCGTGAGAGGTGGCATCGTGAGGGAGAGACAGACGGTGTCGGGAGAGAGTAGTAGCGTTGTGCGTGAGGGAGCAATCAGATCTAGCAAAACCTAGCAGTGGCGGCGTCACACGAGGGAGCAATCAGACATAGCAAAACCTAGCAGTGGCAATGTCATGCGAGCGGAACCTATATATAGGGAAACTATCACAAACGGTTCCCTAAAATAGAACTGTCTGTGATAGAACCATCTGATCATAGACGGTTTCTTCCGATAAACCACCTATGATAGTTCTCTACATCTAGAAATCATAAATGCTGGCCATGCAATGTGAAAACGCAAGCATAATCATAAATATAACTATTTCTTAGTTCTTGAGTCATTTACAATTACAATGGAATAAAGTTCCATAATTACATGCCGAGTTCCCTAATTATGATTACATTGCAACAATTTCCAAATAGGTGCCGGCTTTGTAGGATCATTTATTACACCTGGCTATTTCCTTTTAAATAAAGCTCTTCACAATGATTGACACGCATATAGCTTGCTTCATCGCTTTATTCTTCCTCGAGCCCGATGCCGTTTCCGAATGGAGGCAACTCATCAAATTGATTGTACTCTACCTCACCCACAACATTCTCAACTCCGACAATCCTTCTTTTTCCCTGAAGAACTACATGGCGCTTCGTATTTGCTGGGTCGGTTACATAAAATACTTGAACAACTTACCTCGCGAGTACAAATGGTTCGCCTTCGTATCCTACACATTTGAGGTCCACAGTAGTAACGCCGTACTTGTCAACCTTTACACCCCGTGGGAGTTGGACCGAACGGCACCGAAATAGAGGAATCTTGAAAATCACGTAGTCAAGCTCCCAAATCTCCTCTACAAACCCGTAGTACGAGCTTGGGCCAGCGGTACTGGCGTGCGCATCATAGGCATCTATGCGGACACCTGAGTTCTGCATTGTGCTCTTTCTATCCTAATATGTTGTATAAAAAGTGTGGCCATTAATATCGTATCCTTGCCATGTCACAATTGTAAATTTTGGACCTTTTGCCAACCATTGTAGTGTTTCACTTGACGACCTCCTAGTCAATCACGCATTCAACCATTCGTTAAACTGACGGTTGTGTTGTCTTGTGATCCAAACTTCTGACTGGCCTGCATACTCTTGGCGTAGCATGTCCAAGTGATCTTCAATATATGGGGTTAAATCAGTCATGTGTTATAAAACCGTGAAATGGGTTTGATCATACGTATTTTGATCCGGAGTTATTGCTTTCCTTCCGATAGTCTTGATACCCTCTATCCTTCCCTCGTGATGAGATAGAGGTACACCTATCAGCTCGACCTGAGCCATGTAGCTGATGCAGAATTCAATGACCTCTTATGTTGTATAACCTTCGATGATGCTACCCTCCGGTCGAGATCGATTACGTATATAGGACTTGAGAATTCCCATGTACCTCTCGAATGGGTACATATGACGTAGAAACACGGGGTCGCATATCTTTATCTGTTTCACAAGGTGGACAATGAGATGAACCATGATATCAAAAAATGATGGAGGGAAATACATCTCTATATGACATAGAGTTGTCACCACCTCGGTCTGTAGAGCATCTAGTCCATCGGGATCAATGACCTTATGAGCAATTACGTTAAAGAAATAACATAGCCTTATGATTGTCACTCGAACCTTGTTTAGCAAAATACTTCTAATTGTAATAGGTAGCATTTGTATCATTAGCACATGACAGTCATGAGACTTCATACCAATTAATTTCAAATGTTCCATGGAAACAAGTTTCTTCATGCTGGTGGAGTGACTAGACGGAACTTTCATACCATGTAAGGACTGGCACAATTGAGTTCTCTCAGACTTAGACAGAGTGTAGCAAGCTGGGGAAGGTACGTCCGACCTTTATCGGTCTCTATCGGTGCTAACTCGGTTATGATGTTCATAGCGACCAAGTCACGCCTTACGTTGACACCATCCTTTGTTTTATCATGAATGTTCAGTAAGAGACCAATCAAACTGTCATATACATTCTTCTCTACGTGCATAACATCGATGTAATTGCGAACTTCTAAGTACTCCTAATAAAGCAAGTCCCAAAATATTGACCTCTTCTTCCACATGTTCTTCCGAGAGGTCCTCAATTTATGTCCCTTTTCAAGCACAACGTTGATATCCTTGACCATATCATACACCTCTTTCCCACTAAAAGGCCTTGGTACTGAGTCATCCTCTTTTTCCCGTCAAATTGTTTCCTCATCTTGCGGTATGGGTGATACTTTTGAAGGAACCTACGGGATGCATGTACACAGTTTTGCGCGAGTTGTTCAACCACACACTCTCGGTATAATCTAAGCAATGTGGACATGCTTTAGCTCCTTTTGTACTCAACTCTGACAGGTTACCAAGGGCAGGAAAATCATTAATGGTGCAGAACAACATGGCGCGTAGAGTGAAGTTCTCTCGTTTGTCCGCATCCCATACATGTACCCCTTCGTTTCACAGTATTGCAAGATCTTCCACCAATGGTGTTAGGTACACATCAATATCATTCCAAGGTTGCTTTGGCCCTTCGATAAGTAGTGACATCAAAATATACTTCCGCTTTATACACAGCCAAGGAGGAATGTTGTAATGCACAGAGTCACGGGCCAAGTGCTGTGTCGGCTGCTCATGTTACCAAAAGGATTCATTCCATCTGTACTCAATCCAAACCTTATATTCCTCGGTTCCACACCGAATTCTACAAACATCCTATTGATGTTCCTCCACTGGGAAGAATCAGTAACGTGTCTTATCATTCCATCTTTTTACGCTGCTCCCAGTACCAACGCATCAATCTTGCATCCTTGCGGTTTGTAAATAAACGTTTCAAATGGAAAATTACAGGAAGATACCACAACACCTTAGCAGGAGGTTCTTGCTTCACCTCGATGCCATTCCCATCATCAGAGTCATTTTTACGCTTGTATCGGGATGCTTTGCACACCAAACAAACATGTAAGCTAGCATACTCTTTACGGTACAGGATATAATCATTCGGACATGCATGTATTCTTTCTACTTTCATTCCCAATGGGCAAAGAATCTTTTTGGCTTGGTAGGTGGTTCTCGGCAACACATTTCCCTTTGGAAGCATGTCCGCTAGGAGACCTAACAACGCTGTGAAACTCTTGTTAGACCAATTATTACTTGCCTTTAATTTTAGTAGTTCTAGAACTGATGACAACCTTGTGTATTGCGGCTTGCATCCCAGGAAGAAAGGATTCTCCGAGTCCTCTATCAAGCCCTCGAATTTACCAAACTCTCTCTCACTATAGTTCCATTCTACATCACGTAGCATCTGATCTAGATTGTCATGTTGTGACCTATCCTCATTATCAAAAGCACAATCCACAACCAGCATATCGTTGTCTCCCTCGACGATATCATAACTACCTTTGTGTGTACTTTTCTCTTCACCGTGGCTGGTCCAACATTTGTATCCTTTCTGAAATCCCTTTGAATCAAATGAGTTTTGATCTGCGCTGAGTTGCTAAACATTTTTAGATTATTACAATCAATGCATGGACAATACATATATTCCATCCCCTTCTTCAACATATCCAGCTCGGCCGTTCTTCTAAAAGCAGACACGCCATTAATGTACTCCTCACTCAAACGGTTGTCAGTGTACATCCAGTTTTGGTCCATCTACGCTACACATGTAACAAATGAGTATCAAAAATGATTATTAGCGTTACTATAGCAAATCAGACTAGCTATACGTACTTACATGTACATGACATCGATCTATATATATTATATAGGTATAGCTAGCTAGCCACGAATTCATGGCATAATAATATTAAGCAAGAATATATAGAAGTGAACTACATTCCGATCAAATTGAGCGAATTAACTTTATCTTTCTAAACCTAGCTAGGTAGATCTAAACAACAAGTATCTATCATCTCTTTCAATTACAAAAGCATGCATACAAGTTATTAAAAGCAATTAAGTACTAACCTCTGATCACTAAGAAGACGGCGATATGTTTTCACCGAACTCCCTAAAGCCGGCCGCCGCCTCTGCTCGACCGATGCAGCGCAATGGAGACAGATCTGTGTCGAGATTGACCGCGTACACCAAGTATTTAATAAGGCAGATTATCACAAACGGTTTCAACCACAAATGATCTGTGATACCAATATATCATAAACGATTCATATTAATAACCGTCTATGAATTATCACAGATGGTTGGTAATACGAACCGTTTGTGATGTTCGCAATATCACAGACGGTTTGTTACAAGAACCTTCTGTAATGTCCAGAATATCAGAGACGATTGTTTATATGAACCGTCTGTGATGTTCGCAACTTTCACAGACGGTTCATAACACGAACCGTTTGTGATGTCTAACTTATCACAGACGGTTTGTGATAAGAATCGTCTGTGAAAGTTAACAGACTGCTATTAAAACAAACTGTCTGTGATGTCTCAATTATCACAGACGGTTCATTTTAATAACCATCTGTAAAAATATCACAAACGGTTGCCACTATAAACCGTCTATGATAGTTTAATCATAGACGGTTCATACGGAATCGTCCGTGATGTAGCCATCCAGTATAGCCTCTTTTGTAGTAGTGAACCTGTGACTATATACAATTGAATACCTTGTATGGTAGTTAAATAGTCTTTTCATGTGGATTGCTGAGTACCTAGCGTTTATTTTCATCGGAATAAATATATGAAGAAGGAAGGATGCTTAAGCTAACATGTTAGGGTTACGATAACACTTAAGCATTTCTATAGGATTTCATCGGTTTTTCTGATTGTAAGTTCAGTTTTAGACATGGACACCCATAAAACTGATGTAACTTGACCATTATATCATATTTTAATTAAGTGAATAATTTTTAAATGCTCATAAGCAACCAAGCAGGTATAATATTTTTTCTGCTTGTAACTAAACTTGTGGACTGTTGTGAGACACATTGTGATCCTATTTTAAAATGGAGTCGTGACAGCCAGCTAGCACCTGCAGCAGTTACACCCACAGGTAATGGCAGCAAAAGATTCGGCCAGCTAACTAGCTCGATATTTTCTCGTACAGACGGAAAAGGCGATCGGATTTGGATCTCCTTCGATCGATGGGCACCTGATTTAGTCTTTTTTTTTTTGTGGTATTTTTAGCTGTGGCTGATAATTTATGATTATACCTGATGGCTTTTGACTTTAATATGAGCGTTTGTACGAACATACTGATTACCGATATGTCGTTTCAAAATAATGGTAAAAAAGTAAATCCGTTTATTTATTTGAAAAAATTATAAGTCATAAGAAACATATAAACCATGATAACTAGGGCTAAAGGAAAATTACCATTGTACCCTTTAGCTAGCCGAACGACGTACATACCAGTATTCTCCCAAATAGCAGTACATTGTTGAGCAGCGTAAAGGGACAAACGTATTTACGTATGCGTGGTCCATGCTGATATGCGCGCGCGGGTACGTACTGCTGCGTGCGACAAGGATTCCTGAATGCTTAGCTAGCTTTTGGTCCTGACGGGCTTGTACTCGATCGGCTAGCTGAGATGGGGATTCAAGAACGCCGGCCGGCATAGCTCGAATACGCAAGCTCTCTCTCTCTCTCTCTCTCTCTCTCTCTCTCTCTCTCTCTCTCTCTCTCGTCTCAATCCCCACGGTTCGTTTTGTTATGGCGCCAAAATGAGGGAAAAATATTAAAATACATAATTTACTATTCATAGAAAATTTCTCTTTTCCGTTTCACCTAAATTGTTTTGAATTTAAACTTGAAATTTTAGAGAATGATGTCATACTTCATAGACTATCTTCTCAAATTTGTCTCGAAAATTTCCATGTTGATATGATGCTCAAACTAAAATGGTTTCCAAGTTTTCAAAAAAGATGATGGTTTTTATTGGATATATCCACTATATATATGCTGCTACAATATGAGAAGGTTGAACCAATGATGGAAACTAGTTAATCAATTCTGTATTAATTAACCAATTAATTCTCCTCGTCCTGACGAAAATAAAAAATGGAAATTGGTATGAATTCACAAATACTGGTCCTATGTAAAATTAATCTGCTCTCAGCGGCCTTTGGTGTGGTGCCAAAGCAACCTAACAACGGGGATATATCTTACGAGGAACATCTATCTCTTTGAAAACCTCAAAATTGTTTTAGTTTGAGGACCACGTAAAAATGAAAAAATTTCAAAAAATATTGAAGGCAGTTCTTTATTTAGCAAACATCCTTTTTAAATTTCCAATTCAAATTAAGTTTGGGTTGAGAGATAAAAAAGAGAAATTCCTGGTGTACTATAAGTTTTTTATAAAAAGACGGAAGGTATGTACTATTCACAGAAAATTTCTCTTTTTTATTTCTCCTAACTCACTTTGAGTTTAACTTGAAATTTTAAAGAATGATGCAATACTTCATAGACTATCTTCTCATTATTTTTGGATTTTTCGTGTTGATTTGATACTCAAGCAAAATGCTTTTTAAGTTTTCGAAAAGATGACGGTTTTCATTGTGTGTGTCTATATGTGTGTGTGTGTATATATATATCACTCATGGAGCCTGGGCACCATGGTGCCCCTGTTATTTATATATGTATATATATGTATATATATATGTATATGTATATATATGTATATGTATATATATATGTATATGTATATGTATATATATATATGTATGTATGTATATATATATGTATGTATGTGCATATATGTGTGTGTGTGTATACACACACACAGCTAGCTGCCACATGAGACGGATGGACCAATGTGAGATATCAACTAACCGAGTCTATATTGATAAACCAATTAGCGTCCTCGTCGACCTATCGAAAAAATATGGATACTAGTATGAATGAATTCACTGGTACTGGTCTTGCATAAAATTAATCGGCCCTGATCAATCTCCGGGAGCCAACGTACGTTGGTGTTCAATGTGGATCTAGACGGCCGGCCTAGATGCGCTCCGGTCCTTCACTTCCTGAGCTCACCCTGCACGGCGCCCACCCGTACGCACCGCACCCTGAGCCCATATTAGATCGCAAATGCCGTGCGTCGTCGGAGATGGATCTCTCACTAACTTAAAAAAAAAGATTATACTGAACGTCTCATCCCAGACAGTTCTACAGAACCATCAGCATTATAATTATCATAGACAATTTTAAAAACATAACGTCTACATCACTAACGATGGTTAGAACCGTCTGTGATATTATTATAGATGGTTAGGCTTAAAAAATATCTTGATGTCAACATATATCACATACGGTTTTTAATTCGAACCGTCTGTGATAATACCACATCACCGATCCGTGGTATCTCTACCAGGATTTCGATCTCACCCATCCATTCTCTCCATATTGAATGGTAGGCACCGGTCTCCTCCCACCGCTCACCCCTTATTACTCCAACACTGATGAGAACATTTCCTGCTGCTCCTAGTTCATCGACTCCTTATTCCTGCTTCCTCCCATAAACCAAAGCGCCCCATCCCCTCGACAATGCCGCCTTTCGCCATGAGATCCTTCGCCTCTGGTTGTGATGCCACGGTTCAGTGCACAATACACTCTTTATGTAAGTGTCGTAAGAGTGTATTGTGCAGTGTCACCGTCATGACACAACAGTGACACTACCACCGCCTCTCCTTCATTGCTGGTGATATCCCCCATCCGATCCCCTCCTCTCTCTTCTTTGATGCTTGGATCTGAAATTACGAAATCGATAGACGACTAGTTAGGGTTTTGGTCATGTAAATCTTGATGATTCTAGATTTTTTTTTCATCTACTAATTTCTTGAAGACTTCAATCCATAGACTAAATTGACTTTTCAACCATCTAGAAATCATGATCCGTGGATTCTGTCCTTTTGACAGTGGTAAGAAGGTGGTAAAAAGTCAATTTGTTTCGTGGCATGTATCTTTTCCATCATCTTACCCATAGTGGAAGAACTCCAAAGACCGATTATTTCTTCTATAGAAATCTATTCGGACTTGAGAGGTATGAAGATAAGGACTTTAAAATGAAGTAGAAGTAGGAAGATAGAAAGTCTATGCTTGATGGTTATTTATAGGCTATTGACTTGTGGTAAAGTTAAATGGAAGTCAAGCAGATAAAATTTTATTAGAATCTTTAATTCCCAAGAAATCATTGGAAAACCAAAGCATCACCGTCTCTTCGGAAATTGTTCTCCACGAAGACGGTTGATGTTCCTTTTCCTATCTATTTCTGTTAATTGGCTAGCATTTCCTGAGACTAGCCAATAAATAGAAATAGATTTAGCAATACAAAATAATATCACAGACGGTTCCTTAGGATAAACCATCTATAATACCACCTATCACAGACCGTTTCATATACAAACCGTCTGTGATAGTCAACTATCATAGACGGTTATGAGTTAATAATTGTCTGTGATAGTATTTATTAGAGACGGTTTGAAAATCGTCGGTGATGACCTCATATTATTACTGACCAATAAACTTAAATGACTTATAAAATCATCTATGATGACGTTTTTGAACTGTTGACGTTTTCTACATTAGTGTCTGCCGCTCGGATCCATATTGGATTCAACAATTCATGTAGTGCCGGCCGGCCGGTGCCAAAAGAGCACGGAGATCAAGATTCATGCATGGACCGCGCGCTGTGGTACGTGCTGCATGCATGCCATATGTGAAGAGGTGATGGTGATGGAGTTAGCGTAGTATAGTAATGATTAGATAATGATGCACGCAATGCCGGCCGGCCATGAGGAGGAGGAGAGGTCAAATTGTTGGGATCCGGGGGAGTTAGAGAAGCGGAAGGAAGAATGGAAACATGGAAATATGGAAGCAATGCAAACGTACGGCCAGAGGCGAGATTCCCGGTCGATCGGCCGTCACGTAAAAAGGCGGTGGATGCCACATGACCCTGGCTTCACGGGATAAAAATGTGCAGGCCTTCTGCCATACAATATATATACTACTACTACTAGCACCACACTTTGGTCTATGACTTTGGAATCAAATCTGATTGCCATGCATGGACACTAGCACAGATTTAAAATTTTCTACTACATAAACTAGAAAGCCATACGAGTAAGAGATCAAAGAATGTTACCATTAGATACACAATGCAATGGAAGTAGAGTTGAAGCAACTGATTCAACGAAAATGTATTGGTGTAGTAGAAGTAGTTGATCATACTCTGGCCAACCGTCTCCTCCTCACGATCGTCCTAATCATCGCTACAGTCACAGTAGCAACTTTATCGAGGTCCACACGTCCAGGGATGGAACACCGTGCATCGGCGTACTAGCATCAGCACACATGGCAGGGCTTATGAGAGGTGGCAGCTAGGGTTTCGATGGGTGTATTTTGGGATGTCTCCCTCAGCTCCCGCACCTCTTTATATAGTCTCTAATTGGATCCTTATCCGGTGCGATTAGATATCGTATCTAGCTTGGAAAGCTTCTGGCTAGATCTTTATCCAATACGAGTAGAGATCATATCCCACTCGGAGACTATCATCCGCACACTTATCGTTACAGCCAATTAAGTATGTGACTTTATCGGTTCATATATATTTGGCCTTCGACTGAAAACTCCTTTTCAATCCATAGGTCGATAGCAGTCCTTAGCAGGACATAGCAACTCTAAAACATATATAAAGATAATATCATATGAACCAATATAGTACTTATGTACCGATCCTTTTTTCTCATGATACCATATCGAACTCAAGGTGAGAAGCATGCCATCCTGTGATAGCTCAATCCATCACTCGATCCAGTTGTGGGTTACTTAGTTATGATTGACGTCTCAGTTACATTCGGCATGGCCATACACTTACTTAATCCAACCACATCGAGGAGCTCAGAAACATCTCTCCTGTTATATATGAGGAGCAAATTCTATCTTGATCATTCATATTTCTCTACATATTTCATAGTAAATTCGAAAACTACCTTAGAACCACCTAGTCACATAGTAGTGTTTGGCAATCCTTAACTAAACTATTATACATGTAGTAAATAATGACGATCTCAGATCTAAGGATCCTACGTACACTATGTATGAGACCAACTGATGACACTTATAAGAATATAATAATTCCCACAGTGTCTCATAGTGGATCAATTCAACATCATGTTCTCTAACATGTGTCAACATTATTGATTTGATACCCATATCCACGATTCGTGAAACATGATCATCAATTAATACATGTGCTGATATGTAAATCATAATTGTCCCATATAATGATATAAGATCAGGGATAATTTAGAATAACATTAAAACATGAACAAAGAGTTTCACGAATAAGTCACATACTTATTGATCAATATGAGAGACATTTATTCAAGGGACAAAATAACATATTATTCAAAACATCATAAATATAGAAGTGATACAATAATCTCCATGATTGCCTGTAGGGCATATAACTAGCAATCTCCCACTCGCATTAGAGTCCATCATGCAAGTATGTAATACCCATAGCTCTTGTGTGCATTTCATGCTTTAGCTGCGAAAGAGGCTTTGTCAATGGATCAGCAATATTTAAATCTGTGTACACTTTGCATGTCTTAACATCACTATCAACAACTCTCGAATGAGGTAAAAACTCTTATGTATGTGCTTGGATTTTTTTTGTATGATTTAGGCTTTTTGGCTTGCACAATGTCTCCACTATTATCACAATACAGATTCATCGGACTAGATGCACTAGGGACTACATCCAACTCAGAGATGAACTTCTTTATCCAAACAGCCTCCTCTATAGCATCGGAACCCGCAATATACTCAGCTTCGTTGTAGAATCAGCAACAGTCTCTTAAAACTTTTCTAGCTCACTACTCCTCCATTAAGACAAAACACAAACCTAGACTATGATCAAAAATCATTTTTTATCTAATTGAAAGCTAGCATCAGTGCAGCCATTTACGAGTAACTCTTCCTCACCTCCATAAACAAGGAAGACATCTCTGGTCCTTCTCAAGTATTTTAGGATGTTCTTTATAGCTATCCAGTGACCTTCACCTAGATCTAACTGATATCTACTAGTAACACTTAGAGCATATGACACATCTGGGCGTGTACAACGCATGGCATACATGATAGACCTAATGGTAGAAGCATATGAAATCTTACTCATTAGGTCTCGCTCATCTGGTATTGAAGGACACTAAGTCTTGCTAAGACTAATACCATGTGACAAAGGTAAGAAACTATTCTTGAAATCCTGCATGTTGAACCATTTCAACACTTTATCAATGTACGTATCTTGGCTTAATCCAACTAGCCTTTTAGTTCTATATCTATAAATCTTTATACCCAAAATATATGCTACCTCTTCTAAGTCTTTCATAGAGAAACTATTTCTTAATGAAGACTTGACAGATTCAAGTAAAGGAATATCATTTTTGATCAATAATATGTTATCGACATATAGGACCAGAAAAAAGTGTGCTCGTACTAGCCTTTTTTGTAAATACAAGGCTCTTCTTCATTCTTGATAAAGCCAAACCCTTTAACTATCTTTCAACTTTGAGAAGCTTACTGCAGTCCAGAGATAGATCCGTGATGCTTGCACACCTTTCTAGCATTTTGGGGATTGACAAAACCCTCAGGTTGTGTCATGTACATAACCTCACTTTGGTTTTATTTAGGAAAGCCATTTTGACATCCATTTGCCATATCACATAATTGCAATATGCAGCAATAGCTAGAATGATATGGACAGATTTAAACAGAGTGATGGGTGAGAAGGTTTCATTATAGTTAATATCTTGAATTTGTTTGAAACCCTTCAATACCAATCGTGCCTTATAGATGTGAACATTTCTACTTATGTCTATCTTTTTCTTAAAAACCCACTTGCACTCAATGATTTTTACACCATCAGGTGGATCAACAAGTTTTAAACTTTATTATCGTACATGGATTACATTTTGGATCTCATGGCTTCAAGATATTTCTTAGAGTCTATGCCCATCATCACTTCCTCATCCTCATAAGTCTTAGGCTTATCATTTTCTAACAATAAAATGTCATGTCGATGCCTTATCGGCAATTGATGGGCCTTTTAGACCTACGTGGGGCTAGTGCCTCTTTCATAAGTTCTATAACATCTTGTACACGCCGTGGAGGTTTAGTAGGATTTGAAATATTTTCTAATGTCTCTTGAATTTCTTCGAGTCTTACCATGCTCCCACTAACTCCTTTTGAGAGAAACTCTTTCTCCAAAAAGATACCATTTCAGGCAACAAACACTTTGTTCTCATCATTTTTTATAAAAGTAATATCCTTTAGTTTCCTTAGCATACCCCACGAAGAAGCAATTATTAGATTTAGGTTTGCGCTTATTAGATGTCAAACGTTTTACATATCTTTCACATCCCCATATTTTGAGAAAAGACAACCTAGTATGCTTCCCAGTCCACATTTCATATGGTGTCTTCTCTACGGGTTTTGATGGAACCCTGTTTAATATGAATGCAATTGTTTCTAGATTATACCCCTAAAAAGATAATGGCAGATTAGATTAGCTCATCATAGATCGAACGATGTCTAATGAGGTCCGATTCCATCGTTCAGACACCCTATTCCATTAAGGTGTTCCTAGCGGAGTTAGCTGTGGAATAACTCCACATTGCTTTAGATGATCATTAAAGTCATGGCTCAAATATTCACCTCCGTGGTCTGATTGTAGGGCTTTAATTATCTTGCCAAGTTGATGTTGTACATCATTCTTAAATTCCTTGAACTTTTCAAATGATTCAGACTTATGCTTCATTAGGTAGATGTATCCATATATACTAAATTCATCAGTAAAAATTATGAAGTACTAATAACTACCTCTGGCTGTTGGGCTCATTGGTCCATATACATCCGAATGTACTAAGGCCGGTAAGTCATTTGCCCTCTCACCTTGACCAGTGAAAGGTGTCTTAGTCATTTTGAGTAAACAAGACTCAACTTTTTCAAATAATTCAAAATCAAATGAGTTTAGAAGACTATTTTTATGGAGCTTCACCGTGTGTTTCTCATTTATGTGACCCAAATGACAATGCCAAATATATGTGGAATTCAAATTATTAGGTCGAAGCCTCTTAGCATTAATGTCATAGATAGACACATCCTTAAGATTTAAAACACATAATTCGTTTATCAATGCAGCATGACCATAAAGCATATCATTCAAATAAATTTAACAATAATTGTTCTTTATTCTGAACTCATAACCTTCTGCTCCCAAACATGAAGTAGAAATAATGTTTTTGCTTAAGGCAAGAACATAATAACAATTATTCAATTCCAAAACTAATCCTAAGGGTAAAATATGAGCCAACGCAACAACTCTCCATTGTCCATGTGAAGATCAAGCTCGTCTCTTGCTAAACTCCTACTCCTTATCAGCCCCTGCATCGAATTGCAAACATAAGCAACCGATCTGGTATTAAATACCCAATAACTAATATGAGAAGTATCAAGATTTATTTCTATAACATTTATACCTGAAGTACAAGTCTTACTTCCCTTCTTCTTTTCCAGTTTTGCTAAGTACTTCTTGCAGTTTCTCTTTCAATGTCCAGTCCTTTAGTGATGGTAGCAAATGGTATCAGGTGCAACACTAATATTGAGCTTCTGAAGTTTAGATTTGATACTCAAGATCTCATCTTGAGTTTTTCTCTTTCCCCTTCTTTTGTTCAAAGCTAATAATTCTTCTTTTTGAAGTTGGTAGTCTTTTGAACCATCATTACAAGATTATAGTTTTTCTTAAAGCTCTCCTCTGCTAATTCGAGCATCCCATGTAACTCGGTCATTGACTTCTCCATGCTATTCATATGAAAGTTCAAAATGACTGGCTCAAAAGTCGGAGGGTGCGATTGGAGAATCACATCAGTAGCTAACTCTTAGCTAAGGGGAAAACCAAGTTATTTCAAACTCTCAATTATCCAATCACCTTGATCACAAGAGGGCTGACTGGACTTCCTTTAGTCAACTTGCACACAAACATGACTTAGAGGTGTTGTACCTTTCAGTCCTTAACTGGTTCTCAAACATGCTTTTAAGACACATAATCATTGTCGAGACCCGAATCTACTGATCCGGACTCTCCTGTGTATTCTGTACTAATCTAGGATCATGCTAGTACACACAGTGAAAATAAAGATGAAATATCGACCATATCATGATTTACTAAGAAAATACTTAAATATTATTAATAATTATCAGGGTTGTGACCTTATGGCCAATCTTATAGATAACAGTCTGAATGTCTTAAGAAACTTGCAGCGGAAAAACCAAAATAAGCGTAGTAGCCATTCAATATGCCCATAGGCAATCGACTGCGGAGCGAAGTCCTAACCCGCGAAGTTGCCGAAGTATCCTCCTTTTGGCACCTCCTGCTAATCTGGTCCTTCTGCCTCAACTGAGCAAATGCGGATATAGCCGTGAGCACATAGAGTACTCAGCAAGTTGTTTGTGACAAAGATGCAATATAGTGTGTAAGGCTTACCAATGGATGGCTGAAGGGTTAATTTACGTAAAGCAACAATTTAAAGTAAATATAATAAATAGATTGAAAGCAAAATTTAAAAATGATTAATATGTATACAATCAAAGGAATTGAGAAGAACCACAAGTGAACCAACTATTCACTCCAATGAACCACCCGTGAACTATCATTCACGTAACGAATCACCAGTGAATCAATCATTCACTTCCCAACTTGACCCATCCAGAATTTTATAAAAAGTCTACCCCTCGTGTGAAATCACCGAGCATTGTCTATAACCGGGGACACGGCTATTCAAAAAGTTTTACACTCTGTAGAGGTTGTATAACTTTACCCAAAGACATGATCATCTCATATCGCCACTAGATTAACACACTTCCTTTGGTGTGTGGCAGAGAGATCATGACAAGGCCTTTATCATGCTCAATCTCAACCTAGTTCCGCCAAGCTAAGGTTTCGCTTCAGCACATCCTCTTGTGTCTCATGGAAATCAGCAACTATGTTCATCACAACGGCAGAACCAAAGTTGAAATTTCATAAATTAATCAGCCAGGTCTATCTATACTAGACATGTGGTTGTACGGTAAGGCTCAGATCAATGACACACAAAGTTAAGTCCTTAAATATTACCCAGGCAAAACAACCACATCCCAATGTGCGAACTGCACCCCTTTTACTGCACGATTATTCGCCCAAGTGAAACCAATTTTGTATAACCAGCACCAATACACCTTCCATGTCATAGTACTCAAATTTTATAATTATGGCGGACTACCACGTTCTAATATATCATTAAGTCAAAATTAATTAATTAATCACATGTGATGATAAACAAAATGTTACTATAAGCATGACTAAGCAGTTTAAACGTACAACCCATGTGATAACTAATATTGTATCACTAGATAATTATTCATCCTATGGTGACAATGGAATCATGGCATTCAAATTATCAAGGAGGAATTAATCAAGTAGGTCATTAACTACCAATACAAAGGTTTTATAATAAAATAGCAATGCATGATAATTTAAAACAAAATAATACATAATAGATATAAAATTTGGGTTCAATATGATCAAAAGACATGACTTACCTTGGCCTTGCTCAATTAATGGCTCTTGATCTTCAAATCTTGCTTTAACTCCATTGAATGCGTGATCTAACTAGAGAGAAAATGAATGAGGCACAAAAACTTCAAATAAAATCCAAGTGAACTCCAAAAACGTCAAAACTAGAACCAAAAGATAGAGATCAAGTTTAGATGAATTTAGGAAAAATAATTGGGTCAATTGGAGCTAGGACGGAGAAGAACAAGCTCTCGGAAAATCTATTCTAAAGGAAAAAGGCTGGAAATAAAAAAATGCTATTATGCTGTGAACCTGGTGCACAGAAAGGCTAGTCTACCATGAACCCGGTTCACAGAATAGTACACGGTGTGACTCGATGCATGGGTCTATGGAATAGGGGTCCTAACATGTGGGACCCACACGTCAGACTCTTGGTGCACATGGACTGGGTTCACGAAGAAGACAAAGGGGCGCATGAGCGTGGGATGATGCGGTGGCTCATGATCTGAGGAAACCAGCATGTGAACCGAGGCAACAGCACGGCTGGGTTTGATGGCATGAACGTCAGACGGGCGAGATGGGCGAGACGGGCTTGACCGGAGCGGAATCTCACCGACGGTGGCTCGACAGACGGTACTGGTCGAAGAACAACACACAGTGGAGACGACCTCGCCAACAAACATGACAGCTACTAGAGTGGAAGATGACGGCAGGGACAAAGGTGCTCGGCTTGGCACAGACATCGAGGGCACATGACGAGCTCGGCTATTTATACCCAGACGTTGAGGAGGCTAGGGCTCTCATAGCATGGAGGCCGAGTTAGAGACGGCACAGACGCCGAGGACTCCGGCTCGGAGACGGTGGTGATAGACTAGAACGAAGACGACAATGCACGTGGAGACACACGGACGGACAGGATACAGGGGCGCGAGCGAGGAGAGAAGGCCGATGGCCGACACGTGGCAATCATCCATTGAGCGAAGCGGGCACGGATGAGTGACGCATGGCATGGGATGGGCTAGGACAAAGGAATGAGCTTCAGCCCACTTGGTCTTTAGGGATTTTTTGGGATTTTCTATTTTTAGAAATTCAAATATAAATCTCCTGAGCTCTAGAAAATAGTAAATAAAACCAGAAAAATCACAGAAAATTCCAGAAAATCCCTTGAAACACAAGGAGCCCAAATAAAATACTTCTAGCAAATGTTATTATTTAATTTAGTGATATTAAATACTTTTAATTAATAAAAATTTAATTTAAGCTTTTATTAATTCTAGAAATATCCAAATGGTGAATTTTATTTTAAAAACTTCAAAAAGACTATAAAAATCAGAATATTACAAACCTCCCCCTTAAATAAAATCTCGACCACGAGATTCAGGCTCACTAAAGGAATAGGTTACCAGGGGCTTCCTCTTGCAACGCTCTTAGATAACTGGCTTTCTTGATCTGATGATGTTCCATGGCTTGCTCCTGGAGTCTTGGCAGGGGTACTTCCAAGGTTGAACGGTATTGGCATGATGCTGCTGCTAGGATGTGAAGACATTTGATTGCGACCAATTGAATTCCAAGTGTCAACCATCTTCTAAGTTGGCACCATAGGTTACAAAGGAAAGAGGGAAAATCATAGATAAAATGTAAACTCGTCTAAGTGGAAATATTCTAATGGCAATCCTAAACTAAAACACTCACTTAGCCGGAATGGCTAACAAAAGAAGTAATAAACTCCACAAATAAAGATTTTTGACATGACTGCATCATCTTAGCCGGAATGGATAAGAAGTCAAATTAAGTTTTGAAAACAATATCTCAAAGGAGGCAAAGAGTAAGAACTCTAAGAATAAGGTAAGAATAGGGAATTACTAAACAATCATTTGGTTGGTTTGATTTAGAAAATAAAATTTGAAAAACTTGGATAATTTGACCATTCTAACTAGGGCTCTGTCCTACAGACGATATAGCTCTGATACCACCTCTGTCGAGACCTGAATCTTCTGATCTGGACTCTCCTATGTATTCTGCACTAGTCCAAGATCACACTAGTGCACATAGTGAAAATAAAGATGAAATACCGACCATATCATGATTTACTAAGAAAAGGCACAAATATTATTAATAATTATCAGAGTTGCGACCTTATGACCAAGCTTACAGATAACAGCCTGAATGGTTTAAGAAACTTGCAGCGAAAAAACAAAAATAACCGTAGTAGCCATTCGACATGCCCACAGGCAATTGACTGCGGAGCGAAGTCATCGAAGTATCCTTCTTCTGGTACCTCCTACTGATCTAGTCCTTCTGCCTCAACTGAGCAAATATAGATATAGCCGTGAGTACATAGAGTACTTAGTATGTCATTTGTAACAAAGATGCAATATAGTATGCAAGGCTTACTAATGGATGGCTGAAGGGTTAATTTGCGTAAAGCAACAATTTAAAGTAATACAATAAATAGATTGAAAGTGAAATTTGAAAATGATTAATAAGTATATAATCAAAGGAATTGAGTGTAATTATAAGTGTACTGACTATTCACTCCAATGAACTACCCGTGAACTACCATTCACATAATGAACAACCAGAGAATCAACCATTCACTTCCCAACTTGACCCATCCAGAATTTTATGAAAACTCTACGCCTTGTGTGAAATCACCGAGCATTGTCCATAACTGGGGACACGGCTATTTAAATAGTTTTACACTCTATAGAATTTATACAACTTTACCCACAAGACATGATCATCTCATATTGCCACTAGATTAACACACTTTCTTTGGTGTGTGGTGGAGAGATCATGACAAGATCTTTACAATGCTCAATCTCAACCCAGTTGTGCCACGCTAAGGTTTCGCATCAGCATCCCCTCTTGCGCGTCATGGAAATCAGTGGCGGAGCTAGAGCAAAATGGAGGGGGCGGGGGGGTGCACCACTTCAAAACGAATGGGCTAGACAGGGCGAGTGAGGGTGTTTTTTGAGCTAGGGGTACACCATATTGGGCCAAGGGAGGTGCACAAAGGGTGAATATTTACTAGTAATAACTAAATTTTGTTTTGGAACCGGGTTCCTGGGAACCCCCTCCGGCCCATGTGCCTCCGCCCCTGATGGAAATTAGTAACCATGTTCATCACAACAGTGGAATTGAAGTTGAAATTTCACAAATTAATCAGCCAGGTCTATCCCATACTAGACATGTGGTTGTATTGTAAGGCTCAGATCAGTAGCGTACAAAGTTAAGTCCTTAAACATTAACTAGGGAAAACATCCACATCCCAATGTGTGAACTGCACCCCTTTACTGCACGATCATTCGTCCAAGCGAAAATCAATTTTGTATAATCAACACCAATGACACCTCCCATGTCATGGTACTCAAATTTTATAAATTTGGCTGACCACTATGTTCCAATATATCATTATGTTAAAATTAATTAATTAGTCACATGTGATGATAAACCCAAAGTTATAATAAGCACGAATAAGAAATTTAAACGTACAACCCATGTGACCACTAAATCATAGAAAATTCCTTGAAACACAAGGAAACCAGATAAAATACTTCTAGCAAATGCTATTATTTAATTTAGTCATATTAAATCCTTTTAATTAGTAAAAAAATTCAATTTAAGCTTTTATTTATTCCAGAAAAATCCAAATGGTGAATTTTATTTTAAAAACTTAAAAAAGTTTCTAAAAATCATAATGTTGTAATCATATTATAGGCATCCATGTTCTCATATTGCTTCTGAAGCTCAGAGTTTATGGTGGCAAGCATGAGACAGCTAACATCAAGTGAGTCATTGCAATATTTCTTATACTCATTCTTTTGAGTGCGAGTAGCATCTTTAGTTGGTTTATCTGGATATGGAACCTCTAGAACATATTTCTTCTTTTCTTCTTGAGAACAATTCTCAAGTGGCGATACTAGTCAAGAATAGATCGTAGGTTAAAACTAGGTGTGAAGGAAGTAGATGGTGGTATTGTCTACAACATAAAAAGTATATGCAAAAATTCAGCACTATGTTTATGTGAAATCTTTTATTAAATAATTTAACAAAAGATACCTCCACTATATATTTAAAAATCATGTACCCTTTAATAACATATAGTGAGTCAAGATTTATATTTCATTAAGTCCTAGTTAGCTTTGGCATCACTGCTAGAAACCTAGCGATGTAGATAAGCAACCCCCTTACTAATTACATCACATGTAACTCTTGTTTGAGTGACATCCATATGTCCTGGCCTCAACATCATGCCTCTAGACCTAAAACTATTTTGATAGCCTAGTCAAGATAAACTAATATTATGCATGAAGTGTCCAACACTTTACCCTATTTTATTGAGAAAATTAATGGCATCCTACTTTGGTAGATCTACCAGTTAATGATCAAAATCTTGATAGGTGCAACTATTAGAAGGACATCAAGTTTTACTTAATTTTTCTAGAGGGATACTATTCTATCATGATAAAAATACCTAAGATAATAATAACGTGAATAATAGTATAACAAGAACATAAAATATTCACAATTAAATCATATTAAACTGTGAGATAGTATGGCCCTTAGCACGGCAATCTCCATCACCATGGTTCCTTTCCATCGAGTCATCAATGTTTGAGGTCACCATATTTATCTACTTAGCTATTACTGCTAACATCTTACAATGAATAACATATAAAAATGTCAAGAATCACATGTTGACACGCATGTTGTTATATAATATTATATAGCACATGGCTATCAATCAACATGATGCGCAAGCCATGAAGAACTCATACATGCATAACATACACAATGTGTTATACTATTAACACAATCCTGCAAAAATGAGTTATGTGCAGAATCCAATTCTATCGCGCGACATGGATTCTATTCACAAAATCAAAATTTTTATCAGATTAATCACATTAACCCAATTCTGAACCAATATGATCGGCCTAATTTTTTATTGATCAATCATATTGCTCGACATGGGAGGTTTACAGAAATAATAGCTACCCAGTGCTATGAATTCATACCTCCTTTGAACCCATCTACTACCAACGAATCGATTGATCTTATCAACCAGTGCCTAAACCAATCCAATTAGATGAACCAGTCTAAGCTATCATATCAGACTAGTAATTGATCCAATCTACTATCACCACATATCAACTATATGCGACCAATCCAGATCAAATACTACACAACCTGGCTCTGATACCACCGTTGGGATACGGGTAGGTTACACTAGTACAGATGTAAAGTTTTCTACCTCATAAACTAGGAATCCATAAAAGTAAGAGATCATAGATCGTTACCACTAGATGTGCAGTGTAGCAAAAGTACAGTTGAAGTAGTTGATTCATTGGAGAACGCATCGGTGTAGTGGAAGTAATCGATCATCCTTTGGCCAATTGTCTCCTCGTGATCGTCCCGATCAGCGCCATAGTTGAAGCAGCGTCTCTACCGAGGTCCACATGTCCAGAGATGGAACACCGTGCATCGGCATGCTAGTACCTGTGCGCATGGCAGGGTTATAAGAGGTGGCGGCTAGGGTTTTCATTGGGTGTGTTTCGGAATGCCTACCTCAGCCCCCGTACCTCTATATACCCTCTAATCGGATCCATATCCGATACGATCAAATATCGTATCTAACTCAAAAAGCCTCAGGCTATATCTTCATCCAATACGAATAGAGATTGCGTCTCACTCGAAGACTATCATCCGGACCCTTATCGTTTAGCCCATTAAATGTGTGACCCTGTAGGTTTATGTATATTTGGCCATAGGCCAAAAACTACTTTCCGATCCATAAGTTGGTAGCGGTCCCTAACAGGACATAATAACTCACAAACATATATAAAGATTATATTGGATGAACCTATATAGTGCTTATGTACTGATCCCTTTGCCTCATGATACTAGATTGAACTCAAGGTAAGAAGCATGCCATCCTATGATAGTTTGATTCTTCACTCGGACTTGTAGTAGATTTCTTAGTTGTGATTGACTCCTCAACCACATTCGGTATGGCTATGCACTTCCTTAATCCAACAACATCGAGGGGTTAGGCATATCTCTCTTGTTTTATAGGAGGGGTAAATTCTATCTTGATCTCTTATATTCCTCCGCATGTTTCATAGTAAATTCGAAAGCTATCTTTATGACCACCCAGCCATGGAGTAGTGTTTGAAAACTCCTAAGTAAACTATTACACATGTAGAAAATAATGACGATCTCAGGTCTTAGAATCCTACATACATTATATATGTATAAGACCAACTGATAACACTTATAAAAATATAACAATTCCCGCAGTGTCTCATAGTGGGCCAATCTAATATCATGTTCTCTAACATGTGTCCATATTATTGATTTGATATCCCATATCTATGATCCGTGAAATATGATCATCAATCAATACATGTGCAAATATGTAAATCATAATTATTCCATATAATGATATAAGATTAGGGATAATTTAGAATAACATCAAAATATGAATAAAGAGTTTCGCGAACAAGTCACATACTTGTTGATCAATATGGAAGACATTTATTCAGAGGACAAAGTAATATATTATTCAAAAGATCATAAATATAGTAGTGATATAATTATCTCGAGAACATATTACTAACATCATCAACTGGAACAGTCAATTTCTTGAGCTCTCGTCAAGTGCATGTTCTGCTAATCAGCCATTAAACTACTAGCTACGAGGTCCATGAGAGCTTACAGCTAACAAAAACCGTATCTCAAGAACATTTGGGAGAATGGAATGCTCCGCGTATTCTGCCCAAATATTCCCTTTGACCCCTTCTCTCTCTCTCTCACACACACAGAGATTACTCATCACTTCATCCTTTCTCTCTCTTAAGTCTTAACAGCCTTGTGGTGGGCCCAACAAAAACATCCCACCACAAATGTCTCCAAAGCTAGCAGGCCACTTTCGACTTGAGGGATCGAGGGAGGTCTTATCCCTCTTGGATCTCCAATAGTGGCTTGCCGGGTTTGGCATTTCCAACCAACTGAAAATCTTTTTTCTTCTTCTTTGAGATCAAAGCATGAGTTTCTAGCTTCATTGGAAGCAGGAGTACAATCTTTGGGGATACAATGACAAAGGAAAGAGGGTTCGTACACAATTAATCCAAGCACAAAGTTGACATCTTACTGAATCTTAATTAAATTCTTCTAGCACTAACTCTCAATAATGGGTTACTCCGACAGTACGGCGACCATCTTACTGCATCTTAATTGCATATATATGTACGTTCTACCACGGTTGTTTCGCCTTGATTACATTAACTTCATTTGCGGATGGACGGAGGGAGCTTTGAATCGAAAAGAAATCTACCTGAACTCGCAATCATTTTGCACTAGATACCAGCTGACCACACAGAGATTTTAAACAGTCACAAAGAGCAAAAAAACACAGTATATAGAAAGAGCAAAAAGAACACAGTATATACTTACTGAGTTCAGCAACACTATTGGTACGTACTGTAGTAAAAGGTTCTATATGTATGTAACCAGTGTGCATCTGCATATATATACAGTATGAATATACGGGGTATGTTGCATGCAAGTGTGCAGATCAGCGATACTGTGCTGTGTGTTACTAGTCATGAGAGAGCGAGAGAGAGATCAGAGAGAGACCCAGCAAGGCGCAGTATACTGGAGTGAGGTACTGGGGGAAGAAAAGGGCGCACAGTGCGTAGCATAAATGCGGCAGGCCGTGGGTGGCAGTCCCAACGTAACTGCGGCATATCCTCCTCCCCGGCATGCAAATTACTGAGGCCACGATGCAACCACTGTTCGTCTCATGCACTTTGCTTCTGCTCTGATGACGCAGATGGATCAGTAGTTGGGGGTAGTAGAGGGGACTAGCTAGTCGCGCGCGTGTGAGAGTAGTACTAGCTACTTTCTCTACATGGCCGGCCGGCCTATACTTGTAGCCTTACATGGCTTTTATTCAGACAAAGGCATGTTTTTTAGAATTTGCAACGGTATTTCATTCTATCCGCGATCATTATTTATTAAATCAATAAGGCATAACCTAAAAGAATAGATCCAAACTGTTACCTATATGGCCAACGAGTACTACCACACGAGGGAGATGCATGCTAGCTCTGGGTGAATGTTGTTGTGAACACGCCGGTATAATGAAGCTACATTGTGAAATGAAGGTTATCTATTCGGTCTACTACTATATAGGCTAACTATATGTGAACAATACTCTATGTCATTCGGTTTCCGTACAACTATTTTCTTAATAGTAATGTTTAACCAGAACCACCAAATTTTGCCTAATTGCCAATCAGTAAGATACTAGTTGTACATAATCCTTGTTACACATCTTTTTTTAACAAGGTAGACTTTAAAAAGATTCAAGATGGAGGCTTCACTGCCCCAAGTAGTACTCCTTGTTACATGGTGGCAAATATTTTGTTGCCTTGCTGCTTTGGTAAGGCCTTTTACGGCATCTCTAACTGGCCACTTTAGCGGTCTCTTATATGCCATATCACCCAAATCCTAATTAGAGGAGAGAAGATTATAAACCTCGTATTTTCGTAGTCCTGTTTTTTTAATGATGTCATAAACATATACTTCCTTCATAAGAATTAAGGAGGTAGGTGAAAAACCATTTTTCTCTCAATCATTCCCAAGTTTACTGTGCAATCAATGCTGCGAATTCACTCTCTCTGTTGTTAAGTGGAGTGGGGCGGCGGGTACAAGGAAGGCGCA
This sequence comes from Dendrocalamus latiflorus, assembly GCA_017311315.1. Classification (NCBI taxonomy): domain Eukaryota; kingdom Viridiplantae; phylum Streptophyta; class Magnoliopsida; order Poales; family Poaceae; genus Dendrocalamus; species Dendrocalamus latiflorus. The sequence goes on from CM029623.1 coordinate 11,071,806, forward strand.
GTGGGAAAAGTCTTAGTACCGTTTAATTAGAGTTGGGTGGGAGCAGATACAGGGAATGGAGGCACATGAATAGAGCTCATTTAGTGATGAAATTAAGAAAGGGTAAAACAGGAACAAAGGAGGCAAAAGTGCCTAAATCTATACATTTAGGGAAAAAAAGTAGAGAATGCTAAAATGACCAAGGACATTCAGGATCGGGGGAGTATCAAGAAAAATTCACAATATTACCACGATAACCCTATTAAATTTGTCTCTTTTACTACTATATCTTATTAGTATAAGTAGTCAATGGACAATTAAGGGTATTTCCGGTTAGGCACTCCCAATATAATGATGTAGGTGTTGAAAGTATAGTTAGAGATATTCTGGGTTTAGCTAGTGATAAGTCTATATCTAGCCGAACTTGGTTTCCTCTGTTCTATTCTGTTTTGATTCTATTGTTGTTGGTACTGTAGTAAATCATGCCATGTACTATTTTACGCAATTTGCGTTGTCAAAAAGGCTGGTGCTATCTTGTAATCCAATTCCGATGGATTTCTTTAAAATAAATATAATGGAAACCCTACGGGGATGATTATGTGGCAAACATTGAAATTTTCATGGTATCAGAGCCTTACCACATCAACCATGTCAAACACCGCAAGCAATATTTCTTCCTCAATCGCCCGACCCAAAATTCAGGATCGTCAGGGAGTAGCTTTCACTACTACAAGAAGTCTAATATTAGACGGTACATCACAGACGGTTCCCCAAAACCGTCAGTGTTAAATACAATCACAGATAATTTTAGTTCAGAGACTGTTTGTGCCACTATCAGCGCTAAAAACCGTTTGTGAAGAGATAATATCACAGACAATTCATGGTGAGAATCGTCTGTGATATTGCCAAATATCACAGATGGTTTGTAATATAAACCATCTGTGAAACATTACAGATGGTTTTTAATACATACAAACCATCTGTGATAATGAAGTTATCACAGATGGTTTGTATTAAAAACTGTCTGTGATAATTTCCACTATATTAACTGCTTGCAGACCTGTCGACCTTCTGTCTTAAATTCCAGATCTAGCTGCTGCTTTGAGCTGGAGGCAGGGGCATTGAGGCACTCTAGGGTTTCCTCCTCCTCCGAGTGCGCCACCTCCCCGAGCGCGTCACCTCCCCGAGCGCGTCGCCTCCCCGAGCTCTCGTCCTCCCTCGAGTGCGCCGCCTCCCTGAGCACTCCTCCCCCCTCCCCGAGCTCTCCTCCTCCCCCGAGCATGCCGCCTTCCTGAGCACGCCGCCTCCCCCGATCACTCCCCCTCCCCCGAGTATGCTGCCTCCCCGAGCCGCACAATGAGCTTTACTTTATGTTCTTAATTGTCGGTTGGCAGTGAGAGAACTATTACATGATAGATTGTGGCTTTTTGATTGCTCAATTAGGAAATTTGCCATGATTGAAATCTTACTGACAATCTAGGATTATTTTGCTAGTTTGAATTCATATTTGCTAGTTGTATACTTATGTGCCATTGGTAGCTTTGTCAATAGCTAGTCCTTAGTCTTCTACTCATATTGCTTACTACTATCCTTCGGCTATGCCGAATATATGTTGGTTCTGCATGCTCTTGACATTGATACTACACTAAGGTAATATTCAATTAGACAATCTAGTAGAATGTTTGAGGAATTGTCACTGTGATCATTGAAATATTGATAAGAGTAGAAGAAGACCAAGTTTAGAACTTGTGCAACTCCTCATTGGGAGCAAAAACACACTTCTTAATCTTTGCATTATGCAGATTTTAATGCCTACTTTTATGTACTATTCAGCATATTGCCGTATGTTAATGACCTGAATAGTTTATATGTTTTGAGAGATAATATATATATATATATATACACACACACACACACATGTCATTTTCATATTGCTCAATTCTATTATCTTTTGAAGATGTCGTCTGCTCATTCTTTAACATCGTCACCGGATACGTGTGATGCACCATTCTTTGAAAAATCTCGAAAAGGAAGAGGACTATCGAAAAAGCCTAAGGACCGATTTACTATCACGGAGGTTGATTTGTCTGGGACTCCTCTCAATCCTCACTGAGCAGTGTTTGCATTCGGAGAATAGTTGGAATAGTTGCATGGGAATGGATTGAGATCATGTTCGATTCATGGAAGAAGGTGACCGGAGCTCAGAAAAGTGAGCTACTAACAAATGTTTTTCGATCATTCGAGATCCTGGAAGAACACCAGGCCTCCATGTGAGGACATGCATTGCTAGCGGCTTGCAAAGTATGGAAGAACTTCAAGAGCCTGCTTGTCAAGCAATACATGGAGAAGAATCTGATGCCCTTCTACAAGTATCCATTCCAGGAACCGCAATGGGAAGAGTTTGTGTAGATGAAGACGACAGATAATTTTAGCAGTGAAAGTGCGGCGCACAAGCCTTTAGGCAAAAAACACACACCCACACAGACTCGGCACAGCTGGGTATGCGGGTAAAATCCCGCAATGGAGAAAGGAGGACGAGCATGCAATCCTCCGGGATTAGATTGAGCTTAATTATTCATGTGTACATATATTTGTTCATGGATAGACAATTTATTTTATTTCAGTTAATTGATTTGTGAAATAGATTTCTTCTTTCCGAAATGAATGAATGTGAATTGGATGTATATATACTGTGTTGATATGTTTGATTCAGAGGGTAAGGCTAGTATTTCCCGAGGCTAGCCAACTAATAGAAATAGATTTGTGAATAGAAAAGAATATCACAGATGGTTTTAACTACAAATTATCTGTGATTTCTACTATCATAGATGGTTTGTAGCTGAAACCGTCTGTGATATAAGATTTATCACAGACGGTTTCAACAATGAATCGTCTGTGATATTTAAATATCATAGACGGTTTGTAGTTGAAACTGTTTGTGAAATACTACATCACAGATGGTTCGAAATCTATCTGTGATGATCTCATATTATTACTGACCCGTAAACTCAGACGATTCACGAAACTGTCTGTGATGATGTTTTTGAACCGTCTATGATGACATATTCTGTAGTAGTGTTTGCGTCATACAATTATTCATGTGTACATGTATTTGTTCATGGATGGAGAATTTCTTCCATTTCAGTTAATTGATTTGTGAAATGGATTTCTTTTTTTTGAAATGAATGAATGTGAATTGGATGTATGTATATTGTGTTGATATGTTTGATTCAGAGGACATGGCTAATATTTCCTGAGGCCAGCCAACTAATAGAAGTAGATTTGTGAATAGAAAAGAATATCACAGACGGTTTTAACTACAAATTGTCTATGATTTCTACTATCATAGATGGTTTGTAGGTGAAACTGTCTGTGATATAAGATTTATCACAGATGGTTTCAACAACGAATCATCTATGATATTTAAATATCATAGACGGTTTGTAGTTGAAACTATTTGTGAAATACTACATCATAGACGGTTCGAAATCTATCTGTGATGATCTCATATTATTACTGACCCATAAACTCAAACGACTCACGAAACTGTCTGTGATGACGTTTTTGAACCGTCTGTGATGACATATTCTGTAGTAGTGTTTGCGTCATACAATTATTCATGTGTACATGTATTTGTTCATGGATGGAGAATTTCTTCCATTTCAGTTAATTGATTTGTGAAATGGATTTCTTTTTTTTTGAAATGAATGAATGTGAATTGGATGTATATATATTGTGTTGATATGTTTGATTCAGAGGACATGGCTAATATTTCCTGAGGCCAGCCAACTAATAGAAGTAGATTTGTGAATAGAAAAGAATATCACAAACGGTTTTAACTACAAATTGTCTATGATTTCTACTATCACAGATGGTTTGTAGTTGAAACCGTCTGTGATATAAGATTTATCACAGATGGTTTCAACAACGAATCGTCTATGATATTTAAATATCATAGACGGTTTGTAGTTGAAACTGTTTGTGAAATACTACATCATAGACGGTTTGAAAGCTATCTGTGATGAACTCATATTATTATTGACCCATAAACTCAAACGACTCACGAAACCATCTGTGATGACGTTTTTGAACCGTCTGTGATGACATATTCTGTAGTAGTGTTTGCGTCGTACAATTATTCATGTGTTCATGTATTTGTTCATTAATGGACAATTTCTTTCATTTCAGTTAATTGATTTGTGAAATGGATTTCTTCTTTCTGAAATGAATAAATGTGAGTTGGATGTATATATGTTGTGTTGATATGTTTGATTTAGAGGGCATGGCTAGTATTTCCTGAGGCTAGCCATCTAATAGAAATAGATTTGTGAATAGAAAAGAATATCACAGACGGTTTTAACTACAAACTGTCTATGATTTCTAATATCATGGATGGTTTGTAGCTAAAACCGTCTGTGATATAAGATTTATCACAGACGGTTTCAACAACGAATCGTCTATGATATTTAAATATGATAGATAGTTCATAGTTGAAACTGTTTGTGAAATACTACGTCATAGACGGTTTGAAAGCTATCTGTGATGATCTCATATTATTACTAACCTATAAACTCAGATGACTCATGAAACCGCCTGTGATGACGTTTTTGAACTGTTTGTGATGACATATTCTGTAGTAGTGTTTGCATCGTACAATTATTCATGTGTACATGTATTTGTTCTGGGTGGACAATTTATTTCATTTCAGTTAATTGATTTGTGACATGGATTTCTTCTTTCTGAAATGAATGAATGTGAATTGGATGTATATATATATATATTATGTTCATATGTTTGATTCAGAGGCATGACTAGTATTTCCTGAGGCCAGCCAACTAATAGAAATAGATTTGTGAATAGAAAAAAATATCACAAACGGTTTTAACTACAAATTGTCTATGATTTCTACTATCACAGATGGTTTGTAGCTAAAACCGTCTGTGATATAAGATTTATCACAGACGGTTTCAACAACAAATCGTCTATGATATTTAAATATGATAGACAGTTCATAGTTGAAACTGTTTATGAAATATGACATCACAGACTGTTCAAAAGCTATCTGTGATGATCTCATATTATTACTGACCCATAAACTCAGACGACTCATGAAACCGTCTATGATGACTTTTTTGAATCTTCTATGATGACATATTCTGTAGTAGTGTTTGCGTCGTCATCATTTGACCATTTCATCATGGTGAAGCTTAACTGTGAGAATCATTTATAGTGGAAAGCACAAATCCTTCCCTATCTACGCAGCCAATATTTGCTTGCATTCATGGATGGAATTGAGCTGCCATCGCGCAAGCTTGTTGCTGAATCTGGAGAAGGAGGAAATGGGGCTTGCCAAATCCCAAACCCCAAGTATCGCGTATGGTTCCAGCAGGAGCAGTTGGTACTAAGTGCCATCCTTTCGTCTATGACAGAGGAGATTCTAGGGCATGTCCTTCTCCTCTCCTCCGCAGCAGAAGTCTGGGAGGCAATTGAGGCTATGTTTGCCTCACAGGATAGAGGAAAAACAATGCAGATTATAATTCAAATCACAAACCTTAAGAAGAAGGAGATGTTGATGCAAGAGTACTTCCGCAAGATGAAGGGGTTGGCTGACACCCTTGCCTCGGCTGGTCATCCATTGTGGGAAGAAGTTGTCTCCTATATGCTCACAGGGTTAGGAATAGATTATGATTCTCTCATTACATCCGTATCTACCTATGCTGAGCCTATTGGATTGAATGAGCTCTATGCTCACATGATTAGGTACGAACTACGCCTAGAGTAGTCAAAGGCTATGCCACATATGATGTCATCAGCAAATAAATGGTGTGTGATATGAAAATCGTGGCAATAGAGGCCATGGTCCGGAGAGAGGGTGAGGTGATCACAGCCAGGGTGATGGTGGACGTGGTTTTGGGCCATCCAGAGCCAATGGAGCTCGTCCCACATGCCAAGTCTATGGCAAATATGGCCATGACGTGCTGCGATGCTACCACAGGTTTAACCATGCTTATCAATATGAAGAATAAAAAATTGCTACTGCTGCTGCCACTTCATGCAAGGTAGACCAAAATTGGTATGCTGACACTAGAGCAACTAATCACCTAACTAGTGATTTGGACTGGCTGACCGTGAAAAAATGCTATCATGGAGGAGATTAAGTCCAAGTTTCTAACAGTGCAGTTTTGTTGATTTCTCATGTTGGCCATTCTTATATTGCTGGTAAAACTAGTCTCTTACATATGAACAATGTCCTTCATGTTCCAAGTATTAACAAACATCTCTTGTCAGTCCACAAATTTGCCTTTGATAACAATGCGTATTTTGAGTTTCATCCAAATTTTTTTCTTGTTAAAGACCAAACCACAAAGATGATACTTCTTTACAGGAAATGTGAAGGAGGGCTTTATCATTTCCCTTCAGCACATCACAGTCGATTCTCCCTTTTTGTCTCCAAGCCCACAACCGAGCAATAGCATAGGCAGCTAGGGCATCCATCCAGTTTAGCTACATCAATTATTCTTAGTTCAAATACTTTAGATTGCTCAACAAATAAAGAATCTCATGTCCATGATGCATGTCAACAAGCAAAGATTCATCAGCTACCTTATCTATTATCTACTCATGTGTCTTCTAGCCCTCTTGAAGTTATTCATTCTGATGTTTGGGGACCAGTTCGGACCTCGGTAGGAGGGTATAAATACTATGTCAGCTTTGTTGATGAATATAGTAAGTTCACATGGGTATTTCTTTTGAAACATAAATCTGATGTTTATCATGCTTTTTTGCAACTCCAATGACGTGTTGAGCATCTTCTTGATACTAAGATCTTGTGTGTTTAATCTGATTGAGGTGGGGAGTACCAATCACTCAACAAATTCTTTAATTCAATCGGCATAGTCCATTGGGTATCCTGTCCTCACACACACCAACAAAACATTGTAACCTAAAGAAAGCACCATCATATCATTGAAACTGGTTTAGCTCTTATAGCATAGTTGTCCATGCCTCTCTGTTTTTGGGATGAACCTTTTGTGACTACTTGCTATCTCATAAACTGGTTGCCAAGCTATATCATAAAAAATCTCACTTTCCTTGAACACCTATTCAAAACTAAACTAGGTTACTCTTTTCTTAGGATTTTTGGATGTGCATGTTGGCCAAACCTTCGGCCATACAATCCAAGAAACTTGTTTTTTGTTTTAGTTAATCTGTCTTTGTTGGCTATATGAATGCTTAATTAGAAGTATTTGTCGCATCTACATATCTCGAGACATGATATTAGATAAGTAGATTTACCTTGTGTTGCCATGCCGTCCACTATCTCAATTCATACACCAAATTACAGCACAACAACCATCTTAACTCTCATTGCTCTTACTAATCTTATGTTGCCTTTTGTCTCTCCTAGTTAATCGGCAGTAGGGATTGACCATTTTGGGAATCATTCACATGCTACTAACAACCTTGGCTCAGATTTTCTTTCTCACGCAGAATCATCACAGGAAGGAAACTTGTTAGGTGGTGAACAGTCATCCATGTGAAAGATTAAACTCCATTTAAGTTGGTTTTGGTGATAATGACAAATGCATTTGTGAGACTAACCTTATTTATTGATTATAATATGACTTAGTCTTATATGGATGAAAAAGATGAAATCATTCATGTATGCATTCGATATCTTTCTTATAATATTGTTGCATTCCTAACATCCAAATATATGACTAAATGACAAATCTATATATGAGACTAACATGCTTGTTTGAGTATATTATTGCTTAGTCTCATTTGGATGAAAAGGTAAACACCATAAGAGGTATGCATTTAAAATCACATTCTCATATATTAGTGCATTCATTGGATCTAAAATATAAATTGAACTCCATAAATAGTCCAAAATGAATATGTGCATATGTTTTCAGTACACATACTTGTATGCATACATTTAGGGGGAGTTCACTCTATGTTTTGAAGTTTCATAAGTATTGATCCATGTTTCCTTTAATACACATATTTAGAATATTTACTTTGAAACACATTCTTTAAGTATATATAGCTTGTGTAGTTTATATATACTCATTTGTAATCAGGTTGTCCTTTAATTTCTCCATTATGTGTTAATGGTTGGATGATTAATGACAACCGGATAAGTAAGTTTTGCTTAAAGCTTTTCTTAGAGTATACAAGAGTTGTGTACAAGTTGTATACTCGCAAATACAATCTTTATCTCATAATTTGTTGAGATTGTCATGAATTACCAAAAGGAAATATTGTAGAATCTAATCCCTCCATTATGTGTTAATGGTGAAGTTTGGTAAATTGATGGCAATTGATTTGTGGACTAACATTTTCCATGAATTGGATGAGTAGGTTAGGTGCCACAACTGAGGATGACTTCATGTGTTAAAGATCATCAAGTCTAGATGGAAGATGGCTTCATGTGTTGAAGGCTATTAAGAAGAACATGCATCATGAGTTGATGCATGTCCAAGAGGGGATGATCATGTGTTGATCATCAAGTCAAGTGAAGACCCATCATGTGTTGATAGAGTTCAAGAAGTGGATGCATCATGTGTTGATGCATGTCCAAGATGATAATCTGAACTTGAAGTAATGATGTGTGTCATCAAGCTTCAAGAGGATACTCAAAGCAAAGGTATGACTTGCTAGGGCTAAGGATGTGTTCCTAGTCTTTTATCGGTCTTCGTGTTTGGTTGGAAGACCGGATTACTAGTATAGGTTGTTGTACTATTAAGAGAGGTCATGTTTAGTAGCTTGAGTCTCATCATGTGTTGGTAGCTCAACCTCACCTCTTACAGCTCATCTTGGCATGAGGCTTGTATTTGCAAATGTGTTTTGCAAATAGTTGCAGCCACGTGTTGAATCCTTGTAACATGGGACTATGCATTGCAAATGTATTTTGCAAGTGCTTGAAATCCATGTTTCCATTCTTTGTGATATGAGGCATATATTTGCAAATATGTTTTGCAAATGGTTGAAGCCCATATTTAATCATTGTGTCACGATTCTAAAAGTGTATAAATATGTTTTGCAATTTTGTTGGGAATCAAGTTTGGTACTTGTATGCATGATACTAAAGTTTGTAAATGTGTTTTGTAAAATCTGGTGAAGTATCTATATTCCTTAGGACAATCGAAACTACCGCAGTATAACTTACGGTACTACTGCGAACCGGAACTATCAGTGTTGTAATCATGAAACTACCGCGTGCGTTGGTGATCGAAGACCTTCGTGGTCGAGAGCCGACATGGTCAAATCGACTTGTTCAAAACCGATGTGGTCTAAGACCTATGCGATTGAAGATCAAGTGGTCAACAACCAGAGTGGTCAAACTAAGATGATCAAAGACCTATGTGGTCAAAGACTAGAGCGGTCGAGCCTAAGTGGTCGAAGACCTACGTGGTCGTGGACCAGAGTGGTCGAACTGACTTGGTCGAGACTTGAATGGTCGAAACCAACGTGGTCATAAACCCGAGTGGTCGAAACCATCGTGGTTGTAGACCTTCGTAGTCGTAAACCAGCGTAGTCATAAACCAGCGTTGTTGAACCAGCGTGGTCGAGATCTATGAGATCGAAACTAGCGTGGTTGAAACCAGCATGGTTGAACTGATGTGGTTGAGACTTGTGTAGTCGTAAATTGATGTGGTCGAAATGACATGATTAAAACAATGTAGTCGAAGATCGATGGGGAGGTCAAAGATCTGTGTGATCGATGATTGGCATGGTCGAAGATCGACATGGTCGAGTGGTCGAGACCTGAGTGGTCGAAACCAACGTGGTCAGAGACCAGCGTAATCAGAGACCTGTGTGATTGATCCAAATAATGTGGTCGGAGACAAACGTGGTCATGGACCAGGGTAGTCGATGATCGGAGTTTCCGACCAACTCTGTGTGAGTGGTCCGATCAGCTCTGTGTGAGTGGTTCGATCGGCGAGCGGAAGTACCAGCTCTATTTGAGCGGTACTATCGGTGAGCGGAAGTGCCAGCTTGTGTAGTGGCACATATTTAGCAGAGAGACACCTGTGTGGAGTCTTCTCATCCCTGAGGAAATTGGTAGTTCTGCACGAGTGCAGTGGTACTTCCGATAATTGGTAGTACCAGATTTGATCTAGGCGTTATTTGAGCTAAACCAAATTGATTTATGCTTTCACATTGTATACTTGGTTTAGAAAAATAGAATAGGTCTTTAAATTGATATTAGTTGAAAGAAGAATTTTAAGATGGTCTATTCACCCGCCTCTAGTCGGCCTCCTCGATCTTACACCATGCTGGCACAACAGGGGGAGATCATCCAATACATATTGCAAGTCATCTAATGCAAACTCTGTTGAAAGCCGTTGTGGTAAAACCAAGAGGATACACTAATGGGGCTATCAGGTACTCACTCCAGAAGCGTGCTTTTCTAACGACCACCGAACTGGAGTCTAAGTCGACATCACACATTGAAGCCCCACGAAACCCGAAGTGGAAGGATGCTATGAACTCAGAATTTTAGGCTCTTCAAAAGAACTCCACATGTTGTCTTGTCCCATATCATCTTGGACAAAATGTTGTGGATTGTAAGTGGGTCTTCAAGGTGAAACAAAAGGCATGCAGATGGCTCGGTTGAGAGATACAAGGCACGACTTGTAGCTAAAGATTTCCATCAAAGATATAGTATAGATTACTCAGAAATTTTTAGCCCTGTTGTCAAACTGACAATAGTGTGAATGGTTTTGTCCATTGCTGTTGTCAAAGGATGGACTTCGAGACAGATCGACGTTTAGAACACATTTTTACATGGTAAGTTAGAAGAGGAAGTATATATGCGACAACCTCCTAGTTTTGAGGATCAAACTTGTCTAGGCCATGTTTGTAAATTGGATAAGGCATTGTATGGATTGAACCAGGCACCCAGGGCATGGTATTCTTAGTTGAGCACACGGCTACAGGAATTAGGCTTTGTTCCTTCCAAAGCTGACACCTCTCTTTTTATGTTCGTTGCTTTAGGAGTCACTTGTATATGTTAGTATACGTGGATGATATCATTATTGCTGGCACCAGTCCAGAAGGCACCACTTGGTTGTTGCAGAAACTAACTAATGATTTTGCCATCAAAGATCTTGGATAACTCAGTTACTTTTTGGGTGTTAAAGTTAGTTGAACAAAAGAAGGTATTCTTTTAACTCAGAAGAAGTATATCTCTAACTTACTTCACCATCTAAATATGCATCACAGTAAATTGGTAACTACACCAATGTCAAGTATAGAGAAGTTCAGCTGAGTTCAGGGAAAACCACTTGTTGATAAGGACGATTTTTAGTACTAAAGTGCTATTGGAGCATTGCAATATTTGACACTCATGAGACCAGACATTTTCTTTGCTATCAATCATGTGTGTGTTAATATTTGTAGATAGCAACTGATGTGCACTAGGCTGCTGTGAAGTGAATTATGAGATTCATGAAAGGAACTCCAACTACTAGGTTACTAATACAAAAAGAAAAGATCATTTGTGCAAAGTGCTTTTTTTACTCAGATTGGGCTAGATGCTTAGATGATATATAGTCAGTCAACAAATGGCTATGCAGTTTATCTGGGAGCCAATTTGGTGTCTTGGGGCTCATGGAAACAAGCTACAGTCTCGCGGTTGAGTACTGAGGTAGAATGCAAATCGCTTGCAAATTTAATAGCAGAGTTAATATGGATGCAGTCACTGTTGAAGGAATTGGGGATATATGAACAACAACCTCCTATTTTGTGGTGTGACAACTTAGGTGCCACTTATATGTCAGCTTACCCAGTTTTCCATGCACGCACAAAACACATTGAAGTAGACCTCCATTTTGTGTGAGAAAGAGTTGCTATGATACTACTCAAAGTGTGTTTTGTGTTAACTTCAAATCAACTAGCTGATATATTTACAAAGCCTTTAGCATAACAACCACTTGGAAGAATTAGTTACAATCTTAACCTTCAGTTTAGATGTTTAGATTGAGGGGGGTTGTTGAAAATATAGTTAGAGATATTCTGGGTTTAGCTAGAGATAAGTCTGAATCTGCCAAACTTTGTTTCCTCTGTTCTATTTTGTTTTGATTCTGTTGTTGTCATCGGTACTATAGCAAATCTTGCCGTGTGCTGTTGCACGTAATCTACATTGTCAACAAGGTTGATGCTCTGTTGTAATCCAATTCTGCTAGACTTCTTGAATATAAATACAATGGAAATCCCGTGGGGAGGGTTGTGCGGCAACCATTGAGTTTTTCAGTAGGTAGTTTCTATAGAGTGCCAAGTAGAATAAAATCTTGAGTAGATGGAAATCTAAGAAGAGAGAGAATAGAGTTGTATCTAATGCAAGATACAATCCATTTGAGAAAAGCAAGAAAGTTAAGAGATGAAGATTTCTACGAAGGATAGAGAGGATGTGAGATAGGAGGGAAGAAATTAATTGAGTAGGGTGGTTGCTAGATACCATTCATTAGGTCATCGACAATGTTGATTTTAAGCTGGTTGAAAGGAGGAGACAGCAAGGGAGGGAGTATGTGCTATGCATGCTTACGTGGAATCCATTCCGTATATTAGAGACACCATGTGCTATGCATGCTTACGTGGCATCCATTCTGCATATTAGAGATGCCCTTACGAAGGTTGTATATAGGGTGTTTCTATATGATATGGTATACTCCCTTTCGTTCCTTTTTGGATGATGTTTTAAGTACTTGTTTTTATTCTCAAATATATGTCATTTTCAGTTTTCTATGTAGTGTTTTCCCCAAAAGCCCCTATTAAAAGCATGTTGGTATGAATGCCACTCTAATTCATCTTACTTATTCCCAACTACATTAGCATGTTTCCAAGATGAATTAATACAAATTTCCCTACTTCCTAAAAGTTCTGAAATTTCCTACCCTGAACTCCCTCCATTCCATGGCAAGTTAGTACTACTCCATGATACATACTTGTATGGATGCTTGCATTAGACTCCAATACTAGTACTTGCAATAGGCTCTAATACATATGACAATGCAAGATAAGCAACAAGCTAGAGGCAAAGTTGCGGGTGGATTAGGAGATAGTGCTGGATTCATAGTAGCCAAGGTGGACATCGTCTTTGTTATCAGCCATGCTATTGAGACTACTACAAAAAGGGTCATCCTGGATGTCTCATCACAGATAGTCCAATACAAACCATTAGTGATACAGGTACCACAGATGGTTTTAAAAGATGGACCGTCTAAGTTCACCGTGATGGGAAGAACCGTTTATGATGATCTACTTATCACAGACAACTTTTATTCTGAACCGTATGTGATTCATTACAGATAGTTCAGAACAAAAATCATCTGTGATATCTCTATTTATCACAAACGGTTTTTCTGAACTGTCTGTGATGTATCACAGATGGTTCAGAACAAAAACCGTCTGTGATGACCTACTTATCACAAATGGTTCTTTACCAAGAACCGTCTATGATAATATTTCAACTTACCTGCTCTCTCCGAATTTGAATTTTGCTCTCATCTCGATAGATTTGCTCTTTAAAATAGAAGGTTTAGATGTTCTCCTCCTCATCTCCTCTTCCCTCTTCTCACTTCTCCTCCTCCACTCTTCTCCTCATCTCCTCTTCTCTCTTCTCACTTCTCCACTTCTCCTCGCCAAATTTTCCCTCAAAATAGAAGGCTCAGCCGACTACCTCCCCGAGCTCCTCCACCTTCGGTTGTGAAGCCATGGTTCACTACATAAGGCACTCTTATTGTAAGAGTGTATTGTGCAGTGTAACCGTCGTGACACAAGGGTCACACTGCCGCCGCCGGCCTCTCCTTCATCATCGGTGATATATCCCCCACCCCACCCCTCCCCTCTCTTCCTTGATGCTTAGATATGAAATTATGAAATTGTTGGATGGCTAGGGTTTCGGCCATCACTGGTGATATATCTCCTACTACTTTACTCCAAGAACTTGCATTTTACTTTCTTAGCTCCCTAAACTTGTCTTCGTTTCCACCGTAGGTTGTTTCCTTTGTTTGCTAATAGAATTTGCTAATGTGGCACACATGGCTGCTAATAGACTAGCCGCATATGACCACGGCTTATGATTGTGTGCCTACGGCCATGGCATACGACCACAACATACGACCATGGCATACGACCACGGTTTACAACCACGGATTACGACCTCACGTCTACAACCACGTCATACCAAAGTAACAAAACAATAGCACCTACAACCTAGACAACGAGCCACCAAAGACATGGCACCAATCATAAATAGGCCATCTTTGATTCATCTACATTATCTGATTATGCTGTTTTATAGTGCAATTAAAGAATGTTGATGAACTGAAGGAGGCCTATTTATGAGGACGTGAGAACGCAATCACAGACGATTTTTTACTAGAACCGTTTGTGATAATAGACTATCATAGGTCAATGCCATGCATGAGGAGTTAGAAAATTTCGAGAGAAACAAGGTTTAGTTGCTTGTTAAGCCCCCTCGAGGTCACAATGTCATTGGGACTAAGTGGGTGTTCAAGAACAAGCAGAGTGAGGATGGGGTTGTCATTCAGAACAAGGCTAGACTGGTAGCTCAGGGCTTCTCCCAGGTTAAGGGTCTAGATTTTGAGGAGACCTTTGCCCCTGTAGCTAGACTTGAGGCCATTAGAATCCTGCTTGTTTTCGCAGCTTCTAAGGGTTTCAAGCTTTACCAGATGGATGTTAAGAGTGCCTTCCTAAATGGGTTTATTGAGGAAGAAGTCTATGTGAGACAACCTCCTGGTTTCAAGAACCCCAAATACCCAAACCATGTCTATAAGCTTTCCAAAGCCTTGTATGGACTTAAGCAAGACCCTAGAGCTTGGTATGAGAGGCTTAAGTCCTATCTGTTGAGTCATGGGTTTGAGATGGGTAAGGTAGATAAGACCTTGTTCATTCGTAGGCATGGCAATGACCTTCTACTTGTCCAGATTTATGTGGATGACATCATCTTTGGTGGCTCCTCTCATGCTCTCGTTTCCCAGTTTTCTGATGTCATGAGCTCAGAGTTTGAGATGAGCAGGATGGGCGAGTTGAGCTTCTTTCTCGGATTTCAGATTAAGCAGACTCGGGAGGGTACTTTCTTGCATCAGGGCAAGTACACTCGAGACCTCCTAAGGCACTTCGATATGTGTGATGGTAAGCCGGTGTCCACTCCTATGGCTTCATCAGCTTCACTCGACCCAGATGAGGATGGCGAGCCAGTTGATCAGAAGGAGTGTCACAGCATGATTGGCTCCCTCTTATACCTCACTGCATCAAGACCGGACATACATTTCTCCGTGTGTCTGTGTGCTCGCTTCCAGGCTTCTCCTCGCGTATCTCACTACCAGGCGGTGAAGCGCATCCTTCGGTACCTTCGAGCTACCATTGACTATGGTATCTGGTACTCTTCCTCGTCCTGTCTTTCCTTGAGAGCCTATTCGGATGTAGATTTTGCTGGCTGTAGGATAGATAGGAAGAGCACTTCTAGCACCTGCCAATTTATTGGTACTTCTCTTGTTTCCTAGTCTTCGAGGAAGCAGTCCGGTGTTGCACAGTCCACCGCAGAGACCGAGTACGTTGCTGCCGCCAGTTGCTGCAGCTAGGTGCTTTGGATGGTTTCAACCTTGCGGGACTTTGGGTTAGTCACAGACAGTGTTCCACTCTTTTGTGATAACACTTTTACCATTAACATTGCTAAGAACCCAGTGCAGCATTCTCGGACCAAGCACATTGATATCAGATATCACTTCCTTCGAGACCATGTGGAGAAGGGTGACATAGTGCTCCAGTTTGTGGAGAGTGACCACCAGTTGGTTGATATCTTTACCAAGCCGTTGGATAGCTCTAGGTTTTCAGCCTTGCGGGGAGAGCTTGGTGTGGTTTGTCCTTATGGACTGTTGTGAGGGGGAGTTTTGTGCTTCATTGATTTATCTTATTTATTATGCTCTTACTCCTTTCTGTTGCATTGCATGCGGGTGCATTTGGGATAGTCCTTCTAGCATAGGTTAGAGTGGTTCTCTTGCCTAGCTGCTTAGACTTCTTCCTCTCATCTTGTGATTCTAGGATGCTGCTTATTAGCTGTTTCTCTTCTCACTAGGTTGAGCTCACTCACTTCTTATAGGTTCTAGCAAGGGTTGGGCCACCCTTGGGTAGACAGGGTACGTGTTTGCTCCTTAGAGTGTTAGATGATCAGTTGATAGTCCTAGAGTCATATGGGGTAGATGAGAGTCAGTCTGAGCCATAGTTTTCTCTATATCTTATCTATGCTTTAAGGACTGCCTTTTCTGATTTTCTTTCCAGCTTCTCGATTTTATTGCTTTGGTTCCGGGGGAGTTCATTTGGGAACTTCTAGATCTTAATATTGACATAACTCAACTTGAACTCAAAGTGTATCACATGTTGAGGGGGAGCTGGATTTTCTGCATTTCATTTCTACATTGTAATATAACTACATGGAGCCTTGATTATTATTCGGTTATGATATGTTTACAATGAATTGCATCTTGCCATGATCTGTGCTTACTTGCTAGATTTATCATGACTTTATATGTGTAGTTTAGTCTTTGCCATGATAAGTTGATTAAAATGCTCAACTTGAACTAATTCATGTCATGTTAGCTCTTGAGATTAGTCTCTCTTTAGTTATCCTTTTACGATTCGTGCTATGTCAAATAGGCTGAGTTGAGTATTGAATCTCTGTTAGCTTTAGATTGAGCTATGTTAGGTTCTTGATGAAGTATGAGTTGGTACAAGTTTTATGTAAGCAAAAAGATCTCTTTTGTGCGAAAAAACTGATCTCACCAATTCTTTCTCATGAGACTGCTTGCCATTGCCCTCGGCATGAACTCAGGGGGAGTTTTGGATGACCAAGACTATCTTCTTTAGCTTCTAGCTTGGAGTAGTCGCATAAGGCTTGAGATCTAGCACATGGCTAAACAAAAATTTGGTTGGAAACAATCATGAGATTTGTAAAGGAAAAATATGTCAATTGTGCTACATTTGCTTAATTACACAAAGATCAAGTACTTAAACAATGTCTCATTCTTGAACTTATTGCACTCTAAATTGACTCAATACTAGCTTCTTGGTTCCACTTAGACTATTGACATGGCCTGCATCATCTTTGGATACCTTTAGCTAGACTATAATCATGGTTGACTTGACATGCTAAGAAATTCGCCTAATTTTCAGATTATGACTTATTTGGCCTAGCTTGTCTATACATGCATTGTCATGATCTTGATAGCATTCTTATGAGTTATGGGTTGGTGTAATATTTCACGATCATTTTGGTTAATCTTCATGGCTCATCGTGCTTAAAATGAATAAAAGTCAGCCATTCCATCCATACTCATAATTGTTTCTCTTCCCTGCATCTTGATGTGTTTATTGCCAAAAGGGGAGAATAGCAGAGGAAAAAGCCTTTTTGGGACTTTTTGGAGCTTTGAGGAAAACTTGCTCTTTCTTTTGCTTCGTTTGTCGACATGGTCATAAGCTTCCTTGTTTTCCTTTAGACCATGTTTGACTTTCTTTCTTTTTCAAACTCAACTTTACGCTTTTTCTGGGTTTTTCAATATACTCATCAAGGGGGAGATTGAGAGACCATGTGGATGTGACCCCATATTTGTGATGAGTAATTGACGCGTAATCGGGAAAGTTTGAGTTTGACTTGAGTGGTTCGAGCCAAGACGTTGCGTGGTGCAGTCGGTTTCAGTCGGACCTTGTCGAACTAGGTCGAACGTGCTTAAGTCGTTTATTTTTTGTTTCGATCGGGTTGGGCTTTGAGTATTTCTTCTGATGCTAATGTATGGTTACAATATTTCGAGCGGTGCTATGTGATTTGTTTCTTGTCTGTGATGGTTGCAGGACGTTGAGGCTAAGTCGTGGCGAGGCACGGGATGACCGGACTGGGCATAGGTGGTGCTGAGGTCAGAGCGGTCGGGATGTGCCGAAGACGGCGAGGACTCGAGGTAGTTGCGTGGCTTGGGCGGCAAGAAATGAGGAAGCTTCCTGGAAGGTGCAGGAGGGGCGTTTTGGTAAATACGCAAGGCTGAACAAAAGGAAGCGGATGCGGTTCGGGTTAATGGATAAACCGTAGAGTTGGTGGAGTTATTGGGTAAAGTGCATGTGTGAACCCGGTAGTAGAGGCTATAAATAGAGAGGGTGTTCTCTAGTAGCTTTCATGAAAAGGAGTGTGGGTTTTTAGGGAGATGGCTTGAGAGAGTTGTGTGAAAGTGTTGCATGATTGTTCCTCTCCATGTCCTTGTGAGTTATGAGGAGAATAGGTTGCAGTAGTGTCTTTGTTTCCTTTTGTGTGTGTATGTCTTGGTAGAAGATGGGTTGAACTTGTTGTAAACGTTTGTTTATCTTAATCGTGTATGTCTCTGCCTTGTTCGAGAATTTTTGAGTTTGAGTTGTTATGAGTATCTTTCTCTTCTCTGTTCATATTTCTTTATCGTTTCATTTTCAGTTTGCATCCTTCTCATAGTCTTGCTCATAGCTTGTGTTTTCTCTTTGAGAGGCCATTCCTTGCAATAATCAAAAGATTCAAGGTTCACAAGCTCATGAAGTTTGGTCTCTTTTCTATTTCTTAGCTGTTCTGTTGTCGGCTGCAGTATTAACAAGCTAGTATTCATTAACTTCCTTGATTTCGGCTAAAATTGCTTTTCGCTCAAACTAGTACTTTCGGCTGCATCTTCATCCTTTGCAGTTTTTATTTTTGTTGGTAGCAAGTTTCAGTCTTCCTGGTCTGGTTCGGACAGCACTTTCATTCTGCCTTTTGGTTTAAAGTTCAAATCTTATGTCTTGGGAAAGACAGCAGCTGACGACCAGCAGTTTGCAGTCTCAAGTCTTCTTTGATTTTTCGGCAGCACAGTAGCTTACGGGCAGCAGAAAATCTCAGCCTTTTACCTCATCTTTTGTCTAAGTATTTGCAGTTTTTTGATCTATATTCTTTTCAGCCGAAACCCTGTTGAGTCTGTGGTTTCAAGATCTTTTCAAATCTCTCTCGGGTAGCTGCATTCAATCAGTCTCGGTAGTTGGTTTCTTGGAGATCACTTTCTGTTCGGCAAAAGTATTGCTGCTATCTTCTTTTCAGCAAATCATTTCCTTTTTTCAGGTTCTTTTCTCTTTCTGTTTTCTCTTTGCATTCGGTTCTTTTTGTAGTTTTTCTTTTCTGTCTTCATCTGCTAGCAATCTTCTCTTTTCTTTGTGTTCCCTTAGCAGTCGGCAGCAGTGCAATATCATTTGGTTCAGTCTTCTATTGGTTAAAGCATATGTTACTTATGTTCTTGTCTTGTCTGTTGTGTGTTCAGGTGGCTTTTCTCTGATTAGAACCCTTTACATTGGCAAGCTTCTCCAGTTAAAATCAGTGTGGTCTGTTATTGCTTCTTGTTCTTGGTAAACCACAAAGATTTGTTCTCATTTGAATTAAAAAAAATTAAAATCAATTGTCTTGAATTTCGTCAGTTCACTGGAGTCTTTCATCTAACAATCTCTTTTGGCTTATTGTCTCATTTTTCAGTAAACAACCTTTCTCCTTCTTCATAGCTTTTATAGCTACAGGAGAGTAGAGATTTTTTAGAATACTTTGGGGGCGATTTTTTGAAAGCACCGTTCACCCCCTCTGTTGCTGTTTTCGATCCAGCAATGACAGTTTTGAACTGTCTATGATGACTCTTTCTGTGGTAGTGTGAGTGTCTTTGCTAAGCACTCAACGTAACGAATGGAGATCGTCATGAGGATGAAGTGTGCTATGAGACCACTGTTGCAAACACCAAAGTCGTCGTTGCCGATATGCTTGCAGGGTGGCATTGGGTCGGTGGTTGGCTTTGGAACTTGTGCTATGGAGTTGATTCTTGGTGCCATTAATTAGAGATTACAATTATAAATAGGGTAAATAGGTCTCAAATTGAAGAATTGATTGCCATCTTATTCCCGGTGTGTGTGTGTAACATCTTGATTTTCGGAGTTTTCTTAGAGCTTTTAAAAGAAAATTCACCATTTGGATTTTTTGGAATTAATTAAAGCTTAAATGAAATTTTTATTAATTAAAAGAATTTAATATGGCTAAGTTAAACTTCAATATTTTTTGAGGATATTTTATTTGAGTTCCTTGTGCTTCAAAGAATTTTTTGGATTTTATTTGGGTTTATTAGCTATTTTCTCGAGCTCAATTTATTTAATCTCAATTTTTGATATTGGGAAAACCCCCCAAAAATACCTAAAGGCCTTTGGGTCAAAGCCCAGCCCAACCATCTCGCAGCCCAGTATTCCCTTCTGCCAGCTGGCCTCGTGTTTGCCACGAGTCGCACATCCGCCCACCGTCATATCCATTGGATGGTCACCACGTGCCACAATCTTGGCCGTTCCTCTCTCTTTTCTCGTCGACAAGTGGGGTCCACTTGTCATGTGTCATCTTCATCGTGTTCACCTCGGCCATGTCTCGGTGTCCGTGTCCGTTGTGGTCTCTCCACAGTGCCTGCCCTGGAGACCTCGGAATCCGGGTATAATTAGCCAGCTGTCTCTCCCGTTTTCCCATCCCAAGTTTCCGCCACGCATATCATCTGTGCCCAGCCACCGAGCTGTCGAGTGTGCCATTTGTGCCGTCATCGCTAGTAAGCTATCGTCGCACACCGCATTCTTCACCGAGCCTTGCCTTGCCCGTGTCCACCCTCCACTGTCTAGTGAGTGTCACCCTCACCATGCGCCTCCTCAGTCCGCATGCTCGCAGTCCTGCCGCCCACCGCTCATCTCCTTGGTTCATGCACTGTCCGCATCACCTCGCACCCATGCCGTGCGTCCCTTTGAATTCATCGTGGACCCCCGTCCACCGTGCGTCATCTCACTGACGCATGAGGCCATTGCCATGCAAGTGCCACATGTCTGTCCATGTGTCCACCACATTAGCACCCGAGCCGTCCCTAGTGCCACGTTAGCATGCCACATCTCATGCCCTAGATGCCACGTCAGCAAGCCAGTCGCCCAGTACACCATTCCGTGAGCCGAGTCTGACATAGACCCACTATTCCATGCACCCGGTTCACAGCACAATAGAACTTCCTAATTTCCAGTAGTTTCTTTGGGATTAATTCTTCTATGAGTCCGTTCTTTTCTATCTTAGCTTCGATTGACCCAATTACTTCCTAAATTCATCTAAAATTGAGCTCTATCTTTTGTTTCTAGTTTTGAAGTTTTTGGAGTTCATTTGAATTTTATTTGATTTTATTTGTGCCTCATTCGTTTTCTCTCCCGTTGGATAACGAATTTGAAGGAGTAGAAGCAAGACCAGAAGACCAAGAGTTGTCAACTGAGCAAGGTCAAGGCAAATCGTGTATTTTCATCATGTTGAACATATATTTTTCAATCTATTATTTATTATTTTATTTTCAATTATCTTGCATTGCTATTTTAATACAAATCTTTGTATCTGGTAGTTAGTATCCATCTTGCTTAATTCTACCTTGATAATTTGAATGCCATGATTCTATTGTCACCATAGGATGGGAATTTATCTAGTGATATACTACTAGTTATCACATGGGTTGTATGTTTAAATTACGTAGCCATGCTTATAGTTTGTTGGGTTCATCATCATATGCTGATTAATTAACTAATTTTGATTTAATGAGATATTGAATTGTGGTGGTCAGTCACAGTTATAAAACTTGTGCACCGTGGCATGGGTAGTGGCATGGGGTGGTGGTTATATAACATATTTTTCACTTGTGCGAATAATCATGCAGTAAAGTGGGAAGTGTGATCAACACTTTTGGGATATGGATGTTTCACTTGAGTAATATCTAAGGACTTAACTTTGTGCATCATTGATCTGAGCCTTATCGTACAACCGCAAGTCAAGTATGGGATGGACCTGGCTAATTAATTTATGATGTTTCAATTTCAGTTCCGTCATTGGGATGAATGTTGGTTTGGTCATAACCATGGATCCACATTAAGGGGGCGAGCAGAACTGGGTTGAGATTGAGCTTTGTAAAGGCCTTGTCATGAACTCTCTGTTGCACACCAAAAGAAGTGTGTTAATCGCGTGGCAATATAAGATGATTATGTCTTGTGGGTATAGTTATGCAATCTCTGTAGAGTGTAAAACTATTCGAATAGCCGTGTCCCCAGTTATAGACAATGATCAGTGATTTCATAGGAGGGGTAGATATTTCACAAAACTAGGTTGGGATTAAGCTAGGAAGTGAATGGTTAGCTCATTAGTGACTCATTATGTGAATGGTTAATTCACGATTGGTTCATGGGGTGGATGGACAGTTTACTTGTTGTCTATTAAATTCCTTTGACTTAACTAGTTATTTACTTGTTTCAAAGTTTGCTTTCAATTTATTTATTATATTTACTTTAAATTATTGCTTTTTGCAAAATAACCACTCAGCCATCATTTGGTAAGCCTTGCATACTATATTGCATTATTGCTACAAACGACTTGTTGAGTACTCTATGTACACATTTGCCCAGTTGAAAAAGAAGAACCATACCAGCCAGAGGTATATGAAGGAGGGTACTTTGACAATTTCTCGGATTAGGACTTCGCTTCCTCGTCGATTGCTTGTGGCATGTTGAATGGCCACTTCTTTTTGTTGTGTTTCTGCTGCTAGTTTTGTTAAGCCCTTCCGGCTGTTAAAGTGTAACTTGGTCATAAGGTCGCAACTCTGATAATTTATTAATATTTGAGTCTTTCTCTTGGTTAACCATGTACATGGTTGCTATTTCATCTATATTTCCACTGAGTATATTAACATGATCTTGGACTAATGTAAAATATACAGAGAGGTTCAAATTTACAGATTTGGGTCTCGACAGTGTGCTAGGCTAAAACGACATGTAAATCCGAATGGAGGGAGTATTTAGATACAATGTATTGAAACATTGCATTGAAAATACCCTTAATGACACCGCCGCGCAATGAAGTATACTACACCGGTAGAAGGCACTTCTAGTTTTAGATATTTACTCCGTATATTTTTTTTCCTTGAAAAACGTAAAACACAATTTTATAAATGAACAAGGATCCATATATTTGAGAAAAGACAGTTCAACCCTCTTGCAATAACGTGATTGTCGCCATATGCCACCAATCTTTCCTAGTTTAAATCATGTTCGGACCAATTCGCGTCCCACATTAAACAATAACCAGTAAAACAAGAAAAAAGTTACTCCTTCGTGGAAAAAAAATAAGACACGGTTTCACTTTGTGCAGTCTCCAAGATCGAGTTTTGACTGTTAATTTTTTTTATAATACTTTGTTCATAGCTACAAAATCAAAATCATAAGAATGTGCCATTTTTGTGTTATAGCGCACACACCAATGGTGTGCAGGCAACCAAATCAATAACTATTGATGTGCTTTGGATTCACAACATTTGAGGTAGGTATTTTCACATAACTACAAAAAAGTGTATTTGAGATATCAAATTTTGCAAAAAAAATTAAATTCAACTTCAATTTAACTAGTTTCATGGTATATACACACTATATCACGTTAAATTCAAAAGTAGTTCAAACTAGTTTGAAATGAGTTCAAAACTTACTTACCATAAATATATCAGGGGTATAAAATATTTTCATACCTCCGAAAATTCTATCAATCATACATGTGTATCAGATAGTTCTTGACATAGGTGCCTAGGCACCCAGGTGCTTTATGTAGTTTACCCATACATACATACATACATACATACATACATACATACATACATACATACATACATACATACATACATACATACATACATACATACATGGGAACATATACTATGCACTTAAGTTTACAGTGCAATCACAGTGCACTCCATCTAAAAAGTCGCAAGAAATTCTAAAAAAAATTTCTACTTGTACCTCATAGTTTACTCTATCTATGTATAAACTTTTAAGTTCAAATTCATTCTATGTTAAGAGTGACAAAAAAGAGAAAAATCTGACAAATTTGAGTCTCAAATTTGTCAGATTTTTCTCTTTTTTGACTCAAATTTGTCAGATTTTTCTCTTTTTTGTCACTCTTAACATAGAATGAATTTGAATTTAAAATTTTATACATAGGTATACCAAATTTAGAAGTACATTTAGAAATATTTTCAGAATTTTTTGTGACTTTTTAGTTAAAGTGTATCGTGATTGCATTGTAAACTTAGTGCATGCATGCATGCATACATGGGACACCATGGTACCCTATACATACATACATGGGACACCATGGTACCCTAACACCATGCATGATTTAACATAGGTATTTCCCGTACGTATCACGTGCGAAAGTTTTTGGATATTAAGTTTAACTAGTATACTAACTACCTCAAACAAGTTTGAACCAAAATTCAAACTAGAGTTGCCTATTTTGATGATAGTTTGTTTGTAGGTATGTGCTGATATATAAAAGTCAACAAAACATATGATAAACAATGTTGGAAAACTTTGAATTCAAGTATATTTCTTCAAATGTATGCATTTTATTTGAATTGTTATAGGGGTATATACCACAAAACTGAAATTTACCAAAATATACCCAAATTTGAGTTGAATTTGAGCATTTAAAATCATGGCGCCCTGACCACCGTGGGATCCCATTTCGGCATCATATTTATATATATAGTTGTACAATTTATTGGTCAAAATTTTCAAATTTGAAATCACGAAATACGTGGACGTGCTATATTTTTCTACGGAGGGAGTATTTATGGGTAGCACTAGCATTCTTGAATCAACATTAACTGCATCTCTTTTCCGTATGCATGAGCACAGTTACATTGGGTTGGTAATAACTGAGTAACAAGTTACTCCAGCTAAGGACATACATGCATTGCATGGATGCAGCATGCGGAAGACAAGCAAGCTTGTAGCAGCTGCGGTAGCTAGCTCCAATATTAGGAGAGAAAATTTCTGTGTGCATGTAGCAAATAAGGTCTGTCAACAGGACTATTCTTTTTTGCTTTGGCTTGTGTTTTTTTGCTATAGATTATGGTTTTTAGGCTGTTCATGGGAAAGTACGAAAGACAGAAACCCACATCATTACTAATTTTTGGGCCTACTGCAACGGCGCCAAAACATTGCAATAGGCCCAAAATGGTTGCAATAGCACCTATTGCAACGCTAATTTTTCGTTGGGAGGCGTGGCAAGAAGTTGCGTGGTCTAAAGTTTGGGCCACGGTATTTCGGTTCGTTGCAATAACGTTTACCTATTGCAACGCAATAAAGCATTGCAATACATAGTTTATGCAACAATGTATTGCGTGGCAAAAACAACTATTGCCACGCAATGAGGCGTTGCTGTAGATAGCATTTGCAACATACCGATTTCGTGGTTATAAGTTAAAATGCAACGAAAACTAGTGGTAGCAATAGACTATATTGCCACGCAAAGAATTCGTGGTAATAGATTCAATTGCCACGTAAAGATTTCGTGGTAATAGATTCAATTGCCACGCAAAGAATGCATGGTAATAGGACAGAGTGCTATTGCCACGCAAAGAATTTGTGGTAATAGGACATAATGATATTGCCACGCAAAGAATTTGTGGTAATAGATTCAATTGCCACGCACATACTATGGTTGCAACAGCCTCTATTGCCACGCTTGATATTTTCGTTGCCATAGCTTCTAATGCCACGCTTGATCTTTTGTTGCTATAGACTCTTTTGGTCCGCTGTTTTTTCGTTGCTATAGCATATATTGCCACGCCAAAAGTTGAAGGGAATAGTGTATATTGCAACGCATTGCTTTAGTAGCAACAAGAATTATTGCAACACCATTAATGTTTGTCACAACAAGAATCAACTGATGTAGTAAAATCATTATATCAAAAATAGAATTTGCTGCTACACATATCTGAAATAAAACCAACTTTGTTTGTGACAATAATTTGAAGTTGTATTACAAGCATCACTAAAATGTTCCTAGCTATCACTGCATTGAAGCTTGGCTTGACCTCGCTGAATAGCTTGAATTGACCTTAGCTTCCTATGGCTCGAGCACTGCACTCAATTTATTCCTTCCTCCTGAATAAAATCATTCAAAATGGCATATGCATCAGTTGTTCAGCTCATCACGACAGTAACACATTGTAAATGGAATAAATTTTCATAACATGAATACATATGTTCATTACTGCATCAATGCAACTGTCTAGAGATATAGACATGTTAGAAACACAGTGCTTGACAAGATCATTGCAGGATGACCTTTAAAGATCCAAACAAAGCTACGTACTTAAGAAACAGAGCATAACTACAAGTGCAAAGTTCCTTACAAAAGGTGCCACAGACAAGTTAAGACACCTCACTCATAAAAAAACCAAAATGATTTTATTTGACTGCATGCCACAAGTATACCAACATTCCATAGTGTACAAACCAGAATTGCCGAACACAGTAACACATTGTAAATGGAATAAATTTTCATAACATGAATACAAATTTCTGAAATAAACTTGCTGCTGTTAGTACTGCTAGTTGAGGGTAACAGATTAGACACACCCAAATACAATGCGTACTTGAACATGGACTGGATACACCCGAAACTTGGGAATTCCTGCGGGATCGACGGAAGGAACCATGGATGGATGGATTAGACTAGATCTTTACACTCTTAAACCAAAATTGTCATACACTCATATCTTGTGCTTCAAGATAGTAACATAAGCACTGATACAGAACATAAAAACAATGCAGTCGAGGATTTGAATCTGCATGGATTGGAATAGATGCGATAAGTGGAGTTCGGTATCTAGCAATTGGAAAACATTTATGCAGACCTGCAACAGGTGATTCTATTTGAAAATCATGCGAGGATTTCATGTTCAGATATACTGATGCAAAAATGCATGAAATTAGCTGAATGTATCTAAGAAAGCTTGTGAGTTCTATTCTATTCCGGCAACAGGTGATTCTATTCCGGCAAACCTGCAATTGGAAAACATTTATGCAGACCTGCAACAGGTGATTCTATTCCGGCGGATGCAGGCGGATGCCGCGGACGGAGTCGCTCGGGAGTTCACGTTCGGGTTCGGGCGTTCGGCAGTTCGGCGCGGCGTTGAGGACTTGAGGGCTTGATGCGTAGTATACAACTCGTACTCTTCACGCGGAAACATTGTATACGGAAACTCTTCATTGTATCGGGCTTGAACATGGACTGGATACCAATGTTTGACATACTACCAATATAATTCTTTAGAAATCTGAAATATAATTACTACAAGTATATTACCGTATGCTACCAATATAATTACTACAAGTATATCTGGATACGGAAACATTGTATACGGAAACAATGTTGTATATTACTACAAGTGCAAAGTTCCTTACAAAAGGTGCCACAGACAAGTTAAGACACGGAAACATTGTATGCGTAGTATACAACTCGTACTCTTCACGTACTCGTATACGTATTCGTATACTCGGACTCTTACTCGAATACGGCAAGAAAACGGAAACGACGCAGTGTGGACTCGTATACAACTCGTATACGGAAACGGAAACGGCGTTGAGTATACGGACTCATACTCTTCATGCGGAAACGGAAACGACGCAGCGTGGACTCGTATACAACTCGTATACGTATTCGTATACTCGGACTCTTACTCGAATACGGCAAGAAAACAAAAAACAAGATTACTTTTAACAAAGCCAATAAACAAAATCCGTAAGTAAAAAATAAACTCAATTAACCTTACCTAATTGCATGCACTAATCATATTTTCCTCTCTCCTCAAAAACTCAAATCATGTATGCATGTTCAACTCACAAGTGACCGGATAGATTTGTTTGCTTGGCTCAAAGCATCATGCATGCGTGCGTATGCATTTGCCAATTGATAAGTCGTGACGACGCTGAAGAAAATCACCTCCGTGCGCACGACCGCGGATAGAAAAGCAGAGGCGCAGACGAACGACCCGATCTGCAGGTACGTGAATTGCCGGTCTCGCTCTAGGGCGCCGGCCTCCGGTGTTGATCGATCTCTGCAGGTACGTGAATTGCCGTCTCACTCTAGGGCGCCGGCCTCCGGTGTTGGAGCCCTTCACGCAATAAGGTACAATCCTAGGGCAGCGGTAGATCGATAACTATGATGATGTAGGGCGCCTCCACTTATTATTGTTTAGGTACAATATTTTTCACGTATAATCACAATTGTGTTTGTGTCCTAGTGGTATGAGCGTTGGCTGCCAATCAAGAGGTCCCTAGTTCGATTCCTAGGTGGCTTCCCATTTTTTCAATTTTCATAATTTTTTTGCCGCATGACTGGATAGCTAAACAAAAGTCCACGAAATAAAAGAGTTGCAATAGAATACCATATTGCAACGAAACACACTACTCTATAGCAACAAAATTTACACGTGGCAATTTAAATATGTTATTGCATCGATTTAGTTTTTCGTTGCAATACGCACCTACCTACTGCAACGCCGCTGAAGATTATCCCAACGAAACAACACCGTGGCAATAATATCACCCAATAGCAACGAAATTATATATGATTGCAATAGTAGCAAATAATTGCAACGAAAATCAACACTAACGCAACAAAAGAGTGTCGTGGCAATATATCCAACCTATTGCAACACGTTTTCAAAATGGTTGCGATAACACCTACCTATTGCAACGACATTTACGAATATCGCAATGCAATATAATAGTGGCAATAAAGTCCACCTATTGCCACCGTTTTGGAAAAACGTTGCAATACGTCCTACCTATTACAACCAAATTGGTGGCGTTGCAATTTCTTTCGTGGCATTAGGCCGAAAATCTAGTAGTGCATGCAATTTTGTCTTATGTAAATGAAGTCGCTACAATATGTATTATAGTCAATTTATAGACCTCACTTTAAAAAGATAATTCGTTTGAAAATTAGTTACTGTATAAAAGCTGAAAAACAATTTTTATAAACTCAAAAAAGAGTGCCAACATGTGGATCAGCCTACACAATTTTCAGATATGGTAGTGTCAACCTACATTAACATGTGGATTGCGATTTGTCAGAATCATACATTGATTAATTTGGCCATAACGTGTTTGTGTACGATAATTGCTTGATCGAGAAAACTTTGCATCACAACTAGCTAGCTAGGCATCTAGCTACCTGAATATAGTGTGTAGATTTGTTGGTTCATTACAGTTGTAGTGCATGGTTTGCTGTTCACTAGTACTTACTACATTTTGTTGTTCACATTATGGGCATGTTTTTTTTCAGCTCTTTAAACGGAGTATCTTTTTAAGATAGGTTCTACTAGTTAATTGTAGTACATACTATACCGATTTCATTTATATCGGCAAAAACCGTACGTGAGTTTCAGTTACTCTGTAATCTCTCACACAAATAGCCTAAAAGCCACAAACTGCAGCCAAAAGCCACAAGCCGCAACCAAAAAGAACAGGCCCGCGTATAAGAAATTTACACTACTACAGAAAGCCTAATACTAGACGGCCAATCACAGACGGTTTGACAAAACCGTCTGTGACCAACACTAACACAGACGGTTTTAATTTGGACACCGTCTGTGTTGGCGGCGTCGGAGAAAACGAGTATCACAGACGGTTCTTACCGATGAACCATCTGTGATACTTCGGTATCAAAGACGGTCTGTATTAAAAACCGTCTGTGATAATCCCAGATTATCACAGACGGTTTTTAATACAAAACCGTCTGTGATAAGCTGGTTATCACAGATGGTTTTGAACAAAAAACCGTCTGTGATAATGCTCACTAGGCATTTATTGCGCTGTTTAGACCGCATCTGTCTTCATTTCGATCCAGATCTAGCTGGTGCTTTACTCTTTCGCTCAGGAGGCAAGCTTGGCGATTTCAGGCCAGTTAATTTGGTGGGAGGAGGCAGATATTGAGCTTTGAAGATTTATACTTTCCTGGTTGCTCTAGATATGGTTAGTAATGAATTTTATTTTTTCTTTGCATGCATTACAATTTAGATCTAAGTAATTGGTGATCAGTGTTATTAATTGAAGATGGTTTGCAAAATTGTTGGTTATATAATAGCTGTTGTGTTTATAATATGAATTGAGGTAGCAAATTAAGCCTCAATATAATACATGTGTCCGGTATATATGTAGTAATAATTAGTTAATTTAATTTTTAATACTAAGTTGTTATATATGTACGTAACGTAGGACCGAAGCTGGATGTATGCCACGAGCCATGTGAGTGAAGAGTATATTAATGGTGTGTCTGCTTTTACAAGAGCTGCCGAGGAGGATATGTTGAATAAGGGGGTGGAATATATGTACTGTCCACGCACTGACTACGAGAATTTAAAGATGTTTAAGAACCGAGGGCAAATTGAAGCGCACTTGATTCGGAGGGGTTTCAAAAAGGGTTATACGTGTTGGACCAATCATGGCGAAGTCAATGATCAAATGCCGCCGGATGACATCGCTGGTGAAGTGAATGATATGCCGCCGGATGACATCGCCGGTGAAGTGAATGACATGCCGCCGGATGATGTCGATTGTGGATCGGAGTCGGATAGGTTGCATGATGATAATCTAGATCAGATGCTTCGCGATGTAGAAGAGAATTATGATGAGAGAGAGTATGTTAAATTCCGGGGCTTGATGGAGGACTCGGAGAAACCTTTGTTCACGTGCTGCAAGTACACGAGGTTGTCGGCCGTGCTTGAACTGTTGAAATTGAAGACAAGCAACGGTTGGTCCGACAAGAGTTTCATGGCGCTGCTAGGTCTTTTAGCGGACATGTTTCCGGAGGGATATGAGTTGCCTAAAACCACGTATAAAGCCAAGAAGGTTCTTTGTCCGTTGGGAATGGAAGTAGAAAGAATATATGCATGTCCGAACGACTGTATCCTCTACCGTAAAGAGTATGCAAACATGCATGTATGTCCGGTGTGCAACACATCCCGATACAAATGTAACAATCAATCAGATGATGGCGAGGGAACAGAGGCGAAGAAAGGACCTCCTGGTAATGTGGCATGGTATTTTCCTATAATTCCCCGTTTGAAAAGGTTTTTGCAAATTCAAATAAGGCAAAACTGCTGCGTTGGCACTCGGAGGAGCTCAAGAAGGATGGAATGCTAAGACACCTTGCTGATTCCGCGTAGTGGAGAAACATCAATAGGAGTTTTGCAGACTGAGTATGGATAGAATGAATCCTTTCAGTAGCATGAGCAGCCGACATAGCACATGACCCGTGACTCTCTGCATCTATAACCTTCCTCCTTGGTTGTGTTTGAAGCGAAAGTATATTTTGCTGTCGATACTTATCCCAGGGCCAAAACAACCTGGGAATGATATTGATGTGTTCCTAGCACCGTTGGTGGAAGATCTAAAAATACTGTGGAATAAAGGGGTACAGGTATGGGATGCATACAAACGAGAGAACTTCACTATGCGTTCCTTATTGTTCTGCACCATAAATGATTATCCTGCCCTTGGTAACCTATCGGGCCATAGTACAAAAGGTGCCAAATACTCACTGTTTAGATGGTACCGAGAGTGTGTGGCTGAAACACTCACACAAAACCGTCTACATGCGTCACCGCCGGTTCCTTCGGAGGGCTCACCCATACCGCAAGATGAAGAAACAATTTGACGGAGAGAAAGAAGACAGTTCAGCTCCAAGGCATTTAAGGGGACACGAGGTTTATGATATGGTTAAGGATTTAGATGTTATCCTCGGAAAGGGACGTAAATTGAGGGCTTATGAGAAGAACACCTGGAAGAAGAGATCAATATTTTGGGACTTACCTTATTGGGAGTACCTAGATGTTCAACACTGCATCGACGTCATGCACGTAGAAAAGAATGTATGCGACAGCTTGATTGGTCTCTTACTGAATATTCGTGATAAAACAAAGGACGGCGTGAACGCACGGCTTGACTTGGCTGATATGGACATCAGGCCTGAGTTAGCACCGACATGCACTGATAATGGACGAATGTACCTTACCCCTGCGTGTTACACTCTGTCCAAGGCTGAGAAAACAGAACTGTGTCAGTGCTTGCATGGTGTCAAAGTTCCGTCTGGTTACTCCGGCAACGTGAAGAAACTTGTTTCGATGCAAGATTTGAAGTTAAATGGCACGAAGTCTCATGATTGTCATGTGCTGATGACACAGATGCTCCCTATTGCAATTAGAAATATTTTGCCGATCAAAGTCCGAGAGACAATCATGAGGCTATGTTATTTCTTTAACACAATTTCTCAGAAGGTCATCGATCCCGAAGGACTAGATGCTCTGCAGGACGAGGTGGTGATGACTCTATGTCACCTTGAAATGTATTTCCCTCCTTCGTTTTTCGATATCATGGTCCATCTCATTGTTCACGTTGTGTGGGAGATAAAAATGTGCGGGCCCATATTCCTACGTAGCATGTACCCATTTGAGAGGTTCATGGGAATTCTCAAGTCCTACGTACGGAATCATTCTCGACCGGAGGGCAGCATCGTCGAAGGTTATGCAAGCGAAGAGGTCATTGAGTTTTGTGTTGATTATATGGCTCAGATTCAACCGATAGGTGTGCCTCAATCTCGTCATGAGGGGAGGCTGAAAGGTCTCGGAACTATCAGAAGAAAAGCAATCACTCCAGATATGGACACGTATACTCAAGCCCATTTCACGGTGTTGCAACACATGACTGAAGTGGCACCTTATGTCGACCAGCACAAGGATGTGCTTCGGCAACAGAATCTGAAGCGGCCGAATGTTTGGATCATGAGGCAACACAACAGTCGGTTCAACCAATAGTTGAAGGTGCAAATCGCTAGGAGCTCGCCAAGTGAGATGCTGACATGGTTGGCAAAAGGGCCGACATTTACAGTTGTGACATGGCAAGGATATGACATAAATGGGTACACATTCTATACGCAGTCTCAGGATGTCAAGAGCACTAACCAGAACAGCAGTGTCCGCATAGATGCGTTCAATACTGATGGGTCGAGAAACTCGTACTATGGCTTCATAGAAGAGATTTGGGAGCTCGACTATGTGGTTTTCAAGATCTCCTTATTTCGCTGCCGTTGGGTGCATCTCCCACAGGTGAAGGTTGACAAGTACGGTGTCACTACCGTGGACCTCCAACATGTCGGGTACAAAGACGATCCATTCGTACTCGCCAATCAAGTTGTTCAAGTTTTCTATGTAACCGACCCGGCAAATAAGAAACGCCATGTAGTTCTTCATGGAAAAAGGAGAATTGTCGAAGTAGAGAATGTAGTGGACGAGGAAGAATACAATCAATTTGACAAGTTACCTCCTTTTGGAAATGGCATAAGGGTCGACGATGAATAACGTGATGGAACTTGTTACATACGCATTGATCATGATGAAGGGCTAATTTTTAAAAGAAATAAGCAAGTACAATGAGAATGTGCGACATATATGTGGGCATTTGCATATATGTATATAACAATGCATTTGTGTGATGTATATGTGAATTGTCATTTATGTATACAACAATGCATGTGTATGATGTATATGTGAATTGGTATTTATGTATAGAACAATGTTGCAGTGTGATGTATTTGTGAATTTGCATTTATGTATATGTGAAAATGTGTGATGTAGTCAATTTTGAGATTGAGAAAATGTGTAAAGAAATACACTGTGTTGGTGATTGGTGTTGTATATATATGAATGCAGCTGGTAGGTGGTTGATCATGAATGCAGCTGGTTGGCGGTTGACCATGAATGACTACAGTCGGGCAAAGGCTTATCACAGACGGTTCTACACTTAGAACCGTCTGTGATATCAATATCACAGACGGTTCTAAGTGTAGAACTGTCTGTGATAAGCCTACTATCTCAGACGGTTCTAAACATAGAACCGTCTGTGATAGGTGGATTATCACAGACGGTTCTAAGTGTAGAACCGTCTGTAATAATCCCCTATATATACCCTCTGGCTAGGGTTTTTCGAGTATTCTGCAGTTATTCTACATCTAAATCCTGATCTGCCTCCCCGAGCCGTCGCCGCCGCCTCCCTCGAGCCCTCGCCAGCCGCCTCCCTCGAGCCCTCGCCGGCCGCCTCCCCGAGCCCTCGCCGCCGCCTCCTCGCATCTGTGAGTTTCGCCGCCGCCTCATCTGTCAACTTCAAAGACTATGTGTGTGGGTTTGGTGATTGCTCTGTGATGAACTAATCAAAGACTGAATATATCTTGATAACGGGATAAGGATTTTGAGCTCTAGTGATATGTCTTGTACTGTCTATATCCATGCAGACTTTCGGCTGGTTAGGTTTGTTCATGTGCACTTAAGTCCTTGCTGTGCAGTACTCTAGTTGTCTTAGAGGAGGTTCCTTTTATATTAGATGCTGCATGTTTAGTCTGTGACTTCAAACTATTTCTTCAGTGACTGTGAACATTCACACCGAAAGTTGTAGATTGCTATTTCCTGTGTTTAATCAGTGGTGACAGTAGAAAACATAGCTGTGAGCTCAAATCATGATTTCTGGTATTAGATTAATTATGAAGAGTCTTGATATTAGCATGAGAAGGCCAAGATTTGCAATCTTGCGCAACTCTGTTCTGAGAGCACCTAATTACTTCAATCTGTTGAACATATGCTAGATTTAAACATATATGTTAAGGGTTCAATGAGATTAGCATGTAGATTATCATGTTTTCTTGTCACCATGCTAATGTTGTACATATATGTGACATCTATGTTGAGTATATGTTACTTTTGGAATGACTTAATTGATTCACATGCTGATATATTAGCTAAGTCATTTATATGCCATGTTTATCATGCTTGTGCTATTATAATAATTGCGGGAATTAAACTAAGAAATATGCTTATGCCTCATCTGTCAACTTCAATATGTTTTGTGAGTGTTAGTATATAGTATTAGGTGCTAAGATAGGCACATCACCGTCTTTCTCTGTCCACATCACCTCCTCCCTTCTCCCCCTCCCCTCTACTCCTCTCCTCTCTTCCTAACATTGAGCATCAAATTGAGCAACATGGTATGGCACTTTCTTATCTTATGCTAATAGACCCACAAATTGAGCAACATGTCATCCGCGCATTCTTCAACACCATCGCCGGAGGCGTCCGCTTCAAAATCTAGACGCCAAGGAAGAGGGCTATCAAAGAAGCTTGAGGGCCGATTTACCATCACACAGGTCGATGTATTTGGGGTTCCTCTCCTTCCTCGCACAGCAGTAAGCACATGGAGAAGCATGATCGAAATAGTTGCACGAGAACGAATTGAGATCACATTCAATTCATGGAAGGACGTGCCTGCGACTCGGAAAAGAGAGCTGCTGATAGAAATTTTGGCATCGTTCGAGATCCCAGAAGAACACCAAGACGCCGTGCAACGACAAGCCTTGCTAGGGGCGTGCAAAGCATGGAAGAACTTCAAGAGCAAGCTTGTCAAGGACTACATGGAGGAGGACAAAACGTCCTTTCATAAATACCCATTCCTGGAACCACAATGGGAAGAGTTCAAGGCTTCGAAGACGACCGAAGATTTCAAAAGTACAAGTGCAGCACACAAGGCCCTCCAGGCAAAAAACACACACCCCCACAGACTTGGCACAGCTGGGTATGCGGGTAAAATCCCGCAGTGGAGGAGCGAGGACGATCAGGCAGCCCTGCAGGACACCGCCCTGTCATTTGCCAATATCCCGGATGAGCGCGCTCGAAATTGGATTAGAGCAAGGTCATCCACAACGACATCGGGGGACGTCTCCTTTCGAAACCCTGCAGACCAGCAAGTGTCCCAGCGCCTGGTAAGATATCGATCGAACTACATAGCTTGTAATTACTCCACAACTTCGTTCGAAGTGAAATGACATGTCGTGCTCTTGCAGGAAGAGCTGAGTTTTGAATCTACCCTGGGATCATTCCAGAGAACAAGGGAGAATGATATGCTCTCCGCGGCCCTGGGAAACAAAGAGCACCCGGGCCGTACGAGAGGCCTTGGGCTTTACGTTCGTTGGAAACATGGGTTCCAAGATGACTCCGACATGTATCGGCGCAGGAAGAGAAACAAAGCCGAGTGTGACGCACGGCTACGAGAAGAGATCAAGGCATCTCTTAGAGATGAGCTAATGGGTGAGCTGGCTGATGTAGTTAGACATGAAGTGCGGAAACATACAGAAAGTCAGCAGGCCGCCGCCACCGCTCCTGTGATATTTATATATCACAGACGGTTTTTAACTAAAAACCGTCTGTGATAATTAGCTATCACAGACGGTTCGTAGTTAAAAACCGTCTGTGATATTGATATATCACAGACGGTTCGACAACCGTCTGTGATAACATTCAATTATCACTGACCCATAAATTCAGACGGTTCAGAAAACCGTCTGTGATGACGGTTCTGAACCGTCAATAATACGGTTTTCTGTAGTAGTGTTAATGGAATTTAATCCTAGCTACTTCTATTAGATAAATATATAGACATAATATCACCTAATAAATTATTAGACATAAATATAACATAATTTCGTTAAATGTTAATTGAATAATATATCTCATACATATACGGGACGAAGGGAAGGGTGTAATATATTGCTATTCGTGTTGGGGTATGCAAGCCAAGCCATCTGCGCCACGGTACCAAGTAGTAAGTACCTTATCATTCTTTCTTTCTAAACTTGTACGTTTCACTATATGTTAGTAATTAATTATTGCTTTTAGGCTTTACTCAGGAAGCTTCAGCTCCAGCTTGATGCCACTAGCCGGTAGGGATAAGGTCTAGATGACTATATATATCCAGCATAATATAAGTATATTCTTTTTAGTTGTACCTTTTAATTGAAATTTTTGAATTTTGGTTATTCGTGATAGAGATTACTAAAAAAAGATACTCACATACGATTTTAGTCAGTACAGGTGATAAACTTTTAAAGTGTACTATAATTAACTTGTAGGTTCTATATTAAAAAAATACTTTATTTAAAAATTAGATACTATAGTAAAAACTAAAAACTATGCATAAAAACTAGAAAGAGCATGGCTATAAACACGAAGCAATAGTGGTCATGTCAATAAGCTCTAGACATTAGGGCAGTAAGGCCCTATTCTTTTCAGCTTCTAAAAGCTGCTTTTCGGCTTTTCTACAGTAACTAACTTTTAAACGGAGTATTTTTTTAAGATAGGATATATTAGTTAATTGTAGTACATACATTTACTGACTTCATTTATATCGGCAAAAAAAGCACGTGGGTTTCTTTTACTCTGTAATATCTCGTACAAACAGTCTAAAAGCCATAAGTCGTAGCCAAAAGTCACAAAGCATAGTCGAAAAGAACAGGTCTAAGTAACAAAGGCACGGTAAAAAAAAGAGAAAAAAAGAAGAGTTCGCGAATTTTCCAAGAGGGTAGTGGGCATAAAAAAAAAGACAGTGAGCATTAAAGTTGTTGTCGGCCACCCACAGGGCATTTTTACTGCTTTTCTAGGTTATGGCCTTACTTTGTCAGAAAGAGGGCATGTGGGAAGAAACAACCGTATGCTAGTACCTCCTACGGACTCAACACAGAGAGAACACACGGTCACAGACCGCTGCCGTCCCTGCATTGAGGCAGGTAGTAAAGAGCAAGATCCCTGCTATTAACAGGGGGAAAGGCCGCAAGGAGTTGATATGATTCTGTAATCCATTGCTTTATGATTGGGCTCCTCCCTTTTGACCCCACCTGCCCCCTACCGCCACTCACCCACCAAGTTTACCAGCCCTTCTGTTTTTCTCTCTTCTCTCACCCTTTCTTTTGTTTGTGTACAGGTGTGTGAGACTGACAGAAAGATTGGCATGATGGCCTCGCGATAGGCATGACCACTTCTTGTTTTGTGCTCCAGGATCGATCGATCGTGCCAAAATGTTCTTTCATGCACGCACTTCTTCTATATATATACATAAAAACAACATCTATATATCTTAAAATTTTTTGCATACTATCTAAACTATCACTCTCTCTATATATACATGAAAAGAAATATCTCTATATCTTAAGATTTTTTCATACTATCTAAACTGTCGATGATATTATGAGATCCTTGACAAGACTTAATAGAGACAATGTAGTACTTGTGGGCCCACACATGTCCCTCTAATATTCTTTCCCCTCACGCTTCCTCTCGCTCTTTCTCACTTTCTCTCCCTCGGCTCTCTCTCTCTCTAGTGAGCACATGAGCCGGGTGGCATGTGAGTGGAGGATTCGAAGCAGTGGCGTTGTGTCTGGCAAGTTGAGGAGATGTGGCGGTGCACATCAGAGATGTGGGGAGGCGATGCACCACACGGTGCATCTCTGCCCAGATTCAGTGCCAACGAGCCGAGATCTAGCACCGATTACATCGGATCTTGCACCGGTGAGGACCGTCTTTAGAGTTGAGGAGCGCCAACTGGCAGTGCCCAACTTTGGCCAGTGGTGATACAGTGAGGCGGCGACGCTTCTTCCCCAAATCTGGTTAGATTCGGCTATCCAAGTCGTCACCACCGCTGGATATGGCTTTGCCCATCTCGGCAGCCTCCGAATCTAGCATCCCTCCATCTTCCTCTACCTCACTGATGTTGGCATCCACAAGTAGCATGATATATTGGTGATAGATGAGGCGAAGTTGTAGCACTTGACTATGAGATGAGGTGGAGACACGGCAGCGGTGCTGCAGGCCAGATCTTGGCCAGGGTGGCAATGGTGGTGACCAAGCACCAACGAGCGACACGACGATGCCTAGTTGTGCTCGTCCCAAGCTGCTCTGTCAGGGTTGCCATGGGGTGAGGTGTCTCTGATCTGGTGGCCTTGGGGCATCTCCTACCTATCCCATTTTCTCTCCACCCTTCAATCTGTGGCCTGGTGCACCCCACATAGACTTGGTGACCAACAAGGTGCGCCATCGTGTTGTCTAGATCAAGGCTCCATCATGTCATCCATAGCACCATGCTGCCACCAGATCTAGGGCCCCTGACCCATCCCCAATTCCATCTCTCTCCCGACTGGTGAGGCAGACAAGGCAAAGGCGTCGTGGCCAGCAACAGGTGGCGGTGGCATTGTAGGCTAGACCTAGACCAGGATGTGTAACATCCCAAAATTTGAATATTCAAAAATATGGAATTTTTAAAACTTTTCTTGCAGTTTACTGGCATTCAAATTCTTCTGAATATTTATTTGAAATCTTTTGAGTGTTGTTACATGCAAATAAATACAATGAGAAATAATATCCAAAGTAAAAATAGTAATGGTGTTAATAAAAAATATGGGAATAATATAAAACAATGAATTGTAAATTCTATACCAATTTTTAAATTACACTCAAATCCAAACTAAAATTTAAATTTTAAACTCAAACCAAGAATCGAGCAACCGCATCTAAATAATTAAACCGAGAATTCAAAATTTTGAACGTCCTGCAAAAATGGAAATTAGTAAATCCTAATGAAAAGTTAAAGTTTAAATTAAAAGTCTAAATTCTGAAATTTTGCTTAACCCTTTCTCTTTTTCCTCAGTTTTCCTTCATTTCCTTCCTTTTCTCTATTACCTGTGGGCCCACTTCTTTTCCCTCTCTCGTCCCCCTCTCTCTTTTTCTTTCACTGCC
Organism: Dendrocalamus latiflorus; assembly: GCA_017311315.1. Lineage (NCBI taxonomy): Eukaryota > Viridiplantae > Streptophyta > Magnoliopsida > Poales > Poaceae > Dendrocalamus > Dendrocalamus latiflorus. Next base: position 11,111,327 of record CM029623.1, read on the forward strand.
AGCGGGCCCGGCTCCTTCCCCGTCTCCCTCCCTTTTTCCTTCTCCCTCCTCGCTCTATTTTCCTTCTCTCGCTCCATCCCCGTGGTAGGCATCTGCCCGTGCGTCGCCCATCGCCGTCCACGTCGCCGCTCCATCCGACAACGGCTATAGCAGCTCCGTAGTGACACCCTCTGGCTATAAGTTGTAGGTAGGCTCCTCCCCTTGCTCCCATGCCACTCCCCTTCCTCCCCTGTCTCTTCTCCCGCCTAGCGCCCGTGAGCCCGCCGCTGTTGCCTCCTCGCCATTCTTGCATTCTGGTGCATCCCCCTCCAATTCAAGCACACCACCTTGTGTTCCCAAGCATCTAGTCCCTCCCCACTGGCCAAATTGAAAAACATCGCACTGAGATTGCCGGAATGCCCCTCTTCCTCTCCGCCGGCCGAATGAGCCTCCACCACTGCCATTTCTCCCTTGGAGCACCACCGCCCGATTTCTTGCCTTTGGAGCACCTACTCGGCACCCTCGAGCTCCCCCAACTGTCGCCTGGACCTCCCCTCGCTTGAGCTCCTCCCTCCACGTGAACCTCCCGGCGCTGCCCACGGCTTCCGTCACCGGCTCGCCTCGGTGCCTCGCTGGCCAAGCCGTCACCACAAGTGAGTTTCCCCAGACCCCCTTATGCTCATGCCCATCCTATTTTACTCCCCCGTCCTCTCTGATGCTGTCGCCCCATTACCACCTTGCCACAGGCTGCTTCGGGCTGCCGCCCGCCCACCTTGCCGTCGCTCCGGACAACGCACCACCACCCTTAGTTTCCTCCTCTTCGGAGCAACCCGTTTTGCCGGTCACTGACGCCTCCCCGGCCACCGCCTGCCACGGCGAGCTTGGCGCCGAGTGCTGGCCGCCTCCTCTGTTTTGGGCTCCCGCCCACCCCTTACCTCTTCTTGTTTGCTACATCTGTTTTGTCAGCCTAGGTCTTCTGCCCAGTTGGCTAGCCGATGCGAGTCTCATGCGCGAATGCTCAGGTCTCCGGTTCGAATCCACCAGCCGCACCTTTTTCTTATACCTTTTGTTTTATTTTCTTTAATCCATTTTGAATAAGAAAAGGTAAGAAAAATTAGGAAATAATCCAGGGAAGCTAATAAATTTAACTAGGATGTAAATGAGATTATTTAAGATTTAAATTTGGATTAGTTCATATATGAATAATTAATATGGTTTGAATAATTATCTAAAAGACTAATTATTAATTGAAGGCATTAATAAAGAAAAATAACTTTGGTTAAATGTCCAAATTTAATAAAGATTACCCTTAATAATAATTAAAATATATGCCCTAACATTTAACATGCTGCCATTAAATAAATCTCAGTGATAGATTTAATTAAATAGCGATATTGAAATATGACCCTGTATAACAAGCTCTGCCCAGATAAATAAATTTAAATTAAAAATAAAGCTAAGCCTAATAATAACTGAAGTGTAGACAAAATGGTAATGGTGCCATTAATTAAATCTTAATGTTAGATTTAGTAAATAATAATGTTGAGCATGATTGTATATAGCAAGCTAGGACCCGAACAAATGGATCCTAATTCAAATTAAATTATGCCTAGTAATAACTAAGGGTATATAAAATATCGTACCACAAAATACTATAAACCCAGACTCTAAGACTAATTCGGTAAGCTAAAAATTGTATACATCGCATATAACATATGCCCTGAATATGAGCGCTCGACAAAATAATACCCAGCTAAACTTGTATACCGATTCATAAGTCGTCTAACCTAACTCATGGAACTTCCTTGATAAATATAAAAATAATAAAAGAAGTTATTCATAAAAAGATCGTGTCATCATATTCTACCACCGGCTATGCCTAGCCACCCTCAAATCTGAAGCGACATATTCCTATGAATATTCCTATATCCTAAACCCTCCTTGACATCCGTTTCGGCATAATCCTTTCCTTCATTCTTCCCCTCGCTCCAACCCCTTTAACCCTGCCAAAACTTCGCGCCCAATCACCATGACTCAAATCACCCATTAGCTCATAATAAAGCTAAATTAGGTTTATTTGGGTTTATGTGGATCTTTTGAGTTATTTGCCTTTATTTTGTATTCAGTTGTTTAGTGCATAATTTGAAATGGGAGTCCTGAAGAATCCAGGGATCAAGCGAGATCAAGAGCTAGGTGAAGAGGAAGACCAGAAGCTCAAGCCCATTGAATGTGACAGCTTTGAGTGAGCTCAAGACCGTGGTAAACCGCGCAAGGCGAGTCAATACTTTGATCATGTTGAACCTACATTTATACAAATTTATTTCTGTTTTAAATTATCAAATTGCACGATGTTATTTTATGTGTCAATTTATGTTCAATTTCAAGTTGCTATTTATACACCCATTACTGCACTTGTTAATATTACTCTCATTTGAAACCCTTGAATATCTGAGCCTTGTCATCTTAGCGAAACTATAATGTTAGAACTTTCAAAAATAAGTCTACAGCTATTCACCATGCTTAGTATTGCTTAGATATTCGGGGGCACCAAAAATGCCCCAAAACATTACCTTCTAATCATGAGAAACTGATTTGGGAAGTCATTAGTGAAAATGGTTGGTATGTTGTAACATGGATATTTTATCCTCTCAAAAACCCCAAGTTGCTTAATTATCTGGGCGGATGGTTCGGGGGTGTGGTGCCGTGAAAGCACAAGGAAGAATAGTGGTAGAACCGCCCAGATAACCCTAAAGACCAAATCTTGTTATGACCTCCCAGTGAACAACAGTACAACCACAAGCTGGCAAATTGCAGGCAGGGCTGACTAATTTGCATCAACTCAGTATGGGTTGAGCCGATGTGACCACGAGCGGGTAGAGGATGGCCACATCCTCCGACGTGACAGCGCAGAAGGGACTCCTGCAAGGGTGGTCATACCCCAAAGGGAGTGAAACCTTAGCGGATGTGACTCTGTTGGGAAAAATGCATTGTAACAGCCTTGTGATGATCTACTCAACCACGTGACTAAGGAATCGTGTGGAGCAACGAGTAGATTGTCTCTTGTGGGTAAAGTGTACAAACTCTGCAGAGTGAAATCTATTCAAATAGTCGTGCCCACAATCAAGGGCGGACATGGGAACTTAACCAGATATAGTTCTATTTCAAAAACTTTGGAGGTGGAATCGGAAAAGTGGAGGGTAGAGAAAGGCCTTGATTTGTGTTACCTTGGGTGTTGTCCCAGTGATAAGGTAAATGGTTATAACGCTGGAAGGTTAGCATATGGTGCAGAAACCATGTAACAGTGGATGGAATTTGGATCGCTATTTTTATTGCATTCCTTGATATCTTCATAAAATTATGTTTTAGTTAACAACTGCTAGATCACAGAAAATTTCTATGTATCATATTCCTCGATATCTTGATGAAATGATTGCCTCCACTTCTTCCACTTCGCTCTTCTGATCATGGTTGATAACGACCGCTTGAACAGATCAATGACTTGATCAAAAATGAGCCGAAGGCAACACCGTGATGCACTCAAACGAGACCTGTTAGCCAGTCACCAATGACGCAAGAAAAACGAAGCTCAAAAAAACATGCTGCCAATCAACTTCTTCTGAAATAGATCTGATCTATTATTTCTGCAACAAGTTTTTGGCTACAAAGTGCCCTCACGGCACACCTAAAAACTTCCTAATCGAAAGCCCTAAAAACTAGTTCACGTTAGCCCTTAGCCTCTCCCTGCTTTTATAGGCTAATGTTCCAATCCATGTTCGATTCAAACACAAACACAACACCTAATCTCTTCCTCAAATCAAGGGACCTGAAACCCTTCCTAACACAGGTTTTATTCAAACTTTACCTCTTCCAACGTATAGACTCTATCTGTAACACTCTAAACTCAACACACGACAAAGCCTCTAGGATATCCCTTCCCGTAGCTCTGTCTCGCTTTACATCCTCAATCTCCACGTGCTCCAGTGTCAGCGCAACCACCTCGTGCGACATCCTTAATCGTCTGGACCTTAGATCTCCCTATCCTAGTCTTAGTCATCCTTATCACCAACCGTGATCGTCTCCATGCTCTCTTGCACATGCAAAGATCAAAGAACTGTTTTTCTCGGCACAAGCGCTTCCCAGCTTGACCGTCATTAGCACAACCACTTTCAACACCCTTGTCAATCTAGAAACAAGAGCAAATACATCCACGACCATCAACCTGGTTATATACGACCAATCGCCTCATCACAAACTAGAAAACCATCTCAGACTACCGATTACGACTGCCAAAAATCATCGCTATTTGAAAATCACTCTTACGACCACTCAACACAACCACCGAGCACAATAAGTACTCGTAACCGATAACCGATCGTAAACCTTATGACTATCGCTCACCAACCATCGAGTACCTAGTCGCTCTGACTACCGAGTACCGATACAGTTCCATCAAGCACCATCCAAACACCCCGCTGGCCTAACATGAGTACTCAACATACTAAAAAAATCGTAAAGAGTGAAGCACTCGATTCGACAACAAAGTCTACGAGTACCAATCGAGAAGCCTATAGCGACCAATCATAAAGCCTTCGATTACCGAAGACAACGATAGTAGATTGCTTGGTCTATGACTATTGACAAGACTGCGAAAGATACGACTATAAGAGCAGTTAGCAAAATCTACAACCATCGACTACAAGCCACTGACTATCGACTAGAAATACCTACGACTATCATGTATGACCAGTAATGCCCACGACTAACAAAAACACTAAAGCTACGACCATGTAAAAGTATTGTAGCTATGATTACCTCATGGTCATAATCGTGTTCGAAGTCATGCATGGTTGAAGTCAAATTGCTATGGTCGAAGGCGTATTGTCGTGGTCGTAAAGCTGTGTGTGGTCATAAAGCCATACATGGTTGTAAATGTCAACCGTGGTTGTAAATGTCAACCGTGGTTGTAAAGCCATGCGTTGTCGTAAATGACACAATGGTCGTAAACACCTCATGGACGAAGTTTGCCATGGTCGTAACTGGGCGCGATTGAAGCTGGTCATAGTCGAAATGCATTAAAACCAGGCCGTGGTTGAAAAGGCCAACTGAAACACTTGATGGATACATTGATAACACCTTGAAAAAAATACTCAAACGGAAGAATTTGTGAAAGAATTTGTGATATGAAGTAATGAGTATTCAAGCCAACCGACCAACCACACAACCCTTCTAGAGCAAAACAAATCTCCCCCTTCTACTTTTCTGCCTCTTTGGCAATGAAATCATCAAGGGCTCATAAGTGAAAATAATTCTTAAAAGGGATACTAGAGAAGTAAAAATCCAGAAGCTTTGTAGATTATGCAAGGCAATATGCATTGAATTAGTAGTTTAACCAAGCCATCTATATGAGTAGAGCTACCTAGATCATATAAAGTCATATGTCATATAGCAAGATCGAAACAATCTTCTATCTTAATGAAGCAACTTATATTAATGATAGGCACTGCACTAGATACCAAACCAATTGTAAAAACTACAATGAGATAGCACATCGAAAAATCAAAGCCTAAAAATGAGGCAGACTTTAAATTTGGGTGAGGCATCCATCTCATGTAGCAACCTATTAATTTTCACTTGAGTCTTAGGCATGTGGCATGCTTGTAACATACTTGTTTTCTTGATATCATGCTTCAAAGTTTTTTGTTTTAAATGGTGGCATGCTTAAAGTATACTTCTTTTCACTAGCACAGTTCTTATGCCCTTTTTTATTTGGCCATGGCATGCTTGAAGTGTACACCTTTTCATTTATGCACATTCCTTTGTATAACATGCCGACTTGAGTGATTATGAAAAGATTACGACATGAACCACACCAACCTCATAGCCAAGATTTAAAATAAGACTCAAAGTCATGCTAATCTTTTTAGATGAATATCTCAAAGTACTATCTATAATCAATCTAGTCAAGATGATTTGCCATGTCATTCTTTAGATCAATTGTAGCAGGTTAAATAACATCAGTCTTGACCTCAGTTGGACAACACCTGAGTAAATATGATAAAGAAAGCTCTATGACTCATTTGTTTTTAATGGCTTGGACTTGATGAATTATTGAACATGTATAATAAACAAAGCTTCCAATTTTTAACTACCAAACTCCCCCCTCAAAATAATCCCATAGGATGCATTACACCTAAGTCACTCTGCAATTGAGCAAAATGGGAAGAGTCAAGCGGTTTGGTAAAAATATCAGCAACATGAGAATTAGACTCAATAAAGTGTAGAACAACATCATCCTTTTCCATATGGTCTCTTAGAAAGTGAAATCGTATATCAATATGTTTAGTTTTAGAATGTTGCACTGGGTTTTTAGCAATATTAATAACACTAGTGTTATCACAATAAATGGAACACTACTCAATTCTAACCCATAATCCCTGAGTGCAGTAAAAATCTATAAACTTTGAGAACAACTAGCAACAAAAGCTACATACTCAGCTTCAGCAGTAGATTGTGCAATAGATGATTGTTTTATACAAGACCAAGAAACTAATGATGTGCCTAAAAAGTACTCTTTCTATCAATCCTACACCCCGCAAAATCACTATCTGAATATGCACGCAGGGTAAGACATGATGAAGAAGAATCCAAGAGTCCAAATTCTAAAGTCGATTGGAGGTACCTAAGAATTCCTTTCACAGCCTGACGATGGGATGCACGTGGTGAAGCTTGGAATCGAGCGCACAAACACACAACAAATTATATATCTGGCCTCGAAGTAGTAAGGTAAAGTAGGGATCCAATCATGCTTCTGAATTCTTTCTGGTCCATTGCCTCACCTTCTTCATCTGGATCAAAAACAGTTGTAGTTCCCATTGGTGTAGAACTAGGTTTACATGTTCCCATGTCAAAACATCTAAGCAGATCATTTTTGTACTTGGTTTGATGAATAAATGTGCCTTGCTTAGTCTGTTTTACTTGTAAACCTAAGAAGTAAGTTAACTCCCCATCGTACTTATCTCAAACTCCCTACTCATAGTATCTGAAAACATGGAAACCAAAGCATGAGAGAAGCCACTAAAGATGATATCATCCACATAAATCTGAATAAGTAATAGATCATTGCCATGCCTAAGCTTGAAAAGAGTTTTGTCTACCTTGCCCATTTGAAAATTATTTGTTAGACCATGTGGAGGTCACCCCATGGTTGTGATGAGTAATTGACCGTTGTTTTAGGGTTTGTGTAAAGGCTGAATTCGGTTTTTGAGGTCTGTGCAGAAGTTTGCTGGACTTATGACCTCTGTGCTTGTCTTTGTGAACAGCAACTCGTGTTATGACTTGGCGGTCGTAGGTGCCATTGCGACTAGATGATCGTAGGCACTGTTACGACTTGGTGGTCATAGGCGCTATTACGACTTGGTGGTCGTAGGTGCTGTTACAACTTGGTGGTCGTTCGGCAGTTGGTTTTATGACTTTTTAGTCCACAGTCGACTTTACGACTTTGTGGTTGGTAGTCGATTTTATGACTTTGTGGTCGGCAGTCGATTTTACGATTTTGTGGTCGGTAGCCGGTTTTACGACTTTGTTGTCGGTAGTCGGTTCTACAACTTGGTGGTCAGCAGGAGTCTTTACAACTTGGTGGTCGGTAGGAGTCCTTACGACTTGATAGTCATAGCTCTGCCTGGCCGTGGTCGATAATCATAGCTCTGTTAGGTCGTGGTCGATAGTCGTAGCTCTATCTGACCGTGGTCGATAGTCATAGCTCTATCTAGCCTTGGTCGATTGTCGTAGAGCTGTCTAGTTGTAGTCGATAGTCATAGCACTGCATGGTCGTAGTCGTAAATTGTAGCTTCTGCTGAATGGGTTCAGTGGTCGTAGCTATGCCTAGACGTGGTCGTAGCGCTCTGCCTGTGTGATCGTAAGTCATAGCGACCAGGTCTGGTAAAGTCATAGCCGTTGTGAGCAATGGTCGTAGCATCTGCTACGTGGTTGTAGCACCTGTTTCATGGTCGTATCCATATTTGTTATGGTCGTAACTACTTGCTGAGTGGTCATAGACTGCTGGAAGGATGTCGTGGGCTATGAGTACCTCATGTCTTGTGCTTCAGAGTACTCGTAAGTTGTTTTAAACCAGTGCTTGTTGAGATTGTTCACTTGGATACATTCTGATTATGCTAATGGATGATTTCTGTGTATTGTGCGGTGCTATATGATGGTTTGCTTGTTTGTGTTGGTTGCAGAACTTTGGAGCTGGGTCATGGTGAGGCGTAGGAGGGCCAGGACTAGGCACAGGGAGGTGTTGCGGTCCAGAATGGTTAGGGAGACACCGAAGGTGGTCGAGGTTGGTGAGGTGGTTGCAAGCCGGGATGAAGAGGAACAGGAGCAAGAGCTATCGGAGGTGGACATGACGGGCAACGGTGAGGTGGACCGGGACTAGGCTCAGGGAGAAGTTGAGTCCAGACGGTCAAGGATGCTGGGTGCCGTCATATGCGAGGAGAAACATGTGGTGCGCCAAGTGATTTGGGTCGTTTGCAAGTGAGAACGGTTCGGTGGGATCCGAACGCGTGGAGAGGCTTGATGACAAGTCATTAAGGCCACATGTAAGCTGCTTTGAGAAGTGTGTGTGTGTGTGTGTGTAAAACCCGGTGTTAGGTGGGGTTAACGGGTTATCCCTGGTTTGGACTAATGGTTGGATCCATTAGATCTAGGGTTCGGTTGTGAGCCTATAAAAAGGGGAGTGGAGGCAAGAGTTAGTTGAGGCTTGAGGCAGATCGTGAGTAGGTCTGGTGGTAGGTAGCTCTTCCTCCCTCCATGGTTGTTAGGTTAGAGAGTGTGTGGCGGCTCAAGGGTTAGTGCTTGGTCCTCCCAAGGGGAGTGGCTATGAAACCAATCATCAGAGCAATACATCTATTTTTTATCTTCTTTTTGTATATTGTTATTTGTTTGGTATTGTGTTGGCTTAGTCTTGTTCATCTGTGTTCTTGGTTTTCTCTGTTCTTTGATCATGTCTTTCCTTTCTTGATATGAGAGAAAGGTTTTCCATGTGTTGTTGATGAGCTAACTTGCTATGTGTTGGGAAATCATACTCAAAGCCATCTTGGCCGTTCTATTCCCATGAGTAAGGTCTAATTGACTTTTCACTCTCTCAGTTTTGGATTTGAGCGGTTTTGGTGAAATCTTAGAAAGCTCTTGATTTGGTTGCTAAGTTTTTCAATTAAAGATTAGAGCAACCTCTTGAGACCGTAATCTTGTTGTTTACAAAGTTTTATGGCCAGTTGATCTTTGAATCTAAAGTTCTATGGAGTTTGGTTCTGGCGATCGTACGCTCTTTGTTTTCCTCTGTTCTTCCGTGAAAGCTATGACCACTGCCAGTTCTACGACCACGGTCAAGTTTCCGACCGCATCACTTTACTATTCGACCACGTTCAAGCTTTCAGTCGCTGCAAGATCTTTGGGTTTCTTTCAAATCTGAAACAGTCGTGATGGTTACCGTCTGAAGTCACGATCGCCTTTACGATCACGTTGGTTTCAACCTTGGTCGAGTCTCAGATAGTATCGCTCTGTCTTTGATCACATCTGGTCTTTCAATTGCTTCATGTGCTTTCAACCACATCGGTTGTTCGATCACCTATTGGCTTACAACCACGTAGGTTTTATGACCACATTGATCTTTTGGGTTGCAGTCTGGTTTTGACCACGTTGGTTGTTCGACCATCTCATTGGCTTACGACCACGTTGGTACGACCATGTGTCAAGTGGTTACGACAACACTAATTGTTTGACCACTAGATCACGTTGTCTATGACCATGTTAGGTCTTGGCTGCACTCATTTTCGATCGCGTTGGTCTTGATCTCGATGGTTATTGCTACAGTGATTTATGTTCGGTAGTTGATTTCCGACCACGTTGAATTTTCGACTGGGCTGATTTCCAATGAGTGGTCAGTTTTTGACTATGGTAATGTTCATTTGGTAGTCGATTTCTGACCATGTTGTACTATCGTCTGGTAATTGGATTCACTACCACTCTATCAGCTCATGACCAAGTGGTTGAGACTTACAACCACGTAGTATGTTTTTGACCACTTTGCTGGTCTCTGACCATGGTCTGTCCTCTGCTATGTTTTCTCTGTTGTGCTGGTCTTTCGAGTGAGCTTTCAACTCTAGTCTTCATAGCTCAGTAGCTATCGGAGCAAAAGGGTTAAGTGAATACTTGGGGAGAATTTGAGGGCACCATTCACCCCCCTCTGTTGCCTATCCGGTCCTACAATATTCTTTAACAAGTATGACTTGATCCTTTCATACCATGCTTTAGGAGCTTGTTTCCAACCATACAATGCTTTAGACAATTTGTAGACATGATTAGGAAATTTAGGGTTTTCAAAACCAGGTGATTGCTTAACATAAACTTCCTCCTCAATAAAGCCATTAAGAAAGGCACTCTTAATATCAATTTGATATAATCTAAAACTTTAGATGCAGTAAATGGTAAGAGTATCCTAATAGCTTCTAATCTGGCAATAGGAGCAAAAGTTTCACCAAAATCAAGACCTTTCACCTGAGTAAACCCCTGAGCAACTAGTCTAGCCTTATTTCTAACCACAACACCATCCTCACTTTGTTTCTTTTTAAAAACCCATTTAGTTCCAATCACATTCTATCCATGAGGAGGTTCAACTAAGGTCCAGACTTTGTTATGCTCAAAATTTTCTAATTCTTCATGCATGGCATTAATCCATGACTCATCAGATAAACCGTGACTTACATCATTGGGCTCAAAAGAGGCAACAAAAGCAAAATGAGCATGTGAGTCAAGAGAAGTAAACCTGGAATGTGTTACCCTCTCTTGAATGTCACCAATCATCAATTCTAGGGGATGGTGCCATTGAATGTGCAGAGGAGCTTGCAGATCGGTTGTTGACGTGATCGTTGAGGTAGTTGTAACAGCAGTCATCGTAGGTGCACTCGTAGCATCCGTAGTCATTGAGGTGGTCATAGCATCTGTATTAGTCGAAGCGGTCATAGCCTCTGTAGTCGTAAGAGTGGATGTTGCACCTGTAGTCGTAGTAGAAGCACTTGGGAGCTCCTGATAGTCGTCGTCAGAGTCATAGAAAATGTCATCAAGTGCGTTAGGAGCATGTTTACCTGTATTGTCAGGTTTAGTGCCAGGACTAGCCTCATCAAAAGTGACTTCGTAGGTCTCAATAATTTTGTTAGATTCTAAGTTGAGTACACGATAACCCTGAGTGTGATCAGCATACCCCAGAAAGATGCCATCTGAGCATCTAGTTTCAAATTTGTCAAGATTGCCATGTTTAAGAATAAAGCAAAGACAACCAAGCACCCTTAGATGAGAAACACTAAGCTTGTAGGACATCTTATGCAGTTTGGCTCGTAAGAATACCCTATTCGAAATATAACAAGTAGCCAAAATGACTTCAGCCCAATACATTTTAGGAGTAGAGTGTTCATTTAGCATTGTTCTAGCCATCTCAACCAGAATTCTATTCTTGCATTCGACAACACCGTTCTGTTGCGGTACCCGAGCTGATGAGAATTGATGGTCTAAACCCTTTTTGGCACAAAAGGTAGCAAATGATGAGTTCTTGAATTCAGTTCCATTGTCGCTTCTAATTGCTCTAAATGCTCCTAGAAATTCATTAAATAGACTAAGAGCTAGCTCTCGAAAGTGACCGAATGCTTCATTCTTAGAGGCCAAAATGTACACCCAGGAGTATCTAGAGTAATCATCAATAATAATAAGAACATACCATTTGCCTCCCATAGACTGCACCCTAGAGGGACCTACAGTGTCCATGTGCAAAAGTTGTCTTGGGGAATTAGTCAAAACATGTATGAGAGGGGGATGCGAGAAAGCAACCATCTTACCATGACGGCATGGTGAACAAACTAGATCCATCAACTTCTATTTTAAGACTAGGAATTCCTCTAACCAGATTCAATTTACTGAACTGTGCTACATGATCAAAACAATGTGACCTAATCTATAGTGCCAGAAGAACAAATCCTTAGAGGCTGAAGAAATAAGACACCTTAGATCAAAGGATGCTGAGTACGAAAAATTACCCTTGAACAACCGACCAACTCGACTAATTTTGCAAACTAGATCACTAGAAGAGTCTAAGGTACAGCAAGAATGCTTTTTAAAATTCACTTCAAGGTTATCATCTAGCAACTGAGAAACTGAAAGCAGATTGTAGCTCGACTTACTGAAAAGAGCGACACTCTTTAGGATGAACTTGTCGCTAACGCGTATGAAGCCTTTAGCAAGAACTCGTCCTTGTGAATTGTCTCCAAAAGTGATCATCTCATCCCGGAGGCACAAGTGAGGGAGCAAAACCAACGTGAATCTTCGATGATGTGGCGAGTGCAGCCAGAGTGAATGAACCAAATGTTCTCCTTCCCCTTACAATGAGCCTACGGATCACAGAAAATCGTCGGTTATCTTAGTACTAGGGTTAGTCAATAAAGTTTTAGGTATACAGTACTAAGATACTCGATGAACAGAAGCAAAAGTATGTGTTGATAAAGATTTTAGTGAAGCATTAGCATTTGTCCTGCTTCGACCAGTCAGTCATTGAAAAGCAGACTCACCCACAAAGCAATCCGACCTTCTCAGAGGAAGTGATCTAACATCCAACCGGTCGAAACGTATGGATGTCAATGGTCGAAAACAACCTGCCTGACTACGTTGCATGGGTCTGGCCCCTAACTGGTCTGAGTGAGCAGAGAACACTGGTCGATGGTCTGTTGTAAAGCTAGTTCTACCACACGTACCCCTTTGTTGAAAATCTTGTTCAGTCACACTGGTCCAACCACGAGAGCAACCTGGTCAAGCACCTGATCGAACAACACTAGTTCAACCATGGCATGCTTCTGGTCAAAAACATTTTGCTATCCTGTCTTTGTTTTCTTTCTTTGATTTTCGAAAACATAATTGGTCCAGATGACCATTTTTTCGACAATACGTACATTGATACTTGACTCAGTGGGTGGTGGTATCGTCGACTTAACAACACTCGAATTGGTGAGGTTTCCTTTTTCAAGGCCAGTAGCTCTAAAAGTAATTTATTTTGGTTCTGATTCTACTTCAAATTTGCCAGGTTCGAGTACGCCCACCTTCCCTCCCACATTTTTCCCATTTTTTTGGGTTCGACATAAAAAAAAGACACTAATAGATATGGATGGATGTAACATACATGAGATAAAAAGTGGGATTTGGGATCCATACCTTCGGGGGAAGAGAACTCACGAACACTAATTAACAGGTATGGATCGATCTATCACACATGAGGTAAAGAAGTGAGATTTGGGATCCATACCTTCGGAAGGAGAGGCGATAGGGAGGAAAGGTGGCGTTGGGACGAGAGGCGTTGAGAAGGAGAGGCGGCGCCAGGAGGAGAGGTGATGGGGCCACCACGCCAGGTGAGAAGGGAGAGGACAGAGGTGTCGGGTTCTCCGGTAATGGCTGTAGTGGGAGGGGGCAAGGAGACGGAGGGGTGCGCGAGTAAGGAGTAAGAGCGCAAAACCTAGTAGGGGCCACACTTATAGAAGAACTATCACAGACGATTCTATTAAATAACCGTTTGTGATATAATATCACAGAAGGCTCCATAATGGCACCGTCTGTGATGTGTAGCATATCATAGACAGTCTGTGATGTTGTACCTTATCACAGATAGTTCTATTATGGAACCGTCTATGATGTTGTACCTTATTACATATGGTTCTATTATCGAACTGTTTATGATACATATATGACAGACGATTTGTGCCACTAAAACACGTGTGATAGTTCCTTCTGTATATGACATATAAGTTTTTTTTGGCTAGCATTAGGAACTGCTAACCATGTCCTCTGAAAACAAACAAGTAAGCAGCTACAATCACAGATGTAATTTTTTCTAAATTACTAAATCAATTACGTTGAAAAAATTCTTTAATTACACACCGAGTTTCTTAATTACATTGGAATAATTTCCAAATAAGTGTTCACCATGTGGGATCATCCCACTTGGCTATTTTCCTTTTAAATAAAGCCCTTCACAATAATCAACACACATATAGCTTGTTTCGTCCCTTGGTTCTTCCTCGAGACTGATGCCATGTCCGAATGGAGGCAACTCATCAAATTGATTGTACTTTTTCTCATCCACGACATTCTCAACTCTGTCAATCCTTCTTTTTGATGAAGAACTAAGTGGTGCTTCTTATTTGCTGGGTCGGTTACATAAAATATTTGAACAACTTGCCTCGCAATTATGAATGGTTCATCTTTGTATCCTACATGTTCAAGGTCCACAGTAGTGATGTCGTACTTATTGACCTTTACACTCTGTAGGAGTTGGAACCAATGGCATCAAAAGAGAAGGATCTTGAAAATTATGTAGTCGAGCTCCCAAATCCCCTCTACAAGCCTATAGTTGGAACTTAGGGTAGTAGTACTGAACTACTCGTGAAATGCATCTATGCAGACACCTGAGTTCTGAAGTGTGCTTTTTCTATCCTGATCTGTTATATAAAATATGTACCCATTAATGTTGTATCCTTGCCATGTCATAATTGTAAATTTTGGCCCTTTTGCCAACCATTGCAGCATTTCACTTGATGACCTCCCAGTGAATCGCACCCTTAACCATTTGTTAAACTGATGGTTGTACTGTCTCATGATCGAAACCTTCGATCGGCCTGGATTCTCTTGGCATAGCATGTCCTTGTGCTCTTCAATATATGGGGTCACTTTAGTTATGTGTTGCAAGACTGTGAAATGGGCTTGAGTGTACGTATCCAGAGCGGGGATTATTGCTTTCCTTGTGATGGTCATGATACCCTCTAGCCTCCCCTGATGATGAGATAAAGGTACACCTATCAGTTCGACCTGAGCCATGTAATCGACACAAAACTCAATGACCTCTTTGGTTACATAACCTTCGATGATGTTGTCTTCCAACCGAGATCAATTGTGTATATAGGACTTGAGAATTCCCATGTACATCTCAAACGGGTACATATGACGTAGAAACATGGGGCCACTTATCTTTATCTCTTTCACAGGGTGAACAATGAGATGGACCATGATATTAAAAAATGACATAGGGAAATATATCTCAAGATAACAAAGAGTCTTCACCACCTCAGTCTGTAGAGCATCTAGTCCATCAGGATCGATGACCTTCTGAGCAATTGTGTTAAAGAAATAACATAGCCTCATGATTGTCACTCGAATGTTGTTCGCCAAAATACTTCTAATTGAAACACAAAGTAATTGTGTCATTAGCATATGACAGTCATGAGACTTCATGCCAATTAATTTCAAATCTTTCATGGAAACAAGTTTCTTCATGCTAGTGGAGTGACTAGACATAACTTTTACACCATGCAGGTACTGACACAGTTCAGTTCTCTCAGACATAGACAGAGTGTAGCAACCTAGGGGAAGGTACATTCGGCCTTTATCGGTCTCTTTTAGTGCTAACTCAGTCTTGATGTTCATGGTGACCAAGTTATGCTGTGCGTTGACACCATCCTTTGTTTTGTTACGAATGTTTAGTAAGAGATCAATCAAGTTATCACATACATTCTTCTCTACGTGCATGACATCGATGCAGTTATGAACTTCTAAGTGCTCCCAATAAGGCAAGTCCACATGTTCTTCTCACGGGTCCTCAACTTACGTCCCTTTCCAACACAACATTGATATCCTTGACCATATCGTAGACCTCTTTCTCAGTAAAAGGCCTTGGTGTTGAGTCATCCCCTTTTTTCCGTCATGTTATTTATTCATCTTGCAGTATAGGTGATTCCTTGGAAGGAACCTACGGTAATGCATTTATATAGTTTTGCACGTGTTGTTCAACTACACACTCTCGGTATAATCTAAGTAGTGCAGACTAACTTTGGCTCCTTTCGTACTCAACCC
Source organism: Dendrocalamus latiflorus (assembly GCA_017311315.1). Lineage (NCBI taxonomy): Eukaryota > Viridiplantae > Streptophyta > Magnoliopsida > Poales > Poaceae > Dendrocalamus > Dendrocalamus latiflorus. The sequence goes on from CM029623.1 coordinate 11,127,242, forward strand.
TGATAGGTTACCAAGAGTAGGAGAATTATTGATGGTGCAGAACAACATGGCGTGCAGAGTGAAGTTCTCTCGTTTGTTTGTATCCAATATCTATACCCCTTCGTTCCACACTATTATAAGATCTTCCACCAATGGTGCTATTTACACATCAATATCGTTCTCAATTTGCTTTAGCACTTGGATAAGTAGTGACATCAAAATGCACTTCCACTTCATACACAGCCAAGGAGAAAAGTTGTACATGCATATATTCACAGGCTAGGTACTATGTCAGCTGATCATGTTACCGAAAGGATTCATTCTATTTATACTCAACCCAAACCTTATATTCCTCAGTTCCCCACCGATGTCTACATACATCCTATCGATGTTCCTCCACTGGACAAAATTAGCAACATGCCTTATCATTCTATCTTTCTTACGCTTCTCCAAGTGCCATCATAGCAATCTTGCATCCTTTTGGTTAGCAAATAAACACTTTAAATGGGGAATTACAGGTAGATACCACAACATCTTAGCAGGAGGTCCTTGCTTTACCTCGATGCCCTCGCCATCATCGAAGTCATCTTATGTTTGTATCGGGTTGCTTTGCATACCGAACAAACATGTAATTTTACATACTCTTTACGGTAGAGAATACAATCATTCGGACAAGCATGTATTCTTTCTATTTCCATTCCCAATGAACAAAGAACTTTTTTGGCTTGATAGATGGTTCTCGGCAACACATTTCCCTCTGTAAGGATGTTTGCTAGGAGACCTAACAACTCTTGTCAGACTAACCATTACTTTCCTTCAATTTCAGCAGTTCAAGAACAGATGACAACGTTGTGTATTACGGCTTGCAGGCTGGGAACAAAGGTTTCTCCAAGTCCTCCATCAAGCCCTTGAATTTACCAAACTCTCTCACTATAATTCCCTTTTTCATTGGGTAGCATTTGATCCAGATTGTCAGGATGTGACCTATCCTCATCGAAAGTATAGTCCATAACTGGCATATTGTTGTCTCGCTCAACGATGTTATAACTATCTTCTTGTATAATCTTCTCTTCACCGTGACTGGCCCAACATGTATACCCCTTTTTGAAACCCCTTCAAATCAAATGAGTTTCGATCTACGCTAAGTTGGTAAACATCTTCAGATTATTGTAATCAATGCATGGACTATATATATAATAAATAGAAAAGCTCCTGAGACTTAGCAGTTTTAACTGAAATAGATTTTCTAAAGTTGATATGAGAATGCAATATTAATCATAGAGTATGTTACATCCACCTTTTACAGTGCATGGTTACCTCCACCAAATGCTAGTTTTCACCACTGGAGTACAATTACCTCCAGAAAAAAAAATCAAAGTCAGGTTTACGTCCGCCTGACAATTTTTCATTCCATCCACAAAGGTTTTTGAAATAGATCTAACTCAAGGAAGCTCTCATGTCTGCCCTTGACCATGGGCATGGCTGTTCGAATAGTTTATACTCTGTAGAGACTGTACATCTTTACCTACAAGAGACAATCAACTCAACATGCCTACATGATTCTTTGGTCACGCAGATCGAAAGATTGTCACGAGGCCATGACAATACCTCGCTCCATTGCCAGTCCACCCTTATGGAGAACCACTAGAGGTAGCCCCCATAAGTTAGTGTGGGAAGTCATACCCTAATACCGAGTATAACTAGACGATGGCTTTTAATAGGTTGGTGAAATGGGTACACATCACCTTTACACGGTGTCCCATTCATGCCAGACCTAGGTCCGCGCATGCACAACTTCACTCCCCCACCTGTGAAATGACTCTGGGGTCTAGTAAATTATTTAGCTAAGCCTATTGTTTGACAGCTTGTGGTAGTACTGTTTTACATGAAGATCATCATAGGATTAAGTCCTTAAGTTGTTTGGGCAGTTCATACCATAAACCACAATTCTCATGCGACATCAGTAGTGTTTAGGGTTTTGAGAAGCATAAACCGAGTTGTCACAAATTATCAGTCATATACATCCCATGACTATCCCAAAACAAGTTTTCATGTTTGAAGAGTAATGAGTAGGGCAATTTAATGCCCTGGACTTGTACAAGACTAGCATGGCATGTAAGTATGACTATAGCTAGTAAAGTTACCACTTATCATCGAGGGTGACAATGAACAGGTGATTCAAGTGTCAAGGATGGCATATTTATATTATTACAATATCAAGTAGGCATGTAGCTAACTTAAGATTTGACAAACATTTGCATAATAAATTAAGCATGCAATTTGATAATTTGAAGGAACGTAATTTTGCATAAAATGTAGGATCAATATGATCAATGTGATGACTTTCCTTGCTTGGTTTACCACGGTCTTGATCTAGTTCAAAGCCATCTCAGTTAGTAGTCTTGAATCTTTAGTCTTTGTATTTACCTGAATTTTGACACCCCCCCTTGAGCTTGTCGCTTTCCGAGACTTCAGCTTCTAATTGTGTGACAAATGACCGACAAACCAAATAAAGTCCAATTATGTTCAAATGGGGTTTATTTATAATTTGTTATGATTGAGAGGAGATTTTGCGGGATAGAGATGGGATTAAAAGAATTTTGAGTGGAAGCGAAGTGATAGAGGTAAACTCGTGGGGAGGGATAAAAGAAGGATTGATGCTTAAAGGAATATTTTGTGAGAATATTCTGCTTTAGATATGGCTTAGACATAGCCTATTACAAGATACCAAGTTTTGATCTTTTAATTTTATAGCTTCTTCATTTAATTTATATTTATTAAGAAAGTTTGATAAGTCAGGCAGGACCTATAGACAGATGGGAGAGATTATCTGGGATGTTGGGTATTATGCATTGAATGTTGATAACTTAGTGATTTTGGGATACGGGTGTTCACAAGAAATGAAAATAATCTTAATTGGTTGAATTAGCTGATTAATTCGAGATGCGATATATCTGAGATTGTGATTGCCAGATAATTGAGTTATTAATTCAAAATCTTAATTAATGTACGGGGTTGGTTATTTAACCAATTTATTAGGGACAAAGCTGATCATTTGGAGGATTTGTTTAGTAATGATTAACGGTTGTGATTCATTGGGAGGGTTGGATTTAAGGTAAATATTAGGGGCTTACAATCATTTCCGAGAGCCAACTGATTGGCGATTTGATCTGAAGTAAAGATTAATGGCTCCTTATTCATGCTTAAGAATTCTTAATAATAAACAAGGAGATTTTACCAACAATTATTTTAAGCACTATTTAAAAGAGAGGTGTCATGATTTTAGAGATGAGCAAATCATGATTAATATTTTGTGTGTCAAAATCTAGTTATACCAATTATCTTTAATTGCATTGATAAATTCATATCTAGAGATGAAGAAATAATAGTTAAGCATTCAAGTCTTTAGAGTAATGTGACAGCATCAAAGTTATTTTAGAAAGCTTCAATTTCATTTCATGATAATGCGAAATTAATTGTCTCTATTGTAGTTAACTTGCCATCTTCTTTGTTGACATGAACTTAAGCAGCATTAAATGTGCATAAATCTTTTATTAAGCTTCATGGTAGGAACCTCCTTGGGATGGCCCGATCTTCACGACAGTAGGTCGAAGAACCGAGGATAACTTGCTGCGAACAGCGGGGTAACTAGCTTTATACCTGCCAAGGTTGGATGCGACCAAACGACGGGGAGAGAGACACCGAAACCTTGAGGACTTCGACTCGATCTCCGAACGACCGCAGAACCACAATCCGGGACTAACCCACACAAAAGGCCCGAAAGCCTAGAGCACGAATTAGGGGATCCCAAAGGGATCTCTTCACGAGTCCAGGAAGAACAAGGAAGAACAATGGTATGAGTAAGACACTTAGCAGCTCGGCTGCAAAACTATGGTTTATCAAATGATTCAAAGCTCCCAATTGTTTAGATACAAGGGGTATTTATACTAGGAACAACCCTCCTAGTTGAGTGTGAAAAGGAATTGGAATTTCTGAAGGTAGGCTAGGTGAAAGGTCTCCACGAGATGAATTCCCGAGGAGGTCTCGCGTGACTGTTAGCCTTCTGAGCAGTCTCCACTAATTCGATCATAACTTCTTATTGGAAAGTCCAAATGACGTGGGGTTTGTTGCATTGGAAACTAGACTTGATAAGCTTTCCATCAAGTACTCATGGACCCCCAGAGACTTCGGAAAACAAAAGTTATGGTTGCTTCTTTGTGGCTGTAGGTGCGGTCAGCCAGGTGGTCTGATCGTAGCATTGTGTTTGTTCCTCATGCCAAGTAGCTTCCTCCGCTTCATGTGTAAACCTAAGTAACATCAATGTAGAACATTTAGGTAGTATAACATCCTGAGATATGTTGAAATCAAAATCAGCTAGGAATGAATTCACCTGTTCTTGTATTTTCTTGGCACGACTTCGTGTAAGTGGACCTTGATTTGTATCCTTTATGCTTGATGGTGAATAGTTGATATGTGATGGAACATGCTGAGCTGGGATGTCCTCATCATCCTCCCCCTCTTGAAAAGGAGTCGTCCTCGACTCTTCTGTTCCAAAGAATGGAGACAGATCGGAGACATTGAAGGTTGGGCTTACACCATACGTACTTGGAAGTTCAATTTCATATGCATTGTCATTGATCTTGTGGAGCACTTTGAAGGGACCATCGGCACGTGGCTGCAGCTTGCACTTGCGTTGTTCAGGGAAACGGTCCTTGCGCAAATGCACCCAAACTAAGTCTCCAGGTTCAAATAACATCTTCTTACGCCCCTTGTTGGCACGTTTCATGTACATCTTGGTCATCTTTTCTATGTTTTCTTTTGCTCGATCATGAAGCTTCTTGACAAATTCTGCACGTTTGCTTGCATCAAAATTTACACGTTCCTGCATAGGCAAAGGCAAAAGATCGATAGGAGCAGTAGGTTTAAAACCATATACAATCTCAAATGGACAAAACTTAGTGGTCGAGTGTACTGCCCTGTTGTATGCAAACTCCACGTGAGGCAAGCTTTCCTCCCATAATTTCAAATTTTTCTTGAGAACAGCTCGCAGCAGTGTCGACAATGTTCGGTTCACAACTTCAGTTTGACCATCAGTTTGTGGATGGCATGTCGTAGAGAACAGCAATTTTGTCCCAAGTTTTCCCCATAAGGTCTTCCAAAAGTAGCTCAAAAACTTGGTGTCACGATCTGAAACAATGGTCTGTGGCACGCCATGAAGTCTTACAATTTCCCTGAAAAATAATTCAGCAATATATGAAGCATCATCGCTCTTATGACAGGGAATGAAATGAGCCATCTTGCTAAATCTATCAACCACAACAAAGATTGAATCCCTCCCCCTCTTAGTTCGAGGTAAACCAAGAACAAAATCCATTGAAATGTCTTCCCAAGGTACACTAGGAATAGGTAGAGGGGTGTACAAGCCATGAGGGTTCAAACGGGACTTAGCTTTGTGGCATGTTACGCAGCGGAGAACATGTCGCTCAACATCTCTTCTCATCTTAGGCCAAAAGAAGTGATCAGCTAGGACTTGCTCGGTTTTCTTGGCACCGAAGTGTCCCATAAGTCCACCAGCATGAGCTTCCTGCACAAGCATGAGACGAACAGAACAATCTGGAATGCAGAGTTTATTAGTCCGAAACAAAAACCCATCATGCAAATGGAATTTTTCCCAGCCTTTGCCAACACAACACTTGGAAAATGGTTCAGCAAAATATGAATCAGTAGCATACAAATCTTTGATACTTTCCAAACCAAGAATTTTAGCATCAAGTTGTGATAGTAAAGCATGACGTCGAGACAAAGCATCTGCTACAACATTATCCTTTCCCTTTTTGTACTTGACAATGTAAGGAAAAGACTCAATGAATTCACTCCATTTTGCATGTCTTCGGTTCAGTTTTAGTTGGCCTTTAAGATGTTTCAAAGATTCATGGTCTGAATGTATTACGAATTCTTTAGGCAAAAGGTAGTGTTGCCATGTTTCCAAACTCCTCACAAGAGCATATAATTCTTTATCATAAACTGAATAATTCAGAGTTGGACCACTTAGCTTTTCACTGAAATATGCAATAGGCCTTCCTTCTTGCATGAGCACACCTCCAATCCCTACACCACTTGCATCACATTCAATTTCAAATGTCTTACCAAAATCCGGAAGTGCAAGGAGTGGGGCTGTTGTCAACTTCATTTTTAACTCTGCAAATGCCTTCTCTTGTGCTTCTCCCCATTTGAAAGGCACTTCTTTCTTTGTCAAGTCATTGATTGGGGCAGCAATGGTACTAAAATCTTGTACAAACCGACGATAGAAGCCAGCAAGGCCAAGGAAACTTCGCACTTGGCTCACATTTTGTGGAGTCACCCACTCACGAACAGCTTTGATCTTTTCCTCATCCACCTCCACACCTTGACCTGAAACAACAAAGCCAAGAAAGACTACCTTGTCGGTGCAAAAAGTGCACTTGGCAAGGTTAGCATACAATTGTTCCTCACGCAGGACAGCAAGTACACATTGGATGTGTGCAACATGTTCATCAAGTGACTTGCTGTAAATCAAGATATCATCAAAGTAAACAACAACAAATTTGCCAATAAAAGCTCTAAGCACATGATTCATCAATCTCATGAAAGTACTTGGTGCATTTGTCAATCCAAACGGCATCACCAACCATTCATACAACCCAAATTTGGTTTTGAAAGCAGTTTTCCACTCATCTCCCTCTCTCATTCGGATTTGGTGATAGCCACTTCTCAAGTCAATTTTTGTGAAAATGATAGCACCACTAAGCTCATCAAGCATGTCATCCAGTCTAGGTATTGGATGTCTATGTCTTATTGTTATGTTATTGATAGCTCGGCAATCAACACACATTCTCCATGAGCCATCTTTTTTTGGAACTAAAATAACAGGGACAGCACATGGTGAAAGACTTTCCTGCACATACCCTTTTTTGATGAGTTCTTGCACTTGGCGCTGAATTTCTTTTGTTTCCTCCGGGTTGGTGCGGTATGGAGCTCTGTTAGGAAGTGAAGCACTAGGAACAAGGTCAATTTGATGCTCGATCCCTCTCTTAGGTGGTAGCCCTGGTGGTACTTCATCCGGGAATACATCCTTATATTCCTGCAACACATCATAAACAACACTTGGCAATATAGAATGTAAGTCGTTAGTGGGAAGAAAATTGTCCTTGTACAGGAGTACAAAGAACATGGCATTGGGTTCACTCAATTCTTTTAAATCCCCTTTCCTAGCCATCATGACTAATCCCTCTTTTCCCATTGGCTTGGTTCTTTGTAGCTGTGGAGTTTTATTTGGCTTTGGATTCACTCCCTCACTATGTTTGTGGGTCACTCGTAAGTGGTTCTCACTCTCTCGCTGTTTTCTTTTTACATCATCCTTCAATATCTCCTCCGGTGTCAAAGGAAGCAAAGTGATTCGCTCTCCTTTGTACATGAGAGATAACTTGTTGGTTCGACCAAAAATCTGAACATCACGATCATATAACCATGGTCTTCCTAGCAGCAGTTGGCATGCTTGCATAGGCACCACATCACACTCCACATGATCATTATACTTCCCAATAGAGAAAGGAACTGTCACAACATGGTTTACACGTAGCGTACCACAATCATTAAGCCATTGCATCTTGTATGGATTAGGATGGCGCCGCTGTTTTAACCCCATTCGCTCAACCAATTCTTGACTTGCAATATTGTTGCAGCTGCCATTATCAACAATAATTCTGCACAACTTGTCCTTGATCATGCCTCGAGTATGGAAGAGATTGTGTCGCTGTCCACTCTCTTCTTTAAAGCAGTAACACTAAGCACTCGAAGAGAAATAAAGCAATTATTATCACCTTCGTCGGGTTGGATCTCACTCCCATCATTGCCCACTGTTTCTTCTTGCATGCCATCTTCTTCTTGCTCACTTTCAGATTCCCATTCACCTTGTTCATTTACTATCATAGTCCTCCTACTTGGACATTGTGCAGCAACATGTCCACGACCATGGCACTTATGGCACACAATTTCTCGGCTACGTGCATAGGAAGCAGCAGCCGAAGCAACAGAAGGGGCTGCTGTACTTGCAGCAAAGCGTTGTTGAATGGCAGGTGAAGAAGCTGTAGAAACCGTCGTCTTTGCAGGAGCAATGGATGGAGAAGTTCTAGGTGCAGCACCTTGGGACCGACCTCCAACAACAGAGGTACCTTGCTGCTGCCTATGCCATGGAACTGAGATAGGTCGGCTTCCATAAGACCTTCCACGTCCCTCTTGCTGAAATTTTCTCTCGGTGCGCATAGCTTGATCAACAAGGTCTTGCAAATTATTATACGGAAACATCTCAACAAAACCAGAAATTTCTTCATTGAGACCATTCAAAAATCTTGCCATTTTTGATTCAGGATCCTCTCTAATTCCAGTTCGCACTAACAGCAACTCCATCTCCTTATAATAATCATCAACCGATTTGGATCCTTGCTTCAAAGTTTGCAACCTATTGCGAAGGTCACGCTGATAGCTTGATGGCACAAAACGCCTCCTCATCACTTGCTTCATCTCTTCCCATGTGTTGATATATTCACGCCCCAACACAAGCTGATTCTCCTGTATTTGATTCCACCAAGTGAGAGCATAACCAGAGAACTCAACTGAAGCAAGATTTACACGCCTCTGATCAGAGAGATTATGTACTCTAAAAATTTGATCACACTGCTCAGCCCACTCAAGATATGCATCTGCATCTTCTCGTCCAGTAAATTTTGGGATACTCAACTTGACACGAGCAATGCTGTCCGGATCATCCCTATTGTGACGACCACGGTGATGTTCCCTTTCTTCATGGCCAGCACGTCGGCGATGATCATGGCGCCGCTCAAACCGCCCATTATTTGCAAAAGGATTTTCGTTATTGTCATATCCCTCATCATGGTCATAATCATCAAATTCTTCATCATCAAAACGCACACAGCGGCCAAAAGCCCGACCGTGAGCACCTCCCCCGTGCTGCAGATTATGTGCAGCTGCGCCTCGGCCACGATGAGCACCGCCCCCTCGTCCATCACCCCGACCAAGGTCTTGCTGGCCGTGGAAGTCGTCATTAGCAGCAGCTCCCACTGAGTTCTCATCAGCGGCTTCACCATGATCAGCAGCAGGGTTAGGTTGATGTAGACCCCCACCACCAGCGACGGGAAGGCGTTCATTGAGCATCTGTCCCATGGCCTGAACCAGTTCACGTAATTGTTGCATCTCAGCTCGTGTGACTGGTTGTTCATCTCCTTCATGATTTTCCCCATGTACACTTGAGTTGGAACCTGCCATGTTAGCAAAGAGAAAGTGGAATAGATAATATTTGTGGAATCACACAACCTCACCTCTTACTTACCAAAGCTCTTGCTCGTTCTCAAGGACTGTGAGTGCGCAAAAAGTGATAGTAACCCAGCTGTGGTTAAGCGATTGAAAGGTTGACGAGTCGAGAGGTCCGGTTTTCAGATTTTTGTGGAGCTATAGGTGGCTGTTCAAGGAAGGCTGCGGTACTGTAACCAAGTGGCGTAAACCGTTCAAAAGATATGTAAACGTTGCTGTTAAGAACACCACAAACTTGAGTATGCAGAACTGAAATTTTCAGTTTTGTAATCCGCAACACAGCCCCTACTTTTCACTTCTTTTCTCTTCTCTTTTTTTTTTGACTCTTTCTTTCTTCTCTTTTTATTTTGTTTTTTTTGACACTAACAGGGGTGCGGATAACAAATAAACAAAACACTATATAAGTAAAGATGGTGACTAGCAACTTGATGAACACAACGACACAAAGGTAACAGTACCGTGAAAAGGCTATGAGATTTTTTGTGGCTTTTTCAGTGGACTATAGGAGATGAACAAAACAATAACATATGATGGTAAGACCTACCGTGACAACCTTGCTCTGATACCAAATGGTAGGAACCTCCTTGGGATGGCCCGATCTTCACGACAGTAGGTCGAAGAACCGAGGATAACTTGCTGCGAACAGCGGGGTAACTAGCTTTATACCTGCCAAGGTTGGATGCGACCAAACGACGGGGAGAGAGACACCGAAACCTTGAGGACTTCGACTCGATCTCCGAACGACCGCAGAACCACAATCCGGGACTAACCCACACAAAAGGCCCGAAAGCCTAGAGCACGAATTAGGGGATCCCAAAGGGATCTCTTCACGAGTCCAGGAAGAACAAGGAAGAACAATGGTATGAGTAAGACACTTAGCAGCTCGGCTGCAAAACTATGGTTTATCAAATGATTCAAAGCTCCCAATTGTTTAGATACAAGGGGTATTTATACTAGGAACAACCCTCCTAGTTGAGTGTGAAAAGGAATTGGAATTTCTGAAGGTAGGCTAGGTGAAAGGTCTCCACGAGATGAATTCCCGAGGAGGTCTCGCGTGACTGTTAGCCTTCTGAGCAGTCTCCACTAATTCGATCATAACTTCTTATTGGAAAGTCCAAATGACGTGGGGTTTGTTGCATTGGAAACTAGACTTGATAAGCTTTCCATCAAGTACTCATGGACCCCCAGAGCCTTCGGAAAACAAAAGTTATGGTTGCTTCTTTGTGGCTGTAGGTGCGGTCAGCCAGGTGGTCTGATCGTAGCATTGTGTTTGTTCCTCATGCCAAGTAGCTTCCTCCGCTTCATGTGTAAACCTAAGTAACATCAATGTAGAACATTTAGGTAGTATAACATCCTGAGATATGTTGAAATCAAAATCAGCTAGGAATGAATTCACCTGTTCTTGTATTTTCTTGGCACGACTTCGTGTAAGTGGACCTTGATTTGTATCCTTTATGCTTGATGGTGAATAGTTGATATGTGATGGAACATGCTGAGCTGGGATGTCCTCATCACTTCATAACTAATCTTTTAGTCATGATATTCTTTTTATTGAGATTATGATAATTATTGGTATCTTACAAAGATTGCTTTTAAATGGGAGAACAATTAATGGCATAATCTTGCTTTATTAATCTTACATGAGGATTAATTTATTAATCTTTATTGGCATAAATATAACCAAAGTTATGTTTTAATTTAATTTGCATAAACTTTTAGTTAAATTCTTATTTCCGTTAATATTTATAAATTATATTTTATAAGATTGCATGTCTGAATTTTTCTTAAACATGGGGATCATAATTTAGCTAGATGCAAAAGATACTGAGACATACAAGAAAGAACTGAGCATCATCTAGTCGGGCCTACTTGACATAAGAGGAGAGAGAAAGAGATAAAGAGAAACAGGGAGCCTGGACGGCGGCTTAGGCAGTCGGAGGAGGGATGCGAATGGGGCACCACCGGCTGGAGAGAGAGAAAAACTAAATATGGTGAGCATGAGTGAGAAAGTGCCAAGGGGAGCTCACCAGCGTAGTTGGTGGAGCCGAAGGGGAACCGAGGCCCGACGATGGAGGCCGATTGTGGTGCAGGACGGTTCCCGCGGATGCGGAGCTTGGGTGGTGGAGGACTCTGGCTGGTGGTTGGGGGAGCTCCGGTGTAGTGTGGAGAAGGTCCTGGAGCATCTAATCAGGAAGAGGAGCACCGGAGGAGAGCGGCGATGGAAATGGTGGCGTCGGTTTGTTGAACTTATATATGAATTTGTCATTTATGTTGAACTTGTATTGTGTTGGCTATCATACTTAAGTAATCTAGATCAATTTATTGCTAGTTGAAGCCTTCAAGTGATGGTGGTATGGTTCAGTGTATATTCCTTTATTTATGCATATACTGTCCGCCTATATTATCCTTTTCGATCTGAACCGTAATGTATCCATCCCGATGGTATCGTATCTGAAACACTGAATACTTCAAATTTGTATTCGTATCCAGTATTACCATATCTAATTCTGAATCCGAAAAGTATAAATTAGAATACGGTATAAATAATATCTATCTAAATCCGACACAATAGCACCTCTTGTACATACTCGTCATCTCCAAAATAGTCCCTAGAAATTGTTGCACGGACATTGACAGATACCCAAAATGCATATACTAAGTCTCCTTACTAAGGCCACATGATTGGATTGGCACGTACGTACGTACTTGCTTCGTTACCAATGGTGGAATCCAAACCAGTTTTGGCACTATTTTGTATCGTATTTACAAAAATGGCAGTATGCGGGACGTATTGATAAAAATGTCATTTTTGTCAATGACGGGCCTGGCGGCAGCGCCCGCGAGGCGACACATGGCGCTGTCGCCGATGGCAGGCGCCTGTCGCCCGGTGCCTGGATGGCAGGTGACCTGTTGCCCAGGGTGCAGGCGGCAGGTAATTAGGCCAGCTAATTAGCCAGCCTAATTACTCTCTGCCTAATTTTTTTTCTAGTTTAGTATTTATTTGAATTTTTAAATATATCAAATGAGCTCAAAAAATAACAAAAATTTATGTACAACCTTCTGACATAACATTCCTTGTAGTTTAATTTTTGGGGAATTTTATCCACGGCGAATGTTGCTCCAAAATTCATAAAATTTTGATATTTTTATAATTTTTTACATATAGCAAACGAGCTTCAAAAATTACAAAATTTTATGTGAAGCCTACTGATGTAGTAATAGTTATTGTGTAATTTTTTGGAAATTTTATACAGTCCAAATTAGCCACAATTTATTTGAATTAACTTAACATCGATTTAACCAATATTAGTACAAAGGACATTGGCTGTGTGAAGCCTGTCGCCAGCCCCCAGGCGGCAGGTAATTAGGTTGGCTAATTAGCCGGTTTAATTACCTACCTAATATTTTTCCGTTTAGTATTTCTTTGAATTTTTAAGTATACCAAATGAGCTTAAAAATTACAAAAATTTTATGTGAAGCCTCCCGATGCAGTAGTAGTTATTATGTAATTTTTTGCGGTTCTAATTAGCCACATTTGTTCGAATTAACTTAACCATTAATTTAACGATCATAACGCTTATTTTGAAGTGCCATGCGTCGGGCAATCGTGGTATATATTATTGCGGCTATCTGGTTCGCACAATTGTCACTCTCTCTGAATGTGCCCCTCTTGCGCACTCTCTCATTCGCAATAATGTCATTATTTGAGTGTCGTCCCCCCTCGCCCACTCCCTCATTTGCACATTTGTCATTCTTACGATGCCGTCCCCCTCATCCGAAGCGCTGGTAGTGATAATGGTTTCTTTCGCTTGGGCATATATATGCACCTCTAACGAGTGCGTAGCTCATTAGATCGAGAAGGCAGTGTCACGATCGTTGCTCATTAGTTCGAGAAGGCAGTGGGTAGCTCAAAATTGGTATTGCTGATTTCTTCTTTACAAAGACAGGTAATTTTTTATCGTATTCTTTCGACGTTATTCCCGTAATCATAGTCAATTAGTGTTATTTAGTTAGTCATGATTAATGTTGTTTGTATTACAAAGTAAGTATGTCGTAGTAATTATGTACATATGGTACCCATAATTTGTTAGTTCGGGGTAAGTAATGAGTTAGTGCTAAGGATGATAATAATGAATAGCTCATCTTTTTTCGGATAAGTAATCAAATTATTGGTAAGTAGTGAAGTATTCACGCACGTATGTAATCACTAACTTGTAGTATGCTGCTGTCATTATGAATATTCGCAGTAATATTTCGTCTGTCCCATTTGTTGCAAAGTACTATCAAAACTAATAGTGCGTACCTAAATATTTGGAGAAGACAGTGCGTAAGTCATTGAGAATACAACGGTGCTGATTAGTTCCCCCTGAAAGACAGGTAATTTTGTAGCATGCTTTCGACGTTATTCCCATAGTTATATTTACTGTTATTTAGTTTGTCATAATTAATGTAAATTGTATTATGAAGTAATTATTAATGTTCACACTAATATTTCATCTGTCGTATGTACCGTTAGGTATGGCTCTACCGGAGCTTCTCGAACACATGTACGATGAGAAACACCATTACCACACATGGATGATGGGTGACGCGGCTGACCCTTCGCTGTTCAAGCTGCGGGTGGGGGGATCTGTGGCCGCTGGACGTACGACGTCCAGACATACGACAAGTACGTGGCGTGGTACGTACCGCGATCATGCAACAGATTGACCATTCCTCCACCAGATCGCTCCAAGCACATCACGCACGAGGAACGTCTGGACCACTCCATCGATCCCCACAGCGCTTCACGGCGGCATGACAGCATAAGACAGTTCAAATATCTTATCGTTCCATTCAATAAATTTGTACTGCTCGTTACTAAACCTATTTCATATGTCACTTCAGTTGGAGCGGGCACAGCGCATCGGAGGCCGCCTTGGAGCGGGCACAGCGCATCGGAGGCCGCCATTAGTAGTTCAGAGATGCTACCGGCCCTATAGAAGACTATGAAGTTCATCCTAAAGCAGGCCAAAGAAATAGTGCACAATCTTACCTGCGACTGTTCCTTGGATCACAGTGCGGACATGAGCCACCCAGTAGGGGCACCATGCTCACCCACCAGGTTATCGCGACCTAGCAAGTCCGGCCGGCCATCGCAATCTACTGAGTTTGCATAGCGTTGTAGCACTAGCCGCCGATTATCCGTGTGTTGTACCGACGAGGAGGTAACTTACATACGAACCTATATGTTTTTTCCTATTTTGCCTTGTGTTCCACTAACATCATGGCGTTCTCCCGCCGCAACTCCGTCGTCGAGATGCATCCCTTTTGCCATCTGCACCACCTTCACAGACTACCGCTCCTCGTCGTTCATCTTCGCTGCACATTCAGGAGGTATGAGATTCGTATTGTACATCCGGAATATTTGTTGTGAATAATATCGTTTCGTCTTGCAGCCTCCAATTCAACATGGAGGTGACGACGAGTCCACTAATGATGACACGGACCTCCCAGATGCTTCTAGAGAGTAGTACACGGCGCTAGGGTTTGCAGCGTACGCAGGGCAAGGCTCAGCGTTCTCGGCATACCTAGGGTTTGGACACTTTGGTGGGCAAAGCTCCTCCGACTTCGCTGCCACGTCGTACGGTCAGGGCAAGAGCTCGTTCGCACCATAAGGGGATTTCTAGAATCCTTCGTACACGATATTATTGCGCGCGACTCGCAGTTCGGCACATCTCAGCTAGAGGGCTTCGACCTTTACCGAACCCAGCGTACTATACCTCACCCTACTGGACCACCATCAGCCACCGAGCAGACAGAACGGTCTCCATACCTCCTCTGACCCGATACGTAATCTCCGGACCGATTGACGTACTCAACGGGACATGCTCATGCGCGACGGAAGACAAGACCACGTACGGGTAGGCAAGCGCGGTGAGAATATAGTAGTGGCTCAGAAGAGTGAGCCATATCGCATCTTGTCATGCATTTTTTGTAGTACTGTACAAATTCATAATGTATCAAATTATAAAAAAAATGTGAAATATTTGTTAAATTCATGGTTAAGTTAATCCGAACAAACATGGCTAATTCAGACCACATAAAATCCTCAAAAAATTACATAATAACTATTACTACATCAGAAATCTTCACATAAAATTTTGTAATTTTGGAACTCGTTTGCTATATGTAAAAACTCATAAAAATATTAAAATTATATGAATTTTTTAGCAACATTCGCATGGATAAAATTCATCAAACATTCCACGTAGTGTAATGTTATGTTGGAAGGCTGTATATAATTTTTTGTAATTTTTTGAGTTCACTTGATATATTTAAATATTCAAATAAACACTAAACCGGAAAAAAATTAGGTAGGTAATAAGGCCGGCCTAATTACCTGCCGCCCAGCCCCTGGGCGACAAGCACCTACTGCCGGGCGACAGTGCCACACATCACGTCGTGGGCGCTGCCACCCGGGCCGCCGACGGCAAAATGATATTTTTGTCAATACGTCTCGTATACTGCTATTTTTATAAATATGACGTAAAACAGTGCGAAAACTGGTTTTGATTCCCGTGGTGAAATACTTTAATTTCCCGTATATACGTACGTTACGTACGTGTCTGTCTATGATCAAGAACTGAAGAAGCAAAGGAGAGAGACTGCAGTGGGCCTTCCTCCTTACTGGGCTTCAATATTGGAGGCCCTTCATGCGTGCTCAGCCCGCTTTGTGAGATGTACAATCAGTTACACCTCACCATGGCCCAAATGAACCCTGACGAGCCAATGGCCAACCTCAATGTTACTTTTCTTTTCTCTGGAATTGCAATCCTCATAAAAAATTTACTAGAATGACCTGTTTACATCCACTCCCTAACATGTTTAAAATGCCTCAATATCTTCTCTCGTATATGCTTTATCTACCACACTTTCGCCTTAAATTCGATATCTATATTGCTTACCTCGTAAACATTGCAAAATTCATTATAAAATCATTTTCTATTACTATATATTTATATTCTATACATAATGAATATGTTTCGGAACTCACGGAGAATGATGAAATTAGTCATGTTTGGGCAAAACCAGAGAAATATCGGGTGCCTAAAATGTTGTTTAGACTTTTGGATGTATTTTTACGCAGTTAAATGGGCTCAAATAAAAACATTCACAAATACAAAGTTATAATCCCATCGAGAATTCGAGAGCTATAATGTAGCCTATCTTCCGTGGACAACGAGAGCGCAGCCTCAAATAGTACACATGGGTACCCGAAGCCGTACGATGAATGCGTGTGTGTGCATGCATGTGTTGTGGTACATCAAGCGTGTGTGCATGATGCTTGATGCTAGAGAGCAAACGGAACCGCCCGGGCATATTGATTGGTGAATGCTTGATACATGTACAAGCCAGCATTGATTCCATAGGTTTAAAGGGACATACGTGTGTGCGTTGTGTGATGTTTGTATATGCACGTACGAATGTTGAGTGATTCGATCGGTTGCATGAATGTATGAACATCAAGCTTTGATTCCCCACGCTACACAGTGTGATGATTGGGTATTTAAGCACTACAGTGTGCTAACCATATAGAGCCTAGCTAGATGGAAGGTACGTGCATGTGCATATGCATGCATATAAGTTACTGCTGTCGGGCAGTACATGCTTGCACTAGTATATAGATGTGAACATGTTACGTACTAGTGTAGTACTGTAGTTGAGTCTAAAAGAGAGTAGTACTCCTTTCGGTCACAAACAGAGCTACTTTATTGAAAATTTGATTATCACTATCTTTAAAATATTGAAATTAGATACATAAAAATTATATACATAAATTTGTCTCGAAAATTACTCTCATAATATTATAATTTTATTGAGTTTTAAAAATATATTACGATAGAAATTAGTTGTCAAAGTTATATTTTAAAAACTGTATCAATGCTCAAAATAACACGTATTTTTAACAGAGAGAGTAGTACCGTAACAAATTGAATTAGATCCAAATAGACAAATAATTCGCCATTGTAAATACTCGTTATCCAAAACAGCCCTTGTTGCAGTACGTATACACTTACATCTATATATACCGTAATGTCTCCCAACCTCATTACTAAGCCTTCGAAAAGTCTGATTATTAAGGCCACATGATTGGATTGGCGCGTACGTACCTACGCACTTGCTGCTCCCAGTATACACGTACGTTACGTACGTGTAGATCTGTCTATGTGTAAGAACTGAACCAGAGAATTTTTTGTACGGATAACCCATTTTTTATTCGAAAATACAAAAATATACCCGCGACAAAATTTTTTACACAAATAGGCTCGAGTCGCCAAACCATTGGGCGATTTACGCTTGTCGCCCCACCAAAAAGCGACTTATAAAGAATCTGGTAACCGTTGGGCGATTAAATGCAATCGCCTCCCCGTTAAGCGATTCAATTGAATCGCCCCCCCCCCCCCCGTTCGGCGACATAAAGAAGAGTCGCCCAACGGGGGGGCGACTGCATGTGAATACAGCCCGACGGCCAAGCCCCTTTTCTTCCCCACGCCTGCTCGCCATTCACTCTCCGCCGCGCGAGGAAGACAGAAGCAGAAGAGAGGATGGAAGAGGAGGAGGAGAGGGGAAGAAGAGAAGGAGAGGGATAGGAGAGGGAAGAAGAGAAGGAGAGGGGGAGGAGAGGGAAGAAGAGAAGGAGAGAGAGAGAGGAGGAGAAGCCGCGGGATTTGCAGGTATTTTCCTAATTTTAGAAAATTTATTTTATAAAATTTGTTTAGATAAATTTAGTTTAGAAAATCTAGTGTAGATATTTAGTTTACAAATTTAGTTTAGATATTTAGTTGAGATATTTAGTTTAGAAAATTTAGTTTAGAAAATTAGCTTAGATATTTAGTTTAGATATTTAGTTTAGAAAATTTAGTTTAGAACATTAAATTTAGAAATGTAGATGCAGTTTACAAATTTAGATGTACAAATTTAAATGTAGAAAAATATAGTTTTTTGTATAATATTTGTAATGCATTATTGTGGAAATTTTACTTTAGAAAATTTGTTTAGATAAATTTAGTTGAGAAAATGTAGTGTAGATATTTAGTTTACAAATTTAGTTTAGATATTTAGTTGAGATATTTAGTTTAGAAAATTTAGTTTAGAAAATTAGCTTAGATATTTAGTTTAGATATTTAGTTTAGAAAATCTAGTTTAGAACATTAAATTTAGAAATGTAGATGCAGTTTACAAATTTAGATGTACAAATTTAACAAATTTAAATGTAGAAAAATATAGTTTTTTGTATAATATTTGTAATGTATTATTGTGGAAAATTTACTTTAGAAATTTATTGTAGATCATTCAATGTATAAATGTAGATGCAGTTTACAAAATTGAAATGAAGAAAATTTAAATGTAGAAAATTGTTGTGTCGAAATTTTGTATACTATTTTTCATGTATTATTGTAGAAAATGTAGTGTACAAATTTACATTTAGATAATTTTGCAGTTATGGAGGGTGACTAGCGGTACCTGCTGATGGACGAGCACTTGGACCGCGTGCACCGCGCTTCCCGTCGTGCGCCGCCACCGGGGAGCACGGATGAGTCGACTGAGCTGGGAGTGGTCCGGACACGCACACCTCGTGTGGCCTGGGGACTCGACCCCCGTTGGACTACCAGGTTTGCACTACGCTAACGTTTTAGTATTACCATAAAAACATTTAATGCTGACCTTCACTTTATTTGCAGGCTGCGGGATGCCGGACTTCTCCCTCTTGCCCGGATGGTGCAGGCCACGGATGAGGACGGAGGTGCCTTGGCCGGGGAGGGGGGCGAGGCGGGCGTGGAGCGATCACGACGCTTCCCGTTCGACCGTTCCCTGCTGACGGCTTTGGTGGACCGTTGGCGGCCCGAGACGCACACTTTCCATCTACCAGTCGGGAAGATGGCGCCAACCCTGCAGGACGTGTCCCTACTCCTTGGCCTTCCAGTCGCAGGAGACGCTGCCTTCCTATCGGAGGCTCTCGCCGAGTGGCGCGATGACCTGCTCGGCAGATTCCAGGGGGTCCTTCCACCGGCCGATCACCACCACATCTTCGACGAGAGGCAGAAGCATGGACCGACGCTGAGGTGGCTGGCACAGTACCGGGTACGTGGTGTTTCAAGTCGATCGCGTCTTCGAAACTCTTATTTGTGCAATTACATACTAATAAGAACTTGTTCGCATTCAGGTTGAGCGCATGGTTGCAGATGCTGACGATTACCAGGTCGCGCGCCACCTGGAGGCTTACGTGTTGTGGCTATTTGGTTGGGTGCTCTTCACCACCAGCCACGGTAACACCGTTGACGCGCGCCTTATCGCTTATGCGAGGACGATTGCGGACGGCGAGGCCGTCCAGATCAGCTGGGGATCGGCCGCACTTGCCGCGACGTACCGCGGCCTGTGCGATGCGTGCACGAGGATTAAGGCGAACTCGATCCTCACGGGATGTCCCCTGCTGCTGCAGTTGTGGTCGTTCGAGTGCTTCAGTCCAGGACGACCTGTACTAGACGACATGGGTCCCTACGGGGCCGAGATGTACCCGGGGGGAGACATCGACCGGCCGACGATGGGTTCTATTTGGTGTCGTCGACGAGTGAGTTTTATTTTATCGTAGTCAACTTATTAACGATCGTCGTACTAAACAATTTGCCTGTCTTGCAAGTACAGTTCGTGCACGTGCAGGTCACGCGGGCGTACCACCCCTTCGTGGAGCAATTGGACCGCCTCGCAGACTCCGACGTGCGCTGGGAGCCTTACGCAGCGGAGGCAGTGCAAGCCCGTGCTCCTGACGGGCTGTCTGCACTGTGCTGGCGTGACCAGGCTTTTTGGCTAACCCGCCGGAAGCTCGTGTACGGCATCTACGTGGAGGACTACGCACCGCAGCGAGTCATGCGGCAGTTTGGGCTGCGGCAGGCACTTCCTGTACCAGTCAGGCCGCCGATTCCGCCGCGCGTGCACGCGTGAGTGATCGCTTCTGATATTTTTGTACGTACTTACTATTGTGATCGCAAGTACTTACATTACGTAATGGTTCCATAAACAGGCACAACACGAAGGGCGTCAAGAAAGGCACGGACTGGTCCAGGAGGATGCAGCCCTGGATTGCGCAGTGGGAGGGTGCGCTGGATGACCGCGTGGAGGAGGACCGGCCATACGACATAGTCGACTACGCGGAGTACCTCATCTGGTACCAGGGGCGGACTCGTACCAGGCTGGTACATGTCGTTGACCCACCTGCCCCACACGTCGCCGCACCGACAGACGCGTACCCTGCGCACTTCGCACGCGACGCTCACATCGCGGTACGTAACTTGTAATTTCAAAAATTCTCAAATGGCAATATCGTTTCGATGATGGACCATTCTATGTCTTTTTGTCCAGGCTGACGTCGGTGCCGCGCTGTGGTCGGAGTCCTCCGCACTAGTGCAGAGGTGGGGCACAGGTGGGGAGTTGACTCGCGAGGAGGCCGTCAGCTTTGCGCGACGGATGGAGGCAGGGTGTAGACGTATCGTCAGCCTACTGTCCTGCATGAGGCTACCGGTGGTCTCCACACCTACGCCCAGTGCACCCCGACCACCAGTGCCACCCCGACCAGCGTGGCACTACTCCGGAGGTAGTACGTGGACACGTCCACCTCCCCCGGAGCAACCAGGGAGTTCTACGTGGACACGTCCACCTCCCCCGGACCAGCCAGGGAGTTCTGCTTGGTCACGGCCTCATACACCTCCTACGTACATCCCCAGCTTCCACACGGATGATTTCATGGCGCCATGTACGGGTACGCATCGTCCGATCTTGTTTTTATCCTAAGACGACATGCAACGAACTAACGATATTACTATTGTAGGTCCTTACCAGCAGCAGGGACGCTTCTCCCCGGGCCACATCGAGGTGGACCAGTTTTTTGCGGACTGGCCTGGGCCGTCCTCCGACGCAGCACCGGAGGTTCTCTCCGGCAGTGGCCTCCCCGGTGCACCGGAGGCCACACAGCCAGAGGTGCAGCTGACTCCACCGGCGTAGCCGCGGGTGCGAAACCCACCTGATCGTTTTACTTTTTCGGACCCTCGTCACCCGCCTCGTAATCCGTTGCACCGGAGGACGGCCAAGCGGGGCCGTATGGCAGGACACGGGCGCGGTGACGGAGCACCTTAGGGTGGGGAGTGAGGGGTGTATGTCATGCATGTAATGGATAAATACGCGGCATGTTACTGCGTTATATTATAAAGTTCATTTAAATTCAAACAATGCTATTATCTCTTCTTTTCGTATAGAAAATTATTTCTATATCAAGTAATGTGACAAATATTAAATACCAGTTCTTGTGTGACTTAACAGTATATGTGACTATACCACATTTTTTACGAGTTTCAAATTACAAAATTCACAAAACCGAAAGACGGGATCACCATGCAGTCGCCTAGAGGTAGATTGGCGAGCAGGCGTGGGGAAGAAAAGAGGGCTTGGCCGTCGGGCTGTAGTCACATGCAGTCGCCCCCCCCCCCCCCCCGGTTAGGCGACTCTCTTTATGTCGCCGAACGGGGGGGCGATTCAATTGAATCGCTTAACGGGGAGGCGATTACATTTAATCGCCCAACGGTTACCAGATTCTTTATAAGTCGCTTGTTGGTGGGGCGACAAGAGTAAATCGCCCAATGGTTTGGCGACTCGAGCCTATTTGTGTAAAAAATTTTGTCGCGGGTATATTTCTGTATTTTCGAATAAAAAATGGGTTATCCGTACAAAAACTTCAGGAATAGGGATGGTAACAGGGCCATTTCCCACGGAGAATGCTCTTCTATTCTCACTCTATTTAGGTAATGGGGTGATTTTTCTTCCGTTCTCATCCTCACCAGATATTTGGCGGAGGAACGGCCCCACTGGCCACTAACAACCTATATTCGAATAAAATTAAGGTAACTTCACAAATTCATCATATGTTAATGTAGAAATACCAAATTTATCATATGTTCACATAGAAATACGTAAATTTATTAATACACGAGAGGTAGAATAATACCGAATAATTTATATATTATAGATTATACAAAACTATATATTAGGCTAAAGAGAATAATATTGAATGAGTTATATATGTATATAAACATTTATTGGAGTATAATGAAGAACGGAGTATACAAAACTACGGGCCTGTTTGGTTGCCTGCATGAGCTGATGCAGCTGCATGAGTGTGGCCAGGCTGAGGAGGGAAGCTCCTCAGCCGCGTTCCTCCTCAGCCTGACTCCAGTTGTTTTTTTGTATCCGCTCATGCAGGCTCTCTCCTCTCCGTAGCCAACCAAACACCATCACCCTGCATGCGCTGGTGCGAACCACCCGCATGCAGGCAACCAAACAGGCCCTACGTGTACTCGTTGGCAATCCGTTCATGTCACGGTTTAAGTAGTACTAAACCAAACAGCACAACACACACATGTATGTATGTATGTATGTATGTATGTATGTATGTATGTATGTATGTATGTATGTATGTATGTATGTATGTATGTATGTATGTATGTATGTATGTATGTATGTATGTATGTATGTATGTATGTATGTATGTATGTATGTATGTATGTATGTATGTATGTATGGGAACATATCTTGTGCTAATACCCTTTTCAGTGTTAAGGTGCTAAAGCTCACTAGAGCCATCCGATCTAGCCCGTGCGGTTCGGATTGTGGAGGGTGGAAGACCCAATCCCACTTATACGATCTTTCAGAAAACCCCTTGGACATCCGGATTTTCAACGATTCACCCCTCATTCACCCCCTTAGCGTGTTCGCCCTCTTTCCCCTGTCCACTATCGCCTCCCTCCCCTGCGCCGCCCACCCTGGCCTCCTATGGCTCCCTCCTAGGGCCCTAGCATCGCACTCCCTGGTCCCTGGTGATGCCGCCACCCTCCACCACCACCTCCATCCTCGCACCATCGCTGCCCTCCACGACTCCCTCTCCGTCCACAATGTTGCCGCCTCCCTCCGTCCACAGCATCGCTGACTCCCTCCATGATCTAGGGTTCGGCGCCTCCATCCGTCCGCAGCGCCGCTGCCTCCCTCCCCCACTGCACACCAAGCCACCGCTCCCTAGCTAAGCTCCGCTGCCCCTACACCACTAGGTGCCGGCACTCTCTGCCCTCGTGTCCTCCACCTCCCCGTCCGGCTGTTGCCGCACCCTCCCACCACCTCATCGGCATCTCTCTCCCCGTCCTCCTTTGCCTCCACTCGGGTGATTGAGTGAATTGTCAATCATCTTCTGTATTGACTCGATATCACCAGTTTCAAAAAGGGTGTGAATTTGAAGGCTATCTGCATTCTCACTCAGTATGTAGTCTTGTAAAGTAAAATGGCAAATAAACATGTATGCAGACTTGTAAAGAAAATTGAGTTTGATGCTTGACCTAGTAATTTTGCTTGTACTCTATCATTTTTCAATGTTGGATATGTAATGACTTTGTAATGCCATGTATGCTCATGTATCTGGTTGATTGATAGAATTATTGCTCAGACCCAACTCTTTCATGACAAATTCTAAAGTAATTTAGGAGGCAATTCTTAATATATATGTAAGACAGAGGAGTACAAATGGTGTAATAACTTGTGTGAAAGACAGAGGAGTTGGTTTCAATCGTTTTACTCCATCAATCATGTTAGAGACAAAGGAGTTGATTTGAATTCTTATTTTGTGCTATCTGGTTGGTTGCTCAAAATGTATGTATTGACTTGTGTGAATGGAACTTGGATGTCAAATTTTTTACTTTTGTTTCTTCTCCCTTGTAATTAAATGGCCTGTGAAAATTTTCTTTTCTACCTTATTTCTTGTTGGGGAAAACCGCAACTTACTCCTAATCAGGAAGGTGGACTGGATGTCATTTGCATTGGCAGACACTGATTTTGAATAGTATCACTTGAAAACTACAGCTTACTCATTATCAGGAAGGTGGACTGGGCATGACATTGATTGAAAATAACTTGTCAGGAAGGTGGACTAGGCATGACATTGATTGAAAAAAACTTGTCAGGAAAGTGGACTAGGCAGCCAAATGATATAAGAAAGATATGACAGATCGTGTTACATCCTTATTAAGTTTGACAATGCCATCAATATTTGACTTTAGACTGTATTTCTCTTAATACATTTTATGTTTAATGCAGACTAGGGAGTTGGAAATTTATGGTTTGTAAATTTCTGAAATTTATGGTTTGTAAACAATACCAGATTCTGCTTTGTAAGATTCTTAAGAATTTCTGATTCTGGTTCTGGCATGTGCATATATAGACACACACAAGCACACTGATCTTCACCCTGCAGCATCCATGGTTCTGGCTTCAACTACATGGATGTGTGAATCCAATTCAAGCTTTGACACTGTGTTGGATCGAAATCGGCAACAGAGGGGGGGTGAATGTTGCTTCTTAAAATATCCCCTAAAAAGTATCCACTTAAAAAACTATTCTCTCCAATAGCTATGAGAAGCTTAAGAAGAGAAATAGTTCATATGCTCCTTGGAACTAAAACCAACCAGAAAAGAAAGTGAAACCCCAGTCAACAGGGAAGAAACAAAACCACATCTGAAAATAACAAAAAATCAGCACCTAGTGCAACCGGCCGGTCTGACTGCACCTTGTACACCGGTCAGACCGCCAGGTCTCCACCGGTCTAACCGCAGTTGGCCGGCCGGTCTGACCGGTCTTATAGGGCCGGTCAGACCGCAATTATCAGCCCGGTCAGACCGCCAAAAGAAAACCGGTCAAACCATCCCTCGAAATTCAGAGCAGGCTGCAGACTGAAAAAATGCAGGAACTTGACCAATTCAATTAAATTTATGGTTTTTCTCTGTTCTCTTCAATCCAGAAGTGCAAGAATATGTTCTAAATAGCATCAAGCCCTTTTTGGAATAGAGGAATTCATCAACTGAGCAAGAAATTGGGATTTGAGCCAAAAACTGAAAAGTCGCAGAGAGCTGCCCTAAAACTCAAATTGCCATCTAATCTTTGATTCTTTGACCATGAAACTAAGAGATTAGATAAGGAATAGCCTTAGGACATAGAAGCTCAAACCAGGGCACAATCTTTTGAAGGAAAATTGAAAAGCATCACAAACCCTAGAACAAGAAACCAGAGGAAGAAATGGGCGCAGGAGGATAAAAAGAGAATCTTTGATTCTCCTGATGAGCTCTTGGGATTTTAACTGATCAAATGATCTTGAGAGCTATTCCCATCACAGAGCAATCCATTTTGCACCTTCTCAGCTAGAAACAAACCCAAATCACAAAAACTGAGAAATCACACAGAGCAAGAACACGAAGAAGAAAACAGGAGACAGGAGCAACTCAAATCAAATTGATTCATCCCCATGAATGATTGAGTACAGAGGAATGATTACATGGAGTCCCCATACGCGATTGGTACATGGGAATCACACTACGTGCTACCACTTGAGCTCTCAAGAAGAACACACCCAAGGAAGAACTCAAGAACAGAGAAGCTACGGGAGACAAGCAAAACCACCCTCTGTCATCTCCCACCAACTCCAAAACTAAAAGCACAATGCAAATACCAACTCCTCTAAAGCCTCTAACACCTCTCACAAGCCATCAACTCCTCTCTTAAGTCATTGAACATGCAGGAGACACTCCTCCTTTTATAGCCTCCCACTAATGGGTTTGATTTTTTCTTTACCCACTAAGCTTTCAACAACTCTTGTGCTTTATCCAATCCGCTTCCTTTAGTGCAGCTTTGCGTATTTATCAAAACCCCCCTCCTGCACCTTCCAGGAAGCTTCCTCATTCCTTACCTTCCAAGTCTCGCAGCTACCTCGAGCCCTCGCCGTCTTCGGCACACCTCGACCGCCTTGACCTCGGCGCCACCTGCGCTTAGTCCGGTCATCCCGTGCCTCACCACGACTTCGCCTCGTCGTCCTGCAGCCATCACAGACAAGAAACACATTACATAGCACCGCTCGACATAATGTAATCATCAATAGCATTAAGAGTAATCTTAAGCATGAAACAGCCAAAACCTGTCGAATCAAGACAATAGGCATCCTAAGCACTTCGACCAAGTTTGACCAAGTTTGACCGAATTCGATTGCACCGTGCAACGACATGGTCCAAACCACACAAACCAAACTCGACTTTTCTAAAACGGATGTCAATTACTCATCACACACATAAGGTCACCTCCACATGGTCTATCACACTGGCAATTCAATCTTCAACTATATGGTTCAGGCTTCAACTTTATGGATGTCACCCTGGAGCAATTGTTGTTCACATGTATAAGTTTCAATTACACTGATCTTCACCCTGGAGCAATTGTTGTTCACATGTATAAGTTTCAATTACACTGATCTTCACCCTGGAGCAATTGTCATTCACTTGTACAAGCTTCGACACTAACAATTCAATTCAATTTTCACCAACAATTGACATTCACATGTACAAGTTTCATATGAAGTAACACACAAATCCTCAAGCTTCAACACTGACAAATTTCAAGCTTACAAACACAAATCACCGATCAGGCACAACAAATATGATTTCAAGATTCGATTTCATTGTCATCAAAACTTAGCATCCACTGCAAACAAGAAAAAATTAAACAAAAAGCACTAAGGCATCGTAGGGTGCCAGCCAGGAGTAGGGTGCTAACCGAGGCGACGGTGTTGACATCAGGGACTCCAAATGCATTAGGGTATTGGCCGAGGCGAGGCCGTCAGGGACTCCGGGTGAAGGAGGGTAGTGGCTGTGGCTGGGGATGGAATAGGGTGGCAGCCGAGGCGGGGGATGGAGTATGGCGGCGTTGTGTATGGTAGCCTAGTGGAGGAAGGGGGCATCACCAGCAGGGGTAAAGGGGGGTCGACGGCAGTGGGGAGAAGGTGAGGGTCGGTGGCCTAGAAGAATGGGAGGGGTCGACAGCGCGGATCCACTCGAGTGGCGACAGGCGGGAAGGTGGCGGCGGAGGGAGAGGCGATGGGAGCGACAAGAGATGAGGAGACTGGATTTAGTCATGAGGTGGGGCTTTTCTGAAAAAGCCATCCAAGTCAGAGTTCATATGGGCGGGGGTTATGTGCAAAAATCCTTTAGTGCATCTGCCCATGCGAATGAAAGCCATCTGAGCCAGATCTGACGGTCAACGTTCGCATTAGAATGTTAGCACTGAACAACCCATTAGCATCAGATAAGCTCCCTATATATATATATATATATATATATATATATATATATATATATATATATATATATATATATATATATATATATATATATATATATATATAGGAAAATTACGTAATGCACCATGGTGCCTAGGCACCAACATCCGATACACGTGTATGATTGATAATTTTTTTGAGTTTGGGTATGAAAATGTTTTATACCCTTGATATATTTATGGTAAGTTAGTTTTGAACTCAGTTCAAACTAGTTTGAACTACTTTTGAGTTCAATGCAACTACAGTGAGTATATACCATAAAAATAGTTCAAACTAATTAAACTGAAGTTGAATTTAAATTTTTTCGGAGTTTGATATCTCAAATATACTTTTTATGGGTATATGAAGATACCCACATCAAACGTTGCGAATCTCGAAGCAAATCAACGGGTATTGATATTGGTGCCTAGGCACCATGGTGCATGAAACACTCGTCCTATATATATATATATATATATATATATATATATATATATATATATATATATATATATATATATATATATATATATATATATATATATATATATATATATATATATATATATATATATATATATATATATATATAGTCCTTAGAAGTATGTACTTCCACTTGTTATATACCGCTTAAATGATGTTATTATATCTCTTTGTCCTTTTGAGCATACTCTAATAGTGATTATGAGTTCTATGAAACAAATTCATCAAAATCCACTTTTTCTAGTATAGTTTGTGTATATAGTCCTTTTATATATGTGGAAAATGATATATAGCCAAAATAAAGGACTCTAATAATTTTTTTAACCAAATCATATAGGAGTATTTTAGAATAAGTATTTAAGTATATCAAAAGTGATAAAGAGGTATAACATATTCGTTTAAGTGGTGTATTGGAAGTGGGAGTATGTACTCCCAGGGTTACAAAAAAGGTCGCACCCAGTGTCGGTAGGGACCTAGAGAGCTGCCTTCACTTTTGGCATTCCTTCGTAGATCTACATATTTCACCCATACACACGAAATTCCACCCTCCTGTCTCACTCAAGTGAATTGGTTTCGAGAGCATTCTGCCACTTTTTGGTGACTTTCAATTTCAACCCGATTCACATACGTGCCCTTTACGCCCAGACATTCTGAAGAACACTTGCCCCCATCTTACCACGGCTACTGGCAGTGAGTTAGCCGGGGCTTCTTCCTTGAGTCCTATAATGATCGCACACTCGACAAAATAACTTCATATATTCATATATATAGCATGAATGCTTTTTAAAGTTCATCTCAAGATTATAGTCTACCAACTATGAAACTGAAAGCAAGTTATAGCTAAACTTACTAACAAGAGCGATGTCCTTTAAGATGAATTTGTCGTTGACGCGCACAGTGCCTTTAGCAAGAACTCATCCTTGAGAGTTGTTCCTAAAAATGATCATCTCATCACCAAGGGCACAAGTGAGAGAGGAGAACCATTATGAGTCTCTGGTCATATGGTGAGAGCAACCGGAGTCAATGAACCATATGTTCTCCTTCCTCTTGAGACGAGACTCATCAGGATCGTTGTAGTCGTCATCACTGTTGTTGCTTGCCATGAAGCACATAACTGTGAAGTCATCAATGCTCTTCTTGCCTTTGGCATCTTCATTATCATGGTCATCGTCGTCACAGCTCTCAAAATCTCTGTCACTCAAGTCAAGGCGCTCGATGGCTGATAGGACTTTTTCAACAACCTTGCAATATAATGGAAATTTCTACTTTTGATGTTATTTTTGGATGATCGACGATGATAATTTTGGTCTTCCATGATCACTTTCTTTTGAGCTTGGGGTAATCCATCTTAATACAGTATGGCTTGCCCACTCAAAGCTCCTAATTGAACCTGGAGCTCCACCTCGCTTTTTCATCCTCAAATTATTGAGATCCTTGTATGCTCATGAGATTGAGACCAAGTCCTCTTCAAGGAGCTGCTCGAATTGATCTTCTAAAAAAGAGGACAAAGAAGACAAAGTACTCGAAGAAGCAGCCTACACGGAATTAGTTACAAGGGCTAAAGATGAAACTAATCTATTAGAACAAAATGTAAATGAATACTTCTTAATACGTATTTTTTTTTCCATTCGAGGAACATAAAGGAATCTCATTTGTGTATCCATTAAAAAATTAATATGCAAACAAATAAAATGTAAAGCATAATATTATAAGTTAGCAAAAAAAGTAGGATGTTTACTTTAACTTGCTCACGTATATTCTTTTTATTTTTTTTCTTCATTGGTATTTCTTTCTTTCTTATTAGTGTTCTCCAGTCTGTATAGCTCAAGCTACATAAGCATCCATTCCTACCAACCATGCCAAGAAAATTGCCTAGAAGTCTAGCTTCTTCACCAATTGCCTGATTGAGATCATTACACTGAACCACAATTCTAAGCCCTTTTGGGAGGTTCCAACATCTTTCAGTTTTGTGTTCCCACACTTTCTGGTTTCTCCATTTTTCATCTGTTCAGTGTTACATTGCAAAAACAAATTCGATGTTCAACAAGTGAGTAATCAACATTTCTTATCATGAATACTTTTTAAGCAATTACCTTGAATTTTAACATCAACGTCATCATCGTTATCTGTCCAGCCTTCTTCAACATTGCTACATACCGGTTGAAGTTCAGGTGATGCAGCATGTGCTTGAGGGTAATTCTCTTGTCCAATATGTTCCTCTGACATATATTCATCATGGCATTGGACAACACACTTTGTTCTACCCCTTGGCATATCTGCTGAACCACATCAACATTGACATAAAGTTAACATATGAAATCTGAAATAATTCTCTCAATAATAAAGTGATGCTGTTTGCTGATGGAAAAAGGAGCGATTGATCGATTGCTTCTGTTCTTTACCAAACAATTTTCAAACAGAAACTAGCTAAAGATGCACACAGTACAACAGTATATTAGTGTGTAAACATTTTCTCTGAATAATTGCATATCTGTTAGCAGCAATTTCAATCCTGACAAAACTAAATTAGCAGAAGTTTAACATTGAGATGCATACAAATACAATGTACCAGCTAAATCCAGACAGGAACGAGCTACCATTGCTTGATACCTTAATCAACTGAACTTGGCAGAAACTAATTAACCAATTGCTAAATATGTAATCAACTTATGACTGCACTCGTATATTCTCCCTTATTTCAACATCCTAGCCAGGACCGTACCAAGGAAGTCAAGGGATTAGACCAGAATGCAGAGATAGATCAGTAATACTACTAGGGACGTCGCCCCAAAAGCACACGCAACCTGAATAATCGAACTAGGAGCGAACCTTGCGCGGGCCAAACATTGATGATGTTTGTTGACTAGGAGAGGAATAAACAGGAGACTAGGAGAGGAATGAAAGGGAGGGATGGCTGCAGTATCAGTAATACTACTAGGGACGTCACCCCAAAAGCACACGCAACCTGAATAATCGAACTAGGAGCGAACCTTGCGCGGCCAAACATTGATGATGTTTGTTGACTAGGCGAGGAATAAACAGCAGACTAGGAGAGGAATGAAAGGGAGGGATACCTGAAAAACCGGCCCATTGGGCGGCACGGCACGGCACGGCGAATCATACCGTGTTCGGGCCGGCACGGCACGGCGGGCATGGGCGGGTCAGCGGGCACGAGTGGGTCGGCGTCGAAGTCGAGCTTGGGGAAGATGAAGTCGGCGTAGAACCTGGGGACGGAGAAGCCGCCGCCATTGTCGGCGTCGCTCTGCGTGAGCTGCTT
Source organism: Dendrocalamus latiflorus (assembly GCA_017311315.1). NCBI lineage: Eukaryota > Viridiplantae > Streptophyta > Magnoliopsida > Poales > Poaceae > Dendrocalamus > Dendrocalamus latiflorus. The sequence goes on from CM029623.1 coordinate 11,158,555, forward strand.
GGCGAAGAAGGTGAAGGCGCCCTTGCCCTCCCCGGTGTTGGGGTTGTCGGGCTCTGGCTCCGCGGGGGGTGGGCCGGGATGGGATCCCGGGAGGAGGGAGATGGTGGCGTAGGGCTGGTCGGTCTTAGCGTCGGCAAAAAGGTTGACGACAGCGATGGTGCAGGGGAAGAGGGGGCGGGAGTGGGGCCGGCAAAGGGGCGGGACACTGCTCGGAGTGGCCCTGGGGGAAGTAGTAGACCTGGGAGCCGACGGCGGGGAGGCGGGAGAGCAGGACGGCGCAGGCGAGCCAGGCGAAGCGATCGACAGGCAGGCTCAGCCATTTGGGGTGCCAGGCCACCGGGGGAGGTGGGGGAAGGTCAGGAGGAGGGAGGCACGGCACGCGCAGCCGGGGGAGGAGGGGACGGCTGGGGAGGAGGCGGCGGCGGGGGAGGGCCGGAGGGGGCGGGGGAGGTAGGAGGAGGAGGCGGCGGCGACGGGGGACATGGGGGAGGAGGTGGCGGCGGGGAAGGTGGGGGAGGAGGCGGCGGTAGCGGGGGAGGTGGGGGGAGGAGGCGGCGGCGCAGGCGAGGTGGGGGAGGAGGCGGCGGCAGGAGGGGGAGGGCCGGAGGGGGCGGGGGAGGAGGAGGCAGCGGCGGGCGTGGGAGTCGAGGGAGGGGCATGGGCGGCTGCCGGCTAGGTGCGTCACGCGTGGGAGGAGGAGGAAATGAGGAATGGAGGGGGAGAAAAAGGAGGACGGCCGAGCCACGTGGAGGCGACCGAGTGGTGGGACGGCAAGAGGATGTGGGAAAAAGAGGAGGACGGTCGGATGGGAAAAAAGAGGAGTGGAGAGGACGGTCGGATGGGAAAAAAGTGAGCGGAGGCATTGGGAGCTGCGAAAGAAGTTGATTCTTTTTGTGTTGAGAGTAAACGATCATATAATGTTTATGCAGAGGCTGTCTCCTCGGTCTCCTCTCGGTTAGTAGGAGACGTTGATTGACAACGGTCATATAAAACAGTCACATAACAACATTTGGGTTTTGATCTATATAAATTTACTCAGCGCTACCATTTCTTTACAAACCGAGCATCCGAGCCTTCTCTTTTCTTCTCATTTCACCATTTCTTCACAAACCGAGCGTCCAACCTTCTCATTTCACAAGCGTATTTCCTGCATTTATGCTACTCATTTATTCATTTCTTACTTTTCATTTCACAAGCACATTTCATGCATTTGTACTCTTTATTTATTCATTTCTTACTTCTCATTTCACAAGCACATTTACTGCATTTGTACTTCTTATTTATTAACTAATCACCATCCATCCACCATGTTACCAAGAAGTCGTAGTACCAAGGAGCTCTCAAGAAGTATGCAGAGCAGTCGAAGCTCAAAAAGGACAGTAGGGCGACTTAGTGTAAGCTCCCGCCATTGCTCCCCCGGTCCTCCTCCAGCTCCAACTCCCATTGATGCTCGTCGGCTCTTGTCAAGCATGGGAGACTACGGCATGAATGACCGTCATATGGACGGTACAGAGGGCTACGAGGAGTACCAGGGCGACCGAGAGCCAATGGGGACAACAAAATTCTCTCCCCTGTCCACGGACGCCAACATCGGTGGGTCTGGACGAAGGGTGAATTACTGGAAGCACATGACCTGGAGCCAAGAAATCCAAGATGGTGAAATGGTAGATATCACAACTTGTAATTATTGCAATGCTAAATTAAGTGCCCGTATAGCTATAGGGACATGGCACTTGAATCGGCACTACAAAGCATGCTTACGCAAAATGGTGGCACAGGGCCGAGGGGGAGGAGGAGTACAAACACAGCTAAACTTCAAGGCCGATGGCTCTGTAAGTACTTGGGTATACAACCCACATTCTGCTCGTGAGAAAATTGTTAGATATATTGTTTCAGAAGATCAACCGATTAGGATGGGTGAAAGTCGCGCGTTCGAAAGAATGATCCAACACGACTTTTGTCCACAGTACCAACATGTTAGTAGGATAAGTATTACATCTGATATTTTACGGATGTATCAAAAGAAACTGGTAGAGCTTAAAGAACTATTCCAACAAATTCAATTTTCTTTTGACATAACCTCAGATATTTGAACATCATCACACCAAAGAATTGCCTATCTTAGTGTTGTAGCCCATTATTTAGATGATAATTATGAACTAAACAAGAGAGTAATAGGATTTGAAGTAATAAATGAATCGCATATGGGAGAGGCCATTGCTGAGTGTATACTACATGTACTTGATGATTTTAAGATAGATAATAAAATTGCTTCTATAATTCTTGATAACGCATCGGCAAACACAATAGCTATGAACATCCTCACCCCAAGATTGCAAACATATATTGGTGGTTACGTCCTCCACCAGAGATGTGTATGCCACATCTTGAATCTTGTTATTCAAGATGGTATGCAAGTAATTGGTCCATATCTGAATAGTATCTGTGTTCCTATTTGTTACCTCACAAGTTCTCCACAAGTGATAGTCAGGTTCGCGGAGTACTATGCAGCTAATGGGAAAGAACCAAGAAAATTTGGTCTTAATATGAAGGTGCTGTGGAACTCAATATATATTATGTTAAAAAAGATATAAGGTTACGAACATGTCATATCCATTTTTATCAACGCCAACTCTCAAAATAATGAATTGGTAGTTACTAATTCAGATTGGCACATTGCTAGTCATTTTTGAGAGTTTTTAAGACCTTTTTATAAAGCAACAAAGGTTTTATCTGGTGTTTATTATCCTACCTCTTGCTTAGTTATAGAGTTTATTTGGTTAATTGCAGACAAAATTACTAAATCTAGGGACAATCCTCTTTTAGGCCATGCCGTCGTAGCAATGGAAGAAAAATTTATTAAAAATTTTGGTTCTATTTCACACTTGTATTGCTTTGCTATTATTTTTGATCCTACAAAAAAGTTGATAGATTTATAGATAGGTATGGAGGGAATAGGTGAATGCCTTGACCTAGATTATTCAGAAGCTTTCGCACATGTCAAAGAGGAGCTTTTCCGTGTTTTATGTATGTATCATGATAAGTTTGGCAGCAGCAGAAGATCGGAGGCCTCACAGTAGACGCAACATGGAAAGACAAGCTTGACATCACACTTGTGGAAGAAGCTAAAGGGCAAGTCTACTTCTTCGTCCTCTCAGTCTCAGGCAGCCTCCAAGTGGAATTCTGTCTCGGAGTTGAATCACTATTTGGAGCATGATTTTGCAAATATTGATCCTAATCTTACTGGTGGAGGCAAGATAGACTTGCTCGAGTGGTGGAAGAACAACAAGCGGATCTTTCCTGTGCTGTGACATTTCGCACAGAATGTTCTCCTAGTGCCAGTATCCACCGTCTTTTCAGAAGCGACGTTTAGTACGGTAGGAAGAATGATAGAAAAGAGAAGATCATCCCTTACGCCTAGGATGGTGGAGGCAATCACATGCGCCAAAGACTGGGAATTAACCAAAGAGCGGCAACAGCATCAACTGGAGGATCTTGGAATCGTACAGGCATATGCTGACCTCGAACGCATGAACGACCTAGACATTGACAAGTAGATATTATGTACGCATATTGTTATTGTTAGTATATACATATATTGTTACTGTACTCTTTTCCTTATTCGGGAAACCCCACTCTGCGGCGTAAGGTTTTTAACGAGGCAGTAACATTGTATTTTTAAAATATCAAAGAAATTCCACTTTTTGTCGAAATATTTACGTCATTGCGTGCCCATGCTTTTATACAATTAATTCAATTTCAACTAGTTTTTAACGAGGCGGGTACGAGAGAAAGGAAGATGACGACCGTTGTCGCCGCCTTCGCGTATAGTTACTTCGGGCTGGGCTTGGGCTGGCACAGCACAAACGCTTGCACGGTGGGCTTTGGGCCATGTTGGGCTTGGCCAGAGGTGACGTGGGCCGGCACGGCATGGCACGGTGAGATGACTGGGCCGAGATGGCATAACACGAAGCGGCATGAAGCACGATGGGCCCGGACCGTGCCGGCATGGCACGGCCCAACTCCCAGCTCTAATGGGGAGGCGTGGAGGCGTGGATGGGGAAGAAGAAACCAACGATTTATGTGGAGGCGTGAGCAGATTTTCAGGGGAGATGAGGAGATTTTTTTTTTACATAGTTATAGAACCCAGTTGTTACAATATCCTTTCTATGGAAGGTGAGGTCACTATAGATATTACCCTGCATAACCAAAAAACTGGTGGGATTGGAGACTGAGAGAGGGAAAACGGTGGGATAAAAAATTCCACAAGAAAAAATTGGAGGGAGATGAAATTAGTTTTGGGAGTTGAACCGTAGAAGTGAAACTAGATGAGGAACCTAAGTTGATCGGAGCCAAACTAGACCTTTATGTACTTGGCCAATAATTTAGAGGGTTTTATGATCTAAAAAATATTTGTAACTATATTCATTTGATTCGTATCTGTATCCAGAAAAAAAAATGAAAATAAATATGGCAGAACTATTATCCGTCCGTATTCATTCCATTTTCACCCCTACTAATGTATACTAATTAAAGTCAGACATAATTATCAGACAGAGTAATCATAGGTAGACATCCATGTCATGATAAAATCACAGCTATATTGCTAATGGTTCAGGACCAACAATATCAGGTTTTAAAATAACCTATATTGCTAATGGTTCAGGACCAACAATATCAGGTTTTAAAATAACCTATATTGCTAATGGTTCAGGACCAACAATATCAGGTTTTAAAATAACCTATATTGCTCATGGTTCAGGACCAACAATATCCGAATGAGCTGAAAATTTCATTAGGACTCCCACCAACTATTTTATTTCAAACAAATTGCAAAAAATAATTTAATTTAAAATAAAAACAAGTGTTATTTGGTTGCCCGAGTTTTGAATTTGTTTGCCAATTTTTTAGCTTTTAAAAAAGGGGCTTCTCTTTTTAAAATTAATTTAAGTAAAAATATGAAGTTATTAAATAAAGGATTATTTGAATTTTTTTGTAAAAATCCTAATTCAAATTAATTATTTGAAAATATTTGGCTTTTATTTGGTTTTCCTAGAATTTAAAATTTGATTTCAAAATTTAAAATATTTTTATAAAAATAAGGACCAACTTTATGTTGAAATAATTTTCCTAAGTCTAAAATAATCTCAAAATTTTCTATGAATTTTTCTAAATTTTTGGACTTTATTTGCTATTTTCTAAGCGTATTTTGATTTTCTTGCCTTTTCTAAATTCAAAAACCACTTTTAAATCTCTTAAATCCTCCATGGGCTGACATCTCACTAGCCCAGATTTCCTCCTTGGCTCCACATGGGCCATCCCGTGCACCTCAGCCACATCAACACACAACATCACACACAACTCACCGCTAACCCGCCACATCAACACACAGTAGCCACGTGGCATCCATGTGGATGCCATGTGCGTGCCACGCCAGCGCTCAGCAGCCTAGCCAGCCACCCTCACCACATAAACCTTGGAGCTGGTCCACCATGGACCAGGTGTCGTCCGTGGACCTGATCCATAAACACAGGCCCACATGTCAAAGACTAAAAGCCTTTTTCCATAAGAAAATAAATTGACTGGATTTCAAAACCCCTTGCTGACATCATCATGAAGCAATACCCCCGATTTTTCCTTTAGGAAAATAAATCAGCCAAAAACCAAAATCCTTGATGACATCATAATTCCCTTTTTCCTAAAGAAAACTAAATCCAGAAATCTCAAGGATGGATCTGAGGGTGTTGCTGACATCATCATGAACCAAAGGATCTGAGGGTGTTGCTCCTATGTCCGACAAGGATGGACTTCTCCTCCCAGGTATCTCAAGGTGGAATCCAATGTCATCAATCAAGCCACATGTGTGTCAATCGAAACGGTGTTTAGCTCGATTGCAAACTTGACTTGGTTGAGTTAGAGTAGTTCAGCTGGCCACATGTTGGCCGATCGGGTCATGGCCATGCCTTTAGGATGCTAGAGAGGATGCGTAAGCCAACCCAAGTGTGTGTTGGCGGTACATAGCTTTAACCACTTTTGGAGCTCCATTTCTTGCCTTGGTGAGTGTATCGGCTGATCCATAGGTGGTCGGCTAACCACCACTTCTTCATGTTGGCTTCAGGGTGGAGTGAGGTGTGTCGACCGACCCATGGTTGGTTGGCCAACCACCCTCCGCTGCTGCCGTGGTAGCCCGCGGCAATAGTTTTCGTTGCCACAACAACTATTTTGCTTGTCACAGTAGCATCCAGTGATCTACTTCGACAATTGACCATCTTTTGTGCGTTTTTGCTCACAAACTTACATGGTTAGTTGATGCACGACAATAGTGGAACTATGAGTGTAAAGTGATAGAAATGTACTAAAACAATGTTATACCTTGCCTTTTTCAGGAGATTTCAAGGGGTGAAAATGTGTAAATATCATGCATCAACACCGTTATACTCTCAAAACTACACATAAACCACTGTCTGGACATGTCCACACTAGGCAAGCGTTGTAGTTGGACATGTCCACTGGGCTTTCTAACTGCTAGCACATTTAATGCAAAAATATGACCATTCGGGAGCTAACTTACACTTAGGTGGACATGTCCACACTCCAACACGTGCTTCATCTGGGCATATCCAATGACTCCTTTGTTAGGAAAAAGCTTCTAGTCACTCGACCACTCAACTAGACATTCTGATGGACATGTCCATCACCCACATTGTCCAAAATTCTAAAACAACCAAGTACAAGGGTTGACAAGATCTAAAGGGCATGCATGATACACCTCTAAACAAGTAAAACAACATGCATACCATGGATATCTAGTTGAGTCTAACCAAGATCAAGATCTAACACCATTTTTCTTAGACTTCAACTAACCACAAACTAAATGCACATATCTAGATCAATAGGAATCTTGCATTTGAAATTGAACAATTGGCACATCATGCAAATCAATCTACTAGTTATCAACCTCTCTTAATAGTACGGCAAAACTAGAAACAAATTCTAGTAATCCAGTCTATCCCCTAAACACCTAGACTGGTAAAATCATTAAGAAGCATATCCTCAGTCTTTATTATATGTAACATCCTGATTTTTCATAGCCTTTTTGAAGCTTTTAAAATAAAATTCACCATTTGGATTTTTCTGAAATTAATTAAAGCTTAATTACAATTTTTATTAATTAAAAGGACTTAATATGAATAAATTAAACTTTAACATTTGTCAAAAATATTTTATTTGAGTTCCTTGAGTCTCAACAAATTTTCTGGAATTTTCTTGGATTTTTCTGGATTTATTTCCTATTTTCTAGAGCTCAGAAGATTTTATTTGAATTTCTAAATATCAAAACTCCCTGGAAAATCTTTAACAGTAACGGGCCAAGCCCATTACTGTTCATCCTAGCCCAGCCACCCTTCTCTCTAGCCCGCTCCACCCGCCAGCCCAGCCCGTCGCGCTTGCCACGCATCAGCCATCCGTGCTTGCCCGCCCACATCCAATCCGTCCACACCGCAACCTCCCAGAGCCATCCGATTTCCACGTGTCACACATCCATTGGTGCTCGCACTATTCTTCTTCTTCTCGGGTGACCGCCGCCATGTTCGTCTCGGTTTCTGCCGCCGTCGCGCCGTCTCTTTCCCAGACTAGACGTTCGTGCCCACCGTGGACTCCTCGGGGTCCGGGTATAAAAGCCGACCGACCGTCCCCTCGGTTCTCGCATCCCGTAGCCACGTCGCCTCACCTTCCGAGCCTCGCCGCCAAGCGCCGCCGTCCTTTTCCTTGTCGTCGTCCTTCGACGTCGTCTGCCACCGTTCGCCATCGCCGGTGAGCACTCCGCTGTCTCGTCGCTAGTGAGCTCCGCCGCCGTCGGTGAGTAGCCGTCCGGTCCTCGCCTCGCCACTGTTTCGCGCCGTCGACCAAACCCCTCCGCCGCTGGTCAACCTCGCCGCCATCTCGCACTGTCGGCCCAACCCCGCCGCCGCAGCCACCAATGCCAGAGTCGCCTCAGTTCGCGAGCGTAGTCACCGCATGCGACGCCTCGTGCCCCACGCCCGCAAACGTCAACACCGACGTCACACAACATCCGCACTTGGCCGCCGCTTCATCTTCCCGTAGACCCCGTCCCCCGTGCGCTAAGCCACTGCCAGCCGGGTCCCACCCGTCAGCATGCACTATGCCATAGACCCGTGAGCTGACCGAGCTGAGTCAGCTGCCACGTGTTGGCCACATCATCCCTAGAGTCCATGTGTCATCCACGTGGATGCCACATCGGCCAACCGAGCTGTTCCTATGCCACGTCACCACGCCACATCAGCCAACCCTACCACCTGTCGGCCACGTGTCCGCCACGTCAGCCCTAGCCGCACGTCATCAGCCCAGTCATTTACACTGCTTCATGCACTGGGTTTATCGTAGACCAGCCATTCCATTCATCGGGTTCACAGCACAGTAGAATTTCCAATTTTCGGCCTTTTTCTCCTGATTAGATTTTTCGAGAGCCCGTTCTCCTCCGTCCGAACTCCGATTGACCCGATTCTTTTTCCTAAATTCATCTAAAATTGAGCTCTATCTTTTCATTCTAGTTTTGAATTTTTTTGGAGTTTATTTGAATTTGTTTTTGTGTTTCATCTCGTTTTCTTTCTCGTTAGATCACGCGTTCGAAGGAGCTAAAGCAGGATTCGAAGATCAAGAATTCCTAACTAAGCAAGGCCAAGGCAAGTCATGTCCTTTGATCATGTTGAACTCAATTTTCAAATCTATTATGTATTAATTTGTTTTAAATTATCATGCAATGCTATTTTTATACAAACCTTGTATTGGTAGCTATTGTCCAAATTAATTGATTCATCCTTGATAATTTGAGTGCGATGATGCCATTGTCACCATAAGATGGGTAATTATTTAGTAATGTAATATTAGTTGTCACATGGGTTGTACATTTAGTTTGCTTAGCCATACTTATTACTAGTACGTTGGGTTATCATCACATGTGATAAAATTTGTGTGCCATGACATGGGTAGTGCCATTGGTGTTGGTTATACAAAATTGGTTTTCATCTGGGCGAATGGTCGTGCAGTAAAAGGGGTGTTGTTGGCACATTGGGATGTAGATGCTTCACCTGGGTAATACTTAAGGACTTAACTTTGTACGCCATTGATCTGAGCCTTACCGTACAACCACATGTCTAGTATGGGATATGCCTGGCTAACTAATTTGCGAAATTTCAATTTCGATTCCGCCATTAGGATGAACATGGTCACTGATCTCCTTGAGGCGCAAGGGGGTGTGAGGCGAAACCCTAACGGGCGGATTCGGGTTGGGATTGAGCATTGTAAAGGCCTTGTCATGATTTCTCCGCCGCACACCAAAGGAAGTGTATCAATCATGTGGCAGTATGAGAATATCATGTCTTATGGGTAAAGTTGTACAACCTCTGCAGAGTGTAAAACTATTCGAATAGCCGTGTCCCCGGTTATGGACAATGGTCAGTGATTTCACACGAGGGGTAGAGTTTTCATAAAAACCTGGTTGGGTTAAGTTGGGAGGTGAACGATTGATTCACTGGTGGTTCATTTCATGAATCTTGATTCATAGGTGATTCATTGGGGTGAATGATCAGTTCACTTGGGGTTTGTCTTAATTCCTTTGATTACTTATTTATTATCATTTTCAAAGTTCGCTTTTCAATTTATTTATTGTATTTACTTTAAATTGTTACTTTATGCAAAATTAACCTTTCAGCTATCCATTGGTAAGCCTTGCATACTATATTGCATTCTTCGTTATAAACGACTTGTTGAGTATTCTATGTACTCACGGCTTCATCCATATTTGCTCAGTTGAGGAAGATGGACCAGATCAGTAGGAGCTACTTGAAGGAGGATACTTCGACGACTTCGCGGATTAGGACTTCGCTCCCCAGTCGATTGCCTGTGGGCATGTCGAATGGCTACTATGCTTATTTCTGTTTTTTCGCTGCTAGTTTCTTTAAGCCTTAAGCTATTAATTGTAAGCTTGGTCATAAGGTCGTACTCTGATAACTATTAATAATGCTTGAGTCTTTTCTTAGTGAATCGTGATATGGTTGGTATTTCATCTTTGTTTATACTGTGTGCACTAGCGTGATCCTGGACTAATACAGAATACACAGGAGAGTCCGGATTGCATATTCAGATCTCGACATTATATACCTTTGCCTTGAGCTAATCCAACTAGTGGTCATGACATTGATCTCCGGTGCCAGTTCTCAGTTTGCTGATTTTGATCAAATGACAAACATTGCTTTTGCAAGGTCTAGGTTCCTGACTCTTAGTCATCAAATATCACTTATCAACCTTCAGGACCTATTCCTTTCATTTAGCTCAATGAAACCATTAGTCCCGCTAATCTGGTTATTAGCAATTACTAAAACAAACAACCAATTAATGACAACCCCATTACAAATAATTGAATGTAAGTCAATTTCAAATATAGGTCAGCCACAAAAGGGTCGTAACTCAAGAGATGAGTTTCAAAGTGAAGATCCTCAATATACGAAATAGGAACATTGATCAATAGTAATTAGACCTCAAAATATAGAATGAACTACCGCTAAATATGTGCATACATATATATGAGTTGGAACAATATGCACATACTCAAGTTAAGAACTTTGGTAGAGTTGACTCTATATTTTGGATCCAAGAAATGCTGCAAGATATAATAATATGACATTAGATGCATACCTTTACTTGGATTATCTTTTCATCCAAATGAGACTAGATAATAGGATATCAACACAAGTGTTAGTCTCACATCTAGTTAATTACCAAAGTCAATTTAATGGAGTTTGAACTTACACCCACATGTTCACTTCTCCCCGCGCTCTCTTCTCTAGTGACAGCAATTACCTGGTGGAGTTAAGGTTAGGGTTCATTGGGAGAGGGAGGCTACGGCCTGACAATGAGCCACAGTGGCGCTGAGGCTATGAGGTGGTGGTGGCTCCGCCAGCCACGGGATTGGAGAAGGGCGATGGATGGTGGCAGCTGATGGCATGCCACAATGATGTGAGAAATTTTAGGTTGGGTGGGTCAGTACGACGATAGGGGGGAAGAGGAGGCGATGCGGTGAGGCAGTGCGGGCACTGCCAACTGCTGGTAGTGGAAGCAGGGGCGAGGGTGGGGGAGGAGGTGTGCAGAGCTTTTGAAGAAGTAGAGTAGCAGCAACGGTGGTGGAGGGGCGCCGATCAAGAAGAAGATGACAGCAGGCGGTGGTGGAGGAGCGTCGGAGAGGAAGGAGACGACAGCAGGGTGGCATCGGCAAAGCGAGGTGGGGTGTTGGCAGTGGTCAACAAGGTGAGGCGGTAGAGTGATAGCGCTAACGCACCATGTTAGTAGTGTTCTGATTTTATTTTTGTAACAGATGAAATAAAGATAGCCATACTATTCTTTTCCCCTCGAATTTGGGATTCAGAAATTATACTATGCTGTACATGTAGCACCTATGTTCGGGACGATCACCGACACATGTGCATGCTCGGAGCCTTGGAGTGACAAGTGGCCTCAACGGAGAATTTTTTTGTACGGATAATCCATTTTTTATTCAAAAATACATAAATATACCCCCGGGAAAATGTTTTACAGAAATAGACTCGAGTCGCCCCCCCCCCAATTGGGCGACTCTCACCTTTCGCCCAACCGGGAGGCGACATTTAGGGAATGTGGGAACCGTTGAGCGAATCAATACTATCGCCTGAGCGTTGGGTGACTTATTACAATCGCTGTATGGTTGGGCGACTGTAATCTCAGTCGCCCAACGGTAGGGCGATAGAGGGGTTTAATTTATTTCTGCGCAGTCGGCCGCACAGAGAAGAAACGAGAGAAGAAGAGGAGAGGTGCACAGAGAAGAAACGAGAGAAGAAGAGGAGAGGAAAAAGAGGAAAGGAGGAAGAGGAGAGGACAGAGGGGAAGAAAAGGAGGGGAGAAGAGAAGGAGAGGAAGACAGGGTTGGAGGAGGAGGTGAGAGAGGAAGGAGGAGTAGAAGCTATTCTATCCATTTGGATCCAGGTATTTTTTTTATTATGTTGTATTTGCACTATTATTTAGATGAAATATTGGTGTTCGTAAAAATTGTAGATGTAGAAAATGTAGTACAAATTTAGTATGGAAATATTAGTGTCAAAAAGTTGTAGTATATATTCTGTAGTATGGAATATTTTGTAGTATAGAAATTTTAGCACCCTTTTTAGTATAGAAAGTTTAGTTTAGTGTTGTACGATGTTATTTGACATGTCGTAAATTTCAATCATACACGCAGGCCTACATCATCAATGGCCACTACTACATTGAGAGTGTATTATGGTGCTGTAATTATTCGTGAAGGTCCGAATGGTGTGGATTTGAGCGATTTTCCGCAAGTCACTCTCGTACTTCCGGATGACGAGAATGCTCGAATGACAGATGTGCAGCATTGGCTGACCTAGAGTTTTTCATTGGACCCCGAGGTGTGCAGCATCGTTGTGCAAGGGCTTTGGAGTCGGTCTCCCACGGACATCAGATGGGAGTTGAAGACATTGGTGCGCTCAGCTTCGTGGAAGGGCTTTGTGCAAGGGTGCCGGCGCCGTGGATACAAGTACTGCTTGTGCAACCGTGCTCACTACAAGCTGTTGCGCAAGCTCGTGCGTCTGCCTATGCTTCGGGAGGTGCTAGCAGCTCGGGCGGGCAGCACGATGGCGGAGCTGATGAAGTTGCTTGTGATGAAGGCAATGCGGTACATGGAGGAGAGTTACAGCCGTCAAGCTATAGAGAGGGAACTGGGCAAGCTGATGAAGGAGAGCATAATGAGTATATCGTGCAGCAGATGAAATCTGATGACCAGAGGGCATGGGATGAAGAGCAAGCTGTAGAGGACGACGAGGAGGACAGTTCCGATGATGAAGAAGTTCCTATCCCCCAGGAATGGAACCGGTTTAATGCGGAGGGTGTTTCCGCACATGATGAGCATGAATCACCATGGGAGTATCATGACAGAGAGGTTCGGTTGCATGCTATGTTTGCTGACAAGGAAGCGCTGCAGGATGCCATCAAGCTTTGGGCCCTTTCAATGCAGCGGACATTTCGCGTCGTGAAATCAAGCCAGGAGCAGTACACTGTGAAGTGCGAGCAGGATGGTTGTCCTTGGAGGGTGCACGCACGTAGACCCAAGTATGAGACTCACTGGATTGTGTCCAAGGTGGAGCCGCACTCCTGCATTCTAAACACTGTCTTGGCGAGGCATCGTAACCTGACGTCTGGATTTATAGCCAATTTGATGTATGGGGAGATAGTGGAGAAGAAAGATATTGGGGCCACGCATATTGTGGTAGCTATCGAGAATAAATTCAAGTATAAGATTAGCTACGCGAAGGCGTGGCGTGCCAAGCAAAAGGCGTTGGAAAAATGTTTTGGCACTTTCGAGGTGGCGTACGATAACCTTCCTCGTATGCTTAAGGTGTTGCAGCAAAGGAACCCGGGCACGTACATCGCCGTGCACGACAAGCCGTCCATAAGTCCACCGGGATTTGCAGTGTTGCAGAAAGCATTGTTTGCATTTGGTGCTAGCATTGAAGCATTCAGGCACATGCTGCCAGTTATCTCAGTAGATGGGACCTTCTTGACAGGCAAATACAAAGGGCAGCTCCTGATGGCCATAGGCGTTGACGGTAACAATCAAATATTGCCGCTAGCCATTGCATTTGTGGAGAGTGAGAATTATGAGAGCTGGCTATGGTTTCTCAGACATGTGAAGGCTGGAGTTGTAGGCACCCGTCCTGGTGTGTGCGTAATCCATGATCGCCATGCCGGTATTATAAAGGCTATAAGAAAACTTCAAGAAGATCCTGAGGAGACCGTTCCTTGGCCGGATATGAGGAACCGGTGGTGCAGTCGTCACTTAGGGGCAAACGTTTTCAAGCAATTCCCTAAACAATCTTTGATGAAGCTATTCAAGAGGCTGGCCAGGCAGAACCAGTAGAGGAAATTTGATGTTTTATGGGGGTTACTGGATGAGCACACCATTGCGACTTTAGGACGGTGTTGTGCGTCTGGACGGATCGAGTACAACGAGCCAACTACGGCCGTAGGTTCTTCAAGTGTCCAGACCTGGATGACGACTTCATGGTAACGACAACAACTAAATCATTTGTTTCTCGTTATCGTTTTTCAACTTCATCCATGACATCTACCACGCCACACAAAGCCTTGCAAGTTCATCGAATGGGTGGATCGGGTGCCACCGGCATGGCCACGGAACCGGCCAATGGAGGTGGAAAACAAAGGACAATACTTTGTCAAGATGACTCAGGCTCGCGAGGTGGAACGACATATGCGGCTTGAGCAAGAGCGTCGCGTGAGGGTGGACCAAATCCGTTTGAAGGGCAAGGAGGATGAGCTGCAAAGGAGGCGGGAGCAGTTAAGTCTGCGTGAAGCAGCCATCAAGCGTCAGGTGGAAGAGCTTCAAGCTCGTGAGGCAGCTCTCAAGACCAAGAGTGACAGGAAGAATGATGCAGCGGAGCCATCTTCAGGGCGCGAGAAAAAGGGGAAACAACCATGCTACACCCAGTAGACAAAATGTAATAGATCCAACAAGTTATATTCCCTAAGGCATGTTAGGACTAGTGGTGGAGTTCTGAACATTAGAAGTCACAGAGTTCCACACATGCCACTTACCACTTTATGTATCGAATGTTCTACACTTAATCGTTCTTAAAAAAATTTCCAAAATTTTTTATGCACCTACAACATCCAGTGAACATAAACTTTTATTACAACTATACCAAATTTTTTCCCGGTTTAAAACTACAAAATTGACAAAGCTCTAAAAAAATCACAGGGGGAGAGTAAAGTCGCCCTCCTATTGGGCGACTGCATTATAAGTCGCCCATCCATTGGGCGACTGCATGATAGTCGCCCAATAGGAAGGCGACTAATTGCAGTCGCTCGAAGGTAGAGCGACACAAGTTTTGTCGCCTCTCGGTTGGGCGAAAGGTGAGAGTCGCCCAATGGGGGGCGACTTGAGCCTATTTCTGTAAAAAAATTTCCCGTAGGTATATTTATGTATTTTCGAATAAAAATGGATTATCCGTAAAAAAAATCCCTCAACGGATACACCTGTAACCTACGTGGCAGTTCTTGGGCCCAAAGAGACACGTGTCACGGAACCCCTCTTAAATCTGTGACCAGTGTACATACAGCAACGGATCACCAACCCCCTATCCCCATCCGTTCCTCTCCCCGATCGGCGAGTTCCATTGATTCGTCGCTCCACCCAGGACCAGAGATGGACGAATCCGACGGCAAGGGAGCCAACGGCGAGGCCTCCGTCGGCCGCGCGGTGGAGGTCTCCGGCGAGGAGACGCTCCCCGGGGTGCTCCGCAGCTTCGTCGACGGCGTCCGCTCCCCCGGCGCCGGTGGGGAGCCACTGCTGCGCCGGCTCCGGGAGGCGTCCTACGAGAGCGCGCCGCGGCTGCGCGAGGCGTCCAGGAACTCGGCGCGCGACCTCCTCTCCTGGACCAGGCGGGGCAGCGGCCTCCGCGCCATCCTCGTCATCTCGGTGAGCCGGCGCGTGTACCCTGCCCTCCCGATTTGGACGCTTCATGATCCCTCCGGTGTAGGGGAAAAAAAGATTCTTGCACTGTTCACTAAATGGGACTCATTTGTCATATTTGCATTTTTGTTGATTAATCGCCAAAGAGATGCTTGCGTAGTGGTTTGCTTGTTCTTTACTATTAAGTACTAGTTGGAGTTCAATAACCGACTGTGTTTTGCAATACACACTAATTGATACATGTTGGATGTAGAGATGTAGTATTAGGGACAAGATTTATTTCCATGTGAAATTGGATAACTCAAGTGCCATGGACCACCAAGGCGCCAATGTTTACAGAATTCTGTACTGGTAAAGGAAAGATGGGCTAAATTGTACTATATGTTGTAAGTGAAAACACATGACAGATTGTAGTTATATGGTACGTGAGTACATCAGTGTGGGATGTGGGCATGGTTTCAGTTACTGTATATAGCGTTTCCTCCTATCATTGACATTATGTCATTGGTTTGGCATCTAGTTGAGAAGTCCGGTACTGAGTGCATCACTGTGGGATGTGGGCTTAGTTTCAGTTATTGCATACAACATTTGCTTTTAGCACTGATATGTCATCGTTGGTTTGGCATCTATTTTAGGAATACTTTAATTGCGCAGATAAAATTATTAATTACCCTCATTTGATCCGTTCCTGATGTGGCAGGTTGGAACAATCACGCTTATAGCATTCACCGGTCTTCTGATTTTCATGTTCTTCCTTCTGGTTGCGACCGCTAATGCCATCGTTGTTTCGGTCCTGATGTCCTTGGCAGCCGCCGGGGGATTCCTAGCTATGTTCTTTGCTTGCTTAGTTGCAGTGTATATCGGAGCAATATCAGTTGCTGTTTTTGTCATTTCCACCATGGTTATCTCAGCAATTGTTGGAGTGATGATTGCTACTGGTACACCATCTCTCTCTTTTACCCTGAAAACGATTCAATTACTTGAGGTGTTGATGCTTGTATATTAGTTTTAGGGGCATAAGATGCATTAGTTAATCAGTAATCGAAGTAAAGTATGTTATTATGCAAACCACCTTCAATCCTTACACCCATAACATTTTACCTGCAAATGGGCACTCAGTAAATCACCTTTATGAAGAATATAACTAGGACCAACAAAATCCTCCTTTGTTTCTCATATCAGTTTAACATATCTGGTTGCTCATATCAGTTTAACATATCTGGTTGCTCCTTGTATGTGGTTTCATGGATTAGACTTTGTTTTTAATTTATCAGCAGTACTAAAGTACTCCATAGAAAAATATGAATTCAACCATGAAAGTTTGAATCACGTGATAAAAAAAACGAAATAATTAGCGTGAGATCACTTTACATCCACTAGCAGTGATTTACATGTTTCAGCCCGTAAAAATCAACTCCTACACGCCACTTTATGAAAGGCAAGATGTAGTTGACCAATAGTAGCAGTGATTTACATGTTTCAGCCGGTAAAAATCAACTCCTACACGCCACTTTATGAAAGGCTAGATGTAGTTGACCAATAGTCTAGAATATTTTTTTTTCTTTTCTTCCTTTTGGAATGGTAGTGACCAATCATCACGGCACTGTCTTACACATTTTTGTGGAGTATAAGCTAGATATAGACATAAAGACAGACAAATTGAGATAAGAGGGAATAAAGTGGTATATCAAAGGGGAACTACTTTAGAAAAAAATAGTTATGTTGATGGTGAATGCTTTAGAAATTTATGAAGATTGTGATGCTTCAGATCTAGAAATGTAAACATGGAATAATTGATATGATTCCTCGCAAAAAAGACATAATTATCTTGACAAAGTTGCTTCCCTACAGTGAGGTTACACTTTTTCAGACTTTTTTATGCTAGCGTTACAATTGTAAATCTTCACCTCCTAAGAAGCTGTCCGTATGACCTGTGTGCTGATGTCATGAAAACATCCTGCTGCAGGTTGGGTTGGATTCTTTTGGATGATTTGGTTTGCTGCAAGGAAGAGCATGGACCTTACAAAGCACTCAATCGGCATGACAAATTCGGCGATCCAATCATATTCCACTTCGCGGCACGTGAAACAGAAGCCTACAGACTGAGGCGAGCTGTGATTCAGTTCCAATTGATCTATTGTCGCGTGATGTACCTTCCCCATCGCCCCGCAGTTATGTTATGTGCTATCTGAAACTTGCTCTATGTGAATTACGGTTTGTCTAGTTTTTAAGAGTAGAGGACATGCCTGTAGCGGATAGCTATGGTTATCTGTATATTTGCCCCTTCAGTGTAAGGTTCCGCCTCTGAACTTTGGCAGTATGCATGCGGTGGTACCCAACAAACCAATGTTGGTTTTTATGGGATATGATCTTGTAAACCAGTGAAATAGCCAATGTAGGTGTTGAATGCGGAATAAGCTGTGCTGTATGTACATGTTCTCCGTGATTGTATTGAACAATGCAGAATTATTTTAAGAGCATGCAAAAATGGACTGAACCATTGATAGCTTGTAGGGTATGTAGAACTGAATAGCACAGAAAAGAACTTGATTTTTTTTCAAGGAATAAGCCACACAAGAAAATTATAGGAGCGCGATATCAACATACCATCATCACAAGGGAAATACTCCAGGACGTAGGTGTCAAATATCAATTAACATGAACACACTAATCACCAGTGCCCATAGCAGCCAGGACTGACTGCTTTGCTTAATTTCCTATCAATTTTTGGTGCGACAGCCCCAAGAAACAAATATATACACACAGACATTTCAAAGGGTTATGCAAATGTAGTTGACAAATAGCAGGTAGACTGCTGCTGCAACAACGCATTGGCCACAGAAACATCGCATCGCCAGATCTACCTAACGGTCGCGGCCGACGAGCGAGAGGAGGAAGGTTCGGTAGTTGCCTGAAGTCTCGGAGTGGATGGCATCGGCCAGCGATCTCTTGTACTTCTTGTGGTACTCCGCCTTGATGTACTGCATGTCGATCTCCGTCCTCGTCACCACAACCCTTATCAGCGTGGAGTCGTTGGTGCCCAGGCCTTTCGTCGCCTTGTGCAGGACCTGAATTAACACCACGAAACACAAGAAACTGAATCTACGTCGTGAAAGTTCAGAATGGCCACAGCGATAAATACATAAGCGAATGGAATGAGTGTCACCCATACCTTGGCAAAGTATTTCGCCGGGCTCTCGGCGCATCTGAGGATGGTTAGCAGGCCAAACTCAAAGTTCCCTGACGTTTCACTCTTCACGGCCTGCCACAACGCAGAAGATGAGATTGATTCAGAAGGCAAAGAAAGCAGGAGATCAGAAGCATCCATCACCTTCTCCAGGGAGCGACCATACATGTGGTGGTAGGCAGAAGCGACGGACGCCATGTGCGCCCAGCTGCGCTCACTGAAGACGCGGATGAAGGTCTTCTCGTCCGTCCCCAGCCTCTTCTCGCCGGCCTTGTACAGCTCCCTCGCGTCATGTGTTACCACAGAAGGATCAACCTCAGGGCCTTCGTAGCGTGGAACTCCCAGATAGGCAAGTAAAAGCTGCATCAAGAACAAAAAAAGAAGTAGCGAATAAAGAAATCTGTATGCTATGAATTAAAAGAGATAATCATCATACAGATGCCTTCTAAATATCATGTGAAATAGCAGAACAAATTGTGGGATGGACAGTCTAAGGTGAAAAAAATGTAAGACCTTCTGATGATCGCCGGAGGTGCGTTCGCGAATGTGATGCTCGAGATAACAACCAAACCTTGCACGGTAAGTCTGCTTCATGATTTGCAGCTGAGACGGTGTCCTGGAACAGATTATCTCCGTGGCTGCTCTCAGGTCGGTGATGTCCCCGTTAAGAGCTTGGTTCAGTATGGTTACGTCGCGCCCGGCAGGATCGAGAATCCATAGCAGCATCGCTTTCTGGAATGGAAACACGGGCAGAGTCAAATCTGGAGCGATTTTACTCGGTTCAAGACACAAAACAACGAAGATAAATTTCGCTAAAATCTGTAGAACTATTAGCATGCATAGCCATCATTTCGACTTTCTATATTTATGTAGGTCATGTTCTTTTTTTTTGTAATTTTTTACTTCGGCTTCTTCGGAACTTGAAACAAACGAGACGGTTTCTCGAAGATCGCTTCTTCTAACAGCTTCTCAAATCTAAAATTGTGTCTACGCTATCCTCGTTGGCACCTCCATCGTCCACCCCCGTTTCAAAAAAATACAGACAAAAATCATCGACCACAGTGAAAAAAACACAGCCTTATTCACTCGGCTTACCAGCTTGATTTACATAAACAAGAGAAGAATTGGTCTAGCGATATTTTTCATGCCTTGTGGTGTCCATGGAGCTCGGATGATACACGATAGCAGAGATCCTGGTGATATATAGCCTTGTACTCCTGCTGGATGAGCGCACGTTGCATCGAGTCGCGGTGGGCAAGTATGTTTATCACCGTCGTGCTGTCGCAACCGAATCCTGCAAGACCACACAGTAAAAGTTTAGCACACGAACATACTGTACGTCTATCAGTACTACAAAGGAGGCAAGATTCAGATGTCAAGCTCGACTAACATGAGACGCTTGCAAACGTACGGATTAAGTCACAAAGTTAAAAAAAAAAGAGTAGTTTTGAAATTAAGCAACAATGCTATGTGGTCGAAAATACAGGTATCTAATTAAGCACGGGGGGCAAGTATGTGGTGATTCAGAGCTCCTGAATTTTGGGCTCAGCTCGCTGACGGCCGATCGAGCTGACATGAACAGAGCGATCAAACAGGCAAAGTGAGTAAAACATGACCACGAGTTCCTGACAATACAAAGCAGTTTCAGCTTATATGCTTCCCCTTGTTAACCAACGGCAAACGGCGCAAGCACACATGCACGAAGTGGCGCGCACGTCCAAGAAAAATCTAACATGTATATATTCCACACACGTACCTTTGAAGGCCCTGTGGAGGTCCATGGCGTCCTGCCGCGGGGACGTGAGCACAGGTGGCACGCTCAGGCTCGCCATCGGCGCGCGCGGCCTCTCAGCTCTCGGCACTCGACGCACGCAGAAACTCGATCTTTTTTGCGGGTTCCTGGATATTTCGAGCGTCTCCCGCTCGTGCTTGCGTCGCGTACGGGTTTTTAAAAGGGGAGGAGAGTTTTGCGCCTGGGGATCACCGGCGTAGTGTTTGGACTAGATTCTGGAGAGCTCACACATTGCATTCGTGGATGAGAACATAAAGTGCGTACAAGAACTTTAGTGCTCCGCTGCAACTAGCTAGAGTTTGTTTTCTCTGTTCTCTTATTCATCTTAAACTTAAGGTTACTAATTATAGTACAAACATAAATCTATATATATAATAACTTAGGTAAGGAAAGCCTAATAAATAAAACAAACTAACCAATTTTGATCTGATACCGATTGCATCAGGATTTTAACACCATATTACTTGGTAAGTCTAGATTACTTTCCAACAATTGCCCCTAATTCAGACTTCCTTTTTCTTAGTTTAGTTTCTGTTGATAATCAAATTTGGTTTGGAACTACAATCATCGTAAAACCAAAAGCAGGTTAACAAGGGAAGGTTGTGCCTATATCATGGTCGTGAGTAGTTACGACCGCGGCAAAGCAAGTCGGAAGCCAGCTAGACCGGTTACGACCACGTTGGCCATAGTCGAAGGCAGTTACGACCACGTTGGCGGCCGTTACGACCACGGCAAAGCAAGTCGGAAGCCAGCTGGGCCGGTTACGACCACGTTGGCCGTAGTCGAAGGCAGTTACGACCACGTTGGCGGTCGTTACGACCACGGCAAAGCAAGTCGGGAGCCAGCTGGACCAGTTACGACCACGTTGGCCGTGGTCGAAGGCAGTCTACGACCACGTTGGAGGCTACGACCACGGTGGGATCTACGACCACGTTGAGGTATACGACCACGTTGGAGTTTTCGACCACGTTGGAAGCTACGACCACGGTGGAGTCTACGACTACGTTGGAGGCTACGACCACGGTGAGGTCTACGACCACGGTGGGATCTACGACCACGTTGAGGTATACGACCACGTTGGAGTTTTCGACCACGTTGGAAGCTACGACCACGGTGGAGTCTACGACTACGTTAGAGGCTACGACCACGGTGAGGTCTACGACCACGGTGGGATCTACGACCACGTTGAGGTATACGACCACGTTGGAGTTTTCGACCACGTTGAAAGCTACGACCACGGTGGAGTCTACGACTACGTTGGAGGCTACGACCACGGTGGAGTCTACGACTACGTTGGAGGCTACGACCACGGTGGAGTCTACGACTACGTTGGAGGCTACGACCACGGTGAGGTCTACGACCACGGTGGAATCTACGATCACGTTGAAGGCCACGATCACGTTGGAGTCTATGACCACGTAGAAGCCTACGACTGCATTGGAGGCTACGACGACCACGATTGGCCACGATCAGAAGCCTGGTTCACAGTCGACGACATCAAGGTTGATAGTCGGCAGTCGAACTTACGACCACGATGAGAAGTCGGTGGCTTACGATCACGTTATAACGAGAAGCGGTAACAACTCCAACCACATTGAAGGAAATGAACGTGATCGAAAGGGTGGTTCGACTACAGAAAATTGACGATCGCCAGCATCAATGCGTGCTCATTGAAGGTTTCAATCACGGTATTTTGAGCGGCTGAAGGAAAGACAGCGCAGCGATGCAATGGAGCGGTCGTAGACTGCTACAGTAAGTTTACGATCACGAAGGAAAATTGATTGGTAAAGCAATAGAAGGATCGGAACTGGTCGTAAGCATCCAGAACCGGTCATAGATAGTTCTAACCAGTCGTAAACGATTCTAACCAGTCGTAAACGACCCTGGGAAGTCGTAAGAGACACTGACCGGTTATCGTAAAGGGTTCAACCACGCAGAGAAGGCCACGGTCGCGGTGAAGGCGGTCGTAAGGAGCAGCAATCAAATCGAGAAGGCCAGCACGTGCCAAAGGCGATTCCGACCATGTTGAAGGAAGTGAGCATGGTAAAAGGGATGTTTTTGGAATGGTAGTACGGCATCAAGAGCACTCGGGATCGGTCGTAGGCAGCGCCGGCCGGCCATAAACGATCTTGGGAAGTCATGACACGCGCGGGCAACAGTTTGGAAAGGATCAGGAAACAATCTTGAAGCGATCTCTGCCGCGTGGTAAAATTGCAACCGAATAAATTAAGATAAGTTTTATTCGGTCTGGACTCTGATTCGATTCAAATAATTGTTGTTTCCAAAAGAAGCTAGGACCAGCTTCCCCCTATATATATGTATATAGGGTTTACGGCCGATTGACAACACACAATCGAAACTCATCTATTATATTATTTTGCAATCTACTATTTTCCTCTGCCCTATTTTGCTTCTTGTTCTTCGTTGTCGTTTACTCCGTTGCGATAACGAGTCACAAGGTCCTAGGGGCGGTCAGGCCGATCTAGGACAACCCATCGCCGCCGCTCGCCCTGACGGGGTCCCTCCCGGGCGCGTGGGGTGTCGGGTCTCAAGAGCTCTCGCCGACGTGTCCTGCGTATCGCGCTCTCGGCGAGACTCCTCCGGCGACGTGTCCTGCGTATCGCGCTCGACGCCGGGGGCACACGGTGACGTGTTCGTGTGCGAACACACTTTTTGGTGACTCCACTGGGGAAAGATCAAGGAAAATTGACGCCGCCAATCACCATGACTGGTAGCAGCAAAATCCCAATGCCCGGGGAGGTTAACACCGATAATGTCGTCAAGCCCGGCTACGATGAATTATCGGAAGAGCATCGCCAAGCTTTTGAGGCATACAAGAAAAAGCGCGAGGAGGAGGATTTACGAGCGTTCCTTGCAAAATTCAAGAAGGATCGTCAAGGCAACATAACCCCACTCGGCGACATCACGTTCCCTCCTCCGCATTACTTGGAAAAGGTAGAACCCCTTGTAAGTGCCGCATCAACCCTTTCATCTGTTGCTACTAATTCATCTAGTGTTACAATGGAGCAAGTTCAGCACATGCTTAATGAGAACACTAGAGAGATCTTTGATTATATGCATCAGATGGCAAACATTAAGAAAATAAATAGTGCGGCCATGGGTACAAGTCAGGTTGGCACTTTTTCTAGCGTAGAACTTTCTAAGCCGACAGCGCCTATTAATTCATCGGCAAGTAGTGGAGTACCAAGTATACAACCCCAATGTGGCATGCCGTTGAGTTTCTTTTCAGGACAGCAAACTAAACCTGGAGGTGAACTAATGGTAGCGCCCACGTATCCTAATCATATCATGAGCCTACCACCTTTGGGAACATCAACATCAGGCGATATAAGTATGCCAAGGTCCTTGCCATATTCTGTTATACCGCCGATGCCGCCTCCACTGCCTACCATGGTGACCAACACCCCTATAGCTCCTTTGCAGTCACCCATCATAGCTTCGGCCAATATGGACGAAGCATTGGCAAAAATTAGAGATGATGTGCGCAGGATGTTTGTTGAGTCTTTCGGCATTGAGCCGAGAGTTAGAGCCCGCACTTATCAGAAACCATATCCATCTCATTTTGATACTATTGCTTATCCCCAAGGTTATAAGCTTCCTGAGTTTGTTAAATTTGATGGTGGGGACAGCAAAACTACATGGGAGCACGTTAGCCAATATCTCGCCCAGTTGGGAGCGGCGGGTAATATAGATGAACTTACAGTTCGTTTGTTTTCTTTGTCTTTAACTGGCACGGCTTTTTCATGGTTTTCTGCTTTACCCCCTGGTTCTATCATTACATGGTCGCAGCTTGAGCAAAAATTTCATGATCATTTTTTATAGCGGTGACGCTGAGTTTAAGTTATCACATCTTACATCGGTTAGGCAAAAAAATGATGAATCGGTTTCCGATTATGTCAAAAGGTTTAGAGATGTTAAAAACCGGTGCTATAGTCTTGTGATAAGTGAAAGGGACTTGGCTGATCTTGTGTTTAGCGGTTTGAGAACTCACATTAAAGAAAAGTTGGAAAGTTATGAGTTTTTAACCGTTAACCAAGTGTTGCAGCGAGCTTTGGCTAAAGAAAGCCAAAGTAAAGATATCAAAGAAAACCATAAGACTAAAGCTGACCTTCCTCGCATGAACGTTGTTGATTATTCTTCTGATCAGGATGATGAAATTGATGTCTATGCTGCTGAATTTGTTTGGCCCTCAAAGGCCAAACCATACGCATGTAATGCTCTTAAGCCAATTCGCAAAAATCGTGAAGAGGAGATGAAGTTTACTTTTGATGTTACAAAATGTGATAGAATTTTTGATGCTTTGCTGAATGATAAGGTCATTAAAATTTCTCATACTTTACCGCCGTTTGAAGAGCTGAAGCGACGAGCTTTTTGCAAATATCATAATTCTTTTTCTCATGCTACTAATGATTGTAATGTTTTTCGGCGACAGATCCAATCGGCTATCAATGATGGACGATTGAGTTTTGCCGAAATGCAAGTGGACAAGTCTCCCTTCCCCATGAACACGATGGATATGGAGGGCAGGAAAGTGTTGCTTCGGCCTGAACATGCCGAATCAACAAAAGGAAAGCCAGGTGTTGTTATCGGTGAGCCTAGAGTGATACATGCCGATGACAAGGTCTCAGGAAGAGAGGTTGTACTGGAGAAGGCCCCAAATGGAAAGGAAACATTGAAGATCATTGTGAGCACTTCTGTACCTGGGGGGCAAGTGCAACATGAGGCTTGCAGTAAGTTTATCAAGCCCAAAAATCCAGAGGTTGGCAAGTGGAAGATAAACAAAGCAAAAGTACAACGGAAGCGCATCAAGCCAACATTTGATATGCTGCTGTCCAAATATGCTAACCAAGCGGCCACTTCTAGCTCTAATCGACCATCACAATTGAAGCGTCCAAGATCACCTCCGAGGCATCAAATACAACGTCAGTTTCGTCCGTATGAGCCATGGGCGCCTACGCAATGGATGACACCTTTTTCCTACACACCATACAATATGAATAGAGGGTGGGCGCAGCCTCCAATGGTGCCCTATGCTTTTCACCCTGGGTGGACAGCACCTAGAAGATCAGTTTTTGAGAGGCTAACCCACTCTACAAAAAGTTGTTTGGGTGGTTGATGAGGCGATAGGGTCCCGATCTTCCGATAGGATGATAACTATCGATTTTGGTGGAGATGACTCTTGCGATCCGACTACAACCGTACGAGACGTCACTTGCGCCTTAGCAATCGCTGAACCACACCCAAGTCGTTATCAACCGTGCCAAGAACGCGGTTGACCTGACCACGAAGGTCTATTCCTGCATGCAATCGAAGAACAAGCAAGAACAAGGATAGTGAGCAACCTGAATTTGCTAGATATAAAAGTCGCACAAGGATAGTTGAGGTTCTGTAACACGAATCTGTTGGTCTAGCCGACACAAGAGAACGTGGAGTTTGCACAAGGGGCTAAACTGATCTAAACAAAACCTAAGTCCTAGAAAGGGAGGCGGCGGCTCCTATATAGTGAAAACAACCAGGGGAGGCGTCCCAAAGGGTACACCCTAGGGTTACAAGGCCCATGGGCCCAAGTGGAGGTGGCGCAGCACCCTTTTGACTCGGACTCAGAAATCTACGTGGATTGTTTTGATGATTCCGGCCGGCTCGGATGGAATTTGAAGATGGGGTTGGATCCATTGGAAAGTAGACTTCATAATCTTTCCATAAAGTACAAGAACGTCCCAAACGGAGTCCGTATGAGAAAGTTACGTTCGTTTCAACTTGCACCATTGCAGCAGTCCGAATCTGATTCCAGTACGTGACCAACACGGACTCTTTTGATGATTGCGGCTGTCTCGGATAGAATTTGAAGATGAGGTTGGATTCGTTGGAAAATAGACTTCATAAGCTTTCCATGAAGTACAAGAACGTCCCAAACGGAGTCCGTATGAGGAAGTTATGCCCGTTTGAACTTGGTACCATCGCAGCAGTCCGAGTCTGATTCCAAAACGTGTCCAACTCGAATTCGTGCTTGACTTGGTCCCAAAGTGACGTGGTGACCTCCATTATTCCTTCCATGCATGTCCAGGACTCCATATCCCTTTCCTTCATCCTTTCCCAAGTTCCTAAGCACAATTAAATCACTTGCATTAGGTAGCGGTCTATTCTTAGTAACATATGAAGGCTGAAGAAACGAATTCACCTTTAGTTCAATCTTGATATTGGGCGCTATTGTCGTATATGTTTGTGGCGTGGTCACATCAGTGGTGGTACTGGTCGACCATCCAATGCCTCTGCAACGAAGAAGATTATGAAGCAAGAGTGGCGTGCTAAGTCGCCAAGCGTTGAAAATTTAGAACCCAACAAGCAAGAAAGCAGAACTGCCAGTGCTGCAGAAGTATCAACCAAAGATCTCGGTAAAAGGCCAATTGTCATTAATAATCCGGCTAAATCCAGTAGTACTATGGTGGCTGTCCAGCTAGGTTCAGCAGCTAATGATCATGAAGCCAGCAGCAGTAGCGCGAAGGGAAGAGACCCCAAGTATACCCAGCCGAGGTGGTGCCCGTCAGGCCTGACCAAAGCTCAGAAAAGAAGGTTGCAGCGTATGCGAAATCAGCAGAAGATCGAAGACGCAGCAGAAGCACAGAGAGATGAATTTTTCAATAAAAGTCGGCCCATGAAGCATGTATGGAGGCCTAAACCAGTGGATGGGATTACAGATACTACTATCGCAACAGCACATACATCGCCTAAAGAGCATGAGCAGGTATGTACATTGGGAGATGATGAGGAGATGTTAGATTTTGAGCCCACACCAGCTAGAGAAGGTATGGATATCAATATGGTTTACTATCTACCTGCTGAGTTTCGTGCTGCTGATGAAGAAGGGGAGATAGCCCAGCTGGACTTTGGTCCTAAAAATGCCATTTTCGAGAAGCCTAAAGAGCCAGTGAAGCACTTGAAGCCGTTGTACATCAAGGGCCACATTAACGGGTCACCGATTGCTAGGATGCTTGTTGATGGTGGTGCTGTTGTCAACCTCATGCCGTATTCAGTCTTCAAAAAATTGGGGCTACAAGATGATGATTTGAAAAAGACGAACATGGTGCTGAATGGCTTTGAAGGAAAAGAAAAGACGGAGGCCAAAGGAGTTATCTATGTCGAGCTCACGGTTGGAAGCAAGACCTTGGCCACAGCATTCTTTGTTGCTGAAGTGCAAGGTAATTACAATGTGATTTTAGGTCGAGACTGGGTACATGCTAATCAGTGTGTGCCATCCACCATGCACCAATTTTTGATTCAATGGGTTGAGGACGAAGTGGAGATCATCTACGCTGACACATCGGTTTGTGTCGCTTTGGCCGATGCTATAGTGGATTGGCAGCACTCTGAAGCTACTTGTTTGTCAGGGCGTGGTGATTTTCCAGAGTTTGATTTCCTTAGCGCTACAAGGAATGGTTTTGTACCTGTCATGTTAAAGCCGATTGGTGGTGATCGGCTCCAAAATATGATGTGATTAAATGAATCCTAGCTTAGATTGGTTGCAAAAACGTCTCAAAGATTATCGGTCTCAAGAGAACGATATGTATGAATCTATAGAAGAGCTAGAAAATTTTGATAAGTTGGGACAAGGTTTCATATCAGCCGACCCATTGGAGGAGATAGACATCGGTAATGGGTCAATTCCCAGGCCGACATTTATAAATAAAAATCTGAGAGCCGATTATAAGCTAAAATTAATCGAGCTTTTAAAAGAATACGTCGACATTTTTGCTTGGGAATACCATGAGATGCCTGGTCTGAGCAGAGAGTTGGTAGAACATCAGTTACCTATTAAGAAAGGTTTTAGACCTTTCAAACAGCAAGCTAGGAGGTTTAATCCCAAGATGTATGATCGGATTAAGGAGGAAATTGATCGGCTACTTAAAGCTAATTTTATTAGACCTTGCAGGTATGCTGATTGGATTTCCAATATTGTGCCTGTCGAAAAGAAAGGGTTCGGCAAGTTAAGGGTATGTATTGATTTCAGATATTTGAACAGAGCTACACCAAAAGATGAGTATCCTATGCCAATAGCTGACATGCTTATTAATGCTACTTCTGGATATAAGGTCATTAGTTTTCTTGATGGCAATGCGGGGTATAATCAGATTTTTATGGCCGAAGAGGACATTTCCAAAACAGCTTTTCGTTGCCCTGGTTTTCTTGGTTTATTTGAATGGGTAGTAATGACCTTTGGATTGAAAAATGCTGGTGCAACATACCAAAGAGCTATGAATTTAACTTTTCATGATCTTCTTGGGGTCATGTTAGAAGTTTATATTGATGATATTGTCGTCAAATCGGATGCCATTGAACCACATTTGGCCGATTTGCGCTTGGCTTTTGATAGAATGAGAAAATATGGTTTGAAGATGAATCCTCTGAAATGTGCTTTTAGTGTATCGGCTGGGAAGTTTTTAGGTTTTATTATTCATGAACATGGCATAGAGATAGATCCCAAGAAAATTGAAGCAATCCAGAAGGTACAGGTTCCTGTGTGCAAGAAAGACATACAGAAATTCCTTGGCAAAGTTAATTATTTGAGGAGATTTATTGCTAACTTGTCTGGGAAAGTGGACGCTTTTACGCCTATCCTTCGGTTGAAGAACGATGCTGGTTTTACTTGGGGGGCAAAACAGCTAGAAGCATTTGAAAAGATCAAGCAGTATTTAGTTACTCCACCGGTGTTAAAAGCGCCCAGGCAAGGAGAGCCTTTCAGGCTTTATATCGCAGCGGAAGAGGGAGTAATTGGTGCTGTTTTAACACAAGAAACTGAAGGAAAAGAACATGTTATTACATACTTGAGCCGGTGTTTATTGGATCCAGAGACAAGGTACACTTTTATTGAAAAATTATGCCTTTCGCTATATTATGCTTGCACAAAATTAAGACATTATTTGTTGTCTAGTGCTTGCATAGTCGCATGTCAAACCGATGTCATTAAATATATGTTGCATAGACCAATTATGAGTGGTAGGATTGGTAAGTGGGCTTATGCTTTGATTGAATATGATTTGGCTTACAAAGCTTTGAAATGAAGGGCCAAATTGTTGCTGACTTTATTGTTGAACATCGGATTGATGATAGGCATCATATTGATATTGACCTGGTTTCTTTAGTACCATGGAGATTATATTTTGATGGTTCAGTTTGTAACAATGGCCAAGGTGTTGGTGTTGTTTATATTTCTCCATATGGGGCTGTTTTTGAGGCCTCTTGTCGTTTAGAGTTCTTTTGCACAAATAATCAAGCCGAATATGAAGCTTTGATATTCGGGCTGCAGCTTTTACTTGCTATAGGTGCTACACATATTGAGGTTTTCGGTGATTCGTTGCTGGTAGTATGACAAGTTTCCAAGGTTTTTCAATGTTTCGACGAATCGCTTAATGTTTATCTTGATAAATGTTTAGATATCATTGTTGCCTTTGATTTCTTTAGTATTGCTCATATATCTAGACATTAAAATTGGAGAGCAAATGAGTTAGCGCAGCAAGCATCCGGCTACCATATTTCTCGTGGTATGTTCCACCTTTCTCACCAGCCGATGTCTTGTCTTGCTAACATAGACGAGACCGAACCGCAACTCACCGATTCGGCCACTAATTTAAAATCTGATGCAAGTGAGGATACAGATTGGAGAAAACCAATCATTAATTACTTGCAAGACCCTAGCAAAAGGGTAAATAGGACGGTTTGACGGATGGCTTTCAAATATGGTTTAATTGACAACAATCTTTATCGTCGTACTATTGATGGTATTCTTCTGAAATGCTTGGATGAGGATCAAGCAAGAGTTGCTATGGGAGAGGTACATGAAGGTATATGCGGTACTCATCAGTCGGCACACAAGATGAAGTGGTTGCTAAGACGTGCTGGTTTTTATTGGCCGACAATGATTAATGATTGTTTTAGATACTACAAAGGGTGTGCAGCATGCCAAAAGTTCGGTAACATTCAGCTAGCTCCTGCTGCTATGTTGCACCCTATTGTCAAACCGTGGCCATTCAGAGGGTGGGGATTAGACTTCATTGGGCAAATACATCCTCCGTCGTCAAAGGGCATCGGTTTGTGCTAGTTGCTACTGATTATTTCACTAAGTGGTCTGAAGCAGTACCTCTCAAGAACATGACACATGTGGAAGTGATTCAATTCATAACTGAGCATATTATTCACCGGTTCGGCATTCCTCAAACATTAACTTCAGATCAAGGTTCTTCTTTTATATCGACTCAAGTCCGAGATTTTGCTGAATTATATAAAATAAAGTTGTTCAATTCGTCTCCATATTATGCCCAAGCTAATGGACAAGCAGAGTCTACAAATAAAATATTGATCAAGCTCATCAAGAAAAAGATTGAAGATAATCCTAGAAGATGGCATGAAGTGCTGTCCGAGGCTCTTTGGGCGCATCGAATCTCAAGGCATGGAGCAACCAAAGTAACTCCATACGAGCTTGTATATGGGCAAGAGGTTGTTTTACCCGTAGAGGTAAATTTGGATGCCTTGAGATTAGCTAAGCAAAATGACTTATCGGCAGTGAATTATCATAATTTAATGATGGACAACATTGATGAAGTCACCGATAAGAGATTAGAAGCATTAAAAGCCATTGAGAAAGATAAGATGCGGGTGGCAAAGGCATACAACAAGAAAGTCAAGTTGAAGAGCTTTCAAGTTGGTGATCTAGTGTGGAAAGTGATTCTACCAATTGGTTCGAGAGATAATAAGTTCGGAAAGTGGTCTCCAAGTTGGGAAGGTCCTTTTAAGATTGCAAGAGTGGTTCCAGGTAACTCATATTTGGTCGAATCATTGCAAGGTACGTTGCTACCCCGCGCTCTTAATGGAAAATATTTGAAGAAGTTTTATCCAAGCACGTGGCAGGAAGCTTGAGCATGTATGGATGATATTTGGTTATCGCCCTCAGACTTTATAACATGGCCGATAATAAATTATCGCCCTTAGACGTATAAACATGGCCAATGGATGTGTTGGCATTCGCCTTGATTGTCGAGCAAGTAATTCTTATTTTTTTGGCACACAAGTGTTGCCAAAAAACAGGGGGGCATGTGTTGATAATCAAATTTGGCTTGGAACTACAATCATCGTAAAACCAAAAGCAGGTTAACAAGGGAAGGTTGTGCCTATATCATGGTCGTGAGTAGTTACGACCGCGGCAAAGCAAGTCGGAAGCCAGCTAGACCGGTTACGACCACGTTGGCCATAGTCGAAGGCAGTTACGACCACGTTGGCGGCCGTTACGACCACGGCAAAGCAAGTCAGAAGCCAGCTGGGCCGGTTACGACCACGTTGGCCGTAGTCGAAGGCAGTTACGACCACGTTGGCGGTCGTTACGACCACGGCAAAGCAAGTCGGGAGCCAGCTGGACCAGTTACGACCACGTTGGCCGTGGTCGAAGGCAGTCTACGACCACGTTGGAGGCTACGACCACGGTGGGATCTACGACCACGTTGAGGTATACGACCACGTTGGAGTTTTCGACCACGTTGGAAGCTACGACCACGGTGGAGTCTACGACTACGTTGGAGGCTACGACCACGGTGAGGTCTACGACCACGGTGGGATCTACGACCACGTTGAGGTATACGACCACGTTGGAGTTTTCGACCACGTTGGAAGCTACGACCACGGTGGAGTCTACGACTACGTTAGAGGCTACGACCACGGTGAGGTCTACGACCACGGTGGGATCTACGACCACGTTGAGGTATACGACCACGTTGGAGTTTTCGACCACGTTGAAAGCTACGACCACGGTGGAGTCTACGACTACGTTGGAGGCTACGACCACGGTGGAGTCTACGACTACGTTGGAGGCTACGACCACGGTGGAGTCTACGACTACGTTGGAGGCTACGACCACGGTGAGGTCTACGACCACGGTGGAATCTACGATCACGTTGAAGGCCACGATCACGTTGGAGTCTATGACCACGTAGAAGCCTACGACTGCATTGGAGGCTACGACGACCACGATTGGCCACGATCAGAAGCCTGGTTCACAGTCGACGACATCAAGGTTGATAGTCGGCAGTCGAACTTACGACCACGATGAGAAGTCGGTGGCTTACGATCACGTTATAACGAGAAGCGGTAACAACTCCAACCACATTGAAGGAAATGAACGTGATCGAAAGGGTGGTTCGACTACAGAAAATTGACGATCGCCAGCATCAATGCGTGCTCATTGAAGGTTTCAATCACGGTATTTTGAGCGGCTGAAGGAAAGACAGCGCAGCGATGCAATGGAGCGGTCGTAGACTGCTACAGTAAGTTTACGATCACGAAGGAAAATTGATTGGTAAAGCAATAGAAGGATCGGAACTGGTCGTAAGCATCCAGAACCGGTCATAGATAGTTCTAACCAGTCGTAAACGATTCTAACCAGTCGTAAACGACCCTGGGAAGTCGTAAGAGACACTGACCGGTTATCGTAAAGGGTTCAACCACGCAGAGAAGGCCACGGTCGCGGTGAAGGCGGTCGTAAGGAGCAGCAATCAAATCGAGAAGGCCAGCACGTGCCAAAGGCGATTCCGACCATGTTGAAGGAAGTGAGCATGGTAAAAGGGATGTTTTTGGAATGGTAGTACGGCATCAAGAGCACTCGGGATCGGTCGTAGGCAGCGCCGGCCGGCCATAAACGATCTTGGGAAGTCATGACACGCGCGGGCAACAGTTTGGAAAGGATCAGGAAACAATCTTGAAGCGATCTCTGCCGCGTGGTAAAATTGCAACCGAATAAATTAAGATAAGTTTTATTCGGT
This sequence comes from Dendrocalamus latiflorus, assembly GCA_017311315.1. Taxonomy (NCBI): domain Eukaryota; kingdom Viridiplantae; phylum Streptophyta; class Magnoliopsida; order Poales; family Poaceae; genus Dendrocalamus; species Dendrocalamus latiflorus. The sequence goes on from CM029623.1 coordinate 11,191,905, forward strand.
CTGGACTCTGATTCGATTCAAATAATTGTTGTTTCCAAAAGAAGCTAGGACCAGCTTCCCCCTATATATATGTATATAGGGTTTACGGCCGATTGACAACACACAATCGAAACTCATCTATTATATTATTTTGCAATCTACTATTTTCCTCTGCCCTATTTTGCTTCTTGTTCTTCGTTGTCGTTTACTCCGTTGCGATAACGAGTCACAAGGTCCTAGGGGCGGTCAGGCCGATCTAGGACAACCCATCCCCGCCGCTCGCCCTGACGGGGTCCCTCCCGGGCGCGTGGGGTGTCGGGTCTCAAGAGCTCTCGCCGACGTGTCCTGCGTATCGCGCTCTCGGCGAGACTCCTCCGGCGACGTGTCCTGCGTATCGCGCTCGACGCCGAGGGCACACGGTGACGTGTTCGTGTGCGAACAGTTTCAACGCATTATTTCAACTACCAGCTACGCTTCTATATAAAGCGATCTATATACAAACTAAATACATACCTGCATGCATAAACTTAACTGGTGCACGTCCATCTACATGCAAAGACTTTAACTCGTTGAGGCAGTCGGTCCCAATTACAACTGCTCAACTTGTACTCGACATAGGACGACGAAGACATCTTTTTAGCATTTTGGACTCAACTCATGACGAACACATCTCCTCAATGTTCTAGACTTATCTCTACTTGACTCAGGACAGCAAACACATCTCCTCAACGTTCTGAACTCAACTCTACGGAATCGACTCATGATGATTACATCAGGGTTAGTTCATCATAATTGAGAGCTTTAGTAAGAAATGTTTTCTCCGCATTCTTCACCACATACAACTCCTCTACCTTCTCACCGAGAGCCTGAATATTATTGACGAGGGTCGTCAACCGATGGCGAAGTCGTTGATCGACTCTATCTCCATACGCAGCACCTTAATCTCGGTTTTGAGAGTTTGCATCCTTGCTTCAATCAGACGATCGGTGTCAAGATGCCTCGTCTTCAACACCTCCCAAGCATTTTGGCCATCTCCTTTTCAACCGTTAGGAAGAGCGTCTACTCTGTGATGCCCTGACAAATGACCGTCAATGCTATCTGATCCTTGCACTCATCGACTTTACCGTTCTCGACTATGCCCCATACGCTTTGAGCCCGTATGTACACATTCATCTTGATTGTCCAGAATGCATAATTGCTTGTTGTGAGTATCAGATAATGCAGCAAGGCAATGAACTCTCCTTTGCTATTGCACCTAGTGTCACCACTTGGTCGCTGGTGTCACTCCTCCCTGGTGCTCTCGACATCTTGACTTGGGCACGAACGGATCAAGAACTTAGGCCCTGATACCAATTATTAGCCTAGATCTTGGAGAGAATTCTCACATTACACTCATAGACGAGAATAAAAACGTGCATAAAGAACTTTGGTGCTCGATTGCAACTGTCTAGTCAGAGGTTTTCCTTTTCTCTGTTCTTTTTATTTTCTTATATATCTAAACCTTGATATTAGTATTTATTATACATATATAAAACTATCTATAGAATAACTTAAATAAAAAGCCCAATAAAAAAATAAACTAACTATTTTTAATTTGATATCGATTGCACGAGGATGTTAACATTTTATTAATTAACTAGTCTAGGTTACTTTGCGTCAGGATCCTAACACGTAGAAGCATGGTAGACCGCGTCCGATTGACGCGGGCGCGCGTCCGTCCGGCCGGCCGGCCGTCCGGCGCCCCCACCCACCACTATGGCACTATCACGTACGGGAAACAACAAAGATAATATGCCTCCTTATCGAATATCGAGTGGAGTACCAATCGCCTTTCGGCTGATGCCTGATGGGTGGACCGGGGCCTCCGATCCGGTCCAGGCCTAGTTGCTCGGCTGGCTTTCCCACGTGCAAGCTGGAAAGAAATTCTATGGGATGGACTCTCCTGCCTTTTGAGGTTAGATTTATAATACGTAGCAAAATCAAATTTTAAAACAATTCGATTAGCTCTTTTATTTGGAACATAAATTTTAAATTATTATTGTACAACTAAAATACATGAATTGTATGGTAGATAAGAGGTGGAGAAAGAGCCTGACCTTTTATTTTAAATTGCTATTATTCTTTCAAATTAGTGTTTGCCACATGTAATAGATCTAAGAAGGCCTCGAGAGAGCAGTTAGGCCGTCCCATACAATTTCTTCCGTGCACACTGCACAGCAAGAGGAGAGAATTAATTGGGGGAAAGAAAGGAACATCTTACTTGCGTCTTGCTTGAGAGGGCCTCTTCGTTCAACCAAAGCTGGCAGAGCTCGAATCTTGTGCGAATGACAGGCACGGTTGCGTTGAATCTTAAGACTTGTTTAGAGGCCTGCGTAGCACACGTTGGGGTCAAGAGGATTTTCCCGGTTCCTATAATTGCATATTGCTAGGAGAGGGTCCCAACGACACCTCAGGCCCACAATCATCTCAGAGCAACGGCATCCGTTGAAGGATCTACTTCGAGCCAAGTCAACAAATCAAACTTGGTGAGGTTCGCGATACCAACTTCAACGAAGTTCGCAAGACCAACCCTGGACGAGATACACAAGACCAACCCCGTAGAGGGGCCTAGGGCCAACCCCAAGCGAGACACTCAAGACCAACTCCTAAGGGGTCCGAGCCAACCCTGGGCGAGGTCCGAAGTCAACCCTAGGAGAGGTCCAGAGCTAACCCTAGACGGAATCTGAATCCAGCCACGAACCAACCCCAGAGTCCTAGACGTGGTGGGGCCCACATGAGCAAATGATATAAATACCCCTAAGAGTAAGTTAGGCTCCGAGGGTAAACTTGTAACTTCACTCGTCTCTATCTCCCCTTATAAATTCCCCCTTATAAATACAACATCTTGTAATATTAGAGCGGAGGCTATTTGTAATCCTGGACACTCATATTGAATAATGAATACGCTTGGCATTTATATGCTTCTCCTTGAGGCCATTTGTGCGTAGGGAGCCCCAGGCGCAAGTGGAGCCCCGGATGTAGATAAAACCCTGGACATGCAGAAGCCCAGGGTGTGGAAGACCCTGGGCGTATGGAGACCCTATTTGCATGGAGCCCTCGACGCAGGAGGAGCTCGCCCGTGGGAACCCTAAGCACAGAGAAAACCATAGGTGTGGGGAAGCTTTGGGCATGGGGAGCCCTAGGTGTGAGGGCGGCTGGAGGACCATAGGGGAGGCCAAGGGGCATGGAAGAGCTAGTTTCAGAGTGGAACTGAGTGAGGGGAATAAATGAATGGAGGGGAAAGATTGTGAAGAGGAAGTGAGGAAAGGAAGGAGGGGTATTTATAGGACCAAGGTGGTCCATGGCAGACCGAGTCCACTTGGCTAGGGATGGAAATGGATCGGATGATCGAATAGTCTCAAATACAAATACGAATCCATATTTTTAAAATGAATATGAATACGAATTCGAATATTTTCAAATACGGATATGAATATGGATTTTGCTTACCACATTCGTGATTTCTTATATACGAATATCAGATAAAACAGATTCCTAGTGGTTTTGCCGATTCTTCACTAGTTTTTGACCGGTTACCGGTTTTAAACCACCTAAATTCAAATTTTGAATCACAAAATTTGTGTGGGTTTTTCATGGGTTCTAGAAACGGATCGAATACGAATCAAATAGTCTCGAATACGAATATTCTTGAATACAAATGCGAATATGAATATTCTCAAATACGGATACGAATATTCTCGAATATGAATACAAACATTTCGAATACAGATTTTGCTTACCACATTTACGTTTTCTCGGATATGAATATTTGATAAAACGATTTATTCGTTACCGTTTTCCACCCCTACACTTGGCGCCCTCAGGAGTGTTCGGTCCACCATGGATCGGGACTACCCGGTGCCCCTCGAAGCAATTCTAATGGTGCGAGGGTGCCTTGCACCACGTGTAATCTTTGGAGCGGGGTGCACTGAACTGAGGTTGAAGTCCGCATGAACTACCACCCCGAGTCTACTCTAATGTTAAGGTATCTTAATGTTTTGTCAATTTGTTGTAGCCTACCGGGAGGATCGTAGGCCCAAGATCTCATATCAACCCCTTCTTTAGGTTGGTGCGCCAACTCGGATGAGCAATGGACGACCACCTGAATCAGCCAAGTCAACCTCAGCGAGGTTCACGAGGCCAACCTCGGTGAGGTTCACGAAACCAACCCTGAAGGGGTTTGGGGTCAACTCGAGTGAGGTACGCAAAACCAATCCCAGATGAGATACACAAGATAAGCCTCAGAGGGGCCCGGGGCTAATCTTGGACGAGGTACGTAAGACCAACACTGGAGTGGTTCGGGGCAACCCCTGACGAAATCCGAAGCTAACCATGAGTCAAACTCAGAGTCCTAGACATGGCGGGCCATGTGGGGGCAAATCACCTAGATACCCCTAAGAGTAAGCTAAGCTCTAAAGGCAAATTTGTAACTTCATTCACCTCTCTCTCCTCTCTAGAAATAGGATCTCTTGTAATAGTAGAGGGGGAGGCCATTTATAACACTAAACACTTATATTGAATACACTTGGAGTTTATGTGCTTCTCCTTGAGTCCCTCCACATCCTCGACGGTCTCCGTATATAACTGAGAGTATTTCTAAATTTACTGTCCGATCTCGTATCGATGATATATATATATATATATATATATATATATATATATATATATATATATATATATATATATATATATATATATATATATATATATATATATATATATATATATATATATATATATATATATATATTGTAAAACCTATCGTACTCCAAAAAGATCCTAGCTAGGAGAGCAAGATTGGATTAGTTATACTCTCTTTGGTCACCAAAAAGTGACACACTAGAATAAATGCAAAATATTATACTTTCATGATATTATGAAAATGATACGAATGAATTTCTCTAAAAAATACTTTTGTAATAATATACTTTTACAATTTTTTTGAATGCATGTTAAGAGAGTATGATGGTCCAAAGAGCATTTCGTTGACTTTGAACTTTTGTGATCAGAAAGAGCAGTAAATAATACACGACAAATACTATAGTAGAGTGATGTCGACCAGACTAACAGAAGATAGTTTTTTTCGGCTATGGCTGATAGCTTTTGGATCTAATGTGAGCGTTTGTGTGAATGAACTAAATGCTGATAAGCTACTTTAAAAAGTTGTCTCGATAAACCCCTTTGATAGAACGACAGAAAAACTGTTCTATCTATTTATTTAAGAGAAATTATAGACTGATAAGATAGGAGCTAATAGCTCCATCCCACGAATCCTGTTTTGCTACCTAAACTCAGGCTCTAGTCTTGTGTAGCTTTGATAGCACTGTTGCCTGTTGGACCTATAAGAGCATATCTACCACGTTTTCGCGTGAACGATGAAGGCCTACGTTGGCATTGCTATCTTTTCAAAAGAAAAGGTGAAGTACTTGGCCTAACTGCAGGGCTGTGCTACACCAATACTGATCGAAGAAAAAAAAAATAAAGTTAACGTCCAATACTGTGTTTCTACGTGTGGTAGTTGAGGCAGTATACGTGGCACCCATCTGTCAGGTTGTCACTGTTCCAACAGTGTTCTAACCCCTTAATTAAGGAGTGGTGCTAGCGCACAGTATACCGTTAGAAATGATTCTAACGGTATAAGCAACTTACCTCATCGCCAACCGTCGTTGCCGCACCACTCTAGGTAGCTCCATGCGTCTCCACCGCAGCCCCTGCCTCCTTCATCACCACCTGTGGTTAGCGACGCCGTCGCTGCCTCACCGCGCCACCTCTTGACCCCTCCCCGTCGCGTCGCCCAACCCAATCTAATTGTCATAGCCGCCACTGCCACCTTTCTCCTGCTCCGTCCACCGCCCTTCTACCCCGCTCATCGCCCCAGTCATCGCCCACCGCTAGGCTGCCGCCTCCCCTCGACATCCTTCTATGCCCGGGTGAGGATAAACCAATAGTACGGAGCCGGATTCCCTCCTCCGATGTTAGATCCGACAGTGACGCTCCTCCAGGCCATCGGATCCGCGTGCACAGCGGAGGAGGAGGCGTGGTGCAGTGATGAGGAAGGACGACACCGCGCGGGGATGAGTCAGAATGGAAGGGGGAATGCACGGTGAATTGAAGGGGATGGAGTGGAGTAGGAAAAAATGAGTGCATCACTCATGGGAGTGGGGCTTGAAGATTCACGCGCTGACTTGATCGAACGGTTCTGATGTGTACCGCTGAATGGTGACGAACACCATTCTTTAGCTTTTCCGTAATTAAGACACCGGTATAACAATGCGATACCGTTCCTATTTCAGATAGAATGGTTTATTTTTTGCTTATAATTTACATGTGTAAGAAATGTGAGAAATGCATACGTTTTTTTTAAAAAAAATAATGCGCATATTGATAGTAGGAGTTGGGCTTACATTGGATCAAAAGCTAAGTTGGGTCGGGCTACAGTTTGGGCTGTCATGGACGTGATTGAAGTTTGGGCCAGACATTACGACTTACGAGGATGGCGCGCATCTCAACATGCTCCGCGTAGCTGAGAAAACCGAATCAAATGAGATGATTCCATTTATCGCCTTTTTCTAACTTGCTCCCATGAAATCAAGGTCGAAAGGGTTGAAAAAGTCGGCGGTTTACAGACATTGATGAATTCTGAACCAAAAGGGTAGATAATGCAGTCACAGCATCCTGTACTTGAAAAATTCTGACATGATCTGTTGATCTGAACCAAAAATCGACCGATTAATTTACACCGTATCTTCTCTGCACCATCGTGTCCGCTAAGCATTGCATGGCTCGAGACTACTACTGCCTGGGCACCTTCAGTGGCACAAGCTAGGTCCATGAAATGGCGATCGAATCGGTAGCGTAAGTTTGCTTCCATTTCATGAACAACCAGCTAGCAGGAGCTGTTCACGTTCAAGTCGTCTCATCCGACCAACGACATCAAAATGAGCTCGAATTAGAACCATGCTGTTTGAACTCTGCGTGTTGGTTTATGTTTGGTGAGTTTTGCAGAGCCTTGCAGGGGCGGGTGTGAATGGATTAGTTGTGTGTTGTGATCGGGTATTAGTCTTGCAGGTGCGGGTGTGAATGGAAAAGAGTCCTTATCAGCAATGGAAACAGAAATATACTTGAAAACTAGAACATCAACTTTCTCGAAGACAAAAACAACACCTTGCTCAGAGAGTCTCAGAAGATAACGGTGAAGAGTTAGAGTCAGAAGCGCCTCAAGTAACTACGTCTGATTCCAATCGACGTAGAGTCTATCACGGACACGAAGATGATCTCAATCAAAACCTTTGACCAGTTCGCATTGTAAGTCAAACCTGATCGAACTCTTCAAGTGGCCAGAAAGACTAGCAGTGGTGGACCAGACTAGAAGTAGTCGGACCCAATTAGATTTGGATCACAAAATACAACGAACTCCACCTCGAACCAAATTCCTCCTATAGCAAAAAAAAAAGAACCAAAGAACTTCTCGAATCGCTTGTAAAATACTTCTTGTGCATCAAATGTCCAAAAAGACTAATGAGTAACACCGATCAAATTTGAGCAGGGCTCAAATTTAGTAGTAGGAACTGATTTTGTCATCATATCAGCTGGATTATTACAAGTACTGATCTAGTAAAGTTTAATATCACCTTGAGAAATAACTCCTCAGATGAAGTAATATCTAATACCAATATGCTTTATTCTCTCATAGGACATTTGATATTTTATAAAACAAATAGCACTCTGATTATCATAGTAGATATTAGTACAAAATGTACTTCTACAAAACTCAGTGTACAGACCTCTTAGCCAAATAATTTCTTTACAGACTTCTAAAATAGCCATGTACTCAACTTCAGTGGTCGAAATAGCAACAGTAGTTTGCAGACAAGCCTTTTAGTTTATAGCACAGCCTCCAACAGCGAATATATAACCAATAATAGATCTTCTCTTATCTAAATCTCCAGTAAAGTCAAAATCCACATATCCAATCAATCCATCATTGGTCTTTCTAAACTGCAAAGAAGCATTAGAAGTGCCCCTCAAATATCTAAAGATCCATTGAACTGCTCTTCAGTAGTCTTTCTCTGGATTAGCCATATATCTATTGACAACACTCAAATCATAAGATAGGTCAGGGCGAGAGCAGGCTATGGTGTACATAAGTAATCCGACACTTACATACAGAACACTTGACATGTAATCAACCTCTTCAATTGTTTGCGAACTAGATGCTGAAGAGAGTTTGAAGTGTGCAGCTAACGGAGTGCTGGTCGGGTTAGCCCTATGCATGTTGAAATGATAAAGCACTTTTTTAATATACTCTCCTTGACTCAGTGTAACTTTCCAAACTGACAATTTCTGAAGATTTTCATACCAAGAATCTTTTTTGCTACATCAAGATCCTTCATCTCGAATTTACTACTTAATTGTGCCTTTAATTTTGATATTTCAGTCTTGTCATTTACCACGATCAACATATCATCAACATATAGAAACAAATAGATAGCTGAATTGTTAATGATCTTCAAATAAACACAGCTATAATAGTCAGATCTCTTGAAGCCTTGTGAGATCACAAGTAGTCAAATCTTTTGTACTATTATCTGAGTGATTACTTCAACCCATAAAGAGATTTCTTCAATTTACATGCAAAATTCTCCTTTCCTAGAACAACAAAACCTTCTGGCTACTTTATATAGTTGTCTTCTTCTAACTCCCTATATAAGAACACGGTCTTAATATCTAGTTACTCAAGCTCATAATCATGCATAGCTACAATGTTGAGTAAAGTCCGAATGGAACTATACTTTACGACTGGGGAGAAAACATATGTAAAGTCAATACCTAGAATTAGGTTGTATCCTTTAGCAATGAACCTTTCCTTGTGCCTGACCTGATCAGTCGAAGATGTGCCTTCCTTCTTTTTGTAAATCTATTTGCAGCATGTAAGTTTCTTTTCAACTAGGAGCTCGACCAACTCCCAAGTGGAATTCTTCCCGAGGGATTCTATTTCTTCATGCATGGCAGTCATCCACTTCTTTGACTCATCAGAGCAGATGACCTCTAAATAGATTGAAGGTTCAGTAGTGCCTTCAATGTCTTCTGTCATGTTCAAAATAATAAGCCACAATATTGGCTTCTTCAATTAATCTCTTTGGAGGCTGGATTGATGGTTCCAATTAGTTCTTGTTGGAAGATTACTGGTCAGAGCTTGAACATGAATATCCTATGTGTTCTCCTTGTCAACCTCTGGTGAGAATCCTGAATCAATAACATGCTCTACTTGCATGCTGGACTTTTTCGGCTTCTCAATGGGAGCATCACTGGTCGTAATTCCTTTCAACAGAGCAGACTCATTAAAAGTAACACTTCTACTCATGACCACTTTTTAGGTCTCAGGATTCCATGACTTAAAGCTTTTAACTCTAGGCTTATAGCAGAGTAAGATGCACTTAACAGCTTTTGACTCAAGTTTACCTTATATCAGTATGAGCTTAAGTAAGACAGCCAAAAATCCTTATGCACAAGTAGTCTGCAGGAGAACTGGACCACATATCGATCAGAGTTTTCTTGTTCATGATAGTGTTCGGTGATTGATTGATTAGATGACAAATAGTAGAAGTGGTTTCAGCCCAAAAACTTTTTGATAGACCAAACATGAACATCATGCGGTGCACCTTTTCCATGATGGTTTTGTTTATGCACTTGGCCACACAGTTCTGCTAAGGTGTACCCAGACTTGTGTAATGCCTTCCATTGACAAAAGGTTTTAAAGTGTCTCGCATAAAATTCCAACCAATTATATGTTGAAGTTTCTTGACATGCTTGTTGGTTTGTCTCTCGATCATAATCTTTCACTTTTTGAATGTCTTGAATATGTTAGACTTGTTCTTCATGAAGTATGCCTAAAGTCTTTGAGAGTAGTCATCAATGAAGGTCAGTATATAATTTACATCTCTAAGGAATGAAACATGGGACTTACTCCCACAAATCAGAGTGAACATAATCCACTATGTCCGTTGAAGAGTGATTTGCAGAGTTGAAACTCACCCTCTTCTATTTATCAAAGATACAATATTCACAAAACTTTAACTAGTCAATGCCTTTACCATCGAGTGGACTTCTTTTGCACAACACCTTTAAGCCAACTTCACTCATATGCTTGAGATGCATATGCCATAGACTTATCCGATCAATATTGAACAACCTGGTCGAGGCAACAACAGCCTTCCCGACTAGAGTAGTGCCTCGCAAATGATATAGATTGGCGGCCTTCATATCACCCTTCATCACAACAAGAGAGCTTTTGAAGATCTTTAGAACTCTACCTCCACCTAAAAACTCGTACCCTTTGGCATCAAGAGTACTCAACAAGATAAGATTCCTCTTTAAATTTGAAATGTGTCAGACCTGCGACAGAGTTCTCAATGTGCCATCAAACATCTTGATTTGGACAAAGCTGATGTCTGCAATCTTACACAAAGTATTATCTTCCATTAACATTGATCCACTTAGAATAGCCTCATAATTAACGAACCAGTCATGGTTCGGGCTCATATAGAAAGTGCAGGCTGAATCAAAAATCTATTCATCGCAGATCTTGGAATCACCAGCAAAGGTAACAAGAATCTCCCCTTTGGAACCTTCTTTTGTGAGTTGTGACACTGGTGGCCTTAGCTTTTATCATCTTGTTGAAAAAGAAAAAGGAAGGGAATATTCCTCGGATGAAATAGAAAACAAATAGAAGGCCAACTTGTGGGCCATCCATATAAGAGACAGAGAGGGGGTATGAAGAAGGGAAAACTGAGAAGCAAGCAGGTAAGGCGATGACGGCTCTAGAGGGTGGTGGCACTGGTGATGGGAGGGGCAACCGATGTGGGTGACCGACAAAATGGGTTGCCACAATGATGGGGAACCGGTGGGAGGCGACGATGCGAGCGGAGGTGCTAGGTGATGACTCAGCGCAGGTGGATGGCAGCGGTGAGCACGAGCATGGGCACGGTGTGTCCTCAAAGAACACTCTGGTGTAATTGATTCGGCCAGAGAATGGCCGAAGAGGTGGGGCAACGGTGATTGACAGTGGAAATAAAGGTGGCAATGGTGACGGTTATCCACAGTGATGCATTGGCTGAATTGTGGCATGGCATAGGTAGAGGAGGTGGTAGAGATGGTGTGGTTGCGGTGAATTGAAAATGGTTCACTGGAGATGATGAATCAACGACGAGGAGCGAATTTGGCCAGTTTTTGGAAAAGTTTGATTTCTCAACAATTGGCTACATGAAAATCAAATTTACTTGAAGTATGGGTTGCTTGGATGCTAAAACACGATGTGACATGAAATTTTTTTTGAAAAATCTCACTAAAGTGAAAGATGGCAATGACAAGGGTGACGACCGACACTCACAGTCGTGACAGCGCGCTTGAGGTTGTGGGAGCTGAAGGGGATCGAAGAGGCGAGCAAGGTAGTAACGATGTGCCACTTTATTGAGCCAGAGAGGGGAAAGGAGAAAGATCAGCCATGATGGAGTTGATGATGATGGTTTTGAATCGCTACATCAATGCTCGTAAATGCGAGTGGAAACAACCAATTGATGGTGTTAATGGCACCGTGAGTGAGGCTTGATAATGAGCGTTTCCAGAGATGTGGAGGCTCGGCTAGAGCAGGCATAGGCGGTGGTTGGCTTGGGCAGCCTGGTGCTCAGGGTGAAGCAGAGCAGTGGAAGTGGGAAAAAGAAAGAGGAAAGGATATAGGGGAGAGAGAGTACCCGACTGGCTGGAAAAAATGGGCTTGGCCCATGGAAAAAAAGAAAATGGCTTGGTTTAGAGAAAATGGAATTGATTTTTTTTCTAGGGTTTGAATTTAAAATTTGGAATTGGAAATTGGAAATAAATTCTTGGATTACATAAAAAATCCAAATAAAAACCTAATGCTTTAAAATAATTTATTTTAAATTATTTTTTACAACAAACCAAATTAATCTTTTTAATTAAATTTAATTTTTATTTTTATTTAATTTAAATAAAATCCTAGACCATGACAAAGTGCCTCGTGTAGCCACATCTGACTATACTCGGTGCAGGTCCATCACGAACATGAAGATGATCCCAATCATAACCTCTGACCAGCTCGCAATGTGAGCGAAACCTGATCGAAATCTTCAAGCGATCAGAAAGACTAGCAGAGGTCGAACCTAACCAAATTAAGATCACAAAATACAACATATAATAAAAGTGACTAAATAATTTGCTGTGAAGTCCCATATCCCACAACAGTGGAAGATTTGGGTACCATCTGTAGTACTAAGTGGGATTTTCATTTTTTGGAGTTTTCCATTGCTAGAAAGGATTGTTAGAAATGATCGATACTTTTGGTAAGGTTGTTCATGGTTTGTTGTTCTATGTTGGAGGCAACCTCAGAGTAATAGTGAGAAAAAGATCGATACATCTTTGAACTGTTCACGAATTTGGCACCGTAACCACATTTTTCTCAAAATTGGCCCTCGAATAGCCATTTTTACAAAAAAAAATTGCCCCATCATCAAGCTCCCCTGCCACACCACCAGATCATGGCAGGGCGTAGCATGCATGGCAGGCGAGGCAACAATGACAAGCAAGGAGAGTGCGCAGTAGCTGGCTGGGCCCACGGTGTTGCCGAACTCCCCTGGCTTGGTAGCACCTACAGAGCTAACCTGGTTGGCAGGTGTGGCTGAGCAGCATTGGCTTGGTAGTGCCTAACCCCCTCCCTGTATGTCCTGTGGAGGAAAACACATTTCATTAGGCTGATGGAAGGTAAAACTGTAGTGCAAACTCCAAATTTGAATAGACAAACCTACGTTGTGTGCTCGGAAAGCAATATCATGCAGGGTGATGGTTATCTTTCCCACCGAAAGTGAAACATGTGGGTCGCCAGCCTCCACCGATCAATGAGTGCCAACAGAAGTGGCAAGTCCAACGTGAACGAGTGCCCAATGTGCATCATCCATGCTATGGGCAGCAACCCAGCTAGCCCACCCAGCTAGGCAAGTCCTCCTGAGCTCCCCCAGAGAATAAAGGAGGGCGGTCCATCACCGCTTGACCATGCCCGACAACAATGCTACCCATCCCAAGATGGGTCTAGCAACATACTACGCTCATGATCATCACTAGTAGACATTCGCCACAATACAGAAAAGAATGTGTCAGTGTCCAACAATGCTAAATATAGCCTACCATAACCTAGAATAATCATGCACATGTACATAGCTGAGCTACTAATTATGTTTACGGCCATATGTATATATGCATGTATATAGGTACACACGTATATGCATACGCACACAAACACAGATACTACAACTAACAGTGCGCACTTCTGCAATCCTAGCATTGTTTTCTACAATTTTTTAGTCAAACAAGAGCAATAAATATATACGGCAGACTTACATACATATTTCCTAAATTGCGAATGCACCGAAAACACTAAAAATAATGGCGTGTATTCATTCAGCTATTGTAACATCCTGAAAATTTGAATTTGAAAAATATGAAGTTTTTGAATTTCTTTTGTAAATGTGATTTATTTGAATTCGGAGTATGGGATTTCTCTCTTGAAAATTTTGAGGAAGGTTCCAAAAGTTGGAGGGAAGCAAACATATTTTAAATAATAGAAAATGTAAAATTAAAATAAGAATCTGAAAAGATGATCCATAGAAGTAAGAAAGAAATTTGACTTGGAACATAAAATATCATTTCTGAAAATAAGGGCATGAATAACAATGGAAGCAAGTAAATTAAATACCAACATTAGTTGAAAATATTTTTACTAAGTCCAAAATATCATCAGAAGCTTCTGTGAATTTTTCTGGAATTTTTGAATGTATTTTCATATTTTTCTGAGCTTATTGGGATTTTCTGGCAATTTCTAAAAAGCTAGAATCAAAATCAGGAAAAATAAACCCCAACCCACTCCTCTAGCCGCCACTTGGATGGCCAGGATCAGCCCACGTCGCCCAGCCGATCCTGCCTCTCCCCTTCCCCTGCTCGCCAAGTGGGCGGCCGCGATGCCCCCTTCCCCGCGCCCCGGCCCATCCGCCCCACTTAACCGCGCCCGCCGCCCGATCAGCCTCCCCCGCCACGCGGCTTCATCCGCGCAGTCGCGCTTTTCCCTCCCCTCTCCCGCTGACCGGTGGACCCGCCTTGTCAGAGGCGTCTCCTTCCTCCCCCGTCTCCTTCTCTCTGCGCGGGGGCAGCCCCTTTCTTCCCCGTGGCATGAATGCGCCCGGGAGCGGCGCCCGCTGCCTGACGCGTCCGCAAAAGGCTGCTCGGGAGCACCACGCGCGCTAGGAATCCCGCTGCTGCCCAGCCGCCTGCCCCGACACGACCACTCGGGCGGGAGCGCCGTTGCTAGCTCTCTCCGCCCCTCTATAAGAACCCCCGAAGCTCCCATCGTCCTCCCCACGCTCTCAGCTCTCTCCCCCTCCAGGTAATCATGCTGAAACCCCTCTCCACCGCCGGCGAGCCATTCTCTCCCAACTCCGGCGACCCAGCTCCCCACCGTTCTACTACACCAGAGCCCAATTCTTCTCACCCACACCACCTCCGGAGCGTCGCGAAGCTATCCCCGGCCTCGCCTGAGCTCCCCGTCGCCTGTGGTTCGCCGTCACCGAGCACCTCCCCGAGCCGCCACCACCGCACGCTGCCGGCCTACCTCCGGCGCACCTCAGCCTCCGTCGCCACCACCACTAGCATCACCGCAACCCCGGCGTCGTGTTTTGCCACTTCCCCGGACCCCTCCGACCGTCCCTCGCCGCCGGTGTCACCGCCTTCTTCTACCTCTGCTCGGCCTCTCCCCAGACCCACCTTAAGAGGTAAAACCGCCCTATATGGGTGAGATAAGCCCGAGCGCTCCCCTGGCTAGCGCGTTGCTCTCTTCCCCCCCCCCCCCCGGCTCCCTCGACGCGCGTTCGAGCCCCCGGCTCCGCAGCGCTGAGGTTGAGCCTTTCTTTTATTTTCCGCGCTGACAGCTGGTCCCCGCTCATCAGCCACTGTGGCCCATGGGCCAGCTGACATCCGGGCCCTGCATGTCAGTGCTACCCGCTGACATATGGGCCCTGAGCCCCCCAGGGTCCCACATGTCAGAGGCCAAGCGGAAGAGTCTCACTACCAGTGGGCCCCACATGTCAGAGACACAGTACTTAAAGAAATAAAATAAAAATAAAATGAATTAAAAACTCCAGTGGGACCCACGTGTCAGAATCTTTCATTTTCTGGCATTTCACAGAACTGAGATTTTCAAATGGACATAACTTATTCATTTTAACTCCAAATTAAGTGAAACAAATTTCAAAATTTGTCTAAATTCAAGATCTATCCAATGAAACCTGAACCATGATTTTTGGAATTTATTTGAATTTCTGGTGATATTTTGAGTGATTGGTTGCTTTTCTTTTATTTGGGTATTTCGCACGATTAAATAGCGTACGAGGCTCAGGAAGAGGAGGTTGAGGCAGCCAGCTTAGAAGCTTCAGAAGACCAGGATCAAGATCCCCGTGAACCAGGCGAGTTAACACTTTGATCATTTTGAACCTATGATTTTGCAAAGTTAATTTCTTTTAAATTATCAACATGCATGCTGTTATTTTATGTGGTAAAATATGTTCATTTCTAGAAATGGTAGTTATATACCCAATATAATGCTTGCTATTAATGATCCATTGAAATGCTTGGACATGTGAACCTTGTCGCCTTAGCAAAGTTTATATTATCATAGCTTTTATCAGTAAGTCCAAATAAATATTGCGGTGCTTAGTATTGCTAGATAAAACGGGGGTACATAGCTGCCCCAAAAACAACACTTGCAAAGTATGATATGTTTTGGGGACAGTCATGGATGGAATGACTGTAGTAAGTGGACACAATATTTTCTATCTCTGAAAAATCCTAAAAATGCTTAAATACCTGGATGGATGGTTTGGGGGCTAGTATGTGGTGCAGTGATTGCACAAAAGGTGAAATGTGGTAGAACCATCCGGGTAACCCTAAGGACTGAATCTTGTCATGTCACCCCGTGTATAACAAGCACAACCGCAAGCTGGCAAAGTGTAGGCAAGGCTAACTAATTTGAATCGACTTAGCAAGAGTTGCGCCGGTATGACCACGGGCGGGTAGAGGATGGCCACATCCTCCGACGTGACGGCGCAAGAGGGGGCTTCTGGAAGGGTGGTCGTACCCCGAAGGAAGTGGAAACCTTAGCGGACGTAACTCTGCTAGGAAAAATGCATTGTAAAGGTCCTGTGATAGTCTACTCAACCGCATGGCTAAGGAATCATGTGGGGCAACGAGTGGACTTATCTCTTGTGGGTAAAGTGTGCAAACTCTGCAGAGTCAAAACTATTTGAATAATCGTGCCCACGGTCAAGGGCAGACATGGGAACTTAACTAGATATAGTTCTATTTCAAGAATCTTAGTGGGTGATAATGGAAATGTGTAGGACTGCTGATGGTCCTGATTTGGAATTGTCCTGGGTGTCGTCCCAGTGGTAAGTTAAGTGGTTATAACGCTGAACTATGCTATATGGTGCAGATACCATGTAATGGTGGATGGAATCTGTGTCAATTATAAGATCGACATACTTTACAAATAAAAGTCTTGAGTGTAAAAATTGCTAGGTCTTAGGGATTTTTAAGTAATTGTATTTAAAAGCACTCTTCGCAAAATAAAATAAGCCCGAGCCATCCTTTGACTAGCCATACATGTTATATAATGCATTCTGTGTGTTGGCTCGCGGAGCACGGGGTTGGAGTGCTCACACTCGCTTTTGCGACAAAATTCATAAACAGGAACTCAAGGACATTACGCCTATGAGGAGGCCCCTACCAACGTTGGCAGAAGCAAAGGCGATAACTAAGGCGTAGGCCACGATGGTTAGACATAGACAAGTGGACCCTTGGCTTTGTGTACACATATGTTACTAGTTCTCCGGTGACATATACTGTACACATTATCCTACTAGTCGCTTGCCTGTGGATTTTGGGTTACTTTTGCTACTATTTCCGATGCATTTATGTAATGAAGACACTTGGCCAAAGCGGCCCTTTTGTAAACATTCACCCGATGTGGTGTATTTCAAATGTTGTAATATTATGTGATGTATGATATGATCCAGCAATGTACCTGTGTGCACTAACTACTGATCCAGGGATTAGTGCAGTGAAACACAGTAGATTCCGGATTGAAAAATCTGGGTTTGA
Organism: Dendrocalamus latiflorus; assembly: GCA_017311315.1. Taxonomy (NCBI): domain Eukaryota; kingdom Viridiplantae; phylum Streptophyta; class Magnoliopsida; order Poales; family Poaceae; genus Dendrocalamus; species Dendrocalamus latiflorus. The sequence goes on from CM029623.1 coordinate 11,209,137, forward strand.
CAGCTATTTATAAAAATAATCATGATGACTATATGCAGGCATACATGTACACATGTATATGTATACATATGTACACATAGATACTACAACTAACAATGTTCACTTCTGCAATCCTGGCATCATTTTCTGTAATTTCTATAATCGCACAAGAGAAATAAATATATATGATGAGGACATCCTTAGTTATGTTGTTCCATATTTTATTTGCAATCTATCTACTTCGAAACAACATGAACTTACTAGAAGAGCTAAAGCTTTTGCCAAGAAGATTAATATTGAGGTGAACTCGTTTCTCTCTATTCCTACTAATGTTATTCATGAGAATGGAGTACTACCTTATGTTACTACTTTGTACATTCTTAAGTTTGACAAATAGAAGACTTTAGAACCGAGAGGAAGAAGAAGGAGGCCGGGGCCAAATCAATGGAGAAGAACAAGGAAGAAAAAGGTAAAGGAGAAGCTCATGTAGTGGGAAAACGAAAGGGGAGAGGTCCAAGAACTTAAAGCCCAAGTTTTGGATGAGGTTTCTAAGTCCAATTCAAAATTTTCTCAAGCCAAACTGAAATCAAACTCGGAATTAACTCAGAACTCAATTTGGAATTGGTTCAGAATAGTCCAATAGCTCTATAATAAAAGGCTATAATTTTCACAAACGGAGTCCGATTTGAGTGTTCTTATGCTTGTTGGAAAGCTTATTCTAATGTCCATCAATGGGTAAGGCCACAACTTTAGAAACGTTTTGGTCACATCACAATCACTAAAATAATTCGACACTAATTCAGCCTGATAGGACCGACTTCAAATATGCATAGAATTCACATCTGGAGTCTGTTTAGAATGGGTGAGTACTTAATGGAAATATTATCTTATCCTCTTTCTAATGAATCTAGCCTCATCTCAAAATTCCTTCTGTGCACAAAAAAAATCAAAACAAATCAGGGTATTTCTGAATCCGAGTCTAAAGGTGCTGCGCCACCTCCACTTGGGACCAAGGGCTTTGTAACTTTCTTAGGGTGTGTGTCCAACCCTAGGATGACCCTTGGCTACCCCTCTCTCTTCTCCATCTCATATATTCACCCCCACCCCCTTTGAAATCTTTAGGTTTTGTTTAGATCAGTTTAGCTCTGTGTGCAAACTCCACGTTATCTCTTGTATTGACTAGATCAACAGATTCATGTTACAGAACTTTAACTCTCATTGTGCAACTTTTATGTCTAGAAATTTTCGGATTGCTCTTATCCTTATTCTTGCTTGTTCTCGATTGCTTGCAGGAATTGATCTTCGTAATTAGGTCAACCGTGTTCTTGGCACAGTTGATAACGACTCAGAGCGTGGTGTAGCGATTGTTGGTTGGCTTGATAGTGTTTCGGTTATGTAGCCTCATTGTCAACGTCATTCTCTACCAATCAAATTATCATCCACTGGAAGATCGGGACCTATCCTTCATCAATATATGTGCAGACTTACATACATATTTTTTGAATTACAAACGCACCGGGAACACTACAAATAACAACGCATATTTTTCTAGCTATTTACAAAAAAATAATCATTCTCGCCACTTATGCGTCCTAAACATAGCTAATTACAAAAATACATCTGTCAACAAAACATGGTTACCAAGCATATTCCACACTACCAAACCACCATTACGCTAATAAAATGCTAACGACATATTAAGTGCATTGCTTACATACGAAAGAAGTATACCTTTTCTTGAAGGTCTTCACCTGCTCTACACATCCTTACAACTACGAAAGCTCCTAAATCACAGCTAAACTACTTCAAAATATTATTACAAATTTGTCTTTTAATCTCTCTTTCTTTCTTCTCCCTCGTTGCACTCGCGCTCAGCAAGAAAGGAATCGAGCTATGCGGTTTCGGACGAGAGGGCAGACTGTGACACCTCCCATTTTATGCACATGTGAAGGCGGTCGTGACCGACATTTCCACGTAGGTGTGGAGGACTGGGGAATCCTCAACCGAATAAAATGGGAGATTCTCCCTCTACCGCGCCAGCCAACCCACCCGAGCCCCCTTGCGCGCTAGGCCACTTGTTGAGCTGACAGTGCTCAGCAGCAAGCTACCGAGCCTGCCCAGCTTGGCAAGCCGTGGGCCCCGGCTGCCATGCTACCCGTGTCATGCCAAGCTCTGGTGGTGTGGTAGGTGTTGCCTACCATGCATGTCGAGTTTAGGGATATAGTTATTTTTATAAAATCGAGTGTCTATAGATCAAATTTTAAAAAATACGGCTATAGTGCTAAAAGCGTGAACAATACTACATCTTTAGACAAGTGGTATGCTGGTCTATTCAGACTTTTCTAAGTTCTTGAGAGCTCACTAATTTCAAGGCCTGGGAAACACAAATTAACTAAAATCATTTATGTTGAATTCACTTTTAGGGATTAATTTTCTCGTACTTTGTGGAGATGTACGACGAAATTCGATACTGTGCTTTGACAATTAGTACATAACATGACGAGATGAAATATGCTGAAATGAGCCACTATCAATTGAAATGATTGCATTAGTAGGATAGACTAAGTTTCATTGTAAGAAGCACCATTTAGTAAATCTATACATCTACAAACAATTAGTGATATTCATGATACCTTATTCATTTTAGAGGTCTAGACAATTCCATAATAATCCTTTAATAAGAAAAAGAAAAATTCCTAGAAATTCTCTCATTAATTGAGAGAAAAAGAGAAGATCTATACTACTTATTTTGTTAAGGTCAGATTATAATGGTACAGATTAATTATGCGTAGATATTATATCCATTAATTTGCATAGCATATACATTGCATTTTTGAAAGGCAATAGAGTTATATGACAAATACAATATGTTGCAATATCTAGCCGTACAATCGTGCGGGAAATTCCGCTAATTTCTAAAATGGAAAGTTTACCTAACCAACCTAATAAGGTTGCTATTGCTAATTTGTAGAACTCATGATTAGGGGTGGCAATTTCCCCTACAGGATGGAGCCCCCACGGGGAATTTCCCTATGGGGGAACAGGGATGGCCCCCCGCTATGCTAGCGGGGTGAGGACGGGGTTGCCCTACCCGTGGGGACCCGCTAAAAATATTTTTTACAATTGATTATAATTTTTTATTATGAGATAGTGTATTCCTTTATTATATATTTATATACTAAAACTTGAATCTATGTGTTAGAATATATATTTTAAAAAAATATCTAAATAATTATAAATTAATAAATATAATTATATAATTATTTTTGAAAATAATATAGCCTATTTTAATTCCCACAGGACCAGGTAACTCTTGCTAACCCTAACAACGGTGGGCTAGTAGGGATCGAGCGGTGCCACGGGGGCTCCCCAGGACCCTGGTACCGTTGCCACCCCTACTCATGGCATACTTACCAGTTCTATGTCCATTTGATTTGCATCAAACAAAGATACCACACCAACCATACTGTGGGAACACAATATATTAACACAAGGCATATGCGCTTTCATATTTTGTGCGGTCGATAAATTACCATAAAAAACTAAGTCAAACGGAACGCGGGAATTCATTTCAATCATGGGAACCTTGATAACAAAAGTAGAGCATGGACGGAGAATAAAGGCAGTCAAAATTTGCAACCGACGTACAGCTGAATCTTTCAGAGAAACTCGCCAACATTATTCTCTCCCTGAGGCTGAGGACCATCCTGCTTGTCTCTTCCAACGCCAAAACGGAATGATGTTCTCATGTCAATTAGGTTTCTTCTGGAACGAAGCAACATGCGACCAACCAATTTGACTGCACATTCCCTGCATAATGTTTCTGCTCTGTATGTAAAAGGAAGCAGGACATGGCAGTGTCAAATATGCAGTCTTGAAAATTATTTCTGCATCTATCTATCTACAGTTCTACACTGTCAGCTCCAGCGAAGCTGCCACAAGCCTTCAGATATCTCTAGCTAAGATATCAAACAGTAGGGACATGAAAACAGGCACAAGAGTCAACTAAATTCCTGTAAAATTCAAGCACAAGTTGCATGGTTTATTGGTTGCATTGCCACAACCTAACGTAGCACACCAAACAGATAGCAATAACAATGCATATTATCCAGCCAGGTTGCACACCAGTGTAGCTCTAGCCCATCCTTACCCAGCCAATCAGCCATTATTCAAGGGAGGCATATATATGGTTCTTCCCCGGCCAAACCATCAAACATGTTACACATGACAGTGTGACATTCCAATCAGAACATTCTGGAGTCTGGACTGCATTGCTCGTGGCCCCACTTTATTCACTTACCTGCTCTCCTGTATAACCAATGGCTGCGGTATGAAACGTTGAAAATCATACGAAGCTACATGTTAACGTCTTTATAGTCTGTACTGTTCATTTGTAACCATTAGAAAGAGACAAGAAGAGTAAACCATAAGCTGATGGCTTTGTATTGCTTTGTTTTTCTGAAAGAGGAGCTGCTGGTTTCTGTAAGGTCTAAGTTTCTACAGTAAACCTGCTGGTGCAGAGAATTTAACGACAACTCCACCAAATATGTGGTGGATATTTGACATGTATCTCCCCTGTTCTTGTCAACATCACAGCTACCGCCCAAGTGCCCATTGTTATTGTGCTAGCTCTCCCTGTCCCTTCCACTTGCCTCATTATATATCTTGCAGCACTTCTCCATATTTGATCCTTGCTCATGCCCTCCCATTCCTGCATGCACCCCGCTGAAGAAGAAGGCATCATTCTCTTCCTTGTCTGTGCTGCATTATGGGGGAAAGCCCGAAGTTTTCAGAAGTCAGCACCCTTTCCAACTGTCTCATATCTCTGTACTAATTTCCAGACAACTTGTTCATCGCTAACATGAACTCCTCCTACCTTTGTTGTAGATTATCCGGCCAAGATTGGTGGCAAGCAAGCTACTGTGCCATCGGTTCGTCTCCGGGTTTGCGAGTTTGGGAGAGGATGCCTTCCACGAGAGACAGAACGATACCGTCAAGTACAAGTGAGCATTTCTTTCAGCATCTTGCGTTAAATTGAGCTTGAACACAATGGCAACCAACACTCCAATTTACATGATCTGATGCAGGGTGTTCGCCAGTACATGGAACGTCGGCGGCGTGGCGCCACCGGATGATCTGGACCTGGAGGATTGGCTGGACACGAAGGCCAATTCCTGTGACATCTATGTTCTTGGGTAGTTTGTTATTAATCCTACATAGATTTTATATCATCTCTCAGTAATGGTGCCGTCTAGTTCTTGTCGTAAGATTTGTGCTGTCTGCATTTTTCAGGTTCCAAGAGATCGTGCCGCTGAATGCGAGGAACGTGCTTGGCCCCCAGAACAGCTCGATATCTGTGAAGTGGAACGAACTCATAGGCGATGCACTGAACAACACGAGAAGAAGACAAGAAGCAGCAGGAGCACAGCTGCACCAAGAACAGCAGCAGTTCAGGTGCGTGACGAGCAAGCAGATGGTTGGCATCTTCGTCTCGGTCTGGGCCAGGAGTGGCCTCAGCCGGCACCTCCGACACCCCGGCGTCTCCTGCGTCGGCGCCGGCGTCCTCGGTCGGCTCGGCAACAAGGTACGTTAGCAGCAAAGAACGCACGCAGCAAATAGAACGACCAGAGGCGAGACAATTCACATGACCGTGCATGGAACGGTTGCTGGGAATGCGCCGTGCGTTGCAGGGCGCGGTGTCCGTACGGTTCTTGCTGCACGGCACGAGCTTCTGCTTCGTCTGCTGCCACCTTGCCTCCGGCGGCAAGGAGGGCGACGTCCTGCTCCGGAACGTCGATGCGGCGGACATCCTCTCTAGGACGAGCTTTCCACGTGCCGCTGGCGGCGGTGGCAAGGGGGTACCGGAGGAGTTGCCGAAGAAGATCCTTGACCATGAGTACGTGCCCGGCCATCTGAATCCTGAAGCTGATCCTAGCGACAACAACAGCTCGTTGATGTGTGCTTCTTGCCGCTGCATGTTCTCGTGTGTTCTTGCATGCAGCCGCGTGGTGTTGTTCGGGGACCTGAACTACCGGATTGCCATGGACGACGCCGAGGCGCGGCTGCTGGTGAGGGCTAAAAAGTGGAGCATGCTGCTGGAAAACGACGAGCTGCTTCTCGAGCTCTCCAAGGGCCGGCTCTTCGACGGCTGGCGCGAGGGCCTCGTCACCTTCTCGCCGACCTACAAATACCACCGCAACACCGACAATTTCTACTGGTGCGTCGACGGCGGCGTCACCGGCGGCCGCGAGAAGCAGCCGCGAGCGCCGGCATGGTCTGACCGAACACGTCCATGCACGACCCTGTCTGAATCATTGCCAACGAGATGCTTCTTACATGTATGTAACGCGATTTTGCAGGTGCGACCGTATCCTTTGGCGCGGCAAGGGGTTGAGGCAGATCCGGTACGAGAGGTGCGGCGGCTACCGGTTCTCCGACCATCGGCCGGTGAGGGCAGTGTTCGACGCCGTGTGCGAGGTTACGGAAGCCATAGATTCTTTTTTAGAGGGCTTATATGCTCTGAAGTAATTAACCAACAGGACATTGTAAATTTAGTGATTTGCCAAGGATCGAATGCTCATAGCCACCTTTGCATACCTGTGAATGACAATTACTGTACATTTTTCTGTTGAAAATATGACATTCACGGATCGCTGCCAATTTATTCACTTTCCAGTGGGATATTTGTGGGAAAGTGCTAAGAAGCACTTAGTATTTTTTTTAATTAAGAGCACTTAGATTTTGGAGTGTTTGGATTTCCATCCAACGGATCTTTCATACTCTCCCTCCAAAAAACGAATCTGAACTATTGGATCTCCATCCCCATACCACCTACCTCCAAAAAAATATGAGTGCTCTGAATTTGGGGCGTTGGATCTTTCCTACACCCAAAAAATCTGAGTGCTCCTAACCCTAATAAATATCTGAGTACTCCCTAGACACCACCTACTTTGTGATGCTTTCCCCAGCAACAAAATTCCCATTTTTCTTCACTCTTTTATAATCTTAATTAATACTCCCTCCGATCACAAATATTTATTATTTTAGGATAAGTGCAGGTAAACTTTTGAAATTTTGGTTATCTATATCTTTTTTAAATATTTACATTGGATATATAAAAAATCATGTGTAGATTTATCTTGAAAAGTAATTTCATAATATTATAATTTTATTGAATTTTATAAATATACTATAATAAAATTTTGTTGTCAAAATGACGTTTTGGGGACTATATAAATGTCTAAAATAACATATATTTGTAACTGGAGGGAGAATAAATTTCTTCTTACCTAGGTGTCGTATCCTTTGAATTGGTGTTTGTATTCTCCTCTCTATATTAATGAAACGAGATAGAGCTTATGCCCTTGATTTTTTTTTTTTAAAAATGCAATTCTTACCATCAGTTTCTGTTACGGTATATTTGTCAAGGCTAGGGATCACGTACTACATGTCTTTTCCTCCAAAATCGTAAACTAATTGCAATATTGTACATATATATGTTTTTTTATCAGCATTTGATTTAAGCTGATATAGCAAAGTGATGTAGTACTATATTGTAGTACAAGGTATTATTTCTGGCTGGTCACAAAGAGTAACATTTCGGATATCAACAAGTGTTAGACCATGTGGATGATTGTAAATAAAGTGATATTGAATAATTGACATTTGGATTGCTTTGGATTTTGCGTTTGTGAAAGTTTCGGTCAATCGCAGTCGAATATTTCAAGTTCAAGTAGTTTTTGTTTCGTCCAAGTGATTTTACTTTACTCCGAGTGGTTTTAGTCATCTTCGAGTGGTGTTGGTCGCCCTAAATGGTTTGGTTGAGTTCGAGTGGTTTTGGTTTTGTCGAGTGATTTTGCTTGCTCCGAGTGGTTTTGGTATGCTCCGAGTGCTTTCGGATGGGTCCTAGTGACATCAGGAAATCAGGCGATGTTCAAGTGCCATTGGAATATCGGACAGTGTCCGAGTCACATCGAAGGTTCGGACAAGTCTGAGTAACACCAAAACATCTGATGGCATTTGAGTGGAATCAGTGCATCGGATGGCTTTCAAGTAGCGATGGAGGATTGGATGGTGTTTGAGTGCCACCAGATGATCGACAGCTTCTGAGTGGCACAAATGCATCGGACGGCGTTTGAGTACCACCAGAAGATCAGACGGCCTTCGAGCGATGTGATCAAAGATTCAGAGCATGAACTGGTCAAAGCTATAGGTTTTTTGTACAGCCGAAGCTACAATGATCTGGTCAAAACTGTACGGTTAAAAGAACAGTACTCGAAGGAAACAGTGATTCAGCTAATACTCAGAAGAGTACTGTAGCAGAGTTCGACTTTACGACCATGTGCAACTTCGACCACGACCGACTTCAATCATGTTTGAACGACCGCGGCATTTCGACTACTCTAGATTTGACCACGGTAACTCAACTACAGCATTCTGACCATAGCAAATTTTGACCACAACCAGCTTCGACCACGTTCGATTCGACCATAACAGAACAACCATTGAAGGTAATCGTAGCTATAGTGCTTTTCATGGTCGTAGCTATGGTACTTTTTCATGGTTGTAGCTACTATACCTGGTCGGTACTCGATAGTCATAGATTTTACTGGTCGATAGTCAATGACTTTGTAGTCGATAATCGTAGACTTTGTGGTCAATAGTTATAGACTTTGTGATTGATAGTTGATTACTTTGTAGTCGATGTCGTAGACTTTGTGATTGATAGTCGTAGACTTTGTGGTCGATAGTCATAGATTTTATAGGTCGATAGTCGAAGGCTTTGCAGTCAATGGTCGTAGACTTTGTGGACAGCTGTTATAGTCGTAGACTTCGCAATCTTGTTTTCATAGTCTTAGACTTTGCAGTCTGCTATCGTTATCTTCGGTAGTCGAAGGCTTTGTGATCGGTTACCGTAGGCTTCATAATCGGCACTCGTAGACTTCATGTTTAGTACGAGTGCTTCACTTTCTATGATCTACGAGAACTTCGAGTACTCGTGTTTGGCCAGCAGGATGACTAGCTAGTGCTTGGTAGTCGGAAGGACTCAAAACTCGATGGTCATGGTTTTTGTAATAGGTGTTGTGATTGGTTGTTGGAGACTTGTGCTATGTGATCGATACTCAGTAGTTAGTACTCGATGATTCTGGTTAGTAGTGATGCTTGTTATTGTGAGACCATGTAGAGGTCACCCCACGGTTGTGATGAGTAATTGACCTTTGGATTAGAATTTGTGTAGATGTTGAGTTTGGTTTTTGAGGTTTGTGCAAAAGTTAGCACTATGTCTATAAGGTCTTACGACTTGGTAGTTGGATGAGGCCTTATGACTTGGCGGTCGGCAGAGGTGGTCGGCAGTCATCCTTACGACCATGTGACTGAAAGCCTGTGTTATGACTTGGTGATCGTAGGCGCTGTTACGACTTGGTGGTCGTAGGCGCTGTTACGACTTAGCAGTCGATTTTAAGGCTTGGAGGTCGGCAGCCAGATTTATGACTTGGTGATCGGCAGTAGCTTTTATGACCATGTGGTAGGCAGTGGCATTTACGACCATGTGGTTGTCAGTCGTTTTTACGACTTGGTAGTCGGCAGTCGATTTTACGACTTGGTGGTCAGCAGTCGTTTTTACAACTTGGTAGTCGGTAGAGACTTTTACGACTTGGTGGTCAACAGGTGCTCCTACAACTTGGTGGTCATAGCGTCTGCTGATCGATAGTCGTAGCTTTGACTGGTCGTGATTGATGGTTGTAGCGCTCTGCCTGGCTAGTGATCTATAGTCGTAGCCGATGTAAGCGGTGGTCGTAGAAATCGTGCCGGTAGTTGTAGCATTCTGTATACTTGTGCATTTGATGGTCGTAGCTAGCTCATGGTGGTCGTAGCGATTTTGTGTGTGGTTGTAGGTTGTTGGAAGGACCTTCTGGGCTACGAGTACCTCATTTCTTGTGCATCTGAGTACTCGTAAGTCGTTTGAGACCAATCTTTGTGCTGAGGTTGTTCACTAGATTTATTGGTGTTTTGGTCAGGGTTGACCAGGGTGTTTGTTGCTTTGTGCACATGAGGATATTGCTTGATTCTAGGATTAGAATCAGTAATTTGGGTTTATATATTTTGATTGTGCAAATTGATGATTCTTGTGTATTGTGTGGTGCTATGTGATGGTTTGCTTGTTTGTGTTGGTTGCAGGACTTCGGAGCTAGGTCATGGTGAGGCGCAAGAGGACCGGGACTAGGCACAGGGAGGTGTTGAGGTCCAGAATGGTCAGGGAGATATCAAAGATGATCGAGGCTGGTGAGGTGGTTGCAAGCAGGTACGACGAGGAACCGGAGCAAGAGCTACCAGAGATGGACATGACGGGTAATGGCAAGGTGGACTGGAACTAGGCTCAGGTAGGAGTAGAGGTCCAGACGGTCAAGGATGCCGGGTGTCGTCATACACGAGGAAAAGGATGTGGTGCGCCAAATAACTTGGGTCGTTTGCAAGCGAGGACGGTTCGATGGGATCCAGATGCGTGAGAGGCTTGACGACAAATCATTAGGGCCACATGGAAGCTGCTTTGAGAAGCATGCATAATTAAAACCCGGTGTTAGGTGGGGTTAACGGGTTATCCCTTGAGTGGACTAATGGTTGGATCCATTAGGTCTAGGATTCGCTTGTGAGACTAAAAAAGGGGGAGGGGAGGCAAGAGTTAGGGTTGAGCAGGTTGGCCAAGCCTTGGCGGCTGGCGCCTCTCCCTTCCATGGGAGTTAGGTTAGAGAGTGAGTTGGCTCTAGGGTTAGAGCCTGGTCCTCCCGAGGGGAGTGGCTGTAAAACCATTCATCTAAGCAATACATCAATTTTCGATCTTCATTTTGTGTATCTCTTCTCTGATTGAGTTTGCTCGGGTTCGATTTGGTTCTTCCTCTGCGTTCTCCGTTTTGTTCCTCTTTCTTCTTAATCTGGAGGCTCCTCTCTCTTCTTGATCTGGAGGTGTTCTTGGCTTGATTTTGTTGATGCTCTGAATTGCAGTGACAGGTGGGAATATAACTGAAGCCATCTTGGCTCTCTTTGACCCACGAGCGGTTCTGATCAACGACTTCGATTCTTAAACTCAGTTCTGTGCACTCTTGATCAAATCACAAAAATGTCTCAATCTGGTTGATAAGTTTTCAATTCAAGATTAGAGTAGCCTCTTGAGACCTTAAGCAATTTGTGTACAAAGTTTCATGGCCATTTGATCTTTGAATCAAAAGTTCTATTGATTTTGGATCTGGCGGTCGTGCGCTCTCTGCTTTCCTCTGTTCTTCCGTGAAAGTTACAACCGCTGCAGTGTTTCGACCATGGTCAAGTTTCCGACCGGAGCGCTTTACTTTTTGACCTCGTTCACTCTTTCGATCGCACTTGTTTCTAACTGCTCGATGGTCATAGATCTCGTGGTCGTGTGCCCCCACTATCTTATGAGTTGTTTATGACCGCAGTCGGTTACGAATGCTCGATGGCTTTTGACCACATTTGATGGTCTCGGTCAGGCGCATCTGGTACTTCTAGTAATTTATGACCACACTTGCTTTCTATCACTCAATGGTCCTAAGTTGTGTGGTTGCTGGACTACTCTGCATCCTCTAGTCGTTTGCGACTGCACATAGTTTCAATCGCTCAATGGTCGTAGATCTCTTAGTCACATTCTGATTTGTTATGACCACATACTGGTTTTCGACTACTTGTGTTTTCTGTGTGCACCTTGGTCATTGACTACGGTGGTGTCGACCACACATTGGTCTTCGACCACGTAGTTTGCGGTCACGTCGGTCTTCGACAGCACTGGTTTCGGACCACTCATTGGTCCTGAGCTATGTTGGTACTTCGACCACACATTGGACATCGACAACGTTGGTATCGATCACGTTAGTCTTCGATAACATTGGCATTCAACCAAGTTGGTTACAACCATATTGGTTTCGATCACTATGGTTTCGACCACATTGGTTACGATCACGTTGGTTACGACCACGTTGGTTTCGACCACGCTAGTTACGACCACACTGGTTTCGACCAAACTGGTTTCGACCATAGTGGCTTTGACCACATTGTCTGTCCTTCGACCACGTTGTCTGAATTTCGACTACGTTGCTTTTCTCTACTGACCGATTATGTTCAGTTTGGCTGTCTTATGCTTTCCGTCTAGTAGTCATTAATGACCAAGTTGTGTTTCCGCCAAGTGGTCATAATTCGACCACGTTGTTCTCTGATCTGGTCGTATGGAGGTCTGTGGTCCTCTGTTTTCAAGTAGACCTCATATCTTAGTCTTCATAGCTTTGTAGCTATTGGAGAAAAATGGATATGTGAATATTTGGAAGAAAAATCTCTAGGCACCATTCACTTCCCTCTGTTGCTTGTCTGGTCCTACAATTATTCTTGAGTGTTTTTGGCGGAGCGATAGTATTTCTCGAGTACTTGTTATTTTCAAGTATTCGTTGAGCTAGCGGTCGTAAGAAGTTGTCTTGAGCTGATTTGTGGTAAGCGATAGAATGTGTGGTAGTGGACGACCTAGTTGATGGTCGTGGATGGTTTTGTTCTTATCTATGGATGGACAAGGGTGGTGTGAGTATGTGTGTGCTGATGACGGTCAAGTTGTGGAGAACTTGTGCTGGGAGAAAGTTTCTTTGGTCTTTGCATGTGCAGTGAGTGTGGAGACGATCATGGTCGATGACGAGGAGGACTGGGACTAGGAGGGCATAATCTGAGGTCCATGCGGTCGGAATGTCACGCGAGGTGGTCGGGCTCATGCTGGAGCACGTGGAGATCGAGGGTGGATGATGCGTGGAGGCGTGGAGACAGTTACGATCATTGACAAGGAGGACCAAGACTAGCAGGGGGTAATCTGAGATCCAGGCGGTCGAAATGTTATGCGAGGTGATCGGGCTCAAGCTAGAGCACGTGATGATGCGTGGAGAAGCTACAGGAGGTGCAGTCCTAGAGGCTTCGACACGGGAGTTGGTAATGTGTGATGGAGATACAGGAGGTGCATCCTGGAAGCTTTGTCATGTGGTGAGATTGGAGATGTTATGGAAGGAGTTTGTAACGAGAAGGTTTAGGGGCTGTTTGGTTGCTAGCCACACTTTGCCACCATTTGCCAACAAAAATTGCCACACTTGCCTAAGTTGAGGTGTTCAAATTCTTTGCCATACCTTAGCAAGCCTAAGGGAATCTTGCCACACTTTTTTGAGTCACTGACGCGTGGGACCTAGTTTGCTGGAAGGGAATCTTGCCACAACTGTGGCTGCAACCAAACAGCTTCCAAGTTGGTCAAACTTGCCTAACCTTAGGCGTGGCAACTTGTGGCAAAGTGTGGCTGGCAACCAAACACCCCCTTAGGGATATGGTAAAACCTGTGTTAGGAAAGATTTCGGGTTTCTTGATTTGAGGAATAGATAGAGTTGTGTGTTTGTGTTTGAGGTGGACACGGCTTAGACGTTAGCCTATAAAAGTGGGAGAAGCTAAGGGTTAATGTGTGGGTTTTTATTGGCTTTTGTCGAGATCTATTCCAAGAAAAGTTTACTGGCATCGGCGACGTGTTTTCTGAGCATCTTTTTTCTTCTATCTCCGGCATGTACTCGTTCGAGCGATCGAAGCGTTCGAGCAGCTGAAGTCTTCGAGCGGAGGGAGATTACGACTAGATGCGTCGGTGGTCATAGCGAGCGGTTGAAGGAAGCGGTCGGACGATCGAAGCGTTCATTGAGCTTGTGTGAGCAAAGCAGCGTCTTGCGGTCGTAATCTACATCTGACAATTTAGATTATTTTTCTTCTACTTTTAGTTTTAATTTCAGGTGTGAAAAAAACGGAGGCAATCATTCATCACCTCTGATTATGCCATACGATCCTACAACAAGATCTTTAAAACACAATTTTGATCATTGATTTCTATTGCGGTATTATTACAAAACCTAGTAAGATTATGATATTACAGAAGTGCATTTTAAAGTAGATCTCTCTATATTATTTTTATTTGTCCAATGTAAATATCTTTATATATTTATAAAGATTTTGATAACCAAAGTTTAAAAAGTTCCAACTTAGCGGAGTTTTATACACCAGTTATATGCTAATGATTCGCAACATTCCATTTCAACTACTATTGCAAGTAAATGCAAGAAAAATTATACAGAGAAACATGGTGTGAGATTTTTGGAAGAAAAATGTATATATCCGGAAGATGACGCTTCTTGGCCTTGACGTAGGTGAATGTTGTAGGTTCGAGCAATATCAGCCAGAAGAAGATTAGTGACATCACTGCTTTAATATAATGTTAACTGCGCTACGCCCCTACACCATCACTGTCCCCAAATACACATCAGCCCTAGAATAGACTTAATAGTGCAGTCACCATCAATCTGCGAGAGATATTTTGCAATGCAGCTATATCACAACCTCTGGTTTCAGTATGGGAGTGCAAGTACGCATGTTACGCAGCAACAAGCATTCACATGTGTTGTGCCGATTGATGACGCAAACAGTTCATCCTAACGTACGTGGAAGACTAGATGTAACTGCTCTGATACATCGATTATTTACTTGAGCTAGCATTTTAGGATATGAAAATCATGTTGTGAGGATTGCTAGTTGGGAAATAGCTGGTTTTCTACCATAACAAACTAGCAACAATGGTAATATTTTTGAAGTATCATAACAATAGTATTTAACTAGATAGAGCAATTTCCAATTTCATCATTACTATCTTACCACCTAATATAGCACAACACAACCCACTATTATCGAGGTAAGCCTTATAGCTAAGGTACAAGGAAAGGTTGTTGAAAATAAAAGCAACTTTAGAGAAAATTAAACCTGAAAATTAAAATGCATTTGAAATAGAAGCTTTATTCACACAAGATGGTAGAAGGCGGATCATTGTTGAACAACCTAACAACGTTCAAAGAAGTAGTATCAAATCTCGAGTCTATAGAGGTAAAATAGAAGATTTGTATCTTATTCTTTTATGCTCGCTGCCTAGTTCATACTCTACATTCAGAGATACTATTCTATAGAGCCGAGATACTCTTACACTTAATGAAGTCTATGAAGCACTGCATGCGAAGGAAAAGATGGAACTCATGGATCCAAATGAAAAGTTCACATGCGAAAGACCTGTTTGTCCGTGGCAGACAACAGGAGAGGAGTTCAAATAGTGATTCAAAAAGCAAAATCTCGAGCATAAATTTCAATGGCATATTGAACTCCATAGGAATGTACAAGTCACGCAAATGTTACAAGAAAGATGGACATGACATATCTGAGTGCTGGTGGGTAAAGAAAAAGGAGAAAAGAAATAACAATTCCAAAAAGAATCAACAAAAGGATAAAGTTAAAGCCACTATTGTTACTAATAAAGATTCTAATGGTGATGTTCTTATTGCCTTTGCTGGTAATTCTAAAACCAGTGCCAAGAGGATTCTTGATTCAACATGCACCTTCCACATGAGCTCGAACCATGTGTGGTGCATTATCTATGAAGCTACACCAAGTGAATCCGTGTTAATGTATGATAATTCACCATGCAAGATTGAAAGCATTGGTTCCATCCAGATCAAGATATTTGATGGTACCATCAGAACTTTGTCGAATGTTTGACAAATTCCAAGTTTGAAAAGAAGTCTTATCTCGCTAAGTACTCTAGGTGCTAAATGGTAAAAGATAAAAGATATCACTTGAAGCCACAAAATGCATACAAAGCTATCTAGATCATGATAAAGCGTATACAACCAATCTAAGCAAGATAGCACAATTTAGAGTATTCAATTTGATTCCAAGTTAAGTAAGGCTTTAAAATGATAAGTTCATCTTAAAATATCCAAGTATGAGTTAAACCATATCAAGATGGCTAAATAGAACCAAAAATCTCAAGTTGAATCATTTAAAGTGGTAGAAGTTCAATTTTAGCCAATTATATTTTAGTACTAGATAAAAGCCATTCTTAAAATTTTAGAAATTATTTAGGCCCTACTTAGCAAAGCAAGTTCAAGACTAGGAGTCATCTACAACTACCTTCTAAGTTTCAGCTATTTATTACATTTTTATGGTCTACAACTACCCCTTGAGCTTTAAGCAAATTTTATCATTTATTTATTTTCATTGATTTCAAGGCATTGTCAACCATCTCAAGTATTACACTTAAAAGAATAGTCTTAGTCTTAGTCATACAAAACTCCTCCTAAGTTCATGCCAAATGAATAATAAGTAGTTTTATGAAGAAGAATTGCTAAGATTCAAGATTTTGCATAAAAAGAGATTATTTTATCAAGTTAGGCACTAATTCAATGAGCAAGCCATTATTTTCCAAAGAACTAACAAAGCACTAAATAAAACTCAATATAACATTCAAGATTCAATAGAGCATTTTTGACATGGCATATATCACAAAAAGATTACTAGAGAAGGACTATTTAAAATATCCATCCTTGTAAACTTAAAAGGTATCAACTGCAGAAATTAGTACCACTCGTGAAATTAAGTTCAAGTTGGCAAGTTAAGCCAGCATGGCAAAGATGTAATCATACATAAAAAGCTTGACAAAGCTAGCTAAGTAGGTATAGCATGGCAAAGATGTAATCCTACGACAACCGATTGCTGACAAAGATCGTGAAAACCACGACTATCAAGTACCGAGTCCCGCCAACTACTGAATACCAAATCCTTTCGACTACCAAGTACCATGACCATCTAATCACCGAGTACTTCTATCTTCTGAGTGCCGAATCCTTCGAGTATTGTTCCTACCAGCACTGTTCACTAATCACCACCAGCCAGTCATACCGTTGGCCTAACAAGAGTACTCAAAGTACTTGAAGATAGCAAGAATTGAAGCACTCGAACCGATTATGAAGTCTACAAGTACCAATCGTGATGCCTATGGCAACCGATCACAAAGCCTTCGACTACCGATTGCGAGGTCTACGACAACCGATCAAAAAGCCTAAGATAACAATAGCAGACCGCAAAGTCTACGAGTATTAAATATGGACCAGAAAAGTCTACGACTATCGAGTATCGACCAGTAAAGTCTACGATTATTGAATATTGACCAGTAAAGTCTATGACTATCGAGTACCGATCAGTAAAGTCTACGACTATCGAGTACCGACCAGTAAATTCTACAACTATTGAGTACCGACCAATAAAGTCTTCGACTATCGACCGGTTACTGTAGCTACGGCCATAGACAAAGCACAGTAGCTATGACCAGTGAAATATTGCTTACAACCAATTCACTGTTCAAGGTCGAAATCTATGATTACCTGTCGTGGTCGAAGCTGGATGAGGTCAAAGTTGGATGTGGTCAAAGTCTATCGTGATCGAAATATCGTGGTCAATTTTTCGTGGTCGAAGATAGACGTGGTCGAAGTCTGCTATTCAGACCTGTCGATCGGACCATCTATCACAAGACCGATCGGACCAGCCATCGAAAGGCCGATCAGTCTACCATTTGTGGTCAAAACTAGATATGGTTGTTTTGCCATCCTAAAAACTCAAGCACATAAGCGCATCGATCAGAACTTTCATGAATATAAATTCCAATAAAACCAAATGTTATTTATTCATCATCAATAAAATGCACAACCACATATGGTCTAACAGTTTCCTTTTCAAATATAGTCTACTCCTACACGTAGTCTCCTTTGTACGCCTTATAAATATGCCTATGTAGTTCATAAAACGAGCAAGAATTCTATTGTAAACATCTCCAGAAATAGTGGTATGGCTTTCGTATCTCTATGATTATTTTTAAAAAGATTTTTCACGTAAAATTTATGTCTCCCGTTTCTACATTCTCATACATTATTTCCAACGGTCATGAAAACCGTGTTGTTTCTCATTGGTTCACTGTCAGATTTTAAACACCGGGACTGATCTTCAATCACACACGCACACCTCACAGGCAGCCATACCCTCAAATAGTCAAATGGATGAATTGATGATTTGCCCTATCTTTCATGGAAATGACATGTGATGTCTCACTAACATGTAGGTTCTGACCCCATATATCAGTGAGATATTTTATTAAATGGCAAAGAGAGATAAATCAAATCATCAACCCCCAATATAGACACCAACTGGACATGATCTTCACAATCAAGGCGAAACATGCTTAGTGAGATATTATTAGCTACGTGTCATGGTTCGACGGATCATAGCTTCAAACGTCGCTGTAGGGGACACGTACCATGGAATTAATGGATCGCATCATGATTTGGTCCACAATTTTCGTTTCGAAAAATGTCCGCAGGAGGACACGTGTGAGCCCCGGTTGGGCAGTACCCATCGGCTCAACCAGAGCTAGCAGTGGTGCCCATGGCAGTACCAGGAGAAGACGACCTTTCATCAGACCCACGCCACGTGTCCCAGTCGCATGTGACGTGGAGCCCAGATCGTACGCAGCAGCCAATCATAGGGCGACGCTTACACGATCCATGCACTCATCGGCACTCACTCGGTTGCGATCGAGACACCTAGCTTTTCACGCGCTGGGCTCTGCTCCGTTTGGGTCTCACTGGCAATCGATGGGTTCGTTCCAGGGTCCCCGGTTTTTAGGTTGCGAAAAGAAACAACAGTTCAGAGTTTGGGGACCAGCGTGCATATGATCGATAACCTGTTGGGATTCGGTTCTAGATGTTTCCATTCAGATCTGTATCTCCAAGCAAACAGGAGTAGTGAGCGGTACTGGAACTTTGGTGAGTTGTAACAACTGCAAGTCTCCCAACCCGACCCCTTTGTTCCATATGACGCAAGTGTGCGCTAGCTAGCTCCATTGCTGATGGCAAGCTTTCTGCCATCAGCACGGTACGTAGCATATATGCATTCTTCGCCAATTTTCGCCATGCTGCTTTAGGGCCATTTACCAGTGGGCTCCTTCAGCTCGTTTGAAGCTTCCAAGGCAATTAATAAATCCAAGAAAGCACATCATGTTTTGCCAAGCGTCAGGCTTGAGCGAGCGATAGGCCCATGGCATATATAGCTGCCGGGATGCTGCAGGGTCAAGGGGTCTAGTGATGCAAACACCATTGGTAAACCAGCTACTAATTCGAAACTCCCATTGCTAGGTTATAAGACCAAACAACATAATCTCGCACCGACCAACGTATCAGGTGTCAGCGGAATGTCCGAGCGGCGCGTCCGTCGATCCATCAAGCAAGCCCCAACGGCCGGGCCCTACCACAGCGCCACCACCGCGCGCGCCATCACCATCCATCCTATCGTCGTACGCACTGACAGACTTGGACGAAACGGTGCACGCGCACGCGTCTCGGAGGCCCACAGAACCGACGCCTCCTGGGGTATGGTGGGGGGTGGGGGTGGCACCCGCCGCGCCGTGCGTGGAGCTTCTGGCGCAACGCGAGCCACGAATTTGATTCGGTGAAGCAGTACGTAGCACGTAGACGTCACTACTGGTAATAATGCAATGTGATTTGTGTGTGGTCATCGGTCTAATTAATTCTTCGTGCGAGCTCTCGCCGTCGGTCTCGGCTGAATCAATTGACAAGATTGAATGGAGATAAGAAGGTGAGAAGAACCGATTCAAGGGTGGAACTTACATGGCGCGGGCGCGCAGGGTGGGGTCGAGATTGAATAGAGATGAAGGTGAGAAGAACCGATTCGAGGGTGGAACTTACATGGCTCGTAGGGTGGGGTCGCGAGAGTTGAAGTGATCTGGCTACACTCTTGCTTTTTTATGCGCATTATATCTCGAATTAGATCAGAGTTTATGAGATATAATATAAATACGTATGATATCAACAACGAAGAAAATAAATCTCATAGATATAACAAAAAACCGATATTGAAACAACCACGATAAGAAAGAAAAGATTTGGCGAAGCTGACCGTAAATTCCTTAAGCATAATATCAAAAGAGTACAAGAGATTGTCGCTCACTCATAACCCTCTCGAATTTTTTAGGACTCTCGGATCATTGCCCTATATAAGAATAGTGCTAAAGATGTATCTAGTCTCTAATTCTCTCATGTATATCTACCTTTCGATAAGTGGTTTGATTGATTGGTTGTTTGTGGGTTGGTTCCTTTCAATGGTCACTCCATAGTTTATATAGTCTCTCTTAGTCTTTTTCTAATTTAGAATAGGAATCCTAATTCAAATAGGAGTAGAAATCCTAATTTTAGTAAGATTCATTTATGACTCTTTATAGCACACATTTTTAAATCCTAAAAGACTAGATATGAGTCACTCTAACTCAACAATCTCTACATTAACTTTTATCCATCGAAGTCACTGCGCTCCTTTAAAAACTTGCTCCAAGTCAACTACACTGCTTTCTTTCTTTCTTTCTTTTTTGCTTTTTCCTTCCACCTCTGGGAGTGTCCCACCACCGTGCCTCATACACCTCACCGCGATGTGTGTATCAATCTCCAAGCTAGTCTGCACCAAACCCTCCACTTGAGAGCTTTTTTGTTGTGCAGTTTGATTAACAACACATGCTGCTCCTGCAATCTTTCATTCCATAGGTTTGTACAGCCTCTGAGCTACACCTGCTCATCGGTACCGCGCGGTTGGTCCCACCATGTCTTTCTTTTTTCAACAGCACTCACCATTGCCTATGTGTCTGTTAGATTTTGCAATCGTCGTTGTAGTTTTGTATGTAACTGAAGATGAGATCTGAGTATCTATTATTGACGACATGATTTTCCTCTTCTGACCAGTATTTTTATCAGAGCTCCCATTGGCTGTTTCATTTCTAAGATTACCCTTTAATCGGTATCTTTTATTGCTCCATATATTTTTCATAATTACCTACTCTTTGTAAATAACTCGCATGACTTCACCTTGAAGTGATACCTCACAACCTTCAAATTCAAATGACCTCACAAATATTAGATTCTTCTTTAAATCAGAAACATACTAAACTCCTGTCAATGTGCGATGTGCTCCATAACACATCTCCATTGCAACTGTTTTCACCTTAGTAATTGTATACACCTTACAATCCACTAAGTGAACAGTTCCATGCATCGGGTGTAGAGATCCTTCATCAAATATATCTCTCGCTAAACATATATGAAAGCAACACGCTAAATCTAATATCCATCTATGAGAAGTATATGATTGATTGACGACTAGTATGTCCAAATCATCATTTGCTACCGTCACTCGGCATGCATCCTTCATTTGCTTCAAACTTAGATAGCCTTTTATCATGTGACCTACATCGTCGCATAGATAGTATACACGCATGCCTTTGGTCTTGCTCTTCTTCCCACGAACTTTATTTCTGTTACAAATGTGGGTAACATTTTAATTCTAAATTTTATAAGGAGACAAATACAATAAACTAGTGATGCAAAACTTACTACTAACAGTAGGCTACTTATCATACTTCAGAATATACTCAAAAAAATATCGTAACAAAGTCGTACCTGCGCGCGAACGACTTACTTGTTAGCCTGATGACGAGCAGGAAGCCGCGCAGGCTTGACGCAGTGTAAAACGTAGATGACGCAGTGCAGTGAGCGGTCGCGCAGATGCACTGCCCAGAAACCTTATTGCCACCCCCGTGCAGGTACTCTCTGCGGCAACGGTTCGGAGATAGCCGCTCTCCCTCCTTCCAGGTGCATGCTGGGAAGAAAGGTCGACGAGGTCCAGACAGCACAGTACTCGAGCACAAAATCGCAGAGAAGAAGAAAATAAATGCAGTGAGATTCTCTCACACACTCTGGACGTCTCCATGCATATATAGACAGACTGATAACTAACATGATTAAAACAGTCATTTACCCACTGGTAACTGACACATTCAACCAGCCATTTATCCAGTAGTAACTGTCTATCATCAAAACCCCAATAAAGCCTCAAATTCAAACGTTTGAATCTCATTCAAACACACAGAGAGAGTGGTGCAGAGTTTAACAAAATAAAGATAGACTTGGTCTGCCAAGTGGCGCTCCACATCACGGCATGGTCGCGCGTCGCAAGTCACGCGATTTTCATGCGAAAATACATGAATACGGGCGCGCACGCGTGTGACTAGACAGAACTCTCCTCATACCATCTCTATCCATATTCAAGGAGTGGTGATGACTCCACCTTATAAATCGGTTTTCCTCAATTTGACTTAGGTACTAAACCATGCATGCTTTGGAATTAAGGAAATGGGCCATAAATAAATAGGCCAATTTCTAACAATTTCTGCCTACAACACCTACTGCAACCAATGCTTAATCATCCGAGTATAAGGTTCCGATAGTTTTTTCAAGGAGTCCGCCTATAATAGATATGCAACTGGCTCATTAAAGTTGAGAGTGATTTTTCCGACGAGAATATTCTTCGCCAATTGCTCCCATGATAATTGTAGAGTTGATATCTATATGACCAATATGATGACCTTGTGGTTCTCCTCAATTTTCTTATCCACATTAGTGAGCTAGTGTGATAAGCCTATTGAAGATATTAAGATAGTCAACGAACTGTGTACCTTGGTTCATACATAACCTATATATTTGTCATTTCAACACCTACTGGTTTGTCAGCGACTTTGCCATATATAATTCTTCTAAGTACTTCCATAATCTTTTTAGTGAATTCTCATTGATAACCGAGATTTTACCTCATTGGGGAGACATAGATGGGTTGTGCTAACAAATTTCCACTCCATCACTTTTCAGTTTTTATCGGACGTCTTTTTTGATTTGTCCCCTTCAAGAGCATCGATTAGCCCCTGGTGGACAAGGACATCCTTCACCACGTATTGCTACATGCTAAATTTTTTCGTTGTCAAATTTCTCTACTTTATTTCATATCGTCGACATTGATATTGATTTTGAGCCACCTGACGCTTTACTGACCTTCTCACAAATCAGATTAATTTGGCCTTAGTTTTGGGACCAATTGCTGCCCTTTCTTATGCACAGAGCCCCAGATCGGGGTTAGCGTTTGTAAGATACAGCACGAGCGTGCACGGAATCTTAACGACGTTGAAACAACCACGACGAGAGATAAAGTATTTAACGAAGCCGACCTCAAATTTCTTAAGCACAATCTCAAATAAGTAGAAGGGATTGTCACTCACTCACAACTCTCTCGAATCTTTTAGGACAATCGAATCATTGCACTATATAACAATGTAGTGATAAAGAATTATGTAGCATCTAATACTCTCGTGTACCTCTAACTTTAGATAAGTGACTTGATTGCTTGGCTACTTGTAGTTTGGTTCCTCTCTATGGTCACTTCATATGATTTATATAGTCGCTTCTTTTCCTTCTCTCCGATTTAGAGTAGTAATTCTAATCCAAATAAAGATAGAAGTTTTAATAATCCTAAAAAATTTCTCTATAACTTTTTATAGCATGTCTTTCTTAATCGTAATAGACTAATGTGCTAACTCAACAAGATTCTTGGGATCAAATTCTAGCGGCGTGGCGTGCCTGGCCCGGCGTTTCGTACGTGCAAAGTGCGATGTAGATATGTTGGGGTTGGGTCTCTGGTGGTGCTGGTGAATTCGCTTATGGTCCACGAGAGGACAGCCAGCGCGCGTGACGGAGACATCTTGCGTAGCGTCATCTTTGTACCTGGGTTGGCAGGTGGCAAGTCGACGTCTCGCAAAATCGAAGTGTTTCCTAGACACGCAAAATGCGACTTTCTTTTTGTGCATTAATTTTTGACGCCAGGCTAGCTAATTTGGTGTTGACGGCAGCATTCGAATAGATCGTCTCAATTTTGACGTGGAGAAACGTAGAATTTCCATGGGGTCGAGATGCTCAAATTTGCGACGAACATCTCGCTGATCGACGAGGTGCCCTTTTTGGAGGAATTCGTAGCATTACGTAGGAATCACAAGCTCACCCTCGTTAAAAAAAACTCACAAGAGAACTTAAAAGCCGAAACTAAACGCTTTCTGTTCTCTCCTTTCGTGGGCCACAAGAGACTGATCTCACGGGGCGGCCTTGTCCAACGCTCAACCCAAACCAGAGTAGGCCGAGCTCACACGCCGAGTAGGCCTCCCACGTCCAAACAACCCTTTAACGTCATGTATCGCGCAAAGTTGCCTGCTTTCTGTGAGCGGAAGGCCCGTCACGCGTCCGCCGGCCCGCCTGCTCGCGAGCGCAGCACCTCCGGCACGGTTGCGCGCGGCGCCACTCCATGCCCAAGAGTGCGGCCACGCGCGACCCCGCAGGCCCGCACGGCCGTGAGCCTGTGACTATGGACATGTTTTTTCGGTTTTGACTCGTAATTTCTGGCTATAGTTTATAATTTTGTAGCTATTTATAAGAGTGAATACGAAGTAATATGAACTTATTTGCGATTTTAGCCGATATAAATGAAGTCTTATAGTATGTATTAGATCAATTTATAAATTAAGACATTTTGTTTGAAATCTAGTTACTTTAGAAGCACTAAAAAGTAACTTTTAGAAACTGAAAAGATAAAACCCTAAGCTGCCTTTTTTTTTGCGAAAGCCGCATGAGCCACACCCGCGCGCGACACCCACCCGCGCGTTCACTCGCTATCCACTGCAACTAGGGCTATAAACGAATCGAGCTCGAGCAAGCCCGTCCTCTCAAGTTTGAGCTCAGTAGAAGCTCGAGCCGAGTTCAAGCAAGTATGAGTTGGAGTCTGAGCCTGGAGCTTGGCTTGGTCTAAGCTCGAGCCCGGTTCGAATAAGCTTGATAACAGTTAAAATAATTCAATATGCACTAATTTTCAACAATAAGAAAAACTCGAGTTCGGCTCGAGTAAGTTCGATAGCAGTAAAAGATAATTCATTATACACTAATTTTCAACAATAGTAAAACTCAAGCTCGACTCAAATAAACTCAGTAAAACTTAGTATGTATGTAGGTTGTAAAAAAAACTTAAAACTTGCGAGCTATTCGAGCTTAGCTCATTGAAACTCGCCAGTTCGGGATCAAGCTCGAGCTTAGTTTGTTTGGAGCTCGACCTAAGCTCCAATCAAACTTAGAATGAGTTAAATTTGAATAGCTCATAAGTCTTGAGTTTTTTTATAAATCCTCGCTGCAACCCACAGGAGCGGTGCCCCGCCCCGCCACCACCGCACGCGGCCCAGGCGCGAGCCATCCCGTGCGCCCGGTGCGGCGGGCGTCCGCGTGCCGAACTGCCGTGTGCGTTTGCCCGAACTTGCCGACGCGGGACGGTGATGTTCCACCCGGCCGCGCGCCTCGATCGTTGTTGTTTTCTCCTGCCCTGCGCCACCGCAGGTTGGGTTGCGAGCGTTTCTGGATTATAATCCATGTACCTAGCTATATTTGAGTGGGTATGATTAGACCGGCCATGACCGCGAGATGCTCGGCGCTCCGGCGCCGCCGCGGGATGCCCTTGCACAACGAGTAGAGTGATAAGACTGCCTAGGTTGACGGCCGTGTGTTACGACTTAAGACCACTTTTGAACCGGTGAACTGATTATTCAATAGGTTCGGCCTCCGGTTTTGGTTTCTCTTTTTTTTTAACCATCGACTTGATCTGATCTTGATAAATTAATACGATCCAAATGTATACATTTGCGTGGTTTACTTTTTCAGATATGAAATACGCATTTGAGTAGTTGACATATGGCTGGGTCGACAGTGTTCTGACGACACCACGTCCAAATCGTGGAGAAACGCAAGTTCCGAGTTTGACTTCTCTCACCGACAAACGAAACTGAAAACGCCTATAGCTCGAGGCTCCAAAAGTGCATGCTTGCATTCCACTCGGAAGTAACAAGACGTGCTCCCAACAAACACAGAATTTTCCAATAGCTACTCAAAGCACACCAAATAAACACGAAAATATATATCATGGAAAAAATATATTCAGTTCACTGGTCAACTCTGCACAAAAGTACATTAGAGAAAGAATTATCAGTGCCCGCGCTCACAGATTTATATTTGGCTCCAACGATATTTTAAGTGAACCCGCACGATCAAATATTCCGTACCCCAATTGATAATTTCAGAACATGTCTAGATTCCATGTCACATGTTTAACTAAAATTTCAGGGATCTCTGGATCGCTTAAACTCTAAATTACCTCAATCAGCAGCCGCTTCTGCAACAAATGAGTTGATTAAGGTGATACCAACAAGGCTTTTCTCTGTTGCACTAACACTGTACTTCACCATTCTATGAGCTGACTTGCGCAGATCATAAGTTAAAAAAAATGCAGCGAAGAAACATAAATTTTTATTTTTGTACTTGCGACCGATCGAGATGCATTGCTGTGGTCAATCAATTGTTGATTAATTTACTGCAACCATTATCACTGTGAAAATAAGTGCACCCAGTCCGTATATATACAAAAGCGAAAATTAAACAGATCGATCACCCTCAAATATAACCATTACAACCCCCAACATTTACAGTAAGATATTCTAGCTCATCATACTTCTCATGGACTTGGCTAGCGTCGAACTTGGCAGAGATCCGCACATGCTGGAGAACAACAAAAACAGAGAAATGGACAATTTCATACATATTTCTGAACAAGTAGTTAATGTAATCAGATATTTATGCCTGTAAAATAAGAACAAATACTATATAATAACCCTAACTTTTATTTAACGTCATCTCATTTTTATTTAATTAATACTAATTTCTGTGCTATTTCTTCATCACTAACATACGAGAATCAAACAGTGGGGATTTGTCATAAGTTACCTTTTTAGAAATAATTAATTATAATCGATGTCGAATATACTTGATTGTTATATTGGAGAATTAGAAAGAACAAACTTAAATTTGGTAAAATACTTAATAAATTCTTGAATTAAAGAATACAATTATTACTTTTTAACAAAATTTGAGGATTTCATTATTACTATTGTTTAGCCATCACATTGATGGTGTAAGTGTAATCTCTATTACTTTAAAATATGACTTGGTGATAGTCCGTACTCTCCCCATCCCCACCTCTCCAAAGGCCAAAGTATTTGTGTTGACAGTTGGTGTTGTTTCCTTCCTCGAATCCCAACACCCCTCTCGCAATCACTGATCCCCCACTTCTTCCCCGCATCCGAGAACCCTCTCGCAACCACTGCTCCCCTCTTCTTCCCTGCATTTGAGAACTAGCCAACTCTCTTCTCTTTGTTCACTCCCCCTCCTCCCTCTCACACACCGATCCACGCCACCACATGGGCCTGACTTGTCTCGCGCAATTATTTTTGTAGAGTGATTTCCTTACACTGCAATTGATTCCTTAAGCATTCCCCACCACCCAAACTAAAAGGCCCTCACGTAAACCCTCGCTCGATGCCGCTACCACCACTTATCCTTTCCTCACACGCACAGTAGAAGAGGCCTCTTGACTCAAACCCATTTCTCTCTAGTCCATCACTTATCCTGCACCACGCCGTCCCCCTCCCCCTCACCATCACCCCTCATCCTCCCTCTCTGTGTAGCCTACTTCTATCTCTTCAACTTCAGCAGAGCAGCCTCCTTCTACTTTCACCGGCGCTTTGAGTGGCTCTGGTCCTACCTCCACAGCCCATGAGGTGAGAGGCCATATCTGCACCAGGACCTCTTCTTCATATTCAATGATGACACTCTCAAGAGTAAATGATTGGGGATCTCCATGAGCGAGTTACTCACTCCAGGTTTATCTCTCTAGATTCTCATGCACATTCTATTTTTGTTGTGTCTTTTGTTGTGTTTTTATCTGATTCCTCTTGGATTAATGCCATGCATGAAGAGTTTAAAAACCTTGAATGAAACCAAGTCTAGATCTTAGTTGAACTTCCACCTAATCATAATGTAATTGGAACAAAATAGGTTTTCAAAAATAAGCAAAGTGAGGATAGGTTGGTAGTTCGCAACATGGCTAGGTTATATCCAGGTAAAGGGTTTAGACTTTGAAGAGACCTTTACTCCTGTAGCTAGATTAGAACCCATTCGCATATTGCTAGCATTCGTGACATCTAAGGGCTTCAAGATTTTTCAAATGAATGTCACGAGTGCTTTTCTTAATGGTTTCATAGAAGAAGAGGTCTATCTAAGCAACCACCTGGCTTGGAAAATCTCGAGTCCTCAAACCATGTGTGTAAGCGCTCTAAAGTCTTGTATGGATTGAAGCAAGCCCATAGAATTTAGTATGATAGGCTTAAGAATTTCTTATTTAAGAACGATTTCAAAATGGGAATGGTAGATAAAATATTGTTCACTCTCAGGCATGGCAGTGACTTCTTGCTTGTTCAAATTTATGTGGATGATATCATAGTCGGTGATTGTTCTTATGATTTGGTATCTAGATTTTTATATTCTATGAGCAGAGAATTTGAGTTCAGTATGATGGGCTGATGGGCGATCTGACCTTTTTTCTTGGTCTTCAAGTTAAGCAACTAAAAGAAAAGATCTTCATTCATTAAAGTAAGTACACAAAAGATCTTCGATGCTTCGACATGGGAAACAACAAGCCAATGTCTACTCCTACTACCACTTCTACCGTGCTGGATCCTGATGAGGACAGAGAACCCGTGGACCAAAAGGAGTACCACAGCTGAATTAACTCTCTCCTCTGCTTCATTGCGTCTAGGTCAAAAATACAGTTTGTTGTGTGTTTATGCGCTCGATTTTAGGCTTCCCCTCATGTCTCTCATCATCAAGCAGTGTGTACCTTCATAGCACTCTTGACTTTGGACTCTGGTATTCATCATATTCTGAATTCTCCATTCAGTTTTTTTCTGATACTAATTTAGCGGGGTATAGAGTAAATAGGAAGAGTACTTCTGGCATTTGTTATTTCTTAGGCATATCTCTTATCTCTTGTTATCTAGGAACCAGTCCTCTATTGTGTAGTCCACTGCTAAGGTGAAGTATGTAGTTGCTCCTAGTAGTTATTCTCAGATTCGCTAGATCTTGTCTACTCTGTAGGACTATGGGTTGGCTTTAGATAGTATTCCTCTCTTTTGTGACAACACTAGTACATAAACAATACTAAAAACCCAGTGCAACACTTTTGGACCAAGTACATTAACATTAGATACCATTCTCTTAGAGACCATGTAGAGAAGGGTGATGTTATGCTTCACTTTATAGAGTCCGAGCAATAGGTTACGAATATTTTCATGATTTTCATGAACACTATTGATTCTTCTCGTTTTGCTATTTTACGGGGAGAGTTAGAGGTTATTAGTCCATTTGGCCTGTTTTATTGGAAGCTTGACTCTTTTGCATTTATTGTATCATATGGCACTTTAAATTCAATAACTTGCATTGCAATATAAATATGTGATATGATATATTACTTTACATTTTGCTATGTCTTATGCTAGTTTGCTAGATTTATTATGTCCTTCTACATGTATTGTAGATTTTGCCATGCTAGCTTTATTAAATATTAGAAACTTGAATTAAATCATGTCTTGTTGGATCTTATGACTATTTTTTGTGTGATTCTTTTGTGATTCATACCATGTCAAATAAGTTAAGTTGAGTTTTGAACCTAAATTGAGTTTTAGATTGAGCTATGGTAGTTTTTTTTATTGAAGTATGAGTTAGTATTAGCTTTTTTTTGTTCTTGGATAAGTCAAGAAATTGCAAAATAATCTCTTTTGTGCGAAAACACTGATCTCACCAATTCTTTCTCATGAGACAGTTTGCCATTGCATTAGGCATGAACTTAGGAGGAGGTTTGGATGGCCTAGACCACTCTCATAAGCTTATTGCTTGGAATGGTCGTAGCACAGCTTGAGATCTAGTACATGACTAAGAAAACAAAAATAGTAGAAAATGGTTGGAGATTAGCAAGCAATTGTGGATGGCTCCTAGTCCAGAACTTGCTTTGCTAAGATAAAACCAAAAAATAATTTTAGCAAGTGCTAAAATTTCTTAATTCTAAGTGCTTGAACAAAATATTTCAATATTGAATTTGTAGTACTCTAAATTGACTCAATTGTAGCTTCTTAGTTGCATTTAGTATATTGATATGGCTTGACTCTTTTTGAATAACTTTGGCTAAACTATGATATTAAACAACTTGATATGATAAAAATCTATTTAATTTTAGATTATTGCTTATTTGATTTTAGCTTTGCTATATATGGCTTGTCATGATCTAGATAGTTCTTTCACGTAATTCGGCTTGGTTTAATTCTTGCAGAGTCACTTTGGATAATTTTTATGGCTCCTAATGCTAAAATGAATAACATACAACCATTTTATTTCATTTATGTTTTATCTTTTTTCATGTATCTTGACGACTCCATTATCAAAGGGAGAGAAAGATTGGTAAAAATATATATCTAGAGTATGATTTAGAGTTTTTGTACAAATTTTTTGCTAAATTGGAGCTTTGTTGTGTTGCTAAGTTTCTCTTGATCTTTTGATCTTTTCTCACCATGACCAAGGTCAAATTGAACAATTGTTCTTTCATATGGACCTAAAGTGAGATTTCCCGACTCATTTGATGGATTTGAAGCTTTTTATGGAAAACTTGTCATTTTCAGTAGCTTCACTCTATTTTTGCCTTATACGGTTATTTTCAGTATTTGCATTCCTCTTGTGACCATTTTTGAGCCTCTCTTCGCAACATTTTTCTTCTATGTCTAAAACCACCTTCTATTTGTATTTTTGAAGAATTGCCAATGATTCATCAAGGAGGAGACTGAAGAACCATTTGAGAAGGTCTAGAATAATATTGTGATGAACAATTGCATGTTTTGTGGAGTGATTATTTGATTTTGTAAAGATTACACTTTGTCTGGATTGTTTTCTGAATTTTTTTAGGAAAACTAGTCATACCGCAGGTATGGCAGTGATCATACTGATAGTCGGTAGTACCACGGAGATGCGGTGGTCATACCACAGGGTGAAAGCTCTGATTTCTAGTTGACGGTAGCTAATTTCTAGGGAGGTTCAGTTGCGAGGTGCCAAGGTGCAGTAGTACCGGGTTGTGGGAGCGGTAGTACCAACCTTATGGGAGCGACAGTATTATCCTGGGTAGACATTTTGGGGATTTCAGGAAATTGAGTCACGGATTGAGTTGGGTTGACAGAGGTTAGTGCATTAATATTGCATAAAGTATGTTTTGACTGATGTGAGTCATGTTGTAAAGAACTTACGTCCAGAAATGAATTCTTTGTCTTTGGATGTGCAGGGTCAGTTAGAGTTAACCATGGTCAACAGCGAGGATCAGTGCTACACTCATGGATGAGCTGAGGTCCAAAACGATCAATAATGTCGGGTGAGATGGTTTGCTTAAGCATAGCATGAGAAACGTGGGAAATGTCGAAGGTGAGTTTGAACAGCGAGGTTGCACCATGTGTCTTGGTCGGTTCAAGTTAGGCATGATTTGATGGAACCAAAATAGGAGACTTATCGACACGTGGCAAGCCAATGATGCATCTACGCATGGCAAGTGATCATGCAAAAATAGCACACCCGCAGTGCACGGGCTGCCACTGAAATAGCGGCGAGTGTCGCGTTCTCCACAGGGACTAGACTGAGGCTACCGGTGCTCGGCTAAAGCTAGGTCAATCGAAACGGGGGAGAAAACTAAACCTACAACTACTACCAAAACAACCGAACGAGCGAACTATCGAACAGACTCTAACTCGCACGAATGAAACAACGAACGAAACAAACAATCGAAAGACGATCGAACAAACGGCACGACGAGAGACTAAATGAACGACACACAAACGACAACACGAACGATCGCTACTACCGACCGACAATCTAACTAACTACCAACCGCAAGACAGAAGGAGGAAGTCGAGAAGCACTGGGGAAGTCTAGAAGCAAGGAGGGAGTCGAGAGAGAAAGAGAGGGAAGACGGTCGACAGCTAACTAGACGACGACGGCATGACAACAAAAGCACAAAACTACAACCGACTGCACGACCTCGCTAACGACCAACCGCACAAAGAAGAAAAGGGGGAGGTCGAGAAGCACAAGGGAGGATTAGAAGAAAAGAGGGAGTCGAGAATAGCAAAAGAAAGGGAACGGAAACGGTCGCCAGTTCGCTAATCCGCACAAACAAACACAACGAGATCCACAAATACTAACACTAACAACTAACTCAGAAGCTGAAATGACAAATCATTAAACACAAGAACTCACAAGCTAATACTATAATTTCTACCAACACAGCTCACAATTAACACTACTGAAAATACTACTAACTACTAACAAATCACAAATTGCACAATTATCACATAGCACATATCACAGAACTCAAATTAACTGGGCACATGCATACATTACAATGAGACATAACATAACACAATCACATTGCTGCCCAAATATTCAATCAACAGTATAACAGTGCATAGTTAACATAAATTAGCAGTCAACAATACGCAATTACTGAGCAGTAATTAAGAGTAGCAAAGAGATAATGGGAGAGAATCTAGAGATGAACCAAAGAAGGAGAAGTAGCAGAGGAGGAGGGGGTCGGTGCAGATGAAGCCGTAGAAGTCCCGGTCGCCGAGGTTGGTGGCGATGAAGATCGGCGGTGATGGCGTAGGGGCGGCGCATTGCTTGAGGGAGAGGGGCGATGTAGGAGAAGAGGCGCGGTGGCGAGGTCGTCGGTGAAGGGCGAAGCCGTAGTGGAGTGGAGCCGAAGAGGGAGTGTTGTCGGACTCGGTGGAGTGGGGCGATTGGCTACCGGTGGTGGAAGATCGGTGGTGGCCGTAGAGGAGCTGGTGGCGGGTGGACGCCGGCAAGGTAGAGAGAGGAGATCAGCCGGTGGTTAGTGGAGTAGGCGGAGCAGATGGGGAGGAAGTGGCGCTCGGGAGTGGAGGTGATGGTGGCGCGGTGGCTGTGAGGGCGGCGCGGGTGGAACAGGGTGGAGAAGGCAACGAGGTGGCCGCCGGCGAGATGGAGAAGAAGAAGGATGGCGGCCAAAGGCGGAGAAGGAAGAGAGGGCGGCGCTCGGGAGTGGAGGTGATGGTGGCGCGGTGGTGGATGAGAGAAGAAGGGGGCGCGCGGGTGGAGAAGAAGGATGCGGCGGCGGAGAGAGATGGAAGTAGAAGGGAGGCGACCGGAGGGAGTTGAGAAGGCGCGGTGGAGGGGTGGTGCGCCGCCGCGTTTGGCCCGGGCACAGCGACGACCGGAGCAAGAGAAGGAAGGGGGAGAAGCAATCAGGGCGAAGGGCAGAAGAGATTGGAACCGGGCTCAGGGGAAAAATGCGGCGGCGGCTAGGGCTTTATGACCGATTGGGAATTGGCTGTTTTGCGATTTTGTCCACCAGGTCTTCAGAAATTGCAATTAAGTCCTTTCCCCATTTGATTTCTTCTGTTCTGGCCCTTGGAAACTCCGATTTCATCGCGGTTTGATCCTACGCATCCGTGACGACGCGCACAACTGTATGGAGCAGTCCAGAATTATCGTTTATGCGCCTAGATCGCGCCAGCCTGCGGAAAAATAATAAAAAACGTAAAAAGGTCCATTTCGAGCAATTAAATATGGAAAAGCGTGTAAATAATGATAAATGGTCCCAAAATGCGAAAATATGAGGGTAAAATGACAGGTAAAAATACGTAAAAATGACGCAGTCAGCAAGCTAGTGGTACACTTACACGTGGCAAGCATGACGATTGCTTGTATTGGAAGGAGATGACTGAGTCAAGAAATGATATCTTAGTAGTTTTGCCAAAATACCAGAAACTACCTTGTACCAGAAACTATTTAAAGGGGTCCGGATAGAAACTTGTGTTAACCATCCAACCTACCTCTCTTGTGTTATCTTGTTTATGGTTAGAGTTTGAGAGTTGAGTTCTTTTGTGTGCTCTCTGTCCTTCAAGGTGAAGTGGCTGTAAAATTTTTCTCCTTAAGTGGTAATAGAATCCTTAAGTGGTAATAGAATCAATCTTTGATCATCTCCATGGCTATCTCTTGTTTTGGTTGATTTGCTCGTGATTTGATTGGTTTTTTCTCACCTCTCATTCCTTTCTTGATCTTGTTGTGCCAAGGACATATAAGTGATGGAGATAATCACTGAAAATCAATCTTCACCTATCTAGGATGTTTGGTAGCAAGTTCATTAAGAAACTCGATTTTTACATGCTTTTTGATCTTTCAAGTGATTTCTTGATTTGAGGGTTTTTTTGTTTGATTTCTTTAGTGTTTTAACGTGTTGTAACATGTGGGAATATATCTAGAGCCATCTTGGCCGTCATTTACCCACGAGCAAGTCGTATTCACCATTTTAGGTTTTTAATCAGTTTTGGTGCAATCTATTTTTAATTTGAACAAGGTATCAACTTTGATAATGATTTTCACTATCGTTTATTAGATTAGGTTCATGATACACTAAAGAAGATCTCTGCAAATTTTTATATCATTTGGATCTACAGATCAAAAGTTACATAGATTTTTTATTCGTGAAATAGTGCTAAAATCACTATTTAGCTTGATTTTACAGTAGTAGCGGTAGTACCGTAATTACTATAGTGGTAGTGCTAGATTCTGGTAGTATTGCAGTTACTGTAGCAGTAGTATCACAGTTACTGTTTGTTGCACTGTTTTTCAGCATTTTGATTTGCTAGGTTGTGTATTGGCTTTCTATCCTAATCTTCATAGCTTTGTAGTTATTGGAGTGAAGGATTAGTGAATACTTGGGGAAAAATTTTGAGACACCATTCACCCCTCCTCTGTTGCCATCTTCGGTCTGATAGTGTCAAAACTCAAGGGATATAAAATTGAGTAAGGTCAACAAAAGTTAGGTGTTGAACTAGTGTTTTGTTTTTTACAACAAATATACTTAATTCAATCAGATATCCATAATACACATGATATTTTCGACCATTTGTTTTTCTAGAGTAGTGGAAACAAGTAACAACTTTTTCATACTTATACCTAGGGATGGCAAGGGGGCATTCTCCGCATGGGGAGTGGATGAATGCTCCTGCTCCCAAGAGAAGGAAAATCCCCATTCCCTATCCCCAGTCTCGGGGGGCTGGTTTCCCCATTCCCCGCCCCCATCGGGGTATCAAGGCCCCCACAGGTGCCCACACCCGACAACATGTTACACCATGGCACAATCAGCAACAAGCAAACTACAATAACATCATGACCAAATCAGTGAAAAATGAACAGCATGGTAATATAAATAGAGGATGCAACCATGAGGTAACTAACAAAAGTTGTCTAGATCTGGAGTACATGTACATGCAAGTCATCTACTACATGTATAGATATGGAGTTCTAGAAGAGGCTAGGACTGAGGAGTACACTCACCGGTGCAGTGGTATGGAAGAGGAAGTGGCCATCATCAGTTGTTGGAGAGAGGAGAGGACAGAGGCATCGGCGTCTATGCTTGCAGATGAAGGACGGTAGACGCAAGTGCGTGCATCTGGTTGCGTGCAGTGGTAAGCTTAGCATCGGCCGGTGATAGGCTGGTGGCTACCGATGAGAAATCAAGGGTATGTGGTGGTGCCTAATGAGAAGGCATTGGGATGCAGTGGCTATCAACGACGACGGGAGTGCGTGGTAGCGGCGGGATGCGCTGGAGATGGAGTCCATGTGCCAGCGGTGTGGACTGAAATGAGGTGAGGGAGAAGAGGAAATGAGGAATGAATTGATCTAGGGTTCTAGTTGACGTATATACCATGGTATATGCCCTACATGTTATAGGGATGTCAAGGCCCATGTGGGTAACGGGGACGGAGAATGGTGGAACGGTCCCGCTCCGTTTACCCTGATATGGGGGCAACATTTTCCGGACAATAGCTCCATGTGGGAAAAACTCCCCCATCCCTTCCCCTTAATAGGGGAATTCTCCGGCGGGGAATGGGGGATGGGCCTAGTTGCCATTCCTACTTACACCCAACATACAATCTGCGCAACATGTGGTGTAGAGTATGGCTAAAAACTCTTGTCATTTTTTTTTACTTCTGGAGCGCAACTGTGAAATCTATATTTTCCCAAATTTTGCAAAGTAATACTTCATACTCCATATGCCACATGTTGATATGTTAAATTATAGAGTATTGCTATACAACATTCGACTGTTTTTGAGGACAAAAACAGTCAGATTGATTTGAGACGTTAGATCTCCATTCAACGGATCCACCCATACAAGCCCCCCTCCAAAAAACAATGACCCCCCTTCAAAAAAATGATCTAGAGCGTTGGATCTCCATCTAACAGCTCAAAATTTGACTGTTTTTGTCATCAAAAACAGTCGAATGTTATATAGACACTCCCTAAATTATAAAAGAATAACAAATAATCCGTCCAATATGTGGTATAGAGTACGGCTACAAACTGTGCAAGTTTATATATTTCCCAAAATTTGCAAAGTAATACTCCACATGTCCATCAATGGATGCATCTCCAAGCTCCAGCTGTGGGTCCTTGCACCCTAAGAACCTAGGCTTGACCAAAACATATTCTATCTGGGCTAATGAATGTGCACTGCACGCACACGGTTGTTGATGCAAGTCAACCCCTGAAGCGCTGATACTTACTTATTCCCAAACAACTATCTTCCTTCATCGATGTAATTAACCCAGCTAACTACAAGCAGGGACAACTATCCCCAACCTGATACAGTTATGCTGATGCATGCATCTCTACACACTGAAATTATGGGGTCCACTTGGTACATGCTTTGTACTAGATCCGGCTGTTGGATCCAATAATCAATGATTAGCACATGTGACCTGTCATTAAGACGGGCTTAGCCACCAAATCACTACTTCTAATTAGGAAACAGGATGTAGTTTGAACAAAGATGGTCAACGAGCACTACAGCACATGCACAGCATAAAAGGATGAGCAGCAGAAGGCCACCAAACCAAACCAGGCAAAGCAAAGCTCTCAAACGTCCGAGAAGCATGGCGAGTCGAGGTCTCAAGATGCTCACTTCTCCCTGCTCGCTGGCGCTTATCCTGCTCTGGTTCATGGCGGCCGGCATTGCTGCCGGCGGCGAGGGCGAGGGGTTCGATTACAAGAAGGCGCTCCACAGCAGCCTGCTCTACTTCGAGGCGCAGCGGTCGGGGCACCTGCCCTACAACCAGCGGGTCAAGTGGCGCGGCCACTCGGGCCTCGCCGACGGCCTGCAGCAAGGGGTGGACCTCGTCGGCGGGTACTACGACGCCGGCGACAACGTCAAGTTCGGCCTGCCGATGGCGTTCACGGTCACCATGCTGTCGTGGAGCGCCATCGAGTTCGGCGGCGAGATCGCGGCCGCTGGTGAATGGCGGCACGTACTGGAAGCCATCAAGTGGGGCACCGACTACTTCATCAAGGCGCACACCGAGCCCTACGTGTTCTGGGCCGAGGTCGGCGACGGCGACACCGACCACTACTGCTGGCAGCGCCCCGAGGACATGACCACGTCGCGGCAGGCCTACAAGGTTGACCGCGACAACCCCGGCTCCGACCTCGTCGGCGAGACCGCCGCCGCGCTGGCCGCCGCCTCCATCGTCTTCCGCCGCTCCAACCCGCACTACTCCCACCTCCTCCTCCACCACGCCGAGCAGGTACATATATATATATATATATATATATATATATATATATATATATATATATATATATATATATATATATATATATATATATATATGACGGCATTGCCATTGATCATGCATGATCAAAGAACACGCGAACCTGCAACAATTATTCACGTCAGGATCTTACTAACGTACGCGCGTTACGTGCATGCAGCTGTTCGAGTTCGGGGACAAGTACAGGGGCAAGTACGACAGCAGCATCGGCGAGGTGTGGAGCTACTACGCGTCGGTGAGCGGGTACGGCGACGAGATGTTGT
Source organism: Dendrocalamus latiflorus (assembly GCA_017311315.1). NCBI lineage: Eukaryota > Viridiplantae > Streptophyta > Magnoliopsida > Poales > Poaceae > Dendrocalamus > Dendrocalamus latiflorus. The sequence continues at coordinate 11,246,802 of CM029623.1, forward strand.
GGGCGGCGCTGTGGCTGCACCGGGCGACGGGCAGGGCGGACTACCTCGAGTACGCGGTGGCGATGGCCGACGAGTTCGGCGGTACCGGCTGGGCGATCACCGAGTTCAGCTGGGACGTCAAGTACGCCGGCCTCCAGATCCTCGCCGCCAAGGTCAACAGAAACACATTCGTTGCTCTCTTTTTCCCCGCTGTTGCATTAGCTGTATTACATGACCACTCACGAAACGCACGTAGCCTTAATTAGCAGACAATTAAAATTAAAATACTTTTTCCATTAATTGTTCAATAGAAAAATGGTAGACAAGGAGTCTATAGTGCACGACATTTTCTTCAGGTATGCACGATCGAAAACATTTTGTTTATTCATAAAAATGTTAAAATCTGTACTGTACATAATGCCATTGATCAGGTGATATTAGCACGTTAATTTCTCGATGATTCAGTCTTAGCATATATATGAGCCTGTTTTAACGTGTCCTTCTTAAACGTGCCATTTCAGTTGTTGCTGGAAGGGAAGCACCCGGCCGAGCACAAGGCGACGCTGGAGCAGTACAAGTCCAAGGCGGAGCACTACCTCTGCGCGTGCCTCAACAAGAACGGCGCCGCCGGCAACGTGAACCGCACGGCCGGCGGCATGCTCTACGTTCGGAAGTGGAACAACATGCAGTACGTGACCAACGCCGCCTTCCTCCTCACCGTCTACTCCCGCTACCTCGCCTCTAGCCAAGAACCGGAGCCGGTGCTGTGGTGCCCCGATGGGCCGGCGCGCGCCGATGAGCTGCTGGCGCTGGCGGGCGAGCAGGCCAACTACGTCCTCGGTGCGAACCCGGCCGGCGTGAGCTACCTGGTCGGGTACGGCCGGTGGTTCCCGCGGCGGGTGCACCACCGGGGCGCATCCATCGTGTCCAACCGTGCCGACGGCCGGTTCATCGGGTGCGTGCAGGGGTACGACGACTGGTTCCGCCGGGGCGGGGCGAACCCGAACGTGGTCGTCGGCGCCATCGTCGGCGGGCCGGACCACCGAGACCGGTTCAGGGACAAGCGCAATAACTACATGCAGACGGAGGCGTGCACGTACAACACCGCGCCCATGGTTGGTGTCTTCGCACATCTGCACAGCGAGGCGGTTACGAAGTGCAATTAAACGGGAAAAATATTCGGTTAGAAATTAGGAGGTTTTTTTGGCTGGTTTTGTTTAACTGCTTGGAGTTGGAGTGTTAATATTAATTGGTAGACAGGGTTAGATAGTAGAGGTGTGGTTAATTTGTAAGGGGGACGTATAGTAGGTCGCATGGCCGCATAGGCCGGCATTGTAAGCTGAAGCAGCATGTATCATCCATGTATGTAGAAATTTGTATCCTCCAGTGTGTGTATGTAAATGTGTTGGAAACAGAGTAAGTTTTTGTTTAAAAATGTTCTTCTGCAATGAGTTATTTTAACGGCACAGATTCATAGGAATAGCTATCCTAGTATCCAACTTTGGTAGATCTGTAATCTGAAAGTAAATGTAATATCTGCGCACTGATGGCAGATTTTTTAGGGAATCTGAATTCTGAATACAGAGAGGTTCCTAGAGAATTTGGAACTACATACCTGCCTATGTAAATATACACCCATTGCGAATATGCCCCTGAGAAACAAAAATATCCTTACAATTCTGAAGTACTGTGCGTTTAAGCTCAAGGTATGCGACTAGTATATTCTCCAAGGCCTCAAGTGCCAGGTACGAAACTAGCACTAGTACTAATTCTAAGGTCAAAGGGAAAGGCAGGACAGCCTGTTCATATTCGCTTTTACTTCTAGCATTTGCTTCTAGAAACAGAAATCAATATAAACACCCTAACTTATATAAACTACTTTTATCAACCACTACCTTTTGCTTTTACATATTGTAATGTACTTTGTATTTTTATTATATCATAATTTCGTAAATTACATGACGGTCCAAATGTTATAGTGACTTTTGTTACAGTATCTTTCTTACATAATACACTATTATTTATCAACCGCTATTATTAATCAACTATAGCAAAAAAAACCACCAAAAAAGTCCAATATAAATAAACCCTAGTCTTCTATGATAAAACAAAGCCCAAGCCAATCTTCTCGAACGTTAAAATACTAGTACTATGAAATGCTCATGATGTTGCTGCAAATCCTCAGTTGCCTCATGGCGTGGTAGTCGCCCACGTGTGGTGCGGATGATTGAGACAATAGCATGGTGCAGATTATTACTGAACATGATCATGCATGGACTGTTCAATCATCTGCACATGCACGCAGTTTTATTGAAGTAATGTTGACCATCCACATATACCATGTTCCATGTACATGCCACTTGAGATCTGTTCTGTGACAGTCTGTCCTTTGAGGCGTCATGATGGACCTTATTTCAGTCTAGGACTCTGCAGATGCTTCAGCTTCAGCATGTGTTATTTACACACCTCGTATACAAACATCCTATAAGAATGATTACCAAGGCAAAACACAATCAAATTATGCGCACGTGTAGCTGTAGGATCAATGGTGAGGATTGATGTGTCATGCTTGATGCTTGGATGGAGGATCTCGTGACGAAACTCGGAACATCATCGCTTGTCGTCTTCGATGTGACTTGTCTCCAAGACAATTAAATTATCCCTCATGGGTTTTGTGTTGGCCTCATCAACCAAAAAAAAGGAGAATAAAACAGCGTTTAGGTACGCCTCGCTGGTGCTGGTTGTGTCCTCGCCCAAGCCGAGAACTCGCCGCAGCATGTCGCCGCCGAGCTCCTCCGTGCTACCATGGCAGCCGCTGCCGCAAGCGCCGTCGGGACCGCTGAATTTCACCGCAGGCGAGCTTGCTCCCCTCTTGATGCCGTCTGCGTCGTCGCCCCGGCGAGGTGAAGAAGGAAGCCGGCGGCGAGGACGAAGACGCCCGCGTCCAGATCTGGAGGCTCCGACCGCGACAACATCCTCCACGCTGCAAGGGGAGGCGTCAGGGAGAGAGAGCAGGTAGCGGAGGAGGTGCGGGAGGAGGGGTGGGTAGTGGGGGAGGAGGCAAGGAGGGTAGATAGGGGAAAGGGTGGAGAAGAGGTGGAGCGTGACGGTCGGCTGAGGTCGGTGCTACCATGGGGACAAGAAAAAAGAGGAGCAGGAGGTGACGATGGCGGGCTGGGGTCGGTGCTGCCTGTCAGAAAACAACTACTGCATTGATCACTCAGGAGATCGCCAGTGCTAACTGAACATACACCTTCAGAGAAACTGAATTCAGGCGTGAACAGTAGCCTGACGGAAATCCGACAAAATGAGAAATGACAGTGGGAAACGGTTGATTCAGAGCGCAACAAACTCGACAGATCCGAGGCTCTATTTATATGTTTATTGACTGCTAATAATAGCGTTCATTACATCCAGGAAACAATCAAAGAATCAATCTAACAGCCCTACAGACTCGGACAAAAGAGTACTCAGTCTTTCACAACGGAAACATGGACTGAGTCTGCTAACTCAACGTCCGGCTACTCCAGATGCAAACTAAATACTTATGCGAGTAAACAATAAACAACAAATGCTCAAGATTATTTTCTAACAAATTCACCCCCTAATCTTGAGGCATTCAACCTGAACTAAACCCAGTTTATCTCTGAGTTCCTTGAAACGTACTCGACCAAGCGATTTTGTAAGAATGTCTGCCAGCTGATCTTCAGACCGAATATACTCGACTGCAATCTTCTTCTGCTCGACATTCTCTCTGATGAAATGGAACCTGGTGTCAATATGCTTGCTTCGGTCATGTAACACTGGATTCTTACAAAGACTAATGGCCGACTTGTTATCAATCTTCAGCACTGCACAGCAGGGTTCTTCCTCAAGCAGTTCAGCAATCAGACGCCCAAGCCACAAGCCTTGACAAGCTGCAGTTGCGGGTGCAACATATTCCGCTTCACATGAAGATAGTGCCACGATTCTTTGTTTCTGTGAATGCCAACTGAGCAAACTTTCTCCAAACATGAACAAAAACCCTGTGGTGCTCTTCCGGTCCACAATATCTCCTGCCATGTCACTGTCGGTGAAACCAACTAACTGAGAAACAGTCCCTTGCTTCTTTTTGAACCTGCAGCCAAAATTGAGAGTGCCAGCAACGTAACGCAGTATATGTTTTACCGCAGCCCAGTGTTCAGTTGTTGATTTTTTCCATAAACCTACTAACATAACCAACTAAATAAGCAAGATCCGGTCTGGTATTCACCAAAAACCTTAGACTTCCCACAATGCTCCTGTACATAGTAGGTTCAATGCAATCTCCAGTACCTTCTTTACTCAATTTGAGTCTGTGCTCCATAGGAACTTGAGAGGAGTTGCAGTCTTCCATTCCTGCTTTCTGAAGAATTCTAGCTGCATATGCCGACTGGGACAAAGTGATGCAACTATCTGTCTGACACACCTCCATCCCGAGATAGAAACTCAACAAGCCCAAATCACTCATGCTGAATAATGCCTTCATTTGCTCCTTAAACTTGTCAATTTCTACATCTTGTGCTCCTGTGATGATAAGGTCATCTACATATACTCCCACAATGATCCTCATCACCCCCATACCTCGGGTATATACTGCATTCTCAGTTGCAGTCTTGACAAAACCCAGTTTTGTCAGGCTTGAATCCAGCTTGGAATTCCAAGCTCGGGGCGCTTGCCGCAAACCATATAAGGCCTTCCTCAATTTCAACACCTTATTTGGATTCTTCTCATCAGTAAACCCTGGAGGCTGTACGACATACACATCTTCTTCTAATTCTCCATTCAAAAAGGCTGTTTTGACATCCATGTGATGGATTTTCCAATGTTTCTGTGCAGCAAGTGCTAACAGCAATCGCACAGTTTCCATCCTTGCAACCGGGGCAAAAACCTCATCAAAATCTACCCCATGCTGTTGCACATAGCCCTTTTCCACTAACCTGGCTTTGTACCTCACTATTGCTCCACTGGAATCCTTTTTAATCTTGAAGACCCACTTTAAACCAATTGCACGATGTCCTGCTGGGAGATCAGTCAAGAACCAAGTGGAATTGTCTTCAATAGATCTCAGTTCCTCAACCATTGCCATGCGCCAACAATTTTTCTCCTTTGCTTCATCAAAACTTGTCGGCTCCTCCTTGACTAACAGACATTGGTCACTGTAATCAAAATCTGAAACCGGAACTGTGAAAGCATTGAGATCATCAATCCTACGATACCGACGAAGTGCTCCTTCTGTGTTGATGGAGGCATCACTTGGTGGTGTACAAAATTGTATCCCCACAGGAGTATGTGGTGAGCCTGGAATCATTGAAGATGAGCCGTTCCCGTTTGGAGTTGTTGTCGATGAAATACTCCCGCCTGCACTATTGCCATTGTCAACCCCGACATCTCCATTTGCTTCTGGCTCCATTGCTGCAGCTCCAGACTTGAATGTAGTGAAATGCTCAACTACAGACTCCTCGTCTCCTTGATCCAGCTCCTGTGATGTTCTCGTGCTCCCCCACGGCCAGTTCGCTGTTTCATCGAAGACGACATCCTGAGATACACACACCTTCTTCCCAATCGGGTCATACATCCGGTAGGCCTTGGACCCCTCTTCATAACCAATGAAGATTATCTTTGTACTGCGGTCTTCAAGCTTCTTGAGGTTGGGCTTTACTGTCTTCACGTGACCGATACAACCAAAAGTCCGCAAATGCTCAACATTGGTTCGCCGTCCGTGCCAAGCTTCATAGGGTGTTACTCCTTCTAAGCTTTTTGTCGGTGATCAGTTTAGCACATATACTGCCATCACCACTGCTTCACCCCCAAACTGTGCAGGCATCTTCATGGCTTTAAGCATACTTCGTGCAGCTGCCACTAGTTTGATTGCGCCGTTCGACAACTCCGTTTTGCTGTGGAGAGTATGGGGAAGTGAGCTGGCGCTTGATGCCTTGGGTCGCATAGTATTCACCAAACTCAACCGCAGTGAACTCGTCACCTCGGTTAGTGCGGAGTATCTTCAGCTTCCGTCCTATCTCCACTTCAACACCAACCTGGAAGAGCTTGATCTCCTTTGCTGCTTGATCCTTTGAAGACAGCAGCTGAATCCACATGAACCGGCTCATGTCATCCACGAGCAGCAAAAAATACTTCTTCCCTCCTGGAGTTGCCGGTGCAATCGGACCACAAAGGTCTCCGTGCACCAATTCGAGCGCCGCCTGCGCCCGGTACTTAGCCTTCTCTAGAAATGGCATTCGACGTTGTTTTCCCGCCAAACATCCATCGCACAACTGATCAGCATGATCTATCAATGGAAGTCCACGAACCATCTTTTCTTGTGAGAGCTTCCGAAGTGCCTGGAAGTTGAGATGACAGTAACGACTGTGCCATCTCCAAGCCTCCTCACTACAGATTGATGCCAGGCACACGGGCTGTGCCAAGTTGAGCTTGAGAAGATACAACCGATTCAAACTCCGATGTACCTTTGCAAGTAGCAGGCTCTATTGATCTCGAATGGTGAGAAGCCCATCTTCAATATGGATCTCGAATTTCTGCTCATCCAACTGCCCAATGCTTATGATGTTGTTCTTCAATCTAGGAATGAAATAGACATCCTCAAGGACACGGTGCTCACCATTCCTGCAGGCATATATCACAGTGCCGCGTCCGCAGATGTCCACCACGGAGCCATCTCCAAATTTCACTGTCCCAGTGATGTGAGTATCCAGTTCGGCGAATACCTTCTTGGCGCCAGACATATGATTTGTGGCGCCGGTATCAAGATACCATATGTCGAAGACGGGCTCATCTGTTCTCTCCCGGAGTTCAACGCTATTTGCCTTCGTCTCATTGAGATGCACCTGTTCGTTAACAGGTGTTCCTCCGAGAGTCACAACGCCAGCTGTGGAGAGTGCACACAGCTGCGTCATGAGGAGAGTGGGCTATTCTTCTGTCTTCGTGAAATTTGCTTGCTCTTTTCGCTCTCGTCGCGGCTTACGACATTCTTTTGTGAAGTGCCCGAAATTGCCGCAGTTGTAGCACTTCACTTTGGAGCGATCTCACGAGCCACCGCCCGTTGCCGTCTCCTTGCCATTGCGATCCTTCTGCGATCCCGCATTCTTCGGGCACCAACAGCTCTGCTTGCCGTCGGAGCTACTGCCTGCACTCCTATTTCTGCCTTCTGGATCCCTTTGCTTCATACGGGCCAGCCACTCCTCTTTCGTGAGAAGGAGTTTGGCACCATGTTGCCCAATGCCGGTGTCGTCGTCATCCCCATATCGTTCATCTACAGAAGACAAACGACCGACGAGTTCCTCCATTGGCATGGTCTTCAGATCCAGCAATTGCTCAATGGCTATTGCCACTTGCCCGTACTTTGCAGGGACGACATGGAGGAGTTTCTTGAGCACATGCTCATCCTCAATCACATCCCCCATGTCTCGAATGTCATTAACGAGACCGGTGATGCGCATGCCGAAATCTTCGACGGTTTCACCCTCCTTGAACCGGATGGAATCGAACTCATGCCGCAATGCTTGCTGCCGTGCCTCGCGCACACGGGTGACACCAACCCGCATGGTCTTGACTGCTTCCCAAGCCGCTTTTGCAGAATCCTTCGTCGCCAGTGACCTCAACATCTCCCGTGGCACGGCCTGTAGAATTGCCGCGAGTGCCATGCGATCCTCCTTGAAGTCGCCACCTCCGGGTTCAATTGCTCCCCATACGCCTTGGGCTTGCAAATTGAATTGCATCAATAACGCCCAATCGGCGTAATTGGTTCTCGTCAGCATTGGATATCTCAGCGCCACTCCCGACTCCATGGCCGTCTGCTGAGACATCGCCGGTGACAATGCTCCTTCGTTGTTTGAGCTGTCCCCTGTGCCGCCCGTACTACTCCTTCTCCCAGGTGGTGTGTATCGGCTTGGTGTGAGAGACATGATCACAGGATCGGAAACACGCTCTGATACCAAATGTCAGAAAACAACTACTGCATTGATCACTCATAAGATCGCCAGCGCTAACTGAACATACACCTTCAGAGAAACTGAATTCAGGCGTGAACAGTAGCCTGATGGAAATCCGACAAAATGAGAAATGACAGTGGGAAACGGTTGATTCAGAGCGCAACAAACTCGGCAGATCCGAGGCTCTATTTATATGTTTATTGACTGCTAATAATAGCGTTCGTTACATCCAGGAAACAATCAAAGAATCAATCTAACAGCCCTACAGACTCGGACAAAAGAGTACTCAGTCTTTCACAACGGAAACATGGACTGAGTCTGCTAACTCAACGTCCGGCTACTCCAGATGCAAACTAAATACTTATGCGAGTAAACAATAAACAGCAAATGCTCAAGATTATTTTCTAACACTGCCATGGATTACGGCAACAAGAAGAAGAAAAAAGTAGAAGTGTAAAATTGTCCAAAAGTGAAAAAAGATGAAATGCCCACTACATGGCAAATGTGAATTACATCTATAGATTTACCATTTTATGGAGTGATAAATCATCAATTATCTTAAAAAAAAAGAACTGCAACACTACATGACTACATGAAAGAAAAGGATACTAAGTGCAGAACTTTAGATTCGTCTTTGCCTAAGTTCTAAACTTATGATCATAAAACAGGCATTGTAAATTTGTAATGTTACACATTATTTCAATGATAAAGAAAATGGCATGTAGAATAAGAAAGGTGAGAGACCATGTACTAGATTTGAGATATATTTGTGACGAATAATTGGTGCTTCTGTTTAGTTGAATTTGAATTTTACGAAAGTTTCAAAAATTTAGATATCAGATTGTGCTGTTAGGGCTCAGGCTGTCTGGCCACCATGGATCGGCAGTGCGATTGGCAAGTGGCCAATGGTCTGACCGCCATGAGGATTGCGGTCTGAGCGAAAGATGGTTGACGGTTTGATCGCCACGAGGCGAGCGGTCAAACCAACGTGGGGTGAGCAGTTAAACTGACCAAGGACCTTTCGATAAATAAACACCAAACACTTGTGTAGGCTTATTTAGCGATGAGCTTACACTTGATGCCACTGAATTGAAACCTAAAGCTGAAACTAGATAGAGTTTAACCGAAATTTCAGAGATGATGTTTTTTTGGGCAACTAGGCGTTTGGCATGGGCGAACTAACCGACATAGTGTTAGTGATCAAACCTGCTCCAGTGGTTTGACTAGCTAGGTAATGGCGATCAGACTGGCATGATGATTTGGTTTGATCAAGGTGATTCGAGTTGAGTTAGTTTGAGTTGGGCTCATGGCTTGGGCCATGAGGGTTTGTGTTGTATTGCACGATGCATGTATTTGACTAACGTGAGTTAAGTGCATGAAACTTATGTTCTATATGGTTGGTTGGTCTTTGGATGGGCAAGTGTCTTGAAGGACGCAATGGTCGGCAGCAATGGACCAGGACTAGACGAAAACTGAGGTCCAGAACGGTCATGTAAGTCCAAGTGTGGCTAAGTGGCTCAAGTGGGAGCACGAAGAAGACCATGATCATGGAGAGATGAGTTGGTGCATGTAATGCATCAAGTGACGAGACCGATGCACATAGAGATGGTTCGGGGAGTCCGAATGCATGAAGACATGACAGCTAGTCATTGGGCACTTCAAACTGCTTGTCAAAATATGTGGAGATACTTTGAGGTGAAGATGAAGATAGGGTCAAGGGAAGGTGTCCGGATGTTTAGTCAGGGGATTTTTGGAAATATGTCTAAAAACAGAGTTGAGACCTACACCAAAACCATGACATGGGAAGGCACAAAGGAGGTGATTTAGAGTTAGGATAGAGTTGGTTGTGTGGAGTGGATCAAACACTAGTGTGTTTGTGGGTTGATCATTGTAAGTGCTTTGAGAAGTGTATGTGAGTGTGCAAAACCCATTTTAGTGGGGTTGACGAGTTTTCCCGATAAGCTTAATGGGTTGGATCCATTGAGGGGTGTGCTGAATATTTAGAGGGAGGGGAGGAGAGGAGGTGGTAGTCTCAATGATTCAACGGTTAATTTTGTTCTATTACATTGTCTCCTTCTATGATTGTGTTACAAAGATCTTGAGAAGAAAAAGGTGGTGCTAGCTTTACCTTGTAATCATACATGAACATGTAAACTTCATCCTCCTCTGAAATAGAGATTTGCCTTAATCATATTCTTGCTTAAGTTTTTTTTGCTTTGCTTCTTGTGTTCTTGAACTGGATTTATAATTTCGGGTTCATGGGAGTTACAACCCAATCGCTTGCTAGGATATGTGAGAATAGATCTAGAAAACAACATGACTTAGATCCTCACAAGCAAGAAGTAATTTAAGAATTAGGGTTTTTGGTGTTCTTGTAACCAAAATTCGATTCTCTTCGAATTGGTGAACTAGAGCCCAAGAACCTCATGATTTTGATTGGTTTAGGTTCCTATTGCCTTAAACAAGTCTCATACAAAATTTTAAAATATTTAGATGAGATTTGAGCAAGTTCTTGAGATTTGAGCAAGTTCAAGTATGGGAACACGGGACTGGTCAGACCAGCCCTAGACCTACAGCTAGACCGGTTACAGTTTGACTATTAGACAAGCTTGCGGTTAGACTAGCCTCCCAATGGTGGTCTGACCAGGCCTATGTAAAAGGTTGTCGATTTCATTGGCCTTTGTTGCTAGCTTGTTTTGCTTCGTTGTGTTTGTGTAATATGAACTTAGTAACTATCGTAGTCATTCAAGCAAAGATTTTGAATACCTTGGAGGAAAAGTTTCAGAAATCCTTCACCCTCCCTCTGATTGCCGGCATTGGTCCTACTGAAGGTTACCTAATGCCTTGTGCCTAGCAGACCGCAAATCAACTTTTTGCAGGAACTTTCAGCGTCATTTAGGGAGTTGTGGTTAATGAATTCCATGAGCTTACCATATGCTTCTCAATTGTATCTCTTTATCGATATTTTTATCAAAGGAGAAGAAGACAAAGAAATAAGGAAAATTTAGATAAATGTCACTGCAAAGTGACCATATCATGAAATGCCACTGCAAAGTAAGGAATTGTAAAATGCCACTGCAAACTTCAAATGTTCATGCAAATGCCATTCTTGTATCACTTTCCCCAAATTAGACCATATTGCCCTTGCCTATTCAGCTATTCTTGTTCTTGTTCAATCCTACCATGGCCGATGGTGGTGGTGAGCCGGCAGCACTCGACAGCAATAAGTAGTAAAGAATATGGAGCAAAAACAACCATGGTACACAAAAAATAGACACTAGCAAAGCTACAGCAACATCGGCCATAGGTGAGGAACAAGCCGTAGCTCGGCTGGCTTGAGGCATTGTTGGTCACCTAGCTAGTGCAGGTTTGATCCTTGGGATAACAATCCTACATGCCTGATGTGACCACGCCACCAACACATACGACCATAGCGGCCAATATCAAGATTGAACTAAAGGTGAATTCGTTTCTTCAACTTCAACATATTTTAAATGAGAATATGATGCTACCTAACGATGAAAATATATATTTTTGTAGCACCACATTACTTTGGAACCAATTGAAGCAAGGGTTCAAGTTGGACAGGTTTTGGAAGCCGATTCGGCCTCCTGATCAATTCGGATTCAGCCTGACAGGCCCAACTTCAAATGCGCATAACTTTCACATACAGAGTCCGTTTGAGCTCCACAAGTACTTGTTGGAAAGTTTTTCTTGTCCTCTTTCAATGGATCTGGTCTCAACTTCAAATTCCTCCTGTGCGAACTGTAATCATCAAAACAAGGTGTTGCATCACCTGTTTGGGCCAAATTGGGCCTTGTAATGCTTGGGCCCAAGGGGGAGGCGCCTCCCTCCCCAAGCCCATACTGTTCACGGATTACTATTCACATGAACAGTACCATGAATAGTACCACCTTGTTTTCTTTAGTTTTGTGCGGCTTTCCCACCCCTATTTAAGGAGATTGCACCCTTCTAGTTTGCTTGGATTTTGTTTGCTTAGTTTTTCCATTGTGAAAACTCGTGTTCTTCGCTTGTGTCGACTAGACGAACCGTAAAGAACATCTATGGAATCCCACCTTTTGAGCTCAATATAAATATTTGCAATTTCAGATTGCTTGTTATCTTGTTTTTGCGTGTTCTTCGGTTGCATGCAGGAATAGACCTTCGTGGTCAGATCAACCACGTTCTTGGCACGGTTGATAACGACTCGGAGTGTGGTTTAGCGATTGCTTGGTGTTCTGGACTTCTGGTCGTGGCCGGTTAGAAGCCTGCATCGTCAAAGTCGTTCTCCTCCAAATCGAAGTTATCATCATATCAGAAGATCGGGACCCCATCGCCTCATCAGGTGGTATCAGAGCTTCAGTTGACCGGTAGGAATTCTTTGTATCCCTAGTTAGTAGATTGATTTTTATTTCCCATAGTCCAGAAAAAATTGCCCCACAAAAAGAGTTAATTTTCGCTGTCCAAACCCCGTTGTGCCTTTCAATCTGTTAGTTTTGGTTTGCTAAATTGAATTTGTGTCCATCTTAGTATTGTCTAGTTGCTGGTCATATCTTTGTTCCATTAAAAATCCAAACAAAAAAATTCCCTACCCCAAACCCTAATTCCAATTCGGCTGATTTTTCCTTTCTCTGCAGCCGCCACCAAAAACGCCATAACTTTCGATTCCGAGATTATTTTTGAGTGAGACCACTGCCATTAGATTCAGAACTTCATTTTCCATATATCTGTAAAATTTCACGTCATTCTAGAAAGGCAGTTAAGAGATATATGCGATGAAAGTTGACCCCAATTTCTGAATTCAATCTGCAACAGTTGGCACTTGTGAATTTTGTGTGAATTCTTCGGTCGGTTTACAGAACTTGGCCCCAAAACAAAAGTTGTAGATAAATCCGTCAGGAAACGAAAAAAAAGAATCATTGAAAAAAAGACAACTGAGGAAACGTTACGGCCGAAATACCGACGTGCTGTCCAGTGGACAGAAATATTCAGTTTCCAAGTTTTGGGTCAATCCTCGTGTCCTTCCACTTCAGATTGCATTCGATTGAATTATTTTGTATTTACCACTCCCATACATTGCCATACATGTGTTTTTAGCCTTCTTCCATTCTTGGTTGATCAGCAACATAGGCTAAGTGCTAGATACGAACTATAATTCAATTCTATGCAATTTCTGAAATTAACTGATTGTTCTCTATTGCTACATATCGAGCCTTCCAAGCTATACCTTATACTAACCGAGCAGATCACGTCGAACCGACCCTTGCAATCGCTATACACATCACTTGAGTCAAGTTATCACGAACCAGCCACCGATTGCACCACTTGTTTGCATTGGTAAGAACTTGTAAGAGTTTGAAAGATATTCATGGTACTGTTCATGTAAATAGTAATCCATGAACAGTACGGGCTTGGGAGGGAGGCGCCTCCCCCTTGGGCCCAAGCATTACAAGGCCCAATTTGGCCCAAATAGGTGATGCAGCACCTTGTTTTGATGATTACAGTTCGTACAGGAGGAATTTGAAGTTGAGACTAGATCCATTGAAAAGAGGACGAGAAAAGCTTTCCAACAAGTACTTGTAGAGCTCAAACGGACTCCGTATGTGAAAGTTATGCACATTTGAAGTTGGGTCTGTCAGGCTGAATCCGAATTGATCTGGAGGCCGAATTGGCTTCCAAAACCTATCCAACTTGAACCCTTGCTTCAATTGATTCCAAAGTGATGTGGTGCTACAAAAATATATATTTTCATCGTTAGGTAGCATCATATTCTCATTTAAAATATGTTGAAGTTGAAGAAACGAATTCACCTTTAGTTCAATCTTGATATTGGCCGCTATGGTCGTATGTGTTGGTGGCGTGGTCACATCATCCTCCCCTTCTTGACAGAAAACCGTCCTCAGTTTTAACATATGTGTAGTGTCACGTATTGCATGATCTTGGTACATGATAACAAACGCAACACACTTTCATTATGTAATATCATAAGTTCTTTATCAAATAAAGTAAAATTTCTTTGAAACGAGCTCACCTGATAATTTAAGTGATACGTAGGAGCTCTTGTAATTGGAACAACAAGTATAACAAATATGGTTGTATCCATAGGGTACATGTTTTTATCAATGCCTTACCTGGATTATTAGTATAGGGTACACATGCATGCACGTTTAGTGAGAAAGCATGTGCTCGTGTTTTGTAAGGCCTTGATGCCTTCACAAAATTTTCAAACGTGTGTTAGGGGACACACACACGTGTGTGTGTGTGTATGTATGGTGGTGTGAGTGGGGTGTGAGTTGTGTGTGTATCTGCCTTGTACCCGCTCAAAAAACATCCGCCATAAGTGGCTACCAAATCTTAACTATGGCTAACTCAATATCAAGCTTGCCAACACCATTAAAGGTGCTTGTGTTCAGGCTGGCTAGGTTGCTGGAGGCCCACACGACACCATCTTAATCCATTGCAGACCTGCACTATGTTGCCAAAGGCCTTACTACTGGATCTATACCATCATTGCCTTCAACCTGAATCTACACCACCAAGTGCCATCCCTTCTCGTCGTATCCATGGCATTGTTGTCCCCTGCTCACCCAATGTGACTAGGTAAGCCACAATTCCTTCCTACTTTGCAAGCAGGTGTCATCACCATCTGTTTTCTCTAGCTACTACCTCTATCATGAACATGGAGCTTTCTCCTTCGACTTCCTGACCATTGGAGTGGCAATCAAAGGCAAAGAGAGGAAGAAGATATGGGCATAATGGTTAAATACTGAAATACACAATCAAATATGTATAAGAGTGGTATATGCATGATTAGTTGAAGTTTATAATGGCATTTTTAGGATTCAACACTTTGTCATGGTATTTTTATGATTTAATCACTATGCAGTGGCACTTATCCAAATTTCCAAAGAAATAAATAGAATTAGGCCATCACCAAAATACCGGGCTTTTCAAAAAGAAAATTTTAGGTATCACACAGTGTTACAGTCCAAAGATCTATACATGCCCTACAAAATTTACACATCACTTTTATCGTGCTAAAACAAAAAAAAGTAGTACTAGTATATCACTTTTATCGAATTAAAGATTGTCAAGAAAGCTTAGAAAGCAGCAAGATGAATCGATGGCAAGAAGTCATTGGCAACCTCAAGTTGTGTGAAAACAACCCTGACAACCCAAAATTGAAGAAGTGCTGCTTGCGGGTCTATTCTGTTTGGTTTTGGCTTATGGTTTTTGGCTGTGGCTTATGGCTTTTGGGCTGTTTGTGAGAGAGAGTACGGAGTAGCAGAAACTCACATGTAGTTTTGGCCAATATAAATAAAGTCACTACAGTGTGTACTACAATTAACCTATAGACTCCACCTTGAAAAGACACTCCGTTTGAAAGCTAGTTACTGTAGAAAAGTCGAAAAGTAGCTTTTAAAAGCTAAAAAGAACAGGCCCACGGATTCCTTGATGCCTTTTTCTCTAGTGAGCACTCTCCAAAGCCTAAAACACACACCAGTTTGGTATACATCATACAGCAAAAGTTAAACCCTGCTCTAAACGGCTTTTGCTTCTGACTTATGGCTTCTTAATTTCGGCTTTATTGGTTGTTTAGCTTTTTTTTCTTTTCCCCTCATTCTTTTGTATTGTTTGTGAAGATATAATGATGTTTTCATTTTTTGTTAATTTTTTTTATTTTTTCTTAATTTCTCGCTAACAACTACTACAGTGCGTTTTAAGCCAGAAGTCAACAGTTAGAAGCTAATTGGAACACTACCTTAATTCAATCCTACTTGACAATCCTAATTGATGGCTCCTAAAGCATGCCACTATGATGAAAACATTAGACAATACTTATCTGTGATGTAGTGAATGTGCAAAGTTTTGCAAATTTTTGTTCTGTAGTGAGTTTTTTTAAACGGGCAAGAGGGTTTCCTTATATTAAGTCAAAGGGAGAGGGAGTAGCAAAGGTTTGGGGACCAAAAGATAGGGGGGAGGGAGAGGTTGCCAAGACACAAACACTTAGCGCGACAAAAAAGTTACAAGGCGATAGATAGCTTAGCTAGTTTATTGGCCCCTGCTAGGACCCAGACTCCACCCTCCTCTTTTATAGTGGTGAGTAAGTGCACCAGAGTTGTCATCGATGACCGAAAGACTCGGGCATTCCACTCTTTCCAAATTTGCCAGGTGATAAGCATTATTAGTGTTGCCATTGGTTTGCGAGGTGTGCCTGTCATGAAGAGGATAGATTCCCAATAGTCTCAAAGCGATTGGAAAGTTCACCATGTGGTCATGTTGATGGAGTCGCGAGAAATACATTGCGCCATAGAGGTCCAGATATACTTTGTGTAGCAGCACTTAGTGAAGAGGTGAATGGTAGACTCCGGCGCATGTAAATAGAGAGGGCAAGTAAACTGGTTTGGCCATCCTCTTATGCACAGACGATCCATCATCCAAAATCTATTTTGGATGGCTAGCTAGGCAAAAAGTTTGCATTTTTGGGGTGCCCATGTTTTCCAGACTAGAGTGTTCATTGAGGGTTTGGTTGCTCCCAGGAATTGCGCCTTGTAAGCAGAGGCTGCAATGTATGTTCTAGTTGGGGTGAGCTTCCAAGTGATTGTATCCTCGAGATCTTCCCGTAGGTTCAAGGTAGAGTTGTGGCTCTAGATCGTGATCATCTCATGTATGTATTGAGGTGTTAGTCTGGCTACTCAATTTAGGTCCTGAAGCTAGTTGTTGCCAGTTAGAGCAACTCTTAGGGTGTGATTTTTCCTCATTGAGTTTGTGTAGACTATTGGCGCGATATCGCACAATCTATTTCTGACCGCCCAAGTCGAGGTCTAGAAAGTCACCTTGGCTCCATCTCCTATTGAAATTGTGGTGGTTGCAGTAAAGAGGATCCAATCTAAGTCATCACACGAGGATTCCATCCCGGTCTAACTTGGTGTCCCACTAATGCCAAAGCCATCTCAGCCTTAAGGCACTAGCGAAACGCTCAAGGTCTAGGAGGTGTAGGCTACCCAGTTGTGTGGGTCTACATGCTCTCTCCCAGTAGACCTTGTATTACCCGCCTGTTAGCTGCTCAACCTCGGCCCAAAGGAAGCGCCTTGCCCATCTATTTAGTGATTTAATCACACCTTTTGGAGCTCTAATGGCCATGAGGAAGTAGGTTGACTAGCCGTTAGGGCAGATTTGATAAAAGTCCTTCTGCCTACTAGTGTTAACAATATGCCACACCATCCTGCCAAGTGGCTTACATACTTGTCCTCGAGCTTTTGAAAGTTTACCCACCGAAGCCTGTAGACTGTGAGTGGTAGGCCAAGATAGTTGAGAGGGAAGGATGTTAGGCAAGCCGTCAGGTCGAGCAAAACTTCATGTAGGTCAATATTTTCACAACTAATTGGTGCCACCTAACTTTTCTGGAGGTTGGTGTGTAGTCCTGTCGTGTCACCAAAATTGTGTTGGATTTGGACCAAGGCGCAGATGTTGTCTTGCTTTGGAACTAGGAAAATGGAGGCATCATCAGCATAAAGGGATGTTCTGAAGGTAGCTACGTGACCACACAAAGGGTGTAGGAGACGGAGGTCCATTGCAATGTTGAGGATCCTTTGCAGCGGGTCTATTGCTATGATAAAGAAGGATGATAGTAGACCACCCTATCGAAGGCCTCTTCGGTGATGTAACTTGTCCCTGAGGATGCCATTGAGGAAGATCTGTGAGGTGGTGGTGGAGAGGAGGCAAGATGCACAGTCTCATCATCGGGGTGGGAATCTTCCTTTTTCCAGAAGGGTGAGAAGATATTACCACTGGACAAAATCGAAGGCTTTTGCAATGTCTAGTTTGAGGAGGAGTGATGGGGTGCAGTTTCGATGGTATTTTTGGGCTAGATTATGAACATAATGAAAATTTTCCTGGATGTATCTACCTTTTATGAAGGTGCTATGGCTTGGGGAGATTAGTGCGTTCATGAAAGGCGCAAGTCGCAAGGCCAAGATTTTCACAATAATTTTGGCAACACTGTGTATGAGGCTGATGGGTCTAAAGTTGCGTACAAACTAGGCTGTATCCCTTTTTGGCACCAGGATCAAGCTTGTGAGTTCTTAGGCTGTAGAAGGCCTGTATGACACCTATGAGGTCTTCCTTTATGATATCCCAACATACAGTGTAGAAGTTTCCATTGAAACCGCCTGGCCCTGGAGCTTTGTCTAGTGGTAGCTGCAGAATTGCCCAGTGCACTTCGTGTTCTGAGAAGGGAAGGACTAAGCTTTGTAAGTCAAGACATGACAGTTGAAGAGTTTCCCAGTTGAAGGAGGTGGTTGCAGGCAAGTGTTGTCCCATGATATGATGAAAGTAAGCGAACAACACATTTTTTTTGTCTTTGTGAGAGACGACCCATCCCTGGTATGTCTTGAGTTGCTGGATGAAGTTCTTTCTTTTGCGACAATTTACTCTTACGTGGAAGAATTTTGTGTTTGCATCTCCCTATGTAAACTAGTTGATTCGTGACACCTGCTTCTTTCTTGATTTTTCAATCACTGCGAATCCTATCACCCTTTTCTTTAGGCATGTTCAGAGATCACTTTCTTTTGGTGTTAAGATCCTATTGTCCTGCACAATGTTTAGATGGAGGATGATCTCTTCGGCCATACGAATCTGGAGCCTCATCTTTGAAAATAGTGTGTTGCACCAAGTTGTAAGCCTTTTCGCCGTATTTTCCAGTTTATCGTTAAACCGCTAGATTAGATCTAGTCCTAGGGCGGGTCGACCCTAGGCATGCTGGACTACCTGGAGGAACTGTGGGATGCGAGTCCAAAAATTTTCAAAACGAAATCTTTTTGGTGGTCGCGATCTAGTTGCATTAGAAAGGAGTAGGGGCAATGATCTGAGATATATGTAGACAAGGCATGTAGGGCATGGCTGTTAAAAGTGGTGTTTCATGAATTATTGTAAAAGAACCTGTCAAGTTTGACCAGTGTTGGGTTATCTCTTTCATTACTCCAGGTGAATTTGCGATTTTGTAGGTGGACCTCTTTCAGCTCGCAAGCATCTAGGGCATGATGAAATTGATCCATGAGTGTCTATTAAGGATTTGGTTATTCTTATTGCTTTCTTTGTAAATGAGGTTGAAATCTTCTAAAAGCAGCTATCTAGTGTCATTAGGCAGCTGCGCCTACTGAAGTTCCTGTAGGAACTTGGGTTTGTCCCTGTATGTGGAGGGACAATAAACGGTCATCATCACAGAGTGTGTGGAGCAATCCTTGATTGTTACGTCAACGGTTAGGGAGAAGTCATGATGGTAGCCATTTGACACATGGACCACAATGCTATTCAAGAGGATGAGGACTCCTCCACGGGTGTCAACCGCTGGTAAGAAGAGGAAGTCCTGCAGCCTAAAGCCTCTTAGGTTGGAGACTTGGTTCTGAGTTACCATGCTAAGTTTTGTCTCTTGAAGGCAAACTAGGTTGGGGTTGTTGGTGTCGATTAGTTCTTTGATAACACACAATGTGTTGGGGCATTTAGGCCCCTCATGTTTTAGGAGAGTATAGTCAGTTTAGGATCCATCATTGTGCGATTTGGTCCTTGGGTGTGAAATGCAGACAGGAGTACATGATAGGGTTGTGCCATGCAGACTTCCAGGAGCTCCTAGGGGAGACTTCCAGGCGAGGTTGACCCCTATCATGTTGTAAACAAGGGGCAGCATGCGGCTTGGTCCCCTTTGAGGCAACCCTTCGCAGTAGGAGGGGGCTAAGGCCTGGCCAAAAAGAGTCAGCGACAAAAGAAATGACAACAACAATAGGAGATACAACTGAGCTGATAAAATACAAAGCATGCATAACAGGAACACAGGGTCAATTTTCCATTGAGCAGATCAAATAGGACGGGGTGCAAGGGACAGTCGCACCCAACTCACAATGGGAAGGAACAAGAACATCGTTGTGATGCAAAAGCATAAGGTATGTTGGTCTCATAAGGAAAAAGGTTTTCTTCCATCAGTTGGCCAACAACGCTTGGTTATGCCGTCCCCGAGTCGTCTATCTACAACCTTGCGACATGCGCCTCCCTTACTAAGGCATCGTCCACCTGCAAGGCTTGGTCGGAGTTGAAGCGAAAAAGTACCAAAAGAGCTTCAATGGACGTCGATGGTAGTGGCCCCTTGAACATCGTAGTGTAGCAGTTAAGGGCCTCGTCTATTGTGACTTCATTCTCCTCCAGCACATCTAGTTGTGAGTTAGGATCAACTGGGTACGCTTCAGAATTGACGTGTTGCAGTGCTTTGCCACAAGGTAGTCGCTGCGGTGGGGGTAACTCCTTTCCCTCGCTAGGGCGGTAGAGGAGTCGGAGGTGTTGGAAGGAGGGGAGGTGAAGTCTGCACAAAGATTGCATCCAGGTAGCCAGTGTCATTGTTTTGATGATGTTGATTGGGAGTGTTGTTGCCCACCTAAATTAGCAGGGAGCTCTCGTCGAGTGTGTCCTACTGCCGAATTCCTGAGCCATCCTCATGGCTGGTGATTATAGGGGCAAGTAGTAGCATGTCTGAGGCGACGGATAGCTCGGCTGGTGCAAGGCTGCTTGTCTCTACCATGCCCTCAGACCCTTCCTGGTCAGGGATTGGTGACGACTAGGTAGCCCAGGGTGCAGCTGGGAGAGAGGTCAGCTTGGTCACGGCAGTCACCAGGCTAGGGTTGGGTGTTGTAGTTCCGAGGGACGAGTTGGATGGTGTCAGTAAAGGCATCGGTAGCTCCATCTGCGGGTCGACGGAGCCATGCACTATGGCCTCTGGAGGCGTAGCTGCCTATGAGGTAGTAGCCTGTGCGAGGTGGAACTTTCGAGGCTTTTATGGCTCAACGTGGGGCCTAGATTCTACTTGGCTGCGTTGGAGTAGGAGGGCTGGGCGCCATGCAGGGTCAAGGCCATCATAGCTTCGAACAAAGGCCCACTGAGGAGCAGCTGACCTTTGTGGGCAATGGGAGCTTGTCAACTCCCGACGCTTGGTTGATTAGTAGAAGTAGCTGGTTGGATGCAGAGTGTGCTACCTGCAAGTAATCATCAGCTTTGTGAAGCCAAGCCTCACGGCTGAGCCTTGCCTCCTCCTCGGATTGATGGAACCGAGTGTCGAAGAGTTGAGATAGCTCTTGTTGAGGTAGCACCGCATGGGAAGCGAAGAGCGCTTGTAAGGTTGAGTCAGTGAGCTCTTTGAGGTTGGTGTTGGCAGCAGGGAAAGGTTGGTCTAATTGTGTTGTAGAGCGCCGAAGATGATGGGGCCTGCTGGCACCGCATGTTGATGCCCACGATTCCCACCTGTCGTATGATGAGGCCATAGGGATTGGTCTCTCTGGCACTCGTGGGTCTTCCCCCTCTAGTCTTGAGAGGCCAAGAGAGGTTATGCTTCACTGGCTTGAATGGGATGTAGTCAGGTGCACCGAGGTCGGCCTCTGGTGGTGCCGCAGAGTAGTCTTCAATGAAGTCCAGGTGTAGCAGGATCTTGTAAGATAATCCTTTCTTGCAGCGAGCTAGCTAGGAGTAGGAAGCATCAGAAGGGTCGTTAGTGAAAGTGAGCCAGGAAGCTTTAGGGATGGTGATGGGGTTCCAATTGCTTTCCCGTCGAGAAACAGAACAATCGAGTCAAAAAAAATCTATACAATTACCAGGAACATACGTCTTGTGGCACTGGGGCGATCCCCGAAGCTCACAAGCCGCCGCCGTCGCCTCTCCGTGCCCTAGAATGCCTGCATGGGGAGGAGGGGCACTGACGAGCTCCGGCTCTGGCAGGCTGGAGAGGGCAAATGCAGTGAGAAGCTGATGCCATGGCATTGGAATGGTGTTCCTCCAGTAGCAGCACTCCATCAGCGCCAAACTCTCTTCTTCTGTCTACGCGTCACATGCAGTTGGGCCTGTTCTTTTTCTTTTTTGGTTCAGCTTTAGTTGCGATTTGAGTAACACAAACTCACATATAGTTTTGACTGATATAAGTGAAGTCACTACAGTATATATATTACAATCAACTTGTAGATCCCACATTGAAAAGACATTTCTTTTGAAAGCTAGTTAGTGTAGAAAAGCCGAAAAACAACATTTAGAAACTGAAAAGAAGAGGCAACGTCCCGCTCCAAACGGCTTCAGCTTTTGGCTTCCAGAAGTCACAAGTCACTTGGAATGTGTCGGCTTCTTAATTTCGACATTTTTAGTTTTTTGGCCTTTTTTTTGGTTTTTTTTGTTTTTTCCTTTTATTCCTTTACATTGTCCCAAAGATATAACGATGTTTTTAATTTTTCTTATTTTTTATTTGTTTCATGTTTTGATTCAGAAAAAGCTAATAGCCGATATAATGTAATTGCAGCCAAAAATCTACCGCAGAAGTCAAAAGCCATGGCTTCTAATCCATTTGGAGCACTACCTAAGATTTAACGATAGCGAAATCTGTACCACATGTTGCGGCCATCGGGAGATATTGGCCCCATTTTAGGGTTTTTTGTGTTTTTAGCTTTGATTTCTCCGGAGGCTGAAATAAACGTGACAGTTTGTCTAAGCGGTTTTGAGAAGTCATTTCTAAATGGCTTTCCAAGTCTAAAATGATGTATACCATTTGCATCAGTATTTTGCTGCCTGCCGCTGACTAAAAAATGTAGATAAAAACTATCAATCACAGTTAAAAATCATCAACTACAGCGTAAAAGAATATGACAATTATGCGTCCGGAGATATTCACCGCGCCGCAGGGGCATCTTGGGTGCTTTGAACAAGAGATTTCTCTCTCCTTCTCTCCCTGTCTCTCTGGCTTCGGCAGCGTTCAACGTTTCGTCGTTCAATCTACTGTTAGAGAAAAAAAAAGGGTGAGGTAACGTAGAAAGTGTTGTGTTTGCTAAAAAGTGTTGTGATTGTTCATAAGGTCCTTCAGTGTACATCAGGGCAAAACCTTCAGTGTACATCACGGCAAAAAGGGTTTTGCCCCCAATTTTGATTATGAATAAGCATATGACAAAGTGAATCTAGATTTTCTTGCAGAAATTCTTAAGAGTTTTTGGTACTCAGTGGCAGGCTTGAATTAATAAAATTGTCCACAAAGGCTCTGTAGGAGTGAAAATAAATAATGTAGAAGGAAATATTTTTGAAACAAGAAAAGATTGAGACAGGGTGACCCCCTTGTCTCCTCACCTCTTTACTCCAGCCGTAGATACCTTCACAGGATGATGATTAAAGCTTCTGATGAAAGGTTGGTTAAGGGTTTGTGTACTAATGTTTGACATGGAGGAGTGGTGTGTTTGCAGTATGCAGACAACACCATTATCTTTCTAGACAATAATATTTCTGCTGCTTACATCTGAAATTGATTATTGCTTTATTTGAACAAGTTTCTGGGATGAGAATTAACTTCGATAAGAGTGAGCTGGTTCATATATGCACTTCTGAAGAAGATGCCAAACAGCTTATTGATCTTTTTTAGTTGCAGAAAGGGATCTTTCCCTATTAAGTACTTAGGCATACCTCTGCATTTTGACAAATTGACAAGAGAAGATGTCCAACCTCTCGTAGATAAAATTATGAAAATGTGAGACCATGTGGAGCTCACCCCATGGTTGTAATGAATAATTGACTTCTGCTTTAGAGTTGTGTAAAGGCTGAGTTTGGTTTTTGAGGTCTGTGCAGAAGTTTGATGGCCTTACGATCACTGTGTTCGCCTCTGTGATTAGTAGCTTGCTGCTATGACTTGGTAGTTGTTGTGGCTACAGATCAAACAGAGAGAGAGTATGGTAGTGGAGAGTTAGGTGAGTAATGGCTTAGGGTTTCTCCCCATGGCCTGTGCTATATATATGTCCACATGGGGAGTGTTTTTACAACAATGCCCTTACATATGTACATCCCCTTCAGGGGCACTTTCGTCATTACACATGTCCCATCTTGGGCCTTATAACCTCCTAACAGGCCTGCTGGGCTTAGGTGGGGACTACCCCTACAACAGGAGCCTCTCATGGTGAAGGGCTTCACGGGCCGAAGCCATGTTGCCGAGCCCTTTGGCCCCCTCCGTCCCTGCGACCTGTGAGCTTTTTCGACATTCGTCTGAGTCTTGTTGCCAGGTGTGGCGTTTGCCCTGCCGCGAAGGTATGGCGCCGGGCGGTTTGGCGAAGCCCTCGCTGTCCACCTGGTCCTGGTGTAGCGGGGTCGAGGTCGACACCGAGACCGAGGGCCGACATCGACGTCCGGGTTGGAACCGAGGTCGAAGTCGCCTCCGGTTTGGCGGAGTTGGCGGTTGCCCCAGTCGAATCGGAGGTGTTGGCGGGGTCGGATGTCGAGACACGCGTAGGCGGAGCGAGCCCCTAAGTCGTCGTGCGAACGCCGAACGACGACAGACTCCGGCATCGAGTGCTCTTGATTGGCAAGTGACTACTGGCCTACCTGGTGAAGCCTGGTTGACGTGGCGCGAGACTTGCGGCCTCGTAGCTACATCATGTTGCAACGTGCCTTCCTCTAGCCGACTCCGCGGCACTGGTGTCACCGGCTGGATTTTCGTTCCGTCGGCTGGACTCCTGTCGCTTGGACTTCCGCCAGTTGGACTTCTGTCGCTTGGACTTCCGCCGGTTGGACTTCTGCCGGTTGGGCTTCCCCACTGATGGGGTATATATATGGTGCTGGTGCGGCATTGTACCTGCATTGTGTGCTCGGATAAGTGCTGCTCCCCTAAAATGGGCCCCTTCAGTGCATCCACATTCCGTAGCAACGTTATGCGGCTTGGGGGATGTTGATGTACTGATGGAGGCCTATTTTTCTCGGGAGCTCAACGTGTACTACCAGCAACTGGCCGCATTTTCTGCATATGGCGACAAGGTTTGCCCTGTTTGAAGGACTACGGGTAGGCTACGCTAGCGCAAATTAATAAAAATTATGCCCGTAAACCAAGATCACTGCAGTTATAGATCACGGAATTACCACTAGACGCGCAGGTGCGGAATTGATGCAGCACGTCGGGGCAGAGTAGTCGTACTACGTCGATGCAGCACGTCGGGGCAGAGTAGTCGTACTACTTCCTCGTCCTCGTCGCGGCGTCCAACGTACAACTCCTCTCTTGCGGTTCGTCCAAACGCTACAGATGCAGCGCCGCCAAAAGGTATCCACACGTACGGGAGGAAGCGACGCACGCCGGATTACTAGATCCGAGCGAGCGCCCAGGGCGTGGGAGGAGTGGCGGCCAGGGTTTGAGGAGGTCACGAAAAATTCTGCCAACCCTGTGCGCCCTAGCCCTCCTTTTATAGACGTCCTTATAATGGGCTTCAGCGAATGGAGGCCCATTAGGACTCAATACCCAGTCCAACCCGGATCCAATCCGAATTAGGCTTCAGCCCTTAAGTGTGTGACCCTATGGGTTCACGTATGTTTAGACATGACACGAGTTTACCTACTCGGTCAATAGTTGGTAGCGGCCTCTAGCAAGACGTGCCAACTCCTAAACATACATAAAGATCATATCGAACGAACCATCACAACTTTATGTACATGCCAATCCCTTTGCCTCACGATATTTGGTCGAGCTCCAAGCTGACCACTCTTTCTCGATCCTGTGATCCGGAATCCCTTACTAGGTTAACTCTTAACCTTAAGTAGCATGGCCATGCATTTCTGGATCCGATCACTCGAGGGGCCCAGAGATATCTCTCTCAGGTAGAGAGGGGCAAATCCCATCTCGACTGACCATGCCTCGCAGCATGCTTCATGACAAACCCGAAAGCTACCTTTATAACTACCCAGTTACGGAGCAGCGTTTGATAGCCCCTAAGTAGGTCGATTCACATCTCAAGTACATGCGACAATCTCAGGTCTAAGGACAAGGCGTACACATTGTGTAGAGAGAGAACCATAAGTATAATTGTTATGTCTCATGTTGGGTCGGTCCAACCCCATGTTCTAAACATGTGTCCACATTATTGGTTTGACATCTCCATGTCTATGACCTGTGAAACATGGTCATCAACCGATACATGTGCTAATCCATTATTCACGTGTGACCACATATGAACTTCGACTAGGGACAACTTTAGAATAACCATACAAGTAAAGAGTTTCACAAACAAGTCACATACTTGTTAATCAATACAAAGGCAATATTCAAGGAACATTTATTAAATCATGGATACAACGAAATATCATCATCTCTATGATTGCCTCTAGGGCATATTTCCAACACTGTTCTCATAGATAGGCTCACCTTCAGTCGGGTTTTCTGATTGGGCCCCGCAACATTACTTTTCGAAGAATGTTGGTGCACTGAAGGTGGCCTGTTTATGAGAACAAGCCAAAACTTGTCGCGACATGGCCTCCGCCTTCCGGAGGCCAAATTGGTGTGAGGTCCAAGGCGGAGCTGGAGTCGAAGCCGGAGTGGGGGCATACCTCACAGCCCAAACTCCGGCCTAGGCAGTCCGGTAGTGCGCGTCTGTCCTTATTCCCGCTGGCGCGATCATGTGGCGGGGGGCATGTCTTGGAGTCGGAGCGGCTTCCGGCGCCTTCGCAACGGTGACCCTTCGCACAGATGCTGCCAGAGTCGGGGTCAGGGCTTCGCTACTAGGGCGAAGACCCCGTTTGGACCGTTGCGGTTGATGGGTCCGAAGGGCCACGCCGACACGCGCCGGAAGCTATGTCGGGTCGTGCAACCTGCATTTATTCCCTGCGCTGACCGACACGCGGTGGGACGCTAGTGGCGCGTCGTGCGGTGACAGGACACTGTACGACCACGGTCATGTGGCCGACGTGTGCTATCGCGATGCTTCGGCCTCGAAAGCGGTTGTCATTCGCCGTTTGCGCTTACCGATGGTGGGAGGCGAGGGGTCTTTAAATACCCCTGTGGTACTGCTCTTGCGCCTCCTCCATACGCTTTCTGGTTTTCACGTCGCCTCCTATATTTTCTCCTCTTGCTCCTACGCTCCTCTTCGCCGTCGAGTACCCCGTGGGCAGCAATGGCGACTTGCGACGAGCGTGCTCAGGTGGGCAGCTACGCCATCCGCCGGCGGTCCTCGCCGCTCGAGGTGAAATACGCGCTTGAGGAGCGCGATCCGACGGCGGCAGACAAGTGGTGGGCGGCGAAGAAGAAGGAGGGTCCGTACTCCGGCGGCTTGGGCCGCACGCTCGTGACGGAGGACACGATCCGGTCACTATTGCGCGAGGGGAGGCTATCGGACCGTCAAGCGGTGCGGCTGCCCCCCGATGATGAGACGGAGCCGCGTCCTGAGAACTTAGAGGCGATCATCTTTGTCGCCTACTTCGAAGCCAGACTCCGTATCCCGTCCGCAGCGATTGTCGGGGACGTGCTGCGGACGTTCAAGCTGGAGTTGTCACAACTGACTCCGAACGCGATGGCTCGCCTTGCCGTGTACAGCTGGGCCCTTCGCTCGGAAGCATGTTGGCCCAGTGCCTCGTTGTTCGCATATCTGCACGAAGCCCGGTGCCAACCGAAGGAGCGGAAGGACAAGACGTTGTCGAAGTTTAGCAGCGTTAACTTCGTTCTGCGGGCGTCGTGCGGAAGGATCTTCCCCGCGAACTCGACACGAGGGAAATGGGAGTCCAATTGGATGAGGCGGTGGTTCTATCACCGTGTGGCGAGTGGTAGCGGCCTTGAGTGCACGGGCGGGCCGATTGCATTCAAGACCACACCTAGCCTAACACTTGACCAGGAAGATAGGTGAAGGGCGCGAAGACTTGTGGGGGTCACCGCCCGCTTCAATATGCGCGACCACGCCGAGGAGTACATAATGTACGGTGCGACGCCGCTCGCCCGTGATTGGCGCTTCACAGCCGGGGAACGTCGGGACGACAACGTTCAACCGTCTGTTTGCTCGCTGCCCATGCCGACTGGTCTTCGTAAGCCTCGATCGTGCCCTCCCCTTCATTCGTACGTATTGCATCGTGTGTAACTGTGCTTTCTGCCTCGCACAGGAACTCGCCTGGAGGACGCGGAGCGCACAGCGTGCGTGTTCCTTGGGCCATATACCGCCAGGGAGCACGAGCAACGTACAGCTGCGACTGCGGAGGCGGGGTTGAGGCGGATAAACCGCGTGTGCGAGGCCTTAGGGCTTCCCATGCCGGATCGCAGCCCTCCGGACCCGCAACATCAGGACGATGGTGCCGTGAGGGCAAAAGCGTCATCCCGCAAGAGGACCTGGACCACGCCCTGTACGGCGATTGCCGCTGCTCCTGCCGGCGCGGCGAGCCCGGAGTCGGATTCGGCGAAGTATGCCGACTCAGACTTGGAGGAGGGCGCGGGCGCTGAGGGCGAAAGCGCCAGGGGCGGAGGGCGCGTCGCGGGTTACCGGGAGAGGGAGGTCTCTTCGCCTGTGACAGTCGTCGAGGCGGAGGTGGTGCTGGCTGGCGGCACCGGTGCGAAGTCCCCGTCTACGGCCACTGCCGTGGTGGGGCTGCCCCCCGCGGGAGTATGTGAAGCGCAGTCTTTGCCAACAGCGGCGGCCGAGGCGGAGGTGCCCCCCGCGGAGGTCGTGGGAACGAAGCCCCCGGCCGCCGTCGTTGTAGCTGTGGAGACCCCTTCGGCGAATATTGTTGCCGCAGAGGCTCCTTTTGTAGCGGTTACCGAGGTGGGGCCTTCCCCTCAGGCGAAGCGGCCAAGCCTGCGGTCCCCGCTTCAGCGGACTTCGCGAGGGTTCGCCGTGGCGGCCGGTGTTCGGAGCTTGTGGGACTCCGCGTCAAGCACCGAAGTTCCTCTACCCCGCGCCCTCCCAGCCCCTCGGGCCGCAGTGACCGTGGCGCAGGATCGGTTGGCACTAGGCCCCAACTCGGAGGTTCCCTAGCCCCGCAAGTCAACGCCGTACGTTGGGGCCGAAGTCGTTGCGGCCTCGCCCGGGGCTAGGGAGGCGTCCCCGTGAAGTCCCCCATCTGCCACCAAGGGTAGGGTAGGACGGTATCCCTTTAGCACAATTTTTTCCGCGCCTCGTGACAAACGTATACTTCCTCTTGCAACGGCACTTATCCCGGAGGAGGAGCCATCTCTTGAGCGTGGGGGTCCTAGTGCTGGCGACACAGATGTCGCGCGCCCGAGCCCGGCAGACTTCGTCCCTCCGTCAGATGCGCTGAGGGCAGGCGTTGCAGACCTATGGGTCAGGGCGCCTTGGGGACGCATTAAAAGTGTCGGGAATGAGGGTAAGCGTCTGTCCTTTGGGCCACCTGCAGCCGTTTGGCACTTGCTAACCCCTCCGTCGCGCAAACACTCGTGTTGGCCCAGGCCCTGCAAGCTGCTCACGCTCGCCAGCAAGGAGCGCTACGGAGTAGGCTGCAGGCCGTCGAAGGGGAGCTGCAGGGAGCTACGGGGGCGCGCTCTGCCCAGGACGCTCGTATACACCGCTTGGAAGTGGAGTGCGCGGAGATGAAGACGCGCACCGAGGAGCTCGTCGCCGTAGCGCGAGCGTCAGCCGCCGAGCGGTGCGGCAAGAAGCTGCTGCGGAGCGGGACGGCTTGCTGCAACAAGTCACTGCGTTGGAGAGGGAGAACAGCGAACTTGCCGCCTCTCTAGCGAAGTGGGATCGAGCCTTGGGCGACGCGTCGGTAGCTGCTTGGGATGCTATGCTGGCCCTAGAAGACACCCTCAAGGGGCTTATCGCCGAAGTGCCAGCACACTCCTTCGGCCCCGAGGACCTGTCGCGATCGCTTCGGTGGATCGGAGACGCGGCCGACGTTGCACGCGGTGCCGCGATGACCTTTGGCAACCACTGCGCCTACGTGGTGTCGTGCCTGCTATGCGCGCTCCTGCGACTCCGCAGCTGTAAGCATGTTGCTGGGCTAGCCGATCCTCGACTGGAGATGCCCGCCGGAGGTGAGGTAATGTTTGTGCCGTGCGTGCCGCTCGCCGTGCCGTGAAGTTCTTCCATGAGCGGATATGGGAGTATTGCGGGGAGGCCGCAGCCATGGTCGAGCTGCGGAATAACCTACATGGCGAGGGAAACCTTGGCCAGTTTCTGGACGAGGTCCCGCGGCGTGACGAGGATGGCGCTGCAGCCCCGGACGACGCGGCGAACCCACAGGTGTGACGGCAGGTTGTCGCGTGTTGGCGTGCGTTGTAATCGATGCCGTTTCTTTTGAATAAAGTACGAAGTTGCTTCGCCGCTGTGCTGATCTTTGCCCCCTTGTTGCGAGCAGTTACACAGCTGGGGCCGGCTGCTAATTTTCGACCTTGCGACCCGACGGCGTCTTCGGCGCTGACGAAGGGCCAAGGAAGCGCTGGATTTTTGGGCGGGTCGGGCGTCTTCGAGCGGAGCCTCGGCAAGGACGCGTGTTAAGGATGAGTCTGTCGAGTAGTGGCCTCGTGCGCCGGAGGTGTTTGTACATCTTTGTAGTTCGCCTTTGCAAGCATCGTTAACGAATGCAAAGAATAATCTTGGTTGGAACTTTGCGAAGTGCGTCTCCGCCCCTCTAGCTACGCTGTCCCATGGTGAACTCGGAGGGTTACTGCATTCGCCCGTACACGACGATTTGCGCCTTGGGAGGGTAGGGTGGTCAAGACGGACGCGTAGTTGAAGTAACCGCACAAGCGCTCCGTCCCTTACCCCTTCGAAGTAGGATCAACGGAGCTGGCGCCTTAGTCGAAGTAAAGGCGCGAGCGCTCCGTCCCCTACCCTTCGAAGAGATGGCAGCGGAGCTGGTGCCCTACTTGAGGTAGACGTGCGAGCACTTTGTCCCCTACCCTTCAAAGTGGTGGTAGCGGAGCTGGAGCCCTAGTCGAGGTAGACGCGCGAGCGCTCCGTCCCCTACCCTTCGAAGTGGTGGCAGCGGAGCTGGCGCCTTAGTCGAAGTAAAGGTGTGAGCGCTCCGTCCCCTACCCTTCGAAGTGGTGGCAACGGAGCTGGCGCCCTAGTCGGGGTAGATGCGCGAGCGCTCCGTCCCCTACCCTTCGAAGTGGTGGCAGCGGAGCTGGCGCCCTAGTCGGGGTAGATGCGCGAGCGCTCCGTCCCCTACCCATCGAAGTGGTGGCAGCGGAGCTGGCGCCTTAGTCGAAGTAAAGGTGCGAGCGCTCCGTCCCCTACCCTTCGAAGTGGTGGCAGCGGAGCTGGCGCCCTAGTCGGGGTAGATGCGCGAGCGCTCCGTCCCCTACCCTTCGAAGTGGTGGCAGCGGAGCTAGCGCCCTAGTCGGGGTAGATGCGCGAGCGCTCCGTCCCCTACCCATCGAAGTGGTGGCAGCGGAGCTGGCGCCTTAGTCGAAGTAAATGTGCGAGCGCTCCGTCCCCTACCCTTCGAAGTGGTGGCAGCGGAGTTGGCGCCCTAGTCGGGGTAGATGCGCGAGCGCTCCGTCCCCTACCCTTCGAAGTGGTGGCAGCGGAGCTGGCGCCCTAGTCGGGGTAGATGCGCGAGCGCTCCGTCCCCTACCCATCGAAGTGGTGGCAGCGGAGCTGGCGCCTTAGTCGAAGTAAAGGTGCGAGCGCTCCGTCCCCTACCCTTCGAAGTGGTGGCAGCGGAGCTGGCGCCCTAGTCGGGGTAGATGCGCGAGCGCTCCGTCCCCTACCCTTCGAAGTGGTGGCAGCGGAGCTGGCGCCCTAGTCGGGGTAGATGCGCGAGCGCTCCGTCCCCTACCCATCGAAGTGGTGGCAGCGGAGCTGGCGCCTTAGTCGAAGTAAAGGTGCGAGCACTCCGTCCCCTACCCTTCGAAGTGGTGGCAGCGGAGCTGGCGCCCTAGTCGGGGTAGATGCGCGAGCGCTCCGTCCCCTACCCTTCGAAGTGGTGGCAGCGGAGCTAGCGCCCTAGTCGGGGTAGATGCGCGAGCGCTCCGTCCCCTACCCATCGAAGTGGTGGCAGCGGAGCTGGCGCCTTAGTCGAAGTAAATGTGCGAGCGCTCCGTCCCCTACCCTTCGAAGTGGTGGCAGCGGAGCTGGCGCCCTAGTCGGGGTAGATGCGCGAGCGCTCCGTCCCCTACCCTTCGAAGTGGTGGCAGCGGAGCTGGCGCCCTAGTCGGGGTAGATGCGCGAGCGCTCCGTCCCCTACCCATCGAAGTGGTGGCAGCGGAGCTGGCGCCTTAGTCGAAGTAAAGGTGCGAGCGCTCCGTCCCCTACCCTTCGAAGTGGTGGCAGCGGAGCTGGCGCCCTAGTCGGGGTAGATGCGCGAGCGCTCCGTCCCCTACCCTTCGAAGTGGTGGCAGCGGAGCTGGCGCCCTAGTCGGGGTAGATGCGCGAGCGCTCCGTCCCCTACCCATCGAAGTGGTGGCAGCGGAGCTGGCGCCTTAGTCGAAGTAAAGGTGCGAGCACTCCGTCCCCTACCCTTCGAAGTGGTGGCAGCGGAGCTGGCGCCCTAGTCGGGGTAGATGCGCGAGCGCTCCGTCCCCTACCCTTCGAAGTGGTGGTAGCAGAGCTGGCGCCTTAGTCAAAGTAAAGGTGCGAGCGCCCCGTCTCCTAGGATTGTGTAAGGACAGCCGCTGGTGCCTTTCGCCCGCGGGTGCGCTCGCGCGGGAGCTAGCCTCTGGTGCGTCACCTTGGTACTTCGCGGGATGGGCATAAGAGTGGGCCCCGTGGTGCGCTTCACACTCCGTAGAGTACGCCGGGATAGCCTCCGCGTCTCTTTTGTATATACTCCGGAGAGTGCGCGGGATCGACATCCACGCCTTATTTATACTCCGAAGAGTACGCATAGGAGCAATGCCCGTGCGTGCGCGGGGTTCGCGTCTTGTTTATACTCCGTAGAGTGCGCAGGGATAGCATCCACGTCTTTTTTACACTCCGTGGAGTGCGCAGGAATAGCATCCGCGTCTTTTTTATACTCTGTGGAGTGCGCAGGGATAGCATCCGCGTCTTTTTTATACTCCGTAGAGTGTGTGCGGAGGCAAACCTCAACGCTATGTCTTATTTAGAGTCCGTGGACTGCGCGCGGAGGCAAGCCTCTGCGCGTTGCGGGCGGTGAGGTGCGTGCGGAGGCGAACCTCAACACTATGTCTTATTTATACTCCGTAGAGTGCGTGCGGAGGCAAACCTCAATGCTACATCTTATTTAGAGTCCGTGGACTGCGCGCGAAGGCAAGTCTCTGCGCGTTGCGGGCGGTGAGGTGCGTGCGGAGGCAGACCTCAATGCGACGTCTTATTTATACTCTGTAGAGTGCGTGCGGAGGCGTCCCCCCGCTCGTCTTTGTTTATACTCATACCCGCATCTTTGACAAAGAGTGCGCGCGCGAACGCGTGTCTTTGTTTATACTCATGCCCGTGTTTTTCACGGAGAGTGAGCGCGAGAACGCGTGTCTTTGTTTATACTCATGCCCGTGTTTTTCACAGAGAGTGAGCGCGCGAATGCATGCCTTTGTTTATACTCATGCCCGTGTTTTTTACGGAGAGTGCGCGCGCAAACGCGTGTCTTGTTTATACTCATGTCCGTGTTTTTCACAGAGAGTGCGCACGCGAACGCGTGTCTTTGGGAAACAAGAAAATTTGTGCAAACGGTGAACTTTATTAAATTCCCGTTTGCGCGGGTGAGCGGTTACAAAAGGGGATATAGCGACCACTGACCGCTTTTAGGACGGGGGCGACCGGTGACGAGGCGCTGCTGCTGGGACAACTCGTGCACGGGGAGTGCGAGACGCTCTCCGGGGGTGCCCGGGGGCTCCGCATCGACACACCCGGCCTAGGTGCCTTGGCGAGCCACGTGGCATGGACCCCTGGCGCCAAGCTCTATGCGCCGAGCCATGCCCTGGTCGCCATGGACGATGATGATGGCCCGTGGTCCTGGAAGCTTCGTGCATAGGAAACCGTGGTGTGGAACTGCCCCGAGAATGTTTAGGAGCGGCCGCCCCAATATGGCGTTGTAGGGGTATGCAATGTCGACCACGTCAAAGATGGCGTCTTCACTCCTCACGTTGTCGTTTTGGCCGAAGGAGATTTGGAGGCATATCTGGCCCAAAGCGCGCAAAGGTTGCCCTCCAAAGCCTTGCAACGGGATGCCTGAAGGGCCCAACCAACTCCGAGGGATCCCCATCTGGTCGAAGGCCGCGGCAAACAGGATGTTCGCGGAGCTTCCTCCATCGATCAGGACGCGCCTGACCTCGCATCCTGCTACGAGGACCCGGATGACCAGAGGGTCTTGGTGGGGGAACTCCACGCCTTCCGCGTCAGCGGGCGTGAATGTGACTTCGTGTTGTGCCCACTCCGGCGGCGCCTGCGCTGGGTATGCTGCGACATGGTGCAGCCTCCTCGCGTAGGCCTTCCGTTGTCGCGCCGAGTCGAACTCCAACGAAGAGCCTCCGGAAATGACGTTTATGATCCTGCGATGGGCTCCTTCCGGGGCTTGCAACTGCAGGAGGCCCTCCCGAGGTTGTTGCACATGGGCCTGAATTCGCAGAAGGCCTTCCTGGGGCTGCATCCCTTGGTCTTGGGGGTGTTGGACGTGGGCCACGACGGGCGCGTGTGCCTCCGGGTTTTTGTCCCTGGCGACACTCTGCCGAAGCGCTGCGATAGTGGCGCAAGCGCGCGTGTCATGGTTGCCTCGGCCGTGGACTTCGCACCACTGCCCGTGGTGCTAGTCCTTGTACTCTTCGCGGGTTCTGTCGTCGCGGCCCCGCCCACGCCCCCGTCCCCGGCCTCGGCGCCCTCTGCCTCCGCGACCTGCGGAGGCATTATCTTCGGAGCCTCCCTCGATGTCAAAGACGTAACGAGGTTTCCTGGACTTGCGTTGGTCGCGCTTGGGCCTATCGCCTGACAAGTCATTGTGTTGGGAATCTTTGCGTTCGGAGGCACCCTTCGACTGCTCCTGCTTGCGTTTGCCTTTCGAGGAGCCCTGCTTCGGCGAGCCTTCGTTCTTTGCCGAGCCTTCCACCTTGTTGGTGTCAGAGTCATCGCCGTGTCACCGCCGCGCGTCCTCTTCTGCTCTAGCGTACTCTTCCATCTTGTCGAAGAGCTTCACGACCGTCTTAATGTGCTTGCACGCGTTATACTCGGCCATCGGTCCCGGGTGGAGGCCTTATATCGCTGCGTTGATGACGGTTGTTTCATTGACATCCTTGACCTGGCAACGTACTTTCGCGAAGCGTTTGAAATAATCCCGGAGCCTCTCCTCAGGTTTTTGCTTGACTGCGAAGAGCTGGTCTGCATCGACACGCTCGACGTAATTTCCCTGGAAGTTGTTGTAGAGTCGATCGCGGATCTGTTCCCACGCGTCGATGGACTGTGGTTCGATGGTGAAGAACCAGGATAGCGCGACCCCTTGTAACGCGAGTGGGAGTCCTTTTGCCTTCGTGGTGTCGTCTCTGCCAGCGGCTTCGATAGCGGTCTCATACACGCGCACGAATTCTCGCGGGTCGGAGTCACCCTTGTATGCCTCGATGACGCTCGGGAACTTGAAGTCCTCAGGCCACACCGCCTGCTGCAGTCCCGCGGAGAGTGGGGACTCCGGATCCACACGTCGTAGCGGGACACGGCTGGATGTGGGGGCGTCACGGCTATCTGCCCTCTCCGGAGCGGGTTCCGATGCCACCGCCGGGGGGCGTGTTGACTCCGGGCCTCTTGCATGTCTCGCACAGCTTCGCGGAGGTCTGTCAGCTCCCGCTGAAATGCGTTGAGAGCCGCCAACAGGGCAGTCTCCACCGCGGACCTGGCTGGGGCCGTCGGTGCGCCCGGTGGTGCGATCGGCACGGCGGTGACCACGGCCTGCGCGCCCAGGCTGCCCGTCGCGTTGTCTTGGAGGACCCTGGAGCTGGTGACGAGGCCCACATCGTCGCCGGGACCGCTCACCGCTCCTGCGCCGGGTGGGAAAGTGGACGTGCCTGGGTTGCCACCCCCGGGGTTGGTCGTCGGGGCGGTGGTGGCGGGGTCTGGCATCGTGTCGCTGGTGTTGGGATTGTTTGTCGCGGCGGTGTCGGGGTTGTTCGTCGCGGCGGTGGCGGGGTTGTTCGTCGCGGCGGTAGCGGGGTTGGGCGTCGTGTCGTGAGCGCCGGTGCTCACAGTCGTCACACCTGCATCGCCATCCGTACTGTCGGGACCCCGGGTTTCCAAACCCGGACCCTCTGTGTATTACTGCACTAGTCCCAGATCAAAGCTAGTGCACACAGTTAAACAGAAATGAATACATAACCAGCAACGCTTTATTACAATATTAAAGAGTACAGACCGA
The DNA here is from genome assembly GCA_017311315.1 of Dendrocalamus latiflorus. Lineage (NCBI taxonomy): Eukaryota > Viridiplantae > Streptophyta > Magnoliopsida > Poales > Poaceae > Dendrocalamus > Dendrocalamus latiflorus. Next base: position 11,282,795 of record CM029623.1, read on the forward strand.
AAAGTCTCATTATTACAATTGAGGTTTCAAGACCTCGCACACACGAAACACAGCGGAAGCAAAAGATAAATCCGGCGAAGACCCATCAATACGCCACAGGCAATTGACTGGGGAAGCGCGACCTAGTACTCCGAGAATCCTTCATCAAATCCACACGCGAAGTAGTCGTAATCACCTTCTTGAGCTTCATATTCCTCTGGGGATTATTTTTGAGTGCAGCATGTGAGTACATAAAGTACTCCGCAAGTCTTGGGGAAAATGCATAGATGCAAGGCTTAACAAAGGAAGGCTATATGGTTCTTTTGCACAAAGCAACATTTTAAAATTCAGTTACTACTAATTATTTTCGAAGGCATCAAGTTAATAAAGTAAGTGTTTTAGCAGAAACTATCATTAATTCTCTAGTGAAGGTTCCATCTACCAACACTAGCCAACCAATTACAATTGGTCAAGATTAAAACTGCGGGTTCCATCCACCCTCTCTGGCTCCAACTGCCAGGATACCCTTCCGAGAGTTCCCTCCACTCTCGGAATACAAAACTTTTGATTTTAAAACCAAAACCAGAAATCTACCATGTGAATGCATTCCTTGCCCGCCCTTGACCGTGGGCACGGCTATTCGAATAGTTTTACACTCTGCAGAGGTTGTACAACTTTACCCACAAGAGATAAATTATCCTAAAAGTCAACACGCTTCCTTTGGCATGAGACCCAGATAAAATATCACAAAGCTTTTACCTTACTCTAATCTAGCTAGATACCACCCGCTGAGGTTTCACCGCAGGTAGGCTAACTGCCCGAACCGAAGCCCCCTCTTGCGCCATATGAGTACAGTAAATCCCTGTCCCTCACTGTGAATAACCAGTCCAACCCTGGTACCCACTTTCCACTGGTGGCACCTAAACTAGACTATCATAAGTTATTCGGCTAGGTCGTACCCATATAGACTTGTGGTTGTACGGTTAATGCTCAGTCTGGACAAACACAAGCGTCGGTCCTTAATTGACTAGGGTGGAACATACACTTAACAAGATCTCGTGCTAACTGCACCAAGCCAAACCAACCATCCACCCTAATCTAAACCATCTTTCACATTTTTATTTTATTTTAAAGGAAACAGTGGTAACTCCAATCACCACTAACTTTGTAAACACAAGGGTTTCAACAATAAATCATAATTTCCCATTTTCAAAGTTCCAAGGGTATATATTTAGCATGACTAAGCATTATACTACCATACTATCATTGTCAAAGAATAAATAATAATCTCATTAATGAGACAAAGGAAGTTCTAGGGTGACAAGGGTACATGACAATCAATTCCAATGGAGGGCATAACAAGGTTGGATTAACTACTACCTTAAGATTTGAATTATCATTTTATGTAAATAGCAATGCATAACATTTAAAATAATTAAAACATTTCAAAATCATAGGTTCAAGATGATCAAAGGAGACTTGCCTTCTTGCACGCTCTCAGGGTCTTCCTGCTGCGGAGCGGAGAGGTCTTCGACAACGTTGGAATCTACGCGGGAAAAGACGAAGCAAACGAAGCAAATAAATACAAATAAAATTCAAATAAAATCCAAAATTCAAATAGAGGCCATATTTGGATAGGTTATGATTTTAGATGAATTTAGGAGAAAGAATCAACAGATTCGGAGTTCGCACGAGGGAGAACGAATATCTGGAAGATCGGTTGGAAAAAGAAATTACCGAGACAATATTTGGACCAAGGAAAATAGAATGGATTTTATGGAGATTTTGGAAGATTTGAATTTAAATTTTGAAAGTGCACGGAAAATTTAGAATGGAACTGAGGCTTTGAAATTAAACTAGGCATTGGAATTTGAAATTTGAATTTTTAAATTTCAAATAAATTTCAAATATTTGAAAGAATGAAATAAATGGATAGTTTGGAATTTTTGATGAATTTAGAAATTTGAATGGGCTCAAACGGAGTTAAAACGAGAAAGTTATGGCTTCCGAAAGATTAAATAGGAGGGAAAAAGGAAAAAGCTGATTTCGGGAATTATTTTTGTATTGGAAAATGCCAATTATGACGTCAGCAAATTTCAAATTTCTTGAGCGGGAAAGATATTTGAATGACGGGTGGGTCCGGTCTACCGTGGACCGGATCCACGGACCATGGGCCTTGCCTACGTGGCGCACCGGCCACATGGCGCCACGCGGGCGCGGGGTGGCGGCCACGTGGCCGGCCACGCGGGCGCACCATGGCCGCACGGGAGATGGCCGGCCGGCGGCCTTGCCGGTGGCCGGCGGCCGGCGGGAGGGCGGCGAACGGCGGCGGCGGGTGAGGGGAGGCGCCGGCGCTTACCGGCGGCGGCGACGGGGTGTGGGCGGCCGGCGGCGGCGCTAGGAGGCGGCGGCGGGTTTTTGGGTGGCCGGCGGTGGGTTTTTGGGTGGCCGGCGGTGGGGCACCGGGAGGCGGCCGAGAAGAGGAGGAGGAGGGCGGTGGGAGGCGGGGTGAGGGAGGGGAGGGGAGGCGGTATTTATAGGCAAGGGGAGGAGGAAGGCCGGCCATTTTTTTGGATGTTCGCCGGAGTTATTGCCCCCGCGATTTAGGGGCGTAATTTGAGGGGAAATGGCCGGGGGAGAGGAGGGAATTGATAGAGGATCCGTTACCATGTTTTATTCGGGAATTAAAGCGAGTAAAACGGCCGCAATCCAAGCTCCATTTTCGGGTTAATGGAGGTAGAGAGAGAGGGTGGGAGGAGGAAGAAAGGAAGGTAGAAGAAGGATATGACAAGGGGGCCCCATGTGTCATAGAGAGGGTGAAATGGTGAAGGGGTATGGGCCGTTAGATTCGTGACACGTGGCAAGTGGGTGTATGAGAGGCTTTGGATTTTATGAAGGGGTAAGTTGTGGTGGATGGCTAGGATTAAAACGTGGAGAGAGGTTGATTTAATCTGAGAGCGACACGTGGCGGGCTAGGGATAATTGGATTTTTATTTTCGGAATAAATTTCAGAAATTACTAGAAACTTTATAAAAGCTTGGAAAATTAATATTTAATGCCTCAAAATTCCAGAAAAATCATAGAATATTCCTGGAAGCATTTTAGACTTATTAAAAAAATAGTTTTAATTTCAGATTTATATTTTATAACTTTATAAAATTCTCTTTAACTTTGAAAATTGATTTTAAATTCCAGAAAATTCTCTAAAATTAATTAAAATTTTAGGGAAGGCTAGAAAAAATAAAATAAATTCTTTTTAGCTTTAATAAAATATTTTTATACATTTTCTTGTTTTTAAAATTTTAAATAAACTCCAAATAAATCCGAATAAATCCAGATAAATCCAAATAAAATCCGAATACATTAAAATAATTAATTTAAAATTAAAATTTTCAGAAAGCGAATTTTTGGGATGTGACACGTACCTGCAGCTGCTAAAGCCGAAGCCCTAGTATTGACACGGGATTTTGTCGCTTCCGCCTTCTTCTTCTTCGCCACCGATGGTGAAGCTTTCTTTGGTGCCATCCTCCTTCAGATCTGGAGGCTTGCTCTTGTCCTCCCCACGGACGGCGCCAACTGTTGTGGCTACATAACAAACAGAGAGAGAGAGTATGGTAGTGGAGAGTTAGGTGAGTAATGGCTTAGGGTTTCTCCCCATGGCCTGTGCTATATATATGTGTTGGACCGAAATGGCGACAGAGGGGGGTGAATGTCGCTTTCTAAAAATCGCCCCCAACACGTATCTTCTTCTCCAATAGCCATGGGAGCTATGAAGGTAGAAGACCAGTGCTCACAAGATACCCCAGCAGCAGGAAAAACACAAATACAGAGACCAGCAACCCTAATTCTCTCACAAGTGCTCAAGTGGGCATGCAGCCCCTCCTCTCCTTTTATAGCGCTTGGCTAACGGGTCTCCGCCCCGTTACGCCCGCTACGTCCAACGGAGCCCGCTCCCGCTTGTGCAGCCTTGCGAAATTCCCGTTTCGCCCCTCCTGCACCTTCCGGGAAGCTTCCGCGCTCCTTGCCTCGCACGCCTCGCAACCACCTCGAGTCCACGTCGTCTTTGACACATCCCGACCGTTCTGACCTCAGCGCCACCTGCGCCTAGTCCGGTCCACCGTGTCTCGCCACGACTCCAACTCGACGTCCTGCAGTCACACAGACAAGAAACACGTCAAATAGCACCGCTCGATACATGAAAGCGTAACTTCCATCACACTTACCACAGATGAAGTCCAAACCTGTCGAAAACAAGAATAGGCGTCCTAAACCCATACGACCAAGTTTGACCAAAGTCCAACCTAGCCCATTGCACCCTGCAACGACATGGTCCGACCACACAATCCAAACTCGACTATCCTAAACCTTTGTCAATTACTCATCATTCACATGGAGTCACGACCATATGGTCTCTCAATATGTCCACATGGGGAGTGTTTTTACAACAATGCCCTTACATCTGTACATCCCCTTCAGGGGCACTTTCGTCATTACACATGTCCCATCTTGGGCCTTATAACCTCCTAACAGGCCTGCTGGGCATAGGTGGGGGCTACCCCTACAACAGTAGTCAGAGGTGCCATTTCGACTAGGTGGTCGTAGGTGTCATTACGACTTATGGTCGTAGGTGCCGTTACGACTTGGTGGTCGTTAGTGCTTTTACGACTTGCTCTTTATGACCACGTTGTGTGCCTTTGTGGTCGGCAGTCAATTTTACGACTTTATGGTCGGCAGTCAATTTTACGACTTGTGGTCGGTAGTCAATTTTATGACTTTGTGGTCGGCAGTCGATTTTATGACTTTATGGCCGGCAGTTGAGTTTACGACTTTGTGGTCGACAGTTGATTTTACAACTTGATAGTTGTAACTCTGACTGGTCGTGGTCGATAGTCGTAACTCTGACTAGCCATGGTCGATAGTCGTAACTCTGACTAGCCGTGGTTGATAGTCGTAGCTCGAACTAGCCATGGTTGATAGTCGTAGTTCTGACTGGCCGTGGTCGATGGTCGTAGATTTTACTGGCTATGAGCGATGGTCGTAGCGCTCTATCTGTGTGAGCATAAGTCGTAGCGACCAGGTCTGTTAAAGTCGTAGCCGCTGTGTGCGATAGTCGTAGCGTCTGCTACGTGATGGTAGCATCTATTTTCATGGTCGTAGAAACCTGCGTGATGGTCGTAACGACTTGCTGAGTGGTCGTAGACAGTTGGGAAGTCTTCTAGGGCTACGAGTACCTCATGTCCAGTACATCCGAGTAGTCATAAGTGGTTTAAGACCAGCTAGGTTGTTCACTGAGTACACTCTATTTATGAAGACTGATGATTTCCCTGTATTGTGCGGTGCTATGTAATGCTTTGCTTGTCAGGTGTGTTTGCAGGATTTTGGAGCTAGGCTGAAGTTTGTTTATTTAAGCATTTAGAGCCATGAGAATTATCCATAATGACCATAATGTAATACGCCAAGCCATAACTCAATAAAACGCTATCTAGATCATGACAACATATATGTAAGCCAGCTAGAGCACATAGATGGCAATCTGAAATGTAATGCATTTTAGTGAGCAAGTCAAGTCATCAATGAGCAAAGTCTAACTAGAGATATCCAAGAATGATGCAGGCCATGTCAATAAGCTAAGCGGAACAAGGAAGCTAACATTGAGTCCAAATAGAGTGCTATAAGCTCACGATTGAAACTTTGGTTAAAGTACTTGGTTCTTTTTGAAGCTTAAGCAAATGGAGCACAAATGACATATTTTCTTTTGAAATTCATGGTTGTTGCCAACCAGATTTTTGTTTTATCATGTGCTAGATCTCAAGCCTTATGCGACTACTCCAAGCAAGCAGCTTAAGAAGATAGTCTAGGTCATCCAAAACTTCCCCTAAGTTCGTGCCAAGTGCAATGGCAAGCCGTCTCATAGGAAAGAATTGGTGAAATCAGTTTTTTCGCACAAAAGAGATCGTTTTGCTTTTTAACATTTTGTACTAACTCATGTATCATCAAGAGACTAAAACAACTCAAACTATGGCTCAATAGAGATTCAACGCTCAACTTAGCCTACTTGACATGGCATGAATCATAAAGGGATAGCTCAAGAGAGACTAGACTCAAATGCTAGCATGTCAAGTTTTAATTCAAGTTGAGCAATTTTAATTAACTTATCATGGCAAAGAGCTAGTCTATACATATGAAGTCATGATAAATCTAGCAAGCTAAGCACAAGTCATGGCAAGGTGTAAAGCATTGATGCATGTCATAACAGGATAATAATCAAGGCTCAATGCAGATTGATTACAATGCTAGAAAGCTGAAAATGCAAGAAAGTCCAGCTCCCCCTCAACATTAGATGCAACTTTTAGTTCAAGTTGAGTTAAGTCAATATTAAGCTCCAGAAGCTCCCAAATGAACTCCCCCTGAACCAAAGCAATAAAATCGAGAAGCTGGGAAAGAAAACAGCAAACAGGCAGTCCTTAAAGCATAGATAAGATATAGAGACAACTATGGCTCAGACAGACTCTCATCTACCCCATATGACTCCAGGACTATTAGCTGACCGTAAACCACACACTAGAGAGCAAACACGTACCCTGTCTACCCGAGGATGGCCCGACCCTCGCTAGAACCTACAAGAAGTGAGTGAGCTCAATCTAGTGAGATAAGAAACAGCTAATCCTGGAAGCACAAGATAAGAGCAGAAGTCTAAGCAACTATACGAGAGAAGCACTCTAATCTATGCTAGGAGGACTAATCCCAATGCACCCAAAATGCAATGCAAACAGCAAGGAGTAAGAGCATAAATAATATAGTAAAGCAGTAAAGCCAAAAACTCCCCCTCACTACAGTCCATAAGGACAAACCACCCCAAGCTCTCCCCGCAGAGCTGAAAACCTCGAACTATCCAATGGCTTGGTGAAGATGTCAGCCAACTGGTGGTCACTCTCCACAAACTGGAGCACTATATCGCCCTTCTCTACATGGTCTCTAAGGAAGTGATAACGGATATCGATGTGCTTGGTCCGAGAGTGTTGCACTGGGTTCTTAGCAATGTTAATCGCAGAAGTGTTATCACAAAAGAGTGGAACACTGTCGATAACTAACCCAAAGTCCCGCAGGGTCGAAGCCATCCAGAGTACCTGACTGCAGCAGCTGGCTGCAGCAACATACTCGGCCTCTGCGGTGGACTGTGCAACACCGGACTGCTTCCTAGAAGACCAAGAGACAAGAGAAGTGCCAATGAATTGGCAAGTGCCAGAAGTGCTCTTCCTATCTATCCTACAGCCGGCAAAGTCTGCATCCGAGAAGGCTCTCAAGGAAAGACAGGAAGAGGAAGAGTACCAGATACCATAGTCAATGGTAGCTCGAAGGTACCGAAGAATGCGTTTCACCGCCTGGCGGTGAGATACGCGAGGAGAAGCCTGAAACCGAGCACAAAGACACACGGAGAAGTGTATGTCTGGTCTCGAGGCAGTGAGGTACAAGAGGGAGCCGATCATACTCCTATACTCCTTCTGATCAACTGGCTCGCCATCCTCATCTGGGTCGAGTGAAGCTGAGGTAGCCATCGGAGTAGACACTGGCTTACCATCACTCATATCGAAGCGCTTCAGGAGGTCTCGAGTGTACTTGCCCTGGTGCAAGAATGTACCCTCCCGAGTCTGCTTAATCTGGAAGCCAAGGAAGAAGCTCAACTCGCCCATCATGCTCATCTCAAACTCCGAGCTCATGACATCCGAGAACTGAGAAACCAGAGCATGGGAAGAGCTGCCAAAGATAATGTCATCGACATAGATCTGGACGAGCAGAAGGTCATTGCCAGGCCTACGGATAAACAAGGTCTTATCAACTTTACCCATTTCAAACCCATGACTCAACAAGTAGGACTTAAGCCTCTCATACCAAGCTCTGGGGGCCTGCTTAAGTCCATACAACGCTTTGGAAAGCTTGAAGACATGGTGTGGGTATTTGGGGTTTTCGAAACCTGGAGGCTGTCTGACGTAGACTTCTTCCTCAATGACTCCATTAAGGAAGGCATTCTTGACGTCCATCTGGTAAAGCTTGAAACCCTTAGAAGCTGCAAAGGCAAGCAGGATTCTAATGGCCTCAAGTCGAGCTACAGGGGCAAAGGTCTCCTCGAAATCTAGACCCTCAACCTGGGAGAACCCCTGAGCTACCAGTCTAGCCTTGTTCTGAATAACCACTCCATCCTCGCTCTGCTTGTTCTTGAACACCCACTTAGTCCCAATAATATTGTGACCTCGCGGGGGCTCGACAAGCGACCAGACCTTGTTCCTCTCAAAATTTTCTAGCTCCTCATGCATGGCATTGACCCAAGACTCATCAGATAAAGCATGAGAAACATCTTTGGGCTCAAAGGAGGCAATGAAAGCAGAATGGAGACAGAATTGAGATAAGCCAGATTTTGAGCGGGTAACACGCTCGAAGAGGTCTCCAATGATTTGCTCTGAAGGATGAGCTTTCTGGATAGGTCTAGGAGGTCCAGGATGAGATGAAGAAGTGGCCTCTACCTCATGAGCTGACGAGGTAGGGACAGAGCCACTAGCTCCAGAGGAAGCAGAAGGCAAGGGCTGATCGCCTCAAGGTGCGGTGGAAGAAGGCACCTCAAGGGGTGGATGAGGGATAGGATCAGGTAGACAACCGTCGTCTCCATCGTCCTCGTCATCCACGAAGATGGTCTCGGACTGCTCTAACGAACCTGAGATATCGGGCCTAGTCCCCGGACTGGCCTCGTCAAAGGTCACCTCACAGGTCTCTACCATTTTGCTAGACTCGCAGTTCCAGACCCTATAAGCCCGCGAAGAAGTCGAGTAGCCTAGAAAGATCCCATCACAGGAACGTGACTCGAACTTATCTAGGTTCCCAGACTTCAAGATAAAACACTTGCAACCAAAAACACGAAAATGAGAGACGCTGGGCTTTCGCCCATATCTCAACTCATAAGAAGTGCGGTGCAAGTGAGCCCTAAGAAATACTCGATTTGAGACATGGCACGCGGTGGCTATAGCCTCAGCCCAAAATTTCCGCGGTGTAGAGTATTCATCAAGCATCGTCCTGGCCATCTCGACCAAGGTACGGTTCTTTCTCTCCACGACGCCATTTTGCTGTGGGACGTGCGGAGAGGAGAACTGATGCTCTACACCTGTCTCATCGCAGAACCTCTCAAAGTAGGAGTTCTTGAACTCCGTGCCATTGTCACTGCGGATCGCTCGTAAGGCACCTGGGAGCTCAACAGAAAGCCTACTGAAAAGACCTCGGAAATGTCAAAATGTCTCATCCTTCGAGGCTAAGAAAAACACCCAAGAATACCTCGAGAAGTCATCGACCACAACAAGAACATACCACTTCCCTCCTGCTGACTGCACTCGGGCTGGTCCAACTGTGTCCATATGGAGCAGCTGTCCTGGTGCATCGGTCATAGTAACTGTGACCGGAGGGTGAGAAGCGGCAACCATCTTGCCGTGCCGGCATGGAGCGCAAACAAGATCTTTGACCATCTTGAGTTTCGGTAGACCACGAATGAGATCGTGACCGCTAACTCGAGTCAAATGGTCAAAGCCTATATGACCAAGTCTCCTATGCCAGAAGGAAAGGTCGCGGGACTCAGAAGCAACTAAACACCTGAGAGGATCACCAGAAGACTCAGAAAAATCAGCACGAAAGATCCTCCCAAAACGAGAAATCCCGCAAACCAGACTACCCGAAGAATCAAGAATTTTGCAATTGTTTTTCTTAAAGCTCACCTCAAAACCGTCATCGGTAAGCTGAGAGACTGAGAGCAAATTATACTGACCAAGGCTACATCTTTCAAGATGAAAGAATCATTAATGCGCACAGTACCTTTGGCGATGACGCGCCCAGATGAAGCATCTCCGAAGGTGATCGTCTCATCACCTGGAGCACGGGCAAGGGAAGAAAACCAACGGGAATCTCCGGTCATGTGTCGTGAACACCCGGAGTCTACGAGCCAAACCTTTCCCTTCCCTGCCCGGCGAACCTCGTCCGAGTCGGAGTACAGCTCGCTGTCGCTGAGTTCGCCCTCTAGGGCCATGAAGCACATGCCGGAGAAGTCGTCGCCGCTCTTGGGATCTTGGTCACCTGTCCCGTCATCGTCGCTCCATCCCTCCACCTCGCTGAGGTCGAGGTCGTCGAAGGCGGTGAGGACGCGGTGAAACAGCTTCTTGGCCTTCCCGAAGTCGCGGAACTTCTTCTTGCCCGGCGTCTGAGCTGGAGTCTTCTTGTTGCGGTTCTTGTCGGTGTAGTCATTCTTACCCGAACCGCCGTAGTCGTTCTTTCTCTTCTCCAGCTTGGGGCAGTTTGCCCGAATGTGGTTGGGGCCACCACACTCGAAGCAAATCACGGGTCCTCCTCTCTTTCTGTCCCTCCTCCCCTTGTAAGCATGGGAGAATCTTCGAGCAAGGAGGGCCAGCTGCTCTAACGATCATCAGTTATGTCACAGAGAGCAGCAAGGGAGAAACCGCAAGAAGACTCAGAAGAAGGACCAGAAGCTGAACTGGGATCGGTGACTAGAGCCATCGACTGTGACTTCGACTTGCGAGAGACAATGTCAATCTCGTGAGTCTTGAGACGCGAGTACAACGCATCAAGAGTCAAAGTCGAGAGGTCCGTAGTGTCCTTGATGGTAGTCACCTTCATCTCCCAAACACGAAGGTCGAGTGCAGCGAGCATTTGTCGAGCGTTATCCGAGTCGGGGTATGTGAGACCGACCGCTCGGAGGTTGCTCAGAATCTTGTGAAAATGCGCAAAACACTCATCAAGGGACTCGCCAGCGAGCATTTCAAACTTGTTGTAATCTCGCTTGAACTGGTCCTGTCGCACCGTCTTTATTTGGGTGGTGCCCTCATGGTAAGCATCAAGGGTCTCCCAAATATCGAAGGCGGACGAAAGATGAGATATGCGGTCAAACTCGCCACGACTCAGGCCCTGGATTATGATGTTCCTTGCCTTAGCGTTTGCCTCAACATCATGCATATTTCCAGCATTAATGTTCTCATCGGCAGGAACAACAAATCTGACCTTCACCTTCCGCCAAATGGCATACCCCTGAGCCTGGATGTATGTTTCCATTCGGCTCTTCCAGAAGGGGTAATCCAGGCCATCAAAGACGGGAGGCTTGGTCGAGTACTTGTCCGTTGCCATGGCTCTTGAGACCGGTTAAGATCTATTGAAAAGAGCTAACCGGCTCTGATACCAATTGTTGGACCGAAATGGCGACAGAGGGGGGTGAATGTCGCTTTCTAAAAATCGCCCCCAACACGTATCTTCTTCTCCAATAGCTATGGGAGCTATGAAGGTAGAAGACCAGTGCTCACAAGATACCCCAGCAGCAGGAAAAACACAAATACAGAGACCAGCAAGCGAGAAAAATCAAATCGGGAAAATTCTGGCCTCAAGCGGTAGTACCGCTGTGACGGGCGGTAGTACCGCTGAGCGGTAGTACCGCTGGTCCGAGCGGTAGTACCTTTGAGCGGTAGTACCTTTGAGCGGTAGTACCTCTCCAGGAGTGGTAGTACCTCTCCAGGAGCGGTAGTACCTCTCCAGGAGCGGTAGTACCTCTCGAGAAAAACAACAAACGAGATTTTTAGGCTGGAACTTTGAGACTTCGGATTTTTGGCTAAAAAATAGGTTTGCTCTCAATCTTTTTGATCCAAGGCCTTACTACAACATACTAAATAGTAAGGGGACCTTGGGAAACAAGAGAATCAAACCAAGAGGCAAGAATTTCAGATTATGGGTAAAAATCTGAATTTTTGCACAACCCGAGCCAAAAATCAAATTACTTCCCAACCGTTGATCCTTTGGCTATGAAATTTTGAGGGTAGCTAATTAATAGCCTCTGGACTCTTCATACCAAATTTCAAGCCATCTCAACAAGGGAATCAAGAACAGCACCAAAACCTAGGAAGGCAACACATGAACAGAGGAAGGCCAAAACTGAAATCTGAGAATTAAACCAAGTTTGCTCTTCGGGAAATTGATCAAATGATCTTGTGGCACTAACCCATCATATAGCAACCCATTTTGGGCCTTCCCAACAAGCAAGAACTCGAAAATCAAAAAGCTCAAAAATCAACCAAATGGAGCAACGAAGAACAGAGACAGCACGAATAGAAACCAAAACTCCAAATTTCTTTCATTGAATCACAAGGAATACATAGGAGTCCCGATACGCATGGACATTAGGACTAAAGGAGTGATTACAATCTCTCAATCCCTCATCTTTCTCTCAATCCTCAAGAACACCAAGAATCTCACCACTTCTTGGGAGGAAGAACACACAGAGAGAGGAGACTCACATAGAAACCATCGTAAAGACACAGAGGGAGCACACTCTGCATCCACCAACTCACACCAACTAAAGAGCTAAAGGAAACAACCTTCCCAAAGCCTCTTTTGACTCTAAAACCCTAATTCTCTCACAAGTGCTCAAGTGGGCATGCAGCCCCTCCTCTCCTTTTATAGCGCTTGGCTAACGGGTCTCCGCCCCGTTACGCCCGCTACGTCCAACGGAGCCCGCTCCCGCTTGTGCAGCCTTGCGAAATTCCCGTTTCGCCCCTCCTGCACCTTCCGGGAAGCTTCCGCGCTCCTTGCCTCGCACGCCTCGCAACCACCTCGAGTCCACGTCGTCTTTGACACATCCCGACCGTTCTGACCTCAGCGCCACCTGCGCCTAGTCCGGTCCACCGTGTCTCGCCACGACTCCAACTCGACGTCCTGCAGTCACACAGACAAGAAACACGTCAAATAGCACCGCTCGATACATGAAAGCGTAACTTCCATCACACTTACCACAGATGAAGTCCAAACCTGTCGAAAACAAGAATAGGCGTCCTAAACCCATACGACCAAGTTTGACCAAAGTCCAACCTAGCCCATTGCACCCTGCAACGACATGGTCCGACCACACAATCCAAACTCGACTATCCTAAACCTTTGTCAATTACTCATCATTCACATGGAGTCACGACCACATGGTCTCTCAATATGTCCACATGGGGAGTGTTTTTACAACAATGCCCTTACATCTGTACATCCCCTTCAGGGGCACTTTCGTCATTACACATGTCCCATCTTGGGCCTTATAACCTCCTAACAGGCCTGCTGGGCATAGGTGGGGGCTACCCCTACAACAGTAGTCATAGGTGCCATTTCGACTAGGTGGTCGTAGGTGTCATTACGACTTATGGTCGTAGGTGCCGTTACGACTTGGTGGTCGTTAGTGCTTTTACGACTTGCTCTTTATGACCACGTTGTGTGCCTTTGTGGTCGGCAGTCAATTTTACGACTTTATGGTCGGCAGTCAATTTTACGACTTGTGGTCGGTAGTCAATTTTATGACTTTGTGGTCGGCAGTCGATTTTATGACTTTATGGCCGGCAGTTGAGTTTACGACTTTGTGGTCGGCAGTTGATTTTACAACTTGATAGTCGTAACTCTGACTGGTCGTGGTCGATAGTCGTAACTCTGACTAGCCATGGTCGATAGTCGTAACTCTGACTAGCCGTGGTTGATAGTCGTAGCTCGAACTAGCCATGGTTGATAGTCGTAGTTCTGACTGGCCGTGGTCGATGGTCGTAGATTTTACTGGCTATGAGCGATGGTCGTAGCGCTCTATCTGTGTGAGCGTAAGTCGTAGCGACCAGGTCTGTTAAAGTCGTAGCCGCTGTGTGCGATAGTCGTAGCGTCTGCTACGTGATGGTAGCATCTATTTTCATGGTCGTAGAAACCTGCGTGATGGTCGTAACGACTTGCTGAGTGGTCGTAGACAGTTGGGAAGTCTTCTAGGGCTACGAGTACCTCATGTCCAGTACATCCGAGTAGTCATAAGTGGTTTAAGACCAGCTAGGTTGTTCACTGAGTACACTCTATTTATGAAGACTGATGATTTCCCTGTATTGTGCGGTGCTATGTGATGCTTTGCTTGTCAGGTGTGTTTGCAAGATTTTGGAGCTAGGTCATGGTGAGGCATGAAAGGATCGAGACTAGACACAAGGAGGTGTTAAGGTCCAGAATAATCAGGAGAAGCCGAAGATGGCTGAGGCAGCAAGGTGGTTGCAAGCGTGGAAGGCAAGAAAGCAAGAAGCTTCCAGGAAGGTGGTGGAGGGGCAATTTGGTGAATTGCTCAAGACCTGAAAATGGAGGCTGTTCTATTAAAGTGTGTTTGTCTTGTATGAGCTAATGGGTCGATGTAAATAGTGTGTGTGATAAAACCCGGTGGTAGGTAGGGGGTTAACGGGTTATCCCCAGCAGCAAGAGGCTATAAAAGGAGTAGGAGAGCTAGTCTTCCGGGTTGTCTCTCCGGTCTTTTATTGTTCTTGCGTGTATTCGTGTTTAGGGTTTTGTGTGTGGAGCAGTTGGGCTCCTAGTCCTCCTGGATGGAGTGGCTGTAGACTCAATCCTGATAGCAATACATCTATTCTTGATCTATTTTTTGAGTATTGTTGTCTAGATGGCTTTGAGTTTATTTGTTTTTGTTCCTATGCTTTCTTGGCGCTTCTCTGTTCTTTGATCTTTTCTTTTCTTTCTTATTTCAAGAGAACATTCTTGTCTATGATCTGACTTGCTGTGTATTCGGGAATCATGCCCAAAGCTATCTTGGCTATTCTACTCCCATCAGCATAGTCTGATTGACGGTTCACTCTCTCGTTTTCTCGTTTGTGCATTTTGGAGACTCTGAAGAAAGATCTCTTTGTGCTTGATCAATTTTCAATTAAAAATCAGAGCAACCCCTTGATATCTTATTCTTGCTATGTTCAAAGTTTCATGACCAGTTGATCCTTGAATTAAAAGTTATTCAGAATTTGGATCATGCGGTCGTGCGCCTCTCTGTTCTTCCTCTATTTCTTTTGAGAACTTTTTGATCATCGACCACGTTGGTCGTTCGACCACTCGTTGGCTTACGACCACGTAGGTTCGACCTTGGTCTCGGCGGGTTACGACAACGTTGATTGTTCGACCACTTGTTGGTATTCGATCACGTTGTCTGCTTTCGACCACGTAGTCGAGGTTTACGACCACACTGTATGCTCTTGACCTTGTTGTCTGAGTTCGACCACATTGTTGATAATTACGACAACGTTGTAAGTTTTGACCACGTTGACGGATCTCGACTTTCTTGCTTACGGGGCAGCAAACTTGCCGGAGCGCGGGCGTTTGGCGGCGGCCGGCGAGGGGCGGCGGGGATAGAGGAGACGACGGCAGAGAGTCGGGCCTTACCGGCGCCGGGCTCGGGGGTGGCCGGAGGGAGGTGGCGGCGGAAGAGAGAGAGCGACGGCGGCGGCTTTTGGGGCGGCGGCTCCGGTGGTTGGGGCTTCGACCGAGGAGGGGAAGAGGGGTGGCGGGGAGAGGGGATGCAGATGGAGGCTCCCCAGGGGGTTTTTATAGGGGGAAGGGGGCACGGCGCTTGCTGGAGTCAGTGGGGAAACTGGTTCGGTCGGGTGTGAATGCAAGCGGGGAACGGCGCATTGGCGGCGGGGGTGCGGTGGCGAGGGGGAGGGGGAGGCCCGAGGCGGCATCTAGGGAGGCAGAGCGGCCGGAATTTGAAGCATCGACAGGCGGCAATGGTGGTGGCGGTGAGAGGAAAGAGAGAGGAAGGAGAAGGGGAGGTGGAAGAAGGCCTTGACATGTAGGGCCCGCACGTTAGTGAGAGAGAAGGGGAGAAGAAGAGGCGGGTGAACGGATTCATGACACGTGGCAGGAGGGAGATCTCGGCCGTTGAGGGGATAAGTGGTTGCAGACGGCCTAGATCAGATCAAGGGGTGGGGATAGATTGAATCAAGGCCGGACACGTGTCGGCCTGAGATAAATTCAAGTTAAATTTTCGTTTTAATTTTTTAGAAATACCAAAAAACTTTATAAATACTTAGAAATAGTAAATAATGTCTAACAATTCCAGAAAATTCATAAAAAATTTCCTGGAGCTATTTTAGACTTAGGCAAAATATTTTCAATTTAAATTTAGTTTTTAATAATTTCAAAAATACCTTTTTGACCTTAAAAATTGATTTGTAATTCCAAAAAATTCTCAAAAATTCTATAAATTTTAGGGGAGCTTGGGAAAGCAAAATAAACTCTTTTTGGCTTTAATACAATATTTATAGTACATTTTCTTACTTTAGGCTTTGAAATAAAAATCCAAATAAATCCCAGAAAATCAAATAAAAGGCAAATAAAATTTTGGGATGTTACAGCCCTGCCCACCTCTCTGGGGTGAGCCTACAACCCCACCCTTCTACTAAACTGCCTCCGCTGCTCCATGAGAATGCCTTCTCCATCCAAGGTCAACACTCTGGACTCTCCATGCAAACAATGTAGCATCACTGCTTCTAGTCTTCATTCTTACTATCACTAGCAAATAGTCCTGCCTTATCTCCACACGTATGTAGGCTTGACCGGATCAATTGAGCATGCATCAACACATGTTTCTTCTCTTGGATGCATGCATAGCATGTCTTTTGTTTGAACCTGAGAATAATTAAAAAGCAACTATTAGGTAGTATATTATTCTCATATAAATTAAAACCAAATCCAACTAGGAGCGAGTTCACCTGTTGATTAATATTTTTAGCTCATGCTCGCATAATTGGTCCAGTCGTGATGTCCTCATCATCCTCCCCCTCTTGAGAAGGAGTCGTCCTCGACTCTGATTCTTTCGGTCCAAAAAATGGTGACAAATCAGCAACACTGAATGTAGAACTCACAGCATAATCATCACCTAGAAGCTCTATCTCGTATGCATTATCATTGATCTTCTCAAGTACTTTGAAGGGACCATCTCCCCGAGGCATTAACTTGGACTTACGCTTATTCGGAAAGCATTCTTTGCGTAGATGCACCCAAACCAAATCACCTGGTTCAACTAACATATTCTTTCTTGACTTGTTCGCCTTCTCAGCATAGTAACGTGCCTTCTTTTCAATTTCTTCTTTAGTCTTGACATGAATTTTCTTCACATATTCAGCATGTTTTGACGCCTCCGTATTAACTTGTTCATGTAGTGGAAGTGGCAGCAAATCAAGTGGTGTGATTGGTTTAAAACCATACATCACCTCGAACAGGCACAATTGATTAGTAGAATGTACCGCCCTATTATACGCAAACTTCACATGTGGTAAACAATCTTCCCACTCTTTGATATTCTTCTTGGTCATCGTTCGTAGTAGCATTGAAAGTGTTCGATTCACTACCTTCATTTGCCCATCCGTTTGTGGGTGACAAGTTGTTGAGGATAACAACTTTGTCCCGAGCTTGGCCCACAAAGTCTTCCAAAAATAGCTCATGAATTTAACATTGCGATCAGACACACTTGTCCTTGGCATGCCATGCAATCTTACCATCTCCCTGAAAAACAAGTCTGCTACATACGACGCATCATCGCTTTTATGACAGGGAATAAAATATGCCATTTTAGAGAATCTATCCACAACTACAAAAACTGAATCCCTCTCCCTCTTAGTCCTAGGAAATCCTAAAATAAAGTCCATACTAATATCCTCCCAAGGTGCACTAGGAATAGGAAGTGAAGTACATAAACCATGTGGATTAAGTTTAGATTTAACTTTGTGGCATGTCACACATCGCTGTACATACCTTTCAACATCACGCCTCATTTTAGCCCAATAAAAGTGATCGCTCAACATCATAAAGGTCTTTTCTCTCCCAAGTGTCCCATCAATACTCCTGCATAGATTCCTGCAATACAAGCAAATGCACGGACGAATCTGGAACACACAATTTGTTAGCACGAAATAAGAACCCATCATGAACATGGTACTTATCCCATCCTCTCCCATCTTTGCATTTAGAATATGGTTATGAAAATTCATGGTTGAAAACATATAAATCTTTCAAGCTCTCTAATCAGGGTACCTTGACTTCTAATTGAGTTAAAAGCACATTCTTTCTAGACAAAGCATCAGCTGCCACATTCTCTTTTCCCTTCTTGTACTTAACAATATATGGGACAGTTTCAATGAATTCTACCCACTTGGCATGTCTATGGTTCAATTTAGCTTGGCTTTTTAAATATTTCAAAGCTTTGTGATCGGAGTGAATAACAAATTCTTTTGGCCAATGAAATGTTGCTAAGTTTTAAGCACACGCACTAAAGCATACAATTATTTATCATACACAGGTTAGTTCAATTGAGCACCTCCTAATTTCTCACTAAAGTATGCTACTAGTTTTTCTTCTTGCATTAAAATACCACTAAGACCTATTCCACTAGCTTCGCATTCAATTTTAAAAGTCTTAGTGAAATCAGGCAAAGCGAGTAATGGTGCTTCAATTAATCGTCTCTTTAGTTCTTGAAAAGCGTTTTCCTGTGATGCACCCTATTCAAACACAACACCCTTTTTAGTTAACTCATTTAATGGGGCAGCAATGGTGTTGAAATCTTTAACAAAATAATGATAAAAGCTAGCAAGACCATGAAAGCTTCTGACTTGACTAACATTCACAGGTATAGGCCAATTCTTAATTACTTCAGTTTTAGATTCATCTAACTCAATGCCTTGTCCAGAAACAACATAGCCTAAGAACATAGCTTTATCGGTGCAAAAAGTGCATTTGTCCAAATTAGCATATAATTTTTCACTTCGAAGTACTTCTAGCACTTGTCTAATATGATCAATGTGTTTATCCATCATTTTGCTATAGTTCAATACATCATCAAAGTATACCACAACAAATTTGCCAATGAATGCTCTTAAAACATGATTCATCAATCGCATGAACGTACTAGGTGCATTAGTTAAACCAAAAGGCATTACTAATCACTCATACAATCCAAATTTTGTTTCAAAAGCAGTCTTTCATTCATCACCAAGTTTCATCCTAATTTGATGTATCCACTTCTCAAATCAATTTTAGTGAATATAATAGCACCACTAAGTTCACCTAGCATATCATCTAACCTAGGAATAAGATAACGATATCTAACAGTGATGTTGTTAATGGCATGACAATCGACACACATTCTCCATGTACCATCTTTCTTAGGAACAAGAATTACAAGGACAGCGCAAGGACTAAGAATTTCGCGTACATACCCTTTCTCAAGTAGCTCTTGCACTTGGCGCAGAATTTATTTGGTTTCCTCCCGATTGGTACGGTATGGTGGACGGTTTGGAAATGACGCACTGGGAACTAGATCAATTTGATGCTCTATTCCGCGCAATGGTGGAAGTCCCGCTGGTATCTCGTCTAGAAACACGTCCTCAAATGCCTGCAAAAGAGAAGAAACACCACTAGAAAGAGAGATTAAGTCATTAGTTGAAAGTAAAGTAATTGCATCTTTGTACACAAGCACAAAGTGCATCTTTGATGGGTCATTGCTCACATCTCTCAAATTTGATTTTGTGGCTAACACAACCAGCCCTCTCTCATTCTTACTTTTTCCTCTCATATTTGGCTTATGGCTCTCACTCACTGATGTGTGGAAGTCTCTCTCTTCTTTCTTTTAAACCTCATTTTCAGCAAGCTTCTTTTGCTGAAATTCAGCATATATTTGACTAGGAGTCATTGAATTAAGCTCCTTTGTATTTCCCTTCCACCTAAAAGCATATCTATTGGAACGATATCATGTTGCACACTTCTATCATATTGCCATGTCCTTTCCAACAGCAATTGGCACACTATCATACGCACCACGTCACACTCAACGGTGTCCTCATAATCACCAATCTTGAAAGTAACATGCACCACAAATTAGAGCTTCACATTCCCACATTCGCTAAACCATTGCACATGGTATGGACGTGGATGTTTCAGCATCTTTAAACCCAGCTTCTCACATAATTCAATACTAACCAAGCTATGAAAACTATCACCATAAATAATAAGTTTGATTACCTTGTTGTTTACCTTTACTTGTGTTTGAAACAAGTTAAATCGCTGTGGATATGCATCTCCTTCTTGTGCAAGCATGCTCAAATTTTTTGTGACAATTAATGCCTCTCCCGTTTCATAATTCAACACATCAACCTCTTCATTGTTATCCGACGCATCCTCACATCTCTTCTTTTCATGACTAAGCTCAATCTCATCTTCACTTGCAGATTCATATTCTCCATCTTCCGTCACAAGCATAACTCGATTGTTGGGACACTCTCTAGAAATATGTCCACGCTCCAAACACTTGAAGTATTGAATTTCTCTACTCTTTGTTGTAGCCCCAATTGAGGATGTAGGGAATGGAGTAGCCTTCCTCTCACTTGGCGTAGGTGCTGATTTTGCAAGTGTGGAAGAACGAGCATTAGTATTTGAATTAGTACTAGCTGAAAATGTACCTCGTCCCAAATTGGAACATACTTTGGTGGCATTAGAGGATGATGATGATGGGGCTTTCAAATTGAAGGATGTCGTCCTTGGTGCTGGTTTTACATCTTCTAATAACTGCTTCTATGCCTTGGTCGCTTGATGCACCAAATCAACAACAGTATTGTAGGGCTGATATTGCACAATGTGTTTAATATTTTTGTTTAGACCAAATAGAAAACATGCAAGTGTTTGCTCTTCATCATCATGTACATGTGCCCTAATCATAGCTTTCTCCATATCCTTATAGTATTTCTCCACCGAGCGACCTCCTTGTCTCAAATTCTGCAGTTTATCAAAAAAATCGCGTTTATAAGTGATAGGAACAAAACATGCTCTCAGCTCTTGCTTCATTTCAGCCCACGATGCAATTGAAGGTTCCCTATTATCTTCTCTTTGGTTCAATACTTGCTCCTACCAAATCAACGCATACCCATCAAACTCAAGTGATGCCATGTGTAGCTTCTCCTCTGAATAATTGTGCATCCGAAAGATCTTATCTACCTTGAGCTCTCATGTGAGATATGCATCTGGATCGGAAGTGCCCTCAAATTTGGGAATAGTGAATTTAAGTTTCCCAAATTTCTCCTCCACGCATGAGCCACCATGACAACGGCCATGATATTGGTAGTTGTCATTGTGGTGTAGCCAAAAGTTGTCGAAGTCCCAATGTGGGTGGCACCGCCGCGCCCACGGCCTCTCCATTGGCCATGGTCAGCACCCATAAATAGCACCAGTACATCCTTACCACAACCATGGACACATATACTCATAAAATAGATCAAACATCAACAGTCCATCAACCATCAACAATCCACACTATCAATTTTAAACCATCAATATACTTGCCTTTACCGAAGGAGCGAAGGGATCAAGCACGATCAGGAGCGAAGCCACCTATTCACAGGGAACCACTCAGCACAAAACCATAATATAATATTCACAACTGAGAAGTAAACGCCTCTATGCCCAAAACCCGCAACTCCCTCTCCGCTTAACGGTTCTACACTCTGACCGCTGCAGCAGCGCTGCTTAATTTTTTTTGTATCTTTAACAATATTAAGCCAATCACAGCAAATGATATATTTATGGATTCCTCACTTAAACACCTTCACTTTTCATGTAGATCGCATATTTTTATTTTGATCCTAGCAAGGTGTAACTTAATGCGCAAAACAGAGGACGTTCTCTGTTCTGGCAATCTGGGTAGCCAGATTCTAACGCGTCCCAACCACAGTGTAAGGCTCTAAAAATTATTATTTTTATACAGTAGTTAGATAATTGAATTCTCTACATTTTTCTCAATTGTGACAAAAAAATATAAAAATCATCTACTACCCCTAAATCACACTTGAACAGCAATCTTCCCCAATCTGCACCCCTGACAGACAGCGATATTCCTGACTCTGCTACGCCCAAATCCCGCTGCCTAAAATTCTGGAAAAATTGCACAAAATAGATCTTGTCGTCCTCTACAATTTTCCTTTGGTCATACCGCAGTAAAAATCGTTTCATAGGTCTAAACTGCGCAAACAGTCGCGCTGCGTGGATTGATCTACAGGCAGACAACAGGAAATCTCTAATCGGGTAATCAATCTGCTAATCCCCTTCTAATCCCGTGCCAAGAACCCTAATTACTCTAAAACAGAAGGATTTGAGATGAGGGAGAGTTACCTAGAGGATCCCCTTGGAATCACCCATCTTGTTTCCCTTCTTCTTCCTCCTTCCTTTCTTCTCCTTCCCTCCCTTCTTCTTCCTTCCTTCTCGCTTTCTCCTAGCACCAAGGGACAACAATGGGGGGAGAGGTGTGCTGGACATGGTGGAGGTGCAGGGGTAGGGAGGGGTGCGGCCAAGGGGGAGAGAGGAGGGGGCAAAGGGGGTGGCGGCTAGGGTTGGGGGAAGGCACCTCCCCCCTCCTGGGCCGGCCTCCACTTGGGCCGAGGCCCAGGCCCAGGTTGCCGGGATTTTTCAGAAAACCCCTCTAAAAATTCTTGTTTAATTGTTTTCTATATGGTCCTTCTCTCCAATTAATCGATTAACTCTTGAATCGTTTTTGGGGTATTACATTCTACCCCCCCTTAAACGGAATTCGACCCCGAATTCTATCCACACTTACACCAAGTTTAAATCACAGTTAAAACTTAACCGTATTAACACGCTCCTGTTGTGAATAATTCTCACGCATGCGAAACTCCAATTCCCAAGTGGCCTCTCTCTCTGACTGCTGCGACCAAAGCACCTTGACATACTTTTAAAATTTTATTCCTCAATGCTTGCACCCCGCGCATAGATTCTGGAAAATCCAAGAGGCTTCCCGATCCGAGCCATGATCACGAAAGGCCCGACGTACCTCGGGATAAGCTTCCCTTTGGTTCCGAACCTCACCACACTCTAGGTGGGAGATACTCTCAAAAGCACCTGATCCCCCACATCAAATTCCAGATCCCTTCTTCTCACATTCGCATAGCTTTTCTGCCTGCTCTGGGCGGCCAACAGATTCTATCTCACCAAGGTCACTTGTTCAACTGTCTTCTGGACCAAATCCGGGCCCAAGACTGCCTTTTCACCCACCGCTTCCCAGCAAAGGGGGGTGACCTACATCTACGCCCGTACCACTTCGAATGGCGCAGCTTTAATTCTGGAATGGTAGCTGTTATTATAAGCGAACTCCGCTAAAGGCAGCTGATCTTACTCGTTGGTCAACGGCTTTAATGGAAACCCACACTCCAGATCTTTTAAGCACTCCCTCGATACCGGGTCGTACGAAACGTTGTGTACCCCACTCTAGGACCCATGGTGGTCCTAGTGATACACCAACCTCCAAATCCTTGCAACTAACAGAAGCGATTGAATATACCTTGGGTTATCATTCCCTTTGGTATCGACCCACACAACCTGCACAACACATGTAACTCTTGTTCCAACTCTCAATCGATCTTTCATTCCCTTTGGTATCGACCCACACAACCTGCACAACACATGTAACTCTTGTTCCAACTCTCAATCGATCTTTTTACCTTAACAAGGAGTACCTCCTTTCACTACGGACGCACAACGGTGCTCATTGTAAACCAACTCTTTTACAAATAGAGTTCAACTGAAAATAAGGGATTCTCATCGCAACCACACATCACCAACTCCCCATCAAAAGGGTCAAATCAAAAGAAAAAAACGAGGATTCAACACGAGAACCTCTCCACATACCAAGTAGATAGTTTGCAAATAAACAACGCATAAGTCAAAGGAGAATCACTCAAATGTCAAACCCGTCCATTTGTTTTCTGAACCGGAAAAACCACACATGCCAACATAAAGTCAACTCAAACCACAAAAGACTTTTGCTATCATCACATAGCTCAAACAATAATCAAGAGAGCATCTCACTTCCCGACAAAATGTTCTTTCCTCATGTTTTTTTCTTTTAGGAATAAAGTCTTGTGAATCATGAGATTCCAAATCATCCCATACCACACTAACACACTTCTCTTAAGTTGGCAATATCAACACTACGCTCAAACCGAGTGCATCAACCACACATTCGTAGAGAGACTCTACTGACCTCAAAATAACATACTCTAACCAACTCCTCTACCAACATGGTTACTTTGATAAATAATTTTCAATCCACCACATCATTGTTTTCACCTACGATCTTTTCACCACAACCCTTTAAGGATAATCAACTTGAAATTCTCAGCACACATCCAAAGGATACTATCAAGGTGCATCACACTATTTAGAATCCATTTGTTCCACTATTCCCACACAACATCATTAGCCTCCAAGGTTCCCGCATAGAACATCAAACCAAACTTTCTATCTCCAGGGCTCCTATATATGTTCTTCGATATAATTGATACAAAGACTCTCGAATTCGGTGACTAAAATTCCCACAATCAAACATGCTCAATCATTAACAACCACATGAAAACATATTCTCAACCTAATTATCTTTAGGAAGATTCTAACTCTTGGAGGGTTACTCACCGAAACCAAGTCATACATGGCAATAATTCAACAATCCCTACTATCCTAATAATTCCCATAACGGTTAGACTTCTTCACAATTATAATCTCATTAACTACACCATCATAATCCTCATACTAACCCTTGCAAAGTACCCAATCACGATACTCCAATGAAATTGATCAAGATTCTCATACTTTCAATAATTCTAATGTTCCATTAAAATGAGCGAAACACTCTTGAACCACTATTTATTATAGGTTCCTCTAGTTGCAACCCAAATCGGCTACCCTTTTCTTAGAAGAGACAAAAGGTAGTGAATTTCAGCACATAGACAGGTGTACCAGTTGCAATAGACACCAGACCAAGGGAAATAGCAATGATCTTGGAAAACAATTGATAAGTTCACAGTCGAAGGCACATGCTCCTCAAGAGAAAAAGTATCAAATCTCAATCAATAAGAATACGGTATTGTCATTTAAACTCAAGAAACTCTTATGCAGTGAAAATGAGAGGTCAAGCACATCTCTAAAAGTTACACAACTTGACTCCAATCTCAAATACTTTTACCACAATCTTAAAGGTTAACATTACTAAGGCAATATTCCAACACCTCCTTAATTAATCATCTCGAACGATCGGGTTAATTACCGAAGACAAAAATAATTCAATTTACCCAATAGGATAGAAATTTAAACAATCATAATAATCGTTCTAATTCTCCTTGTACACTCCTCAAAACTCCATGAGTTCCAATCATGTATAGACAAATTCTTAATCACAATTCTTCAGGAAACTATTACAAGGCGACATCAAATTAATCAACTACACTTCCGAGGATGCTAATTGAAATTAATTATGCACCACGCTAACATCTCAACTTGTTAATCTCATACCCTATGATTTAATTTATATGATTACCACCTCCCACTTAAGCATAGTAAAACTCCACAAAGGATTTTAACATTCCCTTTCAGAAAGGTGAGGAATTGAATTTCAACACGCGAAATAATCCAAATAAATGCAAAGATCCAAGGCTTTCCCATGTTAACGAATTTGCAACATAAAACTTTCATTAATAAAAAAATACCAAGCGAACAAATGAGACATGTTTCACAACAAGACAAAACTCCCACGTAGGGACCAACCTTGCAAATCAACAATGTTCCCCAGTAGCAAAGCGTCTCAATAGTCTGAAAAACAATAATTGCTTCAAAGAACAGGTAGAGACCAAATAAAAACCCTCAACTGCAATGAACCATGATACCAAGATAAATTCATCTTCCACCACAGGATAAGATTTGACCAAATTCAGCTTAAGGAAGAGAAAAACTTTTCTAAAGCACTCATTCCTAACTTCTGAAATTAAGTTGCCCAAGGAAAGATCCCTCACCAATTCAATACCACGAATAGTGCCATAACTTGGCCACGCCTATGGCCGCACCACGATCTCTATCTCTCGACATCAACTACCACCACACATAACAGTCATATAGTCAAATCATGGGCACCAAAAGATCATCTCATAACAAGTACAAAGTCAAACATTAAGCACATATTCAACTATGATAATCGACGGAAACGCAGATGCAATGCAAACCCCATTCCCACCTACAGTGCTTAGTGTGTCAAAATTAATATTTCATTAACAACGGACCTACAGCCCGCTCTGATACCAACTGTAACACCCCAGTCAGGCAATGACCTGGAATGCTACCAAACTAGTAGTAAGACAATGATAATCTAAATATGCTACACAAAATTTCGGCAGAACCTCCTTTGTTTACTGTCTAAATCAGAGGTTTCAACAAGCATAATTAAAAAAAGGGATGAATAACCTCAAGTAATATAATCAATTCTAATCAATATTGGCTTAGATTACTAGAACACTCATAGTTATAAAATTTAGATAAAGAACAGAAGCATCATAAAAGAATTATAATCCTTTATTACAATTTAAATCCGGCAATCAATAATCATCTACTACTTAAGTAATTCATGCAAATAGTATTTAATTTTCTCCCTTTCTTCCAATGTGGATAGATCGTGCAAAGTGCAATAATTCTAATCTTTCCTTTTCCCCATGCATGCCGATATCATAAAGGTACCTAAAAAACACAACAACAGCAAGAGTGAGTCCAACGACTCAGCAAATATAATAGATAGTAACAAGAACATCCATGAACATCACTTCACAAATTCATCCATCAACCATAGAAATAATAGTAACAAGAACATTCATGATCACCTCACAAATTCATCCATCAACCATATAAATAAGCCATGCTATGCAAGATGGTCAAAAATCTCTTTATCTCTTTCTCTTCTGCATTTTACCGGTAATACAAAGTGTGGATCCGTCGATGCACACCCATGCCTGTACCATCTGGTACAGGGACCAATTTCCCATACTCCACAAGTATGGGGACCTTTAGCCCGTCATGTCATCAACATGACGGGGACCTCGGCGCTTGGTCATCTCGTGACCAAGACTTCAATAAATCAGCATGATGCATATGCGTGAATGTCTCAATAAACAAAACTTACATCCACAATATCTATGCACCAGAAATACTCATGAGCACTTTAAATTGCAATCAACCATAAATAGCACCAGTACATCCTTACCACAACCATGAACACATATACTCATAAAATAGATCAAACATCAACAGTCCATCAACCATCAACAATCCACACTATCAATTTTAAACCATCATTATACTTGCCTTTACCGAAGGAGCGAAGGGATCAGGCACGATCAGGAGCGAAGCCACCTATTCACAGGGAACCACTCAGCACAAAACCATAATATAATATTCACAACTGAGAAGTAAACGCCTCTATGCCCAAAACCCGCAACTCCCTCTCCGCTTAACGGTTCTACACTCTGACCGCTGCAGCAGCGCTGCTTAATTTTTTTTTGTATCTTTAACAATATTAAGCCAATCACAGCAAATGATATATTTATGGATTCCTCACTTAAACACCTTCACTTTTCATGTAGATCGCATATTTTTATTTTGATCCTAGCAAGGTGTAACTTAATGCGCAAAACAGAGGACGTTCTCTGTTCTGGCAATCTGGGCAGCCAGATTCTAACGCGTCCCAACCACAGTGTAAGGCTCTAAAAATTATTATTTTTATACAGTAGTTAGATAACTGAATTCTCTACATTTTTCTCAATTGTGACAAAAAAATATAAAAATCATCTACTACCCCTAAATCACACTTGAACAGCAATCTTCCCCAATCTGCACCCCTGACAGACAGCGATATTCCTGACTCTGCTACGCCCAAATCCCGCTGCCTAAAATTCTGGAAAAATTGCACAAAATAGATCTTGTCGTCCTCTACAATTTTCCTTTGGTCATACCGCAGTAAAAATCGTTTCATAGGTCTAAACTGCGCAAACAGTCGCGCTGCGTGGATTGATCTACAGGCAGACAACAGGAAATCTCTAATCGGGTAATCAATCTGCTAATCCCCTTCTAATCCCGTGCCAAGAACCCTAATTACTCTAAAACAGAAGGATTTGAGATGAGGGAGAGTTACCTAGAGGATCCCCTTGGAATCACCCATCTTGTTTCCCTTCTTCTTCCTCCTTCCTTTCTTCTCCTTCCCTCCCTTCTTCTTCCTTCCTTCTCGCTTTCTCCTAGCACCAAGGGACAACAATGGGGGGAAAGGTGTGTTGGACATGGTGGAGGTGCAGGGGCAGGGAGGGGTGCGGCCAAGGGGGAGAGAGGAGGGGGCAAAGGGGGTGGCGGCTAGGGTTGGGGGAAGGCACCTCCCCCCTCCTAGGCCGGCCTCCACTTGGGCCGAGGCCCAGGCCCAGGTTGCCGAGTTTTTTCAGAAAACCCCTCTAAAAATTATTGTTTAATTGTTTTCTATATGGTCCTTCTCTCCAATTAATCGATTACCTCTCGAATCGCTTTTGGGGTATTACACCTCCCCCACGCCCGGGAAAGAGTGGTCGAACCGCGTTGGCAGCGGCCCGTGCAGCCCTCTCCTCTCTAGCGAACCGTGCAGCCCTCTCCCCATCGGTCTCGTCAAGCTCAACACCTCCTTCATGGACGCCAACTAGGCCCCGTTCTTTGCGAAGCTCCTCTATTATCTCCCTCCTCAAGATGCTCATGTTGTCATTCAATTGAGTGTTAAAATCATTCGTGAGCTTCTCAAGGTCTGCTAGGGTCACATATGCTTGTTCTCCTTCTTTCTCTACCATGGTTAGTGCAAATAACAAGACAAGCTATGTATGTGGATGCGGAAAGTTTTATTTGTATAATTCACTCAACCTCACCTTCTCTTACCAACCGAAGTTCTTATGCATCCTTGATGGAATTGAAGAGCCACACGCACTTTGGTGATGGTAGACAACATAAGGTGGTAGATTAAGCGAATTTAATTGCACAAGCACTATTATAACAATGGCTTATATGTGGAGCTTGGAGGGAAAATATCAACCTATGCAATCTGAAATTCTTGGTGTTGTTAAGTTAAGTAATAATCCAAGCTAGAATACTTTGTCTAAGTGCTGATCTAAAAAGTTTAAGTGAAGTATATGAATGCACACGCAAAGATCAATGCGACTCAATGCAAACAAGGGATGAGATAAATAGAGGCAATCTAAAATTGAGGACTAAATAGCTCGTTTTGCACCAGGTACTAGGAGAGACGCTAGCCAATTGTAATAATATAAATGTAAGAGCACAAGATTGCTCAAAAAAATTAAATACACAAGCTGAAATTATAAATTAGAATTAGCTAACCCCAATTAAACCAACACTCACTTTTCTTTTTCTTCTTTTTTTGCCAAGGCTTTTCCTTTATGTCGGCTACCTTTTTTTGACTTGTTGGTTGGCACTAAGGTTTAGCATTTCTTTGCACAAATATTTAAAATTTCAGCAAATGTAAATTAATACCAAGAGCAGCCCTTAATGCAATTATCAAAGACTAGTCTCAAAGATGGAAGGAAAAATATGGATATATTTGACCAAATCGACTACAGCACCTGTTCTTTTTCTTGTGACGCACACTGTAGCAGCAATCTACTGTAGAGCGTACTATAGCAAGTATTGTAGCATACGAGATGTGCTGTAGCAGGGTTACTATAGTGTATGTGATGTATTGTAGCAAAAATATTGTAGTGTACACGCGGCACTGTGTGGTGTCGTGGTACTGTAGCGATCGGTTTTTTTTGGATTTAGGCGAAACAAAGGAAATAATGCAATGATCAAGCGACGCAAAGGAACACTATGATCAGCACCTAAACAAAATTCTAATGGACAAAAACTTAACAAAACTCATGAAAAATAACATATGCAAAAACTAGGGCTTAGAATTTTTTTGGTTTTTTGTGTATAGGAAAAATAAACAAATCTAACTACGGGTAAATTGATCCTACCATGTCATCTGTGCTCTGATACCAAGATGATGTGGGCGATTGACCGATATTCACGGCATAAGATCAATGGAGATAATTTGGATCCGTGCAACCTGACGAATCAATGGCGCCAACCACTGTTAGAACAACAACCTGCGACAAAAGAATTTGCCCAACCACACGCTCATGATCCCGTCTACCTGACCACCAAGTAGACGTGTTGTCACTCTGGCCAATCACAAGGAAACACAAGAACGATAGGTAGAGAATGCCCAATTCCCCTCTAGGTTGTAATCGTATACCAAACCCTAGAGAGAACAAGCATATAGCTCTCTCAAAAATATTATATTGATTTTTCTTCATGGTCTATCCTTTGTCCAGCCAGTTCACAAAATATTTATAGCGTCTCTCATGGCCACAGCTAGAGCTGGCCAAGTCTAAGTCGGCCTAGAGCCGAATTCTTATCTATTTCGATCAAAGCATCCAAAACTTACTCCTATTAAGCCTTGTGGCCGAACTACTCATTTAGTTAAACATGATTACATGGCCCAAACGTGGCTCACTCCTATTAGGCCTTGATACTTGATGACCATGTGAGCTTAGCGTCCATGCAAACAAAGTAGATTTCACGTTATGTCCATGCAAACAATGTAGCATCGCTGCTTCTAGTCTTCATGCTTGGTATCACTAGCAAATAGTCCTGCCTTATCTCCACACGTATGCAGGCTTGGCTGGATCAATTGAGCATGCATCAACACATGTTTCTCCACTTGGATGCATACATAGCATGTTTTTTGTTCAAACCTGAGAATAATTAAAAAGCAACTATTAGGTAGTATATTATTCTCATACAAATTAAAACCAAATTCAAATAGGAGCGAGTTCACCTGTTGATTAATCTTTTTAGCTCGTGCTTGTATAATCGGTCCAGTCGTGATGTCCTCATTAGACGGAGGAGGCGGCCACGCTGTAGCCGTGGTTCCAACGTCCCAGTAACTACGAAAGTTCAGTGTATCTGAGTTTCAAGGACTAGATGTTTAAGCTCAACTTATTTTTGCTCTTTTGACTGTGACATGCGCCACATTGTCGTGTGTACTCGGCTAAGTGTGGACGTTGTGGCACCAACCTATCACCATGTACTACTTTTTGCTCTGCAAAGCTTTCATGCATTATCTTCTCCCGCTGTTGTTCTGATCTGTGTTGTGGTCCCCTTTTAGCACTACTGTGCTTGCTATATTCTACTCCTCTACTTGTTGGGATCGAGCTACACGACTACCACTCAGCTTCGCTTCCCAACCAGTGCATGTCTACGTTGCCCAGCACCTTCTGGGGATGCCTTCTGGGTGTGGACGTTCCTGTTTGCCAACAGCTGCGATGCGCTGTGGTGGCCCGACTGCCACACCGACCAATGTCGCTTGCCTACTGCTGCCTAAACACACAACTGAGTGCCCCTCCTGGCTATGATGGGGCCAATGCTTACCATCCTCTCCTGGAACATGAGGGGACTCAACTCCCTGGCATGCTGCACAGTAGTCCATGACTTAATCGTAGCTAATAAGCCTCACATCGTTTGCCTCCAAGAGACCAAACTTAGCTCAGTAGACCAAGCCTCCGCTTGTAGTCTAGGGGGAATGCTCTACGAGACTTCCTATTCTTGCCGATGGATGGTACTCATGGAGGCATTATTGTCCTCTGGAACAGAGAAGTAGTCCATGTCTCCAACTGCTTCTGCCATGACTACTCTTTGACTGTGGATGTAACAATCAAACTTTGCTCCACAGATTTTGTGATGACGATAGTTTACGGCCCCTCCACAGACAAAGATAAGCCTACGTTCCTCCTAGAGCTACGGCAAGCGCAGCTACCCAATGACTCCAAATGGCTGCTTCTAGGAGACTTCAACCTCATCTATAAGGTAAGCGATAAGAACAACTGCAACCTCAATAGATGGCTTATAGCGCAATTTCGACACACCTTGCATAGCTACGAGCTAAAAGAGGTCTACTTACAAAATCGCAGATTCACTTGGACTAACAAAAGAGACAACCCAACTCTTGTGAGACTCGATAGATTCTTTGGCAACATTGCTTGGAACACCTCCTTTTCACAGCCATACCTTGCATGCACTGTCAACATCCCTCTCAAATCACTGCCCCTCCTCCTTTGTAATGCAAGCAGCCCGCGACCACCAAAAAGCTTCCATTTTGAAAACTTTTGGACCTAACTTTCGAGTTTCCCCCAAGTGGTCTAGCAATCCTAGGGGAACCAACACTAGGCCTAGATGCAATTCAAAGGCTCAACAACTGGAGTAATAATCTATTTCCTAATTTGAAGCTTCAGCTTCATATGGCCCAAGAGCTCATCCTCCGCCTGGACATAGCACAAGACAGTCAGCTCCTCTCTCCTAAAGAGGGCAACCTCCGGAAGCGTCTAAAGAAATAGTAATGGGGCTAGCGAACATTGAAAAATGTTAGAAGAAGTAGGTGTCTCATATCACCTGGCTTAGACATAGGGATGCAAATAGAAAATTCTTTCACATCAGGGTTAACAGCTGTAAGAGGAAGAATTTCATATATCGCCTTTCGACGGACCTCGGATGGGCTATATCCCATGACGACAAAGCAAATGAGTTGTTCTCCCACTTCAACAAAATCATGGGCAGGCATCGTCTCTAACCACCTCCTTCAATTGGAATGCCTTATAGCTACCACGCTTAGACTTACATGCCTTAGGCCTTCCTTTCTCCAAACAGGAAGTGCATGAGGCCATTCTAGACCTGCCTCACGACAAAGCCCCAGGGCCTGATGGGTTCAATGGGAATTTCTACCATGCCTGCTGGGACATCATAAAAAAGCGACTTCATGGTTGACATACATGCCTTCTATAACGTGAGAACAAACAACTTCAGCCGAGCAAACTCTGCATGTTTTGTTTTGGTGCCCAAAAAGGAAGGGGCCCAATCTGCAGGGGACTTTCAACCCATTAGTCTCACCCACAATGTGCCCAAAATTATTGCCAAAATCATGGCATTGTGATTGGCGCCTTTCTTGAACCAACTTATTTCCTTAAGTCAGAGCGCCTTCATCAAGGGTAGATGCATTCAAGATAATATCCTTTATGTGCGGAATCTGGCATGCAGGTGCCATCGGAGTAAAACCCCAACACTTCTCCTAAAACTGGACATTGCAAAAGCCTTCGACTCAGTCCAGTGGAAATACCTCCTAGGCCTTCTGGACAAAAGAGCCCCCCTCCCCAGTTGGAGAGACTGGATCTCATGCCTACTCTCCACTACTACTTCAAGATCCTCCTTAATAGTGTCCCAGTGAACACAATAAAACATCGCAGAGGACTACGATAGGGTGATCCTTTATCCCCCTTTCTCTTCATCTTAGCCATAGACCCGCTGCAAAGGGTACTCAACATTGCTACCGACCTAAGCCCCTCTAGGAGGTTGCGCAACTGCTCTTAGAATCGCTCTCTATGAGGATGATGTGGTCTTCCTACATCCAAACCAAGACGATGTATGTACTCTAGTCCAAATACTACACAGCTTCGATGAAACCGCGGGGCTACACACCAACCTACAAAAAAGTCAGGTGGCTCTAATCAGTTGTGATAACACTGACCTGAATGACCTACTGCATGACATGCTAGCTCGGCTCGCCTCCTTTCCCCCTTAACTATCTTGGCTTACCGCTTGCAACCAAGAGGCTGCGCCGAGTAGGCTTCCAAAAAATCAACGACAAGTATGTCAACCGTTTGGCAGGATGGAGAGGCAGACTACTCACACTCACAGGAAGAAAGACTCTGGTGAAGTCCATGTTGACGGCCCAGTCAACCTACTTCCTTACGTCCATCAAGCCACAAAAAGCGTCCTCAAAGCATTAAACAAGCAGACAAGATGCTTCCTTTGGGCCGGCTCTGAGCAACTTATAGGAGGCAAGTGTAAGGTCAATTGAGACAGAGTTTGCAGGCCAACTCATTTGGGTGGACTTGGTATCCTCGACCTTGACTAATTCACCAGGGCCCTAAGGCTCAAATGACGGCATGAATGAAAACACAATATGATGATATAGATCGGGAGCTCCACTGCGGCCACCGTCATAATGATTGGGGACAGGGCAAAGAAAGAGTTCTGGACAACCTCTTGGGCATCAAGAAACAGGCTATGCGATAGTGTGCCTACGGTCTTCAAAACCTCTACTAGGAAAAATCGCACCCTACAGGTTGCTCTCACTGGGGGCACCTGGATGCACGACTTAAATTGGAAAACCGGGCCAATAGCTCAGTACATTCAAGGGCTATATGTGATTGGGGGCCACATCACGGCTTTGAACCTGCAACAAGGACGGGAGGACATGGTCACACGGAAGCTTACCCCCAATGGAGTCTATAGTGCGGCCTCGCCTACCAGGCGCAATTCTTGAGGGAAATAGTAACCTCCATGAACCCCCTAGTCTGGAAAGCTTGGGCACCTGATAAATGCAATGTTTTTGCCTAGTTTACCATCCAGAATAGACTTTGGACAGCTGATCACCTCTGCATCAAAGGTTGACCAAATCAGCTTACTTGTCCCTTATGTTCGCAGGCCTCAGAGTTTGCCATCCATCTTCTTGCCGAATGCCGCTACACGAAATGGATCTGGAACTTCTTGGTGCTTCTACTCTTCAATCCAAGACTGGTGGGAATCGGTCCTATTCACACCTAGCGTACCTCGTAAAGCAATAGCAACACTTGTGATACTTGTCACTTGGCAAGTCTAGAAGGAGCGGAACACGAGAATCTTCCGGTCCACCCACTTGAGTCTGGTGCTTCTTTTCGCTATCGTTAAAGAGGAGGCCAGTGCGCGGGGGGTAGAAAATTGGCGGAGCTCCTTATTACCCTGTAGCCTTAGTGTATACTAAGCATGCCACTGGCCTCGGCCCATCCCTCCCCCCCCCCCCCCCTCTGTTTCTCTTCGCTCCTTATCTGTTTATAACTCTAAACCTTGTTTCAGCTCGTATCTTGTAAACTAAATTCGGTAGCTCTTGTGCCGGTTTTCAAAAAGAAAAGATCAGACAACTCCTCTAGAAAGCTCTCAACTGGCGCACCCTCCAAGTCCAGGATCCTCAGAAGCTGAAATCCAGCTTAAAATGCATGCAACAATGTGGTGCTTATTGAGCTCGCACCAAAGGCAAATAAAGTGCGGAGGTTGGAGTAGCTGGTTCTTCTAGGAAGTCATCATTAGTATTGATTATGGACAGACGCCGCTGTCGCCGCACATTTCCCCTGACCTTCTTGACTCCGCGGTCTCACGAATACCAAAATTGTCCTCCGACGACTTCAGGGTAATGGTCTCTCGTGGCATATCATGGACATCGCAGCTCTTCACCCTCCCATAATCATAAAAGTCCGTCGCTTGGACCATGCTCCTGTCTATGAGCTCTGTCAGATAGCGGCCTGCAGTGTCCTCGAGTGTGCTTCCCTGCTCATTTTTTTATGAAACCTTCGGCCATCTACAGCCGGATCAGTGTCATGCGCTTTATTGAGTATTTCCTTGAGAACATGATGAAGTACAAAAAACAACGTTTGAGGTGGTGAGGTAAGTCACTGTAAGTGTAGGATTGGTGGCCGGCAAACTGAGGAGGCGAATAAAAGCCTCTAATTTATTTCATTTAGTATTTTAAGGTTCTTTCACGCTAATAGTTATAAAAAACTATGAAGATCAGAGACTTGACATGCAATGTAAAAACCAATACAAAAACTTAAAACCAAAAGTAAGAATGGGCTGCAGAAATACTTGAATCAGACTATCCTACTTGACTTGGATGATTCGGGTTAACGCAACGAAAAACAGCAGCAAAACTAAAACAAGCATATATCTTAAACCGAGACTCCAAATAACTTGATATTTGAAACACAACTTCCCTGAGACCGTAAGAACCCTTTCCAATCAACAATTTCAAGAATCATTGTCAAAGTTTCAACTTTTATCCATTTTAAGAAAAGTTGCATCAAAATCGGACAAAACCACAAAACCGAGATCTTGAGTTGCTCGTGGGAGGATTCAAGCCAACATGGCCAAAGATGTTTTTCCACACATCATACCACTCTTAATCTTAGCAAGAACCAAGTCAAAAGCCCTTGAATCACAAGAACCAAGATTGCACTCTATTCAAGCCAAAAACTTGATCAAAAACCTCCTTGATGTTTCTCCACTTCTTACACATCCTTAACAACCATCAACACAAAGAGGAACAAGAACCAAAACAAATCCAAGAAAAAGGACCAAAGAATAAGCCACACTTGAGAGGAAACACAAGGGCAAAGATTTGAATGAAATTTGGTCTCTATTTTCACTAGGAAATGAAAGATTACAATCACTTCAACCTTGGAGGACAGAGCTCACTTAAGATCATACACAACTCATGATTTCACATGTTCTAAGCACACTCACACATCCTATTCATAAGGACTACACTCTGCTAAAGGTCCAAAGGCTTAGCACCTAAGCCATCTCCTCCTCTCCTTTTGTAGTGGTGGTCAAGCCAACCACTTCCTTTCCAAACCCTAAATCTAAACCACACATGTGAATACTATCCACTTACACATGGGCTAACACAATAACCCACGTAGCCTCACTTGGATTTACCCGACCGCACGGACCTCGGTTTCTTCTACCTAGCCTTGGCCAATTGTTATTTACCGCTAACGTTTTCAAGCCAACTACACATCTAAAAATCAAGCAACCATCCCGAGCACAAGTTCGATGCACTTGATTCACGTTAGTCAAAACCATGCACCATGCAACACACACTGATCCTAGCCTCCTAGAATCCAACCACAATGCCATCTCATGGCTCACAATGCACTATGTGCAATGTAACTCAAGCAAAACTATGCATAGCAAGATCTCATCACAAACAACTCACCAATAGCCTAAAAACATCACCAATAGGCTCAGCTTAAAGTCCTCTACAAAAGATGTTAAGTTTCTATGACCATCGAATCGATGGAATACTTCAAAACAGCTCAAAACACCGAAAACATGTTTGCTGAAAAATTGATCTGAGTGATTTGGATGATCAAACCCATGGAATCCTGAAATTACATTCTCTCTAGACAAATGATCCAACTCACCTGGATGATCCGACTCACTATTTTGGCCTAGAATACTCTCTGGATTAATGGTCCGACCTATGATCCGAATGACTTGGATCATCCGCTCCAAAATAAAATAACCTCAAATCTTTTCGCTCTTTCCAAAAACAAATGTCATACACAAAATCCAATCAAACTAAGATGTCAATTACTCGTCGTCACGAAGGAACTCCACGTGGTCTTACAGTACGCAAACCACAGGATGCTAGGGAGGGTAAACTCGGGGCAGTACTTCTTGTGCAGGTCGTCAAGAACATTTTTCCACACCTCGACAGTTCTTTCCTTCATTGACATTAGTCCAATGGTGACAACAAGGAGGGGCACACCATGGCACTAGTGCCATGACAATCTTCCTCGCTGTCTCCTCTAGTTTTTTTAAACGATATGTCTCCTCTAGTTCGGTTGGACATCTAGTGCAGGGAAAGCCTTGTGGCAGAAGAGAAGCCAAGAGTCATCATCATCTTTCAATGGCTTCTGCTCAAAGATCTGAATGTCTGATGATAGGCAGCACTCTTTGCCAACTTCTTGAACTCGTGTCGAAACGATTATTCGACTCCTGTGGCCGTTGTTGGGTAGAGCAAGTTTCAAGTAATCCCATGTGTCAGAGTTCCATATGTCATCCAGGACAACGGACAACCAAATAGTTTTTGTCAGCAAGGTACCGCCCAATGGTCTCAGAAGCTGAATATCATCCATGAAGTCAAGGCTTGTCGGTATCTCGTCCAACTTCTCAACAAAGATTTGCAGCATGATGCTCTTCAGTAGATCCAGCATCGTGGTTAGGGCACCGATGGTGATCCATGCATGGCATCGAAACCTGCCTGGCACTTTCTTTTAGATTTATGACTAGTAAGATGTCTGTGCGCTGCAACGAATCTTATACAAACAATGTCATTGTGCCGTCGCACGGAGGAACTGCACTCGAGCCGTGTCGCCTCCAGGCCGCCGCCGCTGGGCTCTACCCGCCCAGATCCGGCGAGGTGGGGAGGAGGCAGTGGCAGTGCGGGGTGGGGAGGAGGAGGCGAGGGCGAAGCGGAGGAGCGAGGAGGCGGCGGTGGAGCGGAGGAGCAAGGAGATGGCGGTGGAGCGGAGGAGTCGAGGGCGGAGCGGCGGAGGAGGCATGGGCGGAGCGGCACGGATAACGGGGGAGGGGAGGAGGCATGGGTGGAGCGGTGTGGATAACAGGGGAGGGAGTTGGTGGGGAGGAGAGAAACTGGCGCAGATTTTTGTGAGGAGGGGGTGGGAGAGGCCCACATATCAGCGCAGCTTTTTCGTGGAGAGGGGTGGGAGAGAACGGACCGACTACAACCAACTCAAACTTGTTAAGTAGTAAAGATTTGGTTTTCTAAGTAACTAACTTTTAAACAGAGTATTTTTAAAAAAACTGTGTTTACAAATTAATTATAGTAGATACTATTCCGACTTTATTTATATCAGCTAAAATTACACATAAGTATCTCTCTTGCTAGAATTTAAAATTTTAAGCCAAAAGCCAAAGAACCCATCCGTTTATTTTCATACATGTGGTAGCAGTTTGCCGCGGGTGATGTTACCCTTTCTTAGATGAACCAACAAAGTTTACCTCTCTAACCTGTTTCGCGTAAAACATTCAATTTTGACACCTAGCACAGGTTTGCTAACAATTAAACGAGCATTCGGTATTGATGCTGGCGTCAAATTTCTAGTGCTTATGCGAGCAATGCTACTTGCACAAATTTAATGGAGAAATGGGTTGCACAAGGTCTTGCCGCCCGTACAGTAAACTATCATTTTTTCAGTAATAGTTGGTCTCGACTCTCGATTAGTCCGTTTCTATTGCTATTGCGAACATCTCTGAAGCAACCCAATCAGGATCTGGTTGCCATCTCGCAAGTCGCAAGGCAGTCGTATCCATACAGCGGCCGGCAACGGCCAGTGAATAGGGCGTGCATTGCAGCGGTGAGCTTCCGCCGACGAGGGCCATTGCGTGGGACGCTGGTCGGGGACGAGGACGAAGGTGGTTTGAACTGGGCTTCGTGGTTTGAACATTTTATTTTCCTTTCCTAAGAGAATGCGTACGAGTTGGAAACTTGATGTTGAACAGAGAAATGAATCGCCGAGTGTTTACAGTCGATGTCGGCCCCAGCATCTATCTGCAGAAGGGGACAAATGGAGGACACTTCTAGGGATGTAATTCCTAACGCTTGTCAAAAGTAATCAACTCCATGTAATGAAATGCATAAAATTTTGTTTTTCCTTGTAGTTCTGCTCAAACAGAGTAACACCGCTGCGCACAACCTATGCGCACACGTATCAAGTACAAGCGTACAGTGCAGCTCGAACTCTGGCCTTTATTTTGCAGATTTAGCAGTACATGGCAGATGATATTCTCAACGATACACAAGTCTATTGTACCGTTCTGTGGCATTGATTTATTTTGATGGAACAGATGGAACTAGTCGTGCTAGCTTACATTTTGGACGGGGATTTGTACCATCCCCACGGCTCACCAGAGGTGTACTCCGTGACTTGCTTGATGCTTAGGTAGTTGTCAATGCCCCTGTAAAACAACGGCGCGGTGTCAGATCCCGAGCATAACCGTTACATTTTTCTCTCAAAGAATGTCATGGTTGTGTGTTACCCACCCTTCTCCAAGCTCACGTCCGAAGCCGCTGCGCTTGTTTCCGCCCCATGGAGCTTGGCAGAAGCACGGCTGCGAGCAGTTTACCCAAACAGCTCCCGCATTGATCTCCTGTAGTAGGAATTTTTGTTAAAAATTTCTGTAGGAACACTTCAAAAACAATTCCAAGAGCATTTCGCAGGGATTCTCCGTTGCAATTGCAGTAGGCGGCAATAAGCTATATTAAGTTATTAACTTTTAAGTGAAGAAAGAAATGCATAGAACATAAGATCAAAATGTGAATTTGGAACATCAGTTCGATGAAATCACCAAGTCAACTCCACACAGTGTCATTGTCACCCCCCCCCCCCCCCCCAACCACTTAAGACATACCTCAGCTACTCTCTGGCATCGCTCATGGTCACCGGAAAGCACCGCACTGGCCAGACCATAACTATCAAAAGGAGATTTGAGTAGTGGAATAAGATCATAAGCCATAGACTATGTACATATGTTGCAAGCCTGCAAAAGGTAGTAAAACTGTATTACAAAAATAAGTAGCTCACTGGGTGTCATTGGCCAGCTCAATGGCTTCATCTTCGCTGCTAAATTCTTTCACACACAGGACTGGACCAAAGACTTCCTCCCTCCAAATTTCCATTGATGTGTTGACATCAGTAATGATTGTGGGTTCAATATAGAAACCTTTCTCCAGATGCTGCGAAAACACAAAACATTAGTTCTATTTCAATAGCTTATGGATGCCTGCACATCAAACTGCGGACTGCGGCATTACCTTGGGCCTAACACCCCCAGTCAGAATGGTAGCACCTTGACTTCTCGCAGTTGATACAAACTTCTTAATCTTCTCATACTGACAGCATAATAACATGAGTAAGAATCCTAACAAGTAACCAGTCTAACAATGAGTAATTTGCAAATGTAAAGAAGATTGCAAAGCTGGATGGTGATTAATTGATTATGGTGCTCATTTCTCCTGGTCCAGTGCTGTGGGGCCACAACCAAAAGTTTCATTCTTACTGTAAAAAATATAACAAAGTAAACCTACACAAGGTGGTATTTCAGTCAGTGCATTTTAACACAGATCCTCTCAAAACAGAAGTTGCACCATGTAGCAACTAGCAAGAACAAGAACATACAGCCACTAATTCAAAAGGAGCAAATTATATTAAAATAACTAAAGAGCCCAATAATTCAGCAAGAAGCCACAAGGACCTAGCATTACTGATGACATCTTTTTTGAATTTAAATGAAGTTAACATGTAGTACCTGTCCTTCACTAACAACAGGCCCAAGCCTGCAACCCTCTTCAAGCGGATCTGACACCTTAATATTTTTGGCCCATGCAACCATCCTCTCAGCAAATTCTTTTGCAATTTTTGTCTGCAAAGCTTTCGCTATCAGGAGCCAGAAGCTGATTGCTATGTGCTTAACAGCAATAAACTAGCTGATTTGAAATATAGTTTCCAAGAGCAACATATAATTGAAAGCTGCTTCCATTGCTGACCATAAAGTACAGCAACCCACAAGAATTTACTTCATTATTACATATCATACTAAACTCTGCACAGCACAATTAAGTGTTGAAACCTATATGTTAAACAATGGGCAATATGTATGTTGCTCAAAGCCTCAAAAAACAAGCATAATGTACACAATACACTGACACTTGTTCTATGAACTGAATAGTGGCATCATATAAATAATCTCAAGTCAGAAGTTGATGGCAGAACTGACAGAAAGTTAAAGCAGTACCACAAAATAGATTATGATTGACACTTTGACAGCCATCAGCCATCAAATGTGTTGAGTAGTTCATTAGCATTACCAATACCAGCCATAACATCAAATACTTACATGGATAAGAAGACGAGATGTTGCACTGCAAATCTGACCATTGGTCCAAAAGCACCCAAATAGAGTCCACTCAACAGCTGTTTAAATAGAAGGATCAACAATGGAATCTAATAGAAGGTCCAAAAAAATCCAAATATAACAGAATCCATGTTCTGCTAAAATGTAAGTGCCAACAAACTGAAGTGAATTGCAGTCAGGAAACATATAGAAAGTAAAATTTTCCAGAACTAAAGCTAATTGAACTGACTGCTATCTTTCCAAACAGTGGTTTTCTCTTAGATACTGATGCCCAGCAAGACATACTTATGGTTCAAATGAGTTCAGTCTTACTGCTTTCTAATGATCAAATCATGTAACATATACATGTTGTATCACATATTTTTCATTTCATTTTTATTCAGTTGGTATGTCCCCTCTATAAATTTTTATGCAAGCTGAACAACCAGTAGAAAGTCTGCTCAAAACAATACAAGGCGTGATTTTTCTGTCAATTGTATGGGTTGATGAATTACTATTCCTAATTCATAACAATCAATTTTCAATGCAAAAGTAGTTCCTGTTCTTGCATCCTGCTTCGCCGACTGTTTTCGTGACAAGACTCAGACAACCAAGGGCTTTTGGGGGTGTATCATCCGGCCCACATGCCCCACACAGTGAAGTGCTTTTGGAATTTGTTAAGTCTCAGCGAGTGGCATGTACCTTTGTCGATGTCGACATCATCAAATACTACTATAGGACTTTTGCCACCAAGTTCAAGTGTAACAGGCTGTCAAGAAAAGATGCAACACAAAAGGTAAGAAATGAGATATAATTGCCTATCAGAATGATGCTCCAAGTGTCTTGATCACAATTCTAATAATCTAAGGAGAAAAAATGATAATCACAGTAAATTACTAGAAAAGAGAACAAAAATCCACAGACATTTGGAACAAACCTTGACCGTAGGAGCTGCAGCGACCATAATCTTTTTACCGGTTTCATAACTCCCAGTAAACGCGACCTAAAAGCACAAATAAGCCATATATTTTGAGGC
Source organism: Dendrocalamus latiflorus (assembly GCA_017311315.1). Classification (NCBI taxonomy): domain Eukaryota; kingdom Viridiplantae; phylum Streptophyta; class Magnoliopsida; order Poales; family Poaceae; genus Dendrocalamus; species Dendrocalamus latiflorus. The sequence goes on from CM029623.1 coordinate 11,325,120, forward strand.
ATATTCTATCAATTGATGGCTGACACATGATTATAGGAAGAGTAGCTATACCTTGTCGACATCAGGGTGTGATGACAAAGGAGCACCAGCTTCAGGACCTAATCCAGTCACAACGTTTAAGACACCTGATGGAAGACCAACCTCTTTACACACATCAGCAAGCGCTAGGCAAGTCCTGGTAATTATAAATAGAGAGATATTTCAAATGTCATTCCTTATAGCATGGACATGCAATAACATGTTAAACTTACACAGAAGCCAATTCAGATGGTTTCAGTACAGCTGTGCAACCAGCAGCAAGCGCAGGAGCTACCTTCCATGTAGCCATCAGGAGAGGATAGTTCCTGCAGCACAAATGTCAAATACAAAACATTATACTTCAGGATCAAAATAATTTACAGTTATGGACAAGAACATATCAGAAAACCACAAATTATAATGTAATCAATACCCCGCTAAACTGTTTGCATTTCAGCAGTAAGATTCTGGACATAAAAAAAGATATCTACTATATACTCAATTGAAGTGAACAAGACTGACAACAAAATACTGGGGCATTAAGCAAAAGAAACATTTGGACTGGGAGTCTGGGACAAGAGTAGATTATTTATCAACACAACATGAAAATTTAGTAACATTAGCCAAAACATTCACACACACAAAAAAAATGACTGCCTCAGCAAAGTGAGCTTCAACACTAGATAGTAAGTACAAACCTGGCGATCAATAGTATGTGCGGGCAAGGAAAGGGAAAAAATCATCTCAAAAGTCTTGAATTGTAATGGATAAAAAAATTCTGTAGGTAAATGTAAAGCTCCTTTACTATATACAGAATACTTAGTAGCGTGCTTGGATCATAAATAGAGATAAGAGCGGTATGGGGGAGAAATGAGCAATACCAAGGTGTGATTAGCCCAACTACACCAATTGGTTCTCTCCGAAGATGGCATTTAAAATTTTCCATTGGAAGGGAAACTGGAGCATTTTGCCTTTTGTCCAAGGCTTCTGCATGATTTGCAAAGTACTCAAAGCAGCCAGCAACATCATCCTGATAAAAGGAACATTGTACACATCAGAATGTCATGTCCAAGAAAAAAATAATCCACACATTTCATAAGGTGAAAAAATAATCCACACATTTCATAAGGTGGGTCCCATACCATGTCCCATGCCGATTCATCAAGAGGCTTTCCACAGTCAAGTGACTCTAGCCTGGCCAGCTCAGATTTCCTCTCAAGTATCTTAAGAAAAAGAAAAAATTGCACATCAAAAGCGGACATACATGTGAAGAAAGTTTTGATGACCATGTTTTCCAAACTTAAGGTCAAAAACAGATTTATTTATGTTAAGATGTTTAGACTAAAATGCAACCATCCCGTCTTAATTAGAAAGCAAAAGGTCTTACATGTCAAAAACAGATTGGAGGGTTTTCCCTAAATTTAATTCAAAAATAAATTGCACCTCTGTGGTACATAAATAGATTGTGATCTAGTGTATGAAGAAATCAATAGAGAGCCACGTATGCCAAAAAAATACACCAAAAAGAGGCTGCAGAGAAGGACCACTGACGAATCTAGCATGCATCTGGCAGTGAGAAGTTCACAGTTAACAGTTCGCCCACATTCATGCATCCACAGGCTCATACAATTGATGCACAGGTACACAAGGGTGCTCGTGACTACCAATCCGGCCACATCGTCAAAGCAAGAAACTAGCTACCAGGTAAGCACACAAACAAATGCACACACCCATGAGCCATATGCACTTGTGGTCACACACCCACTCCACTTCACTGCCCATCAATTAGGGTCGGATTACGACACGAGCTTCCACAAATCCCTTGCGAAAACCGCACCCAGATATGCAGGTGGCCGTGTGCTTCAAAGCAGAAGCAGACCACTCACCAACCGATGGCCAATTTTGAGGGCTAAATCCGCACGAAAGAGGCAGGGAGCTCCTCCCCACCGCGTGGTGGCGGTAGCGGCGGTGGTTGTTAGCTAGTCGTGGGCGCGGGAGCTAGCGCGTCGCGTCGCGTACCTTGGTAGCGATTGCGCGGAGGTACTTGGCGCGGACGGCGCCCGGCGCGCGGGCCCAGTCGCGGCCGCGGTTCCTTCTCAGCGCCGCCCGCGCGGCCGCCACTGCCGCGTCCACGTCCTCCGCCGTGCCCGCCGGGATCTCGCCTGCGAAGCGCAAACCTAGCTCATCAGCACCCCAAAAACACAAACGCACGCACAAAGCCAGAGCGATCGGGGGAGGCGGGCGGGTACCGATGGGAGCCTCGGTGGCGGGGTTGATGACGGGGAGGCGGCGGCCGAGCGCGGGGGCGCGCCACTCGCCGTCGATGAAGAGCTGCCGCTGCGGGATCGCCACCGGCGAGGCCATCGAGGCGTGAGTGCGTGCGACTGTGCGAGCGAGCTGATTGGGTCGGCGGTGGGATCGGCACGCGCGCTGCTGTGAAGTGCTGCGCTGTGCTGTGCCGTGAGTGAGGTGGAAAGCGATATCCTTCCTCCTTTTCCGGAGAGCAAGGCGAGTGCCGGTGCGGCGACGGAGGCTTCGCGGCGCGGGTTGTTTATAGGGGTTTTTTTTTCCTTGGTGTGGTTTATTTTTTTTTTTTTTAAGTTTCGACTGTCTGTCCTAGAGAGTCTGAAAAAAATTGTTACATAAAATTTTAATAGATATAGTTGAAGTCTATATAATATCTACTGTAATTATTTTGTAAACTTTATCTTAAAAATATATTATTTAAAAATTAATTACTATAGCAAAAGTAAAAGTTATAAGCATGAAGCTTAAAAGAGGGTGTTCTAGTTTGCATATTTTCTGCTGCCACAAGTGCCAAATTTATGTCAGTTTGGAACACGTGAATTTATAAAAATCTTATAGAATTTTATAGAAAACAATTCAATTCCTTTATGAATTGAGAAAAAATCACGTACTCTAAACAGAGTCTCACTAAAGCACGCTATACTTGAAGTTTTTTAGATTTGTTATGGAACAAATTAAGGCCCTACTCGGTTAGGCTAAAAATAGTAGATTATGGTTGAAATTGCACTATAACTAGCCGAAATTACACTGTAGCTGAAGGTAGCTTATTTGGCGTAATTAAATTTAAAAAAATTAAATAGAAAAAATATGTTAGCTCATCATGGACAACGTAAATGAATACGGGAAAAAAAGAACCAGCAAAAAGCTCAAAAAAGGCCAAAAGTTCAGAAAAAGACGAAATTTATAAATAGTGAAAAATAAGATAGAAGTCAGAAGCTCAAACCGAAATGAGCGGAGCGTAAATACTGAGGCATCATTTCAAGTGTGAGTATTCCTGGGAAGTTATACTTTTTTTGCAAAATTCTTACCAAATGTCTACGTTCCAAATGTGAAACAAGTCTTTCAAATATAATAGAAGAAACTCAAGAGGTATGGTATTGATGGTGTGGAGAAATTGCAATAAGTAATAGCTACCCGAGGAGTACTTAGGTGTCGCTCGGTTGAGCTGAAATAAGTTGGATTATGGCTGAAATTGTACTGTGACTGGCTAAAATTATACTGTAACTGATGGTGGCTTTATTTGGCGTAACTAAATTTTAAAAATTTTAAAATAGAAAAACAGATTAGCCCATCATGAATAATGCAAACGAATACGGGAAAAAAGAACCGGCAAAAAAGTTCAAAAAAGCCAGAAAAAGATGAAATTTATGAATAGTGAAAAATAAGTTAGAAGTCAAAAGCTCAAGCCGGAATAAGCAGAACCTTAGTCTTCTTTGGCACACTTGTGTCTGTAGAGGAACTAAAAAAAGATAAATCTTTCGGTTCCTTTTTGGCATGTTTTGACCCTTAATTTCAGTAAAGTTGTACCACCAAATACAACACATACGCAAGCACTAAGCTAAACACCATACCATGTGGTGTTCAGTTTAGTGATGACTTATAATTTTTTTCATTGTAGCTAGCTTATTTTTCACTGTAGCTGCTGGTGACTTTTTGGCGTAATTAAATTTAAAAAATTTAACAATAGAGAAAACAGGTTAGCCCAGACAATATGAAGAATACAGGAAAAAAAAGAAAAGGCAAACAAGATCAAAAATACTAAAAAGAAAAAAGACGAAATAAAGGAATTGTGCATAATGCATCATTCACAATAACCGTGACATGTTTCTAAAAGGTAACTAAGCAGTGGTATATCTATAAAATAAGCACTAAACAGTGGCATCTATCAAATTTTCAAAAAAAAAAAAGAGACCCTCTTTGTATCAACAGCCCAAAGAGAGTAGGTCCTGCTCAAAAGGGTTTATTTTAAGTGGTTTATAGCTGAAAAGCGTTGTAGCTAGCTGAAAAAACACTGTAGATGACGGTGGCTTATTTGGCGTAATTAAATTTTAAAAAAATGAAAAATAGAAAAAATAGGTTAGCCCGTCATGGACAGTACAAACGAATACGGGAAAAAAGAACCGACAGAAAAGCTCAAAAAAAAGCCAAAATCCAGAAAAAGATGAAATTGTTGAATAGTGAAAAATTAGTCAGAAGTGAGAAGCTTAAGCCGTTTTGAGTGGAGTTAGCATGTGTGAACAATAGCCAAGCACCGGGTATAAACTAGTAGTGTCACACCGTACGTATCTCTTTGATTGATGATGGGAGTTTAATTCTCATTGATCACGAGTTGAGTTTCTATTATGATTTTCTGGACATTTAGGGTCTGTTCTGTGCGGCTTTTAAAAGCAGCTTTAGATTTTTTGCTACAACATCTAACTTTTAAACAGAGTATTTTCTCAAGATGGGGTCTACAAGTTAATTATAGTATACGTTAAAAGCCCAACATCTATACCAGCCAAAATCACAAGCGAGTATCTCTCTCCGCAATATTTGTCGTTAACAGCCAAAATTCAAAAATTTCAGCCAAAACTCATAAGCCGCAGTCATAAACAACAGGCCCTTAGATTCTGCTCATTTGAGCTTCTACTTCTAGCTTTCAGCTTCTTAATTTCATCTTTTTTTCTAGCTTTTGACTTTTTACATTTTCTTTTTTCTTTGTATTTGTCTGTGATAATATAACCTTTTTATTTTTAAAAATTTTGATTAAGCCCGAGCTTAAAAGGCTAAGTGAGCATCATCTTAAACTTCTATAGGTATTATGAGTCTTAAGATGGCCGCATGAGCCTATTATTCCGCCTTTCCAAAACATATGCATTCGTATAAATTAGTATAAGGGTCAGTTCATTTCGTCTTTTTTGGTAGCTTCTAATTGTTAGTTGTTGGCTGAAATTATGTTGTAACGGCTATTAGTTTTTCTAAATCATTCTATTTTAAAAAATAAAGAAAAATAAAAAAATATCGTTATATCCTCACAAATAATATAAAGTAAAAAAGCAAAAAGCAAAAAAAAGAACAAAAGCAAAAAAGACCGAAACTAAGAAGCTACCACTTTTATTTAGGTTTTTGATATCTAAAAGTTAGAAATCAGGAGAAGCTGAAGTTAAAATATACAGATCTACTAGTTAAGTGGAATGATTTGAGAAAATAAAATATTCGCAAAATGGGAACATCATCCGCGGATTGGATCGCAGAGGGCTGCATGCATGATTGATTGATCTCTGGACAGCACTGCTTGTCTCTAAAGCAACAAGTGGGCAATAAACAAACTAAACGTCGTCAGTCGTCACACGTGGTTGGTGGGATTATCCATCCATATAAAAATCTCAAGATTCTCTCTGTTTCTTTTCTACAAAGTACTCAATCATATTTTTTTTAGGGAGTAAAATACATACAGTTATCATAACTTGCAAAAATACGTGTAAATAGGAACACATATCCGTAAATTTGTTCGTTTACGTTATTGATTTTGTTTAAATAATATAACAAGATATAAATGAGACATAGTGGCACATTTAATCTTGATGCATGCTAGTTGTACTTTCAGCGTGACTTAAAATTATGTGTATTAAATTTGACGTAGGAAAAGATTGCAAAGAGCCCTCAGCTTTTATTCTCTTTGTTACTTAGATCTAAACCATCTCCTATTCTTACGAAGAAAGAGACAGGTACTTTGAGCGTGCCACCTGGAGGATGATTCGACGATCTAGCTAGCGTGCACAGATGGCGACGTTGGTACTTTGACCACTAGTAGTGCCGTCTATATATGATGAGTTGTAGGGCTTAGAGGGGGGACAGGCAAGGTGGAGAGGCATGGGTGTAGGGGAAAAGGATGTTGGGGTGACGGTGGTAGGGGAGAGGACGTGGGGGCACGGCAGTTGTGGGTGGAGAGGGCATAGGAGGGCAGTGGTGTGGGCACATGCCACATGGACGACAGTGGTACGGCTAATCAATTGAGGGATACTTAACAATTTGCATATAACCAGTAGAGAATAAAAGATGCTACCTAGTTTAGGCAACTGAATTGGAAAGTACCTGGTTTGTTAATCTAAACAGCATGGAGCAAATAAGATGAAGAAAGCACAGTAAGAAATTATAACTGGTACTAAGTACCTATTATTTTAGACTATAGATAGCATAGCCATCATATCACTGATATAGAGTTTTAAGCATATATAGCACTGTTGCACCATATATTTACAAAAATAATTGCATACGCCGTGTACTAATAAAAATGGTGTTTTTGCCGTCCAATGGTCGGACGGTAACGCCGAAGGGATGACATGTGTCCTTGCCGCTCCACCAACGGATGGTAGGCAGCCTACCGCCCCACCACCAAATGGCAGCCTGCCTGCCGTCCGGTTGCTAGATGGCAACAGGCTTACCGTCCCATGGCCAGATGGTAGGTAATTTTTTTTATATAATATTTATTAGAATTTTTAAATATATCAAATGAACTTAAAAATTACAAAAAATTTATATGTAGCCTCCAGACACAACATACTTCATTGTACAATTTTTTGACAATTTTATCCCCTCTAAATGTTGTTGAAAACTCCGTAATATTGAGATATTTGTATGAATTGTTATATATAGCAAACAAGCTCCAAAAATTATAAAATTTTATGTAAAGACTCCCAACACAATCATAGTAATTGTGTAATATTTTGGGAATTTTATATACTCTGAATTTGCTACGTTAATTCATGTTATTTTAATCATGAAATTAGTAATGCTCAGATATTTTTATAGTGAATGACCTCTGTCGTTCGCACATATGTTAGCCTGTTGCTGTTATCTTTTCTTTCTCGCTGCGTCCTTTGCACATTTGTCACTCTGTCCATATCGTCCCCCCTCACGCGCTCCTTTGTCCACACTAATATCGTTATGTCCGTACTATCCCCCTCGCCCGCTCTCTTGTTTGCATATTTCCCAGTGTTACCATACCATCCTCTCTTATCTGAAGTGCCGCGCATTGATAAAGAGTCTTTAATTTGTGGGGTAAGTGCACCGAGTTCCCTTTTCGCTCGGCCATAAATACGAAATTCTTGCAGTTCGTCATTGCTCATCTCAGTTGCTTATCACAGAAGCTCATTCTCATGGTCGTCGCTCAAAATTAAGAGTGCATATGTCATTATTTTGAGAAGCTAGTGCATGGCTCATTAAGGACATGGTAGGAGGATGCGATAGTGCTGATTACTTCTCCCGAAAAGCAGGACATAGCGCACGAGGGGGAACGGTATGGACAGAGTAACAATTGTGCAAAAGATGTAGCAGGAAAAAAACATAGCAGCAATGTACCAACATATGTGCAAACGACAGAGGTCAAGCACTACGAAAGATGCCCAAGCATTGCTAATTTCATGATTAAATTAACATGACAAATTTGGAGTACATAAAATTTCTAAAAAATTATATAATTACTATGACTATGTTAGAAGGCTTCACATAAATTTTCGTAATTTTTGACGCTCGTTTGCTATATGTGACAACTCCTGCAAATATCTCAATAGTATAAATTTTTTAGCAACATTCAAAGTGGATAAAAATTATCAAAAAATATCTGGTGGCAGTGTCGGAAACTGAGGATAGCCATCGTTGCAACTTATGATATTGCTGCATTAGACATCTATTCATTACTAGTTAGCCAAATAGACAATTTCACAACTCTCCCGGTTGTGTGTGTATTGCTATTTCTGGGGGTGATTATCTGATGAATCAAATCACAGAATCTCCCTGGATGAACTTGTGTAATTGTTTCGAGGAAGTAAGTTTATTTTTGGTTCTGCTTGCAACCTTAGGGAGCGGGCATTTGTTTTCTCAATCAACAAACCAGAAATCCCCTAAGCACGATTGTGCATTGTATGAAAACGACGTAGACAATAGATACTCACTCCAACTTGGACATCTATGGGAAAAAAATACAAGTGAGACATATAATATTTATTCCCAAGTATAACATGCCCTCCAAAAGTATTATTGAATACAATGTCTTGGCCTGAAAAAAAATATATAAATCAATGTATCTACAATGTTTCACCCTAACAGAAAGCTACATTCATCTATCTATACAAAATTCTTCTTTTTCTGAGGAAATACATAATTCTTCTATTACATGAAGCTGTCTATTCCCCTTGGCGATAATCTAAGCCAGCTCCGTATTTCCATGCTTCAAGATACCGTTTCCATTGATATTTGTTCCTTGGCGAGAAGGATTCAACCCAAGGCCTTTCAAAAGTTACGAAAACAGCAAGCATATAAAATTCGGATAGACTGCTTATACGGTACTAAAAGTGTGAATTTGATATGAGAGAGAGATGACATCATTTACCTAATGACCGGATCGATAAAGGTGGAAAGGAATGTGTAGTAACCAAGCATCAGAAAATGGCCTGACCAGTTAAGGATGACTCCAAGTCCAACCTACAAGAAAGCAGAGGAGAGACCAATAAACTCCAATGACCAAGCAAGCCACATGAACGGATTGCAAAGCCAACATAGCTTGTCTCAAGCCTGAACTGAAAATCAGAGTTTGAAAAAGAACTAGACATTTTTTTTTCAGAAATCTACCTGCTTAAATATGGAAGGTAAAATTTGTGGTCGGGTGAGCATTACTAGGCCCAAAGTTTGCACCAGAGGTCCAAATTGTATTACATCCTACAGATGCACAGTTCAAGTAAATATGGAAGGCAAGATCTTTTTGCCAGGAATCACAATTCTAAACTTAAGGGTTTAGAATTAGAACAATGTCCAAGTACCAACCTGGAGAAATGGTCGAAGTACTGAATCCCCGAGTTTCTGTGCAGAATAATAATAATTAATGAGATAATAATAAATAATCTGAAAAATGGTATATCTTATAAATGATTTTGGTTACCTGCATTGACTGAAAATTAGCAAAGAGAAGCTCATTAATAAAAGTTGGTGAAACATTAATCTGCGGCCTTGTTGACATTGCTCTTTGAAACAACCATGATGCACTTAAATTTGGCTGCAAAATGGAGAACCAAATAAGTCAAATTATGCATAAAGGGCTATAAATTATAAAGTAACTAACCATATAAGGGTTCAACAGCCGCAAACTATGCGCATCTAGGAAATCTCCTGAAACTGCTTCATATATACCTTCAGTTCCAAAAGAACATAGAGAAAGATAAGTATCTGAAGGAAAGGAAAAAAATAAATACATGCAAAATTTCATCAGTAATAAAGTAATGCTACGCCTCATCTTTCATGGATATTTTGACATTTATACAGTGCAATTTGGATTTAAAACTGAGAGCACCCAACAAGTTTGAAATATAATCCCTTTGATGAAACCCCAAGTATTTAGTTACCTCTGGTGCCAGCAGGGGTGAGGCATTACCCTGAAATTGTTTTGTGAAATAGGGTTCAAGTGGTATTCAGGATGGCATTAGCTGTTTGAAGCTAGTATCAACCTTAGGAGTTATTTTAGACTATTTTGGCACTAGCATTTGTTATGAATAGCACTCGTATTCATTATGAGGCCAATAGGCCAATATATATACATGTACAGGTGTGGCATATATGCAAGAAACCCCTCACACAACAGAGTAAATACACAGCTATGTAATATATATCTAACACCCCCCCTCAAACTTATGGTGGATCAACAACATAAAGTTTGGAGAGATGAAAACTATGCTGGGCTCTGGTTTGTGCCTTTGTGAAAAAGTCTGCCAACTGAAACTCGAAAGGCACATATTGAAGAGTAACAATCTGGTCCTTCACCTGTGTCCGCATGTAGGAAGCATCAACACCAATATACTTTGTAAGCTCATGCTTCACCGGATCTTTAGCAATGCTAATAGCACCTGTACTGTCAGGCAAAAGAGAAGTCGGTGCAGAAACAGAAACACCAAAGTCCTCAAGTAACTACCGTAGCCAAGCAACCTCCGTAGTCAACAAAGCTATAGCTTGCAACTCAGCCTCAGCACTCGAACGAGAAACTGCTGTCTGCTTCTTAGTCTTCCAAGCAATGAGAGAACCACCAAGAAAAACGCAATAAGCAGAGAGACCGGCGATCAGAGGGATCACTAGCCTAGGTGGCATTAGAATATGCCTGAAGCTGTAAAGAGCTAGAGCGAGGAAAAAAGAGACGACGAGAGATAGTTCCACGAAGATATTGTAGAACACGAAGAAGATGACTATAGTGGAGCTGAGTGGGAGCAGAAACAAACTGACTTAAGATATGTACAGAGTACAAACTGTCAGGACGAGTGACACCAAGATAGACAAGCTCCCAACAAGATGACGATAGCGAGTAGAATCAGCAAGAGGCTCACCATCAGTGGGACGAAGATAAACATTAAGCTCCATGGAAGTCTCAGTTGTGCGCTGATCAGTAAGAGAGGCACGATCAAGAAAATCATGTATATACTTTTCTTGGGACAGATAGAAAGCCTCAGGAGTAGAAATAACCTCAATCCCAAGAAAGTAGCGAAGAGGACCCAGATCAGACATAAGAAACTACTCATGAAGACACTTCTTGACAAAAGTGATATACTGAGAATCATCTCCAGTAATGATCATATCATCAACATACAAAAGGAGAAGTGTCCGACCATAAGATGAAGTGTGGATAAAAAGAGCAAGATCATGAGCACTGGCTGAGAAACCAGCTGCAATGACAACAGAGGAGAAACGATCAAACCAGGCACGAGGAGCTTGCTTTAGGCCATAGAGAGATCGGCGAAGACGACAAACCATACCCTCAAGAACAAAATACCCAGGGGGTGGCTGCATATAGACCTCACGCAACTCACCATTGAGAAAGGCATTCTTGACATCCAACTGAGAGATAGACCACTGTCGAACAGAGGCCACAGCAAGAAGAGTGCGAACGGTGGTCATGTGAGCGACAGGAGCAAAAGTCTCATCATAGTCACGACCATGCTCCTGCTGAAAACCACGCACTACAAGACGAGCCTTGTAACGCTCAAGAGAACCATCAGAGTGAGTCTTAACCTTATAGACCCACTTGCACGTGATAGGAGTAACACGTGCAGGAAGAGAACAAGATCCCACGTGCCAGTACACTCAAGGGCAGCGATCTCCTCCGCCATCGCATGCTGCCACTCCTGATGAACAACAACATCACGATAAGAAGTCGGTTCGGCAAGAGCAGCGGCAGCAAAACCAAAACGCTCAGAAGGCCGAATAGACTGCGATCACGAAGAGCATAACGAGGAGTGGCCGAAGGGAATGACCCGTCAGAAGGGGAGGGCCTATCAGAAGGATCCTCAACTCGCGGGCGACGAGTATAGTAGAAAGGATAAGAAGGAACAAGATCAGGAGCAACCTCGGGAGAGGATGCCGGTGGTGAAGAAGAGGCTGACTGAGAAGGAGGCACCGGAGAGACCAAAAGCTGTGGTGGAGTGGTGACTATAGAACTAGAAGGAAAAGTCAGAAATGAAAGCAGCTCAACAACAGATGCTGAAGTGGAGGAGGGAGAAGGACGAGGATAGAAAGGACGAGACTCATCAAAAGTAACATCCCGAGAAATCCGCATCCGTCGGCCAACAGGATCCCAACAACGATATCCCTTGTGCTCAGCACTGTAGCCCAGAAAAACGCACTCAACTGACTGAGCGGTTAGTTTGGTGCGCTCACGAGGTGCAAGAAGAACATAGCATACACACCCAAAGAGGCGAAGACTGGAATAATCAGGAATTTGGCCACAAAGACGCTCAACTGGGATCCCACCCTGAAGAGCAGAGGAGGGCTGAATGTTGATTAAGAAAGTGGCAGTAGAAACAGCCTCAGCCCATAAATGTGGTGGAACAGCAAAAGCAATCATGAGAGCACGAGCTATCTCAAGAAGATGACGATGCTTGCGTTCAGCCACACCATTCTGAGCATGAGCACCTGGACAAGAAAACTGAGAGAGAGTGCCCTGCTCAGCAAGAAAACCACGAAGGACTCCCGACAAGTACTCTCCAGCAGAATCAGCGCAAAAAACACGAATAGGAGAGTCAAACTGAGTGCGAATCATGGTGGCAAAGGTCTTGTAGATAGATAAAACCTCACTACGAGATAACGTAAAGTATATCCATGTATGTCGAGAAAAATCATCAATAAAAATGATATAATATCGATGACCTCCTTTCGAAACAAAAGGAGCTGGTCCCCATTCATCAGAATGAACAAGATCAAAAGAACGCTGAGACACTGACTCACTAGAAGGATAAGAGAGTTGAAGCTGTTTGTCAAGCTTACAACCCTGACAATTTAGAGAAGCATCATCAGACACAGACCCTAAAAGACCTCGACGAAGTAAGGAAAACATACAGGAACCACAAAGATGTCCTAAGTGATGATGCCACTGAGCAAACGATGCGGTGGAGGCTGCAGCAGCTACAGAGGCTGTGGTGGAGGCAAGAAGACTGACTGAGGTAGCAGAAGGAAGGCGAAGCCAGTCAAGCTCCCAGAGCCGTTGTGAGTCACAGCGACAAGGGCCAGTACCAACCAGAATCCCCGTGCGACGATCCTGAACACAACAAGAATCAGAATAAAAAATAACATAACCATGATTAGTGAGCTGGTCAGCAGAGATGAGTTGCATGATTAGTTTTGGAACATGAGAAATAGCAGGAACATGAAAAGAGGAATTTGAAAGAGTGTCTCGTCCTATGACAGAAAGAGAGGTACCATCTGCTGTGTGGACAGTGATAGGAGCAACTAAAGGACTAATGGAAGTAAGACAGGTGGAATCAGATGTCATATGAAAAGAAGCACTAGAATCAAGAATCCAAGATGTTGTACCTGAGGAAGAAGTAGAAGGTGGTCTCTCACCAGAACCAGACGATGCAGAAGCAACCATGCGTCCTAGCAATGTGAGAAACTACTGAGTGTCAGAGGTACCAGAACTCTGCGGAGAGGAGGAACCTCTAGTGCCCTTCGGAGGACGAGCACCACGACGAAGATCCTTCTTCTTCTTGTAGCAAAACTGTTCCACATGTCCATTCTTATTGCAATAGATGCAGTGGAGTCCCTTACCAACAGCAGCTGTCACTAGTGGAGGCACAACTGAGGAAGGAGTAACCAAAGGCACAGCGGGTGTAGAAGGTGGAGAAGCCACCAAAACCGAAGAAAGTGATGATGATGATGATAACAGACCCGCTCCACGAAGCCGAATCTCCTCAGTACGAACAGCTGCAAGGGCCTCCAACAAAGTCACACGAGGATGACGAGCCAGCAACTGAGCACGAGTCAGCTCAAACTCAAACCGGAGACGTGTCAAAAAATCGTAGATACGGCGAAACTCCATGTGAGACTGCTGACGATGACAACACTGACAGGTGCGGCAAACACCTAGCCCCAAAGAGTCGATCTGACGCCATATCGCAGACAACTTAGCATAAAACTCATCCACAGTGGCATCGCCCTGCTGCAGTGACTGCTCCTGTCGCACAACAGGAAGGTTTAAGGAATCACCAGATGGCTCGTAGCGGCTGCGCAGATGCGTCCACATCATCTGTGCGGAAGCCAATCTAACAACATCACCAGTGAGATGCACCTCTATGCTAGCAACCAAAATAGCAGAGGCACAAGCATCTTCATCAATCCATGTCTTGTAAGCAGCATACTGAGTCTGAAAAGTCTCCATGGCATCCTCAAAAGCCTCAGAAGCCTTTGTACGAGCGTCTTCGGAAGCATCCTTCGGGAATACAGGCTCAGCAGGTGGAGTAGGACGAGACGGGTAAGGCAACTCGCCCGTAAGAAACTCCCAAAGGCGCTGACCACGCATGTGGAGGCGCATGTGCTAAAACCAGTCCCGATAATTGAGACCATCGAAGATCATCGAGCAACGAGGAACAGAAATGACGCATGTAAAAGAAGACATTTATTATTATTATTTTTGCTTTTTTTTGCTTTTTCTTTTTTTTTTTTGATTCGGTTGGTTTACAAACTAACCGAGAGACCGACCGAGAGGCCGCACGACTCAATCACTTCGCACCCGGCAGCCCTGCGGCGACGATGAAGCAGGCGCTAGGCCCGGGAAACGCCGATCTGGCGACGGGACAAGATGTCGACAACCAGATCTCGGGCGACGGCGGCTGCCTGATCTGGCCGGATCTCGGTCGACGGCAGCGGCTCGGGCAGAGATGACTCGGGTGGCGCTGGCGACCCGATCTAGCCGGATCTGGCGGCGACTCGGGCAGCGGCGACGACTTGGGACGAAGGCCCAGGAGGCGGTGGCAGCGGCTCGAGCGACGACAGCCCGGGCAGCGGCGGCGGCGGCGGCTCGGGCAATGACAGCCCGGGCGGCGGCGGCGCAGCAATAGAGGCAGAGGAAGAAGCACGGCGACGGTAGATCCGTGCGACGGCAGCAAAGATGAGCGAGCCTCCGGACGACGGCGGCAAGAAAGACCAACCAGAGCAACAAGCGACGGCGGCAGAAGCTGGAGAAAACAAACCAGCGGTACGAAACCCTAGGTATGGGCTCTGATACCATGTTATGAATAGCGCTCGTATTCATTATGAAGCCAATAAGCCAATATATATACATGTACAGGTGTGGCATATATGCAGGAAACCCCTCACACAACAGAGTAAATACATAGCTATGTAATACATATCTAACAGCATTGTCTTTGGGTTCTTTGTGATTTTGTTAAAAATTGATAATCTAACAACAAAGGAAAAATATGGATCAGCTCAGTTTTCATTTGTAACTTAAATCCATGCACTGTTCATGACAACTAACATGACTTATGGTTTTGACTTCTGTGTAAATCTGGACTCAGTTTTGTTTATGTTAGAGCAAGCATATTTCCACTTGATAATCACGCAAAATCCTACAGTTCAGGAAAATTAAGGGGATGAACCATTTGACAGACGACCAAGATGCCTTGTCAAGCTTCCGAAACCTCCAAAAGAAACAGGTGACTGGATTCCACTAGCATCACCAACCTGCAGTGCAAAAGGCATTAGTAACTAAGAAACAATTTTTGTCACGACCAACAGGGCTTCTAAGCAGAGAAATCACATGCCTGTAAGATACGATCAAATGCAGCTGGCAAGGGGCTGAAATGGTGGAATTAATTGTGTCAAGAGTTAGCATACAAAAATTAAAAGAAGTCTGCTAAGAATGGCATAACCAAAACAGAATTACACATCTGCCGTTACAAGCACTTAATAGACACAATCCACGCAATCATCAACAAATTGTTAATTATGGGGTTTCACCACCTTTCATATGTTCATGTGTGAAAATTGAAAGGTATACACAAAATGAACTTGCTCTGGAGTGTCAAACGAGCAGCTGTAAATAGTGTCTACTGTAGTTTAGTTTGTGCAATTAACTATTCCACTGTAGAGCGAAAAGTCATTATTTTCTGCATATAAATAACTCTCGCACATTTAGCCAAGGAACAATTATGCTGTGCAAGCTATATGCCATTATGTGGCAGTGCAGCAGATTGCTTATCCATATTGAGTTGGTGTGTATTTTCTTATCATCTGAATAACAAAACGGAAGGATGTAGGCTATGTTCACTTCTGTTACCTATCCCGATAAGTTGGGAAAATTCCAAATATGACTCTCCTTATATCCAGATTTTCAAGAATCACATCCTACATGAACACAATAAGAGTAAATTAAGAACAAAGCATAATTACATAAGTATCTGAAATAAAACAAAGGAATTATAGTATAAATCAAGCACATGCCAATATAACTGGTGGTTCACGTTTTGGTTTTTTATTCAATGGTGTATAGTCGTATAGATTACAAATGTTATTTTTACAGCATGTGCAGCTAAGTAGTTGACTAACATGGCGTATACATGTGAAATAGATGGATTTCCATAGACACATGACTACATGAGTTGATTTTTCTTTATGTTCATTTAGATCATGGTGTAAATGTAGGCCATGACACAGTGTGTTGCATTCCTTGACGATCATATCACACATAGTGCCATTAAAAGAAATCACCTTTCTCGGTTGACTGATGACTACATTTTCCAAAATTAAGCAGATCATAGCAATGATGTTTATTTCTGCATAGCTACCAAGATATAGACGTATAAACAATCTGTCTAAACAGCATTGTTGTCAACTTGAAAAATATTCTACGAGTCTACGACGTATAAATAAGTACAGCATTGTTCACCTGGTAACCAGGCATAAGATTCCAGTACGTCTCCAAAAGTTCTTCTAGCTTTGGGCCCCCAAATTGGGGATCAACATAAGTGAACATGTATGTAGTACGATCAGCAGGACCAGAACCAGCAGGAAAGGCCTAAAACAATTACTCAGATTAGACTAGTAAAGAAATCTTAACATGCAAATGAAATTATATACCATTTGAATTGATTATTGGCAGTTTATATGATGGAGGGAAAGCTGATACTGCAAAAGAGGATAGAGATTGAGAAAATTATTAAAAAAAAGGCTGGCTGTGCTGAAAGGATTTTCTTTCTTTAATGGAATTATGTTGTGAAGAAATGATTTTACAGTTTAGATATCTCAGTTCATCTCTCAGAATCAATTTTGTACAAAAAATGCTGAATGAAAAAGCAATTACCTCCCAAAAGAGTTGTACTCCTGAATTTCCAGCTCTCTTTACTGATGAGCTACTAAAAATAATATCGCTTGTTGTATTTCTGCCAAATCCACGAGCGCAAGCACCAACAACAAGGCATACTCCATCTGGTTTTCTACCCGAGCGGATCTTGCACAAGGACAGAAGAGTTGTAACTGATTTATAGTGCGAAATTAGGTGGCTACAACAATAATATGGATATGTGGATTATTTAAATACAAGCACGGTGTTCAACGATCTCATAATTTAGATGACTAGAATTTAGAAGCCACAATTCTTCATATACCACTGTCATGAACCTTAGTTCATGAGGGATAAATACCACCGAGAGGATGGCCGGATGGCGTCGGCGTAGAAGGAGAGCGAGAGACTAAATGAGAAAGACTATGATAATTCTCTGATTGATCCAATAGCATGTGGTAGCCTCCTTATATAGATGGCTTCCCCTAACAGATAGAATCTAATCCCAATTATATCTCTAACTCATATCATATCTCTAACTATATCTCTAATACAAGGAAATTAATCTCTAACTCAAATAGAAACCAATCTCTAATTCCTAATAATAACCCGACTGGCCCAAGGCCCACGTCTATGACATTACACCCCTCCCGGACATGCAGCTCGTCCTCGAGCTGCTAGGCGGCGGTCATGGCGCCAATGGAAGACCTCTGACGCCGGTGTAGAAGACGAACGGTGGCGGGGTCCTGTAGCGGATGGAGACGACCGGCTAGATCCAAGCGGAATAAGGCTAGACGAAGTGTAGTGCCTTCGATTATATAATGCTTGCAGAATAATTTTTTTTGAATTTTTTCTGAATTTTTATTATTTTTTATTTTTATTTTTATTTTTTTGGGCCTTCACTAACCGATCGGTTTAAAACCGACCGGCACCCTATAAAGCCACGACGCATCGGTCGAAAGCGGCGGTGGTTCTGGTGATGGCGGCCCCGGCGGCAGCGGTTCTGGCGATGGCGGCCCCGGAAGCGGCTGACGGAGCGGCCGGCCGGAGGAGTGGCTGCGGCGGCGGACCGGCCAGCGGCGGGTGCGACCCAGACGGAGACGGGCCGGCCAGCGGCGGCGAATCCGACGACGATTGGATCTGGCGGCAGCTCGGCGACGGCGGCCCAGGCGGCGGCGGATCAGGCGACGGCTTGGGCGACCACGACCGGGCAACAGAAGTAGAGGCGGAGCGGGCGGTCGGCGTAGCGGCGACCTGCGGAGCGGCCGACTGTGGCGACGGCTCGGGCGGAGGCGGACTCGACGGCGGCGGCTTGCACGGATCCGGCCGGCAATGGCGAACCGCGACTGGGAACGACGACTCCGGCAGCGGCGACTCCGGCAGATCCGGCGGCGACGGCGGCTCAGGTAGCTTCGGAGAGCGGTAGTCGGCGGCGACCTCCATCTTGAGGCCGTCGTGGTCGAGGCAGCGCCGGAAGGCGGCGTCCCCGGCGGCGGGTGGAGCGGCACGGGTCGGATGGAGCGCGGCGGTGGGGACCCAGGTCCCGGACTGCGCGCGGCGCTGACGAAGAGGAGCCGGCGGATCGAGACGTCTCGGCGGCGATGGCACAACAGCAGCGTGAGGCGGCGGGGGTTGCGGTCGACGGCAGGAACTGGCAGTGACAGAAGACGTCGCGGCTGCGGCAGCAGACGCTGGGCGACGGCGGGTGAGACGGCATGATGCAGGCTAACCACCGGCTTTGATTGCTTCACCTGTGCCTTCTGTTCGAGAGCCTGGGGCACGCCGATCTCCTATGCCTTCTCCTTTGCTGCCACAATCTTCTTCTCATGTTGCTTCTTCTCATGAATCGCGACCATCTTCTCCAAGATAGCACTTATGTTGAGAAAGATATCTGCCATCTTGTTGTCGCTGTTGGCCATCTCATCAGCGCTAGCTTTTATTATGGCCAACGACTCGACAACCGGACGAGTCGCAGAAACCATGGTAACGGAAGTCGTAGGAAGGAATCGACTGCTCTGATACCAAGTTATCATGAACCTTAGTTTATGAGGGATAAATACCACCGAGAGGATGGCCGGATGGCATCGGCGTAGAAGGAGAGCGAGAGACTAAATGAGGAAGACTATGATAATTCTCTGATTGATCCAATAGCATGTGGTAGCCTCCTTATATAGATGGCTTCCCCTAACAGATAGAATCTAATCTCAATTATATCTCTAACTCATATCATATCTCTAACTATATCTCTAATACAAGGAAACTATTCTCTAACTCAAATAGAAACCAATCTCTAATTCCTAATAATAACCCGACTGACCCAAGGCCCACGTCTATGACAACCACTAGGCGCTAGCCTGGTAATATAGGGTGTTGTTGACACCTTATAACTAGCAGTAATGCAATGAGCCCTGCTGGTTCCAGCCAGTTATGACTTATGTTGGTAGTGGCAAGCACGGTTCTCAGTAGTGGCTTTAGTGACTGGTACGGTACCCACTGTGTGTGTCGACATGAGATGCATTGCATCAAATTTGCCACAGTATGGGAGTTTTTGAATATTTCATTCCAGATATACAATCTAACTTGTACTTACACCTATTTCTTGGTGCTTTAGTCCATCTTGGACGGTGCTTGTAACAGTTCCTTCCTTGGTGAAATTGAATGCAGTTATCGTACATCAGTTGAAATGTACTTGCACCTATGGAATGCTTGTACTCTACGACATTCTTGTGCCTTGTTCTACTTTCAAGGATGCACCCTAAACAGATACTGAGAATGAACAGTGTGACAGTATCACGAGTATCCCATGATTGGTTAAGCATGAAACAGTTTGGGCGAGCTGCCTGTGCAAAATAGGTCATACGCTTTCAGTTTATACATGTAGTTCGCACATTAAGCTCCTATTGATTACAATTATTTGCATCAAACATGACACTGTTGTGCATGGAATTGAAACTTTGTTTAACATTAGCTTGGATGCACATTTGGAATTTTGGTATCTTGTTTGTCAGAGAGCATCACAAACTTCCATAAGAAAATTTCATCTAGATGCAGTCATTTGATTAAACATAAAGGAGTACCTGTCGCACAATTGGGGAAAAATTACCCATAGCATCGACAACAAGTCGACAAGGCAAAGAATCACCATCACTCAATTTTAGTACCTGAGGAACACACGTGGCGTATTAATACCTTCCTGATTGGAAATATGCACTAGTAAATGCCAAATTAGCACAAGAGTATTTTTAATGGAAAACTATAAAGTAAAGGAACTTGGATAATGATAACCTGAATTTTTTTACAAAAAGGTTATTATTTTATTTTAGTAGTCAAGCCAAGAAATTATACTTCCAAGTTCCAAAATCAGATGAGATAAAGGAGACCAATCTATCATAGGCAACTTCTTGAGGGAAAAAGAATAGTGCAGTGTATAAAATTTGTAGCTTCCCCTGAGAAAATTTAGCACGTAGACAAACATAATTTACTTACTGCAAGATCATCATGAACAGAAATGCTTGACAAACTTTTCCCCTCAAATATTGCTCCTCCTGAAGAAATGAAGCGCTCTTTCATGATATCAACAAGTTTAGCAGGCCTGGATAGGTAGAATAGAATCAATGAATCAAACATGAGCTAACATTGTTGTTGTGTTTCTATGAAGAGCCTTCTCTTGCTGAAAGGCTATATTGTATTTGATGCAAATGTGTTTACACTTCTTGCTTTAAAGTGCATGTCATCTTTATATTATATCAAATGCTCACTTATGGATATTTCTTGGAAAATATATGCATCGTATTTTCTATTCTAGGGAATAGCTAGCCACTCCTTAATTATCTACAGCATACAGCATATATAGAAACTAGATCGAACTTTCAAATAAGAATATGAACATCATGTTAACATATTGAACTATCAGATAAGAAATGTCGCATTAGATGATTAGAAGAATGGGCAGTGTGTCCTAAAAGTCCTAACAGTAGCTACTCTTAGAAGTATTGTTCATTATTTATATACAGGGTATGCTTAAGAAGTATATTCTAGTGTCATATACAATTCAGGGGACTAGACTATAGGCTAGTATCACTATCAAAGCTCTCTTTTGCTAACGATTCATTCCATCAAATCGTCCCAATCAAAAATAGTTTTAGATGATATTCCTCCATGAACACATTAATAGACTTTATCAAAAATGAGAAATGAACACTGCAACAAATAGGTGAAGACCTATATAACAATAAACAGATATAGATTAGTCCTTCTTTGTATCTTCACTTCCAATTTAGACATTAAGTACCATGTCTTTAGCTCCTATCTAGATCATAGATTATCAACACAAATGTCTATTCTGCCGTATGTATGCCCTCTTATCTTGCATATGTCGTAATTTGGACATCGTACATGATGTATCATGTATGCTTTTTAAATCCTGCAGCCATCACAATACTAACTAACCAAAGCTGCTCTACATGTGGCATCAGGTGAAAACTTACGAAATTCCAAGATGAAGAATGTTCTCCACCCAAATTTCACCTTTATTCTCAAAGCCACATCTATTCTGCAAGTAAAAAAATTAAATGTGCAATTAGTTAGCCAGCAAGACTATGTTGAATTACAATTAAAGTTCCCATGGTTTATGTCAATTTGTTATCTGAGAGACCTTACAGGATTGAAAACACTTGAAATTATCTGTTCAACCTCCCCTTCTGAAAGGATGCCAATTTCCACAATTTCCAAAAGCTCCTTTCTTGAAATGTTCCACTCTTGTTCTCTCTGTTTAGCATATGCCATATATAGGTATACATTTCATATGATTCAGTACAGTGCTATTGGGATAACTCAGGAATAGCCATATAGGGCTGAATTACCCCTTTGATGATGTTTCTTTCGATAATTCCAACCCGAAGGCCTTTATAACTGAGAGCAGTAGCTACAAATATACCTAATGTGCCACCACACACTAATACATCAAAGATCTCTGAGCCAGCACCAAGATCATAATCAACCAATGGCCCTTGGACCCGAGTAACAACTTCAGGGACTTTGGAATCTGCATGCGCACATTTCAATCACAATGTTATAACACTTGAGAATGAAATAAAAACATACAAGCCTCAAGTAACCATGTTGCTTTTTTTAAGGAAATGTTATTATTCTTTAAATTATCCATCAAATAAAGTAGTCAAGTTCACATTAAACTGGAAAGTTATACAGCATCAGTAGCTAAGAAAGAGTTGAAGGCCAGCATTGTCAATGATATCCATCCTCTAGCAGTTCACCAAACAAACAGAATATGTTGGGCACATTTAAATCACTTGCTTGCTTAGACAAGAATTTTTCTCAAAATACCTAAGGAGGGTGTTGGGTAAAGCCTGTAAAAGTTTGCTTACTGAAACAAAATAATTTTGATGTGCTAGGAGAGCTTTCCACAAGATGAGCTAAACTGTACTATCCTGCACCGGGGCGGTGCCTGGTGAAAATGGAAGAAAAGAGAGATTCGGTGAGTCAGTGATCACCTCCTGTCTTCCTTGAGCCGTGCCCTCCCTCCCTCCCTCCCTCCCTCCCTCCCTCTCTCTCTCTCTCTCTCTCTCTCTCTCTCTCTCTCTCCCCCCCCCCCCCCATCTTATTATGACATTTCCTTCTCCCAAAAGCGACATTTTGTTTCAAAACAGGGCACCTAGCTACCAAAACTCAACTCTTAAAAGTTACATGACAAAGCATCCAACCTAACTAGACTCTATGTAGTCAAAAGGGCCATTTTCACATCTTAGCTAGATCGAAGATAAGCAAAAATAAATAAATAAATACAGACAACCCAGTTAATTACAATGCTTGAACAATATGAATCATACCTACTTGAGCTTCACAAATACTAGACCAAATTTGATCCAATCTTTTCAATGCACTGTACGAGTATGCCCCTCCAGCGCCGCCAACTTCTTCACCACCGGAAATCTTTTCCATTATCATCTACATGATTTAGCAATATTAATCGATCAT
This sequence comes from Dendrocalamus latiflorus, assembly GCA_017311315.1. Lineage (NCBI taxonomy): Eukaryota > Viridiplantae > Streptophyta > Magnoliopsida > Poales > Poaceae > Dendrocalamus > Dendrocalamus latiflorus. Next base: position 11,348,011 of record CM029623.1, read on the forward strand.
AACATAAAATCACCCGACAGGAATGACCATACAAAAACCAGAACATGATTGAAGCGATTCTGCGGGTAACTAAACTTGAAATACCCTATAAATGACAAACTGCAGGTTATTGTCACAATGTCACATTGGGCCGCATAATATATTACGCAGGTGCTAGAAACTACTTCGTGACATTAAGCACACACTTGCATCTATTAGAGTGATGGAACCTATCTTGAAATGTTCCCATTAAAATTTTGTGTAAATTTTTTTGATAAAACACCGCTTGTGTATTCCTTGTTGTGCTCTGAAGCATGAAATGAAAAGATACCCAAAAATAGGCATTTACAACTCTTTGTATCAACGAGAATGAGAAAGGAAATGAACCCTAGAAATGCTCGTAGCATAACCCCTGAACGGAACACACTGGAGGGGAAAATTATGCATAACATCCCCTTCATCTATTGCCCTACGTCTTATAACGAGAGAGCACAATATCGGTAGGATCGTACAGGAAGCCCTTAACAACCGTGACCGCATTGGTGCATTGCCGTAAGCACGCTCTAATCTCCATACCGCCCCATCGCTCCGCCACGGCGAGGGCTCGGGTCGGGTCGGGTCACTCGCTCGCTCACCTGGGTTCTGGAAGGCGGCGGCGCGGCCTCCCCCGCCGCACTGGCGCGCACGAGCCCTCGCCCGCCGCCAGCCCGCGGCGCCTCAAGCGGGCGACCGTGGCGAGCGCGAGGCGGCGGAGCGGCGGCTGCTGCGGTGGGAAGGGGGAGAACTAGCGGGAGCGGCATGAGGGGAATCGGGGTAAGGATTGCGGGCTTGGGAATCGGGAGCGGCGGGGGGTGAGGAGGAGAGAGACGGAGCGCAGAGAGAGAGAGAGAGAGAGATGGGAAATGGTTTGCTCTGCTCGCTTGCGCGCCAGCCACGCTCTGCTCTTGGCGCTGAGAATTGGCTTGGTTTGGATGGCTCTCCACGACGTGGTCGTCCTCGGCGCCAACGAAGGGGGCATTGGACAACGGTGCCGCACCGTCGCTTCAATCCTATCCGTCCGATCGGGGAAAACGACGCACCGGATTTGTCTCCACAGTAATCCATGGTGGATGGTCTTGCAGCTTCTTGAACCGCCACAGCACCTTGTAAGCAGAAAACTTGGCAAACCATCCAAAGTCTCCATGGACCCAGGAACGCAAAACGGCCATTACGCAAAATGATTTTTACTGCAGCACAGCACACCATTGAGAGCATGTGTGGATCCCTTGTCTACCCGTTAATTGACAAAAAATTGTGTAAGGTCTCCTTGCTTAGCCTTGCTTTTGGGCAAGGTGGGCACGGATTTCCTTTGTTTTTTTAGGGTGAGCAACCAACCTTGGCAAGGCTAGAAAATATTGGACTAGAGACTTAAACATGCCCTAAAATAGAGGTAGATTCAGGTCTATGATACCTTAAACTCTCTAAAACATGAGATTTTTATCAGTGTAAAGCACAAAGCACAGATAAGTTCCAAATTCTTAGCCTATATAGTAGACATCTCTGACTCTCCATATCTCAAAATATAATAAAATATTAGATCCGTCACTACCCTAAATGCCTAGCCCAGTGAGGAGAGGCAAGGCTAGCCTGGGGCATTCAACTTTTTGCCACTCTGAAGATTGGTCAATTACCTCTCTCACTTACATACGGGGCCGCCTGAGTCACTGACAACGGGCCAGGGTGGCAAATCTGTTGCCACCCTACTCATAAGAGTGGCAAATAATTAAATTATCCAGGCTAGCCTTGCCAGCGCAAGCGAGCTAAACTGGATCTCTGTCATGGGCAAGGAAATTCCAGGCAAAGCTGCTCTACCAAACCTGAGGCTAGAAGCAGAAGATCATGCTTAAAAACTCTTCTCTACTAGCATGGACTTCCTTGCTCACTAGCTAGGGAATGCAAGGCACAGATTTTCGCTCTCTTTTTAGATTTTAAAAACTGTTTTTTTTATTTTTTTTATATGATAAATACATTTCAAATAAAGTATCTTTTCAAAATAAAGTCTATAAATTAATTGTAATACATACTATAACAACTTCATTTATATTAGTTAAAATTACAAGTGAATTTCTATTACTCCATATACTGTCTCACGAATAGTCTAAAACCAAAAGACATAGCTAAAAGCCACAAATCATAGTTAAAAAGAGCATGCCCTTTTACCCCTTCTGAACTACTGCTGGCTGCTGCTATGTATGTCATTCGATCAGACAACAGCAGTGCGCAATTACCCTTTTTCATCTGCCGCAACAGATGCTAGCTTCCCTAATAATTTACCCGAACCGACGAACCACGCAGTTGCATCTCCCAAAATGCGAACTATAACATACTTAGGGACGCAGCAGGCAAACACGGCTTGGCAAATAGCAGCTGCGCTCAAGAACTGCAGGGTTGTAGACTCTTAAGCCAACAATCGCAACCAATGGTAAAAACACCCAGAATAACAATACTTCATGTACGACTGCAATGCAGATCTAAAATGCTACATGAGGATTAAATTATCAGTCACACAAAGGAATTGTTGACAGGAATTAAGTTACACACACACGGCACAGGGATCTAAGTTGGCCAGTCATCACCGCGGGTGTCCTTTCCCTACCAAACCGACGGCACAGCATAGAACAGTATGAAATACCCACTAAACTGGGCGAAACCATTCCCCAGAAGCACAACATAATGTTTGACAAGAGACAACGAAGCCTGAGGTCTGCAAACATTTGCTCTATTGCACTGTGCACCTCAACCTTCACAACAGCAAGGAAAGGGCTGATTCGCCTCAGAAGTGGCGCATCTCCTCACCGACAGATGTTTGTACTTTGTAGTCAGAGTTGTTACCTCCTCTGCCTTTTTGACTCAGCCTACAATTCACAAGCCAAAAGAGGACACACATTAGAGAAAAGGTGATAGGAGACCAAGCATGTAGGCAGTTAAATTGCTATTGAAATGCTAAGAAAAGGGGTAAGACAGTGTGTTCAGTGCCTAACTGCCTATGAAAATCGTAACAAATAAGATAGGCATGTGGAGAGCAACGGCTGATAGCTTAGGGCATCAGCATATTATGGATTTACTGCCTTTATTTTTTCATACACTTTGTTTCTTAAGAGCTTAATATGTTCAGATTACATCTAAAAAGAAGCATTAACAAACATGTAAAGTTCAAGGCTTAATTCTGCCAGAGCGCCAGTCAAAGATCAACTACACCTATGTCAACTATTCCCCACAAAATGAACTATGTACCAAAAAATTAGGTGGTGCTTATGAATTTAAGTTGAATAATGTCTGGACAAATACACATTTATGAGGCACACGCAAGAGATTCCAGTCCAAGCATCTTCTTGCAAATTGCATAAAGCTCTGATCCAGGAAATAAGATGTTTGCGTGTTCAATAATTTACTATCAAGGCTTTGAAATGAGCAAGAGATAACATTTGTATCTGAAATATCTGAGGAAACAGAAGCCCCACCAAAGAATCGTGAGCTACTTTCGAACAGAGAGTAAAACTAGTAAGCTTAAGATATCAATCAAGGCACCACAACCTTGGATTTGCTCCAAATAAGAATAAACTCAAAGAACATGTTTTAGGGACTTTATTGAAATAAATAAATAAGAAATGCCTTCTGAGCATTCGCTCAGCTACTAAACAATGAACATGATATAGTTGGCAAACAATGCCAAGAGCTGCAAGACAATTCCACACATGTAATTCCTAAGAAAATGGGTCACTAATCTAATAGGGTAAATAATTAACTATCTGCAAAGCAAATATAAATAATCATCTCCTCCAATATGAACAAAATATTAGCTTACCTTAGGTTCAGACTTTGGTGAAGTTGCATATGCATTTGAAGGTCTCTTTGCGCCATTTTCCTTAACACAATCCGAACACACAAAGTGTTCTAGTTTTTTGGCCTGCTCAATGGTCATACTCATGCAAGATGGATGGAACCTGTGTGTGGTAGGATCTAAATAAGGCGGGAGCACAATAACATACAAATACAGAATAACAATCGCAGCATGCAAAGAACAGATAAAATTGTAAACTGCTTTACATTCACAATTTTATATAGTCATATTTATCTGCACAGGTCCTGAGTCCTGACATCACAAACATCTAGCGGAAGGAAAGCTAAATATATTTCAGATTTTATTTTGAGAAGTGCAAGTGACATGACAAGCAACGCAAGTGCATACTGTCTCAGAAGCACGCATGTACATTTTTGCACTCCTATGGACATAGGACCTATGGTTCCTACAAGAGATCAATAAGTTTTCCACGCCTGTAAATGGCACTTAGAATTCAAAAGCGCTAGAGAAAATGAACATTATATTTGGTGAATAAAGATGGCAAACGTATAGCATGAATTTCATGAACATAGGAACAGGCTATGACACATATAAATAAAGAATCTATTCAGGGAAAAAACATAGCAAGAGACTATAACAGTTCACTTGATACAGCTACAAAATCCTAATATTTCAGTGTGCAATCCTGAATCCTCTAGCATCACTTTGTACATAAAATGATGCATTTTACATAAATGACCGCAGTGGAAGTTCCAATACCAATATTTTAAGATACAGAACAAATATACATGTATAATGAGATCATGAAACTTATCTTATAAAGCTTTTTCTAAAGAACCAGGGATAATGGGATCACAAATGTTTTATGATCATTATCTATTTGAACTTTATAACTAGACAGTAATAGCATGAATTCCCCAAAAAAAACCCGGTGTGTTTGTCAAATCCCTTTTATGATGGTTCCTGTAGGAACCGTACTTTTTTCCTGCAGAGTTCCTGTGAAATTACTGCACACCAAACAGGCCCTAACTAGTAAGGCACGAGAAATAGACAAAGTCAGCAAATAATGTCAAACGGATCAATTACATCCTGGCATGCATCTAGACAGAACACTAGCGCTTTTAGAAAAGGCAGATCAAGTTAAGTACATCAATGAGGATTTGATATCATCTCGCAAGTCTTGTAACAACTAAAAAGTGATCATCGCTATTGAAGTTATCAAAATCCCAGGAATGATTGCCACTTTCCATTATCTTTACCATTTCAAGTGTGCATCTAGTTCCACTATTTCCATGCTGCATATACTGACATACAGCACAAAAAGGAGCATTATAAAAGAAAGACGAATTTTGTTAACAGTTTTACCAGTCCTTGCAAGCGTCGCACTGCACCATGAGATCGTCTGGGTTGTACGGCATCTCGCACTTGCAGTAGCTTCACAAGAGATAGGCACACAAAAAACATAAGGTAAACATTGCATTGCATTGTGTGTGTGTGTGGGTGGGGGGGGGGGGGGGGGAGGTGATCAATCAGCATTCAGCACCAAGGAAATGGATAAAAAAAACTACATACACGGCCACACGGTCGGGGTGGAACGCTCCAGTAGCGGCCTTGTAATCGAACCGGCAGAAGTAGTCTTCTGGCCCGACGTTGTCGAGCTTGGTGTAGTTCTTATAGGGATGGACGATGCACTTTCCCTCGATGGTGTGGGCGCTCTGCATGTCGAGGTGGTCGGAGAGGAAGAGCTCCTTGGCGCCGTGGAACTGCCGCCTACCCCCCTTGGACTCCTCGGGGCGGTAGTACCACCGCACCCGCACCCGCACGCTGCCGCGCCCGTCCGCCTCCATCTTCTCCACCCGCGCCACGTACGGCGGCTTGTCCGAGTCCGACGGCCGCATCAGCACGCAGTCGCTCACTTCCCAACAAGGACATTGCATCAGATTTCTCGCCGGAGACGGCAACACGAACAGAAGCGGTCGGTGGGATGGGGGTGTGTGGGACGTACCTCGGACGACCTTGTTGGTGCCGCGGATGGTGTAGGAGTCCACGTCCTTCTTGCCCTGCTTGGTCTTGGCCATGGCGGGGGCGAGGTTTTGGGAGGGGAGAAACCCTAGGCGAGGAGGAATGGGAGGAGAGCGGAGGGGAGAGATGTGTAGACGACGACTGGAAGAACGGGTTCCGACTGGGAGGGGAAAATGGCTAGGTTGGTGGGGGATACATCGGTCCAGGGAAATAGGAGCCTGGTCTGGTTTTCCAACCGTTGGATTAAGCAATCAACGGTTCAGATCATAGTTTCATAAACCTAATCAGCGGCGATCGTGAGACCGCAAAACCGAAAATCGACCATAATTGTAGAAATCAAACCATACCAGAGGTGGATATACAAGAAAAATGTGATTAAAATCTGCCAACTCATAGTTAGATCAAATCAGCAGCGGACGTGTAACAAAGGTATGAAACCACGGTTGAAATCCGCTAGCTCATAGTTGCATAGAGAAAACCAGGGGCGGACGTGTAGCAAAACCACAGTTGGAATCCGTCGGCACATAATTACACACAAACAACCAGGGGTGATAAAAAAACTACAATTAAAATCTGCCAACTCATAGTTGGACATACCAAGATTAAAATCTGCCAGCTCATAGTTAGATCAAATTAGTCGCTAACATGCAACAAACTATGTTTGAAATTCACTAGCTCACAGTTGCGTAGAGAAAACCAAGGGCGGACGTGTAACAATAACATAGCTGAAATCTGTCCGTACATAATTACACACAACAAAACCAGGGGTGATACAAACTACAATTGAAATCTGTTAGCTCATAGTTGGACATATCAAACCAGGGGCATACAAGAAACCGCTATTGAAGATCTTCGGCACATAGTTTCAAACCAAACTAGAGGCAAAGGGGAAAAAATCCCACTGTTGAGTTCCACCAACACATATTTGCATAAACCAAACTAGAGGGAGACACCTTCCCTCGATATGGCCCAACAAACATTGCCTAAGCCATGTGGAGCTATGCCCTTTCTTAGACTTTTATACTATAAATGAGGATCGAGCTTTACTCGGTTGGCAAACTTCGCCGTCATGTGAGCTGCCTGTCTGTGTTCGACCCCTAAATTGGCCTCAGGTGCCTCATCTTACACATGCGTGTACGTTCAATGGAAAAGTGTGTGTTATTGCTCGTGAGGTATTGGATATATCTCCGCTTAACTCCTAGCGTGTGTTCTAGTTGAACGCATAGGCGTGTGTGCGCGTGTGGTGTGCATAAGTTTGTGTCCTCAGTTGTAATTAAAAAAACTTTTATACGATAAAGAGATTGTTTGGTTAAATGCATGTTCAGCGTGGCTCCTCGGTTCGTCTTCTTGTAATCCATGCGTCTACCACTGAGCCCAACCATTTTAATCCCACTGACTAAGCTTGACATTGCTAGCTAAAAGAAAAATGTGTTTTTGGCTCTTTCATTCTAGTAACTGAAAAACACGAAGTTAGTACATCATTTTCTCTTTACATTTTAGCATCAGTAGAGTTCGGGCTTCAAATTCTACATGATGCCATGATGGCATATCCAATGGAGGGTCACTACCTCTACAGAACTTCCGTGGAACTTTTTCAGTCGAAATGATAGCGAGAAGAGGTTATCGTGGTAGCAACCGGTGATTGGATTACCTTTACAAGTTTCCTCCTATCTCATGTTTAGTAAACAAACCTAGCTATTTACCAGCTGCTAGTTCTGTACGTAGGAGTAGACACAGCCTCGTAGGCACGAGCTAGCGGTAAGAGACGTGCACGGTTAGTTAAATGGCAGTATACTTCTTTAGCGCCAAAAAAATCCCGGGGGAAGTTGCTGAGATGCCTGCCGCGCGCACGGTCTGAACGCTGCCGCCTCCGCCTCCTCCTCGTGAGTCGTGACCTCACGTCTCCGTCGGCCATTGCCGTGGCCTTCCTCATCTTGTCTACAGATCTGCAGCACCGCCGCGCGCCTGACAAGCTCCGCCGTCGCGCGTCGTCGTTGTTGTTACTGCCTCCGCCGTGCCGGCGTTGCCAACATCGTCGCCACGGCGGCCTATTGAGCGCGGTGACGCCTCCACCTTACACCACCGAAGGCATAGGCATCTTCTTCAGGTACGATTGAGATCCACGCCGGAGCGTCCCTGCGCACGAGAGCTTTCGAAGACGTTGGAGCCTGGCAACATTGGTCAGTTATGCTAAGCATATGAGCAGGTTTGGCCAATGCTCTGTTCAACGTCAAACTAAGGCCCCGTTTGGCACAGCTCAGCTTCACTAGTGAAGTTGTTTTTTTGTTTTAGCTTCACGAGCAGCTTCACCGATGAAGCTAAATCTGTTTTGGAAAACTGTTTGGCAAAACAGCTTCACCAACAGCTTCATGCATGGCTGAGAGAGGGCAATTGTCCAAGATGCCCCTGTCTACCTGACTTGTTCTAACATTTGGAGTTGTATGTTTGTATATGGTCATATGAATTAAAAAATAAAATATTTGAATGAGTATGAATTAAAACATTAAAATAAAAAATAAAAAAAATAAAAATCATTAGGAAGCAATATTAGTGTCTTGTTTATGTTTCGTGAACGGGATGGACTAGTGGCAAATGCGTGTAATTTTGGTGAACCAGAGGGGTAGTGGGTTCCTAGGACTGCGGGCCTGAGGGAGAGAGCTGTGAAAAGCTACTTTTTTCAGCTTCACCTCTCCCCATTCCTTTGTGAGAGCAGAAAAAAAGAGCTTCACCCATGAAGTTGTTTGCAAAAAGGGTGTTTGGCAAAAAACAGCTCACAACAGCTCATGAAGCTGTTGGTGAAGCTGTGCCAAACAGGGCCTAATTGTGCTAGTCCGGCGCACAACTGCAATTAATGCAGTTTAGTTTTAGCTGGAAAATGACGTACGGGTTGCTTTGTAATGAGATTGTTGACAGGCCCACGCATGCTACTGACTGTTCTTGCACAAGCTTTACATAAACCATGCATCCATTGCGATTAATTTCCTGTTTCATGGGTTCAGTCTAACTAACATTACACTGGGCACATGAGTGCGGACATGCATATAATTATGTTCTGGAAGGAGAACATGCTGTTGTTCAGAAATAATCAAGTTGTGTAGCCCCTAGATTAAGCTTATCAACCTCATAAACCTAAACTTAAGGTAAGCCAGACTAGAGCATGTGTCTAGCCAATTTTGTCAATGAAAGAGCCACAGAGGCCAAGGATAATGAAAAACTAACGATGGACCAGGGTCCTGGATCGATCACAGCTAGAACCGGCATCTTTCTGCCGGTTTCTGGAATTCCCGGTGGGAATCGGGACAGCTAGTTTGTGAAATTTTGACATAGCATAGGTACTTGGTGACGATTCGAACTCGAGATGACTATAGTACAAGTGTGTTTTTGTGCACTTCATACATATTTTGTTAGAGAGCAGCTAGCCAATGGTATACCATTAGAACCACTTTCAATGGTATAGTAGAAGAAGATGTTGATTTGTGATCCAAATTCTACACATCAATAAGGCCAGCTTCTGGACGGAGCGTAGCGGAGGCCCGTCGCCGGAGGCTTAGGGCGGGAGCGGAGTCCTGAAGCGGCCCATTGTGCAAGGCCTGTGCACCCAGGGACGCCTGGGGGGGTGCGGGGGGGCGAAGCCCCCCCGCGGTATGGATTCTAGTCGAATTAGGGTTTCCCTGTTATATATATTTCTTGTAAGCCGCCGTTTGGGATATGAGATTAGAGTTGTAATCCCCGGCGTTGTAACCTCACCCCGATATAGTGAAGATTGTTGCTGGCTGGCGCCCGTGGTTTTTTCCCTCTCGCATTGGGAGGGTTTTCCACGTTAAATCTCGTGTCTCTCTGCGATTGATCTTGTTTACTTCGTTGTTCCTTCGTCGTCGCGTGTAACAAGTGGTATCAGAGCCTAGGTCTTTCAGATCGGGCATCGCGATGGCATCGGTGAAGTTTGATCTACCGCTACTCGACTACAAGACGAGATTCTCGCTGTGGCAAGTGAAGATGAGGGCGATACTCGCCCAATCACAGGATTTGGATGAGGCCCTAGATTGCTTCGGGAAGAAGGAGAAGGATCAATGGACTCCTGAGGAGAAACGTAAAGATCGTAAGGCTCTTTCGCTCATTCAACTTCATCTTTCTAATGATATTTTGCAAGAAGTGCTGCAGGTGAAAACTGCTGCAGAACTTTGGGTGAAACTGGAATCGATCTGCATGTCAAAAGATCTCACCAGTAAGATGCACATGAAGATGAAGTTGTTCTCGCACAAGTTGCAGGAGGGAGGATCGGTGTTGAACCACATATCGGTCTTTAAGGAGATCGTGGCCGATCTGTTATCCATGGAGGTAAAATTTGATGATGAGGATTTAGGTCTTCTGTTACTATGCTCACTGCCTAGTTCACATTCAAATTTCCGTGACACCATATTGTTAAGCCGTGATGAACTAACCCTAGCGGAGGTTTATGAGGCGCTCCAGAGTAAGGAGAAGATGAAAGGTATGGTGCAGGGTGAGTCGTCGTCCTTCAAGGGCGAGGCGTTGCAGGTCCGTGGCAGATCCGAGCAGAAGTCCTATGATAACAACAATCGCGACAAGAGCCAGCATGGTAGAGGACGTTCAAAGTCCAAGGATAAGAAGTTCTGCAAGTACTGCAAGAAAACGAACCACTTCATCGAGGATTGCTATAAGTTAAAGAATAAGGAGAAGAGGAATGCTGCACACCAACAGAAAAATAAATCTGAAGGTAATGCCTCTGTTGTCTCCGGTGCTGATAGTAATGATTCTGGAGATTGCCTTGTCGTATTTGCTGGTTGTGTTGCTGGTCATGATGGATGGTTACTCGATTTGGCATGTTCGTTTCATATCTGCATTAACAGAGAATGGTTTAGTTCTTATAAGCCTGTGCAGAGTGGAGATGTCGTTCGCATGGGAGATGACAACCCATGTGAGATCGTGGGCATTGGATCTGTTCAGATCAGGACACATGATGGCATGGTTCGCACACTGGACAATGTGCGACACATACCAAGGATGGCAAGAAATCTCATCTCCCTCAGCACACTCGATGATGAAGGGTACAAGTACTCCGCTTCAGGTGGAGTTTTAAAGGTATCAAGAGGTTCTCTCATTTACATGATTGGTGATATGAATTCTGCCAAGTTATATGTGCTTAGAGGAAGTGCATTGCGTGTTTCCGCCACGGCTGCTACTGTCTCTGATAATAATACTAACCTCTGGCATAAGCGTCTTGGACACATGAGTGAACTTGGTATGGCAGAATTGATGAAGAGGAACCTGCTGGACGGCTGCACTCAGAGTAAGATGAACTTCTGTGAGCACTGCATTTTTGGTAAGCACAAGAGAGTAAAGTTCAATGCCTCGGTACATCGCTCCAAAGGTATACTTGAGTATGTACATGCTGATTTGTGGGGGCCTTCTCGTAAGACCTCGTATGGTGGTGCAAATTATATGCTTACTATCATTGACGATTACTCTAGAAGAGTGTGGCCTTATTTTCTGAAAGGTAAAGATGATACATTTGCTGCTTTTAGAGATTGGAAAGTAATGATAGAAAGGCAAACTGAGAAGAAGGTAAAGCTGCTTCGTACTGATAATGGTGGTGAATTTTGCTCGCATGAGTTTAATTATTATTGCAGAAAGGAAGGCATTGTGAGGCATCATACCATCCCGTACACTCCGCAGCAGAATGGTGTGGCTGAGCGCATGAATAGAACCATCATATCAAAGGCTCGTTGCATGCTGTCCAACGCAAAGATGAGCAAGCGTTTTTGGGCAGAGGCCGCCAACACCGCATGCTATTTGATTAACAGGTCGCCTTCTATTCCACTCAACAAGAAAACTCCCATTGAGGTATGGTCTGGTACACCTGCTGATTATTCACAGCTGAAAGTTTTTGGTTGCACTGCTTATGCTCATGTTGATAATGGAAAATTGGAGCCTAGAGCTATTAAGTGTCTGTTTCTTGGTTATGGTTCTGGAGTAAAAGGATATAAGCTATGGAATCCTGATACAAGAAAGACTTTCATGAGCAGAAGTGTTGTTTTTAATGAATCTGTGATGTTTAATGACAGTTTACCCATAGATATTGTACCAGACAGATCTGATGATGAGCAGCAGAATATGAGCGTGCAGGTGGAGCACGTGGATGATCAGGGAGATGAATTTATTGATGATACTATTGATACTGTTCAGCACTTATCTCCTGTTTTGCAGCAAGACGATCAGCCTATTGCACTTCGCAGAGAAAAGAGGGGTTGTGCTCCTCGATCCCGATTAATTGAAGAGTGTAATTTGATTCATTATGCTCTTAGTTGTGCTGAACAGGTGGAGAACACTCATGAGCCGGTTACGTACACTGAAGCCATTGTTTCTGGAGATCATGAGAAGTGGATCTCAGCTATGCAAGAAGAGATGCAGTCCTTGGAGAAAAATGGCACATGGGACGTGGTGCGCTTGCCTAAAAATAAGAAGACCGTGCGTTGCAAATGGATCTTCAAGAGGAAGGAGGGTCTATCTCCTAGTGAGCCTCCAAGATTTAAGGCAAGGTTAGTAGCTAAAGGTTTCAGTCAGATTCCGGGTGTTGATTACAATGATGTGTTCTCCCCAGTTGTGAAGCATAGCTCAATTCGTACATTCTTTAGTATTGTTGCTATGCGTGATCTTGAGCTTGAGCAGCTAGATGTGAAGACAGCATTTTTGCATGGAGATCTTGAGGAGGAGATATACATGGACCAGCCAGAAGGGTTCATAGTGCCTGGTAAGGAGGATCATGTTTGCAAATTGAAGAAGTCCTTATATGGTTTGAAACAGTCTCCTCGTCAGTGGTATAAGAAGTTTGATTCATTTATGTTATCAAAGAATTTTAAAAGATCTGATTATGATAGCTGTGTCTACATTAAATTAGTTGATGGATCACCTATATACTTGCTGTTATATGTTGATGATATGTTGATTGCTGCCAAGAGCAAGAAAGAAATCACTACATTGAAGTCTCAGTTGAGCAGTGCATTTGAGATGAAGGATCTTGGTGCTGCTAAGAAAATTCTAGGTATGGAAATTACTAGAGACCGTGCTTCTGGTTTATTGTTTCTTAGTCAGCAAAATTATATTCAGAAAGTGCTTCATCGTTTCAACATGCATGATTCAAAGCCTGTGAGTACTCCCATTGCACCTCACTTTAAATTGTCAGCTTCACAATGTCCTAGCACTGATGAGGAGGTTGAGTACATGTCCAGAGTTCCGTATGCTAGTGCTGTAGGGTCTTTGATGTATGCCATGGTTTGCTCTCGTCCAGATTTATCTTATGCTATGAGTTTGGTCAGTAGATATATGGCTAATCCTGGTAAAGAGCATTGGAAAGCCGTTCAGTGGATTTTCAGGTACATGCGAGGCACATCGAATGCTTGTTTGAAGTTTGGCAGGACTGAAAAAGAACTCGTTGGCTATGTTGATTCAGATTATGCTGGTGATTTGGATAAGCGTAGGTCGCTCACAGGTTATGTATTTACCATTGGAGGTTGTGCTGTGAGCTGGAAGGCACATTTGCAGGATGTTGTTGCACTGTCCACCACTGAAGCAGAATATATGGCTATGTGTGAAGCAAGTAAAGAGTCAGTTTGGCTGAAAGGTTTGTTTGCTGAGCTTGCTGGAGTTGATTCTTGCATTAATCTGTTTTGTGACAGTCAGAGTGCAATTTATCTCACTAAAGATCAGATGTTTCATGAGAGGACAAAGCACATTGAGATTAAATATAATTATGTCAGAGATATTGTTGCAAAGGGTAAGCTAAATGTATGCAAGATTAGCACTCATGAAAATCCCGCTGATATGTTGACAAAGCCAGTTCATGTTGCTAAGTTTGAGCTTTGCTCAAGCTTAGTTGGTATTACAGTTTAGCCCAAGAGGCTGTGTGGCGCCGAAAGTATTTCTTTCTTTGTTGTGTTCAGGGTGAAGGATTGATTTATGCTACAGGAAGGAATTTGTCTCAAGGTGGAGTATGTTGATTTGTGATCCAAATTCTACACATCAATAAGGCCAGCTTCTGGACGGAGCGTAGCGGAGGCCCGTCGCCGGAGGCTTAGGGCCAGAGCGGAGTCCTGAAGCGGCCCATTGTGCAAGGCCCGTGCACCCAGGGACGCCTGGGGGGTGCGGGGGGGCGAAGCCCCCCGCGGTATGGATTCTAGTCGAATTAGGGTTTCCCTGTTATATATATTTCCTGTAAGCCGCCGTTTGGGATATGAGATTAGAGTTGTAATCCCCGGCGTTGTAACCTCACCCCGATATAGTGAAGATTGTTGCTGGCTGGCGCCCGTGGTTTTTTCCCTCTCGCATTGGGATGGTTTTCCACGTTAAATCTCGTGTCTCTCTGCGATTGATCTTGTTTACTTCGTTGTTCCTTCGCCGTCGCGTGTAACAGAAGAGGAAGAGTATTTCTTCACCGGCCATCGTTGCCGCACCGCCTTGAGTAGCTCCTCACGCCTCCTTTGCCGCCCTTGCCACCACCACCCGCACCCGACGACACCGTCGCCACCTCGCTGCGCAGCCCTCAACCCCTCCCAGTCGCGTGGCCCCGCCCAACCTAGCTGCCATAGGCACTGTCCTCCTACCCTGCCCATCGCCCCCGTCGCCGCCTATTGCTGGGTCACCCCCCCGACCTCCTTTTATACGGGGGGAAGAGTGAACCTATAGGGGGTGTCGAATTTCCTTCCTCCGATCCAGATCCGATGATGGCGTTCCTCCAGGGCGCCGGATCTAGTGGTGGAGAGAGTGAGGGGATGACGGTGGTGAGGAGGGAGGGAGAACGAGAGGGAGCGGGGAGAAAGGAGTCAGGTCGCCTCCTCCGTGCGCGTGCGGCTGCGGGAGCAGAGCGGAGCTGTTCCGTTGAAATAGAAGTTGGCGGTATAGGGTTTTTTACCTTTTCCTTTTTGTTATACCATCTATATGGGGTGAGGTAGAAAATTACAGAAAAGGGGAAAAAGTTGAAAAATCTTTCTGTTACCTAAAGGTGCTTATACTATAGCCGTCCTCGAAGAAATTATAAATAAACTTCAAGAAACCCCGAAAAAAGCCGGTTGGAGGAGCGGGATTTCAATTTTTAAATCCCACAAGATTTGAAAACCTGGTTGGAGTCTCCCTTCCAAAAGAAAGAATTGATCAATGCAAGACTATTGATAAATACACAACACAGAGAGAATGCAACATCTAGTTTCTGATGATCACTGTTTGAGAATGCAACATCTAGTTTCTGATGATCACTGTTTTTATAATCGTGGTTACAGCTGAGAATTGTTGGGAGCTAGGCAGGAAAAAAGCATGTGCTCTGATTTTTGAACATCCAAAACATTTCAAACACATTGTTCAGCATATGCAGCTAGTCTAGTTTGTAAAGCCGACTGCTTTTGTTCGCTTTTCTGCTGCTTTTTCGTCCTGTGTGCATCTGGGATCCCATCCTCGACATGATCAACTTGTGATGCCATCATGTTGGAAAGGCCGCTGGGTGAAATGATTTGTAGTAACTAAGTATAATGCTGGAGAACTAATCATCAGTAAGTTAATTTCTGGTGGAATCATGCATTCTGTTCTCATGATTCTACGTGTTACAAGTCATGATGCAGTCTGTGCTAGTGCGCTGTTAACTCTGAACTTTGGCTGAAATGGTTTTTTGACCTAAATGAACTTTTTTATGGTATTTTAAAATGAATATAGACCATTCAACCTTTGTGATTTAATATTTCAGATTAGTTATAATTTAATTATACTATCATTCACACTATTAATAATAAAATTTCTAAAGAAGTAAAATTATAAACGAGACAAATGACATAAATTTGTAAACAAAAAAAAGGAGAATCTCCAGCCCCCCGACTGGAACCATCCGTCGTCCACGCATCACATCATCCGGATGTTCCAGTTCCTCAACGCCATGAATACAACAGAGTAAAAGTTCTTCCTACTTCCTAATGACGAGAAGTCTCGACCAACCATGTGTAATATTTGTCCGCCACGTCCAAATTCCCCCACAAATCTCATCTCTCCACTAGAGTTTGGGTCAGCTTGAATCCTTAACACTAGATACGCCAAGAAGGCACCTTGGAGTGACTAGGGTTAGGGTTTGGGCAGCAGGGTGGTGTACCTCGAGCTTGGTGGAGTGGCAGACTTCATGGTGATGGGGATGTAGACAAGAAAGACGCCGAGCATGACAATGGCAGTGTTGCGGCGCCAATGCACTGGCCTGCAGTAGGACCTGCCCATCATGCTCTACACCTTTTGTCGAAAGTGGCCACCCCCATGGCCGTGCCCCCCATGGTCGCCGCCCATCGTCGTCGCCGCTGCCGCTTCTGCTCCTTGGATTCAATCAGATCGGGGATGTGGGTGAGGGTGTGACTGGCTTAGGGAGATCGGACTCAAAACTAAACTTAAGAAGTACCTCTATTGAGCGGCGGAGAGGCGGACCTCTAGGCAGTAGGAGAGGCGGCAGCAGCTAGGTGACCTCCAGGTGGTGGGAGCGGCAGGGATCAGCTGACCTCCAAGCTCCAGGTAGTGCGAGCGACGAAGGCGCGGTGAGAGCAGTGGATGTCTAGACGGTGCGAGCAGTGGACCTCCAGGCGGCGGTTGGCCGATGGCCTCCGGGCAATGGCAGCAGTAGCGACGAGCGAGGAGGAGCACGCAAGTGAGGAGAGGAATGGATTAGGGGTGGCAACGAGCCGAGCCAGGCTCGGCTCGGCTCGTGAAAGCTTGGTGGAATGGAGGCTCGGTTCGGCTCGGCTTGGTTAGGATATCAAGCTTTTTTGTGGGCTCGGTTCGGCTCGTGGTGTGGCTCGAGCCAGCTCGCGAGGGCTCGCGAGCCAGCAACAAACTCACTTAAAATTTATCAACTTGTTAGATATATATAAATCCAATTAAACATGCTAGACTAATACGAGATTTTTGCAATGCAAATACTTTATCATGTAACTGTTGTCATCAACTCTCCGGAGAGCATGATTTGTGATGTTAAAAGTCAACATTTTGCATCACATCAGATGATTATATGACCCATAACTACTAAGACAAATACTGATACTGCAATAGCTCATAATAACCTCCATTCATCCATGGTAAACCATACCGAATTAGAGACAATAAGTCAATAAGTAATCAAGCCTCAGTAGAGCACCATGAATCAACCTAGAGCTTACCACCAGAGGTAGAAGAGGAGTAGAGGAGAAATAGGTATGAGTTTAACCTAGATGCGGGCAGCGGCGTCTCACCTCCATGACCTGCAAGGGCAACTCACCTCCACACCTAGCACCTCATAAGCAAAACCGGTAAAATCAAAACAAATAGCAACCAAAGTACACACAGATCAGGTTAGATTTGGGGGAGGAGATGCCAGATCCGGGCCCTAGGCCACGGATCTGGCCGTGGTTCGCCGTGAGGCGCAGAGCGACAAGGCGGGGGTGGTCGGGCCGCATGGCGCGGCGCCGCCGGGGTTGGCGGCGGTTGGAGTCTTGGAGACAGCGCGTCGGGGAGGGCGTGACGGCAGGCCGGCGTGAGAGAATGGAGGCGTGTGAGGGGGAGCCGAAACCGTGCGACGCGGCGGTAAGGCGCGGGAAGCCGGGCGGCCGGAGGAGCTGCGGCTCGGCGTCGGTGTGAAGAGGAATCGGGAGAGGAGAGAGAGGCGCCGAGGCCCGAGAGAAATAAGGAGGCGGCCAGGCGGGGGAGGAAGTTCAGGTAGCGGCCTGGGAATGGGATTGGGAAACTAGGGTTTTATTTTTTAGTTGGGTCTATTGGGCCGAGCCAACCGAGCCGCTCGCGAGCTGGCTCGGGCTCGTTTAGATCCCGAGCTTTTTTGCTGGCTCGGCTCGGCTCGTTTCATTCACGAGCCGAGCCAAGCCTCCACTAGCCCGAGCCGAGCCCGAGCTGGCTCACGAGCCCGAGCTTTTTTGCCAGCCCTAGAATGGATTAGGGTTTGGCGTTGGGTGTGACGGTGGCTCGGTTGGGTGGGCGTGAAGGGAGATGTTATCGTCTCTATGGGCTGGGTGTCTTCTCTATTGGGCTGGATTTATTTAGGCCATACATATCCGATGCGTATTACGCCGTATCGGTCTATTTCCTATTTTTTCCTTGCTGAAATTCGTTGATACTCCGCCGATACCGTATCACCGCATATCGGATATGTATCATACACGTGTACAACAATTATCTGGCGTATCGGTGCTTCCTAGATGGGGGCTCATCGCACACAACGTTTGTCCAATTCCTCAAGGATTTGGATACTAGCCATAGTGCATGATTAGTGTGTGATTTTGTGATCTGTGTTGGATTTGTTGCCTGATGCATTTTGGTAATGTACAGATTCCTATTTTTAAAAAGGAGCTTTACATCTTAATCATCCGCGCAAGTATACTCTCCTGAAAAAATCAGGTTAAAAAACAAAAGTTCATAATACTCTCACAAATCAACCGTTAGATTTTATTTCTCCTATCAGTATAATATACCATAAAAATCTCTAAATTAAATGGGCTAATGCAAATAATTAAAAACTACAGTGCTTTGTGGCCACTTGCATATTTTTTTTTTACTCATCACGTTCAGGTATTCTGAATTATTTCTAGTGCAGTGCCTTTTCCTTTCCATATTTTTTACTTACTGTAGCCCGCATCTAACAGAATCTCCCAAGTATAAAAAAAGGGAGCACATGTGCAACCCTCATTTTTTTTTCTTACTGAAAGGAGAAACATGTGCTATCCTTTTACTGAATGAACCGTCTCACTCACGCATTGATGGAAGTAGTAACAAGAGATTGATCAGAGTCTTGCAACAGCGAGAACTACATGCAAGTGGACGATGACTGCTTGTCTCGGCTCGTCGGTAACTGATACATCCGGTCAAGTTATCTTCCTGCTGCATGCTGATGCATGCATGCTCTTGTGCAGGGACAGGAGGCCCGCAACGCTCAGCTCGGAGTGATGTGGAGATGTCTGTCTGATGTGGCGGAAGGACAGGTGAATACCAAAAAAGGGTTTTCAGACTTTTGAGCCTAGAAGCGGGTTGAGGGCTTGATGCCAACAGAATTGACCGGCAAAAACAAGACTAAGGACTCACTGACTCATGTCGTGTCGCCTTTCTTGTAGGTATTAGAAAACCTGAATTAAGCTAGAAGCCTTGCCCACCTCATCACTAGTCTATAAATAAAGAGTATTATTAGCTATTTTGTACATACATAAGAAAGAAGGTAATAAAGAAAGATCATGAGTTCTTTTCTCTTATCTCAGTGTTTTAATTTACTATTTACGTCTTCTGTGATTGATCTGTCTTTTGCATAGCAGATGAATCGATCGGACTGATCGTCAGCGACGGTTTCTCAACAGTAGACTCTGTTGCTCTGGTGGGTCATCCGTCGCCACATGTTCACACCCTTGCCAACTCGCCGGTGACCCCACGAGGTTGCAATGCCCTCGCTGCGTCCTCATGACGTGCATCGAGCGCTCTGGCTCACAACGTCCAATAAACGGCGAATCGAGAGGTCGCCCACTCCAAAAGGCTAAGGCCAGAGTTCATTAAATTCTTGTTTTATTACCGGTGTGGCTCATTTCTTGTTTTGGCATCATGTTGTTCCTTTTTGCTGAGAATGAAACTAAATTTGAACTCAAGTTCCACAGATTGAGAAAATGGTATGAAAGACTGACAAATTCGATGAGTTGATAGCCGCTGCTGCGGAAGAGAGGGAAGCTGGAGATGGAGAGGAGCAAGCTTGAAAAATAGCAGTAGCGACCAGTTGGCTTTTGCTGTGCTTTGTTAGTGCTGTTTAGAACTGCATGCATGAGAGATGGCATGCGATCTTGTTCAACTTATGTTTTTATGGCAGTGTGTAAACTTATTGGCCGTCTGCTGATAATTTGTTCACATTTTCAACCTCTTTCCATTTGTTTCTTCGACTATATATGAATTGTTGGCTTAGTGGTTGTTTTTTTCCGTTGCTAATCTGGTGATTCTATGGTGTGAATGTACACGATGATGCTCCATAAACAATTAGGTGAATTTGCGATTGCTACTTTGCTACTAGAGCGGTGAAAATCCATGTGTATTCTACAAGTTTGTTGGGAGAAATCAGTAAATGTTAAATGTGTAGTTGCTATCAGGAATGTTCTGAGTTAATTTTTTCCCTAGCCAATTTATCAGTTGCTTGGATGTGTTACGTAGCATGAGGTGCACCAGGTGTAGACAAGACTGAAGTTGCAGCCTTGTAGGAAGTCACTGGACACCAGCTTGCAGCAATCTATTACACAAGAAGAAGAGCCGAGCTGAGGAGGAGAGGACGATGGCAACCACCGGGCACTACTGCCGCTACTACTCGCCATCCATCTTGCCGCTCCAGCGACAACACGGCCTGTCGCTGCAGCTACAAACCACAAGAAGGCGAAGCCAACGGAGGGTATGCTGAAGCCTAACGAAGTCGCCCGTCTGGGATAACTAGTGTAGATAAGCCTGTATCTGTACATACTTCGTGACTAACCTCTATGTATGCCAAGCATAGGAACAGACATGGCAGGTAGGAGAATGGCGAGCCATATATATATACCTGCGGCGCGCAACATGTCATATCCAGGAAAATTGGACCGAACTAAGCTCACACTACCCATCCTCAGGTCCAAGAAAACCAAATGCCAAATTGTACACACAAACAAGGGCGCAATATATGATAAATCCCCGAACAAGTACTGTTACAATTTTCTCCAAATCCTTCGCTGTGACCCGAACGTATTGCTGCTCCTGTACATGAAAGACGAGCAACACCAATAGCACCTCTGCTCCTGTATGCGAAGGACAACTTCTGCCCAGGCCTCATCTCGTGACGTGCTCGCCGTGTAACTGCTGGAAGACAAGCACCAAAAAACAATCACTGAGGTAATAGCGCAAGTGCGCAACACACAAATACTTTGCGCTCTTTCTACTCTTTTATTTCTCTTCAATTTTTCGCTGCTTGCTTCGTCCATCTGAGCGCTCGATCCCCATTCATATATAGATATGCTCATACACTATTGAGCCACGGACATGGACTACAAAACCAAAACTCTCACGGAAACAACTCGTATACGTATACGGCAAACCGACAAACTCGGATACGACTCGCAAACGGACTAGACTTCTACGTATATGGCAAGCATGCGTACACATGTACAAGTACAACTCAAATACGTCTAAAAACCAAGATTAAACTCTAACAATCACCTCCTTAATCTTGATTTTCCTTCTTAATCACGTTGACCTTCTCTCTTGCTGCTGTTTCTTCCTTGCATGCCTACCTAGGCTAGAGCACCTGCTTCTGTTTCCTCTACGAGCACCTCCTCTCACTGTCGTGTGCCATTGCTTTCGACCACTCTCCTCCACGCTGTGCTTCCTCCTGCCACCTCGGGACCCATCTTCAACTTCCTTCTGTTGCATGCGTAAGAGCTCCTCCTGAGCCCCTGCTCGCTACGATCATGCGTGCTGCATGTGGTCTGTGCCAACCACCCGAACTGTCGCTCCGCTTCTCTCCGCCTGCATGCGCTCGTTCGGAGTTGGCTGCACGCCTGTGTGCACCTCCTGAACCGTTCGCTACGACCACTGCATGCTCGCTGCAAGCTCTTCCAAGGTTGCTCCTCGTTACGACCATGCCTTCTGCCTCGTCTTGCTTCCTTGCCGACTCGGTCTCCTTCCTCGTTACAACTTCTTGTGCGCCAGGCTTGCCTCCTGCTACCTCTACACCTCGTCCATCTATGCCTCTCTCCACCCAAACATGTTTACAAGTTTTCAAAAGAATTTTGTACAATCGATTTGGAGATCTCTTCGCATTCATCAACAAATCTCTGTTCTTGTCATACACTCGCAAGAACTCATCCTGCAGCACCACCCTGTGCCCTCTCTCCGTCATATGCCCGAGACTAAGTATGTTGTTGCATAGACTTGGTATATAATAAATTCCTGTCAACCACTTCTTATCTCCGTTCTTGCATTGCGACATCATCGTCCCTTTGCCCTTTATCTCCACCGTGGAGCCATCGCCAAACTTGACCTTGCCCCAAACCTTCTTGTTGAGCTTGTGGAACATGGAGCGATCTCCCGTCATGTGGTTGTTTGCTCCATTATCCAAGTACCATTGATCCATGTGATCATGGCTTCCTTCCTTCATACGTAGTTTTGGAACTACGTTCTCATTCAGTTCCACCATGACCAACTCCTTTTCAACATATGAGAAGAGGAGTACTAGCTCTCCATCATCTTCTTCTTCGTCTTTGGCAAGGTTCACTTTCCGGTCCTTCTTTTTGCTCTTGCAATCCAAAGCAAAGTGCCCAAACTCGTTACAGTTGAAGCACTTTTTATTGCTGCGGCATCTTATCGCGTAGTGCCCGTATTCACCACATTCAAAGCACTTGACATGTGACAAATCATAGAATACTCACTATCGCCTTGCCCAACCTTGTCTCCACAGCCACCCCTGCCACCTCGACCACTCTGGCCACCACGTTCGCGCCACCTCTCGCGGTTGTATGATGAGCCATGACCGTCTCTCGGATTTTCTCTTACTAGTAACGCCTGCTCATTGTGAGATCCCTGCTCCTTGCGCGACTGAAACCCCTTCAGTAACTCCTCATGCGCCTTGAGAGATCCGGTGATCTCCTCTATCTTCTTCTTGTCCAGATCGGGGGAGTACATAAGTGTTGGTGACAACAGGTATGTACTTCTTCCAAAGCACGCGCAGGTACTTCTTTACCGACACAGATATCTCCATCTTATCGTCAAGAGAGTTAATCTAATTATACAACGAACTCAGCTTGTCGACGAACTAGTCCACCGACTGGGTCTCTTCCATCTTTAGATTCTCGAACTCACTCCGCAAATTCTGGAGCCGCACCTCCTTGACACGATCAACTCCTTCGTGCATCGTCTGAAGCGCCTCCCACGCTTCGCGTCTGGCACCGCCTGATAGATTAGGGTCAAAGCCGCCTGATCTACCTTGTCATCCACCTCCTTGTCCTTCCCCTTCGGATCGACTGCACCCCAGACTCCCTGGGCGCGCATGTTCTCCTTTATCTTCATTACCCACATCGGGTAGTTGTCGATCGTCAGGAGAGAGTACTGGAGGGAGATTAGCCCACCCTGAGCCTTCGCCTTGTCACCCATGCTCTGATACCACTTGTTACAATTTTCTCCAAATCCTTCGTTGTGACCCGAACGTGTTGCTGCTTCTGTACACGAAAGACGAGCAACACCAACAACACCTCTGCTCCTGTATGCGAAGAACTTTTGCCCAGGCCTCGTCTCATGACGTACGTGCTCGCTGCGTAACTGCTGGAAGACAAGCACCAAAAAACAATCGCTGAGACAATAGCGCAACACACAAATACTTTGCTCTCTTTCTACTCTTTTATTTCTCTTTAATTTTTCGCTGCTTGCTTCGTCCATCTGAGCGCTCCATCCCCATGCATATATAGATATGCTCATACACTATTGAGCCACGGACACGGACTACGAAACCAAAACTCTCACGGAAACAACTCGTATACGTATACGGCAAACCGACAAACTCGGATATGATTCGCAAACGGGCTAGACTTCTACGTATACGGAAAGCATACATACACATGTACAACTCAAATACGTCTAAAAAGCAAGATTAAACTCTAACAAGTACTACCATAAATTGGACAACAGTTGTTCACAAACAGCAACATAAAGAAGTACTCGAGACTGAGATGATCCTCCACATGGCTTGCTCCTTGGTTGGGGGATGTCTGAGACCTCTGTGTGATTTATAGAAGGGCAGTGATGAGCTAAAATCCTGAACGATTCATTGAAGCGGATTTTTTTACCCCTATGGGGATATCCATCCATGCCATCTACCGTTCATTCCGCTTTGAGGTCCGTGCTGCCCTGTACACCCAATGTACTCGATGTGCGTTCCTAAAATCTTCTCTCTCCTCTGTTTGCTCTCTCACTCCTTTCTCTTGTGGGATTCTCGCGCTCCTCTCTCTGGTGGGACGGCTGAATCCGACGACGTGTGGTTCGGAACAGACAGATCGGTGACGGGAGGTTTACAACGACGGCGACCGCGGCGAGATTTCCGACAACAAAGGCTGCGGAGGGGAGGTTTCGGCGAGCGTATGCATTCGGTATGTGGGGGAAATACAGTGGGGTATTGGTATTGGAGCTAAATACGGGCACACATCTCGAGACGGATGGGCGGTGGATATCCCATCCGCCCGTCCCGGCAAAAAGGCGCGGTAAACCACCGAAACCCACCTTTCCGGCTTTCCCCATCCCCGCCGTGCCCATCCGACGGCAACGCGGCCGCGTACATCCAGCCGCAACATTCTACGGCCCTGACAGCCGCTCCGGCCCATCCCGCGGGCCGCCGGCACGCCACGCACGGCACGGTGCAGCCTTACGCAGCTGGTGCGAGTACCGCACCGTACGCACGGCACCACACATAGATGCCGTGGTAACTAATCGCTGATCCCTTCCAGGCTAAGTCACCTCGCCCCCACAAGACCACCATACTTGGCGGCCAAAAAGAACGGAGGAGAACACCACGACTCCAGCCAGCCAAAGCCAACCCCCCCGCAAAAGGAGCCACCTGTTATTATTACACCAAAAGCAACAGGCGCCGCTGCTTCTTGCCGCCTGCTGCTAGCTCCGGCCGAGCTGATAAAGTGATAAGCATGGGTGCCGCGCGGGCACGGCGCTGGAAGCTGCTGCCCTTCCACTCGCTGCCGCCGCCGTCCAAGGCCAAGCACAAGCCGCCGCCTGCCCCTGCCACTCCCTCCCCGGAGGCGGCGGTGGAGGAGGAGGTGCCGCGGGAGTTCCTGTGCCCGATATTGGGCGCGACCATGGCCGACCCGGTGATCCTGCCGTCGGGGCGGACGTACGAGCGCGCGTGCGTCCAGGCGTGCGCGGAGCTTTCCGTCTGCCCGCCCAGTGAGGCGGGGGAGCCGTTGGTGTCGGGCGGTGTTGTCATACCCAACGACGCGCTCAGAGCGGCCATCCGGACGTGGTGCGCGCGCTCCGGCCGCGCGACGCCTGCGGCGCCTTCCGCCGCGGCGGCGAGGCAGGCCGTGCTCCGCGCGGTGCCAACGCCGGCGGCGGCGGCGGCGGCGGCGAGGTCATCGTCGAACTTGTCTTGCTCCTCCCGGGAGTCCGCTTCGTCGACGTCGTCGTCGTCCGGGTCGTCGTCGGAGATAACTGCGGTGGAAGTGGAGGTGGTGCGCGGGAAGGAGGTGGCGAAAGAAGCGAAATTGTTGCAGGTTGGTGATGCGCAGGAGGAGGTGGCGGTGAAGGCGGTGGAGGCCGGGGATGAGGAGGAGGTGGAGGCGGCGATGGCGGCGCTGCGGCAGGCGACGCGGGAGAGCGCGTTGAGGAGGCGGTCGCTCTGCGGGCCGCGGCTGCTCGCCACGATCCGGCGCGTGCTGCTCTCCCCGCGCCACACCGGCGCGGCTCGCGCCAACGCCGCCGCTGCGCTGGCGAACCTCTGCCTCGAGCCGGAGAACAGGGTCCCCATTGTCCGCGCGGGCGCCGTGCCGGCGCTTGTCGGTGTGCTCGCCTCGGGCGCCGCCGCGGCTCCGGAGGCGTGCGAGCACGCGGCCGGCGCGCTCTTCGGCCTCGCCCTCCACGAGGGCAACCGCGCCGCCATCGGCGTGCTCGGCGCGGTGCCGCCCCTCCTCGCCCTCCTCACCACCCGCGACCACTCCCCCCGCGCGCGCCGCGACGCCGGGATGGCTCTGTACCACCTCTCCCTCGCCGCCGTCAACCAGTCCAAGCTCGCGCGCGCCCCGGGCGCCGCCAAGAACCTGCTCTCCATCGCGTTCGACTCCACCGAGCCGTCGCCCATCCGCCGGCTGGCACTCATGGCGGTCTGCAACGTGGCCGCGTGCGCGGAGGGCCGCACCGCGCTGATGGACGCGGACGCCGTGGCGACGGTGTCCGCCATCCTTTCCGACGACACCCACAGCACGGAGCTGGAGGAATGGTGCGTCGCGGCATTGTACGGCATGAGCAGGGGGAGTCCGCGGTTCCGAGCGCTCGCCAGAGCGGCCGGCGCGGACTGGCCCCTCATCCTCATCGCCCAGCGAGCGCACGCCGGCATTCACAAGGAGATTGCGCGGAAGGCGCTGCGTGCAATGCTGGGCCTGGGCGACTACAACGACGGCGACCTGCCGAACTGCGCGAACAGTGAAGGCGATGGCGGCGGCAGCATCGCGTCGTCGGTGCCGGTCCACCGTCGGCGCGCCGCGAGCTGGGGAGCTCCTCCTGCCGCGACGCCACAAAATCCTCATCTTTGGCGATCAGTACGCATCGATTAATCTAGGTTCTTGAGCTAGATAACGATGTTCCATCGTTGTCTGTTCATTACAGTGAAATCTTGCTGTGTTTTTCTTTCTACCTGCTTGGCTGCTTGGTGTGTCATTTTGGATGGTTGGTGAAACTAGTCGAGACAGTTGTGCATTTGGAATCTGGTTCATGTGTATATAGGTGCGAATGCTCTGTTGGTTGCTGATTGCAAGATAGCGCATGTATCTTCTCTGCATAATTGCATCCTAGTTATCGAGTAGCAATGTACAATGTGAAAGCTTAAGCATTGTTTAAGACTAAACACACTGATAATGTAATGTCAAAGCTTACATTTAGGTTGGTGTGAGGTCTGGAGGTCAAGGTAGGTGAGTTGAATACTGCTTGAATGGGGACTGGAGCACCTAAAGGAAATACTTGTCTGGCTTGCTTGTCTGCTGAGCACACTCCAACCAAAAACCTTGCTCACTGAGAAACAGTAGGATGGCTGCCTCTGCCTGGCCGCCCGGACCCATTATGCCATTGCTTTGTTTGGGATGCAAGAAATGGCTGCTACCTGCTTGCCTTCTTTCAGTTAG
Organism: Dendrocalamus latiflorus; assembly: GCA_017311315.1. Lineage (NCBI taxonomy): Eukaryota > Viridiplantae > Streptophyta > Magnoliopsida > Poales > Poaceae > Dendrocalamus > Dendrocalamus latiflorus. The sequence continues at coordinate 11,374,750 of CM029623.1, forward strand.
AGAACACAGGACAGTGACTCAAGATCATCTTTAGCCGGTTGCATTTGATGATATGGTCCTGAAGATATGGTCTTGATAAAAGACAAATGTGTGCCAATTGCAAACCATTCTCTTGATATTTTGACATGATATCATAGCCTACTCTTTCCATGTAATGACAACCTCTGCAAATACGTCTGCTAGCTTAGGTTTGTCAATCTTAGGATCATTCGGCACTCAAGCCGTCAGCCTGACGTTCACTGGTCACCCATCCTTTGGTAATCTTATCAATGTGAAGCTGTCTTAGACACCTACCTACTGTGGAAGGCATAGATTCATCATATCCTTCGCGGCATACAATGGCTTGGTCTCGTAGAAGGAACCGATCCGGCGTCGCCCTAGTTGATCGTGGCATCGACAGAAGATAGAACCGCGCAGGTTCTTAATCCTCCATATACCGTCTGGCTCCAACGAGATCAGACATGCCTACACCTACTGCTATCCACCCTCTCGCTAGAGGTGCTGGGTAGGTGTTGTTTTTGTCATCATCGGCTGCAGACTGAAATACCCTCGGGCGTAGGTTTGCGACACAATCTAGGGCGTATACTATGCAAATCCGATGACAGTTGGCTATGCTCTAAAAGCAGGACATGATAATGATCGACTATTTCAACAAAGTCAAGAGCTTTACCGATGGACTCGCCGCAGTTGGCAAACCACGAAGAGGAGGAGATCATCATTTATCTTTTCACCGGCCTTGACAACTCCTACGACGCACTAGTGACATCCGTCACCACCCAGACGGAGCTGATGTCGGAGCCCGGAGCAACGACTTCGAAACCCTCTGTGTTAATCGCATTAGTCCAGGATCAGTTAGTGCATGCAGTGGATAACAAAGATAAATATCATGTATAATGACTAACTTTATTTAACTGAATATGGGCTTGATGGCCAAAGTTTACATCAACAGCCCATAGGCTAAATTTAAATATAAGTAGCGGAAAAAATAAACCGAAGCTGAATAAGCCCACTGAGCTTGCTCACAGGCAAACGATAGTAAGACATGGCCTATTCGTTCTGATCCTCGCCGAAGTCGTAGTCGTCCTCTGAGAAAAGATAATTTAAGAACATGAGCACATAAAGTGCTCCACAAGTTACATCAGGAGCACTTTAACAGGGTTAATGCATGCATAAGGATTGACAAAGGAAGGCATAGTAAGATTATTTGAGCGTAAAGCGAAATTGAAGTAAATACCTTAAGTAGTTTCAAAAGCTGACTTTAATACAATAGATATAAACAAGATTTTAACAAAATAATATCGTTAGTATAGGCTCTGACCAAACGATAACTTATCCATAAGTATCCCACCTGGTCCATCTTTCCTCAAAAAGATTTCATATGGATTCTATCTATCCATAAGCATTTTGTAAAATTATTTTTAAAAACAAAGTCTAATCCGTGAAAAACTTTACTCAATTTGCCTATGACCGTGGGCACGGCTATCCAGGATAGTTTATACGCTTTACAGAGGTTGTACAACTCTACCCACAGGACATGATCATCTCATATTGCTACGCGATTAGCACACTTCCTTAGGTGTGCGACGGAGAGATTATGATAAAGTCTTTACAATGCAAAACCTTCAACCTTGCCAAGCCAATACTAAGGTTTCACCTCAATAAAAGAATCCACCAAATCGGGACCCTCTCTTGAGCCGAGTGAGACTTGCATGGCCTACTCTATGCTCACTTTCAACCTATAATGAGACTCAGGTTGGGACTTGTAAATTAGTCAACCAGAATTGTCCCATACCAGCCTCTTGGTAGTACGAAAGGACTTTGTAGCAGTAGCTCACAGACCGGTCCTTAATTTGACTTAGGCTAAAACCACATACTACCTTGTGCCTGACAATCAACATTGTGTCACCGAATAGCAATGCATGCCAGCAAGTATCCACCACCTAACCATTAGCCTAATTCTAACCTAGATTTTATATTTTGTTTTGAAATAATTCAATCGGGTCTTCCATCCACACAACTGCAAATTACTAATATATAGTTTCCACACGAATCCATAGCTTTCAGGTTGTCTTATAGCCGTAGCACCTCAAGTAGCCATGCATATATGATTAATAAGAGTACTTACCAAACCTAATTCAGTTTAACATTTGCACTATTTAGACTCCTAAACAATAATAACACCACCAAATAGGTTCAGATCACAATACTTAACTGCTTGACTGCAAGTGATGAAGAGACGGACGACGTGTAGGGGAATGATTTAAGACTAAGATTAGAGAGGAAAGAGGAGGCGGTATGGTGGTTTACCTTAGGGTTTTGTGAATTGACGGCGAGGTGGAGGAGACAAATTTTCTTTTGGAAAGAGAGGAGACGGGGATTGATATCGCAAGTTCGCAACTGCCCTATGTATGGATCATGGTTAAACATTTTGGATGAAATTGAACAAAATTTTGGTAATTTCGGTACCCAACGAAAGGGAAAACATTCGATCAAATTTTGGTTGAATTTGTCTCCATCGAAATTTGTCCAAATTTGGTTAAATTTCATCAAAATTCAAATAAAGTTTGAAAAACTTCGTCCGAAACTGTGAATGGAATTTTGAAATTTCATTAAATTCACTCATTTCACTGGCTGAAGAAAGGTTTCCAATCCGAAAATTTTTTCCTAGTAGGGACTAGGGAGAGTCACCGAGGCTTCAACTTTTGGTTGAATTCTGAACCGGGGAACTTTTTAAGGTCCATTTGGGCGGCTGATAATCTCAATCAACTTAACCCACTAAACACCCATCTATTAGTCAGAATTAGGCCCTGTTGTACAGTGCCATTGCTTGATTTTTTTGCTAAAATGGTATTATAGCGGCTGTTTGACTTTTGTAACGTATTTAATTAAATAAAATTAAAGATAAAAAAATAGAAAATACCATTATAAATACAGGATAATGCAAATAAAAAGAGAAGAGAGAAAAGTCGCATTAAGCAGCCAATGTGTTCCAAACGATTTTTGGCTTCTAAAAGCCAGAATTCATCACTGATTGGAACAGAGTCTTAACTTAATTTGATCAAAATTATTTAATCTGTCAAACTCAAGATTAAGTTAACTCAAAAAGCTTGTGGAATAAACTAACCCAGCACAACTAACCCTCAAAAGTTTTGTTTTTGTGTTGCTAACCTAACGAATCTAGTTGGATTAAGGTTAGATAACCTAGTTATCTTAACCTCAAACCAAATGCAGCCTAAGGGGTAGGTTTCGGCCATTTAGGCTAGAAATTTTTTATTATATTTTTTTTCTAGAATTGAGCCAGCATTTTGTTGTACGAATTTTAGAAGTCCATTAAGTTGAAAAATTAGAAGAGGGAGGCACTTTTGATTGTGAAAAAAATATTAGGAGTAAACATTGTGTATGTAACGATAGGTTCTATAACTCACAATGTATTGTAAATGTGGTGGAGCATATAGGATAAAAATGGGGTATCTATTGAGGTGTTTGATTTTATTGCAACATATAATACACTTTCCTTGCAACAATAAAACAAAAGGGTTGCAACAAAGTTAAGTTTATTGCAACATTTTTGTGATTACACATTGCAACAAAATCAAACACTCCTTACAACAACCGATAAAATTGCTGCAACAAAAAATTTAAATTTTCAACACTTACCCTATTTTCACCCTATATGCCCCATAAATGTGGTGGTTAGAATTTAGACTTGTGTATCAGTTCCCTTTTCTACGTGCATTTATGCCTATTGAATAAAAAATCAGATAGTAAAGAGAAATGTGATGACGTGGCACTCTCGTACATTGTCGCTTGTACTCAACTTTAATGTAGATTAACATGTGCACTTTATACATGTATATTATACTATTGAAATTGCTAATTTGCAAGCACCTGTTGCAGAAGTTAGCATGTGACAAGTCCGGGGCGGCTTGTGGCATGACAAAGTTTGCCGAGATTCAGTGCCTCAGCAATGGATTGGTAGGGGAAACAATAGGCCTGTTTGATATGGCTTTTAAAATCGGCTTATGACTTTTGCTACAGTACCTAACTTTCAAACGAAGTATTTTTTTTCAAGATTAGGTCTACAAGTTAATTGTAGTACATATTCTAAGCCTAACATCTATGCCATCCAAAATCGCAAGCGCTCTTTCTTCGTAATCTCTGTCTCAAGCAGCTAAAATTGAAAATTTTTAATAAAAAACCATAAGCCATAGCCGTATCAGATAGGTCCATTGATAGGTCAATGGATGGCAGGGGAAACAATGATAGGTTTGACAACAAGCAGACAAATCAGAGGGTGGAGATTTGACAACAAGCAGATAGAATTAGAGGGTGGCTGGTGTCAACCCCAAGTGTTGAGTTAGTTTAGAATTGGTCAGGAGAAGGTGTCGCCAACTGTTGGGTGGTATTGGCGATGGAGAGGGCATACGGTGGAAGAGAAATGCACGGGGTGTCGACTGCGATGGATTCTGTGCTAATGCAGGGTGAGAGTGGAAGAATAATAATCCCTTCATTTCTACTATTATACTGTGTTTCTAGATTTGTTTTAGTGTATTCAGGGGCGGATCCAGGTCTAGAGCTGACAGGGCTTCAGCCTTGGACCTAAGATCAAAAGTTCATTGTAAAATTCAGAAAAATATCATATATATAGTGAGTGCCATCACGGGTGTAGCCAGGGAGGGGTTGGGTCTCGGGTCTAGTCCATGGATAGCCCAGAAGAATATATTTTAGCCTGTTAGCTACAGTACAGTATAGTGAGGAATTTTTATCTGGGCTCGGGCCATTGTCCCGGCAGCCCAAGGCCCAACTTCGCCACTGAGTGCCACCCATGACGCTCTAGCTCAGTTCGGTGTGTTGCTTCCTTCTGGCTCCGCTCCTGAGTGTATTTGTGATCTAAACCAAAAGAAACATGATGGGAACAAGCTAGGTTCAATCCGGTAGAAATCAAAACGCATGTTTGATTCGAAATTTGAAAAACACATATATAATTTAAAAATAGTGTTTGAACACTTGAAAACGAAAATACGGGATATCCATAGAGGAAAATTTGAGTTTTAGCATTTGCCCACGCTAGCCCCCGCCGGCCGGCCGCCGCGCGGGCCGAGAATAACCGAACGCTGGGCAGGCTAGCGGGGTTTGTAGCGTCCTCCTAACGAGCTAGTAGTTGCTAGGAAGCAACACACTTTAGTCGCTAGGAAGCGATATCATAGTATAGGATCTTACAGGCTCAAGATCGGGGAAAAACTGGTTTACTGTTAAATTAGATTTATTTGGTTGATGGATAAAACTAAATTACCTCTCAATTGTATGTAGTATTGAGTTCCACGCAACAAGCGGACCGGTTTATTAGAGAACTTTTTGAAGTTGCTCTTATAAGCTGTAGCATCTCAAGTAGCCATGCATATATATGATTACTAAGAGTACTTACCAAATCCAATTCAGTTCAACATCTATACTATTTAGACTCCTCAACACTAACAACATACTTAGATAAGACTCAGATCACAAGTCTAACTGCTTGAACGCAGTCAGGAAGCAAAGTGCTCAGCGTCCTTCTTTCAGCATCGATCCAAAATAAAGTGTAGACGACATGTCGAAGTGTCCCGGCTTGGCCGCAGTTCCAGCACTGCCTCTTCTCCTCCGGGAGCAAGTCGCATAGCCCGTACGCCAAGACATCATCACGGACCGGGGCCTTCATGCCGGCGGCCAGAGCCTACACGTGCGCGAGCTGCTCCAGAAGGGGCGCGCCATCGTCGAACTCGAAGTCGATGAACCTCCGCCGCGCGACGCTGGACATGTCCAGGTCGTACGTGCGCGCCACGGCCTGCCACACCCCCCTGGCGGTGGCGTGGCGGGTCAGCGGGTGTAGTCGGGGAACACGCGGTCGTAGTGCGCGGTGAGGATGTGGCCGCGGCACACCGCGTCGTCGCGCGCCCACTTCTTGGCCGCCTCCGGCGCGGCTGCGTCTCCGGCGGCCGGACTGTCTTCGGAGAGCACGTGGGCGACTCCGACGGTCTGGAGGCGGAGGAGCATTGACTCCTTCCACCGGAGGTAGCCCTCGGCGCCGTATAGCGGCTTGACGGCCGACGCCATTGATCAATCAGTACCCGACAAAGAAAATCAAAGCAACATCAGTAACGGTGGGATCGGAAGCTGCAAGATTGAGGGTTTCTTGCTCTGGTGCGTTTGCATGCACAAGCTGTTGCTGTGCGTCCGAATTGGACAAGTGTAAAGAGATTAATGATGCGTTGGGGAAAGAGATTAATAGGCTGTGATTAGGGAGGATAGAGGTGATTGTACGGTGGTGTACCGTAGGGTTTTGTGAATCGGCGGCGATGTTCTTGCTGTTGATCTGAAATCTGCGTGCGTTCTTCTTAGCAGCAGAGACGGAGATCTATTATATCGCAATACTCTCTTCTCTTGCCCGTTTGGGAGTCAATTTCGGTATCCAAATCACATGTTCCTTAAATTAGGAGACGGAGATCTCCTAATGCTTTTCTGGTAGTCCCTTCGCTTAGGACATATTTTCTCTCTCTACTGGATACCCCAAGCACCTGTTCCTTGTAGGAATACACTACCCATCTGTGATTTAAGCTCACCTGGTTTATCTCCTCTCCATCCAGCTATTCTCTCACCTTGTACATAGAGAGTCCTCGTGACCAACTTTCGGGTGAATTCTGAATTGCGTACATACAACTGCTCTTTATAGTATTCCTTCATATCATCTATATGCATTACTAAAGTCAGCTGCTACAATGTGGTGTCTCTTAAGTTTTCTTCATAGCACCTACAGCCTTTTAATTCTTGCATGAAAAAAAAGTGTTGTTATAGACAAGAATTTTGTTTTTTGCTATCTGTATCTCCTTATTTCCTGGGTTTAGACATCTTTTCACCAATAGGCAACAACTCTCTCTCTCTTCTCTCTTTCGCGTCAATAAAAATCTTAAGTGATAGGATGAACAGAGACGATGTTACGTTCTTGTACATGCTCTAAGGCCCATTTCATTGGTCCGAGGTTCTCATTACATCCAAAGGGCCCTTAAAGTGGTTGGTTTTGGTGTTTGGGCCTGATTTATTTTGGATTCGATTTTTATGTGCACTTCTTTAGGCATCCGTATTCTATTATTAAAATTGCTAAATTGCCGACACCTAATGCAAAAGTTAGCTTGTGATTTCTCTGAGGCGGCTCTCGTCATGACGAGTTTGCTGAGATTAAGTGGCTCGGCAGTACATGGTGGGTAAGCACTAGTCGGTTTGACAAGGAGCAGACACAAATGAAGCGCGGCTGATAACAATACCGAGAGTGGAGTTAGGTTTTGAGGCCACGAGGTGGAGGCGCCGCCGATTGTGGGGCGGGATTGGCGATGGAAGTGCAGTACAATAGTTTCTGTTTTAAGATTGTCTTTAAAATTTTAATCTGTCTAAAGACAGCATTAGAGGCAATCTTTCTAACAGTAAATTATTCTTCTAATTATTTTATACTATTTTCACCATAACTTTGTGTCTTATATTCTCTCATTATTTGCGTTAGTTTGCGGGTTCAAATCGTTTTTTGCATAAAAGATAACATATTATCTCTCCTCACCCCCTCTCTTCTTTACATAAGATTTTACTTATTTAATATAGCTAAGAGATAGTTAAGATAACACTTTTAGAGACGTACTAAGAGACTCAGTGAGGAGGTGGTGAAGGCATAGGGTGGAAGTGGAATGTGGGAGGGTGTGTTGACTATGATGGATTCCCTATAGCATGTAGATGAGAGTAGATTGGATCGGGACATGACTAGGACGGAAGCTCGGCCTTAAAAATGCATTTTGTGGAATAAAAACTATTGATTTATTGTTTTTAATAAAGAATTTATTATTTATTTTTTGAATAATTATTATTTCTTTCTTATTTTCTTCGACCGGTTTCGTGGTTTAGACCGAGCCTACGAGCCGAAGACTTGATTCAAGCCCACAAAAATGGATTGGGTTGGCTGGGCCGGTTCGCCCATAAACAAGTCTAGTTGAGAGTTGGAAAATAATAACGCCTTCATTTCTTTTGCAATACATGTGTTCATATATGTATTAACGTATTTATGATCTAAACAAAAGACACATGGAGGGAACTTGCTGGGTTCGTTCCGATAGGAATAGGAAACACTTGTTTTCTTCAAGAATTTAGAAGAAACATGTATTTAATTCAAAAAATTAACAAATCACACATCGGGATAAAAAATAGTGTTTGAACTAGGTATGGCAATTTCCCCGTGGGGTGGGTCCATGGGGATAATCCTCATGGGGCCAGAGCCAAGAGCAAACTTAAATATGCATAAACACTATTTTTCAATCCTCACAAGAACAGAGCCCACGGGGATATGAACGGAGCGCATTGTCTCCTGTCAACCTTGGTGGGGTAGGGCGAGAGGGAGGGGGGGGGGGGGACAAGGACACATAGGCTGCCGGCTGCCCCCGTGATCCTCTGTTGCCATCTTTGGTTTGAACACTTTAAGATGAAAACACATAACACAAGGAAAAGGCTAGAAAAACTGACCGTTTTCCACTCCATAATGTTGTTTATTCAAGGTTTTCCCACTCTAGGCCACTATCAGCCTGCCGCCATCACCTAAGACGAATGTGTTAGGAAATTTGGGCCTGGGCCTACAGGCCTTAGCCCATGGTGAGCACCCCATCTTTTAGTCTATAAATAGGGGTCTTAATGATTATATGATTGTACTTTTGGAGAAGGAAAATAATAAAGAAAGAATTCCCCCAACCTCTGTGTCAGTTTTGTTTTATACTTCTTGGTGTGTGATTCTTCTTTCATCTAAGAGGTGATCGATTGGACTAGACTGGTTAGCGATGGTTTCTCAACACGTTATCAGTACAAATTGCTCTAGTGGATTGAAAGGTAATTGTCGAAGCACGACACTCGTAGATCAAACCGATTTCTAGATTGTTTTATTCCGTACAATTTTGCATTCTAGATTGGTTTGTTTTTCACGATGCAAATTTCCTCTAAATCTCCGTGAGCTGACTTGTAGTTGTCGGCACAATGCCGATCGAATGATTAGAAAGTGAAGAATTGTTGATTGCAACGTGGAAAGAAAAAAAAGAGAAAAAGAGGTCGGGAGCTGTTGCCACTCGTACACGGCACCCTCTGGTGGCCCGCATGCCGCATGTGGCCGCGTCGCCACGCCCCTCACCACCCGCATGTGGGCGCTTCCCTGTGCACGCTGACACGCTGCCCGCATGCGGCCACGCCCTCTCGTGCATCGCCCGCATGCGATCGAGCCTTCGCACTACCCGCACACGGCTGTGCACCTGAAGCTGCGCCAGCCCGCCATGCTACACACCCAAAGCCGCGCGGAAAGCCGTAACCGCCATGGCTGCCACTCGGCTCCCAGGCAATGTGCGACCTCCCGCACGAGGCGCCGCCACCGCTCAGCTCCCGGGTGATGTGTTGCCGCCCGCCTCCCACACGATGTGCTGCCGCCACCGCTCGGCTCCTGGGTGATGCGCTGCCGCCGCTCGCCTCCTACACGAGGTGCGCCGTCGCCGTCCTGCATAAGGTGCACTGCAGCTCGGCTCCCGCGCGTTGCCGCTCGGCTCCTGCACGACACACCGCCGCCGTCGCCCCCTCATGAGGCGTGCATGCCTGAGTCGCTGACACCATGGAAATGGGGCAGGGGAAACCCTACCCCTTCCCACACGTGCTTTTGACTTGTGCCAAAATGGGCCATTGAGCCAAAGAGGGAAAAAAGAGGGTCGACGCCCCAATTTGCAAATAGGCCCACCAATTTCTAGAAATTACAGGAAGGTCCATCGAACTTTATGGATAGGCCCCGGCTTGCCCAGAAAATTATTTGAAAATTTATCAGCATTGAAATTTAGCGGATTGGCCCTCGAAAAGTGCCAAAATTCACTAAAAATTCATATCCAACATAAAAAGGGCCTCGAGAATTCAAATTGTGAATTGTTTTTAGCATCTGAAGCATGTGTAGCACTATTGCTATTATTTTCTATGTTTTCTGTATTTATTTACTATGTTGATTAATTGTAATTGCTTAAATTGCCTGTAATCACTAAAATTAGTAGTAAAATTATAGAAAATGCATAGAAAAATTTTGGAACATTGCGAGAGTCTTGGTACCATTATCCAATTTATTTGATGCAGTTCTACCTATAGTAAATTTATGTATTTCTTTCAAGCATATGTAGATGATAGGTATCACAAACTGGGAGTTCGAAGAGTTGGCTCAGCACGGCCAAAACTATTTGACTTGGGCTTCTGACGTCGAGATTGTACTTCGAGCCAACAAGCTCTATATTGCCATTGGGATTGGTGCATCGAAGGATGCCAAACCTATTCCTAAGGAAAATGATTAGGCACTCCACTTCCTTAAGCACCAGCTTTGCCTCACACTCAAGAATGAGTATATGACAGAAAAGAACATGCTAGATTCTTGGACTACACTGAAGAAGTGGTTCAAGAAGCTAAAGGATATCATTCTTCCTCAAGTAGAACAGGAATTGATCCGACTAAGATTTGCTAACTTTAAGATAGCTGGGGAGTACAATTCTGCCTGGCACAGAATTTGTACCAATCTTCAACTCTGTGGCAGGCAGGTCAAAGATGAGCAGAAGATTGAGAAGATCCTCTCCACCTTCCACTCTACTATAGTGCAGTCTGTGCGCAACTATCATCAAGATGGCTACAAGGTGTATGCTAAATTGATCGATATTATGCAGATTGCATAGACTCATGATGAAGTTCTCTACAAGAATTTTGTTGCACAGCTACCTAAGAGCTCCGCTAGCCGCGAGGCCAATGATAGGAGCTTCAAGGTGCGAAAGATTATATGAAGAAAAGGGGGAAGGAATGACAAGGCCACAACCCAGAAAAGCAAGCCAAATGCTCCATAGAAAATAAGACCAGCATACCAAAGCAGGACAACAAGCCCTATGATCAACAAGACCAAACCTGCTACAAGTGTGGCAAATGGGGGCACTGGTCATGGATTTGTAAAGAACCGCAACACGTCATCGATGCTTTTTAGGCCAAAAAGAAGAAGGGCAGCAAAGGGCATCATGAAACTCACTTTACCTTTGTTGACGTGGAGGACTCACAGCAGTTGCCTGTGCCCCATTGAAAGATCAAGCTCCGATTAATTGAATGGTTAAGTGGGAGATTGAAAGATCAAGCCTCGATTAAGTTGGTTTTGGTGTTAATGACAAATACCATTATGACATCTTGGTAATAATGACAAATACTTTTATTATGTGTTAGTGATAATGACAAATGTATATATGAGACTAATATGTTTGTTCAAGTCTATTTATGTTTAGTCTCATTTGGATGAAAAGGTGAAATCAAAGAGGTATGCATTTGAAATCACTTTCTCATTTATTAATGCATTTCTTAGATCCAAAATATAGATTGAACTCCTAAAATAGTTCAAATAAATACGCGCATATGTTTTTCTTTATATACACTTGTATGCACACATTTAGGGGGAGCTCTCTCTCTATGTTTTGGAGTTTCATAAGTATTGATTCATGCTTCTTTCAATACGCATATTTAGGATATTTACTTTGAAATACATACTTGAGTATATATATAGCTTGTGTAGTTTATAGCTTGTGTAGTTTATATATACTCATTTACAATTGGGTTGTCATCTAACTTCTCCATTATGTGTTAATGGTTGAATGATTAATGACAACCGGATAAGTAAGCTTTGTTTAAAGCTTATCTTAGAGTATACAATTGTTGTGTACGAGGTGTATACTCGCAAATCAACTTCTATATCTCAATATTTGTTGAGATTGTCATGAATTATCAAAAGGGGAAGATTGTTGAATCTAGTCCCTCCATTATGTGTTAATGGTGAAGTTTAGTAATTGATGACAATTGTTTTGTGGACTAACATTTTCCATGAGTTGGATGAATAGGTTAAGTTCCACAAATGAGGACGACTTGGGATGACTTCATGTGTTGAAGATCATCAAGTCAAGATTGAGAAGAAGATAGCTTCATGAGTTGAAGGCTATCAAAGAAGAAGATGGATTCATGTGTTGATCATCAAGACAAGTGAAGACCATCATGTGTTGATGGAGTTGATGAAAAGAATACATCATGAGTTGATGCTTATCAAGACGATGACCCAAGACAAAGGTATGACTAGCTAGGGCTAAGGATGTGTTCCTAGTCTTTTACCGGTCTTGGTGTTTGGTTGAAAGACCAGATTGTTAATATAGGTTGTCGTACTATTAAGAGGGGTCATGTCTAGTAGATTGAGTCTCATCGTGTGTTGATAGCTCAAACCTCACTTACTCTAGCTTATCTTGACATGATGCCATTATTTACGAATGTGTTTTGCAAATAGTTGAGGCTCATACATGTAATCATTGTAACATGTGACTATACTTTGTAAATATGTTTTGCAAAAGGTTGAAGTCCATGTACCTACTCCTTGTAGCATGATCTAAATTTGCAAATGTATTTTTGCGAAAGTTGAAGATCATGCATTATCCCTTGGCATGGTCTAAGATTGTGTATTGCTATTTCCTTGGACTTAGACCATGGTAGTGACTCTTGGATGTTTTATGATTTCTGCATTGATCTAATATGTTTGAGGTCATGCAAATAGATGAGTTGTGTAGCCCTCTGAATAAGCTTTTCATAGAGTCCAAGATCACTAAATTCCGACATCGGAGTCAAAAGTTATGACCGTTTTTCCGAGTGTCGCTTGTGCTGAAAAACTAGAAAATTGGAAGTTCCGAAATATGAACGGTGGAAATTCTGATTTTGGCTCCAACGGCTAGTTTTTGACCATTGGTGAAGCAATCGGAAGTTCCGGTTCTTGGCCGGCGGTACTTTCGATTTCCCTGATTTTTCAGGGATTTGGCTCCAACGGCTAGTTTTTTGGTGTGGGGGTATAAATACCCCCTTGTAGCCGGTTGGAGATGTTGATGATTCATTCATTTCTGTGTTCTTGAGCTAGAGTGAGGCTCTCTATTCAATTGTGCATGTGTTGCACTTTGTGAGAAGGGAGAGAGGATCTAGAGTGCATGTGTTGCATTTAGAGGTGGACTTAGTGTCCAATTGAGTTTGTGCTTTCGTTGCACGTGGTGAGAGTCAAGTAAGGGACTTGACTTGTTACTCTTGGAGTTTGTCGACTCTTAGACGGCGTTGGAGGCGTCGTGCGCGGTGATCTTCTCAAGAAGGTTGTGAGAAGACTCGGCGAAGTTGTGAAGGTCGGAGCTCACCTACTCGGAGCGGGAAAGAGCTACCACTAGTGGATTTGAGGTGGAAGACTTAATTCGTAGAGCTGGTCCGATTAGTTCAGGCTTACCTCAACGTGGACTAGGGCAGACCGGCAAGTCTCCGAACATCACGGTAAAAAGAGATTGTGTCATTTGTGGTTTGCTTTCTTGTGCTTAATTTACTTTCAAGCAATTTACATTCATAGAATTAATTTGATTGTTTTTCAACCTAGGATTACAAATCTTGACCTAGGATAGAATCATTTGTGCACTTAGGCGAATTTAATTGTTGTAGGCGCTATTTGAGCTAAACCAACTTGTATTTAGCTTCTGCATTGTTTACTTGGTTTAGGAAAATAGTAAAGGTCTAAAATTGTTAATATTAATTTGAAGAAAATTTTTAGACCGCCTATTCACCCTCCTCTAGTCGGCCACCTCGATCTTACACCCATGGAGGTTGACTCCACTCCTGTAGCGGCACCCCCTTGATATTGCAGCTGCCGCTACCATGATTTCTCAAGAAGAGCATCTCACCTATGAGAAGATAGCAACCGAAGACTTTGACTTCTTAGTAGATTCAGTCTAATGCACAGAATGCATCTATATTTTAATTGTTATTCATTTCATGTTTGAAAGGAATAAGTTAGATTTGCATTGATGATGCTCAAACAATTTATTTTCTCGTGATGGTTGGATGATTAATTTATTCATTTATTCAGTTAATACTAGCATGATATGTTCTAATATTTGAAATATTTTGTTTTGTCTCCTACTATATATTAATAAAGAACTTTATATTAGAATGCGTGTGGCGCCCTGAGGAAGTGTGTTTAGCTGATAGCGGCACAATGAATACCATCTTGAGGTAGATAAAATTCTTTCAGTTGATTAGCAAGAGTGCTCGTAGTCTTATGACAATTGCCGATAGCGATAATTATATAATTGGCTCAAGAAGAGCCACAATTGTACTCCCAATAGGTATAACTTTGGTCATTAAAGAAGCCTTGTTCTACTCAGAATTGACTAGAACTCTCCTAAATTTCAAGGATATCTGCGCTTACGGTTTCCACGTTGAAATTGAAGAAGAGTATGGTAAGGAATACCTACTCATTACAAAGCATGAAGCAAGTGGAAAAAAGGTATTAGAAAGACTTCCTTCATTTGAGACTGAGCTATACTACACTAATATTTAGGCACCCATGGCTTATACCACCCTAAAAACCATATTTAGGGGGTGTTTGGGACTGCTCCGCTCCACGTTTTTCAGCTCCGCTCCACATTTTTTAGCCAAACGGTTTCAGCTCCACGCACCCTGTTCGAGGAAAAAAGGTGGAGTTGTGAGAGCACCTAAAGAGGTACTTCACAAACTCCAGTTTTTTGTGGAGCTGCTCCACGGTGGAGTTTGTGGAGCAGAGTTTGTGGAGCAGTCCCAAACACCCTCTTAGAAGCTCTGAATTTTCTGTCTCTATCATGATAGATTAGACCACCCAGGTCTTAGGATGATGAGAAATATAATTAACAATTCACAGGGACATAATATCTATATAAAGAAATTTCTGAATTAAAAAGATTTTGTGTGCCTCGTATGTGCCACCAGGAAATTAATTACTAGACCTTCTGCTTTGAAAGTGAAGGATGAAGTACCTATATTTTGGGAACGCATCCAAGGAGACATTCGCGGTCCTATACAACCACTATCAGGGGCATTTAAATGTTTTATGGTGCTCATCAATGTTTCCTCTAAATGGTCGCATGTATATTTATTATCTACGAGAAACCATTCTTTTGTAAAGCTGATCTCACAGATAATTCAAATTAAAAATAATTTCCATGACCATCATATAAAGTCCATCAGAATGGACAACGCCAGAGAATTTACTGCGAAGCCATTTGATGATTATTGTATGGCAATGGAAATTTGTAGGATCGTAGCACAATCAGAGGGGGGGGGGGGGTGAACGATTGTCTTTGTTTTTTGAACCTGAAACCAAAAACTGAAACTAGAAGAAAAATGATCTAATCCTACAGACGTGAAATCCAACCACAGAACACTTGATCGTATGCACAAACTCGATGAAGATTCCGTCCGCTTGCACGACCACTCGCTAAGATCACATGGTCGAGATCTTTGTCGCTCGGAAGACTACGACTTCTCGAACATATCGACTACTCGGTCAAAAACAAGCCAAAGAGCACACCTTCCTCGTAGCACGTCAACAAGAACACACAAAAACATTGCTCAGGAAAAACACGTCATTGATGAACTTTTCTTGGAATAGATCTAATCTATTATTTCTATAATTGGCTATAAACCGCCCTTACGGCACCCCTAAAAACTACCTCAATGAAAGCCCTAAAAACTAGTTCCATTAGCCCTTAGCCTCTCTTACTTTTATAGGCTAACATCCCAATCGTGTCCAACTCAAATACGAACACAACACCTAATCTGTTCCTCAAATCAAGGGACCCGAAACCATTCCTAATACGGGTTTTATCAAACTCCAAATCTTCCACGTTACAGACTCCATCCATATCGTTTCCAATCTCTTAACGTGATGAAGCCTCTAGGACAGCACCTCCTATATTTTCATCACACATCATCACCACGTATCGATGCCTCTAGGAACGCACCTCCCGTAGCTTCTCCATGAATCTCCGCTTTTGATCTCCATGTGCTCCAGCATGAGCCCGACCACCTTGTGTGACACCTGCAAATTCCAAAGCAAACTAAACGTCAATTATTCATCACTTCATTATTCATGACCATCCACGTGGTTTAACAATCTCCCCTTTGATGAATACATTGACAACACTGCAAACTTGTTTGAGAGATTTTGCGAAAAGAAAATTACAAAACCGACAACTCTAAAACTTTCAAAAACCAACAACTCAAAACTCCTTAAAAAGACTCCCCCACATTGAAGCAATTGAAAACTTCCCCTTTCTTCTAATTTCTCCCCCTTTGGTAATGTAAACATCAAGAAGTTTAGAGAGGGAACTATTGTAAGAAGGAGCAATGAGACTTATCACCCAAAGACTTTGTGGATTATCCAAGTTACTTTGCTTAAATTTAAGAATTTAACCAAGCTCTTTAGCTTCCTAGACCATATAAAGCCATATATCATATAGCAATGTCAAAACAACTTTTTTTTAACATGATTAGGCAATTTATATCAGTGACAGGCATCGCAATAAAAGCTAAACCAATTATAAAGAGCACCGCTTCTGACACCACTTCAAACAACAAGCTCCCCATCAGAATAATCCCATCTTCCTCAGCAAAAGAGCCAAAGAGAATAAACAAGCAGTTGAAAGAAAAATATCAATATGAGAAAGAACTCAAAGACCACATTTAAAAAACCACTTGGAGTGTAGCATTACCTTTTCCACATGGTCTGACCAGATGGTGAAATCTCTAGGAAGCCATCAAAGAAGACGAAGAACCATCCACTGTTCCAACCAAGGAAAAGACCGAAACCTAATCAAGCGCATGTTCTCCATCCCGCATTATCTAGTCTTATATCACAGACAATGTCAACTTCATAGTACTGAGGTTATTTAGATAAGCTTTAGGAATCTGGTATTATGACACATGATGAATAGGAGCAATAGCAGACATTGATAAAGATTTAAGTGAAGCATTAGCATCTGACAAATTTTGAACAGACGATCATTGAGAAACATGTTCGATCATAGGGCGGCTCCTCACTAAAGCTGCTCTAACATGTGATCAGTCTAACTAGGCGGAGAGCGCTGGTCTGACCGTCAACCAATCTAGTCAAGTAGAAAGGGCTGGTCGAAACACTGGTTCGATACGGGGACATCTGACCACAGAGCGTCCAACCATGGAGCGTTTGACTGCTGCACGACCACGTGTGTTTGTGAGGCCGATCCGACCACGTTGAAAAAGCTGGTGTACACAAAAGCACTAGTTTCTGGTGTTGAGGATTTTGAGTAGAATGTGTTGGTCAATGGAATCAAAGTCACTTTTGGCACTATTTCGCACCATATTTTTTTTGCCGTCAGGCGGCCGGGCGGCAACGCTCGCGAGGTGACGCGTGGCGCTGCTGCCAGCAGCAACACCTGCTACCTGGTGGCTGGACGGCAGGCAGCCTGCCGCCCAACCGCTAGGCGGTAGGTAATTAGGCCGGCCTAATTACCTGCCTATTTTTTTTTCTTTTTAGCGCTTTTCTGAATTTTTAAATATATGAAATGACCTGCCTAATGTTTTTTTCCTAATTTTACCTGCCTAATTACCTGCTTTTCTATTTAGTGCCTAAAAATTTATGTACAGCCTCCCAACACAATATTCCTCATATTGTAATTTTTGGAGAATTTTATCCATGGCGAATCTTGCTCAAAAATTCTTAAAAGTATGATATTTGTACGAGTTTTTACATATAGCAAACGAGTTCCAAAAATTACAAAATTTTATGTGAAGCCTTCTGATGCAGTAATAGTTATTATGTATGTTTTTGAGAATTTTATGCAATCTGAATTAGCCATGTTTGTTCAGATTAACTTAATCATGAATTTAACGAATATTTCACTTTTTTAACAATTTGATACATTATGAATTTGTATAACTAAAAGTAATTACAGTACTACAAAAAAATGCATCACAGGATGCGATATGGCTCACTCTTTTGAGCCACTGCTATCTTCTCGCCGCGCTTGCCTGCCCGTACGTGGTCTTGTCTTCTATCGCGCACGAGCATGTCCCGTTGAGTATGTCAGTTGGTCCGAAGGTTGCGTATCGGGTCGGAGGAGGTATGGAGACTGTTCTGTCTGCTCAGTGGTCAGCGGTGGTCTAATAGGCTAAGGTACTGTACGCTGGGTCCGGTAAGGGTCGAAGTCGTCTAGCTGAGACGTGCTGAACTGCGAGCTATCCGCAATAATATCGTGTATGAAGGACTCTAGAAATCCTCCTTATGGTGCGAACGAGCTCTCACCCTGACCGTATGACATGGCAGCGAAGCCAAAGGAGCTTTTCCCCACCGAAGTGTCCAAATCCTAGGTATGCCGAGAACGCTGAGTTTTGCCCTGCATACGCTGCAAACCCTGTTGCCGTGTACTGCTCTCTAGAAGCATCTGGGAGGCCTATGTCATCATCAGTGGACTTGTCATCACCCCATGTTGAATTGGAGGCTGCAAGATGAAACGATATTATTCACAACAAATATTCTAGATGTACAATGTGAGTCTCATACCTCCCGAATGTGCAGTGAAGATAAATGATGGGGAGCGGTACTCTTTGCAGGTCGCGCGGACGACAAAAGGGATGCATCTCGACGATGGACCTACGGCAGGAGAATGCCATGATGTTAGTGGAACGCAAGGCGTAATAGGAAAAACATGTAGTTTCATACGTAAGTTACCTCCTCGTTGGTATGGCGCATAGATGATTAGCGGCTAATACTATGATGCCATGTAGACTCAGTGCATCGCGATGGCCGGCTGGACTCGCTAGGTCGCGATGACCTGGCTGGTGAGCATGGTGCCCCCACTGGGTGGCTCATATGCGCACTGTGATTTGAGGAACGACCGCAGGTAAAGTTGTGCACTATTTTTTGGGCCTACTTTAGGATAACTTCATAGTCTTCTGCAGGGCCGGTGACGTCTCCGAACTACCGATGGCGGCCTCCGACGTGCTTGTGATGCGCTGTGCCCGCTCCAACTGAAGTGACATATGAAACAAGTTCAGTAACGAGTAGTACGAATTTATAGAATGGAACGATAAGATATTTGAACTGTCTAACGTTGTCATGCTGCTGCGAAGCGCTGTGGGGATTGATGGAGCGGTCCAGATGTTCCTCGTGCGTGATGTGCTTGGGGCGATCTGGTGGAGGAATCCACTGCTTATATTTAAATTTGGCCTATGGGCCATGAATGTAAGCTTTGGCAATCATGCCCTATTTAGTTAATAAATGTTATTATGGTTAATATTTATCTTTGTTGTCCACTGTGTGCATTAGCTGATCCTAGACTAGTGTGATTTACACAGAGGATCTAGGAGTTGTTGCTTCAACGTCTGACAGAGATGGTATCAGAGCCATGATAACTGTAGGACATGGTTGTAAGCATAATAGAATGGTTAGACCATAAGGATTTATTTTTAATAACCAGTAATTTCAAAAAGTTTTACTTAAACATTACCTCTCAATCTTTGCTTACTCTTATCCCTCAATCCTTCCTCATCTTTATGTCATCATTCAAAAACTTGTTTCGAACTTCTCTCTTATTCAAACAATTATAGATGAACATTTATCAAGACGCACCAAATGATGGATAACTTCATCGACTACTCCGTCGTTTGGGTTTTGAACGTCGAATTATCTACATGCACCAAGAGGACAACCATGGAGATCAGACGATAGGACATTGATTTCCTTTACTCATCACCAAACAAACTAGGCAAGGGAGTCTTCATTACTACTTCAAAGAAAATGGTTACTCATTTGAAAGAGCCAGACAAGAAGCCGCTCGTAAAGCAGTCCTTCGCCTTTGCCGCCATTTCAATCTTCGCATCAAAGGATCACGTTTCGTTCCTCGAGAGCCACGAAGGATGACACCAAGACAACCCTTACACCTTTAGGATAAGTTGTTAGGCTAGCTAATAGATGTTTTTATGAGCTGTCAACATCCGTAGCCCTTACTTATTATTTGCTTAATAAAGGTTTTTGCTAAGTTGGTATTTTGAGTTGGGTTCTGCAAAATATCCCCTGTTTTTTCCTTTGCCTTGAGTCTCATCTCTCCTAATTCTTAAAAGCATCAAACAGATGGTGAACACCAGAGGTAACAACAATCACAACAACAACCATAGTGGAACTAATGGAGGACATATGCTCCTATTCCTCTGCTACCTCCTACTAACAGACCTGATTAGGCTCAAATGATGGCCAACCAGAATCAGCTCATTCAACTACTAGTGCAGACTATCAGTAACTCTGCACAATCTGCTCTGCCAGTACCAATTCAAGCTCCACAATCAAGACTATTAGAATTTATGAGGATACGTCCCGGACAAGCTAGGCTGTGCATTGGCAGCAGCTATAGGCGGTGGCGGCTCTGGCGAGCGGCCTTGGTGGAGGCTTCAGGCATTGACGATGACTCAGTAGTGGTGGCTTCGGGTGGCCAGTGACCAAGAAATGCTGCTTTGGTCAGCCGGTTTCGTGCTTGACCATTGTATATTTATTCGATTAGGGCATCAATCCACTAATTAATCTAATCTTGTTAATTGAATCTAGATTCTTGATGTATGATCTGGGATTATTGCAACTAGCCTACCGAGCAAAGAACAATTAATCTAATCATTGTATTGCAAGCAATCAAATTTCAATCTAGATTAATCTACGAGATTGCAATGTGTAATAGATTAATTTTGGGGTATGCACATCTTACACCTTGTAGAGCGATTCATATTGATAACGTGTTAAGAAATAATGATATTAACCTCCCAGATGCAATTCATGCAACCAATCAATAGAGAGTTGACAAAGAAATGAAGTCTTTATTATCATCAGATCTCATCTCCATGTACATAGGCTTGTCTATTTAGAATCAAAACCCCTCAAGGATAGATTTAGTATTTACCCATAATGCAACCTTCTAGGTTTCGTAACAAAGATAACAAGAATGATTATTTGTACAGGGCGTACCCCACACTTACTACTAATCACCATTGTGAGTGACAGGTGGGATAGGACTGTTAGTTGGGGTGATGTGGCAATTCGATCCCACCCCTCTACCCTTGTCGCCCTTTCATCCCAAGTACCATGAAAGCTTAACTTGGCTTTTCGATGGGTGGGTTGTTTTGGGCTGTGGCTTATGACTGAAAATTTTGAATTCCAGACTATTCGCAAGCGGCAATACGCGCAGAAGGAAATAGTCGCATGCGATTTTGGCCGGTATAGCCAAACCTACACGATATCACCTAGGATAGGCGGTTATGCGGTTAGGGATTGGTAGGCATATTCTCATGCGGTTAGGGAATTCTCATCCCACAGGGCTGTAAGGAAGGTTGTTAGGACTGCGATCCTAGGTAGGATCATCTTTCATCTGATAGGATCAGATCGTATAATCGAATCATAGAATCATGATTCTATCATATTTTTAAAAGCATATATATTTTATATAAAAATTGAATTATATTTCTAAATATGCAAGTCTATAGTAGAACTTTTGAATTTTCTAAATTTAATTTTGTAATTTGAGTACACTTATTCATGTTATATTAAATTAAGATTGATTTTTGAAATTTATTTATTAATAAACCAATAATCTAAAATGTAATATGTCAAAGACAATACTTTTTTTAACCTTAGAACAACATGTAACACTACGACACATGGGGTCATCACAGACGGTTTGTAACCCTCTTTAGAGATGGTTTCTAAATCGTCTGACTTATTATATCTGTAATAATAGTAATTATCATAGACAACTCCCAAGCCATCTGTGATAAGTCACAACACAGACGGTTTTTAAAAAGAAGATATCACATATGATTTTGGAAAATAATCGTCTGTGTTGTGAATTATCATAGACGGCTAATACAAAAAACTGTCTGTAATGGTTCTCTGTATAGAAAAAATTTTTCTATTTTGTGACTAACCTCAGGAAATACTAGCCATGCTCTTTGAAAACAAGCAAGCATATCATAGATAATTGTTGATGTTATAGCACACAATAATCATTACACAGATCTCACAAATAAACTACATTTGAATAAAATGTTTGAACATCGGACTTCTTGATGACGAAGGCCATTGACCCAGGAAATACTAGCCTTCTTGATCTTAACCTTCATGTGAACGTGGTAAAATATTTTCTATTTTTCGGTGAAGAGCTGTCCTCGAACGTCGAAGAGATCATTAAGATTGAATGTACTTGAGTTGATTGTCTTGCCTTATCGCTAGGACGTGTAAAGTCGTAAACTAGATAACATAAAGTCACAACTCATAACTTGTTCTTGATTTAGATAAATGATAACCACATATTTTATGTTAATACTAACATATATAGTCTTACATACCCCACAATTTAAATGGGATTGAGATAAAGTCAGATGTTATATCAGACTTGACTACTAAAACTATGTTAGTCGGAGTAATAGTTATTTTGAAACACCCTTCCAATGAGATCTTGTAGCAATAATATATACCAAAATGAGAAAACAAGAATCAATTGTCCATAAATTCTTCTGGAAATTAGTTAGATTACTCATGTTGGTATTAGCAAAGGTATCACAAATAAATTACCACATGGCAGTTTATTAAATTGGATCATCTATGAAAATGAAGCATCACACTCATTCACATATCAACCACTCATACATGTCATGGCACTCACATAAGTATGAAAATGCATTAAAAATCAATGTAGACATGCACATGATGCACAACTTGAGCTTGCCCGATTGGCAAAAGTAAAACTTGGATTTCCTTGTTTCACAATATCATTTCCAATCAACTCTTCTAAACTGTACCAATATTCTCAAGTAAGAAACTACAATAGGAATAGAGAAGGATGGCAAATGTATTAGTGTCAGCTGTAGATCCTAAGCACATACAACGAGCTACATATATTACCGCGCGATGGAGAGCCGAGGAGGACTTGACGGCAACGAGAAGCTGGGAGGAGCCACACGACAGGGAGCCAATGAGGAGGTGATGACGACGGGGAGCCAGGAGGAGGAGCCGCACGATGGGGAGTCGAGGAGGAGGTGGTGGCGACAGGGAGTAGAGGAGGACACAGAGGAGGAGGTGGAGAAGGTAGGAGCTAAGAAGGCACACGGGTGTGTTGGGAAATCTAAGTGTATGTAGGAGTATAGTGAGTTATGTTTTCACTCCTGTATATGTAAAAGAATATTATCACATACGGTTTTTAAAAATAACCATCTGTGAATTATCATAGACGCTTCGGATTAAAAACCATCTGTGACATATCCCATTATCACAGATGGTTTCGTGTTAAGAACCATCTGTGAATTATCACATACGACTCGGATTAAAAACTATCTGTGATGTCTGCAATTATCATAGACAATTTTTAATACAAGCCATCTGCAATAATTAACATATAGTTCATTGCAAGAAACAACCTGCGATAATTATGTATCACAGACAGTTCTAGCCATTGTTAGTAACATAGATGATCACGTTTGTAAAATTTTCTGTGATAATTACAATACTAACGAATTCTAAGGAACCATCTGTGATGAGGCGTCCTATATAGCCTTCTCTGTAGTTATAAACAACAAAAACAAAGAAAATTAAATTAGTACAACTTAAACTAGGAATATGTAATATCAAATTTTATATGCTAATATAGTTTGTTGTCAGGATCATGATCCCATTGCCATCCAACCCGATCCTAATAATTCTACGAGTTGAATCTTGATCCTACTGCAATACCACACGATTCCGATTCATAATGCGATCGATGTCATTTACCTCTAATAGGATCATAGGATACTATGATCTGTGTCACGATACTGATAACCTTGCTGGTAACTCATGTTACTACGTTAACTTTACACACACATGAATGTGTTTCACTATAGAAATTTTATGAGATTGGATTTATCCCTGATCTTCATCTTTCTAGGATTGTGGTAAGGGGTTGCACTTGCATGTTGTGTCTGGTGGTGTACCTGCATGTGTGTCGTATTTGTAATCGCCAAAAGAAAAGATATATTTGTTGATCAAGCAATATCACCTTTCGATCATCGGTAATATTGAGCTTCACGCTGTGTTGGAGCCACTACTACAGAAAGCCTAATAGTTGACGGCCAATCACAGACGGTTTTGTCAAACCGTCTGTGAAGAACACTAACACAGACGGTTTTAATTTGGACACCGTCTGTGTTGGCGGCGTCGGGGAAAACGAGTATCACAGACAGTTCTTACCGATGAACCGTCTGTGATACTTCGGTATCACAGACGGTCTGTATTAAAAACCGTCTGTGATAAGCTGGTTATCACAGACGGTTTTTAATAAAAAACCATCTGTGATAATTCACAGACGGTTTTTAATAAATGGCAGTAGGCATTTATTGCGCTGCTCAGACCGCATCTGTCTTCATTTCGATCCAGATCTAGCTGGTGCTTTACTCTTTCGCTCAGGAGGCAAGCTTGGCGATTTCAGGCCAGTTAATTTGGTGGGAGGAGGCAGATACTGAGCTTTGAAGATTTATACTTTCCTGGTTGCTCTAGATATGGTTAGTAATGAATTTTATTTTTTCTTTGCATGCATTACAATTTAGATCTAAGTAATTGGTGAGTGTTATTAATTGAAGATGGTTTGCAAAATTATTGGTTATATAATAGCTGTTGTGTTTATAATATGAATTGAGATAGCAAATTAAGCCTCAATATAATACATGTGGCCGGTATATATGTAGTAATAATTAGTTAATTTAATTTTTAATACTAAGTTGTTATATATGTACGTAACGTAGGATCGAAGCTGGATGTATGCCACGAGCCGTGTGAGCGAAGAGTACATTAATGGCGTGTTTGCTTTTACAAGAGCTGCCGAGGAGGATATGTTGAATAAGGGGGTGGAATATATGTACTGTTCATGCACTGACTGCGAGAATTTAAAGATGTTTAAGAACCGAGGGCAAGTTAAAGCGCACTTGATTCGGAGGGGTTTCAAAAAGGGTTATACGTGTTGGACCAGTCATGGCGAAGTCAATGATCAAATGCCGCCGGATGACATCGCCGGTGAAGTGAATGACATCATCGCCGGAGGCGTCCGCTTCAAAATCAGGACGCCAAGAAAGAGGGCTATCGAAGAAGCCTGAGGGCCGATTTACCATCACACAGGTCGATGTATCTGGGTCCCTCTCCTTCCTCGCAAAGCAGTAAGCGCATGGAAGAGCATGATCGGAATTGTTGCACGAGAACGAATTGAGATCACATTCAATTCGTGGAAGGACGTGCCTGCGACTCGGAAAAGAGAGCTGCTGACAGAAATTTTGGCATCGTTCGAGATCCCAGAAGAACACCTAGACGCCGTGCAACGACAAGCCTTGCTAGGGGTGTGCAAAGCATGGAAGAACTTCAAGAGCAAGCTTGTCAAGGACTACGTGGAGAAAGACGAAACACCCTTTCATAAATACCCATTCCTGGAACCACAATGGGAAGAGTTCAAGGCTTCGAAGACGACCGAAGATTTCAAAAGTACAAGTGCGGCGCACAAGGCCCTCCAGGCAAAAAACACACACGCCCATAGACTTGGCACAGCTGGGTATGCGGGTAAAATCCCGCAGTGGAGGAGCGAGGACGACCACGCAGCCCTGCAGGACATCGCCCCGCCATTTGCCAATATCCCGGATGAGCGCGCTCGAAATTAGATTAGAGCAAGGTCATCCACAACGACATCGGGGGACGTCTACTTTCAAAACCCTGCAGACCAGCAAGTGTCCCAGCGCCTGGTAAGATATCGATCGAACTACGTAGCTTGTAATTACTCCACAACTTCGTACGAAGTGAAATGACATGTCGTGCTCTTGCAGGAAGAGCTGAGTTTTGAAACTACCCTGGGATCATTCCAGAGAACAAGGGAGAATGATATGCTCTCCGCGGCCCTGGGAAACAAGGAGCACCCGGGCCGTACGAGAGGCCTTGGCCTTTACGTTCCTTGGAAACATGGTTTCCAGGATAACTCCGACATGTATCGGCGCAGGAAGAGAAACAAAGCCGAGCATGACGCACGGCTACGAGAAGAGATCAAGGCATCTCTTAGAGAGGAGCTAATGGGTGAGCTGGCTCATGTAGTTAGAGATGAGGTGTGGAAACATACAGAAAGTCAGCAGGCCGCCGCCACCGCTCCTGTGCTAGCTAGCCCGCACAACCGTCCGAGTAGTTGCGCGTCTAATTCGACGCAAACCGATGCCAGATTTTCTGTGGACGACATCCTGGTAATAATTATTCTCTCGAATGCTTGCTCTATTGATAGGCCTATTCGACTAGCTAATTCTGTATCGTTATGTAGGAGCCAACGAATTACAGGCTCCAAGTGAGATATGCCTCCGTTCCCTTGCACGCTGCTTGGGGCCAGTCATATCCGTCTGGTATCGGGGCCATGCTGCACGGTCAAGCTTTAGCACCAGGCTTTGCAAAAGTTAATGTGGATGGTGTGCATGTCAATTTTGAGGTCGTCCCGCTACCGAAGCCCCCCAACGACGAGATCGTGACTCTAGGGCAGACCATTGGAACATTCATCAAGTGGCCCAAAAGCGACATCTCTCTGGAGGCTTCTTCACCGGTGGCAAGACCAGAAGGGCAGTGCGAACCAGAGCAACATGCACTGGTGCCATCTCCACAAGGGTAGTGCGAAGCAGAGCTACCTGAACCGGTGCTATCTCCATGGGTGCTATTCTCGCCAAAGCAACTTGCACCGTATGTACCATTACAGTCGACTACCATAAAGTCGACCTACAGTCAAGGCAGTGGCCAGGGCAAATCAAAGACGAAGGATGATGACGATATCCCGTACCTGCCATTGGCCCACAAATTCGTGCTAGGCGAGCCGATGATATTCCCGGTAGAGCACCTCTTAACCCTAGGACTTGCTTGCCAAAGATTCCACGCTTGGTATATGGAACAGTCCATTAGGCCAGAGGCAGAACGGCGCTCAGGTATCACTGTCAAATTCAAGCCGGAACATTTCCTGCACGCAGCTCAGGAATGTGTCTTCGCGGTGACCTTTGACGATATATTTGGTCTTTTCACGCTCAACGCTCTCCACGCCTCACTCGTTCGATGCTGGACGATGTAAGTCTATACAATCACAGTCTCTGTTCACGTAATACCGATATATGTCACAATTTGTTGCTTTCCTGTGTATATATATAGATTCATGCTGACCGAAGCTAGATCATCGAAATCACCAATTGGTTTCCTGGACCCACGCTTGGTCGCCATTGATACCATCAACGAGGATGCATCCTTCGTCGATAACTATATTACAAAAGCACTGCTGGCTCACCGCGATAAGGAATATGTTCTTATGCCATACAATGAGCACTTCCATTGGATTTTAATTGTAATTATACCAAAATGGAACAATGCTATATACCTTGATTCTCTAAGTAAGAACAAATCCAAGTACACAGCTATCGCCCAAATACTCGATAGGTAAGTACATTGTACATTGTACTCTTTCTTTTCTTCCGAATGACTAATCTAACTTTTTCGAATAACGAAGGTCGTTCATCACATACGTTCAACAAACACGTGGCTCGACGACAGGGGCCAAGCCCTTGAAACATGCTCGCAATTTTCGGGTATTCGCTAGCTACACATTAATTAATCATATACAACACTTAGTAGTAATGCCTCTTGATTTAACACATTCTATTTTTTGCAGTGCCACCAGCAGCAGCCGGGCAACACGTGTGGATACTACGTGTGCCACCATATGAGACTACTCCTCGATTCCACCAAGATCACCAATACTAAGGTTTGTCAATCTTCCCACATTTATTTCATACATGTTAGGTTTTATATGTACGCGTGTTGATATTCCTATCGACAGGCTGCGCCCATCTCTACATCTGCATTGAAACAGCCGGACTTTGGAAAAATTCGAGGAGAGTTTGTTTGGTTTTTGTGGACTAAAGTCATAAGATCAGATGGAGAGTTCCACTGCGCAGAATGATTTTTTATTGCTCTTATCACTCTGTAATTGTGAATTTGTTAATGAATATTTTATTTCATTTCAATTAATTCATTTGCGAAATAGATGCCTTATGTCTGTGAATGAAATGTGATGTGAATTGGATGTTTTATGTTTGTCAAATGAATTGAGATGTGAATTGTATGTATACATATACTTGTTTATCTGCTTGTTTCAGCGGGCATGGCTAGCATTTACTGAGGCTAGCCAATAAACATAAATAGATTTAGGGGTAGAAAAGAACATCACAGACGGTTTTTAGTTACAAGCCGTCTGTGATAGGTGACATATCACAGACGGTTTGTAAATAAAAACCGTCTATGATATATCAATATCACAGACGGTTTTTAGTTAAAAACCGTCTGTGATATATCAATTGATAATCATATATCACAGACGGTTTTCAGTTAAAAACCGTCTGTGATATTGATATATCACAGACGGTTGTCAAACCGTCTGTGATAACCTTGGATTATCACTGACCCATAAATTCAGACGGTTCAGAAAACCGTCTGTGATGACGTTTCTGAACCGTCTGTGATGTCCTTTTCTGTAGTAGTGAGCCATAACTTCAACTATGTAGGGTCGCATATGTGATTATCCATTTTTATGGGGTTAATTTTCTTACTAATTTTGCGTTGTTTCATAGGCTTTTCACTAATTTCTCAGTATGTTTTTGCAAAAAAGAAACTGTTACAGTTTCATATGCAATTCGATCAGCTCATCGAAAAACGTACACTCTTGAGAAAAGCTGGGAATAAATACTTGTGCTTCAACACCCAGCAAGTGTCAATCCTCCATGGCTCCATGCCAATACCACGGTGCATCGGGAGACTTGACAGTGCGTATTCTTTCTAGCTTATTATGTATGACTTATATCTTATATTTTTTAATAAATAAATAGAATAATTTTTATACTATCGTTTCAAAGTAACTTATCGGATAGCCTTTTTGAAATAGTTTATATTTTATTTAGTTCATTCACATAAGTACTTATATTAAAAATAAAAATAATAAACTACAGCATGTATTATAAATCATAGTTGAAAAAAACGCTGCGGCTAAGATATGGAATGTAAGCTACTGTTTTCCGGTCAACTCCAACATTGCGCGACTGCCCGGCCGGTCGACCGGCACGTGTTGAATCCTGGAAAAGCAACAGCCAGTCACCGTGCGTTTGCCTCTCATGTTCACGTACGGCACACAACCGCATGACGCGCGCAGCGTACAGGAGCTAGCGTGCGCAAGCAGCGATTCCCGCGGCCGGCAACTTCGCCGGCGCGGCCAGATCGATCGATCGGCACCAGCGCCTTCATACGGACGGCGCTGCCTTGCCCGACACGCGCTATCATGCAAGTTGGCGCACAAGATGGTTGTCAAGAGACATAAGAGTACAGATCTATTAGCCTCATACACAGTGTATCTCAAATCATAACAAAAATTCTAACCCTAAGACTAGCACTCTTTATGGACGATGTCATCTCCCAAAGCAAGAACGCCTTCATCAGAGACAAATGCATTCAAGACAACTAACTCTGCATTCGCTACTTAGCTAAAAGTCACCATCGAAACAAAACCCCATCCCTGCTTCTCAACCTAGCAGAACCTTATCCCTGCTTCTCAACATAATAGAGCCCCATCCCTGTTTCTCAACCTTGAGATTGCAAAAGCCTTCGACTCGGTCCGTTGGGAATACTTGCTCAACCTATTATAGAACAGGGGGTTCCCGCTGCGATGGAGAGACTAGGGCCTGTTTGGGACTGCTCTGCTCCAGCTTTTTCAACTCTGCTCCAAACTTGTCTAGCCAAACGGGTCCAACTCCAAGAACTCTGCTTCAAGAAAAAGTTGGAGTTGAAGGCCTACTCCACGTTTTTTCTGGAGCTCTTCAAGGGGTACTCCAGAAACTGAAGTTTTGTATCTCCTCATGGAGTTGGGGAAAAATTACCCACCACTGCCATTACACAATTCCTCTCCGGGTACCGATTGGATTTCCTTCTCCGACTTCTCTTCTCCCCCCCGAACCGCACGCCCCGTCTTCCTCTCCGCCCCCCACCCGCGCCGGCCTCTTCCTCTCCGCCCCCACCCGCGCCGGCCTCCTCCTCTCCGCCCCCACCCGCGCCGGCCCTCCTCCTCTCCACCCCCCACCCGCGCCGGCTTCCTCCTCTCCGCCCCCACCCACGCCGGCCCTCCTCCTCTCCGCCCCCACCCGCGCCGGCCCTCCTCCTCTCCGCCCCCACCCGCGCCGCCCTCTTCCTCTCCGCCCCCACCCTCGCCGCTCCTCTCCTCCGCCCCCCACCCGCGCCGCTCCTCTCCGTCCCCTTCAACAGCCGCTGCGGCCGCCTCCTTCCATCCCCCGACCTCCCAGCGGCCAGGCGCGGCAGTCCAGCGCCCAGTCGAGGTCGTCCAGCGTCCAGGGGCGGGCGGCCACTCAGAGGTGGCTGCAGGTGGCCAGGGGCTATCACCGGCCGGCCAGGGCTGGCCGCGGGTGGCCAGCGTGCACCGCCGGCGAAGAGGAAAAAGGGAGGATGTGGTATGGACAATTGAAATGATGAATGTGAATAATTGAAATTTGTCCTACGTATAACATGTTCCATGAGCTGAATGTGATGGTTGCCTTCTGTATTGTTGGGAGAATTGCGTCTCGTTTAGAATTCTTCTTATCGTTTAGGATGTGGTATGGACAATTGTTGGGAGAATTGCAGCTTGACTCTGCTAGTTATCATGACACTCTTTTGTTATCTTGAGTTCATACATGTTATCTTGAGTTCATTGTTCCCCCAGTAACTAGTTTGCAAGTGTACGCCAAAGCACGTGCAGATTGAAATGCATGGAATCTGGGGCCAAGGTATCTACATAATCAAATGATAATGTCTGGATTAGTTGTTCTAGAAGAATTGGTCCTGTTTTTGTGCAAGTATACAGCCTGCTTGTGGTTTGGTTCTCAGATAAGTTTATTTTTCTTGCTGCCGTGATGCCTTCTTGATCGATTTGTGGCTACTTCTGCAAATTGTGGATAATTGGGGAACATAGAAGTAGGAATATGCAATGCTCAGAATTAGGATCATTTTTTCCTTCCTCTTTTGTGTTCTGTCTAGTGTTCATGACACTCTTTTTTATAGACAAAGTGTTCTTGTGTAGACTATTCTTTACATGATGTCATTTGCTTTGCTTTACATGATGTGCATTGCTTCATTGATGTAGTCTATCCTTGTGTAGACTATCCTTTACATGATGTGCTTTGCTTCACTGATGTCATTTTATAAACTATACTTTACATGATTTTATACTGTTATTGTAAACTCGATGTAGAATGATATGCTTCAATGCAATTTTCGTCGATTGCATATGCTTCCATTTACTGTGCTCACATTTGGGCATTACTTCATTAATGAAAGTATAGGATTGAACCAATGCACAAGTATACAACAGAAGAGCTAAATAGTTGTGTAATATCATGGTCAGGGTGATCAAATGGATTGGACCGATGCACATGTCACACTTGCTTGTGAGTCAAGAAGCAATCACAAAGATGTCTGAATCTGCCACCTCTTTTACATCAAAGAAGCAAGAGGGGGTGACAGTCAAGGAAGTGATGGATCTCGTTTTGGATTGTGGTGCAGACTATGGTTCAGATGAGCATGACATTGCCACTCAGTTGTTTGTGAAGAAGGATTTTAGGGAAATGTTCATGACTTTTCCTACTAGAGAGATTAGGTTCAATTGGCTTAGGAAGAGGCACAATGACAAGTATGGAAACTAAAAATAATTGTCTTTGGGCTAGTTGTGTGGCTCTATGTGTGCCATTTAAACTTTTTATTATTTGCCTCTATGTATGCCTTTGAAACTATTTGTTTTGCTCTATGTATGCCTTTGAAACTATTTGTTTTGCTCTATGTATGCCATTGAAACTCAATTATTTGGCTCTATGTATGTTTAAATGTTGCACTATTTGTTGTCTTTATTTATTTGGCTCTATGCATGTCCTTTATCTCTATTTATTTGGGTCTATGTATGTCCTTTGTCTCTATTTGCAGATGTTTGGAACTGATAATGATAGTGATAGTGATGACTCCGACAATGAGAGCATGGAATATTGGAATCTTATTATGTCTGGTGCTAAAGTTGCTGAAATATATGTTGAGTTATACCTTGACAAAAATCCACCGAGGACATCAAACCTCAGTGGTATGGGGTGGTTGCAAGAGACTTTGACGACACCGGGTGAGTGCCATTCGCAGCTTCGAATGAGCACGGAAATGTTCTACGACCTTCATGATTTGTTGGTGGGAAGGTACGGTCTAAAATCATCGCTGCATATGAACACTTATGAGATGTTGGGAATTTTCTTGTTCATTTGTGCTGGAAATGAATCCAATAGAAAGGGACAAAACCGATTCAAGCACTCGGGTGAAACCATTCATAGAAAATTTGATGAGGTCCTAAATTCTTTGATGGCCATGGCTAAAGATTTTATTAGACCAAAGAACCCCAACTTTCCAACTGTTCATAGGAGGATAAGAGATGACCTTAGAGCATATCCACACTTCAAAGATTGTATTGGTGCTCTTGATGGCACGCATATTAGAGTTTCTTTGTCACCCTATGATCAAGTGAGATATATTGGGAAGTCAGGGATACCTACTCAAAATGTTCTAGCAATTTGTGACTTTGACATGAGGTTCACATATGTGTCGATGGGGCAACCGGGAGCTATGCATGACACTAGTGTGTTGTATACTGCGATAAGATTGGATGAAAAATTCTTTCCACATCCCCCACAAGGTAACATGGTTATCTACATATGGTCATGTAGTTTATTATTTGTTTAATTGTTGACAAATTCTAACTTATGTCATTTTTCACATTTATAGGCAAATACTACGTTGTTGATGCGGGATATCCTAACCGTCCTGGATACC
Organism: Dendrocalamus latiflorus; assembly: GCA_017311315.1. Lineage (NCBI taxonomy): Eukaryota > Viridiplantae > Streptophyta > Magnoliopsida > Poales > Poaceae > Dendrocalamus > Dendrocalamus latiflorus. The sequence continues at coordinate 11,407,604 of CM029623.1, forward strand.
TTTGCCCTTATAAGGGTGAGAGGTATCATATGCCGGAGTGGCATAGAGGTATGGAACCGAAGACTGCTAAGGAAAGGTTCAATCGCATTCACTCTTCTATCCGCAATGTTATTGAGAGATCGTTTGGAGTGCTTAAAATGAAGTGGCAAATTATCTACAAGATGCCATCCTACCCTATGTTCAAGCAAAAGATAATTGTTGTGGCTACTATGGTTCTTCACAACTTCATTCGTGAGCATGGGGGGTGAAGACTTGGACTTTGCTCGCTTCGATCGTGATCCAAACTTTGTCCCGACAATACCCGAAAGGTATAACAAATATGTAGCTCCATCAGATGGGTCTACTATGGAACCCAATGCTCCTACCATGGATGCATTCCGTGATGAGTTGGCAACTGCTATTTCTCTAGCTTGGAGCTAGAATTATGTATCCGAACACTTGCATTCGTAGTCATTTTGGTTTAAACTACTCTCTAGTTATCTATGGACAATTATTTGTATTCGAATGATGGACTTTGTTAATTATCTATCATGCACGTTGCAATTTATGGGACAAAAGGATGGAATTATTTGACCAAAATATTTATTTTTTGGTTTTCTCGAATAAATTAATTGCGATTATAATATTTTACATCATATTTCAATTGGCAACAAAAAAATTCAGTTACATATGCTCCGCAGACATCAAAACATACACCAAACATCATTCAGGGGCACATTAGACCTTTCTCAGGGAAACCTCACATTCCTGGAGCTGGAGCTAGCTGTGTGCCAAACAAGACCACCTGCTCCAGGAACTCCACAGTGGAGCTGCTCCATGGTGGAGTTGGTGGAGCAGAGCTGGAAAAACTGGAGCAGAGCAGTCCCAAACAGGCCCTAGATCTCCTGTCTTCTCTCCACCGCCACCTCCACCGTTCTTCTCAATGGAATCCCGAGTGAACATATTCAGCACCGTAGAGGCTTGTGATAGGGAATCTGCTATCCCCTTCTTTTTAATCCTAGCGATAGATCCATTATAGAAAATCCTTAATATTGCAATGCAACTTGGGGAATTGCGGCCTCTATGGGGCCATGCGGCGACCCTCCATACTTCCCTTTACGCGGACGATGCCATCATCTTTCTAGTACCAAAGAAAGAGGACATCTGCGCCTTGGTCAGAATTCTACAAAAATTCAGGGATACCACAAGCCTTCATACCAATCTCCACAAGAACCAGGTGGTGCCAATCAGCTGTGGCCACATCGACCTACAAGGGGTACTGCAAGACTTGCATGCATAGCTCGCATCGTTCCCCCTGAAGTATCTAGGCCTACTCCAAACAACTAAAAGACTTAGAAGGATAGACTTCCAAGCATTGGAAGACAAGTACGCTAGCCGCTTGGCAGGTTAGGCTGACAAGCTGCTTACCCTAACGGGTAGGAAGACTTTAGTCAAATCGGTATTGACGGCACAATCCACCTATCTCCTCACGGCCATTAAACCACCCAAATATGTGATCAGGTCCTTGAATAAACAAATGAGACAGTTCCTTTGGGCTAGATCAAAACAACAATTAATGGGGGGTAAATGCAAGGTCAACTGGGATAGAGTCTGCAGACCCATAGACCATGGTGGCCTTGGCATCTTAGACTTGGAACACTTCGCCAGAGCACTAAGGCTAAGGTGGCTATGGCAACAATGAGGAACTCGACCAAAACCTTAGCAAAGGATGGAAATCCCGTGCGACAACCAAGATCGACACCTCTTTGCAGCAGCTACCACTATAACGATAGGTGACTAAATGAAGATGTCCTTCTGGACCTCAGCTTGGCGAAAGGGAACAGACTCTGCGATATTGCACCTTCCATCTATAGGGCATTGACGAGGAAAAACTGCACTCTAAGTGCTGCACTAGCAGGAAATAACTAACAACATGATCTCAATTGGGCCGGGAACCTCACTGTGCAACACATATATGAGCTAATCACCATCTGGAGTTACACTTCAAACATAGCCCTGTGGGACAACATCCTTAACACAATTGCTTGGAAGTTAACCCCTGCCGGAGAATACATGGCGCCTTCTGCCTATAGAGCACAACATCTAGGGATAGTTCAAACCATGATAAATCCATTAATCTGAAAGACTTGGGCACAACAACGATGCAAAATCTTCGCTTGGCTCACCATTCAAAATAGGCTATGGATGGGACTGACTCCACAAACATGGATGGCCGAATTACCAAACTTATCCACTCTGCAAACAAGAGATGTAATCTACTGTACACCTCATGGCCGAGTACCGCTACACCAGAAGAATCTGGTCCTCTATAGCCCTTTGGACTGCTTGTGACTCAATGAGGCCAGCTTCTTGGAGGACTGCCACCTCGGTTCACGACTGGTGGGAGTCGGTGATGCTACATACTAGCGCACCACGAAAGGCAACAGCTTCCCTGGTAATACTCGTCTCTTGGCATATTTGGAAGGAATGGAATGCCAGGGTGTTTCGGGCAACAGAGATTGCACTGTTACTCTTGGTAGCAGCAATAAAGGAGGAGGTTGCTGCCTGGGTTTTAGCGGGCATAAACAAACTCAAGGTACTCTTAACCACCCATGTAACAATCTAATTTTCGTCCTGATTCCGTACGCCTTCTTTGGGCCTATCCTCCCTTCTCCCCCACCCCACCTCTTTCTTCGGCACTTTTAACTCTTTCTGTGAATTAATAGATGGCAAGCCTCTTGCCCACCTTGTTTAAAAAAAGTGGAGTTTAAACCGTAGGGATCGAATAAGCTATGTAAGGTAACTATATTAAATAAAGAAGACAAAACAATACTAATTTAAATAAATTTCGCTAGAAATTAAAGAAATATAGTAAAAATTTTATTATGACGAGGGGACCAGGTCCCCTCTCTCTCCGCCTAGTTTTAAACGGATCGGAGATGGACACGGAGAGTCGGAGGCGTACTACGTAGACTTGAATGCTGGGGCCGTATCCGGGGGGCCATGCCCCATGCCTTGCCACCAATTTCGTTCATTCATTCATTATTGAAAGGCCTAATTGAATTTCTTTAAAGATTTTCGAAGGCTCAATAACTTTTCTTTGTTGGGCGAGGAGAGAAGATGGTAGCAGGCTAACCGACCGGCCTTGATTTTGGTTAATGGCTGCTGTCCGGACTACATACCACGGTATGTCGGTAACAGCCGTCAGTCCGTCTGCTCGTGGAGCAGTGACTGCGAGTTGTAATCAGGGAAAAATTTGTCGTCGAAGTTTCGCCAAAAACCACGGTTATGGATGGGTTAGATAAAAATTCAAACCGTCCAAAATTTGTAAACCGATTTCGTTTTTCTGGTTGTAATTACTTTTGCTTGGACTCGTGATCCATGTCCATTAGAGTTTATTAAAGCGCAGCTACTGCAGCTCCGAGTGCTCTAGATCAGCAACACTAGCTCTCAGAACATCGGTCAGGTTGGGAGCTCTCACACTGGTCAGATTGGGCTTAATTAGAGGAGATCCATGAAGAATCAATCGATTTATTTGCACTCATCAGGCTGGCACATTTCTAGTACTTGTGTTGGTCAAAGTCTTGCCATGATCAATTGCTTGATCCTACAGTCAAAATGCATCATTACTTACTATAGCAACGAACTTGCCCATGCCATTTTTATGTGTCGCAGGACTTTACACGAGGTAGGACGACGCAGCCGGCAACAGCCACTGGCTCACACGTACGTGCTTCGCCGCGTCGCGCGTGCCATCACTCACTGCCGGCATGTTTCGGTGAATTAACACGCGATAGTTCCTACAGTCAACAAGCTAGCCTTCGTAAACCGCAGCCTATTAACCGCTGGCTATGAGTGGTCTGACGCATACGAATGCGTCAGACGAAGAGAAAACGAACGCGCACACATGCGTCAGGCGAAGCAAAAGCTAACACGCACATACGCGTCAGGCGAAGAGAAAGCAAATTCCACGTGGATACAAGCGTTGGCTAGGCAATCCAGGTTTAATATAGGAAGCATTTCACAAGCCAAAAAATCATGGTCGCACGATGCTAACGTACGAGAGCTAGCTAGGTGTACTTACTTTTTCCCCCCCAAGATATTAAAATTTTTTCACTCGGGTGACTACGATCGTCATTAAGTTCAGATCACACCAATTAGGTTAAGCAAAACAAAATTAGAGACAAGAACCAATAAAATCAGTAGCCTACTGCACAGGCTTGATTAGACCACCATTGAGGGGCCAGTCTGACTATTGGCCTACAACCGATCTGATCAGCAGGTCGATCTGATCGCGGGTCTGGAGCCGGTCTGACCGGTCCTCTATTGTCTAATCTTAAATCTCTTGGGTCGAAAGCTCAAATGTTAAGAATTTGTTCAATTCTCATTCAAATACTTTCAAATTTTACATTAGACTTGTTCAAGATAATAGGAATCTAATTCAATCAACAATCACAAGGTTTTTGGACTCGAGTTCACCAAATTGAAGATAATCAAATTTAGTTTACAAGAGCACCAAAAACGCTAAAACTCAAATTATTTCTTACTTGTGAGGATCTAGGGTATGAGGCCTTTCAAATATATTCTTACATATCCGATTAAGTTAATTTAAGCAAGATATTGGGCTAGAACTCTTACGAACACGAAATCATAAATCTAACTTAAGAACAAGCAAAACCAAACAAAAACGCAAATAAGAATATGATTGAGATAAAGTTTTGATTTATTTTAATGAAGGATGAGCTTCATATATTCATGGATGATTACAAGGTGCAGCAAAAGCACCACTCTTTCTTCTCTCAAGTTCTCTCTCACAACTATAGAAGGAGATAAGGTGGTAGAGCAAAAACTAAAACCTAGAATCCTTGAATCACCCACCTCCTCTCCTCACCTCTAAATAACCAGCACAACCCTAATGGGTCCAATCCATTAAGCCTACCAATGAAACCCATCGACCCCACTAACATAGGTTTTACACTCACACACGTTTCTCAATATGCGTACAAGACTCAACACGTTAACTCTTTAGCGATTGATCCACTTGTCAATTTCAGCTCTCCTTAACCTAAATCATTCTCCTTTGTACCTCTCTGCATCGCGGTTTTGATCAAGGCACTAACCGGTATTTTGCCAACTACCAAAATACCCTTGACGAAGCTTTCGGGCACCTTCCCTTGACTCCATTTTCGCCTTTATCTTAAAGCATCTCTATATACTTTGACACGCAGCTTGTAGTGCCTAATGACTAATCGTAATGTCTTCATGCATTCAGACTCTCCGAATCATCTCTATGTGCATCGGCCTTGTCACTTGGCGCACCACATGCACCAACTCACTTATTTACAATCCTTGTCTTCTTTGTGCTTCTCGCTTGAGCCCGTAGCCTCACTGGACTTACACGACCACTCGGACCTCAGCTCTCAGTCCATTGCCATCGAACGCTATGCCCTACAAGCCACCTACATATCCAAAGACTAAGCAACTATATCGTGCATAAGTTCTATGTACTTGACTTACATTAGTCAAAACCATGCATGATGTAATTGTCAAGACCCGAATTTGTAAATCCGGATACTCTGTGTATACTACACTAGTCCAGGATCACGGTAGTGTGCACTGTGAAAACATAGATGGAATATCGACCATATTCACGATTAACTAAGAAAAAGACTTAAATATTATTAATTATCAGAGTTGCGACCATATGGCCAAATTTACACATAGCCGGAAAGGCTTAACAGAACAAGCAGCGGAAATACAATGAAAAATAAAGTGGCTATTCGACATGCCCACAGGCAATCGACTAGGAAATGAGACCCTAATCCGAGAAGTTGTCGAAATATCCTCCTTCAGGTATCTCCAATTGATATGGTTCTTCTTCTTCTTCTTCAATCGAGCAAATATGGATATAGCTGTGAGTGCATAGAGTACTCAGCAAGTTGATCATAACAATAATGCAATACGATTATGCAAGAAAGATGCTAGATAAGTATTGATAGATGAGCACAGTAGTATAGAAAGGGTCATAAAAATGGTTCAAAACTATCATCATAGATGGTTTTTGAATTGTTTGAATTTATATGTCTATGATAATAGGTGATTATCACAGACGGCTCTCAAACCGTCTGTAATAAGATACAATACAGACGGTTTTTTGAAAATAACCATCTGTGATATGTTTGCTATCACAGACAGCTATTAAAAATAGCCATCTATGATATGTAACATATCATAAACGGCTAATGCTAATAATGCCTGTGATATGTAAGATATCACAGACAGGTAATACCAAAAATCATCTGTGATAGCAGACATATAACAGACGGTTGTTTTTAAAAATTGTATGTGATATTTAACATATCACAAATGGTTTGGTATTACAAACTGTTTGTGATAACTATTCAAAAAGCTACATTATTTCCTATTTTCGGCTAACCTGATGAAATGCTAACCATGCCCTCTAAAAACACGTAAGCAGATCACATATATAGCATAGGACAATCATTAAACAGATCTCACAAATGAATTAAACAACGCAAGTAGATCACATATATAGCACATGACAATCATTACACAGATCTCACAAATAAATTAAACAACTGAATGAAGTACAATTGAATTAATTATTTGATTAAGCACAACTGAGTGAATTACAATTGAATCAAATATTTGAACAACTAATCATCTTCGCGGGGGTTGAACTCTCCATTTCGTTAAATGACCACCATCATCAAGAATTCAAATAGTTTTCCTCGAACTTGATGAGCTTATCAAGATCGTATGCACTTGAGTCAAATTCTATGCCCTATCGCTAGGAGTGTTAAAGTTATTATCATATATATATATATATATATATATATATATATATATATATATATATATATATATATATATATAGAAATTGATAATCACAAAATAAATATTGGCAGGTTGACAAACATCTGGATTTTTCGGCTTAGTGTCCATGATTTCCTGCATATATCTATAAATGTAGAATCCACATGCGTTGCCCTGTAGCTGTTGGTCACACTGTAAAAATAGAATTACATACATAGGTATTGTCAGTTCTAGTGGCATTATTACAAAGTGTGATACATGATTATTGTGTTGTAGTGGGTATTGAAAATCGTGTCCAGTGTCGCAGTGTGGTACTAGATTCCTTGTGCCTCTCTCCTTGAGCAACGTAAGCGTTGAATGACCTATGTGATTCCAAAAAGTTAGCCTTGGTCATTGCAAATGAAGGGAAGACTACAATAGAGTTATATATGGAGGAAATAAGTTTACTTGTTAATTGTTTTTTTACACAAGGGTGAAGTCGTGTTTACCCGTTGTAAGATCGAGGAGGTTGACTAGAGAGGGGTGAATAGGCGATTTAAAATTCTTTTAGGCTACTACCAAATTTATAATGCTGAAGTGTGAGCTATTTGGTTTTCACAAGTAAGGCCTAAAGCATCTAAACTTGACTAAGTGCACCAATGATATAATTTCGAATCAATATAAGCAATCCTGGGAAGACAAGTATTATAATCAATTCAATAAATATAAATGCTTGAATATAAGCAATCCTGGGAAGACAATGACACTTGATGTTTTTACCGTGGTATTCAGAAACTTGCCGGTTTCTCTTAATCCATGTTAAGGTAAGCCAAACTAATTGGACCGACTCCATGAATTAAGCCTTCCACCTCAAATCCACTAGTGGTAGCTCTTCCCCACTCCGGGTAGGTGAGCTCCAACCTTCACATATGCCAGGCCTTCTCATAAGCTTCTTTGAGAAGATCACTGGGCATGACACCTCCAAAACCATCTAGAAGACGACAACCTCCAAGAGTAACAAGTCGGAGACCCTCGTTTGAACGAATCAAGAATCGTAGCTCAACGGACACAAAGTCTACCACCAAGTGCAACACATGCACTAGATTATGCTCTCCTCACTATCTAAGTGCATCACATGCACTAGGTTATGCTCTCCTCACTATCTAAGTGCATCACATGCACTAGGTTATGCTCTCCTCACTCTCTAAGTGCAACACATGCACATAGGAAGAGAAGACATGCTCTTAGCTCAAAAGATAGAGGAATAGTACTAGCAACTACTTCTCAATAGCTCTTAAGGAGGTATTTATACACTTCCCTCAAAAACTAGCCGTTGGAGTGAGGAAAAGGCAATAATCAGCCTAAGGACCGATACTACCGCCCTCTCAATGGCTACAAAACTAGCCGTTAAAATGAAAAGCCAATCAGACTTCCCATACAAGGACTGATCTGTCTGCCAGGTCCAGTCAATTGGCAAAGGTACCGGTCAGACCACTATCAGAGAAGTCACTCTCTGAAAAAACATTTCACTCGATTTTGATAGAACTTCTAGAAAGTGGAAGTACTGTCGTTTGCACTTCGGTACTTCCGATTGTCCAGACAGAGCATAGAGTAACTCCGAGGGTGCTCTCTGGAAAAAAACATTCCGCTCGAAGACATGGTAGTTCCATAGACTGATTAGACCGCTACCCGTATGCCGGTCTGACTGTCGGGAATACTCCGTTCTGACTGCTCCACGGTCAGTCTACCCTTTGGCCCGGGTGAATTAAATAGGCTGGTCTAACCGCATATACAAAACCGGTCAGACTACCACCTTGAAGACAGGCTCTGAAGATTAGAAGAGAATGCATATTTCTCAGCCACTTTGCATAAAAGCTTTGCAAATTATAGAAATACACATTTAAGGTTAACAAATGACTCCCAATAGATCGTGGAACATATCCGCAAGTATCTTTTAGAATCGCATCACCAGGAAGACAACATGGACTTAAACCAAATTCAAATTGCCTTTTCAAACTTAAGTCACATGTAGTAACAATATTGCATAAGCTACAATCATTTGAGAGACACATCTCAAATATTAGCATCATACATCAAAGAGGGGAAATAACATGGATTTCGACATGTTGCAAAGCACATTCGCAAATATCAAGTCACATGTCACAAAGGACTAATGCATGAGCTACAATATTTTCAAATCACATATTAGCATCATGCTACGGAGAGAGCTAGAGCAATCAAGTGAGCTATCAACACTTGTTACGTTCAAACTACTAGTCGCGACCCCTCTTAATAGTATAGCATCTACACTAGCATCCCGATCTTTCCAACCAAATATCAAGACTGGTAAAAGACTAGGAACACATTCTTATCCCTAGTTAGTCATACCTTTGCCTTACCATGCACTTGAAACTTGACAACGTATATTTCAACTCCAAGTTTGGGTCATAATTTATCAACACATGTGAAGTCTTTACATTGCTTGAGAATGATTAACCACATGAACCCATCTTAAGTCATCCATCACCATGAGACATATCTTGTTCATTCATCTCAATTAAACTATTAGTCCCACAATTTGATTATCATTAATTACCAAAACATGTCATTAACTTATAATGACGAGTCTAGATTCTTCACCCGTAAGTAAGGAATCATGGTATATTACTTTGCTTCACTTTGGTACAATCACGATCAGAATCTAGTGAGCCCTAGTCATGTATGTCGCCATAATGATTAATGCTAAGTTCATATTACGTATAAAGTACAAATAAAATTTGTAGAGCAGTGAAGCATTTACCCTTAGTTGAAGGGTGCCATGATGTAGTCCTTATCACTCTGAGCAAGCAATCTCTTCGATATATAATCTTACACAAAGGATGCATTGCTTAGAGACCAAGTGTGGGTCGAGGAAACCCACGGTTGTTGCTGGACTATACATAATCAATGAGTTATGACATTTATTGGTATTACGTGAATGTATAACTTGATTGTATAGTACACTTACAATTTCTAGCATCATAGAAGTGAGCCGTCGAGTTCATCAAGGTTGAATAGTAAGAATAAGTCGTCGAAGGTCACAACAAAGTAGCTCGAGTTATGGTGGAAATATGCCTCCATGTATCTCACGGTGAATTCATTTTGGCAATTTGGCTTCCTGTTGGACCTCTGCATGTACTAGGAATGCAACATCCTGCAAACTAGTCCAAGGCTGGATAATTATGACTCGGGGACCAACGACACTCCGAGCTTGAACTTCCATGGCCTGGGAGGCGCCTTAATATTCTTTAGTTGGGTCTTAGCGTCTCGCTTGTGATATATCTTCGTCATTGTCTCCATAGGACCCGATGCGATGGGCTTCTAAAGCAGAGTTTAAGGTGGAATCATAGAGAGTTCTGTTTAAGAGGGATGGTTGTGTGGAAATCGTGACACGGAAGGGTCCAAGGCGTTGTCCCTCTAGGGCCATTGGATGAATGTGTAGACAGCATCCCCTAGTGTCATGACCTCTTGGTTTGGGGGCTTCTCAAAAGGGACAGTCTTAAAAACATCATTAATTATGTCCACCTAGACCTTCGCAAAATCGGTCCCTAGCTGAGCAACGTGCACCAGCGTCCCTAGCAGGCATATATACGCCATCCCTTGCCCAACGTCAATAGGAATGGAGCCAACAAGCGTGACTCTGAGGATGCACGGCATGGGCTTCTACATAATGATATACGATGAGCTAAGGCATCCACGAGGTCTATCTATGTAGCATTCTAGAGAGATACATTATCTGAGTATCATCGATAGGTAGGTGGGCGTCGCTATGTTTAGAAATTGGTGTGGATGCGTAGCTACTCTGACGTTGAGGGGGGGACTGGGTACCGCAATAACGTGGGTGGCTTGTGAGTGGTTGCGGACTTCTCTCAGTTCTTCCCTCAATGAATCTATCTGTCCTCGAAGTGAGGCATATATCTCCTGAAGTTTTGCATCAAAGTTCTATTTCATACATTCCTCGAGCTGGGCCTTGGATCTCTTCCTACTCCTATACACCTCAGAGTCATTTGGGAATCCGTATATCCAAGGTACGTAAACCCCCAGGCCTCGCGTGTGACTTGGGTGCTGTTTGTTTCTCAGGTCCGTGGATAGTATATCCCTCTACTTGTCTGATTCAAAGGAGCCTTGGGAAGATTTGATAGTCAATTCTTACTACAAGAGGCAATCATGTTATGTTAGAACCCCATGAAATTATGGACCTATTAATAACTAGGTGGTTTAACATATCTTACCAGACGTTTGGACACTTCCTTGTCTACAGAGTTTTTGAAAGAGGAGACACCCAAAGACATGGTTGATGACCTCGCTCTTAATAAGTTTCGAACGCGCTCGTTTGTGATCCCAGCAAATGGCGGGGAGGCCTCCGATTGGATTACGACCTCATCCTACATCCCCCATTGAGGGATTTTAACAGTATACCCAATGGCGCTGAGTCTGTGGAGGCGAGCATTTTGTGCCTGGAGAGCCTTGTGCACTACACTTTGCTATTGAAATTTGGTCATCGTCTTCATTTGTACAAAGGACTCCCATGTTTTCAGTGATAAGAAAGGGTACCTCACAAAGGGCGTGTAATCCTTAGTAATGTACTATGTGATAAGCGTGCTCTTGAAGGCCATCCATGCTTTTTCCATCATGAGAAGCACGTGTCATCGCATGAGTCCCTGGATTTCTGTTGGGATCTCAAACAACTCTGTTATTTCCACCCATAGCTCTTTTTCTGATCCTTTATCAAATTTTTCTAGCTTACTACGATGATGAGGACCCGTTGCCTTCCAATTATCCCATAGGTAGTTCGAAATGCTATTGCTGCTTTCTTCGGTTGCAAAGGAACCCCATCCGGAGAGACCTTCATGATGGTCATTTAGCCCTCTGGCCTTTTCGATACTCCTCTGCCACGCTTAGTTATCCTAGTCTTCGAAGCATCACACTCATTCGGTGACATCGATGGCGATGACAATGACTATGTAGACGTCATCTCTCTTACAAGAAAAAACTAATTATAGTGAGCTATCTTATATGTAAAATAACCTTTGGTTGTTTTAATGATTATTATTGCTCTCAGAGGTATAGTTGCTCAAGATTGATTCTTGGCCTTCTCGATTCTTTGTCTATACTCTTCACAAATTAAGAAATGACAACTAAAGTTTATAATTTGAGCTCTTAAAATTATGCTTCAGTGAAAATTCACATAAATCTGCCAACAATCATGGAATCAATTTACTGTGAATTAACAGGACAGCATCAAAAGACTGATTCTCAAACTAACAGTACTTCTACCAACCATCGAAACTTGATCAACATATAATAAACAAGATCACAGGACCTTAAAGACAGTAGGATCTTCTACAAATATGCTGAGAACAAGCTAGATAGTACTGAATCTATTAAAAACTACATGACTAAAAGGAACCAGTACAGCTGACAACATTGCTAGCAAATGCAAGCAATAAGCACCACTTGAAGGAGCCCAAATTTAAACTAGTTTATCATCTCAATTTTACTAATAGAAAACTATGATCATTGAGCATTAAACCATGCCCACAAATATTTACAGCAAAGTCTAAAGCACATCATTTGATGTAGTAGCAGCAGGTAAGGAGGAGAGAATGTCCTAACTCACCATGATCTACCCTCTAAAAGAAGTGGGATTTGGGATCCATACCTTCGGGAGGATAGGCGATAGGAAGGAGAGGCCGCGTCAGGAGGGAGAGGCCGCGTTGGGAGGAGTGGCGGCATCGAGAAGGAGAGGTGGCATCGGGAGGAGAGGTGGAGGGGAAGGAGAGATGGCGAGGGGAGGAGAGGGGGTGGGGAAGGAGAGTGGCGTTAGAGGAGAGGTGATGGGGAAGGAGAGGCAACGTCAGGAGGAGAGGTGGCGAGTGAAGAGTGAAAGCACAAAACCTAGTTGGGGTGGAGATGGAGTGGTGTGCAAGTGAGGAGTGAGAGTGCAAACCCTAGTAGAGGCTCTATTTATGGAAGAACAATCGCAAACAGTTCTATTAAAGAACCATTTGTGATAATAATATCACAGACGGTTATCTAATGGAACCATCTGTGATATGCTACGTATCATACACAGTTCTATTATGTAACTGTTTGTAGTATGCTACATATCACAGACATTTCTATTATGGAACCATCTGTGATACGTATATCACAGATGATTTGTTCCACTAAACCGCCTGTGATAGTTCCTTTACAACAAATTTTGTTTTTTAGCAAGCCATAGGAAATGCCAGCATAAACAATCATAGATGTAATTATTTCTAATTACTGAATCAATTACAATGAAATAGTTCCATAATTACATGCCAAGCTTCTTATAATTACATTAGAATAATTTGCACGTAGGTGTTCACCGTGTGGGATCATTACACTTGGTCATTTCCTTCTAAATAAAGCCATTCACGATGATCGGCACGCATATAGCTTGCTTCATAGCCTTGTTCTTCCTCGAGCCTGATGCTGTCTCCGAATGGAGGCAACTCGTTAAATTGATTGTACTCTTCCTCATCCATGATATTCTCAACTCCGATAATTCTTCTATTTCTATGAAGAACTATGTGGAACTTCTTATTTGTCGGTCGATTACATAAAAAACCTGAACAACTTACCTCACGAGTAGGAATGGTTCATCTTTGTATCTTATACACTAGAGGTCCACAGTAGTAACGCCGTACTTGTCAACCTTTACACCCTGTAGGAGTTGGACCCAAAGGCACTAAAATAGAGGGATCTTGAAAATTACATAATCGAGCTCCCAAATCTCCTCTACAAGCGCCTAGTACAAGCTTGGGCCAGCGATATTGAAGTGTGCATGAAATGCATCTATGCGGACACCCGAGTTCTGCACGGTGCTCTTTCTATTCTGATTTATTGTATAAAATGTGTCCATTAATGTCGTATCCTTGCCATGTCACGATTATAAATTTGGCACTTTTGTCACTATTGTAGTATTTCACTTGATGATTGTGCTCTTTCTATCCTGATTTATTGTATAAAATGTGTACCCATTAATGTCGTATTCTTGCCATGTCAAAATTATAAATTTTGGCACTTTTGCCAACCATTGCAGTGTTTCACTTGACAACCTCCCAGTGAATCATACCTTTAACCATTCGTTGAGCCAACAGTTGTGTTGTCTCATGATCTAAACCTCCGACTAGTCTAGATTCTCTTGGCGTAGCATGTTCTTATGCTCTTCAATAGACAGTGACACTTCAGTCATATGTTGCAAGACTGTGAATGGGCTTGAGCGTATGTATCCAAATTCAGAGTTATTGCTTTCTTTCCAATGGTCCCGATACCCTCTAGCCTCCCCTCATGATGAGATAAAGACACACCTATCGGTTCTACCTGAGCCAAGTAATCAATACAAAACTCAATGACCTCTTCAGTTGCATAACCTTCGATGATGCTACCCTCCAGCCGAGATCGACTACGTACATAGGACTTGAGAATTCCCATATACCTCTCGAATGGGTACATATAATGTAGAAACACGGGGTCGCATATCTTTATCTCTTTCAAAAGGTGGACAATGAGATAGACCATGATATCGAAAAATAACAAAGAGAAATATATCTCAAGATGACATAGAGTCGTTACTACCTAAGTCTGTAGAGCATCTAGTCCATCGGGATCGATGACATTCTGAGCAATTATGTTAAAGAAATAACACAGCCTCTTGATTGCCACTCGAACCTTGTTCGGAAAAATACTTCTAATTGCAATAGAAAGCAATTGTGTCATTAGCACATGATAGTCATGAGACTTCATTCCAATTAATTTCAAATCTTCCATGGAAACAAGTTTATTCATGCTGGCGGAGTAACCAGATGGAACTTCATACCATGTAAGTACTTGCACAGTTCAGTTCTCTTAGACTTATATAGAGTGTAGCAAGCTCGAGAAAGGTACGTCCGGTCTTTATCAGTCGCTATCGGTGCTAACTCGGTCTTTATGTTCATAGCGACCAAGTCATGCCATGCGTTGACACCATCCTTTGTTTTGTCACAAATATTTAGTAAGAAACCAATCAAGCTATCACATACATTCTTCTCTACGTGCATGACAAGGAGGAAGGTTATACATATACACATTCACGGGTTAGGTGCTATATCAGCTGCTCATGTTACCAAAAGGATTAACTCTATCTGTACTCAACCCAAACATTATATTCCTCAGTTCTGCACCGATGTCTATAAATATCCTATCGATGTTTGTCCACTGGGCAGAATCAACAGCGTGTCTTATCATTCCATCTTTCTTACACTACTTCGAATGTCAACGCAACAATCTTACATCCTTTCAGTTTGCAAATAAATGCTTCAAATAGGGAATTACAGGCATATACCACAACATCTTAGCAGGAGGTCCTTGCTTCACCTCGATGCTGTTGCCATCATCAGATTCACTTTCACGCTTGTATCAGGATGCTTTGCACACCAGACAAATATGTAAGTTTACGTACTCTTTACGGCAGAGGATACAATCATTCGAACATGCATATATTCTTTCTACTTCTATTCCAATGGACAAAGAACCTTCTTGGCTGATAAGTGGTTCTTGGTAACACATTTTCCTCTGGAAGGATATTCGCTAGGAGACCTAACAACGCCGTGAAACTCTTGTCGGACCAACCATTGCTTTCTTTCAATTTCAGCAGTTCAAGAATGAATGACAACCTTGTGTATTGCGGCTTGCACTGTGGGAACAAAAGTTTCTCCGAGTCCTCTAGCATGCCCTCAAATTTACCAAACTGTCTCTCACTATAGTTTCCTTCTGCATTACTGAGAGACCATGTGGAGGTGACCACATGTTTATGATGATTAATTGACAAGTATGTTGCAAAGATTGAGTTTGGTTTGAGTGATTTATGCCAGGTCAGTATTTGGCGCAGTCGGGTATGGTTGGACGGTCTTATTGCATATTCGTCTCCCCGATTGGTCGTTTGGGCGATTTCATGCTTAAGTTCGTTTTGTTGATGCTAACTGTGATTACATATGTTGAGCGATGCTGTGTGATGTGTTTCTTGTCTGTGATGGCTGCAGGACGTCGAGGCGGAGTCGTGGCGAGGCACGAGGTGACCGGACTAGGCACAGGCGGTGTCGAGGTCAGAACGGTCGGATGTGTCGAAGACGGCGGAGACTCGAGGTGGTTGCGAGGCTTGGATGACAAGGAACGCGGAAGCTTCCCGAAAGGTGTAGAAGGGGCATTTCGGTAAAAGCGCAAAGCTGCACAGGTGGAAGCGGTTTCGTTCGGGTTTAGCGGGCATAACGGGTTGGAGACCCGTTAGCCGGAGCCTATATAAGGAGGGGATGTCTCCTTATGGCTGCATGCATTCTAGGGTTTCAAGGAGTTGTTAGGGTTTGCTTTAGTCAAAATGGCCTTTGGAGAGGTTGTTTTGCTTTAGGCTTTAGTTGTTGAGAGCAGGAGAGAGGTGGCAGTGTCTTTCCCTTCGATGTCTCCCTGAGTGCTCATGTGTTCTTGAGTTGGGTTCTTGATTTTGAGAGTGGGAGAGGTTGGAGATGAGTTGAGGCACTATGTAATCATTCCTCTTGTATCAATCGCGTATGGGGACGTCTCTGTGATCCTCAATATCAATCTGAGATGGCTTTGTTTGAGTTTGATTGAGTTCTTCAGCTCCCTCTGTTGTTTCTGTTCTTCGTTCTCCTCTCTATTTGATTTTTGAGCTTTCATGTTTTTGAGTTCTTTCTTCCTGAGGAGTAGCAAAATGGGTTGCTGTGATCTAGGAGATACCCCAAAGCCATTTGGCTAGTCAATCCTAAGAGCAAACCACGTTTAATCTCAGTTTTTGCATCTTGGCCTCCTCTGTTCTTGTTTTCTTCTCTAGGGTTTGATGAGTTTTATGATTCCCTCCATGAGATGGCCTGCAACTTGGCATGTTAAGTCCTGAGGCTATTAATTAGATATTCTCAAAGTATCATGAGCCAAGGATCAAATGTTAGAGAGGAATTTGAGTTTTGGTTCAGTTCTTGCAAAGATTTCAGATTTTTGTCATAATATGATATTCTTGCTCTTTGGTTGAAATCTTTTGTTCCCTGAGGTTCCTAAGCTATTTGGAACATGTTCTTGTTCTAGTAGTCTGAGGAGATTACCTTCTTTTCTCAAATTTCCTTGGAATCTGAAGTTTCGAGTGTTTTCTGAATTTCTATCAGCCTGCTGCCTGTTTTGGAACCCGAGGGGCGGTCAGACCGCTTTGTAGTAGCCGGTCAGACCGGACCCAACATGGCGGTCAGACCAGTGTGGTCAGGCCGGTCTGACCGGCGGCAAGGCAGCGGTCAGACCGCCCGGTCACCTGCAGTCTGACCGGCCAGGTTTTCAAGCAGGTGTGTTTCTCCTTCTTGTGTTGGTTCCTCTCCGTTGTTTTGTCTCTGTTGTTGGTTCCTCTCCGTTGTTTTGTCTTTGTGTTGGTTTGCTAGTTTTGAGGTTCCAGAGGCTGGAACTTATCTCTTCATAGCCTTTTGTAGCTATTGGAGAGGAGTTCTATTCGGGGTTCTTTTGGGGGCAAAATTTTTAAAGTCGACATTCACCCCCCCCTCTGTCGCCATTTCGGTCCAACAATTACGTAGCATCTAATCCATATTGTCATCATGCGACCTATCCTCATCGAAAGCGCATTATACAACTGACATATCGTTGTCTCCCTCGACGATGTCATAACTACCTTCTTGTATAATTTTTCTTCATCGTGTCTAGTCCAAACGTATATCCCTTTTTGAAACCCCTTCAAATTAAGTGAGCTTTGATCTGTGCTGAGTTGGTAAACATCTTCATATTATTGCGATCAATATATAGACAGTATATATATTACATCCCCTTCTTCAACATATCCTATTCGGCCACTCTTCTGAAAGCAGACATGCCATTAATGTACTCTTCACTCATACGGTTCTCAACGTACATCTAACTTCGATACATCTATGCTACACATGTAACAAATTAGTGTCAAATTGGAGCAATATATATCAAGCAAGAATATATTAAAGTAAATTGTCCATATCTAAATTATAAGTAGCTAGCCATGTACTATTCATGAAGCAATATATACATACATACATACATACATACATACATACATACATACATACATACATACATACATACATACATATATATATATATATATATATATATATATATATATATATATATATATATATATATATATATATATATATATCAAGCAAGAATATAATGAAGTAAACTAGGAGTAGTGACCCATTCTTAAATTGGAGCAAACTACCAAAAAAGCTAGCTAGATCTAAACCTAGCTATCATCTCTCTCTATTATGAGGCATATAATTAGAAGTAAATACTAACCTCTAATCTTCAAGAATAAATCGATCTACAAGCGGTATGCTTTCACCAAACTCTCCAAAGTTGGCCGCCTCCTTCAATGTAGAGCAATGAAGATAGATCTGTTGGCACCCTGCTGGCTACGTATTTAATAACACAGCGTATCCTAGACATGTCCAACTGCGAACCGTCTATGATAGATGACTATCACAGACGGTTCATATTAATAACCATTTATGAACTATCACAGACAGTTATTCGTAAAAACCGTCTGTGATTACTACTATTATCACAGATAGTTCAAACTAATAACTATCTATGATAGTTCACAGACAGTTATTAATATGAACCGTTTGTGATAGTTGTGTATCATAAACAGTACATGATCATGCTTGTAAAACCGTCTATGACAATTACAGCACAGACGGTTCCCCATGAACCATCTGTCATGAGGCGTCCAATATAGCTTGTTTTGTAGTAGTGGCGGTTATTTTTGCAGAAAACGATAGTTTAAAATAAATTCAATAGATAGATTGAAAGTGAATTTTGAAAATGATAATAAATAAATAGCCAAAGGAATTGAATGAGTAATAAATGAACCGACCATGCACCCAATGAACCACCCATAAACTAACCATTCATATAATGAACCACTAGTGAACTAACTATTCACTTCCCAGACTTTACCCAACCAGGTTTTATGAAATATCTACCCTTCATGTGAAATCACTGAGCGTTGTCCATAACCGAGGATACGGCTATTTGAATAGTTTTACACTCTGTAGAGGTGTCGGAGCCCAGATTTTACAATCAGGAATCCTCTGTGATTCTACCGCACTATTCCCTGGATTAGTAGATAGTGCTCACAGATACAGAAATGAACATCAAAATACATATCATGCGGAAGCGTAAATATAATAGAAGACTTACACATGGGCCGATTAGGCCGACATCAATAAAATGCAGCAGCGGAAACGAAGCACACAAGTGAGACCCTCAGGACATGCCCACAGGTAGCCAACTGGGGGTTCGCGACCTAGCCTTTGACATCTTCATCTTCTTTGCCATCATGACCACGAGTGTTGCCAAAGCGTAGTGATCTGATTCCTGAATCTGGATTTATTGTGAGAGCGAGTGTGAGCACAAACCATCGTGCTCCGTGAGCCAATACATAGGATGCAAATAGATAACATGCAAGGCTTATCAAGGAAAGACTCGGGTTATTTTATTTGCCATAAACTGCTTTTGAAATATGATACATAGGAATTTCCTAAGCCCTAGCAGTTTGAACTAAAATTTAATGTGTGAAAGAATGCAATAGTAATAGCGATTCAGATTCCATCCACTGTTACATGGCCTCTGCACCATATGCTTAATCCTTCAGCATCATAACCGCTTAACTTATCACTGAGGCGACACCCAGGGCAACACAAATCAGGGCCTTTCTCTGCCCTCCACTTTACCAATTCCACCCACAAAGTTTTTGCAATAGAACTATATCCAGTTAAGTTACCATGTCCGTCCTTGACCATGGGCACAGCTATTCGAATAGTTTTGACTCTGTAGAGTTTGTACACTTTACCCACAAGAGATAAATCTGCTCGTTGCCCCACATGATTCCTTAGCCATGCGGTTGAGTAGACTATCACAGGGCCTTTACAATGCATAGTCCTACTGTGGTTACGCCCACTAGGTTCTGCCTTCTTTAGAATGTGCATCCCTCGAGAAGGGTCCCCCGTGAGCCATCACGGGCAAAGGCGGGGATGTAACCATCCATCCCTTTGCTCGTGTTCACACCTTCACGTAACCACCTTAGAGCCACACAAATTAGTTAACCCTCCCTACACTTTGCCAGCTTGTGGTTGTACTGTTGTGCACTGGAAGGTCATCACGAGATTCAGTCCTTAGGGTTATCTGGGTGGTTCTACCACTATCCACTTTGTGCTTCCACTGCACCACACACATACCCTCGAACCATCCTCCCAGATAATTAAGCAATTGAGGTCATAAAATATCCATAACTAAATATACCAGTCATTTCCACCATGACTGCCCAAACTAATTTCTCATGATTCAAAGTGATGCTTTGGGGCATTTTTGGGGCCCCCGATTATCTAAGCAGTACTAAGCATGGCATATAGTTATGGACTTAGTTTCGAAAGGTTACCATTATAATTTTGCTAGGGTGACAATGCTCAGATATTCAAATGTTTCAAAGGAGGTATTATGCTAGCAAGTCGAGTAATGGGTATGTAACTAGAATCTTCAAACACACATATATTTGCATATGAAATAACAGCATGCAATTTGACAATTTAAACAAAAGTAGATTTGCAGAAAATGTAGGTTCAACATTGTTGTAGTTACTGACCAAACAGAGAGAGATGGTAGTGGAGAGGTGGGAGTGTTCTCCTTCACCCTCCCCCTCATCCTGATATATATATTCATATGGAGTATACTTTTACAATTATGCCCTTACATCCGTACATCCCCCTTAGGGGCATTTGAGTCATTACTCATGTTACTCTGGTTCTTATAACCTCCTAACAGGCCTGCTGGGCTTAGGTGGGGGCCACCCCTACAACAGGAGCCTCTCATGGTGAAGGGCTTCACAGGGCCGAAGCCATGTCGCCGAGTCCTTTGGCCCCCTCCGTCCCCTGCGGCCTGTGAATTCCTCCAAACTTGTGGTTGGGGAGCTCGAGGTGTGGGATGGAAGGTGATGTCGAAGTACAGCGGAGACGCGACGCGCGCGCGCTCTGTCCCCTACGCTTCGAACGGGTGGCAGCGGAGGCTGGCGCCTAGTCGAAGTAGACGCGCGCGCTCCGTCCCCTACCCTTCGGACGGGTGGCAGCGGAGGCTGGCGCCTAGTCGAAGTAGACGCGCGCGCGCTCCGTCCCCTACCCTTCGAACGGGTGGCAGCGGAGGCTGGCGCCTGAGTTGAAGCCGAGGCGCACGCGCTCTGTCCCCTACCCTTCGAACGGGTGGCAGTGGAGGCTGGCGCCTGAGTCGAAGCCGAGGCGCGCGCGCTCCGTCCCATACCCTTCGAACGGGTGGCAGCGGAGGCTGGCGCCTGAGTCGGAGTAGAGGCGCTCGCGCTCCGTCCCCTACCCTTCGAACGGGTGGCAGCGGAGGCTGGCGCCTGAGTCGGAGCAGAGGCGCGCGCGCTCCATCCCCTACCCTTCGAACGGGTGGCAGCGGAGGCTGGCGCCTGAGTCGGAGGTGAGGCGCGCGCGCTCCGTCCCCTACCCTTCGAACGGGTGGCAGCGGAGGCTGTTGTGGCCTTGCAGTCTGGTAATGCGCTTTTAATGGCGGCTGGAATCACGCCGACACCTGGCCTGGCAGAGGTCAGGCTATCGCGTCGTGCAGTCTGCCATCCTGTGTGTGGGACACGCGGCGACTTGCGATTGGTGCGTCGTGGGATGTGAGCGGTTGCGTGACCGCGGCCCTTCGCCTCTTCCCCAGGGAAGTTGGACGCGTGTTGAGGGCGTGGAGGCGATGTGCGCTGTTTGGTCACCTACCGGGCACGGCCCTCTAAGCCCCGGTGGTTCTTCTTTCGAAATCATGGGCAGCCGAATCAATGTAAGTTTGATCTGTCTGCGCTTCGAGCCACATGAGAGGCGAGCGGCCTTTTTAAGGTGCCAGCGTTGAGGTGGAAGCACCCTTGTTTTTTTGTGATATGTCGTTTTGCTTCCGCCCGTGCTAACTGTAACGCCAGTTGCTCCTTTCCCTGCTTCTTTCTCCCTGGTCGCGAAGAGCGATGGCTAGCCATGACGACACCACCCACCCTCCCCGCAGCGGTTACTTGCCTAGCCAGGGCGAGGTGTCCCATCCTTCCCGGGAGTACGAGCTGGTGCCGCGGGGGAGCTCGCGCGCCAACAAGTGGTGGGACGCCATGGAGCACTCGGGAGGCTGCTGTTCCCGTGTGTTGGGGAGGAGTCGCGTGACCGAAGGGACGCTGCAGCGACTCGTGGAGGAGGGGAAGATCGCGGATCGCGATGGGGCTCACCTACCCCGTCGGGACGAGGCGGAGCCGAAACCCCGGGCCATGGAGGCGATTGTTTTTGTCGCATTCTTCGACGCCGGCCTTCGAATGCCCTCCACGTTGTTCGTGGGCGAAGTCCTGCGGGCCTACAAGTTGGAGCTAGCCCAACTGACGCCCCACGCAATACTCCGCCTAGCTGTCTTCACGTGGGCGATGCGGACAGAGGGGCGGCGCCCCAGCGCGAGCTTATTCGCCACACTGCACGACGCACGCTGTCGACCCAGAAAAGTTGACGGGGCGGTGTCCAACTTCGGCGGTGTGGACTTCGTGCTCCGGGCGTCGTGCGCGACGTTGTTCCCCGCACCAGCCTCGCCGAGGCAATGGGAGTCCGGTTGGACTCGGCAGTGGTTCTACTACACCGTGACCGACAAGAGCGGAATATAATACCGAGGCGGGCTGATCTCGCTTAACAGTACGCCGAGTCTGAAGGCGGAGCCTGACGACACGCAAAGGCTACAGAGTCTTGTTGGTGTCGCCCGTCGAATGAGCCTGCGCGACCTAGCCGAGGAGTTCACAATGTATGGGATGGCGCCACTCTCCTCTCGGGGGAAGTATGTTGGACAGGACGGCCCCCGCGAGGACGGGTTCAGCCCATCCATTTCTCGCCTGCTTCCACCTTCCGCTCCTTGTAAGTCGCCCAGCACGTTGTACGCGCGCCATTGTATCTGTTTGGTCTCCGCCTGACTGACGCGATCCTCTGCGCAGTGGCTCGGCTAGAAGACGCGGAGTGCGCGGTTGCGGCGCTTCTCGGCCCATACACGCTTAAGGAGCACCAGGCTCGCAAGGCCGCAGTCAAGGCGGCTAAGCAAGGGCGGGTAAACCGCACATGCGAGGCTCTGGGCATTACTGTGCCCGAGCGCGCGGTGCCGGGGGAGCTTCCCGCCGGGACTCCGGGCGCTCAGGACGGTGAGAGCCCTATGGGGGTGTTATCTTCGCGACGCCGGGCCCGCTCCCCGGCTGCCGTATGCGACCCCGCAGGCCCCTCGGCGGCTAGCACAGCTGAGGCAGGGCGTGCGACCGGCGGTGGGCCCGGCCACCCTGCTTCGGAGGAGCGCGCCGCCTCGAGTCCCCCGACACCCTCTGCCGACGCCAACGAACCCGTGCTCGCGGCCATCGTTGAGCTGGAACTCGCCGACCCGGGGGGGAGCACTGTTCCCGGCGGGAAAACCACGGTTGATGGTGCGTTATCAACCGCAGTGGCCGGCGCGGGTGCGCCCCCTACGGAGGAAACCGTGGGGGCGACGGGAACCGTAGCTGGTGTTGCCGCAGAAGACTCGCTTATGCCGCCGCAGGCGAAACGCCCTCGGACGCAGTCCCCGCCGCTAGCGAGGGGTCGATACGCCGTTGCAGGGCCTTGTCGCGGGATTACGGCGTCTGGCGGGCCGAAAAGACCTCCTCGCCGACCACCGAGGCGCCCGCCTCCCACTTGGCAGTCGAACCGGCGCCACTTCCTACCGCGACGAGAGGCGCAGGAGGTAGGCGTGAGTCCCTCTCTTCACATGACTTCGCGAGACTCTCTCCGATCTGCTCGCTCATTCTTCTAGCATCAGGCGAGACGAAGTCTCCCGGACGTGGCGAAGGATCGAGCAACGGAGGTGTGCGCGAAGTCCAAAGCCTTGTGCAGGGTGCCCCGCAGGTGTCCGTTGCTGTTGATGTGGCCGCGGCCTCGGTGAATCCTGGCGCATTGGGGCCGGGGCTCTCTCGCTCGGACTTCCTCCCTCGCTTGGAGACACTTCGCGTCCTCACCGCAGCTGCAGAGCGTGCCGACAACGGCCTTGACCGAGAGATGTTGTCGTCGTGCGAGGGGGAACTCCTAGCGCTCGCACTGCAGGCCTCCGAGATGAGGGTAAATATGTGCGCTTCATCTTGTAAGGTACTGCTGGGCGCCTGCTAACTTGTTGTTCTTGCCAGACGCTTGCCCTCAGCCGGGCCTTTGACGAGGCCCGTGTTCGAGAGCGGAGGGTTCTGGAAACTAGCCTTCGCGAAGCAAACAATGCTCTCGCGGCGAAGGATGAAGAGCTTCGCGCGCTGGAGGGCGCCATGGCGGCCGCGCAACTCGAGGCCACGGAAGCCAAGTGCGCCGCGGCTGAGGAGCGTGCCGCCTTCCTGCAGCAGATCACCGTCCTAGAAGGGGAGAAAGCCCAGCTGGCGGAGTCTGCTGCAGGGAATAGCTGCGTCTTGGAAAATGCGTCCACGTCGGCGTGGCGGGCCATCGAGTCTCTGAACCAGGCCCTCCGAGACCTGTGCGTCAGAGTGCCGGACACTATGCACGGGCCGGAGGACCTGTCGGAGACGCTCGGGTTGATCGAGGAGGGGGCGGGCGTTGCTCTTCATGGCGCCAAAACCTTTGGCGAGCACTGCGGCTATCTTGGTGCGTGCTTCGCCCTCGCCATGCTTCACACTCGTGGGTGCAGACATACCCATGAGCTGGTGAATCCTCAACTGGATCTTCCCGGCCGACCACGGGTTATGTCGGACGCCATTCGCTCCATCGGGCCTAGCATGCAGAACTTCCACCAACGGATCTGGGGCCGCTTCGGGGAAGATGCAGCGAGGGTCGCCGTGCAACAAATGCTGCATGGGGAGGGGGACCTCCTCCGGTGGCTCAAAGGAGTCGTCCAGCACCACGACGACGTCGGCACGGGTTTGTCCGCACCGCGCCAAGACTGAGCTGTTGGTCGGGTAGGGCGGGGGGATGATGTATTGGTTCTCATGCTTGTAACCATGTAACCCCCCTTGCTTTTGCAATGAAAACAAGTAGCACTTTATTCCTGGTGTTACCTGCCACCGAGTGCGAGGGGAAGACCTCCGCCTTTTAGCGGGCGCGAGGGCGTTCCCCACTGTGTTGTGTTTAGAGTCTGTAGACTGGCGCGTGCGGAGGCGAACCTGGATGCTACGACTCCCTTTATAGTCCGGAGACTCGCGCGTGCGGAGGCGGACCTCGACGCTACGTCTTATTTAGAGTCCGTGGACTGGCGCGTGCGGAGGTGAACCTCGACGCTACGACTTCCTTTATAGTCCGGAGACTCGCGCGTGCGGAGGCGGACCTCGACGCTACGTCTTATTTAGAGTCCGTGGACTGGCGCGTGCGGAGGCGAACCTCGACGCTACGACTTCCTTTATAGTCTGGATACTCGCGCGTGCGGAGGCGGACCTCGACGCTACGTCTTATTTAGAGTCCGTGGACTGGCGCGTGCGGAGGTGAACCTCGACGCTACGGCTTCCTTTATAGTCCGGAGACTCGCGCGTGCGGAGGCGGACCTCGACGCTACGTCTTATTTAGAGTCCGTGGACTGGCGCGTGCGGAGGTGAACCTCGACGCTACGACTTCATTTAGAGTCCGTAGACTGGTGCGCTCGAGGGTGTCCCCCCATTGCGTCTTGTTTAGAGTCTGTGGACTGGCGCGTGCGGAGGCGAACCTCGACGCTACGACTTCCTTTATAGTCCGGAGACTCGCGCGTGCGGAGGCGGACCTCGACGCTACGTCTTATTTAGAGTCCGCAGACTGGCGCGTGCGGAGGCGAACCTCGACCCTACGACTTCCTTTATAGTCCGGAGACTCGCGCGTGCGGAGGCGGACCTCGACGCTACGTCTTATTTAGAGTCCGTGGGCTTTGTTCTGCGCAGCGCGGACAGACAATGCTCTGGGAACAGCAATCTTTATTGAACTCCCGTTTGCGCGGGCAAGCATTGTACAACAAGGGGCTGGTGGCTCTACGCTTGTCGTCCTGCTTCTAGGCATAGTATCGCCGCAACCTGTCCGCATTCCATGTGTGCCGGAGGGCTTGTCCTTCGAGCGTGGCGAGGCGGTACGCCCCCTTCGGCAATGCTTCCGTTACGATGTACGGGCCTTCCCACTTGGACTCCAGCTTGCCAGCGGTCTCCGCCTGGAGCGCCACTCTGAGAACGAGATCCCCAGGCTTGAATCCCCGCGGGCATATAGAGCGGTCCCGAGTATGCATTGTCTGCCGCGCATACTTCTCGACATGGTGGGCTGCATCTGCCCGTAGCCCGTTGAGGAGGTCCAAGGACACACGGCGGTCCTCTTCGGGTGCTTGGACGAGGACCCTCCGGGAGCCGGCCTTGATTTCCTCTGGCGTCACTGCTTCGTCGCCGAAAAGGAGTTTGAACGGCATGAATCCCGTTGGACGCGTTACCGTTGTGCGAAGCGACCAAAGAACGTTGTGAAGCTCGCTTGGCCACTTGCCCTTCGGCAACCCGACCAGGCGCTTTTTGATGGCGGCGGAGATGGCGCCATTCGCCCGTTCGACCGCCCCGTTGGACTGGGGATGCCTTACCGAGGCGAATCGAAGGGTGATGCCCATGCTGCCACAATATTCTTTGAAAAGGGTGGCGTCGAACTGCAGGCCGTTGTCGACCGTGAGCTCCCGGGGTACGCCGAAGCGACATATGATGTTTTGCCAGAGGAAGCGCTGTACGGCCGCAGAGGTTACGCCGAAGTGACATATGATGTTTTGCCAGGGCGACCGCTTCCGGCCATCTGGAGAAATACTCCAGCGCGACTACCACGAATCGCAAGTCCCCTAGAGCTCGGGCCAGTGGTCCTACTATGTCGACGCCCCAGCGTGCCAGTGGCCACACCGGAGGAATGGGGTTGAGGCTCGTCGGGGGCCTGCGGACGATGCGCGCCATCCACTGGCACCCTTGGCACCGACGGACGAGGTCCTGGGCGTCAGCGATGGCAGTTGGCCAGTAGAAGCCTTGCCTGAACGCCTTGCCGACTAACGACCTCGGTGCCAGGTGGGACCCGCACGCGCCCGCGTGGATCTCCGCAAGGAGCTCTTTTCCCCCCTCAGGCGAGAGGCAGCGCAAGAGCGGTGCGCAAACCCCTCTCTTGTAGAGTCTCCCTTCGAACACCTGGAAGGATCTTGCGCGGTGCTGCAAACGCCGAAGCTCGGCGGGGTTCTCCGGCTCGGCGATGCCTTGCAAAAAATTGAAGATGGGCTCGCGCTAGTCACCTTGCCGGTTGATGTGATGGACAAGTGCCGCGTCCCGGTTGTCCTGCGCGATGGCCGCCTGCAAAAATATTTCGTAAAACGCCCCATCAGGAGGGGGGCAGTTGCTGGCTGGCCGCCTTAGCGAGGGCATCGGCCTGCTCGTTCTCCGCGCGGGGGATGGCCTTGACGGTGACGCCCAAAAAGTGCCTTTCCCTCGCTCTCACAGCCGCGAGGTACTTGGCCGACTCAGGGTCCTTGGCTTGATATGACTTGTCCACATGACCAGCCACCAAGCGCGAGTCGGTGCGGACTAGCACCCGTCTCGCGTCGACTGCCTTGAGCTTCGTCAGGCCAAAGAGCAGCGCCTCGTACTCAGCCGTGTTGTTGGTAGCGGGGAAGGCGAGGCACGCCGAGTATAGCAAGCGCTGTCCTTCGGGCCTGACGATCACCGCACCTACGCCCGCGCCCGCGACGCCGTAGGCTCCGTCGATGGTGAGCGTCCAGACGGGGTCATCATGCGTCTGGACGGGCTAGGCCGGCGGGGTCCATTCGGCGAGAAAATCCGCAAGGACTTGGGATTTGATTGCCGTTCGTGAGGCATATGTCAAGGAGAAGGGAGCGAGCTCGGCAGCCCATTTGCCGATGCGCCCTGTGGACTCCTTGTTGTGTAACATCTCTGCCAGGGGGAATAAGGAAGGCACTGTGATCAGGTGGGCCAGAAAGTAATGCCGAAGTTTCCTGGAGGCCATGACCAGCGCGTAGGCGAGCTTCCCAAGCTCCGTGTATCTTGTCTTGGCGCCTTGGAGGGCTTCAAAAACAAAGTATACGGGCCGCTGCCTGGCGCCTTCCTCTAAGACGAGGACGGCGCTGACCGCGGTGGCTGACGCGGCCAGATAGAGCAGGAGGGGAGCCTCTGGTGCTGGGGCGACCAGGGTGGGGAGGCTTGCCAGGTGCTCCTTGAGCTCGTTGAAGGCCTTCGCGCAATCGCCGTCCCAACGAAATCCGTCGCACCCGCGGAGTGTCTTGAAGAATGGCAGGCCCCGCTCCGCCGCCCTGGATAGGAAGTGGCTTAGTGCTGCCATGCGGCCCGCCAGCCTCTGGACCTCCCTCGTTGTCTTGGGCGGCTCCATACCCAGGATGGCGTCTACTTTGTCGGGGTTCGCCTGGATTCCCCGTCCGGACATGAGGAAACCTAGGAGTTTGCCCGCCTGCACCCCGAAGACACATTTGTCGGGGTTGAGCTTGATGCCCGCCTTCCGGAGGTTGTCGAAGGTCTCCTGGAGGTCCCGACCATGTAGAGCAAGCTGCCGGGTTTTGACCACCACGTCATCGACGTAAGCTTCGACGTTCCTCCCGAGCTGGGTGGCCAGGGCAATAGCGACGAGGCGGGTAAAGGTAGCGCCTGCGTTCTTCAAGCCAAAGGGCATCCTGACGAAGCAGAACGTCCCAAGTGGTGTGATGAAACTGGTCTTCTCCTCGTCATCTTCGGCCATGTATACCTGGTGGTAGCCGGAATAGGCATCCAAGAAACTCATTAGTTCGCACCCAGCGGTGGCGTCGACCAGCTGATCGATGCGCGGCAAGGGGTAATTGTGCTTTGGGCACGCCTTGTTTAGCGCCGTGAAGTCTATGCACATACGCCAGGCCCCGCTGGCCTTTTTGACTAGTACTGGGTTAGCGAGCCACTCTGGATGGTGGACCTCGCGAATGACCCCGGCCCGAAGAAGCTTCGCCACCTCTGTTTTGGCCGCCTGCTGCCGGTCCATCGACATACGCCGAAGCCTTTGCTTGACTGGCTTGGCGTCGGGGCGGACCGCCAAGCGATGCTCGATTACCGCTCGTTCTACGCCCTTGATGTCCTCCGGGGACCATGCGAAAATGTCAACGTTGTTCTGAAGCACTCAGAGCAGATCCCGTTCGACCCCCGGGGGGAGCCCCTCGCCGATGGACACAAACTGTCCCTCCGCCTGGAGCGGCACCTTCTTGACTCCGCCCTCGGGCCGAGCGTGTCGGAGAGGGCGTGCACCGGGCGATGCGGAACTCGGCTGCCGACCTCAGCACGTCTGGCCAGGTCCTGATCGCCGAAGACGGTGATAACACCCTCCGGGCCCGGGATCTTCACACACAAAAACGCGTAGTGTGGGATCGCCTCGAAAGAGTTGATGGCGGGTCGCCCCAGTATGGCGCTGTAGGGATGTGGGATATCCACGACGTCGAAGATGACATGCTCGGTCCGGATGTTACCCTTGTTGCCCTCCTGACGGAAAGTGACCGGAAGGGACACGTGCCCCAGGGCCTGCAGCGGTTGACCTCCGAGGCCTTGAAGTGGAGCTCCTGGCTGCTGTAGCCGGCTGCGGGGGATCCCCATATGGTCGAGGGCCTCTGCGAACAGGATATTAGCGGAGCTTCCCCCGTCGACAAGGACGCGCCTGACGTCACAGCGTTCTATGAGGGCCTGGATGACCAGAGGGTCTTGGTGAGGGTACTCCACACCCCTGGCATCGTTCAAGTCGAAGGTGATGTTGCCGAGCGGCATCCACGATTGCGGCTGCTCCTCGGGGCCTTTGAAGAGGAACCTCCGGTGATGATGCTGATGGTGCGATGCTGCGCACCCTCCGCTGCGGTGGCTCGCAGGGGGGTACCCCTTGGGTGCCCCACGTGGGCTCCGGCGAGGGGCCGAGAAGGCAGAGCCCGAGACCCGGCCGTCACCCTCCGCAGCTCCATAACTGCGGTGCATGCCCTTGTGTAATGATCACCGTAGCCGTGCACCTCGCACCACTTACCATAATGTAGGAGCTCTTGTTCTGCGTGGGGTTGGCCGCCGCAACCAAGTCCGCCTTCCGATCCCCGGTCTCCCCTCCATGAGGCGAGGTCGGGTCCTTGGCGGGCGCTCCCGGTGTCGAGGACATGATAGGCCGCCTGTGATCTGTGCTGGTGGCGCCGAGGTTTATGCCTGCCCCCGGAAGAGCCTTCCTGTACCCCGGTATCGCTGCCTCGGGGAGGGCCTCCTCGGGGCTCTCGGCTGCGGCCCTGCTTCGAGGAGGGACCACCCGCCCCCACCTCGCGCGGGGGGCGCTCCTCATGGGCGAGGTCGAGGGCGATAATGCTGCGTCTTCGCGCATCCTCCTCCGCCCGCGCATACTCGTCCATTTTGTCGAAGAGCTTGGCGACTGTCTTGATTGGCCTCCGCGCGTGGTACTCGGCCATTGGGCCCGGACGAAGGCCCTGTATGGCTGCATTAACGGTGGTGGTTTCATTAACGTCTTTTACTTGGCATCGAATCTTGGTGAAGCGCTTGAAGTAGTCCCGGAGCTTCTCCGAGGGCTTTTGCTTCACAGCGAAGAGCTGGTCCGCGTCGACTCGCTCGACATAGTTTCCCTGGAAGTTGTTGCGAAGGCGGTTGCGGAGCTGCTCCCACGCGTAGATGGAGCCCGGCTCTATGGTAAAAAACCAAGAGAGCGCCACTCCTTGCAGCGCGAGGGGGAGTCCCTTCGCCTTCGTGGTGTCGTCTCCGCCTGCGGCCTCGATCGCGGTTTCGTACACGCGCACGAACTCACAGGGATCCGTGTCGCCTTTGTACGGGTCGACGACGTTAGGGAACTTGAAGTCTTCGGGCCACGCCGCCTGCTGCAGCCCCGCCGAAAGCGGGGACTCCGGATCTACGCGTTGCAGTGGCACGCGGCTAGACGTGGGGGCTTCGCGGCTGTCCGCCCTCTCCGGCGTGGGCTCGGGCGCGATTACTGGCGCGGCCTGCTGGCTCCGAGCCTCTTGTATATCTCGGACGGCTCCGCGAAGGTCCCCTAGTTCCCGCTGGAACGCGTTGAGGGCTGCTAGTAGGGCGCTTTCCACCGCAGGTGCTATCGGGGCTGCCGGAACACCCAGCGGACGGGTCGGTGCAGGGACCATCGCCTCACGATCTCCGGATCTGCCGGATGCTTCGCTGCGGCTACCCCCGGCCGTCTGATCCGCGCTGCCGGCAAGGGTGGCGGGGGCTGTCGTTGCAGTGCCAGCGACGGGGTTGGATGTCGTTGTAGCGGCGCTGGCGGGGTCGGTCGGTGTAGCGCCAGCGACGAGGTTGGATGTCGTTGTAGCGGCGCTGGCGGGGTCGGTCGGTGTAGTGGTAGCGTCGACGCCCACGACCGCTGCGCCTGCGCCGCCGCCAGCTCCTTCGGCGGCCGATGCCGAAGCCTTGGTGTTCACGCGCCGCTCCGACCCAGCCGTCTTCTTTCCCTTCGCCGCCGCTGATGAAGCTTTTTTCGGTGCCATCCTTCTTCGGTCTTCAGGCTTGTCCCTGTCCTCCCCACGGACGGCGCCAACTGTTGTGGTTACTGACCAAACAGAGAGAGATGGTAGTGGAGAGGTGGGAGTGTTCTCCTTCACCCTCCCCCTCATCCTGATATATATATATTCATATGGAGTATACTTTTACAATTATGCCCTTACATCCGTACATCCCCCTTAGGGGCATTTGAGTCATTACTCATGTTACTCTGGTTCTTATAACCTCCTAACAGGCCTGCTGGGCTTAGGTGGGGGCCACCCCTACAACAAATATGATCAAAGTATTGACTCATCTTGCGCGGTTTACCGCGGTCTTAAGCTCACTCAATGCTTTCTCATTATCAGGTCCTGATCTTCTGGTCTTTATCTTCACCTCGATCTTGGCCTCGCTTGACCAACTGATTCTTTAGGACTCCAATTTCTAATCACGTGCTAAACAACTAAATCCAAATAAATGCAAATAACTCAAAAGATCCAAATAAATCTAAATAGACTCAATTTAGCTTTATTATGAGTTAATGGGTGTTTGTGACAAGGTTCATTTGGGCGTAGAGTTTTGACGGGGTCAAATGAGGTTGGAGCGAAGGGAAGGATGAAGGAGGGAAATCTGCCGACATAGATGTTTAATGAGCTTTCATGATAAGGGAGATATTCACAAGGATATTCTGCTTTGGATTTGAGGGTGGCTAGGTATAGCCAAATTTTAGAATACCATGGATCGATCTTCTATTTAATAACTCCTTTTTATTGTTTCTATATTTATTTAGGAAGTTCGATGAGTCAGTTTAGACCTATGCATCAATACAGGATCTTAGCTTGTTATTTCTTGAGTGGCACTGATTTGTATATCACAAGAGCAATAACCATGACCTAGGGGTTATACATCAAATGTAATCTATCCTGCATTCTAAACTAAGGGTCAGTCGATGTGTTAACAATGTTCAGCATTATTTCCCTGAAAGTTCATTTATTTGCCCTAACAGTTCTAATCAATTATTGATAGTGTCAGCCATAATCCAAGATTAATCGGCCAAATGAGAACGGATGCTTTAATTTAGATGTCGTTTACTGCAGAGGTTTAACTACTATATTCTACAGTTATTTTATGTGAAATGTTAATCTAAACACCAACTGTCATTATTAACTAAATCCAGCGTTTGAGATTTATCTATCGGCGATATACTGATGGTGGGGTTTATAAATCATGACTTTCTAATTTAAATATATATTTCATTTTAAATGGCTCTGGCATATCCTTTAATTTTTATGAAGCTACTTGAGTCATCATTTAATCAAATCTACCCTTAAGATTTATTTTGTAGTTGCATGTGAAATGTTATAGCATATATGTAATTCTAATTAAGGGTAATCTTTTAATTTTAAGTCCCGCTTTTGTAGGTAACACACCATTCAATTTATTTCCTTAATCTTAACCTTGAATGTATTTTTAATCGGGATCTTCACTAAATTTGGTCATTAAACAAAATCATATTTTATTGATGTCTTTAATTGGTAATTAGGCCTTACATAGATGTTTAAGCTATATTAGTTGCTCATATAGTAAATAACCAATGTTAAATCTTTATTAACCTTCTTATATATTGTAATTAATTTTATTGGCTTTTCTAAATTATCCACAAATTATCCTTGATTTTATTAATTAAAATGAATTAAGAAAAATCAAAATGAAAAGAAGAGGGAAAAGGTGCAGCCATTTGTATTCGAACTGCAGACCTTAGGCCATAGTGTCTTTAGGCGCGTGCGGCTAGCCAGCTGGGCTGTTGCCCTCATGCGAATGAGAAGGGAGCGGGGTTTCTTAAGAGGTGTGTGCGCGGAGTTGACTCGGAACAGAGCACGCTTGCGGCGCTCGGGCTGGCTTCGCCAACAGCAGGCGGCGGCCGAGGAGGCCAGGGCAATCTGGAAAACGCGTTCCTCCGGAGGTGGGGAGGCTGATGGGGGAGGTGCCGCGGCCCGGGGTGGCACCAGGAATGGTTGGCGGCGCCGAGAGTGGCCGGTGGCGAAGGTGGAGTGGGGCGGCGGCGGCCGAAGGGGAGAAGGAAGATGGTGGAGCGCGCAGGAGCTACACGGGGTCAAGAGAGGACTCACCATGCATTGGGCCGAGGCGGAGCAAATCTGAGGGGAGCCGGCAGCGTGAGTGGGTGGCGGCGCAGAGGGGTTCACGTCGCCGGCGAGTTGGGGTGGACCGCAGCTCCAATCGGTGGTGGGAATGAGTTTGTGACGTCACAGTGGAACTGTGGTGTGGAGGAATTGGCTCGGGGCTGTCCGAGGGGGAGGTGGCGGCGACAAAGGCGGCGGCCGGCCGGTGTTGGGGAGGATGAGTGGCGCGCGAGCTCCGGTGAATGGATTTCCAATTGGGTAGAAGGTGAGGGGGAGTGGGGACGCGAGTTGGCGCGGTCCAACTAGCCGGAGCTCGCCGGAGCGGCCAGGGCGGCGGTAGCATGCGGTCGCCGACGCGCAGGTTGAAAGGAAGAGGGATGTAGGGGGAAGGGAAATGGCGGGGAAGCAAAAAGGGGGTCGGGGCCTACTTGTAGCCGCGGAGGGGTGCACTGTGGCGCCACTGGTGCCGTCGACCGAGTGACAGTGGGCGGCATGGACTTCGGCGTGGAGCGGCAGAGCAGGGCATGGTGGGGCGTGCTAGGCACAGGGGAGTGAGGCGCAGGCGGGGATGGGGCAGCGGTATGGCATGAGGGGATGGGGCGGTTGGTTAACACAGTGCCGACGCGGGCGAGCAGGAGAGGACGGCCGGTGACGCGGGGCTGGACAGACGGGTGACGAGCTCAGGCGTGGGAGCAGTGACTGCAACCGGCAGTCAGAGAAGGGAGTAAAGAAATCGGGTGGGGGAGAAAGAAGCCGGCCCCAGCGGCAGAGGGAGGGATAGAAGAAAGAGAGAGGGAAGAAGGAATGGCCCCACATGGCATAAAGAGAAAAGGAGAAAAGGTAGAGGAAACAATTCACATTTTTAAATGTGAATTTTTATTTTTATTTTAAATTTCTATTTCATGTTTAGGACGATTGATTTCAACTTTTGAACTTTTAATTTAAATCCTTGCTCAGGTATATTGATGCAAGATCTACTATTTCTTTATTTTATATTTTATTTAACTTTGCCCTTGTATTTCAATTTTTGATATTATTTTGCTATGGATTGGGTTCATAAATTTTTAACTATCTAACCCTTGTTTTGTATGCTAATTAAAGTAAGGAAAGGAGCTCCCAATTTAATCACTTAGAAAGATGTGGTAATATTCCTTTTTGGTTGCATTTTACCAACTTGAGTTTGAATTCAAAATTCTTGGTATTTTGATTCTTAGAGTCTTAAACTCACCCAAAATTATTTCTCATTATTGTTTTCTTGTTTGTAACTCAGATTTATTTCCAGCTACTATTTTGTTCAACACAAAATTCAGGGAAACCCAAATAAAATCTTGAACCAAAATTTAAATGCCAGTAAGATGCAAATAAAAATTTTAAATTACTCAAAATTTCAAACACCGAAATTTTTGGATGTTACAAGAGGTTACACAACTTTACCCACACGACATGATCATCTCATGGTGTTGGGCATGCTGATCAACAAGATCATAACAAGACCTTTACAATGCTCAATCTCAACTCAGCTTCACCCGCTAAGAGTTCAGTTGAGTAGGCTAACCACCTAGTCGAACAGATCCCTCTTACACCCCATGGAAATGTCTAGCCGACACCCACTGACATCTTGATGGTGAAACCGAAATTGAAACATCACACATTAATTAGCCAGGTCCATCCCATACTGGACATATGGTTGTACGATAAGACTCAGGACAATGACACACAAAGTTAAGTTCTTAAATATTACCCAAGCAAGACATCCACATCCTAATAAGTGCTAACCACACTTCTCCCTTTACTGCACGATTACTCGCCCAAGTGAAAACCATTTTGTATAAACAACACCAACGACACTACCCATATCATGGCACTCAAATTTTATAACTGTGGCTGACCACCACGATTCAGTATATCACTAAGTCAAAATTAATTAATTGATCAACATGTGATGATGAGCCCAACATACTACAAGCATAGCTAATCATATTAAACGTACAACCTGTATGACAACTAGTATTGCATCACTAGATAAATACCCATCCTATGGTGACAATGGAATCATGGCACTCAAACTGTCAAGGTGGAATTAATCAAGTTGGACAATAACTGCCAGATACAAAGGTTTGTACCAAAATAGCAATGCGGGGTACCAAAATAGCAATGCGGGGTAATTTAAAATAAAATAATAAATAAATATATTTGAAAATTAGGTTCAAAATGATCAAAGGATATGAGTTACCTTGGCTTTGCTTAATTACCAACCCTGATCTTCAAATTCTGCTTCAGCTCCTTTGAAGACGTTGTCTAATAGGAGAAAAAGCGAACAAAACACAAATAAAATAAAAATGAAATTCAAAAACTTCAAAACTAGAACCAAAAGATAGAGCTTAATTTTGGATGAATTTAGGGGAAAAATCGGGTCGATTGGAGCTAGGACGGAGAAGAACGGACTCTTGAAAA
Source organism: Dendrocalamus latiflorus (assembly GCA_017311315.1). NCBI lineage: Eukaryota > Viridiplantae > Streptophyta > Magnoliopsida > Poales > Poaceae > Dendrocalamus > Dendrocalamus latiflorus. The sequence goes on from CM029623.1 coordinate 11,443,610, forward strand.
ATTAATCGACTAAGAAAATACTGGAAATTAGAAAAACTTATTGTGCTGTGGACCGGGTCTATGGAATATTGTGGTCTGCAATGAACTCAGCTCACAAAACAGTGCACATGCTTGCGAGGCTTGCTAACATGGCACCTAGGGCTGACGTGGCGGTGATGTGGCACAACATGTGGCATGAATTGCCCAAGGTGGTGATGACGTGGCTGTGACACATGGCACTGATGTGTACGGGTGACATGGCAATGTGTGCTGATGTGGCGGACAAGTGGCATGACACATGGCTCCTAGGGCTGAGGTGGCTGCTGATGTGGCTTGGTGATGCGGCACAGTCTATGGAATAGTGTTTTTGGCAAGTGGGACCCTAATGACAGGGACTCAGCTCACATGGACCAAGTGTACAAAGAATTCAAAAGGGCGTTAGTGCGTGATGATGTCAGTAGGCGCGCGAATCGAGGCGGCTCTTCGTGAGGCAAACCGACACAGGTGGTGAGCACGTAGACCAGGACGGACAAGGCAGTGATGGTACGTGGTGAACGATGGAGCTCGACTAACGGTGAGGACCGGATGGCGAGGACTGGATGACGGAGAGCTCAACGGTAGGTACGACTAGAGACGGATCTGGAGCAACGATGAGGTCAGATGAAGTTGGACAGTGTTGGAGAAGAAGGCAATAGCAACAACAAAGATGACGACGACACGGAACAAGGGCAATGACAACGGCTCAGGGTGTAGAACACAAGAGGCTCAATCAGTTTTATACCGGATGCCGAGATGTCCGAGTTGGGCATGAATGCCGAGTCCGAGACGTGACCAGTGCAGATGTCGAGATTCCCGGGAGAAGATGGCGGCAAACTCCAGAGCGAAGACAACAAATACTGACCGGGTCTTTCGATCAGCAACGTGTGTCAAGGTGAGGCGATCAGACAACCGAGGCGATAAACGGCCGAATGGCCGACACGTGTCATGGCACGAATCGGGTGGCTGAGACAAAATGGGCCAAAAAGGACAATGGGCCGAGACCCAAGCAAACTGGTCCAAAATTAAATATTTCGGCCCAAAGGCCTTTCAAGGATTTTAAAGACTTTACTAATTTCAAATTTTGAATTACATTTATTTGAGCCCTAGAAATAGCAAATAAATCCAGAAAAATCCCAAAAAATTCAAAACAATTCCTTGTAACACGAGGAATCCAAATAAAATATTTTCAAGAATAATTAAAGTTTAAGTTAGTCACATGAAATCTTTTTAATTTATAAAATTCAAATTAAGCTTTAATTAATTCCAGAAAATCCAAATGGTGAATTTTATTTTAAAAGCTTCAAGAAAATTCTAAAAAACAAGATGTTACAGCGATGCAACACAACCAACCCATGGCATCTGTACCCCACACACACTCAGTCACCGCTGGTCCTAACTTGACGAAACGAAATTGCCAACAACCGGTCTAACCGCCATTACTAGGCTGGTCAAACCGCTAGGGCTTGTCTGACCACCGACACCATTTTGGTCAGACCACCCTAGTCATACCACTGGCCACTGGTCGGTCTAACTGCTTAGCTACATCAAAAATACACTCTACATGATCTCTCACTGTACACTTAATCATGCCGATCATGTACATCAATTACACATCTAGCTCACAGGAGATTCCTATGGATGTACACGTGCATGCATGGCAATAAACTATCTATGGATTGATCAATGCACAATAACACTAAGATATCGACACATCAGACTATGTATGCATTCTACCACACAAACATATGTGTATACACACACACACTTGTATCGGTGAATTGTCCCTGATCTTACAAAGTAAATGTGAGGAACACAACACTCAAAATCATGTAGGACGAAATGAGACATTTTAGACAGGTTCAAGCCTTCTCTCAAGAGAATAATAACCCTACTTCATATGCTCTTATATTGCTGGATATTACAATGGGGTGCATAAGGCTATGGCTACAAAACATATTCGGCTATCTTGCACTCCGTATGCTTTTGGGTCCTCCATCTCTTGGAGTTGCGGGCCCTAGGGAGGTGTCTCGTTAGTTTGTCAATCCCACATGTGGTCATTGGTTATTGTCAGTGGGACTTCTACCCACGCACCATAGTCTAGCGGTTATTATCAACAACAGAGGTTGGATATGTATGGTTATGTTAGAGAGATAAGGGCACATGTTTCCTTAGAGAGAAAAGGGCACACATTCCCTTTTGACTACCACAGATGCTTAATTGCATTGCATTTAGTATCCAGCTGGAGGATAGGGTCATCATGTCTGATTTCATACCCCTCCGACCAGATGGTGTAGTCAGTGAATCCCGAGTGCCTTTGCCACTTGAAGGCCAGCCAGTAAACTGTCGTACTCTACCATGTTATTTGTGGTAGATAAATTTAATTGGAAAGCATATTTTAAGGTTTTCTCTATTGGTGAAACCAAGACCACCCTAGCCCTCGAGCCTCTCCAAGCTAAAGATCCATCAAAGTATATAGTCCAATGGTCAAGGAACTTATGGTTGGGATCTTGAATTGGCTTAGTATTTATCCATTCGATACCAAGGCCTGCCAAGATATGGATTTAATGGCCATTCGAGACACAAAATGGAGGTCAAATTACCAAGTTTAACTACCAATTTGGCAATGTGTTCCATTGATTTGTTGGAGTTCCATTGATTTGTTGGGAGGCCTCTCCAAAGGGAAATCTAGATGGCACAGTAATCTTGTGTGATTAGAAATAATGCCTTAATTTCCTCGAAGACATAAGGAGGATGTATGGATGTTTTTGAACCTGAGGGTAACGCCCCTTTGGCCCATATAAAACCTCACTTACGTTGCATACTGGTTGTTGAGTATTTTCATATTCAGCCACTAGTACTACACTTATCTCCTATCTCTTGTGGCATAGCAGCTAAGTACAAAAGAAGCGGTTTATCTGGTTGTGGTGAAACAAAGATTGGTGCACTTGCAAGATATCTTTTGACATGTTTGAGTGCTTTGTTCGCTTCTTCCATCCACTTGAAGCCCTCGTGTTTCCTAAGAAAAAAAGTAGCCTTTTTTTTGCCCAAGCGTGCTATGAAGCAACTTAATGTTGCTATACACCCTGTAAGCTTTTCAACTTCCTTAGTGCTAGTCGAGGGCACATATGATCAATGGTCGTATCTTTTCTGGATTGGCTTCATTGCCTTGAGCAGAGACAAGGAATTTGAGTAGCTTTCCCGATGATATTCTGAACACACATGTCTTTATATTGAGCTTCAAGCAGTGTTTTATAAGATTCTCAAAAACTTCTCGTAAGTATGAGATATGATATCGATGCCTTATGCTTTTACAACCATATTGTCAACATAGAGTTTCAAATTTATGTTTAGTTGAAAATAGAGGGTCTTCTGCATAAGACGCTAGAAATATGCACCAACGTTTTAGTCTGAATGGCATTTTAACAAAACAAAAAATTCCAAATAGAGTAATGTAGGTAGTTTTCTCTTCATCTTCTAAACACATGCTTATATGATGATAACCATAATATGCTTATAGGAAATTAAATATTTCACAACCAACAGTAGAATCTACTAATTAATTTATTCATGTAAGGGGAAAGTCATTTTTCAAACAAGCCTTATTCAAGTAAGTGAAATCTACACACATTATCTATTTACCATTAGATTTTTTTAACCATTATAGGATTAACCAACCACTTTGGGTGGCTGACTTCTCTTATAAAGCCTACTTTTAGCAGCTTATCGAGTTTTGACCAGATAGCTTCTCGTCAGTCAGGGGCGAAGCATCGTAGCTTTTACTTGACATATTTCTTCTTAGGCCAAAGTGCTAGCCTATGCTCGATCACCTCCCTGGGGACTCCGGACATGTTGAATGCTTGTCACATGAATACATCTACATTTGCCCAGAGGAAGCCAATGAGCTCATCTTCCTAGGTGGGGTCAAGGTCGACCCCTATGTGAATGGTCTTGGAGGGCTCAGCTGGATTGAGTGGTACCTCCGAGACTTGGTCATTCAACTTCGGTGCAACCTTTGACTTCATGTGCTTCACCGAGTGTTGCACGTTGTTTGACTTCATGTGCTTCACTCGATGGACTTACGGCTGCACGTGAGCACCATCTTATTATCATGGTAGATTGTGGTTACTCCCTTGGGACCTAGCATCTTTAAACATTCATAACCATAATAAACAGCAATTAGGAACTTCGCTAGAGCAGGTCGACCAAGAGCCACATTATATGTGTTATCCAAGTCAACTACATTAAAAGAGATTTTCTCCGTCCTGAAGTTTCTCAGGGTTCTGAACATTAAGGGAAAAGAAACTAGCCTACAGGCTTGGCTGAAACCCTACTATGATCCAATGGAATGAATATTGTATAGGCTTTATCTTAGTCCTAGGTGCCAACATTTCATCCAAGGCATAAGTAAACAGGATATTTAGTGAACTCCCACCATCAACTATGATGTGGTTAACCCGACAATTGTTGATGGTGTTGGATCGAAATTGGCGACAGAGGGGGGGTGAATGTTGACTATAAAAACTTGCCCCTAAAACTTATCCACTCAAATCCTCTCTCTGATAGATATAAAATCTATGAAAAGAAAGTTTTAAGTTCTCTGAAAGTTCTTACAGGACAAACATGCGAAATACAGAGATTGACCAAAAAGAACAAAACGGAAGGCATGACACAAAAAGAAATAGCACTAAAAACACAGGAGCTGCAGGGGGAGGGCGGTCAGACCGCAATGGCATGGCCGGTCTGACCGCACCTCAAACACCGGTCTGACCGCTGTCATTACGCCGGTCTGACCGGTGGCCTCAGGCCGGTCTGATCGCAGGTCACCAGGCGGTCTGACCGCCAACCGGCTTCCAATCTGACCGCTCCCCTGATATCCGAGAAGACAGACTGAAAACTGAAACTCGAGAAATACTTCAGATTTTAAAAAGACTGAGAAATTGGGGGTTTGCACCCAATCTTTCCAGCCCAAAGCAACACACCAACATCCTAAATACCAAGGGGGGGCCTGGGAAACAACAGAATCCAACTTAAGATCAAGAATTTCAGATTTGAGCCCAAATCTGAAAAACTACAGAGAGCTACCTCAAAAATCAAATTCCCGTCTCGTCCTTGATTCTTTGATCATGAAACTCAAGGATTAGCTAGGGAATAGCTTTGAGATTCTGATACTCAAACTTGGGTACATTCTTTCAAGAGAAAACAAGAATCACATCAAACCCTAGAACTATCAACATGAACACAAGAAGGAAGAAAAGATGATTCTTGCAATTCGATCAAATTGCTCTTGGAACTAGATGACCAAAGGGTCTAGAAATGCAATTCCATCACAGAGCAACCCATTTTACTGCTCCTCAGCAAGAATCAACACGAAAACAGAAATTTGAGAAATAAAGCCTGAAGAGAAAAACCAAACAGAGAAGCAAGAACTCAAATGATTTCTTGAAGGCATTCATTCCCATAAACACAAGGATCACAAAGGAGTCCCCATACGCTATTGAATACAAGAGGAATGATTACATGCACATCAATCCATCCTCTTCCTCTCACAAGCCCAAGAAATCCAAGAACACTACATGCTTGGAGAGGAGCACGGGACAACACACAGAGAGGAGACACACTCCAACAACACTCTGCCTCTCTCAACCACTAAAGCCCTAAAGCAAAACAACCTCTCCAAAGGCCATTTTGACTAAAGCAAAACCCTAACAACTCCTCAAACCCTAGAATCCATGCAGCCATAAGGAGACATCCCCTCCTTATATAGGCTTTGGCTAACGGGTCTCCAACCCGTTATGCCCTCTAAAACCCGAACGGAACCGCTTCCACTTGTGCAGCTTTGCGTACGCCCCTCCTGCACCTTCCGGGAAGTTTCTGCGCTCCTTGTCATCCAAGCCTCGCAACCACCTCGAGTCTCCACCGTCTTCGACACATCCGACCGTTCTGACCTCGACACCGCCCGTGCCTAGTCCGGTCACCTCGTGCCTCGCCACGGCTCCGCCTCGACGTCCTGCAGCCATCACAGACAAAAAAACACATCAAATAGCACCGCTCGACACATGTAAGCATAAATAGTATCAATGAACCATACTCAGGCAAGAATTTGCCCAAATGACCAATCGGGAAGAATAATATACAATAAGTCCGTCTAACCAAACCCGACTGAGCCAAATGCCGTCCTAGCACAAATCACTCAAACCAAACTCAATCTTTGCAACATACTTGTCAATTACTCATCATAAACATATGGTCACCTCCACATGGTCTCTCAGATGGTAGACTTGACTACAATAAAAAATAGATTAGGTCAAGTAGAGGGGATCAGACAGTCTTCCTTTCCAAAGGAAATTGAGACTTCTGACCACTCTGATAACTTATGGATAACAGGAGGGTCAATAGAGTTTACCTCATGATCGATGGCCTTAAGTTGATACTTGGACTCATATGTTGATGAGCCCCGAAGATGTAATCGATAGTGTGCTCAAGGTCCTGGTATGTCATCTCCTCATCATCCTCTGACTACTTGGTGCTCGTTTCTCCCATTTCTACAACGGTTGGGAGCGGCCCTTTGTCAAAGTAGTAGTTTTCAAGTTTCTTTTGGAAAACTCAACAATTACGAAGATTGTGACCTTCCTTCATGTGGAGAGGGCACCATCTTGTCTTGTCTGACTTCCGTTTAGGGCGCTTGCCTACCCCGATTGAAGTATGACTTAGAGCCCTTAGACTCCTTGTTAAGGATGGCCAGCACTTCCTTTGAGTTGTTGGTCCTTGCTTCTTGCCCTTGGACTTGTTGAACTATTTCTCTTTTTTCTTGTCCTTGCCATGTAACTCTCCAGGAATTTTGTAATCATGGTCGACCATCCAATTCGATTTGTCTGCTTCTGCTGCAGTCACATATCGGTCAACCATCTCAAAAGCTCAATGACAATGGTCGGAGGCTTAAGGGTAATATCTTCCATAAACATCTGATTCCTAACTATCTACTTAAAGGCTTGAATGATATATGAATCAGAAACTTCTAGGATTGTGTTTCGATCCTGAGTGAAGTGCGAGATGAACTGACATAGTGTTCATGCGGCTCTTGTCATTTGTGATGTAGGTCGTCTTCTTTTCCAAAGCGGTGGAGATGCCCTGGAAGTTGGCTAGCAGTTGATCACAAAGATGTTGCCAGGAGTAGATCAACCCAGGTGGTTGGTTTAACAACCATGACTAAGCAAACCCTTTGACCACAATCGAGAGGTAGTTGACCATCACATGTTCACCTCCTCCCACTGCTCATATAGCTGTGGTATATATTTGGAGGATTTCAAGAGGATTTTGATTCCCATCGAACTTCTCCATATTTGTTGGTTGAAATTTGTCTTGCTAGCGGACTGCTCAGAGGTTGGATGAGAAAGCCTAACAACCGATGATGGGTTCATAATACCTCCTTTGTGAAAAGGTAGGGTCGTATTCCTTGGGTGATCGGTTTCAACAGTAACCAACCATTGCAGGACCAAGTCGATCCTAGACATTGGTTTTGCGGGAGTAGTTATCCTCGCGCTTCAGCTGTTGACACAAATATCTTGCTAGGAGATGTGATCTTCCACTCCTCCGAGGAGGTTGTGTGATGTGACGATGGCCCGATCTTCCGAGAGGTACTGATAAGTCGATTGTGGAGATCTCGACATTGATGATCCAAAGGCTCCGACCAAAACAGATCGAACCCCTCGCAATCACTACACCACTGCTCCGTTGGTTATCAACCGTGCCGAACACGATTGACCTCGCCAAGAAGGCTATCTCCTGCAAGCGAATCGAGAACACAAGCAAGAGAGTACAAGATGCAATCTGAAATTGCGAATAAATATTAAGTTCACAAGTTGGGGTCTCGCAAACCGATGAACGGCAAAACTGTTCAAAGACAGATTAATCTAAGCAAAACTCCAGGAAAACTAAAGGGGTGTGGCCTCCTTAAATAGGGGAGGGGGAAGCCACACTTATCTAATGAAAAGGGATGTGGTACTATTCCTAGTTACTGTTCACGCGCGTGGTACTGTTCACGTGAACAGTACCGGCCCAAATAGCCCAAGTCACAAGTCCCTCGGCCCACTTTGAGTTGGACTGGAAAAGTGACGTGGATTGTTTCACAGTTTCTGATCTGCTCGAGTGGAGTTTGGAGGTGAGACCAGATCCATCTGAAAGTAGACTCCAAGATCTTTCCAACGAGTACTCACGGGCCCCGAGAAGCCTTCTGGATCAAAAGTTATGGCCGTTTGAAGTTGGCTTGTCAAGCTGAATCCGAATTGATCTGGAGGCCGAATTGGATTCCAAAACCTGTCCAACTTGAACCCTTGCTTCAATTGGTTCCAAAGTGATGTGGTGCTACAAATATATATATTTTCATCATTAGGTAGCATCATATTCTCATTTAAAATATGTTGAAGTTGAAGAAACGAATTCACCTTTAGTTCATTCTTGATATTGGCCGCTATGGTCGTACGTGTTGGTGGCGTGGTCACATCATCCTCCCCTTCTTGATGGAAAACCGTCCTCGGTTTTAATATATGTGTAGTGTCACGTATTGCATGATCTTGATCATAAATCTTGGTGTATGATAACAAACGCAACAAACTCTCATTATGTAATATCATAAGTTCTTTATCAAATAAAGTAAAATCTCTTTGAAACGAGCTCACCTCATAATTTAAGTGATGCGTAGGAGCTCTTGTAATTGTAACAACAAGTAGAGCAAATATGGTTGTATCCATAGGGTTCATGTTCTTATCATTGTGGATCATCAACCAGGGGTGTAGGCTACTCTGTTTCTTACCGCCCCACCTAGTTATCATTCAGGTTGGGTGGCAGATATAGTTGGGAAGGATCCCGATCCCTTCTCTGATGTCTAGAGGGGTGACATCGACTAGACTTAGAAGGATTAGTTTTGGTTTAGCTACCAGAATGTTTGTGTCAGTAATGCTTGACACTTTGCATGGTGGTCTGGAGACACTAAGCAATTTCCTACACAAAAGAATCATATCCTAGCGCCCTTGCGAGCTCCAGATTAGGGTTATCAAGCAGGTCATTTATGTGTTGCAAGTCTCGAGTGGTTATCAACTGATATTGTATCTGATTGGGTAGTCTGGCCTGGGCCTCGATCCTTCTTCTTCTTCTTGTAGTTTTAGGATCACCTACATCTGTATCTAATGGTGCATCGTTGGGTAGAGTACAATCTAGGATGTTGGGAATGCTCATCAACATTGAGATCTTTGTTGTGGTTGGAGGCGTCCTAGCCATTCTCACCAATCCTTGGAGGGGTTGGAGTGCAAGCAGCATCCTAAGAGCCTCCACGCGGAGAGTTATTGAGATCACAAATGACGAAGACCCCGTAGGGGCTACTGTGGTCGAGGAGTAGTCGAAAGACAGTGCCTCACCACTTAGAGCAACCCCTACTAGGAAGAGGAATTCTAGGTTATAACCCTCTCTGGCTGCGCCATTGGTGGGTGCATACGAATCCTCTAGGGTAGGGTCGAATGTGGAGCACTATCGACCCAATATGTAGTGCCAGTGATGATAACCACGGGGTTGTGGTTACCAGGTGATGGCGAAGACCCAAAGAAGTGTATTATAGGATTTCACATAGAAGGTTCGCCATTGAGTAGCAGATTGAGTGCTCGAAGGCGATGGCCTCGGAGCAGGTGGAGCCCTCAGGGGACGAATGTTGGTTATGGCCGCTTTGGTCCTTTCCCTTTGGGGGTTCTGGATGTAGCGATGCTGGCGGTGGCGTAACTGCCTTTGCCTGGCTGAAGAAACGACTTCCAGGGCCTGGCGACGCATCTCGGGAATAGGTATTCCCTCTCGGGAATAGGTATTCCCCTTCGATGAAAAGACACTCTACTCCAATTCATCGAAGCAGGCATCCATGTTGATTCGTGCATAATCCACAAGGTCGAACCAGTTTTCCTCGTTCTACTTGGTTGCCATAAACACATAAGGGCCGATGGGAACTAGAACTTCACCACCGTATCTCCATAGTCGGCGCCAGCTGTCGATGAATTACCATCGATCTTACAAAGTAAATGTGAGTAACACAACACTCGAGACCACGCAGGAAGAGATAGGGCATTTTAGATATATTCAGACCTTCTCCGGAGAGAACAATAACCCAACTTCCTATGTTCTTATATTGCTAGAGATTATAATGGAGGGCACAACGCTATGACTGCAAAAAGTCTTCAATCTCCTAGCGCTACTCCTTATAATGCCGAAGGGGTGATGGTTGTAGCCCGCAAAGAGGTGTCTCGTCGGTTCATAAATCCTGCACATGGTCGATTATTGTGAGCGAGACTTCTACTCACACACGATAGTTGAGCAGTTATTGTCAGTGATGAAGGTTGGATACGTGTGGTTATGTTAGAGAGATAAGGGCATATGTTTCTTTTGACTACCGTATATAGTTAATTACAGTAAAATTAGTATCTAATCGAAGGATCTGATCCCTACATGTCTAATTACAAATCCTTCCAACTAAAAGGTGGTCTGATTACGAATCCCTCCGACAGGGGTGGTTCATGCTTGATCCGAGCATATTTTTCCAGAGTTGGAGATTCTAAAGCTCGATCGAAGCAATTCGCTGTCCCTAATTACTATGGTGATTAAATTCATTTATTAAGAATTATTTAATCTCGTCAACTTGTCTGACAAGATCCATGCACATTCACCAGGTAGATAGGCTAGCTGCCAAAAAGATCCAGGTCCTGATGAGCCTGCTGATGCATGCATTGGTTGTTCGGCTCATTCCCCTATGAATTATCATGCATCTTCTGAACCTGGCCTAACCTCCGTATCAGCTAGAGCCGCGCCCGCGAGCCGGCCGGCCTGCAAGCACAGCGCGGACTACGTACGTGAAAGGCTTCAGCTGATCGGTTCAGTTAGCTTCAGCTGATCAGTTCAGTTCACCTCGAGGTTCGATTAGATCTTGACCTCTCGCAGCACAAATCATCCTGTCCGGGAACGAATCGGCCACTCGATTGATGATTGACGGCAGCTAGTTAGCTGGCCAGGTAAAAAAAAGAACACCTGTGTGGGGCCGTCCGACCCCACCTGTCATATGTCCTCGGAGTTACCGTTTTATCCTAGAACTGCGCTGTGCATTTGGGACCGTGCCAATAGGGCTAAATGACATGGCATCTGCTTCTGCACAGCACGGAGGGAGAGTATCATGTAACGCCAGTGCAGCGGATCCGAATCCATTCTTCTGTACATAATTATCGGTGTTTAATTAAAGTTGTCTTTCTTTTCGCAATAGACAAATGATTACAAGCTTCTAATCTATGTCTCTAGTTAGCTATATATCTACAGTTTTGCTATTGCACAGGCGACTGAAATTTTTTTATGTTTCAGTCACCTGAAATTGCACTCTCAATAAACTAAAATTACAGCCCCCTCCAAAAAAAAACAGCTGCAACTTTAGGTGATTCAGAGTGCAACTTCAGGTGACCTGAAATTGCACTCTCAATCAACTAAAATTGCAGCCCCCTCCAAAAAAATATGTGCAACTTCAAGTGATTCAAAGTGCAACTTTAGGTGACTGAAAGATAAAAATATTTTAATCACCTGTGCAATAGTCTATCCCATATATCTATGGCTTTCTGCACTTGCACTGCCGCTATCACCACTGCTACTGCCACTGCACCACCGAACACACCCACTACGACCACTACAAGTCCGGCTTCTCTCTCCACTACTAGCTAGCCCGGTACACACCACCTTAAGCTCAGTTCCCTTCTCAGACTCACTGGCCATACAGGCGCACGCACACATATATAGTAGCTAGATCGATCAGCAATGGCGGCGCAGTGACGTACGCTAGTCGACGGTGGTGAGCCCATGGGGACGCCGGCCGACGACGTCGCGTACCTCCTCTGCACTGAGGACGCCTCCGGGGCCTTCCAGCTGGAGACCGCCAAGGCCGAGGCCGTGGCCTCGACGACGTCGACAGCGCCGGCGGGTAGTAGCGTTGACGACGAGGGCGACGCCGGGATCTCGGCCGGCGAGGAGGTGGCAGAATCCGTCGAGGCGGAGTCCATCGCGGAGTTCATCCGCGGCGGGGGCGAGCACTCGCCGCGGCCCGACTACCCCGGCCGCCTCAGGGCCCGGTCAGTTGACCCGGCCGCCCGTGCCCAGTCCGTCGCATGGATCCTAAAGGTCGCTTACTCTCTCATGTCTGAACCTTGCTTTCTTGTACCGGAATACAGTATTCTCCTACGATATGCACTGTTGTACTCCTACTCATCCTCGAGAAAAGAAAAAAAAAGTTGACAAAATACAAAATGCAGTTGCGCACATCTGGACTTTTAACGACTGTGTGTAGACTTTTAACGACCACGGTCTCCCTTCGATAATAACCGTTTTCATAGGCTAATTCATATGTGGTTACATTGTTGTTCAGAATTAGCTATGTAGGTTGCCTCCTCACTGGTCATTATTTAATGATGTGAAAGCACGAGATGCTAATGGATACTTGGCTACATTGTTTATATTTTGCCATATTTTTCTTATTATATTTTGTATTGAAGCGTTGAGCTAAATTTGTATTTATAGCGTACTTCTTTATACCGTGGTATGAGTATAAATTCACATTCGTTCTTAGACTGATAGCCTGTAAGCGTTGAGCTAAATTTGTATTTATAGCGTACTTCTATTATACCATGGTATGAGTATAAATTCACATTTGTTCTTAGACTGATAGCCTGTTACAATTTAACCCGAGGCGCGATGAAATCCTAGATCCGTCACTGTTCATAGCAGTGCACGTGCAGCTTCATATACTAGCTAGCACTGCTACTTTTGAGCAACATGCAGCCAGTACGTACGTGTTGTTTGTAGCAGTTAGTTTTACAGTTGTAGAGATCGATACTGCAGTTTGCTACAGTCATCACTGCAGATAAGTAGCCAGGTAGGTATGTATTAGCTAGTAAGTATTGTAGCAAGCCAGGTGTGGCTTAGTGTTTGCTATATGCATGTTTTTGCAGGTGCGAGAGTGCTACGGTTTCCTTCCACTGACGGCCTACCTCGCCGTGAACTACATGGACCGGTTCCTCTCCCTCCACCGTCTCCGGGTACGTACCTGCCTACATAAGCTAGCTAGCCTCTCCATTCAATCCGGTATGGACGTACGTTCATGTATGCATGGTATATATACATGTACACACACTGATACGCATCTCTCATGCGTGTCCTCTCAACAGTCTGATATCACTGTTTATCAACAAAGATCAAGAATGATGAGAGTGTTGTTTAGATATATTCTTTGTTAGAGCAGAAATTAGATTGTTTTGCAGAGTGGGCACTTGAATGCGTGGGATATATCGATGCTGTTTAATTAGTCTTCCACTTGTTCACCCGATCGAGACATGAACGCACATATAATGCCCTTTTGGCCCTGCACTTGACTTAATTAATTTAGTGCATGCTTTGTGTGTGTATATGGTGGTCTATCTGGTGGAGCAGAGATTAATTATCGATCATTAATATTGTGCTTTGATCACTAATTATATTGCCCTCTAAGTACCACTAAGCAAGGTTTACGTTAAGCAACTACCGATAGATAAAAAAAACAGAAAAACGATTTTACTTGATAGAAAAGCAACTACCGTTAGACCGTTGATTCTTGACTCATTATGGCTTATAGCCCCGCAAAACTACTACTCTTGTGTCACTGATCCGCACCACGTCATGCTCTTCTTTTTTACTTGATAGAATCCGTCAAACATAAGTTTGACTGTCAATAGGTTTTAAATTATCTATATTGATCATATAAAAAATTATAGATTTATCATTAAATTTTTTTTATAATATCATAATTTTATTAGTACATCTGAATGAAAATTTATAAAAATTAACAGTCAAAATCATATCTTCAAGACTATGCAAAGGAAAAAACATCAAGTAAAAAAAACGATGGAGTTTATATGATGTATTTTCCCTTTCCGTTTATGCATTGAATGTAATTAAATAGCCTTTTTAGTTAAAATATACAGAAAAAACTCGCTTACGGAGCAATTGTAATTTACAATAATTAATATAAAAATAAAATATAAGTACATATATTTTCTCAATTTTTGGAAGTCACGAGCTCCGTTTATTACCTGAGATCTAATTACAAAGAGCGTATATTAAAAAAAGTAATTACAAAGTACGTAGAAATAAAAGCCATATGCAGAGCTATACAGCTAGGAGGAGACATACAATCAATTTGCGATAAACCTAGCAATCAAATGCTTGTAAGTACTATCGTACTATATGATAAATATATTTCAATGTGACATTCTTGCATACTATATATTGATCATAAATGCAGTGTATAGATCTTTCTTCAGAGCCTGCTAGTATTAACTGTTCTTCTGCAACAAATTAAATGTCCTTCTTAATTTCCTCGGGTCGTTCTCTCTCAAGATCTCTCATAATAAACCAATTAATCAATGCATCTAATAATGCCTTTGGAAGCAAACACTTATGTGTGCTTGTGATCATGTGGAGATCGATCCATATCCATGATATCTCCATAGTACGCTAGTACAAGGTGGTCCATGCATGGCACAGTTCATCTCAAGATTAAAGGTGCCCATCAGGACCATGCAATGATGCAATTGATGCATCTTGTTCATACATCATAACTCCTGGTGACACTGTAGATAGCTAGCTAGCTATGGTGGTGGTCAAGAGCTGCAAGAACATACACACACCATGTCCTTGATTTGTGGATCCTTGCTCGCTCCGGCCTTTAATGCAGTACTTTGTGGTTTTATGTGAGCTGCAGGGAAATGGATGGGCAATGCAGCTGCTTGCAGTCACCTGCCTCTCCCTGGCTGCCAAGATGGAGGAAACCCTAGTGCCATCCATTCTGGACCTACAGGCAATTTCAATCAACCGCACAATTGCATCGATATTTTACTCTCGTAATCTTAGAGGAGTGCTTCTAATCTACACCCCCTCCGTAGGAAACTGCACAGATCTTGCAAAACCTTTTAATTTAGATGGTCCTCAAACTTTTCTTTAGGATCTGTTGGTTTTCTTTCCCGGGGGTGTTCTCGAAGTACTTCCCTTACAAAACAAGTTCTGACGATAAGTAGTACGTGTGCATTGTACGTTGACAGACAGAGGGCACAAGATACATATTCGAGTCGCGAACAATTTGTCGGATGGAGATTCTAGTCCTGAACGCACTCGATTGGAGGCTCCGGTCTATCACGCCCTTCACATTCATGTACTTCTTCGCGTACAAGGTCGATCCGACGGGGAAGCACACGAGAAACCTGATTGATCGAGCCACTCAAGTAACATTAGCTGCAATACATGGTATTGCACCATATATACACTCGCCCTATAGCTAACTACATCAAGCATGTGCTACATGCTGTTTCACTGTAAATTAAGCTATAGAAGTAAATCCCGCAGATATCGAGTTCTTGGATCACTGCCCATCGTCGATCGCGGCAGCAGCAGTGCTATGCGCCTCCGGTGAGATCAGGTCACTTGCATCCATTGATCCTGGAACTGTGGTTAGTTGGTGCATTGGCCTTGATGAGGTACATATATGCTTGCAGAGGTTTCAGTATCAGAAAGGAGACTCGTGATCATGATCAGCTGGGGATGTAGTTCATTGATAACGTTGTCTCTTGTTCCTGTAGGGCGCTATCAGCAGGTGCTCTCAGCTAATGCAGCAACTGATAGTTAGCAATGTACAGAGAGAATCAACAGTGACGACGATGACAACGACGACAACAACTACTGTGAGCTCAGAGGAGGTTGTGTCCTCTAATTCCTCTTTCTCTTCCTCCCCTCCCCAGGCTCCCCCATCAAAGAGGAGGAAGCGGTCACCAGACACATGACAAAAGTTGAGGCCATGGTTATTTCTCAGTGGATAGTGTTATTCACATGTCGTTTTCAGATTATTCAGCCTATAGGAGTCCTAGTTTAATTAACAGGGTTTACCTTTTTGTTGCGTTGTTCTATTCAAGTATTCCCCCATTTCTACCCTTTTTAAAGTTCTTTTACACCTTGAGGTGGGGGGCTCTTGCAGATAGCCCTACTGATAGTGTCATGACGCAGTGACTGCAAATTCTGCACTGCCAGTCTGAGAGAGAGAGAGAGAGAGAGAGAGAGAGAGATTTGTGCTGGTCCTTGTTTGCTATTGGCTTGTGCCAATGTGTGTAGGGCCTACTGTCATTAAGGAATACGAGTGGCTGCCACTTCTAGCACTGTTTGGACCGAAAATACCACTTATAGCTTTCTGTGCGGAAAAATTCCATTTTTAGCCCCCATAGCTGAGCGCGGAACTACGGGATGACACGTGGCAGACCATGCGGTGGGGGAGCGCACAGCTAGTCGTGCGGTCGGGCACCGCACGACTAGCACTGTAGCTAGGTCGTATGGTCCCGGACCGCACAATTGGACTGTAGCAAGCGCGGATTATGTGGTGCCTGAGCGCATGATAGGTACTATCCGATCCCATTTAGCAGGAAAAAAATTCCAACTGTACATGGCTTAGTTATGCGGTCCCCAACCGCACGACCACTGTAGATGACCTACCACATGACCACTGGTCGTGCGGTCCGCACGACCGTCACGTGTCGACCTCCGGAGATCGTACGGTCGGGAAGGAGGCTACAAATGGTATTTCAGTAATTTGAGAGCTATATTTAAAATTACTGTGAATAACAGTGCCAAATTGGTCCAGCTCTCGAGAGCCTGAGACCTTTGGAAAGGGCACTTGAGTGAGCAAAAAATGAGCTGGCCATGCAAAAAGTCAAGGCTAGCCAGATTAGTAGGCCTCTACTCCCTGCCAAGATCTGTTGATATTCATGATAGTTTGTTACTGAGTGATGTCTGCGTTTCCTATTGTCTTTTGTTAATAGTTTTTCTCACTACTACAGAAAGCCTAATAGTAAACGGCCAATCACAGACGGTTTGACAAAACCGTCTGTGACTAACACTAACACAGACGGTTTTAATTAGGACACCGTCTGTGTTGGCGGCGTCGGGGAAAACGAGTATCACAGACGGTTCTTAACTATGAACCGTCTGTGATAATTTAGTATCACAGACGGTCTGTATTAAAAATCGTCTGTGATGATCCCAGATTATCACAGACGGTTTTTAATTAAAAACCGTCTGTGATAATGGCAGTAGGCATTTATTGTGCTGCTCAGACCGCATCTGTCTTCATTTCGATCCAGATCTAGCTGGTTGCTTTACTCTTTCGCTCTGGAGGTAAGCTTGGCGATTTCAGGCCACTTATAGCTATCACAGACGGTTTTTACTCAAAAACCGTCTGTGATGATCAGTATCACAGACGGTTTTTAACTAAAAACCGTCTGTGATAGCTGATAATCACTGACCCATAAATACAGACGGTTCACAAAACCGTCTGTGATGATGTTTTCGAACCGTCTGTGATGACCTTTTCTGTAGCAGTGTCTTTTGCTGTGGTTTAAATTTTTTAGTTAAAAATAAATAGTAATTAAAAAAAGTGGCTTTTAGAAGAAGGAGACGAGCTGTGGAAAAGTGAGAGAGAAATATGTACGCGTGACAAGAGCTAGAGGAGTGGGGTATGTGATGCACTCTCAACCTCCTGCCTTATCTCCAGAGCGAGAAGAATAGAGAAGACGTTTTGAGAAATTAGGTATTTGTATTGGTTTTTAGTTTTTCTAAGTAAAAATCAAAAGTAAAAGCCAATAGGAAGGGCTATTTGCCCTCATTGTTGTATTATCAAGTGAGTCCAAGGGGCATGATGCTGCTGGGAGCCTGGGAGGCACATGCCCTAGCAGTGTGAGCTCTGGGGTGAAATATTTGTCCATCTCTAGGCACGTTGTGTCCAAGCATGATCAGGCCTTGGGGGGCCTTGCCATTTGTTCCCATCTGTATTAATTCTTTTCATTAATAAGAATGGTACATGCCAATTATTTTTTCTCAGAATAGTGTCCTTTCTGAGGTGTTGTCATTAAAAGTCTACTGCTGAAATTTCCTTCAAATGCACAAAAATGGTTTGATAGTGATGAATGGAGTACTGAGGGCGCTCATATTGGTGATGACTTATGACTTTTTTTTATTGTAGTTAGCTTATTTTTTTACTGTAACTGAGATGGCTTATTTGACATAATTAAATTTAAAAAATTAAAAATGAAAAAATAGATTACCCATCACGAACAATGCAAAGGAATACGGGAAAAAAAGAAAAGACAAAATGCCCAAAAAAGCCAAAAACAAAAAATAAAATTAAAGAACAGTAAATTAAAAGATAGAAGCCAGAAGGTATCGCCAAAATGAGCGGGGCAATCCCAAACGAGTAACTACATGTCACCTTTGCCCTTTGCATGAAGATATGTCAGCGTGCATATGAAATTCACATCAAACCAATTAACGAAATGGAAAGAAGTAGACATAATAATATAACTTTCCTAGTAGAAGAGAAAGTACTTTGCCATATATTGTAGGACCTATATACTAAAGCACTCAGCACAAAAAGGTACCTGTTGCTTAACAACCATGCAGTTGTACAGTAAATTTTGATAATTTTTACGTAGTAGAAATAAAACCTGATAATTAGTTTTTTTAGGACAGTATAGACTTTTTCATATTGACTAATGTTTTGGAAGTTATCATTATTGTTTATGGTTTAACTAGCATTGAGTTCTGTTCGCACACGAACACGTCACCGTGTGCCCCCGGCGTCGAGCGCGATGCGCAGGACACGTCGCCGGAGGAGTCTTGCCGGGAGCGCGATACGCAGGACACGCCGGCGAGAGCTCTTGAGACCCGACACCCCACGCGCCCGGGAGGGACCCCGTCAGGGCGAGCGGCGGCGATGGGCTGTCCTAGGTCGGCCTGACCGCCCCTAGGACCTTGTGATTCGTTATCGCAAGGGAGTAAACGACGACGAAGAACAAGAAGCAAAATAGGGCAGAGGAAAATAATAGATTGCAAAATAATATAGTAGATGAGTTTCGATTGTGTGTTGTCCATCGGCCGTAAACCCTACATACATATATATAGGGGGAAGCTGGTCCTAGCTTCTTTTGGAAATAACAATTATTTGAATCGAATCAAAGTCCAGACCGAATAAAACTTATCTTAATTTATTCGGTTGCAATTTTACCACGCGGCAGAGATCGCTTTAAGATTGTTTCCTGATCCTTTCCAAACTGTTGCCCGCGCGTGTCATGACTTCCCAAGATCGTTTATGGCCGGCCGGCGCTGCCTACGACCGATCCCGAGTGCTCTTGATGCCGTACGACCACTCCAAAAACATCCCTTTTACCATGCTCACTTCCTTTAACATGGTCGGAATCGCCTTTGGCACGTGCTGGCCTTCTCGATTTGACTGCTGCTCCTTACGACCGCCTTCACCGCGACCGTGGCCTTCTCTGCGTGGTTGAACCCTTTACGATAACCGGTCAGTGTCTCTTACAACTTCCCAGGGTCGTTTACGACTGGTTAGAATCGTTTACGACTGGTTAGAACTATCTATGACCGGTTCTGGATGCTTACGACCAGTTCCGATCCTTCTATTGCTTTACCAATCAATTTTCCTTCGTGATCGTAAACTTACTGTAGCAGTCTACGACCGCTCCATTGCATCGCTGCGCTGTCTTTCCTTCAGCCGCTCAAAATGCCGTGATCAAAACCTTCAATGAGCACGCATTGATGCTGGCGATCGTCAATTTTCTGTAGTCGAACCACCCTTTTGATTACGTTCATTTCCTTCAATGTGGTTGGAGTTGTTACCGCTTCTCGTTATAACGTGATCGTAAGCCACTGACTTCTCATCGTGGTCGAAAGTTCGACTGCCGACTATCAACCTTGATGTCGTCGACTGTGAACCAGGCTTCTGATCGTGGCCAATCGTGTTCGTCGTAGCCTCCAATGTAGTCGTAGACTCCACCGTGGTCGTAGCTTCCAACGTGGTCGAAATCTCCAACGTGGTCGTATACCTCAACGTGGTCGTATATCCCACCGTGGTTGTAGCCTCCAACGTGGTCGTAGACTGCCTTCGACCACGGCCAACGTGGTCGTAACCGGCCCAGCTGGCTTCTGACTTGCTTTGCCGTGGTCGTAACGGCCGCCAACGTGGTCATAACTGCCTTCGACTACGGCCAACGTGGTCGTAACCGGTCTAGCTGGCTTCCAACTTGCTTTGCCGTGGTCGTAACTACTCACGACCATGATATAGGCACAACCTTCCCTTGTTAACCTGCTTTTGGTTTTACGATGATTGTAGTTCCAAGCCAAATTTGATTATCAACATATGCCCCCCTGTTTTTTGGCAACACTTGTGTGCCAAAAAATAAGGATTACTTGCTCGACCAACAAGGCCAATGTCAACACATCCATTGGCCATGTTTATATGTCTAAGGGCGATAAGTTATTATCGGCCATGTTATAAAGTCTAAGGGCGATAAACAAGTATCGGCCATACATGTTCAAGCTTCCTGCCACACACTTGGATGAAACTTCTTCAAGTATCTCCCATTGAGAGCACGGGGCAGCAACGTACCTTGCAATGATTCGACCAAATATGAGTTACCGGGAACCACTCTTGCAATCTTTAAAGGACCTTCCCAACTTGGAGACCACTTCCCGAACTTATTATCTTTCGAGCCAATTGGTAAAATCACTTTCCACACTAGATCACCAACTTGAAAGCTCTTCAACTTGACTTTCTTGTTGTA
Source organism: Dendrocalamus latiflorus (assembly GCA_017311315.1). NCBI lineage: Eukaryota > Viridiplantae > Streptophyta > Magnoliopsida > Poales > Poaceae > Dendrocalamus > Dendrocalamus latiflorus. The sequence continues at coordinate 11,464,336 of CM029623.1, forward strand.
TGCCTTTGCCACCCGTATCTTATCTTTCTCAATGGCTTTTAATGCTTCTAATCTCTTATCGGTGACTTCATCAATGTTGTCCATCATTAAATTATGATAATCCACTGCCGATAACTCATTTTGCTTAGCTAATCTCAATGCATCCAAATTTACCTCTACGGGTAAAACAGCCTCTTGTCCATATACAAGTTCGTATGAAGTTACTTTGGTTGCTCCATGCCTTGAGATTCGATGCGCCCAAAGAGCCTCGGATAGCACTTCATGCCACCTTCTAGGATTATCTTCACTCTTTTTCTTGATGAGCTTGATCAATATTTTATTTGTAGACTCTGCTTGTCCATTGGCTTGGGCATAATATGGAGACGAATTGAGCAACTTTATCTTATATAATTCAGCAAAATCTCGGACTTGAGTCGATATAAAAGAGGAACCTTGATCTGAAGTTAATGTTTGAGGAATGCCAAACCGGTGAATAATATGCTCAGTTATGAATTGAATCATTTCCACATGTGTCATATTCTTGAGAGGTACTGCTTCAGACCACTTAGTGAAATAATCAATAGCAACTAGCACAAACCGATGTCCTTTTGACGACGGAGGGTGTATTTGCCCGATGAAGTCCAATCCCCATCCTCTGAACGGCCACGGTTTGACAATAGGGTGCAACATAGCAGCAGGAGCTAGCTGAATGTTACCGAACTTTTGGCATGCTGCACACCCTCTGTAGTATCTGAAGCAATCATTAATCATTGTCGGCCAATAGAAACCAGCACGTCTTAGCAACCACTTCATCTTGTGTGCCGACTGATGTGTACCGCATATACCTTCATGTACCTCTCCCATAGCAACTCTTGCTTGATCCTCATCCAAGCACTTCAAAAGAATACCATCAACAGTACGACGATAAAGATTGTTATCAATTAAACCATATTTGAAAGCCATCCGTCGAACCGTCCTATTTACCCTCTTGCTAGGGTCTTGCAAGTAATTAATGATTGGTTTTCTCCAATCTGTACCCCCACTTGCATCAGATTTTAAATTAGTGGCCGAATCGGTGAGTTGCGGTTCGGTCTCGTCTATGTTAGCAAGACAAGACATCGGCTGGTGAGAAAGGTGGAACATACCACGAGAAATATGGTAGCCAGATGCTTGCTGTGCTAACTCATTTGCTCTCCAATTTTCATGTCTAGATATATGAGCAATACTAAAGAAATCAAAGGCAGCAATGATATCTAAACATTTATCAAGATAAACATTAAGCGATTCGTCGAAACATTGAAAAACCTTGGAAACTTGCCGCACTACTAGCAACGAATCACCGAAAACCTCAATATGTGCAGCACCTATAGCAAGTAAAAGCTGCAGCCCGAATATCAAAGCTTCATATTCGGCTTGATTATTTGTGCAAAAGAACTCTAAACGACAAGAGGCCTCAAAAACAGCCCCATATGGAGAAATATAAACAACACCAACACCTTGGCCATTGTTACAAACTAAACCATCAAAATATAATCTCCATGGTACTAAAGAAACCAGGTCAATATCAATATGATGCCTATCATCAATCCGATGTTCAACAATAAAGTCAGCAACAATTTGGCCCTTCATAGATTTCAAAGCTTCGTAAGCCAAATCATATTCAATCAAAGCATAAGCCCACTTACCAATCCTACCACTCAGAATTGGTCTATGCAACATATATTTAATGACATCGGTTTGACATGCGACTATGCAAGCACTAGACAACAAATAATGTCTTAATTTTGTGCAAGCATAATATAGCGAAAAGGCATAATTTTTCAATAAAAGTGTACCTTGTCTCTGGATCCAATAAACGCCGGCTCAAGTATGTAATAACATGTTCTTTTCCTTCAGTTTCTTGTGTTAAAACAGCACCAATTACTCCTTCTTCCGCTGCAATATAAAGCCTGAAAGGCTCTCCTTGCCGGGGCGCTTTTAACACCGGTGGAGTAACTAAATACTGCTTGATCTTTTCAAATGCTTCTAGCTGTTTTGCCCCCCAAGTAAAACCAGCATCGTTCTTCAACCGAAGGATAGGCGTAAAAGCGTCCACTTTCCCAGACAAGTTAGCAATAAATCTCCTCAAATAATTAACTTTGCCAAGGAATTTCTGTATATCTTTCTTGCACACAGGAACCTGTACCTTCTGGATTGCTTCAATTTTCTTGGGATCTATCTCTATGCCATGTTCATGAATAATAAAACCTAAAAACTTCCCAGCCGATACACCAAAAGCACATTTCAGAGGATTCATCTTCAAACCATATTTTCTCATTCTATCAAAAGCCAAGCGCAAATCGGCCAAATGTGGTTCAATGGCATCCGATTTGACGACAATATCATCAATATAAACTTCTAACATGACCCCAAGAAGATCATGAAAAATTAAATTCATAGCTCTTTGGTATGTTGCACCAGCATTTTTCAATCCAAAGGTCATTACTACCCATTCAAATAAACCAAGAAAACCAGGGCAACGAAAAGCTGTTTTGGAAATGTCCTCTTCGGCCATAAAAATCTGATTATACCCCGCATTACCATCAAGAAAACTAATGACCTTATGTCCAGAAGCAGCATTAATAAGCATGTCGGCTATTGGCATAGGATACTCATCTTTTGGTGTAGCTCTGTTCAAATCTCTGAAATCAATACATACCCTTAACTTGCCGGACCCTTTCTTTTCGACGGGCACAATATTGGAAATCCAGTCAGCATACCTGCAAGGTCTAATAAAATTAGCTTTAAGTAGCCGATCGATTTCCTCCTTAATCCGATCATACATCTTGGGATTAAACCTCCTAGCTTGCTGTTTGAAAGGTCTAAAACCTTTCTTAATAGGTAGCTGATGTTCTACCAACTCTCTGCTTAGACCAGGCATCTCATGGTATTCCCAAGCAAAAATGTCGACGTATTCTTTTAAAAGCTCAATTAATTTTAGCTTATAATCGGCTCTCAGATTTTTATTTATAAATGTAGGCCTGGGAATTGACCCATTACCGATGTCTATCTCCTCCAATGGGTCGGCTGATATGAAACCTTGTCCCAACTTATCAAAATTTTCTAGCTCTTCTATAGATTCATACATATCGTTCTCTTGAGACCGATAACCTTTGAGACGTTGTTGCAACCAATCTAAGCTGGGGTTCATTTAATCACATCATATTTTGGAGCCGATCACCACCAATCGGCTTTATCATGACAGGTACAAAACCATTCCTTGTAGCGCTAAGGAAATCAAACTCTGGAAGATCACTACGCCCTGACAAACAAGTAGCTTCAGAGTGCTGCCAATCCACTATAGCATCGGCCAAAGCGACACAAACCGATGTGTCAGCGTAGATGATCTCCACTTTGTCCTCAACCCATTGAATCAAAAATTGGTGCATGGTGGATGGCACACACTGATTAGCATGTACCCAGTCTCGACCTAAAATCACATTGTAATTACCTTGCACTTCAGCAACAAAGAATGCTGTGGCCAAAGTTTTGCTCCCAACCGTGAGCTCGACATAGATAACTCCTTTGGCTTCCGTCTTTTCTTTCCCTTCAAAACCATTCAGCACCATGTTCGTCTTCTTCAAATCATCATCTTGTAGCCCCAATTTTTTAAAGACTGAATACGGCATGAGGTTGACGACAGCACCACCATCAACAAGCATCCTAGCAATCGGCGACCCGTTAATGTGGCCCTTGATGTACAGCGGCTTCAAATGCTTCACCAGCTCTTTAGGCTTCTCGAAGATGGCATTTTTAGGACCAAAGTCCAGCTGGGTTATCTCTCCTTCCTCATCAACAGCACGAAATTCAGCAGGTAGATAGTAAACCATATTGATATCCATACCTTCTCTAGCTGGTGTGGGCTCAAAATCTAACATCTCCTCATCATCTCCCAATGTACATACCTGCTCATGCTCTTTAGGTGATGTATGTGCTGTTGCGGTAGTAGTATCTGTAATCCCATCCACTGGTTTAGGCCTCCATACATGCTTCATGGGCCGACTTTTATTGAAAAATTCATCTCTCTGTGCTTCTGCTGCGTCTTCGATCTTCTGCTGATTTCACATACGCTGCAACCTTCTTTTCTGAGCTTTGGTCAGGCCTGAAGGGCACCACCTCGGCCGGGTATACTTGGGGTCTCTTCCCTTCGCGCTACTGCTGCTGGCTTCATGATCATTAGCTGCTGAACCTAGCTGGACAGCCACCATAGTACTACTGGATTTAGCCGGATTATTAATGACAATTGGCTTTTTACCGAGATCTTTGGTTGATACTTCTGCAGCACTGGCAGTCCTGCTTTCTTGCTTGTTGGGTTCTGAATTTTCAGCGCTTGGCGACTTAGCACGCCACTCTTGCTTCATAATCTTCTTCGTTGCAGAGGCATTGGATGGTCGACCAGTACCACCACCCAAACAACTTTTTGTAGAGTGGGTTAGCCTCTCAAAAACTGATCTTCTAGGTGCTGTCCACCCAGGGTGAAAAGCATAGGGCACCATTGGAGGCTGCGCCCACCCTCTATTCATATTGTATGGTGTGTAGGAAAAAGGTGTCATCCATTGCGTAGGCGCCCATGGCTCATACGGACGAAACTGACGTTGTATTTGATGCCTCGGAGGTGATCTTGGACGCTTCAATTGTGATGGTCGATTAGAGCTAGAAGTGGCCGCTTGGTTAGCATATTTGGACAGCAGCATATCGAATGTTGGCTTGATGCGCTTCCGCTGTACTTTTGCTTTGTTTATCTTCCACTTGCCAACCTCTGGATTTTTGGGCTTGATAAACTTACTGCAAGCCTCATGTTGCACTTGCCCCCCAGGTACAGAAGTGCTCACAGTGATCTTCAATGTTTCCTTTCCATTTGGGGCCTTCTCCAGTACAACCTCTCTTCCTGAGACCTTGTCATCGGCATGTATCACTCTAGGCTCACCGATAACAACACCTGGCTTTCCTTTTGTTGATTCGGCATGTTCAGGCCGAAGCAACACTTTCCTGCCCTCCATATCCATCGTGTTCATGGGGAAGGGAGACTTGTCCACTTGCATTTCGGCAAAACTCAATCGTCCATCATTGATAGCCGATTGGATCTGTCGCCGAAAAACATTACAATCATTAGTGGCATGAGAAAAAGAATTATGATATTTGCAAAAAGCTCGTCGCTTCAGCTCTTCAAACGGCGGTAAAGTATGAGAAATTTTAATGACCTTATCATTCAGCAAAGCATCAAAAATTCTATCACATTTTGTAACATCAAAAGTAAACTTCATCTCCTCTTCACGATTTTTGCGAATTAGCTTAAGAGCATTACATGCATATGGTTTGGCCTTTGAGGGCCAAACAAATTCAGCAGCATAGACATCAATTTCATCATCCTGATCGGAAGAATAATCAACGACGTTCTTGCGAGGAAGGTCAGCTTTAGTCTTATGGTTTTCTTTGATATCTTTACTCTGGCTTTCTTTAGCCAAAGCTCGCTGCAATACTTGGTTAACGGTTAAAAACTCATAACTTTCCAACTTTTCTTTAATGTGAGTTTTCAAACCGCTAAACACAAGATCAGCCAAGTCCCTTTCACTTATCACAAGACTATAGCACCGGTTTTTAACATCTCTAAACCTTTTGACATAATCGGAAACCGATTCATCATTTTTTTGCCTAACCGATGTAAGATGTGATAACTTAAACTCAGCGTCACCGCTATAAAAATGATCATGAAATTTTTGCTCAAGCTGCGACCATGTAATGATAGAACCAGGGGGTAAAGCAGAAAACCATGAAAAAGCCGTGCCAGTTAAAGACAAAGAAAACAAACGAACTTTAAGTTCATCTATATTACCCGCTGCTCCCAACTGGGCGAGATATTGGCTAACGTGCTCCCATGTAGTTTTGCTGTCCCCACCATCAAATTTAACAAACTCAGGAAGCTTATAACCTTGGGGATAAGCAATAGTATCAAAATGAGATGGATATGGTTTCTGATAAGTGCGGGCTCTAACTCTCGGCTCAATGCCGAAAGACTCAACAAACATCCTGCGCACATCATCTCTAATTTTTGCCAATGCTTCGTCCATATTGGCCGAAGCTGCGATGGGTGACTGCAAAGGAGCTATAGGGGTGTTGGTCACCATGGTAGGCAGTGGAAGCGGCATCGGCGGTATAACAGAATATGGCAAGGACCTTGGCATACTTATATCGCCTGATGTTGATGTTCCCAAAGGTGGTAGGCTCATGATATGATTAGGATACGTGGGCGCTACCATCAGTTCACCTCCAGGTTTAGTTTGCTGTCCGGAAAAGAAACTCAACGGCATGCCACATTGGGGTTGTATACTTGGTACTCCACTACTTGCCGATGAATTAATAGGCGCTGTCGGCTTAGAAAGTTCTACACTAGAAAAAGTGCCAACCTGACTCGTACCCATGGCCGCACTATTTATTTTCTTAATGTTTGCCATCTGATGCATATAATCAAAGATCTCTCTAGTGTTCTCATTAAGCATGTGCTGAACTTGCTCCATTGTAACACTAGATGAATTGGTAGCAACAGATGAAAGGGTTGATGCGGCACTTACAAGGGGTTCCACCTTTTCCGAGTAATGCGGAGGAGGGAACGTGATGTCGCCGAGTGGGGTTATGTTGCCTTGACGATCCTTCTTGAATTTTGCAAGGAACGCTCGTAAATCCTCCTCCTCGCGCTTTTCCTTGTATGCCTCAAAAGCTTGGCGATGCTCTTCCGATAATTCATCGTAGCCGGGCTTGACGACATTATCGGTGTTAACCTCCCCGGGCATTGGGATTTTGCTGCTGCCAGTCATGGTGATTGGCGGCGTCAATTTTCCTTGATCTTTCCCCAGCGGAGTCGCCAAAAGTGTGTTCGCACACGAACACGTCACCGTGTGCCCCCGGCGTCGAGCGCGATGCGCAGGACACGTCGCCGGAGGAGTCTTGCCGGGAGCGCGATACGCAGGACACGCCGGCGAGAGCTCTTGAGACCCGACACCCCACGCGCCCGGGAGGGACCCCGTCAGGGCGAGCGGCGGCGATGGGCTGTCCTAGGTCGGCCTGACCGCCCCTAGGACCTTGTGATTCGTTATCGCAAGGGAGTAAACGACGACGAAGAACAAGAAGCAAAATAGGGCAGAGGAAAATAATAGATTGCAAAATAATATAGTAGATGAGTTTCGATTGTGTGTTGTCCATCGGCCGTAAACCCTACATACATATATATAGGGGGAAGCTGGTCCTAGCTTCTTTTGGAAATAACAATTATTTGAATCGAATCAGAGTCCAGACCGAATAAAACTTATCTTAATTTATTCGGTTGCAATTTTACCACGCGGCAGAGATCGCTTTAAGATTGTTTCCTGATCCTTTCCAAACTGTTGCCCACGCGTGTCATGACTTCCCAAGATCGTTTATGGCCGGCCGGCGCTGCCTACGACCGATCCCGAGTGCTCTTGATGCCGTACGACCACTCCAAAAACATCCCTTTTACCATGCTCACTTCCTTTAACATGGTCGGAATCGCCTTTGGCACGTGCTGGCCTTCTCGATTTGACTGCTGCTCCTTACGACCGCCTTCACCGCGACCGTGGCCTTCTCTGCGTGGTTGAACCCTTTACGATAACCGGTCAGTGTCTCTTACAACTTCCCAGGGTCGTTTACGACTGGTTAGAATCGTTTACGACTGGTTAGAATCGTTTACGACTGGTTAGAACTATCTATGACCGGTTCTGGATGCTTACGACCAGTTCCGATCCTTCTATTGCTTTACCAATCAATTTTTCTTCGTGATCGTAAACTTACTGTAGCAGTCTACGACCGCTCCATTGCATCGCTGCGCTGTCTTTCCTTCAGCCGCTCAAAATGCCGTGATCGAAACCTTCAATGAGCACGCATTGATGCTGGCGATCGTCAATTTTCTGTAGTCGAACCACCCTTTTGATTACGTTCATTTCCTTCAATGTGGTTGGAGTTGTTACCGCTTCTCGTTATAACGTGATCGTAAGCCACCGACTTCTCATCGTGGTCGAAAGTTCAACTGCCGACTATCAACCTTGATGTCGTCGACTGTGAACCAGGCTTCTGATCGTGGCCAATCGTGTTCGTCGTAGCCTCCAACGTAGTCGTAGACTCCACCGTGGTCGTAGCTTCCAACGTGGTCGAAATCTCCAACGTGGTCGTATACCTCAACGTGGTCGTATATCCCACCGTGGTTGTAGCCTCCAACGTGGTCGTAGACTGCCTTCGACCACGGCCAACGTGGTCGTAACCGGCCCAGCTGGCTTCCGACTTGCTTTACCGTGGTCGTAACGGCCGCCAACGTGGTCATAACTGCCTTCGACTACGGCCAACGTGGTCGTAACCGGTCTAGCTGGCTTCCAACTTGCTTTGCCGTGGTCGTAACTACTCACGACCATGATATAGGCACAACCTTCCCTTGTTAACCTGCTTTTGGTTTTACGATGATTGTAGTTCCAAGCCAAATTTGATTATCAACAAGTTCCAACAGTATTCACAAATTCTCAATCTATGCCGAGTGTTTTCACGTCGCCACACTGGCCTCCGCACTTCGGATGGAAAGAAATGATGCCATCAGATGAGGGAAATAGATGAATTAATCGATTCCATTGATGCCGGACGTCTTGAGGTCGATGGTAGCCATGATTACGCTATCGTTGTTGGAGCCGAACGAATTGGTCGTCGCGTAGGCGTGTAGCCATCAGCGCTAATCTCACCACCAATGTATTACCTTGCTAATCAATCTCCTAACTTCCAAGTGCTAGCTTTGAGTTGAGGCAATGCACGCATGCCGGATATAACTTTGCCGAGGCCACAACCGATGTTGAAGAATTTGGCGTCGACCTGCCGCCTGCGAGCCGAAGGATTTGGCCATGCGTCTTCTCACGGGTTAGGGCTGCCAGAGTTTGGACGTGACGGCTATGACTAGATTAGGTGTAATTACAATATTACCCTTAATAAAAAGATACTTCCTTCCACCTGGTGACGTAGTATAGTCAAATTCTGACTAATCTGTTTGGTTTGGTTGAAATTAATAGATGATCCATAATAATTATTAGGTACCATAAAAGAGCTCATGTTGATACGGGCACTAATTAACGAATTCCATACGGCTAACTCAATTAGGCATCTTCCAACATGTTCAATATTTGCAGTGGTCAAAATTAATAGTAGAGAAGTAGGAAGAAGCTAACAACCTAGGTGCAGTGGCGGATCTAAGATCAAAATTTAGGGAGAGGAAGGGCTAATGGGATTTGCTCATCGGTTTGTCAAATGGCGAGTTATCGGCCTGCGGTAGCCTACCACACTGCTAGTGAGAGATAGGAAAATACTATTACGGCTATAGCGGGCTATCTGGGAAGTTATGATGCACGTCGCATTTTGCTGAAAGAGGGCAATGGTGCCCACTCCCTGGTACGGGAGGAGGAGACGGCGGTCGTCACACAATCCAGATAAAACTGGGAAGCGACCACCTGGAATGAGGTGTCAGCCTCGTTGGTCAAGGGGCATATTAGATGGAGCAGAAGCGGAGTTGAACTGGTTGGCTTTGGGCCGACAGACAAGTTGGCAGTCCGCACGAGATCATACATGGCGAGCTCCTCATCCTCATTGAAGCTGTAGGAGAGGAGAAGAAGGTCGATGTCATAGCCACGGAGAAGCCACTCACCTGCAATGGTCATATATAGATGGTGACTAGCTTAATATTCATATATTGATACCAATCAGGTCAAACAAACACACAAAGATCAGATAGTACAACGAGAATTGCGATTCAAAATCAGAGTTCAATTCGCCTCCCCTTTCCAAGACTAAATTAACACATGCATTTCGCCAATGATAAACAAGATCAGATGAAAAGAAAGAAACAAAATTAAAACACGTCTAATGAACTGATGATTACGTGTGTATGAATTGGAAATGATTACGTTAAAGACCTAGTGATCAGGTTGACCATCAGATCGGGTTGTCCTCCATGTTAAAGACATAGTAATGACCAACTGATGATTACGTGTGTATGAATTGAAAATGATTATGTTAAAGATCTAGTGATGGCCGGCCGATAGTAGGGGCGCCAGCCCCAGCTGACCCTCGGTCAGTCCACCCCTGCCTGGGTGTGACATGAGATGACCCACGACAGCCAGGCAAGGAGTCATGTGTTGACCGATGCTGGTAATCAGAAGGGTGAATGATTATGGATGATTTTCTCTCCTTAAGTATTTAAAATGTTAACTCAAATAACTATGAGAGTCATCAAGTTCAGATTATATCTACTACACAAGAAACACAAATATTTGGGACTAAAGGAATCAACAACAAAGCTTTGACTGCATGACGAGTAGTACCACCAACTACAAGCTAGCATGACCACACCTGTGGTACTACCACTATAGGGAGGCCAGTACTACCGTTTGCTCTGTTCTCAGGCATAAACCACTTGGGACAAAAACCCAAATTTGATAATCTTGATCAAATCTTGTCCAAATGCAACCAAAATTGGTAAGGACCTTTGCAAGGATGTCATGAACAAAATCAAATTAAGAAGCACAAGGTTCTCAAACTTGATTCCATCTAATTGAATAAATCACCTTCTAGGTCACAAGAACACACCAAACTCTAAAACATAAATTACTTCTTGCTCGTAAGAATCTAAGTCATGAGAACTTTCATATTATCTCTGACTTGTCCTAGCAAGCTAATCCAAGCAAAAGGTTTGGGATAGAAAGGCCATGATCATATAATCACAAATCTTAGTTAAGAAAAGGTAAGAGCTGGGCAAGATCTTGATTCTTACTATAGAAGTGATCTAGAGGGACAAAGATTGATCCAAGGATCTACTAGTGCCTCTTACACATCACGGGTCACAACAAGAATAAGAGGAGTACGAAAAGCATCAAATCACAACTAGCAAGAACAAAAACTCATGCAAAGAAAGACAAAGTATAAGGATTGCAAGAACTTGATCTATTACATAGAGATGAATGATTCTTATAGCTTACTAGTTAAGAAGAACTCTTCATAAGTGCCACTCTTACTTACACCATGAAAGAGAGGAATAACTCGCCTAAGCCTAAAACTTAATCATATTTTCTTGCAAAACCCTAGCTCTCCTCACCCTTCATCATATGGGCTAACTAGTCCCTTAGTGGGTCTAGACCCACTAAGAACTTGGGGAAACCTGTCAACCCTATAATACCAGGCTTTACCTTCACACGTACACTTTTCAAAGCGCTTACAAGGGTCAACCCACTCACACCCGAGTGTTTGATCCACACAACCCTAGCCTGACCCTAAATAACTTCCTTTGCATCTCTCAGCGCCCTAGTTTTGGAGTAGGCCTCACGTTCGATTTTGGACATTTTCCCATAATGCCCTTGACGAAACTTCTGGGCATCTTCCCTTGGCTTCATCTTCTCCTTGTCATGCAGCCAGCATGCATGCCACATGTAGGTTGATTAATGACTTCCCTTCCATCGGCAAGTTTCTCCCATTTTTGGCTCCCACCAAACCACGTCTCACTTGAATCGACCAAGCCACTTGATCCAATTCATTGCTCGAACCTTCCCTCGAATGTATTACTTGAATTTACCATGTGCCGTGCTTGAGCCCAACCATCCCACACGATCTCCTTGACCACTCTAGACCTCAACCCACTCCAATCTAGTTTGGATCATCCATCGTTGACCATAGTTGCCTCCAAGCTTCCCTGCAAATACAAAGACCAAGAAATTATTTTCAAACACAAGTTCTTCACAACTTGACATACAATCGCATAAAACATGCAATATGTAACACAATGCAACCATGACAGGAGTTCCAAGATCATCCCATGATCATATCTCCCATAATTCCTAATTTTCAGAACCAACTGCCCCCAGCTGGTATGACGCACCTTCTATGTCGGTCATACCGCATCGATTGTACAACCAACCAATGACCATTACTACCGCCTCTTACCCATTTCCTGGTAACAGGGGAGTGGTACGACCACTTGCCAAGGCCGGTACTACCGCCAACCAAGGTCTGGTCATACTGACTCTCCGATAATACCATGATTTTGCATCGGTATTACCAGATCTAGCCAAACCCAAAAACAATCATCTTTTGAAAATAGCTACCGCCATCTAGAGACCGGTCAAACTGCACCTGTGGTAGTACCGTGGCCACCATACTAGTACTACCACTGCCACTAGGCCAGTACTACCACCATTGCCTGGCCGGTACTGCCGCCTGAGATCATACATCAACCTAAATTTTTAGGGAATTGCAAACTCTTTGCAAAACCTTATATTTAACTCAATCCAACTGCTAATTGTTTATCATAAATTAACCTAGACTTACCCACATGGCCTCTTATTGTAAGACCACGGTGTTAGCATGGCATGTTACTGCAGGGCATGTGTGGCCTGCATTGCATGGCCATGGGAGCCCCACACCACATACATTCAGATTTTCAATCTTTTTTGGACAGGGTGCAGGAACACTTTCCATAATAGTGAACACACATACGGCATTAATATGTTCCCATCTTGCTCTTGCTTGATGTTTATCCTTAACATCCAACACTTAATAAATAGGGTTATCACTAGCTTTGCACGTTATAGCAACACTATGATGATATCTCTTAACATAACATGCATGGCGCAACACAACACAACAGTGTCAAACTAGTTCTTTGCACAAGCATCAAACAATAGGATTTCAACAGGAGTTTATGCATGATCTTGGACAAAAAGGACAAGAAAGATCTTTAGGAAAGGTAAAATTATGAGGAGACTTTACATGCTTTTAGGGAGGGAAAACATCTTTCCCCTTGGGTGTCACTTGCCATCAAGGAGCTAGCTCTTATCAGGAAAACAAGGACAATATGCCATCAACTTGTACATCCAATTTTAACTATTTAACATTGTAGGATCGATGGTTGGATATCGTGGGGGTGTAAATGGAAACTTCTAATTTTTACCTATAAGTATTCAATGGTTCTTTCACTCCATCACATGAAGAGGAAACACTAAAAAAATTGAGTAAAACTTGCCATAGACACTCACAACCCCAAGGTGGATGGTCCACCCCTCACAGGAGGATGGTTCACGAAGACTACACTCACAACCTCAAGGTGGATGGTACACCTCTTGCGGGAGGATGGTCCAGGAAGGCTGAAAATTGATCAAACTAGGCAAGAAGATGGTCTATCAAGATGAAATTGGTCAACCTAGAGAAAAAGAATACAAACCATACGAGAACTGTCACAACTCTCAAATCAAGGCTTCAAAATGCATGCAACTAGGACTAAGGCAAGATCAAATCATAAGGAATCTAAGACATGAATGGAGTAAGATCAAATCATAAGAAATCTAAGACATGAATGGATCTACCAAGAACATTCCAAAGTAAGGACCTTTTCACTTCTAATGATGTGGGAAACCAAAACTGGGCTAGAACCAAAAACTAAGATTAAGAGTAGCTCATGAGAGGATTCTAGTCAACATGACTAAGGATGATTTCTACATGTCCTAGCACTCCAAATCCCAGTAAGAACCAAACCAAAACCCCCTAGAAATGAAAAACCCTAATTTTCTCCCTTCTCAACCCAAAACCGAGCAAACTTTAAGACTTTGCTTCAAACGCGCCTAGATGGATATGAAATGAGCTCCTAGACCCTACACCATCTCTTATATGTCCTTGGTACAAAGCTTGGTTAAGAAGAGAAGAAAAAAATAGGTAAGAACACAATCAAATCAAGAAGACAACATTAGAAAACAAGATCATAGGATGAAATTGAGATCTCTATTTTCACTTGAAGAGGAAAGTTTTACAGCCACTTCCTACGGAGGACAGCAACCACTAAGGCAACCTACTCAAGCTCTCTCTCACACACACACAATCTAAACATAGGCTAATCTCTCTCTCTCTCTCTCAAGGCTTAAAATGGAGGCATACCTCTTAACGAGGATATAATAATCCTGAAATTATTACATCATTATATTCTTTGAGTGTACCCCTTATCAACAAGGGAGAGGTTTCATAGGATAGTCATGAGTTCTTCCATGACCACTCCTTAGTCATAAGTCCTTTTACGACCACTCCCTAGTCATAAGCTTTTCTAGACTACATAGTCGTAAGTCCTTCTACGACCACATAGTCGTAAGTCTTTCTATGACCACATAGTCATAAGTTGTCCTGCGACCACCTCATGGTCGTGGACCTTTCTATGACCAGTCTATCTCTGACTGAGTTGTCTATGATGACTTACTACATCGTGGATCCATTTGACAAGGTGGTTAGAATGTGTGTTTATTCTTAATAACCACGTACGATCTCTCTCTAACAACAACTGTCGTATGATGAACAGGCCATCACATCTCTCTGGCATAACTCCCATCGAACAGTTATCACCCGAAGCGTTAAGACATCTTTTGGCGCGGGATAACAGCCGCCAATTTGCCAACTATATAAAAGTTGACATCAGAGAGAAGAGAAAGACAGAAGATAGATCAATTTAGACACAGTTCAAGCGAGACATCGTGCAAGTCATTTCACATTACTCTCTCAGTTGTAAGCAATTCTCTGAGCAATAGCAACACAAGAAGTAGGGTTATGATTCTCCCAGGAGAAGGTCCAAACTTGTATAAAAATTCCTATGTCTTTCCTTTGCGTGATCGTAGTCCACGTCTTCAAGAGTTTCCCCTGAATCCAAGAAATTATACATAAGATTGGTATTAAAACACCAATAGTTGGCACTGTCTGTGGGGATAATTCTTTCAAGACTCTGGTAATTTTCTTGTTAGCATGTTCTCTTCCTTCTGATGTCCTCATGGTAGGAGAGTGGAATGAGGAGAATTGGTTCGACCTGACCGACTTTGCAGATCTCGACATAGATGCTTGCTACGAATACGAGCAGATGGTGCTTTAATCTGACGATGTGGCTATCCCTAGAGATCCATCACGAGATCTTGGAGATCGTATCACGAGTAGGGCTGAGGTGGAATCCTTTCCCCTCACAATATTACGCTCAAAGGAGGAACCAGTTTCCTCAAAGGGCAAGGGTCAATCCAACCGCAAACAGGACTCGCAACATGATAACGGGCCTCCCTCCAAGTGTTTGAGTCCCTTAGCGGCCATTTGATCAGGCTCAACAAGACCTGATATCCAGCATTCCGGGACTCTATCAACATCTAGTGGTCGTAACACCATCGACATCTCAAGCAAAGGATCACTTCCCACACTCAACGAGGTGGGACAAACGAGTGGTCAAGAGCACTCGGACGTGGACGAGGAGATGTTGTTTTAGGATCCACAGCATACCGTTGAGCAGATCTATGGAGGATCTTCGGCATACGAGTCAAAATGATAGTATAAAGTTGTCGCGCATGAGGTAAACTCTAGCGTGAGGTGAACTCCATTGACCCTCCCCTTGTCAATTATCTTTCAAAGTGGTTGAAATTCACTATCTATTTTGAAAAAATGACTATCCGATCCCTTTAACTTGACCAAGTTGGTTTTTGATTGTAGTCGAGCCCACCATCAACAACTATCGAATGAATTAAGTGTTGATCAATGGTTGCAGCTATTTAAATATCTTGTTTGCAGTGCTCTGGATGAGATGCAAGTTTCTCGGACTAGAATAAAACCTGTACGATCCTCATTCCATGGTCAGGCCAATTGGCCAAGCTCCTACATAGAAAGATGCCCGCGTCACCTTCCTCCGGGCAAACACAGATTGTTCGCATGATAGCCATCCGACATGCCTGGGGTCCCCAGGGAGGTGATCAAGCACAGCTAGTTCTATGGCCTGATAAGAAGCCCGTAAAACAAAAATTACAAAGATTTGCACCAGATCGATGGGAGGCTATCAGATAGAATTGGACAAGTTACTAAAAGTAGGCTTTATAAGAGAAGTCAATCACCTAGAGTGGTTGGATAACCCTGTGATGGTAAGAAGTCTAATGATAAGTGACGTATGTGTATAGGCTATACCGATTTAAATAAAACTTGTCCAAAAGATGATTTCTTGCTTCCTCATATTGATCAATTGGTTGACTCTACTGCTGGTTGTGAAATGTTAAGTTTTCTAGATGCATACTCTGGTTATCACTAGATTAGTATGTCTTCAGAAGATGAAGAGAAGAGCACATTTATTATGCCATTTGAAGTATTTTTCTATGTCAAAATGCTATTTAGCTTGAAAAATGTTGGTCCGAGTTTTCAGCGTTTGATGCAATTAACTTTTATACATCAAATGGGCCAAAACTTAGAAGCCTATGTTTATGATCTAGTCATAAAAAGCATCAAATGACTTAATCACGTTTCATACCTATAGGAGACATTCGACAACCATAGGAAGCACCGCTTGAAACTCAATCCTGACAAGTGTGTGTTCAGAGTTTCTTCAGGAAAGTTGTTCGGGTTCCTTGTTTCGGCAAGAGGTATCAAGGAAAATCTTGAAAAGATCAAAGCCATCGAGCAGATGTGCCCTTTGACCACTAAGAAAGAAGTTCAAAAACTCACCGGGTGCGTGGTTTTATCGTATGACTAGAAGAGAAAGGACTTCATTTCTTCAAGCTTCTAAGGAAACATGAGAGTTTCAAGTGGTTGAAAGAGGCTAATGATACATTTGAGGATATCAAGAGATATCTTACGAGTGCTCTCATGTGATGTATATCACTGAAAGAAGGATAGCTACTCCTTAACGACATACATGGGAACATCTCTGAGCACATGCCTCTTAAAGAACATTGGTTAGAAAAGCCTTTCGACAAGCTTTTTACTAGCCAACAGCCCTCAATGATGCCAAAGAGCTGGTTAAGAAGTGTGTACAATACCAGTTTCAAAGTAGGCAAATACATCAACTGGCTCAGACTCTTCAAATAATTCCTCTATCTTGGCCTTTTGCGACCTGAGGTCTAGACATCCTAGGACCATTCTCAAGAGCACTAAAGGACCTCGAATTCCTTTTCATGGCAATTGACACATTCACGAATTGGATTGAGGCTAAACCTAAGACTGGGATAACAACGGAAGGCACTAAAAGGTTCATAATGAGAAGCGTGATTACTCAATTTGGGTTCCCAAGTCGGATAATTACAGACAATGGTAAGCAATTTTTGAGTGCAAAATCCCAAGATTTTTGTGAGAAATTGGATGCCAAACTTTGCTATGCCTCGGTTGCCCATCCCCAAAGAAATAGGGCAGTTGAGCACGCTAATGGCCAGATAATGCAAGGAATTAAGATCCGAGTCTTTGACCAGCTTGTAAAACTCTCAGGGCTTGGGTACAAGAATTACCTTCGGTATTATGGGCAATTCGCATGACTCCTAGTCAGGTAACAGGAAACACTCTATTTTTTCCTAGTTTTTGGGGCCGAAGCCATGTTTCACCAGGAACTAAAGACCTAGTTGACAAGAGTCGAGAACTTTAGTGACTCCAACCAAGAGCAACTTCAAGCGGATGACATCAGCCTGTTCGAAGAGAAGAGGAATCAAGCCTTAATCCGATTAGCAGTCTATTAGCAAGCCATGCGCAAGTACTATGATTGTAAGATCCAACCTCGCAACCTTGCTGTAGGTGACCTGGTATTGAGGAAAATTAAATCCCAATCTAATTGGAACAAGCTTTCCCCTAAGTAGGAAAGTCCTTGCACCGTGATCGAATTCACATGACCAGGCTCTGTACGATTTGTTATGGAGAATGGTCAGATTCTCTCAAACTCTTGGAACATTGACCAATTGCGTAAATTTTATGCGTAACATTTCTACTTTTTCAATAAAGTTTTTAGTTTGTTCAAATCTTTATTGTCATATGTTCAGTAGAGCTTCTCGTATATTTGTTTGACCACTTCTAGTACACGCAATTTGTTTAACTGGTTGGAGAAGGGAACACTACTAGTCAAAGTCTCTCCTCTCTGTACGTGGTCTTATCCATTAGAAGGAGCTTCCTAGTATTGAATCATTCTTGACTTTTGCTATCAGCACAAAACAATTGAGTTATCTACGAAAATATTGAATAGATATATGAGAAGGAACTCTGAGTGTTTATCCTCTTATCATTTATGTCTTCGATTTCATTAACTTGGTCGAAGAGAGATAACGTCACTTAGTCGAAGTCTCTCCTCTCTGTATGTGGTCCCACCTACTAGAAGGAGCTTTCTAGCGTCAACTCGTTCCTCACTTTTGCTACCAGATCATGACAATCGAAGTTGACAATGGTGGTTAGATGAACTGCTCTACTCTCTGCATATGTTTCTTTATACTATTTGCTTTGTTTATCCATATAAATGAAGTAAATAGTCAGGGGCTAGGATAGAGTTATCAGTATAACTTCAATTCATAGTCGTAACTTTTTTCTTTCTTGGTTTTTCGTCTTACAAGTACTAACTACTCAATAAGATGAATTGCAGGAACAGGGAGATGATTTCCATTAACAAAAGGTATGTTCTTACAAAGTACGGCTGCCCCTATCTCATCTACGGTAGTCACATCAGCAAAGAACTACTTGATGGGGCTGGTCGAAGCAGCAGGAGGAGGATGGCAAGGGGAACAGTAGCACTTGTGCTCCCCTTTTTCTTGTTAGAAACTTTTGTTAGCCGATGTTTCTTGGGCAAGGAAGCCTTGGATTTCTCTGTCTCTTCTCCGATGACCATCAGTTCGACCCCTAGTCGTCCTGACAATTCTTCATGCCTACATTCTATGAGAAAGAAGAACACTGCTTAGTCGTTCCCTACAACTACATAAGCCTAAAGATGAGGTCCATTTTTTATTACCTTTAGGCGTTCTTCTCTCTCTTCGGCGGATACATCCACCAGGATACGTGGAACCTTCACTTCAAGTGTTAGAGCCTTCTCATAGATAGCTTTGGCTCAAGTATCAATCTCTCCCAAAGCAAGATCTGCTCAAGCAGATGAAGCGGTCAGTAAATAGTACTCAAAATTTAGAGCCTGATTAAGAGAAGTTTGATTGTTACTTACCATCCTCATAGTCTCTGGTCGTATCTGTGGCTCCCTAGTACATCCACATGGGATGTGCTCGTCGCTTCAGGGGGCTGATATGACAGGTGATGAAGTTCTTCACCATTGCCAGCCAATGAGTCCCTTGTCCCTCAGCTCTTTGATGGCTGAGATGTAAGGGGATATCCGAGTAAGGTCCTTGGGGATCGAATTCTAGGAACTGTTCGTCTCCGCAGCCTTCCCCATGAAAGAAAGGCTATCTTCGTTGGTCGTCTCCCAGTAGAACCACCTCTTCTTCCAGCTTGGCCATGAAGACCGAGTGAACATCTGGATATACTGTTCCATCTTGCTATCTTGGATCTTCAAACTACAGCTCCCGACAATTCTAGTCTACTGGCTCATTTCATGTAGTACCGAAAGAGCTCCAAATCTGGAGGAATCCCTAGATAAGCTTCACGCAGGTACACAAATACACTCAACATGGTGATTGAATTGGGAACCAATTTCACCAATTCGACCCCAAAGTGCTCGAGTATGACTGTGAGAAAGAGGTGAGCTGGAAGTCCAAGGCTACACTCATAGTATGCCTAGAACACCCGGATTTGTCCAATCTCCCCGATGGCCAATTATGTTTGGTAGCTTTGATCCATCTGATGAATTTCTAGGGAGGAATCTTCCCAGCCTTCTCCAATGCCCTCAATTTCATAGCATCCATCTCCGATTCTGGCCAATTGGATGAGGACTTAAGTCATTTTTCCCGAGTGGTTGGTTTGGATTTGGAAAAAATTGGAGGAAGAAGATGCTTTGTTTGGTGGCGGAAAGCTCAAAGAGGATCAGAGCAGAAGGGTAAGTAAGAAACTCAAGGGTTACCATGTGGTAAGTTCTTATAGTCGTGCAAACCGACTACCCATCTCAAGAATTGAATAGTTATTACCTCTTCGGGAATTACTCCAGTAGTCAGATCAGCAGAAGTCGATTGGAATTCTTTAATTCCTCTGTTTGAAGTCGGCTTTTCTTCACAACTCAAGCAAAATTACCTTCTTGACCAGGCTCGCTTCTGGTTGAAGGGAATCGAAAAGGCTTTGCTTTCGAATATCTTTCCTCTATGATCTTTGTTTCTCAAGTAAGTTGCTTTCACTTGAAGTTGGGGGACTAGATTACGAAGATATAATAATCCTCAAATTATTACATTATTATATTCGTTGAGTATACCCCTTGTTGATAAGGGAGATGTTTCATAGGGTAGTCATGAGTTCTTCCATGACCACTCATTAGTCGTAAGTCCTTCTACGACCACTTCTTAGTCGTAAGGTTTTATATGGCCACATTGTCGTAAGTCCCTCTACGACCACATGTCATAAGTCCTTCTACGATTACATCATCATAAGTTATCCTACAACCACCTTGTGGTCGTGGACCTTCCTACGACCAGTGTAACTCCAACTGACTTATCTACAGCGACCTACTATATGATGGGTCCATTTGACAAGGCAGATAGAATGTGTGTTTATTCTTAATAACCGTGCATGATCTCTCTCTGACAACAAATGCCGCATGACAAATAGGCCATCATGTCTCTCTGACAACAACTCCCATCGGACAGTTATCACCCGATGCATTAAGGCATCTTTTGGCATGGGACAACGGCCGCCGCTTTGCTAACTATATAAAGATTGATGTCAAAGAGAAGAGCAAGATAGAAGATAGATCGGATCAGACATGGCTCAAGTGAGACATAGTGCAAGATATTTCACATTACTCTCTCAGTTGTAATTAATTCTCTGAGTAATAGCCACACATGAAGTAGGATTGTTATGCACCTAGAGAAGACCCAAACCTGCATAAAAATTCCCGTGTCTCTCCTTTCCGTGATCGTAGTCCAGGTCTTCAAGAGTTTCCCCCGAATCCAAAAAATCATGCGTAAGATCAGTATTAAAACACTGGAACCTCTCATTCTCCTTATATAGTAGAGGCTAAGTCTACCACTTTTTCATGAACATTAATACATAACAGGCACCTGTTAAGTCCTAACAAATAGGTTTCATTAACTTAATACACATATACATGCTTTTCAAAGCGTATAATAACTTGAAGCTCCAATATCCAAATTCGTTTGATCTTTCACCTTCCTTGACCTAAACCGTTTCCATCTCCATTGTGGTTTTGTCACATAAAACTTTTTCTATATTTGGCACTTTACCCAAAATGCCTTTCACATTGTCTTTTCTTTTCCTTCACTTCGAAGCAGTCTTCATGCTTTGACATGTAGCCTTGATGCTTCAATGACTTACCACATAGCTATCAAGTCTTTTCCACTTTCGGATGCCACCAAACTGCCAACATACTTGAATCGGTTCGAGTCTCTTGGCACACCACATGCACCAACTTGCCTCTCCATGGTTCTTATCTTCCTTCATCCTTGCTTGAGCTACATAACCTCACACGGCATCCACCCTCTTAGTTTAGTCCCGATCTCCTCACCGTTGACCGTCATTGCCCTCCAAGCTACCTACACGCAAGCAAAGATCAAGAAATCATTTTCAAGCACAAAAACAATGCACTTGACTCACGTTACTCAAATATGCATCATGCAATCTACATGTATCGACCCTAAAGCCATTAACACAAACCATACCTCATACGCTCTCAAAAACCTACCAGATAGACAAATATCGTGCTGATGGACCTTCTACACAATCAAGGAGGATGATCCTCCTGCCTAAAAGTTAGTCGTTCTTACTCAAGGAATTGGTCCACTCAAATTAGTCCTCCTCCACTCGAATGGTTCTCCTAGGACCTGAGAATAACACACATGAAAATTAGCCATGTCCACCCGGATGGTCCTCATAGAACTAGAGAGCCACACACTTAAAAATTAGTCCTTCAAATTAGTCCATGTTCACCTAGATGATCCTCATAAGACTAAAGAGATGCACATTTGAAAATTAGTCTTTCAAAATTAGTCCATATCCATCCGAATGATCCTTCTAGGACCGAAGGAAACACTTAGCCACCTTTGCAATCTTTTACATATCAAACTCCCACGTAATGGTTGTTAATAATACATCACAAGCCATGAAGTGACCTATAGTCTCACAAATACAATACTTGATTTTACTGATGCAACACTGCACTTTCCTCTCAAAAATCTTACACGAATGGATGAACCTTTTGGAATCCGTAGAGCGCCAGAAGCCAAGGAGAAAAAAGAACTAGTCAGTCAGCAGTGTTTTAGATTCAGAGATTGCAAAAAGAGTTGGTCATGCACCACGATTAAAGCTCGGCCTAACCTTTTTCTTTGGTCCTACGTACAATGATCCACTTTAAAGCTTAATCAAGTTCAGGTCGCTTGTACGTACGTGAGAAGCAGATCAGGCTGCCAGCCACGAGGTGGAGGCGCTAGCTGTTGCAGTGTTGGTGGTGCCGTGGTGGTGAGTGGTGACCATGTTGGACCCTGGCTGGCCGGCCAGTGACGGGTCAAAAGTTGACTTGATGGCAGAATGTTTGGAGCGGAGCGGTGTTCTCTTTTGCGCGCGTGGGAGCGCCGGCGCCACCATTTTCTGCAGCTTTGTGCAATTAATATGCGTGATTTGCATGGAGCTTTATTTTTTTCAGGATTAGTTTGTGCTAGATGTATGTATGATACTATCAGGCACTCTCTCCTCTTTTTTTATTCGGCATCCTAGAATTATATCATTTATCGTTAAAAATACTTTTATAATATTATAATTTTATTAGTATATATTAAAACAAAGTTATAAAAAATAATAGTCAATATTATATGTCAGAGACCTAAAAAGTGAAAATAAAAACAGTGTGGCTGCAGACCGGAATTTTCGAGATGGGTGTTCAAAGTTAATAAAATATTATTCAGAGGAAAAAGGAAATGTCATCGATTGAAGAAATCAAAGTACAAATTGTCCCAACCCAAAATATCTCAAAATAATGTATAAAAATGTTAAAATAATTAAGCAAATATAATTTTAATTCTACGACCCTTCATGCAATTTTAGGGACAGCCAATTCATTGTTTCTTAGAACAACCTTACTAATATATTCAAGTTTTTATGCTAACCATTTTAAAAGTTTAAGGAAATTTCCTTTATTATGTTAATCAAACCAACATTATCCACAAATATTTCAAATTTGCAAACTTTTTCTCCGTTTTTAAGGCTCTACGATCTATATTTCATAATGGCATAATCATTCGATGAACTATTTGAGATTTGCTGATTTTGGAATTGGGAGGGAGAGTGGGAGACCAAACGCAACTCACCTGGAAATGAAACCTCACTGTAACGCCATACATTTCATACCTCTCTACTCGCCACATCATCACCTAACTCATCGTGTCACTTTCTTTCCCACCTGCACCGCCTCGCATCATCACTTCGCTCTTAAAGCACACCTGTGGCCTTGATTTGGGAATTAATTTACCTTGTCGTTGGCTCACCGTCACCGGCCACCACTACACGCCACACGCTCCCTCTCCCTTTCCTAGGCCGCTACCGCATGCGGCCAATGTGGGCTTATGCCACTGGCCCACTACGGCATTATTTCGTGCCTCCCGTCTGTCTGGCTCCCTCACTCTCCACATGTGTGCTGTCGTCACATTGAGAGAGAGAGAGAAAGATGAGCCTGTTAGGGTTAGGACCTAGGTGGCCAGTTGCGGCTTTGTGGAATTTGGGCTCTGTGGGTGTAAAAGGAGCTCTAGTGGGCTGAGAGAGGGATGTGTGGATTAGATTTAGCTGATTTATAGTTTTTGGTACAAATATATAATGTTTTGGCTTAATTAAAAGTATATATGTGTAATATATCTAGCATATATTGTATTTTTTTTTTTGCAAAAAAGAGTGTTTAGTTGAACACCCCATGAATTCAAAAGGTTCCGCCCCTGTGTATATAGGAGTACCAGTGCATATACACAGCACTAATAGTAGTAGGAGAAAGTTAGTGCTACTAGTGAGTAGAAGAATTAATTGATTTTTAGTTTGATAAGGAATCATTGAACGACTCGTCCCCATTAGCTATTCGCCTCAAGCTAGCGGGGTACGAAAGCGCAAACGAGTCGTGTTGTTGTCTCAATTTTGTTGAAGTATGTTGTGCCTATTTTTCCTCGATAACAGCTTAAGCTTTTAAATAAGGGTTTTGTTAAACATCATTTGGATGTTTTCTTTCTAACTATTATTCAGGTCATAAATTTGGATGATAATTAAGAAGAAAATATCCGGGTGATGCCTAGACACTCCCTTTAAATAAATTGATTAATGCATAAAATTCAATAAATTTGTTAACATGGTCTGGCCATTTATATACCAATACTGAAAAAAAAACAAAGGAGGAAAAAAGGAACGAAGGCGCGCCGCTTGATCTTGTGAGGCAGCTTAACCAGCTCTCTATCGTTAGAAATTTAAAACTTAGTACAGCAACCCAGACATGTCCCTCCATCCGGTCACCGTCCGGCGGACGATCCGGTGAGCTCTCCGGCGACGCGTACGTATCACTATCAAATCAAGGCATCAGCATTGCTCGATGCTGTAGTAAGAAGATAATATTTATGTTGCAGATGCAGTCTCCAGCTCAATCATCAGAGCATTCAAACGCATCCAGGAACAACCACACGGTTGCTGCCTTTCGGTCAGCCTTAGCTCTATCGCTGTCTTCAGTTACCTGCATACCACGAAGGCATAAGGGGATAACGAGAGAGAGGAGCTTTCCCTGAACGATGAAAAGAAACATAGCATCATCGATCGATTGGGAATTGCACAAGCTCTTACGTTACAGAAAGAAAAAAGAAAGAACCAGAAATTCAGAGTGAGCAGTGACGATGATCGACGGTCTTCCTTTATCGCCCCGCCGAGCGATCAGAGCCGATGTGAGCGTCCGATGATTAGAGAACCGTGTTCGGGTCGCCGTGCAACGACGCGAGGTGATCAGGATGTTGCAATGATGAGCTGAGCTCAGCTCCTCCAGTGTGGCTGCAGACAGCTACTACAGGTTGCTGCAAGAAAGGAGGACAGGAGGAGCAGTTAGGTGCTCGACCACCTGCACAAGCCCTCCAGTCTGTCCACACATACACTGCCACTCACTGTTATTTGTGGCTAGCTGTGCATCTTGGGGTCTCAACTCTCAACCCTCAACTCTCAAGAGGCCATGCATTACCAGTTAACCAGATCCTGCCATTCCATCCTGCCATGCATGTTCACTAGGCCCTGGGCCTCTGAAGACAGTTGCAGTGGGCAGACATTCCGTATTGAAGGCATCAGGCTCACCTGTGTGCTGATGCAAATGGGTTTGATGAACACGAAGAGCGGGCTCTCCTGTGCTGGATGCTGATGCCAAATCTGAGACTGAATAATGATGCACAGGAGCAGCCACTTCCAAGATTTGCTGTTAGATCATCCTGTCCGCTTTAAGGAATAACACAAGAAAAACGATCCTTCCATGACTGGCATTCTTCTTTGATCAAGTATTGCCAGAAAAGATTTTCTTTTTAGAAAAATCCCTAAAGAAATTACAGGACCAGTGCATGCTCATATCTGCGTCAAACAAGTTTTATCTTTTCTTTTCTAATCTAAAGATAACCTTTTTTTCTTTTTTGAGAGGAAATCTAAGGCTAACCGTTGGGTAGTACAACTGGGGTGGTGTCACGATAATGTCCATAAACTATAGGGCCATTTTGGCCCATCACATTCACTAGGCCTGACAGCTTGATAGTTATAAGGTATTCATCATTCCTGCTAAAAAAAAGGTAATTGTCAATTTTCCAATAAACTATAAAATGGGCCATGTAGGGAAGCCCAGAAGTTGTCTAGGCTGGGGCTCTTCGGACTAAAGAGCCCAGAAGTTGCTCCGGTTGAATTTCAACTTCTGGTTGAAGAGAAAAACTCTTCTGAACTCTTAAAATATATTTTTAAAAAACTGCAGGAACGTTGAATCAACTAAGGGGTGATCTGTGACTTGATTTGCACACATAGATTTGATTGACCGAATATGATAACAGACCGGGATGAGTGGTGCTAACTTAAAATTTCCTCTAATTATTTAAGATTCTATTCTTAAATACCTATATAGGTGTAGAACATAGAATCCACAGCTAAAAGTCAAACCAGCTGGCTCAAAACAAAACTTAGAATCTAACCCTTCTCGGTGGTCTGACCGGCCCAGGTGGTCTGACCGCTAGTATAAGGGCGGTGTGACCGCTGTTACAGTAAAATCAGGGCAATGAATAATGTTTTCAGCCCGATTTCAAAAACCAAAATCAAGAGAACTTTTGATCCGTAAATTCAAATGATATGAAATTTTGCAGAGATCTTCTCTAGAGGATTATAAACCTATTCCAACAAACGATCATAAAAAATATGGCCAAAGTTGAGACCTTTTTCAATTGAAGGAGAGGGGCATCAAAACCGAGACAAAACTCCAAATAGTGAATACAACTTGCTCGTGAGTAGATGATAGCCAAGAAGGGTCTAGATGTGTTCCCACACGTCATAGCAAGTTAGATCACCACAGAAACCAAGCCAAAAACCCTCGGATCAAGAGATGGACCAAAGAGGCTAAAGTCAAGCAAGACCAAGTTTTCTCGTAAATCTTACTATCAATGTATTTAGATGGGTGGAGATGTATTCCGAATAATTATTTCCATCTCTTACACGTCCTTGTCACAGTAAGATCACAAGAAGGAAAAAAGAGATCAAAACCAACCAAAAGTCAAGCACATCAGCAAAAAAACAAGAGGGACTTAAGAGTTACATAACAATTGATATATTGCTTACTTGAGAAGGTAGGTTTTATAGCCACTCCATCTTAGGGGACAAAGAGCACACAAGGTACTCACGCTTAAACCATAACCTTAAATATGAGAGCACATAAAATGGGTTGGATGGTTAACCTCACATGTCTCCATCCCAATCCTTTTTTGTAACAGCCCATCTGTTTATTTCAATTTTTTGAGTGAACAAATATTATTAAATTAAATTAAATTGGTTTAAAATAAAAATAAGTGTTTTGATTGCCTGAGTTTTAATTTTGATTTGCCCTGATTTTCTGCTTTTAGAAATGCTCGCCCAAATCCCCCTCTTTCCGCTCCCACTCGTCCCCTAATCCCGTCGCGATTGCCACTGCCCCGCGCCAAATCCGGCGAGAAATTCCCACGCCCGTGCTCCCTCTCCGCCCCTATAAAAGGCCGCCTCGGCATCCTCTCCCTTGACACCACCCCGCCTCCACCTCCACCCCTCTCCCCACTACTCCACCTCTTCCGCGCCGTTCGCCCTCCATGTTTTGGCTCGGTCCCCTACCGGCGAGCAATTCGAGGCGACCGGAGCTCTGCTGAGCATTGAAGACGGCATCATCGTCTTTGCCGTGTGCTCACGGTCCTCGCTCGACCCTCCTCCATCGAAAAGTGCTGCCAGGGGCTCGACTAGAAATATTTCAAATAAATATTCAGATGAAATTTGAATGCCAACAAATGCAAGCAAAAGTTTTAAATTTTTCAAAATTTTGAACATCTGAATTTCAGGATGTTACACAAATTGATCAGAGAATTTGCTCGTATCTGGTAAACAAAAGGACGAGAGAATAAGGCTACTCGATACTCAACTATTAGGTAAGAACACCTTTACCTTTGACCAGCTCTTCTAACTAGTCTCTTGATAAGTATTGCCTTGACCATTTTTGACCTTATTTGTAGAGGCTGTGATCGAAATAAAGCATCTCATTGAAACCTCAGCTCGTAGTCAGAGGAAACCAAGTCGATGAAGACAATCCTTCAAGACAATGGAATACTTCTCAGTGATCTACTCGGTGGGTTTGGTGAGGTGAAAATGAGTTCTTCTTAGGACACCATAACTGCCCATGCGAGTATGATCAGACTTCAAGTCGGAGCTTTAGAAAAGCGCTTATCCACCCTGAAGACCAATCAGGTAGAGTTGATTCGGGATGTGGTCTAAAATGTTGTAAGCTATGCCTTGGCAAAACTCAAGGCATTCGACCAGAACCTCAACCTGCACCCAATCGACCTTGACTTTAGCTACTCTATGCTAAAGGCAGCCTGCTTGATCGAAGAACTAGAGCCAACTGGTCAAAAGATTGCAGAAGAGATGCAACATGGCTCTCCTTCTTCAGAGTAGTTTACAAATAGGACCTTTGTAAAGACTTGCCTTTGGACAATAAAAGAATTTCTTCCTTTTTTCCGCAATTCATCTTGTTGAGCAATTAGTACTCATAAGACGAAAAAGAAATGAAAGAGAAAGGATTATGACTAAGAAATAAACTTATATCGATAACTCTATTCTAGCCCCCGACTATTTACTTTATTTATCTGGATAAACAAAGCAATAGTACACAGTAGAGTATGCTGAGAGTGGAGTATTCATCGACCATCGTTGTCAAATTAGATTGTCATGTTCTGATAGCAAAAGTTAGGAATGAGTCAATGCTAGGAACATCCTTCTAGTGTGCAGGACCACGTGCAGAGAGGAGAGATTTTGACTAGGTGATGTTACCTCCCTTCGACCAAATTAATCAAGTCGAAGACATAAATGATAAGAAGATAAAAACTCAGAATTTCTTTTTGTACATCTTATCAACGTTTTTGTAGACAACTCAATTATTTTATGCTGATAGCAAGAGTCAAGAACAGTTCATTACTAGGAAGCTCCTTCTAATGGGCAGGACCGCGTGCAGAGAGGACAGACTTTCAACTAGTGGTGTTCTATTCTCCAACTAGTTAAACAAGTTGGATGTACTAGAAGTGGCCGAACAAACATAAAAGATGCTCTACTAAACATACAGTAATGAAGATTGAAAAAACTAAAAGCTTTACTGAAAGAGTAGAAATGTTTACACATAAAATTTATGCAGTTGGTTGATGTTCCAAGAGTTTGAGAGAATCTGACCGTCCTCCATAGCAAGTCATACAGAGCCTGGTCGTGTGACTTCGACCACAATATAAGGACCTTCCCATTTGGGGGAAAGCTTGTTCCGATTAGACTGGGATTGAATTTTCCTCACTACCAAGTCACCTACAATAAGGTTGCGAGGTTGGACCCTACGATCGTAGTACATACACAAGGCTTGCTGACAGACTGCTGATTGGATTAAGGCATGATTCCTCTTCTCTTCGAGCAGATTGATGTCATCCGCTCGAAGTTGCTCTTGGTTGGAGTAGGTGAAGTTCTCAACCCTTGTCGGCCAGATCTTTGATTCTAGGGGAAACATAGCTTCGGCCACAAAAACTAGAAAAGGAGTTTCTCCTATCACCCAACTAGGAGTCATGTGAATTGCCTATAATACTGAAGGAATTTCTTGTACCCAAGCCTCTGAGCACTTCACAAGCTAGTCAAAGACTCGAGCCTTAATTTCATGCATTATCTAGCCATTCGCTGGCTCAATTGCCCCATTTCTTTGAGGATGGGCAACCTAGGTATAGCAAAGTTTAGTACCTAATTCGTTACAAAATTCTTAGAATTTTACGCTCAAAAATTGCTTACCGTTGTATGTAATTATTTGACTTGGGACTCCAAATCGAGTAATTGTGCTTCTCATCATGAACCTCTTTGTGGCTTCTGTTATTATTCCAGTCAGAGGTTCGACCTTGATCCATTTTATGAGTGTGTCAATAGCCACAAAAATAAACTCAAAGCCCCCAGTGCTTTGGGAACGGTCCTAGGATGTCGAGATCCCAGGTCGCAAAAGGCCATGAGAGAGAAATTGTTTAAAGAGCCTGAGCCAGTTGGTGTATTTGCCTGCTATGAAACTAGCATTGTACACACTTCTTAACTAGCTCTTTGGCATTATTGAGAGCTGTTGGCCAATAAAAACCTTGTCAGAAAGCTTTTTTTTACTAGGATTCTGTAAGAAGCGTGTGCTCCAAAGATGCTCCCATGCATATCATTAAGGAGTTGTAATCCCTCTTTCTGTGAACCTCCTATTGTAGACACCTGCTTGAATACCCTGATGACAGAAGTGTTAGAGACCTCTAGAATTGAATTACGAACCTGGCTAAAGCACCTGATGAATTGTCGTAGGGTCTCGTTGTTGTTCTACTACATCTGGTGCATGTCGTCCTCTTTCCTAGGGTGGTTGTATGTGTCTTGGAAATTGGCCAATAGAAGATTGCAGAGGTGTTGCCATGAGTAGATTGACTCAAATAGTTGGTTGAGCAACCATGACTAAGCAGACCCTTTGAGCACCGTCGGAGGATAGTTTTCTATGATGTGATCATCATGTCCTGTTGCTCGAACTGTGGTCATGTAAATCTTAAGGAACACAATGGGATTTTGGGACGCATTAAATTTCTCCATGTTTACTAGCCATAAGCGCTCAACATTCAATAACAAGGTCTTGATGCCTCCTTTGTGGGAAAGGGCAATTGGTGTCACCAGGCGATCATACCCGATGATGCTCAGTAGTGGACGGACCCGACCTGTAGTAGGCCTCGTCTATGTGAGGGCAATACTACTTGTACTTCATCTGCTGCTGCAGATTCCTTGCTTGAAGCAGTGACCGATCACCTCCTCAGTAAACTCACCGATCCGGAGTCGTTCGAGAAACTCCCCTTCTGCTAGAGTTATGGTTAGGAGACCGTCTCAACCTGTCATCATGTTGAACCGCATGAGGTGAGTTCTGTGAATGACTGGACGTGGTTGTACCTGTTTGACAAGGGCCAAATCCTTACATCCATTGGCATTGATGGCAACAATCAAATATTATCGCTGGCCATCGCATTCGTGAAAAGTAAGAATTACGACAGTTGGTTGTGGTTCCTTAGACATGTGAGGGTTGGAGTTGTAGGCACTCATCCTAGTGTGTGCGTAATCCATGATCGCCATGCCGGGATTGTGAAGGCCGTAAGAAAACTTCAGGAAGACCCCGAGGAGCCCTTCCCTTGGCCGAATATGAGGAAAGATGGTGCATTTGTCACCTAGGCGCGAACTTCTTCAAGCAGTTCCTGAAACAACCGCTGATGAAGATGTTCAAGCGGCTGGCTATGCAGAACCAATAGAGAAAATTTGATGCTTTGTGAGTGTTGTTGGACGAGAATAGCAGGAAACACGTTGATGAGAGGAACAAGGGGCCGGTCATGCCTAGGGTGGCACAACCGGAATGCCTGATAGCACTCGGTGAGCCAAATGCAGCTAGTCTGAGGAGGAGGAGCTCATGGAATATCAAGTGTTTCTTGCAGTGGATCGAGGGAGAACCATTGGAGAAGTGGTCATTGCTGCACGACATGGACGGCACAAGGTACAGCATAATAATTGCTAACCTTGCAGAGGTGTACAATTGGGTTCTCAGAGACCTTCGTCCTCAGCTCATCGTCACCATCGTGGAAGGTGTTCTACAC
Source organism: Dendrocalamus latiflorus (assembly GCA_017311315.1). NCBI lineage: Eukaryota > Viridiplantae > Streptophyta > Magnoliopsida > Poales > Poaceae > Dendrocalamus > Dendrocalamus latiflorus. The sequence goes on from CM029623.1 coordinate 11,495,658, forward strand.
AGCACAATCGGCTACTTCAGAGAGAGGCATGTGAATGCCGCACTTCATGCGGCCAACTCACGAACATTATACTCATCGAAAATTACGGTATACGTGGAGACAAAGACACAGAAGGGCTGATTGCACACGGTGCACATCATAGGCAATAGGGAGCATCGTTTCGAGGTGGTACTCTAGGATAGAGCTGGATTTGGGATGACTCGTGCCCTTGTTGCCCACGAGGTATACTCTCATGTCCTCGCTGCATGCGGGACCGTGCGCATGGATCATTCGAACTTCATGTCGGAGTACTTGTTCAAGGAGAGGGTGATGAATGTGTGGTGTGGGGAGCTCACGGGGTTAAGGGTTATGGAGAACTTTGCCACCTTGGATATTACAGGGAAGATCTGGATTCCAGATGTTGACATGCTAAAGGGTGGGAAGGGTAGGTGACAGAGCCGACGTATTAGAAATGATATGGATGAAGCGAAAGCCGGAGCACCTGGTGCATGCTGCGGGTGATGCGATCAGGAGGGGCACAGAGCTAGACGATGCAAGGCATGTGCTGATCAGTAGGCAAAGCAGCATGGTTTCTACAACTAGTTGTTGGACGCTGCAAATAAATGTCTATTGTAAACTGTACTTTGTTAGTTGGCACTTTTGATGTGCACATTGTCGTACTAAATGTATCGTACATTGCATGTACCATTTGTACAATTGCTATGTTACTTCCCCCTTTCAGTAATGTAGTTAGTATTGTGTTAATAGCCTAGTATTGTTTCCTTTGTGTACTTACAAGTTCTATTTACTGTTACTGTACATGCGATGTTTTTTTGTTCCATATAAATGCTAACTTGAATTAATTTTACAAGTATGGCTCGTGTTCTTCGCAGATCGAACTGGCCTTACAGCTTGTTGGACGAGCACATCAACTGGGTGCATCATGCTTCCTGTCGTGTCCTACCTCTAGGGAGCGCAGAGGAGCCAGCTAACTTGGGAGTGGTCTGGACACGCACACCTCAAGTCGCCTAGAGACTAGACCCCTGTTGGACAGCCAGGTGTGCACTCTGGCAGCGTTGTACTGTTGCCATAAGTAGGTTGTGTGTTGACCTTTACTTGCTTCGCAGGTTGCAGGATGTCGGGCTACTCCCTCTCGCCCGGATGGTGCAGGCCACCGACAAGGATGGAGCCGCCTTCACAGGCAAGGACGATGGTGCGGAGTGATCACGACACTTCCCGTTCGATTGCTCTCTGCAACAACTTTGGTGGACCGCTGGCGGCCGGAGAAGCACACTTTCCACCTCCCATTCGGGGAGATGGCGCCTACTCTACAAGACGTGTCCCTGCTGCTCGGCCTTCCCATCACAAGAGCTGCTGCCTTCCTATTGGAGGCCTCGGTCTGGTGGCGCGCGGACTTGCTCACCAAATTTGAGGGAGTCCTTCCGCCTAGTGCCGCGGAGGAGTACTACGTCTTCCCATCGGCGCAGACACACAGGCCGTTATTGAGGTGGCTCTCACAGTTTCGAGTACGTGCCTAGTGTCCTTTCTGTTCAATCCTGTATGCTCTCAGTTCCGCTATTCTGTACTAATAATTTGTTGGGTTGCATTCAAGTGGAGCGGATGGATGCGGATGAAAACGAGTAGCAGGTCTCGCGGTACTTGGAAGCATACATGCTATGGTTGTTTGGTTGGGTGCTCTTCACCACCAGCCATGGCAACACCGTCAACACACGCCTCATCACTCACGCTAGGGCCATCACCGATGGCCAGGCCCCCCAGATCAGTTAGGGTTCGACCGCACTTGCCGCGGCCTATCACGGCTTGTGTGACGTGTGTGCCAGGACCAAGGTGAACTCTGTCCTCGCGGGGTGTCTGTTACTACTACAGCTGTGGTCATTCAAGCGCTTTAGCCTCAGACGGCCCAAGCTCGAGGACATGACTCAGTATGGGGTAGAGATGTACCGTGGGGGCAACGTCAACTGGCCTACGATGGGTTCTCTCTGATGTTGTTGACGGATAAGTAGTCTGATAATCAATTATTTCCTTCATACTAACGATGGTTGTAAGCAACAGATGTTGTTCCTTGCATGTACAATTTGCGCACGTCCAGGTCACATGAGCATATCTGCCCTTTGTGGAGCAGTTCAACCGCTTCACAGCTAACGACGTCCGCTGGAAGCTGTACTCACTTGCGGCACTAGAGAGCCACGCTCCTGACGGGTTGTTCTTGCTCTGCTGGCATGACCGGGCTTTTTGGCTGATGCATTGAAAGCTCGTGTACAACATCTTCGTCGAGGACTATGCGACGCATCATGTAATGTGCCAGTTTGGCCTACGTCAGATCGTTCCAGTACCAGTCGGACAGCCTGTGCCATAGAGCGTCCACACGTGAGTGACTGCCTCCCAGAAATCTCCTTGTACTACTTATTCGTTTGACGACTACTAATGAAATTGTGCAATAAGCAGGCACTCTAAGAAGGGAGTAAAATGTGGCATGGACTGGACGACGAAGATGGAGGGGTGGACAGTGCAGTGGGAGGGCACGCTTGATGATTGCGTGGAGGAGGCCACCCTATACGACAGCAGTGCGTACGTGGAGTACCTACGCTGGTACCAGCCTCGGACACGTACCAGACTCGTACATGTCGTTGACCAGCCCACAGCACACGTTGCCGCACCGATAGCACCTACCCCGTGCACCTAGCGTGGGACCCTCACATCGTAGGACGCTATATCAAATTTGTAAATATTCCCTAATGGCAATGTCACTGAGCTGATTGACCATTTCGTGTTTTTCCTACAGGCTGACATCGGTGCTGTGATTTGGAAGGAGTCTCGCACCATGGTAGATAGGATCACCAGTGGTGTGGAGGTGACACAGGAGGAGGCGGGCACGCTTGGCATCATGTGGAGGCCTAGGGTGCATGTGTAGTCGCCCTGTTGTCTTGCACTAGGCTACCAGAGGTCTGCACGCCCGTGTTTGGTGCACACATGGTGCGTCCACTGGGGCCACCCCGACCAGCATGGCACCATGCGGGGGGCTCTGCTTGGGCATATCCTACACCACCTCAGCCTAATGATGCCGGGGGGTCAGCCTGGGGACGGCCTCCTACACCGCCAAGGTAGCTGTTTGCCCGTCATCCGTACATCTCTAACTTCCCCACATAGGGGGGCATACTCCGTGCCATACGTCCCTCCAGACGCCATAGCGCTAGCTGAGGGTACGCTTCACCTCTTGTCAGTTTGATCCCATCGCTTTATCTGACGAACTAATGATATTTGTATTACTGGTCTTGTCCTCCCCGACAAGGGATAGGGGTCTCCCTAGGTTAGGACGACATGGACCAGTACTTTTTGGATTGGCCCGGCCATGCAATGGGCTCTGCACCTCGGGCCACACCCCAAAGGTTCTCTCCAAGAGTGTCCTCACCGGTGCACCGGTGGCCACACAGGCGGTAGTGCAGTCTACTCCACCAGCTCAGGGACGTGTGCGACGGTCTCCTGATCCTCTTACCTTGTCAAGGCATCGTCACCCAACGCTGAGGAAGACGGCCAAGCGGGGTCATATGGGAGGACGCGGACATGAAGATAGAGGGGGCCAGGTTGGCAACGGAGGGAGGCTAGGGATGCTGTTGGGGTGGTTAGTGCTGCCTGTACACTTATTGTTCATGTACTGCTTACGTTTCTTGTTTACTTAGTGATGTTTATAATACTGTGGCGAGCTTAGTTGTACTTCTCTTTACCTTGTCGATGCCTATACCACTGAATTGATGGCAATCACACCGACGACCGCACCACTCGAATAGTGAACTGAATTGATGGCAACTGCACCAATGTACGAACCATTCAATTACATGCTTAATGACATTGCAAAATATTTTGAACAATAGGCGAGAGTACTATGGTACAACCATACACATTATTGCCTATAGGTGGAAGGAGCCTTGTGGTACCCGCATAGAGTGTTACTAAGGTGCCGCCTCGGACGTGGCTAGCCGTCATTGTAGTGGCAAACACATATACAACCAGGGTTCGCGCAGCAGCATGTTGGGTCGTACGAACTTCCTATATTGATAACCTCCTCATTGCCCCTCTCACGCTCCATCTACTAACAAAGGTCATCGTTGTGCTCTTCAAGACTTTCAACCCGTGCCTCCAAGTCAGCAATTCGCTCCCGCAGCATATCCACGTACCTTGCAACATACCATTCATGGGGAGGATCAATCCATCGTACAAAAGTTGCATTTATCTATCTGCTACAAAGGAACGTTAATATCGAATCTCTATTGGCAGTACTACAAAATAGATGATTGCCTACCTGTACCCTAGAGTATGGGCATCGGAAGAAATATCACCCACCATCGAAATGGCCTTCTGCCACCTGCACCACCGCATCCTACATGTGTCTGCATTTTGGCCACACTAGCTGAGGGCACTTGTTTGGCAACAAGCGGTAGTTAATGCCAAAGTCCTTCCATTCGAGCGAAAGGTCCCCCCTTGGTGACCCATATTCGACTGGCCCCTCGGCGTCTGTCATTGTGGCTTACTCTACGACAGAGAAGATAGTTGTTCCTACCATCAATGCCTTGACCAGTCATTTTATAGCGTAATTGCGGTGTCACAGCGTACTTTACGACACAGGGCAGATTTGCACAGTGAGAAGACTATACGAGACACCTTTGCACAGCGACAGGACCACACGGGCCAGCTATCTGCAGCAACATGACTGTACGAGCCAGCTTTGTGTAGTAACAAGACTAGAGGAGACACCTTCGCGCAGCGACAAGACTATACATGCTAGCTTTGCGCAGTGATATGACCGCACGGTCCAACTTTAAGCAATGAGAAGACCATACGAGACACCTTTGCACAGCGATAGGACCACACGAGCTAGCTTTACACAGTGACATGACCGCATGGGCCAGCTTTGCGCAGCGACATGACCGCACAGGCTAGCTTTGCGCAGTGAGAAGACCATACGAGACACCTTTGCACAGCGCAGGACCACACAGGCCAGCTTTATGCAATGACAAGACCAAAGGAGACACCTTCGCATAGCGACAAGACTACACAGGCCAGCTTTGCGCAGAACAAGACTGCACGGGCCAGTTTTACACAGTGAGAAGACCATAGAGACACCTTTGCGCAGCGACAGGACCACACGAGCCAGCTTAGCACAACGATATAACCGCACGGGCCAGCTTTGCGCAGTGACAAGACCAAACAAGACACCTTCGCACAGCGACTAGACTACACGCGCCAACTTTGCATAGCGACACAGTCACACGGGCCAGCTTTGCGTAGTGAGAAGATCATACAAGACACCTTTGTACAGCGACAGGACCACACGGATCAGCTTTGCGCAGCGACATGACTGCACGGACCAGCTTTACGCAGTGACAAGACCAAACGAGACACCTTCTTGCAACGACAAGACTACACGCGCCAGCTTTGCGTAGCGACATGACCGCACAGGCCAGCTTTGCGAAGTGACAAGACCATACGAGACACCTTTGGGCAGTGACATGACCACATGGACATCTTCATGCAGCAAGAAGGCCACAAGGGCCCTATAAAAGGAGGTCGAAGAGATTTCTGAGAGAAAACTATACAAGCAAACACAACACTACATTGGCGCTTGCTTCACAACACCGAGACAGACAAGAGGCAGAAGAAGCAATGTGACAAGATGATGAAGCAATGCGAGGAGACGCAAGACTTAGCAAGGTCAGCTGCCACCCGCGATGAGAAAGTAATGGCTGCTGAGGCCGGGGCAGAACAAGCCCAGTGTGCTACGGGGTCAGCTCTCCGCAATGACGCCACCTGTAGCAACAACCCCATCCTGAACGTTCCTACAAAGCGTTAGCCGCAACATCCACCAGAAGGGGAGACGCCCCCTTTGTTGGTGCCGGGACCCGTGCAAGTTCTTCAAGCCTAACCACCGCCTCAGCCTGGGTATGCATTACTGGGGTTCTGCAAACAATTCCAATGACTATCCCAACCGCCGTCTAGACACCGCCACCTATCGACAGCCAGTAAGGACCAGGTGCATTGTGTTCCCCCTACTTTTCTCCTTTAAAGTATGCACTAACAACCTCTCTCGTGTATCCACAATGCTCGGAACCCTTATGTGGTTACCAAAAATGGATCGATCTTGAGATCCACCCAGAGGATCAGTGGGCCCTCAATTTCGAGGAGTGGAACGTCAAAAGGTCCTGCGAGATCCGGGAGGAGGAGCGCCGCAAGCATGAGCAAACTGAGCGTATACATCCGAAGACAACAGCTCATCTCGAGGCGTGCACATGTAGGGAGCGCAAGGCTCGCGAGAGGGAGCACAAGGAAAAGAGGGAAATGGTGACCAAGGCAAAAGAGGCCGCCGAGGAGTTCAACGTCGAGCTCGCAAGGAATGGAAAATAGCCCCGATCGACGCAGTAGGTCATACGAGCAGTTGGGTTGGTTAATCGAACATGATGCTCTATGTTATGCTTGTAAGGAAACCCTACGTGGCATGTTACTCCCAACTGTATTATGAAGTCTATTTTAATTCAGACAAGACTATTTTCTTATTTTTACGTATTCAATTATTCCTATAGCAAGTCATCCAACAATATTAACAGATCGGTTCTCCTCCGTGTACGAATTCCCGGTAACATCACAATATCACTTACCCTCGTACTTATCAATCGTTCTAAAAAAATTTTAAAAATTTTTTGCACTACAACAACATGCAACGATCATAAACTCTTATTAAGAATCCAACAGATTATCTCCTAGTCATAATCTACAAAAATCATAAAATGGATTCCACACTTTCATCCTGTTTGCAGTCACTATACAGTCAAGCGACTGCAGTTGTTGTCGCCCAACAACAAGGCGACTGGAACTTGTTGCCCAACTGTCGAGCGACTGGAACCTATCGCCCAATGACTTATAAACAGTTTTATTGTCGCGTGACAATTGGACGACTGGAACCTGTCACCCAACAGCTTATAGACAGTTTTATTGTCACGTGACCGTTGGGTGACAGGCTCCAGTCGCCCAATCATCGGGCGACTGGAGCCTATTTCTGTAAAAAAAATGTTAGGCGTAGATATATTTCTATTATTTCGAATAAAAATAAATTAATTATAAAAAATTCTGGGACTGTAGCACTGTGAATTTTTGTGTTTCCGCTGTACTGTAGGCACAGAGGATTGACCCTTTCCAAAACCACACGGATTCCAACTACAGGGAGCAACCCCTGCTTCTCCTCCCACCTAATGTACATTTCTAGCCCCAAACTTTCTATTGGAATCTCGGCTGTCAGCTCGCCGACTCAGAGATGCTATGCAACGACGGCCGCCAGTGCCGGCCTCTGACGGCGCTGCTCCGGTGCCGGTCCTTCTCCGGCCGCCTCCGTTCCTGAACCAATAAGAGGGACACGCATCGACAAATCAGCGATTTCTGATGCTATTGTGGATCACAGTTCAGAGGAGAAGCTCAGAAGCGAGCGAGCGAGCGAGCAATCACCCGGTGATCAGTGGGCTGCCTCTGCTCTTCATTGGCCGCCGCGGCAGCGTCGCCCCTCGGCGGTTGCCGCAGCCGGTGCTGCGGCTGCTGCTGGTCGATCACTTCGTCCCATCTCCGCATCTTCTCCTGCCTCCTCGCCTGCAGCGCCTTGGTCACCTCTGCGCGCACGAACAGAGTGGCAGGCACGGATAAATCTCCATGTATGAGAGGAAATTAACCGGCCAAGAAGCCGAGGAATCCAATCCAAGAACCGTCGTTGATTAATGGATGCTGGACACAAACCTTGGGAGGTGATGAGGCGGTAGACCTGGCCGAGGAGCAGCGTGTCCTTGGGTTTGAGGAGCTTGACCTTGGTGATCTTGGCGCCTTCTCCTCCTCCGGCGGCCGCGGTGACGGCGGGATCCGGCTTGGCGTCGCCGCCGCCGGAGACGCGGAGGACGAGGAGCGCGACGTAGTGCCCGGGGTTGCTACGCATGACGTCCGCCGCCGTGGCCGGCCAGTACAGGCGCTCGACCTTGCCGCCGGGGTGCTGGATTACCACGGCCGCCACCTCAGCCGCCTGGCAGTTGCCCATTGCCGGCCCGTCCGCCGCTCGTGCGCTCCTCCCTGTACTGCCGCAACCGCCTCTCAGGTGGCTTAATAATCCTCAACCCCAAGGCAATGGCTGCGCGAGTTCTTGCAAGGCTGCAGCTTTTGCTCGCGTTTTGGATTATGGGAAGGACGGGGCGTGGTGGTGGTGGTTATATGGAGCTACCGAGGAGGGAGAAGAGCGAGAACCGAGGGGTAGAGGGTGATTAGCAAAGTTGTTAACGATTGTTTAATCTAGTTTTGGCCTTAATGGTTGGTTGTTGTGAGGTGATAATGGAAGCTAAGGAGTCCACGTGTTGGGATTTTCTTTTAGGAGTATGTAACAGTAGATAGACTTTGTGATTGTCTTTTTACACGACATGCCATATGTCGTCAATTAGGGGGTTGAAATTGTACTACATGCTCTCTGCAGCCGCTAGTACCAACTGTTTATAAAAAAACTGTATAGCTACTGTACATACGTACGAAGCAAATTTTCATCCAAGGTTTCCACCTTCTCTTTTATCATTCTCCCCCTTCCCTCACTCTTTTCCTCTTTTCCGCATGAACATCCTGATCCCATTTACCTGGACCCTAGAGAAGATCCTCCCCCACGAGGCCATAATGATGCAGATGTTGGTACTCCGGAGCCGCGTGTCCAAAGAGTAGGACAGGAGCCGCGGCTGCAGTGGTGAGCCGCTGCCGCCAGCTCCTGGCTCATCGTGGACCCCATCGTCCGCCTCCTTGCTGTGGTCGCCATTTGCGGGGCGTAGGGGGAGGTGGGTGGCCGCTGCGGCTGGTTTACTGCAATGAGCAGGGCATGTTTTGGATGGACTCGGAGGCATTGGCAGTGCTGCAGCTCGTCAAGGGCCCCGTCGAGGTCGTCTCCATCTGCGACCACGTGCACCAGGGAAAAAGCTCATCCTTAACTAGGTTTGTGCATTCTTGCCATTGGCCCTCTTGCTCTAGTCTGAGAGAATCGATTATACATTTTATTGCATTATCGGTTTCTCGGTGTTACAATGTTTTGCTGCAACATTTTGATTTTATATATGCAACTATAAGCAATAGCTGGTGCAACATCGAGATTTTTATCAAAATATTTTGTTATATATATGGCCGAAAAATATTGCATATATGAGTGATAAATGTTGCGGCTGACCGTATGGCGCTAGTATCCGGATTGGACGTCTGGGCGCTAGCAACACTAAAAAAATCCTAATACATAAAAGTTGTATTCTTCACATGTTGTTTTAGTATGTATGATTTTAGATGTTTTGACTGTTTTGGATATAATTGAAGTTTTTTTAAGGATCTCTATAGTTTTTGTTTGAGCGGAGAGATTTCGCAAGCGGGTTTCAAGTGCCATGAAATTTATAGAAATGCCCTAAAGTATTACACTTTTGTAGAGGTAGCAACAGGAGAGAGAGGTTGGACATGTGAAGAGAACAGGGGCATCGTAGAAGCCATCCTTGGATCCTATTTGAAACACAGAAAATTAGTAAAAATTTCATTGAAAATAACTTAATTTCTGTAGAAATTAGAAAATTTTCTCGCGTTTCAAACGGAGGCTTAGTGTTGCATGAGTTGCCTCTGGTGATCATCGGGAATGGCACCAACGTGGAAGAATCGTTTGCACAACAATGTGAGGCTTGATTGCTGACATTTGCGGTAACCAAGGGTGGATCCACACCTTAGACAGCCTAGACTCTAGTTTGAGATGTGCAATATTTATAAGTGTAAAGATCAGTAAGTTTAAGTAAATCAAGTGCGTAACTTTTCTTTCTAGTTTCGGTAATAATGATCTCTGATTCTTTCTAGCTCAAAACGTGATAAAATCTTAGATCTGTCCTGACGATAACCCCGCCAGTTTGTGCTCCGCTAGCTGTGACTCTGCTAGGTAACCACTTGCCGATGGTTTAACGAAATGTTGTCGTGGATCTTGCCAGAACACTCAACCAAAAGAAAACCGTTTGATTTATAAATAGTTTTATCCGTAGATGCTGCTGGTGGCGGTTTCATAGAAGAGCCAAAATGTGAAGATTACGTGGAAAAAAGTCAGGGAAGAAATGAAGAAAAAGGCAAGAAAGAATCCTCCAATTACTCTCTCCGTTGAAATATATAAGCCATGTAGTTCGAATAATCTTATTGAGAAATATAAGACATACATGTAGATTTAATCAATCTTTTTCTTCTATACCCCTGTTTATTCTCTCAATCATATGCATTTACTCATACCACCCATATAGAGTATTCTCTTTTAACTTTCTAAAACAATTAAGAGGGGTATTGAAGTTATTTTATTTCATACTTTTCTTAATTTCATCGTTACTTTAATCCTTGTATAAATTTAAAATACACCTTATATTCGTGAACGAAGGGAGCACCATCTGCGAGGGAAGGCTACGGCAAACAATCGAAAGGGTGGATTTTATACTGAGGGAAGAATGGAGGCCTCTTGATTGAGTTTATTTTTTCTTCTTTTTTACACTTGCAGTGGGTCCTCGACTGTTTGAGTTTCTAACTTCTCTTCTATTATTCTTTTATCTCGAATAGATTATATCTTTTTCCAAATAATTTATATTAGAATTCATGACACATCGTCTTGAGTCTAATTCAGAAGTCCTACAAGTGTACGAAAGGATTCCACATTTTTTTTGTGAACGATTGCAACTCACTAATTCTTTTCGTGTGCGAAGTCTACTTACATTAGTCTTCATAATCTTGAAACACATTTCCATGTGTCTTCTCTTGTAGATTTCTGCGACGGTTTTTCTTCCAAACTTATAATCAAGTGAAAGCCATGATGATACGATATTCCTTCCCCATTTTTCCCTACTACCTTTTTATGAAAGGAAGAAAAAAAGATTTTAGCTTAAGGGAATGTTTGATTCGCAGGATTCTAGAAACACGGGAATAGAAAAAATGTAGGATCTGAATGTCATGACTTGTTGAATCCCACAGAAAACAAATCCACATGAATTATTCAAAAGATGTTTTCGATTTTCTCACAGGAAAAATACAGAAATCTTGAGATTAAATGTTATTTGATTAAAGAGAGAATGTGCATTGGAACTCCGAAAGTAATTGCTAACATGGGGTCTCACCTCATGTCAGAATTCATCCAAATTTGTAGGGTTTTTCTATCCTATGAATTTCTTTTAGAGTAATCCTACAATCAATCACTCCTTATAGAAAAGTTTCCTTTAGATTGAATTTCTCTATTTTGAAATTCCTTTGAATCAACTGCATTACTTGGCTAGATGGCCAGCTCAACACGTGGCACGACTCAACTGGACATGTTGGCAACGACGAATGTGCTCTCAATGGATTTGCTCTAAGTAGATTCGGCTTTTAATTTTTAACTTTTTAAATTAGAAATCATTTAAAACGTGTTGATTTTCAATTTTAGCTTTTCTCCGGTTTGTTGCTTTTGTTTTTCTCTTTTTCATTTATAGTATCAATGGAAATATAACGGTGTTTTAATTTTTTTTAATTAGATAACTAAAATACTAATAATTTTTATAGTGTTAATGTAACTTCGGTCACCAACTGGAAGGCTCTCGCCACGAGCTGCTGGGTGCTGCCCCTGTACGGGGAGAGATGCTTGGCGCGACGTAGTGACGTAGCACCTGCGGTGGGCCCCACGGGTAAGGCTGCGCTGCTTACGTAGCTACTTACGTACGTGTCGACTTCCTACGCCACGAGTGTACAGCTTCCATGCTCCTACTACAGTAAATTGAATTCTGCATACATAATCGTGTCGGCGGCATCTCATAGGGCAATCCATTTTGGACAAAATATTTCAGGAACCTTCTTACCGCTTACCGTGACCGTCCCAGCCAATAGCCATCAGTCTGGAGCAGACGATCAAGATCAACAGGCCAGACTAGAAAGTTCACTAGGGATTAGGGAATGGATCTGACAGATCGATCTGAGCCGTCCAATCCATCGCCCACTGCTCGTTATCAGAGGCCCCTACGCCTAGGGTTTCATGAGTTATGTGCAGCAGGTCACTGCTCGTTATCAGAAGCCCCCTTACACATAGGATTTCATGAATCACGTGCAGCAGGTCATAATGTCCCCAACACCGAGCATGCCACTGATGATCAAAAGCCCTAAGGTGGTGATCGGTTTGGTCTCATGACTTATGGCTGAAAACACTGTAGCTGGCTGAAAAAAGCACTGTAGCTGACAGAGGCTTATTTACCATAATTAAATTTAAAAAAATTTAAAAATAGAAAAAACATATTAGCCCATCACGTATAATGTAAACAAATACGAGGAAAAAAAGAACCGGTAAAAAAACTCAAAAAAAAGCCAAAAGTTCAGAAAAAGACGAAATTTATGAATAGTGCAAAAATAAGCTGAAACCAGAAGCTGAAGCCATATTGATCAGGGCCTTAGACCTAGAAATTTTCTATAAATAACCCATATTTTATTAAAAATAACAGAAATATATCTATACTAATATTGTTTTTTTTTTACAAAAATGGTTTCTAGTCGCCTAACGGACATGTGATACGCAAGCAATCCTTGTGCTATTGGGCAACATATTGTAGCCACCGAACCGTTAGGCGACTTGTTCCAGTCGTCCAACGGTTAGGCGACGCCCAACCCTTCAGCAATTGGAAGTGCATATAAATCAGCCGCGTGGTGAACAGAAAGCAGTGGGGAAAGAAAGAAGAGGAGAGGAGAGGAAAGAAAAAAGAGAGGAGAGGGAGAGGGAGAGGGAGAGGGAGAGGAAGGAGGGGTTCTATTATTTTTATTAGGTAAAAATTTTTTATATGTTATAGTCAATATTTTTTTGTATAAAATAGATAATTTAGTTAGTGTTAGCATCCGTATAAAATTGTAGCTGTAGAAAAGAATAGTACAACTTTGGTATAGAAAATTTAGTCAATATAGTTATAAAAAAATTAGCAGCCGTAAAAACCTGTAGTTGTAGAAAATTTAGTGAATATAATTATGAAAAATTAGCATCCGTACAAAATTGTAGTTGTAGAAAATGTAGTCAATGTTACGTACAAATTAAGCCATCGTAGAAATTTGTAGTTATTCAAAAATCAGTCAATATTTCTGTAAAAATTAAATAGTTTGCTTTGTGCAAAACAATAATACGTAACATTTATGATTAATTACGAATGAATGTAATGTCGTTAGTACATTAAAAATTCATGTGTACCGTTATAACTAGTATATTGGCATTTAAATCAATATATCATGTAAATTGTCAAAACAAATTAGGAATTATTTACAGTAGGAGAGAACTCGAGCAGCGAGACAAGAGCGCGCGTAAGTACGTGGTCTACTGATAGGGAGTTAATGCTATAAGGGTAGTGTAGTTGGTTACTATAGGCGAACGGTCATTGAAATTTAAATTACAGTGCATCAGTACTTTCGTAATGTGCAATGCGATTTGAGTAGTTGTAACATTAAAAATATGTGCAGCCAGACATAAGTAATATCGATACCCACTACATTAAAAGTGCATTATGGTGTTGGCATCGTTCATGAAGGTCCGAACGGTGTTGACTTGAGCGGTTTTGTGCAAGCCATTCTGGTATACCCGGACGACGAGAATGCTTGAATCGCCGATGCGATGTACTGGCTCACCCACAGTTTCTCCCACAGACATTAGATGGGAGTTGAGAACATTGATGCGCACTGTTGCATGGAAGGAGTTTGTGCAAGGGTGTCGACATCGTGGATATGAGTGCGTGATGCTTGTGCAATCATGCCCAATAGAAGTTGTACAAGGTCGTGCTGACGGCTATCATTCGAGAGGTGCGAGCAGCTTGGGCATCTAGCATGTTGGTCAAGAGAAGAAAGTTACTCGTGATGACGCCGATGTAGTACATGGAGGAGGAGAAGAATGACCACAGCATGGTGAGGCTACATGACAAGCTGATGAAGGGGAGCATGTGAAGTATATAGTGCATCAAATGGAGAGTGATGACCGGATGGTTTGGGCTGAAGAGGAAGCTATATAAGAGGACGACGAGAACAGTTCAAATAAGGACAAAGCTCTCATCCCACAAGAATGGAACCGATTTGATGCTAAGGGTGTTTCCACACATAACGAGCACGAATCACCGTGGGAGTATCATGGCACAGAGGTTTGGTTGTATTCAATATTTGTTAACGAGGCATTGTTGCAGGATTCCATCAAGCTATGGGCTCTGTCCATGCAGCAGACTTTTTGGATCGTGAAATCTAGCCAGGAATAGTACACCGTGAAGTGCGAGCAGGCTGTCCTTGGAGGGTGCACACACGTAGACTGAAGTATGAGACTCACTGGATTGTGTCGAAGGTGGAGCCGCACTCCTGCATTCTCAGTAGTGTTTTGCCGAGGCATCGTAACATAACATCCATCTTTATAGCCAATTTGATGTATGGAGAGATAGTGGAGAAGAAGGACATGGAAGCCACGCACATCATGGTGGCTATTGGGACGAAATTCAAGTACAAAATTGACTACACGAAGGCATGGCGTACGAAGCAGAAGGTGACAAAAAAAGGGTTCAGGCCTTTTGAGGTGACGTATGACAACCTTCCTCGTATGCTTCAGGTGTTACATGATAGAAACCCGGGCACGTACACTGCTGTGAAGGACAAGCCATCTACAAGGCTGCCAGGTTTTGTGGTGTTGTAGAGGGCCTTCTTAGTTTTTGGTGCATGCATCGAGGCATTCAGGCATATGCTTCCTGTGATCTTAGTTGACGGGACCTTTTTGATCAGCAAATACAAGGGCTAAATTCTTACGGCCATTGGCGTTGATGGCAATAATCAAATTATGCCCCTGGCCATCGCATTCATGGAAAGTGAGAATTACGATAGATGGTTGTAGTTCCTTAGACATGTGAAGGTTGGAGTTGTCAACGCTCGTTCTGGTGTGTGCGTAATCCATGATTGCCATGCTGGGATAGTGAAGGCCATAAGAAAACTTCAAAAAGACCCCGAGGAGCCCTTCCCTTGGCCGAATATGAGTAACAGATAGTGCATTTGTCACTTGGGGGCGAACTTCTTCAAGCAGTTCCCAAAGCAACCGTTGATGAAGCTGTTCAAGAGGCTGGTTATGCAGAACCATAAGAGAAAATTTGACACTTTGTGGACGTTGTTGGACGAGCACAGCAGGAAGAACGTCGACGAGAGGAACAAGGGGCCGGCCATAGCTGGGGCGCCACAACCAGAATGTCTTACAACACTAGCTGAGTCTAACAAAGCTGGTCTGAGGAGGAGGAGCTCATGGAACATCAAGTGCTTCTCGTAGTGGATCGAGAGAGATCCATTGGAGAAGTGGTCCCTGTTGCACGACACGGTCAGCGCGAGGTACGGTATAATGATGACTAACCTTGCCAAGGTGTACAACTGGGTTCTCAGGGGTCTTCGTTCTCAGCCCCTCGTCGCCATCGTAGAAGGTGTTCTGCACAGCACAATCAACTATTTCAGGAAGAGGCATGCAAATGTCGCACTTCATGCAGCCAACCCACAAACATTGTACTCGTTGAAAATTATAGCATACATGGAGATGAATACATAGAAGGGCCAATTGCACATGGTGCACATCATGGGCAATAGAGAGCATCATTTTGACGGCTTGTGCCCTTGTTACACAAGAGGCATACCTTGGAGATCATGTAAATGAACCTAGCTGCTTATGTAACAAGCCGAAACTGTTACACAAGCCATGCTCTCATGTCCTCACCTCATGCGGGACTGTGGGCACGAATCCTTCGAACATTATGTCCGTGTACTTCTTCAAGGAGAGCGTGATGCATGCGTGGTGTGGCAAGCTCAGGGGGTTCAGGGTTGTGGGGAACTTCGCAACCTTGGATATTATAGGGAGGATCTGGATTTCGAATGTTGACATGTTGAAGGATGGGAAGGGTCGGCGACAGAGCCATCGTATTAAAAATGATATGGACGAAGCGCAAGTCGGAGCGTTTGGTGCGCGCTACGAGTGATGCGGTCGGGAGGGGCACACTGCTAGATGATGCAAGGCATCTGTTGATCAGTACACAGACTGGCATGGTTTCTGCAACTTGGCTTTAGGATGTATGCAAAGTGGCTCGAAGACTGGCCCCTCGGCGTCTGCCATGGTATCTTACTCTAAGACGGATAAGGTAGTTCTTCCTACTATCAAGGGGTGGGTATGCATTTTATAGCCCGTGGGGTGTCACAACATGCTTTATGATAAACCGCATCTTGTGCAATTTTGTGCATTGACTACATTAGATGGGATAGCTCTGTGCACTGGCAAGACCACACGCGATAGCTTTATGCAGTGAGAAGACAACACAGGGCATCTTTGCACATCGACAAGACCACATGGACCAGATTTGCGCAGTGACAAGACCAAAAGGTGCTGTTTTGCGCAGTGAGAAGACCAGACTGACCAGTTTTGCGTAGCGACAAGACCACACGAGATAGCTTTGTGCAACGACAAGACCACACGGGCCAGCTTTGCACAGTAACTACACCAGACGGGGCAGCTTCATGCAGTGAGAAGACTAGACAGAGCAACTTCGCGCAACGACTATACCAGACAGGGCAGCTTTGTGCAGCAACAAGATCACACAGGGAAGTTTTGCATAGCGATAAGACCACACGGGGTAGCTTTGCGCAGTGATAAGACCACACGAGCCAACTTTGCATAGTGACAACACCAGACAGGGCAGCTTTGCGCAATGACTACACCAGACAAGGCAACTTTATGTGGTGACAAGACCACACGGGGTAGCTTTGTGCAGCGATAAGACCACACAGGTTAGCTTTGCGTAGTGACAAGACCAAAGGGTGCATCTTTGCGTAGTGAGAAGACTAGACTAGTCAGCTTTCCGCCGGCAACATTTTCGAAAGACAAGGCAACACTTTGCCTCGTAGCCTACTCACATGAAATAAACCACACCAGGCCAACATTTGTTTTATAAAAGGAGGTGGAACAGATCTGGGAGAGAACACTACACAACCAAACTCAACATTACACTGGATCTTGCTTCACCACATCAGGGTGGACAAGAGGTAGAAGAAGCAATGGGATAAGATGATGAAGTAATGAGAGGAGACCCATAAACTAGCAAGGTCTGCTGCTACTCGCGACGAACAAGTAAGGGCTGCTGTAGCCTAGGCCAAACAAGCGAAGCGTGCCAGGAGGTCAGCTCCCTGCAATGACATCCCCTATAGTAAGAACCTCATCCCGAACGTTCCAACCAAGTGTTCGCCACAACACCCGCCCGAGGGAGAGACGTCGTACCTCTATTGGTGTAGGGACCCATGCATGTTTTTCAAGTCTAAGCAGTGGCTCAGCCTGGGTATGAGTTATTGGGGTTGCGCAAACTACTCCTGTGACTGTCCCGACCGTCGTTGGAACATGAGCAGCTATCGACAGCCGGTAAGAACCAGTTACAGTGTGTTCCCTCTATTATTTCTCTTTTAAAGTATGCACTAACAACCTCTCCCATCTAACCACAGTCCCCGAAACCGCTATGTGACTATCTCAAGTGGATTGACCTAGAGATCCACATACATGACCAGTGGGCTCTCGACTTTGAGGAGTGGGATGTCAAAAGGGCCTTTGAAATCCGAGAGGAGGAGCACTGCAATGACGAGCAAACCGAGCGTATATGTCAGGAGATGAAAGTTCATCTCGAGGTGTGCACGCGCAGGGAGCATGAGGCTCGCAAGAGAGAGCATGAGAAAAAGAGGGAAATGGCAGCCAAGTCAAAAGAGATCACTGAGGAGTTCAACGTCGAGCTCGCAAGTGTAGGATCAAGGATAACCAACTAGAGGGGGGGTGAATAGGAGGTTTTTAAATTTTCTTGTCTTTTAATTAATTCTTTACAATTTTAATATAACAAGAAAATGAAGCACTTAATTCCTACATAATTCTAGTCAACCTGAGAATCAACACTGGCTCTAACTCAAATAAATGATCACAATAAGAATAATAAACGAGAGCTAGAAGAAAGTAAGAGAGGAACAAGTACACTCGATGTTTTACTGTGGTGTTCGGAAATTTGCCGGTTTCCCCTAATCCACGTTAAGATTAGCCCAAAAGTATTGAACTGACTCCACGAATTAAGCCGAAGCACCTCTAATGCACTACCGGTAGCTCTTCCTCGCTCCGGGTAGGTGAGCTCCAACCTTCATAGGCACACCGGGCCTTTTCACAAGCTTCTTTGAGAAGATCACCGGTCAACCTCCACCAAGTCGTCCAGGTGTTGGCAAACACCAAGAGTAACAAATCACCAGCTTCACTTGATTGCAAACAAGTGCCCAAGGATCAAACTATTGAATGCAATGCACTTTTTGGCCCAACCACCTCAAATGAATGCACAAGAACTAAATGAGGTATGGAGTGAATGCTCAATGCTCAAAGATGTTCAATGGGGGCCTCTAACTTATGTCCTTGAGCAGTGGTACGGGTATTTATACCCTTACCAAGCAAATCTAGCCGTTAGGAGAAATATTCAGAAAAAATCAGGGCGAGCGGAAGTACCGCAGGCCAAAGGTCGGTACTTCCGCTCCGGCTCTGGCGCGGCAGAACGGCTATGCCAAAGCCTCTAAACTAGCCGTTTGAAAGTCGGCGCAGAACTATCACCGTTAAAAATCCGGTACTTTCGCTCTGCGGTAGTTCCGGGAAGTCGGCGCGGTAGTACCGCTTGGGCCAGAACCGAAAGTTGACACTCTCTGGAAAAAGGTTCCGTGCCTCCCACCTGAGCTTCCGTGCTCCGGAAGTACCGCTTCAGATAGTGGAACTACCGTTCGCACAGTAGTTCCGGCGTTAAACCATCGGTACTTCCGGATTCCGCAAATCTTAAAAATCACCAGAGGGTGATCTTTGAAAAAAAGGCTCCGCTCGGATGTCGGACCTTTCGACAAGCGGAAGTACCACGATTTACACGCCGGTACGTCTGGTTATCCGGATAGGGCACCGAACACTCTGGGGGTGCACTCTGGAAAAAAGGTTCCGCTTGAGTTTTCGGAACTTCTAGGCGCCGGAAGTACCGCTCTGGACTGCGGAACTTCCGCTCTGTGGTAGTTCTGACGTTAAAACTCCGGTACTTTCGGTTTTCCAGACAGAGCACAGATTTGACTTTTAAATCTGATTTTCAATGAATGCATGATCCTAATTTGATCCAAATGGCACAAGAATTATGCTATCAAGTTACTTGCCATGATCCCTCTTTATGGTACGACATTTAACCTATAATCCAGTCTTCCATATTTTCTCCTAAGACCAGTAAAAATAAAAAGAGGGTCCTAGTCTAAGTGTACCTTTATCTTGAGCCAATTTTTGTTTTTCACATTGATCCTTAGCATGCTTCTTGTCATCCACTTAAGGATTTAACCTTTTAAACACTTATCAAACACATTAGTCTCATATTCATATAAATTCATTAATTACCAAAATAACTTTTAGGGGCCTAGATATTTTCAACAAGGAAGGGAAAATGGCCATGGTCCACGCAGTAGGTCAGACCATCCCACAATAACTAGTCCCCTGAAGGTCGAATTTTGTTACATTTCAAAAACGTGCATATGTATCGTAGGAGCATTTCAGTTTGTTGAATCTAACATGAAGTCTTTCTTACACATGTAACCAAACCCTACGCGCTGTGTTACTCTCAACTTTATTATGAAGTCTATTTTAATTTAGACAAGCATATTTCCTCGTTTTTCTCATTCAATTATTCGCGTAGCAAGTCATCGAACAATATTAACAAACAAGTTCTCCATGTTCGAATTCCCGGTGACATCACAATATCACGTACCTTCGTACTTACCAATCATTGTTATTTCAATCATTCTCAAAAAAATTCACAAAATTTCTTGCTCTACAACAACATACGACGATCACAAACTGTTATTGCGAATCTAACAGATTATCTACCATTCATAATCTATGAAAATCATAAATGGATCAGCCGGCATTGCCTCCCAGCTGCCTCAGGAATGGCTCCTTTGCAGTCGCTGAACAATCGAGCGACTGCAAATGTAGTCGCCCAGCCGCTAGACGACAGGCTCCAGTCGCCCAACGGCTCGGCGACCACGGACAGTTTGCGCGTCGCGTGTCCGTTGGGCGATAAGTTTCAGTCGCCCAACGGTTCAACGATTAGAAGCCATTTCTGTAAAAAAAAATGTTTGTGCAAGTATATTTCTATTATTTCTAATAAAATATAAATTATTTAAAAAAATCAATAACCTAGTACACAACTTGATCATCGTCATCACCATCGTCAGCTAAGGGCTTCTTTTGGTTTGACTAAACTTAGATGCGAATCTGCAAATATTTTGAACCGCAGCCAAATAATTAACCATAACTGCTCTACTCTAAGGGAAAAAAAAGTTGCACTAATGTACTTCATGATGCTTACTTAGCCTTGCTCCATACTGCTCACCGTCGGCTTCGGGCTTTCGGTTTCTAAAAAAATTAGAAGTCACTTAAAATATATTGATTTTTTAATTTTGATTTTTCTTTTTTTCCTTTTATTGATTTGCATGTCTCAAAAGATATAACAGTATTTTTTTCAGTTTTCTCAATTTTTACTATTTTTTTCTTATTTTTTGACTCAGAAAAAACTAACAACCACTGCAGTACAATTGCCGCCAAAAGCCTACAGTAGAAGCCAGAAGTTGGGCTTTTAAGTAGTTTGGAGTGAGTGCGTACCAAATTTCAAGTGATTTGGAGTTTTGGTTTGAGAGTTAGCTTAATTTTAGATTTTAGTCTGATTTTGATGCAGCGGAGTTTTACGAACCAAAACATCTCAATTCTCTGAAGTTCTTTCAAGATTTTTTATTAGGATAGGTTCCTAAGATCATAATCCACCCTTGGTTTAAGGTTCAAGTCTTTTGGATCGACGGATCAAAAATTTTCATATACTTTTGCTTTTGAAATAGTGCAGGATTTACTGTTCATGGGACTGGAATTACTGTAGCACTGAGTGTTTTTAGAACTTTGGGTTCTTGATTTTCATAATTTTTTATAGCTATTGGAATGAAAAATTGACGAATACATTGAGAAAAATTTGAAGGCACTTTTCACTCTACTTTGTTGCCATACCGGTCCTATATGCAAGTAATACTAACGTATTCTCATGTGCGTATAGCTCGGCTTCGTAACATGTTAGAAGTTCAATTATAAATTGTGATGGATCATATGCTACTATATACCTTATTATTCAAAATGAACTTTCAAGGCAACGTCGTTGTGAAGCATGTGAAACAATGACATTTAGAAAGCAGTATACTTTTGAAGTGCTTGTGGAACAGAGTTCGATTCCATCACAAGAAATTCGCGGAGAATAATCAAAAGAAATAACACAAAGGTTAGTACGAAAGAGGAGTTGGTGCTGTGTACTTCAAGAAGAAACTGCGTCGATCTCACATGTTCAACTCGTTTATATCTACGAGCGTGTTTGGCTTGAAGCCGAAGTTTGTAACACTTTTGTCACGACTTCTTTAGACGAGTTTGACCAAGTTAAGCAGGTATTTAATTGCTAGCCACAGTTTAAGCATGCCAGACTTCGTTCAACTTAGGTCTCGTACGTCGTAGACACAGAGATTATGGCAAGATTTCCTTAAACAAATTTGATTGTATGGTCGTTTTTCTCGGCTACAAGTTTAGTAAGTTAACCATAATACTTGGCAAAAACATTTGTATTCTTGGGCTGCGAACCAAACAGACACTATATATATTTCAGTGCATACGGACGCATCAGCCATATATATACACACACACACACATCTTAATAACAAATTAAACAAAGGCAACGGATGCATCGCGTGCAACAAACAAAACGAATAGAGTAGTGTACCTCTGTCTAGTCCTGTCCTCTGCTTCTCTTGCTCCAAAGCAGTCTTCAGAGTAGGAGTCAAAATTCGTCTGCGTTCATGGCTTTCCACGCAAGCTCGATCTTGCCGTAACCAAAGATCCTATTTATATTCGCTGCCATGCACAACTTCTGTCAAGTCTGTTTAATTTGCTTAGTTTACTGTCATAGAAAAGTGCAGCATGAAAATTATTATGATAGGATTAGCCTCACATCTTCATTCCCTGTAAGTATAGAAGATGCTCGAATCCTGCCCACCTTTTCTCAACTGCTTAAATATTTAGGTACGCTGGTTTGTTAAAGGGTGAAACTCGGTATGTACAAGAGTTGAGAGATCCTTAGTTTGAGACTTGCTGGTTAACGCAATTTGGAGAAAAATAATTGTATATTACTTTCAAGCTGTCCAGATGGCAATTAGGAAGCAGTCTAACTTCAGAGTTCAGGCGCCATGAAATAATTAATCCAAAACTAATCATACCCATTCCAGTGTGCCAAAAGGCTCCAATACACAGGCTTAAACGGGTTAGTGACAATGCACACCTAATCCTACCATTTGTCTTTCATTATACAGTTTTGTTGGGATCATTGCTACTGCTAATATTTAAATCAGCGGTTGACATGTAGTTAGTAGTGTGATGCCGGATCGTCTTAGCGTGGCTAAACATAAGTTGGTTGCTGGTGTTGTAGTTGCCCCATCACATTCTTTTTCTTTCCTCTCTTGCTTATGCCTATCTACTTACTTGAAAGGGATGCAGAATGGAATAAGGATTTTTGCGTCTTGGCCATAAATTCCTTAGGCCTATCAATGTCTCCTCGTGACTATGTACTTGACAGAAATCTCCGGAATATGTTGTAGTTAACGGCTCCAGTTGCAAGATTCTCCTCCTAATTATTGGGTAGATAGACATTGCAGAGATTAATGGGAAGCCAGACATTGACTCGAGACAATAACGAGGTCTAAAGTGACATTGCCACAGAACAATCAAGCCTTAACACGGAAGTATGTGAGAGAAAAACCAAACATATCTCAGTTTAGTGAAAGTGACAGAATTCCAAAACATAGATTAACCACACAATCATTGAAACCTTACTAAACTAGTTGGCATACTTTATAAAGGAAAGAAGAGAGAAAAAAAATCACTGACGAACAGACGAAACTTGAGCGTCACTCGAAACGGTTAGGACCCAACTTTCAAAATTGAAAGGAATGGGACTGAATTTGGACAATTTTGAAGGAAACAGAAATAATTTGGCTGTGAAATTTGAGAAAGAGTA
This sequence comes from Dendrocalamus latiflorus, assembly GCA_017311315.1. Lineage (NCBI taxonomy): Eukaryota > Viridiplantae > Streptophyta > Magnoliopsida > Poales > Poaceae > Dendrocalamus > Dendrocalamus latiflorus. Next base: position 11,518,823 of record CM029623.1, read on the forward strand.
GATCCAAACTTTGGTAATTTGTCTAAAATTGGGTAAGTAGCTAAACAATACATGCAATGAGAAGATAGCCTCGGAGCCCAAAATATTTGAACCAGTCTTTGATCCTATCGTGCATGCATGAGCAAACAAGATCGCCCTGCCCTGACACACACAACAGAATGCAAGGCAAGAGCACCTTTCACACACCGGAGGAAGCTCTCAACACGAATAAGAGGCCATGGAGGGTTCTCACATTGACTCCCTCCCAATCCCAATCCAACAATGACCAGTTAATTAATTGCATCTGTTAGCCGGTTATGGCACAACTGGCCGCCATGCACGGAATACTCTAAGCAGCCGATATGTTAGTGTCAATTTGTTTGGTATGTTCCTGATGATAACAGTGTGCATGGCTGCAACCCAACAAGCGCCAATGGACGCAGGAATCTTCTTGTGTTTGGCTGGCCTTTGTCCCATTAGAGGACATGGATCCTACCTAAATGCAAACTGCCTCATGGTCTCATGGACTGCCCTCCCCAGTGGCGGATCCAGGATTTTACCAAAGGGTATGCCGCACCAAAATTTTCATATGCGATTCGGTAAAACCATTTGCCAATTCGGTAAATAATTGTAAATTTTGCACCGTAATTCGGTATACATGCACTAAATAATATGATAAGTCTTAAATTCAAGGATTCAGTTGGAAACGTACACAAATTACAATATAAATAGTTCTTGTTCTTTTTTATTTAGGAAATTAAAGAGGGGATCAACAAGCCTACAGCCAAATGGGCCATAGATCTTCTAACTTCCTCCAAGATACAACAACATAACGAACAATGTTAAGAGTATATTTGGATAATCGTAACAGAGAACCATATGTATTTACTTACGGGGAAGAACTAAACGTGGGCATAGCCGCATAGATGCAAAGATGTCACCAGTTTCATGGTTTAATCTCCTGGAGAGAGAGGCTCATTCAAGCACCACTCTCGTCGAGACGTCGAGCATTACGTACCACTCATTTAAGGGCAAGAGAACATTACGTACCACTCTCGTCGAGACGTCGAGCGGAGCGGCAGGCGAGGATCGAGCGACCGAGCGAGGAGCGGAGCGGAACGCTGAGTCGCTGAGGATCGAGCGGAGCGGCAGGCGAGGGGAAGGCGAACCGTCTCGCTGCGCTGAGGCTTCTGCTGAGTCCCACCGCTACAGGGTATGCCGGGGCCCACCCGGCATACCCTGTAGATCCGCCACTGGCCCTCCCCATAGGGAAATGGCAGGGGGCAGGCAAGAGACACACAACATGACACTGGGCTGAGGCTGAAGGAAAGGTTGGAGTTTGGAGAGCATGCTGTCCAAACCCAACTTTTTAAACGGAGTATTTTTAAAAGTTGTTTTTGGCTTTTCTACAGTAACTAGCTTTTAAACGGAGTATTTTTTTCAAAATAGAGTCTACTAGTTAATTGTAGTACATACTTTACTGACTTCATTTATATTGCCAAAAATCGCATATGAGTTTCTGTTACTCTGTAATCTCTTGCACAAACAACCTAAAAGTCATAAGCCGCAGCCAAAAGCCACAAGCCGCAGCTAAAAAGAATAGACCAAGTGTTATGGCCTAGCTTTTCTTCCAAAAAAAAAGTGTTATGGGCAAGCAAAGGATTGACTAATTAATTAATTATTGAAAGAGCTGAAATGCAATGCTATTACAAGTTGTTTGCAAATTGCGAAGTGCTCTTTTTTTGTAGTTCCTTTTTTTTGCCACAAGGTGTGCCATGGTGCAGCTTTTTTTCCCCCTTCTGCACCTGACTAGGCAAAACACTGCTGGGCCAACTTAACCTACCACTGCTGCTACCTTTTCTTTTTGTTGGGATGCATCGCATTGCGAGTGAGTCATCGCTCTGCCTATCCTATTCATTCGTGTGTTTGAACGATGATTCGAAGGAATCAATGATCGTTTGTGAATAGAAAATGGGAGGGACTCCTGTCAGGATACACTTGCTGCTGTTTTGCCGTCTTGCGTCTCCACGTGCTCTAGGAGTTGCCGAGAAGGTCCCAACGAATATCAAATCTGCTTCCAGACTTTGTCCTGGATTTGGTTATCCATAAGCTAGCCCTCCAAATGCCACAAACAATTGCGTCCTAACAACTATGCAAGCGTAACCTCCCTCTTGTTTTTTTTTTCTGATGTCAGAATTGGCTGAAATGTTCAAAATAGCGCAAAATATATAACGAAAACCGCCTTCTCCTATCTTCCACCGTGCTCGACCTGGTTCGTTGATTCTCAGGCCGACGTCCTGGGTCGGTGCACGTCGTAGATATAGGTGCAAGGACGATGGGCAAACGCTGTGGACACTGGATCTTTTTTTTTTCATGTAGTCAGTACAGCGGATTTGCAAGCCTTTCACATTGTCATCAGCATTCAGGTTAGGGTCCAACTCCCAACTCCAAGCAGATTTTGGGGCATGTTGATGGATTCAACACACATCTTCCTAGTTTGGGCTAGAAAGCGATCGTCTTGTTCTTTTGAAGTGCGATTGATAGTTTTTAACTATGATTGATGAATTTTATTTATGTTTTTCAAGAAAAGAATAAACGATAAAGACATCAACATAAACAATACATACGGTTTTAGATTCGGAGAGCCGTTTGAGACGGCCTAGAGAAAGGAGAGACGGTGGCTACCGGAAGGAATCGCGAGATGGTGGTAAGTGGCCGCCCGTGCCGTTGGCTGGGATTGGGGCCGGATGCCATGGGCGGCACGCACGCACGGCAGCGGCTAGAGGCCCGGCCCTGCCCACCTTGCCCTTGCCCTTGCATTTCATCGTCCGTTTCCCCATCGTGAGCGGCCTCAAGCGACAGTGAGCAATGGCCCCACGCTGAGAGTTTCCGTGTAACCATTCCCGTATAGAGTATACAACACATGAACAATTGAGTACTCGATGCAGGAATGCCACACCGATGATCCACCTTGGTCATCAAAGCCTGAGCCAACATTACAAGGAGAAAAACAACAGGTGTGTATAGGTATTACAAGGAGAATTTTTTTTGGAGGGGGGGTGAATTTTTTTTGAGGGGTTGGGGAGAATTTGTGACCCTTGGATCTCTAATCCAACGGTCACAAATCTGAATGATAGTTAGAAAGAAAACATCCGGATGATGTTTATCAATACCCAAAACAGAAACCCCAACAGAAGTGCCTGATCTCTGTATTGAACGAAAATGCAACAGGACATGTCAAATTACTCTCCAATCAGTCAAATTCACCCCTGGATGTACAAAAACCATCGAGCCAACATCGAGACTGGCCATAACATGTTGTGCGAGTACAAACCTCCCGTTCTGGCATTATCAGTTGGAACAGGCCAAAAAAACTGCTACCAAGAAGGCTGTTTGAGGGCACGCTGATTACACAGAAGGGAAGAATTTGTTCAGATTAAACGGCAGAGAATAGAATTCCTCGCTCCTGGTGTCCGTCTTGAAGCTCCTGAACTTATCCCACCAGTGGTAGCCCCTGTCCCTTCTCACCGTGTTGTCGCGCCTGTGGATGGTGTTGTCCAGGAAGTACGCCACAAGCCCGGCAACGAACGGCTTCGACGAGAAGGGTACGTTTATCATGTCGTTGAACTGTCGGAACAATGAACAAAACCCTATCAGCGAGCTTCACAGGGTTTAGCTGTGAAGGAAAACAGCGCAGAGACTGGAGGAATTCTTCCACGTACCCAACGAGCACCAGTGTGCACCGGGCCATAACCTGCAACGGACGTATACTCGTTGAAGTACTGAGGAATTGATAAGCCCATGAAGAAAGAGAACCCCACAATGAACTTGGTCCTGAAGCTGTTGAGATTGCAGAACTGAAGGAAGCTGAGACCACATGCACCTGCAAAGGGAGCCGTTGATAAAATTGAAAACCGCAATGGATAACAACAAGCAGTGGAAATGATCAAATGAACCCTGTTGAAGGATGATAGATATCTGGACCTACCAATATATGCAAAGAAAATGCAGTACAGAGCAGCAAATATTGGCAACGGAATTGACGCGAAAATTGCTCCAAATTTTCCTGTTTAGTAAAAGAAATATGATCAGCAAAGCAAAGTACATAAGAAAAAATTATAAATGCGAAAACGAAAAAAAACACATGCTCCACAGCACCTGAACTATGTACTACACTAAAGCAAGTTATAATGGATGTGAAAGTACAATCACGATATCAAAACTAAGCAACAAACTCATTGCTGTGAGGACTATCTGTCACTGTTCCCTACTCGAGTTTGCTTTGTGCAAACACACACTGGGAAACTTATGTACCAAAAGTTAGAAAACATGGCACATTACCAAGAATAGAGAAGAAAATCATGAAGCCAGCAGATATTTGCACTACTCTCCGACTGCCAACATGTGTCAAAGCTAGCAAACCAGCATTTTCGCTGCAAAGATCAAAATATGAATACTTAGACACAAACTGAAAGAGAAGCAGTAACCCAAGCAGTTAAGGCTCGGTTTCAAAGGGAAAAAAGCAATCAAGGGCTGCTGGTTTCACTATTTGGTAACATCACACTTACACTGACACTGCAGTTCCATTGGCTGTCCCGAAAAATGCACCCAGTAAGGTACCGATACCCTGAAGATGATATCCAATGTTGATAATGAAAAACTAGTGATAGAAGAAAATGATGTTTCTGGTGTAAAGGTGCATAATAATTGACTTATTTACCTGCCAACCAATGCCCCGACCAAGAACTGAGGGAGGTATCATAGTTGCGCTTGCATATCTGGACACAGCAATGAAGGTCCCAGTTGACTGAAAGGTGGCACATTGCTTGTTAGATTGTTAATTATAACTGACTACTAGCAACTCACACACTATTTTTCACTTTTGGGTAAGCTGTGCATGCAGACAAACCTCTACAAGAGCAACAAATGAGGCCATCATCATTGCAAAAGATTCACCAGCATCAAATGTTGGAGCTCCCCATTGAAAAGGAAACGGGACTCTTATCCTGCAACACTTTTTTCAGCACTTTTATAATGAATTTTACAACGCAAGGGTCCACACAAAAAGCGTTATAATCCTCATCAATTGCTTACCAAGGAGCTCCACTGATAAGTCCAGAGCGGTCAACACGACAATGCACTTGAGTCTTTGGTCGGGCATTCTTGTATGCGCCACTAGCAGTGAGAATGTATGCATACAGCCACACAATAGCAATAGTGAAAATTACAGCAAACCGGTCGAACACAGGCTTTGCCACATGTATAACATGAGGTAAATACTGTACAAAGGACAAACGCAATTAGTACATGACCTTCAGCAACAATGGCTACTAGTGCGGAAAGGAAGAACGATGGATGCTAGTACCTGAGAAAATATGAGCAGTAGAATGATTTCTGGGAGCCCAATTTCCACACACTTCGCAACCTGCAGGCACGGCAATACTAAAATCAGTCTTCCCATGAGGTAGGGAACAGCAAAGAAACAAAAACATGCGACGGCCAGATCATAATGGTCTCCATAATAAATGTAGTGAGCTAACGCTTACCCCTGGAAAACCAAGCTCATAGAGGCCAAATCCAGCAAGTGAGATCAGTGGAACAACAGACAATGGACTTAGCAATCTGTGAAAGGAGCGAGCAATAGTCAAACCACAAACTGAAATGATACAATGTGCAATGGCAGTCAAACCTGCAAACTGAAATATTAAAACAGTACAATGTACAAGCAGAAGTTCAAAAGTTGGACCGTGGTACCCACCTAAATACATTGCGCCAGAGGCCACTAAAACCAAGTATGATCTGAATTGTCGATGCAATGATGAGAGCGCCTTGTGTTCCTCGCATGGTCCGCAAGAATTTCTTCACGGTGGTAACGAAATCTTGTTAACTTCACAAGGAAATCTCAGAGCCCATGACAACTTCAATATGTAGATCAAGCTATTTGGAAGTGGGAACTACCTCATGTGGGTCTGCTTCATTGCTGTAACGGCCGGCCAAGATGATGGAAATGGTCGGCGCAACAACTGTGTAGGATCCACCCATCACAGCCGGAAGACGAGTCCCAAAGAACGATTGGAACAAGGTGTTTATGCCGGCGACAAACAGCAGCGTCTGAATCACCCTAGCCTTCTCATCCTGACAGGAAGACAATCAAATGTAGACACGATTCAGAAGTTTGCATGCATAGACCATCACAAGTTTAGCTCAAATCTTAGGGCTTCTCCAACATCTTCAAATGCATATACTAAGCAAATAAAAAGGCAACCAAGATTCAGAAGATGCAGTGGTTTTCAGGCGATTAGGTACTCACAATTCCTCCTCCCATCTGGGGAACAAGAGCACTCGGTATGATGACAGACGTGCCCAGCATCACAAGGTAGTGTTGGAATCCAAGTATGACGGCCTCAGCTGCAAACAAGATATCTCATATCAATTTATCAATAGGCCACCGATGCAAAGTGATTAGAAATTAGAATCATCACAGAATCCCACCCCCATCCACACAACGACAATGGAAAACATCAACGGGGAAAATCTACACGGCAAGAACATAAATGCCAAAGTACAAAGAACAATTCCAACATTGAAACCAAAAGGTCAATGGCGATTGGTGAGAGAAAGAGACGTACGCCAAGGCGGCGGGCTTGTGATGCAGTAGGACACGCTGGGCAGCTGGTCCTTCACCGGGTGCGGGTGCAGCTCCTCCTGCTTCGGCGGCGGCGCCGCCCCTCCTCCGGCCATCCTCTCCTCTTCTCAAGAACTCGTCACCAAACCACACTGATTCACTCCACTTCACACCAAAAAGCGGAACAAGAACGAAAAAATGCAAGAACCAAGAAGAAGCAGTCCAAGAACCAGAGTACTCTGGAACAGGGCACAGAGCAAGGGGACTAGCGATTCTTTGCGTGCAAAGAGGACCAAGAACCAAGGACACAAAGAAGAAAAAAACAACCGCTACAAGAAAACGCGCCAGGAAGCAGAGGAAAGGGAACGCCGCGGGTGGACTGCTGCTGCTTCTTGCTCATCCCTTTTTTTTCTCGCTGCTCTCTTCTTTCTTATTCCCCCAGAGTGGAGTGGAGCAGCACTCGTCGTAGCTACTACTCGGCCCGAAGGAATCTACAGTCTACACAAAGGAGCCTTCATACACGCAGGAGAGGAGAGCAGCCCCTCTGTCTCCATTGCTTTCCACCCTTTTCTCCCTCTCTTTTCTCGCTTACTGCTTTTTTGTAGTCATGGGATTGGAGTTCGCCTTTGCGTCGTCGCCACCCACCACGGAAATGTGCTCTGCACTTCCCAAGGAGAAATCTTTTGCACCGCAAAGGAGACGGCAGAGGCCAGAGAGAGAGAGAGAGAGAGCGCTTTTCCTCCTACTGCAGCGCAAAGCTTTTCTGCTTTGGTTGCTGCGATGCTTTTCTGCGCCAATGGAGGAGGAAGGCAGGCAGGCAGGGGCGCGTGGACTGTGGAGTTCTGCTTCGGTTCATACTGCGGAACACATGTGACGCGCCATGGGCAAAAATGGACGTGGGACGGTGGGAGGTCGCTCTTGCTCACCCGCTACATGTTCGTTCTTACGGCTGTAATTACGGCTGTAAATGACTCGAGCCAGCCTAACCTTATGTTCGAGCTCGGCTCCTCGGCTCGGCTCGGCTCGGCGAGTTAGTATGAAAAGGAACAGATGATAATATTCAGTTTATTGTTACAATGAACTATATTATAAGTTTTGTAGAGTAGTTAAGTAATTTTGTAAAGATCGTATTTTATCTAGATTGATTTTTGAATTTTTCGGGGAAAATGATAGTACTGGCCTGATAGGAGCGGTAGTATCGCTTTGGACAGAAATTGAGAATTTGGGATTTAAGTCATGGATTGAATTGAAGTGACCTAGGTCTTTGCATTAAGGTTGTATGATATATGTTTTGACTAACGCGGGTCAAGTTGTGAAAAATTTATGTCCGAAAATGATTTCTTTGTCTTTGGATGTGCAGGGTCGCTTGGAGTCAACCATGATCAACAGTGAGGACTATACTCATAGAGGAGCTAAGGGCCCAGAACAATCGAGGATGCTGAGTGAGATGGTGAGCTCAAGCATGTCATGAGAAAGGCGGGAAATGTTGAAGGCAAGTTCGAACGGCGTGATTGCACCATATGGCATGGGCTGTTCAAGTAAGTCGTGGTTCGGTCGAACCGAAACGGAAGAGATTTGGCGACGTGTGGCAAGTTAGTAGTACACCTACACGTGGTAAGCATAACAGGATCAAGAAAGGGTATTTTGAAAGTTTGACCAAAATACTGAAAATCATCTTGGATCAAAACCGCGACATGTGAGTAGCGCTTAGGAGAGAGGTTTAGGTCAAGGTGCAGCTAGTTTGATCAAGATGGATCAAGACTAAAGATTTAGCGATTTCAGGGTTATGCGCTTTAAAAAGCATGCATAAGTAAACATATGTGTAAAACCTGTGCGTGTCTACTGGATTTTCCCTATTGTGCTAAGAGGATAATATCTACTAAGGGGTTAGATGTGGCTAACTAGCCCATCTATAAATGGGGATTGTGATGAAGACATGTGGTTAATCATCCAACACATCTCTCTTGTGCTTTCATGTTTAGAATTAAGGTTTGAGAGTTTAGTGCTTGATGTGCTCTCTATCCTTTAAGGTAGAGCGGTTGTAAAACTTTCCTCCTCAAGCAGCAATAAAATCAATCTATGATCATTTTCAAGGCTATTTCTTGTCTTGATTGATTTGCTCTTCATTTAGTTGGTTTTTCCACTCCTCTCGTCGTCTCCTCTTGATCTTGTTGTGCCAAGAATGTATAGCTGATGGAGATAATCTTAGAAAATCAATCTTCACCCATTTAGACACTTTCGTAGAAAGTTCATAAAAAACTCAGTTTTTGCACGTTTCTGATTTTTCAAGTGATTTCTTAATCTGAGGGGGTTTTGGTTTGATTTCGTTGGTGTTTTAACTTGTTGTGACATGTGGGAATATATCTAAAGATATCTTGTCCATCATCTATCTACGAGCAAGTCGTATTCACCGTTTTAGGTTTTTGATCGGTTTTGGTGCCATCTGTCTTAAAATTGAAAAAGGTCTCAACTTTGATAATGTTTTTCACAATCGTTTCTTGAAAATAGGTTCATGATATCTTAGAGAAGACCTCTGCAAATGTTCATGTCATTTGAATTTACAAATCAAAAGTTACATTAATTTTGCATTCATGAAATAGTGCTGAAATTTATGTTCATCCCTTGATTTCACTGGTCTTCAACCACGTTGATTTTCGACCACTCACTGGTCATCAACCACTCTGATCTTATTTTGACCATGTTTGTCGTCGACCACTCACTGGTCTTCGACCACATTGGTTTTCGATCACTCACTGGTCGTCGACCATTCTGGTCTTATTTCGACAACTCACTGGTCTTATTTCGACCACACACCGATCGTCGACCACTCTGGTCTTATTTCGACTACATTGGTCTTCAACCACACTAGCCTTGTTCGATCACTTTGGTCTTATTTCAACCACATTAGTCTTTGACCACACTGGTCTTGTTTTGACCACACTAGTCTTTTCTGACCACTCTGGGTTTTCTCTGTCAAATTGGTATCTGTTGATTTATTCTTTACCTTTGATATTCATAGCTTTTCATGGCTATTGGAGTAAATATTAGAGAATACTTTTGGAAAATTTTAAGACACCATTTACTCCCCCCTCTGTTGCCATGTTTGGTCCTACAAGTGGTATCAGAGCTCAATTAGCTCTTTTCATAGATCATAACCGGTCTTAGGAGCCATGGCAGTAGACAAGTATTCCAACAAATCCTCTATCTTCGATGGGGTCGACTATTTCTTTTGAAAGAGTAGTATGGAGTCTTACATTCAGGCTCAAAGCTATGCGATTTCAAAAAAGGTTAAGACTCAGTTTGTTGTTTCTGTTGATGAGAACATCACGGTTATGAATATGTCAAATGTTGAGGCAAATGCAAAGGCAAGAAATATCATCATTCAAGATCTTAGCAGAAATGAGTTTAATCGCATCTCTCACCTCTCGTCGGCATATCACATCTAAGTGACCCTCGATGCATAACATAAGGGCACCACCCAAATCAAGACTATCCGAAAGGACCAGTACAAGAGGGAGTATAAAAAATTTGAGATGCTTGCTGGTGAATACTTGGATGAATGCTTTGATAGATTCCACAAGATACTGAGCTGTTGGTCTCACATACCCAGACTCGGATAACACTCGCCAGATACTTTTTGTCCTGGACCTCAGAGTTTGAGAGATGAAAGTAACCACCATCAATGATACAACTAATCTATTGACCTTGAGACTTGATGCGTTGTACTCTCACCTCAAGACTCATGAGAATGTCATCATCTCTCGCAAGACGAAGTCGTAGTCAATAGCCTTGATCACTGATCCCACATCAGCTTCTGTATAATCTTCTGATGGTAACTCTATTTTCTCTTTGCCTGCTTTGTGTGAGATGTGTGATGACCAGTTTGATCAGTTTCTAGAGACTAAGCTAGCCCTCTTAGCCAAAAAGTTCTCACACGCATACAAGAGGGTTAAAGAGAAAGAGAGAAAGTCCAATGATCTGCTTCGAGTGTGGTAGCCCCAAGCACATTTGAGAAAACTGCCCCAAGTTGGAGAAGGGTAAGAACAACTATGGCGGTGTGAGCAAGAATGACTACACTAACAAGAACTGTAATAAGAAGCCACCAGCTCGTAATCAAGGCAAGGAGAAGAAGTAGCACAATCTTAGCCAGGCGAAGAAGCTCTTTCACCACATCCTCACCGCCTTCGACAACTTCAACTTCAGCTACATGGAGGGCTGGAGCGATGACAACAGCAAGGATGATCCGTAGAAGGGCACCAAGGATGGTGACAACTTCACCGGGATGTGCTTCACGAATAATGAGAATGGCATTAGCGTTGATGATCTCTGCAGTGACTTCTATAAGGTATACCCCTCCTACAACCAACTCAATAATGCTTTTCTGAAGTTAGGAAAGTCTTATGCTGTCTAGAGCTAGGTGTGATGAATCAGAGAAGTAGGTAGAGAGCTTGTTTGGAGATATAGAGAAACTAAGGATTTCGCATGATAGAGTGATCTCTATACTTGATGTAGGGACCCAGATTTTACCATCCGGATTCCTCTGTGATTCCACCGCACTATTCCCTGGATCAGTAGATAGTGCTCACAGATTACAGTTCTGAATATCAAAGTACATATCATGCGGAAGCGTAAATATAATAGTAGACTTACTCACGGGCCGATTAAGCCGAAATCATTAAATTGCAGTAGCGGAACAACGAAGCACACAGGTGGGACCTTCAGGACATGCCCACAGGCAGCCGACTGGAGGTTTGCGACCTAGCCCTTGATGACTTCATCATCTTCTCCATCATGACCAATAGTGTTGCTGAAGCGTAGTGATCTGATTCCTGATTCTGGATTTGTTGTGAAAGCGAGTGTGAGCACAAACCACCGTGCTCCGCGAGCCAATACACAGAATGCAAATAATTAGCATGCATGGCTTATCAAAGGATAGGCTTGGGTTTATTTTATTTGCCAGAAACTGCTTTTAGTAACATTATTTTTATTTAATCATAGTGTTGTTATTGCTGCCTAAACTCCACGCAGCGATTGCCATATTTGACTTAATCCATCGAAGATGCACTTTCTTTATTGATTGCTGTCTCAGACTCCAAACAGCGAGTGTAATCATTTGTCTAATCCACTGATCAAACAGTTCCCATCACATTGTCTAAACATTCTATTAATCACATCGAGGTTACTAACTCCCATATGAATCTAAATATTTCCACTAATTCATGGATCCGATCTCGGGTTCACTATTTACCAAATTCTTTATTCTAGATCCACCAACATTTTGTGTATTCTTTATTCCTAACGATCCAATCTTGTGGTTGCTAATCATCAACTCTTCATTTTTAAATTCTAATGATTATCTAACGTATCTGCTTTTAAATCCACCGAAATCATTTAAATCGGGACTTCCTAACAATTCAATCCTTTTGTTATTGATCCGAAACCATAACTTGCTCTAATAACCAATCTTATTTTCTGTTATCTGTCTCTAGCTAATTTACTAGTATACATCCACCAAAAATATCAATGATTAAGTCTACGACTCACTAGTACACATCCACCAAGAATATCAATGATCAAGATTATAATCCAATAATTGTTATCATTCCTTCAATATTCCCAGAGTTTCAATTCATCCATCTAATATTTGATCCGATCATACTAATTCCCATTATTGCCAACATCTTCCAAGAATTTATATTGGTTATCAGTGTTGTATTCCAGCAATTACCTTTGCACTCCCTAATTCTCCAAAAATCATTTAAATCATCTATCTAGCCTATATATTCATTTAGGCTCCACCAATTTATTCTTTCCAGAATCCGCGCTATCATTTTTACCTTTATGATTGACATGAATCCACCAACAATTTTATGCGGTTAACACAAACAACCCTCTTCTTTTCTTACGACTCTATCTATTCTTCCTGACATTTTACTTTGTGAGATGTATAATCATTGTTTAGAGATATAATACATAGAAATTCCCTTAGACCTAGCAGTTTTGAACAAAAACATAATATGTAAGAAAATGCACTTATAATAGCGATCCAGATTCCATCCACCGTTACAAAGCATCTGCACCATATAGCATCATTCAGCGTTGTAGCCGCTTAACTTACCACTGGGACGACACCCAGGACAATTCAAACCAGGACCATCTGCAGCCCTTCACTTTTTCATTCCCACCCACAAAGTTTTCGAAATAGAACTATATCTGGTAAAGTTCCCATATCCGCCCTTGACCGTGGGTACGGCTATTCGAATAGTTTTGACTCTGCAGAGTTCGTATACATTCACCATAAGAGACAATCTACTCGTTGCCCCACATGATTCCTTAGCCACGTGGTTGAGTATACCATCACAATGACTTTTCAAAGTATCTAGTCCCTTTTGTCACCTCACCCTATGGGCCGTTCCCACTTGCGGTGGGTCCCATACGCCGCTGTTGGACCGAAATGGCGACAGAGGGGGGTGAATGTCGACTTCTAAGAATTTGTCCCCCACAAATCTCCAATCAAAAAGTTCTTCTCCGATAACAACGAGTGCTATGAAGAATCAAGATTTAGGCTTACTGGAGATCTAAGTACTCAAAAGAAGGAAACACTGCACTCAAAAGGAAAACCTCGAAGGCATAGTAGAGAAAAACATGAAAAACAACATATCCAGCAAGGGGCCGGTCTGACCGCTGGGTAAACGCCGGTCTGACCGGTTAGCACTGAAAATTCAGACAGGGCACAGAGCAGACTGCAAATTGCTAAAACCCGAGAATACAACAGATCTTCAGGAAACCTAAGAAAACAAGGGAATGCTCCCAAACTTTTTGCCCCAGAGCAATACTACAATAGGCTAAATAGCAAGGGGACTTTGAGAAACAAGGAAATCCCTCCAAACATCAAGAATTTCAGAATTTGGACAAAAACCTGAAAAGTACAGAGAGTTGCCCAAAAACTCAGATTCCCATTTCATCTTTGATCAATTGGCTATGAAACTTTGAGGATAGGTTAGCAATAGCCTCTGGACCTCTCATGCCAGGTTTCATGCCATTTTGCGAAGGGAAACAAAATCCACACCAAAACCCTAGAACTGCAAACTATGAATAGAGCAACTCAAAAAGCAAAAACTGAGATTAAACAAGATTTGCTCTAGGGAAAATTGATCAAATGACCTTAAGGCACTATCACATCATAGAGCAACCCGTTTGGGGCCTTCCCAGCAAGAATCAACAAGAAACTCAGAAATCAAGAACTCACCCAAAATGGAGAACGAAGGGAATATGCACGAACAGAGAAGATGAACTGAATCAAACTCAAACAACACCATCTCATATTGATAAAGAGGAAAGGAGATACATGATTGATACAAGAGAAATGATTACGAGCTCTCAACTCATCCTCTCCCTCTCCCTAAACCTCAAGAACACAAGCTACAAGCTTGGTGGAGGGGATGAATCCACACAGAGAAAGCTACGAAGGAGACATATCCTGCTCTCCCCTACCAACTCCCAACAACTAAAGCCTAAAGCCAAAACAACCTTCTAAAGCCTATTTTGACTAAAGGAAACCCTAGAAACCCTTGGAGTGCATGAGTGTGCATGCAGCCACCAATATCTATTTATAGCCCTTGGCTAACGGGTCTCCAACCCGTTACGCCCGCTAAACCCGAACGGAGCCCGCTCCCGCTTTTGCAGCCTCGCGAAATTACCATTTCGCCCCTCCTGCACCTTCCGGGAAGCTTCCGCGCTCCTTGTCGTCCAAGCTTCGCAACCACATCGAATCTCCGCCGTCTTTGACACATCCGACTGTTCTGACCTCGACACCGCCCGTGTCTAGTCCGGTCACCTCGTGTCTCGCCACGACTCCGCCTCGACGTCCTGCAGCCAACACAGACAAGAAACACATTAAATAGCACCACTCGATACATGAAAGCATAAATGCATTAATGAAATAGCGCAAACTTGACAAGTCGACATAATATGCAATCTAAACCCTTTGACCAGGTTTGACCAAGTCCGACCGAGTCCATCGCACCAACGCAACGACATGGTCCGAACCAACCAAATCAAACTCGACTTCCCTAAACCGATGTCAATTACTCATCACACACACGGGGATGACCTCCACATGGTCTCTCAATCTCCCCCTTGATGTGTATATTGACAAACCCAGAAAAAGTGCAGAGTTGAGTTTGAAATGCAAGAAAGAAGTCAAACATGGTCCAAAGAAAAGAGAAATGAAGCTAATGACCATATCGACACAAGGAGCACAAGAAGGAGCAATTTTTCCTCAAAGCTCCAAAATGGCTTTTTCTACCACTATTCTCCCCCTTTTGGCAATAAACACATCAAGGATGCAGGGAAGAGAACAAGTCATGGAAATGGATGAAATGGCTGAAGTTTGATTATTCTAGGCATTTAGAGCTATGAGAATTATCCAAGATAACCAACAAGTATTACATCAAGCCATAACTCAATAGAATGCTATCTAGATCATGACAGGATATATATAAGCCAGCTAAACCAAATAGATGACAATCTGAAATGTAGTGCAATTTGTGAGCATGTCAAGTCATCCATGATCAAAGTCTAGCTAGGGGTATCCAAGGATGATGCAAACCATGTCAATAAGCTAAGCGGAACCAAGAAGCTAGTATTGAGACATATTATAGTGCTACAAGCTCAAGAGTGAAACATTTGTTTAAGTACTTGTAAACTTTGTAATTTTAGCAAATTGAGCACAAATGATAAGTTTTTCTTTAGAAATCTCATGATTGTTGACAACCAAATTTTTGTTTTATCATGTGCTAGATCTCAAGCCTTATGCGACCACTCCAAGCAAGAAGCTTAAGGAGATGATCTTGGTCATCCAAAACTCCCCATAAGTTCATGCCAAGTGCAATGGCAAGCAGTCTCATAGGAGAGGATTGGTGAGATCAGTTTTTTCGCACAAAAAGAGATCTTTTAGCATCCATAAAAGATTGTACTAACTTATGCATTATCAAGAACTAACATAGCTCAATCTAATGCTCAATGAAGATTTAAGACTCAACTCAGCCTATTTGACATGGCATCAAACATAAAAGGATAACTCAAGAAAGACTAGTCTCAAGAATTTTCATGACAAGTTTTAATTCAAGTTGAGCAATTTTAATTAACTCATCATGGCAAAAACTAGTCTACGCATATGAAGTCATGGCATATGAAGCATAAGTCATGGTAGGATGTAAAGTGATGTAACCATGTCATGAAAGGATAATAATCAAGACTCAAAGTAGTTATTTACAATGCAGAATGACATGCAAGAGATCCAGCTCCCTCTCAACATATGATGCAATTTTTAGTTCAAGTTGAGTTATGTCAAAATTAAGCTCCAGAAGCTCCCAAAAGAACTCCCCTTGAACCAAAACAGTAAATGCGAGAAGCTGGCAAGAAAAACCAAAAGGGCAGTCCTCAAAGCATAGATAAGATATAGAGGAAACTATGGCTCAGACTGACTCTCATCTACCCCATATGACTCCGGGACTATCAGCTGGTCTACTAACAACCTAGGGAGCAAACACGTACCCTGTCTACCCGAGGGTGGCCCAACCCTCGCTAGAACCCACAAGAAGTGAGTAAGCTCCACCTAGAGAGAAGAAAGACAGCTAATAAGCAGCATCCTGTAATCACAAGATAAGAGCAAGAAGTCTAAGCAGTTAGGCAAGAGAACCATTCTAACCTATGCTAGAAAGACTAAGGGTGTGTTTGGTTGAGCTGTGGCTTCTGAAAAAGCTGCTGTGAGCTGTGGGTTGTGGAAAAGCTGCTGTAGGTTATGGGCTGTGGAAAAGCTGTAAGCTATTTGGTTCAAACAAGTATAAAACTTACCTCCTATCTCTATTTTCCTTGAAACAACTGTGAAACAGCTCTCTATTTTCACCATTTCAAAAAGCAGAAAGCCAAAAGCCAAAAGCAGGGTCCAAGGTGCTTTCAAAACTGTACTACCCAAAAGTAGCTGCTTCTGAAAAAGCAGATTCTGGTTTCCACCCCTTTGGTTGGCTTTTGGATTTTTAGAAGCAAAAGCAGCTCCCAAAAGCTCAACCAAAGGCACCCTAACCCAATGCACCCCGAATGCAATGCAACAGATAGGAATAAGAGCATAATAATAAGATAAAGCAGTAAAGCACAAAGCTCCACCTCACAACAGTCCATAAGGACAGACCACCCCAAGCTCTCCCCGCAGAGCTGAAAACCTAGAGCTATCCAAAGGCTTGGTAAAGACATCAGCCAACTGGTGGTCACTCTCCACAAACTGGAGCACGATGTCACCCTTCTCTACATGGTCTCTAAGGAAGTGATAGCGAATATCAATATGCTTGGTCCGAAAGTGCTGCACTAGGTTCTTAGCAATGTTAATCGCAGAAGTGTTGTCACAAAAGAGTGGAACACTGTCGATAACTAACCCAAAGTCCCGTAGGGTCGAGACCATCCAAAACACCTGGCTACAGCAACTGGCTGCAGCAACGTACTCGGCCTCTGCGGTGGACTGTGCAACACCGGACTGCTTCCTCGTAGACCAGGAAACGAGAGAAGTGCTAATGAACTGGCAGGTGCCCGAAGTGCTCCTCCTATCTATCCTACAACCAGCAATGTCTGCATCCGAATAGGCTCTCAAGGAAAGACAGGACGAGGAAGAGTACCAGATACCATAGTCAATGGTAGCTCGAAGGTACCGAAGAATGCGCTTCACCGCCTGGCGGTGAGAAATGCGAGGAGAAGCCTGAAACCGGGCACAAAGACACACAACAAAGTGTATGTCTGGTCTCGAGGCAGTGAGATACAAGAGAGAGCCTATCATGCTACGATACTCCTTCTGATCAACTGGCTCGCCGTCCTTATCTGGGTCAAGTGTGGCGGATGACGCCATGGGAGTTGACACAGGCTTGCCATCACTCATGTCAAAGCGTCTCAGGAGGTCACGAGTGTACTTGCCTTGATGCAAGAAGATACCCTCCCGAGTCTGCTTGATTTGGAAGCCAAGAAAGAAGGTCAACTCACCCATCATGCTCATCTCAAACTCGGTGCTCATGACATCCGAGAACTGTGAAACGAGAGCATGAGAAGAGCCACCAAAGATGATGTCATCCACATAAATCTGGACGAGCAGAATATCAGTGCCATGCCGGCGGACGAACAAGGTCTTGTCTACTTTACCCATCTCAAAACCATGACTGAACAAGTAGGACTTAAGCCTCTCATACCAAGCTCTAGGGGCCTGCTTAAGTCCATACAAAGCTTTGGAAAGCTTGAAGACATGGTTTGGGTATTTGGGGTTCTCGAAACGTGGAGGCTATCGGACATAGACTTCTTCCTCAATAAAGCCATTGAGGAAGGCACTCTTGACATCCATCTGGTAAAGCTTGAAACCCTTAGAAGCTGCAAAGGCCAGCAGGATTCTAATGGCTTCAAGTCTAGCTACAGGGGCGAAGGTCTCCTCGAAATCTAGACTCTCAACCTGGGAGAACCCATGAGCTACCAGTCTAGCCTTGTTTCGAACAACCGCCCCATCCCCACTCTGCTTGTTCTTGAACACCCACTTGGTCCCAATGACATTGTGACCACGCGGGGGCTCAACAAGCGACCAGACCTTGTTCCTCTCGAAATTTTCTAGCTCCTCATGCATGGCATTGACCCAAGACTCATCAGACAGAGCATGACAAACATCCTTGGGCTCAAAAGGGGCAACAAAGGCAGAATGGAGACAGAAAAGTGACGTGGCAGACTTTGAGCGTGTGACACGCTCAAAGTGGTCTCCAATAATCTGCTCGGAAGGATGGGCTTTCTGGATATGTTTAGGAGGTCCAGGATGAGATGAAGAAGTGGCCTCTACCTCACGAGCAGATGAGGTAGGAACAGAGCCACTAGCTCCAGAAGAAGCAGAAGGCATGGGCTGATCACCTCGAGGTGCGGTGGAGGAAGGCACATCAAGGGGTGGATGAGAGACTAGATGGGTAGACAACCCTCATCTCCATCGTCCGCATCATCCGCAAAGATGGGCTCGGACTGCTCTAAAGAACTTGAGATATCGGGCCTAGTCCCCGGACTGGCCTCGCCGAAGGTCACCTCACAGGTCTCTACCATTTTGCAAGACTCGCAGTTCCAAACCCGATAAGCCCGCGACGAAGTCGAGTAACCTATAAAGATCCCATCACAAGAACGTGACTCGAACTTGTCTAGATTCCCGGACTTCAGAATAAAACACTTGCAACCAAACACACGAAAATGAGATACACTGGGCTTTCGCCCATATCTCAACTCATAAGAAGTGCGGTGCAAGTGAGCCCGAAGAAAAACTCGATTTGAGACATGGCACGCGGTGGCTATAGCCTCAGCCCAAAACTTCCGCGGTGTAGAGTACTCATCGAGCATTGTCCTGGCCATCTCGACCAGGGTACGGTTCTTCCTGTCCACAACGCCATTTTGCTGTGGGACGTGCGGAGAAGAGAACTAGTGCTATACACCTGTCTCATCGCAGAACCTCTCAAAGTAGGAATTCTTGAACTCCGTGCCATTGTCACTGTGGATCGCTCGTAAGGCACCTGGAAGCTCAACAGAAAGCCTACTGAAAAGACCTCGAAAATGTGTAAACGTCTCATCCTTCGAGGCTAAGAAAAACACCCAAGAATACCTCGAGAAGTCATCGACCACGACAAGGACATACCACTTCCCTCCTGCTGACTGCACTCGAGCTGATCCAACGGTATCCATATGGAGAAGCTGTCCTGGTGCATCGGTCATAGTAACTGTGACCAGAGGATGGGAAGCGGCAACCATCTTGCCATGCCGGCAAGGAGCACAAACTAGATCTTTGACCATCTTGAGTTTCGGCAAATCACGAATGAGGTCGTGGTCGCTAACTCGGGTCAAATGGTCAAATCCAATGTGACCAATTCTCTTATGCTAGAAAGAAAGGTCGCGGGACTCAGAAGCATCTAAACACCTGAGAGGATCACCAGAAGCTCAGAAAAATAAGCACGAAAGATCCTCCCAAAATGAGAAATCCCGCAAACCAGACTACCCGAAGAATCAAGAATTTTACAAGCGTTTTTCTTGAAGCTCACCTCGAAACCGTCATCGGTAAGCTGAGAAACAGAAAGCAAATTATACTGCAGCTTACTAACCAAAGCAACATCTTTCAAGATGAAAGAATCATTAACGCGCACTGTACCTTTGGCGATGACGCGCCCAGATGAAGCGTCTCTGAAGGTGATCGTCTCATCACCTGGAGCACGGGCAAGGGAAGAAAACCAACGGGAGTCTCCGGTCATGTGACGTGAACACCCGGAGTCTACAAGCCAAACCTTTCCCTTCCTTGCCCGGCGAACCTGAGTCAAACAGAGAGTAAAGTCTCAGTATTGTGGTAAATCAAAAGTGATTTTGGCACCCAATACTGAGTAACACGTTGAGCAGATGAAGTAGTCAAGCACGACTGACCTCTATCTACCCTACGCACTCTGTCACTCAACAAGCCAGAAGGTCTGTGTGCAGACCCGAAGCTGTTGTTGGACTTGACTGCTATAGAGGAGCGAGTCAAGACACCAGCAACATGCTGATCACGCCGCAGGTAGCTATCTCGACAGGGGAAACGAGATCTACCCTCAGGACGGCGGTAGTCACGACCAAAGAGAGCATGAGGACGAAAACCAGAAAACTCAGAAAAACCAAGTCCAAACCAAAACCATCAGAAGTATCTGAAGCAAACCTAGACCTCGTGTTGGTCTTAGGTGCACTCAAGGTCTGGGGCTGACCCTGAATATGCCTAAGAGCTGCAACACGGTCTCTCTGCGCGATCCTGGCGCGCCTGAAGCATCGATCGATCAAGTGTCCATCATTCTGACAAAAGGTGCAATGATACTTCGCCTTCTGAGAGGCAGAAGTAGCATGAGTTTGCTTCGCCTTCTGAGAGGTCGAAGCTGCAGGTGGACTCACCTTGCTGTCAGAAATCCCTTGGACAAAGCCCGCATACTTGAATTTAACTTCATCAGATCTGGGCTCAACCTCGATCACACCTCCTACTATGGGTATGAGAATAGCAGGTGGATGCTTCCTAATGTCCTCATAGAAATAATATCCTAGACCTTGATTGAACTTGTAAATCTTGGACTGATCTAGAATAAGATTCAGCTTCTTCTTGCCGCCTACAAACCTCTCGAGAGTGTTCATAAGGTACTGACACTCCCGAAAGAGAGAGGTGCAAGAAGAGCAGGGGGAAGAAGAGACAGCAGAAGGTAAGGGAGCAGAAGAAGAACCAACAGTAGAGGAAAGAATGGCTTGTGCACGCACAGCCGACTCTGAGGGAACAGTCCTACTACTAGCTGTTGGTTCACGTCGCTAAGCGTCTCCACCTTACCCTTGGGCTCCTTCCCCACCTCAGCAATCACATCACAATGAGATGATGGCTTCTCTAGTAAATCCTTAGTTAGCTTTACACATTTTTCATTCAAAGCAACGATTTCAAGTTTTAGTTTTTCACAACTCATGCATGGTGAGCTAACAGGGTCCTTAGTCGCAAACTGAGCCAACTTGTTGTTATGATTAACCACTTCTTGGAATTGCTTGGAAACAAATTCAAGTTCAAGGGTTAATTTTGGACAATTGGTGCAAGACACAACAGGCTCGAGTAAAGAAGCACGCAACTCAGCAATTTTGTGATCTGCCCGTTTTAGGTTCATCTTCAAGTTATTACAATTTTCACATGACTCGGGCAGATCTAGAAGCATGGTATAAAGACCTTTAAAAGCATTGTCCTTATCCTCACATGAGATGCAAGCAATAGTCTCAACAGTAGTAGATGACGAAGGAGCTACCCTACTCATCTCAAGCTCAGCTAAGAGACTAAGATTCTCCACCTTAACACTGTCAAGCTCGGAGGATAAACTATCATGCGAGGTCCTTAGTTTCTCCATGTCATCCAACAGAGCACAGCATATATCACAATCATCACGGGAGGGAGCAGATGTAAGTGAAGTAAGCTCTCGTGATAGTCTATCTACTTCCTTCTCCAACTCAGTACACCTAGCCCTAGACTTAGCATGAAATCTACCTAGCTTAAGGAAAGCATCATTAAGCTGGTTGTAGGTGGGGCTTACCTCGTCGGAGTCGTAGTACAACTCGCTGTCGCTCAGTTCACCCTCAAGGGCCATGAAGCACATGCCGGAGAAGTCGTCGCCGCCCTTGGGTTCTTGCTCGTCCGTTCCATCGTCGTCGCTCCACCCCTCCACCTCGCTGAGATCGAGGTCGTTGAAGGCGCTGAGGACGCGGTGGAAGAGCTTCTTGGCCTTCCCAAAGTTGCGGAACTTCTTCTTGCCTTGTGCGAGAACTGAGGGCTTCTTGTTGCGGTTCTTGTCGGTATAGTTGTTCTTACCCGAACCGCCGTAGCCACCTTTGCCCTTCCCCAACTTGGGGCAGTTTGCCCGAATGTGGTTGGGGCCACCACACTCAAAGCAAATCACGGGTCCTCCTCTCTTTCTATCCCTCCTCCTCTTGTAAGCATGGGAGAATCTCCGAGCTAGGAGGGCTAACTGCTCATCCGCAAGCTACTCTAACTGATCATCAGTTGTGTCACAGAGAGCAGCAAGGGAGAAACCGCAAAGAGAATCAGAAGAAGAACCGGAAGCCAAATTGGGATCGGTGACTAAGGCCATCGACTGCGACTTCGACTTGCCAGAGACAATGCCAATCTCGTGAGTCTTGAGGCGCGAGTACAGCGCATCAAGAGTCAAAGTCGAGAGGTCCGTGGTGTCCTTGATGGTAGTCACCTTCATCTCTCAAACACGAAGATCGAGTGCAGCGAGCATCTGTCGAGCGTTATCCGAGTCAGGGTATGTGAGACCGACCACTCGGAGGTTGCTCAGAATCTTGTGAAAACGCGCAAAACACTCATCGAGGGACTCGCCAGCGAGTATTTCAGACTTGTTGTAATCTCGCTTGAACTGGTCTTATCGCACCGTCTTTATTTGGGTGGTGCCCTCATGGTAAGCATCGAGGGTCTCCCAAATATCGAAAGCGGACGAAAGATGAGATATACGGTTAAACTCGCTACGACTCAACCCCTGGATAATGATGTTCCTTGCCTTAGCGTTTGCCTCAACATCAGCCATGTTCCCGGCATTGATGTTCTCATCGGCAGGAACAACAAATCGTACCTTGACCTTACGCCAGATGGCGTAGCCCTGAGCCTGGATGTAGGTCTTCATCCGGGTCTTCCAGAAGGGATAGTCGATCCCATCGAAGACCGGGGGCTTGGTCGAGTACTTGTCCGTCGCCATGGCTCTAGAGACCGGTTAAGATCTATTGAAAAGAGCTAACCGGCTCTGATACCAATTGTTGGACCGAAATGGCGACAGAAAGGGGGTGAATGTCGACTTCTAAGAATTTGTCCCCCACAAATCTCCAATCAAAAAGTTCTTCTCCGATAACAACGAGTGCTATGAAGAATCAAGATTTAGGCTTACTGGAGATTTAAGTACTCAAAAGAAGGAAACACTGCACTCAAAAGGAAAACCTCGAAGGCATAGTAGAGAAAAACATGAAAAACAACATATCCAGCAAGGGGCTGGTCTGACCGCTGGGTAAACGCCGGTCTGACCGCTGGGTAAAAGCCGGTCTGACCGGTTAGCACTGAAAATTCAGACAGGGCACAGAGCAGACTGCAAATTGCTAAAACCCGAGAATACAACAGATCTTCAGGAAACCTAAGAAAACAAGGGAATGCTCCCAAACTTTTTGCCCCAGAGCAATACTACAATAGGCTAAATAGCAAGGGGACTTTGAGAAACAAGGAAATCCCTCCAAACATCAAGAATTTCAGAATTTGGACAAAAACCTGAAAAGTACAGAGAGTTGCCCAAAAACTCAGATTCCCATTTCATCTTTGATCAATTGGCTATGAAACTTTGAGGATAGGTTAGCAATAGCCTCTGGACCTCTCATGCCAAGTTTCATGCCATTTTGCGAAGGGAAACAAAATCCACACCGAAACCCTAGAACTGCAAACTATGAACAGAGCAACTCAAAAAGCAAAAACTGAGATTAAACAAGATTTGCTCTAGAGAAAATCGATCAAATGACCTTAAGGCACTATCACATCATAGAGCAACCCGTTTGGGGCCTTCCCAGCAAGAATCAACAAGAAACTCAGAAATCAAGAACTCACCCAAAATGGAGAATGAAGGGAATATGCACGAACAGAGAAGATGAACTGAATCAAACTCAAACAACACCATCTCATATTGATAAAGAGGAAAGGAGATACATGATTGATACAAGAGGAATGATTCCCTCTCCCTAAACCTCAAGAACACAAGCTACAAGCTTGGTGGAGGGGATGAATCCACACAGAGAAAGCTACGAAGGAGACATATCCTGCTCTCCCCTACCAACTCCCAACAACTAAAGCCTAAAGCCAAAACAACCTTCTAAAGCCTATTTTGATTAAAGGAAACCCTAGAAACCCTTGGAGTGCATGAGTGGGCATACAGCCACCAACATCTATTTATAGCCCTTGGCTAACGGGTCTCCAACCCGTTACGCCCGCTAAACCCGAACGGAGCCCGCTCCCGCTTTTGCAGCCTCGCGAAATTACCATTTCGCCCCTCCTGCACCTTCCGGGAAGCTTCCGCGCTCCTTGTCGTCCAAGCTTCGCAACCACATCGAATTTCCGCCGTCTTCGACACATCCGACCGTTCTGACCTCAACACCGCCCGTGTCTAGTCCGGTCACCTCGTGTCTCGCCACGACTCCGCCTCGACGTCCTGCAGCCAACACAGACAAGAAACACATCAAATAGCACCGCTCGATACATGAAAGCATAAATGCATTAATGAAATAGCCCAAACTCGACAAGTCGACATAATATACAATCTAAACCCTTTGACCAGGTTTGACCAAGTCCGACCGAGTCCATCGCACCAACGCAACGACATGGTCCGAACCAACCAAATCAAACTTGACTTCCCTAAACCGATGTCAATTACTCATCACACACACGGGATGACCTCCAGATGGTCTCTCAGCTGCACGGGATGTTCCCCACGGTTACTAGCGCTATTCGGGCTCCACTCCCCTCAACGCTAGTACGATTGGGAAACTTCACCCTCCACTCGGTGTCCCTTTAGGCCCCCCTTGCCCTTGCATATCAACTCCTATCCACTACCGGTGAGATGAGTCCGGGGGTTTCGATAAATTTACTTAGCCAAGTTGTACTTTACAGACTTGTGGTTGTACTATTTTACACAGGAGGTCATGACAAGATTCGGTCCTTAGGATTACCTGAGCGGTTCTACCACACTCCATAATTTGTGCTTCCACTGCACCACATACCAGCCCCCAAACCATCAGCTCAGATATTTAAGCAAATTGGGATTTTTGGAAGCATAAAATAATCATGTTAAAATATACCAGTCATTCCCACCATGACTGTCCAAACTAGTCCTTATGATTAAAAATGATAATGATGCTTGGGCATTTCAGCGCCCCCGAGTATCTGATCAGCAATACTAAGCATGGCGTATAATTACGGACTTACTTTTGAAAAGTTACCATTATAATTTTGCTAGGGCGACAAGGTTCACATATTTAAGTATTCCAAAGGAGGTGTAATATTATTAAGGCAAACAATGGGTATATAACTAGAATCTTAAATTAAAAATTTATTTGTATACAAAATAACAGCATGAAATTTGATAATTTAAACCAAAGTAATTTGCAGAAAATGTAGGTTCAACATGATCAAAGTATTGACTCGCCTGACGCGGTTCACCGCAGTTTTGAACTTACACAATGCTTTCTCTTGAGCTGCTGATCTTTATCTTCACTTTGATATTGATTACGCTTGATCCGTGATACTTCGGGACTCCAGTTTCTAATTACGCGATACACGACTGAATCCAAATAAAAGCAAATAACTCAAAAGATCCAAATAAATTCAAATAAACTCAATTTAGTTTTATTATGAGTTAATGGGTGATTCGAGTGATTTGAGACAAGGTCTGTGATAGGGTACGATGACTTGATTTTATTAATAATACCTTTTATTATTTTTGTATTTATCAAGGAAGTTGCATGAGTTAGGTCAGACCTATGATTTAATGTACAAGTTTAGCTAGGTATTACTTTGTCGGGCGCTAATATTCAGGGCATTTTGGCTTACCGAATTAATTTTAGAGTCTAGGTGTATAGCATTGTATGGGGTGATATTTTCTGTAGCCTCGGTTTTCACTAAGCCTATTTCAACTTGAATTAGGATTCGGTTGTATGGGCCATATCTTGTTATTTCTTGTTCACCATTATTATTTATTAAATCTAGTATTAAGATTTAATTAGTGGTGCCATTATTATTTTATCTATACTCTAGTTACTATTAGGCTTAGCCTTATTTCTAATTTAGCTATCTGGGCGGAGCTTGGTATGTATCATTTTATGTGACCCTAATTACTCGTGTTAATGGTTACATGTTTATTTTCAAGTATCTATATGTTTGTGAGATTATTTGATGCTTGATGACCTAGGGCTATTATATTTTTAGCATCTGTATATTATTATGACCTTTTAATTTGGGTGCTCCCTGAAAATTTACTGATACTGATATTTTATCCCTTTATAACTCGAGCCTGTTATACATGTTGTTATTTTGTTATCATTATTAACTAAAGCTACTATTTAAGATTTCATAATTGGCAGTATTTTAAAAATAGTGTTTACATGTATATATTTTTAATAGGGTCTACGGTGTCTGTCATATTTACTTAGAGAGTCTCTACATTTTAGTTGTTATTAGTTTTAATTAAAATTTATTTATCTAGCCATGCTTGTTTTTCAAGGTTATAACTCAATATTTGCTAATTAGTAAAACCTACTAATAGGAGTCATGGTAGCATTTAAATATTGAGCATATATCTTAATTTTGATTAATGGCAATCTTTATTTGGTCATTTATCCTAAGTTGTTTTCCTTTATCAATGTCTTTAATTTAGTATTTAGTCTTTTAGAAAAATTTTCAAACCACATTAGTTAACCACATATGATCTATTCCAAATTTAAATCTTCCAAACCATATGTCTTTAATTTAGTTATCCCTTTATTTTCCCTAAATTTTTCCTAATGGTCTAAAATTAACAAAAGCAAATGAGTAATGAATGTGCAGGGAAAGGGGTTCGAACTCTGGACCTCGGGCTTAAGTTGCTAGCGTGCTCGGTCTAGCCAGGTGGGAGGGAGTCCCAGACTGATGGAAGAGGAGACTCATATTAAAAAAAGTGAGGGTGGCCAGGGACCTAAAATAGGGGAGGCGGCCGGCGATCGGTGCTACACATGCTGGTGGCAGGCGGCACCCGGGAAGGCGGCGCTGGTTGGCAAAACGGGTTCCTGAGAGGGCTGGGAAGCCAATGGGGGTGGTGGCATGAGTCGAGGATCCCCGAGACAGGCCGGCGGCGAGGTTTGGCGGCCGGCGGTGGAGGTGACACGGGGCGCCGGCGACTGGGAAGAAGGGAAGGAAATTGGGCGGCCGCAGAAGCACAAGGGGGGTAAGGGGACGCTCACCATGGGTCCGGCTGGGCCAGAGAGGAGCCACGGCGAGCCGGGGGCGGGAGATGGCGGCGGCACAGATATGCCCACGGCACCGGCGAGCTAGGGTGGCGGGGAGGTTCAATTGGCGGGTGGAACCAGTTGAGGGCGCCGAGAAGATGCTTCCCCGGCGAAGAATTGAAGAGTGGCCAACCGAGGAGGCGGCGGCGGTCATTTTCAGGGAAGAAGGGGAAATGGGGGGAAGAAAGAGAGAATGGCGCGGTGCAAAGGGGAGGGGGAGCCGGGGCTATTTTGTAGGCGCAGAGGGGCGGGGAGACGCGTAGGACCGAGCGGTGTGGGCGGACTGCGGGACAAGACCAGCGCGGGGCTCGGTGCGAGGCATGGTGGGGCGGCGGGAGTTGCGCTGAGGCGGCAGGGCATGGGCGAGGGCGGCTTGGCGACATGCGGCGTGCGGCGCGGCCAATCGGCGTGCGAGGCAACGGAACCAGAGGAGAGGGGGGACAGGGGCGGCGGCAGGCGGGCGCTGGCCGCCAGGACCGTGTCGTGCGGTTTGACCGCAACGTAGAGGAGGAGGGGGGCCGGGAGAGGGAGAAGAGGGAGTACGGCGAGGCACGGGCCCACGTGGCCAGAGAGAGGAGGCGGAAGTAGGAGCGAGGCCCGCGAGGCAGTGAGCGGCATAGAGGGAAAAGAGGTGGGCTGGCAGGGTGGGAAGAAAATGGGGGTTGGGCCAGGCCGTTTCGGCCGGCCTGACCTCCTTTTTCTTTCTTTTTTTGTTTATTTATTGTATATATATACATATGTATATACATGTATATATACATATATATACTTTATTTGTATATATGTATATATACATTTATTGTATTAAGATGTATACATATATATATACATTTGCACATTCATTTTATTTACATGTATATATTTCCTTCATGCCTATTTTATTATTTTTTTTGTATAAATACATTTTATGTCTTGCTCATCTTTCTAGGCCCTTTATAATACTTTTTCAAAAATGAACTTCTTATGTTTTAATTCAAGTTTCTTCCTCCCTTTTATGGACCATCTTTTCAGATTTTAATTTAGAATGTTTGAGTTTCCATTATTTGCATATTTCCCTTTATGACATTATTAATAGTAGTTTTATTTTTCGAAGCTTCCTGAAATTTTTGAATCCTCCACCAAAATTCAGAAAATCGCCATAAAATCCAAATCTCAACAAAACATATTGCAAAATAATTTAAGAAATTTATATTTTTAAATTTGAATTTTTCAGGATGTTACACTTGACTTGCTTAACATAGAGAATGTTAGTCTATTAGCTGAATTAGTGATGGCTAGAGTTGCTCCTTTTTAGTCTAATTCTGTTGTGACTACAGTCTGCACTTCATATGAGGATAAAGACAGTGCTTTTAAAGGCATGTGTACCTTTCTCTTTGACTACCTGAAACTTGTGGTAGCTATGTCAACTTGAAGAATAATTTAAAGAAGATAGATCATAAAATTGCTGAAAAGCATGCTACTTTAATTGAGCCTGTTGCTTCTTGTGCCAACTGTTCTAAATTAACTGCTGAACTTGATTCCATATCTAAGCAATTTTAGGACATATGTGATCACAATAAGAAAATGACTCAATACGTATCTCAGGCTCCTGTTAGCTCACCGTGCAACAATTGTGAAAAACTAAAAAACAAATTAATTACTTTGGATAAAAAAATATGTAAAGCTAACTAAGAACCTACTAGAGAAGCCACAATCTGCTTGCTTGTTCTATGCTGAAGTAGAGGGGAAAATAGAGGATATGCAAGAGACTTTTAGGAAGGGATACGAGGCCCAGATGGCTAGGGTTAGGACAACCCTGTGTGTGTCTTGCGAAGCCCTCAAGCTTGAGGCGGCCAAGCATAAGGAGAGATATGCACATGCTATTTAATCTTCTCCTTCTGGTTCTTCTTCTTCCCCATGTCCTTCTTATACTTTCCTTTTTTAGAAGTGTGAGTACCTCAAGAACACTCTTGAAAGATTTATCAGAGGCAAGAAAAAACTGAATCTTATCATAGACAAATCCAAGATTTGCAGGTTCAATCAAGGTCTAGGATATAATTTTCTAGAGAATGTGATGAAACATCCACCTGCAGTTATTAGAGCTATAGTAGGAGATGTGATCAAGGTTGCACCCCAGTCTACGAAGACAGTGTTTAAGTTTGCGGGCTTTTCTAGGGGATTTGTGATAGTAAGGTTGTGCCTCCTACTACTTTAAGCACTCAGAAGGTGAGGAACCATTGCACCTTCTGTTAGAAGGATGGACACTTAGTTGGGTTCTGCTTCAAGCGTGCCAAGATCGCACATCGAGACCTTGTTAGTGCTCTTAGGGGTATTCAGGGTCAGCCCCAGACTCAAAGTGCTCCTAAGACTGACATGAGGTCTAGAGTTGTAGGTGGCTCTCCTGACTTACTTGGTTTTAAGCAGTATTGAAGACTTAGTTTTTTAGCTTCTTCTGATTTTGGTCCTCGAGTTACTTCTAGTCAGGGTTTCCCTATTGAGGTAACTATCCTCAGCGTGATCAGTATACACCAAGCAGAGTTTGAGTTATATTTCTAGGCCTTCTGATTCTATGAGAGGTGTGTTGCGTAGTGTTGTTAGAGGTTAGTCTTTTGTTTCTTTGTCTGGATCTTCTGCTCGTCGTGTGACTCAATACTGGGTTCCTAGATCTGCTCTTATTTACCCTAGTTCTGAGCTACCGATGTTTACTTCTCACTGATTCAAGTTCACTGGGCTGGGAAGGGAGATGTTTAGCTTGTTGACACCAAGTGTTCTCATCACATGACCAAAGATTCACATTGGTTCTTTTCTGAGTCCAAGCTCCAGGTGATGAGACGATCACCTTTGGAGATGTTTTATCAGTCGACTCATCACTAAAGGTACTGTGCACATTAATGATTCTTTCACTTTTAAGGATGTTGCCTTAGCGAGTAAACTACGATATAATTTGCTATTTGTTCCTCAGCTTACCGATGGCGATGTCAAGGTAAATTTTAAGAAACATACTTGTAAAATCATTGATTCTTCAGGAAGTCTTGTTATAGGATTTCTAAACTTGGGCGAATCTTTCATACTGATTTTGTCGAGTCTTCTGGTGATTCTCTCTAGTGTTTAGTTGTTTCTAAGTCCCGTGATCTCTCATTTTGGCATAGAAGATTTGATCACATTGGCTTTGATTACTTGACTTGAATTAGTGGCCACGACCAAGTTTGTGGTCTACCAAGGTCAAGATGGTCAAAGACTTAGTTTGTACTCCTTACTGACATAGCAAAATGGTTGCTACTTCTCACCCTCTAGTTACTGTGACTACGACCGATGCATTAGGATAGCTTCTTCATATTGACATTGTTGATTCAGCTAGAGTGTAGTTGGTTAGTGGGAAAGTGGTACGTTCTTGTTGTGGTTGATGACTTCTCGAGGTTATCTTGGGTGTTTTTCTTAGCCTTGAAGGAGGAGACTTTCAGTCATTTCTGGAATTTGTTCAATAGGTTGTCTGTTGAGCTCCCTGGTGCCTTACGAGTGATTCACAATGATAATGGCACAGAGTTCAAGAACTCCTACTTTGAGAGGTTTCGTGATGAGACAGGTGTATGACATCAGTTTTCTTCTTCATACGTCTCTCAACAAAATAGCGTTGTGGAAAAGAAAAACTGTACCTTGGTTGAGATGACTAGAACAAAGCTAAATGAGTGTGGTACACCTAGAAAGTTTGGGCTAAGACTATAGCTACCGCTTGCCATGTTTTGAACCGAGTTTTTCTGAGGATACACTTGCATCACACTTTTTATGACTTGAGGTAAGGGTGAAAGCCCAGTGTCTCACATTTTCGTGCCTTTGGTTACAAGTGTTTCATTCTGAAGTCTAGAAACCTAGATAAGTTTGGGTCTCGCTCAGCTGATGGTATCTTTCTGGTTACTCAACTTCTTCGCTGGTCTATAAGGTTTGGAACTACGAGATGAGTAGGATAATAGAGACCTGTAAGGTTACTTTCGATGAGGCTAATCCTGGTAGTATGCCTGATATCTCAAGTCTAGTTATACAGTTCGAGACCATCTTTATAGATTATAAGGATGATGGAGATGAAAGTTCCTTACCTGGTCTAGTCCCATTTATTTCTGAGGTGTCTGCTTCTACCACTGTGCCTAAGGGAGATCAACCCTTACCTTCTAGCTCTTTTGGAGCTTGTGACTCTGCTCCTACCTCCACATCTCATGAGGTAGAGGCTACTTCTTCATCACATTCATGACCCCTCAACACATTCAGCGTTGTCATCCTTCTGAGCAGATCATAGGTGATCTCTTTGAGCGTGTCATGCGCTCAAAATCTGGCTTATCTCATTTCTGTCTACACTCTACTTTTGTCGCCATATTTGAGCCCAAAGATGTTGGTCATGCTTTGTCTGATGAGTCTTGGGTCAATGTCATACATGAGGAGTTAGAAAACTTTGAGAGGAACGAGGTTTGGTCGCTTGTTGAGCCCCCTAATGGTCATAATGTCATAGGAACTAAGTGGGTCTTTAAGAATAAGCAAAGTGAGGATAGACTAGTCATTTGAAACAAAGCTAGACTGGTAGCTCATAGTTTCTCTCAAGTTGAGAGTTTATATTTTGAGGAGACCTTTACCCTTGTAGCTAGGCTAGAGGCGATTAGGATTTTGATTGCATTCGTAGCATCTAAGAGCTTCAAGCTATACCAGATGGATGTCAAAAGTGCCTTCCTCAATGGGTATATTGAGGAAGAGGTTTATGTTAAACAACCTCTAGGTTTTGAGAACTCCAAATACCCAACTATGTCTTCAAGTTTTCCAAAGCCTCGTATGGACTTAAACAAGTCCTTAGAGTTTGGTATAAGAGGTTTAAGTCCTATCTTTTGAGTCATAGGTTTAAGATGAGTATGGTAGATAAGACTTTGTTCATTCGTAGGCATGGCAATAGTTTTCTACTTGTCCAAATATAAGTGGATGACATTATGTTTGATGGTACTTCTCATGTTCTTACTTCTCAGTTTTCTGATGTCATGAGTACAGAGTTTGATATGAGTATGATGGGCGAGTTGAGCTTCTTCCTCAGCTTCCAGATCAAGAAGACTCGAGAGAGTACCTTCTTGCACCAAGGCAAGTACACTCGAGACCTCCTGAGACGCTTTGACATGTGTAATGGCAAGTCAGTGTCAACTCCGATGGCGACCTCGACCATACTTGATCCTGTATGAGGATGGCAAGCCTATAGATCAGAAGGAGTATCGCGGCATGATTGGCTCTCTCCTGTACCTCACTGCCTCGAGGCCAGACATACACTTTGCCGCATGTCTGTTGGCTCGATTTCAGGCTTCTCCTCGCACCTCTCACTATTAGGTGATGCAACGCATTTTCAGATACCTTCGAGCTACTCTAGACTATGGTATTTAGTACTCTTCTGCTTCCTGTCTTTCCCTTAGAACTTACTCCGATACAAACTTTGCTGGCTGTAGGATAGATAGGAAGAGCACTTCTAGCATTTGCCAATTTATTTGCACTTCTCTTGTTTCATGGTCAACAGTCAAGTGTTGCATGGTCTACCGCAGAGACCGAATATGTTGCAGTTGCTAGTTGTTGTAGTTAGGTGCTTTGGATAGTCTTGACCTTGCTTGAGATTCTCTTGAGTTTAATGTTGATATAACTCAACTTGAACAAAAATATTTCTGAAATTGACTCACTTGCTGAGGAGGAGCTGGGATCTTTATTGCATCATGTTACATTTTAAATTCAGCAATGCATATTGTAATATAAATATATGAAGTTTTGACTATTATCCTTATGTGACACAATATTTTGCTTTACATCTTACTATGTCTTGTGCTACCTTGCTAAATTTATCATGTCCTTTTATGTGTAGCTTAGTTTTTGTCATGCTAGCTCTATTAAATGCAGAAAAACTTGAATTAGATAATATCTTATTAGATCTTGTAACTAATTTTGCTCTAGTGATCCTCTTATGATTCAGACCATGTCAAATAAACTAAGCTTAGTGTTGAATTTAAATTGAGTTTTAGATTGAGCTATGCTAGTTCTTTATTGAAGCATGAGTTAGTATTAGCACTTTGTTCTTAAACTAAGTCAAGAAAATCCAAAATGATATCTTTTGTGCGAAAAAACTTATTTCACTAATTCTTTCTCATGAGATGGCTTGTCATTGCACTAGGTATGAACTCAGAGAGAGTTTTGGATGATCAAGACCACTTCTTTAAGCCTCTTCCTTGGGTGGTCACATAAGGCTTGAGATCTAACATATAGCTAAAAAAATTGTGAAAAACAAATTTAAGAAAAATGTCAAATGTGCTAAATTTTGCTTAATTATAAGTGGTATCTTGTACTTGAACAAAATATTTCAACCTTGGACTTGTAGCACTCTAAATTGACTCAATTGTAGCTTCGATTTTATTTAGTTTATTGGTATAGTTTAGCTCATTTTTGGATACCTTTTGCTAAACTGTCATTTTGAGTGACTTGGCATGTTAAAAACCTATTTAAATTTTAGATTATTGCTATTTTGGCTTTAACTTTGCTATATATGCTTTGCCATGATATAGATAGCTCTTTCACATCATATGGCTTGGTGTAATACTTGTGGGGTCACGTTGGATAATTTTTTGGCTTCTAATGCTAAAAATGAATAAAATATAGCCACTTCATTTCATTCATTCCCTACATTCTTCTATGCATCTTGATGACTCCATTGTCAAAGGGGGAGAAAGACTGGTAAAAATGCATATCTAGAGCATAATTTGAAGTTTTGTGCAGAAGTTTGATAAGTTGGAGTTTTCGATCTCTTCTCACCATGACTAAGATCAAATCGAACAATTGTTCTTTCATATGGACGTAGAGTGAGATTTTCTAACTCATTTCGTGGATTTGAAGCTGTTGTAGGGGTGGCCCCCACCTAAGCCCAACCGGTCTGTTAGAAGGTTGTAAAGCCCAAAATGGGACATGTATAATGACATAAGTGCCCTTGAGAGGGATACTTGGATGTAAGGATGATAGACCATGTGGAGGTGACCCCGTGTGTGTGATGAGTAATTGACATCTGTTTTAGGAAAGTCGAGTTTGGTTTGTGTGGTTTGGACCATGTCGATGCATGGTGCAATCGGCTTCGGTTGGACTTGGTCAAACTTGGTCGAAGTGCTTAGGATATCTATTCTCTTGATTCGACAAGTTTTGGCTGTTTCATGCTTAAGATTACTCTTAATGCTATTGATGATTACATTATATCGAGCGGTGCTATGTGATGTGTTTCTTGTCTGTGATGGCTGCAGGACGTCGAGGCGGAGTCGTGGCGAGGCACGGGGTGACCGAACTAGGCGTAGGCAGTGCCGAGGTCAGAGCGGTCGAGGTGTGCCGAAGACGGCGAGAGCTCGAGGTGGCTGCGAGGCTTGGAAGGCAAGGAATGAGGAAGCTTCCCGGAAGGTGCAGGAGGGGCATTTTGGGGAATACGCGAAGCTGCACTAAAGGAAGTGGATTTGGTTAGAGTTAGTGGGTAAAGTATAAAGCTTAATGGGCAAAGCATGTTGTGAACCCATTATGCAAAGGGTATAAATAGGTTGCGTGTCTCCTGGTGGTTGCATGACTTGAGGGAGGAGTTGATGGCTTTGGAGAGTAGTTAGGGCTTTTGCTTTGTGCTTTAGTGGTTGAGAAGTAGGTGAGGAGAGGGCAGCATGATGTTATGCTTTGCATTTCTTGTTCTTGATCTTCATCTTGCGTGAGTGATGTGAGCTCTTGATATCTCTCAAGCGTGTATGGGGATGAAGTGATTGTAATCCTTGCATGTGTAATCCTTCATCTCTCTTCTTCTAAATCAATATGAGAATGTTTGTGTTGGATTATTTTCGTTTCCTTGCTCTCTCTGTTGGTTTTCAGTCTTTGTTGTTTCACTGCACATTTTCTTCTTTTTGATGTTTGTGGTGAATCTTTGGGCAAGGAATAGTAAAATGGATTCCTCTAGGATGGGATGATGTTTCTAGACCACGTGGTCAGCTTGTTCCCTAGAGCCAAATGTTTGAATCAAAGAATCCTTCCCAAGCTGCACTTCCTTTGTTCCTCAATTTCTAGGGTTTCATGTCAGGGGCACATGGGTTCTTGTGATTTCCCTTCATGAGATGGCGTAAGATTTGTGTTCTCAAGTCCCCTTGTCATTGCTAAGCTGATTTCATTGTTTCTTGCGCAAGAGTTGTGAGAATAAGGAGTAATTTGAAATCTATTCCATGCTCTGTCTCTTTTTCAGTCTTGAGCTCAAAAGTTTGAATTCTTGATCTTTTGGCCATGTCCCTTGGTCATTAAGGTCTAGCTACTATTAAGGTTGTATCCTTGCTGTTTTGGCTCAAGCAACTCAGCCTATCTCTCTAAATTTCCCTGCTTTGTGGAATCCTCAGGTTTTACTGTCTGATTTTTGGTTTGCGCAGCTCCCAGAACTGAGGACCGGTCAAACCGGTTTTATACCGGCGGTCTGACCGGTGGGTGAAGGGCGGTCTGACCGATGGGTGAAGGGCGGTCTGACCGGATTTCTAACAGCGATCTGACCGGACCCTCAACGGTGGTCTGACCGGCCTGGACTGATTTTCTGTTGTTGTTCGCATCTTATTTCCAGTGCCTTGTTTTCCTTCGGTTCCTTCGTGTGTCTGGTCAGTTGAACTTCCAGTGAGCTATTAATTTCTCCTTCATAGCTTGAGGAGCTACAGGAGCAGAAATTATAAGTGGATTCTTTTAGGGGGATTTTTGATAAGCAACATTCACCCCCTCCCCCCTCTGTTGCCGATTTCGATCCAACAAAGGACATAATTGTAAAATACTCTCCATGTGAATATATATATAAAGCCATCCAGGCCATAGGAAAGTCCCCAAGCATTCCTCACCTAACATCTCCACTACCATACTACCATATCTTTGTTTGGTCTGTAACCATGACAGAAGCTTTTTGTAGAAACCTTGTCATATTCAGTAGCTTCACTCAATTTCTGGCTCATATGATCATTTTCAGTCATTGCATTCCTCTTGTAACCATTTTGAGCCTCTCTTTTTAAAATTCTTTTTTTTTGTCTAAAATCACCGCCTATTTGTATTTTTAAAAAATTGCTAATGGGTTCATCAATGGGGAGATCGAATGGCCATGTGAGAAGGTTCAGGTTATTGTTGTAATGAACCATTGCAAGTTTCGTGAAGTGGTCAAGTGATTTTGCAAAGGTCACACTTTGTCTAGATTGGTTTCTGAATTTTTCAAGGAAAACGGTAGTACCGGGCTGGTAGGAGCGATAGTACCGCTTTGGATAGAAATTGAGGATTTTGTGATTTAAGGCACAGATTGAGTTGAGTGACCTGGGTCATTGCATTAAGGTTGCATGATGCATGTTTTGACTAATGTGGGTTAAGTTGTGAAGAACTTATGTCGGATGATGATTTTTTTTGTCTTTGGATGTGCAGGGTCGTTTGGAGTCAACCATGATCAACGACAAGGATTGGGACTATGCTCATGGAGGAGCTAAGGCCTAGAACGATCGAGGATGCTAGGTGATAAGGTGAGCTCAAGCTTGGCATGAGAAATGCGGGAAATGTTGAAGGCGAGTTCGAATGGAGGGATTGCACCATGTGGCTTGGACGGTCCAAGTAAGCCATGCTTTAGTAAAACCAGGATAGGAGAGACTTGCCGATGTGTGGCAATCTAGTCGTGCACCTACACATAACAAGTATGGTGATTGCTTGCAAAGGATGGTGATGACCGAATCAAGAAAGGGTATTTTAAGCGTTTGACCAAAATACCAGAAACTATCTTGGATCAAAACCGCGGCACGTGTGTGGCACTTGGGAGAGTGGTTTAGGTCAAGATGCAAACAAGATGGATCAAGGCTAATGATTTAGCGGTTTCAAAATTATGCGCTTTAAAAAGCATGCATAAGTGAATATGTGTATAAAACCCATGTGTGGTGTACCGGATTTTCCCTATTGTGCTAAAAAGATAGTATCTACAAACGGGTTAGATGTGGTTTACTAACCCGTCTATAAAAGGAGGTTGGGATGAAGCGTATGGTTAACCATCCATCTCTCTTGTGCTTTCATATTTAGGCTTAGGGTTTGAGAGTAGATTGCTTGGTGTACTCTCCGTTCTCTAAGGTGGAGTGGTTGTAAAAACTATTTTCCTCAAGCAGTAATAAAATCAATCTTTGATCATCTCCATGGCTATTTCTTGTCCTCATTGATTTACTCTTTATTTGGTTGGTTTTTTCTCTCATCACATCCCTCTTCTTGATCTTCTTGTACCAAGGACGTATAAGAGATGGAGATAATCTCAAAAAATTAATCTTCACGCATCTAGGCACTGTGGTAGTAAGTTCATTAGAAACTCAGTTTTTGCACTTTTTTTATCTTTTAAGTGATTTCTTAATCTGGGGGGGTTTTTGGCTTGATTTTGTCGATGTTCTAACTTGTTGTGACATGTGAGAATATATTTAGAGCCATCTTGACCGTCATCCATCCACGAACAAGTTGTATTCACCGTTTTAGATTTTTGATTAATTTTGGTGCAATCTGTCTTAAAACTGAAAAAGGTCTCAACTTTAGTAATGTTTTTCACGATCGTTTCTTGGAATACGTTCATGATATCATAGAGAAGATGCAAATTTTTATGTCATTTAGATTTACGAATCAAAAGTTACATGTATTTTTCATTCATGAAATAGTGCTAAAATTTCTGTGCATCCCTTGATTTCCCTGGTATTCAACCATATTGGTTTTGGACTACTCACTAGTAATCGAGCACTCTGGTCTTATTTCGACCACATTGATCTTTGATTACTCGCTGGTCTTTGACCATTTTGGTCTTATTTCGATTACACTAGTCTTCAACTATATTGGTCTTGTTTGGCCACATTAATCTTTGACCACACTGGTTTTGTTCAACCACATTGGTCTTCGACCACACTGATTTTCGACCACACTGGTCTTTCCCGACCACTCTGATCTTGTTTGACCAAATTGGTTTTTCTCTGTCAAATTAGTATCTGTTGGTTTATTCTTTACTCTTGATTTGATCCCTTGGACATTGCAAATTTGATCCCTTTTTAAGATAGAGAGAAGGTAACCTTCGCACGTACTCGCTTTGAACAGTTGAATATCCGTCTGGAACACAAGAATTACTGGATTTCTAAGGAAATGGTTCCGTTCCCACAGAAATTTCCTATGCTCCTCTAACTAGGCTATATGGCATATTTTCACTCTGATGGTGAAACATATAGGGCGAATTGCATATTTGCCACTAGGATTTCTCGATTTTGTACGTTGCCACTCCAAAGCCGTTAAGCTACTGTCATGTCACTGAAGAAATGCGCATATTTGCCATTCTGACGAGATTCAATGGGTTTGACCGGAGCCAAGCATAACGACACCTTGTTGGCTGTCGTCACTAGTGCTCCAGCGCTGCTCCACCAGTCATCTCGATTGCTAAAGCGCACCCCGATATAATGCTACAGAGAGCGAGGGCACCACCGTGCTCACCCGACGTCGTTGCAGCATGCCTGCACGCCACCGCAGTTGCGTCGCTGCGCGAGATGCTGCTACAAGGCGGCCATGATGGCTGGATCGAGGGGCATGAATGGGTCAGCGCAGCTAGACTTCAAGGAGGCTAATGACAAGCTCGACAATGGCAGACGACGACGTCACCGGGGAGGATGCAAAACACAGCGGCGCATTTTGTCGCTAGTGGCGGACAAGTGAGAGTGGATGTGCTGATTGACCAAGAAGATGATAGCAGAGGAGAGGGAGAGGGAGGAAGGGTGGCGGGTACTTTGGGCATTTTTTTGAAATTGGTGTTGGTAGTGGCAAAAAAACACACACACACAACACTATCTCTCCTTTGCAGTGCCATGCAAGCAATTTGGTCTAGACCACAGATTGCAAATTACACTCGTTTAGAACGGCAAATATGCAATTATTCCAAACATATGAGCAGCGAACTCGACGTAAGTCAAACTATAATATTACTTTTGAGTGATTACGAGCCGCTTCTTTTCAATTTCTAAAAATTGCTTTTTGATTTTTTTTATAGTAACTAACTTTTAAACGGAATATTTTTTCAAGACGAAATCTACATATTGATTGTTGTACATACTGTAACGATTTCATTTATATCGGCTAAAACCGCACATGAATTTTTGTTATTCCGTAATCTATCTCTCATAAACATATCAAAAATCATAAATCATAACCATAAACAAAAAAGAACAGGCCTATAGAACATAAGAGCTAGTAGAGCAGTGCTACAAACCTTAAGATAGGTGGGGAACAAGGAATTTATTCTCTTGAGACATCATAGGGTGCCCACTGACAAGGAGGCCCTACATCCACTGTAAAGATATCATGCAGAATCTTACTAAACACAAGTACTACCCCCAACCCCAAATCTTGGCTTAGCATAAGCCTATAAATACACCTTATATTAAACCTGGAGGATTCCCGGCCTCTCCCGCTCCACGTCATTAGATTTTGCGAATGAGTCCTCCGTTTTGCTGAATACCGTCCTTTACCCCGCGCCTGCGTCGGCCGTTCAATGGGTGGACCACACGATGCACGACCTTTGGGTGAGCCTCGTGTGTTCTCACGAATCTTCGCGTTGCTTTCATCGTGCCGCATTGCAACTGTCTTTTTCATAGTCGTGCCCGTGTCTTTCACTCTACTATTCTCGCTTCCTATTTTCTGCTTGCTCCTCAATTCGTCGCTCTTGCTCTCGCTTTCTCTTCTTCGCCCGCATCGTGCCGCCACTCCTTTTCCTGCTCACTCGCGCCGCTCTCCTCCTCTTCAGCTGCACCGACCCCATCGTTGTACGCCTTCTCTTCTCTCTGATGTTCTCTCATGGACTTGAGGTGCTACCTTTATCGAATTTTCTATCTTTATCTATTCTCCCATGGACCTAAGGTGCTATCTTTATCAAATTTATTTTACAAACATACCATGACAAAACAGGGTCATGGTCGACGCGTCGTGGTCCAAGCAGTCGTCGAGGCCGATTGCCATAGTGCTTGGACTACGGCGCTACGACCATGTCCTCGACTGCCACACAGACCAGGACACTTCGAACACAGTGCTTCGAGCATTGGGGCCGGTTGCCATAGCCCTGCCATAGCACTTTGACCATGTCCTCAACCGCTACGTAGACTATGACGCTTTGAGTATGGCGCTTCAATCACATCCCTTCGATTATGGCTTTAGTTATGATAGAGGGAACACTTCGAGTATGGCACTTCGACCATAGCCCTTCGATTATGGCTTTGGCCGCGATAGAAAGAGATGTCCAGCATCTCAAGCAACCAAGATTGAATTAGAAATAGGAAGCACCGAAAACAGTATTTATAAACATATGATGAATTTAGATTGGCCTTCTTTTTGAGGGCCGTGGTCGATGCGTCGTAGTCCAAGCAGTCATCAGGGCCGGTTGCCATAGCGCTTGGACTACGATGCTACGACCACGTCCTCGACCGCCACGCAGAACATGACGCTTCGAGCATGGTGCTTCGAGCGTTGGGGCCGGTTGCCATAGCCCTGCCATAGCGCTTTGACCACATCCTTCGATTACGACTTTGGTTATGATGGAGGGAATGCTTTGAGTATGGCGCTTCGACCACAACCCTTAGATTACGGCTTTGGCCACGATAGAAAGAGATGTCCAGCATCTCAAGCAACCAAGAGTGAATTAGAAATAGGAAGCACCGGAAACGGCATTCATAAACATATGATGAATTTAGATTGGCCTTCTTCTTGTTTTATTCGATTACGCTACCATATTAGTTTTATGTGATTAAAATGTAGATCTGTATGTTTGTGCTCGTACAAACATATGATGAGTCTAAATTAGAAATGTAAAAATACTTAGATTTATTATACTGCAAACTACACAATATTCTTTTTTTGAGGCTCGTTTAAACCACCATGTAGACCACGACGCTTCGGTTACAGCGCTTCAGCTACAACCCTTCGACTACGACTTTGGCTATGATAGAAGGAACGCTTTGAGTATGGCGCTTTGACCACATCCTTTCGACTACAGCTTTGGTCACGATAGAGGGAGATGTTTGGCATCTCTAGCAACTAAGATTGAATTAGAAATAGGATGATGAATTTAGATTGGCTTTCTTCTTTTTTGATTCCATTAGACTACTATATTAGTTTTACTATGATTAGACTATAGATCTGTATGTTTGTGCTTCTACAAACATATGAATCTAAATTACAAATGTAAGAACGATTACATTTATTACTACAAACTATGCAGCATTCTTTTTTGGAGGTTCGATTAAACCGCCACGCACACCGCGACACTTCAAGTATAGTGGTTCGACCACAGCCCTTCAACTACGACTTTGGCTACAATAGAGGGAACGCTTTGAGTATGGTGCTTCGACCATAGCCCTTCGACTACAGCTTTGGCCACGATAGAGGGAGATGTTCAGCATATCAAACAACTAAGATTGAATTAGAAATAGGATGATGAATTTAAATTGGCCTTCTCCTTTTGTAATTTGATTAGACTACCATATTAGTTTTTCTTGTGATTAGACTATAGATCTG
The DNA here is from genome assembly GCA_017311315.1 of Dendrocalamus latiflorus. Classification (NCBI taxonomy): domain Eukaryota; kingdom Viridiplantae; phylum Streptophyta; class Magnoliopsida; order Poales; family Poaceae; genus Dendrocalamus; species Dendrocalamus latiflorus. Next base: position 11,560,593 of record CM029623.1, read on the forward strand.
TATGGCTGTGCTCCTATAGACATATGATGAGTCTAAATTAGAAATATAAGAATGGTTAGATTTATTATTCTTTTTTTGTTTGGGAATTCGATTAAACTACCATGTTAGTGTCATTTTTTTCTACTCTTTAAGATGACTATAGGTTATTTAAAGTTTCTATCAGTTTATATCTTTTTTATTTGTTTTTCATGCAGAGGATTTGCTAAATAGTTTGCTATGTTGTACTATGAGATGGGCTTGCTTTCTCTATAGTTTTATCTATTTTAGATTAAGAGCACTGCATTTTGGTTCCACCGTTTATCTTAATGGATTCAGATCGGTCTGCTAGAACTCGGCGCGAAGACATATTGCGTGGAAAATGCCTTATTACCTCATTGACTGTTTCATATGATGGCAATGTTGAAAACATAGGTGATTGTTTTACAGAGATTGGTTGTTCCCCTTTTTTGCCGCTTGGCATTAAAATAGGTCATTTTTGCTGACTCCCTTTTATTTCTTTATGTTATATTGCAGTGCATACCATACACCCAAATATACCTCTTCCATGGAAGTCTCAGCATGGTTATACACAGTTTTTACAATGTTTTCCTTCTACTATTTAAATATTTCCTTTTTCTTCTTTTACCTTTTATTTATTTGTGCTGCCTATATGGCAGGAGATCATTTTGCTCCATTGGTTACACATAGTGAAGCAGCTCAAAATAGGAAAAAAAATGAAGGTTATCTAATACACAATGTGCTACTAAAACATGTTTCCATTCGTTATTATTTCTTTTTATTACCTTCTATTTTGGCTCAGTGCTTTTCCCTCTTTGTTAAATAATTTCTACCATGTTTTAGATTTTTTTGGTTGTTGCTAATTACCTCTGATTTACATTTCAGGTCGTGTGTATTTATCCCATTCCATTATGGCTACTGAATCCACTATTTCTATCTCTAAGGAATATATTTCTTATCTCAAAGGTTGGACCATATGCTTCAGTCTTTGCAATTATTTTTTGGAGTCTCTTTTTGTGCCCGACTACTTTCGTCATTGTCTATTCTCACTATATTTGCTCTCTCTACTGAATTCCTTTTTTCTACTATCCTTCTGCTCTCCTCTTTTTGTATCATTCCAGCCACTTATATCAATTGATCATACTACAGTGGCCTGGATTACGAATGTGCAAAATGTAGTGCAGTTTTCTAGTTTCAAGAAAGATCACACCATAGGAGTTCTTCTAGACAACAATGAATTATTTATAACACATGTTGTCGAGGTGGTAGAATTTCTCTTCCACCACATAAAGAATTTCCGCCTCTACTACGAGACCTGATTGGTTTTCATAATGGTCCTAGATCAAACAAATTTAAGCATTCACTTCTTTGGGCGTAGACGTTGATAAGACTATTAACACTGGTCAAGGACCTTCTGCTTTCCATATAAATGGTGTAGTTCATCACCATGTTGGTTCATTGGTTCCAAAAATAAGCAAGAAACCAGAATATGCTCAGTTATATATCTATGACACTTCTAGTGAACTTCAAAGCAAATTGTGTATGTTTGACAAAGACAAGGATAGTCACGAAGAGGCAAACCCTGTTATTGGTAGTGCCTTAATTACTATGCTTAACTGTTGTAATCCATTGGTTTAAAAGTTTAGAATGGCTTGTGATCAATTATTTTCTGAACAAAATCCAAAGATTCAGATTTGCCTTATTGGTTCATCAGCCAGCCATGGTGATCGGTACTCTTTACCCACTGTTCCTGAATTGGCTGCTCTAATTGTAGGAGACTTGTCAGTGGAAAGTAATAGATTTGATATCGTTATTGAAACCCACCTGGGTGAACTGAAGCAGATTTCACCTCTTAATCCTATTTCGATGTCCCTTCAATATCCATTGTTGTTTCCATATGGTGAAAAGGGTTTCCATTTAGGTATTAAATATAAAGAAGTTGATGATTTTCTTTCTTCTATGAGAAATGAAGTCTCTATGCTTGAATATTACTGTTATGAATGTCATTACCATAGAAATGAGCCAAATCCTTATATATATGATGTGGCCAACTTTCGAACCAAATAGAGGTCGATTGTTATTCATGTGTTGAAGCAAGCCGACTTTCATTCCATTTTTTAATCAAGATGTATTACAATTGGAGACATATCAGGCATTTCAAATGCACTTGGTGAAGGCACATCAAAAGGCAAAAACATTTGTGTCAAGATTTTGTTACCTACAAGCTTTATTGGTAATCTTAAATACAATGTACTCAATTATCAAGATGGTATGGCTTTTTGTTGTGAATATAGTGCTCTTGATTTGTTCTTTACTTTTACATGCAATTCAAAATGGCTAGAAATCATGAGTGCTCTCAGATACGAATCAGGACAGACCAATTCTGACCATTCCAACATTATTAGTCAAGTTTTACATATGAAACTCAATGAATATATCTCTGATATAAAAGCTGGTCAAACTTTTGGTCCTATTCGAGTAGGTTAGTTATTTATTGTAGCTATATTCATTTTTTCCATTATCTTTCTTATTTAAATTTACTCTATATTTACTCATTTATTTACAGCAGTTTTATACACCATTGAATTCCAGAAGAGAGACCTTCCTCATGTTCACACACTTATATGGCTTGCTGATTGCACAATAGACTCATCCCCTACATTCATAGATACTTTGATATTTGCTGAAATTCCTGATCTAATTGTTGATCTGCTTGGTTATACTCTTGTTGAAGAATTCATGGTACATGGTCCATGTGGAGACTTAAATGAAAAATTCCCATGCATGAAACATGGAGTTTGTTCAAAACGATATCCAAAAAGTTTCAACACAGAAACAAGAATTGATGAATCAGGGTTTCCAAGCTACCATCATCGAGATAATAACTGCTTCGTTGTAAAGAATGGAATGAAGTTGGATAATAGGTGCATTGTACCATATAATATGAACCTACTTAAAAAAATTCCATGCTCACATAAATGTGGAATGGTGCAATAGAACACATCTTGTGAAGTACTTATTCAAGTACCTAACAAAAGGTTAAGACAGAGCAAAATTGTCATTTTTCGGTAATAACCAGCAACCAAATGAAGGTAGTACAGCTGGTAAACAAGGAATTGACAAAATTGCTAACTATGTTAAATACAGGTACTACCTTGCCCATAGAGTATTTTGCTTTTAATGTTAGAGCAAATATTTCAACATTTCATATACTATACTAACCATTATTTATACAAATATATAGATATCTATCTTCGTGCGAAGCAATCTAGCAATTATTTGCCTTCAAAATACATGGTCAAATGCATGCTGTTGAGCGCTTATCTGTTCATATGTGTAATACCGCAAATGGCGTTTGGGGAATTCGGCGAATTAATAAGAGGTAAAATCAATAGAATTAAATAAGTAATTTTTAGAGTGATTAATGGAGAATTAAATTCTAAATTTTTGAGGATCAAAGGAAAACAAAAATTCTGAATTTTTGGGGATGTTTTGGGCTCTAGGCCTTCGGCCCGTGGTGGTTTGGCCCATATAGGGCAGCTAGATACCTTTCTTCCCCCAACCCTAGCCACCCACCTCCCCCCTTTCACCCCCTACCTTCCCAGCTTCCCCACGTCCCCTCCTTCCCCTACATCCCCTCCCCACACTGCAACACAGGGATCCTTTGGCAACCGAGCAAAAGAGAAGGAGGGAAGGAAGAAGAGGAAGGGAAGGAAGAAGAGGAAGGAGGAGGAGAAGAAGAGGAGTAGGGTGGCTTGTGCGGCTATTCAAAGTTTCTTGCTGTGGCCTCTAAGTATAACAAACAATTTTCTACTCTTTTGTTCATAGCGATTTCTCGATCGGGTTAGTTTTCAATTAATCGATCGATCTGTGTAGTCTGCTGATTTCTGCAAATTAGCGGACCTTGAGTGTGAAATTTGGGGGTTTCACCTACTAGACATCTGTAGAGGACTTCATTATCTTTCTATAGAATTCTCATTCACATCCTTCTAATGAACGGTTTAGGAGTTGTGAGCATTACCGTGTTGTGATGCAATCTGATCAATCAAGTTCGGGCAGTCGGTGGGAGTTAAAAGATTAAAATTAGAACATGACTTAATCTGGGAATAAGGTCAAAATGAAGTCTGTAGGGTATGTCCTAAGATTTTTAGAGTCTAGGAATGCAAATTTTTTATGGAGGGATTAGAGTTATGAAATTTCTAACACTGCTATCCGGCTTTGGATGATTGCTGGACCAGTTGGAGTAGAAGTGATGTTTCAGTTTAGTAAAAGCCAGAATTAAAATTTAGTGACAACTAGAAAATTGTGGGAAATTTTCTGTAGATTTCATAAATATCATGGTTTGCTATATTTTCTACTGTATATTAGAAGATACAAAATTTGCAAGTCTGATGTCCAAAGAATGGTCAGATCTATTTTTTGGGTTGATTTTAAGGATTTAGATGAATTAATCTAAGGATTGTGCTGACTAAGAAATTGTGGAAATTTTTTTTGTAGTTTCTGAAAATGGTATGGTTTGCTCTGTTTCGATGAGGGAATTGAGAGTTGTGTCGTTTTTCGTACCGAGACAGCAAGGGGAAAGACCAATAATTGTTGGAAAAGTCAGGTTTTCACAGAACGAGTAGGATCACTGTTCTTTACATATGTTTTGCATTATTTTGGCATATTTTGAGAGTGGGTAATCTCTATAGGAGGAGAGGTTTTGAGTGTGATATCATCTTATTATCCTTCCGGTCGGCGTAACTAAGTGAAAAGCAAGTGCAAGTGTTCAGTAACACATGAAAAATGCTTATGCCTTGTTAATTTCTTATGCATATAAATAGATATACTTATTCTTATAGATGAATATAATATATGTGTGTGTGCGCGCGCGCATGTTGATAAAGTAAGAAATAAAGATTATTGGTAGACAACATCATTTGCATCATTTCATTGATCCTTGAGACTTGGTCTACGTGGTAGCCAGGTAATGATTATTTTGAGGTCTCTGTCATATTTTAGACAGGCATGAGGTCCCCACACTTGTGGAGTGTGGGCTTGAGGTCCCTGTGCAAGATTGCACAGGCTTGAGTTTGCATCGACGGGTGCATACTCCGCATTACTGATAATTGCAAAGAGAAAAGAGATGTGCATTGTGGCATTTGCTTCGCATAAAAGTAAAAGTTGAGAATTGTTGAAAAATAGTATGAATGGTTGTTTACGGGCATAATTCTTATATAATATCTGTTAGTGTGGCTTTGTTTACTGTCTTGCTTGTATTTTGCAGAGTCATAGACTCACACTTGTTGTTTATATTTGTTTTTAGGTACTTTATGAGAAGGTGGCATGCATGGGAATGGGGTAGCTATTGGTGCACCACGCACTATCATTCACCATGCTCAATAAATTAATAGACAACATTTTATTAGAAGAATCATACTAGTAAATTTAAGAACGGTTGTGATCATACCTATGAGAAGAATTTGTGTCCTTTGTAGTAAAGTTGGAGAATCTCCTTTGGTTGTTCTGTTATGGTTATGCACTAAGTTTTTTCTTACTTATGGATATGTTGCACTTTTATTCGTGATATGTTTTGATCCTCTTTAGTGATCTATGTTTCAAAGAGAATGCTGCCAAAATTTTAGAAAAGAGTTTATATTTTAATTACTTGTTTTCTATTTAGTAGCATTCTAGGTTCTTATTAGACTAGGGTGTTACAGTATGCCTGGTATGAACAAAATTATGTACCATGAACAATCAAAGCTATGAAATATTGTTGCTAATCCAAATGCTTACAAAACTACATTAACAGAATGGTTTGTTGCTAATGAATGTTTCTTAGAAGCAAGATGCTTTACTTATTGCGATTTCCCATCCAAATGGAGATGGGATGTTGATAGCAAAAAGTGCACAAAGAGAAAACACAAGGGATCAAAAATTGGTCGTGTATACAATGTTCATCTAAGTACTAGTGAGTTATTCTATCTTAGAATGCTTTTAATGGTGGTCTATGGTTCACAAAGTTATGAAGATCTTAAAGCTTATGAAGGCGTACATTATTCTACCTTTAAAGAAGCCCGCCAAGCACATGGATTAGTTGGTGACGACACGAAATGGTTTTTACTTTTTGATGAAGTAATTGTTTGGGCAACTCCACATCAGTTTAGGCATCTTTTTATGGTTATTCTCCCTTTTTGTAGTTGGTAACCCTCAGAAGTTGCTTGATAAATACTGGTCCTTCTTTGTTGATGATATTGCATACAAAATACGCCAATACTTGCAGCATCGATCGTATTCCATACTAGACTATTTGTAACTACAGCTTATGAATGAATTTTCAGCTATTTTTTCAAGAAATGATCTCAGTTTTGCTTCTTATGATATAACAATACAGTCTACACACAGTGATCCAGGACCTGTTAATAGACCTATTGCAGAAGAGCTAGCATACGATAGATCTATTTTGTTAGTTGAAGCGAACTCACTATCTGCAAAATTAAATAATGAATTATGTGCTATCGACAATACAATTATATCATGTATCACTCATAGAAAAAGTGGTTTTTACTTTGTGTCAGGACACGGTGGTATTGGCAAAACATTTCTTTCGAATGCTATTATAGCGACATTAATGGCTCAAGCACAGATCGTTCTTACAGTAGCCTCATCTGGAATTGCTTCTCTTTTACTCCCTAGTGGTCGTACAACTCACTCCCATTTTAAGATCCCCCTCAACACGTGATATTATGTCAATTCAAGATGTTGTCTATATGAATGTGTCTTTTGGTGGGGAAACTGTAGTTCTTGGTGGAGACTTTCGGCGGATTCTATCAGTTATTGAAGGTGGTACCAAAATAGAAACTATCAATGCTTTACTTATTAAATCAGCACTTTGGTAGCATATTGAAATACTCAGACTTGCACTAATATGAGACATTAGAATTCTGCTATTTCAGTAGCTAAACGGCATGCTCTCAGTACATTTGCTCAGCCGGTTCTTGCTATTGGAAATGGTCAGCTATGTATAATGAAAGAAATAGGAGAGGTTCATGCATCTTGTATAGTTATACCTATTGATCTTTTATTGATTCCAAGTAGTAACAATATGCACACAATTGTGGATGCTATCTATGATTCCTTTTGTGCAAACTATCAAAATAGTGAATATTTAGCACATTGTGCTATTATCTGCCCAACAAATACGGTGGCTGATGAAATAAATACAACAGTCTTCAACAAGATTCCTAGACAATATAGAGTATCTCAGTTCTGATTCTATTTCGCAATCAGATACTCAGATTGGTGGTGCTAATCTTTTATATCCACCTGAATCCTTGAATTCAATAGTGATCAACAACTTCCCATAGCATATTATTGATCTCAAAATAGGTGTTCCAGTAATGTTGTTGAGAAATGTAAACCAATCTATGGGTTTATGCAACAGAACTTGCCTGATAATTACAAGACTTGGTGATCGAGTGCTTGAAGGTCGTATTATTACTGGAACAATATAGGCCAATCAGTTGTATTCCAAGAATTATACTAAATACAACAAACTCGCAATGGCCTTTTACATTACAGTGTCATCAATTCCTAGTCAAACTAGCATATGCTATTTAACAAAAGATAAGGTTAGACTTTTACAAAGTTGGAATTTATTTACGAAATCCAGTTTTTTCTCATGGACATCACATTCAGGACTGAAAATATTAATCGAAGACTAACAAGGCATTCCTTCTACTAGAACCAAAAATATAGTTTATAAAGAAGTGCTTACTTCTATTTAGCACTTCATGTTATTATCACTATTTCTTTCTATGATACACTTTTGTAATCTCTTAGATTTTTGTAAAAATACTTACTTGCTTACTGTACGTAATCAGCACATACATAGACTTCAGTAATCATGGCTTTTTTTTTTGAATCCTATATCATACTACATATGTATGTGCTTATGTATGTATATCTAATATACGTTTTCCCTTCTGAATTCTGCTTACTTATAAAATATGTGATGTCCTTATCGTGAGCCCTTTTATGTCTTTCCTATTCTAGTTGCTATCCTCTTTGGCTGCGCTCTCCACTTCAACCACGTCCCTTTCGAACACGACTTCCACTTTGACCATGGCTTCGACTTCGACCAGATCCTTTGACCACGACCCTTCAACTACGGCATTGAATTCGACCACGACATCAACATCAACCACATTCCTTTGACCACGACCATGGCCTTGACCTAAACAATAGCTTCGACTTCGCCCACATCAACGTCAACCACGGCGACGACCTCGACCATGGCCCTCTTCGACTATGGCCTCGACTTTGATCACGGACCACGGCCTCACTGTTGACCATCGACCACGACCCCCTTTGACGACGGCCTCAACTATGACCACGGCCTCAACTTAGACCATGGCTTTGCCCTCCGACCATGGCATCGACTTCAGTAGCGACATTGACCCACAACCCCCTTCGACCATGCCCTTGACCTTGACCATAGCCCCCTTTGACCACACCCTCAACCTCGACCATGACCCTTTCGACCACGACTTCCACTTGGACCACGACTTCGACTTCAACCTAGTCCTTCGACTACAGCATCAATTTTGACAATGCCATCGACTTCGACCATGACCTCGACCTCGACCACGGCTTCGACTTCACCCTCGACCACAGTGTCAACTTCAACATGGTGCCCTCTAACCACAGCCTTGACTTCAATCACAAACCACAGCCTCGGCGTCGACCATCAACCACGACCCCCTTTGACCACAGCCTCGACTTCGGCCACAACGCCCTTCGACCATGGCTTCGACTTCGACCACGACATCGACTACGAACATAGCCCCCTTCAACCACACGCTCGACCTCGACCACAGCCCCCTTCGACCGTGCCCACGGCCCTTTCGACCACGACCTCCACTTGGACCACAGCTTCGACTTTGAGCCGGTCCTTTGACTACAGCCCTTCGACTATGACATTGATTTTGACCACAGCAACAACCTCGACCACGGCCCTTCAACCACGGCCATGGCCTCAACCTGGCCCACGACGTCGATGCCACAGTGCCCTTCGACCACGTCCTCCACCTCGACCACGACCTCTATTTGCACCATGGTGTCAACTTCGACCTGTTCCTTCAACCATGGCCCTTTGATTATGGCATCGATATCGACCACGGCCTTGATGTTGACCATCGACCATAGCCCCCTTCGAGCAAGCCTCAATTTGACCACAACACCCTTCGACCATGGCCTCGACTTCGACCACGAACCACGACCTCGACTTTGACGACCATGACCTCGACTTCGAGCACAGCCTCGACCTGGCCCACAGCGTTGACGTCGACCACAGCCTCGGCCTGGCCCACGGTGTCGACATCGCCACAGTGTTGATGTCGACCACAGCGCCCTTCGACCACAGCCTCGACCTTGACCACCGCCTCGACCTAGCCCACGGTGTCAATTTCGACCACAGAGCCCTATGACCACGTCCTCGACTTTGACCACAGACCACGGCCTCGGCGTCGACCATTAACCACAGCACCCTTCGACCAAGGCCTCGACTTCGACCACTGTGTGGACGTTGACCACAGCGCCCTTCGACCACGGCCTTGACTTTGACCTCGACCACGGCTCCTTCGACTGCGCCCTCGACCTCGACCACAGCCCTTTTGACCACGACCTCCACTGGCACCATGTTGTCGATTTTGACCCGATCCTTCGACTACGGCCCTTCGACTATGGCATCGATTTCAACCACAGCATCGACGTTGACCAGCACGCCTTTCGACAACGTCCTCGACGTCGACCACGGAGCACAGACTTGGTCTTGACCATCGACCATGCCCTCCTTCGACCAAGTCTCAACTTCGACCGCGGCCTTGACTTTGACCACGTCGTCGACTACGGCCCTTCCGACCATGACCCTTTGACTATGGCATTGATTTCGACCACGGCGTGGACTTCAACCACGGCATTAACAATGAACACAACCCCATCGACCGCACCCTCGACCTCGACCATTGTCCCTTCAACCGCTCCCTTGACCTCGACCACAACCCTTTCGACCACGACCTCCACTTGAACCATGACTTTGACTTCAAGTCGGTCCTTTGACCATGACCCTTCGCCTACGGCATCATTTTCTACCACACCCTCGACCTCAACCACTACCTCGACCTGGCCCACGGCGTCAACGTCGACCATGGTGTCAACTTTGACCACCACGCCCTTCGACCAAAGCCTCAACTTCGACCACGGAACACGGCCTCGGCATTGACCATCGACCACGGCACCCTTTGACCAAGGCGTTAACTTCGACATCGGCTCGATTTCAACCACGGCTTCATCTTTGAACTTGACCACGGCTCGACTTTGACCATGGAATCAACTTCAACCTTGACCACGGACCCCTTCGACCATGCCCTCCACCTCGGCCACAGCCCTTTCGACCCCGACCTCCACCTCGACCATGGCATCGACTTCGACCTAGCCCTTCGATGACCGCGTTGCTTTCGACCACAGCATCGACGTTGACCACAACCCTTCGACCATGACCATGGCCTCAACCTCAACCATGGCTTTGACTTTGCTAACAACGTCGTCGACCACAGGGTCGGCTTCGACCGTAGCGCCCTTCGACCACGGCTTGGGTGTCGACCGTCGACCATGGCCCCTTTGACCATGGCCTCGAATTCGACCACGTCGACGTCAACCACGGTGTGGACTTTGATCATGGCACTCTTCGACCACAACCTCGATTTTGACCATGGCTTTGACTTCAACCACGACCCCCTTCGACCACGACTTCAACGTCGACCAGGTCCATTGACCACGACCCTTCGACTACGGCATTGATTTCGACCACGGCATCGACGTCGACCACAACATCTTTGACCACGACTCTTCGACCATGACCACGACCTCGACCTCGCCTAGGCTTCAACGTTGACCATAGCGTCAACCTCGACTACAGCGTTGTCAGACCCAGATTTTAACATCTGACATCCCCTGTGATTCTACCGCACTATTTCCTGGATCAGTGATAGTGCTCACAGATATAGTAATGGACATTAAAATACATATCATGCAGAAGCGTAAATATAATAGTAGACTTACTTATGGGCCGATTAGGTCGAAATCAATAAAATGCAGCAGCGAAAATGAAGCACACAGGTGGGACCCTCAGTACATGCCCACAGGCAGCCAATTGGGGGTTCGCGACCTAGCCCTCGACATCTTCATCTTCTTTACCATCATGACCAAGAGTATTGCTGAAGCGCAGTGATCTGATTCCTAATTCTGGATTTGTTGTGAGAGCGAGTGTGAGCACAAACCACCGTACTCCGTGAGCCAATACACAGAATGCAAATAAATAGTATGCATGGCTTATCAAAGGAGAGGCTCGGGTTATTTTATTTGCCATAAATTGCTTTTGGTAGCATTATTATTATTAAATCATAGTGTTATGGTTGCTACCTAAAACTCCACACGGCGATTGCCATAATTGACTTAATCCACCAAAGATACACTTTCTTTACTGATTGCTATCTAAGACTCCAAACAGCGAGTGTCATCATTTAATTAATCCACCGAGCATACTCTTTCCAAATTGATTGTTGTCTAAGACTCCAAACAGTAAGGGACATCATTTAATTAATCCACCGATCATATACTTTGTATATTGATTGCTATCTAAAACTCCAAACAGCGAGTGACATCTTTTAATTAATCCACCGAACATACACTTTCTATATTGATTGTTGTCTAAAACTCCAAACAGCGAGTGACATCATTTAATTAATCCACCGATCATACACTTTCTATATTGATTGTTGTCTAAAACTCCAAACAGTGAGTGACATCATTTAATTAATCCACCGATCATACACTTTCTATATTGATTGTTGTCTAAAACTCCAAACAGTGAGTGACATTATTTAATTAATCCACCGAATTCACATTTTCGATATTGAGTGCTGTCTAAAACTCCAAACAGTAAGTGACATCATTTAATTAATCCACCGATCATACTCTTTCTATATTGAGTGTTGTCTAAAACTCCAAACAGCGAGTGACATCATTTAATTGATCCACCAATCATACACTTTCTATATTGATTGCTGTCTAAAACTCCAAACAGCGAGTGTCATATCTCCAAATTCCCCAAAAATTCAATTGACTCATCTAATAACCGATCAATTCTATTAATCCCAACATTGCCAACATCTCCCAAGAGTTTATATTATTTATTAGTGTTGTAATCTAGCAATTACTTTCACACTCCCTAATTTTCCAAAAATCATTCAAATCATCTATCTAGCCTATATATTCATTTAAGCTCCACCAATCTATTTCTCCTATAATCCACACTATCGTTTCCTTTTTATGATCGACATGAATCCACTAACATCTTTATGTGTTTACCACAAACAGCCATCTTCCTTTCATACGACTCTATTTATTCTTCCTGACATTTTACTTTGTGAGAAGTATTATCATTATTTAAAAATATAATACATAGAAATTTTCTGAGACCTAGCAGTTTTGAACAAAAACATAATGTGTAAAAGAATGCAATAATAATAGCGATCCAGATTCCATCCACCGTTACATGGTCTCTGCACCATATGCTAGACCTTCAGCGTTATATCCGCTTACATTATCACTGGGACGACACCCAGGGCAACTCAAAATAGGGCTTTCCACTGCCCTCCACTTTTCCATCCCCACCCACAAAGTTTTTAAAATAGAACTATATCTAGTTAAGTTTCCATGTCCGCCCATGACCGTGGGCACGGTTATTCGAATAGTTTTGACTCTGTAGAGTTTGTACACTTTCACCACAAGAGACAATCTGCTCGTTGCCCCACATGATTCCTTAGGCACGTGGTTGAGTAGACCATCACAGTGACTTTTCAAAGTATCTAGCCCCTTTTGTCATCTCACCTTATGGGTTGCTCCCACTTGCGGTGGGTCCCATACTATGCAAATGATGTAACCACGTCTACTAGCGCAGTCAGGCTCCACTCCCCGCAACGCTAGTACGGCTAGTTACTTCACCCTCCACTCGGTGTCCCTTTAGGCCTCCCTTGCCCTTGCATATCCACTTCTTTCCACTACCAGTGAGATGAGTCCAGGAGTTTCGATAAATTTACTTAGCCAAGTTACACTTTGCAGACTTGTGATTGTACTATTTTACACAGGAGGTCATGAAAAGATTCAGTCCTTAGTGATATCTGGGCGGTTCTACCACAAACCCTTTTGTACTTCCACTGCACTACACATACCCCTGAGCCATCCGCCCAGATAGTTAAGCAAGCTGGGGTTTTTAGGAGCATAAAATAATCATATCCAAATATACCAGTCATTACCACCATAACTTCCCAAACCAGTTTCTCATGCTTAGAAATGATAATGATGCTTGGGGCATTTCAGTGCCCCCGAGTATCTATGCAGTACAAGGCATGCCGTATAATTACGGACTTATTTTTGAAAGGTTACTATTATAATTTTGCTAGGGCGACAAGGTTCACATATTCAAATATTCCAAAGGAGGTGTAATATTACTCAAGTTAATAATGGGCATATAACTAGAATCTTAAAATTAAACATGTATTTACATATAAAATAACAACACACAATTTGATAATTTAAACAAAAGTAATTTGCAGAAAATGTAGGTTCAACATGATCAAAGTATTGACTCGCCTTGCGCGGTTTACTGCGGTCTTGAGCTCACTCAAAGCTATCTCATTTGATGGTCTTGGGCTTCTGGTCTTTATATTCACCTCGATCTTGATCTCGCTTGATCCATTGAATCTTCACATCTTCCAATTTCTAATTACGTGCTAAGTGACTAAATCCAAACAAATGCAAATAACTCAAAAAGACCCAAATAAATTCGGATAAACTCAATTTAGCTTTACTATGAGTTAATGGGTGATTCGGGTGATTTGAGGCAAGGTCGGCGGTAGAATGCGATGACTAGATCTTTCTATTAATAACCTCTTTTATTATTTTTGGTATTATCAAGGAAATTCCATGGGTACGGGTTCTAGCTTGTTATTCTATGCTCACCATTATTATTTATTAACTCTAGTGTTAAAATTTAATTAATGGCACCATTATTATTTTTGTCCACCCTTTAGTTATTATTAGGCTTAGCTTTGGATTTTAAACTTTGAAAATTATTTATCTGGGAAAAGCTTGTTTTTCAGGGTCACATTTCAATATTTGCTATTTAGCAAAATTTTACCACTAAGATTTATTTCATGGTGGCATGATAAATGTTACGGCATATATGTATATATATATTATAATTAAGAATAATTTGTATTTACTAAATCATCATTTCATGAGAGCCTAAATCTACACAATATTCCTAATCAATGTCTCACTATGCCTTTAATTAGTAGTTAAGTTTTAAAATAAAGGTTAAAAGCACATTAATTACTAACATGTAATAATTAATCCATGATTAGACATTTATTAAGCTCATTTATATCCTAATAAATTTTTGTACCTTTTATGGATTTATTGTTGATTTTTCCTGATTTTTCTCAGTCGGAATGGGTTAATAAAAATCAACAAACAAATAAAAAGGAAAAGGGTGCGCCAGCGGAATCGAACTCGGGACCTCAGGATTGCAAATGCTAAGCGCGCTGAGCTAGCCAAGTGGGGCTCTCGGTCTTTCGCGATTTACTGGAGGGGGTTAATACTGAAGAAGCGAGCAAGGGCTGGGGACTGAACAGAAGAGCTGGTCGGTCGAAACAGGGGAAGCGCACAGCGGTCGAGGCAGGTGGGCTCGCCGGCGCATCCGGCGGCCGGAGGGGCAGCGAGCATGCAAAATGGGTTGTCTCCGAGGTGAGGAAGCCTGGGGGGTTGTGTCTCCGGCCGGGAAGGTGCAGTGGGCGGCCAGCACGGACTCGCGGCGGCCGGAGTAGGGGTGGAATGTGGCGGCACCGCCGTGGTGGGGGAGGGAGAAATCGGAGAGGGGCATGAGCAAGAGTGAGTCAGGGGGACCTTACCATGCTGTCCATGGTGGTGCGGAGGCGACGAGGAACGCTAACATCGGTGACCGGCGGCGGCGCAGAGGAGCTCACGTCGCCGGCGAAGTGTAGGCCAAGAGGGGCTCGGCCGAGCGCGGGGGCAGCTTCGCCGTGCTCCTAGGGTACTCCGGGGCGAAGGAATTGGGCGACGGTTGCTTGTCGCGGTGGCGTGCCCAGTGGTCAGCCGTGAGGAAGATGGGGTCGCCGGTGAGCCGAGAGAGCACGGGGATTCAATCGCCTGGAGCAGAAGCTAGAGCGCAAGATGGCGACGCGATTGGGGAGCTTCGGTGGCTTTTATAGACGACGGGGGTGTGCTGACGCCGTGGGGTGGTTGGCCGGGGCATGGCGGCGGAATGTCTTCGGCATGGCTACAAGGCGCGGGCGTGCGGGGCGCAAGGCTGACGCGGTGCGGCGACGTGCGGTGCGAGGCATGACGCACGTGGGGCAGGTGCAGCAGCTGATGGCGACGGAAGCATGTGGCATAGTGGTATGGGTGCTGGGGCCGGGAAGACGCGCGCAGTCGGAAGATCGAGAAGTCAGAGGAGGGAGGAAGGAAGGAACGAGAGAGAGAGGCCGGGCGAGCGGCCGAGCAGGCCGAGAAAAAGAAAGTGGGCCGGGCCCGCAGCTAGTGAGAAAAAGAAAGGGAGGAGGGAAGAGAAGAAAAGGAACAAGAGGGGGCCCACACAGCATAGAGAGAAAAGTAGGAAAGGAAAATTTGAGAATTAGGATTTTAATTTTTTTAATTTACATTTTACATTTTATATTAAGATTTACTGATTTAAATATTTGTATGACATTCAAGTTTAAATTTTCATTTAAGTTGTATCTAACTTTTGGATTTTCATTTCGAGTCCTGGTTCAATTATCTAGATACAAAAACTATCAGCCCTCTATTTTTGGGCTTTTATTTTGTTTAGCACAACATTTGGGGAAATCCAAATAAAGTTTCGGCAAAAACGTCAAATGCTAATAAGATGCAAATAGAATTTTTACATTCTTCAAAATTTTCGAAAATTCCTAAATTTGGGATGTTACAGGCGTCGATTACGACCATAGTGCTCTTCGACCACAGCCTCCACTTTGACCATGGACCATGTCCTTGGCGTCGACTACGAACACAGCCTTCTTCCACCACGGCCCTTTCGATCATGCCCTCAACCACGATCCTTTCGACCACGACTTCCACTTTGACCATGGCTTCGACTTTGACCCGATCCTTCGACCACGGCCCTTCGACAACGGCATCAATTTCGACCACAGCATTGACTTCGACCATAGCATTGATTTCGACCATGACCACGGTCTCGACCTTGACCACGGCTTCGATGTCGCTCACGTCGACTTCAACTACGGCGCCCTTCGACAATGGCCTCAATTTCGACCACAGACCACGGCCATAGCCTCGACCTTGACCATGGACTACGGCCATTCGACCACAACCACAGCCTCGACGTCAAACAAAGCATTTAACTTCGATCACGTCGGCTGCGACCACGGCGTCGACTTTGACCATAACGCTCTTCAACCACGACCTCGACTTCGACCACGGACCACGTTGTTTCGACCACATTATTTCGATCACGATATTTCGACTAAACCCTCTGATTTTTCAAAATTACATACAAATCCTTCTAAATTCCATATAGATTCTCGATTTTTTTTTAGAAAAATCATCATTCGGAGAATAAAACCATACATTTCATAAACACCTTATTTTATATAATTAAACTTTACAATTATCTATTTTTTCTTTAGACTGTATAGTGACTAGCGCGGCGTCTGGCCCTGCTTCCGCATCTAGTCAGTAACTATCTGCCGGACTATTGTTGTCAGCGGGTTAGGTAAAAGCAACTTGGCTTTAACATAAGCCAAGGAATAAACTAAACAGTGTACGGCCGGTCAACAGGGGGGGATGAACTACGAATGTTGCCGTTGGCAAACCCTATCTCTTCCCATTTTCTTTGCATCGATGTCTGGTCACTAAACGTGCAAGTCCAACTGTTTCTGCCATCGAGTGTGCATATGTGGAAGCACACCAATACGCCATCAATGAATCAGGCAACAGTGGAGGAAAAGGACGAGTGCTTTCGCCAGAACTCACACGCACAGGCAGCGCTTTTGGCGTCCGCTGCAGCGGCCTATCATTACATCTCTTCAACAACCAAGGTTGATGGGACAGTTGGACCATTCAAAGATTCGTAGGCACCGCAAGCGTAAAACAAATAAAATGTGCGCATTTCCGAGCGCAAATTTGTTTATCAAGCATTTCAATTTCATGTTGGCAAATAAAATGTGGGCATTTCCGAGCGGAAACAAGCATGGCTATGCAAATGGCAATGCTGGCGGATGGCAACCCTCTCAAACATTTCATTTCATATGATTTTCAGTGCAAGAAAAAGGCCTTCTTTCCTTTTCGACTATTGACTATTGCAGCAGATTCCCGGGAAGGAAGGCTTGGGTTCGAATCCATTTATGCTTAAAAAGGATTTAGGTTGCTATAGTAGTTAACTTTTAAAATTATATTAAATTTAAAGTCTATTTACTAGTTCTAATTTAAATGCTATGCAACCCCAAAACGTTGCGATGTCCCATGAGAAAAGTCAAACACACAGCCCACAGCTAAGCACACACTGTAACATTTCTTTGCAAAGGCATAGCAGACCAGCATTATCTGCCACCAATCTAATCATTCGCATCCAGTACGTGCGTCGAAGTACTCTGCGCGGGAAATAATTTTATTAAGTGGCACGACTTTTGAGGCGGAATGCCGAGATAGGGGGAAAAGGTTGGGATCCCTCTTGGTCAATGTGGCTCATAAAATCGATCGCTTCACGGTTCAGCAAGACTCAGAGCATGTTTAATAGTACAGATAGCTGCTACCTTCAATACATTTCTATGTCATCAAAAGATAATGATGCAGTCAACTCATACAATAAGCTGGCTATAAGTTGTCTCCACAAGAGCTCTCAATCATTTAATACATACATGGGTATTGATAATTTAATACATGTATGGGTATAGCAATTAGTTCTATAGGTACATGCATGGATAATACCTCTTTTCTTGTGCTATAGCCTGACTCTTGCATGGGAGTCGGCTTGACTCTCTCTCTCCTTTTCTCTCTCCTCCACATAGGACTATGCTGACATGGATTCCCTTGTAGCTAGCACAGTCAGCATTATTAAACTTGCTCTCAAGAATCCAACGGGCCGTGTCCGTGGCAAATCGATGCTGGTACGAGTAAGTAGGGTCAAATGCATTAGTGCTATCTATAGTTTCTGATGCTCTGTACTACTGATACTGGATTTCATGAAATCCCTACGTCCGAAACAGGTAAATTACGGACAAAAAATAACATAGGCAAAACATGATTCGTCTTACTTAAAAAACAGGAAAAATCTAAATTTTTCTCATCTTCTTGCGAATTTTTCACAAATTTTGCATGAAATTAATGCACGTCAACAGCCATACAAGCACCATAAGACCGAAATATATCTCACTATGTGCTCCCATGAGCACATGTGGTTGGTCCAGGCGGTAAGAAGACAACATATGGGTGCACTCTCCAGTGCTACCTTCCACTAGTCCACTTCACGAACCGGATGGTAAGCTCGCAGTTTGGCGGGTTATTTCGAGAGCAAGGAGCGAGAGCGAGTGAGAGAAAGGAAAGAGGTAGTCGCTAGGAGCTCGCGGGGCTCTCTTGCGATGCATCGCGGAGTTCACGCACCGTCAGCTCGCGTGTTGTTGGGAGCCCACGCCGCCGTCGCCCAGGGGAGGGTAAACCTTAATCCTAACCATAATATAATGTTTTTATTTGAACCGAGTTAAAAATTTCTCGAAACCGGGTAGAATTTGCCCTAAATCAAGTTGAAATTCCTCATATTTGATTTGAATTTTTCTAAGTTAAAAATTTCCGAATTATGTTGGTTTTTTTTATTTTTGTGTTTTTTTTTTTGCAAGGAATGGGGAAAGGGAGGGGGAAGCAATGGAAGGGGAGGATAGCGGTGTGGTGGAAGAGAGATGGTGGCGACTACCAAGTAGAAGGGAAGGATGGCGTAGGAACAAGGGACAACGGCTGACCGCAAGGTAGTGCTCCTCCCACAAGACTGAGTACTTAGAACTAGCAATGCCTATAGTTTGCTACATCACATAGACATAAAACTATAAACAATCTTCTCAATACATAATATCTATAACTATCTTACTCAATTAATTTTTCCCTCTTATCTCATCTCATTTCTCTCCCTTTTACCAATCCACATCATCTAATTTTCTTGGTTCTCTTAAATATACCGAGACACTACTATTACTCTCTCTTCCTCAATTACCTTCCCATATCAGTTTTTTTTTCTTATTTGGAATACTGGCCCCGCTCGTTTCAACTTCTAGCTTTTAATTCACTATTTCTTTATTTCATCTTTTTTAGCCTTTTGGATTTTTTGGATTTTCTTTTTTTCCTGTATTCCTCCACACTATCCGTGATGGGCAAATATGTTTTTTTCTATTTTAAAATTTTTTAAAATTTAATTACGCCAAATAAGCTATCAGCAATTATAGTAAAAAAATAAGCCAGATACAACCAAAAAAGTTATAACCCATCGCCAAACTAAACACTACCATACATTGCTTATATCACTCCATTAGGAGTGCCCCTAACACTACCGAGCCTCTCGCGGACTTTGAGTTTAGGGCTTGCCCGGGAAAATGAACTTTTGTGATACAACCCAGCCATTGAGACTAGGCTTAGGGCTACGTGAGGTGCCCTAAACTAGTGGAACTAGACCACAGCAGATCTTGCCCCAGGCAAAATCCTTCTTAATTGCGGGTTAGCTCGTCCAACCTAGGCCCAGCCCGGCAAGGCGATAAAAGGCGGTGCCGGGTCAGGCCATGCTGAATTATTTTTACATTGAAAAGCAGGCTGGGTTCAGACGGAGCCGATTTTTTCGGGCCGCCATTTCGTTACCGGGCTCGGACCTATATGGCCTTGGCCCGGGCCGGTTTTGATCGATGAAACCATCAAGCCCTTTGTTAGCCCAGCCCGACCCTGGCCCGGCCTGGCCTATCTCGGAACATCCGTTTGTCCGAGCGACGTGCGCATGCAGTGCAGGCGTGCAGCAGCAGCACACAGATCCAGCCGCGTATCAGGTCGCAGCGGATAGGCCTGCTTAAACGGCTGCGATTTCTGTATTTTTTATTGTTCATTTTTTAACTCAAAAGTCATTTAAAACACATTGATTTTTAATTTTGTATTTTTTTACTTTTTTACTTTTCTTTAGGATTTTTTGCTTTTTTCTTTATATTATTCGTGAAAAATATAACGGTGTTTTTATTTTTTTATTGAATAACTCAAAAAAGGTTAATTTTAACCAGAAGCTACAGTTAGAAGCCGGTTGGAATGACTGCTAAGATTGTCTGCCGTTGCATGTATAATGGCATAGCTGTGCCGTTGGGCCATCG
The DNA here is from genome assembly GCA_017311315.1 of Dendrocalamus latiflorus. Classification (NCBI taxonomy): domain Eukaryota; kingdom Viridiplantae; phylum Streptophyta; class Magnoliopsida; order Poales; family Poaceae; genus Dendrocalamus; species Dendrocalamus latiflorus. The sequence goes on from CM029623.1 coordinate 11,581,079, forward strand.
CTTTAGATGCCTATATTCTTGGAAAACCCAGGCCCACACTGTGACTATTAAACCGTTCTCCATGGTTCCATGTGTTCGATATTCAACTTTCTCATGGGACCGTCAGGTCATGGAATTTCAGGGGCAAAAAGCACTACATGTAATAGTACTGTGTTTTAATGTTTGTTTATAGGTTCTTAAAGATAAAATTTTGAACACAAGGTACTTATACATGTTTCCAGTCCAAGAGATGACACAGTGTGTATATTGTGCAATATATGCATGCACATATTGTTGCAAATATATAATATGTTGCATAACCTAGATGATTTTTATTAGACAATGATTTAAGGTCCTGTTACAAACTCAAGAACTTTTTATTTGTTCCTTTGAAATTCAATTTCTTTATTTCAGATGGAGCCAAAACGTATTTACTCGTTATTCAGAAATTAGCAAGAAAATTTTCCTCGTTTATAGAAGTTTCTAGAAGATTCCAAGAAAGTTTTACGACCAAGTTTCAGATTTTTGGATGTTAAGTTTCATTCAAAGAGTTTCAAGAAATTTCAATGGGTTTCAGTAAGTTTCAACCCAAAATTTTCAAGAAGTTTCAATAAATTTCAGCCCAAAAGTTTTAACAAGTTTCAATAGGTTTTATCATTTTTCAATCCAAAACTTCAAGAAGCGTTAGCAAGTTTTAATAGATTCAACATAATTTCGAAATATTTGAATGAGTTTCAGAAGAGTTCCTTATAAGTTTCATCGAAAATCACACAACTTTTTAAAAATATCAACACTAAGGAATTTCTAAGGATGACGAAGAATAAGACTAGCATCGGCCTCGCCATGGTCACTAGCAACATCATGCGTGGAGCTCGACGTGCTCATCGTCAATGTCACCAACCAAGATGATGAGCCGTCCGAGGAGCACAACATCCATGAGATCCTTTACCTCACCTTTGAATCCCGCGCCCATGACATTGCTAGCGTAGTGGAGTGCTCCCACATGCTCTCCCGCACCTGTGACTACATCATCATGCTCAAGTCGCTTATGCTCGGTGACCCCTCCTTCCACTGCAAGCTCCTCCACGCCACGCGCTGTGGCACCCACTTCTCCTATTTCTATGACGAAAACCACTCTGCTTTTGTTCGCACCTACGGGCTATACCTCGATCAACTCCTTGAGTTCTTCCTCCATCTAAACAGTGGTAGGCTTAGGGATGATGGCATGGGAGAAGAAGATGCCCTCGCCAATGGGTAGGTGGGAGGAGGAGATGGGAAGAATGGATGTGTGATGAGGAGAAGGGGATGCCTTATCCGAATGGGTTAGCTTTAAGTGAGAGGAGGTGAAGAAGGAGATTGAGCGAATGTGTGGTGGAGAGAATGGGATGATTTATCCAGATAGGTTAGTTTCTAGTACGTTGGATTCGATTGAATGGCTCTACCCTATATCGTTGGAACGGTACATGGTTACATAGTTTTTTTTCTCTTTTTTGTTTATTTATAAGGGTCCTGAGTCTGACAACTTTTGGTCGGGTTCTGTTGGGCTTAAAGTTGGCGTATGTTTATACTGTCTATAGCTTTTAAACAATGTGTTTTTTCAAAGCGGAGTTAATAGGAAATTGTAGTGAAAAGTATACTGATTTCAACAGTACTGGCCAAAATCGCATGTAACTATTTTTCTCTGCGTACTTTCTCTCGTAAACAGATAGAATTCAAATATTTAAACCATAAGCCATAAGCCATCAGCCCAAAAGAACCCACCCTAGCTTTTGTTCCTGGCCGTATAGGCACAATAGTTGGCACAATATTTAAACCATAGTTTGCATGCTTGTTTTCCCTCCATCCTGCTGAAGCCTTTTAGCTCTTTCCTCTTTTATGAGTGAGTCATGTAGTGGGACTGGGTCTGCACTTCTTGATTTTCTTTTTGAGGATGTGAGTACTGGGTTATAGCCTTGCGGCTAGAGTGTGCTCTGGTTGTTACTGTGTGTTTTCTTCTTGAGTGAGTCTTCTCAGGATGAGAGACCTGGGATGAGAGGGCTGTAGAAGAACCATGTATAATCATTCATGTCTCTGAATCAATATGAGAAATTCTATGTCTAAGATGAAATGGTTTTCTGTTCTTTCTCTGTGTTGCCCTCTGATCCCCTCTGAGTTCTTCTTTTCTTTCTTGTGGTTTTGGTCAAGTAAATGCAAATCTTCTTTGCTCTGAACTGGGGGATCTTCATCAAAGCCATTTGGCTAGTTTGTCCCTGAGAGCAATCTTTCCTTGCCATGATCTTTCCTAGAAAAGCTTTGCTCAAGACTTCCTCTGTTTTAGAAATTCTAGGGTTTGAAGGCAGAGGAATCTGATGGACATGTTTGTGCCTACTAAGAAATGTGTGAGTTGTGAGTTCTTTTAATCTAAGATCATTTCCTGATGAAATCATAAGTCTCATGATTAAAGAACTCAAGAATCTCAAGAACTTGCTTTTGGTCTCCCTTTCTCTTTCTGCAATGCAGTATTTTCTCTGGGTCTTTGGAATGCTCTTGTCCAAAAGTCAGTTTTCTGTTCCTCTTTCTGTTCCTTTTCAGCTAAGAAGACTGGCTAGTTCTGCTGCGTTGCTCTTTGTCTCAGACAACAAGAGTAAACACTTTTTAGTCTGATTTTCAGCTGCTTGCCAATAACTCTCCATCAAGTTTTTTGATTTATCTCGAGTAGGAATCTGAGGTCTCTGTGCCAAATAGAAGTGTCTCTTAGTTGGCTTGGTCACTGGAAGGGTTTCTCTTCAAGACAATTGTTCTTTGTTATGTTGTTGTTGATCAGCCTGTTTTCTGTCTGCGTATTTTTGGTCAGCATTTTCTGTGCTATGTTTCCCAGCCCCCGGCTAGACCGCTAGGGTTTGCTGCGGTCAGACCGCTCAGTGGTTGGCGGTCAAACCGGCTGTAGCATGGCGGTCAGACCGGTCGTGCCCTAGCGGTCAGACCGCTCCTGCTATAGCGGTCAGACCAGCCCCTCTGGACTGATGAATTCCTTTGCTCTGTTTTCTGCTCTTTGCTTCGGTTTTCAGTGATCCTCTCTTCTCTTTCTTCATAGGTTCTATAGCTATCGGAGAAGAAGTATGTGGATACTTCGGGGCAATTTTTGAAGGCACCATCACTCTCCTCTGTTGCCATTTCCGATCCTACATGATGCCACCTCCTGTAGCTTCCTAGAGGCCGTGGAAACCCGTTTTGCTCGTTTTATGAGCTCATGATGGCAGCCTCTGCGGGCGGGCATGGAACAATGCTTTGGGGAAGAGGAGGAGAAAGAATAACCAGTTACCTTAGAAGGAGGCAGTGGAGCTCGAGAAGCTGCGCACAAAGGGAAGAGAAGCTTTGAGATTGGTGATGTACGCATGTCATAATCTGAGAGACGGCCTTCAACAGTGAGGCTTAGGGTCCTCTCCCAGAGAATTTTTTCCATGAGGCAAGAGCAGAGCAATAGCCTGCCCTGAGTAGCTCAATCGCAATGGACGGATTCACCTACACTTGTGCTCGTCTACGTACATTGATTCGTAGGATCCTTTTTCTACTGATTTCCATAAAAAAACCTTTCAAGTTCTTAAAACTTGCAATTTCCTCCCCTAGCAGATGATTTCTCAGCATATTTACTGGTAAACGATCTAGACCCCCATTCGTCGCATCTATAAATAACTAGTAAGATGCTTGTGCGTTGCAACGGTATTCTAAAAAAGGTAATAAATATAATCAAACGTCAGGTTACGGATTTATCTCAGGTCTCATGCTATGTGAATGTTTTTTTTTCTCAACAGAGTGTTTCGCGAAACTCAGGACAAATTACTTTGTGCTAAGTGATTTAATCAAGAAAATGAAACTAAGACTTCTTTTAGATTTTCTAATTTCTGCAAGAATTTTTGAACTATTTCCTACGGTACTCATATGTTCGAATAAGATCTTAAACATTTTCACTGAAAATAGTTAACATGTCTAGCCTACACTATTCGTGATGGGTACATCTTATTCTTATGCGGGGGTGAAAGGGAGGAGGTGGTGAACGTACAAACTCCCTTTTTATATAAGTAGAGATAAGGTGAATGATCCACATCCGTAATGGGCATGTTTTTAAGTTACGACTTATGAGTTTTGGCTATAACTTCTAGTATAATGAATAGTGATTATTAGAAGCCAAAACCAAAATACGGTGAAAAAAGACAAAAAGAACCGGGCTAATAAATAGCTGGGCACAAGCTCTATATAAGACCCATCTTTCTCTCTCTCTCAAAATAGCTTGGCTCTATATAGATGCACGACGAAAGTAAACTGTCTGAATTCGGCCGACCCATTCCCCCTTTACCGCCTTTAGCCAACGAAGAAGTGGTTTCCCCTTACAAATGCCACGTCAGAGCCCAATGCGCTCCCCACCCAGGCAAATGCTATACGTCTCACCGACGCGGCGCGTAGCAGTTGCGGGAATATTTTCCCTAGGGAGATTCTGAGGATAGAAGAAATCCCTCTCAATCCCTTGAGATAATAAATCCTACCACCATTTGGAACCTATAGAGATAAAAATACTAGACATTCAAAAATATTTTTAAAAATCCAGAAAAATAGGAAAAATCAGAAATATTTAGGAAAAGTCGAAAACATCGAGAAAAACAACAAATTTAAAAAACACTAACAATTCAAAAAGGCATGCAAAAATAAAAAATGCAAATAAGATAATAAAAATAATTTAACAATCATGAAAATTTTGAGAATGGGGTGCTAAAATATGCATCAACATTCAAATCAGATCCATACGTGCACGTATGTAGATCATATTCATACGTGCACGTATGTAGATCATATTCATACATGGGTAAAATTCAAACTTGTTTATCTAGTACTACTTGTACCTAAAGCATTTATCATCTGTTTCATACAACCAGATTAATCATCTATAACACAAGGCACGAGTTCAATTCATGCAAAAGTTGAATTCAAGCATCCAGGTGGCCATTATGTGCCATGTTGCAATACAGCAATTTGACACTATAAACATTCACCTGGTCCAGATCCAACCACTTCCTTCTGCCTTCTGCTGTCTTCTGCCTATATGAAACAATAAGAAAACTGATTAGTAAACAATATGAAAACTGAGGGTGCATGGACATTTGTTATTTGAACTGGTTACAATTTTCTTTTATATTGGACAAATTCATGGGAAAACGGTGTTTTTGGCTGATATAAAATTTCACCAAAGGGTCCAATTTAACTGATTTTCAGCCAGTTTATTGAACCCTGGTGATGATATTAGGCAAAATCCCAATAAAAATTACTTGGACCACGGTCCCAAACACCTTGAACAAATCGGGAGGAAACTGTCAAGCTGACCCGGCGTTCCTGAGCTTCAGCAAAGCCTGCCATGCTAGCACCAAGTCTGGAATGAAGATGAGACATGACGTAGCAGACAGAACCATATTTTTCTATGGGGAATTTTTTATATGCCATTGCAATTGTTCCAAATCCCTGATTGCCAATGCATATCCGGAGTGCTACCTTTTTATATCATTACCGTCAACTCCGTCATTCGGCGACGAGGAAGCTATGGCCGACAAGACGCGATGACGTAACTCTAGATCTGGTGGTGTGGCTAGCTCTAGATCTGGCACTGGTGTGGAGGTGTACCACCCCACCGTGTACCAACCGTCACTGTTGAGACCCAAAATTTGCATTCTGAACCCTATTTGTTATCGTGCTAGCCCCGTGATTAGTGACAAGCACACATATTCAACAACATTTACATCACATTTACACACGATAAATTTAAAACAAGCAGTGTATATCGATAGCGAATGAACATAAGCCTACATAGAAAAGTTTACAACACATGGGCCTACTGGTCAAAAAGAATATACAATAAAAATAGTTCAGTGGAAATGGGGATAAGAGAGGCATAAAAAACTAGCAAGTATGCCTCAACCCATCGACATGCAACTAACTAGGGCAAGACCCTAGTAATCGGTGTCTTCGTCACCAAAACCTACGATGTAATAGTAATCATAGGATGAATCTTCTTCTGCATCCTCTGAATATGTTCAACAAGCAACAGTGAGTACGAAAATTGTACTCCGTAAGACTTCATAGCAAAGTTACATAGTATGCAGGTTGAGACAAAGGAGGTTGTCTAGTCTAGTTTAACTTGCGAAAACATACTCTCAATTGAGACAACGAATAATAGATTGCAAACAAAAAGTGTAAGATCATTTGAATTTGTTAAACAATTAATAATGTTATTGTATGAGCACAACAATGGGTACAGGGTACCCGTTCCCCCTTGAGGGATATAGATTAAGAGAGCTGGTGAGCCGACCGATAGAGAGAGAAAGCTAGTGAGTAAATGAGTGGCTCTGGTCCTCTTGCCCCCTGTTGGGGGGTTTATATATACATAAATAGGGTAAGATAGGAAATTCACATCCTACTCCTTAATAATTACAAAAGATGAGGGTATATTGGTACATTCCCTTATACTTATTGAAATGGTTCTAAGGTCGGGGCTGAGCCACCCCCACAATAGTACTCCCTCGACAATAAGCACCGAGGTCCCGACGAGCAAGCTAACATGACCAATTGGCCCAGCCCCCCACCCCCCGACAGCAAGCACACATGTGTCGATGGGCGAGCTGATGCAACTAGTAGCTCCAGCCACCAGGGGTGTGGACGCTCTAAACCTCCTAGAGCAGGGTTCTTTCACTGATCATGATGTGGTCATGGAATCGCCTGGCAGAGCCTGAGCTGCTGCGTGGAGGTCACACAGACGCAAGCGATAGTGGTTGGACGAGTTTCAACGAAGGCTCAACCACGAGGTGGTCACAAACGTTGATGAAGATGTGACCACAAGGTGGTCACAAGTGTCGATGAAGTCGGCGGTGGGACGAAGGCATTGAAGCACATGCTCTATCTCCCACCCTTCAAACTAGTTCTCGTGGTCATAGAATGCCTCATGACCACGCTGATCATGATGCAGTCGTGGGTGTCAATGAAGTGGCAATGATGAGGTGGTCACAGGTGTCGACGAAGTCACGACCATGAGGCGGTCGGTCGAGCGTCGATGAAGTCTCGATCACAAGGTGGTCGGACAAGCGTCGATGAAGATGCAACCACGAGGTGGTCGTAGATGTAGTGATAAAGTTGTGACCATGAGGTGGTTGTCAGAAGATGCGACCATGAGGCGGTCGTAGAAATCATCGAAGTTGCGACCGCGAGGTGGTCAGACGAGCGTCGATGAAGTCACGACCAGAAGGTGATCGGATGAGCGTCAGCGAAGTCTCAACCCTGAGGTGGTTAAACGAGCGTCGACGAAGTCCGGACCACAAGGCTATCGTAGACGGTCATAGATGTCACGAAGATGCAACAACGAGGTTGTTGCAAGTGTCGACGAAGTCGACAACGGGATGAAGCCCTTGAAATGCACACTCTGTTCCCCACCATTCGGACTAGCATGGACGAAGTCGTGACCATGAAGTGGTCGAGCATGGACGAAGTCTGGACCATGAAGTGGTTGAGCGTCGATGCAGTGTGGGCCATGAGGTGGTCGTATAAGTTGACAAAGTCACAGCCACCAGGTGGTCGAATGGTTGTCGATGAAGTCATGACCACGTGGTTGTTGACCGTTGACAAAGTCACAACCACGAGGCGATCAGACGATTGTCGATGAAGTCATGATCACGAGGTGGTCGTGGAATGCCTCATGACTATATCGCTCATGATGTGGTCGTGGGCATCGACGTAGTCGGCGATAGAACGAGGACTTGAAGCGCGCGCACTCTATCTCTCACTCTCTAGACGTGCATCAACGAGGTTGGCGGTGGGATGAAGACTTGAAGCACGTGCTCCGTCCCCCACCGCTCAGATGAGCGTCGACAAAGTCGTAACCAAGAGGTGGTCGGATGGGTGTCGATAAAGGTGTGACCACTTGGTGGTTGAGCATCGACGAAGACATGACTGTGAGGTGGTTAGACAAGCATCGATGAAGTCACGACCATGAGGCAGTTGAGTGTTGACAAAGTCATGACCCCAAGGTGGTCGGACGAGCATTGACGAATTCTGGACCACGAGGCGGTTGTAGATGTCAACAAAGATAAGACCACGAGGTCATCGTAGGTGTCGACAAAGACGGCGGTGGGGCGAAGCCCTTGAAACGCAAGCTTCGTCCTCCATCCTTCGGACTGGCATCGATGAAGGCTCAACCACAAGGTGGTTGCAGGTGTCAACAAAGTCCCGACCTTGAGGTGTCAGACCGTTGTCGAGAAAGTCCCAACTGTGAGGTTGTTGAACGGCCGTCGACAAAGTCACAACCACGAGGTGGTCGGACGAGCATCGATGAAGTCACGACCATGAAGTGTCAGACAACCGTCAACGAAGCCACAACCGCAAGGTGGTCAGACAAGCATCGATGAATTGTTGACCACAAGGGGGTCAGAGAGCGTCGACAAAGTCTGAACCACGAGGCAGTCATAGACATCGACGAAGATGCAACCATGAGGTGGTCGAGCATCGACGAAGTCTTGACCTCGAAGTGATCGGATGAGTGCCGACGAAGTTACGACCACAAGGTGGTCATGGAATGCCTCACGACTACATCGCTCATGATGTGGTCATGGGTTTTGATGAAGTTGACGGTGGGACAAAGGCTTTGAAGCATGTGCTCTGTCCCCCTTTGGGCTGTCGTCGATAAAGCATCAATAATGATGTGGTTGTAGACGTCGGTGAAGATGCGAGCACAAGGTGGTCGAGCGTTGATGAAATCTTGACCTCAAAGCAATCGGACAACTTTTGACAAAGTGCCAACCACGAGGTGGCGTGGTTGAGCATCGACGAAGTCTTGACCCTGAAGCAGTAAGATGATTATCGATGAAGTCGTGACTAGTTGGTGGTTGAGCATTGACGAAGTCATGACCACAAGGTGGTTTGACATGCGTTGGTAAAGTCTCAACCCTGAGGCGGTCGGACGAGCGTCAACAAAGTCCGGATCATGAGGCGATCGTAGATGTCGACAAAGATACGACCACGAGGTGGTCGTAGGTGTCAACGAAGTTAGCAGCGGGACAAAGGCCTTGAAACGGGCACTCCAACCCCCACCCTTTGGACTATCATTGACAAAGGCTGACCATGAGGTGGTCATAGGTGTCAATGAAGTCCCAACCCAGAGGGGTCGGACGGCCATCGATGAAGTCACGACTACAAGGCAGTCGGACGAGTGCCGACAAAGTCACGACCACAAGGTGGTCGGATAGCCATGGACGAAGTCATGACCATAAGGTGGTCAAACGAGCGTCGATAAAGTTCAGACTGCAAGGCAGTCATATACGTCGATGAAGATGCAACCACGAGGTGGTCGCAAGTGTCGACAAATTCGGCGGTGGGACGAAGCCCTTAAAACGCATGCTTCGTGCCCCACCCTTCAGACTGGCATTGACGAAGGCTCGACCGTGTGGTGGTCGCAGGTGTTGATGAAGTCCCGACATTGAGGGGTCGGACAGCCATCGACAAAGTCACGACCATGAGGCAGTCGGACGAGCGTCGATGAAGTTATGACCACGAGGTGGTCGGACAGCCATGGATGATGTCACGACCATAAGGTGGTCAGACGAGCGTCAGTGAACTGTTGACCACGATGGGGTCAGACGAGTGTCGATGAAGTCTGGACCACGAGGTGGTCATAGACGTCAATGAAGATGCGACCATGAGGTGGTCGTATATTGACAAAGTATGGACCACGAGGTGGTCAAGCGTCGACAAAGTCTGGACCACAAGGCAGCCGAGCTTTGACATAGTATGGGCCATGAGGTGGTCATTTAAGTTGACGATGTCATGGCCACCAGATGGTTAGATGGTTATCGATAAAGTCGTGACCATGTGGTGGTTGAGCATCGACGAAGTCATAACCGCGAGGCAGTCAGATGATTGTCGATGAAGTCATAACCACAAGGTGGTCATGGAATGCCTCACGACTACGTCACTCATGACGTGATTCTGGGTATCGACATAGTTAGCAGTGGGACGAGGACTTGAAGCACATGCTCTTCGTCCCTCACCCTTCGGATGAGCATTGATGAAGTCGGCTGTGGGAAAAAGACTTGAAGTGTGCACTCCATCCCCCGCTGCTCAGATGGGCATCAAGAAAGTCACGACCATGAGGTGGTCGGACGGGTGTTGACATAGGCGTGACCATGAGGCAGTCGAGCATCAACAAAGATGCGACCACAAGGTGGTCAGGAATCGATGAACTCACGACCACTAGGTAGTCAGATGATTATCAATGAAGTCGTGACCACGAGGTGGCTGTGGAATGCCTCACGACTATGTCACTCATGTCGTGGTCGTGGGCGTCGACATAGTTGACGGCGGGACGAAGACTTGAAGCATGCGCGCTCCGCCCCTACCCTTTGGATGAGCATTGACAAAGTCAATAGTGGGACAAAGACTTGAGGCATGCACTCCGTTCCCTACCACTCAGATGAGCATCGATGAAGTCATGACCATGAGGTGGTCGGGCAGGTGTTGACAAAGGCACGACCACGAGGTGTTCTAGCGTCAACGAATGAGGATATCGAGTGTCGATGAAGTCTCAAGCCCAAAGCAGTTAGATGAGTGTCGATGAAGTTATAGCCACGAGGTGGTTGTGGAATGCCTCATGACTACATCGCTCATGACGTGGTCATGGGCATCGATGAAGTCAGCGGCAAGACGAAGGCTTTGAAGCGTGCGCCTTGTCCCCCTTTGGACTATCATCGACAAAGCGTTGACCACGATGTGGTTGTAGACGCTGACGAAGATGTAACCACAAGGTGGTAGAGCATCGACGCGGTCTCATGGGCATGGGGTGGTTGAGTGTTGATGAACTCTTGATCCCAAAGTGGTCGAACGACTGTCGATGAAGTACCGACCATGAGGTGGCTTGGTTGAGCGTCGATGAAGTCTTGACACTGAAGCGGTCGGATGACTGTGAGGCGATTGGACGAGCATTAGTGAAGTCTTGATGCCTAAGCGGTCGGACGAGCGTCGATGAAGTTTGAACCGTGAGGCAGTCATAGACGTTGATGAAGATACGACCATGAGGTGGTCAGACAACTGTGGATGAAGTCACAACAATGAGGTGGTCGCGGGTGTCGACGAAGTCAGTGGCAGGACGAAGCCCTTGAAACACATGCTCTGTCCCCTACCATTCAGACGTCGTCGATGAAATCATGACCACGAGGCGGTCGGACGAGTGTTAACAAAGTCATGACCACCAGGTGGTCAGACAGCCGTGGACGAAGTCACGACCACAAGTTGGTCGAATGAGCATTAGTGAACTATTGACCATGAGGGGGTCGGACGGGCATCGACGAAGTCTGAACCATGAGGCGGTCGTAGACATCAACAAAGATGTGACCACGAGGTGGTCAAGTATTGATGAAGTCGGGACCATGAGGTGGTCAAGCATCGATGCAGTATGGGCCACGAGGTGGTACCATAAGTTGATCAAGTCATAGCCACCTGGTGGTCAGACAGTTATCGACGAACTCATGACCACGTGGTGGTTGAGCATCGACGAAGTCACGACCGTAAGGTGGTCGGACGATGGTCGACGAAGTCATGACCATGAGGTGGTCATGGAATGCCTCACGACTATGTCACTCATGACGTGGTCGTGGGTGTCGACGTAGTCGGCGGTGGGATGAGGACTTGAAGTGCGCGCTCCATCCCCACCCTTTGGACGAGTGTTGACAAAGTTAGAGGTGGGACGAAGCCTTGAAACACGCACTTTGTGCCCCACCACTCAGACGGGCATCGACGAAGTCGCGACCACGACGTGGTTGGACGGGTGTTAATGAAGGCATGACCAGAGGCGGTTGAGCATCGATGAGGTCTCATGTCCACCAGGTGGTCGAGCATCAACGAAGTCTCAACCTCGAAGTGGTCAGAAGATTGTCGACAAAGGCGTGACCACGAGGCGGTTGAGCGTCGATAAAGTCCTTACCCTGAAGAGGTTAGGTGATTATCGACGAAGTGCCGACCACGAGGTGGTCGAGCATCGACAAAGATGCAACCACGAGATGGTTGAATGAGCACTGAGGGAGTCACAACTGCAATGCAATCGGATGAGAGTTTACGGAGTCATGACTGTGCGAGGCAGTCAGACAAGCGTCGATGAAGTGTTGACCACAAGGGGGTCGGACGAACGTCGATGAAGTCATGACCGCGAGGTGGTCGGACAAGCATCAGTGAAGTCTCGACCATGAGGGGGTCGGACAAATGCCGACGAAGTCACGACCATGAAGCAGTCGGACAAGCGTCGGTGAAGTCTCAACCACAATGGGGTTGGATGAGCGTTGATGAAGTCTGGACCACGAGGCGGTCGTAGACATCGACGAAGATGCGACCACAAGGTGGTCACACGTAGCTCTCGCTCAGGGGAGATACTGTTGCTCGATGCTTTTTAGTGGCGAACTCCCTGGTGAGACGTGCGTAGCACACTAGGCTCGTCAAGGTTATTGCTAGTGGTGGAGACTCCTTGGTAGGGAGCCAGAGTACGCTGGGGCGTGAGGCCAGCGTGCAATTTTTTATACTCTGTAGAGTTGCCCAGAACGGCTAAGTTCCCAGTGTTTTATACTCCATAGAGTACGCCAGAGTGTGAGGCCACCGTGCTACTTTTTATACTCCATGGAGTTGCCTGGGACGACTAAATTCCCAACGCTTTATACTCCATCGAGTACGCTAGGGCGTGAAGCCACCGTGCAATTTTTTATACTCCATAGAGTTGCTTGGGATGGCTAAGTTCCTGATGCTTTATACTCTGCAGAGTATGCCGGGATGCAAGGCTAGCATGTGATTTTTTTTATACTCCATAGAGTTGCCTAGGACGGCTAAGTTCTCGGTGCTTATACTTCGCAAAGTATACCGGGGTGCGAGGCCGAGGCCACCATGTGATTTGAGCACACATCAGATCCAGCGGATCTCTCTCATGGTGGCAACCACGAGGTCGTAGATAGCCTCCCAATCACGTCGATCATGACACGGTCATGGACGTCGATGGCCCACTCGTGGTCATGCCCCGGTGGACTCTTCCTCGTGCAGCTTCTTGCGCGCTCCCCATGGACGACGCCAACTATTGATGTATGAGAACAACAGTGGGTACAGGGTACCCATTTCCACCTTGAAGGATATAGACTAAGAGAGCTGGTGAGCCAACTGATAGAGAGAGAAAGCTAGTGAGTAAATGAGTGCGCTGGTCCTTTCCCCTCCCTGTTGGGGGGTTTATATATACATGAATGGAGTAACCCTTAATAATTACAAAAGGTGAGGGTACATTGGTACATTCCCTTATACTTATTGGGCCGGTTGCGAGGCCCAGAAGTTTGGGGCTGGGCCACCTCCACAACAAATAATAAAACATAAATAGCATAATTTAGAACAAGAGCCTTGCTGGCCTAGGATTTCAAAACAATGGTAATACCCTTGCCAAACATGCTATGCATGGATTTCCCATCCATACCTTTCTAGAACCATTTTATAAAATATAAAGCTACTTATTATGGGATATAACCAAGCTTTGCCCATAACCAAGAATACATCTATTAGAATAGATTTACACTTGGTAGATGTTGTACACTTTACCCATACAACACAAACATCCCACCATGTTGTATATATCACGTCATACCATTGGTACCAGATTTGAGAGTTCATGACAAATCTTTTATATTATCAGTCCTAACAACCGCCACACTATGATTCCCTTCTTAGGGTGAGGAGTACCCTCTATTATCCCAAGACTCATATAGTGTGTTGGTAAACCTTTCTTCCCGACAAGGTCCCTCTGAACATGAATACCCTCTATGCCCGCACTAACCCAATTCACCTACAATCTAGCACCTGCGGTGTAGTTGCTAGTACACGATAACTTATTATGCTAAGTCCTTTTCATAAAGGTACACATGGCTATACGGCTGTACTTGGGTCTATGGCACAATAGATCAGTACTTAGTGACTCGAGCGAGACATCCACGCACCACAATCTCATGCTAACCGCACCAGTCTCCACAACCACTCGCCCAAGTCCAAAACATATAATTTATTTTTATTTTTTAATCAAAATAGTAGAGTTAGCTCCTTTGGAGAATTTCTCAAGTATCTCCCATTTTTGAACATTTCGACCAATTCCTAACCTTGCACAACTAGTACTGTTATGAGCATGGTTAAACATCAACTACTTCATATAAACTACAAGTTTCATATTTTACCGACAATGGATATTAATGCTAAGGTGACAATAACAAGGGTAACAATTTATCAAGGTGGGTTTTAATACAATAATTGGTATAATTATCAACCTTACCAATATAGCGATTTTTACTGAAATTACATGCATGCATAATAATTTTGAACACAACATGCATAACAGTGAACTATGGGATCAATATGATCAAAGGGGGTGCTTACGTTGCTTGTTGAACTCTTGGTATTGCTCTAACTCGTCGATGAAATTTTCCAAAACATCGGTATCTAATCAGCAAATACCAAATATCGCAAATAAGATCTAAATAAATTTAAAAAGAGATAAATTTCCAATATTTTTTATAATAAGAAAAGAGCATGATTTTATAAATTTTACCAATAAAAATTATTCAATTGGAGTGCATATACAAAAGTTACAACCATTTGAATTTGGTTAGGATTGAAAAATGCTGAAAAATAAAAAACATTATGTGAATTTTATTTTTTTCTTTGTAATGGAAATACATGGTTTATTGCATCATTAGACTGATAGGTGGGGCCTACTCATTAGGATTTTATTCTTTTTCAAAATAACTGACAGATAGGGTCCATGTGTCAGTAACTCATTATTTAAAAATGTTTTAATTTATAGTTTTAACTTGATTAATCCACTCAGGCCCACATGTCATAGGCTCATTAGCTTCAAACGAGTTTAACTAGCGCTAAACTAATCTCACAATGCATGGGGCCCACTGGTCCGATAGAGGGAATAGGGGAGTCAACGACGGCGGTGGCTAAGCTCATTGCCGAGCTCGTCGGCTGTGAGGCAACAGCGGAGGAGCATCAGAGGCTGGTGGATTGGAACAACAAGGCTAAGGCAAACCCAAAGGTGGCTATGGCGGCTAGAGAGATCGACAAAGGCAGCGATAAGATGGTGAACAGTGGTGAGGTGGCTCAGGTTTGAGGTGGTGTTAGCGTAGGAGCGAAGGAAGCAAGGATTGGGTACTGGGATAGGTTCTGTGGGGTGTTGTGATGCTAGGGGTGGCAGCACGAGGTCCAATGGTCATCGAAATGGTGCTTGCGACGTGCAATCATGGTGGCACCATGGGTAGAAAAGGGGAAGTCGACAATACTACTCGCTTGAGTTGAAAACAAGGGTCCTTGGGCATTAACGTCTTACCATGAGCTTAACAGTGAGGTTGGAGGTGGGCAGAGATGGTGGGCAGCAATGAACTGAGATGACAGCTCACCATAGCGAGAATGGTCTACAACAGAGCATGTCAATGTGTTCAGAGAGGTTAGGGAATGGTAAAAATGACCATAGAGGATCTAGGGCTCACCGGAGCGATAGAATCGAGTACGACGGCGATGGTGACCATCATTGAGGACGAAGGTGGATTCCCGGTGGCTCACTGCACCAAATCCAAATTAAGTGCGGGGATAGCCGAAAGTGATCAAAAGGCACAAAATGATGCGAAAGAGATGGCTTGGAGCTCACCGAGAAAATGAACACAACAGAGTGTGGCGGTGGTGCACACCAGAGCTGAGGACAACGAGGGTGTTATAGACGAACCAGTGGAGGAGAAGCTAGTCCAACGGAAAAAACGGAGATAGTGAGCGATGGTGGAGGGAATAGCGAGCTCCGACAGGGCTTAAATATGTAGAGCGGGCGGATTCGCTCGGTGATACTCCTGGACGATGACACAAACATGGTGCTCACGAGCTCTGCGATCGACGAGACGACTTAGACAATGCGTCAGGTGATAAAGCTTCGAGCGTGGAGAGAATCTTCATTTGATTCTGTCTAGAGGGAATGGTGGATTCTCCATTTCTCCACCTTGGATTGTTGTGTGTGTGTGTGTGGTTTTTTTTTTTTTTTGCATTGGGCATGTCCCCATGTGGTAGTTGAGCTCTGTCTTCTTTGTTATTAGTTAAAATGTGACTTATCGTAGTCTATCTATTTCTGGAACTCAGCATACTATCATTGTAAGTAGGTAATGACAGATATATTGACTCTGTACATCAGTTGATTGGAGTTATTGGCCGCATTATGTAGCTCCTACTAGGAATATAGTTTTCCTTTTCAAATCCCACGCTGGGAATATGATTAGTTAAAGGTTATGGGCCACCTCTGACTTCCATTATATTAATCTCTGGGCAGCAATGTTAGTTTTTTTTTTTGAGATGACGATCAAAGACATTTTATTTATACAGAAGGAAACTTTCAAGTACTAGTTGGTGTAGTGATTATCTAAGCTAGCTTACATATATGCCGGAAACAATATTCCAGGTCAGTTCTTTATACAGAGGGAAACCTCCAAGTGATGCAGCACGAACCACCAGTGCCGAACTGGTCCAGCTTTTGCCGACTTCTGCCATCCTATTAATGCATTGAACTCAGTAGCTAATTAAGGAGAGGCTCAAGAGCCAAGGACATGGCCTCCGGCAGCGATGCAGAGCAGCAGTGGCAGCGCGCAGGGATCACCAAGGTCGACCTCCGCGGACTCGAACCCGGCGGCCCGGGCTGGGAGGGAGCCCAGGCCGCTGTCACCGCGTCCATGGTAGCGCACGGCTGCGTCGTCGTCGCGCACGACGCGCTCGGCCCGGAGCTCCGGCAGGCCCTGTTCGGCCGCGCGATGCCGGAGCTCTTCGCGCTCCCGGTGGGGACCAAGCGGAGGCTCATCTCCGGCCCTGTTAATGGTTACATCGGGCCAAGACCTGCCGCCCCGACCTACGAAAGCCTGCGTTTCTCCGAGGCAACAGACGTCAGCCGCGTCCGCAGCGACGGCGATGTCCTTTGGCCCCAGGGCAATCCTGAATTCTGGTATCAAGAACAGTTCTTGATCATTTCTTGATTGTGTAGTGCTGCAATTCCGTAAATATTTCTGTATGCGCATGGCGCTTTGTTGTGTTGCCCATCCAGTGAGACGATAGTGGAATTTGCCAAGAACATGCTGAAAGTGGAGCAGACCGTGGAGACTATGATTTTGGAGAGTCTGGGCGTCCAGAAGGCGCACGTGGACGCGCACCTCGAGTCGCTTGCCTACAACGTTCGGCTGATACACTACGGGGCACTGCCGGAGACGGAGATGACAGGCATGTTCATGATGCCCCACCGCGACAGCACCACGCTGACCATGATTGTGCAGCACGACGTCGAGGGCCTCGAGGTGCAGGCCAAAGACGGGAGCTGGCTCGCGGTGCCTCCTGAGCCGGACGTCCTAGCCGTCGTGGCCGGGGAGCTGCTTACGGTGAAAACCACGCCCTTCCAGCCTTGCCTTCCTTGGATGCTGACGCGCGCGGTGGTGATGTTTGTTGTCGTTGCATATATGCTTGTCACGAACGGGAGGGTGCCGCCCTGCCTCCACCGTGTCCGGACGCCGAGCAACCGCGAGCGGTTCTCGGCGCTGTTCGTGTCCACGCCAAGGGACGGGTACACGGTGAGCGCTCTGGACGAGCTCGTCAGCAAAGACCACCCTCTGATGTACAACCCCTGCAACTTCGAAGAGTACCAAAAGTTCCGATTCGTCGCTGGAGGAAGCAAATTAAGCGACCCATTGAAGGCCTTTTGCGGGGTAGACGGAAGATGAGCAACCGTGGAACGATCAAAAAGATCGGTTGATGTCTTGGTGATACGACGACGACGTGTTTCCATGGTTGGTTTGTGTTGGACGGGAACGAGCCCGCTTGTGAGATCACTCTGTGCATGTGTAGTTAAGCAAGTTTAATCTGTGCTTCTGTTGCTGTGTAATTGTGTGAGAATCGACTTATTTCCAGTTGAAGTCATGGAAGGTGTTGTCTGTACAGATCTCTTTGAAAGCATGCGTGTACAGATCTCCAGAATGATTAGTATGCACATCGTGTAACCTGCAGCGGCAAAATCATCACATGTCCCACAGACTGTCGCGACAACAAAAATCAACATTAGAATACCATGCAAATCGTCTAACTTGCATCAGCCAAATAATCTTCTGTCCAAGAAAAGGTCGAAGCATAGTAATTCAGTGACAGAATATGGGCAAACCAAACAGAATAAATGCGAGCAAATCACAGATATGACAAGATTTTACGGCAAAAGTGCACTTAGTCGTAATGAAATTTTTATCGGAGAGAAAATTTTATCGAAGGGTAGCCATATGCCCGATAATAGGTGGTTACCAGAAATTTTGGAATTTTTTGGCTGAAAATTTTGAATTGAAATTTGAATTTTTTGAAATTTTTTAGATGATTTTTGTTGAATCCAAAATTTTTCAGCCGATATAAAATTTTACACGTCCCGCTGATAAGCTTGATCACCAATGGTTATCGGTGAAATTTCGCCAATACAAATTTCACTGAATTTGACAACAAAACTTAGCCCTGATAAGCTTCTATGGAAGAATCCTAGGCTATGACATGTTCGAAATGTTTCCAACGGCGAAACAACACATAGGACCGATGTTAGATCAGAGGAGGTGAATAATTCTTGAAAATTTTTTCTTCTTAAGATATTCAAAATCGTCACTCGAGTGACTATAATAATCATCAAGTTCAGAACACGTCAACATAGCTAAGTAAAATAAAGCTAGAAACAAGAGTCAACAAAATTAGTAGCCTCCTGCACATGGCCGGTCAAAAGGCCATTGAGGGGCTGGTCTAACCGTTGGCCTAGGGCGGTGCAACTGGTCCCCTATTCTTAGACCTGAAAACATTTCGGATCAAAAGCTCAAATCTCACGAACTAGCACAATTCTCATCCAAACACTTTCAAATTTTACATGAGACTTGTTCAAAGTAATAAGAACCTAAACCAATCGAGAATTATAACGTTTTTGGGCACAAATTCACTAAATTGAAGAGAATCAAATATATTTATTTTCACTTGTCTTGATAAAGTAATTTAAACAAAAGATTAGGCTAGAACTCTCATGAACCCGAAATTACAAAATATAGCTCAAGAACAAGCAAAATGAAGCAAGAACGAAACGAGAACATGATTGATACAAAGATTTGATCTATTTTAGTGGAGAATGAGATTTACATTCTCATGGCACTGTAAGGATTCCTATCTATTGCAATGGAAAAATTGCAATGACACATAATTTGTTGCAATATTTATTGCTATTGTCATGAAATATTTTTTCTTGGCGATAAGTATACATATTGCGACGAGTTTCAATTGTTGCAATATTTTTATTTTCATTGCAAAAAGTCATTTATATTGCAACAGAAAAAGAAATCATTACATTAACGATTTACTATTACCATGATTTTAGCGATATTTATATTCTATTGGAACGGATACAAACAGCTATAATTTCTATAAGACGCTACCCAAAAACACGTATTAATCTAGGAAATTTTGGTTTACCTCACAAATGTGGATATTTTGATCTGAGCCATGGGATTGTGCTCCAAATGCCGAGATCTCCTCCCACTTCCACTTCCCCTCTCACTTATTATGTCTCTCCTCGCTCTCCCTCTCTCGCTCCATCGTCCTGTTGAACCACCGCCACCACCGTCCTCGCTTGCACTGGCGTCTGGCGCTGACGCCCCCACCTCCGACCATCCCTTCCCGCTTCATCCTTCACCACGACCCCTTCGTCGCCGATATCATCCACCAGCGCGCCGAGTGGGCTTAGCGGCGGCCGGGAGGTGCGTCGCGGCGAGGCAGGTGCGAGGCGCGCCATGGTGATTGCATGCACCCTAGGTAGCAGCATCCTTTGTCCGTGGACATGGGGTTCTTCGACCCGTAGTTTGCTGTCTCTTTGCTTCCTTTTTTGCTTCGTTTGATTGAGCAATTTGTATACACCATGAGGTAAGTTTGTGATCACGTTACATCTGGAACAAACCTTATCCCCAAGTATCCACTCTACTTGTTCGATAAATTGCCACAGCAGCCCGAGGTTTGGGTGTTTTAAATTTCAATTTTAGGTATTATTCATCCACAATATTATCAATTGTTCAGTTAATCTATTTGTGTAGGGATCGCTACTAGCTAACAAATTAGTTTCCGCTCTGTTAATTTAGTTTTTCATTTTTCAGGGTATTATTTTGGTTCCTCTTCAGGATGGGCATCAGATAATTATAACAGGAATCATGGAGCAAACATTTATCTCCATTTATCCAATTGCATTTCCTGTAGTTGAAGGGCATGTTTGACTTGCAAATTCTGACCAAATTGACTCCAGTTCATTGTAACTTGTAAGTACCCTGCTACCAAGTCCTTCAAGTTCTAGGATTCAGGATATATGCTTTAATTGTCGTTTCCTCACGAAAGAAGTACTTGTAAGATCATATTTAACTTGTGAATCATACTTTCATTGAATTTAGTTCTATATGGACTGGAATTTCTGATGTAGCTAGTTAGTATGTACAAGAAGTGGCGGATCCACTACTACAGAAAGCCTAATACTAGACGGCCAATCACAGACGGTTTTATTAAACCGTCTGTGATCGACACTAACACAGACGGTTTTAATTTGGACACCGTCTGTGTTGGTGGCGTCGGAGAAAACCTGTATCACAGACGGTTCTTACCGACACAGACAGTTTGTATTAAAAACCGTCTGTGATAATATGGAATTATCAAACCGTCTGTGATAAGCAATTATCACAGACGGTTTTTAATAAAAAAACCATCTGTGATAATTCCATATTATCACAGACGGTTTTTTATTAAAAACCGTCTGTGATAATGACGCTACGCATTTATTGCGCTGCTCAGAACCGCATTTGTCTTCATTTTGATCCAGATCTAGCTGGTGTTTTACTCTTTCGCTCAGGAGGCAAGCTAGGCGATTTCAGGAGGCAGAGATTGAGCTTCGAAGATTCATACTTTCCTGGTTGCTCTAGATATGGTTAGTAATGAAATTTATTTTTCTTTGCATTTACAATTTAGATGTAAGTAATTGGTGAGTGTTATTGAAGATGGTTTGCAAAACTGTTGGTTATATAATATCTGTTGTGTTTATAATATGAATTAAGCTAGCAAAACCTGAAAGCATGTGGTATATATATATGTAGTAAAAATTAAATAATTTAATTTTTAATACTAAGTTGTTATATATATACATAACGTAGGACCGAATCTGGATGTATGCCGTGAGCCGTGTTAGTGAAGAGTATATTAATGGCGTGTCTGCTTTTGCAAGAGCTGCCGAGGAGGATATGCTGAATAAACGGGTGGAATATATGTACTGTCCATGCACTGACTGCGAGAATTTAAAGATATTTAAGAACCGAGGGCAAATTGAAGCGCACTTGATTAGGAGGGGTTTTAAAAAGGGTTATACATGTTGGACCAGTCATGGCGAAGTCAATGATCATTTGCCGCCGGATGACATTGCTGGTGAAGTGAATGATATGCCGCCAGATGACATCGCCGGAGAAGTAAATGACATGCCGCCGGATGATGTCGATTGTGGTTCGGATTCGGATAGGTTGCACGGTGACAATCTGGATCAGATGCTTCGCGATGTAGAAGACAACTATGATGAGAGAGAGTATGTTAAATTCCGGGGCTTGATGGAGGACTCGGAGAAACCTTTATTCACGTGCTGCAGGTCAAAGTACACGAGGTTGTCAGCCGTGCTTGAACTGTTGAAATTGAAGGTAAGCAACGGTTGGTCCGACAAGAGTTTCACGACGCTGCTAGGTCTTTTAGTGGACATGCTTCCGGAGGGAAATGAGTTGCCTAAAACCACGTATAAAGCCAAGAAGGTTCTTTGTCCGTTGGGAATGGAAGGAGAAAGAATACATGCATGTCCGAACGACTGTATCCTGTACCGTAAAGAGTATGCAAACATGCATGTATGTCCAGTGTGCAACGCATCCTGATACAAACGTAACAATCAATCAGATGACGGCGAGGGAACAGAGGCGAAGAAAGGACCTCCTGCTAAGGTGGCATGGTATTTTCCTATAATTCCCCGTTTGAAAAGGTTTTTTGCAAATCCAAAGGAGGCAAAACTGCTGCGTTGGCACTCGGAGGAGCGTAAGAAGGATGGAATGCTAAGACACCTTGCTGATTCCGCCCAGTGGAGAAACATCGATAGGAGTTTCGCAGACTTCGGTGCAGAACCAAGGAATATAAGGTTTGGACTGAGTACAGATGGAATGAATCCTTTCAGTAGCATGAGCAGCCGACATAGCACATGGCCCGTGACTCTCTACATCTATAACCTTCCTCCTTGGTTGTGTATGAAGCGAAAGTACATTTTGCTGTCGATACTTATCCGAGGGTCAAAACAACCTGGGAATGATATCGATGTGTTCCTAGCACCGTTGGTGGAAGATCTAAAAGTACTGTGGAACGAAGGGGTACAGGTATGGGATGCATACAAACGAGAGAACTTCACTTTGCGCTCCTTATTGTTCTGCACCATAAATAATTATCTTGCCCTTGCTAACCTATCGGGCCAAAGTACAAAAGGTGCCAAAGCTTGTACCCACTGTTTAGATGATACCGAGAGTGTGTGGCTGAGACACTCACGCAAAACGGTCTACATGCGTCACTGTCGGTTCCTTCGGAGGGCTCACCCATACTGCAAGATGAAAAAATAATTTGACGGAGAGAAGGAAGATGGTTCAGCTCCAAGGCATTTAAGGGGACACGAAGTTTATGATATGGTTAAGGATTTAGATGTTGTCCTCGGAAAGGAACGTAAATTGAGGGCTCATGAGAAGAGCACCTGGAAGAAGAGATCAATATTTTGGGACTTACCTTATTGGGAGTATCTAGATGTTCGACACTGCATCGACGTCATGCACGTAGAAAAGAATATATGTGACAACTTGATTGGTCTCTTACTGAACATTCCTGACAAAACAAAGGACGGCGTCAACGCACGGCTTGACTTGGCTGATATGGACATCAGGCCTGAGTTAGCACCGACAATAATAGATAATGGACGAACGTACCTTCCCCCTGCGTGTTACACTCTATCCAAGGCCGAGAAAATAGAACTGTGCCAGTGCTTGCATGGTATCAAAGTTCCGTCTAGTTACTCCGGCAACGTGAAGAAACTTGTTTAGATGCAAGATTTGAAGTTAAATGGCATGAAGTCTCATGATTGTCATGTGCTGATGACACAGATGCACCCTATTGCAATTAGAAATATTTTACCGATCAAAGTCCGAGATACAATCATGAGGCTATGTTATTTCTTTAACACAATTGCTCAGAAGGTAATCGATCCCGAAGGACTAAATACTCTACAGGACGAGGTGGTGATGACTCTATATCATCTCGAAATGTATTTTCCTCCTTCGTTTTTCGATATCATGGTCCATCTCATTGTTCACGTTGTGTGGGAGATAAAAATATGCGGACCCGTATTCCTACGTAGCATGTACCCATTTGAGAGGTTCATGGGAATTCTCAAGTCCTACGTACGGAATCGATCTCGGCCGAAGGGCAGCATCGTCGAAGGTTATGCAAGCGAAGAGGTCATTGAGTTTTGTGTCGATTATATAGCTCAGACTCAACCGATAGGTGTGCCTCAATCTCGTCATGAGGGGAGGCTGAAGGGTATCGGAACTATCGGAAGGAAAACAATCACTGCAGATATTGACACGTATACTCAAGCCCATTTCACGGTCTTGCAATACATGACTGAAGTGGCGTCTTATGTCGACCAGCACAAGGATGTGCTTCGGCAACAGAATCCGGAGCAGCCGAATGTTTGGATCATGAGGCAACACAATAGTCGGTTCAACCAATGGTTGAAGGAGCAAATCGCTAGGAGCTCGCCAAGTGAGATGCTAACATGGTTGGCAAAAGGGCCAACATTTACAGTTGTGACATGGAAAGGATATGACATAAATGGGTACATATTCTATACACAGTCACATGATGTAAAGAGAACTAACCAGAACAGCGGTGTCCGCATAGATGCGTTCAGTACCGATGGGTCGAGAAACTCATACTATGGGTTCATAGAAGAGATTTGGGAGCTCGACTACGTGGTTTTCAAGATCCCCTTATTTCGCTGCCGTTGGGTGCATCTCCCATAGATGAAGGTTGACAAGTACGGTGTCACTACCGTGGACCTCCAATGTGTCGGATACAAAGACGAACCATTCGTACTCGCCAACCAAGTTATTCAAGTTTTCTATGTAACCGACCCGGCAAATAAGAAACGCCATGTAGTTCTTCATGGAAAAAGGAGAATTGTCGGAGTAGATAATGTAGTGGACGAGGAAGAATACAATCAATTTGACGAGTTACCTCCTTTTGGAAATGGCATAAGGGTCGACGACGAATAACGTGACGAAACTAGTTATGTACGCATTAATCATCATGAAGGGCTAATTTTTTAAAAAAATAAGCAAGTAGAATGAGAATGTGCGACATATATGTGGGCATTTGCATATATGTATATAACAATGCATGTGTGTGAATTGGCATTTATGTATACAACAATGCATGTGTGTGATGTATTTGTAAATTTGTATTTATGTATATATGAAAATGTGTGAAGAAATACATTGTGTATATGTGAATTTGCATTTATGCTAGTTGGTGTTGTATATGAATGCAGCTGGTTGGTGTTTGTCATAATTAGTACAGTCAGGGGCAAAGGCTTATCACAGACGGTTCTAACTTTAGAACCGTCTGTAATAAACCTCCCTATATATACCTTGTGGCTAGGGTTTTTCACGTGAGCTGCAGTTATAGAAATCTCACCGCTCTCCTGATCTGTCTCCTCTGCCTCCGTCACCGCCGCCGTCGCCGCTGCCTCCTCACCTCTGTCGCCGCCGCCATCGCCGCTGCCTCCTCTCACCTCCGTCACCGTCGCCCTCCTCCTCCCTCGGGCCCGTCGCCGTGGCCTCCTCGCTCCTCCGTCACCGCCGTCGCCTCCCCGAGCCCGCCGCCTCCCTGAGCCTGTCGCTGCCTCCCCGAGCGCGTCGCCGCCTCCCCGAGCCTCCTCCCCGAGCCGCCTCCCCGAGCCCGTCGCCGCCTCCCTGAGCCCCTCGCCGCCTCCCCGAGCCCCTCGCGGGCCGTCCCCTGTCGCCGTCGCCGCCGCCATTGTAACTCTGGTATAAGCCATAGTTTGCTATTTGGTTTACTGCAGTAGCATAGTTGGCTATTTGGTATAATACAATCTTTGAGTTGTTAAAAGTGTGTTGTGAATAGAATTGTTTACTGCAGTAGCATAGTTTACTATTTGGTTTATTGTAGTAGCATAGTTTGCTATTTGGATAATACAATCTTTGAGTTGTTAAAAGTGTGTTGTGAATAGAATTGTTTACTGCAGTAGCATAGTTTGCTATTTGGTGTATTTGCTATCCAGATAATGTGCCTTGAGTGTGTCCATTGTTCAATTCTTTCTGTCTAGGAATTCAATTCTTTTTATATATTGACCATTGTGCCAAACTGCAGTAGCATAGTTTGCTATTTGGTTTATTTTGTAATGTTCATTTCTTGTAGTAGATTATCTTTTACTTGTTGTGAGTGTTAGTATATAGTATTAGCAACTAAAGTAGGTGCTAAGATAGGCACATCACCCCCTCTCTCTGTCCACATCACCCCCTCCCTTCTCCCCCTCCCCTCTACTCCTCTCTTCTCTTCCAATTCAATATGGTGATGATCACTTTCTTATCTTATCCTAATAGACCCACAAAATGAGCAACATGTCACCCGCGCATTCTTCAACATCATCGCCGGATGCGTCCCCTCCAAAATCACAACACCGAGGATGAGGGCTATCGAAGAAGCCTGAGGGCCGATTTACCATCACAGCGGTCGATAGATCTGTGACCCCTATCCTCCCTCCCAAAGCAGTAAGCGCATTCCGAAGCATGGTTGGAATAGTTGCACGAGAATGAATTGAGATCACATTCAATTCGTGGAAGAGCGTGCCTGACACTCGGAAACGTGAGCTGCTGACCGAAATTTTGGCATCGTTCGAGATCCCAGAAGAACACCAAGACGCCGTGCAACGACAAACCTTGCTAACCACGTGCAAAGCATGGAAGAACTTCAAGAGCACGCTTGTCAAGAAATACGTGGAGACGGACGAAACGCCCTTTCATAAATACCCATTCCTGGAACCACAATGGGAACAGTTCAAGGCGATGAAGACGACTGAAGATTTCAAAAGTACAAGTGTGGCGCACAAGGCCCTCCAGGTAATAAACACACACCCCCACAGACTTGGCACAGCTGGGTATGCAGGTAAAATCCCGCAGTGGAGGAGGGAGGATGAATTGGCAACCCAACAGGACATCGCCCTGCCATTTTCCAATATCCGGGAAGACCACGCTCGAAATTGGATTAGAGCAAGGTCATCTACAAGGACATCGGGGGACGTCTCCTTTCGAAACCCTACAGACCAGCAAGTGTCCCAGCGCCTAGTAAGATATCGATCGAACTACGTAGCTTGTAATTACTCCACAACTTCGTACAAAGTGAAATGACATGTCGTGCTCTTGCAGGAAGAGCTGAGTTTTGAATCTACCCTGGGATCATTCCAGGGAACAAGGGAGAATGATATTCTCTCTGTGGCCCTGGGAAACAAGGAGCACCCGGGCCGTACGAGAGGCCTTGGACTTTACGTTCCTTCGAAACATGGTTTCCAAGATGACTCCGAAATGTATCGGCGTAGGAAGAGAACCAAAGCTGAGCGTGAGGAGCGGCTACGAGAAGAGATAAAGGCATCTCTTAGAGAGGAGCTAATAGGTGAGCTGGCTGATGTAGTCAGAGATGAGGTGCGGAAACATACAGAAAGTCAGCAAGCCACCGCCGCCACCGCTCCTGTGCTAGCTAGCCCGCACAACCGTCCGAGTAGTTGCGCGTCCAATCCGACGGAAAGCGAGGCCAGATTTCCTGTGGACGACATCCAGGTAATAATTATTATCTCTCGAATGCTTGCTCCATTGATAGGCTTATTGGAGTAGCTAATTTTGTATCATTATGTAGGAACCTACGAAGTGCAGGCTCCAAGTGAGATATGCCTCCGTTCCCTTGTACGCTGCTTGGGGCCAGGCATATCCGTCTACTATCGGGGCCATGGTGCACGGTCAAGCTTTAGTGCCAGGCTACGGAAAAGTTAATGCGGATGGTGTGCATGTCAATTTTGAGATAGTCCCGCTATCGAAGCCCCCCAACGACGAGATCATGACTTTAGGGCAGGCCATTGGAATATTCATCCAGTGGCCCAAAACTGACATCTCCCTGGAGGCTTCTGCACCGGTGGCCGGACTAGAAGGGCAGCGTGAACCAGAGCTAAATGCACTGGTGCTATCTCCACAAGGGCAGTGCGAACCAGAGCTACCTGCACCAGTGCTATCTCCACGGGTGCTATTCTCGCCAAAGCAACTTGCACCGGTGCTACCATTACAGTCGACTACCATAAAGTCGACCTACAGTCGAGGTAGTGGCCAGGGCAAATCAAAGACGAAGGATGATGATGATATCCCTTACCTGCCATTGGCCCGCAAATTTGTGCTAGGCGAGCCGATGATAATCCCGGAAGAGCACCTCGTAACCCTAGGACTTGGTTGCCAAACATTACACGCTTGGTATATGGAACAGTCCAATAAGCCAGAGGTAGAACGGCGCTCAGGTATCACTGTCAAATTCAGCCGGATCATTTCCAGCACGAATTTCAGGAATGTGTCTTCGTGGTGACCTTTGACGATATATTTGGTCTTTTCATGCTCAACGCTCTCAACGTCTCACTCGTTCGATGCTGGACACTATAAGTCTGTACAATCACAGTCTCTGTTCATGTAATACCGATATATGTCACAATTTGTAGCTTTTCTGTGTCTATATATAGATTCATGCTGACTCAAGCTAGATCATCGAAATCACCAATTGGTTTCCTGGACCCACTCTTGATCTCCATTGAAACCATCAACGAGAATGCATCCTTCGTCGAGAGCTATATTACATCAACACTACTAGCTTACGCGATAAGGAATTTGTTCTTATGCCATACAATGAGCACTTCCAGTGGATTTTAATTGTAATTGTACCAAAATGGAACAAGGCTATATACCTTGATTCTCTAAGTAAGAACAAATCCAAGTACACAGTTATCGCCCAAATACTCGATAGGTAAGTACATTGTACATTGTACTCTTTTTTTCCTTCCGAATGACTAATCTAACTTTTTCGAATAACGAATGTCGTTCGCTACATATGTTGCACAAACAAGTGGCTCGACGACAGGGGCCAAGCCCTTGAAACATGTTCGTAATTTTCGGGTATTCGCTAGCTACACATTAATTAATCCTATGCAACACTTAGTAGTAATGCCTCTTGATTTAACCATTTTATTTTTTGCAGTGCCACCAGCAGCAGCCGGGCAACACGTCCGGATTCTACGTGTGCCACCATATGAAACTACTCCTTGATTCCTCGAAGATCACCAATTCTAAGGTTTGTCAATCTTCCTACATTTATTTCATACTTGTCAGCTTATATATGTACGCGCATTGATATTCCTATCGACAGGCTGCGCCCATCTCTACAACTGCATTGAAACAGCCGGATTTTGCACAAATTCGAGGAGAGTGCGCTTGGTTTTTGTGGTCTAAAGTCATAAGACCAGATGGAGAGTTTCACTGCGCACAATGATTTTTTTTTGCTCTTATCACTCCGGAATCGAGGTCTCGCGAAAGGAATAGATCCATAATCAACGAACTTGTTGGCTGCACAAGCAATACTTGAATGGTAATCATGCACCATCCAAGTATAGTTTGTGCAATCTGACAAATTCGTTGATTATGGATCAGTTCCTTTCACGAGATCTCGATTCTGGAGTGATAGAACAATAAAAAATGCAATGTTACCATCTAAGTGCAAATGCAGTGTAGATCTTTTATAATTGTGTATTTGTTAATGGATATTTTATTTCATTTCAATTAATTGATTTGCGAAATGGATGCTTTATGTTTGTGAAATGAAGTGCGATGTGAATTCGATGTTTTATGTTTGTGAAATGAATTGAGATGTGAATTAGATATTTTATGTTTCTGAAATGAATTGAGATGTAAATTGTATGTATACATGTACATCTTTATCTGTTTGTTTCAGAGGGCATGGCTAGCATTTCCTGAGGCTAGCCAATAAACAGAAATAGATTTAGGGGTAGAAAAGAACATCATAGACGGTTTTTAGTTACAAACCGTCGGTGATAGGTGATAATCAGAGATGGTTTGTAACTAAAAGCCGTCTGTGATATATCAATATCACAGACGGTTCAACAACCGTCTGTGATAACCTTCGATTATCACTGACCCATAAATTCAGACGGTTCAGAAAACCGTCTGTAATGACGTTTTTGAACCGTCTGTGATGACCTTTTCTGTAGTAGTGATCTAGGATTAGAGCACGCCCCGGGCTAAATTTGAACCAAGTAATAGTCTAGCATACCACAAGTCTGAAACTATATTATGATATAAGGAAAAATATGCTATAAATGTATCGTTGATATGAAAATTTTGCTTAATGCTCAATACTTGAAGAGTTCAAGTTTTCAACACAAATTACAATAAAAAAAGATATGAAATCATACAGAATGTAGCGTAATAAAGATACATCAATTACCTCAAATCCGAAAGATGACAATGTCTTGCTCCTCTTCATTTTGTAATTTGTATCTTTAAACCTTTTAGTTAGTTCCTAAATAAGTAAATAGTAAATGTAAAACATTAAATATACAACATTTCATGTAAATATCTAATCATTCATACTTATTTTAAAACAAGAAAAAATTGCTGCTTCACCTCGCTCTGCCTTGCGCTGCGCAGTCTCGGTCCTCGGCCGGTGCCCTGTTGGTCAGTCGGTGGGTGAGTGAGTCCTCGGTTGAATGATTGAAGAATCGACTTGAGTACTTGACTCAGCGTCTTAGCGCTCAGCCCCATCCGCTCGGCATAAATCCACTGGTGGCGTCCGAACCCATCCGGCCATCTGCATTTCTTCAGACTTCAGTTCACCACTTCTGTCCGCATTTCTTCAGCCTCTTCCTCATGGCCTCGCCCCTCGGTAGTCTCGCCTGCACTCGCCGTCCGCTCGCGGCTCGCCGTCTGTCCTCCACTCCTCCTCCTCCCTGCTACGGGCTGCGCTCGCCGTCCTCCTCCTCCCTGCTCCGGGCTGCGCTCACGGCTGGCGGCTCCCTGCTCGGCGCTCACCTTAGTCGCCTGGCGGCGTAGTGGTGCTCGGCCGCTCGCCGTGCTCCCCGCACAGGAGAGGGGTCGCTGACTCGCCATGCTCCCCACGACCACGAGCGGCGGAGCGGCCGGCGGTGGAGGCGCGCGCAGGCAAGGCGGCGGCCGGCGGTGGGGGCGAGCGCAGGAGAGGGATGCTGAAGTCAGATCTGATGGGGCGATTGGGCGGCTGGGGCTGGGGGATTGCCGGGTTGGGGAATTAGGGTTTGGGTTTGGTCTGTGATGTCTCTATGCAGCCATGCAGGTCTGCCGACTTTGCTTTGCTGTGCGCTGTGCCGCTGTGGGCTGGATTGTTGTGTGGGCTGTGAGCTACCATTGCTGGGCCTAGGGCTGGGCTGTAATGCTGATTTTTTTAAGGATATATTAGAGGGGTAGTATTACTAATATTGCTGGGCCTCGGGCTATAGCCTACCCAGCCCGAGGCCCAGTTCCGCCCCTGTGTACAAGGTTGGTGGTGCCGGTAAAGCAATATGGAATTTTTTTGCGAAAAAACTGGTGGTCTATTGCTTCCCAATAGTGTCATCTTTAGTTTTCTTTTTTACTTTGCTGAACAATATGAATGTTCGTATGCTATGAACTTCCATCATACCAAATATTACGAGATTCAGAAATACTTGAAATGATTCACTGTACAGATTATACTTATTCATTGACATATCAACTAACTACAAATAGGAATCTTTGTTTCCTGCCTTGTACGATGGTCTTCTTGTTTGGCAAAATGGGTATTTCCCTCATTTTCCGGTAAATAAAATAAAGGAAAAGGAAATTGGCCTAGGGCCCACATGTAAGAGAGGGAGAGAGAAGGGACTAGAGGAGAGGCAACTGGTTCGGCTTCATTTTGTGGATCTGGCCAACGCATTCTCATCCCATCTCCTCTTCTTTGGGTGGAAGCTTTGGCCTCTCCGTTCATGGACGTCGCCAATTTCTCACCTGTGAGTTTGCCTCTTTGATCCTATAACTAGATGGGAGAGTTGGAGGTTTCGGCAGAGGAGAAGAGCTCATCACCCAGATCCAAACTTTCGTTGGCTATTTGATCTTGGGGATTTGGTTGGAGAGGGCTCTACGGCACTGGGCTTGCCTGGTCTCCGGGCTGTGACGGCTCTTGCTCCCTGCTCAAAGATCCACTCTTTGGTTGTGTGCTTGCACACGGTGTTTCTCTGGTTCTTCGGCTCGGATTTGGCCGTGAGGAGTGCAACAAGATTTCATCTTTGATATGCACATGCCTCGATTTAATATGCGTGCATGCGAGTTGGCCCGATCTTCTGTTATAGGAGAAATCCGATAACTTGAGTTGCGACGTTGACGAAGGGGAGGCTAACTATAATTCGATCGTGACCAGCAACCTCGCAATCGCTACACCGCTTCTCGATTGGTTACCAACCGTGTCAAACACAATTGGTCTGTTCACGAAGAACGGCTCCAGCAAATCTAAGAGAAGACGCAAGAGCAACAGTGGAAGAATTTCACTTGAAGATGAAATATTGATGAGGCCCAATTGTTTTATAGTAGCTAATAGTAATCATGCAAACAAAAATCAAGTCTACCCATAGTAGAAACATTAGGGGTTTTCATACTAGGAACAACCCTCCTAGCTAGATGTGAAAGTTCTTAAAAAAAGATTTGAAGCTAAGCCAACCCAAAGGTCATCCATTAGCATGTTCGCGCGTCCTTTCGTCTTCTGCACAATCCCTACTAAAACAGTCATAACTTCTTATTGGAAAGTCTAAATGATGAGTCGTTTGTTGGAGGTGACAGTAGACTTAATTATTTTTCCATCCATATGTATTATGCATGCTGAAATGTTACAGGTTGGCCTTGATGACGCTGGGAATTGGAGGTATTTGTCAGCAATTGATGAACTCAGCCACTCACAATCGGAGCCGGGCCTTGGCCGAATCTTGATCAACAACTTCTCTTAAAATTCCTTCACATGTAGTAACAAGTAAACAATATTTATTAGGTAATATCATTTGTTCTGTAATTAAATAATTAATTTGCCCAAGAAACGAATTCACCTGTTGTCTAAGGCGATGTGCACGCACTCATGTTATTGGACCTTGTATACTGGCCGACTCTTGAATTTTAATAGACTCAACTACAGGTGTGTGTGCGCCACTGGAAGTGTATGTGTGTCTGTGATGTCCTTATCATACTCTCCTTCTTGAGAAGGAGTTGACCTCGACTCTATCTCATCTTTGTCTCCCAAATATGGAGATAAATCAGTAACGTTGAATGTATTACTCACTCCATATTCCTCGAGCAACTCCAATTTATAGGCATTATCGTTGATCTTTGTAAGCACTTTAAATGGTCCATCACCTCGCAGCATTATTTTGGACTTGCGCCGTTTTGGAAAACGATCCTTGCGCAAATGCAACCAAACTAGGTCGCCTTCTTCAAATACCATCTCCTTCTTGCCCTTATCTGCATGCTTCTTGTATTGGGCTTGCATCTTCTCAATATTTACTTTGGTTATCTCATGTAGCTTATGAATCATCTCGACACGCTTCTCAGCATCAAGACCTCTTTCCGAAGGTGGCAAAGGTAGCAAATCAATTGGGGCAATAGGCTTGAATCCATAGATGATCTCAAACGGACAAAACTTCGTAGTAGAATGCACAACCCGGTTGTAGGCAAATTCAATGTGTGGCAAGCATTCCTTCCAAAGCTTCAAATTCTTTTTGAGTATAGCCCGTAGCATGGTACCAAGTGTGCGGTTGACGGCTTTGGTTTGCCTGTTGGTTTGAGGATGACAAGCAGTTGAAAATAGTAACTTCGTTCCAAGCTTTCCCCAAAGCGTCTTCCAAAAGTGGCTTAAAAACTTGACGTCACGGTCTGAAACAATTGTCCTCGGTACTCCATGCAAAGAACGATCTCCCTGAAAAACAAATCAGCAACATGGGTAGCATATCACTCTTATGACAAGGGCCATTTTAGAAAACCTATCAACGACAACGAATATACTGTCCCTTCCCCTCTTAGTCTTTGGTAATCCTAGCACAAAATCCATAGAAATATCCTCCCAAGGTACTTTCAGAATAGGAAGAGGCATATATAAACCATATAGATTTAAGCGAGACTTAGCTATTTGACAAGTAGTGCATCTCCCCATGTAGTGCTCAACGTCGCACCTCATCTTTGGCCAATAGAAGTGCATGGCCAGCACGTCCTCGGTCTTGTGAATACCGAAATGTCCCATCAAACCACCTCCATGAACCTCCTGCAACAACAAAAGATGAACGGAACTCGCGGGAACACAAAGTTTGTTAGCTCTAAATAAATAGCCATCATTTAGCACATATTTATCCCAACATCTCCCTTCCTTGCAATTAGCATAAATGTCTCTAAAATCCAAATCAGTAGCATATTCCAAACCGAGAATTTTACAATCAAGTTGGGACAATAGCGTGTACCGTCTAGACAATGCGTCAGCCACTATATTCACTTTTCCTTTCTTATGTTTCATAATGTATGGAAAAGTCTCAGTAAATTCTATCTACTTAGCATGTCTACGGTTCAACTTACTTTGGCTATTAATATGCTTTAGTGATTCATGATCCGAATGAATGACAAATTCTTTTGGCCAGAGATAGTATTGCCACGTTTCTAATACTCTAACCAAGGCATATAATTGTTTATCATATGTTGAGTAGTTTAAAATTGGACCACTAAGCTTTTCACTAAAATAAGCAATGGGCTTTCTATCTTGTATGAGAACACCTCTAATCCCAATACCACTAGCATTACATTCTATCTCAAAAGCCTTATCAAAATTAGGAAGTTGTAGAAGTGGTGCTTTAGTTAACTTACCTTTCAGCATGTTAAAGGCATCCTCTTGTGCTTTCCCCCCACTTGAATGGCACATTCTTGGTCAACTCATAAGTGGGGAAACGAGTGTGCTGAAATCCTTCACAAATCGGCGATAGAAACTAGCGAGTCCATGAAAACTCCGCACTTGTGTGACTGTTGTAGGTGTAGGCCATGCTCCTATAGCTTCTATCTTCTGTTCATCCACTTCAATTCTCTGTGCAGTCACAACAAAACCAAGAAACACAACTCGATCTGTGCAAAAGGTGCACTTCTCGAGGTTACCAAACTTTCGTAAAGCTGTAAAAACTTGGCGCAAACACTACAACAGAACATGGCTATGGTAACACTTGACTGCAACATAATACAAATTGTGTTACAGGCAAAAAACTCAGCAACACATACTTTGTGTCCCCAGGAGACCCTGTAACACATACTCAGTATGATCAATAAACGTGTTACAAGCATATAGTACCGCAACATAAACATGTGTTACAAAGCCATCTGGTAACATACAATATATGTGTTACGGACATGTGTTACTCTCTACTGTAGGGATAATCTTGTTCAACATTGATAGATTTGTACAAACAACACCACTACTAGATTGAAGATATTGACCATCAAAGAAAGGAAATATTATGACTATTCATGATGGCAGATGAACCAAAATAAAATTTATTTTTCTCACTTCTGCATATGAGATTTCCCGGACGAGTGGTCCGTGGCGCTCCCGAACGCGTAAGTTTCGGGCGTACTTAGGAACGAAGTCCTGGGCGTACTCAGGGATGAGCCCTGAGCGTGGTCCCAAACGCGAAAGATTTGAGCGGTCTCGAGAGCGAGTTCTAGAGCGTCGTTGGGCACGTAGTCCCAGAGTAGTGTAGGAGTGATTCTTTTTGCATCTCTATGTTTCTTGGACTTTATTTGCCTAATGGGTATGCTGCGATGAAAACATTAGAGGGGAAGTCATGCTGTTTTCTACTAAATAAATCCTCATCTACTTGCATGCCGAACCCTAATAAGAAAACCTGGGTCTACAACATGAATAAAATTTTGTTCGTACCTCTTGTAACAACTTGCTGTAGAAAATTTGATAACGTCATGATAAACAGGTATCTTCAAAAATATAGTTTCCTAAATTTAATTACAATTTAAAGTGATGTAACTAAGTATATAATGAACAATCGAATTAAAACAAGTGAAAATCTCTCAGTTTAACTTTCCATGCGCCATAACTCATTGGTGGCTCCTCGTATACATCACCTGGTCATAATTCCTAAGTCCCCACTCCTCACCCCTCAGTCCTCACAAGTCACGAACTGCCTTCCCATCTTTATCAAGAAAGCTGTGTAGAGGTTCGAAGGAATCGCACCGATCGACTCCTCCTCAGGTACGACGGCTACCTAGTATCTCTCATATATTGTTTGCTTCAATTAATTTCTTGAACAGGATACGTACGTACGTACGTACACACATCTCAACTTTAATTGCTTTCGTTTTCTTTTCCCTCTCCCAAAACTGCTGGTGTTTATTATTCGATTCGCATGGGACGCGCGAACGTGTTCGATGACGCGCGACGAGAAGTTTCATGTGTTCGATGCGCTAATATCTTGGATCTACACACACATATATACATATACATATACATATACACACACATACAAATATACATATACACACACTAGTAGCTTCTAGCTTTGTTGTCTTCGTCAACGCGTGTATTAGTACTAGTTGGGATGCTTGCTACGTATATACTCCTACCTGGTGTGTATTCACCGCTGTGTAGGCAGAGCTACCCGACATTCCAGTACCAGTCGCGACGGTGACCTCGCAAGTACATGACGATTCGCACGGATCGATCAGTGCGTCCCTGTATCTTCACTTGTATCTTCACTTGCGTACTAATTTGCTTCAGCTGTACCTTTCTCGGCAACTCAATCGATACCGTTTTTATCTTCACGGATCGATCGTTGGCGCACGACAAAAGTCGATCTGATCTTTCTATTGAGATCCTCTGAAGAAATTTCATCGATCTTTGCGTGGACGTGCGGCAATTTTCCTAGCTTAAGGGCCAATTTCAGTATGCACATAGTCGTCGTGTACGTGCCGCCTGAAATCACGCTGCAGATTTTTTTGTTCGCGTTTTGTGGCTTTAATTTCTCACTTGTTTATTACTTCTTTTTCGTAATGTTAATTGAAGGAGTGGATCTAACTCGCGATGAACTCTTGCATACTTTGCTCGTAGCTGCCGAGCAGCTCATTTCAGAAACTTCACAACAATTTCCAGGTGAAATGGCAAGAAAGAAAAGGTTGAATGTAGTAAAAAGCAGTGCTCATTATAGCAACGGAGATGGTGATATCAGTGAGCATTTCATGGACCAAGTTGAAGAAGTTCTTGAGTCACAGGAATTGGAAGGTAATGAGGTACATGTCGAGCAGCAAGATAATGGTTCTCTGAATATGTCAGGTACATCTTCAATTAAGATAGTTAAAGCTAGCTAGTCAGATGGACTAATTAAATAATTGATATATGAAAATCCTTGGATCAACTATTACTGTTCTTCTTTAATTTACAGGTGAGAATGCAACAGAGAAAAAGTGTGGAAGAACTACTTTAACACATATTTGGGACCTACCAGTAGGAAATCGAATAGTAGTTAAATGCAATAAGCTTGGACAACCCATTGGAGCAGAAGGTGGACTTTTAGGGAAATTTTTGGGCACGGTAGCAAAAAATGGGGGTTATTGTCCACTTAACTTGAAGGATTGGAGAATTGTCAAAAAGGATGGTGGAACTGAAACAATACTTCAATTTGTAGAGGTATATAACTGTAGACAGAATATATACACTAATTTGATTTCTACTGATCTTTTCCTTCAAAGAAAAAGACACCTATTGATCTTGCTTTTCCTACTGGCGTTATGAATCTAATTTGCATACAAATATATATGTGATAACTTAGAAAATAGCACATTGATTCAGTAAATCTTAATGATTTCAGACAAAGTTTTTGTACCCTTATTTGTGCGAGAAATGGATACTAAAGTCAACAGGGAGAGATTGGAGGCGATACAAAGCATCACTAAAGAAAACATACTTTAATGCAAAGAAGAAAAGATCTGCTCTGTATAAGCTGTGTCCGGAAGATGTAGATTATGATCAATGGGTTGCACTTGTGAAAGTTTGGAAGTCAAAAGAAGGAAAGGTCATAGCAATGCAACCATATTTACATTGCCGTTTTATTTTGAATTTCATACATTTACATGCATTAATAGTAGACATTTTGCTAGCAGGCTCTTAGTGAGAAGAACAAAAATAGTCGTACCTTGATGAAAACTACACATACAGCAGGAACAAAGAGCTATGCTCGTTGGGCTAAGGATATGGTGAGTAGTCTTGTTTTGTTCAATGCTATATATCCTCTATGTTTTGCATCATATTTTCTGGACATTCTAATTTTGTGCAGAAACAAGATGATCCTCAAAAGAAGCAACCACATAGAGCCATGGTTTACTTAGCAACTCACAAAAGAAGGGCTAAAGATAGAAGTGAACACGTGGTATGCCATATACACAATGTTTCTACTGTACTATACTAAGTTATCATTTGATCTAACTAAAAGAACATGGATTTATCTTCATTGTTAGGCTAAGTTAGAGAACCTCATGGATGAACAACCAGAAATAGCTCAAGATGATGAGGGAAGAGTTGCATGGAAAGGTGACGCCTTACATCAAATTTTGGGTGATGAGAAATCTAGACAAGTGCATGGGACGGGACTGCTTCCGGTCCCAAGCCATGTTTATGGACAAACAACACAACGTCTCAAGAACATCAATATCACTACTATAGAGGGATTGCCATCGAAAGTAGGGGTGCATGTTATTGACGAAGTGTAGAAGTTAAAGGAGCATGTGTAGAATCAAGATTTACTCATTCAAGAATTGCTTAAAACTAAGTCATGCCGTGGGAACAATAAACCTACAAAAACACTCTCAAAAAAAGACAAACCAACAAAGGTAAAGATTTTTCTTTAACCTTCATATAAAAATCATTCCAAACTGATATCCTTTTCCAGGTGAATCAAATAAAAGGATATCATAGCAATTCTCAATCACAAGCAGTACATTATAAAAGAAAGGTATTTGTGTTATTATTTCTATATAATGTTATTTCTCTTCAAGTTTTATATTTATCTGTATTTAAATCTACAGAGAGTTCAGTGTGATGTAGCTGATTTGGAAGACTCCATGAGTGAACAAGGATATATATCAATGGTAATTTTATTACTGCATTAAATACCTTTTTTCTATACTTCATATGAATGTATACTAAATGTTGGTTGTGAACTTAACTGTAGAACAATGGAAGAGTGTTGGACCAACAGAATAGATATGAGGACGATGACATGTCTTTTTCTACTGAAAAGGTTAGCAGAACTGTTTATGCATTTTTTTAGGAACACTACATTTTTAAGCAATATAAATACTACAATGATTTGATAGATGATTTTGTGACTGAACTAGCACGACAACTATGCAAATCAACAACTATTACAATGTCATGAAGCACCGTCATCGCAATGGTCTGCACGTTCTTTTCCACAGCAAGAGGTAAATGTTTTGATAAATGAATTGATGTGATGCACTTGCAAGAAAATAGTAAGATATATCACTTTCTACAGTACTAGTAAGATATATCATTTTAACTAGGTTGTTTGAGGATTAAGGAATTAAAGAACCAACAATAAGATTTATGGCACACCTCATATATAATGAGTTGCATGCATCCAAATTTAATAAATCAATTTTCTTTAATTCAATTATAATTATTTCTACTGTATTATAGCTATATAATGGAAGATTTGGAATCTTTTAGAATACAAGCTTACCTTTATGAATAAATAAGGATATTTCATAGTCTAAAAAATGCTTCCTTCAAACCTGCTCTTTTTTCAGTAACTAATTAACCTATTCCCTACTTTTCAGTTCGATGTGTATAAAGAAATTGTTTTAAGATAGCCAAATAATGGCATCTTATATACATATTTTTAGTAGAAAAATTGTTGTGTGATTTTTGAGTATCTATACTGATAGCATGCAATAAATTTTACTGTATTTCACTGTAAGTAACTGAACAATAGCAGGAAAAGTTCCAAAATTGCATGAGCAACATACAAGATCAAGTGATTCGAAACAAGACTCCACATCGTGTGCCTTCAAAGAAGACACGACCTTCACCAATGGAGGTAAAAAAAACACTACGTTTGGATTCATGTTACAGCTAATTTTCTTATATGCTAGTTATTGATGAAGTGATAAATATAGGTTGGTTCAACAGTATTACTCTTGAGTGCAAAATATCCAAACAAAGACCAGGTGGCCTATGCTAGTTTGTTGAGCTGCAATCCATCTACAAAAGTAGGTGGTGTTGAGCTAGGCAACCAATTTTGGAAAGTAAGAATCAATCACTCTTTGCGTAAAACTGAGGCGCTTGTACGACCACTGGACTGCTGCAAGTCAATTGATGATGCCCATGCTAAAGGAATGCCGATTGCTTGGCCTTCAATATGTGTATGATATTTCAACCTTGGTCCATATAATACTACATATATACTTTTTCATGTATCCTTAAAGCTCAGTAATGTTTGCCACATGCAGGTTCGGAAGATTAATGGTTGAAATCTCATACTTGTTTCACCTCATGGATAGATCATCGGGCAAAGATTTTGAGAAGAATAGATAGATATCATTATGTCATTCTAGGATGAAAAGTTTGTGTTGTTATTCCCAAGACTTGTTTTCTCAAATGGATTGTCATGTATGTTAAAAATTATGTGAACCATATTTTATATATTTCCCTGTGGAATGCAATGTTGGTGATGGTTATAATTTTGTGCAATATGTGATTCTTGTGAAAGAAAATAATTCTGCAATTAATTAATTGTCATTTTGAAAAAATCATTACTTTTTCCTCTCTCTAGATCTCTGTGTATATATATTTATATGTATTAAAATAAGTTTCCACAAAATGTTTTGGTGTAAGAAAGTGTGTTGCTACTCATATTACAATGGTGTTACTATTGCTCCAAAAATGTGTTACTGGGGTAGCTTGTTGTAGCACATATTTGTGTTACCAGGGTAGTTTGTTGTAGCACATAATATGTGTTCTTATAGATAAGATATGTGTTGCAAGGTAGTAACATGTTTTTAGACATGTAATAGCACTTATCACGTGTTACTTCAAACCTAGCTAGTAACATGGGCTATAAGAACACTTAAAAATTGTGTTACTGAAAAAACTAGTAACACCTTTATTGACATATAGTAGCACATAGACGTGTTACTATAGCTCCTTCCTGGTGTAGTGAAATGGTCTAAATGCCCTTCCAATGACTTGTTGTATATCAATATATCATCAAGGTATACCACAACAAATTTCCCGATAAATACTCTCAACACTTCGTTCATTAAATGCATAAAAGTACTAGGTGCATTAGTAAGACCAAAAGGTATAACTAACCACTCATACAAGCCAAACTTAGTCTTAAACGCAGTTTTTCATTCATCACCTAATTTCATTCTAATTTGGCGGTAACCACTTCGTAAGTCAACTTTCGAAAAGATAGTAGAGCCGCTCAATTCATCAAGCATATCATCTAACCTAGGGATATGATGACGATATTTAATAGTAATGTTGTTAATAGCTCTACAATCAACACACATTCTCCATGACCCATCTTTCTTAAGCACTAATAAAATAGGAACAGCACACGAGCTTAAACTTTCACGCACGTACCCTTTGTCAAAAAGCTCTTGCCCTTCTCGATGATTGCTTATGTGCTGCTGGTTCGTGGTAACTTTCAAACGAAAGTCAGTAAAGTGATTACAAGGTACCAGAACACATGATCAATGGCAAATTTGTGGAGTTCTAGGAAGGGATAAAAATTTGTATCAAAGGAGTAAGCAATCAGTAATTTTAAAAATTACACAAATTGAATAACAGTTTGTAACTAGCTTTTAGCCTAAGTTGTTGATCAAACAAGGATGATATAGGCTGAGCTTGTCTGGTCGCCGGGCTGTGATGACACTTGCTCCCTGCTCAGAGATCCACTCTCTAGACCGTGTGCTTGCGCGTGGTGTTTCTCTGGCTCTTCGGCTCGGGTTTGGCCATGAGTGATACGAGATTTCATCTTCTTGTTGGCTTTGTGTAGCATCATCTTGTACCTCGGCTTCACGAATCGGTGAGTGTTGATTTGTGGAGTAGGGCTTTATATCTCCGATTGCCTCTCCGGTGACATCCTGGTATTCATCTGTGATTGGTTTTCTGGGACATCATCTCCGATGAGCCTAGCCCCTTTTGGTCTTCATGGTGGTTTGGGGTGCCGCCACTCTATGAGCTTGCTCTCTACTCTCTTTAACTCTATTGTGCACTAGTGAGCTGTGCTAGTTCCTTTTAATATCTCTGATATCAGTTAGTCGGCTAGAACTAGGATAGCTATTGCATGATAGATGGTGGGCTTTTGATTGCTCGATGAGGATATTAGTCAAGTTTGAAAACACAGTGACAATTTAAAAGTACTCTACTAGTTTGTTTGTTCACGTGTTAGTAGTATACTTATCTAAATATAGATTGCAGCTTTGTCAAATGCTTGTACTCAATTCACTGCTCAGTATTGCTCACTACTATTGTTTCTGCATTTGCCGAATATACTTGTTGATTCTCGAGTAGCTTGTATCTGTTAATACTCTGATTTATACTGTAACCTGTGGACTGTGTATGCTTTTGATATTAATACTACTCTAATGTTATGGACTCTTATTGGGGCAAACATTATACTAGACGGTCCTCATCCAAATCGGCTCACGTTTCGGAATAGGCAGTTGGTGGCAGTGGCGACACATGATGACCTAGGCACTTGTTGGCGGTAGTGGCGACACATGATGACCTACAGTGCAGCAATCTGCATTACTGGCGGTAGCAAGACTATTCGTTTGAGAGGTCTAGATTGAAGCAGAGATAGTATTAGGAAAGATTTACTATTATCATGTAATAGGGTATGGAGTCCAATCCGGATTGCTTAACAAGCCGGATAGATACGCTAAGTCCAGATTGCTTAACAAGCTGGATAGATACACTAAGTCTGAGTCGGTTATTAGAGATAGAGTCGGATTACTCAACCTATATATATGGGCTGAGATGTAAACCAAAGGCAAGCAATAACAAACAAGTATTATACCTCCTACGTCTCAAAGCCTCTCGCCCTGGCCAGTGAAAACCCCAAACGGCGGCTCGAGGGCGAGTTTCTACTGCCCCTCACTGTTCACGGGAAAAGCCACTAGCCATTAGCTCATAACAATTTGGTATCAGAGCCAATTTCCACCACCGTTGCCATGGAAGAACCAAAAACTATTGAAGACATTGGCAAGATGCTAGCAGCCATGATGAAAGAGATCCATGAGGTGAAGCAGAAGCAAGTCCGACAACAGGATGAGATTTCTCGGCTGCAGGGCAACTTGGGTCTTAGCAGTTTGGAGTCCAGCGGCAGAGTTTGCTCTCCAGTGTTGGGTATTTGGAACAAATTCTCACACACACATATATTCTTTACGCTGCAGCAAGCACATTGATTTACTAGCCTGGAACACACACTTTGCAATGGGGTTACAAGCTCCTTTTATAGGGTCACGAACCGACTTAGAATGTAGATTTTTTAGCTAGCAGCTAGCAACATCTGGATACTACTTGCCGACTTAAGCACATGAGTCAAAGCCAGCTCAAAAATTTCTAGCTAGCTCTGGAGCCAACGTCCAGCT
This sequence comes from Dendrocalamus latiflorus, assembly GCA_017311315.1. Taxonomy (NCBI): domain Eukaryota; kingdom Viridiplantae; phylum Streptophyta; class Magnoliopsida; order Poales; family Poaceae; genus Dendrocalamus; species Dendrocalamus latiflorus. The sequence goes on from CM029623.1 coordinate 11,624,062, forward strand.
TGGTGAGACTTCTAGAGGATAGAAGAGCTTAGATATTTTACATGTAGATAAGTTTTGTTATCCTTAGCAAGAAAATGAATTAATGCCAACAAACTCCTCCTTAATTTATTTTCTTGAGACACCAATTAATTCTCTGTTGTGGATAAACTTTTCTCTGGATAAAGCTTTTGTAAAAATATCTGCCATTTGTTGGTCTGAACGACAAAATTCCAGTTTAACTTCTTGATGCTCAACTGCTTCTCGAATGTAGTGATATTTGATTGCAATATGCTTGGTTCTTTCATGGCTAACTGGATTTTCACTTATCGCAATTGCTGATTTACTATCGCAATAAATAATAGTTGGCTCATGTTGTCTTTCGCCGATATCTTCAATTATTCTTCTTAACCAGACTGCTTGTGAAACCGCTCGGGCTGCTGCCACATACTCTGCTTCAGCTGAAGACAAAGCTACTATATTCTGTTTCTTTGTTGACCAAGAACAGATAACTGAACCAAGCGAAAAAGCATATCCTGATGTACTTTTCATATCATCAAGACATCCTGCCCAATCACTATCTGTGTAGCCGATTAATTTTGAATCTTCTACTGGCTTATACCATATGCCATATTCTGATGTTCCTTTAATATATCGCAGAACTCTTTTTGCAGCAGAAAAATTTAATTGACTTGGGCTATTCATATACCTTGATAATAAACTGGCAGCAAACATAATATCTGGTCGTGTTGTCGTCAAGTATAATAAGCTTCCGACTAAACTTCTATAAACTGTCGGATCTGATTTATTTGCTCCATCTTCAATCTTCTGCTTCTCATTCGGCATCAAAGGGGTTGTAACTGATTTGCAGTCATGCATTTTGAATTTCTTCAAAATACTTGCTACATACTTTTTCTGAGATATGAAAATGCCATTATCATTTTGGCATATTTCTATACCTAGAAAATAATGTAGCAAGCCGAGATCACTCATTTCATACGTCTCCATCATATCCCTTTTGAATTCTTGCATCATGTTTTCACAATTACCTGTATATATCAAGTCATCGACATATAACGAGACAACTAGTATATCTGTACCTCTTTTCTTGACATATAAGGTAGGCTCGCTTTTGCTTTTCTCAAATTTTTCCTGTATGAAGTACTTGTCAATTTGACTGTACCACGCTCTTGGTGCCTGCTTGAGGCCATATAATGCCTTCTTAAGCTTGAACACTTTGTTTTCTCCCCCTTCAACTGAAAATCCTTCTGGCTGCTCGACATAAATTTCTTCTTCAAGATAGCCATTTAGAAATGCCGATTTAACATCAAGTTGATATAACTTCCACCTTTTTTGAGCTGCTAGAGCAATAATTGTTCGTATTGTCTCTAGCCTTGCAACTGGAGCATATGTCTCATAGTAGTCAATGCCAGTCTTTTTCTTAAAGCCTTTCGCCACAAGTCTTGCTTTATATTTTTGAATTGAGCTATCTGGATTTAACTTTGACTTATAAACCCATTTAACTCCAATAACTTCTCGATTCTTGGGTCGATCAACTATCTCCCAAGTGTTGTTCTTCTCAATCATATGAATCTCATCTTCCATAGCTTTTACCCAATTATGATGCTTTTCTGCTTGTTCAAAGCTTTGTGGTTCAATAACGGAGAAACCACATGATTCATATATTTCTGCCAGTCTTCTTACTCGTCGTGGAGCTGATTCTGGCGTACTCATCTGCTCACTAGCACTCGGGCTTGAGCTAGAACTCGAACTTGATTCATCTTGACTTGGAGCATCACCTTGCTCCTGTTGCTCAACCGAAACTTGTGGTTGGCCTAGTGAGATAACCGTTGTCGGTATCAACTGATTCTTTTGAACCTTTGCTGCTTCCCAATCCCAGGAAGCCTTCTCATCAAAGATCACATCTCTACTGATTATGATCTTCTTTTTTTCCAAGTGATAGAGTCGATATCCTTTAGTGCCATTAACATACCCGACAAATATGCAACGGACACTCTTATCATCAAATTTGACTCGCCTTCGAGCTGGTACTTGGGCATAACAAATAGAACCAAATATTTTCATATGACTGATTACTGGTTTCTGACCATACCAAGCTTCAAATGGTGTGCGATTTAGAACTGCCTTCGTTGGACTTCTATTTAGAATATAAACTGACGTATTTACAGCTTCTGCCCAAAAAGATTTAGGCATACCTTTCTCTTTTAGCATAGAGTTCGCCATATCGTCAATTGTGCGATTCTTTCTCTCGGCAACACCATTTTGTTGAGGACAGTAGGCTACTGTCAATTGCCTCCGAATACTAGTGTCTTCACAATATTTCTCAAATTCTTTTGAGATATACTCGCCACCTTGATCACTGCGAAGTACTTTAATTCTTCGGTTGCTTTGATTTTCTACCATAGCCTTGAATTTCTTAAATACTTCAAGTGCTTCTGATCGCTCTTTTAGAAAATAAACCCATATCATCCTTGTATAATCATCAATAAAAGTGATAAAGTACCAATTCTTGCCTTCTGACATAATTGGTATTTTTCCGACAATATCACTGTGCACTAACTCTAACGGTGCACATGCTCGCCAAGCTCCTCCATGTGGAAAAGATGCCCGAATTTGTTTGCCAAAAATACAACCTTCACATGGATCAGATTTCAAATTAATGAATGGTAAACCTTGTACCATACCTTTGGTTCTAAGCAGCTTCAAGGCTTTGTAGTTGAGATGACCAAATCTCTTATGCCATAACTCAGAGTTATCGCCTATTTCACTTCGTAAGGCCAATTGAGTAGGATAACTCATTTTCAATGGAAAATTCCTATTTTTCTCCATATCCGCCTTTGCAATAAGGCGATTCCCATTCTTGCAATCCAGTATCTTGCAAGAGAAATCTTCAAAATGAACAGCATACCCGTGTTCTAGCAGTTGCCCAACACTTAGCAAATTCTGCTTCAGATCGGGTACCAATAAAACATCTCGAATAAATTTTTGACCATTTTCCATTTGGACAGCTATACGGCCCTTACCTTCAGATTGAGCTAAAGAACCATTTCCCATGCGAATTTTTGCCTGATGAGATGAGTCAATATCTCGAAATATATCCCGATTGGAAGACATATGGTTTGTACAACCACTGTCCACAATCCAAGTATCTTCTTTCTCATCTTGGGCAATTTGACAAGAATAAACTGCTCCTTCTGATAATTTGACAAGAAATTTGCCCGATTAATATCTCGTGTTCTGCAATATTTGGCAATATGCCCTTGCCTTTTGCATTTATTGCAAGTCATCTTTTTCCAGCACCTGTCTGTAGTGTGACTGGATTTTTTGCAAATATCACACCAAAAATTAGAACTAGCCGTACCTTTTTCTCTTTTATCTTTAGTCGGCTTTTTGTGCACATCTTTTCTCGGATCAACTCTTCTTTGATAATTTCCACTATTTCTTGAATTTTGAGATTTGAAGCTCAGCTTTGATTGGAGGACACTTTCAATTGAACTCCCTGCACGCTGTAGCTTCCTTGCTTCATGAGATTCCAACGAACTCATCAGTTGTTGGACAGTAAGAGTCGCCAAGTCCTTAGACTCCTCAATTGCAGCAACAATATATTCAAACTTTTCTGGTAAACTGATCAAACTTTTCTCGACAATCTTTTGATCAGTAATTTCCTCACCGTAGGTGCGCATCTGATTCACCACCTCGATGACTCTCGAGAAGTAATCCTTTATCTTCTCGGACTCCTTCATCTGCAAATTTTGAAACTGTCTTCGCAAAGTTTGTAACTTTACGGCTAAAACTTTAGCAGTACCTTGAAACTCCTCCTTTAACTTGTCCCAAGCTTCTTTTGAGGTCTTGGCGCCGATAATCCGCGGAAATAAACTTTCCGCAACACCTTGTTGAAGCAAAAACAAGGCCTTGGCGTCCGTCATCTGGTTTTCCGCCAGAGTTTTCTTCTGCTCTGGTGTAAGAACTTCTTCAGCAGCGTACCTTTTGTAGCCGGTCTCCACAATATCCACAATCCTTGCGATAGTAGTAGCGTCCGCATCTTGATGTTCCACATATCGTAATTCTCGCCTGAGAATACGGGAATCATCGACTGCGCCATCCCGACGCCCGAACTCGAAGCCATAATCTCGGCTCCGAAAAACAGCATGAACGAACTACTCCGCTACGCCTGACTCGAACCTGGGGCTCTGATACCAGTTGTTGGGTATTTGGAACAAATTCTCACACACACATATATTCTTTACGCTGCAGCAAGCACATTGATTTACTAGCCTGGAACACACACTTTGCAATGGGGTTACAAGCTCCTTTTATAGGGACACGAACCGACTTAGAATGTAGATTTTTTAGCTAGCAGCTAGCAACATCTGGATACTACTTGCCGACTTAAGCACATGAGTCAAAGCCAGCTCAAAAATTTCTAGCTAGCTCTGGAGCCAACGTCCAGCTTGGTGAGACTTCTAGAGGATAGAAGAGCTTAGATATTTTACATGTAGATAAGTTTTGTTATCCTTAGCAAGAAAATGAATTAATGCCAACATCCAGAAGGGTCTCGCATCAAGGGAGACAAGAGGGAAGAGGATAGAAACATCCTTCACGATACCACAAACTCAATTTCCCAAGTTATGATGGAGAGGAAGATCTGTTGCCCTGGTTAAATAGATGTGAGCAGTTTTTCATAGGACAACGCATGATGGAAGAAGAAGAAGTATGGTTGGCGGCTTACCATTTGACGAGCGTGGCTCAGCAATGGTATTATCAGCTCGAACAAGACGAGCGTGTGCTGTCCTGGCCCCGTTTGCAGATTTCGTCAACATGCGCATTGGTCCTCCAATCAGAAGTAACCCTTTGGGGCAATTGGCACAGCTACAACGTACAGGGACAGTTGAGGAGTATCAACGGCGGTTCTTGTCACTCCTATGCCGCGTAGAACCACTGTCACAACGATAGCAAGTCCAGCTGTTCACGGCGGGCCTTATGAAGCCACTACAGACATATGTTGAATTTCAAAATCCCAACAATCTGCAGACCACTATGAGTTTAGCAAGGGCTAGCAAAGACTTGTCGGGGAACAGACTGAAGGGATTCAAGGGAAGATGTCTAGGCCGCTGCCTTCGGCGTGGGTTCCAGCATCTTCGATCGGCTCTAGATCATACCCAAGATCCAACTCCAACCCGCAGGCAGCCACAACTGCGACACCAATGACGAATCCTCCAACGGCCGCAACTACCCCTCAGACTCGCTGGAAACGCCTATCAGCGTCTGAGATGGCAGAACGACATGCCAAAGGCTTATGCTTCAACTGTCCGGGAAAATTTGGGCCGGGGCACAAATGCGCCATGAAGGGAATATACATGCTTGAGTTGGAAGATATTGATGATGGTTAGGATGAAAATCCGGTAGTAGAGATATCACTGCATGCTCTTACAGGGATCTGCACAGGTCACACCATGCAATTGCTTGTGCAAATAGCCGGCGAATCCTTCACAGCATTAGTAGACACAGGCTCTACGCATACTTTCATTGCTGATCAGGTGGCGCAGCGGCTGGGACTTGCTGTCCCGGCATGACAGTGGCAATCTTCAATGGAGATCGCGTCACATGCACGGGTCTAAGCACTCAGGTATCCTTATAGATTGACAAGGAAGACTTCTTGCTTGATTGCTTTTTAGTTCGATTAGGTGGATTTGATTTGGTTCTCGGTGTTCACTGGCTTCGAACATTGGTGCCGATTGTGTGGGACTTTGAGAGTCTGATGATGGCTTTTTGGCGCATGGATCACCAAGTGACTTGGCATGGCATGGGCACTCAACACGAGAAGTTACAAGTACTCAACATGGATGGGCAGGATTTCATGCAGTCATTGCTACAAGAATTCGAAGCACTTTTTGAGCCACCAAAAGGGTTACCTCTGGCACGCCAGCAGGACCACCCCACGTAGTACTGGGAGCTACGGCAGTGGCATTACGGCCATATCGATACCCACAGCTTCTCAACGATGAGATCAAATGACAGTGTGCAGAGATGCTGGCTCGAAGCATTATTAGGGATAGTACTTCTACTTTCTCTTCACCAGTATTGTTTGTTAAGAAGCATGATGATACGTGGTGGTTTTGTGTGGACTACTGAGCCCTAAACTCGCAAACAGTGAAGGGCAAATTTCCTATTCCAGTTGTGGATGAACGTGCCTGCTTCTTCACCAAATTGGATTTGCGCAGTGGGTATCGTCAAGTGCGGATGCATCCCGACGATATTGAGAAGACGGCGTTTCGGACTCACCATGGACATTTTGAGTTCTTAGTCATGTCCTTTGGTCTGAAATGCGATAGCGACATTCCAAGCACTCATGAATGAGATACTTAAACCATTGCTCCAGCAGTTTGTACTGGTCTTTTTTTATGACATTTTAATCTACAGTTCATCATGGTCAGAGCACCTACAACATATAAGGGCAATCTTTCAGGCATTACAATCCAACTAGTTGGTACTGAAGCGTTCGAAATGTTTCTCTGGGAATTTTCCATGGCTTACTTGGGTCATGTGATTTCGGCTCAGGGTGTGGCAATGGACCCAAGCAAAGTAGCTGCCATACTAGAATGGCCAAGACCAACTACAGTATGCACATTGTGGGGCTTTCTGGGGCTGACAGGGTATTCTTGTAAGTTCATTCGAGACTATGGGGTGGTTGCAGCTTCGCTCATTAAGTTGTTACAAAAGGAAGCTTTTGTGCGGTCTGAAGATGCTGAGCAGGCTTTCCAGAACCTCAAAAGGATTCTAACTTTGGCACCGGTATTGCAGTTACCTAACTTCACTAAACGCTTTGTTGTGGATTACGATGCTTCAGGGTCGAGATTTGGTGCTGTCCTTCATCAAGGGGACTGATTGGTGGCTTTCTTTAGTCAGCCCATGGCTCCTCAACATGCTAAACTAGCTGCCTATGAAAGTGAACTCATTGGATTGGTTAAGGCAGTTCAGCATTGGCAGCTGTATTTGTGGGGTCGTGAGTTTTTGATTCGAACAGACCATTATAGCCTTAAGTTCCTTCTGGATCAGCGTCTTTCCATGATTCCGCAACACCATTGGGTAAGCAAGTTATTTGGCTATGATTTTGCTATGGAGTATCGGCCTAGAAGGTAGCATAAGGCTATGGATGCTCTGTCCTGACGTGCTGAGATCGATGCTGCTATTTGAGCATTGGCAAGTCCTCAGTTTGAATGGTTTGATCAGCTGTGCACTGAACTGCAAATGGTAGAAGAAATGGTGGCCTTGAAAGAGTGAGAACTCCCATTGGAAGTTAGTAGATGATTTGGTTTTATATAAGCGCAAGGTTTTTATACCAGCTAGCTCAACCCTTTTGTCCCAATAACGCCGGCCATGAAGGAGTGCAGAAGACATTGCATAGAGTGCGAGCCCATTTTTATGCAGCGGGATTAACACAATTGGTAAGGGATTGGTTAAAGGATGTGCGGTATATTAGAGAAATAAATCGGATCATCTTCACCCGGTGGGCCTGCTACAACCATTAGAAGTTCCTCGGAGGCTCGGACTGCATGGACTGATATTTCTATGGATTTTGTCGAAGGGCTGCCCAAGGTCCACGGCAAAATGGTGATTTTGACAGTTGTCGATCGTTTCTCCAAGTATGCACATTTTATTGCGCTGTCACATCCTTATACAACAGGATTAGTAGCTCGTGCGTTCTTCGATGACATTGTTCGCCTTCATGGGATTCCTTCTATTGTTAACAACTGTGATCCAATCTTCATTATTAATTTTTGGCTGGAGTTATTTCGTCTGGCGGGGGTTCAATTGCATTTGAGTTCCGCTTTTCATCCTCAGTCCGACGGCCAGTCTAAAGTGTCTAATCATATTATTGTTATGTACCTTCATTGTTTGAGTGGTGATCGTGCCAAACAATGGGTACAGTGGCTTCCATGCGCGGAATATTTGTATAATACGTCATATCAAACAACTCTGTGTGCTACACCCTTCCGTATTGTTTATGGATGTGATCCACCTCCAATGGTGCAGTGTGAACCGGGAGCTACTCGTCTAGCGGCCGTCGAGCATCAGATGTTGGACCGTGATGAGTTTTTGAAGGGAATTCATGAGAGGCTTCTTCAGGCTCAGTCGATAATTAAGAGTCAATATGATGCGCGCCATCACGCTGTTGAGTTTAAGGTGGGACAATGGGTGTGGTTGAGATTGCTTCATTGGTCATGTAACATCCTAGGAACCACATTACCCTGGGATGCTACTAAACTACACTTACGACCGACTGGATTTCAAAGAAAACTCAGTAGTACCTCCCTAGATAAAATACTATGTAGAAGCATGACAACATAACTTATAATAGGGAATAGCAAAACAGTATAAGAATATAAAACTACGCAACAACATCCTTTATCAATGTAGCTTTGGGCACTCAAACCCCACTAAAGACAACCACGACCTAGCATTATTAAGTTACAGTGCTGAACGACTGAGAGAAAAATGATTAAAAAAATCCTAACTTATTACAATAACACTCATGAAGACTTGTGTAATGATGTCGTGTTGCTCTACCTTTTCCAAACATGCTCAAGGATCACCTGGAAGAGGGAATACAGAGGTGAGATGAAATCTCAGCAAGTAAACTATTTAATAAATTAATTAAACTACGGATGATTAAATATCAAATTAATGACATTAACAATTAATTCTCGTTGTCTACACCGTAGCCTCATTCATATCCAAAGCCACAATTACTACCAACAACAACCACAAGAAAAATACCCCATGCCACAAGTGACTCTCACGAGCCCATGCCTCTACTCACACCAACGGCAACCATAAGATATTATCTCATGCCACAAGTGACTCACGAGACAATACCTCTTAAAACCTCAAAATAAGGTTTATCTTCATGAAATTCATATGTATGCAAATGATCCATTAAACTCTTACTTGGCAACGTAAGAGTGTGCATCATGCTACAGCAATGTACGATGTTGTACTGGTACAGTCACGACTAGGTGCGGTGACATAGCTTCAATGCAAATGATATGCTATGACATGCATGATATGGCCATGATTGATTCATTAGGAATATAACCACATGGACAACAATATGTAGAATAAGACATAGCGAAGTAGGACATCTTTATTTAAAGGTGGATTAATTACCAAACATCAACAATTATGGTGAAGGCTGTTAAATTAATAAGTTAAACTGTAGTAACAACCGCTACGTTTACTTGCCTCTACCGAAGGGGCGAAGAGCTCAAGCATGGAAAGGAGCAAGGCCACCTATTCACAAGTCACCACTCAGCACAAAACCTCAATATAACATTCATAACTGAAAGGTAAAGCGCCACTACGCTCGAAACCCAGCAACTCCATCTCAAACTGCCACTCCGACGCTCAGCTCACTACAGCAGCGCTACCTGTCTTTTTGTATATTTTTAACCACTAAACAGACCACCGAATCAAATAGCATTTTTGAAATCTATAGAACGAAAGCTACAACTTTCACGAGACACTATAATTTTATTCAGTCGTTAAAGGGGCGTAATACACAATGGAAAACAGAGGACAAAATTGGCCTCTGAGTTCTGATCAGCGAGCTTCTATAGACCACCACCGATAGTTTACTGCTCCAAAAATTATAAAATTTTACCAGCAGCTATATTACAACATTATTTTCAATTTTCATTGTTATGAGAAAATTCATAAAAATCATTAGAGCCTCTGAATCTGCCCACGAACAGAAACTGAATCCTAAAACCAACTTTGTTACACAACAGAATTCCAACCTCTATTGCACCCAATCCACTTGTCTAAAAATTATGAATAAAATACAAAAACTAGGTCCTTGAGTCCTCTATAACTTTCCTATTCATGGTCTTCTATTTTTAATCTTTTAATTCCCACCGACTGCCCGAACTCGAATGATCAGACTGTACAGCAACACGGTAACGCTCCTAACTCCTAAACCGTTCATCGGAATGATGTGAATGACCACTCTACAGAAAGACAATGAACTCCTCTACATATCTATAGAAGGTGAAATCTCCATATTTTGCACCAAAGGTCCCCTAATTCACAGAACAGATCGAACGATTAACCAAAAACTAACCCGATCGAAAAAATTCTAAGAACAAAAAGGGTAGGAAATTATTTGTTACCCTTGGAGACCACAACAATAACCTCTAAACACCAGCACAAATCACCCTTACTCTTCTTCTCTTCCTTCCTCTTCCTCCTCTTCCTCCTTCTCTTCCTCTTCTTCCTCCCCTCCTCTTTTGCTTGGTTGCCAAGGGGTGGAGATGCTGCAGATTGGAGGAGGGATTGCAGGGGAGAAGGGGAACGTGGGGGAGGTGGGAGGCAGGGAGGGGGCGGCTATGGGGGAGAAAAGAAGAGGGGGAGGCGCCCTAGGGTTTTGGGAGTAAAGGGGTGGCCGACCCACCCCCAATGGGCTAAAACCTTAGGCCGAAGCCCCTCGTCCCCAAACACCTCTAAAATTTCAGAATTTTTGTCCTTTTTATCATCAAATATTTAGAATTTAATTCCCCATTGATCTTCCCGGAAAAACTTATTTAACCCTCATTCGAATCTCGATTTTAATCGCCGAAAACTCCAAACGTGTAAGATCGAGTAGGCCGACTAGAGAGGGGTAAATAGGTGGTTTTAAAATTTTCTTTTACTCTACTACCAAATTTATAATATGGAAGCGTGAACAATTTGGTTTTCACAAGTAAAGTCTAGGACATCAAAATATGACTAAGTGCATCAATAATATAATTCCAAATCGACATAAGCAATCCTAAGAAAACAAGTAATCTAATCAATTCAATGAACATAAATACTTGAATATGAATTGCTAGAAGGTAAAATGAGCACAAGATAATAAACCACCATGACACTTGATGTTTTTACCGTGGTGTTCGGAAACTTGCCGGTTTCCCACAGTCCACGTTGAGGTTAGTCCAAACGAATTGGACCAGCTTCACGAATTAAACCGAAACACCTCTAATTCACTAGTGGTAGCTCTTTCCCGCTCCGGGTAGGTGAGCTCCAACCTTCACAACTTTGCCGGGTCTTCTCACAACCTTCTTTGAAAAGACCACCACGCACGACGCCTCCAACGCCATCTAGGAGTCGGCAAACTCTAAGAGTTACAAGTCGAAGACTCTCACTTGAACGAATCAAGAATTGCAGCTCAACAGACACAAAGTCCACCACCAAGTGCAATACATGCACTAGGTTACGCTCTTCTCACTCTCTAAGTGCAACACATGCACATAAGTGAAGAAGACTTGCTCTTAGCTCAAAGAATGGGAGAATAGTACCAGCAACCTTCTCTCAACAGCCCTTGAGGAGGTATTTATACACCTCCCTCAAAAACTAGCTGTTAGAGAAGAGAAGGCAAAAATCAGCTCGAGAGCCGGAAGTACCGCCAATAAACGGCCGGTACTTCCGCCCTTCTAATGGCTACAAAAACTAGCCGTTACACGAAAAACTGATCAGACTGCCCACACAAGGACCGGTCAGACCGCCAGGTCCAGTCAGACCGCAAAACCCACCGGTCAGACCGCTTCCAAAAAAAATCAGTCGAGTCGCTCTCTGAAAAAAACGTACCACACGAAGGAACGGTACTTCCGCAGACCGGTCAAACCACTTACTGAATGCCAGTCTGACCGTCAGGCGCATGCTAGTCCGACCGCCGTTATTAGGCCGATCTGACCGCCGTTATTTGGCCGGTTTGACCGCCGGTACCAGGTTGGTCAGACTGCTTCCACGGTCAGACTGCCTTCAGCCCGGGCTAAAGTGTTTTGGCCGGTCTGACCGCATGAACAATGCCGGTCAAACTGCAACCCTAAAGACAGATTAGAAGATTGGTGTATAATGCATATTTCTCAAGCACTTTGCACAAAAGCATTGCAAATTATAGAAATACACATTTAATATTAACAAGTGAATTCCAATAGATCGCAGAACACATCCGCAAATATCTTTTGGAATCACATCACCGAAAAACGGCATGGACTTAACCAAATTCAAATTTGCCTTTTCAAACTTAAGTCACATGTAGCAACAACATTTGCATGAGCTACAAACATTCGAGAGACACATCTCAAATATTAGCATCATGCCTCAAGGAGGGTAAATAACATGGACTTCAACAATTGCAAAACACATTCGTAAACATTAAATCACATGTCACAAAGGACTTATGCATGAGCTACAATCATTTTCAAATCACATTCAAAAATATTAACATCATGTAATGGAGAGAGAGCTAGAGCAATCAAGCGAGCTATCAGCACTTGTTACGTTCAAGCTACTAGTCGCGACCCCTCTTAATAGTACAGCATCCTATACTAGCAACCCGATCTTCCAACCAAACACCAAGATCGGTAAAAGACTAGGAACACATTCTTAGCCCTAGCTAGTCATATCTTTCTCTTACGCATCCACTTGAAGCTTGACAATATATAATTCAACTCCAAGTTAGGGTCATAACTATTCAACACATGTGAAGTCTTTACATTGCTTGAGCATAATCAATCGCATGAACTCATCTTAAATCATCCATCGCCGTGAGACATATCCTGTTCATTCATCTCAATGAAACTATGAAACTATTAGTCCCACAATTTGATTGTCATTAATTACCAAAATATGTCATTAACTCATAATGACGGGTCTAGATTCTTCAAAACGCCGTTCGGAATATTACTCCATGACCAAAAACCCATCAGAATACTAATTTTCTTCCCTTAGCAAACCTCGAAAAATTACTTCTTTAATTCTATTATTTTATTTATTATTATTTTTTTAATTTGCCAAATCTCCTTACTACCATTCAGGATATTACAGTTTGGCTTCCTCCATCACTAACCGTGCAGCCAGTAAATTGGCACCCAAGTACTATGGGCCTTTCAAGATCATTCAACGTGTGGGTTCTGTGGCATATCACTTAAGGCTGCCATCGTGTGCAAAAATACATAATTTCTTTCATGTCGGGTTGCTAAAAGTTTTCTATGGAGAACTGTCAGCTGAGTTCCATCCTTACCTGATTTGTTCCATGGCTGGGTTATTCCAAAACCAGAGCAGATGGAACGAGCTCGTTTATGTCGAGATCAATGGGAAGTGTTGGTTTAATGGCAGGATTGCCCGCTTCGGAAGCATCATGGATTTGTCTTCGAGATATTCAGGCTAGTTATCCTGACTTTCAGCTTGAGAACAAGTTGTTTTAGCAGAAGGAGGGAAATGCTATAGACTCTTATTGGGGCAAACATTATACTAGAAAGTCCTCATCCAAATTGGCTCATGTTTTGGAATCGACAGTTGTTGGCGGCAGTGGCGACACATGATGACCTAGGCAGTTGTTGGTGGCAGTGGCGACAGATGATGACCTACAGTGCGGTAATCTGCATTACTGGCGACGGCAAGGCTATTCGTCTAGGTCTAGATGGAAGCAGAGATAGTATTAGGAAAGAGTTACTATTATCATGTAATAGGGTATGGAGTCCAATCTGGATTACTTAAGAGCAACTCCAGCAGTAGCCCTCAAAACAGGGCCTCTACTTTTTATTTAAGGGCTCTCCCTACTTTTGAGGGCTCTGTTTTTTGGGCTACACTCCAGCAGGAGCCCTCAAAATAGGACCCTCAAATTCATTCTTAGAGGGGATGACACATATGACCCACCCTCATCCTCATCCTACTTTTGAGGGCCGAGGGGCAAAAAACTCACTCCAGCAGGACCCCTACTTGAGCCCTCAAAAGTAGGGGCTCCCTCCAGACCCCCAGGAATGAGGGCTCGAGGGGGGATTTGAGGGCCCCCTACTTTTGAGGGCTCAAGTAGGGGCCCTGCTGGAGTGAGTTTTTTGCCCCTCGGCGCTCAAAAGTAGGATGAGGGCTCAAGTAGGGGCTCTGCTGGAGTTGCTCTAACAAGCTGGATAGATACGCTAATTCTAAGTCAGTTATTAGAGAGTCAGATTACTCAACCTGGATGTGATCATTGAAATATTGACTAGAGTGGAAGAAGGCCAGGTTCTCTGAACTTGTGCTACTCCTCATCTAAGAGCAATACTTCAATTCTCAATCTGTGCATTATGCATATTTTACATGCTCGCATTTGTGTTTTATTAAGCATATTGCCATATGTTAATGATATGAATCGTATATCTATTCTGAGAGATAATTCATTTACTTTTATGTCATTTTTATATTGTTGTATATATGCTTTCTTATGCTTGATTTTAATTAAAATTAAGCCCCGTTTGGCACAGCTCTAGCTCCGAGATCTATGTTGGATCTGTAGTTTGTTGACTAAATTAAAGTGATTTAAATATTTTTATTTAATATATAATATAAATGAAATGAGTCATGTAAATGCACTTAACATGCCTGCAACTCTAGATCCAGGATTTCCTAGAGCTACAGATGACCAGCTCTAGGAAATCTACAGATTTCCTAGAGCTAGAGCTCTGCCAAACGGGGCCTTAATATAGAAATATTGCTAAAACCTCCTAATTTCCAACACTTCTTTTATGGAAGTGGAGATCAAAAGGATTAATGTTCTTTTGCCAATTTAGAAGGTGCCCTTGTTATGAAGAATGCCCCTGTCAAAATTTGTACTTCTAGTCATATGGATGTTTGTTCCCATAACCTATGGAAATTTGCTTTACTTGTTATAGAACTTGTATAAATGCTTGGACATGTTAGTATGGATATTCGTTTCTAGTATCATTTAATTATTCTGAATGCTTTGGATGTGCTCCTGAATTGGTTCTATTATTGGTTAAATGTGGATTGTATATATTATTAATTAATTCTATGATATGAAAATCTATCAATGTGAGCATCCAACTATTGAGTGTCCAAAATGATGTCAGGGGAATTAATGTGCAATAGGTTCATATATGTATGGCAATAAAATTTTAATTTGTGGTGATAGGTTATTGCCACGAATCTAGTCTGTTGCATTAAGTTATTACTACAAAATCTATCGCGTTGTAATAGGTTATTTCCATGAAAAAGAAGTCATTGCAATAGGCTATTGCCATGAAATTTAAGTCATGGTAATATGTGTTTATTGCAACAGTAACATTGTTGCAATACCACAATTTATTACTGTGATTTATATTTTGTTGTAATGAGTTACTACCACAGTGTTTATTGCAATGACTGGCAACAAATTTAATTTTGTTGCAACATGTACATATTGCAAATATTTTGAGTTTAATCCAACAATTAATTTCATTGCAATAAATAGATTTTCTTATAGTATAGATGATTACAAGGTGATGCCAAAGCACCACTCTTGCCTCTCTCAAGTTCTCTCTCATAACAATGGAAGGAGATAACATGGTAGAGCAAAACCTAAAACCTAGAATCCTTAAATCTACCACCTCCTCTCCTCCCTCTAAATAACTAGGACAATTCTAATGGGTCTAATCCATTAAGCCTACCAGGAAAACCCGTCAACCTCGCTAACACGAGTTTTATACATTCACGTAAGCTTCTCAAAGCATTTACAAAACTCAACTAGCTAATTCTTTAGCGATTAATCCACTTGTCAGCCACAACTCTCCTTGACCTAAACCACTTTTATTTTGCGCCATGGTTTTGATAAATGTATTTGGCTAGCTATCAAAATACCCTCGACAAAGTTTTTGTGCACCTTCCCTTGACTCCGTTCTCATCTTCATCTCAAAGCACCTCTACATACTTTGACACGCAACTCATAGTACCCAATGTCTAGTTGGTCATGTCTTTACGTATTGGACACCCCAAACCGTCTCTACATGCATCGACCTCAGCACTTAGCATATCACATACACCAACTCGCCTCTTCATGATCCTTGTCTTCTCTATGCTTCTCGCTTGAGCCATGTAACCTCACCCGGACTTATACGATCACTCGGACCTTAGCACCTTCACCTAGTCCTAATCCATTGTTGTCAATCGCTACGTCTTCCAAGCCACCTACATATCCAAAAACCAAGCAACCATATCGAACACAAGTTATATACACTTGAATCACGTTAGTCAAAGTCATGCATCATGCAATGCAACACAAACTCTCATAGTTCCCAAGCCATAAACTGACCTCAAACCAACACAGCTCAACTCAACCAGTTCACTAACCGCAGCCACTAGTCTGACCGCTCTCATTAGGCCGGTCGGACCGCCCGGTTGGACCGCTAATGATGAGGCGATGGGGTTCCGATCTTTCGATAGGATGATAACTATCGATTTTGGTGGAAGTGACTCTTGCGCTCCGACTACAACCATACGACGTCGCTTGCGCCTTAGCAATCGTTGAACCACACCCAAGTCGTTATCAACTGTGCCAAGAACACAGTTGACCTGACCATGAAGGTCTATTCCTGCATGCAACCGAAAAACACGCAAGAACAAGATAACAAGCAATCTGAAATTGCAAATATATAAATTGAGTTTAAAAAGGTGGGATTCCGCAAAGATTCTTTACGGTTGGTCTAGTCGACACAAGCGAAGAACAAAAGTTTTCACCATAGAAAAACTAATCAAACGAAATCCAAAGAGTTCAAAGGGGGTAGAGGGTGAATATATGAGTTAGAGAAGAGAGAGGGGTGGCCAAGGTCATCCTAGGGTTGGACACCCACCCTTACAAAGCCTTGGGCCCAATTGGAGGTGACGCGGCACCTTTAGACTCGGATTTAGAAATAGTTCTAACTTGTTTCGGTGCTATCTTTCCGTACAGAACGAATTTTGAGGTGAGGCCAGATCCATTGGAAAGAGGATAAGATAAGCTTTCCATCAAGTACTCACCCATCCCAAACGAACTCCGGATACGAATTCTATGCATGTTGGAAGTCGGTCCTGTCAGGCTGAATCAGCGTCAGATTGTTTGGCGATTGCGACCCAACCAAAAGGTTTCTGAAGCTGAGGCCTTGGAATAAGCTTTCCAACAAGCACAAGAACACCTAAATCGGACTCCGTTTGTGAAAGTTATGGCCGTTTTATTACAGGCTTATCTGGCTGTCCCGAACCGAATCCGAATTGAGTTTTGAGTTGATTCCGAGTTTGGTTTCGATTGGGCTTGAGAAAATTCCGAATTGGGCTTGGAAACCTCATCCAAAACATGGGCTTTAAGTTCTTGGGCCTCTCCCCTTTTGCTCTCCCACTGTATGGTTTTTCCTTGGCTTTAGTCTTCCTTGTTTTTCTCCATTGTTTTGACACCGACCTCCCTCTCGGTTCGAAAGTATTTCATTTGTCAAAACTGAGAATGAACAAAGTAGTAACATGAGGTAGTATTCTATTCTCATAAATAAAATTGGTAGTAATAAATAGAAATGAATTCACCTTTTGTGCAATCTTGATATTGGGTGCTATGGTCATATGCGTTTGTGGCATGGTCACATCATTCTCCCCTTCTTGACAAAGAACCATCCTTGATTTTAACAAATGTGTAGCCTCACGTATTACATGATCTTGATCATAAATCTTAGTATATAACAATAGACGCAACGAACTCTCATTATGTAATATCATAAGTTCTTAATCAAACAAAGTCAAACCTTCTTGAAAAGAGCTCACCTGATAATTTAAGTGATGCGTAGGAGCTCTTGTAATTGAAACAACAAGCATATCAAATTTGATTGTATTCATAGGGTACATGTTCTTATCATCTAACCACTGGCCGTCCATCCACTCACATCTGGTCGGACCACACGAGTCCAACTCCAAAACATGCTCTCTAGAAAAAAAGCAACCACCAACTAGAAATCGGTCATATCACCTCGGCGGTCGGATTGCCACCCAATGGTCATACCGGACCACCGGTTAGACCACCGTTCACAGACCGGTCCGACCGAAAACACTACTAACAACTCTGAAAACTGAATTTTTTGAAACTATTGTAAAATTCAAATTCAATTCAACCAAAGTGCTAATTATTCATCACAAACATATATTAGACATTGCATATTCTCTCACAACAGCAGATAGTAGTACAGTATGGTAACATCACTTTTTACTCGAACCACTTGCAGTCGCGCTAGTCGTCATTTCACCTGTAGCAGACAATTCAGAGCTCTTGTACTCCCACAAAATGTCACGCATCCGCGAACTGAAATTGCGAGAAGAAGAAAACATCAGTGGTTTCTCGACAAAATTCCCTAGCAAAACGTATTAAGAGTGTACATACCAGCAACACATCCATTACGACAACAAAGCTAGTAATCGAGTGTAAATGTGTAATGTGATGTTGCAAGTCCAACAATCGTTTGGTTCGAAGTCAAGATTACTACTGCACGAGATCTAACTCAAATTTCAGTGCTACCATATTGCACTCACAACAAAACAGAACTATTTAATGGGAATTCAGAAGCAATGGCTCTCAAGAGTCAATACACACATAATGTGATAAGCAAAATAGATCAATTGATTGAGAGGTGATTCTTACGTTATCATCTTAACTTTGCCTATTTATTTTTTTTACCATTTATTGTACGGAGCGTTTATCTCAGATATGTTCTTAACTGGGTATTCAGTATTCACTGTGTTCATACTTCATATAGAAATCCCCTTTAATGGTTACTGGGTATTCACTTTGATCATGAAAAGTCAGGCAGTCAGCATGCCAATTATAGTAATATCTAGATTCTTCTTCCTCTTCTTCTTTCATTTCGCGGTTGCTTGCAAGCAGCTCAAGAAGAAGGGGCCGTGCCCTGTCAAGTATTGCCAGAAGTGCCTGCTTAACAGGTATGGCGAGATTGCTGAGGAGGTGGCGCAGCAGGAGGCCTGGACTTGCCCCAAGTGCAGGGGCATCTGCAACTGCGGCTTCTGCAGAAAGAAGAATGGAGAGATGCCGACGGGAATACTGGCTCATGCTGCCAAGGCGTCGGGGTATCCATGTTGCGGCGGTGCTCGGGCGGGAAGCGGTTCGTCGTGGAGTTCAAGGATGGCTATGCCATGGCCTTGAGCCGTGTGGAACCCGGTGTGCTGGTGGCGGTCTTTTTTGTGTGTGGCTAGTGCGTGGGTTGCTGTGGAGGGGCTGGCGAAAGCCTTGTCGGTGTTCCTACCGGTCTCGACAACTATGACGCCTTTGGACGCCATTTTCCTTCCTGAAGGGTTGTCGTGGCACTTCATAGCCCTCATGTACTCTGTTCTCCGGGTGAAAGCCTAGTCTCGGTGAGGCGGGCGGCGTCGGCGACCCTCGTCGCCTCTTGGAGGCGCTGCCTTGGAGGTTCATCTTCACGCAAAACTAGTTTTTTCTTAGTCTTTAAGCTCTCTTTCTTGCGGTTGTGTACTCCTCAGTGTTGAGGTTTTGAGCCTAAGAGCTCGTGTAACTTTTGGCTGTATATATCCCAAGTGGATATAGAGGCCGGATTTTATATCCTTTATCTAAAAAAATATTCCTCTACCCACTAAAGTGACATTCTGACTTCTCATGATCAGCCAAGCGAACGCAAAACAATATATGATAAGCGTATATGGAGTAATAGGCTTTACATTTTGCTTGCTATTTATTGTTTATTCTTTAATGGATGTTACATAGGCCTGATTATTACAGATACTAACTGTTCGGATTTTTTTTAGCTTAGCCATGGTAGAAAGGGCAATACGTGAACATTTCATTGATGTCATACAAATTTTGAGCCGTGCAACGCCTCCCTCATATTTCTCTGCTCAAGCACTATTACTGCTCCAATTAAACCGACCCTTATGACCTTATTTCATAATCTAGATTGATCAAATCTAAGTCAACAAACCATGTCCCTGTTCCCGTGTGATTGCAACACATTGTAGCAATGAGATTGCTGACATTCTAGAATGCAAATTGGCCCTATACCAACTAATTTCACACCAGAAGAGCCCCCAATTTCAAAAATTGCACTCCCATTTCGACTTGGTGGGGTTTATAATTCGTCAAACAACAAACTAACGGAAGAATTTCACCGCATGTCCACATCAACAACTTGCTTACAATATCGCACAACGAACCGTCAGACAGTGAGTGAGAATACCGTACGATTTGCGCATCAAACTGTCAAGCAGGTTCATGAGCTTCATCGAAGCCCTATATTTTAGCACGAAGCCGGGGATGAGGATGACGCAGGACATACCATTCAGAGCCAATGGTACAATGGCAAAGAGCGCGGAGCCGGCCCTTCCTCCACGCGATCCCTTTGCAGGCTCAAGCAGTTGCATCATTGGAGCCCGGTTTTGCTTAGCATGGCCCATCGAGCCAACCAGGCTAGGGGGCATCTCGTGAACCAAGCGCGCGCGCCCTAACTAACTCACTTGGGCAACATGAAGAACTGTGCAGGAACTGACAGCAGTGGCCGGGCCTGAAATCTTGTCGGAAGTTGATTGATGGAGCTGATTCTGTAACCTCGGATGGGTGTTATGTATCTCTTGTTGTAATAGGCTAGTGGTTTTCTCGCCAAGTCAAGTCAGAATGCTGCTGCTGAAAACGTTTCTTCTTGTTCTGTTTAATTTGGTACTTTCTCAGAGTCTGAAGTCTGAACTGGCTGATCGCTTGGTGCGTTCACCCGGTGTTGGATGCGAAGTTCCTTTATCTTTGCTCTAGTAAGGTCATGAAACCCAAAGCTATGGATTATTTATATAGCCTTTTAATTTGGTTTATAAATAGTAATAGCTTGTAGAGAGTCTTGTAGAGAGACACACTCACGTGCGATTTTAGTCGATATAAATGAAGTTGTTGCAGTGTGTATTATAATCGACTAGTAAACCTCATCATGTAAAGACACTCCGTTTGAAAATTAGGTATTATAGAAAAGTCATTTACTATAGAAAAACAGTTTTTAAAAGCCAATATAAATAAAGCTATTAATATGTTTCCGTTACAAGTAATGGAAATTCGGGATTCTCGATTGAAAAAAAAAACTAACTCAGTTTGAATACATATACATGGATGAAGCAAAATAACCAAGTCGATCGAGCTAGCATGCAAGCAGTTGCTCACTGGTCGGACAATGCGAGCAGCTTCTCCAGGTAGTCTGCTCCCAGGTCCTCCAGCTCCAGCACGTCGCACGACGATGCAGCAGCAGGACCCGGCTGCTTCTGCTTCGTCCCCGCCGCTGACGTGCCCGGCTGCTTTTGCTTATTCTTGGGGTTGCGCTTCCGGATGCAGTGGCGGCGCTTGAGCGCCAGAACGGGCGAGTCACCCGCGGCGGTCAGGCCGAGCGCGCGCAGCGACTCCTGCACGCGCTCCACGGGGAAGTTGAGCACGGCGGCGGGGCCGCGCACGGCGAAGGCAGCCTGGTCGTAGGCAAGCGCGGCGGCCTCGGGGGTGTCGAAGGTGCCGAGCCAGACGCGGGCGCCGTTGCGCGTGGAGTCCCGGATCTCCGCCGCGTACTTGCCCCACGGCCGCTTTCGCACCCCGATCAGCGGCGTCCCCGCCGGTGATTCGTCGTTGCTGCTACTGCTCCCGGTAGGTTGCAGTAACACCGCCACGCTCTTCATCAGCACGGTGCCCTTCTTGACGGCCTCCCGCTTCTGCTCCCTAGAGATTCTCGTGGAGGTGGAGATGGAAGCAGCTTCCATGATATCGCTGATGTCCATGCCATCGTCGTCATCCTCCTGACAGCCGCCGCCGAAATGGAGGTGCTGCTGCGCGGGCGCGCCCAAGGTGGGCGTGATGTGGTCATGGAGGTCGTAGGAGGGCTGATAGGGGCAACTACAAGCTGCAGGCGGGGCGAGGTGGTGGCCATCAGTATCACCGTGTTGCTCTTGATGTGCGCGTGTATAGGAATAGGAGGAGAAATAATTGTTGTGGTGATAGTATTGATTGGGTTCCATGTATATATGCGAGCGCATAAGCTGAGCTAGCTAGCTGCCTAGTTTCTGGCCGGCCGGGACGCACGCCGGAGTCGGACGAGACAGCTGATGGATATATATAACTAGCATCGATCGAGTAGCGAGCTAGCTTTATATGTATGTATAGCGAGAACGCGCGCGACGGAGTGGATGACAGAATCTAGAGTGCTAGACAAGCTTTGACTTGAAACAGGTTAATATAATTGGCGCCAGCAAGCGACACGATGCAGCCTGCCTAGTGCCTACCTGGGTTACGTTACATTACATGCAATTAACATACAGGCAGAAGCAAAGAAATAAAGAACGAATACTACCAACGTTCGAAACTGACACTGACAGGCATGGTTGCTGTTTTAGTAATCGGAAATGCTAAAAATCTGTAGCATGAAAAGTTTTCAGAAATCAGTCATTTTTTGGACATTGTGACCAGCTTGGAGATTCGTGCTCTGGGGTAGCGTCTTCCTCGTTCCCGATGAACGTGACCGAGCTCTACTACTGGCGAAGCCTCTTCGCCGCCACTGCCACCGAACACCCTTTCGGCGACTTACGCATGCTCAACCAAAGGCCCTCTTCAACCAAAGGAGATGCGCCAAAGATGCTGCCACCCGTTGCGGCAGGCAATGATAAGGAAGAGGAAGTGTGGGAGAGGCTGCCGGAGATAGTGACGATGACACGTGTGATGGCCAGAAAGTGGCTAAGAGGTGATGGATGAAGAGAGGCACCACCGGCAGCTGCGACGGGAGACCAGAGCAATGGCAGAGGGCCTCTCTACTACGATACCGGTGAGGCGTGCGGGGAACCCAGGCACAGTATCAAAACAATGAGCATGGTATTAAAAACTAGTGATCTATGCTCATACAGGTTGGAGATGGAAGAAAGGTACTGCAAGTGGACCACACTCAGCAGTGAGAGAGAGAAAGGGTGAGGTGAGCTGAGAGTTTTGTGTTGAAAATGATCGTCCTACCGAATCCATTTCAAAGTCTGTAACGAGTTGAGTCCGAGTGAGTTTAGAAATAGAAATTTATGTTTCAGAGTCGATTTCTATATCTAAGTCATTATCGATGTTTAACTTGTAAGGTTATGTATAAATAGTGGAGAAAACCAAGGAAAATATGCGGCGATTGGAGCATTACCAAAAGATCTTGTTTATTTCATTACACTGTTATTATTGGGTTATCGTTGTCGTACTCGAAGAATAGAGAAGTCTCGAGTACTCAGAGGAGATTTCTAGTTTGACTAATGAAGCCGGGTGAACTGTCGAAGAGTATCTTCGGACAAAGCGAGAAGTCGAAGATTGGACGGCGTTCGAGTGGTTTCAGAGCATCGGACGGTATACGACTGGTGTTGAAGCATCGAACGGTATCCGAGAGGTATTGCGAAGGATTAGAATGAGAAGCAGCTAGCGATCCCAGGGCACGTAGTGGTCGGAGGCTGCGATGGTCGGAATTGTGATCGTAAACGACTACAACTTGGGAGTTGTCATATCCAACAATTTGGGCAATTACTAGACACAGGAGATGAGCTTGAAAGACTTGGAAAATCTTTGCGAATGCTCTTGACATAGAGCGGATTATCGTGTAAATTTTTTAGGGTTTTGTCTTCTCTTGTTTTTTCTAGAAAAAAATTAAGAAGACTTCTTGTTGAATTTAAATATATTTATTTGATTTAGATAGCTTCAGAACTTGCTTTGATATTTATTTTTTGTGCCAAAACTATATTCGTGGCTTTTTAGGGTAGTTTCCATCATGAGTCTTCGCATGCCACTTTTAACTATATTTGATTTGGATTCAATTTGATTTATATTTTATGCACTTTTGATTTTTAAAATTCAAACTTTTCAAAGAAACTCTAGTAAAAGACCAAGGAATCAATATGCATTCAAAAAGTTTATTTTTTTTCTTGTTTTTGTATATCCTAGGATTTGGAATGTTACAAGGCGGCTGTGGCACAGGTGGGAACCAGCTCGATCGATCGAGACTCAAGTAGCTAGGTTTGCTCGTGTTGATCAGGATTTTAGTAATTTTAATTTCTTTTTAAAAATTAAATGATACTTATATATTTAAAACTACTTGTTGGTGACTGGTGAGCGGTGACGCTGATACGACATCTCATACCATCTCTCTTTTCTCCTTTCTAAAAAATGTCCAACAAAAAATAACAACCTCCCGATCCCTAACAAACAAATTTCATCCATTAGAAAATCTGTAACAACAAAACAGGAAAACTAACTCTCAATAAAAATATAACTTCAATACAAATTGTAACGTGAATTGCAACAAAGCCAAGAATACAATATAGATAGAGCATGCCGACGAAGCCGTAAAATCAATTTGGTCGAAGCTCAAACAAGCCGGCCAGGCCGAGACTAATGGCATCGACTTGATATGCTGACATAAAATATTTTTTATCTACAGGAAAAACAGATGCGTTCAGCTAGTATACAATAAACCATAAAAAATAGTGTGTAGCAAAAATAGAAAAGTTCGCAGTGCTTGGGATCGAAGGGACTGGAACACCGGGACCATGTACACGTG
The DNA here is from genome assembly GCA_017311315.1 of Dendrocalamus latiflorus. Taxonomy (NCBI): domain Eukaryota; kingdom Viridiplantae; phylum Streptophyta; class Magnoliopsida; order Poales; family Poaceae; genus Dendrocalamus; species Dendrocalamus latiflorus. The sequence goes on from CM029623.1 coordinate 11,648,415, forward strand.
ACGGATCTATTAACGCATGACGTAGGGCGGCTGGACACGACAAGCGACCCGGGCGTCACCACCGCCTCCGTCTTCAATTATCCGTCGGGTGGTCTGCAACTCTGCACGCTACTTCAATTTTCAAGTCCAAAAAAAAAGGATCCGGCATTTGCGCAAACAAATTAATATAGTAGTCAATACATCTTATCTGGCAGCAAACCTAGTAATTATCCGTCGGGTGGTCTGCAACTCTGCACGCTACTGCAATTTTCAAGTCCAAAAAAAAAGGATCCGGCATTTGCGCAAACAAATTATAGTAGTCAATACATATTATCTAGCAGCAGAACTAGTATCCCTACCGAAAGAAAATACCACTAGACGTATACTACAGTATTTCGGTGAGCTTGCACGGTGCCTAGCAAGCTGTCAGAAGAGGCAATTGGCTCCGTTCACAAGCGATTTTTAACTTCTAGCTTTCTGAAGTTAAAAACCATTTTAAATATGTTGTCTTATTTTCTTTTGCGTTGTCTAGAGATAGATTAGAACGGTTTATAATTTTTTTTCTTTAATTAAATACCTTAATCAAAGCCTAACAGCCACCGTAGTATTTATTTCAACTAAAAATTAAGCTTAAAGCCAATCAGCAAAAACCGTTTTAACCAAAGCTTGATACCGTGGAGCACTACTGCAGCACGAAGAGCAGCGATGGGCTAAAGGATCTGCAGCTTATGTTTTCGCAGCAGTGGGCATATCGATAATAATCTTGTTGGATCTTGAAGAGAGTGGTTTTCCACACGTCATTGTGGCTACGAACACTACCAGGACAGTCACTTTTCTTTGAGATTGGTGCCGCTGTCTTGGATATTTGTTGGTGTACATGTCCATACGTATTGTGTACAAATCCAACGTGCATAGTCACATCCCATCCTCTCTCCTCCCTCGTTCTCTCCTCACCTCTCTCTCTCTCTCTCTCCTCTCTCCCCCACCCCACCTGATCCTGCTTCTTCTCCGGGGAGCGCCGGTGGCGTGGTGGACGGCGGAGTGTAGGCGCGGGCCCACGGACGATGGTGGCCCGGCGAGCGCGGGCAATGCGGACTGCGCATGGGTAAACCCCAATCCCCACTGACGCCGGATCCGGCCACCCGATCCCACAGACAACAAATGAACCGAAAAATGTTCCAAAAAATTATTCGAGAAAATGTTCAAAATTTGACGAAAAAATGGAACAGAAGAAAATTTAAATTTGACAACAAATGGACCGGAAAAATGTTCCGAAAACTAATGGAAGAAAATGTTCAAAAGTTGACAAGAAATGGAACCGAATATTTGAACGGAAAAATGAACCGAAATATTCGAACAAAGAGATTTTCCCTTTGAAAATTTTCAAATTCAAACATCCATCCTGTCTTCTCCTCTCAAATACATATGAATAGTATTTACTACTCTCTCAAATACACTAATTTTTTTTTAGCCGTATAGGCCCACCTATGCTTGTCTCTCTCCCCAAGTAGCACGAATCTCACATGGAACGCTTGTGAGCTGTGACAGTGCTTGTAGCCACAAGCACATGTGGCGTCACATTTCCGGGACCTTGGATTGGAGTAGGATTGACGAATTTAAGGCAAACAGTGCATGTAGATGCTAGATCCGGAATGCTCTGTGGATTTGTAGTAAGGATTAGTACTGCATATACTCCGCGTCTCGCAGTATTAGCCTATTCTCTTCGAAACGTCTGACAATATAAGTTCATTGAGAGCATAATTAAAGTATAGTTATTACAATATTTCTACTTAATATAGAATATATATATATATATACATATATAGGAAAAATACCTTTTACACCCGGATGTAATTACACCCACCTCTAATATACCACCTAAACAAACTTGAAATACTCCTTTATCACTTTAGGTGTGTGTGTATATATATAGTTGTAATATGCCCTTTAGAGAGGGGTGTATGGTATAAGAACATAATTTTTCTTACATTTATTATTTCCTTGATATGTACCTACGACGAACTTAGCCTTGTATTAAAGGCCGGAGGGGTATAAGCCAATTTGCGTAGGTAGCTATTCATCTGCACATGTATGCATGAAGAACGGATGGGTGAGCCGAGGCTGGCAAGCCTGGCATGCCGCTGCCTGCTTCCATATGCATGGAGTAGAAGAAAAGGGACTCTACAGATCGATCTCGTCGGCACTGCTAGCTGTGATTAAAAACTGCAGATAAGCCATCAGTATGTTCATGCATCATTATGAATATAGGCAAACTCTATGATCGATCTCAGGCTACCTAACTAGGATCATACATATATGACGCGCGTACTACTTTTGTTTCATGTTTTGTTATGCAATAGAGGAGCCAGGGGTGATGTCGGGACCTGTAATTTAATATTCGAACACATACCAGTATACTGTACTAGTTTTATGATTAAGTAGTTAGGACACACATTCAATATTCTTTATATCACATTTATACGCGCACAAGTAAATAGAGTAGTGTATAATAATAAACATACGGATATAGGTTTACACAACTAAGCTTTCTAAAAAAGGGTCGATTGGCCAAATAGTTCGAATAACAAGGAACTAGCAATGGAATAAATTATAAACGAGGTAAAAATTCCAGCAAGCATGCCTCAGCCCACCACAGGCAACTGACTGGAGCTAAATCTTAGTAAACGATATCATCTTCGTCAAAACCCATTGCGCAAAATAACCGATTGGGAGATCTCATTCTTCTTGCTTTGGTAGTGTTCAACAAGCAATTGTGAGTACAAAATTGTAATTCATAAGACTTTATAGTAAAGTTATATAGTATGTAAGTTGAGACAAATGTAGTTATACATCCTAGTTTAATTTCCACAAATCAAGTTTTCATTTGCAATAGAGAGTAACAGATTGTAATTGGATGTTGTAAAAGCAATTGACATTTGGTAAAAAGTAACAAGTAGAGATAATAATAAACATATACCACATATAGCTCCCATAGCCATAAACTTAACAATTACATACTCATGACCAAGGTTCACTGAGTTGATATCTTTCATTCCCCACCAAATTTTGAAAACATAATACTAGCCTTAGTGACATCACTAAATTTTGTTCACAACTGGATCACAGCTATTCGTATAGATTATGCACTCCACAGATGTTGTATAATTTTACCCACAAGATATGTTCATTTCATATTGCCAAGCTACTAACACACTTCCTTTGGTGTATAACTAAGAAAAGGATGACAAGACTTTTACATTACTTGACCCCAACCTTGCACTACCCGATGGATTATTGTCCTCGGGAGTTAGCATAACATTAAACCTCAAGGAATCCATTGTTGTGTTCGAGGTTTAGGCCCCATACATACTTATGATGGGAACACCCTCAAGCAACCATCCTAAAGCCCGCATAACTCTGATCTACCATAGGTACAAAATTAGACCCATCAAACAACTTATTACGCCATAGCATTCCCATGAAAAGTGTTGTGGTTGTACAAAAAGGTCTAGATCATCAATACATAAGTCCACGGTCCTTAACCGATCCGAGCGAGAGTCTGTATCAACCTAAAACTACTTGTGAATTTCCTCTCACAAAACATGATATATAAATATCTTGCCCAAGTAAAACCATATTTTTTAGTTTTTGTTTTCCAAGTAAAATATTAAAGGTGACTCCAATGGTCTAGCAACATAACCATTCCCAATATTTATGATTGAGCCCAACCTATCTTCTAGCTAGTATACCGAAAATCCAAGCATGGCTAAGCATTTATATCACAAATAGGGTCTAAAATTCCACAATTAAGAATATGTGTTGGGGATATCATTTATATGGGTACAACAATGATGATAACAAGTTCTAAGGTGGTTGTCATATAACAATTGTTGAACACTTGTATCTTGCTTTGGATCAATCTCAAAAAAAATTCAATACATTAGTATTTATCATATAAAGCCAAATAACACAAATAAATTCACATAGTGAGAAAATTCAAATATTTTTTAATATTATAAAAGTTGATGATTTTAGAAAAATTTAGAATCAATTGGAGCTCAATTGGAGCTCATATGCAAAAGTTACAAACATTTGAAGTTTTACTAGGAGAGAAAAATCCTAGAAAAAGAGAGGGAAAATATTGTGCATGATTTTTATTTTTATTTCTATTTTCTTTCTATTAGAAAATCAGGTTTTGTTGCATCATGCAGCTGATAGGTGGGGCCAGGTCTACAGAGCCGTGGGACCTGCATGTTAGCGACTCAAAATTTAACCACTTGTTTAATTAGAAATCTAGATAATTATTCAAGGGGCCCACATGTTAGCGACACACCTCAACTAATTACTATCATTAGTGCTAACTCGACTCTAATCATGTAGGGCCCACCTATCATACACCAAAAACAGAGGAGGCCGGCCTGGGGCACCATGGCCGAGCTCTTGCTAAGCTCACCGATGGTAATGTGGTGACGAAGGGGCATGGGCAAGACCAGAAAGTGGGGAGAAGAGATCAAGATGATCCTTTTAGTGGTTGTGTCGGTGTTGAAGGCTGACCGGAGATGGGTCAATGGTGGGGAAGAACGACGACGATGGCAACACTTCAAACACAAACCTGGGGAAGGCGAAGACAACCTAAACAGAAGGACACACTTGCTTCTCTGGAGCATTGCGATTCTAAAGATGCCAGCACAAAGACCTATGGTCACCTTAACAAGAAAGGAGACATTGGTGAGCGGCAGTGCCATGGACGGCAATGGCGAGAACAATGTAAGTGGCCACGTGAAGCAAAGATGAGTAGGGTATAGGCTTTAGCAGCTCACCAAGAGCATGAGCGTGAGGTCATCCGTAGCAGAGAGGCTCTAGAGTAGTGGGTCATCGGAGAATGGCAGCGATGAGCTTCATAGTGGCAGAGCTCCTCAGTGGGAATTGTCTGCAACGGAGCATAGAACAGGTTTAGGAGGGAGCAGAGATGGTGAAAATGACCTTGGCATGGTTGGAGCCTCAACAGAGAAGGTCTTGCACTGTGATAGCCAAACATGAAGAAGAAGGTATAGATCTGGTGCTACACTGCATAGGACAAGAAATTGGTTGGCGGCTTTGAAGAGGAGACAAAATGGCACAAAATAGCTCAGGTGTCGACGACAAGACTCACCAGGAAGGGCACGGGCCTGGACAGAGTGTCCGCACTAGGGCAGAAGCTGACGATAGCATTTCAGGCGGCTCAAAGGAGGAGATGAGCTGCTGATAGGAAAAATGGACATGACATGCTTGGGAGAGGAGAGTGACACGCTCACGAGGGGCTTACATGGCAAGATGAGGGCGCTCACCTCCTTGGTTTCTTGCTACTGGATGGGAGAACTCATGAATAAATCATGCGACAGTGGCTTGTGACGGACGCTGACTTGAATATAGAAGACAGGGCAGATGGAGGCAAAAACTTGTTGGGAAATAGAGGTAAGATGGTGGGCGGTGTAGTTGAATCTCGTGTGGTGCTACAGTAGCTTAGGAGCTCCTCTCCAATGGCAGCTGCGCGATATAGGAGAAGACGACTGATGCGTGGGCCCAGCGGCAACAAGAGAATGAAGGAGAGAAGAGAGAAAGTGGGTTCCGCGAAAGTCGCTCCTGCGTGAGGGAGGCAAAAACAGGGAGGTGGCTGAGGGAGGATGGCACGCGGGCTAAAAATGGGCTATAATAGTGCTAGGTTGGCTCAATAGGGAAGGATTTTGCCCATGAACATGAAATGAATTGTAATTCTTTTTTGATTAATTAAATCATAGAAATCAAGTTTGAATTTTAAAATTAGCAAACTAGCTCCCAAAAATTATGAAATTGTTTGGAGAGGTACTCTAGATTATTTAGAACTCAAATAAATTATTAGATATTAAGACAATCTTTTCTTTAATGCAAGTAATTTTGAAAATACAAGGACAACAAAAATGATAATTTTGAAACTATTTATATAACTTTTAAGAATTTTGGGATGTGAAAAGTAAGTTTTTTGTTGGGATTTTTTGGAATTGTTCTCATGTCATTCCATAGACATGCCAATTAATTATGGCCACTTTCACCATTTTACATTCATTTATGTGTGTTGAGCCCTATCAAATGACATTAATGCCCCTTTCTCCTCCCCATTCATCTCTTCCTTCCCTCATCGGCCATGGCGCCAGCACCTGTGGCAGTATTTGGATTTCTGGTGCATGCAGCTTGGACCAGTCGATAAGGCCCAAGCCAAGGTGGAGAACCACTCTGACCAGCATCGGCGAGGGGTCCTCCCTGAGCACGGCTGTGGTGGGCGTTGAATAAGGTAGTGTTATAGGCACCATATCATCATTGACTGTGGTGATGGAACTGTACCCGACGCCTAGCCCGTTTGGCACTTTCGGCTGCGGCCTTTCTTCCACAGCTACCCAAGGTAATCAAATGGTCTACCACCTCATCATTTTAGATAGCATGCCACTCCAAAGTCTTTGACCATGCCATCCATGTCATGTTGCTTTAGATGAACAAAAGATGTGTCGGTTCCAATTCAAGAGAGCCAGAGAGAATGAGGAGGCAGAGGAAGGGAGGAGTAGTAAGAAGGGAGGACAAAAATGACATTTCAGGTGGTGGGACTGGGAAAGCAATCTAAAATAGCGAAAGAGGCAAATAATAGATTGGTTGGAGTGGCAAAAATAATGATTGCAATCAATTTAGTGGTAAATCTTGGAATGCCAATCTTTGGAGTGGCAAATATATAAAATACCTCTTTTTTCTTATTCTCGATATACATGGAGGTACTATGTACAAGAGGAGTGAGCTTAGCTCTTGTGCAAGCTATCCACCCAGGTTCAATTCTTGGGATTGACCTGGTGCGCCTCACCTCAACACACATGTACGTTTAGTGAGAAAGTGTGTGTTAGCGCTTCGTGAGGTATTGGATTTATCTAGCAATCTCCACTTAAGATCAAGCAGCTATTTCAGTAGGCACGCATGTATGTGATGTATGGTGTGAGTGGGGTGTGCGGGAGTGTGAGTTCTCTTTGTAATCTCAAAAAGAGATAATATGTACAATAGTGTTAGTGCATATATGAAACACAGACACACATGAGCTAGCTAGCATTAATATCTATGGAAGATTGCGAATACCCCTAGAAGTCAATCGAAATTTGATTTACCCCCACAAGTATTTTTGTGATACATGCTCCCCACAAGTCCATAGTTGTTTGGCATGCCCCTGGCACCCCTATCACATTGACTTGGTTGTTTTTTGTTGACGTTGATTCCATGGTGTGCCAGATTGGTTCCAACATTCCAATGTTGCCCTTGGGATTAAGGGCCTGTTTGGGACTGCTCCGCTCCAAGTTTTCCAGCTCCGCTCCCAACTTCACTAACCAAACAGGTCTAACTCCAAAAACTCCGCTCCAAGAAAAAGGTGGAGTTAGAGGCCAACTCCACATTTTTTATGGAGCTCCTCAAGGGGTACTCCAGAAACAAAGGTTTCCAAACTCCTCGTGGAGTTGTGGGAAAATTACCCACCACTGCCACTGATTACATAATAGCGTACCGGTTCGTTCTATTCCCCCACACCTATTCCACTCCTCCCCGCAACAGAGCTCCGCCCCCGTTCTCCAGGAACATAGCGCCGCCGCCCAAGAATCCAGCCGCCAGGGGCTCTCCGCCAGCGACATGACTGTCGGAATTGACAGATCCGGTGATGCTCCGCTGGCCTTACCCGTTTTTGCCGCCCCTAATGCCTCCTCCATCGCTCATGCTGATAGCCCCCAAAGGGAAGTTCGGCCGAGGCCTCCACTGCCGCCGCCCAAGGTGGAGCTCGCCCGTCCCGGCCATGCGACGCCGGCTGCAGCCGTTGGTGACCAAGTCGCGGCCGCCCCTAGGCTACCTGCAGGCACTGCTGGGCAGGCGCTGGCTAGCCGGGGCTTGGTTGCCGCTAGCTAGGCTGGGCAGGCCTCGTGCATTTGTTCATTTGACTCTGTTAATTTGTTCTTGGTATATCTATCTTTTTTTTATTGAAGATTTTGGTAGATGGATCTGACTTAAGGCGGCGCAAGTAGTATCTGAACTTGGAAATAATTTGTTGGAATCATTACATATGAGGGCGGAAGAACATATTTCTTAGGTTTTATCTTATCTGAGATTGATTTGATTGCACCCGATTACTGTGCAACATAAAAGGGAGCTTCATTGTGATCTGCTTTCTCTATTTTGTTTCTACCTACTGTTCCTGTGCTAGCTGAAATGAAAAATACAGAACTCATCTGTAGCTTTTGCGGCAATTGGATAATCTTGAACCATGTCATAACTTCTTCATGTCGCGGTTCTTGCCAGAGCAAATTGACAGTCCAAACGCGAGCAAATGTGTGCAAATATGTGTTTTTTCATTTATGTTATACCAAAAAGTTACAAACAAATTTCAAAATCATAAGAACCATCTATAAAAGCTAAATATATCAAAACAGCTAACTTACAACATCTAAGGGCATAAATGGCCATTCTCACAAAAACCTCTAATAGCCAGAGTTAGAGCAGAGCTACAAGCCAAACAGACACATCTACTCCATGGTGGAGTTGGTGGAGCTGCTCCATGGTGGAGTTGATGGAGCAGAGTTGGTTTTTGTGGAGTGGAGCAGTCCCAAACAGGCCCTACGTTGAGTAGCTCAGAGATCAAGATGGTGGGCAAACAAAACGTTCGTGTTCATTTCCCTCATCGAGATGAGTCAAATCAAGACTAGGGAAGGCAACGGGTGAGAACTGAACCAAATATAGCGTGGGTCTAATTAACAATTCTGTGGAGTCCATGTCGACAAAAAATTGCCGAAACTGAAAAGGGGCCATCACGGGGCATGTCAAATAATGAACACTTTGAGAAGGACATGTGCTACAAAAGTTATAGGGGATAATTCAAACTTCGACTAACTTTTAAGGCTATTAGGAATTTTCCATAATATCTATTCTTAACAACTTAACTAATGCTAGATTCTCGGAGAGCGTTCCCAGTACAATGAACCGGCAATGTGGTATTTGTTATTCTTTCTTGTACGTAATTAAGTAGTTGCCAGTTGGCACACTAGCTACAACTTTTCTTTTTAAAACTCTAGTTTTACTAAACAAGTACTAGTCCTATAAATAATTATATAATTTTCTTTGATTCCCGACTATGGGGCAACGTACGTGAAAACCGTCACATGGGTACTATTCTCAAGTGCTTTGAATTCAAGTGTTTTTTTAAAAGGTACCCCTCAATGAATTGTTATAGATGATATATACCCTAAAATACAGATTCAATAATGGGTATATATACACCCCTGCATTATGATTTCATAGCTGCAATAATGATTAGCTGAACACGAAGTATAACAATAAAGCAAGCAATCCTGCTAGCTAGCAGCTAGCTAGAGCATGTTGTAATTCTGTTCAGCACGTCATGTCAAGCGAAAGTATTGATATTCAACTGTCCTATCACCGGTTTCTGTCCGTTTTCTTCAACTTCCTTTTTAATAAGGATTAACCTACCTTGTCTACGTGCGACATTATCCAAAAAGACAAAAGCTTAATTGATTAATTGCTTAATTGCAAAGTCTCAATCGAGATCGATTATGGCAATGGCGATGGTTTGTACAACCTAGCTAGCTAGTAGTTGGTCAGGTTGTATTTTTGGATCCTTGTTGTTGCTTGATGGCCTCCCTTTTACGTACCTCCTACTATTTTGTTCTCAGGAGAAGAAAAGGGCTCATGATGTATCGAGCGAGCAGCAGGTAGAGATCGAAAAGCGGCGATCATCCAATCGAGCAGTACATCGTCGAAAGAAAGATGCTTCCATCTTCCAACGAATAATAATGGTTTCAACTATTTAATAATCGAGGAGAGACTAGTTAAATATATTAAGTGCCGGCTGGCCATTGGCATGTGAACTAAAAGATGCGCCAGGTGATGGTGACGGTATATATTCAATTCCATTCCATTGATAATTCTATTTTAATTTATTTCAGTTTTGATCGAATCACCTGGAGCTTTTTAACTCACCCGTCACCCCGGTCACCGCCGTACGTCCGCAATCTTTAAATTTTTGGGGTCCGTCTGTACGTCAATGATCAACTTAATTTACCTAAAAATCAGCAAATTTTCTGACCATCAGATAGAAAACCAACACACCATATCTTCTCACCCACTTACACAAACCTATCCCACCCCTAACCCCAACCCATTCTCAATCCCCACCTTTCCTCAGCATCTGGCACCTCCTACCTTCCCTAGCCCCGTTGCCTCCCAGTGCACTGTTGCCCTATTGCCTCTCCTGCGTTGCCTTCGACGTTGGCAATGCCTGCACCACCTACTTCCCCCCTCTCTCTGCAGCGACCCATGTCCTCATCTCCTGCCACCCACTTCTATCTCTGCCACCCCGCCCATATTCATGTCTCCAGCGGCAGCACTCCCGCCACCTCCTAACAATCTCTCGTCCTTGACCCCCCGACCTCCACCACCTGTTGCCCCTCTCCCATGCCCACGACCGGGGGTGCCACAGCCGCCCAATCGCTGAAGAAGTTGAAGACCTTGGCGCCCCATCACCCACTGTCGTGTCTCCTGCCCCTCCCTCCCTTTATAACAGGACCCTGGTTAACCCGAACTCTAATCTGGCGAACCTCCACTGTAAATCACCTCCCGTTGACGTGATCTATGCACGTTCAGATGTAACCGCAAGCACACAGATTGATTGTAGCTTTTCACCCAGAGTATTCTAAAGTATCGAATCCATAGGGAACCTAACAAACCTAAATTAGGGTTTTCTAATGACACATCTAACTCTTCAAAGCATGGAAATAGCATACAATAATGATCCTATCTCTACCCAAAAAAATAGAGTTGATAAAATATTCTAAGGTTCACATGACAGTTGATCAACTAGAAATAAGCTATTTTAATCTATTTATTGCTATTCACTAATTGCTACGATAGATCTCTCACCAGAGACTATAGTTCCTTTCGCTAGCCATACGCACCCTGATCAGTGGCCACAACCAACTACTGGTACATCATCACACCCAACTTTCCTATTTAACACATAAACAAGCAATGAGAGAAACATCAAACATAAGCTCGCTACTGGCGATTCGTCGATCTCTATGCACTAGTGTTGTCACCACTAACCACGGTTTGAACCCCTGAGTGTATGAGCTTTCTAACTTATGCACTAACTACAAACACGCTCATAAACTAGTGTAGAACCATGTTGAGAATGTCCATGGTATTTGTGTGCTGAACAATTGGCAATCATGTCAAGTTGGAATTTGCATTTGCAAAAGTTTTATGGTTTTTCAATGTTGCTTGCTAGTGGCGGTTTGACCACTATATAGGTGAAATCTGACCGCTATGAAGAGCCAGTTAGACCACTTTGCATAGCCGGTCAGATCGACCGAGGTGTCCCTTGGGTGATTTGCCAGTCGGTAGTCTAACCGGCATGGTTTAAGCGGTCAGACCAGCCATATTGGCTTTTGGCTCTTGGACATCAAACTATTGTGTAGGAGTGTCTAGAGATATTTTTGCACTAGGTGTCACCTCAAATAGAGATTTAAGAAAAAACTACATAGCAATTTACTGGATTTCCAGAAAGAGTTGTTCTAGTGCTTTGCCTTGGCGGTCAGACCCACTTGAGGGAAGCGGTCTGACCAGGCTAGTGGTGTGGCTGGCTGGCCAATAGCGGTCAGCCGACCATGACCAATTCTTGGTTGAGATGTCTTGGTGATTTTGGCAAATTGGTCATGGGTCGAGTTTTTGGGTCTAGTTCATTGCATTCATAATGCATGAAGCATATTGGACTAACGTGGGTCAAATTGTAAAGAAGTTATGCCTAAAAATAATTTCTTGATCTTTGATGTGCAGGTGCTTGGAGGTAACCATGGTCGACAGCATGGACCTGAGCTAGGCTCAGGGATGAGCTAAGGTGTGGTCAAGGAAGCTGGGTGGAATAGTTAGGCTCAAGCAAGTCACAGGAGAAGATAAGGGATGTTGAAGGAAAGGTTCGAGTAACAGTTCATTGAATGGTGCGGTCGGTGCAAGTTACACATGGTTGTGGGGAACCGACATAGAGAGACTTGCCAATATATTAGACATTGATGAACCTACATGTTGCAAGCCTGGAGATTACTTGCAAAGAAAGAGATGACCACGGACTAGGCTCGGGGAAGAGGTGAGATCCACGGTTAAGGCAAATGTGTTTTGGCGAGAAGCCAGAATATGAGAAATGGCAAAGGGACCAAAACCATGGCACTTGGAGGGAGTTTTGGAGAGTGGTTTAGGTCAAGGAGGTGCCGAGGAGGCCAGATAAATAGAAGCTTTCTCCTTAGCAGGCTTGAACTTATGCGCTTTGAAAAGTATGCAAAAGTCTTGTGTGAGTGTAAACCCAGTGTGTGTGTGTGGAGGTTAACGGGTTTCTGTGGTTGTTCTAATGGATAGTATCCAATAGGGTTAGACGTAGACTAGTTACCCTATCAATTTGAGTAGGTGTGGTTGGTGGCTAGGGTTTATGGCAAGCAAAGGGGAAGGCAACCAACTACTCCTTCTAGGGTTTGGGTGAGAGAGTTCTATCCTCATGGTAGAGTGGCTGTAAATCAAACCTCTATAAGTTGCAATAGATCAATCTTATTCATCATTCATGGTGTGTTCTTGATCTTGTTGGTCTTGCTCTTGTTTTGGTTGATGTTTTTGCCCCTCTCTTGATCTTGCTAGTTCCAAGGGCGTGTGAAAGATGGAGATGCCTCATGAGAATCATATACTGTCTATATAGGGACTAGATGTAACAAGATCTTGGAGTTTACCCGGTTTGGTTTGATTTGGAGCCCTTTTATGAATTTGTGTTCCTAGGGTTTTAGTCTTGAATCTTTGGATGCACTTGCTTGCTGTGGCATGTGGGAACATATCTAGAGCTATCTAGGCTACATCAAACCCAGAGCAAGTCATATACACTAGTGCACAACAGGTCATCACAGACAGTTCAAAAATATCATCACAGACGGTTTCATGAGCCATCTGAGTTTATGGGTCAGTAATAATACGAGGTCATCATAGATAGCTTTCAAACCGTCTGTGATGCAGACTATCACAAACAATTTTTAGTAAAAAACATCTAGGATAGTCGACTATCATAGATAGTTTGTAGTAAAAACCGTCTGTCATATATGGTTTATCATAGATGATTTTAACTACAAACCGTTTGGATATATAAATATCATAAACGGTTTCTACTACAAACCATCTATGATAAATCATATATTACAAACGATTTCTACTAGAAACCGTCTGTGATAGTTAACTATTATAGACAGCTACAAGTTAATAATCGTCTGTGATATTCTTTTCTATTCCTAAATCTATTTCTGTTTGTTGGCTAGCCTTAGAAAATGCTAGCTATGCCCTCTAAAATAAGCAGATAAACACAGTATATATACATCCAATTCACATTCATTTATTTCAGAAACAAGAACATCCATTTCACAAATCAATTAACAGAAATAAATTACAAATACACACATGAACAATTAAGTTCAATCTCATCCTAATGAAATTCATTCTACATTATGGAACTCTCCATTTTCTTTTATGACTTTAAACATCAAGAAGTACGTACACTACTCTTGAATAGGTTTGAGGTCGACTTATTCCAACAAAGTTGTAGTGATAGACGGAACCAATTGGTATGAAGACCAATATCGTGCGTACATATATAAATTGATAAGTATGAAATAATTACCGCAATATTGATAAACCTCAGGATTGTTCTTCGCGGAACTGACGAGTAGTTGCATGTTGTGGCAAACATAGAATCCATAGGTGTTGTTGCCCGGTGGCTGCTGGTGGCATTACTATGAAGTGTTGTATAGGATTAATGTGTATTAGCGAATACCGAAAAATCTAGAATGTGTTGTAGGACGTTGATCCCTCCCTTGGATTTTCGTACCTTTGCAACGTATATGGCGAACGACCTACGTGATTCCAAAAAGTTAGCCTTAGTCATTGGGAAGGAAGGAAAGACTACAATAGAGTTATTTATGGAGAAAATATGTTTACCTGTCAATTACTTGTTAGAAAACTGTGTAGTTAGTTTTGTTCTTCTTTAGGGAATCAAGGTATATTACCCTGTTCCATTTTGGTATAATTACAATTAGAATCTAGTGGAACCTACATAGGTATGTCATGGTCATTAAACCTAAGTTCGTGTTGCTTATAAAATATAAATCAACGAGTATAGCTACTATTTGTAGCATTTACCCATGATTGTAGGGCATAAGTATGAATTCCTTGTCATGGTGACCCTCTAATGTCTTTGTAATGTAATTCTCGATGAATGATGCATCCTCCTAGATGATATCAATGGTGACTAAGCGTGGGTCGAGGAAACCAACCGGTGATTTCGTTAATCTAGCTTCACTCACCATGTATATATATATGCACACAGAAAAGCAATGCGTTATATATGACATTTATCGGCATTACATAAACATAGACCATGATCGTACACAGTTACAGTGTCCAGCATCGAATGAGTGAGGTGTCGAAGGCATCGAGTGTGAAGAGAAAGAATAAGTCCTCAAAGGTCACCGTAAAGATACAGTCATGAATATTGTGCTGCAAATGATGCAGCATGAACTTGATTTTGACACGCGAGCGCCATTGTTCCTCTGGCTTGTTGACCTGTTCCATGTAATACATATGCGATCTCTAGCAAGATAGTCCTAGAGTTAGAAGGCACTCTTTCAAGACGACCAACGGCTCACCTAGCATGAATTTTTGGGCCAACGGCAAGTAGGGGATCTCATCATTCGTCTTCTTCGGTTTGCCCTTGCCGCCTTGGCTGTAGGTCGACTTTACGGTACCGGGCATGAGATGTAGATGCACCACGCCCTTGCTGCGTCTATGAACATAGCATTGGTGTCGATCATGCCTATGGAATTGGCACCGATGCAAATAGCTCCTGTGAACTTGGCACCGGTGCCGGTAGCTCGAGTGGACTTGGCATCGATGCAAATGGCTCTCGTGGACTTGGCACCGGTGTAAATAGCTTGAGTGTACTTCGCACCTGTGCAGATGGCTCCCATGGACTTAGCACATGTGTATCCTCCAGGCAGATGTCCCTTTTGGGCCACTGTATGAATATTCCAATGGCCAGCCTTAGAGTTATAACCTCACCGTTGGGGGCATCTACAGTTGGACGACCTTGAAATTTGCATGAACACCGTCCACATTCACTTTTGCGAAACCTAGTGCTAGAGATACAGCGTGCACCAAGGCCCCAGGCCCAAATAGATATGTCTGGCCCCAAGCAGCACACCGGGCAATTGAGGTATATCTCACTTGAAGCTTGTACTTCTACCTACATAACGATATGAAATTAGCTACTCCAATAGGCCTATCAATGGATCAAGTATTTTAGAGATAACAATTATTACCAAGATGTCATTGATAGGAAATCAGTGGTTGCTTTCCGAGATAGGGTTGAACGCACAGCTACTTCGATAGTTGGGGGCTGCCTAGCACAGGAGCGGTGGGGGCTTCTTGCTGATTTTCCCTATACCTTTGCATCTAATCTCTATTTTTTGCCATAATATCCTCTCGTTGCTATGTCTCGCACTTAGTTTTGGCTCTCTTCCTACTTCAGTACGCTTCGGAATCCTCTAGGAAGTCGTATTTCCAATGAACATAAAGACCAAGATCACTCATGCGACCTGGGTGCTCATTGTTTCCCAGGGCTGTGGAGAGTAAATCTCTTTTCCTAACTACCTCGAATGAGGCTTGGGAACATTCTACACTCAGCGCTTCCAGGCAGTGGGACACTTCCTCATCTGCAAGGTTTCGAAAGGAGATGCCCCCGACGACACGGTGGATGACATTCGCTCTTATCCAATTTTGGGCGCACTCATCAAGGATCCTGAAAAATGGCGGGGAGGTCTCCCACAGGTTTGCTTGCTCGTCCTCCTACCTCCATTGCGGGATTTTACCTGCATACCCAGTGGTGCCAAGTCTATACGGGTGCGTGTTTTTTGCCCAAAGGGTCCTGTGCGCCGCACTTTCACTCCTAAAGTTATTTGTCATCTTCATCGCCACAAACACTTGCCATTATAGTTTTAGAAATGGAAACTTGTCGAAGGGCATCAGATCCTTCTCCATGAATTGCTTGACAAGCAGGCTCTTGAAGTTCTTCCACGCTTTGAATGCTGCTAGCAATGCATGTTGTCGCACGAAGGCTTGGTGTTCTTCTGAGATCTCGAATGATCGAAAAACTTCCTTCAGCAGTTGACTTTTTTTATCTTCAGTCACCTTCTTCTACGAAATGAACATGATCTCAATCTGTGCATGTGCAACTATTTCGACTATTCTTTGGAATGCGAACATTGCTTGGTGAGGATTGAGAGACGCATCAACATCCGTGATGGTAAATCAGCCTTTAGGACTTTTTTATAGTCCTCTATCTTTTTGAAATTTTCCAGAGGACGGTGCATCACATGCATTCGGCGACAATGTCGAAGAATGAGCGAATGACATCTTCCAAAGATAATGGAAGTGAGCAATTCTTGAGCCAATTCTTGGTGAATTTAGAATATGATCATGTATTTATGTGAAAATTTCTCTAATCAGTCAGGCTTTGAACTCTAGACTACCTTATCGAATATCTGAAAACAAGTAGTAGTAAACTTAACAATGAACTAGAGACAGATATCAAAACTATTTACTTTAATCGCATCTGTATCACAGTATTTCATTTTTTGCTTTATCTTTGCATATATGTTGTGCTAGCTGAAATTTCAATTAATCTGTTTAGTTCTAGCACTGGAAGATATTGCAAAGAGATTTTGTGGGTTCGATTTGATATCCCACATGTTCTATGTTCTAAATATAATATACTGTTTAAATGACTTGGGAGGATTTACATATCTGTATGTTGATTTTGTCATTTAAATGCCAATGGAATTATGCTTTAAAACAATAATATTTCACTGGAATTAAATTTGAAATCATGCTAAACATCACAAACGGATCTTATTTAAAACTGTTTGTAATAACAAAACATCATAGACAATTTTAATATAGTATCGTCTATGAATATATATGCCACAGATGGTTTTACTTTAAAACTATCTGTGATGTTCCCTACTCACATTCACACACACACACACACATATCACACATAATGGAAGTGTGCTGGTCGATATACGGGGACGCTTCAGTCATGTGTAACAAGACTGTGAAATGGGCTTGATCATATGCATCTATATCTAGAGTGATTGGTTTTCTTCCGATGGTCCCGATACTCCTGAGCCTCCCCTCATGAGGAGATCGAGGCATACCTATCGGCTCAACTTGAGCCATGTAATCGACAAAGAACTCAATGACCTCTTCGGTTCTGCACTCAAGTTTGCAAACCTCCTATCGATGTTTCTCCATTAGGCAGAATCAGTAAGGTGTATTAGCATTCTATCCTTCTTACGTTACTCTAAGTGCCAATGCAATAGTTTTACCTCCTTTGGGTTTGCAACAAGCCGCTTCAAACGGGGAATTACAGGAAGATACCATACCACCTTAGCAGGAGGTTCTCTCTTCATCTCTATTCCCTCGCTGTCATCTGATTGATTCTTACGCTTGTATCGAGATGTGTTGCAAACTGGACATACATGTATGTTTGCATATTCTTTATGATAGAACATACAGTCATTCAGATGTACATGTATTTTTTCTACTTCCATTCCCGATGGAAAAAAACCTTCTTGGCTTTGTAGGTGGTTTTAGGCAACTCGTTTCCCTCTAAAAGCATGTCTGCTAAAAGACCTAATAGTGTCGTGAAGCTCTTGTCGGACCAACTGTTGCTTGCCTTTAATTTCAGCAGTTCAAGCACAGCTGACAACCTCATGTACTTTGACTTGCAGCATGTGAATAAATATTTCTCTGAGTCCTCCATCAAACATCAGAATTTAACGTACTCTCTCTCATCATAGTTCCCTTCTGTATCGCGAAGTATCTTATCCAGATTGTTATTATTCAGACTATCTGAATTGGAACCACAATCAACATGATCATCTAGTGGCATATCATTGATTTCATCGGTGATGTCATTATTACTACCTTCCTGTGTAATATGCTCTTCACCATGATTGGTCTAACGTGCATACTCCTTTTTGAAACCCTTCGAATCAAGTACGCTTCAATTTGCACTCAGTTTGTAAACATCTTTAGATTCTCACAGTCAATGCATGGACAGTATGTATATTCCACCCCCTTATTCAACATATCCTCCTCGGCAGCTCTTGTAAAAGTAAAAATTCCATTAATATACACTTCACTCACATGGTTCCCAACGTACATTCAGTTTTGGTCCTACATTACACATATAACAATTTAGTATAACATGTTCAATTAATTAATTACTATACTATATATGTACGATCTAAATTAAGTAGCTATATGTAGCAATAATAATTAATTAAATTGACTTAAGTACAAATAGACTATGAATTGACTAAACCCTAAACCATGCTAGATGTAAAATAATCTTCTCTCTACATCAAGCTAGCTAGATCAACCAACTTCACTTCTCCTTTCACCAAAAGTTATAAGTCTAAATTATAAAGCAATTAGGAAGAAATTACTAACCATAGGTAGTAAAAAACTTAGTGGATCTACAATTATGCTTGCCAAATTGTCTCCATTCACCAAATGGCCTCCAGCTCAAAGCAGCAATGTAGATCTAGAATTTAAGACAGATGGTCAATGGGTCTGTGTGCAATTAATATAGTGGAATTATCACGGACGGGTTTTTATGCAAACCGTATGTGATGACTTAATTATCATAGATAGTTTTTAATACAAACTGTCTCTGAAGTATCACAGATGGTTAAAATAAAAAAACTGTATATGATACTTGGTAATATCACAGACGGATCTAATGTAGAAACATCTGTGATACTTCACATATGGTTTTCACCACAAAATGTCTGTAATATTTCCTCTTCACAGACGTTTTTAGTGCTGGCATCAACACAGACAGTCTCTAAATTAAAATCATCTGTGATTGTATTTAATACAGATGGTTTTGGGGAACCGTCTGTGATGTGGCATCTAATATTAGGCTTTTCATATTAGTGATATCAAATTTGTAAGTTTTGCCCATTTTAGTGTAACCTTGCTTGTCTCAAGGAAAGATTTGAACTTTGGCCAAGATCTTGTGATCTTTGGATGGATTTGGTTCCTAATATCCTTGAAAAGGTACGTGTAATGTTTTGACTTGTATTTTGAGATTTGTGCCTTTTTGGGTTTTGGTTTGGGCTGATTTTTTGGTCTGGATCAGGGGAGTGGTCAGATCACCCCACGCTAGTGGTCAAACTAGCAATCAGTCAGACTGGCGCTCCCAAGCAGTTAGACTGTCAGCAGGTTAGTCCAACCACTCTAGTCATATCGTTTAGACTAATGCTGAGGATTGAACTCTACTTTGCTTCCATGCTTTGGTGAGTTCTTTGTTGATGGGCTTATATGATCTTCCTAGCTTCTAGTAACTAGTGGAGTGAAAGTTTTGGGATAGGATCTAGGGAGGTTGAAATTGATGGCACCATTCACCCCTTTGATTGCCATATCGGGTCCTACAGCTAGTATGCAAGGATCCACTAAATTGGTCTAATCACCATGATTATAACAACTAGCTAATGCGCTCTACATATCAAAATAGATTAGAGGCAAATATTGCATAACCAGACAATCATAAAATAGGAGCAATAAAACCAACTAAAATAGGTTAAATCAACTTGAATGTGAAAGATTACAATAAAGATTTGGGGTTTGCATTGTTACCTCTTTACATAAGTTGAAAGAAGAGTTTCGGAACCTACGGTAGGGCTTCACTTAGAACTACTCTAAACTAACCTATCAACTAGAAGATCATATTTTGAGGTTCAAAATCTGCCAAAATTGGCTCTACAACATCGAGATTGGGATGCCTAAAACCGAGGGAGGGGTGCCCTTTTATAGGGGGTCGGACCCCCTGAGCACTAGTCGACTCTTGCTATGCATGGGTTGGCTCTTAGGGAGCACAGTTTGCTCTAGACTCTAACTATAGAGTCTAGAGTTGGTTCACCTTTGGAGGGTTCTGTGTGTGTGACATGTGGTTCGGTCCAAATCTATATGGTTTTCATCCAAAGTTTGAATTGGTTTCTAAAAATTAGATAGAGTACGTTGCCTTGTTTCTCAAGTTGGTGTTTTATGGTTGAATACAGATACGTAGGCTTCTAGAAAGTTCTTCAAGTGAGAGTTAGTGCCGAGGGGGTGAGCACGGGGCAACCCTTGGTCTACGCTAGCTAGTCCTTGTATTGAGCTAGCCCGCACTGCCTAAGCCCAAGGCCTAGGCCTCAAGTCTTTAGCCCAGTGCATCCCTTCGTATTCTTTGCACATTTTCGTGGTATTTTTCATTGCTTTCTGAAATGAATATTCCAAAATACAAACTTTGATTCCGGGTTAAGGTTAGTAGTAATAATCCATAAATATGGTGATTTCTTACCAGTTTATTGGAAATTTTGGGTATGAAAACACACATAAAATTAGTGCCAACAACTCCCTCATGCTCAGACCTTTGCTCAAGGCTTTGCTCATCCTCGAGCAAATTTCTAAACATGGACATTCTCGGCGAGATTAGAATTGTAATCATGAAGTTGTACATGCAAGCACTAGCATCACTAGTTTCCAATAACAAGAGAAGGTAGGCATAAGCTTGGTAGAAATTTACACCAAGTTAGACAACCAGAACATTAATTTTTTTAGGAGAGAGAATGACACCATGGAAGCAATCCACTATGTTTTCCTTTCATTCTAGTAAAACTGGTGCAATGTACTTGACAAAAATGTCCAGGGTGAATGCTCATTTTGTGCAGTGGCAATTGAAGTTTTGATAGGTAGGTATGATAATACAAAAATAATTGGTTTTCAAGTAGGAATATCCAATGAATTTTGCATAGACCCCAGGGTAGGATCGGCCATGTTAAATATAAATGGCTAGCAATTGGTGGAAGGTACACAAAAAATGATGGCCTGCTTCTAAGACTTCTTACTTTCAGATGGGACCAAGCTTGATAACGCTCACCAAATTAATAGATGGCTTTGAGTGGAAGGTTACAAATGTCTAATTACTACTTTTTGGTTAGTGGATAGGAAGGATCAACAAAAGGGATTTTGTTATCAAAATCACCGATTAAGAGGTCTTTGTCCTATTTCTACAAACCAACAAGGTTTCTAGACTATTAGTTCACCAGTCAAGGATCATTTACTATGCTAAATAGACTACATAATAGTTACGGGTGAAGGTTTCATCTATCAATAGTCATACCAACTAGGGGTGGATATCGAGCCAGCTCCTCAGCTTATCAAGCTTTTAAAATTAACATAACTTGATTTAATATCAGTTTATTGATAGTTTAGAAGTATTCTTAGAATCGAGCTGAGCTGAGCCAAAGCAAAATTTAATTTCGTCTGAAATTGACTCATTCAATGTTTAACCAATTAACGAGTGCAATTAAAGTAATTTTAATCAAACCAATAAGCCCCACTAACGAGCTTTTTTTCCATCCCTAATACCAACCACTATTGGCCTAATAACAGTGTTATGACATTCCAATTTATGAAAAACTTCCTTGCAAAGTAAAAAGGTTTTGCAATAATACTTATAGTACAAACATCAATAGCAACATACCATCTTTTCCCAAGAAATAAACCAAACCATAGATGACTGCAACAAACACGGGTAACTATAATACTCAAGTACAAGATAACTGCTACCCTAAATAGATTAACGATGCATATACTTCTAAGGTGGCTATTAGAGGCATGTCATTGTCCCCTGTAAGTTATAAATGTCCAATTACAAGTAACCTTTCCCAGGAAAAATAGAAAAGGGTGCCATATTGAAAAATATGAAAGAAATACAAAAAAACTCCCTAAACATACCACAACTAAAGTTAATAAAGCATGAAAGAAAAATAAAAGAAAGAGAAAATAGAACCCAATACCAATCTCGTGCTCACTACACCGTGTCTTATGTCACCATCCGAATCGTAATAAAATTTAATTAAGTTCATTTGAATTTATTTTGATTTTTGAGTTCTTTAGATTTATTTAGATTCAGTTGTTTATCATGTAACAAGAATTTGGAGCCTCAAAGGAGCAACATATCAAGCAAGATCAAGATCGAGATGAAGATCAAGAGTTCAAGATCATTTACTAAGAATGCTTTGAGTAATATCAAGATCATAGCAAATTAAGCGAGGTAAGTCATCACTTTGATCATATTGCACCTACCTTTTGAATGCAAGTTATTTTATTTGAAAGTATCAAACTGCATGTTTTACTTCATTATGCAAATTATATTCACATTAGCTCATAGTTAATTCCCTATAGATAATTGCTTATTTATACCTCACTCCTTGGATTTGGGCATGAATCCTTGTCGCCCTAGAATGAATGGTAAACATACTATATATAAGTCTGTATCTGAGCACCATGTTTAGTCTTGCTTAGATACTCAGGGGCATTAATTTGTCCTGACATCATTTCAAACATGAAAACTTAGTTTGGGCAGTCACCGGTTGGAACTAGCTGGTATGTCGAAGTCAATTATTTTATGCTCCCAAAAATCCTCAACTTGTTTAAATATCTAGGCACATGGTAAGAGGGAAAGTGTGGATGGAGCATGAGAGTGTGGTTTATGGTCGAACCACCGAGACAACCCTAAGAACTGAATCTTGTGATGACCTCCCAATGTAAAACAGTACAACCACAAGTCTATAATATGTACAACCTGACTAAATAATTTACCAAACCTCGAAGTTGTCTCAAATAGTGGAGCGTGGAAATGTGTGCATGCGGATTCTAATCTAGCCTGATTGGGACACCTGGTAAAAAGGTGTTGTTCCCCTACGCTTCTGGGAACTTTTCTCACAATTGTACAACTAGTGCAAATGGAATCTATGTGATCTGACTTGATTGGAACACCTGGTAAGAATGTGTTGTTCCCCTATGTGCTGCTGGGGAACATCCCTCACAACTATGGGTCCTTTATCGAAAGGAATCAACCCATCGATCAAGATGATGATGGGGCGAGGTATTGTAAAGGCCTTATGATGACTTTGATTTGTATATCTAAGGAAATATATGGTATATAATAAGTTGGTTGTCTCCTATAGGTAAAGCGTGCAACATCTGCAGAGTAAAAGTTATTCAAACAGTTGTGCCCACAGTCATGATCGAGCATGGGAACCTCCTTGAGTTAGTATCTATTTACAAAATGATCTTTGTTGTTGGAATGAAAAAAATGGAAAGGGTGGTGGGAACCCTGATTTTGATTTTTCCTGAGTGGTTGGAACCCAGTGATTATTCAGGGTGATTGAAATCCAAGTATCAAATTAGCATATGGTGAATGGAACCATGCTATGTAACAGGTGGATAGAACCTGGACTACTATTATTGCACACTCTTATATTATTTTAAAATATGGTTTAGTTAAAATGCTAAGTTTCAGGCTTTCTACTCATTCTATTTCAAATATGGCTTCTACAAATAAAAGAACCTCAAGTCTCTCTTTGTTTGGCCTTGCATACTATTGCATTTCGTGTGATGGCTTGTTGAGTACCTTTATACTCACTGACCATTATTCGGTAAGTAAGAACGAGAAAAAAAAATCATACGGTCACTAAGTGCATTGACAAGGCTGGACGATGATGAATGCCAAGAACTAGGTCGCGAGTCCCGGTTAGTTGCCTGTGGGTATATCCTGAGGGTCCCACCTATATGAAATTTTTGTTTTTGTTGCTGCTCTTTAATGGTTTTGGTCTAATCGGTCCGTGTATTAATGGTTTGTATTAATTATATTTCTGCAAGATATAGGATGGGTTCTTTTGAGCTGATGGTTTATAGCTTATGGGTTAAATATTTGAATTCTGATTGTTCGCGAGAGGCAGTACGCACAAGAAAATAGTCGCATGTTATTTTGGCCGATACAGCTGAACTCAGTACTCTTTTTACTGAAATCTTTCTGTTGACCCCGCTTTGAAAAAACGCATCGTTTAAAAGCTAGTTAGTGTAGACAGTACAATTATAAGTCGCCTGAAATTCGAAAAGAACTTAGTTATATATTTAATGTTCAGTAATGTATCTATAAGTACTATCCATAGAAAATAGTATGATAAAACTATAAAGAATTGTAATCATAAAATCCAGGTTCGACGACCCCTTGTCAAGTTGTAACTGTACACGCACAGGCATAACTCGATTAGTATACAGAACAGCACTTGGTCAGTCTAGCAGCATCCAGAAAAGGAAGCTTGCCGTCAGCCGTATCCACGGCATGGGCCGTACAAGCACAGCTCGATCAGTCCGTTTGTGGCGACAAAACGCACGATGAACTCACAAGCCGCACGCAAGTACCCACCATCACAAAGCATAAACGTTTAGCTAAACACTGCATCAGCCGTCAGAGCTCCATGCTAGCAGTATGCAACATCGTGGTCAAGCTCCGGAAAATCTGAACAACTAACAAATTTGCATTCCTGTTAATACACCAAATAACATCCGCTGCTCCGATTAAATCATACTTGAAAGGCAATTGGCATCTTGAACAAAGCAAGCATATAAGTGCGAGCAAGGCAATTATCAAGGGTAGCGAATCACACGTCAGCAGACATGGTAAGGCAATAGCAGCAAGATTTGTGTATTAGTACGGTACGGTGAAGACCAGTAGCCTGTTTTAGTTGAAGTATCATGACTGACTATGAATGTCTTGCTGTCCGAACTTGCAGAACTCTTGACATGTGTATCAAATCTTAGTCAACCCATGTCCATAACAAGAAGCCAAACCATCTCAAAAGGTCGTGCTCGTGCAAGCAAGAAACTTGAAGTGCGGCAAGCAAACATTGCCATTAGCTTTACCGAAATGGAATTGTCCATCACAATATTCAGATACTAGCAATACATGCATTAAATACAGCCGCATTTCAAATGTATATGGATAAATGCCTGCCAAGCAAAGCGCAAAGTTTTCTTTTGGGTTGCTCACAAGGAAACACAAGGAATCTGCTCACAAGGAAAAAAATCAACATTTGGATGATTTCACCTGCGCAAGTTGTACCACAAGTCCACAAATAAGGAAACTTTGTTTGAAGACGCAAATGATGAAACTTCGCGGTGCAAAGCTTGCTGGAATCTCTTATATATTATTAAAAACGATGATAGGTTTTTTTTCAATTGCTATGAAAAACAAAGGAGGGAAACAAGCTACAAATTCTCAAAAAGAAACACCAAAATCCTCAAGTAACAACCGTAGCTAAGTAACCTCTGTAGTCAACAAAGCCATAACTCGTAACTCAGCCTCACCACTCGAACGAGAAATTGTTGTCTGCTTCTTAGTCTTCCAAGCAATGAGAAAACCATTAAGAAAAACACAATTGGTAGAGAGAGACTAGCGATTAGAGTGATCACTAGTCCAGGTGGCATTAGAATATGACTGGAGCTATAAAGACCTAGAGCGAGGGGAAAAGAGACGACGAGAGATAGTTCCATGAAGATATCATAAAACATGAAGGTGACTATAGTAGAGCTGAGGATGACGCGCGAGCAGGGCATGGACGCAGATGTGAGGTCGATGGGAGCAGGCGCGGCGACATGGAGGTGATGGGTGAATAGTGGGAGTGGGGCCGGCTTGGTCGGGATGATGAAAGCGAAGACAGAGCGATCGGGAGCAATGCGGAGCGAGCACAACTAGGAGACGAAAGAGGGGAGGAGGAAGGAGGAGAAAGAGAGAGGAGGGGGCCAGGCGGTCAGAGAAAGGAAACGGGGGGAGGAAAGAAAAAGGAAGGAGAGAGAAAAAGGGTTGGCCCACTAGTAAGAGAGAGAAGAAAGAAAATGAAGAAAAAGAAAGAGAGGAAAAAGGGAAAGGCTTAAGCATAATTTGTAATTTGGATTTTTAATTTAAATCTTGGTTCAAATATCTAGATACAAAATCTAATATTCTTCTATTTTCGATTTTATTTAGTTTGCCCTCGGAGTTCGATTTTGATATTATTTTGTTCTGAATTGTATATATAAATTTTTGAATATTCAACCTTGGGTTTTGTGTGCTAATTGAGTTAAAAGAAGGGATTTTTGGTTTAATCATTTAGAGATATATTCTAATATTCTTTTTGGTTTCATTTTATTGACTTGAATTTGAATTCAAGATTTTGGTATTTTGAATTCATGATCTGTAAGGTCATTTTTCATTTTTATTATTTACATGATCATTATTTGCACTTGGGATTATTCTTGATTATTAATTTGCATGCCACAAAACACAAAATGATTTCAAATAAATATTCAGAAGAAATTTGAATGCCAGTAAAATGCAAGAAAAGTTTTTAAAAATTTCATTTTTTTTGAACACTTAAAATTTAGGACGTTACAGTGCCCTTACTACTTCTGTGCTTACCACAATGCAAGGCTAGATCTAGACAACTTAATGAGCTAAATGCCAGCGCTCATATAGAACATGTGGTCATACAGTGTGACTTAGATGTGCAGCAATAACGTTTGGTTCTTAATTGACTCAGGCGAGAATCTCCCCCTATACATGCAAGATTCCCTCTCGTACAAGATTCCCTCTCATATTTGACAGATTATCATATAGCTCGCCCGCATCCAAAATCTAGGTTTTTTATTTTATTTGATACCAAAGTAACAGAGGTTCCCCCTTTGGTTCAACATTTTTGAAACCATCATTCCCACGTGAAGATTTTGTTCGAATCTCAATCTTAGCAGAAACTAGTGCTTGTCTAAGCATCTAGACCATATATCCAAGTAGTATTCCCATTTGATAGTATACATTGTCTAAACCATTTTCTAGAGGTTACAACAGTGAGAGTATCAAGTTTTCAAGGATGTTCAATGCATACGAGTACTTGTAACTTCCTTTACCCACAGTATAGCAATTTTAATAGAACATACACGCATGCATAATAGGTTTTGCAAATAACATACAAAATTGAAACACTGGGATCAACATGGTCAAAGGGGGTGCTTGCCTTGTTCCTGTTGCTCAGAGAGTGTTTCAAATGAGTTCTCGACATCATCTGGCGTGGAGTCATCTAACTGATAAATAAATCCAGATCAAAGCAAATAAGAGCCAAATAAACCGAGACAAGACTCAAATATTTTTGTAAATTCAGAAAGATTTTATTTTTATAAAAATTTAGAAATAAGATCACTAAATTTAGAGTTCGTATGCAAAAGTTAGTAAAGTTTGAGTTTTCGCTCGGTTTGAATTGTTTCTTCTCGGTGAGAACAAAGCTATTTACGACTACAAACTTCGTATGGTACTCGGACACTCTGACTACGAAACATCCACTACCGACCAGCTTCTGTAATAACTATGACTAGCTTCTGTAATGACTATGACTAGCTTTTGTAACTTACGACTATTGACTATGTTCTGCAGTTTACGACTATCGACTACATTCTACAGTTTATGACTTTCGACTACGTTTTGCAGTTTATGACTATTGACTACATTCTGTAGTTTACAACTATCAACTACGTTCCGTAGTTTACGACTATCGACTATATTGTACAGTTTACGACTATCGACTACGTTCTGGAGTTTACGACTATCGACTACGTTCTGCAGTTTACAACTATCGACTACATTCTGCAGTTTATGACTATCGACTACCGACCACTACCGCAACTTACGACTTACGAGTTTATTGACTGTGATTAGCAACTGAGGTTACGACTACAGTCAAAGGTTGAAGATTACGACTACTTCAGTCGATGGTTTCAACTACACAAGCGGTCAAATAGTTCGACAATGTCAACAATCGGAGATTGTGACACGGCAGTGGTCGAAGATGTCGACAACGTCAGTGGTCGAAGATTTCAACACCAGCTATGGTCGAAGAGTTCGACACACTAACAGTCGAAGGTTTCAACAACGCCAACAGTCGAAGGTCTCGACTTCGACTGCTACAGTTCTGTTCTCGTGTTCGACTACCACGGTCCCTTTTACCAGTTTAACTACCTCAGCTCTTTTTTTACGAGTTCAACTACTTCAGTTCTTTTTATAAGTTTGACTACCATAGTTATTTCTTCGACTATGATTGCTACCATAGTTAAGCTAAAACGGAGAGTTTCTAACATGTGGAGCTTGATACCAATGAATTCAACTTAATGTGGTCATAAGAAGGTATGAAGATAGATACATATGACCAAGAGGGAGTTTGAGGTAACTAAATGAAAAGATATTTGAAACACATTCAAATAATCTTACTCTTGAGATCTCCTTAAAGCCTTTCAAAGTTCTCCCCCCTTTTGGCATTTGATAACAACTGTTGTATTTGAAGCACACTTCAATATGAAGTTTCAGATTTTTAGGATTTCACATTCCAATTAAGCTTCAAAAGCTAGTTGAAAAACTGACTTACAAAAGTCTAATAAATCTAATAAAATTAATCAATATAGATTGGCAATAGAGGATCAAAAGTCATTATTATGCCTTCCTCAGATTATGAGCACACGAAAGATACAAAAATCACAAAACTACTCAAAATCATGCGAAGTTCTGAAATTTTAGCATTTTATCTCCAAAACCATCGCCTCTTGAGTCCTACACGGGAATGGGCGAATTTGGTTTTTGGGAAGTGCTTCACGCTTTTGCTCGCTGCTTCTTGCAACCCTCTGACTGATCACAGCACAAACTATGAGTACAATGTCATTTTTACCCAATGTACTGTCTGATATATACAAGATTGCCATGCTACTGTTCTTGTTGTTTGGTAATCTATCGAGAGCCTGCAGTACACATGTATTTGCAATCTATGAATTTGCATTTCTTATTGTTTATCAGTTTAAATTAATCACTAAAGTGCACTATTTGCTAACAATCCAAAAACCTGATAGGCACTTAGTGATGGTTGGCTTTGCCGAGGCAAGGAAACTGGACAAGTTTACCAGTGTGAATTTCAAAAGATTTCTAGTGATTGCGTCTCTCTAGGGTATGCTCAACATAGTTCAGCTTACATATTTCTAATAGTAAAATCCGAGATGGCAGACATGCCTATCAATATGATAATAGAATCTCAAGATACTACATTCTTTGAGGGTATATTTCCTATGAAAGACTCACATAGCTCATTTAGTCAAACAAGATATTTAACTCCTGAACCTACAAGCATCATATGATAGTACACATGAGGAGGATGGCAGTATTGTAGCTCCTAGAAGGAGCAAGAGACAAAGGATTGCAAAATCCTTTGGTGATGACTTTACTATGTACCTCGTGGATGACGTTTCTAGAACCATTTCAGAGGCATATGCATTTCTAGATGCAAAATACTGGAAGGATGTTGTTTGTAGTGAAATGGATTCTATTATCGCTAATGAAACTTGGGAAATCACCGATCGTCCAATTGAGTGTAAGCCAATTGGATGCAAGTAGCTGTTTAAGAAAAAGCTTAAGCCTGATGGTACTATTGAGAAGTACAAGGCTCACATTGTAGCTACGGGTTATGCCCAAAAAGGGGAAGATTTCTTTGATACTTACTCACCTGTTGTTAGGTTAACTACCATCCGAGTATTACTATCCTTGGCTGTCTCACATGGTCTTCTTGTCCATCAAATGGATGTAAAGACAGCTTTTCTTAATTGAGAGTTAGAGGAGGAAATTTACATAGATCAATCTGATGGTTTTGTAGTACTCAGATAAGAGGGCAAAGTGTGTAAATTTCTGAAATCTTTGTATGACCTAAAGCAAGCACCTAAGCAATAGCATGAGAAGCTCAACAGAACATTAACATTTACAGGCTTCGGGGTAAATGAAGCTAACAAATGTGTGTACTACCGCCATGGTGGGGGTAAAGAAGTAATTTTGTGTTTGTATGTTGATGACATACTTATCTTTGGGACAAATATTGATGTGATAAATGAAGTCAAAAAATTTCTGTCCCAAAGCTTTGACATGAAGGATCTGGGAGAGGCTGATGTTATATTGAACATCAAGCTAATCAGTTGTAAGAATGGGATTACTCTCACATAATCCCATTACGTGGAAAAGGTCTTGAGTCGATTCAACTATATGTATAGCAAGCCTTCTTCAACACCATATGATCATAGTCAATACTTCGAAAGAACAAAAGGCTAGAAAATTATCAATTGAGATATTCACATATCATTGGTTCACTCATGTACCTAGCTGGTGCTACCTGTCTTGACGTCTCTTTTGCTGTGAGCACATTAAGCTAGTTTACTTCTAATATAGAAATGATCATTGGTGTGCACTTAAGCGGGTTTTGCGGTATTTGAGAGCCACAATGAGATATGGAATTCACTATATAGGGTATTCTAGTGTACTCGAGAGATATAGTGATTCCAACTGGATATCAAATGCTGATGAGATTAAAGCTACTAGTGGATGTGTTCACTTTAGGTAGAGCTATTGTTTCATGGAGGTTGTGTAAACAGATCATTTTGATGAGGTCAACCATGGAAGCAGAACTCATAGTGCTAGAGTCAGCAACCATTGGGGCTGAATGGTTGCATGAGCTCTTGATGGACTTGCCGGTGGTCAAGAAACCTATTCCAGCTATCCTTATGTACTGTGATAACCAAATAGTTATCGTAAAGGTGACAAGTGCTAAGGATAACATGAAATCCTCAAGACACATGAAATGGCGACTAAAGACTATCGGAAAGTTGAAAAACTTAGGAGTGATAGCTGTGAATTATATTCAGACAGCTAAAAATCTGGTAGATCCCTTTACAAAGGGATTGTCACGAAACGTGATTGATAATGCATCTAAGTAGATGGGTTTGAGACCGATTTGAGTTACACATAGTGGTAACCCACTATATATGATCGGAAATCCCGTGAAGTAGGTCTTGAAAAAACAAGCTGTCTGTGTAACTAGAGAGTACACCTTAATGTTAATGATCTACTCCATTGAAGATGTAGTATTCTCATTACTGTATGGTAGGACAACTTTTGTTTTAACGTGTTCTAAGGCTCTAAAGAGCAAGATACTGACCTACAAGATATTCTTGTAAGAACACACCTATATGAGCCCTACTATTGGTTATAGTCCATGAGATGTGGGAACTCTCTAGGAAGCTCATGAAAAGACATGAGAGTTTGACCTATATGCTCTACCTGATAGGTAGCCTATCAGCAGCCAAGTATCAGGTTAGATCCTAAGTGAAACTTGTCTACATAAAATTGTCAATTTAAGGCCTAATCTATTGTACAGTTGTGGGTAAGTGTAGCTTGGGATTCTATGTGGATATTCAACCCTAATTAGGTCTCCACCAAAAAACTAGTATATTAACTGTGCTTAAACGCAGTGAGAAATCTCTGGATGCCTTTGAGATCTAGTGGAGGATTGTTAGAGTATTTGGGCCTCAGCCCAAATGGCCCAAATAACATTTCCCATAAATCACAAAGGTCCACTCATGCATGGTAAGTAGTGAGACTAATAGTCCCATATTACTCACAAAAGAGAGTCACACCCATTTATAAGGAAGAGTGGGTATGGCTGTGGTAAAGGAAAGCAAAGGAAGACTACACACGCATGCTCACTCGCCTTACCTCGCGCGGCATGCGTGTGAATGGTGCTACAATTTCGGGCCCGGCTGCTTGCGGAGACACTACTTCCTTTTGCATCCTGCAAAAGTTTTAAACTTGCACTTGTAACTGATTTTTTGCACTGATGACGTGTGCATTAATGCAGACATTACAACACAGCAAATTATGTTAATGTATCAGTTACTAGTTCATGGTTAAAAGGGAGGAGGTGACCAGGAAATTGTATAATCTTCAAAGCTCTCTCCCTCTCATTCTCACTATTTTTTGTGCTTAGTTGCTTCTGATTTCTCTGTTCCTACGTTGGTGCGCACCTACGTGGGAAGAGCAATGTTTTTGGGAAGCGCTTCGCATGACTACTCGCTACTTCCTGCCACCCTCCAACTGATCCCAGCACCCGCTGTGAGTACAATATCATTTTTACTCAATGTATTGTGTGATATATACAAGATTACGATGCTACTATCCTTGTTGTCTGGTAATCTATTGAGAGCCTACAGTTTATATGTATTTGCAATATGTGAATTTGCACTTCCTGTTGTTTATCAGTTTAAATTAATTACTAAAGTGCACTGTTTGCTAACAGGTTCGCAGAGCCGGACACGTTCACCGTCGTCGTCGGCGAGCTGCTTACTGTAAAGCCCACATCCTTCTCGCATTCCTCGGCAAGTTAAGAGCAGATATTTCTATCGATCACTCTTAACGCCGCGGTGACTTTTGCTCCAGGTGGTCACAAACGGGAGGGTGCCGGCCCGCCTCCACCGTGTCAGGACGCCGAGCCACCGCGAACGCTTCTCAGCGCTGCTGAGCTGCATGCCCATGGAAGGCAGCGTGGTGCGCGCGATGGACGAGCTCGTCGACGAAGACCACCCTCTGGTGTACAATTCCTGCAACGCTTACGAGTATGCCAGCTTCCGACACACGGGAGGAAGGGCGCAAATCCAGCAACACACTGAAGGTATTCTGCGAAGTAGAGAAAGATGAACCCGTCATGGCATGATCACAGACCAGCGGATTGGTCCTTTGTCAACTCAAGTCTTTCCTATGGAAGAATTCAACTAGTGATGACCTTTTCCTTGATAGTCATGTGTGTGCAACAAGGTTCTAAAAACCGGAACCGAAAAAAATCACGGTCGACGGCCGGTAACGGTAACCAGGTGGTCACCGAAAAAACCGGTCACAATTTGAAAAGCAAAATTTGAATTTTGAGATGTTTTGAAACCGGTAACCAGAAAAACCGGCTGGTAACCGGAAAACCCCGAAAAAACCGGTTAAAATTCGAAAATCAAAAATTGATACCGGCCAGTTTTTTCGGTTGCCGATCTCCACGGGTAAAAACGGTAACCAGCGGTTACTGGCCAGTAACCGTCGGGATTTTGAACCCTGGTTTGCAATTTTAAAATTTTATTGATGTAATAGTGTGTGGGGGGTGCAGCCTTCCAAGAAGCGAAGAAAACGATGGTAAATTACACAATTTACTGTTTCCAGCATGATTTTGATGCAACCGTTTTGATGGACCATGTGGAGGTGACCACATGTGTGTGATGAGTAATTGACATTAGTTTAGGTGAGTCGAGTTTGGTTTGAGTGGTTCGGAGTCGAGTCGTTGTGTGGCACAATCGGACTCGGTCGGACTTGGTCAAACTTGGTCGTATGGGTTTAGGACGCCTATTCTTGGTTTCGACAGGTTTGGACTTCATCTGTGGTAAGTATGATGGTATTTACGCTTTCATGTATCGAGCGGTGTTATTCAACGTGTTTCTTATCTGTGTGACTGCAGGATGTCGAAGCGGAGCTGTGGTGAGACACGAGGTGAGCAGACTAGACACAGGGAGGTGTCGAGGTCAGAACGGTCGGATGTGTCGAAGACGGCGGAGATTAGACGTGGTTGCAAGTCGTGGACGACAAGGAGCGCGGAAGCTTCCCAGAAGGTGCAGGAGGGGCGAATCGGGAATTTCGCGTGGCTGCACAAGCGGGAGCGGGCTCCGTTGCATTTAGCGGGTGTAACGGGGCAGAGACCTGTTAGCCGTAGGCTATAAATACGTGTGAGGGGCTGCATGCCCATGTATGAATTGTGGAGAGAGCTAGGGTTTTAGAGAGTCAAAAGAGGCTTTGAGAGGTGGTTTTGCTTTGCTCTTTAGTGGTTGAGGGCAGCAGCACCTTGTCTCCCACGTTCATCCCCTCTGTGTGTTTCTTCAGGAAAACCATGTAGAGAGGGAGAGTGTTTTTGATGGGGAGAGGAGAGGATTGAGTGGAGAGTCTTGTAATCACTTCCTTGTTCTAATGTCCAGGCGTATGGGGACTCCTCTATATTCCTTTTGATCTAATGAATGAAATCTGAAGTTTGTCTCTCGAGCTCCTGTTCTGTTCTTCGTTTCTCCATTTGGATGATTTCTTGATTTTTGAGTTTCTAGTTCTTGCTTGCTGGAGAGAGCCAAAATGGGTTGCTATGACATGGGTGATGATCAAAAGCCATTTGGCTAGTTAATCCTAAGAGCAAATCAAGTTTGATTTCAATTTTTCAGTTTTGAGCACTCTCTGTTCTTCATTTTTTTCTTCTCTAGAGTTTTATTGCAGATCGTGATTCCCTGTGCAAGAAGGATTGAAACTTGGCATGTAGAATCCAGAGGCTATTAGTTAGCTATCTGCAAAATCTCATGGCCAAAGGTTCAGGGGTTTGATGAGAATTTAAGTTTTTGTGCTCTCTCTGTAGTTACATTTCCATTTCTAGGGTTTTGGCCCATTTCTCATTTCTCCTCTCAAGTTGGCATGATATTTGAAGTTTGGGCTCCTGAGTTGATTGCTAATATATCCTCAAAATCTCATTAGCAAAGGATTTGAGACCATGGAGAAATTTGGGTTTTTGAGTGCTCCTCTCTGAAGATATTCAGATTTCTGACATTTCTAGGGTTTGGTGTATTTCTGTGATTTTCTCTTGGAGATGGCTTGAAATCTGGTCTTCCTAGCCCTTAGGTTATTGCCTTCATTTCTGCAAAGTCTTGTGAGCAAAGAATCAAGGGTTAAGAAGTAATTTGAATTTTCATGGCTGCACTCTGTAATTTTCAGATTTTGTCACAAATCTGAAATTACTTGGTTTGAGTTGTGTTTCTTTGTTTCCCTAGGCTTCTTAGGCTATGTTGGTCATAGCTTAGTCCTTCTAGGCAGGGAAGTCAAAAGGAAATTCATTAGTTTTGCTCCAGTCTGAAATTCCTCTCTTGCTACCTGAAAATTCAAGCTGACTGTCTGTTTTTTTGTGGCTTGATCCCTTTAGTTTTCTCCCATTGCTAGATGTTTTTCCAGTAAGTTCTTCCAGTGAGCTCAAGTCATTCTCATCATAGTTTTGTAGCTATTGGTGAGAAGAATCTTAAAGTAAGTACTTGGGGGCGCAATTTTAATTAATCGACATTCACCCCCCCTCTGTCGCCACTTCGGTCCAACAATTGGTATCACAGCCGGTTAGCTCTAATCAATAGATCTTAACCGGTCTCAAGAGTCATGGCAACGGACAAGTACTCGACCAAGCCGCCCATTTTCGATGGCATCGATTACCCCTTCTGGAAGAGCCGAATGGAGACATACATCCAGGCTCAGGGGTACACTATCTGGCGCAAGGTCAAGGTCCGGTTTGTTGTTCCTGTCGATGAGAACATCAATGCTGGAAATATGCATGATGTTGAGGCAAATGCGAAGGCAAGGAACATCATTATCCAGGGCCTGAGTCGTAGCGAGTTCGATCGCATCTCCCACCTGTCGTCCGCCTACGATATCTGGGTGACCCTCGACGCATACCATGAGGGCACCACCCAGATCAAGACGGTTCGACATGACCAGTTCAAGCGAGAATACAACAAATTCGATATGCTTGCTGGTGAGTCCCTCGATGAGTGCTTCGCGCGTTTCCACAAGATCTTGAGCAACCTCCGAGCGGTCGGTCTCACATACCCCGACTCGGACAACGCTCGTCAGATGCTTGCGGCACTTGATCTGCGTGTTTGGGAGATGAAAGTGACCACCATCAAAGACACGACAGACCTCTCGACCTTGACTCTTGAAGCGCTGTACTCGCGCCTCAAGACTCACGAGATTGACGTTGTCTCTCGCAGGTCGAAGTCACAGTCGATGGCCTTGGTCACCGATCCCGTTTCTTCTTCTGGTCCTTCTTCTGATTCGTTTTGCGGTTTCTCCCTTGCTGCTCTATGTGACGTAACTGATGATCAGTTAGAGCAGCTCGAGGATGAGCAACTGGCCCTCCTAGTTCGGAAGTTTTCCCATGCTTACAAGAGGAGGAGGGACAGAAAGAGGGGAGGACCCGTGATTTGCTTCGAGTGTGGTGGCCCCAACCATATTCGGGCAAACTGCCCCAAGCTGGAGAAAGGCAAGAACGACTATGGCGGTTCGGGCAAGAACGACTACACCGACAAGAACCGCAACAAGAAGCCTCCAGCTCCTGCACAAGGCAAGAAGAAGTTCCGCAACTTTGGCAAAGCCAAGAAACTCTTCCACCGCGTCCTCACCGCCTTCGACGACCTCGACCTCAGCGAGGTGGAGGGATGGAGCGACGACGACGGGACGGGTGACCAAGAGCCCAAGGATGGTGGCGATGACTTCTCCGGCATGTGCTTCATGGCCCTCGAGGGCGAACTGAGCGACAGCGAGCTGTACTCCGACTCGGACGAGGTATGCCCCACCTACGACCAGCTCAATCATGTTTTTCTTAAGTAGGTGGTTTTTATGCTAGAGTTAGGGCTAGGTGTACTGAGTTAGAGAAGGAAGTAGATAGACTATCACAGGAGCTTACTTCACTTACATCTGCTCCCTCCCGTGATGATTGTGATACATGTTGTGCTCTGTTGGGTGACATGGAGAAACTAAGGACCTCGCATGATAGTGTGTCCTCCGAGCTTGATATTGTTAAGGTGGAGAATGTTAGTCTGCTTGCTGAGTTAGAGTTGAGTAGGATGGCTGTTACCCTACTTACTACTGATGAGACTACTTCTCCCACCTCATGTGAGGTTAAGGACATTGCTGCTAGAGGACCTTATGCCATGCTCCTTGATCTGCTCGAGTGTTGTGAAAATTGCAATAACTTGAAGATGAACTTAAAACGGGCAGATCATAAAATTGCTGAACTACAAGCTTCTTTACTTGAGCCGATTGATTCATGCTTGAATTGTCCTAAGTTAACTACTGATCTTGAAGTTGTCTCCAAACAGTTTCAAGATATGATTGATCATGATAGGAAGTTGGCTCAGTTTGCTTCTAAGGACCCTGTTAGCTCACCATGCATTAATTGTAACAAACTAAAATCTGACTTGATTGCATTGGATGAGAAATGTGTGAAGCTAACTAAGGACCTTCTAGAGAAGCCACATTGTGCTTGTAATGTGATTGTGGAGAAGGGGGAGAAGCCCCAGGGTAAGGTTGAGACGCTTAGCGACGTGAACCAACTGGCTAGCAGTAGGACTGTCCCTTCAGAGTCGGCTGTGCGTGCACAAGCCATTCTTCCCTCTGCTGTTGGTTCTTCTTCTGCTCCCTTACCTTCTCCTGTCTCTTCTTCCCCCTGCTCTTCTTGCACCTCTCTCTTTCGGGAGTGTCAGTACCTTATGAACACTCTCGAGAGATTTGTAGGAGGCAAGAAGAAGCTCAATCTTATTCTAGACCAATCTAAGATCTGCAGATTTAATCAAGGTCTAGGATATGATTTTTATGAGGACATGAGGAAGCATCCACTTGCCGTGCTCAGACCCATAGCACCAGGTGTGATCGAGACTAAGCCCAGGACCGAGAAAGTCCAATTTAAGTCAGCGGGCTATGTCCAGGGGATTTCTGACAGTAAGGTGATTCCACCTACTGCTTCAGCCTCTCAGAAGGCGAAGCCTCCCCGTGCTACTTCTACCTCTCAGAAGGTGAAGTATCACTGCACCTTCTGTCAGAAGGATGGACACACAGTCGATCGATGCTTCAGGCGCGCCAAGATCGCGCGTAGAGACCGTGTTGAGTCTCTTGGGCGTATTCAGGGTCGGCCCCAGACCTTGAGTGCACCTAAGACCAACACGAGGTCTAGGACTGTTGAGTCTGTGTTTGGGCAGTATCAAGGACTCGGTTTTACTGAGTTTTCTGGTTTTCGTCCTCTATATGCTCCTGGTCGTGACTTCCGTCGTCCTGAGGGTAGATCTCGTTTTCCCTATCGAGATAGCTACCCGCGGCGTGTTCAGCATGTTGCAGATGCTCCGACTCGCTCCCTCGTAGCAGTTGGACCTAGCAACAGCTTCAGGTCAGCTCATAGACCTTCTGCTTTGAGTGACAGAGAGCATAGGGTAGATAGAGGTCAGTCGTGCTTGACTACTTCATCTGCTCGACGTGTTACTCAGTATTGGGTGCCAAAATCACTGTTGATTTACCCCAGTACGGAGACTTTACTCTCTTGTTGACTCAGGTTCGCCGGGCAGGGAAAGGAAAGGTTTGGCTCATCGACTCCGGGTGTTCATGACACATGACCGGAGATTCTTGTTGGTTTTCTTCCCTAGCCCGTGCTCCAGGTGATGAGAAGATCACCTTCGGAGATGCTTCATCTGGGCGCGTCATCGCCAAAGGTACTGTGCGCGTGAATGATTCTTTCATTTTGAAAGATGTTGCCTTGGTTAGTAAGCTGCAGTACAATTTGCTTTCAGTTTCTCAGCTTACCGATGACGGTTTCGAGGTGAGCTTTAAGAAAAACAATTGCAAAATTCTTGATTCTTCGGGTAGTCTGGTTTGCGGGATTTCTCGTTATGGGAGGATCTTTCGTGCTGAGTTTTCTGAGTCTTCTGACGATCCTCTCAGGTGTTTAGTTGCTTCTAAGTCCCGCGATCTCTCTTTCTGGCATAGGAGACTTGGTCATATTGGATTTGACCATTTGACCCGAGTTAGCGGCCACGATCTCATTCGTGGTCTGCCGAAACTCAAGATGGTCAAAGATCTTGTTTGCGCTCCATGCCGGCACGGCAAGATGGTTGCCGCTTCTCATCCTCCGGTCACAGTTACTATGACCGATGCATCGGGACAGCTGCTCCACATGGATACAGTTGGACCAGCTCGAGTTCAGTCAGTAGGAGGGAAGTGGTATGTTCTTGTTGTGGTCGATGACTTCTCGAGGTATTCTTGGGTGTTTTTCTTAGCCTCGAAGGATGAGACGTTTTCACATTTCCGAGGTCTTTTTAGTAGGCTTTCTGTTGAGCTTCCAGGTGCCTTACGAGCGATCTGCAGTGACAATGGCACAGAGTTCAAGAATTCCTACTTTGAGAGTTTCTGTGGTGAGACAGGTGTAGAGCACCAGTTCTCTTCTCCATACGTCCCTCAGCAGAATGGCGTTGTGGAGAGGAAGAACCGTACCTTGGTCGAGATGGCCAAGACGATGCTTGATGAGTACTCTACACCGAGGAAGTTTTGGGCTGAAGCCATTGTGACCGCGTGCCATGTTTTGAATCGAGTTTTTCTTCGGGCACACTTGCACCGCACTTCTTATGAGCTGAGATACGGGCGAAAGCCCAGCGTCTCTCATTTTCGTGTGTTTGGTTGCAAGTGCTTTATTCTGAAGTCTGGGAACCTAGACAAGTTCGAGTCACGTTCCTGTGACGGTATCTTTCTAGGCTACTCGACTTCTTCGCGGGCTTATAGAGTCTGGAACTGCGAGTCTAGAAAGTTGGTAGAGACCTGCGAGGTGACCTTTGACGAGGCCAGTCCGGGGACTAGGCCAGATATCTCAGGTTCTTTAGAACAGTCCGAGACCATCTTTGTGGATGATAAGGACGATGGAGACGATGGTTGTTTACCTGATCCAGCTCCTCATCCTCCCCTTGAGATGCCTTCTTCCACAGCACCCCAAGGTGATCAGCCCTTGTCTACTACTTCCTCCGGAGCTAGTGGCTCTGTCCCTGCCTTGTCTGCACACGAGGTAGAGGCCACTTCTTCTCCTCATCCAGGACCTCCCCGACATATCCAGAAAAGGCATCCTTCAGAGCAGATTATTGGAGACCTCTTCGAGCGTGTCACACGCTCTAAGTCTGGCTTTTCTCAATTCCGTCTCCATTCTGCCTTTGTTGCCTCCTTTGAGCCCAAGGACATTTGTCACGCCCTTTCTGATGAGTCTTGGGTCAATGCCATGCATGAGGAGCTAGAAAATTTCGAGAGGAACAAGGTCTGGTCGCTTGTCGAGCCCCCGCGAGGTCACAATATTATTGGGACTAAGTGGGTGTTCAAGAACAAGCAGAGCGAGGATGGAGTGGTTATTCGGAACAAGACTAGACTGGTAGCTCAGGGGTTCTCCCAGGTGGAGGGTCTAGATTTCGAGGAGACCTTTGCCCCTGTAGCTAGACTTGAAGCCATTAGAATTCTGCTTGCCTTTGCAGCTTCTAAGGGTTTCAAGCTTTACCAGATGGACGTCAAGAGTGCCTTTCTCAATGGCTTTATTGAGGAAGAGGTCTACGTCCGATAGCCTCCTGGTTTCGAAAACCCCAATACCCAAACCATGTCTTCAAGCTTTCCAAAGCTTTGTATGGACTTAAGCAAGCCCCTAGAGCTTGGTATGAGAGGCTTAATTCCTACTTGTTAAGTCATGGTTTTGCGATGGGTAAAGTTGACAAGACCTTGTTCATTCGCCGGCATGGCACTGATCTCCTGCTCATCCAGATTTATGTGGATGACATCATCTTTGGCGGCTCTTCTCATACTCTGGTTTCACAGTTCTCAGATGTCATGAGCACCGAGTTTGAGATGAGTATGATGGGGGAGTTGACCTTCTTCCTTGGCTTCCAAATCAAGCAAACTCGGGAGGGTACATTTCTTCATCAAGGAAAGTACACTCGTGACCTTCTGAGACGCTTCGACATGAGTGATGGTAAGCCTGTGTCGACTCCCATGGCTTCTACAGCCTATCTTGACCCAGATGAGGATGGCGAGTCCGTTGATCAGAAGGAGTATCGCAGCATGATTGGCTCCCTCTTGTACCTCACTGCCTCGAGACCGGACATACACTTCTCCGTGTGTCTATGTGCTCGCTTTCAGGCTTCTCCTCGCATATCTCACCGCCAGGCGGTGAAACGCATTTTTCGGTACCTTCGAGCTACCATTGATTATGGTATCTGGTACTCTTCCTCCTGTCTTTCCTTGAGAGCCTTCTCGGATGCAGACTTCGCTGGCTGTAGGATAGATAGGAAGAGCACTTCTGGCACCTACCAATTTATTGGCACTTCTCTTGTTTCCTGGTCTTCGAGGAAGCAGTCTGGTGTTGCACAGTCCACCGCAGAGGCCGAGTACGTTGCTGCAGCCAGTTGCTGTAGTCAAGTGCTTTGGATGGCTTCGACCCTGCGGGACTTTGAGTTAGTTATCGACAGTGTTCCACTCTTTTGTGATAACACTTCTGCGATTAACATTGCTAAGAACCCAGTGCAACACTCCCGGACCAAGCACATTGACATTCGCTTCCACTTCCTTAGAGACCATGTAGAGAAGGGCGATATAGTGCTTCAGTTTGTGGAGAGTGACCACCAGTTGGCTGACATCTTCACCAAGCCTTTGGATAGTTCGAGGTTTTCAGCTCTGCGGGGAGAGCTTGGGGTGGTTTGTCCTTATGGACTGTAGTGAGGGGGAGTTCGATGCTCTACTGCTTTATCATATTAATTATGCTCTTACTCCTTACTGTTGCATTGCATTTTGGGTGCATTGGGTTAGTCCTCCTAGCATAGGTTAGAGTGTTTCTCTAGTCTAGCTACTTAGTCGTTTTCTCTCATCTTGTGATCTAGGGTGCTACTCTATTAGCCGCTTCTCTCTTTTCACTAGGTTGAGCCCACTCACTACTTGTAGGTTCTAGCAAGGGTCGGGCCACCCTTGTATAGACAGGGTACGTGTTTGCTCCTTAGGGTGCTAGATTACCGGCTAATAGTCCTAGAGTCATTTGGGGTAGATGAGAGTCTGTCTGAGCCATAGTATCCTCTACATCTTATCTATGCTTTAAGGACTACCCGTTTGGATTTTCTTTCCAGCTTCTCGTTTTATTGCTTTGGTTCAGGGGGAGTTCATTGGTAGCTTCTGGAGCTTAATATTGTCATAACTCAACTTGAACTAAAAGTTGCATCTAATGTTGAGGAGGAGCTGGATTTTCTGCTTTTTTTGCTTTTAGCATTGTAATATAACTACATTGAGCCTTGATTATTATCCTGTTATGACATGTTTACAATGCTTTACACCTTGCCATGACTTGTTCTTATTTGCTAGATTTATCATGACTTCATATGTGTAGACTAGCTTTTGCCATGATAAGTTACTTAAAATTGCTCAAATTGAACTAAAACTTGTCATGTTAGCACTTGAGATTAGTCTTTCTTGAGTTATCTTTTTATGATTCATGCCATGTCAAATAGGCTGAGTTGAGCGTTGAATCTCTATTG
Source organism: Dendrocalamus latiflorus (assembly GCA_017311315.1). NCBI lineage: Eukaryota > Viridiplantae > Streptophyta > Magnoliopsida > Poales > Poaceae > Dendrocalamus > Dendrocalamus latiflorus. The sequence continues at coordinate 11,690,436 of CM029623.1, forward strand.
AGCCTTAGATCGAGCTATTTTAGTCTCTTGATGATGCATGAGTTAGTACAACATGTTAAAAAGCAAAAAAGATCTCTTTTGTGCGAAAAAACTGATCTCACCAATTCTTTCTCATGGGACGGCTTGCCATTGCACTAGGCATGAACTCGGGGGGGAGTTTTGGATGATCTAAACTATCTTCTTAAGCTTCTCGCTTGGAGTAGTCGCATAAGGCTAGAGATCTAGCACATGATAAACCAAAAATTTTGGTTGGAAACGACCATATGCTTTCAAGAACATATATCATTTGTGCTCGAATTTGCTTAAGCTACCAAAAGAACCAAGTACTTAATCACTGTTTCATTCTTGAGCTTGTAGCACTCTAATTGACTCAATATTAGCTTCTTGGTTCCGCTTAGCTTATTGACATGGCCTGCATCATCCTTGGATATCTCTAGCTAGACTTTACTTCTGGATGTCTTGACATGCTCACATAATATACTCCATTTTCATATTGACATCTATGTGCTCTAGCTGGCTTATATATATGTTGTCATGATCTAGATAGCGTTTTATTGAGTTATGACTTGGTGTAACTCTTTATGGTCATTATGGATAATTCTCATGGCTCTAAATGCTTAAATAAACAAACTTCAGCCATATTCATCCATTGATATGTCATATTCTCTCTTTTGCATCCTTGATGTGTTTATTGCCAAAAGGGGGAGAATAGTGGTAGAAAAATCTAGTTGGGATCATTTTAGAGCTTTGGAGAACAATTTGCTATTTCAGTTGTTGCTCTAGTGTTCCTTCTGTCGACATGGTCATTAGTTGTATTTCTATTCATTGGACCATGTTGGATTCTTCAAACTCAAACTCTACTTTGCGCTTTTTCTGGGTTTGTCAATATACTCATCAAGGGGGAGATTGATAGACCATGTGAAGGTGACCACATGTGTGTGATGAGTAATTGACATTAGTTTAGGTGAGTCGAGTTTGGTTTGAGTGGTTCGGAGTCGAGTCGTTGCGTGGCACAATCGGGCTCGGTCGGACTTGGTCAAACTTGGTCGTATGGGTTTAGGACGCCTATTCTTGGTTTCGACAGGTTTGGACTTCATCTGTGGTAAGTATGATGGTATTTACGCTTTCATGTATCGAGCGGTGCTATTCGACGTGTTTCTTGTCTGTGTGACTGCAGGATGTCGAAGCGGAGCTGTGGTGAGACACGAGGTGACCGGACTAGACACAGGGAGGTGTCGATGTCAAAACGGTCGGATGTGTCGAAGACGGCGGAGATTCGACGTGGTTGCGAGTCGTGGACGACAAGGAGCGCAGAAGCTTCCCGGAAGGTGCAGGAGGGGCGAATCGGGAATTTCGCGTGGCTGCACAAGCGGGAGCGGGCTCCGTTGGATTTAGCGGGTGTAACGGGGCGGAGACCCGTTAGCCGTAGGCTATAAATACGTGTGAGGGGCTGCATGCCCATGTATGAATTGGGAAGAGAGCTAGGGCTTTAGAGAGTCAAAAGAGGCTTTGAGAGGTGGTTTTGCTTTGCTCTTTAGTGGTTGAGGGCAGCAGCACCTTGTCTCCCACGTTCATCCCCTCTGTGTGTTTCTTCAGGAAAACCATGTAAAGAGGGAGAGTGTTTTTGATGGGGAGAGGAGAGGATTGAGTGGAGAGTCTTGTAATCACTTCCTTGTTCTAATGTCCAGGCGTATGGGGACTCCTCTATATTCCGTTTGATCTAATGAATGAAATCTGAAGTTTGTCTCTCGAGCTCCTGTTCTATTCTTCGTTTCTCTATTTGGATGATTTCTTGATTTTTGAGTTTCTAGTTCTTGCTTGCTGGAGAGTGCCAAAATGGGTTGCTATGACATGGGTGATGATCAAAAGCCATTTGGCTAGTTAATCCTAAGAGCAAATCAAGTTTGATTTCAATTTTTCAGTTTTGAGCACTCTCTGTTCTTCATTTTTTTCTTCTCTAGGGTTTTATTGCAGATCGTGATTCCCTGTGCAAGAAGGCTTGCAACTTGGCATGTAGAATCCAGAGGCTATTAGTTAGTTATCTGCAAAATCTCATGGCCAAAGGTTCAGGGGTTTGATGAGAATTTAAGTTTTTGTGCTCTCTCTGTAGTTACATTTCCATTTCTAGGGTTGCGGCCCATTTCTCATTTCTCCTCTCAAGTTGGCATGATATTTGAAGTTTGGGCTCCTGAGTTGATTGCTAATATATCCTCAAAATCTCATTAGCAAAGGATTTGAGACCATGGAGAAATTTGGATTTTTGAGTGCTCCTCTCTGAAGATATTCAGATTTCTGACATTTCTAGGGTTTGGTGTATTTCTGTGATTTTCTCTTGGAGATGGCTTGAAATCTGGTCTTCCTAGCCCTTAATATTGGGAGTTCGATGCTCTACTGCTTTATCATATTAATTATGCTCTTACTCCTTACTGTTGCATTGCATTTTGGGTGCATTGGGTTAGTCCTCCTAGCATAGGTTAGAGTGTTTCTCTAGTCTAGCTACTTAGTCGTTTTCTCTCATCTTGTGATCTAGGGTGCTACTCTATTAGCCGCTTCTCTCTTTTCACTAGGTTGAGCCCACTCACTACTTGTAGGTTCTAGCAAGGGTCGGGCCACCCTTGTATAGACAGGGTACGTGTTTGCTCCTTAGGGTGCTAGATTACCGGCTAATAGTCCTAGAGTCATTTGGGGTAGATGAGAGTCTGTCTGAGCCATAGTATCCTCTACATCTTATCTATGCTTTAAGGACTACCCGTTTGGATTTTCTTTCCAGCTTCTCGTTTTATTGCTTTGGTTCAGGGGGAGTTCATTGGTAGCTTCTGGAGCTTAATATTGTCATAACTCAACTTGAACTAAAAGTTGCATCTAATGTTGAGGAGGAGCTGGATTTTCTGCTTTTTTTGCTTTTAGCATTGTAATATAACTACATTGAGCCTTGATTATTATCCTGTTATGACATGTTTACAATGCTTTACACCTTGCCATGACTTGTTCTTATTTGCTAGATTTATCATGACTTCATATGTGTAGACTAGCTTTTGCCATGATAAGTTACTTAAAATTGCTCAAATTGAACTAAAACTTGTCATGTTAGCACTTGAGATTAGTCTTTCTTGAGTTATCTTTTTATGATTCATGCCATGTCAAATAGGCTGAGTTGAGCGTTGAATCTCTATTGAGCCTTAGATCGAGCTATTTTAGTCTCTTGATGATGCATGAGTTAGTACAACATGTTAAAAAGCAAAAAAGATCTCTTTTGTGCGAAAAAACTGATCTCACCAATTCTTTCTCATGGGACGGCTTGCCATTGCACTAGGCATGAACTCGGGGGGGAGTTTTGGATGATCTAAACTATCTTCTTAAGCTTCTCGCTTGGAGTAGTCGCATAAGGCTAGAGATCTAGCACATGATAAACCAAAAATTTTGGTTGGAAACGACCATATGCTTTCAAGAACATATATCATTTGTGCTCGAATTTGCTTAAGCTACCAAAAGAACCAAGTACTTAATCACTGTTTCATTCTTGAGCTTGTAGCACTCTAATTGACTCAATATTAGCTTCTTGGTTCCGCTTAGCTTATTGACATGGCCTGCATCATCCTTGGATATCTCTAGCTAGACTTTACTTCTGGATGTCTTGACATGCTCACATAATATACTCCATTTTCATATTGACATCTATGTGCTCTAGCTGGCTTATATATATGTTGTCATGATCTAGATAGCGTTTTATTGAGTTATGACTTGGTGTAACTCTTTATGGTCATTATGGATAATTCTCATGGCTCTAAATGCTTAAATAAACAAACTTCAGCCATATTCATCCATTGATATGTCATATTCTCTCTTTTGCATCCTTGATGTGTTTATTGCCAAAAGGGGGAGAATAGTGGTAGAAAAATCTAGTTGGGATCATTTTAGAGCTTTGGAGAACAATTTGCTATTTCAGTTGTTGCTCTAGTGTTCCTTCTGTCGACATGGTCATTAGTTGTATTTCTATTCATTGGACCATGTTGGATTCTTCAAACTCAAACTCTACTTTGTGCTTTTTCTGGGTTTGTCAATATACTCATCAAGGGGGAGATTGATAGACCATGTGAAGGTGACCACATGTGTGTGATGAGTAATTGACATTAGTTTAGGTGAGTCGAGTTTGGTTTGAGTGGTTCGGAGTCGAGTCGTTGCGTGGCACAATCGGGCTCGGTCGGACTTGGTCAAACTTGGTCGTATGGGTTTAGGACGCCTATTCTTGGTTTCGACAGGTTTGGACTTCATCTGTGGTAAGTATGATGGTATTTACGCTTTCATGTATCGAGCGGTGCTATTCGACGTGTTTCTTGTCTGTGTGACTGCAGGATGTCGAAGCGGAGCTGTGGTGAGACACGAGGTGACCGGACTAGACACAGGGAGGTGTCGATGTCAAAACGGTCGGATGTGTCGAAGACGGCGGAGATTCGACGTGGTTGCGAGTCGTGGACGACAAGGAGCGCAGAAGCTTCCCGGAAGGTGCAGGAGGGGCGAATCGGGAATTTCGCGTGGCTGCACAAGCGGGAGCGGGCTCCGTTGGATTTAGCGGGTGTAACGGGGCGGAGACCCGTTAGCCGTAGGCTATAAATACGTGTGAGGGGCTGCATGCCCATGTATGAATTGGGAAGAGAGCTAGGGCTTTAGAGAGTCAAAAGAGGCTTTGAGAGGTGGTTTTGCTTTGCTCTTTAGTGGTTGAGGGCAGCAGCACCTTGTCTCCCACGTTCATCCCCTCTGTGTGTTTCTTCAGGAAAACCATGTAAAGAGGGAGAGTGTTTTTGATGGGGAGAGGAGAGGATTGAGTGGAGAGTCTTGTAATCACTTCCTTGTTCTAATGTCCAGGCGTATGGGGACTCCTCTATATTCCGTTTGATCTAATGAATGAAATCTGAAGTTTGTCTCTCGAGCTCCTGTTCTATTCTTCGTTTCTCTATTTGGATGATTTCTTGATTTTTGAGTTTCTAGTTCTTGCTTGCTGGAGAGTGCCAAAATGGGTTGCTATGACATGGGTGATGATCAAAAGCCATTTGGCTAGTTAATCCTAAGAGCAAATCAAGTTTGATTTCAATTTTTCAGTTTTGAGCACTCTCTGTTCTTCATTTTTTTCTTCTCTAGGGTTTTATTGCAGATCGTGATTCCCTGTGCAAGAAGGCTTGCAACTTGGCATGTAGAATCCAGAGGCTATTAGTTAGTTATCTGCAAAATCTCATGGCCAAAGGTTCAGGGGTTTGATGAGAATTTAAGTTTTTGTGCTCTCTCTGTAGTTACATTTCCATTTCTAGGGTTGCGGCCCATTTCTCATTTCTCCTCTCAAGTTGGCATGATATTTGAAGTTTGGGCTCCTGAGTTGATTGCTAATATATCCTCAAAATCTCATTAGCAAAGGATTTGAGACCATGGAGAAATTTGGATTTTTGAGTGCTCCTCTCTGAAGATATTCAGATTTCTGACATTTCTAGGGTTTGGTGTATTTCTGTGATTTTCTCTTGGAGATGGCTTGAAATCTGGTCTTCCTAGCCCTTAGGTTATTGCCTTCATTTCTGCAAAGTCTTGTGAGCAAAGAATCAAGGGTTAAGAAGTAATTTGAATTTTCATGGCTGCACTCTGTAATTTTCAGATTTTGTCACAAATCTGAAATTACTTGGTTTGAGTTGTGTTTCTTTGTTTCCCTAGGCTTCTTAGGCTATGTTGGTCATAGCTTAGTCCTTCTGGGCAGAGAAGTCAAAAGGAAATTCATTAGTTTTGCTCCAGTCTGAAATTCCTCTCTTGCTACCTGAAAAATCAAGCTGACTGTCTGTTTTTTTGGTGGCTTGATCCCTTTAGTTTTCTCCCATTGCTAGATGTTTTTCCAGTAAGTTCTTCCAGTGAGCTCAAGTCATTCTCATCATAGTTTTGTAGCTATTGGTGAGAAGAAACTTAAAGTAAGTACTTGGGGGCGCAATTTTAATTAATCGACATTCACCCCCTTCTGTCGCCACTTCGGTCCAACACGTTTTGATCATTTTGAACATGCAACCATGAAATCAGCAACATAAATGTGTGATGAGCACAGTAAATTGGCACAACAAATATTGATTGCAGTTGTGGGACACTGGGACTCGTACAGATAGTCAATACAACTAGCCTCATAGGCGCGGCGCCACGCCGCCCCAGCCACCGTGTGTACCGAAGTAAAAGAGGCGATAATCCGTGAGGAGTTTGTGGAAAAAATCTAAAAAAATCGAGGGCACATGTATATTTTCGGAAAAGTCAAAGGTCTTTTTCGCAAAAAACCGAGGGCCTGTACGTAATAAATGAGAAAGGTAAAGGGTTTTTTCGTAAAAAAATCGGGGGCCTGTACGTAATAAACGAGGACCCGTACGTAATTTAGAAAACCGCGGGGCGCTATCCTGCAAAAATTTCGGTGAAAAAAAACTGCCAGGGACCTTTTCGCGAGGGAAAAGGGTCTTTACGTAATTATCGAAAAATACGAGGAAAGTGGCTCGGCCGGCCGTACGCGAATTCGCTGGATGAGCGCTCGCGGTCGACGTGGCCTCGCGAGGGGGCCGGGACCCCCCCCCCCCCCCGGCTAATATGGCCGGTAGGATAAGCATGCCTCATTTGCTCAAAAAAAAGCATGCCTCATCAATGTAGTAGTAACATGTAGTAATATACTGTGTAGAAGATTAATCACTACTCTTAGAAAAGAGATAACAAAAACACATGGGATCTGAACCATCCTGGGCAAGGTCCCATTTGCGGATAGGGCATCATAAACTCAAGCGAAAAAGGTGAATCAAGGCAGCTTGCTCATCAGGAATTTCAGACTTGCAGTGGAGATGTCCGTAAGAGCAATTTCTTTGAAACGACAACAAATTCCCGTTGGAAAACTGTCAGATATTTCACATGAGGTAGGTGCAACACAAGAACAAGAAAAAATAAGCAATCAGAGAAGGAGCTCAAGGGACCAAGTAAGCAGCACGACGAATGCTGGGATCATGGGACAAGCAGAGAACCTACGATCCAGACACTCACAAAGACTCAAGCCTGGAAGAACAAGAGAGTAAACAACCTGCACATGACCAATAACTGCTAAGATATTTTACTAGGGAATGCTCACTAACCCTGTGGAAGACGCCCTCACAAGGTTTTTCATATTGTCATTGAGAAAGCATATGCATGAGGTGAGTAACAATGCAAGCAGCAAAAGCTCAATCGCCTGTGCTCAAAATTTGTTACAACTGAAAAGATATATCATTTCTATGGTAGGCTTCATCTTATATGTAAATTCTATTTGATGATTCCAATTCTCAAACCAAAAGGAAAAATGTCTTTGGGTCACTGTGAGTGCCTGATTATAAAATAAAATTTTAGCCAGAATGTTGGAGCTAGACATACACCTCTACCTCCCTTTATGGGAGTCAAAATAATGACCTATATCAACGGGTAGTATTAGTTCTAACAAGTTCAATACTTAAGACTAGATTGTTAAAAGGGTTGGAATGAATCCAAAGATACCTGGAAGGTGGGCTCAGTCTCAGCAGAAGTCGCAATGCTCCACCCAGCGATGAAACCAAAAAGAGCAAATCTTCTTGAGATAACATCCATTGATGGGACCTCAAAGTATCCAAGCAGTGCCCTAACCCATGACGGGGATCCTTTGACTTGCTTTTTTAGCTTGCTTTTCAGATTGATTTTGGATTTCTTTCGGTGTGAGTAACTTTTCATTATTATCTTATCATAAGCACCTTCAATAGCCTCTTCACTTTCTTCATAACCAGCGTATTGTTGAAGAAGGAAGTTTCTTGCACTCCTGATCTCTTCTTCAGATGCATCATAATCAACACCAAGAAGCTAGTAGGGATCCTATGTTTGGTGTCTTGGGAATACACAGGAGCGTGCTCTACAGATATGCATAAAATTGGGTAAACATGGTACCCAAAAAGCCACCAGTACAACAAAACAAAATTGAAGATAGAATTTCCTAGATTGTAAAGAAACAAAATAACACATAACTGGCATAAGAGCTGTGAGGAAGAAAAACCTACAGAAAATTTAACTATAAACCGCCCAAGCAAATGATAAAAGTCGTGTATTCGAGGTTCATTCATCACCAATTAGGCTAAACTTTGCTAGTTCAATCTTCACAACTGACAACTGGCAAACAAGAGGCGTCAATTGCAAATTTTGCAAATCAGCAGTGAAAAAGAAAAGCCAAACGTCATTTAATAAATGTTGGTTGCAGCTAAATAAATGAAATTGGCCATTGGATTTATTTTGCGACTAATTGTGGTTTAACAAGAAGAAACAGCATTTTATGAATATGTATGAAACAGGATTTATGACTCTACATTACCAAACTGTGGCTCTAGAAACAATTATATGACCTAAAGAATGCCAACAAATTCAAGTCTCACAATACGAATAGTGGGTTTTGTACCTAGAATCCACCTGGCTTGATATAAGCAGAACAACAAAGCTAGGGAAAATAGCTGAGATCAGCCAGTTAATAGTAATACCAGTTCCCATATTCATAGCAAGGACTAGGTTATGTAAGCTGGGCTGGGGTATGGGTGATTTATGCCAATCCAGCTTGGCTAAATGTGTTGATTTTACATGACACATTTGTCAGGGGTGTGGGCCTTGGGCCCAAGGCCCAGTCGGGTTATTATTAGGAATTAGAGATTGGTTTCTATTTGAGTTAGAGATTGGTTTCCTTGTATTAGAGATATAGTTAGAGATATGATATTAGTTAGAGATATGATTGGGGTTAAATTCCATCTGTTAGGGGGGGAGCCATCTATATAAGAGGGCTACCGCGTGCTATTGTAATCAATCAGAGATATATCAAAGTCTTCCTCGTCTATAGTCCCTCTCTCTCTCTACGCCGACGCCATCCGGCCATCTTCTTGGTGGTGTTTACCCCGGTTCATGACAACTTGGTATCAGAGCAGTCAATCCCTTCCCACGACTTCTGCTATCATGGTTCCTACGACTCGTCAAAGAGTTGGCGGACTGCCTCCTTAACATGCATGCCTCCTTCGAGAAGCACTTGAAGGAGTGGGAGAAGAAGCAAGAGGCCGCTCGCAGAGCAGAGAAAGCGCAACAAGAAACAAAGAGTCAGGCTCAGCATCCAACACCAGATTCCCAGATCATGAGATCACCAGATTTCCAACAACAAAACCAAAAACCATATATTCATCTACTGCCAGCTCCCATCACCGCAGCGTCTACGTCCAGCGCCACACCCGCCGTCGCCCAGCGTCGGCCGCCGCCACCAGCAACCTTCCGTCGTCGGCCGCAGCACCCGCCTCCCCGCGCAGGCTGCCCTCACCAGCGGTGCCGACCGCGCGTGCTTTTGATCCGCTGTTGGATCCATGGCCGTCGTCCTCGGTCGCGAGAAGCCCTCCTCCCGGCTCACCTCCGCCGCGTCGCCGCCCCTCCGCAGGCCGCCGCTCCGCCTGCTGCTCCGCCCAGAGCCGCCGCCGCCGGATCTGTGGAGTCGTCGCTCGCAACCACGGGTCCACGCCGTCTCCGTCCGGGCCGCCGCCTCCACCCGGGCCACCTCCACCGTGTCGCAGTCGCTGCCGACCGCGTCGCAGCCGCCGCTGGTCCACCGAGCTGTTGCCAGTCCGCCCGAAGCCGCCCTCCACGCGCCTCACATGCGCCCGAGAGCCGCCACCACTCGGGCCACCCGACCCGCTCCGCCCGAGCCGCCGCCGCCTGGGTTGCAGTCGCCCGGGCCGTCTCGGGCTGTGCCGACGCCATCGCCCGGGCCGCACCTGCCAGAGACGCCGCCGCCGCTCCCTCGGCTGCCGACCCGCAGGCCGCCGCATTTCGCCGTCGCCGACCAGGCCGCCGCTACGCCGGCCGCCCGTTCCGCCTCTGCTTCCGCCGCCTGGTACGTTTCCACCGCTCCGCCCGCCGCTCCCTCGGCTGCCGCTCCGCCGACCGCAGCCGCCGGCCGCCAAGGCCATGGAAGCACCTCTGCCCATGCGCCATCTCTGCCCGCGCGCCGCCGCCGGTCCGCCGCCTGGAACCACCGCCACCGCTGGATCTGCCGCTCATGCGCCCGAGGGTCTCCACCGCCCGATTGTGGTGCGTCAGTGGGTCTCGGTCGGGTTTCTAAAACCGACCGACTACTTAACGTCAAAAAAAACAAAAAAAAATTAAAAAAAGAGAGAGAAAAAAAGAAAATTCAAAAAAAAAGAAGCGTATTTTGCAGGCATTATATTCCAAAGGCGCTACACTTCGTCTAGCCTTATTCCGGTTGGATCGGGCCGGTCGTCTCCATCCGCTGCAGCACCCCGCCACCGTTCGTCTTTTATATCGGCGTCAAAGGTCTTCCATTGGTCGCCGTCTAGCAGCTCGAAGATGAGCATGTCCGAGAGGGGTGTAGTGTCAAGGGTGTAGGCCTTGGGCCCAAGGCCCAGTCGGGTTATTATTAGGAATTAGAGATTGGTTTCTATTTGAGTTAGAGATTGGTTTCCTTGTATTAGAGATATAGTTAGAGATATGGTATTAGTTAGAGATATGATTGGGGTTAAATTCCATCTGTTAGGGGGGAGCCATCTATATAAGAGGGTTACCGCATGCTATTGTAATCAATCAGATAAATATCAAAGTCTTCCTCGTCTATAGTCCCTCTCTCTCTCTCTACGCCGACGCCATCCGGCCATCTTCTTGGTGGTGTTTACCCCGGTTCATGACAACATTGTTATTTTTTATCACACAGAATGACCAAAAAAAGGTGACCAGAGGATTCTCCCAGACTTTCTTCATAAATAAGCAAATTCAGCTGGTTCCTGGCAATTTGATTTTAGGTGTGAAGGTCAAAAACAAACACTGAAAATCAATAACAGCAATTTCGAGGTCTATGTCAAGAATAGTTCTGGAAATACTGATTAAATCAAACATGGCAGCAAGCTCATATTGCATCACACCTGGCACTTGAGATAATTGTTTCCACCTGCCTTCCACCTGAAAGTATTGTATGTGGAAGCCATACGCCATTTACCTAGCTTGAAGGCTAGTACTTCATCCTTAGTTTCCGCCATTCACACTTGGCCTTCCCCTTCATGTTGCCGCCATCACCTAGCTCCTTGGAATGGCGGCCGGTCTGGTTGATGGTCCTAGTCCATTCGATTGCTTCGGCAGCAATCGCATACCTATCGGCCATCTCGAAGAGCTCGGCGATGGTGGTTGGAGGGTTTAGGGCAATGTCCTCTGTGAACCTCCGATTGCACACTCCCTGTCTGAATGCTCTAATAACAGAAGCATCAGAGACCTCCGGAATAGAGTTTGCAACCTGACTGAAATACTGGATGAATTATTGTAAGGTCTCATCGCTGCCTTGGCGCATTCGATGTAGGTTGTCTCCTTCCCAGGGTGATTGTACATGCCCTAGAAGTTAGCTATTAGAAGGTCGCAAAGGTATTGTCACGAGTAGATCGACTCGAAGGGCTGGTTGAGCAACCAGATTCGAGCAGATCTTTCGAGCACCGTCGAAAGATAGTTAGCCATGACGTGCTCGCCTCCTCCTGCTGCTCGGACTGCGGTCATGTAAATCTGAAAAAACTCGATGAGATTTTGAGACCCATCGAATTTCTCCATGCTCACTGGTCGAAACTGCGGTGGCCAACGCACTAGTGGAAGCTCGGGCACAAATGCTTGGCATCCGGTAACGATCTCATGTCGTCTCCTCTAGGGAAATAGGTAGTTAGCATCACCAGGCAAATGTACTCAGCGATGCCTAACGGTTGACGGACCAGACCTATAGTAGGCCTCGTCCACTCGGGGTTGACATTCGTAGCACATCTGCTACTGTAGGTTCCTTGCTCGAAGCGGTGATCAAGTGTCGACTTGCCAATCCGAAGCAGTCCAGGGCATCCTCCTCTAACTGGTATTGCGATCGGGAGTGAGACGTGCCATGTCACCATACCAACCCCTGCGAGGCAAGTTTTGTGAATGACTAAATACGGTCATACCTTGTCGACTCTCAAAGGGACGTCGGCAAGGTTGCTCAAGTCAGGCCATCACATCGTGAAGCCTTCGTGCAATGTCTTCAACGAAACGGTCATAGCCCGACACTCGAGCAAGTTCTTGAGTTGGGTTCTCGAGCAAGTCGTTGATCCGTTGAAGCTCCCGTGCCTCTTTGGACTGGTACTGGGCCTACCCAGGCAAAACATTCTAGGTGGCAAGTCGTCTTTGCCTAGTAGTCTCAGGATCCTTGACCCCTGAAGCAAACTGGGGTTGTCTCAAAGGAGAGCGAGTATTTCTAGGATTTCTTCCACGCTCACTGGAGGTCTCATCACCATCCCCACAAGAGGAGGGAGAGTGTGATCGCCGAGGAGCATCCTTAGGCCTTCTTCCGAGAGGGTGATGAGAATATGAGGATAGGGCAAAAAAACCTCCTATCTAGAATCTCCACTTCTGAGGAATGCCCCCTTGTCCAAATAATCGTTAAGCGAGACTGTCTGGCGGCTTGGAGCAAACCCTGCCAAGTAGGGGAAGTCTAGGTTATAACTGTCCCTAGTCTGATCTGCTCCCTGCGAGAATGCGGACGAACACGAAGTGTACCCACCCATGGCCTTCGCCAGGTCATCCAAAGAGTCACCACTAGGAACTGGTGATGCGCTCCCCGATCAACAGAGTCTGGGGCTCTACAAAACTGCACAGGGTGACATCGTGGGACTCAAGCATTTGGGAACGGACCCATCATCACGTTGTGAGCCCTCATCATGGTCGAATTGACCCTTGCTACTTGGGGGAGATGAGTTCTCCATTGGGCGTACTACTGTTGGGGACTTTGGTCCCTCATCAGCCTTTCTAGCAGTGTCGTCTCCGGGATCACCGGAGAACCTCCAGGGAGACATTCACCGTCGGAAGCAAGCAAGGTCTACTCGTAGTCGTAGCAGGCCTCCATGTTGATACTTGCGTAGTCGGCCAAGTCAAACCAGTTCTCCTCATTCCATTCATCTGCCATGAGGACATCAGGAGGAAAAAGAAAAACTTACCGACAAGGAAATTACCAGAGTCTTGGAAGAAGAATTCTCATGGACGGCACCAACTGTCGATGTTTTAATATCGATCTTACGTATAATTTATTTGGATTTGGGGGAACTCTTAGAAGACCCGGTGAATGCGCATGCGGAGAAGAGACATGGGGAACTTTATCCTGGTTCAGGCCTCCTCCTAAGAGAATAACAGCTCTACATCTAGTGTGATTGCTAGTTGCTAGAAAGTGGATTACAACAGAGAATTACATGAATGGTTAGTGCTATCTTGTGTGAATGATTCATCCATCCTCCTCTCCCTTCGACGTTAGCCTTTATATAGCCAGTGAAGCGACGGCAGTTGTTCCATACCGGAAGACATCTTAACGCTTCAGATGATAACCACCTAACAGAAGTTACTGTCAAAGACATAAGAGGCTGTTCACCGTGTAGCGGTTGTTGTCAGAGACAGATCATGTGCAGTTAGTGGACTAATGCACATTCTAACCACCTTGTTAGATGAACCAATAGTGTAGTTCTTGTCGTAGACAAGTCGGTTGGAGATAGACTCATTGTAGGAATTCCCATGACCACAGAGTGGTCGCAGTAAGACTTACGACTACATGGGCATAGAAAGATTTACGACCATGGGATAGTCACAGTAAGACTTATGACTATGTGGTCACAGAAGGACTTACGACCATATGGGTAGTCGCAGTAAGACTTACGACTATGCGGTCGTAGAAGAACTTACGACTATATGGTCATAGAAGTGTTTACGACTATCTTGTCATATTTACCTCTTATCAATAAGGGGTATATTCAAGGAATATAAATGACGTAATATTTTGAGAATTATTCTATCCTCATCAGAGGGTATGGGCGAAATTTCCTAAAATTCGCCCCATTTCGGACGTAATTGATAACCCTGGCTCGGACAGAGGGGGAGAAGTAGAGCAAGGAAGACAGGGGCAGCGAGGTGGGTGGGTGGGTGCGTGTGACGTGATTGTGGGCTTTAATGGGCTGGGCTGGGCCGGTCTCAACTCTCCGCCTATGGCTTGCAAGCGTCCTTGGGCCAGTGTCGACTTGTGTGCTCAGCAATTTAATTAAGTAGTCCACGTATATCAAAAGTAGACCTGTTCAAGTCTCGAGCTGAGCTAGGCCTATAAAATCCCAACCATGAACGGGCATGTCTGATCCTGGACTAGATCGACATAGGCTAGATCCAAGCCCAAAAGACCCAAATTTTCATTTTTAGAATAAAATATTAATAGTTATTATTTAGTTGTTGGCGCCAAAAATCTGGGCCTAAGCCTAGCCTGACGTCCGCAAGGTTTTAAATTCTAGTATCCACCTATTATGCACATACGAGTGTGCTTCAGTAGGAAGTTTGTGAGGTTATAGATTTACCTCCGGTCTCTATTTTTCTAGACGTGTGCTAAAGAATACATTCGTATTTATATAGTATACATACGTGGTGGTATGTGTCTGTGCGCATCTTCCTTGAAATCGCAAAAGAAGAAATGAGCAGTGATTTGTGCACGTACCTATCCGTTGTAATTATAAAAGATGCCTCCGAAGGAAATGAAGCAATGCACTCTTAAGACAGTGAACCGATAAAAAAACAAAGTCTTTTCGTTTTAGCTTTTCAAGTGGGTTTTATATACGTTTACTGTTGGTACGTACACAAGCATCCAAGATGAGCAGGACGAGTGCATTGCATGAAATGCATCGCGCAACTAAAAAGTGCGGAGTGGTTGCAAATCTCGTAAGGCTCCACGTCATCTTGGCCGGTCAGCTTACTGCTTATAGCTATGGGGTTATATAAAGTAACTAGTTTTAAAATATTATGTTTTTAAGATAAAATCTAAAAATTAATTATAATAGAGAGATTATACTGATTTTATATTGGCCAAACTCACACGTGATTAATACTCTCTCAAGTGAACATATATAATTTAAAATTTTAAGCTAAAAATCACAAAACATAGCTTAAAACAATCCATCCAGGTTAGCCCGAAAGCGAGAGCTGCACCTGCACTCTCTCCTCGATCCTTACTCTCTTTTAATCAATGCCACCAAAATGGCCTCGCTGACACGACCATGCAACCGCACTAAATCGTACTTGATGTTTAAAGATCACTAGATCAATGAAAACCACTTTGGAGGCTATTAAAGTTGCTAGGCAAACTAGCGCGGTCCACTAATGGAAGTAGGAATCGGATCGCTGTCTTGCAAGAGGAGAGGCACGGTGCGACAGAGCGATGCCTTGTTCTTTTAGCAATATGATGGTAAAGCCATTTACGAGATTAGTTTAAACCCTATTGTGGAACGTTTTGTAGCAAGCGCGCGGCCATGTGAAATGTTGATGTTCTCCCTCTTGAGAGTTAAGGGGTGATATTTTCTAGTGGAATAGATAAAAAGTGCCCAAAAACACGGTATTATAAGGCCTCGTTCATTTCAGCTTCACCTTCTAACTTTTAATTCACTATTATTTTATTTCGTCTTTTCTAACTTTTTGCTTTTTTGTCTTTTCTTTTTTCCCCCTGAATTTCTTCGTATTGTCCGTGATGAGCTAACCTATTTTTTATTTTAAATTTTTTAAATTTAATTACCCAAATAAGCTACCATCAGCTACACTAAAAATAAGCTAGATATAGTAAAAAAAAAGACCATAAGCAATCACCAAACTGAAGACCACCTAAGTTAGCTCTACCTGTCTTTTCTTTGGGGATCTTGTTCCAAAGAAGCAATGTCCAATTTGGCATCCAGAATTAGGAAAACTGCACCTAGGCAAGTCTATGGTGCGTTCACTGTCATTTGGATGACGAAACAACGGCATATATATCCAAAATCTTCCGAATATATTACGCAGAGATAATCTTTCTTTAACGCATGCATGTCATGCGCTCATGTCACCGAACTCAGGGCGAGAAAAAAAAAGCGTTTCAGATACTTGATTTGTTTACTCGTCGTACGATTCCGTATGATATGTCATGCTGTACTGTGGTCGGTGTAACAAAATAGCAGCCAAATCCTCTTGAATTATAGTAGTGTAATACTTGTCTGCAAGTTTATGGAAGTAGAGAATTAGCTGGCCAATACATTGCTTATTTATGGCTTCCATAAGACCATGTTTTAATAAAAAAGAGAGAGGGGGGGGGGGGGTGATGGATGAATCGCATGAGAAAAATCAGGCATGGCTAATTTATGAGCAAAGTCGATGAAGGATGGACAGCAAGAGGTGCCCGTACTTGTCCGGTTGTACTTTCAGCTTTGTGTCTACAGTATACTGCAATTAGCAGTCAATTTTGTTCACTGACTGCCTAAAAGTAAAAGGCCAAGAAAATAACAAGCTCTTACTTTTTGGCAAGCACCTGTGTTAGCTCTTACTTTTTGGCAAGCACCTGTGCTCTTACGAGGTTTTTCTTCTCGATCGACTCCTAATTAAGTCGTTCATATGATACGTTTGGTTTTGGAAATGACAGCTTACCAGATTAAAACCATTCTGTCAGACTGACGAAACAAGCATAGCTCGTACTTGTACGGACACATGTACTGGTGAGCGAATGGCAAAGACTACAAGTCGACGAAAAAGCCCCAGTTTGCGACGATCAAAAATGCAAGTACAGTACTACATGGCTATGTCATGATGAGATACATATATAGGATTGATTACATGGGTGATCACCTGACGGCAGAGATCTTCAGGTACACAATCACTTCGTAATTTGTACTACTATATCCAGATGACCAACAAACAAGTTTACTACAAGGGCAGATATTCTGAATCATCTCTGCATCTATGTATTGCTTTGATTCTCGATCAGAAGGCGAGGAAGAAGCGCTTGTTCCTGCGGCCGATGGAGTCGGCGGCGACGAGGTTCTTGGCGATGAGCTTCTGCGCCTGCCGGCTCTTGATCTCCACCCTCATGCTGTCCGTCTTGTCCATCTTGTCGTACGCCGCCTTCTTCCCCGCTCCCCTCTTCCCACCGCCGCCGGCCCGCAGCTTCGACTTGATACCGTCGACGAACCTCACCAGCTGCCCCATCACCACCATCTCTTCAGGCTGTAACTCCGGACAGATTCCCTTCAAAAAAACATCATATGCAAACAAGTACACATGATGAGCTAGCTGAACTAGTATCACCAAGAACCTGAGTTCAGTGATAGTACTACATATGGATAACAGAATCAAGATACCTGAGCAGGATGAGGAGGAGCTGCAGAAGCTTAAGCCAAGGCTGAGAGCTAAGAGAAGAGTACAGGAAGGGGCAGACAGGTTAGCACCAACCGGTGTTGGTTATAGATACGTCCACAGACTCACACATGACATATGTCATAGGCTATACGAGACTGTTTATATTAGTTGCAACTGATGATTTTTGGGTAATACTGATAACTTTTGACTATAAATAATAGTAGTGGTTGAAAGAAGTGACTTTTAAAAGAAAAATATGAGCGATCGAGAAAGTAAGAGAGATACGTGTACGAGATATGAGTGAGAGGAATATGATATATGATATATTTATGACCAGGGTTTAATCTTTCGGATGCAAAAAAATTTCGGCTGCTGGCGAAAGGAATGAAATAACGAAATTTCGTTCATTTCGTTCGAATTTCGGACGAAAAAAATCGAATTTTTGATGAAATTTAACCAAAATTTGAGAACTGACATAAATACCTTCACATGCCGCCCTTCCTGCTCTCCTTCGACGCCGCATCTTCATGTGCTTCTAGTCTCTGTTCAATCTACCTCGGGGAAGATTGGGGAAAAGGGGAGGTCGAGCGCCGCCGTCGAATCGATTGGGGAGGGAGTTGCCCCACCTTGGCCGCCGCCCGCCGCTTGTCCCCGCCTTGGCCGCCGCTCGCCGCTCGGTGGAGGATGGGGATTGGCGACTGGGGAGGCGCTCGACGCTCGTCCCCGCCTTGGCCGATGCTCGCTGCTTGTCCCACCTTAGCCATCGCCGTCGCTCGGTCTCGGTGGAGGAATGGAAGATGTCGAACGGGATAATGGTTAGGGTTGAGACGGCTTGCGCTTCATCGCGTGGAGCGGCCGAAGGGATGCGCTGGTGTTGGGCCTGGTGGGCTGGGGCGCTGGGGTTTTGGGCTGGGGCGTGCAGGTGCGGCTCGCCCCGGTGATTTCAAATTCGTGCGAAATATTTGACCGGGATGAAGTTATTTCGTTGACCACCGAAAGCAGCGAAATTTCGCCGAAATAGCGAAATTTCGGACGAAATATTTTTCCCTGTTTATGACCCCTCGTTTTATCTTCGGGGCAAGATGAAAGCGGGAAGAGTGGACAAGCCACTTCAAAAAGGTAGATGTTTATATTGACTTTTAATTTTTTTTAAATAGAAACCAGAAACAAAACTCAATATGAACAGGCATTAAACAACCTGGAATGGAAATGTAAGGCAGTGGAAAACGACCTGAACATGAGATCGCTTTTAATTAAACGAAGGACGAAATATGGAGGTTTGACGAGACGAAGTGCCTGATTGCAAATCGGGAAGGGGAATTAAAATCGTTGCGTGAGGAATATGCATTGGCTAGTTGCGGTCAAGCGGATGCATCCGCCAGAAAACGACCGGGCATGCAGGCGGCAGCTCGGTCCGGTGCCATGCCGGTCAGGACTCAGGCTGAAACCCAACCAAAATTTAACGGAGGAATTACAGTTGCGAGAAATTAAACTGGTAGATTCTGTCGCGACCTGGCTTGATGTCAGTTCTATCGTTTGCAAGCGCTTTTACTTGCTCAAGAACCAAACAAGGATCCATCGCAAGCGCAAGAGAGCGACGGCCATTTGCTACGCAGCTTGAATCAGATCAGTTAATTCGAGTAAGGATGCCTGTTCTCGAAAAAGAATTGATTTGAGGATGCCGTGACAGGTCAGAAACAGGAGGATGCAGACGCTGTGATGCAGCAGTTCTTGGACAGCTATGCTGGGACTTCATGTTGGCGATGCGGACACGCTACGATACCGTTACGGGTGAGGACGGGTCGGATACGAGTTGATGTTGCTAATATGCTGTTTCTTTCTCTCTCACAATCGTGTGTTTCTTGTGTAAGGATGATCATGAAATCCTCGCTGTTTGTATGCTTCGTTCTCGGACGCACGTATGTTCATGCAGTACTAAGCGAAAGCCGCAATTATTCGTGTTAGACCATGTGGTTATGTCGTGAATATGATGATAATGAATAATTGATATGTGTTGAATTGGAATTTGCGTCTGTGAAAATTTCGAATGATGCACTTTTGCGAAAACTAAAAAGTGCTAAAATATTCAGGTATTGTGGTCCAACCTCCATGTCAAGGGCGGTCTAACCGACCCACGCATGGCGGTCAGACCGGTTTTTCATAATGGTCTTGGATTGATTTTTGGAAAAAAAATAGAAATTGAGTTTGTGGATGAATTGGTTCGTGTTTATGAGAGAATTATGTTGTGTTATGCATGTGTAGACTGATGTTGATCAAGTTGAAGAGAGCTTGTGCCGGAAAAATATTCTTTAGTCTTTACATGTGCAGATTAAGCATGGAGATGATCGTGGTCGATGGCGAGTTGGACCGGGACTAGAATGGAAGATCCAAAGTTTAGACGGTTGAGAATGTCACGAGACGGTCGGCACATGCTTGAGCACGTAGAGATCAAAGGTGGATGATGTGTGGAGAAGGTACAGAAGATGCAGTCCTGAAGGTTTCAACACGTGACAAGTTGAAAAGTTAAAATTTTAGAAAACCCATATTTGGAAGGGTTTTGGATACCTTGGCTGTGGGAATCAGACAGAAATTTGTGGCCTCGTGGATAAGGACGCATTTTAGGCCCTAGTAATATATATTTGGGAGAGGTTAGACCAAAAAGGTATGCGAAAAGAGAAAATTTTTAGGATTTTTATACTAGGGTTTGAGAGGTGCCATGAGAGCATTTTGTAGCCACATAACATCGTCATCCAGCAATGCAAATCAATTCTTAATCCAATGTACGATGGAATCATGCTTTTGTTCATAGGTTTTGCCTTGTTTTTGTGGAATCGGGTGATTTCATGATCCGTGCAATTTTGATTCGATTCCTTTTGAGGAATAGGTTGCAAATAGGCCTAGGAACAGATCTGCAAAGTTTCATTGAAAATATCCAAGTCATTTGAAAGTTAATGTAATTTTAGGGTTTAGCCTAGCTTTTTATTATCTCGTGTTGCAATCTAAATTTCTTCATATCTAGTTGATGATTATTACAATTTCTTATTGGAATAAATTCTAGATATCCTTAGCATCACGTGTGTCAAATTTGAGAACAATTGGAGTTGATTTGTAGAAGTAGATCGATTTTTGTTCGCGTCGCTCATGCTGATTTTCATACAGTGAATAGTGCTAGAGGTCAGATCGCCCTCTCCATTGTGGTCTGACCGGCCAGAAGCTTTTAGTTTCAAATTTTGTTGCTAATTTGTTTAGGGTTTGCTTCTTCGGTTTCCAGTAGTTTGAATCTATTATTTAGGATGTTTTTCTTCTGGTACTAATTTGTTTTCAGATTCTAATCATTCACCCCTCTCTGATTGTGGTATTCGATTATATAAGTGATATCAGAGCAAGTTACTAGGGCATCAGAGAGGAATGTTAACGTCCCCGCATGCTAGATGGTACTGATTTTGCTTTCTAAAAGTGTTGGATGCAAGTTTACATTGAGGCTTAATGTAGTGATGTTTAGAATAAAGTTTCTACACCTTATGTGGTCCCTGCTACTGTTACTAATCTAAATAAAACAGATGTTGATTTAAATGCTCAAGCTCGTAACTTGCTGTTTCAAGGGATTTCTCGTAAATAATTTGATCGTGTAGCTCATGTTAATTCTGCCCACTTAATATGGAAAACTCTTTGTGATTATCATAAAAAACTACTAAAATCAAGAAAGTGCATAAAAATCTTTGTCAAAAAGAACATTCTAATTTTGCTATGAAGCCTGCTAAATCTATTGATGATTTTTTTTGCTTGTTTTGAAAAAATATTGAGTAATTTGTGTTGTATTAATGTTATTCCTGCTGATGAAAATAATGCAACTAAAATTTTGAGATCTTTAGGTTCCGAATGGTTGATGGTTGTCATAACTATTAATAAAACTATCGATCTAGATACTTTAACCATAGATGATTTTAATTCTAGATTAAAAACCTATGACACGAAAGCTTTGCAATCTAAAATTGATAAATCTTTATCTTTAGCACTTGTGACTAACCCCGTATAAGCTACTCCGTCGAGTTCTTTATGTAATGTTTCCTTGTCTACTTTGTCTTCTTTTTTAGAGAAACATTTCGATCAGCTCCCTAAAGAGGACTTGGTGTTGATCTCCTCTCGTGCATACAAGGCACTCAACAACGTGATGACGACGAAGAGAAGTGGCATGTCAAGTTCGATCAAGTGCTATAAGTGTGGTGAGCCAGGGTACATTAAGATGAATTGCCCCAAGCTCAAGGGAAAGGTGATCAAGGAAGACATGAATTATCGTCGTCAATCATCCAAAAACAACAACATCAATCATTGCAAGTTTCATCGCAAATTTGCTAAAAAGGACCAATTGGCTATCGAACGTCTAGATTTGAGCGATGTGGAATATGAGAGTTGTGACAAAAATGACTATGGTGACGATGAACCTAAAGGTAAGAAGAAGAACGACGATGATTTCACAGACATGTGCTTCATGGTAAGAAATGACAATAACAATGACGACAACGAGGACAGTGATCCCGATGAGGAAAGACCATCATACGATGAGCTTGAATATGGTTTTGTTAAACTTGCCTTTGAATTGAATAAGACCAAAAAAATTGAAAGAAATAATCTTATTGTTGAAAATCTTAATTCAAAAGTCGTTAGGCTAAAAGTTTTGGTTCCTAATGATAATTCATGTTCTGCATGCACTAATTTATTGGTTGAGCCTAATGATGTTAGATCTATTCATGCAAACTTCATGGATAAATTTAATTCTCTTAATGATGAATGTGAAAAATTGTGTGCTTACTTTGCTCTTGGTACAACTGTCCATGCTTATGTTATTAATGATTTGGTTATTACCAACAAGAATTTTAAAAAAAGTGAAAGTTGCTCTATTTGCTAGTTCGCTAGTTCAATCATTTTATTCTAAAAATCTTAAGTCTAAAAAATCCTCTCTATGTAAAAAAATGTGATTTGCTTCAAGCTAGACTTAAAGACTCTCAGGACACTATTCAACAAATGCTTGACCATGAAACCTTGTCTTGCTCTAATTATCCTAAGTTAAATATTGAAATTGATGCATTAACTAGGCAATTAAATGATTTCGCTAAAAAGGATAAATTGGCTCAATCTAGTGCTTCCAAGAATCTAGTTAATGATCATGCTAAGTGCACAACTTGTCTCACGTTGACTAAGGAAAATGAGTATCTTAAGGGCACCTTAGAGAGATCTTTCTTTTGTCAAGAAAATTTTAAACATGATTCTAGATCAATCAAAAGTGAGTGTGAAAAATCATGGTCCAAAATTTAATTGTGTTAATCATGCCAAGAGTAATCTTGAACCTATGAAATTTGAACTAAAATCTGAACTAAAATAAATTATTTTTAAATCTTGTAGTACTACAAAGGATTCCTCTACCAAAGTGGATGCAGTGAAGGTAATAGATATGACTTCTCATCAAGTCAAGTATCAATGCGCTTATTGTGGTAGAGAAGGTCACTTGGTTCAATTTTGCTTTCGAAAAGCAAAGAAAGAAGAGAAAGATAGGTTAAGACATGTTTCTCATTCTAGATTGGGGTATGTGCAAGCTTCTTATCGCTGCATTAATTTCTTTAATCAATGTTCTGCAGGTTCTAGACTTTTTGTGATGGGACCGATCAAACCACCGTCTTATACACGGTCAGACCGGCATCACAATGGTGGTCAGATCGGTCGGCAATCAGACCAGCTTGCAGCCAAACTGGCAGTGCACAAATGCTAAAATTTTTATTCAATCATTATCTCTGCCTGTTGTTGCTCCTGTTCGTCGTGTATCTCAGTACTGGATTCCTAAATCTTTATTTTCTAACCACAGTACTAAGATATCGATGATTGCTCATACTTTGTAGGCTTGTCTCAAGAGGAAGGAGAACATGCAGCATGTATTACTCATGTTACATTTTTGTCATGCTTTAATGTATATTTTGCTTGTACATCTATGAGTTAGCTTAGTATTCATATTTTACGGATGCATAAGTTTTATTCTCATGCGCATGCATTATTCTTACAGTATCTGATATCATACTTTTGCTTGTGCTTCATGTATTTATGTGCTTGCTTAATGTCATTGTACCATGTATTTGCATGATTTTCCCCATGTCATGATCCCTATTTACATGGTAGTGTGATATATCACCTATGGATAATGAGTTTTAGCATGGTTATTCTCAATTTATCTTATGTTATGCTTGTTCATGCTCAAAATTGTTTGCTTATGCTTATGCAAGCATTGAATGTTTATTGCCTACTTGTCACCTTGGATTATAACACTTTTGTTTGTCATGTGTTTTGGAAGTAGATTTGTATGTTATTCTTCACTAACCCTAGTTCCAAGACACAAACAACTTTCTTTCTGGTAATATAGGCTTTACATGAGAAAGGTAAGATCAAGTGTGCAACTTGGCTCAACTTCTACTACTTTGACTACATTTCACTGTCAAGCGGTACGACGTAGACTTCCCTGCATGCTTCACATCGACAGGCGGTAAAGTGAATTTTCAGGTATCTTTTGTCAAGTTTAGAATTTTGTTTATGGTATTCTTCTTCATAATGCCTTACTTCTAGAGCTTATTCAAATACAGATTTTGGGGGTTGTAGAATTAATAGGAAGAGTACTTCTAGCACATGTCACTTTTTAGGCACATCTTTTGTTTTATGGGTTTCTAGGAAACAGTTATCTGTTGCACTTTCTATTGTTGAGGCTAAATATATAGCTGCCGCTTCTTGTTGCTCATAATTGCTTTGGATGACAACTGCGTTTAACGATTTTGGCTTAGAATTGAATAGTGTACCACTTTTCTATGATAACACTAGTATTAGTATTGCTAAAAATCCTGTGCAACATTTAAGAACCAAACACATTGATATTCGGTATCATGTTCTTAGATACCATGTGAAAAAGGGAGATGTTGTTTTGCATTTTATTAATACAATTCTCAAGTTGCTGACATTCCTACAATATCGCTTGATTCTGCACGTTTTGCTCTTTTGCAAAGTAAGTTGGGTGTGTTACGTCCTATGAGATTATTTTAAGGGGAGCTTGTTGTTCAAAAAGTGTAAGAAGCTTTGTTTAATGTACTTATCAAATAATTCAGCAAGTCCAAGCCATTGGAATCAAATGTATTCCAGAGCTCTCTTTATCATATTACTCATGTGCTGTGTAGCTTTGATCATGACTGGTTATAATTAATTTGCCACAATTGAACTAAAGCGTGACATGGTAGAATACTTTGACTAGAAAGGTTATGAAATATAATTGGCTCTTAATCTCTAAATCAAATGTCTCTTTTTATTTTGACAAAGTTACTAATAAATTAACAATATAATTGGCGCACAATCATTATGTAATAATGATGACAAATATCAGGAGTAGTAAAAAACATAACATACCCCCAATTCTAAAGCTAAACTATACTTTGTCAGGTCCAGTGGTTCCTCTGAAAGAGGAGATTTATTTCCATCAGTAGATTCGTCTACTAGAGGCACCTTAGGGTCATTGAGATGTGATGTAGCTGAACCAGTGTTATCCACATCTGTTTCCCCATTTGATTTCAGCACTTCTTCTGAAGGAGCGCTAATACCATTCTCATAAGTGGGCTGAACTGCCATTCATCTGTCACGCTCCTGAAAGCATCTAGGCCCCTAAAAATAGTTTTGGCAATTAATGAATTTATAAGAATTTTGGACTGGCGTGTTTGTTAAGTGTTGAAAAGGCTTAGTCCCTAAAATAATGACAAGACACATGCTAAGAATCAACATGAAGATCAACGTGACTCAAGGCAAAGGTATATGTAGACTAGGACCCTCCTTTTATTTTTACCGGTCTCAGGAGAAAGGATGAAAGACTGGATTATAGGCTAAAATGTCGTATCATAAAGAGGGATCATGGTAAGTAGCTTGATAGCATATTATTGTGCCATTTGGATCAATTTAGGATCATGCATTCATTGAAAATTAAAATTGATAGCCAAATCTGTGCTTTGTCTGGAAAAACGGAAGTACTGGAGTTTTAACGGCAGAACTACCATAGAGCGGAAGTTCCGCAGCCCTGAACGGTACTTTCGGCGCTCGGAAGCTCCAAAAAACCGAGCAGAGCCTTTTCCAGAGAGCACCCTCAGGACGATTCTGAGTCTACGGCAAACGGAAGTGCTAGAGTTTCAACGGTGGAACTACCGTATAGCAGTAGTTCCGTAGCCTTAAGTGGTACTTCTGGAGCATGGAAGCTCTGAAAGGTCGAGCGGAACCTTTTTTCAGAGCGCGCCAACTCTCGGCCTCGGTTCAAACGGAAGTACCGCGTCAACTTTCCGGAACTACCGATTAATGGAACTACTAGATTTATAACGACGGTAATTCCTCGCTGACTTCCAACGGCTAGTTCAGAAGCTTTGACATAGCTGTTACTGTCGCGTTAGAACAGATGCGAAAGTACCGACCTTTGGCCTGTGGTACTTCTACTTGCCCTGAATTTTTCTGAAATTTACTTCTAACGGCTAGTTTTGGTTTGTGAGGGTATAAATACTTACTCACCTGCTCAAGGATAGAAAGAATAGACCCTATTGAACATTTTTGAGTATTGAGCATTCACTCCACACCACTCTTTCTCATTGTGCATTTATTTGAGGTGGTTGAGCAAAACAAGTGCATTGCATCTTTCGATTGATTCTTTAGCACTTAATTGTCATCAAGCCAAGCATGTGATCTTTTACTCTTGGTGTTTGCTGGCACCTGGACAACTTGGTGGAGTTTGCACAGCGACTTCTTCAAGAAGTTTGTGAAGAAGCCCGGCATCGATTGTGAGTGGTTTGGAGTCCACCACCTTCGGAGTGAAGGAAGGACTACCACTAGTGGATTGAGGAGCTGAGGTTTAATTTGTGGAGCCGGTCCAATTCATTTGGGCTTTCCTCAACGTGGATTAGGGGAAACCGGCAAGTTTCTGATGACCACGGTAAAAATATCGTGTGCTCATTGGGTATGTTTTTATCTCTTTTTTAGCTTTGTACATTTCACATATTGTGATTATTTACTTGTGCTAGAGCATTTTGTAGAGATTTATTCTTGCAGTGCCATAAACTTACTAGAATTGTGTAGGTTTCAATTACTTTAAATCTTTGCCATATTAAAATTATAGAAATTAATTAGAAGGCAAGAAAATTTTTAAAACCTCCTATTCACCCCCCTCTAGTCGGTTATCCTTGATCCTACATGTCCATACTACTACCTAACTCAAAACCACCATGGTCACCTCCAGATCTAATCGTCAATTCCATGGATTCCTGAACATGATTTCCATTCTCCTTTGAACCACTGCACTAGGATTTCTCACTTGATGACTCTCCTTCTGAATGTGACCCAGACTCTGACCTTGAATCAACCTTCTCCTCACTTTTGTTGGATCCATTTGAGCAATTTCCATCATCAAGAACAATGGGTTTTGCAATAACTTCTTCTTACCGAACCTACATAATTGAATTAAATCAGGCACATTGCAACACAATATAAAATAATAAACAGTCTGCCACTCTTCAATATAACATGCTTGATACCAGAAAACAAAAATGAGATTTGTAGACAGCGAAAACTCTTTTTACCTCCCAACATCCCACAACTTACTTAAAATCAATTATATTTGTTTCAGCAAGAATCAAGCATAAAACACCTCCAACTTGTCACGTTAGCCATTTAAAACCAAACATAAAATATCTCCAAAGTATCATGTTAGCCACTAAAAACAACTATTAGGTAGGATTCCAAGCAATTGAATTACACATGCTACTATTTACAATTTAGCAAAATTTTCAACCGAAATGAATCCAAAAATCTCTTAGTAAATTAGCCTATTTAAGCAGATGAAAAAGCTCCTAATTTATTCCAATGAACTACAACTAAAACAACTTGCATCAAATTAGCTTATTTATCACAACAATCAGAATAAAATGAGTATACTCCATAATAGATAAGTTGTTCTCTTGGCACTCACCAAATCTTAAGTTTCTTGGCACCTAATCCAGCCTGTGTCTTGGGGACGGCCTTCCTCTTCCCAAGCGATGCGCACACGAACTCCTCAATCACATTGACGTAGCTCTCAACATCCTTGCGAAACTTCTCGAGGTACTTGTCCACATCGGTAGCTCACCTGCTGCTGCGAGTAGCCTCCTTGGCCTTCTTCTTGATGAAGTCCTTAGCAAGCTTCTCAAGCTGGCGATGTGCATCCTCGGCTTTCCACTCCTCGAGAAGGCACTTAGCGTTGACATGGCAGAGGCGATGGCCGTTGATGTTGCTATAGGCATTGAAGTTGCTGGACTTCTTTTTGCCAGGGTTGGAAGCAGCACTACGGAGGAGGGAGTTGAACCGGCCCTTGCCGTTGCAGAGGTGGAGGAGCACGGACATGAAGGGGAATGAACCGTCAGGGGAGGAGGCAAGGATGGAGAGATTGTGGAGGGAAATTGATAGCACAGTGCAGGTGGTGGCTAGCTAGGCTTCGTCTGTGGAGGTAAGGCACCCATCCGCCATGACTATTCCACCTTGCACCACTGCCTACTGCCACCTGAGCCCTGATTTAGCCACCAGGATGCGACGATATGGGGAGGGGATCGAGGACACGAATCGAGATGGTGATATTAGTTTTGGCACACCTTAGCAGCTGCTGAGATTCCAGGTCTACCATCACTGCTCCAATTCGGAGGTCCAATCATCATCCTCTCGACGTTAGTGTAGATCGGTCTTTGCCTCATCGTCGTCGCTGCTCCCACCACCGTGGTGGTTGCCTGCAATGAAATCGACCACCGATCGTCATCCCTTGCTGCTCCAATTTAGAGGTCCAATCATCGTCCTCTCGACATTAGTGTGGATCGGCTTTTACCTTGTTATCAGCGTTGCTCCTACCATCGTGGTGGTTTCCTGCAACGAAATCAACCGCCAATGGGTGATTCAGGTGGCAACAGCAAGGAATCAAGGTGGGGAGCCTAGGAATCAGGTTGCGAGGGAGAGGGGAGTTGAAGAAGACGGCAACTGACTGGGATGCCTAGGGTGTGCTTCGGTTTTTTCTGTGTATGTTTTTTCGACAGCGGAAGAGATGGGAAACAGTTGGGTATGGTGGGCGTGGGAATTGAGGTGGTTTTTACCAGGGGAATCATGTGGATGGGAGCATGATGAGAGCATGGATTGTCCTCTTGCGTGTGAGATAGATCGTCCAAATTCTCTTGGCTATATCGGATGGCTACGAAGAGGCAAAGAAAGAATGTATCGTCACTAAGTGGTTCTTTAAGTAGTAGAGATATTTGAATTCCTAAATTAAACCTACTGTATAACTAATATAATGGTTTACAATAATCAAATTCTACGCCATCAACATACCGTTGTTGGGTATGGCATGTATACATACCGTTGTTAGCCAGTGTCTATGTCTTTGTTGTGCTCATGGCTTCTTTGCATGCTCTTGCACCCATGCACCTCTTTGTTGGAGATGGATTTCGGCCGAGCAGGGTGGGGTAGCTATTTCTTTTTGGACATGTGTTTGGTTTGCATAGACAAGGATTTTCTTCCGTATGCTTTCGTGTCCATATATTTGGATTTTAAGTATGTTGTATTAACAATAGATGATTGTTGTCTAATCATAATGAGTTTCAAATCAAGGGTAAGATGTTTTCTTTTTTTAGGATTTCTAACATATTTTTCTTTTTTCTTCGCAATGGTAAATCACCTATTATCGATTTAATATATAATAGATTCCCATGGCAATCTTTTATTAATTTCATCACACCTTTCCCAATTAGCCCTCCTCAAATTTCATTCTCTTGCACGATAATTTGTGTGCCTAGATTGTCTCTTAAACAAAAGACGATATATTCTCTATTGTAACTTTCTTTCCCTCATAGCTAGTATTTTTGGTGATGTGGCGTGGAAGGGATGGCTAAGGGGTGTTTGGTACAGTCGAATCTTGTAGAGCTGTACTGAACACTCAGCTTTTCAAAATGATCGATTCTGCTTCTCACGAGGAACTGTGTGAAAAATGAACTAGCGATAAGAAGCTATCTTTCGGTGGATTCTTGAGGAAAGCTAGCACACTAGAACCAAAATACCCCTTAAAATTTCCCTTAATTACCCATAAAATATCACTGAATTCCCCCTCATCCCTCCTGCCACAAGCGTCACACTGTACCCATTCGCTCCATTCACTGCCCACCTACGCGTGCGCTGAATTTTTGGTACAAATAATCTATTTTTTATTCGAAATTACAGAAATATACCCGCAGGAAATTTTTTTACAAAAATAGGCTCCAGTCACCCAATGGTTGAGCGACTGGAGCCTTTCGCCCAACCAGCGGACGGCACAATAGTTGTCGCTCCACCCTCGGGCGACTGCATCTAGTCGCCCTCCCATTGGGCGACTTTCATGCAGTCGCCCAATGGTTGGGCGACTACACTCAGGGGCCGACAAAACCGTATGTACCGATCGTTTTATATACCGATGCAATATAAACAACTAGTCTGAAAAGATAAAATAACAAAGTTCTATATGGCTTATATATACTCATTTGAAAGGTTTCGATGAGATCTACAACTTTTCAGTTGAAGAAAAATCCAAATTCTGAAGGGAAGAACAAGAAAAAGGGCAAAAACAGAAATAAAAAAATTGCGACGCAGGTTTAGGTCCAAAGATAGCCGATTTTCAGGGTCTTGGAGGGCGACTAGCACAAGCGGGTCATTATTTTTGGATCGGGCTCGTCGTTAGCTTTCCAACGAGTACAAGAACGTCGAAAACGGACACCGTATGCAAAAGTTATGCCCGTTTTACTGAAGGTGTGTCGGAAACGGATTCGAATTCGTTTCGGCCTCAATTGAAACTATTATAACTTTTGATCCTATGGCCGAAATTGCTCAAATTTTTTTCTGGAGGCTTTTGGATGTATGAAGAACAGCTCCACCAATTTTCACTATTTTTGGCGAAGGTTTGATGCACTTTTCAAATTTCGGCAAAATGGACTCTTTCCTCTCTTTTTTCTCTCGGGGACCTGAGTGCAGTCGCCTAACCATTGGCGACTTTCATGCAGTCGCCCAATGGGAGGGCGACTAGATGAAAGTCGACCAACGGTGGAGCGACTGCAATTAATCGCCCAACGGTTGGGAGATTTTCTAGTTGTCGCTACTGGGTTGGGCGAAAGGCTCCAGTCGCCCAATGGTTGGGCGACTGGAGCCTATTTTTGTAAAAAAATTTCCCACGGTATATTTCTGTAATTTCGAATAAAAAATAGATTATCCGTACAAAAAATTCCGCGTGCCCTCTCCTGCCCGAGTTCACCGCGCTGGCCCCCGAGTTCGCCTCCACTCTCATGTCTCTCCCCCCCTCTCTCTGTACCACCATCCACCAATGACCAATGGGGGGCAGCGGCGCGCGGCGAGAAGGACCCGGTGTGGAAGCTAGTCAAGGTGGTCGTCGCATGGTTACCGGGATGCTCACTGGATCCGGCGGGGAGGCCACCAGAGCTGGCTTCGGCGGGGCTGGGGTGGTCGGAGGAAGTGGATTCGGCGTCTCCCTCCCCTCCGGCCACCGGATTCAATCCCGTCCCATCTGTCCAGTCGGTCTCCTCCTCCTCCTCTACCTCCGCCCATGAATCCTCCCCCTGAGGCCTCGACCCCGACCAGCCCGCCGCTCGCTGTCGCCATCTCTTCGTCCCTTGATTCAAGTACGTTCGATTCGCTTCAATCCAATCCAATCCATTTTTACTCTCCACTCCTCTACTTTTGGTGACGTTCCTAGAGGTCGCCAAGGAGTACTACAACCAGTTCGAAGAGAACACCCCCGAGAAGCACTGGATCTGTTTCAAGAACAAGGTCCGCGCCGCCGGCGAGTACGTCTCACAGAAAAGCAGCTCGGTATAACTTCTCTTCCCCCCATCTCCTCCCTGTTCAGTGATGTGCACGCTTCTGCTTACTTGGTTCCAAGTTTCTTGATTTATTGGTAGTGTAGTACATGCCTCTGCTTGCTTGGTTGTGAGTTTTGTGCGAAGAAATGAAAAAAAACCATATGGTACTAGTATTTTTGTGGATTTTGCTGTGTAGTTTGTAGCCGTTTAATTCATCGCGTGTGATTAATTATGAGAAGTTGGATGGTGATGTAGTGTTCCTCCCCCCCCCCCCTGTGAATGGATCATGGCGATCAGTATATGCATGTTGTAGTGCCCAAATCATTCTGTTTTTCAAACAAACATGTTCGGATCGATCACAATTTAGTCTGGTGGCGATTTGCGAGATTCTTTTTGCGCATTTTTTTTCCTGCACGGAGAAGCATTTGGAGATTATTCTTAGATGGTGATGCTAGCTCTTTCTTTTTGTGTGCGTAGATGGATCATCGGGAGGCGGCGATCAACTTGTACAAACATCAGGATCTCTCTGTTCTTAGCGACCATGCTGGGTTTTCCTTAGCGCATGTAGTTTGTGTTGCTTGCAACAAGTATTAGTAAGGTTTCTGTAGAAATTTTTACAAGAGGAAGTTATTTTTGCAAGATTTTTCCTGTGTGCTGAAGTATATACAGATGATTCTTGAATCTTGGCATGCGATGCAGGATTTTGCTATTCTGCTTGTGATCTCTTGAAAAAGTTCTCTCTGGATGCGTTGGTTAGTTACCTGTAGTGTATATTAGCATTCGATACAGCAACCATCATTTCTTACTTGTGTGAAAATTAAGTTTGCTCTGATTGCATCTGTTGTATATAGTACTCTAATTTCTGGATGTTAAGAAAATAGGATGTTCGTTCTTGCTATGCTCTTCCTTTTCACTGTTGTTTTTATGGATTTGGTTCTAATAGCTACTACCTATTGCTTTCTGCTGCTTGTGATGTACTTTAATTGCTAATTTAGCTTGCTGCTGCTTATGATGGATTTTGATGGTTAATTAAACTTTGGCTGCTTGTGATGGGTTTGCAGATGTTTGGCAAGCAGGAGGTCGAGCCTGTGGTCAAGGATGGGACTCCGGAGGCGGTGTAGCCGGCAGCAGTTGAGTCTCACTGAAGGGGGTTCTGATCGTCTTTGAGAAGCAAGTGTAAATCCTTGGGTGCTCAATGGTGTTGACTTCTGAGAGTTCTGAGGTCTTATCAGCGAAGAGTTAGTTCCCTATGTCGTTTTGTTTGTACTAGTAGTTTGGACATGGTTGGTTGAGCAATTCGCCATGAAAGACCCCAAGTGTTTCTGCATAGAGTTGTTAACGTGAACCTTATTATGCCTGATAGCATCGTTATTGCAATGTCATTTTGTTCGTACTGCATTAACAGTAAATTGCCCACTGCTACTGCTAGTCCTGTGAATTGTTTTGAGCATATCTGTGATTCTGTATGTCATGTTGGGAGTATTTTGCAGCCCAGCTCTATATTTCTTTTTTTAGAAGTGCTCAGCCCTACGTTCTAATGCACTGAAAATGACCCAGCATCCGCTCGTATTACCAATTACATGCATCATTTAACAATTCAGATCAAAGCGATGGCCTATTGCTAACCATGTGGGACACCAATGGAGAGGAGGGCATGTTCCCATTCTTTTTGCTCTTTCCTATTTTACAAATACAAAGAAAAAGTACATAGATACAAATAAAATATTACAACTAGGGGTATCATGATTTATTTGCCTCTAATCCTCTCTCTGATGTTTCTAGATCTAATCTACTAGCCAAACGCTTTCCAAGAACAGCTTTAGATTCTCAGAGAATTTAGAGTAAAAACTAAAAAATAAGAATATGAAACTCTAACAAATAGGCCTTAAGTTGGCCACTGCGGTGTATGCGACACAAAAGGTGGGTTCTTTTGGGCTGATGGCTTATGACTTAAATATTTGAATTATGGCTGTTTGCGAGAGACAGTATACAGAGGGAAGTAGTCGCATGCGATTTTGGCCGGTACAGCTGGACTTAGTACACTTTTTACTACAATTTTCCTATTAACCTGTCTTGAGAAAACGTATAGTTTAAAAACTAGTTACTGTAGATAAGCATAAGCCAACTTTAAACTCAAAAGAACTGATATATGATCTCCTAAGGCCCTTGGAATAGTGATTCCACGTGAAACGTTAAAAAAATTGTTGCATTCCAAACAACAGACCTGAACGTACGCACAGGATAATGTAGTTCTTCCGGTCCAACTTTTGGGCCGAAAGGGGCCCAACCATAACCTCTCGCCCCGATTTTGCACATCCTAACTACAACTGAGCCAGCTTACGGGCCTAGCGGCCCAACGGCTCCTTCCAGAGCCGTCAACCCACCACTTCACAATAGGGGTGCAAACGGGTCGGATTCGGACGGATATTGCTGTTACCATATCCTAACCCATATTTTTTCTCCGGATTCGGTACCAATCGGATTCGGTGCCGGATCGGTCAGGATTAACCCGTTTGTAAGGAATGCATGCAGTACAACAAATGGAGTAGGAGGACGTACTGTCAATAACTTGATGTTAGTACTTAATAGCTGATGTAGAAGATTTTATTTTACCATTGCAAAATAAAATGAAATGTCAAATAGTAGCACTAACCTGAAATCAAACTTGAAGACGTATCGGATTCGAATGGATATTGCTGTTACCATATCCTAACCCATATTTTTTCTCCGGATTCGATACCAATCGGATACGGTGCCGAATCGGTCGGGATTAACCCGACCCGTTTGCACCCCTACTTCACAACCGCACCAACCTCCTCCTCGAGCACGAACCCACGAACCCACCCAATACCCCATCGCCTCCTCGGCTGTTCCTCTTCCCCCACCATGGCGGCGGTGGCGCCTCCTCCCGACAACCTCGACCCGCCGCCGTCCACTCCCCCCGCTACCGCAACCCCGCCTGCCGCCACCGCCACCTCCACCCCGCCGAACCCCACAATCCCCAAACCCCCGACGCCAAACCTTAACCCTAGCCCGATCCCCGCGGCAGTCTCCACCCCTCCGGCGGTCGCGCCGCCGTTCCCCCCCGCGCCAGTCTCCTTCGCCCCCTCCTTCCGCCCGCACGGCGTGCCGCCCCCGCCGCAGATGCCGCAGTACGGCGCCGTGCCGAACCCGGGCTACCCGATGGCGCAGCCGATGCAGCCGCCGGGCGTTCCACCCGTGATGCCGCCGGGCGTCGTGCGCCCGCCAGCCATGTACGCGCCCCAGCCGGGCGCGTTCCTGCCGCAGCCCGGCGCTGCCGTCCCTCCCGGTGGGTCCCCGATCTCCATCCATCTCCGTTAACATCTGCGGTGCTCTCTAGGTACCAACGACAATGAATTTATGCTTCGCCCCCGAATTGTGTCTGGTGTTGTCTCCGAAAATTTCAGCACGTTTCATGAGCTGCGGTGTAGGGAACCTGGTGGATTTGAGGGGAATCGAGTGGATTTGTCATTGGACGTGGGTACGGTGTGGGGTTAGGGTTTAGAGGTGGGATGTGTGAGATGCTAGTGATTTAATGTAGAAACTGGGATCCGCTCGCTTGATAACGATGACCGGGTATTTCTCTGCTACAGCGGTGGTCGTGCAGGCCGTTACTCCCTACGGCGAGAGGTGCCGGCTCATGTTTGATTCTGCAGCTCTAACCGATCATTTGCTCCCTCATTGCGTGTGGTATGCTGAATGTTTGAATTTGAAACTGGTTATATTTACATTGTCTAATTGATTTACATGCTTTTAGTTCGGCTTACCGCTTAATTAGGCTCAGTTTCTTTGTACTTAGATCCTTCAACAATGGGTTGTTGCAAAAATGTGCTGAGGTACCACGATTTCCTATCGCTTAAATTTCATGTCAAGTATTTCTTTGTTCTTTTGGTTTGGTTTACATTTACTGTTAATAAGAAGTTTAGAGATAGTGACACATTTGCTTAAGCTTTTATATCTGAGTAGTGCATTGCAATGGTGTGAGCTATCCCAAGTTTTGCAAATAACCAATACAAGTACATTGTCCTGTCCATGGGACACTAAGAGGTAAGGCAAGTTTTAACTAGTTCTTTTATTTGATTAGAATATTGCTTTTGTCAATGTTTCACCCCGGTTATTCTGAACACTTAAGATGTTTGCTTATCTATTTGGTACTGCTCTTATTTCTTTATGGATTATGGTAACTTAACCCTTTCCATATTTCCATGTCCTTTAATTCCATGTGTTTTTAGAGGATTAATTTGTGCACTATGTGTTTTGCTTTCTGGACTGTTACTAATGTGGTTGCATAGATGTTTGTTTGTTTGTCTCTTCAGGTGTGCTTCGTTATCCTGGACCGTACCCTATGATTCGTCCAGGCTTTCCTCCACGCCCGGTGCCTCCGGTTGGTGTTATGCCAATTCAACGGCCAGCAATAATTCCTGGGATCCGTAGTGCTCCTCCTGTGGTAGCCCCTGCTGCCAGACCACCTGTTACACCTGCTGAGAAACCACCAACTGCAGTTTATGTCGGCAAGATTGCTCCATCAGTGGACAATGATTTTCTTCTTTCACTTCTTAAGGTACATTTCTTTTTCTCGTATTATTTTAAGATTTGTATTTGGCAGGGTTGACTTGTACATACTTCAGTAGGCTTTTCTGTTTCTGCTTGATTAGGTGTAATCAACTGCTTGTAGTGTATGTGTGTCTAAATGTTTTCTCATCTACAGCTTTGTGGACCTGTCAAGAGTTGGAAGCGCACCCAAAATCCAAGTAATGGAAAACCTGTAGCATTTGGCTTTTGTGAATTTGAATCTGCTGAAGGCATCCTTCGCGCAACACGATTGCTCAACAAATTGAGCATTGATGGGCAGGAACTGGTGGTATGTATCATTACATGTTTCTTATGGTTGCGATATTGGTGGATTAGCCCCGCTCGGTTGGGCTGAAAAGCTGTGGCTTATGGCTGAAATTGCACTGTAGCTGAAGGTGGTTTATTTGGTGTAATTAAATCTAAAAAAATTAAAAATAGAAAAAATATGCTAGCTCAACACGGGCAATGCAAACGAATACGGGAAAAGTTCAGAAAAAGACGAAATTTGTGAATAGTGAAAAATAAGCTAGAATCCAGAAGCTGAAGCTGAAATGAGCGGGGTGGGAGCTAAAATGTAAGTTACTTTGAAAGGAAAGTACATACAATACCAAATAGATCTAGGACATGATGTCAGTTGTTTCTGACAGCTCTGTTTTTTGTAAATAACTGACAGCTCTGTGTTCTAAATTGTTTTACTAATAACTTGCATGCCCTATATTCGTCCAACCAAAAAGAAATCATTAAATTTGGTATGTCTTTGTGGCACTAACAGGTGGGTTCCAGACCTACCTCTCGGTGACACATACGGCGCCTTTTTAATCAGAGGGCAAAGCTGAGGGCCCAAAATATCTAATTCGAAAAGTTTGATTCTTAAAATGGACTGGAACCCAAAGTCAGATGATTTAAACTGCAGTTTCCCCTAGTTTCTATCAATGTTGTGTTAGGGAGTAATTTTTGATGTCTTTATGTCTGAAGGCATCCTAATAACAGAATATTTATTTTATTTATTCATGTTTGTAAACAATTTATCTACACTACAGGGATGCTTGTCCATAGGTGATAAACAACTCAACATTCAAGTGGTAGCAGATAGACCAGTTAAAGGTCTTGGTTGTATAGTTGAAAAAAACACCCCCTAACCTTTTCTTGTCATGATTCAATTCATTGTCTATTACCGTGTGTATAACTAGAACTTGTTCAGGATGCTCCCATTTGATGATTGCCAATGTGTTCATAAGTTTACTGCTGTGCTGCAATCAACATTTGAATTTGCCATGCAGTTGTCTTGAGCTTTAGCACGATTTGCTTCAAGAACATGCTTAGCTTAAAAGTTCTGCATGACGTAGCATATCCTTATTGTATGTATCTGAGAGGCGATCCAGAAATTAGATTTTGGTTGCGGTCTCAAATGGTTACATTACCCTTTTGTTTTTTTTTGGTTAGGCAATTGTTTGTAATTTCTTTCTTAGGTTTTCAAACTAATGATAATGCTATTCTATGCCTCCTTGCATTTTATTTGAATACAGGTTAATATTAATGATGCCACCAAGGAGTACCTGAAGAAATATGTTGAAGAAAAGAAGAAAACACAAGAGAAGGCCAAAGAGACAGAAGATGGAGGTGGAGATGGTACTTCTGCTGTATCAGCAAATGAATCGTCGAATCTTGTTCCTGATGAAACAGACAAGGAGACAGGAGATGCTGGAGATAAGGACAATGAAGAGAACACTAAGAAATTTGGGATTGTTACAAATGAAGATTCTGAGGCTGATACGGACGCTGCGGAAAAGATAAGCAGTATGATTGAAGAATGGTTAAAAACTAGACCACCACCACCACCTCCACCAGTTCAACCATCTGCTGACCTCTCTTCGAAACATAAGAATGGAGAGTCTGGTGTAGACATGACAAAAACTGGTATAAGATGCTGCTAATTATGATTTTTTTCCTGATAATTGCATTTGAATAATCGAATAGCCTTATATTTGCTTCATTGCTGCTGCAGATTCTGAAGGTAAGAATGATGTGGACACTGATAAAAGGGCAGTTAATGAACCTGAAAAATCAGAAACTGGCTCTCCTGATAGGAGGAAGGATAGAGAGCGCGATAAGGATAGGCGGGACAAGGAACTTGAAAGATATGAACGCGAGCGAGAACGAGAAAGAGTAAGGAGGGATAGAGAGAAGGAACAGAAGCATAGAGAAGTGGAAAGGCTGTACAAGGAACGTCTTAAGGAGTGGGAATCTAGGGAGAGAGAGAAAGAATATCAAAGACAATATGAGAAGGATCGGGAGAAGGAAAAAGAACGTGAACGCAGAAGGGAGATCATGAAGCAGGAAGATGACAGTGATGAAGAAGATACTAGGAAGAGAAGACGAAGGAGTAGTAGCACAGTTGAGGAGAGGAAAAGGAGGAGGCAACGTGAAAAGGAGGAGGACCTGGCAGATAAACTAAAAGAGGAAGAGGAAATTGCTGAAGCAAGGAGGCGGGCTGTAGAGTTGCAACGGCAGGCAGATGAAGCAGCTGCAGCAGCGGCTGCAGCTGCGGCAGAGTCTGCTACACTTATGGAGGTTGATGATGATGATGATGATGAAAAGGAAAGAAACTCACAAAACAAGCCAATTGCTGCAGATGTTGATAACATTGTCAACTTTGCTAATGGTGTTGATGCTGGTTAGTGTGAATGTTTGTCCCCAATTTATCACATTTGCCACATTCTAATTCTGCCCTTTTCTTTTTCTACCATTGCACAGGTGATGGCGTTCATAAGGACAATAATAGTGATGAAACAAGCATGGCACCAGATCAAAACTTAGGTATCAGGCAAAATAGCAATGCTTCAGCAAAGAAACTGGGTTTTGGTCTGATTGGCTCTGGTAAACGGACATCTGTACCATCAGTTTTTGCTGAAGAGGATGACGAGGATAGTAATGATAAACGGATAAGACCTTTAGTACCTATCGATTACTCCACTGAGGAATTACAAGCTGTTGAGGCCAATTCTTCTACTGGCCAACCAAATATTGTAGCAGCTGCTGAGTTTGCCAAGCGCATCTTAGTATCTAATCCAAAGGAAGAGAAACCTGAAACTGAGAAAGATAGGAGCAGGAGATCCAGTGATAGATCCAGCCAAAGGGATAGAGATCGAAATGATGAAGATGGTGGTCACATTAGTGATGAGAGAAGGGAAAAGATGCATGAGAGAGAGAGAAATAGGCAAGATAAGCCCAAGTCAGAGAACAAGAAGATTTTCGATGCAAAACAATTGATTGACATGATTCCGAGGACAAAGGAAGAGCTTTTTGCCTATGATATTAATTGGGCAATATATGACAAGGTGAGAAAAGCTTTTCGACCTTGCATTTTCAGTACTTAAAAGTTGAATCATGCTTTGTTCATTCACCTGCTAAGTTATATTCACTACTTTGTGCATTCATGTTATTCTTGTTGTTACTATGACTTTGTGGAGTAAATCATGTTTGTAGTGTTCCTTAAACCTTTATAGACATGACAACAGCTGAGCAGCTGCTGTTGGTTTCCTGTTCCTTCAGGTTTCTGGTCGTAATAGATTCCTGATGCATCCCAAAATAATGTTTTCATGAGTACAACGTTAAACCTGTTGGTATCTTCATACAGAGTCCCGCCAATAATTTACAATTAATTGGCGATATTTCAGCTGTATGATACATGACTCCTAGTCTGTTATGATTCTGGGATCTGGACCTGAGACAATATGAATGGGTAGGATGGGGAGGGTCTTCGATTT
The DNA here is from genome assembly GCA_017311315.1 of Dendrocalamus latiflorus. Classification (NCBI taxonomy): domain Eukaryota; kingdom Viridiplantae; phylum Streptophyta; class Magnoliopsida; order Poales; family Poaceae; genus Dendrocalamus; species Dendrocalamus latiflorus. The sequence continues at coordinate 11,729,896 of CM029623.1, forward strand.
CTTGGCGTGGCACTCCTTGCCTCGCCGTAGTTGAAAATCGGCTTAAAGAACTAGGGTTTGGAGAAGAAGAAGCTACTTTATTTCTTTCCTGCCTTCTGCTAAACCGCAGGAGGTAATTTATATATTACAATTGCCGACCAAGAGTCCAAGTCGGTTATAACTCTTTAGCTAATACGAATTATAAAGACTTTCCAAATCTAATAAAACTTCTAAGGAAAGAACAAGACTCAGAATCTAAACAGAACTTGTTAGTTCTTGTTGGATTCGATTGCACTTTTGGACCGCCTGCCATAATACTTCCCCCAATATGCATCCACAACATTTTCGCCCTCCCGAGGGAACAGCTCGAGGACGAGCTGAAAATTAGGATATTGACTCTTAAAATTTGTAAGAGATATCCAGGAAGCTTTAGATGTTGGTTGGCCAACCCATTGCACAAGTACCTCCCATTTGTCCTTGTGAAGGCGAGAAGAAACAATCGTTGATGGAGTAGGCAGGACATGACCATTAAGTATAGAAGGAAGAGCTGGAGGCGCTGATAGAGGACTACCCACGAACTTCTTCAAGAAGGCCACATGAAAAACATCATGGATATATGCAGAAGGAGGAAGTTGAAGCTTATAAGCAACTGGACCAACACGCGCAATGATTTGATCTGGGCCATAATACTTGGGTGATAGTTTGGAGAGTTTCGCTGTAATGCCAGCAGCTTGGCGGCGATGACGCTTGAGCAAAACCCATTGGCCAACGTCAAATTCAACTTCACGTTGATGCTTGTCATAATAATCCTTCATATGCTGCTGAGCTTGTAATAAATGTTCACGAATTTCAACCAAGAGTTCATCACATGAACGTAAAGTAGCTTCAACTGCAGAAACTTGAGCAGATCCTTCATTGTAAGGAATAATGGCAGGAGGAGGCTGGCCATGCACAACCTGAAATGGAGTGGCCGTAGAGCAAACTGATACGAAGTATTGTAACAAAATTCTACCCACGGAAGCCAGCGAACCCAATGACGAGGACGATACTGAGATAACAGAGGTACAATTCAATTGTACGATTGACTATCTCACTTTGACGATCAGATTTATGGGTGAAAAGCGGAAGTCATGTTGAGGGACACTCTTGCCAAAAGAAACAATTCTTTCCAAAAATTGCTAGTGAAGATCGTATCCCGATCACTAACAATAGACTCAGGAAAACCATGGAGTCGCACAATGGCATCGAAGAATGCATGAGCCACAGAATGAGCCGTGTAAGGATGTGCCAATGGAACAAAATGAGTATACTTCAAAAATCTGTCCACCATCAAAATTACTGATTTCCCATGTACGCGAGGAAACCCATCGATAAAATCCATAAGATATGTGACCAAACTTGAGTGGGAACTGGCAGAGGTTGTAGCAAACCCGCGGGATGAAGGTGTTCCACTTTATTTCGTTGATGAAGATCACAACAATTAACATGATTGTGGTCCAACGTCCAAGTCTTTAAGGTGGGGAATATAGAAATCCTTGCGAATACATTGCAAAGTTTTTTTGGATTCCCTCATGACCAATAGCATGGGCTGTTGAAATGATGTGTTGGACACAAGCTGATGAAGCTGGAACAAATATATGGCCACAGTATAAAAATAAGCCATCAACAAAAGTCCAATTTGGGGGGGGGGGGGGGGGGGGCTCTTGCAAGGCCAACTGGAATTGTAACATTTGAAACTCCAAAAGAGAAACGACCTCTTCTGTAAGCTGATCAAGCAATTGAAATGTAGGAACAGATATGGCCGAGAGGGACAGATGTTCATCTCGTCGAGACAAAGCATCAGCGACTGTATTTGTTATACCTGGTTTGAATTCAATCTGAAAATCAAACCCAAATAGTTTGCTGACCCAGTGGTCTTGAGGAATCGTGGTCAAATGCTGATCGAGGCGGTATTTCAATTTATAATGATCAGTTCGAACAATGGACTTGCCTCAAAGATAATGGCGCCAGTGACGCACTGCCTTGACCAAACCGATGAGTTCGCGCTCATATGCAGCCAATTTGGCATGGTGAGGCTGAATTGCTCGGCTAAAGAAAGCAATAGGCTGTGATCCTTGATGGAGGACAGCCTCAAAACTAGAGATGGCAACGGGTAAATACCCATCGGGTATTGCCATTCCATACCCGTACCCGCTAGGTGTAAATTTACCCGTCGGGTTACCCGTATCCGCACGCGGGTAGGAAAATTTACCCGTACCCGTACCCGCGCGGGTATTACTACCCGACGGGTAACCCGTACCCGCAAGCATACCCGGTTCAACACATAAGAATATCATCAATTTAGACATTCATTAATTATACATGCCAAGCACAAAAGCGTCTAATGATCAAAATTAGTACATCACATAAACATACTTGATATGACCATATCAACACATGACAAACAAATAAACAATCAACAACAAGTAGATAATAAAATTAACATTTGAGTGGGATATCTAGTTGTCTAATGCGGGTATTCATTACCCGCGGGTAGGCGGGTATGGGTAGTATATACCCACACCCGCACCCGCCTACCCGGCGGGTAGAGGATTTCGCCCAATAACGTACCCATGGGTACATAAAATTTTCCATACCCGTCTCTTTATCGGGTAAAACCCGTCGGGTATTCGGGTATCGGGTACCCATTGCCATCTCTACTCAAAACCGCTCCCTGAAGCATCACATTCTACGATAAATGGTGTTGTGAAACCTGGAAGAGCTCATGGTTCTAAAACCATGTCTACTCGGCCGAGTACTCGTCTGAGTACTTGGACTAGGTCCCCTCACCGAGTACGAGCAGGTAATAACGAGTAGATAACCGTTTTAAATGGTATATCCAGGCGAGTACTCGGTATAATCGGCTACCAGGCCAAGTAATCGCTGAGTGGCCAGTCCAGTGTAATGAAGCTTGCGGTCAATTCTGCCCACATCCCAACAGAGTGCCACCCGTTGGCTCATATTTTTACCAAATTACTCCTATCTAGTACTAGTAGATATTGTGCTAGATTTGTCCTTTTCTAATTCTCCTTTGTTAGATCTATCTAGATAGTGTTTTTTCTGTTAAGTAGAACATATTTTTGTGACAAGAAGTTAAGTACAACATTTCAGCCACCACTAAAACATTTTCACCGATATCATTTGAGAACATCTTAATGCTATTTTGCGCAAGTTTGACAGCAAGACTACTTTGCAGTTTGCAGTACAATGCCATTTATTTATTTGTGATTTCTCTTTTCATTCTTCTAGCAGTAGCAGCCAATGTTGGGAATTGATTTTTTTTAACCACCTATATACATCAAAACAATATCATCAAATGTGGTTTTGATTTTATATAAATATACATATATAAATCCGTTATTAAAATAGAGAAACCGGTTACATCCGTTATCTTGCCTGCTCTTGTTTTCTTGTTGTGGCTATATTCAACACTTGACATTGTCATTCTTTTCATGCAGCATGAGTTGCATGAGAGAATGAGGCCTTGGATTTCAAAAAAAATCATCGAATTTCTTGGTGAGGAAGAATCAACTTTGGTGGATTATATTGTCTCGTGCACCAAAGATCATGTCCAGGCATCTAAAATGCTGGAGCTCCTACAGTCAATTTTGGATGTTGAGGCTGAAATGTTTGTCCTTAAGATGTGGAGGATGCTTATATTTGAAATTAAGAAAGTTGAATCAGGACTATCAGGAAGAGCAAGAGCATGAAGTCAAGGCTTCTGCCTTGCATAACATTTTCGACTTGCTTTTTGCGTCAACTGTGTTCTCACTTGTGAGTTTATACTGTAAGACTACTGGCATCTAAAACGTTTAGTGAGATTGAATTAATGGTTCCCATTTGTTCTGATGTCTACTGTAGAAATGTATCCATGAACAGATTATATTTTACATTTGTTCTGAAGTTATTGCCTGTTTGCAGTCGCTTTTTATTGTCTCCAGTGGGTGATCCGAGAATTTCGCTGTTAGCAGTTGGCACACCGCACTCTTGAACCGTTCTCTTCCATTTGCTTTTGTACATACAAGACATTGCTTTTAGTTTCCTTTTCTTTTCAATTGATGTACAACACAAACAAAGGAAACTAAAATGCATTTCTTTTCTGTAATCATGGCAGTATATTAAGGAATTGATGTCAGTGATTTGTGTAGTTGATGTGAGTTCAGGAATAGGATTGCACACATTAGTTACTGCTTGTTTGGGACAAAAGATTTGTAGAGGAATTTTTTTGGATAGGAATTTCATTGGAATTGTAGGAATGGCCTATTTTCCCATTCCTATACCTTTGGAGGAATTCGTTTCAAACAGGGTTCAAATCTTGTGTTATTTTTCCATTGAGAAGTCTAGAGTGGATTATGATGATCTCGTTAAGTTGAGCCGCTCTAGATTTGGTTAGTTTTTTTTTCTTAAGTTGCAAATAGATACATTATTGATTGTCAGGATAGATAAAATGAAGTATGAGAGGACAACCATTGAATAACAGAATTTATCTAATTTTAATATGATTTGCCAAACAAAGTAATGGACTTCACAAATAACTTTCAAACTGCTTTAAAAATAAGCACAACACGTCAACTACAAACTAAGCCTAATATAAATCCCTCTCTCGTCTTCCGTTCATGATTCATGCGTTTTATATTTTTTGTAGGAAACTATGCATGTCATTCGATTCCTATGAGAACTTTCGCAGATTTCTGCTGACGTAAATTCCTTCGTGTGAAATTTCAAATTCCTAAGTTCCGAGCAGACCTGTTTCAGCATGTTATGCCGAACAATGGGCGCTAATCCATGAGATCCAAATTTCTCCTCAAGCCTACCTAGGGCCTCTTCCATTATTGGCCCACTTAAGCCCAGCCCACCTAGGGCCTCTCCCTATTGGCCCACTTAAGCCTAGCCTACCTAGGGCCTCTTCCTTATTGGCCCACTTAAGCCCAGCCCACCTAGGGCAAGTTAGCCCCGCGTACGGCGTACCTCCTACTCCGCCCGCACAGTCTATTCTCGCCGCCGCGGCCGAGACGTTATCAAAGCCCTAAACCCAAGTTTCAAAAAAAAAAAAAAGCCCTAAACCCACCTCGCCTCCCAACCACCCACCCATGGCGCGCCTCACCCCCACCAATTCCAAGTCCAGTAGCAAGTCCAAGCCCTCCATGGACGCAGCCGCGGCCTCCTCGGCGGAGCAGAAGCTGCGGCGGCAGCCGCCGAAGCAGGCGAAGGCGGCGGGAAAGAATAAGAAGGCCAAGTCGGGCGGGTTCGAGTCGATGGGGCTCTGCGAGGAGGTGTACCGCGGGGTGCGGCACAAGGGGTACCGCGTGCCCACGCCGATCCAGCGCAAGGCGATGCCGCTCATCCTCGCCGGGCTCGACGTCGCCGCCATGGCCCGCACGGGGTCGGGGAAGACCGCCGCCTTCCTCGTGCCCATGCTCCAGCGCCTCCGCCGCCACGACGCCGGCGCCGGCGTCCGCGCGCTCATCCTCTCCCCCACCCGCGACCTCGCGTTGCAGACGCTCAAGTTCACCCACCAGCTCGGGAAGTTCACCGGTGCGTACCACGCTCGTAACCACGCCATGTGTTTTACACGGTTTGAATTGTGATTCGTCACATTCGTGTAGCCATCGGGCCTAGGATGGTGGTTTCTACTTGCTAGTGCAGTGGCTACTTGAGACCTCGATGGTTTGAGATACGAAATCAATGCATATAGCAGCCTATTGGTAGGTGTAGGTTGGTTTGCCTTAGCGTTGCTGTAGACCTCTGAAATTGGGTGGTTATTAGAGTTTTTAACTTGCTATATTGCGCTGAATAATCTATGGGTGGGCTAAAATATGCTTACTGCCATTAATAGCATGCATCTAGCATCAATGTGGTGGTTCCCTTACTATTTTAGCGTCACTGGTGATTCCTTCCAATGTTCCTTATATGTAAGCTTAACTCATAGTTGTCATGTATTAATGTATTATGATAGTATGAACCAATCTGTGATGTGAAATAACACAAATAATCTCTTTGAGTAAATTGTTGTTGGTGATTATACCTCAATAGTTATTTGGACACCATCTGTTTATTTTTTTTTCTAGATTGTGCCTATCCAAATTCAAAAAAATGCTACCGAAAAGTTGATGAGTGACATAGTTGTGCCTTTTTGTAGATCTAAGAACTAGCCTAATTGTTGGTGGAGAAAGCATGGAGAGTCAATTTGAGGAATTGGCAGAGAGTCCTGATATCATAATTGCAACACCTGGTAGGCTTGTGCACCATTTGGCAGAGGTTGATGACATGAGTCTGCGGTCAGTAGAATATGTTGTGTTTGATGAAGCGGATTCTCTCTTTAGCTTGGGGTTCGAGACACATTTGAATGCGATCGTACAGAAGCTGAGCGACACACGACAAACATTGCTCTTCAGTGCCACTTTGCCAAAAGCCCTTGCAGAATTTGCAAAAGCTGGCCTACGTGACCCACAAGTTGTGAGACTTGACTTGGACAAAAAGATCAGTCCTGATCTTAAGCTTGTCTTTTTCACGCTGCGTCAGGAAGAGAAACTAGCTGCTTTACTGTACTTGGTCAGGGAGCAAATCAGCTCCGAGGAACAGACAATAATATTTGTTTCAACCAAGTATCATGTAGAGTTCTTGAATATTCTTTTCCAAGAGGATGGCTTAGAACCTTCCCTTTCCTATGGTGCTATGGATCAAGAAGCCCGCAATATTCATATTTCGAGATTCAGGGCAAGGAAGACCATGCTACTTATTGTGACAGATGTCGCTGCAAGGGGTCTGGATATTCCGTTACTTGATAATGTGGTGAACTGGGACTTTCCTGCAAAACCTAAGTTATTTGTTCATAGAGTTGGCAGAGTAGCTCGGCAAGGCAGAAGTGGTACAGCATATACATTTGTCACTTCAGAGGACATGCCATTTTTATTGGACCTACATCTTTTCCTCTCAAAGCCTCTTAGACCTGCTCCAACGGAGGAGGAACTGCTGAAAGACATGGACAGACTGAATTTGAAAATTGACCAAGCTCTTGCAAATGGAGAAACAGTATATGGGCGTTTTCCTCAGACAATCATCGATCTTGTCTCTGATGGAGTAAAAGAAGTCATTAATGGATGTACCAATCTTATTGCATTGGAAAAGCCATGTGCTAATGCTTTCCGGCTGTATCTGAAGACTCGTGCTATGCCTTCAAAGGAATCTATCAGAAGGGTGAAAGATTTGCTTCGTGAAGGTCTTCATCCAATTTTCAGGGATATTCTTGGATCAGATGAACTTTCAGCTCTTGCATTCTCGGAGCGCCTGAAATCATTTCGGTAGTTACTTAAGCTAGCAATACGTGATTTTGCTTGTAGTTGCTCATTCTGTGTTATCTATTGGGCCTTTTCATCCTGACTTAATGGTTACCAGGCCAAAGCAGACTATTTTAGAGGCTGAAGGCGAAGCTGCTAGATCAAGAAATTCTAAAGTAATGCAGTACTTTTTTCTTTTGAGAATTTTCAGCATCGTATTCTTAGGTTATTCTCCTACATCTGCAACCGGCAGATAGTATACTAATACCTCTGAATACTTGATTAATGCTGAAACTAATTGTTACATATATTTTTAGGCATTTGCGATGTAGTTTACACAAACATTACAGAGGTGTGCATTACCATTTCTTTCAAAATTTGCTAACATCACCATCTTGGCTTGCTTGTAGGGTTCTAATCAATGGCTAGATGTGATGAAGAAAAAAAGAGAAGTCCATGAGGGGATCATAAATTTAGTGCATCAAAAGAATTCTGCTGATCTGGGGACAAAGGTAATTATTACACTAAAGTTATATCCTTGTTTGTTCTCTTCAGACATAGCTAGTTGCAAAAGGCCACTTGGATATGTAGTATTAACAAAAGTTATTAGCTGGACATGCTTATTATATCTCGGAAATGCTAGATTTGACAATGTTACCCAGTGGAGATGTAGTATTACTGTATTAGGCTGACTGAAGGTCTGTAATCACTAATCAGACCTTGTAGGTTATACTAATTTGGAGTGCTTTATCATTTATATGGAGAAGCTAGTCCTAAGGAGATCGATTACTCCAGAAAAGATGGCTGCAACAAATTTTGAGTAAGTGGAGTATGCATTTCTTGCAAAGCTGATCAGCAAGAATGTAGATTGCACTGGCGTAGAAGGTCAACTGTGTTATTTTGTGGTTTTGTCTGTGTTGACTCAAAATAACATGGCCTTGAACAACACTGATATGCACTAGATATGTTAAGCTGATCAGCAAGATTGTAGATTGCACTGGCCTAGAAGGTCAATGACATTATTTTGTAATTTCTTCTTTGTGTTGACTCAAAGAAACATGGCCTTGAACAACACTGATATGCACTAGTTACGTTTATTTGTTAGAAACCATGGCACATGCATTTTCCAATTTCCATGTTCTGAAATTTACAGACGGGGGTCTTGTTGTGACGTTGTCTAGTTGTTGTTTTTTTGGCATACTTCTAATGGAATGCTCAGCCCGAGTAGTTTAGCAATCCAACTTTACGCTGATAGGCCATGAAACAATATTTAAGCATATGTGCTTACATCTTGAACTTGCAAAAGATGAAACATATAGCAGATGCATCACCCATGCCTGGCAGTGGCTGATCAATTTGTCAGTTAATTGGTTCATTAGTATATGATTGTGCCTGTAGTTTGATTGTTTCAATGTTCTAACATTAACTAGTTTGGTCACCCACCTAGTAGTGATTATACGGTCTAACCAGGTGATATGTGGCCTAACCGGCCAATTATACAGTAACAGGGAGGGCACCTGTTTCTTGTATATGGCCTCCTTAGAACTTAGAATGTTAATGATGTAATATGACTCGCTAATAGTATGTTCTTCTGCTGATGCTACATTGAATGTGGTACTTTGTTCTTATAGTTTGTGCAGTGATTTATGGCTACTTATTTTTATGCAGGAAGAAGAGGTGGCAAACATTTCAAATTGGGAAAGAAAAGGTCGACAATCTTTTTTCTTCTTGTGGGGTGTCAGTGGGGTTAATACTTAATACTGTTGTTGATGCTGTTTTAATTTCGAAGTGCATGTTGAGCTCTACAACAGTATTCTCAGAGAAGTTGCACCATCCTCATTGTCATGGTGATTATAATCTTTTGCATTCTTTATCCATTTCAGAAGTTTGTGGTAAGAAGCGAAAGTCACAGAACTTTAGAGATGAGGAATACTACATAAGTTCAGTGCCTCAAAACCAAGTATGTTTCCTAAATCTAGCGTATAGAATTTGTCTTGCATAATTTGTATTGCAGTAGAAATGTTTATTCAACTTCTTAAATTACAGCTGCTTAATGTATATTTTCTGCCTAATATTGAGTTTGTTATTCCTTTTTCTCCTTCAGCATTTGGAAGCTGGGTTGTCAGTGAAGGACAATGAAGGTTTTGTTGAAAATAGGTATGCACTTGCTGATATATGATTGACACTTGTTGTTCTGAAGTAATCATCAATCACTACAGCAAATGAACATCATATCTACTGGGAAAAGTAATGCTGTTGGGAACAGGGATAAAACACCGGATTTTGAATATTTACCAGAGCTACCACCTGGTTCCCAGTCTGTTTCTGGTCTATTCCAACCCCCCCCCTCCCGGGACTCTCGCTCGCTCTTGCATCATGTGATGTTGAATGGGTTGGTTATGTATTGAACATTTATCGACTTATATGCATGATTCAGCCAAAAGTACAATAAAACGAGTAGGATCTGCTGTATTCAATTCCAATAAGTTTAACCCAATACTTTAGCCTGTCCAAATTTTGCTTTCATTATTCATGGAATTGAATATGCAGCCTCATTGCCATGATGCTTTAAATTAATCTGAATGCTATCATGCAGATTGGACGCTGCTGTTCTTGATTTAGTTGATGATGAAACTTCTGGTATGCATGCACATAAAACTCGATATCATTGGATGAAGGTATAACTTTTCCTAGTGACACATTGATTTGTAATATGCAATTTCACACTCAGCAAAGGTGTTTATTTTATTATTGCAGAACAAGTTTGTCAAGTTGAATAGTGGGGATCGTGTCACTGCTACAGGAAAGGTAGATCTTGCACATGTCATGTGTTCAATCATGTTTTAGAAGAGCATTGAAACGTTACTCTTGCTAGACTTGTATACATTGTGATTGTCATCCAGAATGAATTGAATTGGGTCATTTGCATTTCAGTAGCTCATTCTTTTTCCTTCTAGCACGTATCATATGTACTTGATCAGTTGTAAATCTCCTGGAAATTCGGTGCTTGTTGGGCTCTATCAATTGATCCAGAACTAACTATTGGAAATAGTATTTTGCACTTTCAAAATATATGTTTGATGCCAGGATTGGTATTGCAGTCAAGGTTGGAAAAACCGGTTCCGGAGAGAATCCCGGTCGCCGGGCGGTACCGGTAACCGGCCGGTTACCGCCCGGTAACCGGAAATCCCGGTGTAAAACCGGAAGAAATTTGTCAAACGCTTTTTTTGTCGGGGCGGGAGGCGGCCGGTAACCGGCCGGTAACCGGGCCGGTTACCGGTTTTACCGGCGAAAAAACCGGAAAACCGGTGCTTGCTGCTGCTGCTGCTGCGTGTTGCTGCTGCTGCTGCGTTGCTTGCTGCTGCTGCTGCGTGTTGCTGCTGCTGCTGCTTGCTGAGTGCTGCTGCTGCTCCCTCCTGCTGCTCTCAAGCCTCAATAATGCGAGTTACTACTGCTGCTTGCTGCTGCTGTCCTGTAGCCTCACTTTTGTCTCCCCACATGCACAAAACATCAAGAGTTCACCAGCAAAAGCAAAAGCAAAAGCCCCATGGACTCTACATGTCTCCAATCTGATTAGTAAGCATCTACAAGTTCAAAAATTTCAAATTTGCATCCCGGCCGGTTTTCTCATCCCGCTCGCCGCCGGGAATTCCGGTTACCGGCGGTTACCGGCCGGTAACCGCCGGTAATCCGAACCATGATTGCAGTGCTCTATCTGAATGTAGAATCAGAATGTTGTGGTAAAAATGTGAAATGGAGTTTTACAACAAGGGGGTAATAGACCCACTGGAATCAGTAATAAACTCTAACATCCATTTATGGTAACTAATTTATACGATAGCTCCCAGCATGATTCGTCTTTGATACAGCATGTGAGTCAGAGTGCTTGTGAATACTGATTTAATCTCTTTTTAATAGATTATTTTTCTTAAAAAATTGGAACTAAGATTGCTACCAATAGCTTTGTTCTAAAGTATTAACAATATGTTAGTTGTGAGTTGTTTAAAATTTTAATGGGACAGGACACAAATTTATTTGAGTTTAGTTGCTAATCAAGGGAATATTCATTCCTAAAAAGCATACCATCTACTCCCAAGAGGCCAAGGCAATATATTGGGGAAGGTTGAATTTAATAGTTTAGTGTTGGGCATATATGTTCTACTTTACAAACACACTGTACTGCATCTTTTTTCTATAGCATTTAATGGCCGCTAGATGCAGGAAGACATAATTTTGTTCCCCTTTTTCCATAACGGAGATATGGTTATCTTTAATATGCCTAGGGTGGATATTTCTTGCTTAATCTAAACGAGTACTTGGCTTTTTTTATAAAAAAAACTTCTTATTTCTGTGACAGATGTTTTTGCTCCCTTTCTCATCTGCACATAAACCCCATACTGAGATCTTTCTTTCTAGTCCATGTTAGATACAGAGATAGACCAGTATTTATTACACATTTACACTGATATCATGTGCTCTGCCTCTTTGTCTGAGAAAACACAAGAACTGAATTTGTCATGTCTGAAAATCCGTTCCAACTTTTCTTAGATTAAAACGGAAAGCGGTGCAAAGTTAAAGGCAACAAAAACAGGGATCTATAAGAAATGGCAGCAGAAGTCACATAAAACAATCAATTTTGGTGGAAAACTGGACTTTGCAGGAGAGGGCACATCCACCACAGGTAGTACTTTATTTATCCTCTGGGTATAGCATTATGCTACAAGCTTTACATGAGCACGTAGTGGGTTGAATTTCATTTTTGCTTTCTATTTCTTCCACAGTGGCTTTTGAAAAAATACATGCCTAATAAGCATGTCTCAGCTTTACAGTCTTGGCTTGAAAACATATATTATCTAATTTCTCAAAAAAGAAGTTCCTTGAACCTGTGTGAACATTCGCGCATTCTGTGAGTTAAAAATCACCTGCGGGAGACTGATCATATTTAGTAGGCTGATGGTTCTCACCTGTGTTCTATATTTTTTGTGGGTATTCATGGTTATCTTAGATATGCCAGCCAAGTAGCGATTAGTGATGCCCAGGGTTCCATTTCCTGGTGAATACTGGATCAGTATGGCCATTCACTGTGATTATTAGGGGCACGTCTTGGGTGCAGGGGCCAGTGCACCTAAATCTAGGCCCAATATAATATAGCAATTGTGCAGGTAATAGGTTTAGCACTTGATTATTTGACGTTGGATTAATTAGATTCGTACATCCCTTGGTACGACAGTTTCTTTCTTGTTTCCTCTTTACATGAAATACTGGCCAGTAACTCCACAAAGATCTAATATATACCTTCTGGTGCATCCAAATTTCAAAATGATACACACTCCTCTCAGCCACCACTTATCTCCAAAGACGTCTATGTAGGTGGAGCTGAAGCAACTGGTGCAGTGGTCCACCATAGCTTAATTTTCCTGGAGTCGCATCCTTCTGCATTGTATCTGTGTAGATAAAATTTGCTTGCAAATAATTGCTGATTTATCTTCTGTCATCATGATATGAGGGAGACCCGATGGAATAACTGCAGTTGGTAAGGGTCTGAACTCAGAAGGGATGTGGCTGGTTAAAGACACTTTTTCCTGCAAGAAGGAATTTACTGCATTTTTCTATGAGGCATGAACAAGTAGTTAATTTTGATTACGTGGACACCTGTCACAAAATGGTTGGCCTTGCATTGTTTTAGGTGCAGTGGACCCTGCACCTTAGAAATTGCTGGTTCGTTTAGTGCCACACCTATCACAAAATGGTTGGACTTGCATTATTTTGGGATATAGTTGAAACCAGTGAGTACACAAGGAAACCGTGGTGACAAAATTTTGATCAGAATTCACTGGGAAACTGATGGGCATACCGGCTGGGACAAAGGCTGAAGGGGAAAAGCCTTGGTGACATACGCACTACTAGTTGCTCATGCCTTGGCTGTATGTAACTTTGTATCCTCTTTTGAACTATCTTGTTTCCCATCGTATTCTCGCTACAATTTTGTTTGCAGAGCTTGTTCCAACTGTTATATTTAGTACTGTAACAGCTCAAAATTTTTGACATCATCAAAGCCATATGTAACACTGCCCGATGCCATGACCTTTTGCAGGTGGCCATCAAAGTGGAAACAAGAGACACCCTGCAGTTGGCCGCGGGCGTTGGTCCATACCAAATGCCAATGTGCCATCTGAGATAAGAAACCCCGAACAAATGCAGAAGAGCAGGCAGCAGAAGGCAATGGAAATTGTCCGCATGAAGAACAACTCCGCAAAAGATGGTAAATTTCAGAATAAATTCCAGAAAAACAGGAGGCCCGACAGATCTGCCAACGATGGTAAATTTCAGAATAAATTCCAGAAAAACCGGAGGCCGGGTGGCAACGGGAAAGGGAGGGGAAAAGGTAATGGAAACGGAAACGGATTTGGTAAGGGGAAAGGAAAGGGTAAAGTGAAGGGGAAGGGTACCAGGTGATTCCCGGACCAAGTAGATTTGCTGCCCCACTGTAAAACAATGAAGATGTTTTGGAAGCAAGAGCAGCATGATCAAGGCCAGATGGTTTTTTAGTAGGGCAGCAGGCACAGCAGGTGCTGCTTGCCGTACCCTGGTCCTTTACGTCCGTTTATTTTGGCTTAAGCTTCTAACTTATAGCTTATTTTTCACTATTCATAAATTTCGTCTTTTTCTAAACTTTTAGTTTTTTGAGCTTTTTTACCGGTTCTTTTTTTTCTGTATTCGTTTGCGTTGTCCGTGATGAGCTAACATATTTTTTCTATTTTTAAATTTTTTAAATTTAATTACATTAAATAAGCCACTTTCACCTACAATATAATTTCAGTCAGCTACAGTGTAATTTCAGCCATAAGCTACTATTTGGGCAGCCCAACCAAGCGGGGCTTAGTCTCAGTTCAGTTTTGTGTTTCTTGTATGGTCGTTCTATACTAAGCCAAAATCAGCCAATATCTTGCTACGAGTGTAATCGATCAAAAACTCATGCAACTCTGGAGAGAGTGCCGTATCTTTCGCTCTATAATTAAATTATTTATGAGCCAATGAGGAAGCAGGTTTCTGCTATTCACCGCTACCTTCTGTTTGCCAATACTCGCAGTGTCAAACGTTTAAGCGGTAACTTCTCTGTGTGCGTCGGTTATCGTCTATTTAATGGTGAATTTTTAGCTGACGGAAAGTCCAGAGCAATCCTTCGGGTGAGTCCACTCCACTGAAAAGATTTGTCCCGTTTTTAAACTGGCCCAGGTAACTGACAATTTTTTAGTGGTGTATGGTGTGAGTACAGTGTGCATAAGTGTACGCTCTTCGTTGTAATCTCAAAAACTGACGATTTGCTTTATGACGTGTAACATGCGTGTGCGTCTGTATAGCTGCCAATGTCCGAAGCCAAACAAAAGCGAGTGATGGACCGAGCGCATTAGGATTTATTTTTTTTAACTATGATTGATAATTTTTTGCTGTGTTTTAGAACTTTTATTTGTATTTTTTGAGATAATAATAAACAGTAAAGATATTGACGTGAATGACACATATAATTTTGAACTTAGAAAACTGTTTTAAATTCAATTAGTAAAATTGATCTATTTATTTTAATTTCAGAAGAAGCTAAAAGTAGAAAAGAAGAGCACCTTAGTTGGCGGGCACGAGCAGCTGCTCCAAAGCGCTGCACGCCCACCTCTCGCCGTGCTGCGTTCTCTTTGACTTTGCCCCGTCGAATGGATGGTCGTTGCGGCCGAGGTACGCCGTGCAGCCATTGCTCAAGCCTCGGAGATGCTTCGACTCCAACGTGACGATCCATCGCCACCAACCCCACTTGCTCCTGTTCCTTCCCCATGGCCAAGAGATGCCTCTTCTTTTTGCCCCCTCTTCCAGAAAAATAGCTAGCCTGCTAGTGCGGTAGTGCTACAGTACGTACCAGTAGCTAGCCTGCCTAGTTGCGGCCTGTGGTGATCTAGCAGGATTTAGCCGGAGACAAGAGCAAAAGAAACTGATTAGACATCGTGGGGTGACCTGAATCGATATAAACCACTCATGATCAGGAACCATGTGACTTGCTGGTTTGCTTAATGCATTTAGCCTTTCTCTCTTTTTTTTTTTCAAGTAGTAGGTTGTTGGAGGTTGATGGAATATTAGATGTGCGATTTCCCAATGCTATAATGGATACTAGTACTATCCTATATTATTAGGATTGTTCTTTTTTGCTTCGATTTTTAGGTATATTTTATGGATTTTAGACTATTCGTAAGAGAGTAGCAACAAAAACTCGCGTATGATTTTGACTGCAGTAAATGAAGTTGCTACAATATGTATTACAATTAATTTGTAGACCTTACATTAAAAAGATATATTGTTTAAAAGTTAGTATTTAAAAAAGCCTGAAAAGCAACTTTATTACACGAAAATGTCAATCTACACTCGCATTCACTGCTCCCACTATCACTGCCATACAGTGTGCATTGAAATTCGTGCCAAACAAAGATTTTGTGTTGGATTTGGTGAGAGATGTGGAATGGTGTGTTTGAATTGGTGGTGAGAGAGACCCGAAAGGACAAGGGAGGTGGCGGGCTAAGAGTATTGTGTACCTCTCTCCCATTATATCCATGGAAAAACAATTTCGAAATAAAAAAGAAACTAAAATTGTTAGCTGCACAGATCTCAACAGGACGAAGAACGGTGGAGATATTGGGTTCACCTGAACTCACATTTATATAGTTCTTATACTATTATCATACTTGTAACACCCCGCCCATCCTCTGGGCCCGGAGTGCTACCACATTGCAAACTTTCACCTTTCCTTCAATTACCAGAATTTCAACACTAATAAATTTAAGTAGCAGCGAATAGATACAACATAGTTTTCCTTTAGCCCCTACTCTAGCTGTCTAGCAGTCTAGTAGAGACTAAAATAATTGACAAAAGATGGTACAGGGAGTGCGGTTAGTGTATGGAGATTATTCATGTGCTACTCCCGCCCGTGCATGACGTCCTCAACAGTCACCTACAAACATCAACGAAGCAAGGGTGAGTCCGAAGACTCAACAAGCACATAATAGACCACTAAACACTACCAACCAAAAATAAGCATATAAACATAATCTACATGTGTCATCATGTTCGTATCTTCATTCTCATAGCCAAACATTGCTATGCCACCAATGCAATGCATCATTACTCTACATGCTCATATGCTCATCACGTTGCAAGTACCGGTACTGCCGAGTGAACACCCGTCGATGTTCACCCATCGTGGGCCCGCCCTCATAGGCACGGGACCCCTCCACTCCCGTGGAGGCCTACCGAAGTAGGTCTTACTCAAGAGCACTCCGGATTAGTCCGCTAGCTTTACTCATATCTAGGGACTTTCTTACCGCCTTCACTCTTGAGTGCTCCTCATGCAAATGCATATGCCCATGATCATAATCACGCTCATCATCAACATTATTAGCAGATAAGCATCATTATTGCCATCATCTACCATGCAACCTTATGTCATGTAAACATCACATTTTCACATAGATATCATGTAATCAACACATTTCCACATAAATATTATCATAACAGGCAACATCGCATATTCATAAACCTTGGTCTACCGCTCTACCATGTACTTGCCTGTTAACCAAACGAAGTGGAGCGTCGTGCGGACGGCGTCAACTCGCGACCTCCACCTGGGCAAACAAACAGTCCAATTTAACGCACCAAACAAGACCAGAGATTAAATGGGCGACGACGAAACTAAACGCATAACCCGTTTCTGGCGTAGGAATGCACAGGTTTCAGGGATCTGCCGCGCAGGTCCCGAAACCCCCCTCTCTTTTTTTCCCTCTTTTCTTTTCTCCTCTTCTACTCCTTTCTCTCTCTTCTTTTTCATTCCTCTATCTCTTTTTTTCCTCTTTCTTTCTCTCTCTTTTTTTTCTCTACCCGGCCGGCCCCCCTTCTTTTCCTCCCTCACCCGCCTCTCTCTCTCCCTCCACTTCTCTTCGGCCGCCCGGCCTTCCCCTCCTCTACTTCGCCCGGGGCGGCGCCGGCCAGGCGCGGCGGCGCCGGCGGCTCTCCCGCCGCCCCCTTCCTCCCCTCTCCCCTCCTCCCCTCTCCCCTCCAAGAGCGGCGGCGTGCGGCCAGGCGCGACGTTGCCGGCCCGTAGCCCACCGCCGGCGGCTCCACCGTCGTCCCCGCCTCCGCCTTCTCCTCTCCTCCGGCGGAACGTCGGCGCGCGGGTGGCTTGGCTCGCCGACCTCGGGCTCCCCTCCGCCGGCCTCAGGTTCTCCACTGCCATCCCCTTCTTCGCACACACTCTCCTTCCCTCCTGGTAGCTACCGGTTGGCTTGACTTAAGAGGGAAGCTTGGGTGCTGACTTTTGCAGGTTGCAAGGCACAGGTGGCTCACATGCACGCTGGGGCAATCTTACGGCTTGCCACCTCTCCCTGGCTGGGGGAAGGGCAGGTAGGGTGTCTTGCCAGCTAACCCCCCCCCTTTTTCATCTTTTTTTGGTATTACATTCTACCCCCCTTAACAGAATTCGACCCCGAATTCTGGCGTTCAACAAACCGCACGGAAGAACAAAATAAACTAACTGTCCAACAACAGTAGCTCATACCCGTAGAGAACAACTCGGGGTACTTCTCACGCATGCGAGACTCCAACTCGCATGTCGCCTCTCGCTAGGACTGATGCGACCACAACACTTTAACATACTTTATCGTTTTATTCCTCAACACTTTCTCTGACTCCTCCAGAATCCGAACTGGATGGGACTCGAAGGTGAGGTCTTGCTTTAAGGACACCGGTTCTAGCACAATCTCAAGTTCTGGATCTCGCAAGAACTTTCTCA
Organism: Dendrocalamus latiflorus; assembly: GCA_017311315.1. NCBI lineage: Eukaryota > Viridiplantae > Streptophyta > Magnoliopsida > Poales > Poaceae > Dendrocalamus > Dendrocalamus latiflorus. The sequence continues at coordinate 11,748,013 of CM029623.1, forward strand.
ACATCGAAACATGGAACACATTATGCACTCCCCGCATGGAGTCAGGGAGATCCAAACGGTATGCCAACTTTCCAATCCATTCCAGAATTGGAAATGGCCCAATGTACCTCGGGCTAAGCTTCCCTTTGGTACCAAATCACACTATGCCTTTAGTGGGAGATACTCTCAGGAGCACTTGATGCCCCACTTCGAACTCTAGTTCTCGCCTCCTGACATCGGCGTAGCTCTTCTACCTACTCTAGGCAGCCAGTAGATTTTGTCTAATTTCCGTCACTCGTTCCACTGTTTGTTGGACCCAATCTGGGCCTAAAACGGCCTTCTCGCCCACGGCATCCCAACAAAGTGGCGATCTACATTTCCGCCCATAAAGAACCTCGAATGGCGCTGCTCGAACACTGGAGTGGTAGCTGTTGTTATAAGCAAACTCTGCAAGTGCCAAATGATCTTCCCAGCTACCCTTCCAGGACAAAACACAGGACCTCAACATGTCCTCCAGTGTCTGTATGGTGCGTTCGGATTGTCCATCTGTCTACGGGTGGAAAGCAGTACTAAACCGGAGCTTCGTGCCAGAGCGCCCTGCAAGCTTTCCCAAAACTTGGAGACAAACTTGGCGTCTCTGTCTGATACTATTGACTTGGGAACACCATGCAATCTCACAATTTCTCGCACATAGATGGGCGCCAACTCATTTGCCGAGTTCGTCGTGCGAATGGGGATAAAGTGCGCGGACTTACTGAATCGGTCCACCACTACCCAAATCGCATCCTTACCTCGCTGGGTACGAGGTAAGCCAATTACGAAATCCATGGTAATATCATCCCATGGCCACTGAGGAACCTCCAAAGGCTGCAATAGTCCAGCGGGACGCCTATGCTCAGCTTTTACTCGTTGGCAAACCCCGCAAGATGCCACATTCTTGGCGATATCCACTTTCACCCTCTTCCACCAGAAGCTCTTCTTGAGATCACGGTACATCTTGGTTTCACCAGGATGCACCGTGTAGGGGGTACGGTGGGCTTCCCTCAAAATGTCATCCTTGACTTGAGCCTTTTGCGGCACGCAAAGGCGGCCCTTAAATCGCAAAGCACCTGAATCATCGAGGCTGAAATCCCCCGTTTTTCCTTCATTAAGGCGCTTCCTCACTTGCTGAAACAACCGATCATGCTGTTGCGCCCCCTTTACTCGCTCCGAAATCGCTGATTCCAGCAACAGTTGCGTCTCAGCTTGTGCTGTACCAGCGAAACAATAGAAAATTCCCATCCGTTGAAAGTCAGCAACGAGACAACCTAGAGTGGAGGGTGTCAGCTTGCGACTAAGAGCATCAGCAACCATATTTGCCTTGCCCGGATGGTACTGAAGAGTGAGATCATAGTCTTTGATAAGCTCCAACCACCTCTGTTGCCTCAAATTCAGCTCCTTCTGAGTGAAAATGTATTTGAGGCTTTTGTGGTCAGTGAAGATATCACAAGATTCTCCATACAAGTAATGCCTCCAAATCTTTAGAGCAAAAACCACAGCGGCAAGCTCCAAATCATGAGTTGGGTAGTTCTGCTCATGCTTCTTCAACTGTCTGAGGCATACGTGATCACTTTGGCATCTTGCATGAGCACACAACCTAGACCCACTCGAGACGCATCTGACTAGACCGTGAAACGCTTCCCTGGCTCAGGAAGTGTGAGAACAGGAGCAGTTACCAACTTCTCTTTCAAAGTATTAAAGCTGTGCTCACATTCATCGGTCCACTGGAATTTCACATTCTTCCGTGTGAGCTGAGACATTCGCTTGGCAATAATGGAGAAGTCTTTCACGAAGCACCGGTAGTAACCAGCTAGGCCAAGAAAACTTCTCACTTCCTTAACATTAGATGGCCCCTTCCAATCCACGACGGTGGAAATTTTGCTTGGATCTACTGAAATGCCTTCCTGGTTAATTACATGACCCAGGAAGCTCACTTCAGAAATCCAGAACTCGCACTTCTTCAATTTGGCAAAGAATTGATTCTTCCTCAGAGTCTCAAGCACGAGCCTTAGATGCTGCTTATTTTCTTCCCCCGTCTTAGAATAAATCAGGATATCATCGATGAACACCACTACAAAGCCATCCAGGTACTTGTGTAACATACTGTTCATCGTTTCCATGAAAACAGCAGGGGCATTTGTTAGTCCGAAGGACATAACTGTAAACTCATAGTGCCCATATCTGGTGGAGAACGCTGTCTTTTCAATATCTTGCTCGCGCACACGGATTTGATTATACCCAGACTGCAGATCAATTTTGGAGAACACCTTGGCCCCTTTCAATTGATCAAACAAGTCCTCGATACGAGGCAATGGGTATTTATTCTTGATGGTCACCTGATTGAGAGCACGATAATCTATACACATGCGCCAACTCCCATCTTTTTTCTCGGTGAAAAGAACAGGGGCTCCCCAAGGTGACACACTCCGACGAATCAAACCCTTGGATAACAACTCATCCAATTGCTTCTTCAACTCTTCCTGCAAGGGGCGTGCCAAACGGTAGGGGGACATTGAAATAGGTCTTGTGCCAGGAACAAGATCAATTCTGAACTCCACATCTCGCTTGGGTGGCATACCCGGAAGCCCTTCAGGAAATACATCGGGATACTCACGCACCACAGGAATATCCTCAATGTGCAACTGCGCACTTGGCTTCTCCGCAATTGCCAGGAGTAACCCAGACTTCATTGTTTGTCGGCCAGGGAATAAACTGGCCAACACAAGGAGGGAACACACGGGTGCATTCCCTTGAAAGACTATCTCCTTCCCTGAAGGTGCTAGCAAGGTAACTGTCCTCCAGAAGCAGGAAATCACGGCTTGGTAGCGATGCAACCAGTCCATGCCAAGGATAACATCAAAAGGCTCCAATTGAATAACCATGAGGTTAGCGACAAATCCCTCGCCATCTATTGCAACCACACAGCCAGGGCATACCGTGGAGCTAGCAATGATACCCCTTGGGGTACTAACCATAACCGATTGAAAAATTTGCTGAACACTCAGCTTAGCCTTCCTAGCAAACTCCCAGGACACAAATGAATAGGTAGCACCAGAGTAAAAAAGAACAAGGGCTTCACATGAGTCCACTAGCTGGGTACCTGTCACCACGTCAGGTCGACTCGCGGACTCTGCAGCAGGCAGTGTGTAGACTCCAGGTGGTATCGGGGCAGCGAGAGCCCCGTCGCTCTGCTGTGGTGGCAACGGGACTGGAGGCGGTGTAGCATGCTGGAATGGAGGAGTCGGTGGAGGATGCCAGTAATACCCGGCGGGTGGAGCCCAGGACAGCGGAGGCTGCAAAGCAGGGGCAGCCGCCATCATCTGGACTGACCCCCGGGGTGAAGAGTTGGACGACGATGAAGATACGGGCTCCCACTTAAGAATGCTGGAGGGGTTCTGACGACAAACCCGCTCCATGTGGCCTGATCGGCCGCAGTGCCGACACTCCCCCGTCCAGGAGCACTCAACAGCACGGTGCCCACCCCCACACTTGAAACAAATCATGCCCTGTCCTGGGACAGGACGATAGGTTGGGGTTGCCGAAGAAGAACGAGGCACTGAAGAAGACGACCTCGAGAACTTGGACTTGGATGATTGTGGGGGATGCTGGCCCCACTTGGACTTCTTAGGCACGGGCCGCTGAGATGACCCACCCCCTTTAGTGAAGCTTCTCTTCTGGTCACCACCAGAAGCGCTCGAACCACCCGAGGGTTGCAGCCATTTAGTGAGCTGCATCTCCATCTCCATCCCCCTGGCCTGCTCTACCACAGATCGAAAATCACGTGGCGCAGTAGCTCCCATGACATGCCGAAACTCAGAGTTGAGCCCTCGGCGGAACCTTTTGGCCTTCTCAAGGTCATTGTTCGCGACCGCTGGCACGAAGCGGACCAGATTATTGAATGCCGCCTCGTACTCAGCCACGGTCATCTTTCCCTGTACGAAGCTCGTCAAGGCGACCTCCATACTCTCCACAAAAGAATCTGGGTAATACTTCGCCTTGAACTGCTCGATGAAGACTTCCCAGGTAGCAGGACCTTGTGCAGGGGTCCTGGCGGAAAGAACTCCCTCCCACCAGATGTCCGCTTGTCCCTTCAGCTGGAAGGCCACGTAGCGAGCTTTCAGCTGAGAGCTCATATCAAGGGCTTCGAATTGCCTCTCCATGTAGCGCAACCAATCCGCATCCTTGACTAGTGTGCCCGAACCATCAAAGGTATCTAACCGCAAGGTAAACCACTCACGAAGGACCATTCTTGCCTCTGATACGGCCGGAACAGCAACAGGGGCAGCAGCGGGAACGGCCGCAGCAGCGGCTGCCGGCGCTTGATGGCGAAGCGCACGGACCTCCTCTAAGAACTCCTGCAACAAGGCTGAAGACCTTGCCGGATCTCTAGCTACGGACTGTTCAGCGGAAGCAACTTCTGCATCAGGTGCCTCCTGCTGAACCTCAAGCGGTGGCTCCGATTGGGCACGGCCACGACCACGGCCGCGACCTCCACGGCCACGCCTGCGTCCTCTCGCTCTCGGCATATCTGATCAGGACAGATAGCCAATCACTCAACAAGCCCAAAAACATCCATTTCAACAACACACATCAACATCAATGCTAACGAAAGTGTATATGCAATGCAAGACCCATTCCCCATCCTATGGTGCACCAGTGTGTCAAATTTTAATTTAATTGTTAGCCTAAGTCAAATTTTAATTGAATTAGTAACCTAAGTTATCAAATTTCCCTACCACGGACCTAACGCCCGCTCTGATACCAACTGTAACACCCCACCCATCCTCTGGGCCCGGAGTGCTACCACCATTGCAAACTTTCACCTTTCCTTCAATTACCAGAATTTCAACACTAATAAATTTAAGTAGCAGCGAATAGATACAACATAGTTTTCCTTTAGCCCCTACTCTAGCAGTCTAGTAGAGACTAAAATAATTGACAAAAGATGGTACAGGGAGTGCGGTTAGTGTATGGAGATTATTCATGTGCTACTCCCGCCCGTGCATGACGTCCTCAATGGTCACCTACAAACATCAACGAAGCAAGGGTGAGTCCGAAGACTCAACAAGCACATAATAGAACACTAAACACTACCAACCAAAAATAAGCATATAAACATAATCCACATGTGTCATCATGTTCGTATCTTCATTCCCATAGCCAAACATTGCTATGCCACCAATGCAATGCATCATTACTCTACATGCTCATATGCTCATCACGTTGCAAGTACCGGTACTGCCGAGTGAACACCTGTCGATGTTCACCCATCGTGGGCCCGCCCTCATAGGCACGGGACCCCTCCACTCCCGTGGAGGCCTACCGAAGTAGGTCTTACTCAAGAGCACTCCGGATTAGTCCTCTAGCTTTACTCATAGCTAGGGACTTTCTCACCGCCCTCACTCTTGAGTGCTCCTCATGCAAATGCATATGCCCATGATCATAATCACGCTCATCATCAACATTATTAGCAGATAAGCATCATTATTGCCATCATCTACCATGCAACCTTATGTCATGTAAACATCACATTTTCACATAGATATCATGTAATCAACGCATTTCCACATAAATATTATCATAACAGGTAACATCGCATATTCATAAACCTTGGTCTACCGCTCTACCATGTACTTGCCTGTTAACCAAACGAAGTGGAGCGTCGTGCGGACGGCGTCAACTCGCGACCTCCACCTGGGCAAACAAACAGTCCAATTTAACGCACCAAACAAGACCAGAGATTAAATGGGCGACGACGAAACTAAACGCATAACTCGTTTCTGGCGTAGGAATGCACAGGTTTCAGGGATCTACCGCGCAGGTCCCGAAACCCCCCTCTCTTTTTTTCCTCTTTTCTTTTCTCCTCTTCTACTCCTTTCTCTCTCTTCTTTTTCATTCCTCTATCTCTTTTTTTCTCTTTCTTTCTCTCTCTTTTTTTTCTCTACCCGGCCGGCCCCCTTCTTTTCCTCCCTCACCCGCCTCTCTCTCTCCCTCCACTTCTCTTCGGCCACCCGGCCTCCCCCTCCTCTACTCCGCCCGGGGCGGCGCCGGCCAGGCGCGGCGGCGCCGGCCAGGCGCGGCGGCGCCGGCGGCTCTCCCGCCGCCCCCTTCCTCCCCTCTCCCCTCCTTCCCCTCTCTCTCGCGCGCTCGGGCGCACCACCGGCAACGCGGCGGCGTGCAGCCAGGCGCGGCGTTGCCGACCCATAGCCCACCGCCGGTGGCTCCACCGTCGTCCCCGCCTCCGCCTTCTCCTCTCCCCCTCTCTCGCGCGGCTGCGCAAGGGCTCACCTCCGGCGGAACGTCGGCGCGCGGGTGGCTTGGCTCGCCGACCTCGGGCTCCCCTCCGCCGGCCTCAGGTTCTCCACTGTCGTCCCCTTCTCCGCACGCACTCTCCTTCCCTCCTGGTAGCTACTGGTTGGCTTGACTTAAGAGGGAAGCTTGGGTGCTGACTTTTGCAGGTTGCAAGGCACAGGTGGCTGACATGCACGCTGCGGCAATCTTACGGCTTGCCACCTCTCCCTGGCAGGGGGAAGGGCAGGTGGGGTGTCTTGCCAGCTAACCCCCCCCCCCCTTTTTCATCTTTTTGTTGGTATTAGAATACTACTATTACCTGTTGTTTGTCTAGCTTCAGACAGAAGAAACCCCAATTTGTCACACCTCTGAAGTCACATGGAACTGGGTGATAGTGAGTTCATTGGAGCACACACAGGGTTTAGGGCCTGAAAACAACCAATTTGTGTCACAATTGGGCATATTGGATGCATATTCTTGGTGGATTCAAGATCCTAAGTTGCTTGGTCTGATGCAGCGATAGAGCTATGTGAATACGATTTCTGCTTTACTCATATTAACATGTATAGCCTAGACTGTCATGGTCAGATTAACTGAAAACACTATGTAGTATGAGCATCGTGTTATGACAAAGACAAACCGCTAAGATTGAGACAAGATTTAGAGAAGGATATAGTGAGTTTTGTAGGACCGATATGGCAATAGAGGAGGATGAATGGTGCCTTCAAAGTTTCCTCCAAGAATTTCTCTAATCTTTACTCCAATAACTATGACAAGCTATGGATATGAAGAAACCAAAAATCTAAAAATTCTTGGGGCTACAAAAAATTTTCAGCCCATGAATAGTAAAATCAGCACTATTTTAAATTCAAAAAATCATGTAAATTTTGATCCGTCAATCCAAAAGACTTGAAACTTGACATAAAACTAGTTCATGACCTTAGAAATCTATCCCACCCAAAAATTCCTAAAAAAAACTTAAGAGAATTGGAATGTTTTGGTTCGTGAAGCTCTGTTGTACCAAAACCTAAAATTGAGTTATCTTTCAAATCAAAATTCTAAATCACTTCAAATTTAGTATGCATCTTCTCTAGAATATTAGAAACCTATTCAAATCAATGATCAAGAAAATTATTGCCAAAATTCTGATCTATTCTGTTTGAACGTAGACTACACAAAAAGGGGTTAACAATCACAAACGGTAAATATAACTTGCTCGTGGGTGAATGATGGTCAAGATAGCTCTAGATGTATTCCCACATGTCCCAGTAAGTAAGAACACCGAATAAATCGAGATAGAAACAGTTAGATCAAGGAATCACTTGGAGAGGCCAAAAAGAGCAAAAATCAGGTTTCTTCATGAAATTGCCAACCAAGTGCGTAGATGGGTGAAGATTGATTTTCAAAGGTTATGTCTATCTTTTATACGTCCTTGCCATAATAAGATCAAGAAGAGATAAGAAAAGAAATCAAAACCAACCAAATCAAAAGCAAATTAATCAAAACATGAAAAATACAGAAATGAACAAAGATTGATGTATTGCTACTTGAGGAGAAAAGTTTTACAACCACTCTACTTTCAAGAACAAAGAGCACACCACAAGCACTCGACTTCTCTCAAACCTTAACCCTAGAATTCATGAACACTTAGTCTCCAGAGAGGATGGTTGAATGATTAACCGCAAGTCCCATCTCAACCCCTTAAATAGATGGGCTAGCCAGCCATATCTAATCTTTAGTAAATACTATCCACTTAGCATAATGGGGAAAACCCGATAACCCCCACACACGGGTTTTACTCACACATATTCACTTATGCATGCTTTTCAAAGCACATAAGTCTGAATCTGCTAAATCCTTAGCATTGATCTATCTTGATCAAACCATCTTCTCCTTGACCTAAACTACTCTCCCAAGTGCTACGGTTTTGATCTAAGCTAATTTCTAGTATTTTGGTCAAACTACAAAAAGACTCTTTCTTGACCCGATCTTCATCTTTCATTGAATGCAATCGCTATGGTTGTCATGTGTAGGTGCACCACTAGCTTGCCACATATCGGCAAGTCTCTTCTGTTCTGGTTCCATTGGACCACACCTCACTTGAACCGACCAAGCCACATAGTGCAAACTCACTATTCGGACTTTCTTTCATCATTTTTTGTCTTTCTCGTGCCATGCTTGAGCGCATCATCTCACCCGGTATTATGGATCGTTCTGAGCCTTGGTACCTCCATAAGCGTAACTCTGATCCTCGCTGTTAACTATGGTTGATTTCAAGTGACCCTGAACATCCAAAGTCAAAGAAATTATTTTGGAATATAAGTTCTTTATAACTTGACCTATATTAGCAATAACATGTCTCATGCAACATATAAATAATAGCCTAGAAAATATGTAAATTTGCAAATTTCACATATTTACTCCTCTAAAATGACAATAGTTCATCACAACAAAACTATAGACCTTCTCAGGTAGTCCTTCAAGTTGTTACATAGGTGTTTTTAGAGTTCAAACTTACCTTCTTCTCTGTTGGAACCGTCAACCGTGCAATGCTTTTAAGAAAACCGAGCTCCTTGTGGTTGCCATATTTGCCTTTTGACATTTTGTTTCGATATCTTGTCATTGAAAGATTGGGCATGATCTATTTATTGATCCAAGTCCCAACGGATACAGGACAAGTTCGGGAAATACAATAAAGGCATAAAATTTGATAAAAATACAACCTTGAAGTCAGAGCAGAGCCATAGAAACAGCGCCCTGCATGACCCCCCCCCCCCCCCCCCGGGGGGGGCATTTCCATTCTTGCGATATGGGACAATTAGTATTTTTAAGAGGCAAGTTGCTACTTGCTTTTGGCATCATAATACAGTGCAGCTCAAATTGACTTGGATTGTCAATGGTGAACATGTCAGTCTCCTGAAAACTGCATTGTTGTGGCCATGTAAGTACATTTTGTGAGAATTATCATTACACATTTGTGCTGTTCTTTCCTTGCACTGCAGCATTTGTTTATGCAAGTTTGTTTTCTTCTGCTTATCCTGACCATTTTCCCCTTCTGTCCAGTGGCAATGCGCCATTTGGTCAGACAGATAACTTAAACAAATAAACTAATTGTCACCTCAACAGATCCAAAGATTATTTTTCATGTACATCCTACAACTAGACAAAGTCAGATCTGTTCCTGATATAGCAAATGCAATCTCAACTCCACCCCTTCTCCTGCCCAGGTGTTAAGCATTGGGTTGAAAAGTTGCACTGCCAAAAAAAGAAAGGTAGCTCATCCTCTTCACTAAGGAAAATAAAAGGCGGCAAGATAGGGTAGAAAAGGCAGAGAAACTTTTTAGCCAGTGGAATCAGATGTGTTGAGTGCTGCACTAGCTGCTGCAGCAGCAGCTACAATCTGGAAAGAACAAGTGGTGGGCTAAGGACATTAGATTTGGTACTTTGGTTCCTACCCTGTGGAATCTAAGATAAAGAGATGTATTCCTGAGTCTTGATTAGTACTTGTACTATTCCTCATGTCATCCAAAGCATGACACAGACAAGTAATGGGTATCATCTTACTGGAGAGCTGAAAGATTTGTTTAAAAACTCACGTATGTAGTGCACATATTTAACTCGTCTGATCCATACTTTGTGTATTAGAATGAAATATCTAGGCTGTCTGCTTGTTCTATATTTCTTTTTTCAGACAATAATTTGGAAGATCTCTCTGTCAAACCCCTTTTGTTTTTTTTATCAACTGCGAAAGATTGAGTAAAGAAAACAAAGATTTATGCTTTCAGCTGTAAATACTGAATTGTCTGAACATGGCAAATGTAGCAAGTAGCAAGCATTTCACTAGGTTTTGTGATTTTATTCGATGACTCGATCAGAATAACAGAACCACAAGGTTTTCCTACCTCCATTGCACTAACAGTACATGGATCCCCTCATCTATATCTCCTGACATAGCAAGTTGCAACACGCTGAAGGAAATACCTTGAAACTGAAATGTCTCTTATTTGCATGATTCCTCATCCCATTTTCGGCTACTTTTCCACCTTATTCGCTATTATCTATTAGACCCTAAGGTAAAGAAAGAGCTGCTAATATTTCTTTAACTTTCGCACAAAGAAATGCATGGAATTTTTAGGGGGTTTGAAAAGTCAGGAATTTAACCCACTTGGTTCTGATTTCTGAATATCTGATCTTGTATGCAAAATAGACCCCAGCAAGCAATGTCACACCACATATGTGTACTTCTGCAGAATACATTCTAAGGAAAACTTGCTCCTATCTCAGTTTAACAACATCCACTTGAGAGAATTGGATTTATTCGGTGTTTATCATTTTCATGATGCAGGAACTTACTGGTCGATATGAGTCATGACATGGACAATGCCATCTTGGTCGCACACAAGAGAAAACTAGCAAAGCATGCATCATCCAACATGCAGTATTTACCATTGTTATATTATGATTGAACCCCAGGCATGAGTAAAAAGTAAAAACTACTGTATACATCACAATCACTGAAGTAGAAGACAACTAGGAGAGCATTTCTGAGCCACGAAAAGGAATGGGCTTCGACCTCTTTTGCTATTACACGCAGGTTGGCCGACAGAGCTCACCAAAGTCAAAATCAGACGCACTAATAAAAAAGATGGAGAGTGGTAAATCCGTATGCCTAGGGGCAGAATTTAGGCCCTCTACCATTACAAGAAACAGGACAGGACGATAGTCTTTTCAAACACACAGTAGGAATTAAGCGTTTGCATCAATCTTGAATCACATTCGATGGTTAGAACAGTGTATGGGCGTTCATATACATGCGGATGAACCATTCCCTTTCTACCGTTGAAATCCAGACAGCAGAGAAGTCTCGTTACCTCGATCATGCGAAATTTTGGGATTCCAATCGCAGACGTGGATTTCCGAATGGATCTCTAAGGCCGTGCTCTAACTGGCTTATAAGACGTAACTTCTGGCTTTTTAACTATCACTGATAATGTAAAAGAATAAGAGAAAAAAAACCCAAAAAACTAAAAGGCTATAAACAGATAAAATTAAGAAGTCAGAAGCATAACAAGTTCGAAGTGAGGCCTAAGGTGTGTCAGCTTCTCAGGCTTTTTTTGACCAGCAGTACAGGCGAATTCGAGATCCTAGTGGTCAGCATGCGTTTGTCGAACAAGTCAATCTGAAATCCAAATACATCATCAATTGACGGCATGGTACAAATCTGTTTCAGACAGAAAAAAGAAATTTAAGAAGGTTGAGTTGCAACTTTTGTCTACGTAACCCCGTCGAGCCGGAAGTCGGAGTCGCTGTCCGCGCGTGCCGATGACGTCGGGGGTTCCTTAGCCGTTTTAAATTGGCTCATTCGCTGCACCAGCCGGTTGTGAAGACAGGGGCAGATTATTAATATATCGAAATATTTAATAGTTAATTTGATTCTTCTGCTAATAAAATGATTAATGCAGTGTGTAACTAGCTAGCTTGCACGCGCAATTAGACCCTTTCTTCCCTAGCAACTGGTTTTGCTTATCGACGTTGAGTGCTGTCGTCTATCCTCTTGCGATGTAACTGGTGTTAATGTAGGCTACTTGCACAAAGTTGGTAGTAAAATTTTCAACCGGTAGTAGTTTAATTATTATTATTATGGAGATTGAAAAGGAGATGAGGAGTGTGCAATTGAGCTTGCATGCATAAACTTTTTTTTTCTCCTGTACTGGCTTTTCTTCTCGGTGCCACTGGCCCACTGTTGTCGTTTTGCCCCCTTGCAATCTCAACCGGTGCTAACATAGGCAGTGCGTATGAATTTGGTAAATTGCCATTGCTCTTAATTTAATATAGGTACAAAATAAAATTACGCTTTATTCGAAGGCAAACGAGGAGTCGAGGAACGGATATACGAATTTTGCATGTCGACTAAAATTAGTCGAAACAAAAAAAAAATACTGCTCAACAATTTTGGACTTGCTGAACGTAACAGATGAAAGTCGTGAACATATTTTTTTTAGTTACACAACTAATCAAATAAAAGAGAAAAAAAGTTGAAAATGGAGGGAAAACCTCACAAGGGATTAGAAACGTGAGGACCATATTTCTGGACATATCCTCTTTGTTGGGGCCCCTGGTGTGCTGAGATGGAATCACTGATCAGAATGATGTGGAGAACAACTGCTTCCTTCATGTGACAGGATATGGTTTTTGTCCAAAATGCCATCATTTGCAGCCCTGACATAAGCATCACTCAATTATGACATTTAACCCTCTAGTATAAGTACAAAAACTTGACTTATTTCAAATTTACATGTATGTTGAAAAAAATACACTGCAACACTACACCAGACTATTGGTGTATACCACGGTTTTCTTTTGTATGTTCATTTTTAGAAACAAAGGGTGTGATCGATCCAACCCAGTTCCATTTTATTAGAATGAAACCAGGCCAACATTCCAGTTTTTCGTTCTAGCTGTAAGGCCATGTGGAGTGCCCATATGTTTTGTGATAAGTATTTGATTATGTTTGTGCATTATTGTCAAAGTTTAAATTTGATTTTGTGTCTATTGCAATATCTGGTTTTTGCTGTTAGACTACACCAGACTATTGGTGTATACCATGGTTTTCTTCCTAAATTCATTTAAAATTGAGCTCTATATTCTGATTCTAGTTTTGTTATTTTTGATTTTATTTGAATTTATTTATGTTTTGTTTGCTTTCTTTCTCGTTACATAACATCTTTAAAGGAGCAGAAGCAGGAACGGAAGATCAAGAAGTGTTAACTGAGCAAAACAAAGACAAGTCATGACCTTTGATCATGTTGAATCTATTGTTTTAAAACTAAGTATTATTATTTTTAAAATTATTTTGCATTGCTAATTTATTACAAACCTTTGTACTTGGTAGTTATCAAACAATTCTGATTAATCTCTCCTTGATAATTTAAATATCATAATTCTATTATCACCATAGGATGATTAACTATCTAGTAATACAATACTAGTATTCACTTGGGTTGTACGTCTAGTATGCTCAACCATGCTTATTTTTACATTGGGTTCACCATCATATATTGATCAATTAATTAATTTTGACTTAATGAGATATTAAATCGTGGTAATTGCCACAATTATAAAATTTACATGCCATGACATGGGTAATATCATCGGTGTTGGTTAAACAAAAATGTTTTTACATGGATGAGTGATTGTGCAGTAAAGAGAGAAGTGTGGTTGGCACTTTAGGATGTGGATGTCTCGCCTGGGTAATGTCTAAGGACTTAACTTTGTGCACCATTAATTTGAGTCTTATTGTACAACCACATGTCTCGTATGGAATGGACATAACTAATGAATTTGTGTTGTTTTAGCTTTGTTTTTACCATTGAGACGAATGTGGGTGTTGGTTAGACATTTCCACATGACACAAGAGGGGGTTTTCTGACTAGGTGGTCAACCTATTCAACATCAAAATCTTAGTAGACAAGATCAGGTTGAGGTTAAGCATTGTAAACGCTTTGTGATAATCGCTTAGTCGCACACCTTTGAAAGTGTGTCAAACAGACATTATAAATTAATTATCTCTTGTGGGTAAAGTTTTGTAACCTCTGTAGAGTATAAAATTATTCAAATAGCCGTATCTCTGGTTATGGACAATGATCGGTGATTTCACATGAGAAGTATAATTTCATAAAACGTTGGTTGGGTTTGGATGGGAAGTTCACTTGTAGTTTATTCAACTCCTTTGACTTATTTATTTACTTAATCATTTTTAAAGTGTGCTTTCAATGTAATTATTGTATTTACTCTAAATTATTATTTTCTATAAAATAACCACACTGCCTTCCTTTAATAAGCCTTGCATCATTATATATTGCATCTTGTTACAAACAACTTGTAAGGTATTCTATATACTTACAGCTATACCCATTGTTGCTCAGTTGTTGAAGGAGAATTATATCCAGAGGTATTTGAGGAAGGATTCTTTGACATATTTACGAATTAGGATTTTGTTCCCCAGTCGATTGCCTGTGGGCATATCGAATGGACATTGTGTTTTATCTGTATTTTCCGCTACTAGTTTTGTTAGCCCTTTAAGCTATTATTTGTTAGCTTTGTCATATGGTCGCTACTATGATAACTAATAATGTTTGTGTCTTTCATAGTTAATCATGATCATGGTTGATATTTCATATATGTTTCTACAGTATGCACTAGCGTGATCCTAGACTGGTGCAGAATACACAGGAGAGTCCGGATTTTCATATTTAGGTCTTGATAGATTGTTTGTGTGCAAAGTGACTGGGATGGTGAGTATCAAAAGCTTAATAGCTATCTGAAAAACATTGGCATTTCTCATCAAGTTCCATGTCTACATACCTATCAACAAAATGGTGCTACAAAGTGAAAACATCACCACATTGTGGAGTTAGGTCTTACTCTTCTAGCACATGCTTCAGTTCCACTTCGTTTTTAGGATGATGCTTTTCAATCATCATGTTTCCTCATAAACAAGCTTCCTAGTAAAGTGATCAATCAACAAACTCTCATAGAACGCCTCCTTGGATCAAAACTAGATTACACTTTCCTTAGAATGTTTGGCTATGCTTGCTAGCCTACCCTGTGGTCTTACAACTCACACAAGTTACAATTTCTTTCTAAGTAATTTGTTTTTATTGGTTATAGCAGTATGCACAAAGGTTATAAATGTCTCCACATTCCAACTAGGCATGTCTACATCTCAAGAGATATTGTTTTTGATGAATGCACCTTTCTATTTGCCTCTAAGTCTACTCAATGTACTAGTCATCTCACAACAGATTCTATTCTATTACCAGTATTTCAACTCCTTGTTCTCTTGAGCAGAGATCTTCTGACTATATGGAAATAGATGCTATTCCTACTGTGCAGCCAAATTGGATTTTACAGGTAGTTCTCTGCATGAGGGAGAAATGTTGCATGACAATATTTCATGTACTAATCATGAAACGGTTACTAGAGTTGTTGGTTCTCATGGTACATCTGGAGCTGAACCTAAACCTGAATGTTGGGACTGGATTTCCGAATCTGAACCCTCTGTGTATTTTCGCACTAATCTTAGATCAAAGCTAGTGTGCACAATCAAACAGTGATAATTACATAACCAAAGATGATTTATTACAATAATAGAGTACCGACATTAAGGCCACTCAGTACCAAAGAAGCTACAAAACCTCACTGAAATACAAAACTCAAAGCGGAAGTAAATGAAAATAAACTCCAAATATATCCCATCAATTCATCACAGGCAATTGACTGTGAAAGCGCAACCTAGACATCCAGAAAGCCTTCGTCAAATCCACACGTGAAGTAGTCGTAATCTCCTGCAGCGTCTTCATACTCCTCTAAGATGATTTGTAGATTGCAAGGTGAGTACATGGAGTACTCTGTAAGTCTTAGAAAAAAACAATTATATGCAAGACTTAACAAAGGAAAGATAATATGATTCTTTTATACAAAGTAGCATTTTAGTTCAATTAATATTATGTATTTTCCAAACATCAATTTAGCAAAGTAATTGCAATATTTGAAACTAACATAAATTTTCTAGTAAGGTCCTAACCACCTACACTAGTAGACAAGCTCTAACCGCCAAGGTTCAAGACTATGAGTTCTATTCATCCGCACTAGCTCCATCCATTAGGACACACTCCTGAGAGTTTCAACCACTTCGGAGTTTCCAAAACTTTTACTTTGAAACCAAAACCAAGATCTACCATGTGAAAATGCACATTGCCCCCCTTTGACCATGGGCACAGCTATTCGAATAGTTTTACACTCTGCAGAGGTTGTACAACTTTACCCATAAGAGATAATCAACTTATGTTGTCAACCATAACAGACTTCCTTTGGCATGTAACTAAGTGATCATCATAAGACCTTTACAATGCGCCAACAACTAGACTCTACTGGCTAAGGTTTCACCACTGGAGGGATAAATCCATCGAGTCAGAAGCCCCCTCTTGCGCCATACGAGACAATTGTCTACCCATCACCTACTTATACCACTGGTGGATTCTAAGCTAAGCCATTGAAAATTATTTAGTCAATTCATACCCATATAGACTTGTGGTTGTATGGTAGTGCCCAATTTGGATAATCATAAGCGTCGGTTCTTAATTGACTAGGGCAGTACATTCACAATTCAAGATCACATGCTCCATCCGCACCAACTTAAATCTTACTATTTGCCCAAGTCTAAAATCATTTCTATTATTTGATTTTACTTTAAAAACAGCAATAATACCTATTGCCATAAAGTTATTATAATGAAGTGATTAAGGCATATGATATCAATATTCCACCCCTCAGGTTATAATGACCAAATAGCTTGTTAAGCAGTTACTACGTTCTAAAATTATCAAATAGTATTATAATCTCAATACTGAGATAAGAGCATCCTAAGGAAGTTATCATTTTATATGAAATAGCAATGCATGTAAATTTAAAATAGTAACTAACTTTAGTAAAACTTTGATCAACATGTCCAACAAAGACTTTTTTTGTGGTTGGAGTCTCCTCTTGCTGATCGAGAACTTCCTCGATGACATCAGGTTCTATGCATAAAATGAGAAACATAAATAAATAAATACAATTACAGAACAATAAAAATATATACTGGAAGGCATATTAGTATTTTAGATGAATCTAGAAACTTGAATCATTGGATTCGTAGTTCGGACGACGAAGAACGAGCGATCGGAAGATCGATGGGAAAGGAAAAATCTTGAAACTCTAAAACAAGGTAATATTCCTTATCGTCTTCTTTTTGATAGATTTTTAGATTTGTTTTAGTGTATAGTAGGTGGGGCCCACCTGTCATTGACTTGAGGCAACTCAAATAAGAGAAGAACAGAGAGCTTCATTAGAGAAGAGGAGCAGCATGCACGGCGGCTCTGCTACCACGGCTCGCCAGCTAGGGGAGGCCAAGGCTGTGCAGCAAGGGGTCAAAACGAGACCCTTAGGTCCCGAGGAGGGGATGGCCGAAGGCGGCGCTAACCGGGGATGGCCGAAGCAGTGTCGGTGGTGCAAAAGATGGTTGGCGACATGGGTTGACAAGGGAGACAACACTCGAGCGTGGAACATAGAAAACTAAGGGGAGCACTAGCACGGCCTTTGATGCGGATACACCCATGTCTTGTACTTTTCAATTAAATATATTATTCGACTGGAAAGAGTTATTAAGCCATATTAAATAGTATCCGGTGAACTCTAATTTAATTAAGTCTTTAATTATTATAATTGGAGATATAGAGTCACTACTATGTTATGCAATTACATGCAGGCTCATACTAAATCTGTATAAGCCTAAAGTAAAGATGCATTTAAAAGATCTCATCGATACTAGTGCATTGTACATCTCTTTGAGTGTACCAGATGATGAAGACATTCCGATTGGACCGTTTACGCAAGCACGAGCTAAAAAGATTAATCAACAGATTAAGTCATTCCTGGTTAAATTTGGTTTTAGTTTACATGAGAACTAGATACTACCTCATACGAATGTTTTGTACATTTTCAAGTTTGAACGATGTGAAGCTTTTGAAGTTGCAATAATGGAGGAGAAACACATGGGGACCAAGCAAGGGAAGACATGTCCAAGCACTCATAGCCACGTCAGATCATCTGCAAGTCCAACTGATCTAACAAATTCATTCCAGATGTTTGAACGAGTCCAATCAGCATCAAAAACAACTCTAATCAGGTCGAACGACTTCGAATACAGTCATCATCATTCGATTGTCTTCGGACCGTCAGATCGCTCCAGTGATGTTCAGACTACTGCTACTTTCGACCACGACGCCTTCCACTACGGTGTCTTTGACCACGGTGCCTTCAACCATGGTGCCTTCGACTATAGTGTCTTCAACCGCTTTGCTGACCATAGCTTGTCGACCATAGCTTCATCGACCGCTTCACCGTCTACAACTTATGACCACTGCATAGCTACGACAACAACTTCTACGACTTACGACCACTATGCAGCTACGACTATGACTTCTACGATTGCAAGTTCATTCGGGACCGTTCGATCGCATCAGAACCTTTAGACTAGTCCAAACAGCTTTGGAGTTCTAGGCCATTCGATCGCCTGCGAGCCACCCGATCTCTTCAGTGACTTTCGGACCACTCCAAACACTCGCATTGTCTGATTGGGCGCGGACTGCTCGATTGCCTCGATGGCATTCGGACCACTCTGACGCTCACACCGTCCGATTGGGCGTGGACCGTTCGATTGGTTTGATGATTATCGGACCAGTCCAATCTAACCTTTGACTGTGTTGGAGTATTCCGAAAGTATACCTTGCGTATAAAGGCCATAACTTTCACATACGGAGTTTGATTGAGGTGATTTTAGACTTGTTGGAAAGCTTATTTCAAGGACTATGTAATAGAAGAGCATTTATCTTCAGAAGTGTCATGGATTTTTATTTTATTTTTAGTTTTCTTTTATTTTTGTTCGAGTCTAAAACCAAATAGGGTTGAGTTGAATATGTCCTGGGTCTATGGACTTCTTAGGTTATATAAGTCTTGTAATCATAGCCTTTTTGGACAGACCATAATTATTTTCAAGATAGTCAATATTGCTTATGCTCGGGTTGATGCTGCGCGCTGTCTTTGGGAATTGGGCAATTTTTTTTGAGAATACCTCCATTGTTCTTGTGCTTCCTTGTGATTCACAGCAGCAGTGACACGTCTACTTGTGTGGTCGGGTAGATGGGATCATGAGCATGTGGTTGGACGAATTTTTTTATCACAGGTTGTTGTTCTAATAGTGGTTGACACCATTGGTTCGTTAGGTTGCACGGATCCAAAGTTATCCTTGCTCCTACGTCACGAAGATCGAACCCCCTGTATCAGCCTTGACCCAAGGAATGTGATGGCACGATCGGTTCGGCCGAACGATAGCCGGATTGGGCTAGCCATGGTGATGTGCTTAGGAAAAAAGGGGTGCTTCAATGCCGGGCTTTCTCGGTGATGCAAATAGGGAACCAATGTATAGAATACGTAAAGTAGATGATGATGATCATGCAATAGCAAAAAATTGGGTTTTGGCTCATCGGAGTGACGATAGAGGACGATGTAAATCAGTTTTGGAAAAAACTCGATTCCCATCAAAAGGCAGCACAAAAATTAAATTAACTTTACATGAGGGTGCAAGATACTTGGGAAAACAAAGTGACACAAAAGAAATTCAAAGAATTCATCGGAGTGCTTGGAACGTGAGTTGGAGCAACAAACAATTTTGGGAACAGGGGACTCTTGATGACGGCAGTGTTCTGGGGTTTGAGGAAGCTTGGGAAAGGTTAAAAAGGGTTGAGATGGCTCACAGGGTCATATATAATGGCTCGGAAGAGATGAAAATGGACTCAAATTCAAAGGATTTGGTTTTGAGTCTGCTTGGGAATGAACGAAATAAAAGGTGAACGGATGAACAGATCATGAAGAAACTAAAAGGAATGGATTCATTGTATGATTTGGAGCAACTTTCATTTTGGCATGACATGGAGATAAGGTTTTGTTGGGGAGTTGGCTTGGGGAAAAAGAAGAGGTGCCATTGCTCTGCTCGGCCAAACCAATCAGGAAGATGAAAGTGATGAACAGTAACCGATGGAAGAGAAAGAAAATAGAAAATGGGGGGAAAGGTAAAGAAAGGAAAAATGGGCCAAGAAAAATGGGTTCAACTAAAAAAAATAGAACTAATATTTTTCTAAAGATTTGGATTTGTGGAGATTTGAATTTGGATTTAAGAATTCAGATTGGAATAGGAATTTTGAGATTTCTTTCTAGGATTACACATAAAATCCAAATAAAAACAAATAAAATCTAGATAATTTAAATAATTAATTTTAAAGACAACAAATTTTAGGATGTTACACTAAACCGTCAACTACACAACCAAGCATACACCATCATATGCAGACCTTGTCAAAGACACATGTGTACATGCCAAAACAATTCATGGATGGTATTGTGTTTTATGATCCTAGACATGCTCTTCTTAGTACTTTGCTGTCTAAACTCACAATCTATAAGATCAAGGAGGCCGACTAGAGGGGGGTGAATAGGCGGTTTTTAAAATTTTCTTGTCGCTTGACTAATTCTTTGTAATTTTAATGACAAGAGTATAATGTACTAGAGACCTACACAATTCTAGTCAAATTGAGAATCTACAAAAACACTAGCATAAATAAATGATCACAAAGAGTTTAATAACCAAGTGCAAAAAAGGGGACAAGAGAGAAACAGGTACACTCGATGTTTTACCGTGGTGTTCGGAAACTTGCCGGTTTTCCCTAGTCCATATTGAGATTAGCCCAAACGAATTGGACCAACTCCACAAATTAAGCCTTCCACCACAATTCACTAATGGTAGCTCTCCCCGCTCCGGGTAGGTGAGCTCCAACCTTCACACACGCCGGGTCTTCTCACAAGCTTCTTGAGAAGATCACCAAGCAATCTTCACCAAGTCGTCCAGGTGCCGGCAAACACCAAGAGTAAAAGATCTCAAACTTCACTTGACCACAATTAAGTGCCAAAGGATCAAACTATTGAATGCAATGTACTTTTTGGCTCAACCACCTCAATGAATGCACAAGAAGTAAATGAGGTGTGGAGTGAATGCTCAATACTCAAAGATGTTCAATGGGGTCTCTTATCTTTATCTTTGAGTAGTGGTACGGGTATTTATACCCTCACCAACCAAATCTAGCCGTTAGAGATAAATTACAGAAAAATTCAGGGCGAGCGGAAGTACCGCAGGCCAAAGGCCGGTACTTTCGCTCCAGCTCTGGCGCGACAGTAACGGCTATGTCAGAGCTTCTGAACTAGCCGTTGAAAGTCGGCGTAGAACTACCGCCATTATAATCTGGTACTTCCGTTTTGCGGTAGTTACAGGAAGTCGGCGCGATACTATCGCTTGGGCCAGAACCAGAAGTTGGCGCTCTCTGGAAAAAAGTTTTCGTCCTTGCCTCCAGAGCTTCCGTGCTCCAAAAGTATCGCTTCAGACAGCGGAACTACCGCTCGAACGGTAGTTCTGGCATTGAAACTCCGGTACTTCCGGATTTCGCAAACTCTGAAATCACACGGAGGGTGCTCTGTGGAAAAAGGCTCCACTCGGATAGCCGGAGCTTTTGGCAAGCAGAAGTACCGTGATTTACACGCCGGTATTTTCGGTTGTTCGAACAGAGCACCGGCACATCCAGAGGTGCTCTCTAAAAAAAAGTTCCGCCCGATTTTTCGGAGCTTCCAGGCACCGGAAGTACCACTCAGGACTGCGGAACTTCCGCCCTGTAGTAGTTCCACCGTTAAAACTCCGGTACTTCCATTTTTCCAGATAGAGCATAGATTTGACTTTTAAGATTGATTTTCAAAGAATGCATGATCCTAATTTGATCCAATGGCACAATAATTATACTATCAAGCTACTTGCCATGATCCCTCTTTATGGTATGACATTTAGCCTATAATCTGGTCTTCCACCCTTTCTCCTAAGACCGGTAAAAAAAGAGGGTCCTAGTCTAAGTATTCATTTGCCTTGAGTCACTTTTGATCTTCACATTGATTCTTAGCATGCGTCTTGTCATCCACTTACGGACTTAACCTTTTAAACACTCATCAAACACGTTAGTCTCATATTCACATAAATTCATTAATTACCAAAACATTTTTAGGGGCCTAGATACTTTCAACCTCCCCCTTTTGGTAATTGATGATAACACAAGTTTTATATGAGAAAAGAAGTTTTGAATATACCACTTGTTTGGACAACTAGTCGTATATTCCATTGTGACTTTAAACGAGAATAATTCTTGCAATAATTTTTATTTTAGCCTTTTGGTGAATTATCTCCTTTTAAAGTCAAGATGGGGAGAAACTCCCCCTAAACATGTGTGTATATATATATATATATATATATATATATATATATATATATATATATATATATATATATATATATATATATATATATATATATATATAATCATTTCATCACAGGGAATGTCTAAAGAGTAGCACAAGATGCATGCAACTGAACTTTATCAAGGCATAAGCGTAAACACAAGAGTTCATTACATCTCAACCACAATGTTCAATACATCCCATAAAATCATTATACTAAAATTTCATATATAAAAAGATAAATTTGAGCTTCATCATCTTCAGGCCATCTTCAGGTCTTCATCCCATCTTCAAGTCTTCTCCCCCTTTGGCACCAAATAACCAAAAAGGCTACTCCTGGGGTCCCGGAGAAGGGTCGCGTCGACAACGACGAGCATAGCGAACAGGAGAGGGAGGTTGAGCCATGGCCTGCTCAATAGTTGCAACTCTCCCATCAAGAGAATCCATCCTGGAGGAGAGAGATGCGAACCCCTCGGCCTGGAAATCGCGGAGCTGGAGAATGGCCGAATATATCTGAGATAGCGAGACCTGGTCTGCCTCCTCAGGCTGTGCTGCTGCTGGATCAGCTTGCTGAGGGGCATGAGGGTGAGCAGATGGGGGAAAAAGGAGGATCGGCCCTAGGCTTGTATGGCTTATGAACTCCACCCAGGCCACCTCTAAACTCAAACTTCTTCTGGATCAAGGCCATGATGTAGGGAGCATAGTTTATGCGCTTGATCCTGTCATTCTTTGATGAAGCTATCTCCCTGATTATCAGATCAACCACATCAAATCGGCGACCCTCCATGACATAGTTGATGAGGTTCCATGCATGGCCGCGGATTGCATCATAATTGCCACTCTTTGGAAGAATGATGTGGTTGATAATCCTGTTGACCAGACTGGGGATGGGGAGGAGTCCAACTAGCTTCCTTGGAATAAACTTGGAGGCCTGATCATAGTACTGTGAAAGTGCAGGAAGCTCAAGTGCCGGCCTGTCGTACACCTTCTCATAAGCACTGGACTCAGTCCTCAGGACCAACTCAAAGTCATGCTTGTTGGCTTCTAGTGGCTGGCACCCTGTCATCTAGGCTATATGCTGAAAATCAGGAGAGATGTAGACCATGGCATAGAACTGTCTGATGATGTCCTCATTGTAGTTAGACTTCAGTGCCACCAAGTTCTATATCCCAACTCTCTGGAAAAGTATGTAGGTACCATTGTACTTATCGATTGAGTCCAAGTGGTCCCAATCAATGTACTTGTGGTCAGCAAACAGTCTAGACTTCCCGTAGAGCTGCTCATATACCAGCTCCTGGAACTTGGTATGGAATCTTGGGTTGATGGAGTTGCATAGCAGCATGAACTGGTTCCTATGCCTCAGCCTGGCATACTCATCTGCAGAAATCTTCCTTAGATCAATCTGAGGGTCCTCTCTATCAGCCAGGTCTTCTTCATATTCTTCCATGGGAGAGCTGATTGGCTGTTTAGATTCTGTCTCTGAATCTGAGGCTATCCCCTTTCCTTTGTCCTGCTGAGCCTTCTGGACCGTCTGAGGAATCTCCTGAAGTAGCTGATGAGGAATAGAGTCTGCGACCGGCATTCTTTGTCTTAGGCATCTAAGAACAAGGAGAAATGATATTAGAGACAAGTGGGAATTGGACCAAAAAGGAGTCAAGTATGCATTTTTATCAAAATTGCATTTTTATGAAAAGACATATGTGCGCAATGAGACCTCGGAGAATTTGAAGTTTACAAATTAAGCTCAAACTTTTGAATTTGCACATGAGTTACATTTGGAAGCCTTACAAAGTTTTAATCCTCTTTTTGAAGTGGAGGACTCAAGATTCAGAAATCTGAAAATTCAGATTTTCAGACTTCTTGCATCTCACTTAAGCTTCTAGATAGAGATGAAAAAATTGATCAAATGCTCTTTATAAATTATGAGAAAATTTTATTTTGAACACCAACTATAGAGGATCAATTTTCATTATTGTGGATTCCTTTAAATCTGAACCCATTTGAAGATATAAAAATTACAAATAGACTCAGAATCATGAAAGTTCTGAATTTTCAGCAATTTGCCAAAGAGAGAAAAAGTCAAAACTTTTTCAAATTAACTTGAAATGCTTTCAAATTTTTCAGAAATAAACTTAGGACTCTTGAGAATATTTTCCAAGAAGAATTTTGAAAAAGAAGTCTCCAATCAAAAGATATGCCAAAATGCGCTTTCATTTAGAACTTTTAACATAGAATGAAATGAAAAGCTAAATCCTTTCAAATAAGATCCAATTACTTTGAAACTTTCTAGATTTTAAGTTTGGACAAAATAGAGTATTTCTCAAAAATAAATTTTGAAAAAGGAATTTCTTTTAAAAGAAGTAGCAACATGCCGCTTTGAATACAAAGGGGAAAGCCCATTTCTTAATTGAGCTCAAAACTTAATATAATTTTAGATTCATGGAGTTTTTATCCTTTTAGAATTTTTATGAGTTGGAACACTATCTTGGGATAAGATGCACAAGGAATTTTAGCTCAAATAGCCAAACTCACAATATGCAAGAATAGGTCATTTCGGGATAGTGCTTGTTTTTTGGTGAACTTCAAATAGATATAACTTTTCAACGGTTAGTCTTTTGTGAAAACTTTTAACTAGAGAAATGTTTGAAATGACCAATCCTATGAGTTTGGTATTAACCACTCTTTCAAAAACTCGATATACTTTGATATAAGGAAATATGTCATTTAATTCAAAAACAAGATCATACAAGATCCTTTTAGGGCCAAATCTTCCTTTTGATTTCTAAAATAAAAAATTTTTACTCAAAAGACTTTGAAAACATTTAAAATACATAGTTGAGTACTTTTATTTAGTTTTTCACAACTTTTAGCCTTTTAAACAAGATTTTTTATTTTTGACCAAAAAGTCTCTTTTGAAAGAGTAATCTTGCAGATTTATGCTCTTAGTGAACCTTTGTGGTTTATTTTATTAAGTTTTGTCTAAATTATTTCTTCATATCCTTCTCATATAGATGCATGCATGTTTACATAATTTTGGCTATTGATTATATTGCCATTGTGGACATGCTTCCTTGGACCCAAAATATAGAGAAAACTCCATCAAAATTTACAACGTCCGCAAAATGTACATGAACCTCATTCAAATTTTTATGCACATATTTAGGGGGAGATTTCTTTATATATTGTGGCTTTGCTAAGCATTAATTTCAAAATTCACATTATGCCAAATAAGATGAATTTAATGCTTCCAACGTTTGTCCAAGAATATATAATTGTTGTGTACAAGGTTTATACTAAAAAATTTAACTACTTCTTTATTAATTATTGAGTATTGTCATCAATTACCAAAAAGGGGGAGATTGAAGAATCTAGACCCGTCATTATGAGTTAATGACATGTTTTGGTAATTAATGACAATCGAATTGTGGGACTAATAGTTTTGTTGAGATGAATGAACAGGATATGTCTCACGGCAATGGATGACTTAAGATGAGTTCATGCGGTGGATTATGCTCAACCAATGTAAAGACTTCACATGTGTTAAATAGTCATAGCCCTAACTTGGAGTTGAGTTATATGTTGTCAAGCTTCAAGTGGATGCGTAAGGCAAAGGTATGACTAGTTAGGGCTAAAGAAATGTTCCTAGTCTTTTACCGATCTTGGTGTTTGGTTGAAAGATCGGGTTGCTAATATAGGATGCCGTACTATTAAGAGGGGTCGCGACTAGTAGCTTGAATGTAACAAGTGTTGATAGCTTGCTTGATTGCTCTATCTCTCTCTCCATTGCATGATGCTATTATTTTTTTAATGTGATTTGAAAATGATTATAGCTCATGTATAAGTCCTTTGTGACATGTGACTTAATGTTTGCGAATGTGTTTTGCAACATGTTGAAGTCCATGTTGTTTCCTCTCTTTGAGGCATGATGCTAATATTTGATATGTGTCTCTCGAATGTTCGCAGCTCATGCAAATGTTATTGCTACATGTGACTTAAGTTTGAAAAGGCAAATTTGAATTTGATTAAGTCCATATCTTTCGGTGATGTGATTCCAAAAGATATTTGTGGATGTGTTTTGTGATCTATTGGAAGTCACATGTTAATCTTAAATGTGTATTTCTATAATTCACAATGCTTTTATGCAAAGTGGTTGAGAAATATACATTATACTATATTTTGAAACTGTCTTCAAGGTGGCGGTCTGACCGGCATTGTTCATGTGGTTAGACCGGCCAAAATAGTTTACCTGGCCCAAGGGCAGTCTGACTGTGGAAGCAGTCAGACCAACCTGTTACTGGAGGTTAGACCGGCTTGGTTCCGGCGGTCAGACCGGCCCGATAGCGGTGGTCAGACCGGCCCGATAACGGCGGTCAGCGGCCTGATAACGGCAGTTAGACCGGCATGCGCCCGGCGGACAGATCGGCATTCTAGTAGCGGTCTGATCAGTCTGCGAAAGTACCGTTCCTTCGCGCGGTACGTTTTTTCCAAAGAGCGACTCCGCTGATTTTTATGGAAGCGGTCTCACCGGGGTGGTTTGTGGTTTGACCGGACCTGGCTGTCAGACCGGTCCCTGTGTGGGCGATCTGACTGGTTTTCTAGTGTAACAGCTAGTTTTTGTAGCCGTTGGGAGGGCGGAAGTACCGGCCGTACTTTCGGCCCTTGCGCTGATTTCTGCTCTCTCTTCTCTAACGGCTAGTTTTTGAGAGAAGTGTATAAATACCTCCTCAAGGGCTATTGAGAGATGGTTGCTGGTGCTATTCTCCCATTCTTTGAGCTAAAAGCAAGTCTTCTTTCCTTATGTGCATGTGTTGCACTTAGAGAGTGAGAAGAGCATAACCTAGTGCATGTGTTGCACTTGGTGGTGGACTTTGTGTCCATTGAGCTGTGATTCTTGATTCGTTCAAGCGAGAGTATTCGACTTGTTACTCTTGGAGTTTGCTGACTCCTAGACGGCGTTGGAAGCATCATGCGCGGTGATCTTCTCAAAGAAAGTTGTGAGAAGACCCGGCAAAGTTGTGAATGATGGAACTCACCTACCCGGAGTGGGAAAGAGCTACCACTAGTGGATTTGAGGTGTTTCGGTTTAATTCGTGGAGCTGGTCCAATTCGTTTGGACTAACCTCAGCGTGGACTAGGGGAAACCGGTAAGTTTTCGAACACCATGGTAAAAACATCAAGTGTCATTGTGGTTTGTTATTTTGTGCTCATTTTACCTTCTAGCAATTCATATTCAAGTATTTATATTCATTGAATTGATTAAATTACTTGTTTTCTTAGGATTGTTTATGTTGATTTGGAATTATATTGTTGGTGCACTTAGTCATATTTAGATGTCTTAGGCTTTACTTGTGAAAACCAAATTGTTCACACTTCCATATTATAAATTTGATAATAGAGTAAAAGAAAATTTTAAAACCGCCTATTCACCCTCCCTCTAGTCGGCCTCCTCGATCTTACAAAGTCATGTTGATGCTTTGTGTGATCCCAAGTGGAAACAAGCAATAGATGAGGAGTACAATGTTCTCATCAGAAACAGGACGTGGAAGCTCATTCCACCACAACAAGGAGTGAATATTATTGACTGTAAGTGGGTATTCAAACTCAAGACCAAGGCAGATGGTACTATTGAGACACACAAAGCTCGTTTAGTAGCTAAAGGCTTCAAGCAACATTATGGGACTGACTATGAAGATACTTTCAACCTGTCGTGAAGCCGGACACAATTAGACTTGTTCTTGGCATTGCTGTGTCACAATAGTGGAGTGTGTGACAACTGGACGTGCATAATGCATTTCTACGTAGTCTACTAGAAGAAGAAGTGTTTATGTGACAACCACCAGGATATGGAAGTGCACATCATCCACAATATCTTTGCAAGTTGAAGAAAGCACTTTATGGGCTAAAGTAAGCACCCCATGCAAGGTGCTCAAGACTGAATTCCAAGCTCCAAGAACTACACTTCAAGCTATAAGAACAAATACCTCCCTATTCATCTACAACCAAGGTGGAACTATTCTTTATATGTTAATATATGTTGATGACATAATAGTAACATGTTTCCCAGCTCAAGCTATTGATGATCTGATGAAGCAACTACAGAAAGAGTTTGCAATCTAGGATTTAGGGAATCTAAATTTGTTACTTGGCATTGAAGTTTAGAGAAAGCTTGGTGGAATAGTATTAACTCAGAAGAAGTGCATTGGAGAGATACTCCATTAAGCCAATATGCAGAATTGCAAACCTGTAGCACACCATTGTCAATATAAGAAAAACTCTCTAAGTCAGAAGGAGATGTACTCACTGCAGCAGAAGCAACCATGTGTCAAAGTATTATCAGGGCATTGCAATACTTAACCCTCACTAGACCAGACATAGCGTTTTCAATCAATAAGGTGTGCAAATATTTGCATTCACCAACAACAATAATTCACTGGTATGTAGTAAAAGGATCCTGAGGTACCTCAAATTCACCGAATCAACTAGACTGAAAATACACCACTCAGCCTCAACGCTACTTAGTGCATTTTCAGATGCCGATTGGGCTGGATGTTCCTATGACAGAAGATCAACTAGTAGTTATGCAATATTCCTTGGTGGCAACTTGGTGTCGTGGAGCTCAAGAAAGCAAGCCACTGTGTCACGCTCGAGCACAGAATCAAAGTACAAGGCGCTCACCAACGCTATTGCTGAATTGATTTGGGTTCAGTCTCTACAACGAGAATTGGGAATTTTCCAGTCCAGACCACCTAGCTTATGGTGTGATAACCTTGGAGCTACATATCTCTCAAAAAAAACTCGATGATCCATACTAGAACAAAAATATATTGAAGTCGATTTTCACTTTGTTCGTGAAAGGGTAGCTCAAAAGTTGATGGAGATCAGGTTTGTTTCCTCTCAGGATCAACCTGCAAACATATTCACTAAGCCCTTGGAAAAACAATAGCTTGCGAATTTGAAACATAATCCCAATCATGTTCAAATAAGTTGAGATTGCAGGGGACTGTTGAAAGAGTCATGTAGTTTATTGTAGTACGTTGTGAATCTATTATTCAGGATCACACATCACTAGATGCTCTCCTATTCTCTTCGTCAGCTCCCCTGCATTTTTCTCTGTTTCTCTGTTTTCTGTTATCACCTCTTGTACTGTAGCTCGTCAGGCAATAGCAACATATAACAAAACTGTGACTCCTTTGTGAATCGCTGGATTCCATTGCCTACAAACTATTGTGTGCTCCTTTCAATAAGGATAATGTATGGGCGTTCATGTACACGCGGATGTGCCATTCTCTTTCAACCATTGAAATCCAGACAGCAGAGAAGTCTCGGTTACCAATCGCAGACGTCGATTTCCGATCGAATGGCTTTCTATGGCGAGATAGCTTCTCATGCTTTTTTGACCAGCAGTGAAGGGAAACTCGAGATCCTAGGGGCAGCAGGCGTTTCATGAACATAGTCTAAAATCCAAATACATCACCAATTGACGGCATGGTACAAATCTGTTTTAGACAGAAAAGAAATTTTAAAAGGTTGAGTTGTAGATTTTCGGCCTGTTCTTTTTAACTTAGGCTTTTGGCTTTTGTGTAATTTATGAGAGAGAGTATAGTAATAAAAACTCGTATGCGGTTTTGGCCGATATAAATAAAGTCACTACAGTATATACTACAATCAATTTGTAGATCCCACCTTGAAAAGACACTCCGTTTGAAAGCTAGTTACTGTAGAAAAATCTAAAAATACATTTTAGAAACTAAAAAAAGGAGGTCTTCAGTAACCCCCTCCAATTGGAAGTCAGAGTTGCTGTCTGCGCATGCTAATGACTCCATGTTTTCTAGGCTGTTTTACACCCTGTTTCTGTCTTTTTGAATTTTTTTTAAGTTGGCTTTTGAATGAAGGGGTTTTTTTAAGATAGTATCTATAAGCTACTTGTAGGAGTTACTACAAATACCATTTTAAATGAAATGGCTTCGCAGCACGAGTATCTCTTAGGCCCCGTTTGGCACAGCTCAGCTTCACTAGTGAAGCTGTTTTTTTTTGTTTCAGCTTCACGAGCAGCTTCACCGATGAAGCTAAATCTGTTTTGGAAAACTGTTTGGCAAAACAGCTTCACCAACAGCTTCATACATGGTTGAGATAGGGCAATTGTCCAAGATGCCCCTGTCTATCTGACTTGTTCTAACATTTGGAGTTGTATGTTTGTATATGGTCATATGAATTAAAAAATAATATATTTGAATGAGTATGAATTAAAACATTAAAATAAAAAATAATAAAAAATTAAAATCATTAAGAAGCAATATTAGTGCCTTGTTTATGTTTCGTGAACGGGAGAGGTGAACGGGATGGACTAGTGGCTAATGCGTGTAATTTTGGTGAACCAGAGGGGCAGTGGGTTCCTAGGACTGCGGGCCTGAGGGAGAGAGCTATGAAAAACTACTTTTTTCAGCTTCACCTCTCTCCATTCCTTTGTGAGAGCAGAAAAAAGGAGCTTCACCCATGAAGCTGTTTGCAAAAAGAGTGTTTGGCAAAAAACAGCTCACAACAGCTCATGAAGCTATTGGTGAAGCTGTGCCAAACGGGGCCTTACTCTCTCAATATCTCTTGAAATCAGCTAAATGCTACAGCCAAACCAAAAGTTACAACATTTTTGAATAGGGCATTAAATTGGCGTCTACCTACTGGATTCGTGCGCTCATTCACTGAACCAGCCAACTGTGAAGAAAGGAGCAAATTATTAATGTATCAAAATATTTATAGCTAATTTGATTCTTCTGCTAATAAAATGAGTAATGCATTGTGTAAGCTTTACACTAATTAAGCGCATTACACTAATTTACCACGCTTGGCTAGCTCGACGCATCCTCTTGCCGAGCCCCCCTAGCTCGGCAGGTACCTGCCACGATGCGGGAGCTCAGCAAGGGACATGTGTCACCTGCTGCAGCTGCTGAGTTCAGGGAGGAGATTAGATTTGAAAAACGGACATAGGACGAGTCTTTTTAAACTTAGTAGGAACTGAGATGATGGTTTGAATTTAAAATTTTGCATTAATCTCGAATCATATTTGATCGTTAGAACAGTGCTTGGATGCTCATATACACATGGATGAGCCATTCTCTTTATACCATTGAAATCCAGACAGCACAGAAGTCTCGGTTACCTCGATCATAGGAAAGCACTTCTATAGGGACAATTCGATCGTGCTTTGAGATTCGTGAATTCATGATCGAATGGTGCTAGAGGGCAGTCCCCACTGGGGAATGTCCCCATAACCGTTCGATCGTGCTTTGAGATTCGTGAATTCATGATCCAATGGTGCTAGAGGGCAGTCCCCACCGAGGACTGTCCATATAGAAGTTTCCTCCTCGATCATGCGAAATTTTGGGATTCCAATCGCAGACGTCGATTTCCGATCGAATGGCTCTCTAAGGCGTGCTAGCTTCTCAGGCTTTTTTTTTTTTGACCAGCAGTACAGGGGAATTCGAGATCCTAGTGGCCAGCATGCGTTTCTTGAACAAGTCAGTCTGAAATCCAAAAACATCATCAATTGACGGCACGGTACAAATCTGTTTCAGACAGAAAAGAAATTTAAAAAGGTTGAGTTGCAACTTTTTTGCCCAGGTAACCCCGTCGAGTCGCAAGTCAGAATCGCTGTCGGCGCGTGCCGATGACGTCAGGGGTTCCTTCGCCGTTTTGGCCCGTTATTTTGGCTTTCCTCTAAAGTGTCTTGGCTTTCCGGCTGTTATTTTTTTTAATAGAAATTGCAGTATTATAGTTTTTAGTTCTTTTCTAGTTATTCAATTAAAGAAAAAAAATAAAAAACAGCTCCACGGACAATGCAAATGAAAAAATTAAAATTAAGAAATCAACATGTTGGACAATGCAAATGAAAAAAATTAAAATTAAGAAATCAACATATTCATTCTAGCGGACTGTTAAATTGGTGCCTACCTGCTAGAGCCACACGCTAATTCGCTGAACCAAACGGCTGTAGAAGAAAGGGGCAAATTATTAATGTATCGAAATATTTATAGCTAATTTGGTTCTTTTGCTAATAAAATGATTAATGCAGTGTGTAATTAGCTAGCTTGCACGCGCAATTAGACCCTTTCTTCCCTATAACCAGTTTTGCTTATCGATGTTGATTGCTGTCCTCTATCCTCTTGCGATGTAACTGGTGTTATTATTATTATTATCCTCACGCGCAATTAGTTTGCTTGTACAAAGTTGGTAGTAAAATTTTCAACTGGTAGTAGTTTAATTATTATTATGGAGATTGAAAAGGAAATGAGGAGTGTGCAATTGAGCTTGCATGTATAATTTTTTTTTCTCTTCTACTGGCTTTTCTTATCCATGCCACTGGCCCACTGTTGTCGTTTTGCCCCCTTGCAATTTCAACCGGTGCTAACATAGGCAGTGCGTATGAATTTGGTAAATTGCCATTGCTCTTAATTTAATATAGGTACAAAATAAAATTACGCTTTATTCGAAGGCAAACGAGGAGTCGAGGAACAGATATACGAAGTTTGCATGTCGACTAAAATTAGTCGAAACAAAAACAAATACTGCTAATCAATTTTCGAGTAGTTTAAAGAGATAATTAACCTGCCAGCTAGCTAGCTGCTTGTTCTTGCCGAAAGTAACAGATGAAAAGATATCTCTTTTTTGGGTCTTTAGACTTATCTAAAAATCGAAATAAATGAGAGGCTTCTTGAAACAGATTCTTCAAACGCCTTTTTGAGTCTAAAAGTCTAAAATTATATGCGTCACTTGCATCATCTTCTCCATTATCCGCTACTGTCTCAAAAAAACATAAATAATAACCATAAACTGTCACTAAAATCTATAAGCCACGATCTAAAAAACGGGGCCATCGTCATGAACATTTTTTTACTTACACAACTAATCAAATAAAAGAGAAAAAATTGGAAAATGGAGGAAAAATCTCAAAAGGGATTAGAACGTTAGGAGCATATTTCTGGACATATCCTCTTTTTGTTGGGGCCCCTGGTGTGCTGAGATGGGATCACTGATCAGAATAATATTAGAACAACTGCTTCCTTCATGTGACAGCATATGGTTTTCGTCCAAAATGCCATCATTTGCAGCCCTGACATAAGCATCACTCAATTATGACATTTAACCCTCTAGTATAAGTACAAAAACATGACTCATTTCAAATTTACATGTATGTTGAAAAAAATACACCGCAACACTACACCAGACTATTGGTATATACCACGGTTTTCTTTTGGATGTTAATTTTTAGAAACAAAGGGTGTGATCCATCCACCCCAGTTCCATTTTATTAGAATGAAACCAGGCCAACATTCCAGTTTTTGGTTCTAGCTTCTTCACAGTCTGAACATGAAAGTAGAACGCAGGTAAATAGCGATGCGGCACCACCGCCCCTGACACCTATTTCGCCACAGATTCGAAGTTCTGACCGATATTAATATTCACAATTTCAGAAATCTCCAACCATGAAGTATGAGCAACTACACAATCGAAAAACAAGTGGTTAACAGATTCTTGTTCACAGCAAAACAAGCAGGCTTTTTTCCTCAGCATTCTGTCTTTGAGCTAAATTATCCCGAGTAAGAACTTTATTATTAGCTACTAACCAGGAAGAAGTGAATCTTAGGTGGAACGACACTTTTCCAGACAGCAGGGACGTACACAGGAATTATACCTCTAAAGTTAACCACAGCATAAGGAGATTGAACATTATATAAGCCAGAGGAGTGTAATTCCCAAATCATAACATCATCATCCTCAGAAAAATTAGTAGCCTGAACTAAATTAACCGATTTCTGCCAACAAAGCATCATTTCCTCGCTAAAACATCGTCTAAATGTAAGCTTAATGTCTTCTACATCCCAAACATCTCTTAACGTTATATTCCTCTCATTCACTATTCCATATGATTTCCAAAAAAAAAAAGGACAGCGAAACTAGAAGTCCCGAACAAGTGATCTTCCCAAAAACGAATTTTACCACCCTTTCCTACTTGCCACCTGTATCCTATTTTAGCAGCCTGATCAGCCCACATCACCCCTTTCCAAAAAGGAGAAGCATTCTCAGTAGGACAAGTAATAATATTTGCCTCTGCATTTTTGTATTTAAAATCAAAAATCTGTTGCCAGATCTTGTTCCCATCTAGCTGATATCTCCTTATCCAGGAAGCTAAGAGGCAGAGATTCTTGGGGGTTGGGACCCCCATGCCCCCATACTCTCTTTCATGCATGTGTTTTCCAGTTAGCAAGGTGATAATGATGCTTTCCAATACTGATCACTCCAAAAGGCAATTAGCTATATGAGAATTCATGGCTTCTATGGCCCATCTTGGGAATTTAATCGCCGAAATCCAATACACAGGGATATTAGCTAAGCATGATTGAATAAAAAATCCAATCTAGCTCTAGGAGAAAGCAATTTCCCTCTCCACCCTGCAGCTCTCTTCATAATTTTATCCACAATAGGTTGTATGTCTTCTTTTTTCAATTTGGCAAAAATGTGAAGGCACCTAGGGAAAAATATTTCGGACTGAAATTTTTTTTGTCATACAGCGAAACGGATGAAACGAACAAAATTTCGGAATTTTGTTCAAAATTTCGGATAAAATTTTCAAACATCATTTGAATTTTGACAAAAATCAACCAAATTTAGATAAAATTTGGACAAATTTCGAACGAGGACAAATTTGGCCAAAATTTAACCAAATATTTTTCCTTTTGTTGGGTAACGAAATGACTGAAATTATATTTAATGTTACAGCCAAGAGCTTGAGCAGCAATATAGCATTCATCATTTTGCAAGTTAATACGAACAAGATCGCCACTTTTATGAAAATTAATCCTCATACCAGAAGTCTGCTCAAAGCAAGACAAGATCTACTTCAAATTCCTCACATTTTGAATAAAATGATCAAGAAAAAGCAAGGTATCGTCTGTAAGCTAATAATTCCACCTACACAAAACTCACCCAACAAACCCCTAATAATTTTTTTTCTCAGCAGCTTTGGATGTTAATTATCCCGGGACCATTTCATTATCTTTTAACGAAGATGCTCGAGTACATAACCCATTCATCAATATAGTTGCGCTCGCTTAAACCTCCATAATGTGTTTGAGATCCGCGATCAACGCTACCATAAATCCCTCAAACCGCACATAATTAACCTTAAAACCCCCAAAGGCCCCCAATTAGGAGGCAAAACCACCCCTCTAGCCAAGGGCATTTTGGTCAATCTACGCACCCTCCTTGCCTTCTCCAGCCTATATATAAGCCCACCCTCCCTGAAGCTCTCAACTTTAGCCACAAAATTCAGCAGTGCAAAAAATCCGAAAAAAAGACATTTGCAGCGGCATCTACCACCTCTCCCATCATCGTCTCATTCTTACCTGTCCTCTCGAACCCCCTTCGAAGAAACGCTATTTACATTTCGGTCCCTGGCCGCCCCTTCCGGACACCGGAAGGAGCAGCTCGCCGGAGGAATCCCATCTCCTTGCCCTGCTGCGGCGGCATGGGGTTCTCGCTGTACCCCATGAAGACGTCGACGCGCATGCTGTGGTGCACCAGCTTCTTCCGCCATAAGCTCGCATCATCCTTCTGAGCCACGCCCAAGAGTACTCACCATTGAAGCTTCCGAGTACTCTCAGTTAAGACTTTTACAAGTTCTATGTTGTGTGCTTCGACTTGCCGCAACACACCTCACCTCTCGGTGGCGGAGGCTGCTGCGCGCAGGTGGTAGTCGGTGAAGTGTGTGTTCGTGCGTGCACAGGTTTCAAGATTGGGTTTTCTTGGATTCCTCTTGGAAAGGAAGGAGAGGAGGAGGAGGAGGAGGACAGCATGGATCCCGGCCGCATCATGTTCGACTCCGGCTTGGCGCGGCGGGCTGGCCCCGGAGGCGGCGGCCCGCAGATGCTGCTCTTCGGCGGCGGCGGCAGCGCTAACAGCGGCGGCTTCTTCCGAGGTGACTTGACTGGCCATGGCCGGATCTGGATCCGTAGTGATTCTCGAGATGCATGTCTCGGCTAGCTAAGAGCTTCAACTCCTTGCGTGCACAGGTGTGCCGACGGCGGTGCTGGGCATGGAGGACGGGCGGGTGAGCCGCAAGCGGCCCTTCTTCACGACGCACGAGGAGCTCCTGGAGGAGGAGTACTACGACGAGCAGGGGCTGGAGAAGAAGCGCCGCCTGACGCCGGAGCAGGTGCAGATGCTGGAGAGGAGCTTCGAGGAGGAGAGCAAGCTGGAGCCGGAGCGGAAGAGCGAGCTGGCGCGGCGGCTGGGGATGGCGCCACGACAGGTGGCTGTGTGGTTCCAGAACCGCCGCGCGCGGTGGAAGACAAAGCAGCTGGAGCAGGACTTCGACCGGCTCAAGGCGGCGTACGACGAGCTCACCGCCGACCACCAGGGGCTCCTTTCCGACAACGACAGCCTCCGGGCGCAGGTGATTAACGTAACCACATCCTTAATCAAGTTTATTTCATTAATTACTGCATGTATGTTTTGTTTTGATCGCCGGTTAATTCGCTAGCTGCTCGCTGTAGTACGCTGTACTCCGGAGCAGTAGATCGAAGGCACAAAAAAAGTGTATATGTCATCGAGGTCCTTAGGGTTATTGTTATTCATTATGCCAATGCTCTTATTCATTTAAGGCTCCATTCTAAATGATTTTAGCTTCTGAATTTTTTGGCTTTCAGTTTATTTAAGTCAAAAGTTAATTAGAATATATCGACTTTTAATTTTAGCCTTTTGACTTTTTAATCTTTTTTCTCTTATTTCTTTACATTGTCCATGACGACATAATATTTTTATTTTTTTTCTTATTTTGTATTTTTTTAATTGAATGATTTAGAAAAAGATAACATTCGTTACAGTATAATGTTAGCCAATAACCAAAGCCAGAAGCTTAAACTATTTGGAATGGACCCTAATTCTTGCGCACTACTTTAGAGCCAGTTTGAAACACAGAGATTTCATAAAAGTCATTCAATTATTGCAAAAAAAAATGTATTGCAAATGAGGTTTAAATTGTAATTGTAGCGCGAAACTTAGTAACTCGGGAAGCACATCATGGATATATGAATCCTCTTGAAGCCTCAAATAGTTACTCCCGCCGTTCGTTTTAACTTGAGGTTTTCTACTAGAGGTTTTCAAGTTTTCATGATGCTCCAAGATGCAACTTTGATTGTTATTTTTTATAACTTTACATTAAAATCTTCAAAAAATTATAATATTATATAAGTATTTTTCGCGACAAATCTAGTTATATAATTTTTCATGTATCCAATATAAGTAGTTTTAAACCTATTGGCACTCAAAATTACAGCACGGAATCTAGGGCGCCACGTAAAACAAATGGATGGAGTACAAAGTGCCAAGCTATCAAATTGGAATTACAATTTCGACTGGATAATATGAACTCATAATCTCAACTGTTTGTAATTGCTACTTTCGATTCTAAATATAAGTCATTTTAGAATTTGTGCCGGTCAATTAGAATATGTATGATCAAATATTTAAATTTGACCATTAATACATAAAAAATACCAAGATTGATAACGTAAAATTGGTATTACTAGGTCCATCACGAAATATACTTCTATGATATATAACTATTTTTATTTAAGACAACATATTTTTCATAAAAATTTATGATCAAAGTGTCATCTTAGAAACCATATGAATATCCAAAACAACTTACATTTAGAATTAAATGGAGTAGCATAAGATTGTACCTCGTCAATTCAACTCCTAGGGTTGCTAACTTCTCATGCACGATGTGTAGCTAGTTTGCCGTATGACAAGGTTGTGCTTATTTGAGCTTAAGCTTTTAGCTTCTAGCTTTTTAATTTTATCCCTTTTTTTTTTTGCTTTTTTGGGATTTTGTTGTATTTTCTTTTTTCTCTCTATTCCTTTGCATTGTCCATGATGATATAATCTTTTTTATTTTTTAAAAATTAATTACGCTGAAAAGACTACCAACATCTACAGTGAAAAAAGCTAATATAGTACCAAAAAAGCTGGAAGTTCGAACTCCAAAAGCCCAAATGAACATTAGCTTAACATGATCGAATATATGGTTGAGATTTCTTTCCCAAGCGACCAAACTAGTCATACCACTGATTCTCATCCCTATTTGATACATTTCTTCTATGAAGATTGTTGAGAGTCTTTTCGGTGCTTAAATTAATATCTTGTATTATATTCAACTAAAATCATTTTGAGATAGGTTTGATGGGGTGAATTCCTTTGAGTGGCATATAAGGAACTAATCAATAATGAAAAGTCAAGGGCTTAACTGGAAAAGTTAGTTATAGAAAGTCAAATTTTGTGAAAGAACAAGGGCCTCTGTGGGAACACATGCCTTGCTACACTACACTACACTGTAAAATAAGATTCCACTTTTGTCGCCTTTAATTGGCTAGTGATCAGCGGCGACCCACTATTCGATGTATTTTAGTTACTAGCCTCATAGGCGCGGCGCCACGCCGCGTCAGCCACCGTGTGTACCGAAGTAAAAGAGGCAATAATCCGTGAGGAGTTTGCAAAAAAAATTTAAAAAAAATCGAGGGCACATGTGTATTTTCGAAAAAGTCAAAGGTCTTTTTCGTAAAAAACCGAGGGCCTGTACGTAATAAATGGGAAAGTGAAAGGACTTTTTCGTAAAAAACCGAGGGTCTGTACGTAATAAACGAGGACCCGTACATAATTTAGAAAACTGCGGGGCGCTATCCTGCAAAAATTTGGGTGAAAAAAAAACTGCCAGGGACCTTTTCGCGAGAAAAAAGGACCTTTACGTAATTTCCGAAAAACTGGAGGAAATGTCCTCTCCCGGCCGTACGAAAATCCTCCCGCCACGCGGTCGACGGAGCGCGCGCGCGGGCGGGAGCTGCCGACATGGATGCCCTGGGGGGCCGGAATCCCCCCAGGTTTGTTATCTGTATGATTCCTAAGGGCATCTCCAATGGTTATAGCTAGCAACTAACTATAAGACTTCCATATCATTTATATAGTACACACTAAAGCTAGCATTCTAAAGAACTATCTATAAGGATAGCTATTTGATGCTTACATGCACACACAGAATTTATAGAGGCTGCCTCGTTTGGCATTATAGACTAGTGCTTAAGGAAGAGCTGGCTCGATTTTTTTGCATACTCTCTTTCCTCCATATAGGATATATGCTGATGTGTACATGCATATAGCTAGCTGACTCAGACCATTGGAGATGCCCTAAGTGTGGTTAGGAATCTAGCTAGGGACTTTCGCTCACCTCCCAAGTCTATAGGCCTTGCTCTAAAGGGCTGAAACCTGGAAGTCCTGTCTTTTGGTTTTTTTATAGGTTTGTTTACTGTAACGATTAATAACCTTTTTGTTAGTCAAAAAATAGAAAACAAATTAGAAAACATTGATAAATCTTTTGAACAATGCAAAAAAATAAAAAAAATAAATCAAATTTTAAAATGCCAAAAAACTGAAACAGTTTGTAGCGTGCCCTAAAGTCGACAAACTACGCTAACATAGGCAGCATAACTACTATAACAGGGATGTGGTTGAAAGTCGTAGAAGTGGTCAAGGTCGTAGGAGCAAATAGTCTTCAGTTAACGCAGTGTGCGTAGGTCGTGTAAGGTGAGGCTGGTAAAACTGGATCACAGGAAGTCAGTTGTTAGAATCCGAGTTGTGCGGCTATAGTAGGTGAGTTGCCTGCATGTGCGGTCTGATTGTATTTATTTAAGCCATATAATCTGTTGAGTAAATAAAAGCAATCATATAAAAGATATAAGGGAAAAGCAACGCTAGTTGAGTTCGTGTCAGCAAAATTTCTCTCTATATCTTTGTGTTTGTTCTCGCTTACGTGTATAAGTTGCGACCACGTGCTTACGTGTGTTTGATTCTAAAGGCAAATCCAACAAGTAAAGGTTGTAACAAATCCGATAAGATAGGGGCATTTTGGATGAAAAATCTACTATTATTATTTTTATGTAACAAATTTATTTGTTGGAATATATTTAAGGCCAAAGTTTTAGAATGTTGGATCCGAACCTTGGCACCACGCCAGGTCCAACCAGGTTCACTCCCTGGTCCCTAGGTCTTAAATAGGCTTGCGCACCCCGCGCACCTGAGCCCACGGGCTGCCCGCAAGCAAGCCCTTCAAGCAATAACCTTATAAATGGTATTGGGTCTTCTCCCCCCAAAAGATTAGACCAATGGGTGGAAACTCGCTCACACTTATAAGTTGTGTTCTTTCCTTTCCCACAATCCATGTGGGACTATTCCTAACAATTTCCCCCTCACACATGGATTGTGCACACCGCACTCCAAGCAAGGGAAAAGAAAAAACCAACACAGTTTTATTTTCTTCCGTTCTCTCGGTAAGAGTCGCTTCAAAGTAGCACGAGTTGTTGATCTGTGCCCAAGATCATGTCGCGTACTCCGAAAAGTGGTGTCACTGGTGACGAGACATCATCCAGTATGATAGCGAAGGAGAGTTCCGCTGTCTCGCTGCATTATCCAATGCTCACGACGAGCAATTATGCAGCATGGGCAATCAAGATGAAGGTGTACATGAAGGCTCAAGGAGTGTGGGATGCGATCGAGAATAGCAACGTCGATGTGCACAAGGATCAGATGACATTGGTGGCCATCTATCAGGGCATCCCAGAGGAGACGCTCTTCCTACTGGCCGAAAAGGAGACGGCCAAAACCGCGTGGGAGGCGTTGAAGATGATGATGCATCTTGGTACAGATCGTGTGAAGGAAGCAAAGGTACAACTCTCAAGACCGAGTTCGAGCTGCTACGTATGAAGGAAATGGAGTTGATCAATAACTTCGCCGTCCAGTTGACGGTCATCGTCAACAAGATGCGGGCCCTTGACGAGAAGGTGGAAGAGTTGTATGTGGTAAAGAAATTCCTTCGTGCTGTTCCCTCACAGTTTCTCCCAATTGCTTCAGTCATAGGGCAATTTGGAGATCTAAAGACAATGACCATGGAGGAGGTCATCAATCGTCTTAAGGCGTATGAGGAACGCATCCACATAAATAGCAACAAAGGCGATGGACAACTCTTGTTGACTCGCGTTGAGGGGGAGATTCGATCATCGAAGCATGAAGGCAAGAACACTTCCAGATGTGGTGGCCAAAGCCGTCAGAATCGGAAGTTTGATAAGGCAAAAGTGAGGTGCTATAATTGTAACGATTATGGACACTTTGCTTCAGAATGCCCCAAGCCGAAGATGAAGAAAGCGTTTGTTGCTGAAGCGCTCTGATGTTGAATCAACAGCGCTCTGATGATGAGTTGAGTTAGGGACGTTTGATAAAGATATGTTGCTGTCCAAACTCAAGTAAGTCGTTAGGCATAAAGTTTAGTAAGTCGTAGTTAAGTCCGACTATCTCAATATTTTAGAGTCAAGTTAATATTAAGGGGGAGATTGTTAGAAATAATCTTGACTTTGAGTCCTAGACGTAGTAGAGACTTTTTTTCTTGCTTCTTGCGCCAGTACAGAGAAGTTCGTTTTTTTTTGCCTTGTCAACGCAGAAAGAAATCGGCACGTCCGTCTCCGAGACGGAGTATAACTAGGCAGCGTCTCCGAGTCGGTTCCTCGCTCCAAAAAATTTAAAAAAAAAGCACGTTGTGCAGCAGCAGAGCACATTCGTACGCGAAGCCAGACCCGAAGACTTGTCCGCGCGTGAGCAAAGGAAAAGCCAGCAAAGCAGCACGCAGGAGAGAGGAAAAAGAAATCAAAACTCAAGCAGCAGGCGTGCTGGTCTCATCAGCATTGAAGAGCAACTTCAAAAGGAAGCAAGAGAGAAAACAAAGAGAGAGGTGGAGCAAATAAGAGAATAAAGAAGTTCAGAAATTTCTTCCGTGTTCTCTCAGATTATTTACGATGTGTGTGTTTTTTACTGGATCAAAATTGTAACATAAAAGTTTATGCACATGTGCATTTTAAAACATCGATTTACAAATGGAGGTGAAACATATACTGATGGGTCGTAATTTAATCTAGAGCATGGTATTTTCTTCATAGAAGAGAAAATTAAAAAGAAACACAACAATTTAGTAATTTTTAATGTTAGAGATATCTCTACAAATTAGTACATTTTCTCTTTTTTGAGCATGCAAGTACCCAGCGGATCAGATCACAATGCCGGCTAAATGATTGATCACCATGATCACAATTAATAATGCATGTAATTAACAGGTGACCTCACTGACCGAGAAGCTGCAAGGCAAGGAG
Source organism: Dendrocalamus latiflorus (assembly GCA_017311315.1). Taxonomy (NCBI): domain Eukaryota; kingdom Viridiplantae; phylum Streptophyta; class Magnoliopsida; order Poales; family Poaceae; genus Dendrocalamus; species Dendrocalamus latiflorus. The sequence continues at coordinate 11,790,489 of CM029623.1, forward strand.
ACGTCCCCGTCGGCAACCACCACGGAGGCGCAGGAGGTCGACCAGCCGGACGAGCACACCGCCGCGTCAGCCACGGGCTGCACCGCCGGCGCCACGGCGGTAGCACCGCCAGCTCAGCAGCAGCCCAAAGAAGACCTCCTCAGCAGCGGCGCCACCAACGACGGCAACAGCAGCGCCGTGGTGCTCGACGTCGCCGATGGCACCAACCACAGCGGCGAGTCGAGCTGCTTCGCCGTGGAAGGCTACAAGTACAACGGCTGCGCTGGGCAGTACGGCGGCGGCGGCGCCCTCTCGTCGTCGTCGTCGGAGGACGGCGGAGCGGTTAGCGACGAAGGCTGCAGCTTCCACCCCCCGGCGGAAGACGCCATGTTCGCCGCCGCAGTAGCACTCCACCATGCCGCCGAGGAGGAGGCGGAGCTCGGCAGCTGGACCTCCTGGTTCTGGAACTGATCGATGGAATCCATTCCGTGCATGAATCAAGTGTTGAGATCAAGACCTCTCTCCTCCAACCTTCCTGCACCCTACTTAATGAGTGATTACTATGTCCATTATATATGATCAAGTGTCTTTTGAGTTTTGAGTGTTGCTGTGCTGTTCTAAGCCTATATTTTGAAGGCGCTATGTGTTCATAATATGAACCGATGACTTAAAAGATTGGAGTAAGTGCACGTGTTGAGCAGCTGTGCGTTGAAGGGCCTTTTGTTTTGTTTGAAGGGTTCTTATTTTGTTTTAATTAATATAGTAACTGTTGAAGATTATTAATTTATTTTCTTAAATAAACAAAGTAAAATTGGATTTGATTAGAAGCTAGCTGCATGAACTGACAATAAAGCTATAGCTCTTGAACCTTCTAGCAAAAACAAGATCTGGATTTGTGCAGACAACGAAATAGCTTTGAGCTAGACCAAGCTCGAAGTTAATGGCGTAAAGCCAAAATCAAATTAACTACTTATGAGAAATAACCAGACTATATTGCAGTTAGACCTGAGTTGTACAAGCATTATACAAGTATTTGTTTTGTAAGTCGGTTGTTTTAAAGTCGGTTCTTAGTGTTTATATAAAGACATGTATGTTGCATTGTAAAAAAACTTGGAGATGTATGTGTGTATGGAAGCGATCAACGAGAAAACTTCGTCTGAAACTATGAGACTCCTCTGTTCATTCTTTTCTTCCCTTGTCCATTTCTTACTTCCTTTTGAGAGTTCAAATCCTCAGCAACTGGTATCAGAGCCACAAGTTCAAGTCAGGCGTCGCAGAGTGTACGGCGTGTTCATGTTGTTTTTCAAAGCCGAGATTATGGCTTCGAGTTTGGGCTTCGGGATGGCACAGTCGATGATTCCCATATTCTCATGAGAGAATTTCGATATGTGGAACATCAAGATGCAAACGCTGCAACTATCGCAAGGGTTATGGGATATTATAGAGAATGGCTACAAAGAATATGCCGCTAAAGATGTACTTGCATCTGAGCAGAAGAAAACTCTAGCAGAGAACCAGATGACGGACGCCAAAGCCTTGTTTCTGATTCAACAAAGTATAACGGAAAATTGGTTTCCACGGATTATCGGCGCCAAGAAGTCAAAAGAAACTTAGGACAAGTTAAAGAAGGAGTTTCAAGGTTCCACAAAAAATTTAGTTGTAAAGCTACAAACTTTGCGAAGGCAGTTTCAAAATCTACAAATGAAGGATTCTGAGAAGATAAAGAATTACTTCTCGAGGGTCATCGAGGTAGTGAATCAGATGCACACCTATGGTGAAGAGATTACTGATTAAAAGATTATCGAGAAAATTTTGATCAGTTTACCAGAAAAGTTTGAGTATATTATTGCTACGATTGAGGAGTCAAAGGATTTGGCAACTTACTGTGCAACAACTAATGAGTTCACTAGAGTCTCATGAAGAAAGGAAGCTACAGCGTGCAGTGAACTCAATTGAAAGTGCCTTTTGATCAAAGCTGAGTTTCAAATACCACAATTCAAGAAATAGTGAAAATTATGGAAGAAGAGGTGATCCAAGGAAAGATGTGCAGAAGAAATCGGCTGATGATAAAAAAGAAAAAGGTATGACTAGTTCTAAATTTTGGTGTGATATTTGCGATAAATCCAGTCACACTACAGATAGGTGCTAAAAGAAGATGATCTGCAATAAATGCAAAAGGCAAGGTCACATTGCCAAATATTGTATATCCCGAGATAACAATCGGGCAAATTTCTCACAGAAGAGGATAATTCAGAAGGGGCAATTTATTCTTGCCAAATTACCCAAGATAAAAAAAAGAAGATACTTGGATTATGGACAGTGGTTGCACAAACCATATGTCTTCCAATCAGGATATATTTTTAGATGTTGAGTCATCATGTCAGGCAAAGATACACATAGGAAATGGTTCTTTAGCCCAAATTGAAGGTTAGGGTTGTATAGCTGACAAAAAGGAAGATGGACAAAAATTTATTTGAGATATTTTATTGGTACCCAATTTAAAGCAGCATTTGCTAAGTGTTGGGCAATTGCTAGAACATGGGTACGATGTTCATTTTAAAGATTTTTCTTACAAGATTCTGGATTGCAAGAATGGGGAATCACCTTATAGCAAAGGAGGATATGAAGAAAAATATGAATTTTCACTGAAAATGAGTTATCCCACTCAATTAGCTTTACCAAGTGAGGTTGGCGATAACTCTGAATTATGGCATAAGAGGTTTGGTAAAGCCTTGAAGCTGCTTAGAGCCAAAGGTACGATACAAGGTTTACCATTCATTAATTTGAAATCTAATCCATGTCAAGGTTGTATTTTCGACAAACAAATTCAAAAATCTTTTCCACGCAGAGGAGCTTGGTGAGCACATGCACGTTTGGAGTTAGTGCACAATGATATCGTCAAAAATACCAACAATGTTAGAAGGTAACACTACTACAAAAACGATTATCCTTGACGCCTCATAACGGACGTTTCAACACAAACCATCAGTGATAAAGTTACTATAGATGGTTTTTATTTCGAACTATCTATGATATTGTCACAAACGGTTAGGATTAAAAACTGTCTGTGATGTTACCATACATTATAGGAGGTTTTTTATTTAAATCATCTGTGATAATGAAGTATCACAAATGGTTTATATTAAAAAAATCATATGTGATATGTTTCCCACCTCGCAATCCTCTAAACTTTCATAATCTCCCTCTTAAGGCCGAGTAGGATTCTGTTCCAAGATACCTTTAGTAAAATAGACATAACTTTTGCATACAGTGTCTGTTTTTAATGTTCTGGGTTCACCTCAACTGCAAAGTTATAGATCTCATCAAAATGTTTCAAATGTGCATATATAAGACATATAGAACTTTGCTTTTTTATCTTTTGAGACTAGCTATTTATATTGCACCAGTGTATACATACATTATCTTTGATAATTATGTATCTGTTTGATGAGTTTTTGTACAAATATTTTAAGTTAAAGCAAGTATTGAGGTGTATTTTTGGGAAGGAAGTTTCAATACGTGCACGTGCAGTCCAAGATTCAAATTCCTTAAGTTTGGGTGATGAAACAACGCACGACCTGGTCCCCAAGCTGTTGGTGCATAGTCAACGCATTGCGACTCATATGGCTGCAAGTCCAAAGCCGACCATGAAACATATATGCTAAGATCATCCCAATTTCATGGGTCTTTGACTATGTGTGTCAGCCACGCTGTGATGATCATGCTGATACGACCACATTTTGATGGCCACACAGCGTTCTACGTGTGCTCCACTCGACCATGGCTTATCGACCGCTCAACCATGGCTCATCGACCACATGGTACAATTTGGCATGTTTTATGACCACGTTTGTGCAACCACGTCTTCGACCACATGGGTGTCAAGCTCATTCTTCGGCTATGACCACACAGTGCCGACCAACTGATACGACCACGTTGTGTCACACTGTGTCGACCAGCTGTTACGACCATGTCTTCAACCACTTGGGTGTCGAGCATGCACTTTGGTTACAACTACATTGTGTTAATCAGATCGATACGACCATGCTTAGCCAGTATGACCACGTTTGCGATCACTTAGGGTATCAAGTACTGCTTTTGATCGCGCGTATTGGCCGCGTTACGTCGAGTAGACCAGTTTCACCACGTTGTGTAGTTCGACCGCGGTTGCAAATCAGTAGCAATATGGCATGGTTGCACCGTATCCTCATCCAAATGGAGATAACGCTTAACAAATCTATGATATGAAAGTAGAGTCCCGGAAGGCAACTAATTCATAGCCAATCAGGAATCTTATCTCAATTGGAATATTATCTCTGTTTTAAATGGTGCAACCGACATCGTGTTGAAGCTGTATACGGCACCTACGGCCCTCGCCCGAGCCTATAAAAGGAGAGGCAGAAGCGAATGCAGGAGGAGGAAGGAAGAGGACATCCCCGGACGCGGACACAGAGGTGAACGCGGAGGAGAATCCCAAGGAGTGAAAGCACACCCCGAACGCAGATGCAGAGGCGAACGTGGAGGCGATCGCAAGGCCAAACACCCCGGATGCAAACACAGACACGAAAAGAAAGACCAAAGCAGAGAAGGAGCCAGAGAGAGGCCTGAGGTGACGATCATGGACTCCTATATCAAGAACGGTAAAAATAGTCTTTCCTATCTTTCTTTTACAACTAGTTAAGATGCATACAACGAGCGATAACTATGACGACAATGTCACCAAGTAACCACTATCACTGTTCAAAGTTGTGAGTTCCTGATCGCTAGCTGAAGTTAGCACTTCCAATCACTTCGCAAAGTTGGAGTCCTCGGTCACTGTCGATCGATTCCGAAGTCATGTGTATCTTCGATCGCTTCGCAATGCTAAAAGTCCTTGACCGCTGCCGATCGCTTTTGAAGTCATGCATCCCCGATCGCTGCCAAAGTCAGGCCTCCGATCGCTTTGCAAAGTCGAAGTCCCCATCCACTACCGACCAATTCTGAAGTTGGGCCTCTGACAACTTGTTGAAGTCAGGAGCCTCCGATCACTTCCAAAAGTCGTGCCCCCTCCGATCATTGGCCAAAGTCAGGCATCTCTAACCACTATTCAAAGTCGCGAGCTCCCGATTATTGGATGAAGTCAGCACCTCCGATCATTTGCTGAAGTCAAGTCTCTGGTCACTTGCCAAAGTCATGTCTCTGATCGCTTGCCAAAGTTGGGATCTCCGACCACTTGCTGAAGTCAGGATCCTCCGATCACTCTTCAAAGCCAAACGCCTCTGATCACTCATCGAAGCTGAACACCGATCGCTTCCGGAGTCGTGTGTGTTTTCGATTGCATTGCTGCTGAAATCATGCGTATCTACGATCGCTTTTCAAAGCCAAAGCCTCCAACCGCTTCCAAAGATAGAAGCCTACGACCATAAGCCATCTATGATCACTTGCTAGAGACGAACGCCTCCAACCACTTCCAAAGATAGACGTCAACGACCAGCAGCCATCTACAATCACTTGCTGGAGCCAGACGCCTCCGACTGCTTCCAAGGATGAATATGACTATCGACCGCTATGACCACTTGCTAGAGCCGAAGACTCCGATCGCTTCCAAAGACAAACGCCTATGACCACCTCCCAGATACGGACACCCCGACAACCTTCTAGAGTCGAGCATCTCTGACTGCGTGACATAAGTCAAGAGCCTTCGACTATCTTTCTTCAAAGAATGAATGCCTCCAACCCCTTCCCGAAGTCAAGTGCATTCGACCACTCAGTGCACTCAAACTACTTCGCTCGACCACGATGATACAGTACTCTGATGAGTACTCCCTATGATCGGGCACTCCACGAGTACTCTGCTCGATCTCCCACTACAATACTTTCATGAGTACTCCCTTCGATCACGGTGGGTTTTGGCTACGGATGTTTTCTGATGGGTTTCAACCACAATGAGTTTTGACCACGGCTGTCTTCTAATGGATTTTGACCACGTGGATTTCGACCACAGATGTTTTTCGATGGGTTTCGACCATGTTGGGTTTCGACCAAGGCAGTCTTCCGATAGGTTTTGACTACTGTGACTGTTCAACTACGGACGTTTTCCGATGGGTTTCGACCATAGTGAGTTTCGACTACAGTTGTCTTCTGATGGTTTTTGACCATGTGGATTTTGACCACAGACATTTTTCGATGCGTTTTGACCACGGTAGTCTTCTGATGGGTTTTGACTATTATGACTATTCGACCATGGACGTTTTCCAATGGGTTTCAACCATGGTGGGTTTCAACCACGATTATCTTCTGATGGGTTTCGACCACATTGGGCTTCAACCACGTCAATCTTCCGATGAGTTTTGACTACTGTGATTGTTCAACCACAAACATTTTTCGATGGGTTTCAACCACGGTGGGTTTCAATCATGGCTAACTTCTGATGGGTCTCGACCACATTGGGTTCCAACCACGGTTGTCTTCTGATGGGTTAAGACTACTGTGATTGTCGACCATGGATGTTTTCCAATGGGTTTCAACCACGGTGGATGTTTGACCATGGCAGTCTTCCCATGGGTATTGACCATGTGACTTCTGACCACGGAGATTTCCCGATGAATTCGATCACAGTGATGCTTGACCACTAAGCGCTTCTGATGGGTTTTTACCACCATGGATTTCGACTACGAGCATCTCCCGATGGATTTCGACCTCGGGGGATTTCGTCCACAGATGTTTCTTGGTGGGTTTTGACTCTGATGAATCTTGACCACGGACTATTTTGTATGGTTGTTGATCACATTGATACTTGACCCCTGTGGCCTGCTCTACTAATTCTTCCGCTCAGGCTATACCTACGACACCGATTCTCACTGCCATTGTTGTCAGATTGGTCATGCTAGACGTTAATCATGCATACTTCAAATCACTTTGTTGTGTCCATTCGATACCGACGAGGTTGAACGGCACGGGCGGGCACAGTCAAGTGCAACGACCACGCTATCGACGACCCTATAGACCGACAAGGCTATGGATTATACCAACGCCCACACCTTCATTAATCATTCATCTCTGGCATGAGGAACATAAAGAGAAGACTGAAGACGATGACCAATATGCAGCTTAATCAGAGGTTTTCTGTGGGTTACCCTACGGATGTAATTAACCGAGGGCCTTCCGAGGACCCGAGAACTAGGACATCATATCGTCTATGTCAGATCTGCTATGCAAAGCAGGCTACGGAGTGTATATATATAAAGGGATCTGTAATTTTGTTCTTCTCAAATGAATGAATAAAATACATGTTTTCCGTATATTTTGTTGTGTTTATCTATTTTTGTGTACTTTGGTACACTGGCACTCCCGCCTCCTATAACCCTGGGGCTAGAAATCCACGAACGATTCTTGTGTCAAACTATATCACAGATAGTTTGTGGTTCAAATCGTCTATGATAATTATGTATTATAGATGGTTTGTGATTCAAACTAACTATGATAATTACATATCACAGACGGTTTATGGTTCAAACTGTCTGTGATAATTACGTATCACAGACGGTTTGTGGTTTAAACTGTCTGTGATAATTATATATCACAGACGGTTTTAAAACACACACCATTTGAAGCATGGTATGGTCAGAAGCTAGTAATTTGTCATATGAAGGTATATGGTTCTATATGTTATACCCAAATAACAGTTCAAAGACGAGTTAAATTTGATGAGAAGAGTATCTATTGTATATTTGTTGGCTATGCTGATGACACTAAAGGATATCAGCTTTATCACTTGGAAAAGAAGAAGATTATAATCAGTAGAGATGTGATATTTGATGAGAAGGCTTCCTGGGATTGGGAAGCAGCTAAGGTTCAAAATAATCCGTTGATACCAACAACGGTTATCTCACTAAGCCAACCACAAGTTTCAATTGAACAATAGGAGTAAGATGATGCTCCAAGCCAAGATGAATGAAGTTCGAGTTCAAACTCAAGTTTTAGCTCAAGCTCGAGTGCTGGCGAGCATTGAGTGTGCCAAAATCAGCTCCACGACAAGTAAGGAGTTTGGCAGAAATAAATGTGTCAAGTGGTTTCTCTATTGTTAAACCACAAGCTTCAAACAAGCAAAAAAGCACTAGAATTGAGTAAAAGCCATGGAAGATGATATTTATATGATTGAAAAGAACAACACTTGGGAGATAGTTGATCAACCCAAGAATCGAGAAGTTATTGAAGTCAAATGGATATATAAGTCAATTTTAAACCCAACTGGCTGAATTCAAAAATATAAAGTAAGACTTGTAGCGAAAGGCTTTAAGCAAAAAGACTTGTGGAAAAAGGCTTTAAGTAAAGCCTAGTGTTGACTACTATGAGACAAATGCTCTAGTTGCAACGTTAGAGACAATACGAAGAGTTATTGCTCTAGCAGCTCAAAAGAAGTGGAAGTTAAATCAACTTGATGTTAAATCGGCATTTCTAAATGGTTATCTTGAAGAAAAGATTTATGTCGAGCAGCCAGAAGGATTTTTAGTTGAAGGGGGGAGAAAACAAGGTGTTCAAGCTTAAGAAGGCATTGTATGGGCTCAAGCAAGTACTGAGAGCGTGGTACAGTCAAATCGACAAGTACTTCATGCTGAAAGAATTTGAGAAAAGCAAGAGGGAACCTACCTTGTATATCAAGAAAAGATATACATATATATTAGTTGTTTCATTATATGTCGATGACTTGATATATATAAGCAATTGTGACAAGACGATGCAAGAATTCAAAAAGGATATCATGGAGACGTATGAAATGAGTGATCTCAGCTTGCTACATTATTTTCTAGGTATAGAAATATGCCAAAATGATAGTGACTTTTTCGTATCACAAAAAAGTATGTCGAAAGTATTTTTGAAGAAATTCAAAATGCATGACTGCAAATCAGTTGCAACCCCCTGATGCCAAATGAGAAACAGAAGATAGAAGATGGAGCAAATAATACAGATTTGGCTATTTACAAAAGTTTAGTCAAAAACATGTTATACTTGACTATGACTCGACCAGATATTATGTTTGCCGCCAGTTTGTTATCAAGATACATGAGTAGCCCAATTCAATTAAATTTTTTCACTGCAAAAAGGAGTTTTACAATATGTTAAAGGAACATCGGAATATGGCATTTGGTACAAGCTAGTAGAAGATTCAAGACTAATCGGATACATAGATAGTGATTGAGCAGGAAGTCTTGATGACATGAAAAGTACGTCAGGATATGCTTTCTCCCTTGGTTCAGGTATATGTTCTTGGTCAACAAAGAAGCAGAATATAGTAACTTTATCTTCAGCCGAAGCGGATGGTAGCGGCTCAAGCTATCTCACAAGCAATCTGGCTGAGGAGAATAATTGAAGAAATCGGCGAAAAGCAACATGAGCCAACTACAGTTTATTGTGTAGTTAATCAGCCATTGCGATAAGTGAGAATCCAGTCAGTCATGATAGAACTAAGTATATTGCAATTAAATATCACTACATTCGAGAAGCAGTTGAACACCGAGAAGTTAAACTGGAATGTTGCCATATAGATCAACAAATGGCGGACATTTTTTACAACAGCTTTGTCCAAAGAAAATTTTATCTGTAATAGAGAACTAATTGGTGTCTATTAATTTATTTTCTTCAGTAAACAAAGTAAAATTGAATTTGACTAGAAGCTAGCTGCGTGAACTGACAATGATGTCGGCATGCTTACTGTTGGCCCTTGAAGCTTCTAACAGAAACAGGATCTGGATTGTGTTGGCAACGAAATAGCTTTGAGCTAGACCAAGCCTGAAGTTAATGGCGTAGAGTCAAAATCAAATTGACTACTCATGAGAAAGAACTAGACTATACTATAGTTAGATTTGAGTTGTACAAGCATTAAGCAAGTATTTGTTTGGTAAGTTAGTATGTTAAAGTCGGTTCTTGGTGTCTATATAAAGATGAGTTTTTTGCTATTATAGTACTCCCTAAGTATGGCTTCGACAAAATGATATCCATGTCGTGGGCTTCTCTAAAACGATACCTATTTCGTGTACTCCTCTCTATAATAGTATTCCCAGGGATTTGAACTCAAATTATTTTGATTTTCGAATTTTATCTTCTCTAAATGACTAAACTACCCTTCCTAAATTTGTTTAGACCTAATCCTTTTTCTTTTCTTCCCACACGACACAGTACAGCGCATCACTTTTCCACTGGCGGCGGCGGCGCAAGAACTACGCAGGCGACGCGCTCGCTCGCGGCGCACGCCCACAATTATTGAGGGTAGTTTAGTCATATGGAGGAGATAAAATTTGAAAATCAAAATAATTTGAGTTCAAATCCCTGGGAATACTATTACAGAGAAGAGTACACGAAATAGATATCGTTTTGGAGAAGCCCACGATGTGGATACCGTTTTATCGAAGCCATACTTAGGGGAGTACTATAATAGCAAAAAACCCATATAAAGATATATATGTTGCATTGTAAAAAAAACTTGGAGATGTGTGTGCGCGCGCACAAGAGATCAATGAGAACTTAGTCTGAAACTCTGAGGCTCCTCTATTCATTCTTTTCTTTCCTTGTCCATTTCTTGCTTTCTTTTGAGTATTCAAATCCCCAACAGTAACAAATTTTGGCACAGGCAAAATTATTTTGGCATTCAATGGTATTTTGGCAACCCGTGGTTTTGCCGGTGGCATGGGCGGACCTGCCCTTCGGGCGAGGCCGGGCGGCCGCCCGAGCTCCCCGCCGGCCGGAACCCCCCGGGCGGCGCAACCACCACGCCCCCCCACCCCCCGCCGGGTGTGATGCACATCTTGCCGGAAGCCCGGAAGAAAAGTCGAAGAGTACTGGCGCTAACCCTAGATCCCGGGCGGCCAGGCAGAGACGCGGAGTTGTAGGAGGACGGCGCGGCGCGGCGGCGCCCAGGCGGAGGAGTCGGCGGGAGCCCGGGAGGCGGTGGCCGGGCCGCCAGGGAGCACGGGAGGCCGGAGGCGGGAGGCGCCCAGGCGGAGGAGTCGGCGGGAGCCCAAGAGGCGGTGGCCGGGCCGCCAGGGAGCGCGGGAGGCGGGAGGCACAAGGCGGGGAGCCCCGGACTGGAGGCGAGGGGCGGGGAGCCTGGCGGGAGGCGCGAGGCAGGGAGCCCAGGAGCCGGGAAGCGGGGAGCCCGGGAGGCCGGGACACTGGAGTCTGGAGGCGGGAGGCGGGGAGCCCGGGAGCCAGGGGATCCGGGGAGGATTTGAGGAGCGGGAGCGGGTCGGCCGGTGACTAGTACTATAGCTTGGTCGGACGGGATGAAGAGATTGTTCCATTCCGAGCCCGCCAGCTCCGCAATCTTTTATGTGATCTGGGGCCATCGTTTATAAAAGCAGGACAGGTTGTATTCTTTTCTCTTTCTGATAAGAAAAAATTGATCATATACCCTCCATTTAGATGGAAATTGAGGATTTACCCTCCTGGCTCATATGTCAGTGACTTATGATGACCCCACGTGTCATTGAGATGTGAAGGGTAAATCCTCAATTTCTCAACTAAAGGGAGGGTATATGATCCAATCTCCCTTCTGATAAATCTCATTGGAAAATATGACTTCACTGGTGCTGTCTTTTCTATATTACTGTCCTAACTTTGTTTGGTTTCATTCTTTTTACTAGGTTCTAGCTAACAGACCTGATATAATCCGTGAGGATTACATGAACGAACTGTGCATCTTGCAAGATGATGTTCCTCCATTTTTTAACCAGGTATATGGTACAACAGAAGTTTCTTGCAAGTAGTTCTGGAATATTATACATATTAAGGCCCCGTTTGGCACAGCTCCACCACCGGCTCCTGGAGCTGTTTTGTGCCAAACGGGGTACAACAAAATAGCTCCACCCAAGGAGTCCTTTAAAACCTGCTGAGACAAAAGTAGCTCCTTAGGTGGAGCTGAAAAAAGTAGCTTTACCCAGCTCCACTTATGAAGTAAAAAAAAATAGCTCCACTTGTGAAGTGGAGCTGTGCCAAACGAGGCCTAAGGTAGTGCAGATGAAACATGATGATTAACTAATCTTTATTTTTTGCGGGATACTTGGTGGTGGCTTTTGCCATAATTGAGGAGGAACTTGGACAACCTCTAGAGAGTTTGTTCAGCAGCATTTCATCGGAGAACATAGCAGCTGCTAGTTTGGGCCAAGTTTATCGTGCCACACTTAGAGAAACTGGCGAGGATGTTGCTATTAAGGTTTCCATCCATTCCATTTTCTTTTATTAGTTTACTTCTTTTCTTAATTGAAATACTTTGAAGTTTTATGACTTGATGCATCATTTTTCTGAGTATGGTCTTTTATCAAGGATGAGCATAAATGTACTCTCTCACCCTGATGAAATCCGTGTCCTTTTTATACTTTATTACTTATGAGCCAAATGCTTGTATATATGCTACAGTAGAATGTCCAGTTGCTGACACTACCAGGATTGTCTTGTACTCTTAGTATATCATCTGTTATACAGAATGAAATACATTTTTGTTATGCTTCTCTCTTTAATTTCTGTGATTCAAAATCACAGGTTCAGAGACCAGGAATTGAGCCAATAATATACCGATATCTGTTTCTGTTCCGCACTCTGGCTTCATTTTTGAATGGGATTAGCCTTCAAAAACTAGGCTGCAATGCAGAGCTTATTGTTGATGAATTCGGTGAAAAACTTTTGGAAGAACTTGATTACACTCTTGTAAGTTTTTTTGCCTTTTTACTGTTGTTTTCTAGTTACCAAAATGATGAATCACATATCACAACCTTCTTTTTTATTGCATCTTTTATATTATATTATCGAATTGTGACACTACTGATTTATCTATCTTTCACAATTGACAGGTTATTTCTTTTACAACTCATCTACAATTGTGGATTAAGCTTCATTAGTGAGGTATTTTTCATTGTCCTTCCGTTATCCACATATGTTAACATGCGAATTGTAGTTGTTATTTATATTTCGTATCACATACTTTTATTAGTGTGTTTACAACATAGTTTGATCATGGATTGTTTTACTTTTGGGTAATACTGTTTATTTCACGCTTCCGACTTTAACCTACCTAGTTTTTTTCTTGGGTCCGCGCCACTGTGACTTCGCCCTACCTACAATTTTTTCCTATGTCCGCCACTGGCCGGTGGTATATTAGGCTAATTCACTTGGTAATATGCACGGTGTCTTGTGGCCAAGCATACAAGCATTTGCAGTGCCCGTTTGTCCCCACCTTTGCTGTACGAAACCTTTTTGCGCCATCCAGAAAAAAAATTAGTAAGCAGTTAATTAGTAGGCAATCTTTTTATAAATGTAATGTAAATTACCGTTTGCAAATCCTAGTATAGGTAATTCTAGAATTATACAAAGGAAAAAGGTGACTAGAGCCCAAAAAATTGATGTACAAATGGGAAAAATCATGAGTTAGCCTCCCGCTAGTGCACGTGTAAGTACATGCCCTATCGTCACCGTCCAAATAGCTTTGGGATTCGTGCTAGCTCCCTTCTCTCTCCTTCCCCTCTCTTTCCCATCATCACTCCCGTCTTTTGCTCTGGCCCAAGCCGCGCCCGCCTCGAGCCGTGCTCGAGCGGCGGCGATAGGGTGGTCGCCGGTGGTGGCCACAAGGTTTTCGGGGCCACGGCGTGGTTTCCAATGGCCATAGCAAGATTTCGGTGTGGTTTCTACGGCGGCGGCTCCAGCCGCGTGGCTCGGTAGAGGAGGACGGCAGCGTGGGGAGGAGCAGCATCGGAGAGTGTGTGTGTGGAGAGATAAGGAGCACGACTCTCAGAGCATAAATAGGTGGCTACAGTGCTTGTAGCCACCAGCAATAGTGGGAACGCATTTTTGAGAAAAAGAAGTGATGTTGATCCTCCAGCTAACGCTAGGCTGGCTCTCATGTTTAGTCCTTTTTTGCTGTCTTTCTCTTCAGGCAATTCATCTCCATCAATTGATCCTACTCTGATTGCTTTGAAAATACTAGCCTCATTGAAAGAGGCGATAATTCGTGAGGAGTTTTTTAAAAAAAATCGAGGGCACATGTGTATTTTCAAAAAAGTTAAAGGTCTGTTTCGTAAAAAATTGGGGGTCTGTACGTAAATAAACGAGGACCTGTACGTGATTTAGAAAACCGCGAGGGGCTATCCTGCAAAGTGGAGGGGTAAAAAAACTGGCAGGGACCTTTTCGCAAGAACCAATGACTTTTACGTAATTTCGGGAAAACACAGGGGCTTTTTCGCAAAACGGCTCCCCCGACCGTACCGAAATTCTTCGGCCACGCGCCGGCCGGAGGGAGCGCAAGGGCGACGTGGGAGGCCTGATCGCGCGCGGTTCCCCCCGGGAGTAATAAAGGGGTGATTCTACTCCAATCATTTGAAAGCTATATATAGCTAGGAGGAGGAGGATTGTACAAAATTAGTCTCCAGATGCTTAGAGCATCTCTATCCCACTAGTTATTTCTCCCTCTTTATTTCCTAGGATGAAGATGCTAGCTATTATTTGCAGCTCTCTATTTGAGTATTCATTCCAATGGCCTAGCTATTCTCCCTCTTTAAATGGTTTAAATTTGCGGGCTGAATTATTTTGGGCCTTCCTTTGTTGAATCGGGCCAATTGTTTTGGTGGTCTGAAAATAGAATTTCTCTATTTGAACATACTTTCAGAATTCCGTCTTTGACCGCTAATCTTCCAGCAGACGTTATGGCTCCACCAGCTAGAAAGCTCGAGTGCTGAAACGATCCTTTCTTCTTCTGCACATAGTAAAAACCGATACAAAAAACTTCAGAACCAATGCAGAGAATTGTATCTTGGAGCATACATCGCGTATATCTGCGTATTAGTGGCACTATAAATTCCGAGCTAGTGAAGAGAAAATTTTATTTACCTGGCCAACATAGAATGCCTTTGTGGTGCTGAGGACAAAAATCCACTTGGAATCATCCAAAGTGTGCACAAGAACTCCAGTTTGTTTGTACATAAGTTTGCCACTCTCCACAACAACTTCATAGTCCTGCCTCTCTTTCTGTAATTCAGAACGGGAGACACAAGAAAGGATCAGATGATGTTTTGATTATTCAACATACTGAAATTTGAATATTTTTTTAATAATGCTTTTCTCATGTGTTAAGAGTTGACGAACATACTGGTCCAAGGTACTTGATGCACTGGCTCTGAAGTTTACTCCGAGGGCACTTCTCAAGATTTACTTCTTTGCCCTCCCCAATGTCTAACCTGTTGATTATGTAAAACAATTGGCACATTATTAGTCCCAGGCTTTAAATGACACAAATGGAAAAGCTATAATAGGTATAATAAGCTCAGGTTTATTTACCAATAAAAGAATGGTTCTGTACTCTCACTCCTGGACCAGACATCATAATAGATATGTACATTGTGCCCATATCGATGCCTTGGATCAATCTGTCCAAACACATAAAACGGCAACATTAGTAAACTATTTGCACCAAGAATCACAAATTAATCTGAATTTTTTTAACACTAAGATTGACTGTTCCAATGCTCAAGAGCTGAAGAAACTGATACATACCATAGCTCCTCGACGACGACTGCGCAATCAGCGAGGTTTCGCCTATTAACCCTGGACAATCAGCTCCTATTAATGTCAGTTCCTATTAACCCTGCAGCACTTCACAAGATAAGTCAACAATCCAAGCAACAATGCAGTACACCATTCACAAATTGGTTCTCTGAACATATATAACCATACATCCAGCAAACATTGTCCAGTTCACAAATCTCAAAAGCACTACATCTGATCGCAAAGTGCTGCATCACAATCGCAAAGTGCTTAAGTTTAAATGTTTACAAACCAGAGAGAACAAACGTTAACTTCATGTAAAACTTGTAAAGTATTCATGGACACAACTAGCTTGCTGCAGTATCGCCAAACCGACGAGTAAATATTTCATCCTTTAACCTCTTGTAAAACTGCTGCTGATCTGGACTCATTGTACTAATATCAATGTTTATTATTCTTTCGTCTTCAATCCTTTGCTTCATCTCCACGTCCTTCCGCTGCAGTTCGAGCCTTTCGCGTTCAAGCTGTAGCCTCTCGTCATTGCGCTCCTTCTTCCTCAACTCCCTCAAATCTTCTGTCTCCTTCTTTTTGATCCAAAAATCGCTCATCACCTCCTTCAAGTGGTTCTCTCCATCACCATAAGGTCTTTTCCCTCGACGTTGTCGCTCCTTCTCTTGCTTCTTACCGGGAGGCCTTGTCATTGCTTCATTATGTGTCTGTTCATTGCTTCCAGGACTACAGTTCAAGGGACTAGCACCACTTGGTGCCTGTTCTCTTGTTGTTTCATTCTGGGACTTGTCTGTCCTCTAAATCCACTTCTGCTCATGACGTAGTTTCTTCCAGCAATGGTCCATCACGAAAGATTACTTCTTTGGGTGACCGTTCTTGTATAGTGCCTTTGCATGATCTATCTGAAAATATCAACCAACAGAAAGGATTATTGGAGAACCAGAAAGCAACCAAATTGATGGGAGGACAAAACAATACCTTATCTTGCTCCGTTAATCCACTTTGCTTCCTGCGCACTACCTGAGCATAAACCCCACAGAAACGGCTAACATTCGCATTGATAATTGACCAGCGGTTCATAAGAGATGTCTCTGAACGGTCCGATTCAAAATCCTTGTGCTCATGGAAGGCAGCATGCATTCTCTGCCAATACCTTGACATCGATTGGTTATTGCTTTCAATCGGATCAAGACCCACATTTAGCCATGCACTGATCAGCTTCTCATCTTCATCGGCAGTAAAATTCTTAGTCCTCTTCTTGCTGCTTTTGGTATGTTGAGAATATTCATCATTGCCTCTGGTAGGCTGAGAACCTTGTGCAACTGCACAAGTTTGTTCCTCAGGGGGGCATATTAATGGATCATCCCAAATTTCTTCGCTGCCATCAAGATTATCTGCCCTCAGTATGTGCATATAACCTTCCATGGCAAAAACCTGTAATCAATCAAACATTGTAGCTGTTAAAATGTATTCACAAACTTGACAGTTTATTCGCTGCCATCAAGATTATCTGCCCTCAGGATGTTTGTTTTATGTTGCATCAGGTAGGGTGCTGCACTGATGTCTCTTCCAGGTATTGGCCATATCATCTCTGAATGGCTATCTTGTCATATTTCAAGTTAAGTTACTTCCTTGCAGACGTTTCAACTATTCAATTTTACACTGAATACCTTTTTGTGAATACAGAACAAAGCTGCAAAGGGGCAGCTAGAAACTGCCATACTGTCTAAATTATCTCGCAGGCCAAGTGGCTTAGTTTTCTTTTACCCCGAAGTCTGAACTTTTGAGTGCAATAATTTGCATATGCAAATGGCAAGTTAATGTCATTTTATACTGTGAAAATGATCTGTACCAAGATAATACTCTTAAACCACTTGCTTTGAGATTCAAAAGGCGTGGGCATGCCAACTTGATGTACTGGTTGCAGATCTAATTCAGACTTTTTTTTCTTGCCCTCACGCACATGCCAAATCCTGTCTTGATATAAGAGGCTATGCTAGCACTGAAAATTGAAAATGCCATTTTATTCTGAGATTTCAGTGGCATGCATCAACTTGATATACGTATGTACTGGTCACAAATCTTATAAATTCAGTTTTTTTCAATGCCCGGACAAGCATTCAAAATCATTCTTGATAAGCTGATATTGCGCGCACACATAAGGTTGGCAAAAAGAATTCCATAACCAAGATATCATATCATGAACTCAACGAAAATGACAAACTGCGTTCTAATCCAGGAACATTGTTTGAGCTCTAATAACAAAGGGAAGTAAAGATGTCCTTACCAAACAGAACCAGTGGGAGGGGGCGGCGAGGGACGGTGGTGGCGCGGCGGACCAGTGGGAGGGGGCAGCGCTCGCCGGCGAGGGGCGGTGGCGGCGCGGGACGGTGGTGGCGCGGCGGACCAGTGGGAGGGGGCGGCGAGGGACGGTGGTGGCGCGGCGGACCAGTGGGAGGGCCGGCGAGGGGCGGTGGTGGCGCGGCGGACCAGTGGGAGGGGGGGCGGGGCGGGGGAGGGGCGGCGCTCGCCGGCGAGGGGCGGTGGCGGCGCGGTGGACCAGTGGGAGGGGCGGCGCGGCGAGGCGTACGCGTCGTGGGAGGGGGCGGCGAGGGACGGTGGTGGCGCGGCGGACCAGTGGGAGGGGGCGGCGCTCGCCGGCGAGGGGCGGTGGCGGCGCGGTGGACCAGTGGGAGGGGCGGCGCGCGCAAGGCGAAGGGAAGGCGCGGGAGGGGATGAGAGCGCCGCGCGGGAAGGAGATTTGAGGGCGCGGGAGGGGGAGGGAAGCCGCGCGGGAAGGAGGTTCGCCCGCGAAATTGCGATGGCGAGCGAGCGGGCGCTCGCCTTCAATAGCCAGCCTCCGGAAGGAAAAAGCCAGCGGGTAAAATTGAAGAGGGGGATAAAAGATGGGCTGGAGTCTATTTTTTGGATCATACTAGTTAAATATACAATGAAGAGCAGGATAAAGAACCGGATGGAGATGCTCTTATAGGATTTACAGTCTAGTCTTTCTGAATTACTTCTTCATCCTTTAATCTGCCTAATTACTTCTACTTCTTAGCTGTGTGGTTTGCTGGTGATCATTTGAGCTTTTTTTGGTGGCTTATGACTGAAAAGCACTGTAGCTGACTAAAAAAACACTGTAGTTGACAGAGGCTTATTTAGCATAATTAAATTTAAAAAAATTTAAAAATATGTTAGCTCATTACGTATAATACAAACAAATACGGGAAAAAGAACCGGCAAAAAACCTCAACAAAAAGCCAAAAGTTCAAAAAAGACGAAATTTATAAATAGTGAAAAATAAACCGGAAGCCAGAAGCTGAAGCTCTTTTGATCACCACCTTAATTACTTGTACGATAAAAAAAATCGACGGCAACCGACCGTATCAGCCTAGACCGGTAAAAAACCACCAAAAAAAGTAGTGATTTCATACTAATTTGAATGAAGCCTTAATGTTAATGTTTACAAAAGATCAGACAAACACAATGCTTTGAGAACAAAAATCCATTTTTTTTCATACATCCTGCCTAGAAGTGCAACCTAGATGAACGAAGCCAACTAGGCAGCTAAATTAGTATGATGACCCTCTATATTCGTGAAATTTGGACGCTTTTGGCACTATTGATCCTTCAAATTCCAAAAATAGCGTCGGTGGAAACAAAATTCCAAATCTAGCCCCCAGCCGACCGCACCATTTAACGGGGGTGGGGGGCGACACGTGTTAATGGTGCGGTCGGGGAGCACACGATATGGAGGTGGTGCGGTCGGGACCGCACCACTCGGTCATGTCAGGGCAAATGGTGCGGTCGGGGACCGCACCACCTCCATATCGTGCGCTCCCCGACCGCACCATTAACACGTGTCACCTCCCCGTTAAATGGTGCGATCGGTTAGGGGCTACGTTTGAAATTTTGTTTACACCGGCGCTATTTTTGGAATTTGCGGTAGCAACAGTGCTAAAATCGTCTAAATTTCTATATTCGTAAATTTGGACAGATGGAGTGTCCCATCGACTGGGCCCCACAAGTTGGACACATCACAAGCTTCGGTCTCCACCGCTCGTACGCCACGTCAACCTCGAGCCGGGTTACCTGTACCATCGACAGCCACGTACGCGTTGTTGGTTCCTGCAGTTTGCATAACGTTAACGTGGCAAACAACGATAGTAAAAGTAAACAGGTCAAAGCTGGGGACAGCATAACCTAAGACCTCTCGAATAGTAACAAAGTTATTTTTCAAAGAAAAATAACCTGGCTGGGGTCGAATCGGCTTGCCTCTTTGTGACTTTTGTCTTTACTATAGTAACTAATTTTAAAATAATATTTTTTTAAAACAGTATCTACTAGTCAATTATAGTATATATTGTACTGATTTTAGTTATATTGATCAAAATTATATATAACTATTTTTCATCGTACTCTCTCAATAAATAGTTAGAATTCAAAAGTTGTAAGGCATGTTCTCAAAGATCGCACGGTTAACGTCAAGCTAGCAAATGCAATTTGGAACAAACATACGACGTGGATCCGAGTCGAACTTGAAGCAAGTGGTACCATAATGGCATAATCTGTGAGAAGAACGCCTTGTGACGTCTTTTATTGAACTAATTTGCGAGGGGATCAATTTCAGAATTTATCCAACTTTTGAACTACTTTTTTTTCGTGAGGGGAGTACCGGTTGGCGTTCTTGGCTAGGGTTTTGTTTTCTCGTTGTGGTGAATTATGATAGCATTGCTTATTGATGGCAGGAGCGAATCTAGAATTTTATCACGTTTCGAATGGATCCACTCCTGATTAATGCTATCATGATGGCTTCTTTTTCTGTCACTTTCTTAGATGCGGCACAAATGAAAGTTGTACTATTGCATTTCAAATAACAAAAGAAGTTACATATTGGCTACAATAGAAAACTCCACCAAACTTAAACCTAATGCTCTAACGAGAGGGAATATGTAGGGGTGGAAAATTGTAACGGATAATCTGTTTTATCTGATATCCGTATCTGAGAAAACGTGAATGTGGTAAGCAAAATCCATATTCAAAAATATTTGTATTCATATTCGAGAATATTTGTATCTGTATTTAAGAATATTTGTATTCGTATTTGAGACTATACGATCCATTTCCGGAACCTGGGAAAAATCAAGGCAAATTTTGTGATTCGATAATTGAATTTGGGCGGTTTGAAACCGGTAACCATTCCAATAACCGGTCAAAAAACCAATGAAAAACCAGCAAAATCGCTAGAAATTTGTTCTACCAAGTTTTGCTGCAAAAGTTGTAGGAGGATATTCATATTTGACCAAATTAAGTACAATTCGATTCGAATTCATACCTGTTATGACATTTGATTCGTATTCATATTCGAGAATATTTGAATCCGTATTCATATTCATTTTAAAAATATGGATTCATATTCGTATTTGAGACTATTCGATCATATTCAATCCGTTTCCTTCCCTAGGAATATGGATGGAAGCAGGGCATCAAAAACAGTGAGCCTGTGTCTGATAATAGAATTTATTCATCTTCACCACGCTACGCTGGAAGACCGTCTCGCTACATAGTCAGAAATCATGGGAATTTCAAACAACCATGTACTAGTATAGGAAAACGTGCCATAAAAATAGTTGTAGTGGATTAGTGGGGAACTCAAACTTTGACTTTCACGTGTGCATTACAATTTTGTGCTTTTTTAAGGGAACTATCGGTTGGCATTCTCAGTTAGGGTTTTGTTTTCCAATGCGGTGAACTATGATACCGTTGGTGATGCTATTCGTGTTTCTTTGTTTGTTTTTGGCATCTTTTAGATGTGGCCCAAACGATAATTTTATTGCATTCTAAATAAGAAATGAAGTTACATAATTGTAACACCCTGGCTATGCGAAAACCAAAATGCTACCTAAACTTCTAACACAATCAATAAATACCAGTTGTTCCAACACCTTATCAACTACTGACAGCTAAACATCGACACACAACTGCTACAGTACCAACATACATTTCAGCAAGCATGTAAACTCTAAATATCAGATTGTAAAGTTTCATTCAAGGGAAACAAAGACATGAATATATCTAGAAAAACTTAAACCATCACCTAGCGTAAGTAAAGCTTAAGGACAATCAAAAGAAAACATCATGAATCCAATTATTACAATCCATAGTTCTCAAATGAAAGGTAGTCACAGAACTATTATCTAAATGATGAAATAAATGATAGTGTGAGTTTCTTCATGTGGACTATTCCCTTCCCAAAACGTGTTGTCCTCAAAGTTTACCTAGAACAAAACAAGACATGCAAGAGTGAGTCCATGACTCAGCAAATACAATTGAATAACAGGGAAAACGTTGGATCACATACATGCCATTCGCAATATTTCAAATACATAAGAAAATTGATACGTATTTTGTGCAAGTATGAAAATGCATCCACTTCTCCTTTGTGTATACTGGTATAGCCAGTGATACACCCATCGGTGTTCACTCAAGTCCGCATTATCCAAAATGTGGGGATCTAAGGCCCGTATGAAGAATCTTTCGTATGGGGATCTATTTGCCCGTATTGAAATGATGGGACTTATTTGCCTATATTAAAATGATGGGACTTTCAATACCCCTTCTCGAGGAAAAATCATGAATGATTGAAATGAAGACATTGGAATGAAAAGCATACTCTCAAAGAAACATTTGATATCAACCATGAATGGAATCATGTAAATAACAAATTACTCACAATTCATAGAATTTAGCCACGTCATAAGCATGCAACCATTTTGAACAAATAAACAGTCAAGACAATTCAATCTGTACTTGCCTTTTGCGTTGTCACATGTTAGGAGGAAAAGAAGGTGCCACTAACCCCGAGGTCGCTCCTCTTACAACAATTAAGTTACTCAAAATAAGTTTGAACAGGAAATAAGACGCTATTCGCAGCACTCTCAAACGCATTCACCAAAACCATGGTTTAATTATTTAATTTACTCACATAAGACGACAAACTAGCAGAAAACTACAACTGGACAGCAGCCTTCTAAAATACATAACTTTTCCTCTGTTAATCATAAAATGGCATACTCAGATACTCTAGAAAGATAACAAAATTATCTACAAAAACTTAGTTGGTGAGATATCCTGATTCTACTTTTAATTACATCTAACAAACAGAAGAAAACCTACTGTCAGGAACTGACTGACAAATGGACAACAACAAAAGAATAGCTATAACTTTCAATTGGCTAAACCAAAAATCGTGTTCTTTATCAATCTAGAAATCTAAGCTAATTGCCTACAAAAAATCATGTTGGGATACATCCCTGATTCGGCCATTAACAAATCCTCATTTATCAATTAATACAACTACTATATTTTGACAGGATTTCTGGATAGCAGTAAAGAAATTGTCGTATCTTCCAAACTACAACTCCGAATAAAGTGATCTTGGCCCTACGGAAAGCTGATGACATTCCCCAAAACTCTCAAGGAAACCCTATCCTCTAATTTCGCCCAGATCTAGAACAAAACTGATGATCAATAAGGCTACAAATTACATATTCAAATTGTAGCAGGAATAACTATTCGTTAAATGACAACAATCATATACAAAAGGAGTAAACAAATCAATGAATAATTGAAGATCACCCTTGGAGGCCCGCTGAAACTCGAAGAAGATCCCACCCCACGCACTTCCTCTTCCCTCTCTCCCTTGGCCGACCGCACTTGAAGGAGACCTCCTCCTTCCCTTCCTTGGCCGGCAACAAAGGGAATCACAAGAGTAGGGAGGTGCCACCAGGAGGTGAGGGAAGAGTGCTACAGTAACGGCATCACTACAGTAACCACGTGCTATAGTAAAAAGTGCCCTAGGGTTTGATTGCCCTTCTTAAACTAGCTTCCCGCTTAGGCCATACAATATGGACCGAAAGCCCAAGATTAATTCTCCTCTAAAAATCTGAATTCTCTTTTTAAATCCTATTAAATATCTTTCTCATTTCAATTAATTCTCTAATGTTAAACGGGATATTACAATAATACTAACATATGTCGTTTTGGAATACATACAGTCAAAATTTTAAAATTTTGACTATCGATATCTTTTTAAATATTTAGATTAGATATATAAAACATCATGTCTATATATAGATTAGTCCCGAAAAGTAATATCATAGTATTATTATTTTATTGAATTTTATAAATATATTAGAATATAAATTAATGATTAAGCTACATTTTTGGACCGTATCAGTATCTCAAACGACATGTATTGGGAGTAGCTATACTAGAAAACTCCATCAAAACAAAAATACACAAACACGTTTCAAAAGGGGGAATATGGACGGGATCACGGCAAGGGAACAGTGAATCAGCGTTTGATTATGGAATCTGTTAGAGTTT
Organism: Dendrocalamus latiflorus; assembly: GCA_017311315.1. Taxonomy (NCBI): domain Eukaryota; kingdom Viridiplantae; phylum Streptophyta; class Magnoliopsida; order Poales; family Poaceae; genus Dendrocalamus; species Dendrocalamus latiflorus. The sequence goes on from CM029623.1 coordinate 11,814,372, forward strand.
CGAAAGATTATAGACTTTGTTCAACTTTAATCTTTCTTTGTGAAAAGTTACACAACATTTTTCACAAGAGATTTTCCACGGATACGCTGAAAAATAAGCACCGTAACGCAGAATGATCCTAAATTATTTCTCAAAAAAAAAGAATGATCCTAAAAAAATAATGGGCTCGCAATAACACAATACAAAGTCCGTATGTCTTTTCCTTAACAGGCTAACGGGCCAGGCTTTTCTAGCTGTCCGGCTCCACAAGTTCACAATTGTATTCCTCACTCAAAAAAAAGTCTGGAATAATATTGTGGGCCAGCTTCTTGGCAAGGATCGTTGTTTTTTTTTTCTTTTACCAACAATTGAATGTTGGACGTGTATTACAACGAATTTTTTGTACGGATAATCTATTTTTTATTCGAAATTACATAAATATACCCGCGGGAATTTTTTTTGCAAAAATAGGCTCCAGTCGCCTAATGGTTGGGCGACTGGAGACTTTCGCCCAACCAGACCGCGACAGCTGGAGAGTCTACGAACGGTTGGGCGATTAATTGCAATCGCCCAACCGTTGGGCGCCTTCAATGTAGTCGCCGAACCGTTCGGCGACTGTGATTCAGTCGCCCAACGGTTGGGCGACTGAAGGTGGATATAAGGCGACGACGCAGCGCCGGACTGTTCTTCCGTTCGGCCAGCGCAGAGAAGAGAGGGGAAAGAGGGAGAGGGAGAGGAGAAGAGAAGGGGGAGAAGAGAAGGGGGAGGAGAAGGAGTGCGCGTTTTTCAGGTAAGTTTTTGTGTTATATTTTTTGTTAGTGTAGAAAAAATAGTTTAGAAAATATAGTCTAGAAAATTAGTTTAGAAAATATAGTCTAGAAAATTAGTTTAGAAAATATAGTCTAGAAAATTAGTTTACAAAATGTAGTATAGAAAATTAGTTTAGAAATATAGTTTAGAAAATTAGTTTAGAAAATGTAGTCTAGAAAATTAGTTTAGAAATATAGTTTAGAAAATGTAGTTTAGAAATTTAGTTTACAAATTTAATTTTCAAATTTTGTTTAGTAAATATAGTTTAGAAATTTAGTTTACAAAATGTGTAAACTAAATTTTGTATACCATTTATAATGCATTATTGTACAAAAAATAGTATTTAAATGTACATGTACAAAATTTAATTTTGCAATTATTGTACAAATTTAGATGTAGAAAATTTAGTGTTGAAATTTACATGTAGAAAATGTAATGTTGAAATTATTGTACAAATTTAGATATAGAAAATGTAGGGTTGAAATTTAGATGTAGAACATTGAATGTTGAAATTATTGTACAAATTTTCCAGGTATGGCTCGTGCTGGACGTGACTCGGAGTGGCGGTTCGCGCTGTTGGACGAGCACGTGGACCGCTCTCATCGCGCTTCCCGTCTAGTCCCGCCACCGGGGAGCACGGACGACCCGCCTCAGCTGGGAGTGGTCCGGACACGCACACCTCGCGTGGCCTGGGGACTCGACCCTCGTTGGACCGCCAGGTTTGCACTACTCCAGCGTTTAGTGCGACAGTAAATTCGTTCCGTGCTGACCTTCACTTTGTTTGCAGGCTGCGGGATGCCGGGCTACTCCCTCTTGCCCGGATGGTGCAGGCCACGGACGAGGATGGAGGCGCTGGCGCCGCTGGCGGGGACGAGGCGGGCGGGGAGCGATCACGACGCTTTCCGTTCGACCGTTCCCTGCTGACGGCTTTGGTGGACCGTTGGCGGCCCGAGACGCACACTTTCCACCTCCCATTCGGGGAGATGACGCCGACCTTGCAGGATGTGTCCCTGCTCCTTGGGCTTCCGATCGCGGGAGACGCTGCCTTCCTACCGGAGGCCCCGGCCCACTGGCGTGCTGACCTGCTCGCCAGATTCCAGGGTGTCGTTCCACCGGCCGATGACCACCACGTGTTCGGAGAGGACCAGACCCATGGGCCGACACTGAGGTGGCTCAGACAGTACCGGGTACGTGGTATATAAAATCGATCGTGTCTTCGAAGCTCTTATTTGTGGTATTACATACTATGTGTTAATTTTTTTGCATTCAGGTGGAGCGCATGGTTCCGCAGGCAGACGATCAGCAGGTCTCGCGGCACCTGGAGGCGTACGTGCTGTGGTTGTTTGGTTGGGTGCTTTTCACCACCACCACGGCAACTCGGTGGATGCGCGCCTCATCGCTTATGCGAGGGCGATCGCTGACGGCGAGCCCCACCAGGTCAGCTGGGGATCGGCCGTACTTGCCGCGACGTACCGCGCGCTGTGCGATGCGTGCACGAGGGTCAAGGCAAACTCGATCCTCACGGGCTGTCCCCTTCTACTGCAGTTGTGGTCGTTCGAGCGCTTAAGCGTCGGACGACCTGTGCTTGACGACAAGGGTCCGTATGGGCCCGAGATGTATCCAGGGGAGGGGGAGACGTCGACCGGCCGACGATGGGTTCTATCTGGTGCCGGCGGCGAGTAAGTGTTATCACAGTCTACTATTTCTTTCGTACTGACGATCGTCAATCTAAACAACTTGTCTTTCTTGCAGGTACAGTTCGCGCACGTGCAGGTCACGCGGGCGTACCGGGTCTTTCTGGAGCAGCTCGACCGCATCACATCCGACGACGTGCGCTGGGAGCCGTACGCTGATACGGCAGTGCAGGCCCGTGCTCCTGCCGGTCTGTCCTCACTTTGCTGGCGTGACAGAGCTTTCTGGCTCACCCGCCGGAAGCTCGTGTACCTCATCTACGTGGAGGACTACGCACCCCAGCGGGTGATGCGGCAGTTCGGGCTACGGCAGCCGGTTCCTGTACCAGTCGGACCATCGCTTCCGCGGCACGTGCACGGGTGAGTGATCGTTTGTGGTAAATATGTACATACTTACTACTGTGTTCGCAAGTATCTCACATTACGTAATGGTTCTATACGCAGGCACAGCGCGAAGGGAGTGAAAAGAGGGACGGACTGGTCGTTGAAGATGCATCCCTGGGTCGAGCAGTGGGAGGGTGCGCTCGACGACCGCGTGGAGGAGGACCGCCCGTACGACAGCACGGAGTACGCGGAGTACCTTCGCTGGTACCAGCCACAAACCCGTACCAGGCTCGTATATGTGGTAGACCCGTCTGCCACACACGTCGCCGCTCCGACGGACACGTACCCCGCGCACTTCGCGCGCGACGCTCACCTCGCGGTACGTTAAATGTCATTTCAAAGATTCCCGAATGGTAATGTCGTTTCGATAATCGACCATTTCATTTCATGTCTTTGTGTTCAGGCTGACGTCGGTTCTGTCCTATGTGCCGACTCCGGCACAGTACTTGAGAGGCTCACCAGTGGTGGGCAGCTGACCCATGACGAGGGCGTCAGCTTTGCGCGTCGGATGCACGATGGGTGTAGACGTATTGTTAGCCTACTGTCCTGCACGAGGCTACCGGCGGTCTCCACGCCCACCGCTCGTCCACCAGTGCCACCCCGACCAGCGTGGCACTACTCTGGTGCACCGACATGGACACGTCCTCCACCGCCTCACCCGGAGCAGCCAGGGGGTTCAGCCTGGGCAGGGCCTCCTACACCGGTTCACTTCACGCCTCCTACGCACACCCCTGTCTTTCCCACCTCGATGGCGCCAGCTACGGGTACGCAGAGGTTCTTATATCGTGTTTATCCGAAGACGACATGCAACGAACTAACGTTATTAATATTGCAGGTACTTACCAGCAGCACGGCGTCTCCCCAGGCCCGGACGAAGTGGACCAGTTTTTCGCGTCTACACCGGAGTGGCCTGGACACTTCTCCGACGTAGCACCGGAGGTTATCTCTGGCAGTGCCCTCCCCGGTGCACCAGAGAGCATACAGCCAGAGGTGCAGCTGACTCCACCAGCGCGGGGGCGGGATAGACACCCTCCTCCTCGTTTTACTTTTTCGGATCGTCCTAACCCGTTGCACCGGAGGAGGGCCAAGCGAGGCCGTATGGGAGGACGCGGGCGCGGTCACGGGGCACACCAGGGTGACCAGTGAGGCGTGTTGCAGATGCTATATATGTTATGCATGTAATGAAAAAACATGCGGCATGTTACTCTCAGTTATATTATGAAGTTTATTTAAATTTACATAGTCTATCATCTCTCTCCCCACATATAAACTATCTCACTTAACAGTGTATGTATCGATCGTTTTCTACTCAATCTTTCATAAAAAAAATTTAAAAACTTTTTACATACCTACAATATACAATGAACATAAACTTTTATTACAACTTCACCGTATTTTTTACCAGTTCAACGTTACAAAATTCACAAAATTTAAAACAATCACGGGGGCTACATGCAGTCGCCTAACGGGATGGCGACTGCATGCTAGTCGCTTAACGGGATAGCGACTACCGTTAAGTCGCCGAACGGTAGAGCGACTTAATGTAGTCGCTCTACCGTGCAGCGAGATAAATTGTGTCGCGGTCTAGTTGGGCGAAAGTCTCCAGTCGCCCAACCATTAGGTGACTGGAGCCTATTTTTGCAAAAAATTTTCCCGCGGGTATATTTATGTGATTTCGAATAAAAAATGGATTATCCGTACAAAAAATTCGTATTACAACAGCCCTTGGGGTGTGTTTGGTTCGTGGATGGAGGTTGTATCGTATATCCTGACTGAGTGGATGCAGGCTGAGTGGAATCGTATTTAAGAAAAAGAAGATGTTTGGTGAGGTTGCATGAGCGGATGCAAAAAAACTAAGATGCTGTTTGGTTACCTGTATGAGCGGATGCAGTCTACCAAACCTGAGAGGCTGACACGTGGGACCGCATAAGATACACTGCATCAACCCATCCAGGATGGCCAGTGAAGCTCATTTTGAGCGTATCCACCCATCCAGGATGAGGGTGTATTTTTGCATCCGCTCATGCAGGCTGCATCCACTCATACAGGCAACCAAACAGGCTCTTTCTCAGATTATACGGATCCACCCAGCCAGGACGAAGGAGATTCAGGCAACCAAACACACCCCAAATGATTCGGTGCAGTGCTTGGCATCAGCTGGATGTTCCAGTGAATTTTTCCTTTTGAAAGCTCATATACCTCGCAGTTATGTTACGTTATTTAGGTTGTCTTGTGATATTAATGTGATTTAGCAACATTGAACGCATTTGTAAGTAGCGCGTGATGAGTCTACTAGAAAAGAACCATGGGAAAAAAGTTCATTTTTATGAGTAGTAATACTTAGTACTTTGCTTGGACAATGGGACAACGGGAAAAAGTTCTCGAAAATATTATATATATATATATATATATATATATATATATATATATATATATATATATATATATATATATATATATATATATATATAGGAAGCCTCTTTTCTACACCCGGGTATAATTACACCCTATATCGTATCTCGCAATGTAGGGAGTATCTCGCGTAACGCAGAGTATGTATGTGTAGTATACAAGTATTTAAGACCATCTAGGTGGTATGTACATTTTTTTTGACATACTCCTTTTAATGCGCGTATATAAGGGTATTTACAAAATACGCTAAAAACTATGAACTCCTTTACAAGTTTTTCGTGTGGTTTACATTGGATTATCTTATAATTAGTATACAAATATTCCTAAAATGATAAAGGAGTATTTCAAGTTTGTTTAGGTGGTATATTAGAGGTGGGTGTAATTACACCCGGGTGTAAAAGGTATTTTTCCTATGTGGGTGTGTGTGTGTATATATATGTATATGTATATATATATGTGTATATGTGTGTATATATATATGTATATGTATATGTATAGTATAAATAACAGGGGCACCATGGTGTCTGGGCACCAAGTCTCCATGCCTTTGGATTGCTTTTAGATGCGTGCTAGTGTGATTGAGACTTTCCATCCATAATTAAGACGTTTCATTCATGATTAAGACTTTCTATCTATGATTAAGACTTTCCATCCTGATATATTATATACCATTGCACTTGCACGTATCTAAAAGCAATCTAAAGGCATGGAGGCTTGGTACCCAGACATCATAGTGCCCCATTTCAGCGATATATATATATATATATATATATATATATATATATATATATATATATATATATATATATATATATATATATATATATATATATATATATATACACACATACACACACTATTGTGCAGCGTGAGATACGCACTCGCTTTCGCTTGTAGAACTGAAGAAACAAGTTAAAAAATTATTCAAGATACCCGCATCCGATACTTTAAATATTGAATCGATACCGTACCATACACGTGTGTCTGTTCTTTTCATGTAAATTATGTCAGTCGGTGTGCGACCAAAACTGAGAAGCAAATATCTCAAATCAAAGAAAAATATTGTGGCAGTTCACGGGGCGCTGATTGCAGAATTTTAAATGTTTTTCTTCATTATTACAATCTATACGTATTTATTTTATTTCGTCGATGTTGGGTTAGTGGCACTAATCCGGGATTAAAGAAATGATTGTTCCATTTATCTACATGCGCACCGACCCAGCTCGATGTCTCCAAAGCCGACGGTGTGTACGTCCCGTTATTTTCGATTTTTCAGTCAGCTTTTGATTTTATTTTCTATCAATCAATAATATTTATAAGACCTACTAGCCACTACTTAGCTTTAATCTTCTATCAATAGGTAATATTCATAAGACCTACTAGCTACTGCTGCTGAATGGTTAGGAAGCACAGGTCGCCCGTTGCATCGACGAGGAAGCTAGCTGCTGCTCAAATGCAAAAGCTTTAGGCGCCAATATTAATGGATTTCTTTGCGAATCCGTGTTTGTGATCTAGTATCAATTTCTTTGCTTTCTTTCAGAGATATGTGTGTGTGAGATCATGTAAAAGTCACCCTATAATTATGATGAGTAATTGATCTTTGGATTACAATTTGTGTATAGGTTAAGTTTGGTTTTTGAGGCTTTGCAGAGGTTTGCTTTCTGGCTGTCGTTCTCCTGGTCTACGACTTGGTGGTCGTAGATGCTCTTACAACTTTGTAGTCATAGGTGCTCTTTCGACTTGGTGGTCGGCAGAGGCCTTACGACTTGGTGGTCGTAGAAGCTTTTACGACTTGGTGATCAGCAGTAGCTTTTACGACCATGTGGTCGGTAGTGGCATTTACGACCATGTGGTCATCAGACAATTTTACGACTTTGAAGTCAGTAGTAGTTTTTACGACATGGTAGTCGGCAGTCGATTTTACGACTTGGTGATCGGCAGTCGTTTTTACGACTTGGTAGTCGGCAGAGACTTTTACGACTTGGTGGTCGGCAGAGAAGTTTACGATTTCATGGTCGATAGTCGTAACTCTGTCTTATCATAGTCAAATGTCATGGTGCTGTCTGGTCGTAGTCGATAGTCATAGCGCTGCAAGGTCGTAGTCGTAAGTTGTAGCCTCTGCTGAATGGGTTCAATGGCCGTAGCACTCTGCCTGTGTGGTCGTAAGTCGTAGCGACCAGTTTGGTAAATCGTAGCCACTATGAGCGATAGTCGTAGTGATCGTTGTGGTGGTCGTAGTGCTCTGTGTGATAGTCGTAGACTGGTGATCGATAGTCGTAGCTTAATACGTTGTCATAATCGGCAGTCATGAGCTGCGTTGTTGGTAGTCGTAAGCCATACCGATCGATAGTCGTAGCCGATGTAAGCGGTGGTCGTAGATCTGCCTGATCGTGAGCGATAGTCGTACATTTTGTGTGCCTGTGCATTTGATGGTCGTAGCTAGCTGCGTGGTGGTCGTAGCGGTTTTGTGTGTGGTCGTAGGCCATTGGAAGGACCTTCTGGGCTACGAGTACCTATTTTCTTGTGCATCCGAGTACTCGTAAGTCGTATAAGATCAGTCTTTGTGCTGAGGTTGTTCACTGGAATTACGGGTGTTTTGGTCAGGGTTGACCAGGGTGTTTGTTCCTTTGTGCATATGAGGATATTGTTTGGTTCTAGGATTAGAATCAGTAATTTGGGTACATATATTGTGATTGTGCAAATTGATGATTCTTGTGCGTTGCTATATGATGGTTTGCTTGTTTGTGTTGGTTGCAGGACTTCGAAGCTAGGTCACGATGAGGCGTAGGAGGACCGGGACTAGGCACAGGGAGGTGTTGAGGTCCAGAACGGTCAGGGAGATGCTGAAGATGATCGAGGCTGGTGAGGTGGCGGCAAGCCAGGACGACAAGGAACCAGAGTAGAAGCTACCAGAGGTGGACATGACAGGCAACGGCGAGGTGGACCAGGACTAGGCTCAAGGAGGAGTCGAGGTCCAGACAGTCAAGGATGCCGGGTGCCGTCATACACGAGGAAAAGGACGTGGTGCGCCAAGTGACTTGGTTCGTTTGCAAGCGAGGATGGTTCGGTGGGATCCGGATGCATGAGAGGCTTGACGACAAGTCATTGGGGCCACATAGAGGCTGCTTTGAGAAGCGTGTAAGAGTAAAACCCGATGTTAGGTGGGGTTAACGGATTATCCCCGGTGTGGACTAATGGTTGGATCCATTAGGTCTAGGATTCGCTTGTGAGACTACAAAAAGGGGAGGGGAGGCAAGAGTTAGGGTTGAGCAGGTTGGCCAAGCCTTGGTGGCTGGCACCTCTCCCTCCCACGGGAGTTAGGTTAGAGAGTGGGTGTGGCTCCAGGGTTAGAGCTTTGTCCTCCCGAGGGGAGTGGCTATTTGAGAGTGAGTGTTGGCTCTAGGGTTAGAGCCTGGTCCTCGTAAGGGGAGTGGCTATTTGAGAGTGAGTGTTGGCTCTAGGGTTAGAGCCTGGTCCTCGTAAGGGGAGTGCCTGTGAAATCTTTCATATGAGCAATACATCAATCTTCGATTATGTGTTTTGTGCATCTCGTCTGTTTGAATTTGCTCAGCTTGATTTGGTTTCTTCTCGGTTCTTCCTTTTCTTGGGTTCTTCATTCTGTTCCTCTCTCTTCTTGATCTGAAGGTGTTCTTGTCTAGATCTTAATGTTGTTTTGAATCGCATTGACATGTTGGATTGAACTCCAAGCCATCTTGGCTACCCTTGACCCACGAGTGGTTCTGATTGTCTTCTTATTCTCTCGGATTCGGTTTTGGGCGTTCTCGAATTTTGGTTGCTAAGTTTTCAATTAAACTTCAGAGCAACCTCCTAAGACCCTAACCATGTTGTGTGTAAAGTTTCATGGATATTTGATCTTTGAATCAAAAGTTCTGTGGATTGTGGATCTGGTGGTCGTGCGCTCTCTGCTTTCCTCTGTTCTTCCGTGAAGGTTACGATCACTGCCAGTGTTTTGACCACGGTCAAGCTTTCAACCGCAGCGCTTTACTTTTTGACCGCGTTCACTCTTTCATTCGCACTTGTTTCCGACTGCTCGATGGTCGTAGATATCGTGGTCGTGTGCCCCACTGCCTTACAAGTTGTATACAACCATAGTCGGTTACAAGTGCTCGACAGTCTTTGACCACATTGATCGTTCAACCATTCCATTGGCTTAAGACCACGTTGGTTCCGACTGTACCCATCCTTTGATCTCATTGTTTTGGTATTGGTGGTTATTTACTACAATGACTTCTGTTCGCTAGTCGATTTTCGACCAAGCTGTTCTTCGGTCGAGTAGTCGAATTTACAACCTCTGTGCAAGCTATCGACCACGTTGTTGAACTTACAACGTGGTTTTAAGTTTCGATCATGTTGTCGTTCTTGATTTGATTTCTTCGATGTTGTTGCTTGTTGTGACATGTGGGATCATGCTCAAAGCCATTTTCGCTATTCTCTTCCCACGAGCAAAGATCTGCGCATCGTTCTTGTTTTCAGATCTGGTGGTCGTGCATCTCCTCTGGTACCTCCAGTTGTTTACAACCACACTTGCTTTCTACCGCTCAATGGTTCTAAGTCATGTAGTCGCTCGACTTCTCTGCAACCTCTAGTCGTTTTCGACTGCACATGGTTTCGATCACTCAAAATAGATCTCTCGGTCACATTCTACTTTGTTACGACCATGTACTGGTTTGTGATTGCACGTATTTTCTGTCTGTACTTTGGTAATTGACTACGTAGTTTGAGATTGCGTCAATCTTTGACAAGCATTGGTTTCTGACCACTCATTGGTCTTGAACTACGCTGGTCTTTTGACCGCACATTGGACATCATCAATGTTGGTACCGTCCATGTAGGTCTACGACCACGTTGGTTTCAACCACTGTGGTTACGGCCACATGGGTTTCGACCACTGTGGTTACGACCACGTTGGTTACGACCACGCTGATTACGACCACGTTGCTTACGACTATGGTGGTAATGACCACGTTCGTTTCGATCACGTTGGTTATGACCACATTGGTTACGACCATGTTGGTTTTGACCACGCTGGTTACGACCACATTGGTTACGACCACGCTGGTTTTGTCCACTATGGTTACGACCACATTGGTTATGATCATGCTGGTTTTGACCACGTTGGTTACGACTACGTTAGTTTCGGCCACGTTTGCTGCGACCACATTGGTTCCGACCACGTTGGTTACGACCTTGCTGTCTAAATTTTGACTATGCTGCTTTTCTCTGCTATCTGATTGTGCTCAATTTGGCTGGCTGGCGCTTTCTGTCACGTAGTCGTAATCGACCACGTTGTGTTTCTGCCAAGTGGTCGTAATTCGACCACATTGTGCTCGGTCTGGTCGTATAGAGTTATGTGTTCCACTGTGTTGTCAAGTGGTCTTCACTTCCTAATCTTCATAGCTATGTAGCTATTGGAGTAAAGGATTTATGAATATTTGGAGGAAAATTTTAAAGGCATCATTCATCCTCCCTCCATCTATTGCCTATCCGGTCCTGCAATGTGAACAATTAGTTGTCCTTTGATAAATCCATTCAATGCTCAGAGTTATATTTCTGTCTCACCCGAAATGCTTCCACTAATTGTGGCCGAGCTGAGCTAATGCTGAGTTAAAGAAGAAAGAGCATGAGAAGCGGGAGGATGTATAGTCACGTAGGTTCAATAAGGCAAGGATTCGTACCCAGTGTATAGGAGACGGGACAATGGCCGCCGTGCAAAGGTTCGACGACAGACGCTCGACGATAGGTGGGTTGTGCCATACAACCCTTACTTCTTGAGGAAGTATAACTGCCACATAAACATTGAGGTTTGCTCAAGCATAAGGGCCGTGAAGTACCTTTTGAAGTATGTTTACAAGGGCCATGACCGAGCATCTATTTCTCTTGATGAGCCTGATAGCAACGGGAACATCGAGAGATCAAGCAGTTCAGGGATGCCAAGTGGGTTACCCCACCAGAAGCTCTTTAGAGGATCTATAGCTTTGACCTTAGCAAGATCTCCCACCAGTGTTACAGATGCAGCTGCATCTATCGAACATGCACATGGTCTTGTTCTACGCGGGTCAAGATCTTCATGATGTGGTCGCCCAGCATGGCGTCGAGAGGTCCATGCTGACAGAGTATTTTGAGATGAACCGAACAAATGAGGAGGCTCGAGGCATCCTATACAGGGATTTTCCAGTAGCATTTATTTGGCAGCCAAGCCTGGAGAAGAGGAAGAAGAGGACGAAAAGAACACAGGTTGGCATAATTGTGTCTGCCCGTCTGAACGAAGGGGAGCGTTACTATCTCAGGGTGCTACTAAACCACGTACCTGGTGCCACCTCCTTTGAAGACCTTAGGGCGGTGGATAGTGTAGTCTACCTATTCTTCTGTGATGCTGCCAAGAAAAGGGGACTTATCGAGGCCGACAACACCCTAGAAGAGTACCTGACAGAGGCTGGGCTATTCTAGATGCCATCCTCGCTCCAAAGGCTCTTTGCAATTATACTGGTGTTCTGTGAGCCAAACGATGTGCGTGGGCTATGGTATAGGCACCTTGAGAGAATATCAGATGACTACTGTCATTCTCACGTATGCCCACACACAGTAGAGTAGATGGTGTTGTTGGACATCAGAAATATGCTCCAGTCGATGAGTAAGGACATAACATCATTCCCTCTCCCCGCTATAGATGAGTCGAACGAAAGCGACGATGCAGAGGCCAAGGAGATCTATGAGGAGTCAATGATTGAGGTAGACCCTGACCATATTTCTCTATCGTCCTCCCTCAATCTTGATCAAAGGGCAGTATACGATGAGATATTATCTGTGGTTGACAGCGGCAATGGAGGTGTCTTCTTTGTTGATGGCCCAGGAGACACGGGAAAGACATTCATATATAAAGCTTTGCTCGCAAAGGTCCGAGGCGATGGCAAGATAGCAGTGGCAACCGCGACGTCGGGCGTAGCCGCCTCCATCATGCCTGGAGGTAGGACGGCGCACTCGAGGTTTACGATCCCACTCAACATTGGTAATGGGACCATCTGTAGCTTCACAAAGCAGAGTGGGACCGGTAAGCTTCTTCAGCGGGCATCGCTACTAATATGGGACGAAGCCTCCATGATGAGGCGATAGGTAGTCGAGGCCCTAAACAGTACCATGCAAGACATCATGGATCGACGCGACTTGCCGTTCGGTGGGAAGACGATCGTGTTTGGTGGAGACTTCAAGCAAGTGCTTCCAGTTGTTCGTAAGGGGACTAGGCCACAAATAATTGATGCGACGCTGCATAAGTCATATCTATGGGAATGCATGCGACAGCTAAGGCTCGTACGTAACCTAAGGGCCCAAAGCGATCCTAAGTTCACAGAGTACCTATTGCGAGTCAGCAATGGTACCGAGGAGACCAATGAGGATGGCTATGTATGGCTTCCAGACGAGATATGCATGTCGTATACGGGAAAGGACACAGACCTCGATAAACTTATACAGAGTGTGTTCCCTATGTTAGGTCAGAACCTATCGGATGCTATCTATATCACATCTTGGGCCATCTTGTCAACCCGAAATGAGTATATCGATAAGATCAATAAGAAAATGATTGATCTATTTCACGGGGAGGAGATGGTGTACCATAGTTTTGACTGTGCAGAGGATGATCCCCACAGCTACTACCTTCCTGAATTCTTAAACACACTGACCCATAACGGGCTACCTCCGCATGTACTTAAGCTCAAGATTAATTGTTCTGTGATACTATTGCAGAACATCGATCCCACTAATGGGCTATGCAACGAGACGAGACTGGTAGTCCAGGGGTTCCAAAAGAATGCGATTGATGCCAAGTTGTACTCGGTCAGCACACTGGGAAGAGGGTGTTCCTCCCTCGGATACCTCTATGTCCCTCTGTTGATGAGATGTTCCTGTTTAGATTCAAGAGGAAGCAATTCCCGGTCAGGCTCAGCTTCGCAATGACAACGACAAGGTGCAGAGGAAGACCATCCCGAATGTTGGTGTCTACCTCCCTAATCCAGTCTTGTCTCATGGGCAACTGTACGACGCGCTATCTAAGGCCACTGCTAGAAGCAATATCTAGGTCCTTGTCGTTGCGGATAAGGAGAAGGACAAGCAGCGCATGTCTAGGAAGACCCATGGTACCTTCACGAAAAACATCGTCTACAAAGAAGTACTCACATCATAGACGAGGTATTAATCACTCGATTGTAAATTCATGCTTGGCAATTACTTAATTCCTGTCGCAGTTCCTAAATGTATTTCTTTGAACAGGGCTAAATTTCATATGGTGTGTTGTTTGGATCTTCAGCAATGAGAAAAAAACGGTGACATACAATTCTCTACATTGGTTAATGAATAAATTGATGTATTTTATGAGAGGAATTAACGTGAAAAGTTTGATTGTGAATAATTTAGTCTTGGTTTTATCCGACTGATATTGATGTCGCGTTGTAATGTAATTATTCTTTGCGCTCACCAGACACATATGAGATGTTTTGTGTAAATGTAAAATTGTTTTCTTTGTTATCCTTTGTTTTTTTTTGCACTGGAATTCTTGTGCAGATGTATGTCTCATTGGAATGTTTAACACAAAAGATGTACATCGTATTAGATTTCTTTCTGACAAACTATTTGTTGTGTCAACATGATGTCGGTTAGGAGCCTTTCTACGTGAAGAGTCTATGCTCCCTTTGATGCCCACATATCATTCCAGTCTAGGTAAGTGTTCTTGAAGACACATTTATGTATATTCCTATTTTTTCCTTAAGTTCATTCTTTGCGTATCTTAATGTACATTTAACACAAAAAGTAATGCCATTGATGACTTACCTTTTATAGGTGCATCCACTTTCATGAGTTGGTCCCAAACAGCATACACTACAAGTGGAACTTTCGTATATACATAGTGCACAAATTTTCTATGCAAGAGATTATGACTAGATCTATACTTTAGCTTATAGTTGCTGATGAGAATGTATGTATCGATATTTACTTTAATATTCATTACACCATATGTTCTTTTAATTTTTAACCCAATATTGTTTCATGCAATGACTATATGCTTTTCGCATTTCTATTATTAGGGCATGAAAATATAAGTATTTTGCTTCGAAAGGCAATCTCATATATTTGACCGATTACTTGTCGAAGGGAGTTTGTATAGGTCCATTCAGTAAACGTTGACCCGAATCCCCAAGAATTCTGGTTCCTTAGAAAGGAGCTTGAATTAAGGTTCACATACCGAACTACAGTTAGGCAGTTGAGCAATGTCATTTAATTTTCTGATCTCCCTATCCAATACACACACTTTGAAGATGTTTATTTAAAGCCAAACAAGTCAATTGTTGGTAAGATCTCCACGTTTTCACATATGCTGCCTCTCATTTGATATACTTTTGTGTTGTTGCATTTTTTTAATATACTTTTGTGTTGTTGCTTTGAACAATCCTTATAATTGATGCAACTTTGGTAAAATATGATCGGTTTGGTTGTATATGTCAGCCCAATACGGCACATCAACAGCTTCCCATGTCGTATACCAATGAGGGAATTATGCCTCATGGATGATAGGCAAGTTACATAGAATGCTTCTATTTTCTTGAAAGCAAATAATTTATATTGCATATTGTTGATTGATTCTTTTTTTATATACATCAGTCACAACTTATTATTTGTGCATGTTTGGGATGGACTTATTGTGCGGTATATGACACAATGGAGACTTGGAGGTGAACAGAACCATATTTTAGCTATGACAATGTTGAAGAAGAATAGTCGATATGATATGTGTACAACTAATACAAATATTTCATCATCTTACATCTTATTCCTGTTCCTCATCAAATTGATATATTATTGAAAAGGTTGCTTAATGACAATGGGTTGTACTAATTTTATATTTGGACCACAAGATGATAGGATACAAGAGCTGGAAGGTAAAAATCCAAGTAAATAATATATGCAAGTATGCATATCGTTATAATTTAAATAATGCTCCCTTCAAACAGAACTGCGCCAAGTAGTGTTGCACTATTTGAATGTAAGAAACTTTGTCATGAATATTATTGGCATAAGGAACGATACACTTGCCAGAATGTTTGGACATTAAATAACGTAAGCAATTCACTAAATCTTTTCGTATCTTTTATATGTAATATACAATGGATTTATGATGTTTAACTATTTGTTTTCCATTTTATAGAGTGTGCTTGCTTTCTCTTTGCTTGACAAGCTAGAGATGAAGATAAGTCTTCCAGAAGGATGGTGCATCAATTTCATTTTAAAATTCATGTTAATGTTTATGTTTATTGCATGATGTCCTATTTATCAATTAGTTTGTTATTCTCCAAGACGGTCTGGTAGTTATTTATGTATTAAGTATACTACGGAAAAATATTGTTTACTACTATTTTTGTACATATAGTTGTATGTGGTGCTTGTTCTATCATCCTTCACTAGATGCTTGATTTATTTACGAGTATGAACATGTATTCTTTGCTTGATACATGATGATGTAAGATAAAATTAATATTTATTATTTAGTTTGAGATTATGTTTGATAGTATGTATCACTTTTATTTGGTAATCTGTTGCAACGCATGGGCAACTTACTAGTATATCGGTAAAACCACACGTGTGTTTTTATTACTCTATAATCTATCACACGAATAATCCAAAAATCACAAACTATAACCAAAAATTATAAATCTCAGCCAAAAAGAACAGACTATATCCATTATGCAGCGTGAGATACGCCCTCCCTTTCGCTTGTAGAACTGAAGAAACAAGTTGAAAATTATTCACGATACCCGCATCCGAGCTTTAAATATTGAATCGATACCGTACCATACACGTGTGTCTGTTCTTTTCATGTAAATTATGTCAGTCGGTGTGCGCCCAAAACTGAGAAGCAAGTATCTGAATTCAAAGAAAAATATTGTGGCAGTTCACGGGGCGCTGGTTGCAGAATTTTCAATATTTTTCTTCGATATTACAATTTATACGTATTTATTTTATTTCGTCGATGTTGGGTTAGTGGCACTAATCCGGGATTAAAGAAATGATTGTTCCATTTATCTACATGCGCACCGACCCAGCTCGATGTCTCCAAAGCCGACGGTGTGTACGTCCCGTTATTTTCGATTTTTCAGTCAGCTTTTGATTTTATTTTCTATCAATCAATAATATTTATAAGACCTACTAGCCACTACTTAGCTTTAATCTTCTATCAATAGGTAATATTCATAAGACCTACTAGCTACTGCTGCTGAATGGTTAGGAAGCACAGGTCGCCCGTTGCATCGACGAGGAAGCTAGCTGCTTCTCAAATGCAAAAGCTTTAGGCGCCAATATTAATGGATTTCTTTGCGAATCCGTGTTTGTGATCTAGTATCAATTTCTTTGCTTTCTTTCAGAGATATATGTGAACGATTAGTTGTCCTTTGATGAATCCATGCGATGCTCAGAGTTATATTTCTGTCTCGCCGGAAATGCTTCCACTAATTGTGTCCGAGCCGAGCTGATGCTGAGTTAAAGAAGAAAGAAAGAATGAGAAGCGGGAGGATGTATAGTCACGTAGGTTCAATTCCAGGCAAGTCTTATCATGGAATGGTTTATGGTTGCGTAGTTGTATACTTGTATTGACTGATCATTGTCGCACTCCCACCCGGCCACCCATCAACCGAACATATAAATATCGAGTGCTGTTAGCCTGCGTTACCAACGATATTGTAGTTTTATAGGTTCCATAAGGTTTTGTGAAAAGAAAAAGGATTCTAAGAGGTTTTAGGAGGCTTCAACGAGTTTCATGTAAATTTCAAAACAAGCAAGTTTTAGTGCGTTTCAGGGAGAGTTTCAAAAGGAGGTTTTATGATTCAAGAATTTTGAGCGCTGTTTAACGGAAGCTTCATAGAAGTTTCGACACATTGAAGAAGTTTCAAAAAAAGTTTTACGAGAACGCCAAAAAATTGACTGAGTTTAAGTTTTTTTGGAAATTTTAAAATTTAGCACAACTATAAAATTTGAGCAAGTTTAACAAGAGTTTCAAAAATGTGAGTTTGTTTCAAGAGCTTTAAACAAGTTTTATGCAAGTTTCAAAAAATCTAGCAAATTTCAAGGGAGTTCCCGGCGAACGCTCGCCCTCCTACCACCCTTCGCTTGCCCGCAGCCGCTAGGCATGCACACTTGCTTTCCCGCCGCTTGCACGCGATAGTTGAGCATTATTTGTCGGGAGATTTGATGATTTGCCCTATCTTTCTTTGCAGTTTGATAAAATGTCCTGTGATGTCTCACTGACATGCGGGGCCAGGACCCGCATGTCAGTGAGATATCACTTGCCATTTCCATAAAAGGTAGGACAAATCATCAATTCTTCCTTATTTGTCTGGCCCCCGCATATCAGTGAGATATCACTTGTCATTTTCATAAAAAGTAGGACAAATCATCAATTCTTCCTTATTTGTCTGGCCCAATTCACCACACTTGAAATCACGGCCTCCGTCGTTGCCATCATCGTTCCCTGCCTCAATGCAAGCCTGCTCGACCGTGTTGGTTCACTGCCACTCACTCAGCTTGATTCGCTGAGCCTGCAACTGCCGTTGTGCCCCAGTCTCCATGTGCTCCCGCCACAGTGGCCAGGGGGCTTTGTTAGCATCGGATCTGCTTGTATCTGTTGATTTTTTTGGCTGTAACTTATGATTTATGATTATGGCTTATAATTTTTAGTCTTAGTATAAGCACTTGTACGAATAAATCGGATACTAATAAGTCGATAAGTTGTTTCGGAAAACTGTTCTAATAAATCACTTTGAAAAAATAATGAAGAAATTATTCTGTTTGTTCGAGGAAAGTTATAAACTATAAAAACACACACACGCTCATAGGAAAGCTCAATCGGGCCTAAAAAGAAGGTACCGAGGCCACCCGAACCGTCGCTGCTAATGGTCTAGATGGCATCGATTGCACCAATTTGGGGGTTTTAGTTGAGAGAGAGATAGAGAGTGAGGAAGTGAACGTGTGAAAGCGGCCGGGAAAGGACTGACTTCGTGTGAATGGAATGCCACGGGACGGCGCTTCAGCGTAAATGTCATGGAGAAATATGAGTTGGTGGTCGTCGGTCTGTTTTCTCTCCTCTCTTCTCAACCGTTCAATCAAAGAGCAGCCGTTCAGATCCACATGTAGGTAGTTCTTCCGCTCCTCGTAGAAAAGGTCGGGCCGACGTGTGGGCCGCGCTCCTCCTCTTCTCTTCCTCTGCATCCTCCGCCTCCCGCAACCACTCCACCTCCTGCAACCGCCGCCTACTTCTCTCCCCCGAACCCTCGTGTCGCGCCTCCTTCTTCTCAGCGCCGCCACCGATTCCTTCCCCGTACGGTAGCGTCTAGTCGCAGTCTCCTAACTTTCTCCAGTAGTGTCGCATCCCTTCGTCATCACCTCCCCAACGCATTTGCCCACCGCCTCCTCTCCCCATCTGCTTGTTGCCGCCTCCCCACCTCCACCTCCCGCAACTGACGCCTCCTTCTCCCCCAACCCTCTTATCGCGCCTCCTCCTCTTCGTTGGTGCTGCCACCAATTCTTTTCCCGCGCGGCAACATCTGGTCGTAGTCCCCCAACTTCCCCAAAGCACTGTCACCAATTCCATCTCCTATCACCCCTCCAACCAGCGGCACGACGCTCGGCGACAATAGTCGGTGAATCGAAGAGAATGGCACTCAGCGACAGGGGCCGGTGGATCAAAAAGAAGGGCACTCGATGATGGCAGTGGCTTCCTCTTACTACGCCCGCCCACGGGGCTCTCCCCCGCCTCCGCCTAGTGGTCGCTCACCTAGTAATCCTCTCTACCTCCTCCTGTTCTTCGCTCGGAGCCTATCTCGCTGTCTAGCAATTTTGGTCTCCCAAGCTGATCGTCAAAGTCGGTGCCGTGATCGAATAGGGCCGAAGTTGAGGGGCCATGGTCGAAGTCGAAGCCGTGGTTGAAGGGGGCCATGGCCGAAGTCAAAGATCCGTAGTCGAAGTCGAAGGGCTGTGGTCAAAATCTAAGCCGTGGTCGAAGGGGGCAGTGGTCGAAGTCGAAGGGCTATGGACGAAATCGGTCTGCGGTCGAAGTCGAAGTCGAAGGGTTGTGGTTGAAGTTAGGCCGTGGTCGAAGTCAAAGAGTCATGGTCGAAGTTCAAACCGTGGTCGAAGGGGACAGTGGTTGAAGTCGAAGGGCCGTGGATGAAGTCGAAGGGCCGTAATCAAAGTCAAAGGGTCATGGTCGAAGTCCAAACCGTGGTCGAAGTTGGGGCCGAGCATGCTGGTGCCAGCAGTCGAGCGACAGGGCACAAGCGCCCTAGAGGCCTGCCAACGTACAACCACCAGCGATGGTCGACCGCTCCCGATTTACGATCACGCACGATAGTCGACGACTAGGTATGCTCAAGGCCTCCCAACCTACAACCACGAGGTATGGTCGATGTCTTCTGACTTATGACCATGAGGTTGATCGACGGCTTTCGATTTACTTGATGGATTTAAAAATGTTTAGAACATGTTTGTATGCATATTCTAAAAATTTTTACCACCTGTGAGTTTTAAAACATGTAGTATGATAAATTTTAAAAATCTGTAGCAACGCACGGGCATTCAGCTAGTATAATGGTTAATTCTATGTCACATATGATTTATGGTTATGTGAAAAAGAGAGAAAATGATATTTAGTATTTAATTGGTAATTTTATAAATAATTTTCTATTATCTATACCATTGTATATATAACTATATAGATAATGTATTAATTATATGATACCATTACATATAATTATATAGATAACTTATTATATGGATTATTTTTAATTCTGTCTATAGAGATGTATCAATGCTGTAAGGTGCATTAGTTATTTAGTTTTTAAACAAAAATGTTTTGCGATTACATTGTTCTTAAAATACGAGAGCCGTGCCGACCCACGTGGGGCTCGAACCCACGACCACAAGGTTAAGAGCCCTTGTGTTCAAGTGACTTCCGACGCAAAGCAAGTCGTTGTTTCTGCACATTCTTCAAACATTCCTTGCAAAATGTTGCTCCAGCAATCCGGAATCAGGCGCTTGTTTTGCATCTTCAGAAACAGCGACTATACAAGCAAGATACATCGATCGATTGATCAATGAACATCCTCCTGTTGCTGCAAATGAGGTGATGCCGTTAGATTTTGACAGTCAAATAGTCCAAAAAAGTACTTTTGGTATTTGACATGATTACAAAGAAAGATTGAGATCGCCAAAAATCAAGATGAAGCATCGGTCATACTAGAAGCCTCCAAAATATGCTGACTGGTCCTGTTTGGATCCCTTGGGCTAACAACTAGTTGCTAAACTTTAGCCCTTGAGGATCCAAACAGGAGGGTTAATGGGTGGGCTAAAGTTTAGCTAAAACCCCAACTAGTTGTTAGCCAACTAGTCCATCAAACCCAGTTAATGAGGGCTAAAGGACCAGCCGGATGGAAAAAAGACGTTGATACCCACGCCAACCCTCCCAGACCACCATGCATAGGGGTATAACAGACTTTGCACTGAGATAGTAGCACTTATTAGTCCTTGGATCCAAACAGGACTGGGCTAATCTTTAGCCAGCTAACTACTAGTCAGCTAACTACTAGTCCTAACTAACAACTAGTCCTAGTCCATCCAAACAGACCCTAAAAAAATGTAGAGGCAGAGAAGGAAATCGTCAACAAGGAGTTTGAAGATTTGGGGATTCGGAAGCGGACAATGGCTTCATCAAAGGAAAAGTTGAACCAATTCGAAGAGGGAGACATGAACCACAATTCAAGATTGAGTTGACTATTTTCAACTATAAATATCATATACCGATTGACGAAAAAATACACACAAGTCAACTTTTACTATCTTTTTTGTATCTACTTTTTTCTATATCTTAGGAGTAGGCCATAGTTAATATAATATTTCCTCTATAATTCTACTTTGCTCAATATTGCTTTACATTGACGTGTCGATCAATCTGTGAGTTACGCATATCCCTTGTTTCGATATACATTCCTATTCGGTATTGCTTCGCATCAACGTTCCATCCAGAATTAGATTTCGTTTAAGTTTACCTATTGTTAACCTTACGGATTTGTTGAAAAATATCAGCTGATATATCGTATATGCTATCAAAGAGCATCTTTTCTAGGGATATGGTACGCTGTCAAGAATTTTTCGATGACGACACAAGGCCTCTAATTAATACAAAGCAGTTGCTTGCTTAGTGCTTACCGCTTCCGAATCGCAGATCACAAGAACAATCCCGAACAAATCAGTCCAGCAACACAAGGCACTTGGGTATATGGACGCAATCACCAACATCTCTTGCCGCGAGGAGACGACTTCTTTGTTTATTCAAGTCTGCACAACGTGCTCTACAGGCTTAGTTATTTGCCACTCTCGTGAGTACCGTTTAGAATGTAGGAATTTACGTAAATTTTGTAGAAAACAGTTTAATTCCTGTAGAATTGAGAAAAATACCAGTGTTTCAACTTGGCCTTAATTATGTATACAAGAGGAAAACGATTAAACACAATGCAAAGTTTCAAACCACTTACACATACCGTACAGCTAACCATACATACATAATTACATTTAGAGAGCAGCTAGGGAACGCTATATGATCGGGGAGCTCCCGACGTATAACCTCTCCCTCCATCCCTTCTCTCTCTCTTCTCATGCGCTAGCGTGGTTTCTCTTGCTGGTGAGCTCTCCCCTGCCACCCCTCCTCTCCCCCTCTCTTCTCCGACACTAGCGCAGCTCTGCACCCCTTCTCCTCCCCTCGCCTCTCCTCCACCACCGCTCTGGCCTCCCTCCACATCGGGGGACGTGGCAAACTCGTCTATGGTGGAGGCAACCCCTGTCGCGCACGGAAGCAAGAGTGAGCAAGAGAGAAAGCACGGCGGAGTGGCGGCTGAGAGAGAGGATACTATATCGATTGAATAGTAGTGTTTTCTCTTTTTTTTCTTACATTTTATCATTTGTGCGTGTGTCTCCGGTAGTGCAACAAAACGAACATCAAAATCCACCCTGGTCTTCAAAAATGCGAGCCGGGACAGAAAAAAATCCAAACAAAAAAAAGAATTAAAGGAATGGGGAAAAAGAGATCAAATGTACACCGTATGACACGAAGTTCGTGTGCTACACTCGGATGACACGGTCACCAGCCGGCGGCGGCCGCGCCGCCGGCTGGCACTGCTCGTAGTGCCGGTGGATTTCGTTGACAAGCCACCTCGCCTTCTTGCTCGCCTGCGGGCTGCCGTCGGCGATGAGCGCGTACAGCGCAGGCATAAGCCCCGGCATCTTGCCCAGCAGGGCGACGAACTTGTCCCCGCCGTGCCGGCACAGCGAGGCCAGCACCGCCGCGCAGTGGTCCTTCCCTGACCGAGACGCCGACGCGCCGAGGAAGTTGGCGAGGCGGGTGACGAGCGCCGAGCTGGCAAGGACGGCCGCTGCGCCGACCGGTTGCTTGGCGAGCCTCGCGAGCAGCGCGATGGAGTCGTTCACGAGGTCGTCGCGGTCGCCGGACAGGAGGCTCGCGAGCACGGCCACGGCGCCGGCGGACACCGCCTTCCCGTGGCTGCTCGCGCACTGGAGCACCCCGTAGAGGCTCACCAGTGCGTTCTTGCGCCCGCGGTACGTGCCCTCCCGCATGAGGTGGACGAGCGTCGGGACGGCCTCCGGGGTGCGGCTGATCAGCTCGCGGTAGTCGCTGTTCGACGAGAGATAGAAAAGGATGGCCGCCGCGTTCTGCTGCGCCTCGACCTTGGCGGCGACGTTAACGGCGTCGACGATGAGGCCGAGCCCGCCCGCCTCGACGAGCGCACTCCGGCCGGCCGGGTGCTTCGAGAGGTTTAGGAGGCCGGCGACGGCATTGTCCTGGACGGACGCGTCCGTGGAGGAGAGGTGGTGGAGCAGCCACGGCACGGCGCCGCCCTCCACGAGGCAGGCCCGGTGGAAGACGTTGCGCTTCGAGAGCTTCCGGACCTCGTACGTCGCCTTCTTCTGCTCCTCCGGACTGCCCCGGGAGAGCTTGGCGATGAGGAAGGCCACGGCGAGACGCACACCGCTGGCCGCGGCGACGCCGAACGCGGCGGCGGTCTTGTCGACTGCGCACCGGTGCTTGCCGCTCGGCTCGTGGAGCGAGGCGCCGTTGCTGAGGAGCAGCTGCTCGATGATCCTGCGCACCGCGACGTTCGGCACGACCTCCGTGCTGCGGAGCCTCTCGCCGGTGACGGGGCACGTCCTGCACCCATTCTTGACCCACCGCTTGATGGACGCGCGGTCGTACGTCTGGCCGGTGGCCACGGTCACCGGGTCGGTCATCAGCTCCAGCGTGATCGGGCATTGCAGCGCCTCCGGGTTGATCCACGCCGCGTGACTCGCCGGCCTCGGCGCGGGCGCCGCGGCGTCGGCCTTCTTGGGGTCAATGCGGTCAAACAAGACCACGCGGCAGTACACCATGAACGCCATTAGGCCGCTGATGAGCACGAGATCGTTGTCGTTCTCGCCGCCGGCCTCCAAGCGCTCGAACAGCTCGGACTCCAGGAAAGCCACCTCCTCTGCGCAGTCCCACCAGCTCGTGACGGCGACACGGCCGAGCACCAGCCTCGCGTCCTCGGCGTCCGGCGTCACGCCGCTCTTGAACTGCGCGAGCATCGAGCGGAGGCTCCGCGCTAAGCGGCCGTCGTCAGCGTCCGGCCGCACCGCCGCGCGCCACGCCTGCTCGGACACCAGCCTAGCGAGATCCCTGGCATCGGCGGACGCCCCAACCACGTCCCCCGGCAGCACGTCCATCGCCGTGGCCACGGAGCCGAGGACCACCCGGAGCTCGGAGGCCACCAGCTCGGCGTTCATCAGCACCCACAGCCTCGCCCCCTTCCTCGCGCAGTCGGCAAGCAGGAACCGCAGCTTCTGCATCGCCACGTGCAGTTCGGACAGGCCGAGCACGGCGGCGCCGGGGAGCGGCGCTGCCGACGACGCCTCGCGGACCTCTTCAAGAAACGCGAGGAGCACGCCCGTGATACGTACGGCCTCGCCGGCCCCTCGCCGGAGCACGGGGAACGCGGCCACGTCACGCCCGGCGACGTCGCCCGCGAGGGTCACGAGCGACGCCAGCAGCGTCCCCGGAGAGATGGCGTCGCACGGGCACACCGCCGGCATCCGGCGGCGCGGCGCCCTGCGCTCGTGCGGTGGCATGTTGCGATGCGATTTGGAGGGAAACGAACAGAACACGTAGGCGATGGAGAAGGAAGCTCTCTCTCTCTCTCTCTCTCTCTCTCTCGTTGCGGCGGCAAAATTGGAAGCCGAGCTACTTATAGAGGCGACGGCACACGTGTAGTTTCACGGTAGAGCCAAAATCATCAGCGCACGGTGCTGTACTGTACATTTACAAAAAAAATTAAGCTCCATGGTTTGTCTGCTCAAAATAAAAGATAGCCTGGTTTCTTTTATCAGTTTCAAATTGCGTGGTTTTTTAAGGCTAATTGCATGGTTTAAATTGCTCGATTTATCTGCTTAGGAGATAGGTAGTCCGGATTTCGAGTAGCTATATATAGTTGTTAGGAAAAAATAATCTTGTGCGTATTCGGTACTCGGGCCGTTGTGTATCGAACAGTAGCTTAGCTGATTCGGCGCCCAAAATCGGCGACGGCCTCGCCTAATCGGCTAACAGAAACGCCTTGGTAGTTAGCATGAACTGTCAATACTAAGCGCTAGTGTTGGAAATGATTGGATTTGTTTTAGCTTTTTGTTGTTGTTTTTAAGCGAGCTCCGACTGTTAATTCGGTTGTTTCGATTAATACAGTAATACGATATTATTAGTTTAGTAAATATGGTATTTTTAAAATATGATTTGGTATCATAAATTCTAATTTATTTATAACCTATTTACTAAAATTAACGTGAATTATCAACGACATAGCGACCTTATTAGCCCACCATTGCACCAGCCCCAGCAATTTGGCTGAATGATTCATATTACAGAAACTAACAGCTATTTGGCTTCTCTACGACTGAATGAAGAGAGAGAGAGAGAGAGAGAGAGAGAGAGAGAGAGAGAGAGAGAGATCCATTGCCACTAGCCAAGTAGCAAGTAGCCACCAGGCAGCAGCAGGCCGGCCGAAGGGAATGGGTATTGGGCTTGTGTGTTGTGCGGGTCGCGGAGAATCTGGGGATGGCGGGCTATCCCGAGCGCTCCCCTCCAGTCTAGCCTCTACTGCTCTCCAGTGCTCAGTCTGAGAGTACAGGTGATTTGGTTTTATGGTTTTCAACCGGTTTTTTACCCAAAAAAACCTAACTCCCAAAAAACATGATTTCTTTCTACCGTACCGAACGTCGATTAAACTGAGTTGATCGGTATACTTCGGTATTTTTGTGAAAAGTCCCCAAAAATTCAAAACCAGAAAATTTGTGATTTTTGCTGCATTTTTGAGTGAATTCTGAAACTTTCCTTTTTGGGAAAGTTCTCCCGGAATGCGCTTTCCCTTTTTGGCCATTCCGCTTTCCTCTTCTGATGGCGCCCCGCCTCCCTTTCCGTTTCCTCCTCTCTCGCGCGCCCCGCGCCCGCGCCTCCTGGTGGCGCCGCCTCCCGTTCCGCTTTCCCCCTCGCCTCGGCGCCCTCCCGGGTTCCTCTCCCGCTGGCGCCGCGCCCGCTCCCCGCTTTCTCTCTGCGCACGCGCGCTAGCGCTGCGCGTTGCGCCGCGCCGCTCCGCCCCTGCGCCCGCGCCTCGATCTCGGGCCGCCCCGCCGTCCCGACAGCCTCTGTCCGAAGCCGTGGACCTCCTCGCGCCACGTCGCCCCGCTCAGCTCCGACCCCACCTGGCGGTCGCCGCCTCCTCCCTCTCCCCGCGCGCGGACGCGCCTCCGCCCCTGAGCAGCTACCTGCTCCCATCTCCTCGCCATTAATCCGCTACAGCGCCGCGCGTCACCCGGTCACCGCCCGTCCCGTGGAGGAGACGCTCTCAACCACTTCCGCCATCCTCCTGTCGGCCCCGGAGACCCGCCCTTGCCTTCCCCTCCACGCCTCGCTCCTCCTCCGCGCGGGTATAAAACCCCCTCCCCCTCTCCCGCTCGCTCTCTTGGTTCCCCAGCTCCCCCACCACTCCCATTAGCCTTCCTCCGCTCCCAGCCACCTCCCAGAGCGCCCGATTGGAGCCTCGCCGCCCGTGGCTCCGCCTTCGCCGTCCCCTGCGCCGGCGACCCCCGAGAAGCAATCCTCTCCCCTTCTCCACCATTTGCCGATTCCTTTGTCCTTGAGAATCTCCGCAGTCTATTGATACTTTTTGTGAACTCCCCTGGCCAGGAGGAACCTTGTGGAGCTCTGTCGCCGACGACCTCCGCCGATCGAAGGTGCTCCCCGTGGCCAGCTCACCCCGCCGCTCCCCAGCTTCCTCCGCCACCGCCAATGTGAGCCTCATACCTCCCAGATCGTGCGGCCGCCACCGATTTAACTCTAACGGCCCCGGTGACCCCCTTCACCGCCGGGAAGACGAGTCCTCCCCTTCGGTCTCCCGTCCCCTCCGTTGCTTCCCCCCCCCCCTCCTAAAACCCCAAAACGGGTTTCCCACTTCGAGGGCTAGCCACTAATCCCCTCCCCTGCCGCCGGAGTGCCCTGCCGTCGCCGGAGAGCGGAGGCGCCGCTCCTCTGCCTCTCTGCCGCGCGCGCACGGCGAGAGGTAGGAGACGACCGACGTGGCTCTATCTCGGCCGTCCTCTCCTCTCCGTGCCATTTAACGTCGGCCCTTGGATATCACTTAACCACAGCCGTCCGATCTTCTTAATCCCGTCTACTCTCGCCCGTCGGATCTCCCGTACCGATTCGGCCGCCTTCCCCGCTCCGCGGCCGTCCGATTTCCCCCTCACCCCATCGCACCCGTTCGCCCTGCCCCATCTGGGTCGTCCGCCAACGCCACGCGTCAGGCATCCCGACCCGGAGGGCGCGTCGCGCGTGTGGGCCGCGCCCGGCCTGCTCGGCCGCGTTGCGCGCGCGCCGCGCGTGGGCCGCGCCGGCCGCCCGGCCGCGTGGGCCGCACAGTGCTGGGCTGCGCTGTGGCTTTGGGCCGGCCTAGCACTGTTCACCGATTTTCCCGAGTTTATCAATTTCTAAAATCCCAGAAAATCCAAATAAATCCTAGAAAATCCCAAAAATTCCCAAATTTCACCACTTTGCTCCAAATATTATTCCAGACCCTCTGGTGAAATCCATTTCCACAAATTCCTCCCAGATAAATTCCTAAAATTCCATTTGGAGATTTATGCAATTTCTTTCTTTTTAAATAGTTTATTTTCCCTCGCTTGATTAGTCTCAAGCTGGATTTAATTTATTTTATGTGTTTGCGCTAGCGTCGGAAATTCTGGAAGCTCAAGTGCAGTTGCAGGATCCAGGAGCTTCTACGTTCGAGCTAGCCGAGTTCGTCCCGGTTTACGGCAAGTCACAAGTCCTTGATCATGTTGCAACCCATGTTGTCTAATTATGCTATTATATTATCTGCATTAAGCTAATTCTGAAATGTTAATTCAAAGTAAAAATAAAATGATTAGAATGACATGTTATGTAGTTAAGCCTATCACCGTTAAATGCCCTGTTAAATTTGTTGTCATGCCTTTGTAACCCTAGAAATAATTATCTGTTAATCTAAATAACTATAGGTTATTATCATCATGCAAAATGTTACACTAATAAGGCTGTGGCTGTGGAGCCAATAGAATTTAGAAAACCCGACTCTAAGGTAGGGTGGTATGGGACACCGTATCTTAGAGCGGAGAGTGCCGGCGTGCACAAGGTAGGGTAAGGGGGAGTGGAAACCGCAAGACGGTCCTCGCCAATCTTTTACCCTAGGTTTGGAGAAGGGTAAGGGTGAGTGGGAAACCGCGGGACGGTCTACGCCCACCGCTTACCTTAGTTTGGGTCGCGGGCCTGGCGAGGTTGCGGACCATGCGAAAATATAAGGACTGAAACCCTTACGCTGAGCAAATGTCACAGTGATCGCTCAACCACAGGAGTTGACTTGTCAACACTGGTCGAATAGCTGCTCAACTCGATTGAAACTCTACAGGAGGTTTAGCAGTGAGGTTAGGCAAGTCGTGTTTTGGGTGCCTAACAACGGTAGAGTTCACTCGAAGCGGATACTGTTTTCTCTTGTGTGTGTGTGTGTGTGTGGGATCCAGACCCGAGTGAATTCTACCGGGTAGAGCATATATAAAGAGCTGAGCAGTGAAACGACCTGGCTTTCTTAACTCTGTCGCGGGAGTTAAGAGATCGTGTGGGTAAAGCTGAGCAAACTCTGCAGAGTCAAATAAATGGTATCCGAATACGCCGTGCTCCCGGTTATTGGAGCTGTGTCACATGGGTGATTCCAGCAGCGAAGCTGAAGTAGTTTGTACATGCTTTAACTTGATTAGTTGGTTAATGAACTCTTCATGAAAAACCCCTGAGTTCTTGAGAAGTAGTTTTGGGTCGTTTTATAAAATATTTGCAAATAAAACTGCATCCACTCAAAGTAATAAACCAAGTATACCCCCTCCCTTTGTTGATCCAGGCAAGTAGTAAGTTAGGGTTTCCCTTGTGATTTGTTGAGTACGGGGTCGGAATACTCAGGCTTGCTAAATGCCGCAGATACCAGAAGGAAAAGAAGGCAATTCAAGATTTCGTGTTGGAAAGGTCTTCCCGTCGAGGACCCGTGGCTTTAGGTCTTGGCCGCGCTCAAGCGGATTCTGGAGTTCTTGTAATGTAAGTATACTTTGGGCTTGCACGCCCCGCTGTCGAAAAATGGATGTTAATCCTTATGTGAATTATATGCTGGTCTTTTGTTGTAAGCATGCAATGGTATACTCTTGCGCGACACTTCATAACTGTTCATGCGTGAATAGTTGCGAGGTGCCGTGTCCGTACGCGCCCCTGGAAACGGGGGCATTACATTTTGGTTCAATTTGTTCGGTTCGGTGCCAATATGAACAGCCCTAGCTCCAGCTAGTTCAAGTTTGAGAAAATAACGAAGCCAACAAGTTATTTGTGAAAAAACACAAGCTGTTTTTTGTGTTCTATGTTTTAAAAATGCACCTGGATGTTCAGAATAAAAAGGGATCAAAAGATTCTCTTTAAGACCAGTGTAATATTGGTTTCTATTTTTTCTTCTACTTAGAGAAGTTAGAAACCAATATAAATATCCGGCTTCTCGAAGTGGTTTCTTTATTCCTCTCACTTCGAAGATAATGCAGGGGGTCATGGGTGCATTACGCACTTCACTCCTCTCGCTCCCTGCTCGCACACAAATCTCTTCCACACTTTCCCCAACATTCATAACTTTCTTCCAAAAATCACTTCTTTCAATCACTACACAAAATCTAACAAGTAACAAATAACAATAGAAAACAGTAAACAATAAGAAGATAGTAGTAATAACAATCTATGTTACAATAAACTAACACTCTAAGTCTCTAACAGTAAGATTGAGATTTAAGAATAATTGAATAAATACCTAGCAACCAGCTTGGTTGTTGGCTTCCAAAGAATTAATCGGCTACTCCTAATTTAGACCTTAGTGGCTCACTTCCAAGTTCTAAGTTGCAATCCTCGGCCTCCTACTCTCCTCTCTGGCTCTCTCAGCTTCTCTTGAATCCTGCTGTCCTTGAGTCCTACGCCTTGCCACTCTGCCTTTTCTCCTCCTTCCATGCATCCTCGGTCAGTCGACTAATGGCCAGGCGACCTGGGTGCCTGGGCTCCTCGTGCCACCGACTCCCCACATGGCTGCACCACAGCTACCAACCCTCCTTGCCTCCTTGCGTGTGCCTGTGGCAGATTTGCCTTTGCCGTCGTCGCCCTGCCCATTGGTCACATCGGTCGCCGTGCCTCCTAGCACCACCAGCCGCCACTCACTCTTAGGACCTCAGACAGGTGCGAACTCTCCGTTTCTGCTCGATCCTCTTCAATTTTGCATATGGATCTGTTATCTATGGATGTAAGTTGTTATTTACTACTAAGTGGTTGCGGCCCTTGTGGATCGGTGGTTGTGGGTTGACTATCTAAGAAAAGGTTCATCTTCTCTTCTAGTGTTCTTCCCAGAAAGCAAGAGGCATGGCTGGCTAGCCACCCATGGTCGGTCGTCAGAGCGGGAGAGGGGATTTGTCCAGTAGAGGGTAGGCTGATCGCCAGACGTAGACAGGGTTAATTAACTACTCCAGATTAACAAGTGTTGTGGCTACAGACCAAACAGAGAAAGAGGGGATTGGTAGAAGAGGAAGAGAGGATCCCTCCCCTTTGCCCCTCCTGGGGGTTTATATATAAGAGTGGGGTAGAATGGGAAATCCCCATTCTACCCCATAGTGCTTACAAGGGATGAGGGTACATGGTATATTTACACTGTTATAATCTTCTACACTATTGGGCCTATTACATGTTGGATTAGTTGCACGGCCCAGTCACGGGGGGTTGGACCACCCCTACAACAGTACTCCCTTGACAACAAGCGCTGAGGTCCCGATGGGCGAGCTGACGTGATCAACCACCCCAGCCCCCATTCCCTGACAGCAAGCACGAGGGTGCCGATGCAACTGGTAGCTCGCAGACCCTTGAGGCAATGCCTGTGAAGAAATCCGTGAAGCGCCAAAGGCGTCGTCGAGCGCCGAAGCCGTGCCGTCCTGCCGAGGCGACGCCTACGAGTCGGACATCGTAGTCGAGCGCCGACGACGTGCCGTCCCGTCGAGGCGATGCCTACGAGGCGGACGGCGGAGTCGAGCGCCGAAGACGTGTCGTCGAGCGCCGAAGGCGTGCCGTCTCGCCGAGGCGATGCCTACGAGGCGGACGGTGGAGTCGAGCGCCTGAAGACGTGTCGTCGAGCGCCGAAGGCGTGCCGTCTCGCCGAGGCGATGCCTACGAGGCGGACGGCGGAGTCGAGCGCCGAAGACGTGCCGTCCCGCTGAGGCGATGCCTACGAGGCGGACGGCGGAGTCGAGCGCCTGAAGACGTGTCGTCGAGCGCCGAAGACGTGCCGTCTCGCCGAGGCGATGCCTACGAGGCGGACGGCGGAGTCGAGCGCCGAAGACGTGTCGTCGAGCGCCAAAGGCGTGCCGTCTCGCCGAGGCGATGCCTACGAGGCGGACGGCGGAGTCGAGCACCGAAGACGTGCCGCCCCGCCGAGGCGATGCCTACGAGGCGGACGGCGGAGTCGAGCGCCTGAAGACGTGTCGTCGAGCGCCGAAGACGTGCCGACACTGTCGTTCCCCCACCTTCAAAAAGAGTGCCCGCGAAGAGCGGGCACGTGCGGCGTAGGCCGAAGGCACTACGCACGCCGAGGTAGGGAGGCGAAGCCGCCGTTCCCCTACCTTCGAAAAGAGTGCCCGCGAAGAGCAGGCGCTTGCGGCGTAGGCCGAGGGCACTACGCACGCCGAGGTAGGGAGGCGAAGCCGCCGTTCCCCTACCTTTGAAAAGAGTGCCCGCGAAGAGCGGGCGCTTGCGGCGTAGGCCGAGGGCACTACGCACGCCGAGGTAGGGAGGCGAAGCCGCCGTTCCCCTACCATCGAAAAGAGTGCCCGCGAAGAGCGGGCGCTTGCGGCGTAGGCCGACGGCACTACGCACGCCGAGGTAGGGAGGCGAAGCCGCCGTTCCCCTACCTTCGAAAAGAGTGCCCGCGAAGAGCGGGCGCTTGCGGCGTAGGCCGACGGCACTACGCACGCCGAGGTAGGGAGGCGAAGCCGCCGTTCCCCTACCTTCGAAAGGAGTGCCCGCGAAGAGCGTGCGCTTGCGGCGTAGGCCGACGGCACTACGCACGCCGAGGTAGGGAGGCGAAGCCGCCGTTCTCCTACCTTCGAAACGAGTGCCCGCGAAGGGCGGGCGCTTGCGGCGTAGGCCGAGGGCACTACGCACGCCGAGGTAGGGAGGCGAAGCCGCTGTTCCCCTACCTTCGAACAGAGTGCCCGCGAAGCGCGGGCGCTTGCGGCGTAGGCCGAGGGCACTACGCACGCCGAGGTAGGGAGGCGAAGCCGCCGTTCCCCTACCTTCGAAAAGAGTGCCCGCGAAGAGCGGGAGCTTGCGGCGTAGGCCGAGGGCACTACGCACGCCGAGGTAGGGAGGCGAAGCCGCCGTTCCCCTACCTTCGAACAGAGTGCCCGCGAAGAGCGGGCGCTTGCGGCGTAGGCCGAGGGCACTACGCACGCCGAGGTAGGGAGGCGAAGCCGCCGTTCCCCTACCTTCGAACAGAGTGCCCGCGAAGAGCGGGCGCTTGCGGCGTAGGCCGAGGGCACTACGCACGCCGAGGTAGGGAGGCGAAGCCGCCGTTCCCCTACCTTCGAAAAGAGTGCCCTCGAAGGGTGGGCGCTTGCGGCGTAGGCCGAGGGCACTACGCACGCCGAGGTAGGGAGGCGAAGCCGCCGTTCCCCTACCTTCGAACAGAGTGCCCGCGAAGAGCGGGCGCTTGCGGAGCTAGGCTCAACGCTACGTCTTATTTAAAGTTCGTAGACTGGTGCGTGCGGAGCTAGGCTCAACGCTACGTCTTATTTATTGTCCGCGGACTCTCGCGTGCGGAGCTACGCTCAACGCTACGTCTTATTTAAAGTCCGTAGACTGGTGCGTGCGGAGCTAGGCTCAACGCTACGTCTTATTTATAGTCCGCGGACTCTCGCGTGCGGAGCTACGCTCAACGCTACGTCTTATTTAAAGTCCGTAGACTGGTGCGTGCGGAGCTAGGCTCAACGCTACGTCTTATTTATAGTCCGCGGACTCTCGCGTGCGGAGCTACGCTCAACGCTACGTCTTATTTAAAGTCCGTAGACTACGCCGAGGCACCAGGCCGTCGTGCGATTTAAAAAACGAGGACCAACACAGAGGCATCAAAGAAATGGCCGAAGACTTGCGACAACAAATCGCTCCAGAATGCAGTACTGGAAAAGGCCACGGCAGCCCAAAACAGGCCAAAACCGAAGAAGCAAATACGGCCAAATCAAATGCTCTCAGAATGGAAGTGACGCCGCAACAATTGATATGATGAATGATCATTCCTTTAATGCCATGCAAGCAAAAGATGCAGCAGGGATTATTAAAGCCTAGCACGTAATCATGTGTAGTGCGTACGGGTTGGATGGTGACGACGCGGAGTATACTCCGCAGGTGCGGAGACCCTGGCTGCACGAAGCTAGCGGAGGCGAAGTCGGCGTGGCCAGAACGGAGCAACTGCGAAGGACAGCAGCATGCCGGCATCTCACCGCCGCACGTTGTATCCCTGTATGTATGCATGCATAGTTGCGTGCGGGTCCTCGGCGGGGAGTGCGGCCACTGCAGCAAAAGACTTCGGACACCGGGGCCAATGCTACGACACCACAGTGGAGGCTCCGGACCGCTCGACGAGGAAGGCCGCCTCGGAGCGCGGAGACCGCGGATGCAAGGCTCAGCATTGCTGGTGCTGTGCCGAGGCCGCAGCTATGAAGACTTCGACGACGCACATCCGGGACCTCGCCTGAGCGGAGCCCACCTCATCCTTGTGGAGTCCGCGGTCGTGACCTGTGCTCGTAACCTTGTGGTGCTGTGCTCATAACCTGCACGCCGACGATGCCGTGCTTGCTGTAGAAGTCAGCGTCCTTGTAGGGGACGCAGCGCGGAGGGGTCCCATGGTGGCTGCTGACGTCGAAGTATGTCTTCACATTGTCGTGGAAGCGAGCGAAGGTCGAAGCCCACCCTCGGTAGCGCGGAGTCCGCCTTGGCGAAGTCAGTGGCGAGGGCCGACGTCGCGAAGTCGGGGCGAAACCCGTCATGCCGGCGCGGGAGAGCCGGCTCCAGCTCACTCGGCGGGGTGGCCTTCGTTGGCGAGCTTGGCGACGACGAGTTCGGACATGGGGCTCGCGACGCGTAGCTGCAGGCCGTGCCGCCGCGCCGTCCGAGCCGGGAGCTGCAGGCTCAGCCTCGCCGCCCTGGCGCTGCTGTTGCTTGACAAGGTGTACTCCGTGTGAGGCTCGACGCGGAGCCCGAAGTCTCTGTCGAGGTGGCCATCTTCTGCGCGGGGTTGATGCTTCACCTGCTCGGAGTCCATGCTTCACCTGCCCCGAGACAGATGCTTCGAGTGCAGATGGATGCATAGGCTTCCTTGAGACAGCTACTCATGTATGCACCGATAGATGATCTTCGCGCGCCCAGGAGCAAGTTAGCGAGAGGCCAGAGGGGACGCTTCAGCTCGTCTGTGGAGGCGGCCGGCCATTCATGCATGCATGGATGGATAACCCATGCACATAGGGGCTCATGCATGCATGAATAAGGCTCTCGGATGGATACTTGGATGCTTCACCTGCATGCACAGATAAGAGCTTTGCGTGCGCATGGATGGATGCTTCGCACATATGCATGAATAGATATTTTATGCACGCGAGCATGAGTAGACATTTGGCCGGATACTTCCTGGCTGCATGCGTGCAGTTCGTATATGTGGCGCGGAGGGCTTGGCGCCGAGGTGCGCTTGACGGAGTCCTTTCCGAGGTACTCCCGCCGCGTGCCGTACCTGAGCTGCCAGCGAGGTCGGCGGAGGTGGACGTCGCCAGCCTCGCAAAGCATCGCGCGGGGTGATGGCGGCCTCTCACGGGGGCGAGTCGACGATGCGGAGCGACCTCGCGGTCACGGAGACGCTCGGAAGCTCAAAGCAAGCGAAGTATACAAAGACTTCGAGCCGGAGACTTCGGGCAGAAGACTCCGCGGCTGCATGGAGTGCCGCGCGTAGACGCCAGGGGTGCGGAGACCAGAGCTGCGGCCCAGGCTCCGACAGTGAGCAGAGCTAGCCATCTCCACATGGGAAGCCGTGGAGGGGTCCGGTGCCAGGGCCTTCCGCAGCGTCGCCTGGCTGCCCATGCTCTTTCCTTGTCGCAGTAGTGCTTCGCGTGCGACATCCGGCGGCCGGAGGCTGATCCCAAGCGGCGCGGAGACCGCGGAGCGGACGCTTGACGCTGGCTCGACGCCATGCGGAGGCTTGACGCAGAGGCTGTACGTCGCGCGGAGGCTCGCAGACGCTTGTCGCGGAGGCTCGATGCCGTGCAGAGGCTCGACGCAGACGCTGTACGTCGCGCGGAGACTCGCAGGCGCTTGTCGCGGAGGTTGACCTCGGCAGCGCGGAGGCTTCGCATGGCCGAGACGTACATCGCAGAGGCTGGGTCCGGGACCCGCTGTGCGGATGGGAGGCGCGCTACTTGGGGACCTCGCATCATACATGGGTGGATCTCTCATGCACACGTACGTGAGGTATGCGTGCATGGATTATCTCTCAAGGGTACACCCGTATGCCTATCCATGCATGCATGCCGTTGTTTGCCGCGCGGGAGGTCGAAGCTTCGGCAGCACGGAGCGGCGTAGCGCTCGGAGGCTTCGACGCGGAGGGCTGCGTCGCGGAGACCGGCACACAGAGACCACGATGTGAACAGCTACAGCTCGAGCTCGGTGCAGTGGACGAAGGATCACTGGATCTATCAGATCTGCACGGAGACTCACACGCAAGATGGATGGATCCATCAGACCTACCTTTTCTCACCTTTTGTCGGCATTTTTTTTGTTCCAGCCGATCGGAATCCAGCGTGCCAGGATGTATCCCAGCCTGGGCACGGAGTGCATCTTCCTCACGACGATGATTCCTCTTTGCGCGACTTCTTGCCTAGTCCCCACGGACGGCGCCATCTGTTATGGCTACAGACCAAACAGAGAAAGAGGGGATTGGTAGAAGAGGAATAGAGGATCCCTCCCCTTTGCCCCTCCTGGGGGTTTATATATAAGAGTGGGGTAGAATGAGAAATCCCCATTCTACCCCTTAGTGCTTACAAGGGATGAGGGTACATTGGTATATTTACACTGTTATAATCTTCTACACTATTGGGCCTATTACATGTTGGATTAGTTGCACGACCCAGTCACGGGGGGTTGGGCCACCCCTACAACAACAAGATCTTCGTACGACGTGTTTAGCTCGTCAGCGAGGGCCCTACACGACCAGATGATTGTCAGTGAAGGAGGCAAATTACGCCCCGCTCATTTCGGTTTGAGTTTTCAGCTTATTTTTTACTATTCATAAATTTCATCTTTTGTGAACTTTTGTTTTTTGAGCTTTTTTGCCAGTTCTTTTTTCCGTATTTGTTTGCATTGTCTAGGATAAGCTAACATATTTTTTTTCTATTTTTAATTTTTTTAATTTATTTACGTCAAATAAGTCACCTTCAGCTATAGTATAATTTTAACCAGGTATAATATAAATTTAGTCATAAATCACTATTTTTCAGTACGCCTGAACGATGCCTTAAGCAACCAGTTAATCATCGAAGAAATGTCGTAGTAGCTGTCAGAGCTCAGACCGACGTGGTGCGCGCGGACGTGTGGGGGAGCTAGGACGACTCGACTGACAAATTACTAGTCCTACGTACTATTACTGCAGTAGAATTTGTCTCGAGCAAAGCTCTATGAGCAAGCGTTTGATATGTACGGCACGTGAATTGAAAGGCCTAGCTAGCAAGCGAGCACACGACACGATGAGCGATGAGCGACGCGGTGAGCTCACGGTGAGATTTGCGCGTGGGCGCGAGCAAGGCAGGCTCTAGCTAATTAAGGCTGTCACAGTTGAGCCAATCTCTGTCTTTCCTTCTCTTCTTTCTTGAGGCGCAGCGAAGAGCCTGCTGCTGTCTTTCTGTCTTTTTCTCGAGCAGCTCGTGACAGATCAACCTAACAAACTTGCGGTTCTGCCTGTGTGGCTTACAGAGAAATGATTAGGCAATTTGATTGGCAGTTCAATTAATTAAAGCGCCCTGCTTGCTGTTCTAGGCTTTGCCATGACAGGCCGTTTGCTCATATATTTTTCGCTGATCTGCTTCTCTTTTTTTTCTCTTATTTTGGTATGTTCATGTTAGCATATTTTTTTCAGCTTATAATTTCTCTAAAACATACATATAGAATTATTTCTCCACACCATTTCGAAGAGATTTATCGATATAACCTTTTTCAAAATGGTTTATCGGTATTCAGTTCGTTCACATAAACACTCGCACTAGAGCCAAAAATCATAAGTCATAACCGAAAAGAACCCACCCGTTAGTTTCTATTTCTAGCTTCTCCTTGGAGAAGCCCAAAATTAAAATGAATATCTAGCTTTTTGAAACGGCATTCTCACTCCTCTCGCTTCGGAGATAAAGCAGGTGATCACAGACGCATCACGCACCTCAGTCCTCTTGCTCTCGTCTCACGCACCTATCTCTCCCTCACTTTCCTTACTCCAATCATCCACTCATTCTAAAAGTCAATTCTTTCAGTCAGCACTATTTATTTTCAGTCAAAATATATCAAACACAACTGATATGAACATGCTCTTACTTAGTATGCTCTTACTAGTATGCTTCCGTTTCTATAAGTCGCTTCTATCAGCCACTATTTTGCGCTTTCGTATGTTGTAATGCACTTTATATTTTGTTATGTCACAATTACATAAGTCGCATTGTAGTCCGAATATTGTAGTGTATTTCGTTGCATCGTTATTTATTTTCTTTCTTACATAATACACCCAACAAAATACCAAAAACCATAAACCTATCGATCACTACATTTATCAACCAAAACTAAAAAACCATCATAAAAATCTAATATATACGGCTCTTAAGCAGACTGGACCTGCAGATAGTGTCAGAGCCGACCAACAAGTTGTGTTCGGTCATAAAACTTGCTTTGCAATTTGCAATGCTGTGTCTAATCCACTCTCATGTCATAGCAGTTGCGTGCATTATTGTATATACTGGCCCTGATCAATATGGTTTCAGCTTATTTTTGTACTATTTATAAATTTCGTCTTTTTCTAAACTTTTAGCTTTTTTTGAGTTTTTTTACCGGTTCTTTTTTTTCTCGTATTTGTTTACATTATACGTGATGGGCTAATATGTTTTTTCTATTTTTAAATTTTTTTTAAATTTAATTATGGTAAATAAGCCTCTGTCAGCTACAGTGCTTTTTTCAGCCAGCTACAATGTTTTCAGCCATAAGTCATGAGGCTTTCAGCCGAACCGATCACCACCTAGGACGGAGACAACAGGATGGAACAGGTTCCTCTGCTCACCTCATGTTTCCGACCAACGACACAGAGAGCAATAGCGCACCGCCGTGTAAGACACGAACTCAATCATGCACACATATAAATACAGGCCCGTCGTATATTGGCTTTTTAATTTTCGTTTTTAGGCTTTTTGAACTTTTTTTACTTGTTTGTTTTTGTTTTTTCTCTTTATTCATTTACATTGTTTTAAAATATAGTGGTATTTTTTTAAATTTTTCTCATATTATTATTATTATTATTTCTTTTTTTATTCAAAAGATAACGACTGCTACAAGTACAATTACAACTAAAACCTATAATAAAAATAAAAAGCTATGGCTTAAGATGTTTGGAGCACTGCCGGATTGGGCCACTTGTTCTTTATTTATTGACACGGTCTATCGAAGGGAGCATTGATTGGTACAGCCGCGACGCACCAATGGACGCAGCAAGCACCACAGCCACCGTCTTAGCGCGTCCAGCAGGCCGAGAGGCATCAGAGGAGCTGACGAGTGACGACGCCCAACCGATCGCCGATCGATGGCGTGGCCAAGTGACGACCATCCGTTTTGCTCCGTCGCCTTCGACCGGAAGGTGGACGGAGAGGGATGGGAAACAATTCGGCGCTCAATAAATTTCTGTTCGTTTCGCGCCAATGCTTCGAGAACGTTCGAAACTGCATGATTAGCTACTAATAGTCCAGTACATGTGCTTTACTATAAGCTAAAAAATTCATATTAAATTAACACATCGAGCCACTGTCATCAAACTCGATCTACGTCACCCACTTGGCTATGCTGTGGCACTTGGCGGGGCTTCACTTTAGCACATATTTTATGTCTTCACTGTTGTCTTGAACATGGAGCTCATGGAGTTCAATTTCAATCTTTGAAACAGTAACTGATAACTATATTCTGTTGATAGATTATTTAGCTCATAAAAACACTCTTGCGTCACAAGAGATTCATGTGTTAACGCATGAGAAGAGAGGATGGAAACGAGAAACGGAGACGGCGACGAGGGACGTGTTGCGCGCCGAATCGCGGCGCTCGGCCGGGAGATCTGGCCACGCGCTGCCGAATTTTTTCTATTTTAGCCCTTTTTTTGAAAAATATTCACATTTAGACCCCTGGTAGTTTTAATTCCGTTTTTGGACCCGGAGCTCGGCGCCGTGACTCATGGCGCCGAGGTAAGACGTCTCGGCGCCGTGATCCACGGCGCCGAGGTGCCAGGCCCGCACCACCGTGGCGGCCAACGTGGCGCCGACGTGGCAGGACCTCGGCGCCGTAAGTCGTGGCGCCGACCTCGGCGCCGCGTAAGTCGTGGCGCCGACCTCGGCGCCATGGATCTTGGCGCCGAGCTCGGGGCACTTACCCGACCCGAGGGCATGCCTGTTCATTTCGCGTCCCCTCAGCCCCGCCTCCCCGGCCGCCACCGCCTCCCCGGCCCGGCCGCCTCCCGGCCGCCTCCCCGGCCCCCGCCGCCTCCCCTCCCCGCCCGCGTCCCCGGCCGCCCGCCTCCCCGGCCCGGCCGCCTCCCAGCCGCCTCCCGGCCGCCCGGCTCCCCGCCGCCGCCCCCTGGTGCCGCGCGCGTCCCCGGCCGCCTGCCTGCGTCCCCGGCCCCCGCCGCCTCCCCTCCCCGCCCGCGTCCCCGGCCGCCGGCGTCCCCGGCCCGGCCGCTCCCCGCCCGCGTCCCCGGCCGCCCCGGCTCCCCGCCGCCGCCCCCTGGTGCCGCGCGCGTCCCCGGTCGCCTGCGTCCCCGGCCGCCCGCCTCCCCGCCGCCGCCCCTGGCAGGTATGATATGTGTATGATATGTGTTTGATATGTGTTGATATATGAAGTAGATGCTTACTTCTTACGTAGGAGTAGCATTGTGTATGATATGTGTTGATGATGAGGAGGTTTACAATTATGGGAAATGTGATCTTTGCAGCCTTGATTTGGATTATGATGGGCTTGCATTAGGTTTTGCTTGATGCCCTTGCTTGTGTGTGCTATGTGTTCATGGTTAGATAGTGTGATTGGTCGTTGAAATGGGACAGAGGAAACGATGCTATGGCCTGTAGGATGGGCCTGTAGGACGAGGGTGGGAGACTGTGAGTATGGTAATAATATCCTAAGGCGATACCGCAATAGAAAACCTGGCATGTTTGGAATGCAGGAATTTTGAAGGAAACAATATAATTCCTACTTGCTCTGGATGCAATGTCAGATACTATACCATCATACTAATTGAATTTTTATCATGTTGAAGTTAGCTTGTTGGTAATTTTCTTTTTACAATGTTGACATTAACTTGTTGGCTTGAAGTTAGGTAGCATTTAGTTAGTGACTAGATACTTATTAGTTACTATCTAGTATCCAATTTCGATTAAAGGTATTAAGTTTGGTTTTCTGTATGAACTAGATGGACAACCTAGTGACCCTATATCATGGAGGCAGTGTGACAAGTGATGATTATGGAAATGTTCAATTTGTTGAAATGCAAAGGGTGCCTCTGATATTCGGTGATCGGCCGTCGTTTAGTGAGTTGGTTGCTAGGGCTCGGGAGAAGCTACATTGTCATGCAAACGAGGAGAGCATCACAGTTGAGGGGTTACTTCACTTCGGTTCGAAAGACCTAGTTCTCAGGCGGTTGATCTTAATTGGTTCAGAGGATGAGTGGGACCAATATGTCAAATTGGTTATGAGGAATGAGTTAAAATGTTTGGACGTTGTTGTGCGGAAGGTGTCCATTGATCCCACCCCTCACGGTTATTCACCAGAACTAGGTGATCAGGCACCCTTTGACCCTCCGTTACCGGATCTTGCGGTGGATGTGGAAGAAGTGCCTGAGGTGCCCGATGCTCTATCTTCCCCGAACGAGGTTCAGATTTCTCAACCAGTTCGAGTTGAATGTCGGACTGATGATGTCGTGGCGGCCCCTCAGGAGATGGGATTGACCCAGAATCAGCCCAGTAAGTGTCGAGCAACACTTTAGCCTTTTCCCGTCATTCCTTTGTTTTGTCTCAATCCCATCGTTGTCGTGCTTATGATGCAGGAAACATTCTTGGTAATGTGGTTGTTCCTCCCGTTGCTCCATCTGGCAACGTTGAAGAAGTCTGCAGGGACTCCAACAGTGAGATGATTCAAATTGTGGATGATCTGGAGCCTTACGAGATCGCAAGGGCCGTTGATTCTGATGATGACCGCCCTTTTGGAGAGCTGACCGAAAGTGATATTGAGCTGATCAGGCGTTATTGCCCTGGCCGGGATCCATCAGTTCATGAATTCAGCGATCTTAGGCATTCTCATGGGGCTTATGCAGAAGGAAGGGATGACGAGTTGCTAGATGCTTCTGAGGCCGGGTCAAGCATGACAATTGAGAAGGGCATGGTGTTTGAGGACTTGTCTGCATTGAAAAGGTGGCTGCAGGAGTATTCAGTGATCCGTAAAAGGCCATTCAAGGTGAGACATTCTTATGTGGAGCGGAGGTACACAGTTGTGTGCGAGAAGGAGACATGTGAATGGAGGGTTTGTGCTAGCAAACAGAAGGTCACGGGAAAGTTCAAGATCACAAAAATCGTTGGCCCACACACTTGTGCCGAAGCAGAGCTCAAACAGAAGCATCGGCAGTTGACCTCTACCATTATTGCCAAGTCACTGTGTCACATAGTAAAGGGAGAACCCAATATGAAGGTGAAGACACTTGCTGGGATTGTTAAGGAGAAATTTGGATACGAGATAAGGTATGGAAAAGCATGGAGGGCAAAGCAACGCATCTGGAAGATGATATATGGGGACTGGGAAGATGGGTACTTGCAGTTGCCAGCACTCTTCAATGCAATCAAAGCGGTTAATCCAGGCATGCATTATGAGTACGTCCCGAAACCAAACGAATGGACTCAAGATGGGATGCAGATATTCTTCCGTGCTTTC
Organism: Dendrocalamus latiflorus; assembly: GCA_017311315.1. Lineage (NCBI taxonomy): Eukaryota > Viridiplantae > Streptophyta > Magnoliopsida > Poales > Poaceae > Dendrocalamus > Dendrocalamus latiflorus. The sequence goes on from CM029623.1 coordinate 11,856,618, forward strand.
TGGTGCTTTGCTCAGTCCATCGAGGCCTTTCGGCATTGTCGTCCCGTCTTCGCTATTGACGGTACGTTTCTTCTTGGCAAGTACCAGGGCACACTTCTGATAGCCATTTCCTGTGACGCAGACAACGCGTTGGTTCCTTTGGCGTTTGCTTTGGTTGAGAGGGAGAACAAAGACAGCTGGGGATGGTTCTTGCGGCTCGTTCGGAGGCACGTGGTCGGCCCTGGTAGGGAGGTTGGTGTCATTTCTGATAGGCACCAGGGCATACTTTCTGCCGTACAGGAGCAGATACCGGGGTATGCAGCTTTGCACCACCGTTGGTGCACTAGGCATCTTGCCGAGAATCTACTCCGTAAGGATGGTGCGAAGGATAACTTTCCTCTGTTCGAGGAGGTCGCTCGAATGCTTGAGGTGAAGATCTTCCAGGAGAAGTTGGAGCAGCTTAATACTGCAACAAACGCAGAAGGTAGACAGTGGTTGACGGGATTGATGAGAGATGTCGACAAATGGACAAGGGCTCATGACGACGGTGGCTGGAGGTACGAGTTTCAGACAAGCAACATGGCCTGGAGGTAAGCTTCGACAAAGCCACTCACAAAATTAGTACATAATATCTTCGTGTCTTGTTGGTTAACAAAATGTTGGAATGCAGAGGCTCGCATGTCGGCTACGTCGTGCGGCTGCTCGTTGTGGTTGCAGCACAGGCGCGGCGAGGGACGTAGACGTGCCTTCGACACGACTTGCAGACCCGACGCGGCGAGGGTCGTACACGGGACAGAGCTCGTCCCCCACGAGGAGCGACACTTTCCCGTCCCAGGGCGGTGAGGACGAGGACGACGACGAGGTGGAGCAGACTTACGATGAGATAGGCCCGTCTCAGCTCGTAGACGCTCCTTCGACTCAGCCTACACAGCCCGTACGACGCAGACGCCGCCGCGAGCCTAGCCGTTACACTCCAGGCACCGACGCCCTTGGTAAGGGTAAGGGTAAGGCTAGGAGGCAGTGATACGGCCGTGTATGCTTGTGGTTGGGCTTAAAAGTCGTTGTATATATTTTGTAATGAGCTAGGAGGCACTTGGTAAGTGGTTGGACTGAGATGTGTTTGTAATGAGCTAGTTGTTGTATACATGTGTTTATGTTATATTCATTGTGCTTTTGTAATTTTTGTGAGGTTTTTCAAGTGCTTGATGGTTTGATGTTCACAGATGGTTTGCAGTATAAAAGGGTTGCTCTAAGTTTTTTTATTACGACGGCATACAACCAACCAACCAACACACCAACGAACAAAACAACATAGCATAAAACATTAACAACATAGCTTGACGACAACATAGCATAAAACATTACCTAAATAGCTTGACGACACGATAGCATAAAATATTACCAACACACACGAGCAGAACCTCCAGCACTACAACTTGAGGATAACAATAATCACAAGTAGTACACCTAATAATTTAATTCAACACAACAGTCGTACTGCCACATCATCAACACATCAACATGGAGAATTGCTGAATGCCATAACCCTCGTTACCTAAATGCCAAACGAGCCTCGTGGCACCCACATGGAGAATTGCTGAGGGGGCCGCCTCGGACGTGGCTGGCCGTCGTGGTAGTGGCATGCACATATGCAGCTCGGGTTCGCGCAGCAACATGTGGGATCATAAGAGCTTCCTATATTCACGACCTCCTCGTTGCCCCTCTCGCGTTGCAGCTGTTCGCGGAGGTCGTTGTTCTCCTCAGTGAGATTCTCCATTCGGTACTCCAAGTCCCAAATTCGAGCCCATAATGTATCCACATAACGATCAACATACCGTTCATGAGGAGGGTCGATCCAGCGGGAGAAGTCGCATTTGGCCATCTGCACAAAAAAGTACGGTAAACTTCGAGGGTCCAAAAGCAATAAAAAATGAAACATTACTAATTTGTACCCCGGAGCGCGAGCATCGGAAGAAACGTCGCCCGCCATCGTTCGGGGAATCCAAGATCTGGACAACCGCGTACTCATTGTGTCTGCATTTCGGCCACGGTGGTTGAGCACGCCGGCTTGGTATCAATCGGTACTGCGGACCGAACATATCCCTCGTTTCTAAGGGAATGTCATCCTTCGGTGACCCAAATCCCACTGGCCCCTCGGCTTCAGACATGGTATGTTTCACCACGAAAGAGAGGGTACTACTTTGTTCGATTCACAATGTCATAGGACCCCAACCGTGCTACTTATAGCAAAACGGGGCAGTTTAATGCAGTGACCACCAAAAAAAGAGGCTTTTGCTCAGGAACATGACAACACGCCCCAGCTTTGCTCAGGGACATGACACAAGAGGTCAGCTTTTACTCAGTGAGATGACAACAGAGGGCAGTTTTGCTCAGTGACATGACAAAAGAGTTCAGATTTTGCTCAGTGACATGACAAAACGGGGCAGCATATGTCAGCTTTGCGCAGTGACGGAATAGGCCTTTAGCCTGTACACATATAGGGGCGTAGGTCTTTAGCCTTTACAGGAGTAGGCCTGTAGGCCTGTACACATATAGGGGCGCAGGTCTTTAGCCTTTACAGGAGTAGGCCTGTAGGCCTGTACACATATAGGGGTGTAGGTCTTTGAAAAGGCTACGAACTATGAATTTATTACGAGACTATAGTCTCTGAAAAGCCTACATAGGACCATTTATTGCTACACTTGAATCCAGGAAGAGCGAAAAGATCCTCTCCATGGACTATGCCCACTGCACCGATAACCTGCCTATATGAAGGCCTCATATGTCTTCCATACCACATCTCCTCCTCAAGACATCACAATACTACCACACAACAATGTCTTCCTGGAAGTCCGACCCATTTGGAGTGCCGGAGTGGCATGAGCGCCCGAAGTGCCATTGCGGCTTTAGGACGATGTTGGGAGTCTGGACTGATCGAGTACAACGAGCCAAATACGGCCGTAGGTTCTTCAAGTGTCCTGACCTGGATGACGACTTCGTGGTAACGACCATAACTAAACCATTTCTTTTCCGTTATCGTTTTTCAACTTGATCCATGACATCTACCATGCCACACATAGGCTTGCGGGTTCATGGAATGGGTGGATCGAGTGCCGCCGGCATGGCCAAATAACCGGGCAGTGGAGGTGGAAAACAAAGGACAATACTGTGTCAAGATGACTCAGGCTCGCGAGGTGGAACGACAGATGCGGCTTGAGCAAGAGCGCCGCGTGAGGGTGGACCAAATCCGTCTGCAGGGCAAGGAGGATGAGCTGCAAAGGAGGAAGGAGAAGTTAAGTCTGCGTGAAGCAGCCATCAAGCGTCAGGAGGAAGAGCTTCAAGCTCGTGAGGCGGCTCTCAAGACCAAGAGTGACAGGAAGAAGGATGCAGCGGAGCCATCTTCAGGGCGCGACAGAAAGGGGAAACAACCACGCTACACCCAGTAGACAAGATGTAATAGACTCGGTCCACACGAGAGGTCGTACGAGCAGTTGGGTAGATTAGTCGGATATCATGCTAGCATGTAATAAAATTGTACGCGCCATGTTCGTCCCAACTTCATAAGCTTATTATCTGGGCTTTTCGCATGCAATGATTCCCACGTGTCTTATTATCACTTCCCCTCCTTTCGTCCAATTGTTCCTATCACAGTTGTCATACAAAATAATTCAAAAAAATCCTTCCAATACAACAACATAACATGATCAAAAAATGTTATTGCCAGTTCAACATATTTTTCACGGTCAGCATTGTACAAAAATCACAAATACACTAATCGTTACTTCACACATAACTCGTTCATCAATCCACAAACAGAGGGGATGGGATTGACCCAGAATCATCCCAGTAATTATTTCCCCAAGTGTGTAGTAACAACTGAACAAAAGGAAGAGGAGAGTTGCTTATATGCCACATGTCGCCTCCCCTCTGTCTTGCCCGCAGCATCTCACGGCCCGCAGAACTTCACACAAAACTCGTTCGTCACGGCCTGCATAATTTTATTTTTCAAAAACCATTACCAACGTACCATAATGTTTTTAAAAAAATCTACACGAATTTTCCTACATGTATCATCTGCAATACATAACGAATTTTCAAAACATACGTCGTATTTTTTGCTCTCTATAAATAAATAACTAACTATATTACATAATATTACTATCATTAAATAATCCAAATGAAAAATACAACTAATAATTCATTTTGCGAAAAAAAGGCTGATCGGTGCAAACCCTAAACAGCGGCGGGGACAGAGGGAGGAGGATGCGAATGAACGAAGCCCGCGTGCTCGGTGCTGTTTCAGAAGCCACATGCTCGGCGCCACGAGTCACGGCGCCGAGGTCGGCGCCACGAGTCACGGCGCCGAGTTGCCTGCCACGTCGGCGCCACGACGGCCGCTACGCTGGCGCGGGGCTCGCACCTCGGCGCCGTGACCCACGGCGCCGAGACGTGTTATCTCGGCGCCGTGACCCACGGCGCCGAGCTCTGGGTCCAAAAACGGAATTAAAACTACCAGGGGTCTAAATGTGAATATTTTTCAAAAAAAGGGCTAAAATACAAAAAATTCGGCCACGCGCTGTAGATCGTGGCTGCGTTGCGTGCGTGCGGCGCGTTTGGAGATGCAACGTGGCAGTGCCGTGCTCCCGTCGTTGGGCTTCGAATCCTTGTACGGTTGCTATGCGCGAACTTGGGGACTTGCTGGGCCCTTTATTCGACGTACAACATGCCATGCCGGACCTAATCCAAATCCCCAGCGAAACGCTCCGCGCAATGCCAGGTTTTGAAAAGTATTCGAATTATCCGTATTATTTGGTTGCATAGAATGTAAATATATTATAGATTTTTTATCTAATTAAAATTTTCTATTCTATTCATATTCAAATTCTCACAAAAATATAGATGCAAATATGGTATGAACTTTTATTTCTTTTGCGCTATGGTCTATGGCTTTTAGCTCCAGTATATGATTTTTAGATTTAGCATAAGTGTTTGTGTGAAGGAAACGAATGTCAATAATCTGACAAAACACTTTAAAAAGTTGTATTCGCCACCGCTTTGAAACAGAAATGAAAAAACTGTTCTATTTTTTTTTAAAAAAAAAGAGATATAAGCTGAAAAGAAATTAGCCGATTAGAGGGTCAAGACTCAAGACGCCTGTACGATTGAGCCCCCGGGCGCCATCTTTTTCCCTGTCCGGCTTCTGGTATGCTGGGTCGGGTTTTTACCAGAAGTTGGGCAGTTGTCGGCCTTGAGAAGCGGGGAAAGCTCGGTCTCGGCCGGTGCGCAAACTCTGGAATTACGTCCGCTTTGGGCCAGTTCATCGGTAAAACGAGGAGATTTTATGGGCCCCACTTTCTGTTCTTTACCTGGGTATCACACTAGTAGTTCCATTTGGTTTTCTCTTGATCTCCTCCTTCTTTTTCCTTCTTTTTCTTGGATATTTGGTTTCTCATAAAACGCGTAAGCTTGTGCCTCAGGAGCTAGACAGCTGGGCATTGTATTCTCAGCCAATTATAACAGGATAAGGTTAAGCACAGTTTATGAGAAGGTAAGCAGTATATGCACGCACTCCTAGTCAGTACTGCATCTTGTAAAGGAAGGTTGATTGAGGGAGATTGCTTCAGCTTCACTTGAGTAAGGCTAACGGCGATTTTTCCCCCCTTTTAGAGCCTGCTTGGAAGCCCGGTTTTGGGCCTAAAACCCTTGTAAATACCGGCCCAAGAATGTTTCCATGTTGGGCTGAAAAATCTGCTTGGGTGGGCCGGTAACCCAGTAGAAATACCAGTGGTTTGGGCTTTTGCAACCGGAAAAGAAATAGCACCAGAGGAGGCGACGATTTTTTTCCCGAGGAATGTCGAGCCATCGTCTCGTCCCCGACGCAACCGACTCGCGACTCGATCATAGAGCGCATCCGGCGGTAACGGCGACCGGGAGCGAGCTAATCAGCGGCGACGGCGACTGCGAGCGCGGCTCTCATTGGCGGCGACGGCGACCTCCAGCGCGGCTCTCATCGGCTTGGTACTCTTGAAGCTTTTATACTCCTAGAACTTGGATCCATAGTTTTTGGATGCCTTGATTTGTTGGGTCAATCACGAGGATTCCATCCATGCACACAACACATGCTACTCCTGGATGAGATCGAGTCAGTTGCTCTCGATTAGTGCAACACTTCAACTAAACCAAATGCGTCAAACCAACAATTTGAGTAGGAGCATATTACTCTAGTTGATCTTACGTAGCTTGATCTCTAATGTGAACTAGATGCGGTTATAATGGAACATGAATTAATGCCCTTGGTCTAGCGGGAGTTCAATCTAAATGTGCTATCTTGATTGCTTGTTTGGAGTTCAATTTGAGCATGGACCTATTGTTTGTGAAGACTAGCTTTTCTGATGGTATTGTTGATGGCTCACCAGAGAAACGATAGGACACATGAATTACTAATGCACATAGGAGTGTGAGATCTGGGATGATTTGAAATTTCTAAGGTCTAATCTGGTGCATAGGAAGCACTAATGCAGTATAATGTTTAGGTAGTGGTAGCAGATGGCTCCCTGATCCTGTCGATAACTTAATTGGAATCAAAATTCATCCATAATTAACACCACATATGATATTTAGGATGAGATCATCGAAGTAAGCTTCTAGCCTTTTAAATTCAGAATTTATTTCTTGCAAGAGATTGCCATTTTTTTCTTGCATGTGATAGATTTGGCAGGACACTTCAGTTAAATTTGGTAGGACTCAAAGTTAGGAGGTATGAAAAAAAAGATTCCCTTTTTCTTGCCTTTGTTCATGCTTGAATATTTCAGTTCTAGGACTACTTGTTTGGAGTATATGCATAATGAGTTTAAATAGTAATGTAAATTATTATCAAGGCGTGAATTCGGATTAGCTCTAGAGAGACCGTGTTGTCGTTAGATATTATTATACAAGGATTAATCACATCATATGTTCTTGAGGAGGTATTGGTCTTGTGGATGTCAGATTGCACACGTGGGATCTTTGTTATTTAGGAATCGTATATATGGAGCATATATGTGACTTGTGACAAACTGACAATGCATGATGTTTGGTTTGCCCATGTTGTGTTTTCCAACTCGGCAGCACCAAGAACACATCCTGTTAGTATTTTCAGTACCCGACAAACCTGGTAGGATTACTTTTCTTCCATTTTCCTTTTGGCGTGATAAATGTCACATCTCATCATACGATCAATCAGCACAAAAGCGTAGAGAACCCATTATTGCAGTATTTATCAACTGATGAAGATGAATATGTAACCTGGCATACTTCTGCAAAATTCATGTATCTATCAACTGATGAACATCTTATCATATGACCGTTGTTGCAGGTAATTAGCATGCTGGCTGCAGCCTGGCAAACTTCTGCAAAATTCATGTATCTACCAACTGAGGAGCTGAAGCCGATATTGGTCGAATATGTAATTCCGTAACAAATTCTGCTCAGCACCTCTCTCTCTCTGAATGAAACCCAAAACGTTGCATTTATCCATGCAGGCAATGGTTGCCTCTCTCTAAAAATGGTGGCAGATATGTTGAGACAATGCCTGATAGAGCAATGTTTTGTGCGGATGTTCCTCATCACAAATGCTTGTGTGAATACATGTTTCTTATTCTGTTTCTCATCGAGGTCTGTCTGTGCAAATATCTCTGTGTCCTGCTGCGTGATTACGCAAAGCTGTTATCTGCAGTCATTGCATTATTATGCATGATCACACGTGCCCTAAAAGAATATCGTTGTTACAACGGAAAATAATTACAGAAGAATTTCTTTGTGTCCAGAACAGTACGGGTGTAAACCGTTGGCAGGTGGAAAAAAATTAGGGCTCCCAAGCAGACCCTTAGTGGGGACAGCTTCGCTAGCATACTGCATCAAGAGTCTTGTACGCAGCTTTACTTGAATGAGAGGACAAAAGGATGGCTCTGGTTATTGTCCAATGCTATGCAACCGAAAGCCTACGAGCGAGCCTATCCGAAAACACTCTTCCTTCACTTCACATGGCCGGCCACGGCCCAAAGCTAGCCGTGCAAACCAAACAAAAATTCCCCTCCTTCGATTACTGTTACCTTCCTTTTTAAGCTATAGATTTTACTATGTGCCACTCGATTGGACTGAAATAAGTTAGCTTATGATTAAAATTACACTGTAGCTGACTAAAATTATATTATAGCTTATAGTGTCTTATTTGACGTAACAAATTTTAAAAAATTAAAATAGAAAAGCATGTTAACCTATCATAGACAATACAAACGAATACAAAAAAGAACCGATAAAAAGCTCAAAAAGACAAAAGAAAAATTAAAAAAAGATGAAATTTATAAATAATGAAAAATAAATAAGAAATCAGAACTCAAGCTGAAATGAACATAACCTTAGTAGAGTACCTATTCTGTCTATTACTACCATGTACAAGTTGACTTCTATGAGCCCTCAAAAGATGAACCTTGACTTTCGGTGAACATGAACATGCATGAATTGTTCAGCGCTTTTTAAGCTACAGATTTTACTAGTGGAGTACTGTGATGTCTATTACTACTACTAGCTGAATGCCCGTGCGTTGCTACGGATTTTAAAATTTTATCATATTACATGTTCTAAAACTAACAGGTGGTAAAATTTGTTGGAACGTGCATACAAATATGTTCTATTTTTTTTAAATCCATAGCATCGCACGTCTGCTCTCAATGTCTCAACAACTTCTAATTGCTTAGCAAGTTAATCAAAAGGCCGATACCTTGGTCTGTCAAACATATATTTGCATGACATTTTTTCACCCAAAATTATTACTTGAAGACATTGCTTGACTGCAAACATATTCCACGTGAACATCTGTTCGCACACGAACACGTCACCGTGTGCCCCCGGCGTCGAGCGCGATACGCAGGACACGTCGCCGGAGGAGTCTCGCCGAGAGCGCGATACGTAGGACACGTCGGCGAGAGCTCTTGAGACCCGACACCCCACGCGCCCGGGAGGGACCCCGTCAGGGCGAGCGGCGGCGATGGGTTGTCCTAGGTCGGCCTGACCGCTCCTAGGACCTTGTGACTCGTTATCGCAATGGAGTAAATGACAACGAAGAACAAGAAGCAAAATAGGGCAGAGGAAAATAGTAGATTGCAAAATAATATAATAGATGAGTTTCGATTGTGTGTTGTCAATCGGCCGTAAACCCTACATACATATATATAGGGGGAAGCTGGTCCTAGCTTCTTTTGGAAACAACAATTATTTGAATCGAATCAGAGTCCAGACCGAATAAAACTTATCTTAATTTATTCGGTTGCAATTTTACCACGCGGTAGAGATCGCTTCAAGATTGTTTCCTGATCCTTTCCAAACTGTTGCCCGCGCGTGTCATGACTTCCCAAGATCGTTTATGGCCGGCCGGCGCTGCCTACGACCGATCCCAAGTGCTCTTGATGCCGTACGACCACTCCAAAAACATCTCTTTGACCATGCTCACTTCCTTCAACATGGTCGGAATCGCCTTTGGCACGTGCTGGCCTTCTCGATTTGATTGCTGCTCCTTACGACCGCCTTCACCGCGACCGTGGCCTTCTCTGCGTGGTCGAACCCTTTACGATAACCGGTCAGTGTCTCTTACGACTTCCCAGGGTCGTTTACGACTGGTTAGAACTATTTATGACCGGTTCTGGATGCTTACGACCAGTTCCGATCCTTCTATTGCTTTACCAATCAATTTTCCTTCGTGATCGTAAACTTACTGTAGCAGTCTACGACCGCTCCATTGCATCGCTGCGCTGTCTTTCCTTCAGCCGCTCAAAATACCGTGATCGAAACCTTCAATGAGCACGCATTGATGCTGGCGATCGTCAATTTTCTGTAGTCGAACCACCCTTTCGATCACGTTCATTTCCTTCAATGTGGTTGGAGTTGTTACCGCTTCTCGTTATAACGTGATCGTAAGCCACCGACTTCTCATCGTGGTCGTAAGTTCGACTGCCGACTATCAACCTTGATGTCGTCGACTGTGAACCAGGCTTCTGATCGTGGCCAATCGTGGTCGTCGTAGCCTCCAATGCAGCCGTAGGCTTCTACGTGGTCATAGACTCCAACGTGATCGTGGCCTTCAACGTGATCGTAGATTCCACCGTGGTCGTAGCCTCCACCGTGGTCGTAGCTTCCAACGTGGTCGTATACCTCAACGTGGTCGTAGATCCCACCGTGGTCGTAGCCTCCAACGTGGTCGTAGACCTCAACGTGGTGGCCAATGTGGTCGTAATCAGCCCAGCTGGTATCCGATTAAAGATGATATGGTCGTAAATGTTGCACCGTGGTCGTAAAATTACCCGGCGATCGCCAACGTGGTCGTAACTGCCTTCGACCACGGCCAACGTGGTCGTAACCGGTCCAGCTGGCTCCCGACTTGCTTTGCCGTGGTCGTAACGACCGCCAACGTGGTCGTAACTGCCTTCGACTACGACCAGCGTGGTCGTAACCGGTCCAGCTGGCTTCCGACTTGCTTTGCCGTGGTCGTAACGGCCGCCAACGTGGTCGTAACTGCCTTCGACTACGGCCAACGTGGTCGTAACCGGTCTAGCTGGCTTCCGACTTGCTTTGCCGTGGTCGTAACTACTCACGACCATGATATAGGCACAACCTTCCCTTGTTAACCTGCTTTTGGTTTTACGATGATTGTGGTTCCAAGCCAAATTTGATTATCAACAACATCCAACCTATTCACTAATCATTTTCGGGATACAAAATTAAGAGAATTTAGCGTTGAAAAACTTGATAACTGGGAAATCAAGAAAATCCACATCCAAGGTGTCGGTTCAATACAAACTAAAGGATAGTGTTTAGCCTTATACTCACTTCTACTGCACTTATACAAATCGTCAATAGACGTGGTCGAAAGGCGTTCGACCATGGCAAAACTAAAGGAGGCATGATCGGGAGGACCTACGACCACGACAAGGCAAAGTAGGAGGTGATCGAGCGGTTTACACCAAAATTTAGTTTAATCTGAGAATAGCTCTTTCTATTGGGATTTAAGCCTTTGTGACATGCTCGGCAGTTAGGCTTACAACAATGTGGTCGAAAGGGTCATTTACGACTTGGTAGTCATAGGAAGCACTTAATTAGTGGTCGGAAGCTTTTACGACCATATTGTGCTGATTATGCAATGTCTCAAGCCTTTTCAAGTGGTCGGTCTCTACATTGGTCATGGTCGGAAGTCAGCAAAAGACTCTACGACCACGTTGATACCGGCTGGAAATTTTACGACCACATTGTCAACGGTTGGAAGCCGGAAATCAAGTTTACGACCATTGTGTCGCCGTTCGGAAGCCATTTACTATCATGTCGTCCTTGGTCGGAACCTGGTAGATGCGTTTTCGAGTGGTCGGAAAGCCTTACGACCACTCTGGCCGAGGTCGAACGCAGCTATGACCACGTTGGCCGTGGTCGAACGCAGCTACGAACACGTTGAGTAGTCGGCAGGTTACGACCACGTTATCGAGTGATGCGGTCAGAAGTCGGCGCTATGGTTTACGACCACGTTGAAGAGTCGGCGCCTTACGACCACGTTGTCGAGAGCTGAAGCGATCCGTAGTCGTAAGACGTAGCCACGACCGCTGTGGTCGAATGTCGGCGGTTTACGACTATGACCACATTGGGTAGTCGGCGGCTTACGACCACGTTAACGCGAGAAGAAGTCGGAGGTCGAGGCTTCGACCGCTACGGCCGATAGTCGGCAGACTTTGACCACGACCACGTGGGAAGTCGGCAGACTTCGACCACATTGTAAAGTGGTGGAACGTGGTCGTAGCGCTATCAGACGCGGTCGGAAGTGGTTGATACCAGTCGGTTATAGTCGTAGCGCTGTCAGACGCGGTCGGACGTGGTCGGAAGCCCTCGGTAGCGGTCGTAACGCAGTCGGACGTGGTCGGTTGCGGTCGTTGCTTCAAACGTGGTCGTAGCGTCCAACGTGGTCGTAGCTTCCAACGATGTCGTAGCCAACGACCACGGCAAGAGATAAACTATGGTCCAAACTTGGTCGTAGCCAACGACCACGGCAGAGGAACAGTGATTTTACGACCACGTGGTAAAATTACTGACGTGGTCGAAAGGCGATCGATTGCGGCAAAATCGATTGATCGTGAGGTCAGGAAGCAATACGACCAGATTGGTGAGAAGTTGAAGGTCATCTGCAGGCGTACGACCAAAACGAAGGAAGTTGAACGTGGTCGCAAAGAGTTACGACCACTTGTAAACTGCTACAGTAAGTTTACGACCACTTGTAAAGGGTGTTTTTGAGTGGTCGGTTACGACCTCATGGATGTAGCGTGCGAGGGGTGGTCGTAAACGGTGCCGAGTGGTCGTAAATCTCCCTAGGTGGTCGTAAACGGCTCAGGAGTGGTCGTAAATGGTTCTAAGCAGTCGTAATGATTCTAGAGTGGTCGTAAATGACACAGAGTGGTCGTAAATAATTTTGAGCGGTCCTAAACGACATAGAGGGGTCGTAAACGACACAGAAGTGGTCGTAAGTGACTTTGAGCGGTCGTAAATGACACAGAAGTGGTTGTAAGTGACTTTGAGCGGTCGTAAACGACACAGAAGTGGTTGTAAGTGACTTTGAGTGGTCGTAAACGACATAGAGTGGTCGTAAGTGACTTTGGGTGGTCGCAAACGACATAGAGTGGTCGTAAACGTCACGGACATAGCCAAGTACTCACAGACGTGGTCGTAAGGGGTTACGACCACATTGTATCGGGGTGAACATGGTCGTAAGGTGCTACGACCACATTGTGAGTGGTCGGTAGGAAGCTTCGACTATGGCGTAGGTGGTCGTAGAAGGTTACGACCACGTTGTGAGGGAACGAGCGTGGTCGTAACCAATGTGGTTATAGCGTGGTCGAAGTCCTCCGACTTCCCAATGTGGTCGTCAGCCCGGCTGCCGACTTCCGACCACAGCATCAAGGCTTCGATTTCTGACTGATTCTCGCGATAACGTGGTCGTAGGACGTCGACTTCTCAATGTGGTGGACAACCCAACCGCCGACTACCGCCCGCAGCTCTCGATAACGTGGTCGAAGCCCGCTGACTACCCAAGGCCAAATGAAGGTGGTCGTAAACCAGTTTGCTAGCTTCCGACCACAGACAACGTGGTCGTAAACCCTTTCGACCATGGACAATGTGGCCGTAACAGCTTCCGACCATGGCCAACGTGGTCGTAATAGTTTTTGACCACGACCATCATGGTGCGTTCAACTTCCGACCACTTGTAAATGCCCTGTTGACTTTCAACCAGCGACAACTTGGTCGTAAAACTTCCTGGGACCTTTGACCGTGACCAGAGTGGTCGTAAACCCTTCTGATGTTCTCCAATCACGCCCAATGTGGTCATACCCCTTCGTGCTGAGCTCCGACCACAGCCAAAGTGATCGTAAACTGTCCTGGTGGCCTTCGACCACAACCAACACGGTCGTAAAGCTTCCTGGGACCTTTGACTACGCCCAAAGTGGTCGTAAACGCCACAACGTGGTCGTAAAATAGTGCGCACAGCTTCTGACCACGATCAGCAATAGATGATCAGAAAAGCAGCGGTTCCATTGCTGCACCAAAGCTCTTCGCGTTCCAGGCGTTCGCATTGTGTGTGTGTGCTGTGCACATCTTCGTGCTGTTGCCTTCGTACTCGCGGAGCAAAGTCGTCGGTCGAAGCAGACTTACGACCACGGCAAAGCTACAACACGTCTACGACCACTTTGAAGGTCTACGACCATTCTACGACCACGTTGAAGGTCTACGACCACGTTGAAGGTGGTCGTGGTCTACGACCACGTGAAGGAGTTCGACCACTCCGGGAGAACGTTGACAGAAGTCGGAGTCTGATTCTGTAAATCGAGTCGGAGTAGGAGTTGTAGAACCGGGTATAAAAAGAGGCTTTGAGCCGTGTAATCTGTACCACGAAGGAATTGCGAGTAATAGAGAAGAGAAAAGTAAATCCCTGTGCGTTGTTTTTGTGGTATGATATCGCAAGACGTGGTCGGAAGAACTCACGACCACGGCAAACGTGGTCGGGAGGAGTTACGACCACGGCAAAGCAGTTGAACGTGATCGAGACGTGCTAGGACCACGGTGAAGTTGGTCATAAGGAGTTACGACTACGCGGTCAGAAGCGCCTCCGACCACGTTGAAGGAAGTGAACATGGTCGAAAGGGCGTTATCGTAGAAGGTTTCGATCACAGTATTTTTTGAGCACGACTCGAAGTGATCAGTAGCGAGTTTGAGTGGTCGTGCGGCATCGTAAGTGGTCGGAATGGGTCGTAAACAACTCTCACTGGTCGAACCGAGTTCCGAACACGTTCATATCTCTCCAATGGAATCGCAGCTCCTTACGACCACAGTGTGACGACCACTTACATCGTGGTCGTAGCCTTCGTCGACCACGCTCAGCAACATTACAACGTGGTCGTAGCCACCTTACGACCACGTTCGAACTTCTTCGTTGCGGTCGTACGCCTTCGGATCACCTTCGATCTTTTTTTCTGGTGTGGTCGTATCTTCTGATTTTGCCCTGGTCGAACGCCTTTCGACCACGTCTATTGACGGTTTGATGTGGTCGTAAGTCTTCTTATGACCACTTACACCGTGGTCATAGCCATCTACGACCACTTACACCGTGGTCGTAGCCTTCGTCGACCACGCTCAGCAACATTTACGACCACGACTCGAAGTTATCGGTAGCGAGTTTGAGTGGTCGTACGGCATCGTAAGTGATCAAAATCGGTCATAAACGGCTCTAATTGGTCGTACAAGGTCCTGGGAGGTAGTAAGACTTTCCAACATATCATAGTAATAGTTGTCTAGAACAGATCACCGTGGCCAAACTCCGTTCTGAACACGTTCAAATCTCCCCGATGAAATCGCAGCTCCTCGTAGCCTTCGTCGACCATGCTCAGCAACATTACAACGTGGTCGTAGCCTCCTTACGACCACCTGCGAACTTCTTCCTTGAGGTCGTACACCTTCGGATCACCTTCGATCTTTTTTTGGTGTGGTCGTATCTTCTGATTTTGCCGTGGTCGAACACCTTTCGACGACGTCTACTGTAGCTTTGTTGTGGTTGTGAAAATACTATTCCTTGGCCGTGGTCGATAACCCTTTACGACCACCTTCTTCTGCGTTCCTTCAACGTGGTCGTAAACCTCTCAATCCCCTCCTACTTTGTCTTACCGTGGTCGTAGGTCCTCCCGAGCACGTCTCTTTCAGTTTTACCGTGGTCGAATGCCTTTCGACCACGTCCTCCTGACCTCTCGAGCATGCCACTTTCAGTTTTGCTGTGGTCAAACGCCTTTCGACGATGTCTATTGACGGTTTGCCATGGTCGTAAGTCCTTACGACCACGTTTTTCGTGGTCATAATTCTTCTTACGACCACTTACACCGTGGTCATAGCCTTCTTTGACCACGCTCAGCGACTTTACAACGTGGTCGTAGCCTCTTTACGACCATGTTCAGACTTCTTTGTTGCGGTCGTACGCCTTCGGATTACCTTCGATCTTTTTCTGATGTGGTCGTATCACCTGCCGACCTTACGGTCTTCTTGTTTTGTTGTGGTCAAACACGTTTTGACCACTTCTACTATAGCTTGCTGTGGTCGTAAAAACTTTGTTCCTTGGTCGTGGTCGATAACCCTTGAGCGAACGAGCGACAAAGTGGTCGAACGGCAGCGGGAGCAAGTAGCCGACTTCTTACGTGGTCGTAGACTTGAGCGCCGACTTTGACCGCAGCCTGCTACACCGTGGTCGTAGCTTCGACTTACGACTTTTGACCATCTAACGTGGTCGTAAACGATCTGAATGACCTCTGCCCAAAATGGTCGTAAACTTATTTTCTGGCTTCTGACTCTTAGCAAAATGGTCGTAACAGCTTCCGACCTCACAAAGAATGCTCTCCGCCCAACCTCCTTCCTCTCCTCCGCCCCCAATCGGTGCCGCCCCCGCCGTCGCCTCCTTCCTCTCCCCCACCGCAGCCGCGCCTCCTCCTCCCTCCGCCCCCTTCCTCTCCGAGCCAGCCGCCGCCGCAGCCGCGCCTCCTCCTACCTCTGCCCCCAACCGGTGAGATGGAGGTCGCGCCGCCTCCTTCCTCCGCCCCCAACCGACGCCGCCCCCGCCGTCACCTCCTTCCTCTCCTCCGCCCCCAACCGACGCTGCCCCCGCCGTCGCCTCCTCCTTCTCCTCCGCCCCTAACCGGCGCCGCCCCCGTCGTCGCCTCCTTCCTCTCCCCCGCTGCAACCGTGCCTCCTCCTACCTCCGCCCCAACTGGTGAGATGGAGGTTGCGCCGCCTCCTTCCTCCGTCCCCAACCAGCGCCGCCCCCGTCGTCGCCTCCTTCCTCTCCCCCGTCGCACTGAGCCGCCGCCTCCCTCGGTTGTTTCTTTTTAGAAAAAAGCAGGTGCGCAGGGGGTGGTGGAGGAGTGGCGGCGGCGCGGGGGGCGGAGGGGGTGAGGGCGGGAGCGTGGGTCAGCGCACGACATTCAATTTTGGGGGAGGAGAGAAGCAGAGGGAGGCCCACATGTCGGCGCTTTTTTTTCCTGTGAGAGGCGGCAGAGCGTCGGACGCACCATCACCTTGAACTCGTTCTTTTAAGAGTAGAGATATACAGGTTGACGTTGATGAGCCCTCAAAAGATGAACCTTGACTTTCGGTGAACATGAACATGCATGAATTGTTCAGCGCTAGATAGGAAGTAGTGTTTATTTGGGTTTATAAGCCCAGTCTTCTAGTTTATTTTGTATTGTAGCAGCTAAAAATATATTATAACTATTGTTAACTTTTCAACATAATTAAATTTAAAAAAATAAAAAAAATTATATCATCACGAATAATATAAAAGACAAAAAAGACTAAAATAGTCAAAAATAAATGAAACTAAAAAACTAGAAGCAAACTCATTACAGAATCTTATCTAGACAAATCCACCGACGTATCAAACACCCCTTCACCCCCTTTAGGACTTCTCTTGCAACTTGCTTGTTCCTAAAGTATCATCCTTGTCCTTAGAAATCAACACCCGAAAAGACCTTTTTTTTTAAATCCAATTGTGATATCTCAGTGATTTCAGAAGAGAGGCAGCCCCCAAATCGAACGATGAACTATCCTATCCTTCCTAGGCCCAGTGTGTGGCACATGAAGGCCATGATACAAGGTTGGACCTTTGCCCTCTCCATTCTTTTCAAAGTACGCTGCGGATCACAGTACCATATCTCTCTGACGGACAAGCATGATCCCCTCAGTTCTCCTATGGCAGCCCTAAACATCACTATTAGAGTTGTGGAAATGATTGATTCTATTCAATGAATGAGCATCGGTACATATGGAGGCCGGGGTGGCTTATGGGCTACCTACTATAATTACACATACATATGGCTTATGGGCTACCTACTATAATTACACATACTATAATTACAATAGGCTAACACTCCCCCGCAGTCTGATCGGGAGCAGGGCGAACGTTCAGGTTGGATCGAAACTCCTGAAACAAAGACGTAGGAAGGCCCTTGGTGAAGACGTCGGCGTACTGCGATGTCGTCGGAACATGAAGTACCCGAACGTGTCCAAGGGTGACCTTCTCTCGAACAAAGTGGAGGTCAATCTCAACATGCTTCGTCCGCTGATGCTGCACTGGATTGCTGGAGAGGTAAACAGCACTGATGTTATCACAATAGACCAGAGTGGCACGGCGAGGCGGGTGGCGAAGCTCTGTGAGTAGTTGGGGCTGCCAAGTGGCTTCAGCAACACCGTTCGCCACAGCTCGATACTCGGCCTCTGCACTCGACCGGGAGACTGTGTGCTGACGCTTGGAGGACCAGGACACCAAGTTGTCCCCGAGGAACACTGCGTAACCGGAGGTGGAACGGCGAGTGTCGGGGCAGCCGGCCCAGTCGGCATCAGTGTAGACGACCAGTTCAGCAGGTGGGGAACGACGCATAGTCAAGCCGAGAGAGAGAGTACCTTGTAAGTAACGCAAAATCCTTTTGAGGGCAGTGAAGTGCGGCTCACGAGGATCATGCATATAAAGACAAATCTGCTGGACTGCATAGGCGATGTCCGGACGGGTGAAGGTCATATACTGTAAAGCACCGGCCAGGCTGCGATACTGCGTAGAGTCGGCAACCGGAACCCCATCTGCAGATAATTTGGAGTGCAGGTCGACGAGGGTGCTACAAGGCTTGCAAGCACTCATCCCGGCGCGCTCCAAAATATCCAGAGTGTACTGCCGTTGAGAGAGGAATAGACCATCTGCACAATGTGTCACAGAGATGCCCAAAAAATGATGTAGCCGACCCATATCTGTCATAGCAAACTCGCGCTGGAGAGCGGCAATAATCTGCTGGAGAAATCTGGCTGAGGAGGCGGTGAGGACAATATCATCCACATACAATAGCAGATAGGCAGTGTCGGATCCCCGGTGATATGAGAATAATGAAGTATCGGACTTAGTCTCAACAAAACCGAGGGACACAAGATGAGACGCGAACCTGTGGTGCCAAGCACGGGGGGCCTGCTTCAGACCATAGAGAGACTTGTTGAGGCGGCAGACATGATCGGGGCGTGACGAGTCGACAAAACCAGTGGGCTGAACACAGTATACTGTCTCACTGAGAGTGCCATGTAAGAACGCATTCTTAACATCCAGCTGATGAATAGGCCACTGCTGAGACAATGCCAGAGAAAGAACCACCCGGACAGTCGCAGGCTTGACCACTGGGCTGAAGGTCTCATCATAATCGACACCGGGGCGCTGTGTGAAACCCCGCAATACCCAGCGAGCCTTGTAGCGATCAAGTGAACCATCTGCCAGCAATTTGTGACGATAAATCCATTTCCCGGTCACAAGATTGACACCGGGCGGCCGGGGAACGAGACTCCAGGTGTCATTGGCGAGAAGAGCATCATACTCAGCCTGCATAGCGGATCGCCAAGTGGGGACTGATAGAGCATCCCGAACAGAGCGCGGCAAAGGCGACATGGGCACAGCGTGGAGGTTGAGGCGATCCACAGGCTGTGCGATGCCAGACTTGCCGCGCGTGCGCATGGAGTGCGCATTGGCGACTGGGGCGATGGAGACCGGGCGAGTGTTGACGGTGCGGCCGGACGTCGTGGTGCTGCTGGCAGCAACCCGTGCGGATGGCACAGGGGCAGCAGCACCGGAGGGTGCGGTCGACGGTGCAGACGTGGCGCTACTGGCAGCAGCCTGTGCGGGATGCACATGGGCAGTAGCGCCGGTCGACGGCGAGCTGGGTGACCCCGGTCCAGGGCTCGGCGGCGCAGGAGTGGACTGGGGCGCTGCTACAGGCGCATGCACGGGCACAGTGCCATGCACGGCGTTCGGCGCCGGAGTCGTCGGTGTACCTGCGTGCACAAAGCGAGCTCCAGGAATTGGAGCGGTGAGATCATGCTCATCGACGAGGAAGTCCAAGGCGGAGGAAGCCATGGGCGTGGTGGACATGTCGGCGAAAGGAAAGAAGGATTCGTCAAAAATGACATGTCGAGAAATAAGAATGCGATTCGACTGAAGCTCGAGACACCTATAGCCTTTGTGTTCCGAGGAGTAGCCGAGGAAGACGCATAAGGAAGAACGAGGGGCAAGTTTGTGGGGTGCTGTGGAGGACATGTTGGGGTAACAAGCACACCCAAAGACTTTGAGATGGTCATAGGAGGGCTGGGTGGAATAAAGGTGGGTGTAAGGTGTCGAGAAGGCGAGGGTTTTAGTGGGGAGTCGATTCACAAGATATGTGGCAGTGTGTAGGGCCTCAACCCAGTAAACCGGAGGAAGACTCGCCTGAAACAAAAGGGAACGTAGAATATTATTAATGGTGCGAAGGGAGCGCTCAGCTTTGCCATTTTGCTGAGAAGTATAGGGACACGACATGCGGAGTGCAACACCGTGGGAGAGGAAGAACGTGCGGGCGGTGGAATTGTCAAATTCACGGCCATTGTCGCACTGGACGCTCTTGATGGTGGTGCCAAATTGCGTGTGAATAAAGGCAAAAAAATTTGAGAGGGTGGAGAACGTCTCAGATTTTAGGCGAAGCGGAAAAGTCCAAATATAATGTGAGCAATCATCAAGAATGACAAGATAATATTTGTACCCTGACACACTAACAATGGGAGATGTCCAAAGATCACAGTGTATCAAATCAAAATTATGAAGAGCCCTAGAGCGAGATGATCCAAAAGGAAGCCGTGTGTGACGACCAAGTTGGCACGCATGGCATATATGATGGAGATCATCTTTATTACAAGAGATAACACTGGAGCTGATAAGCTTGGACAGAGCTTCACGCCCAAGATGTCCGAGACGACGATGCCAAAGCGAGGTGGGTGTGGCGATGAACGCGGAGGTGCTGGTGGCGGGTGGATAGAACGGGTAGAGGTCGCCAGAGCTATTGCACCTGGCGATCACGTTCCTGGTTCTCAAATCCTTCACAGAAAGGCCAAACGGATCAAATTCAATAGAACAATTATTATCGGTGGTAAAACGGCGAATGGAAATCAAATTCTTAATGATGTTGGGAGACACCAAAACATCGTTAAGAACAAGATTGCGATGCGGAAAGGAAAACGTGTGTGATCCGGTGGCAGTGACAGGAAGATGTGCTCCATTTCCCACAATGATAGATGAAGGAGTATAAGATGATGGTGGGGAAATATTGGAGAGGTTACCAGCGTCCGCGGTCATGTGAGAACCAGCGCCGGAGTCGGCGTACCACTCGGATGGTGCCGGCGGGGTGAGCGTCATGGTGTTGAACGACTGCGCCAGGGAGTCCTGGTGCCAAGAGCCTCCATGGGTGGGGTTCCAGGGTGCCGCCGGGGACACCTGATAGGCCGGCGAGGGCCCCTGGAACGCTGGCGGTGAAGGCGCTGCTCCCCCGTAGACGTACGGCGGAGGCGGAGCGGTGTGGCCGGTGCTGTAGACGCCACCGCCCGGGGCGCCGCCGAAGGAGCCGCCGTAGCCGTACTGTGGAAGGGCAGTGAACGCCGGTGGCGCCGGTGGAGGGCGCCCATAGGGCCACATCTGGAGGGTGCCTGCCCACGGATGTGCAAAAGATGGGTGCACACCCGGTGGTACACTGCTGGGCGTGCCGCTGGCAGGTGGCTGAGGGCCGCCACGGCCACAGCGGCCGCGACGGCGGTTGAAGCGCTGGCCACCAGTGGGCGCCCCCTGGGGACGCGCAGGAGGAGTCGGCGCCCCGGGGCGCGGCGCGGCAGGAGGCGGGCCGGGTGCCACTGGACGCGGTGTGGCGACGAGTGCTGCGGGCGGCGAGGGCGGCCGCGCGTCGATCTCCATCTCCTCCAGAAGGAGGTGTGTCCGGGCCTCCGCGAAGGTCGGGAACGGGCGATGCATCTTGAGGATGGACACCATGTGGCGGAACTTGCCGCTCAAGCCACGGAGAAGAGTGAGCACCATCTGCCGATCACCGATGGGATCGCCGAACTCGGCGAGCGACGCGGCCATGGACTCGAGACGACGGCAGTAATTGGTGATCATCAGGGAGTCTTGACGGAAGTTGCGGAACTGTGTCTCGAGGAGGAGTGCGCGGGATTCCTTCTGACCGAGGAATTCGTCCTCGAGGTAGCACCAGGCCTCGCGTGCGGGACGCTGTCGCATCATGAGCGACTGCTGCAAGTCGCTGGAGACGGTGCCGTATATCCACGTCAAGACGACACAGTCCGCCTGCACCCATGCCGGGCGCGTGGGGAACGCCTCGTCCTCAAGAACGTGGCGAGTCAGCGCGTACTTGCCGAGGACGATGAGGAACATGCCGCGCCATTTGGTGTAGGTGTTCGTGGCCTGATCGAGGACGACGGGGATGAGGGCCTTGACGTTGACGACGGCGGTGGCCTGTGCCCAGAGTGCCTCGTGGGCACGTTCGTACTCGTCAAGAGCAGCGGTGCGGAGACGTGCCTCCTCAGCACGGCGTGCTGCATCAGCGCGGGCTGCGGCTTTAGCGGCAAGGCGTCGGTCTTCGGCTTCCTTGGCGGCGCGGTCCTCTGCGGCCTTGGCGGCGGCTGCTGCAACAGCATCGTCGTCGGCCGCCATCAGGAGCCGCGCGACTGGAGCCGGGCGGGCGGGCGCGACCACGAGTCGCGCGAGTGGAGCGTTGGGCGCGACCGCGGGGTCTTGATCGGACCAGCGACGACGCCCTGCGACGGAGTCTGCAGCAGGCGGGCGATCGGATCAGCAGCGGGGCCGGGCGATGGGATCGACAGCACTCCGGGCGACGGCGTCAGCGGCCGGGCGTCGATCAGATCAGCGACGGGCTAAGGTTGCGGAAGAGTAGCGGATCGTAATCGCGTCTGATACCATATTAGAGTTGTGGAAATGATTGATTCTATTCAATGAATGAGCATCGGTACATATGGAGGCCGGGGTGGCTTATGGGCTACCTACTATAATTACACATACATATGGCTTATGGGCTACCTACTATAATTACACATACTATAATTACAATAGGCTAACAATCACGTCCATATAAAGCTAGCAGTAGGCAGTAGCAGTAGCGGTTCTCTGATCCCTCCCAATCAGAAAGGGTGCTTCAGAATTGTTGGACATGGCCACTGCATGCCCTGCCCATTTGAAGGCAGCAGCTCTCCCAAATCGATGCAGGTTCCATATGTTCACGTGCCTGTGTTCAGAGACACACCACCCCCCATCTGCTGCAGCTACTCCTCCCTGCGTTGGTTTGTGGCTTCGTGCAGTGCGTCTGTCTGTGAGCTTAGGGCATGCTCAACAGTTCGCCCTTTTACATTATCTCTAAACTAGTCTACATCATCTATCTATAGTGTAAGTGATAATAACTCTAATAAATTGTCTTTTAAAACTGAATATAATACTATTTTATAATTTTATCAACTATCAGTCCACATACCTACCTCACACCGCCCTCCACCTCACTGTACCTCCCCACCCTTGCTAAGCTCCTCCCACCATCGGCCAGCGGTGTCATCCTCCCTATAATTTTACTCTGCGGGAGCACTTGATTTGGGCGTGGGAGCAGTTGATTTGGGCGCGGGAGCAGTTGATTTGGCGGGAGGAGGCGGCAATTTCGCGCGGCGGAAGGGCGAGGGTGCGGCGGGCGAGCGCAGGGGATATGGGGAGGAAGGAACAGCCCGCTTCTTCGCCCGCATCTGACTGCAAGCGGGCTTTATTTCCTCGTGTCTTGCGCTTCAGCCCGGCGGTAGATGGAGAGCCCGTTTCCTTCTCTCTCTTCCATTATCTCTCTTCCACATAGGATTTTGATGACATGGATTTCTTTACTGCCTGCTGAATAGGACTTACTATACTTGCTCTAAGGGCATCTGTAGTGTATATAACCCAAAGGGTCTTAAGGTGGGTCCCATCTAAACCTTAAGACCAACTCCATAGTGTATATAACCCAAGGGGCCTTAAGACGGTCCCACATGGCAGATAAAGAAAAATTGTATTTTAATGCTTATGGCCAGGTCTTTAGCTTGAGGACCAGCCTTAAGCTTTTTTTGCTTAGGGTCTGCTTAAGGTCACCCCTGTAATGTATAAGGTTGACCTTAAGGTGGCTTAAGACCTTCTCTTTTCATACACTACAGATGCCCTAAGGGAGATTGTTTCAGCTTCACTTGAGTGAGGCTAACGGCGATCCCCCCCCCCCCCTCCCCCTTTAGAGCCAGCTTGGAAGCCCGGCTTTGGGCCTAAAACCCTTGTAAATACCGGCCCAAGAATGTTTCCATGTTGGGCTGAAAAATCTGCTTGGGTGGGCCGGTAACCCAATAGAAATACCGGTGGTTTGGGCTTTTGCAACCGGAAAAGAAATAGCACCAGAGGAGGCGACGATTTTTTCCCGAGGAATGTCGAGCCATGGTCTCGTCCCCGACGCAACCGACTCGCGACTCGATCATAGAGCGCATCCGGCGGTAACGGCGACCGGGAGCGAGCTCATCAGCGGCGACGGCGACTGCGAGCGCGGCTCTCATTGGCGGCGACGGCGACCTCCAGCGCGGCTCTCATCGGCTTGGTACTCTTGAAGCTTTTATACTCCTAGAACTTGGATCCATAGTTTTTGGATGCCTTGATTTGTTGGGTCAATCACGAGGATTCCATCCATGCACACAACACATGCTACTTCAACTACTCCTGAATTCGGATTAGCTCTAGAGAGACCGTGTTGTCGTTAGATATTATTATACAAGGATTAATCACATCATATGTTCTTGAGGAGGTATTGGTCTTGTGGATGTCAGATTGCACACGTGGGATCTATCTCATCATACGATCAATCAGCACAAAAGCGTAGAGAACCCATTATTGCAGTATTTATCAACTGATGAAGATGAATATGTAACCTGGCATACTTCTGCAAAATTCATGTATCTATCAACTGATGAACATCTTATCATATGACCGTTGTTGCAGGTAATTAGCATGCTGGCTGCAGCCTGGCAAACTTCTGCAAAATTCATGTATCTACCAACTGAGGAGCTGAAGCCGATATTGGTCGAATATGTAATTCCGTAACAAATTCTGCTCAGCACCTCTCTCTCTCTGAATGAAACCCAAAACGTTGCATTTATCCATGCAGGCAATGGTTGCCTCTCTCTAAAAATGGTGGCAGATATGTTGAGACAATGCCTGATAGAGCAATGTTTTGTGCGGATGTTCCTCATCACAAATGCTTGTGTGAATACATGTTTCTTATTCTGTTTCTCATCGAGGTCTGTCTGTGCAAATATCTCTGTGTCCTGCTGCGTGATTACGCAAAGCTGTTTTCTGCAGTCATTGCATTATTATGCATGATCACACGTGCCCTTAAAGATTATCGTTGTTACAACGGAAAATAATTACAGAAGAATTTCTTTGTGTCCAGAACAGTACGGGTGTAAACCGTTAGCAGGCGGAAAAAAATTAGGGCTCCCAAGCAGACCCTTAGTGGGGACAGCTTCGCTAGCATACTGCATCAAGAGCCTTGTACGCAGCTTTACTTGAATGAGAGGACAAAAGGATGGCTCTGGTTATTTTCCAATGCTATTGCAACCGAAAGCCTACGAGCGAGCCTATCCGAAAACACTCTTTCTTCACTTCACATGGCCGGCCACGGCCAGGGCTTCCTCCAAAGCTAGCCGTGCAAACCAAACAAAAATTCCCATCCTTCGATTACTGTTACCTTCCTTTTTAAGCTATAAATTTTACTAAGTGCTGCTCGATTGGACTGAAATAAGCTAACTTACGACTGAAATTGCACTGTAGCGGACTAAAATTATATTATAACTTATAGTGTCTTATTTGACGTAGCTAAATTTAAAAAATTAAAATAGAAAAACATGTTAACCTATCATAGACAATACAAATAAATACAAAAAAAGTACCGGTAAAAAGCTCAAAAAGACAAAAAAAAGATGAAATTTATAAATAATAAAAAATAAATCAGAAGTCAGAGCTCAAACTGAAATGAACATAACCCTAGTAGAGTACCTATTCTGTCTATTACTACCATGTACAGGTTGACTTCTATGAGCCCTCAAAAGATGAACCTTGACTTTCGGTGAACATGAACATGCATGAATTGTTCAGCGCTTTTTAAGCTACAGATTTTACTAGTGGAGTACTGTGATGTCTATTACTACTATATACAGGTTGACTTTGATGAGCCCTCAAAAGATGAACCTTGACTTTCGGTGAACATGAACATGCATGAATTGTTCAGCGCTAGATAGGAAGGTAGTGTTTATTTGGGTTTATAAGCCGAGTCTTCTAGTTTATTTTGTATTGTAGCAACTAAAAATGTACTATAACTATTGTTAACTTTTCAACATAATTAAATTTAAAAAATAAAAAAAATTATATCATCACGAATAATATAAAAGACAAAAAAGAAAAGACAAAAAACACTAAAATAGTCAAAAAAAAATGAAACTAAAAAGCTAGAAGCAAACTCATTACAGAATCTTATCTAGACAAATCCACCGACGTATCAAACATCCCTTCACCCCCTTTAGGACTTCTCTTGCGACTTGCTTGTTCCTAAAGTATCATCCTTGTCCTTAGAAATCAACACCCGAAAAGACCTTTTTTTTGTTATCCAATCTTGATATATCCGTGATTTCAGAAGTGAGCCAGCCCCCAACTATCCTATCCTTCCAGGCCCCAGTGTGTGGCACATGAAGGCCATGATACAAGGTTGGACATTTGCCATCTCCGTTCTTTTCAAAGTACGCTGCAGATCACCGTACCATATCTCTCTGACGGACAAACATGATCCCCTCAGTTCTCCTATGGCAGCCCTAGACATCACGTCCATATAAAGCTAGCAGTAGGCAGTAGCAGTAGCGGTTCTCTGATCCCTCGCAATCAGAAAGGGTGCTTCAGAATTATTGGACATGGCCAGTGCATGCCCTGCCCATTTGAAGGCAGCAGCTCTCCCAAATCGATGCAGGTTCCATATGTTCACGTGCCTGTGTTCAGAGACAGACCACCCCCCATTTGCTGCAGCAGCTACTCCTCCCTGCGTTGGTTTGTGGCTTCGTGCAGTGCATCTGTCAGTGAGCTTAGGGCATGCCCAACAGTTCGCCCTTTTACATTATCTCTAAACTAGTATACATCATCTATCTATAGTGTAAGTGATAATAACTCTAATAAATTGTCTTTTAAAACTGAATATAATACTATTTTATAATTTTATCAACTATCAGTCCACATACCTACCTCACACCGTCCTCCACCTCACTGTACCTCCCCACCCTTGCTAAGCTCCTCCCACCATCGGCCAGCGGTGCCATCCTCCCTCACGATTGCCATCTCTACCTCACCACCACCAACCGCCAGTCTATGCCTTCCCTTCACTTCCCACCTCACTGTTGTCTCCCCCTTCCGCCGCGTTGGCCTCCGCCTCCTTGCCATCCTCCCGCGCCTCCCTCTCCTCTCCGTCACCCAGTCTCCCCCCTGTTGCCTTCTCTCCCCTCCCAGTTGCCCACTCTCTCCCTCCCCTCCGCCCTCTTCCCACCGCGTTTGACCGCCACCCTCTCCAAGCTCGCCACCATTGACTCGGCTAAATCCGGCTTGTCGACGTTTGGATCCGGTCAGATCTAGACTCCATCGAATCGGGTCTAGTCAAATTAAGTGCTCCACTGGTCGCCCTCATGTTCGTCACCATCGCGACCGTTTGTCACCATTGCATCCTTCGGCCGCCACCGCCGTCGTTAAGCCAGTCACGCTTGCGTTCATTGCCGTCGCTGCCTAGTGGTGGTCACACCACTACGTGGCCCCCCACAAACCATGTGGGGAGCATTCTGCTCTACCCCAACAATGCACTCAGTAGTCGCATCGCATCTTGTTTCACGTGCACGACGGGCGCTTTAGAAAACAGCAACATGTGTGCTTTCTTCTTTACATATCTTTTCCACGTAGTATTTTACTGATATGGTATATTGAATAAATAGATAAAGTTACACTGTTGAGGATAGTGGCGGAACCAAGCCTCAGGCTACCTAGGCTATAACCCAACACCTGACAAACCAAAGCCTATATAAAATTTATGAAAAATTAGAAAAAAAAACAGAGTTACCCCAAAAGCTGTTGGCCTAGCCCAGGGTTTAGGCTTAGACTGGTTCCACCGCCTCTGGTCCAAGATGCCCTTAGGTGAAGTCAATAATAGAGTCGCAGGAGGAGTGGTAGTACTGACAGCCTAGCTAGCTCTTACACCTCCATACTGCGTCACATGCTCTTCATGTGCAATAAAAAAAAAGAACAGCCGGTAGAGAGGGAGAGGCCGCGTGCCCGCGTGCTTGCTCGATCGATCTACAGACTTGTCACACATGATGTGTTCATGTATATAGGTTTTCTTTTTTTTTTCTTTTTGCAGTTCAAACAGCACATGTTGTTGGAGAACTCGCTCTGAAGTCTGGACTATGATCGCGAGTCGCGACCATGGCGAGAGGTGAAGTCAAATGCAGCGGCAAGAAGATCCTAGGTGGATCCCAGTGCAATCTTAGGTGGCCCACAC
The DNA here is from genome assembly GCA_017311315.1 of Dendrocalamus latiflorus. Taxonomy (NCBI): domain Eukaryota; kingdom Viridiplantae; phylum Streptophyta; class Magnoliopsida; order Poales; family Poaceae; genus Dendrocalamus; species Dendrocalamus latiflorus. The sequence continues at coordinate 11,884,622 of CM029623.1, forward strand.
GTCCGACATCGTGCCTAAGGCCATTCTTTTTGTCTTTGGACTTCTGCTTTTTGTTTCTCCATAAATCCAAAAACTAAACGGTAAAACTGGATAGCCTTTCGAAATAAAATTTTTATACGGTTTTTTGAGATTAAAATCATATTCGTTATTTATATTGACGTCTTTATTATTATCTTATCTAAAATATAGATAAAAATCATCAACCGCAGCACAAATAAACCACCGCAGTCGAAAGAGCAGCCGAAGGCTATGTCGTGAAGCAGCAATGCAGCATCACACTTACGGCTCATCCATCCAATACGTACAGCTTTTCCATTCACAGTTCACCTGTCACTCGCTCGTGTGAACCGGGTTGGACGAACACGCCGCGGCCATGCATAACACGTCGGGCTGTTACGAGGAGCTTTGATTGCTAACGTACAAGGCATAAACCCCTGTGCCGTACGCTGCCGCCGGCGTGTCATCTCGTCGATATTCTGATTCTGTTTTAGAGTGCGGAGTCGACACAGCTCGCGCTGGAAAAGGCGCCGGAAGAGACCGTAAGAATTTCTCTTGGATATTATAAGGAATAAGCTATTTAAAAATTCGCGCGTTTTCAAACGAACGGTAACCTTTGAAATTCAAAGCATCCATTCCCCTGATATATTTTGGGATGTAGGAAGAATGCAAGCACTGCATGTGGATTACTTTCGGTGAGCTTTGCCTTTCTGTTAACTAGCAATACTTGTGTGTAGTCGTCGACCAATGTCATCACAGATTAAAAAAACTACCGAACAAACAACTTGGAGAACCTGATGTAGGAAAATCGACGGAGGGAATTAAAGAAAACTAAAATTTACTCCTGAAAGACAACGGATCTCCGGCCACTTTAACACCGGCGAGAGTACCGAGAAAAAGAAAGAGGAGCCGAGGCCGGTAGCAAAGCTCCTGGCGCTGCATAATTTTGGCCCGGCATGCATAGTACCAAACGCTCTCAAGCCTGGTTTTTTTTCAACTTACTGCTTATACCTTCTGATTTATACTATAATAATTAAATTTTAAATAATATATTTTTAAAAATAAAATCTACAAATTAATTGTAGTAAACATTGTCTCGACTTCGTCTATATCGGCCAAATTTACCCACGAGTGTCTTTCTCTCCGTATTCTCTCATAAATAGCTAGCATTTAAAATTTTAAGTTAAAAACAGCAAGAATTTAAAATTTTAAGTAACAAACACAGCCTAAAAGGTCTCTCGGTCGGAAAAGTCCTGAAATAATAATTCGAAAATAACAGAAAGCAAAAAAATACAGCGTGCTATTTTTTGGGTAGGGCAGCAATGCGAGCGGGGTGGGCCCCACGCGCGGCCGTGGACTCACGACCGAGGCTGCCGTGGAACGCGGCGACTCGCAGCGCCGCGTGGCCCCCACACGTCTCTCCGCCGGCCTGTCCCCGCATCCTGGCCGTCCGGCGCACGTCCGAGCGATCATCGGACGGCCGCCCGGGCGTCGGGATCCACGCCGCGAGACAGGCGCCAATGGCTCCGGTTCGCGCGTCACCACGTGGGGGCAGGCCCAGGCCAGGAGGCGCGCCGGATAGGGACGCGCTTGAGATGGCTAGACACGGCCTATACACCACCGGAGAAGATTTTAGCGGAGTTGGCCCTCTAGCGATTGCAATTTCTCGCTGAGACCCCAGGTTCTAGAGGCATGCAGTATCGCAGTGTACTGCTTACCCCCACTCTCCTCTTAAGCAAGGATTTGTTTACCAAATCATTTGCTTTAGGGGCCGCTCCGACGGCTGGAAGTGTACTGTACCTATTGAAATTATACTATAATAACTATTAGATTTTTAAATAATTCAAATAAAATTAAAAAATAAGAAAGAAATGAAAACACCGTTATACCATCACAGACAATAAAAGAATAAGAAAAAAAGGCTATACGGTCAAAATTAAAAAGACGATGCGTTCTAAATGACTTTACTATCTAGTAATACTACTCTATTAATTTTACCTGTAGTATTCTCTTGCAGGCACTGTACTAAATACTACTCTCTTCATCCTGCAATATAAGTCATCATTCTTGATAAGCATCGTCTCATAATATAAGTACATTGCAGAGAATTTAAATGGGTAGTTATCATAACATTTTCACTATATATCCTTATTTTAATGTTGAAACAATAAGTGAATAATTGTAGTATACCATTTAATAGAGATATGTATAATCCAATGGTATCAACTTTTTAAATTATTTTTTCTTAGTCTTTATATATGATAAACTTTAGACTTATATTATAGAATAGAGAAAGTAAATTATCTGCTTGCTAGAATGGAAATATTCCGTGCGTATAGCAATAGAATACTGTAGCAACCATGGCCGCTGATTAATATGGTTGACCCGGATCATTCAACCATTGATCGATCGAGCAGCTAGAAAGTAGATGACAGCCAAACTGTTATCACACCACGACCATCTTATAATTTCAGTAAAGCAGGCAGGCAGGCAGACATCTATCGGTGGCGTCTATGCGATCACGCGTTTTTGGTTTAAGAATTCAGTAATGACTTGACGCTTAGATCTGAACTTGATTTCAGGATGTCAGTAAGCAACATCGCTATTAGTTTGGTGGTGATTGACTTGCTAACATCCGGAAATGGACGGACGGATCTTCCGCAAAGAAGGAAAGGAGACAGGATTTTCGATTGCTTCAAGCTGGCAGTGACCGGCCGACAGCAAACCGGGTGTTAGTTACCGACAGTCTCGACAGAGAAAAAAAAATGCCCTGTAAATAGTAATGGCTACTGTTCTATGTCCCAATGGTGTACGACCAAATTATGATATGCACGTAGCGAAAGTCTCGTTTCCTCCGCCCCTCTGCTCCCCGAAAAATTTTAATATATTAGTACAATATTCGTGCGTTGCAACAGATTCTTAAATTTTATATAAGATTTCATAGAAGCACACCTATGTTGACCATGCATTCAGAAATACCAAACCAATAATGATCCTATAACAATTACATAGTCTGCATTGTTACACCATTGCTTAAGAAGGCATAAGGAAAAATTTAAGTTAGGAGAGGAGTGAGTGGGGGGAAGCGGCGGTGGTGTGGCCGAATGGGAGGAGGTGGGTGGAGCCCTCTGCGAGAGGAATGCGAGGGGATGCATCGTGGGGAGCAGTTGGGAATCAATTATCAACCGCCCGACAGCCAAGAAATCAACCGGCTTGATGCAGGAAATACCTGCTCGTCGATCTTCATGGCGTGGATGCGCTGGCGGTCGAGGATCTTGATGGCGAAGACGCAACCGATGCTAGCGTGTTGCGCCAGCCTCACCTTGCCGAAGTGGCCCTCCCCTAGCGTCCGCCCAATCTCGTACTTCCCCATCTGCATTCGGCGCTTGTAACTGAAGCTAGAGGGGAGGGGCAGTTAGATCGAGAGAGGGGAGGGAGGGCACAAGACGGATGAGGGCGGAGAGGAGGAGGAGGCGGCGGCGCGGAGTGGGTAGGAGGAGGCGAGGGTGGAGCGGAGGAGCAGGGGAGGAGGAGGCGAGGGTGGAGCGGAGGAGCGGGGGAAGGAGGGGGAGGCGGCAGTGCGGGGTGGGGAGGAGGAGGCGAGGGCGGATCGGAGGAGCGGAGGGAGGAGAGGGCGGAGTGGAGGCAGCGGCAGTGCGGGGTGGGGAGGAGGAGGTGGCGGCGGAGTGGAGGAGCGGGGGAGAAGGAGGCCAGAGCGAAGCAGAGATGCAGTCGAGGCGAGGGTAGAGCGGTGTCAGTGGAGGAGGCGAGCGCAGGGTGGGGAGGGGAGGCGTTGGCGAGCGGAGGAGCGGGAGGCGGCGGCGGCAGTGCAGGGGCGGAGCGAGGTCTACGGAGGAATCAGTGGGGAGGAGCGCGGTTCGGGATGGAGGAGCAGCGGCGCCGATCGGATTGGAACGATATGAGTGAGTGGAGAACGGGCGGAGGACATGGCGGAGAACGTGGGAGAGAATCGGTGGGGAGAAGGCCCACACAGCGGCGCAGAGCGTCTGTGAGGAGGCGCAGTGTATGTGAGGAGAGATCGGAGAGAACGGACGGACTGCCACCAACTCCAACTATCTAGTTAGTGTAACAACCTAATGAGAGAGTGACACATGGCAATAAACACTATAGTGTCACTGTAGTAGACATTAAAACAATTTTTCCGTACAGCTACAATGTATTTGTGCCCACGTGCCCGCACCGGATTGGCCAGTGACACAAAATCGGTTGTGCAATCGTGACACACTCCTTTTTCTTTTATAAAGTGAAGGAGTTTACTCACCTGCGTGCATCGCCATGGAGGTCTTCATGCTGATGGCCTTGTTCTTCATTGCTAACGTGCAACTGTCAATGATATGCCATAGATGCAATTATACAGATGATTGTATCACTTCTATGTTTATGATCTTTTGAACGATATGTTATTTTGTCTCTTAAATAAATATCTTTCGTATTGATCAATAAATATATGATTTGTTCGTGGAACTCTTTATTTATATTTTGATGTTTTTCTAAATTATCTATGATCTTACATTATTATGTAGGGCAATATTGATTTGTAGATCAATACATGTATTGATTGATGATTATATTTCACGGATCATATATATATATATATATATATATATATATATATATATATATATATATATATATATATATATATATATATATATATATATATATATATATATATATATATATATATATATATATATAAGAAGCATGTTTTCTACTCCCAGGTGTAGTTACTCCTATTGTATCCACCATTCATCATCCTCAGGATCCCACCTACCTGATCGGGCTATTGGGTAAGATATCACGCTTGGCGTTCAGAAGAAACCCAGTAACCATCGCAGTTATACCCACCTAATAAGCTCACGTAATTATGCAAGAGAATAATCAGCGCAACATTTCCTGAATTCTCGGCCGCATGGACATGCTGAACAGGCAATTAGGTAGTCCGTTTTCCCCCAAGGTGATTAGGGAGTATGGTTTTTCTGTGTACATGGGAGTATGTACCCATTTTTACCCGTTTTTCCCCAAGGTGATTAGGGAGTATGGTTTTTCTGTGTACATGGGAGTATGTACCCATTTTTACCCGTAGAGAGTATGTATGGCCTGAAACGTAATGGATTGGTATGAAAGGAGGTATGTATGTACTGCTCAAAATATTCTGAAGCCAATATGGAATGAAACCAATTGGTAATATGTACATACAAAACCGAAGGCACAAATGGTTTCAGCTGTGTAGTACTGATTGTTGTCAGGTAGAATGGTAAAAAATGATGTAAACACACTCCAAATACTACAACGTGGTATACATCATACTTCTTACTCCTCAAAGTGTAGTATCTTGTACGTACTACCTTTTTTTTAAAAGGAAAAATATCATACCTCATACTTTCAATGTTAATTTCCCTGCTAGTACAAACTTTTCCTGGTTGTTGAAAATATAGACGTATACGTGAATGATTTCGGACTAATTTCTTCTGATTCTGTGTCTGCATGTTTTCGTGGTAGGTTCCCGGATAGCGCGGCTGGTTGGAACGTAAAAGGTTTAGAATTGTCTTGATATGTGGTACAGTGGTTGCGCGCTCGATCATACTTTCAGTGGTTTAACGGATGCATGGTAGGGGTAGTTGTGTTTTGTACATGCTAGTATATCCTTTTTTTCCCCCAAAGCGAGTAGGTAAGGGATGATATTAAATGGATTGCTATGAAAGGAGGTACATACTGCTCAAATTATTCTGAAACCAAAATGGACTGAAACCAATTGGTTGTATGCACATTCTAAAACGAAGGGTGACATGGTTTCAGGAGCGTAATAGTGATGGTTGTCATATAGATTTGTGAAGAATGATGTAAACGAGTAGTTGTGTTTTGATCATGGGAGTATATCACTTTTTTTTTCAAAAATTGAGAATGTGTGGCCTGAAATTAAATGGATTGATAGGAATGGAGGTATGTATATACTGTTCAAATTATTCGGGAACCAAAATTGACTGAAACCAATTGGTAGTATGTACATACGAAAACGAAAGGATACATTGTTTCAGGTAGTTAGTACTGATGGTTTTCATATAGATTTGTGAAGAATGAAGTAAACACAAACCTGTACTACTCCGTGGTATACTTAATACTTTGTAGTTTGGAGCGTATTTGCAGCGTCGGTATGTGTAGAGTAAAAAATAAGCAAAGGCCAGTATTTGAGCATGCAATCAAAACCCAACAAAATGGATGATGGTCAAATGCTCCAGTTTGTATATGTATTATCACGCCGGCTCCTCCCGATTGTGAAACACATAGATAAATTCTCAAGAGGTGTACTTCTTTTCGTATCTGTACCATTTATGTTTTCTGTCGTATGAATATCCGTTCCGGATATTCAGTTCTAAATCTGGCGCACAACAGATGGTAACCAATCTGTGCGATTGAAATTAACAAATCGGGAGTATGGGTATGCTAGTCAACATTTGCCGTATTAGAACAAATTAGCATCAAGTATTGTAAAGTACGCAAAAAAAAATCAATGGAACTACTAGCCTGAAGCAAATGGCATGTATTGACATGGAGGTATGTACATATGAAAAAAGGATGTTACCCACGAAGATCAAACAGGATGTGGTTTTCAGAGAGTATGTTTGTCCGTTTCGGAGAGTATCTTCTCCGGGATTCCCTGGATTGGGCGAAGCTGCTGAAAAATCGCTTGGATCCATATTCTTCTCCGGGATATCCTGAACTGGGTAGCGAAGCTGCTGGAAACCCGTACGCGTGGATGTGGATCTAGTACACCTCAAACCCGTATGCGTTAAACTGCGTTACCGGCTGACTCCTCACGAATCTCCACAAAACATCAACGGAGAATGTCCCGGGTGTAACTACACCCGGGATATATATATATATATATATATATATATATATATATATATATATATATATATATATATATATATATATATATATATATATATATATATATATATATATATATATATATATATATATATATATATATATATATATATATATATATATATATATATATATATATATATCAAATCAATAATATGGATATATATTAGAGAACATTGTATTGGATTGACTTACCTTAAGACACTATTGAGATTATTATATTTTATGTGTCATCAGTTGCTCTCAAGTAATGATGATGTATAATTCTTGTACTTGAGATCAACATAATTTTTTACATGTGTAATAGGGCACTTCGGGGTTGCCAAACGCTACACTGTAACTGGATAGCTATAAATGTAGCTTTCTGGTATGTTGTAAAACATGCAGAGGAATATGATTGATCGGATATGTGTAGGTATAAATGTAGCTTCCTGGTTTACATGGTAGATTTTTTAATTTATGCTAGTGCAGCCGACCTATAATCCTCAACAGCAGCAAGGTAGTGATCCTTTCCCCCCAAATGAAAGAACCTACCCATATGGAAGTGGCGTTGATCGCCTTGCTCTCCGCACCCCTTCCTCTCTATCTTTGAGCAGTTCCCTTCATTGTGCTTGCTTCTCGAAGCTCTAGAAATGGCGGATCTACGGCCGGATTGAAAGTTCCCCTATTTGGGCCTCTGGATCTCGTATGCATTGTTGAAAATGTGGGTAATTTTTTAAATTTGATGTATCAAAGGCATATATTACAAAATACTAGTGATACAATGCTCATAACTAATAAACCATATTGTACTTCAAATATATGCAAGAACAGAATTATATAAGAGTAGATCAAGACAACTTATCGTGAGGCTGATGAAGAAAAAGAAGCAGCGCAAAAACGCCCGATCGTGGAAGTTATCGATGTCGACGAACAAGACAAGTAGTCGTGCAGGTTGCGCTATATAGAAATCTTATTACCGCCTTGTGTAGGTTCTCTCTACGGCAATGGCTTAAAGATAGCCGCTTTCCTTTCCTCCTGGTGTACGCCAAGAAAAAAGATTGGCGAGGTTCAACAACTCAACAAATCTAACACAAATTCACTAGAGAGGAAGAAGACGATGTGAGAAGGAATGGAGACATTCAGTCACCCTAGCCTAGACGTCTCCAATTCTTTTATAGACGTGCAAATTACTCTCCAGTAATTGATGCTATTAACTTGAAATACTTCATTGGTAACAACCAATTCAAACCATAAGTAGTCTCATGACCAGTTAAAGAGAGAGAGAGAAGCATAATTTTATAAAATACATGAACTCGGTTCATGAATCATGATGAGACTGCATCAGCACAGGCACGGTCGCCTGTCGTGCGTCACAAGTTACACAATTTTCATGTATTTTATGTAGTGGCAATGACTCCACCTTATATATTGCTCTATTCTCACTTATCCAAGTAATGTGGGACTAAATTATACTATGCTTTGAAATTTATGAAGAGTAAATTTCACAAAGCCACGCTTATTCTTACAAAACTATAAAAACTATACTTTTTAGAACTAGTTTTACAAAACTACACTTATTCTTACAAAACTAATAGAAAACTATACTTTTTAGAACTAGTTTCACAAAACCACACTTATTATTACCAATCATTTCAAAGACCACGCTTATATCACCTGCAACCGTTTTGATAGGATGGGCCCGCATGTCATAGAGACTCCAACACCTAACCTCGTTATGCCGACATGGAGAGCACTAGTGCGTGGCCAACTGATGTGGCATATGGTCAACTTCACTGCAACTCAACTTCCTTTTCCTCCAATAGGGTGTTCTTCTCTTGCTCCACTAGGCTCTTCAGAGCAAACAACACCTTCCACGTCAGTTGGCTATGCAGCAGTGCCCTCTACGTCGGTATAATGGGGTTATGTGCTGGAGTCTCAATGATATGCGGGTTCACCCTATTTTAATGGTTGCAGTTAATAGAAGTGTGGTTATTTGAAATGATTGGTAAGAATAAGTGTGATTTTATTTAACTAGTTTAAAAAGTATAGTTTTTTATAGTTTTGTAAAAATAAATGTAGTTTTGTGAAATTTACTCATTTAGGAATGAATGTGTCTCTGTTCATATTAGCTTTTAAAAGCTCCTTTTCTACAGTAAATGATTTTTCAACATTACCTAGCTTTCAAATAGAGTTTCTTTTTAAGGTAGGGTCTACTAGTCGATTGTAGTATACACTATAGTATCTTAATTTATATCGACCAAAATCGTATGCGATTGTCTCTCTCTTTCTCTATAAGCTTCTCTACAAATTGTTACTATTAATAAGCCAAAACCAAAAGCTAAAAACCTATATGAACGAGCACTTTGTCTTGTGGCCCCAATTCTAACATGTATCCCTTCCCCTCCTCTTTCTACTGTTTTGTCGTGAAGGCCCATCCATATTTGGCTATTTATGCGATGGCATGTCACCGTCGATGTGGTCTAACTCCGACTTCGGCTCTCATGATCCCTAGTGGCAGCCAGGCGGCCCAATCTAGTTGATGCCACTCACCAATCTAAGTCGGCAATGAGATAGTGCCCCTCTCCACCGATTTTTTTTGTATTTTAGCCATTTTTTTGAAAAATATTCACATTTAGACCCCTGGTAGTTTTAATTCCGTTTTTGGACCCAGAGCTCGGCGCCGTGACCCACGGCGCCGAGCTAACACGTCTCGGCGCCGTGCACCACGGCGCCGAGGTGCCAGACCCGCGCCAGTGTGGCGGCCGGCGTGGCGCCACGTGGCAGGCAGCTCGGCGCCATGGTCCGTGGCGCCGAGCTGCCTGCCACGTGGCGCCGAGCTGCCTGCTACGTCTGCAGACACTCGGCTGTTTAGGGTTTGCACCGATCAGCCTTTTTTCGCAGAATAGGTGTATTTTTTATTTGAATTATTTAATTATAGTAATATTATGTAAGGTATTTATTTATTTATAGAGAGCAAAAAATACAACATATGTTTTGAAAATTCGTTATGTATTGCAGATGATACAAGTAGGAAATATTTTGTAGAATTTTTAAAAATATTATGGTACGTTGGTAGAGTACGAACGAGTTTTGTGTGAAGTAACGATTAGTGTATTTGTGATTTTTGTACAATGCTGACCGTGAAAAATTTGTTGAACAGGCAATAACATTTTTCGATCATGTTATGTTGTTTTATTGGAAGAAATTTTTTGAAATTTTTTTTGATGTCAACTGTGAAAGGAACAATTGGACGAAAGGAGTGGAAGTGATAATAAGACACGTGGGAATCATTGCATGCGAAAAGCCGAGATAATAAGCTTATAAAGTTGGGACGAACATGGCGCGGACATTTTTATTACATGCATAGCATATAACATGATATCCAACTAACCGACCCAACTGCTCGTACGACCTCTCATGTGGACCGGATCTATTACATCTTGTCTACTGGGTGTAGCGTGGTTGTTTCCCCTTTTTGTCGCGCCCTGAAGATGGCTCCGATGCATCCTTCTTCCTGTCACTCTTGGTCTTGAGAGCCGCCTCACGAGCTTGAAGCTCTTCCTCCTGACACTTGATGGCTGCTTCACGCAGACTTAACTGCTCCTTCCTCCTTTGCAGCTCATCCTCCTTGCCCTTCAGACGGATTTGGTCCACCCTCACACGGCGCTCTTGCTCAAGCCGCATCTGTCGTTCCACCTCGCGAGCCTGAGTCATCTTGACAAAGTATTGAGCTTTGTTTTCCACCTCCACTGCCCGGTTATCTGGCCATGCCGGCGACACCCGATCCACCCATTCGATGAACGTGCAAGCCTATGTGTGGCGTGGTTGATGTCATGGATCAAGTTAAAAAACGATAACGAGAAACAAATGATTTAGTTGTGGTCGTTACCACGAAGTCGTCATCCAGGTCTGGACACTTGAAGAACCTACGGCCGTATTTGGCTCGTTGTACTCGATCAGTCCAGACTCCCAACATCGTTCTAAAGCCGCAATGGCACTTCGGGCGCTCATGCCACTCCGGCACTCCAAATGGGTCGGACCTCCAGGACAACATTGTAGTAGTATTGTGATGCCTTGAGGTGGAGATGTGGTATGGAAGACATAGGAGGGAGGCCTTTATGTAGGCAGGTAATCTGGTGCAGTGGGCATAGTCCATGGAGAGGATCTTTTCGCTTTTCCTGGATTCCAGTGTAGCAATAAATGTCCCTATGTAGGCTTTTCAGAGACTACAGTCTCGTAATAAATTCATAGTTCGTAGCCTTTTCAGAGATTGGACCATTCAATATATTTGGTACAACATAGCCTTTTCTGTTGTTTTCTGCTATAGGCCTATGTCATCCCAGTCATCGGGTTTCACAGCATCCGGATCAGGGATCTTAGCTCTCTCATCCCAGTCCTCTGGCTTCTTGTCATCAGGGTCAGGAATAGTCCTGGGGGCGGATGTACTTAAGATAAGCACCTCACTGAGCAAAGCTGCCCTGTTTTGTCATATCACAGAGCAAAGCTGCCCCGTTTTGTAGTCGCATTGAGCAAAGCTGCCCCGTTTTGTCATCTCATTGAGCAAAGCTGCCCCGTTTTGTCATGTCACTGAGCAAAAGCTGACCTCTTTTGTCATGTCACTGAGAAAAGCTGTCCTATTTTGTCATCTCACTGAGCAAAGCTGGGCCGTGTTGTCATGTCCCTCAGCAAAGCTGCACTCTATTGACATCTCACTGAGCAAAGCTGCCCTTTTTTTGACATCTCTGTGCAAAGCTGGCCTCTATTGTCACATCTCAGTGCAAAGCTGGCCCCTTTCGTCAAGTATGTACGCAGAACTGTTATCTTTTTTTTTGTGGTCACTGCATGAAGCTGCCCCGTTTTGCTATAAGTAGCACGGTTGGGGTCCTATGACATTGTAAATTGAACACGGTTGAGCTTCCTATATTCACGACCTCCTCGTTGCCCATCTCTTTCGTGGTGAAACATACCATGTCGGAAGCCGAGGGGCCAGTTGGATTTGGGTCACCGAAGGAAGACATTCCCTTAGAAAGGAGGGAGATGTTCGGTCCACAGTACCAATTGATACCAAGCCGGCGTGCTCAACCAGCGTGGCCGAAATGCAGACACAATGAGTACGCGGTCGTGCAGATCTTGGATTCCCCGAACGATGGCGGGCGACGTTTCTTCCGATGCTCACGCTCCGGGGTAGAAATTAGTAATATTACATTTTTTATTGCTTATGGACCCTCGAGGTTGACCGTCCTTTTTTTTGCAGATGGCAAAATGCGACTTCTCCCGCTGGATCGACCCTCCTCATGAACGGTATGTTGATCATTATGTGGATACATTATGGGCTTGAATATGGGACTTGGAGTACCGAATGGAGAGTCTCACTGAGGAGAACAACGACCTCCGCGAACAGATGCAACGCGAGAGGGGCAACGAGGAGGTCGTGAATATAGGAAGCTCTTATGATCCCACATGTTGCTGCGCGAACCCGAGCTGCATATGTGCATGCCACTACCACGACGGCCAGCCACGTCCGAGGCGGCCCCCTCAGCAATTCTCTATGTGGGTGCCACGAGGCTCGTTCGGCATGTAGGTCACGAGGGTTTTGGTCGTATCGTATTTTAGTTAATGTATTTGTTGATGTGTTGATGTTGTGGCGGTAGAACTGTACGGTTGATGTTATTCCTAGATTCCAGTGTAGATTGGAACATAGCCTTTTGATGTCGTTTTCTGCTACAGGCCTAATGCTGTAAAGGCTAAAGACCTACGCCCCTATATGTGTACTGGCATACAAAAGCCTAGAAAGCTAATTGTTGCGTCATTAGTCTATCTCTAATGTTGTGTCATTGCAAACGTGTCGGCATATCAACTACTTTTATCGTGGACGTAAGAAAATTTCGCCAAGTTCCCCTGTTTTTGGAGCCACTCTAAACACAAATATCACATGAATATAACATATACACATATATACAACAAGTAGCTCATTGCACACACATATGTACAACATATATTTCAGACCAACCACAAGCCTACACATAAGTATCACTGCCTCCTAGCCTTACCCTTACCCAGGGCGTCGGTGCCTGGAGTGTAACGGCTAGGCTCGCGGCGGCGTCTGCGTGGTACAGGCTGTGAAGGCTGAGTCGAAGGAGCGTCTACGAGCTGAGACGGGCCTATCTCATCGTAAGTCTGCTGCTCCACCTCGTCCTCACCGCCCTCGTCAGGGAAAGTGTTGCTCCTCGTGGGGGACGAGCTCTGCCCCGTGTACGACCCTAGCCGCGTCAGGTCTGCAAGTCGTATCGCAGGCACGTCTATGTCCCTCGCCGCAACTGTGCTGCAACCACAACGACCAGCCGCACGACGTAGCCAACCTGCCAGCCTCTGTCATCCAACATTTTGTTAACCAACAAGATACAAAGATATTAGGTACTAATTTTGTGAGTGGCTGTGTCGACGCTTACCTCTAGGAAGCTACGCGTCCTGACGTCGCCGATGGTCGTGGAGAAACGCTCTATGTCCTGTACGGACTGCCTCAGAGTGTTGCCCTGCAAACAAGCAAAAGAATGGATAATTTGCTATATGTAGTGGTATTTATGTCTATTGGAAAATAAGCAATGAGATTGAACATTACCACACGGTCCATTACTGGTGCTATCTCCACCTGCGTCCCAAGTCGAGTAGACTGGTCGTAGGGCGTGTCCTCGTCGTCGGAGGACTCAATGTCCGCATAGTCAGCTTCAGTCCATTGTCCTTTAAGCTTGGACCGCGTCGCACGCTGGTACCAAACTTGGTACCGCCGGAAGTGCTCGTTGCTGTGCGGCTCGTCATTGTGGTCCACGTGGTCCTGAAAGTGTCCCCACTCCTCAACGTACACGTGGTGGTGCTGCTCGAAGTCTGTGACCTTCTTCTGTCACTGACGATCAAATCTGCATGTCACGTAAACCAATAGTTAAAATTAGTAGAAACTCTATGCAATTGGAATCCAAGGTTAGAATTGAAATTGCATGCCACTTACTTGTGCAAGGCCACAGACGTGGAGAACGGCGCTACTGGCCACAGCTGCCTCATACCAAACTGGCGTGCAACTCTATGTGGCAGGTGATACTCAACAGCATAGAAACAGATAAGGGGGCACATCATCCTGTAGAGGGCCTCGTCTATGCTGCACAGTGCGCTGAACTGAACGGCCTCCACCTCTTGCTCGGCGTACGGCTCCCACTTAACCTGCATAGCAACAATTGAACGTTAAAGGTCATATACTAAAAAATGAAAATCACGATACCAAATGGAATTAACTTACATTGGAGGCCGTGAGCGCATCTAGCTCGTTCATATACTCTAGGTAGACCCTCTTCGTCCTGGCGTACGGAACTGAGACCTGGTCCCAAAGATATGCAAGTGTCGGACGTCGACGAAGAGGAACCTCTACAAACCACGGACGAGGAGGCGAAACCGTGGGACGACCAACTGGTAGACGACACCACATCCACAGCTGGAGGAGGTAGAGGCAACCACCTACTGTCGAGTTCGGCGAACTCCGACGACACGCCTCGCAGAGGTGGCGGTAAAGGAACGCCAACACCCCGGAAGCCCAGCTGTACTGCCCCGCCGTGTCCCAGTCAGTGAGGCAGTGGATGTACATCCACGACGCGCTGTCCCCCGTTCCGTCGGGGAAGAGAACGCAGCCAAACAAGTGCAGGATCCATGCCCTGCAATTATATGTAAAATGATATTAAATCAAACTATGTCAATTTTAGAAAAAAGTTCGATTAGACGACGAGTTGACCCGTACCTGTAGTAGTAGGCAACTGTCTGCTCGTCCGCGTATGCAGGACACTCTGCGAAAGTCTACCGTAGCCATGTGATCGGAACTCCAGAAGAGCGATGGCCTGCCTCAGGAGGAAGCTCTCTCCCCAGGAAGGCCTCTACTCGGGCTCTCCAACCAGCAGGCACGCACGGTCTGATCACTGGACGGCCGTGAATGGTGACACCAAGTATCTTCTGAGTGTCCTGGAGCGTAATAGTCATCTCCCCGAAAGGGAGGTGGAAGCTGTGAGTCTCCGGCCTCCACCTAAATTATACAAAAAAGACGACTACACGTCAGAGAATTTGAGGCGCACATAGCCGATAAACAATGAACATGCAAGTGGAGCAATGGTTTAGGAGAATACCTGTCAATCAGTGCAGTGATGGCCGGGGGGTTGAAGGTGGGCAACCCACGGCGAACCTGGTAAGAGATGGCGTCTAGGCTAGCCCTCTCCAGGAAGGGAGTGTACCTCTCGTTGTACCGCATGTCCAGGAACCCGTCATGGGTTCGAGGACGAAGGATGGGCAGCTCCTGTATAGAATACACCAATTTTGTTAGTTAATGCATCAACATAAACTGAAATTACACAGGAAGTGATGATGCAGTACCCTCCCCTCGGCGGTGAGCCGTCCTCGGTGGTTCGCCTCGTAGTGTGGGTCTAGCAGGTGGAATTGCGCCATCCTACAAAAAAAATTTAATTTCTCAGTTCAACATATAAGTAAACAAAAAAAATTGAACATGCATAAAATATGGAAAGAATAAGAAATTAAACAAGAAACATAGCGAATTGCATATGGAAAAACAACTAGACGAACTATGAAACATAACGAACAACAAGCACTCGCACCTGACTAAGTGGCCAATGGCATGTGCGTGAATTGTGGCCAAGTCTACCACATCTGCTACATTGGTTCTGCTCGGGGTCAGTAAGAAAGGGGGTTGCTCTCCCTCGCCTCGTTCTTCCTGGAAGCTGATCCATAACCATCTTGTGTCTCGTCCTCTTTCTGGTTCCACGTTGTTCCAACGGCTACCCGGATCCGCAATGTATTTAGGCCCGGTGTATGGTGGCCACTCTCCCTCATCCCGGTAAGGCTCGAAACGGGGAGACCACGTAAGCACAAGGTTGTCAACACTGAACGACCGAGGTATCTTGCTCTCGTAGTCAAAGTTGCGATGCCTTGCTGCTGCCACATAATGAGAACACGGAAAGTGGTACTGCCTCGGTTTACCACATGTGCATGAGAAATCAATAAGGACAACCTTATGCCTCCTTGTCGGCCGGAGCTCTCCATTGGTCGTTGTACCACCCCTTTCTACAACCTCGTAAGCGCCCGTGGCGTTGTCAAAACAATGTACCTCATGTGCCTCAGCCCTCGCCTTTGCCCTTTCAAGGTGGCGCTTCGGTTTTGGCGCTCATCTCTCTTGTTTACTCTGTAGCGCCATTGCATGTGCGTGTATTTCATTGAACCATGCAACAAGCTTGTAGAAGGTAAAGGATACGATAGCATTGACGGGCATACCACGTATACCCCTAAGCAAACTATTGAAAGATTCGGCCATGTTGCTTGTTTGAAACTCGAACCTCCAGCCACCATCATCATGAGCCCTTGTCCATTTGCCGACATCTCTCATCAATCCCATCAACCACTGTCTACCTTTTGCGTTTGTTGCAGTATTAAGCTGCTCCAACTTCTCCTGGAAGACCTTGACCTCAAGCATTCGAGCGACCTCCTCGAACAGATGAAAGTTATCCTTCGTACCATCCTTACGGAGTAGATTCTCGGCAAGATGCCGAGTGCACCAACGGTGGTGCAAAGCTGGATACCCCGGTATCTGCTCCTGTACGGCAGCAAGTATGCCCTGGTGTCTATCAGATATGACACCAACCTCCCTACCAGGGCCGACCACGTGCCTACGAACGAGCCGCAAGAATCATCCCCAGCTGTCTTTGTTCTCCCTCTCAACCAAAGCAAACGCCAAAGGAACCAACGCCTTGTCTGCGTCACAGGAAATGACTATCAGAAGTGTGCCCTGGTACTTGCCAAGAAGAAACGTACCATCAATGGAGAAGACGGGACGACAATGCCGAAAGGCCTCGATGGACTGGGCAAAGCACCAGAAAGCACGGAAGAATATCTGCATCCCATCTTGAGTCCATTCGTTTGGTTTCGGGACGTACTCATAATGCATGCCTGGATTAACCGCTTTGATTGCATTGAAGAGTGCTGGCAACTGCAAGTACCCATCTTCCCAATCCCCATATATCATCTTCCAGATGCGTTGCTTTGCCCTCCATGCTTTCCCATACCTTATCTCGTATCCAAATTTCTCCTTAACAATCCCAGCAAGTGTCTTCACCTTCATATTGGGTTCTCCCTTTACTATGTGACACAGTGACTTGGCAATAATGGTAGAGGTCAACTGCCGATGCTTCTGTTTGAGCTCTGCTTCGGCACAAGTGTGTGGGCCAATGATTCTTGTGATCTTGAACTTTCCCGTGTCCTTCTGTTTCCTAGCACAAACCCTCCATTCACATGTTTCCTTCTCGCACACAACTGTGTACCTCCGCTCCACATAAGAATGTCTCACCTTGAATGGCCTTTTACGAATCACTGAATACTCCTGCAGCCACCTTTTCAATGCGGACAAGTCCTCAAACACCATGCCCTTCTCAACTGTCATGCTTGACCCGGCCTCAGGAGCATCTAGCAACTCGTCATCCCTTCCTTCTGCATAAGCCTCATGGGAATGCCTAAGATCGCTGAATTCATGAACTGATGGATCCCGGCCAGGGCAATAACGCCTGATCAGCTCAATATCACTTTCGGTCAGCTCTCCAAAAGGGCGGTCATCATCAGAATCAACGGCCCTTGCGATCTCGTAAGGCTCCAGATCATCCACAATTTGAACATCCACACTGTTGGAGTCCCTACAGACTTCTTCAACGTTGCCATATGGAGCAACGGGAGGAGCACCCACATTATCAGGAATGTCTCCTACATCATAAGCACGAAAATGATGGGATTGAGATAAAATAATGGAATGACGGGAAAAGGCTAAAGAGTTGCTCGACACTTACTGGGATGATCCTGAAGGGCCGCCACGACATCATTAGTCTGACATTCGACTCGAACTGGTTGAGAAATCTGAACCTCGTTCGGGGCAGATAGAGCATCGGGCACCTCAGGCACTTCTTCCACATCCACCGCAAGGTCCGGTAACGGAGGGTCAAAGGGTGCCTGATCACCTAGTTCTGGTGAATAACCATGAGGGGTGGGATCAATGGACACCTTCCGCACAACAAGGTCCAAACATTGGAACTCATTTTTCATAACCAATTTGACATATTTGTCCCACTGATCCTCACAACCAATTAAGATCAACCGCCTTAGAATTGTGTCTTTCGAACCGAAGTGAAGTAACCCATCAACTCTGATGCTCTCCTCTTTTGCATGACAATGTAGTCCCTCCCGGGCCCTAGCAACCAACTCACTAAATGACGGCCGATCACTGAATATCAGAGGCACCCTTTGCATTTCAACAAATCGAACATTTCCATAATCATCACTTGTCACACTGCCTCCATGATATAGGGTGACTAGGTTGTCTATCTAGTTCATACAGAAAACCAAACTTAATACCTTCAATCGAAATTGGATACTAGATAGTAACTAATAAGTCCCTAGATAGTAACTAATAAGTACCTAGTCACCAAATCTGTGACAGAATCGAGGCACGCTGTAACAAGGTAATACTACAATCCCATCCAAATCCAACACTACGAACAAGGTAGTACTACGTTCATTATCTGTTGCAACCCCAAAGTTCAAGAATGATAAAACCTATCAGAGCCTAGAACATCACAGCAACACATTTATATAGCACTAGTCCTCTTGTCGCAAAAGAATCAACTTGACTTATAGCGAGCCATATCGCCGACTCCAATACTCCACACAATCCTTCCATTCTACAGCACCATTGCCCAAGCGACAGTGATAAATAAGGGATAAACAGCCTAAGCATCAGACATTCATAGCACCACACATCAGCCCACTCGACATCACATCCTCAAAAACTACCTGGACACCTTGAGGCACTGGCATTCATAGAACGAACATTTTGGAGGAGAAGTTGTCACCTTGAGGCACTGGTGGTCGAGGCGGGGAGGCGCTGGCGGCCGGGGAGGCGGGCGGGGAGGCATTGACGGCCGGGGAGGCGGGCAGGGAGGCGTTGGCGGCCCGGGGAGGCGCTCGCGGCCGGGGTGGCGCTGGCGGCCCGGGGAGGCGGCGGGGAGGCGCTGGCGGCCCGGGGAGGCGGCGGGGAGGCGCTCGCGGCCGGGGTGGCGCTGGCGGCCCGGGGAGGCGGCGGGGAGGCACTGCCGGCCGGGGAGGCGGGCGGGGAGGCGCTCGCGGGCGGGGAGGCGCTGGCGGCCCGGGGAGGCGGCGGGGCCGGGGAGGACCTGGCGGCCCCGGGGAGGCGGCGGGACCGGGGAGGCGAGGCGCTGGCGGCCCGGGGAGGCGATGGCGGCCGGGGAGGCAGCGGCGGCAGGGGAGGCGGCGGGGAGACGCTGGCGGCAGGGGAGGCGGGGGGTGACGAGTCGGGCGGCGAATGAACGTCTATGCGCTCGGCGCCTGGACAAGTGCCCCGAGCTCGACGCCAAGATCTACGGCTCCGAGCTCGGCGCCACGACCCACGGCTCCGAGCTCGGAGCCACGACCCATGGCGCTGAGGTGCTGCCAAGTCGGCGCCACGCAGTCTACCACGCTGGAGCGGGCCTGGCACCTCAGCGCCGTGGACCACGGCGCCGAGATGTGGTACCTCGGCGCCGTGGGTCACGGCTCCGACCCCCTGGGTCCAAAAACGGAATTAAAACTACCAGGGGTCTAAATGTGAATATTTTTCAAAAAAAAGGCTAAAATACAAAAAAATTCGGCCCTCTCCACGTCTCCGATGGTCGCATGTCGAGCGCTAGTTGTCAACGGCTCCCATCGGTAGACCTTCCTGGCACCTGTGTAGCCTCAACACCCTCAACTTCGTCACCATCTTCCGGCGAGGCAGCACTCAACAGAGGTATCCATGGGCTCCAATGTAATATTTGCTTTCTGTAGGGTCCTTTTTGTACCACGGTGGAGCATGTACTCAACTTTTGATTTATCTAGATAAATCCACATGCTTCCTTCAAAAAGAAGTTATGATATGCACAGTGCATCTAGTGCAATTAACGAGCGGCAACGCCCCCAACGAATTGTGCATGATTGTTGTTGACCTGTCCATGCATTTTAGCTCATGCACAATGCAACAGTACTTCCCAACGTTTTGCTTCCCAATATATAAGTTTTAAAGTGCCCATTATGTTTCATGCTTTTGATTTTGAGCATTGGAGAAATATAGACTTGAGCATAGGAGAATTATAGAGACTTTGAGCACTGGAGAAATATAGACTTGAGCATCGGAGAAATGTAGATGGAATTGTGACATAAGTAGACCGAGCACCGGAGAAATATAGACTTGAGCATCGAAGAAATATAGACGGAATTATGACATAAGTAGACCATGCGTAATCCCCTTAAAAAGTAGGACTATATAATTTTTAGCTAAGCAAACTCCAAAAACTCTCTAAAAATGTAGGGAAGCCGAAGGTAGAGTATGCAATACAGATCGCATTACAAATGCCAAACCCACGTGCTATAAATGCTTCATTCATTGCATATGTTGGACGGACAAGTTGTCAAAAACTACGGTGAGCCAGCGCTGGACGAGCCAAGCCTAAAACTTTGCTGCAACAGCCTAAAATGAGGGGGTGGCAAAAGAAAAAAGATAAAAACTAGGGAACGGTATATCGCCCCTCTATATCCCTCTTCACTCTTGGCCGCCACTCCCTCTCTCTTGCGCTCCCTCTCGCTCACCTTTGCTCTCGCACGACGGCCGATAGGGGGTGGCACTGTCGCCGCCGTGTTCACCGTGCCTTCCCTCGATGTAGAGAGAGGTCGGGGAGGTGTGATCAAGTGGTGGACGATGACGAAGAAAGGCACGATGAGGTGGTACACTAATATTAGGTTAGACTGAGTGGAACAGTGGGGAGAGATGGTAGAAGAGAGAGTAGAGTAAGGGCCTGTTTGGCAAGCAACAAGCCGGTCGGTTTTTGGCTTTTGTTACAGTATCTAACTTTTAAACAGAGTATTTTTTTTCAAAACGGGGTCTATAAGTTAAACGTTGTACACGTTAAAAGCTCAATATCTGTACCAGCCAAAATTGTAAGTGAGTATCGGTCTCTCCGTAATCTATACCGTAAACAGCTAAAATTTAAAAATTTCAGCCAAAAGTTATAAGTTGCAATCAAAACAAACAGGCCCTAAGAGTGAGGAGCTGCTGCTCATGCCGAAGGAGAGAGAGAGAAAGGATAAGCGCGAGCTGTTGGGGAAAGAAGCAGTGAGAGAAGGCGCGTGGATGTGGTGTGACGCTCCAAAGAAGAATCTGGAGCTACACTTTTACCGGAAAGAGTAGGATATCTCCATTCTAGGCAGTAGGGCCTACCTAGTTTCTTGGCCTTTTAGGGTGGGCCCACCCTGCTTCAGGGTCTCACAGTGGGGCCCGGAGCTGAGCAATGGGAATTATGGGATAAGATAAGGCTAAAGCACCCAAACATTATCCGTAGTGTGTAGCATTAATGGAAATAGTACGTGTATAGATTGGAGTAGGGCGTGCATGCCTCATTTCTGTCCATCGGTCCATGTGTATTTTCTACTAGCCTCCTAGGCGCGGCGTTGCGTCAGCCACTGTGTGTACTAAAATAAAGTGTAAGAGTTTTTTTTGAAAAAATCGAGGGTCCTTTCGCAATAAAAGGAGAGCAGAGGGTTTTTTCCGTAAAAACCAAGGACTGTTTTAAAAGAACCGAGAGTCTGTACGTAATTTCGGGAACGGGTTTCTTCGTAAAATCCAAGGACTGTTTTAAAAGAACCGAGGGTCTGTACGTAATTTCGGAAACTACGGGTCGTTATCAACGAAAAAAATATGCAGGGGCTTATTCAAAAAAATGTAGGGACCTTTTTGCGATAACAGAGGACCTTTACGTAATTTTGGGAAAATACAGGGACCTTTTCGCAAAAAAGGTTGGCCGACCGTACGCAAATTCGTGCGCCACGCGCCGGCCGAAGCGAGCGCACGGGGTGACGTGGGAGGCTCCTCCGCGCGGGGAATCCCCGGGGCATAATAGCGGAAGACTAGTAGTAATAATTCTTTTCAGAGTGAGGATAATTGAGATCCTGGAAAATCACAGTGGGAAATTCACGTAAATAGCTCACCTGGGTTTTTTTTTTCCAAGAAGAGATGGGCTGACACACTGTTGGGCAACGCGATGGTTGGCGACTGCAAATACAATACAATGAGTTAAATAGTCGGCTAACTTTTAACAAATTTGGTGATTCAACGGAGCTTTACTCGCCTAATGTGACTTCGACGGAAGATACTTCCTTATTTTAAAATATAAGTCATATAGTTTTTGCAAGTTTGTTTCAAAATATATGACATGCATGTGAATTTACTGTTGTTTTTCCTTAGACTATCTTCAATATTGTATTTTTGTCGGTTCAAATAAGAAGAGAGAAGACAGAATCGATTCAGTACATTGAATGAGTCGATTCCAACAAAAAGTATAGAACCAGGCTCTACTTAGAAGTCAATTCAAAACATTAAACAACTCATATAATCATTAAATAACTGCATAAAAGAGAATACAGTTGAGAGAATATTATTATTTTGTGGTTTTTTTAATGTAACGTAGGTCTCGGTTATTAGTAGAAATCGATTTAATACATTAGAGAAAAACAAGCTTAGTTCCTAGAATACTTATGATGTAATTTTGAATCGACATTGGTTCAATACACTAAAAATACTCTTATCTATCCATATTTATCACACCTTTCTCTCTCCTGCATTTATAAGTAACACTTTCATAAACTGTTTTCTCTCATATTTCTAATCAAAGCTATTTATAGCATCGGTAGTATGATCATGTGTCCTATATTTCTGTTGGTTTTGTACCCTCCTTAATCTTATGTCTACCCATCGTACATCTTATAAAAAGAAATGGAGGGAGTAAACGGAGTGATAGGAAATCCAACCGTCAATTTGTCATTAAAGTACGACAACAATGTAGAGACTCAATGGCAATCTCATCCCACCTGAGGGCCCAAAAGACATAGTAGAATATTACGAGACAGGGGCAAAGCCAGAGGGGTTTAGTAAGGCTTGAGCCTTACCTTTCCTAGTGGCGCCCTCTCTCGCCCGCGGCGGCCGACGACCAGATGCGACATCGACGTATAGAGAGAGGTCCAACAAAAAACAAAAAAACTTAGTCAAGTGGACAGCCTACAGCCCTTAAGAGCCCAACAAATTCAGCTCATCAGCCCACCAAAACACCTACTTCAACTCACAAATCTAGCAATAGCAATTGATTTCCACTTTCCACAGGAGAGACGCACCAGTGCCTCCACAACACAGAGGGGGCTAGGGGCGACCGGGCGAGGGCGCGCTGTGCGCATAGAAGGGGGTGCCGCTGGAATCGGACAAAAGCTGGGGGAGCTAGACCAAAGCTGGGGTAGCTAGCTTTGACGGTGAGCCGGCCGAGCCACCGACCGAGGGGAGGCTAATCGCCTAATCCGAGGTAGGGCCGTGGGGGCCGAGGGGAGTCGGACTGGGTGACGAGGGGGTCGGGCCAGGGCAGGGGAAGCCAAATCGGGGCGGCGAGGGCTGAGCCGTCGCCGGCGAGTGTGGGCAGCTTGTGGGCTGTTTTATACTTTTGTGTCACACGGGATAGTTAAAAAACACAGGATTGGTCTTGAGTTGTTGGTGTTCCCAAACCACTGCAACTCGACAGAAAAAAGCACACCTTCATGTGTCCGTTGGTGAATGCATGTTGTACCACGTGACATAAAACTACGATGCAATACACACAACTCTTCAATTACTTGAAAATGCATTTTCATCTCCATATTGTTTTGTTGTTACCCTTAAATCGCATATTTATGGGAGAAAAACCGGACCTCATGGTAAATATAAACCTAGGGATGTTCATACATGCAAAGAACTCGAAGCTCACATTTGCAGAAATTTCAAAATTAGGGAGACCCCACATGCAGAGAGAGAGAGAGAGAGAGAGAGAGAGAGAACCACAAGCACATGTCACCGCATTTCCTCAAAACAATAATCCCAATGAATGGTCAAGCCAGCATATATACTGAGAATATAATGTGAGCAAACAAAACAATCTTATTCTTGATGGCATGGGTGTAAATATGATAACCCCTAGGGGTAGTAGTTGCCCCTCTATCTCATCCGGCCTAAGCTGAGTGCTAAGTGCTAACCAGCAAAACCTTTGAGCCTAAAAATATTAGGAAAAATTGCTCCTTTGCCCCCAAGTTTAATGACGTTTACTTATTTGCCCTATGATGTCTCACTGATATGCGAGTCCAGGGCCCATATATCAGTGAGACAGTATAAGGCAAATGAGCAAACGTCATTAAACTTTGGGGCACATGAGCAAATCCCCCAAAATACTACCACAGATCAATTTCTCTCTCCCATATATGTCTCGACATATCTTGCGTTCTTGACCCTGTCCCTGTCTCACTCTGAGTTGTGGTACATAGAAGGAAAGGAGGAAGCAAAAGCAAGAAACAAGAGCAGAAGCCTGGGGGGCCAAGAATTCCGTAGGAAGCAAACGGGGAAGAAGGAAAGAGCAGTGGAGAGCGTACGAACCTGAAAGCGGCCGCGTTGATCTGGGTGAGGAGCGCCTTGCTTCTATCCTTTTGTGCTCTTTGTTTTCCCTAGAATGCTGTTCTTTGCGGCGGTCTAGGCTTGGGAAAGGTTCGGTCTTTGTTGAGTGCTTTTGACCCCATTTCTTGTTATTTTTCAAGAAGCGATCTTTCTTTTAGGGATTTATTGATCATTCGTTCGGGTTTTCGCTTGTAGTTCTCATCTGCTTCTTTTTTGGTTTGGAGGAAATTGATTTGTTTTGGTTTGCATTTTAAATGAAATTTAATGTAAAAAGGGGATTTTTTTTTACAAAAATCAATGCTGCTTTTATAATCTTTCTCAGGACTTACTCTGTCTATCTTCCATTTCCTTTTACTTTTTCTCGAGTATTTTGATTTGTAATTACTGCATTCCCGTACAACCATTGCGGCAAATCTAGTCTTGCTGGTTGTCCTAACGAAAGAAAGGCGTATCCGTGTATGAACAGGGAAAGAAGACGTATATTCTGCTGTTGCATTGTTTTACGTGTACTTCAGATCATATCATGCTCTAATGTAAGTTATTTTAGGATGTTTGTTATATCCTCTGCAAATTTTGTTTCTCTTTAGCTCTGCTCGTTTTACTCAAGAAATCAACCACTGGTTAGATTCAAATGTTGTTTAGGCAACGAGCATTCGATGTCGGTTGTATTACTTCACCTGCATTTGTAGCTATCAAGAATGTTGGCTATGTTAATCTAATTCTTATGCACGCGGCATTTCTTCATGAGGCTAATAGTCATGTGTAACGGTAGGAAGCGGCCACGTTTTTTTTTTTGCTCAACATCGTATTTTCAAGATTATAATGCGTGTTATGTTTGACTTTGATCAGAAAGCCTCTTTGTGATAAGAGTTTGTGCCAACCTGTAGTCCATGCCAAATGTTGTAATTTTGAGCAGTAGCCATGGCGCTCTACTATACTTCATGCGAGTTGATTGGGTTTCTGGATACACATTGTGACAATTTATAGCGTCACCAGTTGCATTTAACACCATGTCGCCACTGGTTTCGGCAGCTAGGATGAGTTGGGTGGGGTGCTAGATCAAGTTTCCATGGCTGCTTTGCCATGCCGTGTTAGTAGTATCTTGTGTAGGCCAGGTATTGCCAAGTAGGCTGTGCAATTTGTGTGTGAACTGGCTCGATTGTCATAATGACGCGTGGATCTCTAGATTGGGATGCCAAGTACTGCAAGCGTGGCATGAGGTTGTAGGCTGCTGTGCTTGGTGAGAATGGGAATGGACTGAATTGAGTAGTAGTTGCATCATTCTGAATTTCTGATGGAGTGTGGTGGTGGTCCTGGAATTACTATTTCTATGTTTTCGTGGTTGGGTGCGTGGTCCATCTTTGATTAGTTTTTCGGAATGGATATTGTGGTCCTAAATTGAAGGTAAATGTGCTATTGTTTTGGATCTTTGGGGATTTCATCAAAGAGATGGGATCCACTGGACTTATGACGAAATGCTTAGGTTTTAGAACAGCATCCTCAATAAGGATGTTATCAAGTGCTATACTTGCATGCCTAACATTTTTTGCATTGGAGCAAAGTGTTATACTGTACTTGACATGAAGTGATTTCTTCTGTTTCTTTATCAATGTAACCAACTGGATCAATACACCTACTTGTGGACTTTTTTACTATTGTGTGTGCAATCTGTTTTTTATTGCTCGATTATGGTATATTATTTCTGTGTCATTTGATAGTTATCTATATTTTGTTGCTTCTGAATTCTATTGCAAGAATGGATGTAATCAGTCAGTTCAATCACTGTGTATAATTAACCTATTGCAGTTTGTTATGATGCATTAGGGTATTTTCTGAAACCTATGTATTTTAAAATGTGAACAGCTTATTGTTTGACATGATGATTGCGACAATGTGCTGCCATGGAATTACAATTTCAGTTTATATATCTTTAATTCCTGATCTTTTTTGTGCTTGCTTCATAGTAGATATATTGCATTTGATCCAAATTAATTATTTTAAATTGAACAAAGTGAGGTATTATAGTATGTGACATGTTATATTTTAGCTGGCATCAAGGTTGGCTGATATACTCTGTTTATTGTTTAACAGGAATTCAAACGTACTTTGGCACACAAAGGCTTAAACAAATCGGCTTCTTAGTATTTTGGTTTCAACTGAGGGCCTTGGAATCATGGTTTCAAAGTCTTATTCAAATATTCTAGAAATGAGCTGTGAAGACGGAGTTGACTTTCGGCAACCTTTTAAGTCTCTTCCTCGTGTGGTGACCTCTCCTGGCATTACATCTGATCCTGATTGGGATACAAGAAGTGATGGTGATTCAGTTGGTTCAGCATCTTCTGCTGAGAGGAAAATAATTGTTGCCAATTTCCTTCCACTGAACTGTACGAGAGATGAAGCTGGGCAATGGTCCTTCTCAAGGGATGATGATGCACTACTCATGCAACTTAAAGATGGTTTTTCAAATGAGACTGATGTTCTCTACGTGGGTAGTTTGAAAGTTCAGGTAGATCCCAGTGAGCAGGACCAAGTTGCACAGAAGCTTCTTAGAGAATATCGATGCATACCTACTTTTCTCCCTTCTGACCTCCAGCAGCAGTTCTATCATGGCTTCTGTAAACAGCAGTTGTGGCCACTTTTCCATTATATGCTTCCCATTTGCCTTGACAAAGGTGAGCTCTTCGATCGCTCCCTGTTTCAAGCCTATGTCCAAGCCAACAAACTTTTTGCTGACAAAGTTATGGAAGCAATTAATACAGATGATGATTATGTCTGGGTTCATGATTATCACCTCATGCTTCTCCCAACATTTTTGAGAAAGAGATTGCACCGAATAAAGCTTGGTTTCTTTCTCCACAGCCCATTCCCCTCTTCAGAAATCTATAGGACGCTACCTGTAAGGGATGAGATCCTGAAGTCATTGCTTAATGCTGATCTCATTGGTTTTCAAACATTTGACTATGCCCGCCACTTCCTTTCTTGTTGTAGCAGATTGTTAGGCCTGCATTATGAATCAAAACGTGGTTATATTGGAATAGAGTATTTTGGCCGAACAGTGAGCTTGAAGATCCTCTCAGTGGGTGTCCATGTTGGCCGGCTTGAATCTATCTTAAAGTTGCCGGCTACATTGAGCAAGGTTCAAGAAATCGGACAAAGGTACAAGGGCAAGATGCTGATGTTAGGCGTAGATGACATGGACATCTTCAAAGGAATCAGTCTAAAACTGCTTGGGTTGGAGCTTCTTCTAGATAGTAATCCAAAACTTAGGGGGAAGGTTGTCCTTGTACAGATTGTCAATCCAGCAAGAAGCACAGGGAAGGATGTGGAGGAAGCGATAACAGAAGCTGTCTCTGTAGCCAAAAGGATTAATGTTAAGTATGGTTCTGCAGATTACAAGCCTGTTGTCCTTATTGACTATCGTATACCATTTTATGAAAAGATTGCATTCTATGCTGCATCTGATTGTTGCATTGTAAATGCTGTGAGGGATGGTATGAACCTAGTACCATATGAGTACACTGTTTGCCGGCAGGGAAATGAGGAGATGGATAAGCTCAGAGGTGTTGACAAAAACTCCCATCACACAAGCACACTAATTGTGTCAGAGTTTGTTGGTTGCTCCCCATCTCTTAGTTGTGCTTTCAGGGTAAATCCTTGGAGTGTTGACGATGTGGCTGATGCCTTATACCGTGCAACAGACTTGACTGAATCTGAGAAAAGGCTGAGACATGAAAAGCATTATCGCTATGTCAGTACTCATGATGTTGCTTACTGGGCCCGCAGCTTTGCTCAAGATCTGGAAAGGGCATGCAAAGATTACTACAGCCGAAGATGTTGGGCTATTGGGTTTGGTCTGAACTTTAGAGTCATCACTCTTTCTCCTGGCTTCAGAAAGCTGTCTTTGGAGCACTTTGTTTCTTCTTATAACAAGGCTACCAGAAGGGCAATATTTCTTGATTATGATGGTACGCTTGTACCCCAGTCATCAATCAACAAAGCTCCAAGTGCAGAGCTCATTTCTATTCTTAACAGCTTATGTAATGACCCAAAGAACTATGTATTTATAGTCAGCGGAAGAGGACGAAATTCACTTGATGAGTGGTTTGCTCCATGTGAGAAGCTTGGTATTGCTGCGGAACATGGTTATTTTGTCAGGTATTCCTATTAAGAGCTTTTTTTGTTCCACACCATTGAATAGTTGCATATTTCTATAGTATTCAGGTTGTATGATGAACAATTTATATATTCTCAGATGGGACAAAGCAGCTGAATGGGAATCAAGTTATTCAAGTCCAGATCGTGAATGGAAGCACATTGCTGAACCTGTCATGCAAGTATACACCGAGACGACTGATGGATCCTTCATAGAGCCAAAGGAAAGTGCTTTAGTATGGCACTACCTGGATGCAGACCATGACTTCGGTTCCTGCCAAGCAAAGGAATTACTGGATCATCTTGAGAGGGTGCTATCGAATGAACCTGTTGTTGTGAAGTGTGGTCATTTTATTGTAGAAGTCAAACCACAGGTTTATGCAATTTGGATATCCTACTACCTTTTGTCTTTTATTTTTCACTTATGTTAAGGCTTGTACTAACTGAAAATTAGGTTACTGATGCAGGGAGTTAGCAAGGGGCTTGCTGTAGACAGGCTAATTCAGACATTAGTCAACAATGGAAAGGCACCAGATTTTCTAATGTGCATAGGTAATGATCGATCTGATGAGGACATGTTTGAAAGCATCAATAGCATGGCCTCCAGCTCTGCATTTCCGACAGTCTCAGAGGTCTTTGCTTGCTCAGTTGGCCAAAAGCCAAGCAAGGCAAAGTACTATGTCAATGATACTAGTGAAGTAATCAGATTACTCAAGAATGTAAGTGGCGTTTCATCTCAAGCGGAGGTTGTCAACCATGGACATGTGACCTTCAGAGATTTACTGGATTATGTGGATTAAGCCACCAGCTATTTACCTGGATTTACTAGCTGCCAAGCATGTATATTCCAATGTCCTAATCTCCAAAGGTTCATTCTAAAAGGCCGCGTTACCCAGAGTTCTAAACTAGCCAACATGAATCATCACCACCATCATAAAACTACAACAGTGCAAGCTGAAGTTGGCCGTTTTAAGTTTTAGGTGATGTGCATGTAGGCAATTTTGATAGGAAAGGAGGTTCTTGCTGGAGACTTGCAGTGTGAAAGAAAAGTCCTTGGCTTGTACAGCCATTGGCTTGCTTCACTTACCAATGATTGTCTGAATCTAATGTCCTGCTCTATTGATGATTGTGTTGGGCATTCTAAATTCTTGGTGAAACTTGCATTATTAGTCCTAACTTCTTTTTAGTTCTTAACTAGACTATGGTACATGTGGATCCTGTCTTCCCTCTTTGTATGAGGATTTAGGACCTGTGGTAGGCGCAGCTCTTCGTTCTGAAAGTTAGGGAGTCTGGAAAGTTTCATTTGCATTTCAAGAGGCTAGACTGTTGTCACAGTTGGTGAGGTGGTGCTGGGTTCAGTTGCAGGGGGTTTAATTAAGGCTCTTCAGTTCAATCTGCCTTCATTTTCGAAGTTTTATAGTATGTAAATGTTCATTGCTGTGGATGTTTTGAAGCCAAGCATGTAGAATATATGAGAAACGTTTCTGATTCTAGCCTTGAAGGGCATCTGACTTTTTCCTTGGGGGATTGGTCCTAGGAGGATAGCCGTTATAGGCGTGGGCCTGGGCCCAGCCAGGTTATTATTAGGAATTAGAGATTGGCTTCTATTTAAGTTAGAGATTAGTTTCCTTATGTTAGAGATATAGTTAAAGATATGATATTGTTAGAGATATGATTGAGATTAGATTCGATCTGTTAGGGAGAGCTCATCTATATAAAGAGGGCTACCGTATGCTATTGGAAGGAAGCAGAGCAACGTTTGGTTGCCGGCTTCCCTGCGGAATCCCCTCTAACCATCGCGATCTACCAATCTTCATAACAATTTGGTATCAGAGCCGTCGATCCCTTCCCACGACTTCTGCTACCATGGCTTCTGCGACTAGTTCTATTGCCGAGTTGTTGGCCACGATAAAGGCTAACGCCATCAAGATGGCCAGCACGAACAAAGAGATGTCGGACATCTTCTTCAACGTACATGCCATCCTTGAGAGGTTGGAGAATTGGAGGAAGATGCAACAAGAAACAGTGCAGGAGAGCACAACAGATGGTGGGGAGGAAATCACAGAAGAAGAGCAGGAAGCATCGCCATCTCCACCAACGGCGACTCCTCCACCGCGCCCCCTCTGCAGCCACAGCCGCCGGTGTCGGCCAACGCCGCCGACCCCTGCCATCGAGCCCAGTCCCCGCCGCCTCGTGCTGCCACTGCGCCGCCGTCACCCGGGATCCGGTAGCTGCCGACGTCGCCGCTTCCCGCGCCACCGTCGCTCTCCTCCGGACGGCCGCTCCGCCGGTCGCCACGTCGACTGCCACTCCTCCGGACGGTCGCTCCTCCGGCTGCTCCGCCGACCGCTCCGTCGTCGCCCGTGTCGTAGCCGCCGTCGCCGGTTCCGCCTCCGCCCAGATCCGCCACCGCCGACGCCGGCCGCCACCCGAGCCCCTGCGCCTGGGAGCCTACGCCAGATCCGTGCAGGTCGCCGCCCCCATCGCCCGGGTCGCCTCTGCCCGCGCGCCGCCGCCGCCAGACTCGGCCGTTGCCAGATCCGCCGGGCCGCTCCGCCTGCCGATCCGCCTCCGCTCCAGATCGGGACGTCCCCGACATGGGCTTCTCCGCGCCGCCTTCTCTCTGCTGCCAAGACGTCGACGTCGCCGTCGGGGCCACGTCCTCCGCCGTCTCGGAGCCGCCGCCGTGGTCCGCTCGGAGCCGCCGGCCGCTCCGTCTCCGCCTCCGCCCGAACCGCCGCCGCCGGCCGCTCCGGATCCGGTACGCACCGGCCGCCGCTCAGCCGCCTGCTCCGCCTCTGCTTCCGCCGCCCGGATCCGGTCCGCACGGGCCGCCGCTCTTCGCCGCCGCCGGCCGCCGTGGGTCGCCGGAACTAGGGCTGGCAAAAAAGCTCGGGCTTGTGAGCCAGCTCGGGCTCGGCTCGGGCTCGTGAAGACTTGGCTCGGCTCGTGGATGAAACGAGCCGAGCCAGCAAAAAAGCTCGGGATCTAAACGAGCCGAGCCCGAGCCAGTTCGCGAGCTGGCTCGCGAGCCAGCTTGGCTCGGCCCAACTACCCGATGGCCCAATGGCCCTTGCCCTTCTACGCTACCCCGTCCCGGCCTGGGCGCCTGGCGGCCTTCCCCACTCGGCTCTCTCCTCTCTCTCTCTCTCCCTCTCGATCTCTCCACTCACGCATGGACGCGCCCGGCGCCCCCTCCCTCTCCCTATTTCCTTGCCCCGGCCGACGCCTCTCTTCGGTTCCTCCGCGCCGGCCTCTACTCCAGTCTCCGGCCTCCGCGCTCCCCTACGCTCGGCCCTCTCTCTCTCCTTCCCGGACTCCTTTCAACCCGTCGCCGCGCCTCGGCTCCTCCTCACGCCGCTGCGTCGCACCGGTGCGGCTTCCCCCTCTCCCGCGCCTCCTTGCCTATCGGCGCTGCTTGGTGAGTCACGGCCCGGCCGCTTCCTCCTTGCCGCTCGGCGCCACCCGGTGAGCTATGGCCAGATCCGGCCGATTTGGTGCTTTTTCCCCAGATCCGGCCGATTTGGTGCTAGGCTGGGAGGCCGGTGGTAGCTGGGGGCTCGGCCGGCGCTCGACGGTCGCACGCAGCCGCCGTCCTCGTCGGTATTCGGTAAGCCTCTTCTCCCCTCTTCTACCTCTGGTGATATGCTTGAATTGGTTGATTGGTTCCATGTGTTCTACTGAGGATGGATGCTTATGGTTTCTAGTTCAATGTTGGCTATAATGGATGAATGTAGTACATGGATGGTGATTTGTGGGGTTTACCTTTACTGGTGATTGCGAGAAGGGTTAGGGTTTGGGTATGGTGGTGGTCGCTTGCTTGCGGTGGGGTGGTCGCCTGGCGATGACTCGGTGGTTGCCGTGCCTTCGTCTTCTTGCCGTCGGTTCCCCTCGGTGGTTGTTGGCTCGCGAGCCCGCTCGAGCTGGCTCGAGCCGCATCACGAGCCGAACCGAGCCCACAAAAAAGCTTGATGCCCTAACCAAGCCGAGCCGAACCGAGCCTAGATTCCACCAAGCTTTCACGAGCCGAGCCAGGCTCGGCTCGGCTCGTTGCCACCCCTAGCTGGAACCGTCGCCGCCGCCGACCGCCGTGGGTCGCCCGGAGCCGTCGACGCTGCGCCTTCAGCCGCCGCTCCTTCCGTCGCCACCGACCGAGCCGTTTGGGAGGTGGGGTGGCCTGGTGGTCTCGGTCGGTTTTGAACCGACCGATTGAGTAGTTAGGCAAAAAAAACTTTTCCAAAAAAAACTTTTCCACAAAAAAAAGCTTATTTTGCAGGCATTATATTCCTGAAGGCGTTACACTTCGTCTAGTCTTGTTCCGCGTGAATCTGGCCGCCCGTCTCCATCCGCTGCAACACCCTGCCACCGTTCATCTTCTACATCGGCGTCAAAGATCTTCCATTGGGCGCCGTCTAGCAGCTCGAGGACAAGCTGCATGTCCGGGAGGGGTGTAATGTTATAGGCGTGGGCATTGGGCCCAGCCAGGTTATTATTAGGAATTAGAGATTGGTTTCTATTTAAGTTAGAGATTAGTTTCCTTATGTTAGAGATATAGTTAAAGATATGATATTGTTAGAGATATGATTGAGATTAGATTCGATCTGTTAGGGGGAGCTCATCTATATAAAGAGGGCTACCGTATGCTATTGGAAGGAAGCAGAGCGACGTTTGGTTGCCGGCTTCCCTGCGGAATCCCCTCTAACCACCACGATCTACCTTCTGGATGGTCCGTAGTCTGGTCTTTGGAGGGAGTTCAGCTACATAATGTACATAAATTGAGAGAAATGTACTTTGGCACGCGATGTTACTCACAAAACCCTAAGATGGTAATCCGAGGGGAAAATAATTCTTTTAAATTCGATCTCCCTAAATTGTATTTCAAAACGTCTACTCCACTAGCTAATGGAAGCTAAAAAGATTAGATTAGCCCACTAAGAAGAAAACGGAGTTCAACTACTGGCAACAGGTTAGATTGCTATGGACAGCGGTTGGACCAGCTGGCGGTCTTACTGCTTGAGAGCACCAGCCTGACTGGCCTTCGGTCTGATCGCTTGCAAGGTGCTGTCTGATCACCCCCTGTTTCAGAACGAGAAAAACAGTCTGAGCTATAACTGAAAAAGGTGCAATATCCAAAATACAAGTCTAAATAATTTGAAACTTTGCACACACTTTGCTAAGGATACCAGAAACCTAATCCATCCAAGGAATATATGGATCTTGGCCAAAGTTTCAATCTTTCTTTGAAACAAGTAAGGTTGCACTAAAACTAGACAAAATTCAAGAATTTAACTTACGACTTGCTTGTGGGTTAAGGATGGCCAAGATGGATCTAGATATGACCCCACATGTCAGAGCAAGCTAGAGCACTCAAATATTTGAGACCAAAATTTTAGCATCACGATTTCACAAGAAGTGCTCCAAATCAAGTCAAACCGGCAAACTCTAAGATCTTGCTAAAGTTAGTCCCTAGATGGATGACATATGATCCTCATGAGGCATCTCCATCACTTATACATCTTTGGAACAAGCAAGATCAAGAGAGAAGAAGGGAGGGTAAAACTCCAACATAAGACATACAAAACCAACAAGATCAATAACACACCATGGATGATGAACAAGATCACTATTGCAATTTATAGGTGAAGGTTTTACAGCTAGTCCGTCATGGAGGATAGTCTCCCAATAGCATACATCCCAAAAGCCTTCTCTCCATAGAAGGCTCTCTTACAAACCTTAGAGAATGGATGAGTTGGTTGGTTAGCTATATGCCTTTAACCCCCTTGTACTTAAATAGATGAGTCAACCAGCTCATATCTAATCCTAATGGTTACTATCTATTAGCACAACAGAGAAAACCCTTTAACCCCACATATCGGGTTTTACACTCAACACATGACTTATATACGCGTTTCAAAGCGCATATGCCTAAACATGCTAAGGAGCAAGATTCCATCAATTTGGCCTCCTCAGCACCTCCTTTACCTAAACCACTCTTAAAACGCCCTTTAAACACCATAGTTTTGGTCCTTTGCCGCTTCCGATATTTTGGCTTCCTAACCAAAATACCTTTGTCTTAACCATGGACCTCACTTCTTTCCTGAGCCTAGTCCATAGTCATCTCATCCTTTGCAAGCAATTCCTATGTTTACAATGTTTAGGTTTACCTATGGTTCACGCATCGGCACGTCTCTCCGTATTAGTTCCCCCTAACAGCGCCTCATTAGCACTGGCCGCACCATTTGATGAATTGTTGCTTGAAACTTCTCTTCGATTTCCCTTGCCTTCTCCTGTACCCCGCTTGAGTCTAACCATCCCATCTAGCTTCCTTGACCTCACCTTAGCTCATCCTCAAGCCTAGTCCCAGTCCATGCCGTCGACCATGGCTATCTCTAAGCACGTCGTACATCAAAGGCCAAGAAACCTTTTTCAAGCACAAGTTCTTTTAACTTGACTCATATTAGTTCGGACATGCTTCATGCATCATGAATGTAATGACCTAGACTCAAAAAACTTAACCAATGACCAAAATCCCAAAATCACAGTGCACTCAAAGTACACTACCACCAACACCGGTTAGACGCCAAGCCTAGGCCGGTCTAGCCGCCCCTTACCTTCTCGGTAATAGGGGAATAGTATGACCATGGCCAATAGATTGGTCAGACCGCCAACCAAAGATCGGTCTGATCGCCACTTCCCCGAGCACGACAGTAGTGGTTGACCACCAGTCAGACATCCTACCATCGGTTGGACCACCGGTTAGACCACGACGTCCATGCCAGTCTGACCGTCGCCTGGCCAGTCTGATAGCCGCCTGCTCGGTCTAACCTCCAGCCCTTGACCGGCCAGATTGCCACTAACAAAAAAGTCTGAGAGATAAAAATGGTAAACTTTCACAAATGCAAATTCCAACTCGACACCATTGCTAATTGTTCAACACAAATGAACCATTGATATTCTCAACATGGTTCTTAAATTTCTCCCTTGATAAACACATTGGCAATACTTCAAAAATGCAAATAAGAGCACAAACGAGTTGAATTTGGAAGTAAAAAATAATTTGTGAAAGAGAGCTCCACTTAACCCATAAAATGCAAATAAGACTAAAAATGACCAAGTAAGCAAAAAAAAGTGAAACAACTAGATAGAGCAAGTTTTCAACAAAAAAGCTTTAATTTGACCAAGAAATAGAAAATCTCACTCTAGGTCTAAATAAAAGAACAATTGCTCTACTTGATCTTGATCATAGTAAGAAGAGATCACAGAGATCAAGAAAACCTCAAGAAAGCTCAAAAACCATTTTTAGTTTCTCCTTTCAAGCACAATTCTCCCCCTACAAGAAAATTTCTCCCCTATGCTAATTCACTTGAAATGAGAATTTTTGGGCATATTTATCCCCTTTTTGGGCATAGTAGGAAGGAGTTATGAGCAGTTATTGCAGAAAACAACTGCATACACTAACTGCTTTGTCAGATAAACTCGCAGGTTAATGGGTTGTCATAGACAAACTAGTCAAAGTTAGATTAGTCGTAGAAGAGTTTACGACCATAGGGTGGTCATATAATGGTATACGACTGTGTCATACTCGTAGAAAGACTTATGATCATAGAGTAGCCGTGGAAAGGCTTACGACCACATGGTTAGGTCTCTCCCATACGAATATAAGGAGTATACTTAAAGAGTATAATAACATAATAATGATATTTATAGATAAATAATAAATCAAGGATTACTATATCTTTGTCATCTAGCCTTCAACTTCAAGCAAAAATAACTTACTTGAGAAAGAGATATCGTAGACAAGTGAAGATCGAAAACAAAGCCTTTTTGACTTCATTTGACTAGAAATAGACTTGGTCAAGAAGGTAATTTCGCTTGAGTTGTTAAGACACGTCAGACTTGAACAGACAAATTTAAGAATTCGAATCGACTCTCACAAACTTGTCCATTACAATGTTTCCCAAAATGATGGAACTATTGAGTTCCCACAATCTTTAACTCAGACGCGCGGCTATAAAAATTTATGACAGGGTAACATTTAGGGCTCTTACTTTCCCCTTTAGCTTCGTTGTTCTTCGAGTTTTCTGCCACCAACTCAGTCATCTTCTTCCTCCGATTCCTTCCAAATCCAAACCAACCTTCTAGACAAATGGCCGGAACCTCTTCTAACTGACCGGTGTCAAAGATGGACATTGCGAAGATGAAGTCCTTGGTCGCAGCTGAGAAGATCCCTCAAGGAAATTTGTGAAATGGATTGAAACTGTCGGATAGCATTGACCATCGGGGGAAATCAAGCAAATCCTAGTATTTCAAGCCTACTATAAGTGTGGCCTCCGATTACTCACTCATCCCTTTCTCACACTCATACCCGAATACTTTGGAGTGGAATTGGTGAACTTTGTTTCCAATTCCATCACAATGTTAAGCATATTCGTGTACTTGTGTGAAGCTTATCTAGGGATTCCTGCACATTTAGAGCTTTTTCGATATTACTACAAAATGAGCAGACAGGCTGGGATTCCAGGAGTTGTGGTATGAAGCTCCATGATGGCAAAACGAAGGAGTATATTTAGATGTTCACTCAGTCATCATGGTCGTCATGGAAGAAGAAGTGGTTCTACTAGAAAATGAGCAATGAAAACTGCCTTTCTTTTGTGAGGAAGATTGCGTAGAAGAATTCTTCCTGGGATTCGGTTCCCAAGGACCTTACTTGGATAGACCCCTACATTCAAGCTATAAAAAACTTCAGGGAAAAGGGGCTTACAGGTTGGCATGTGGTAAGGACTTCATCACGTGTCGCATCAGCCCCTTGAAGAAACGAGTGCATCCCATGTGGATATACTCAGGGGCTAAGGATATGACTAGGGACTACGAGGAAGGTAAATAACAATCAAACCCTCTTTTAGTTGATTTTGAGTTTTGATTGCTGATCATTTTATCTGTCTATATAAATCTTCCACTAACGAAGATTCACGCCCAAGTCAAGCTCGTTTGTGAGAAAGCTCCGCCACTCAATGTAGTTGCTCCTTGTGTTCTAGTGGAAGTGTCTGTCGAAGAGAGGGAAGAACACCTAAAAGTAATCAAAAATTGACTTCATCTTTAGGATCCCATAGTTATATGAAACAACTAAGTAATATTCTTCTTTCTTGTAGAAAGTAGGTATGGAAAACCATCAGGATGACCAAGAGGTCGAACTGATAGTTATCAAAAAAGGGATAAGGTAGTTAAAGCTCCTCCGGCTAAAAGGTATCGGCTAGTGAAGGCTGTTGACAAGAAAGGCGAAAGCTTGAGTGCTGCTCCTCCTATGACTAGTCCTATTAAGTAGTTCATTGCAAACGTGACTGCTACAGAGGAAAAGTGGCAGTCGTATTGGAGCAAAAAGCCCCAAGATCAAGGTACCTTACTATTATGATGACAACACTTTTTCAGTAGGTGCTTCTCACGGCTTTGTTAAGCAACTCAAAAATGAGAACTAGAAAACTTCGTATCTTTTGTGAAGGAGACTACTGCACTACCAGAATCTATGATCGAGAAGGAAATTGCTTCTCAAGTGGTCAAAACTGGCCTTGACTATCAGGAGGGGCAAGAAACACAAGAAGCAACAACACTTGCTCAGGACCTATGACCAAATATGGTTGGAGAAGGCACTATTCCTTAGTGACTAGACGTGGTCATGGAGAAGAAGTTGAAGAAATCTTCCTTAGGGAAGGATCCTTCTAAATTTAAGGTTAAGGCTAAGAAAATAAGGTATGAAAACAAAAGCATAAGAATAGCATTTTACCCTTTTGTCTTCTACAATGCCAATTTATTTCTCTTCTTGTGATTTCAGCCCGGCTCCTCCATTTTCTGAGGACACTCCTATCGAGGAGCCCTCTGTCACTCTTTTTGCAGTCGAAGAGACGGCAAAGAAGATGGTCGAAGAATCGATCACCATGCCGGTGGCGGAATCTACCATTGGAGCTGAAGCGACTATGACCAC
Organism: Dendrocalamus latiflorus; assembly: GCA_017311315.1. Lineage (NCBI taxonomy): Eukaryota > Viridiplantae > Streptophyta > Magnoliopsida > Poales > Poaceae > Dendrocalamus > Dendrocalamus latiflorus. Next base: position 11,923,213 of record CM029623.1, read on the forward strand.
AAATGCGGTTGTAGAAGCAAAAACGAAGGTTGTAGAATTGACTACAACCATGGAAGTAGTCATAGAAGCAAAAGCAAAGGTAGCAGAAGACAGGGCAAAAACATCCAGTCAAGAAATTGGAGGTACCTTCAACCACAGCGCTGGGCAGGAAATCCCCGAGGACGTTGGCTGTAGAAGAAGAACAAGAGCACCCCAATTTCTTCTCTAAGTTTTTTAACCCTACTTTTCTAGTGGGATCTTCTTCGTGTCAATCTCATAACTGAGTTCCTCACCCCAAGGATATTGCCAACAAGGGGAATATCTTTGATGATGAATGCCTTGGAAAGGTGTGGTAGGACAAGATTGAAGAGCTCGATCAACTCAAAGATTCTCAGCGGGTACTTGCCAAGTTTGCTCAAACGAGCATGAACATAAGCATCTGATACCCAACCATTCTCATAGTTGGTTTTTTTGGCTTCTTGCCGTCCTTTATTCAGAGAGCCTTGGAAAACATTGTTACTGTGGCCGAGTACCACAGACAACTTATGCTGTTATGACAGCAAATGTTGGACTCTCCGAGAAGGCGGAGAAATGGTAAGTCACTGGCACATGTAATCTTTTATGTTTTGACTACTTGTTCAGTTCTACATATCTATCTTTAACCTTTACAGGTCTAAGAGTGACAAAAAATCCTTAGCAAACACACTCAACAACGAGAAGGTCGAGACGTAGAGGCTAGGGAAGGAGAATGTAGATTTGTTAATAAAGCACCTAAAGGCCAATTCTGCAACTAACAAGTTGCAAGGTGCAATAAACAGTAAGTTCTGAACTTGAGACTATTTATATGTATAGCTTTTCTTTTCTTTTCCTAACTCTTTTCTTTTGATAGATAAAGAGGTCAAAATGAATAAGCTCCACACTGAGGTCGAACAAAAGGCCGTAGTGATCAGTGAGCTCACTCATTTCAGCAAAAAAGGTCAAAAGATTAGGTCATGGGAAGAGCGGTGCAAAGACAATGCTACCTCTCACAACAATGAAGTCAAGAAACTTAAGTCTCGACTAGCAGGTATGGAAATCTTTACCTACGACTAGTTCCATTAACAAGCCTTTTGGGAAGTATTTTTCTAACTAGCTTTACTCTATTTGCAGAGGCAGTAGTCAAAATAAAGCGACTCCAAGAAGGTTCAACTCGAAGCCAAGAGGAGATGAAGTAGATGAAGACCAATCTTCAAGACAACATCTTACTTTTGAATAATTGTAAGATCGAGGAGGCCGACTAGAGGGGGGTGAATAGGCGGTTTAAAATTTTTCTTCTAATTTAAGCTAACAATTTTAACTTTAATGATTGCCTAAATCAAGTAAGCAATGTAGCAACTAAGACAAGTTAAAATGGCTCAAGTGATCACTAGCACAATATGGATTATCCTAAGAGCAAGTACAATTCTAGTCTAGATTAAAGTTTGCTACTCTAATCACGCAAGCAATCAAAAGGTTGTAATGAAATAAATTGCTTGAATGTAAATGAAGCACAAGAGAGCAAACCACAAATGGCACGATCACTTTTTACCGTGGTGTTCGGAGACTTGTCGGTCTCCCCTAGTCCATGTTGAGGTAAGCCCGAACGAATCAGACCGGCTCCACGAATTGAGCCTAATCACCTCGATCACTATCGGTAGCACTTTCCCTCTCCGGGTAGGCGAGCTCCAAGCCTTCACAATCTTGTCGGGCCTTCTCACAACCTTCTTGAGAAGATCACCAAACTCTCCCGCCAAGCCGTCTAGGTGTCGGCAAACACCAAGAGAATGAATCACAGCGGGCTTGATCACACTCAAGTGCCAAAGGGATCAATCTACGAATGCAATGCACTTGAATTCACTCAACTACCTTAATTGAATGCACTAGAGATGAAATGAGGCGTGAGAGGTTGCTCTATGCTCAAGGATGCTCAATAATGGTTCAACAACATGTCTTTGTGCTGGTGGAGTCGAATTTATACCCCCACCAACCTCAATTAGCCGTTGCAATTAAAAATCCTGAAAATTCAGGGAAATCAGAAGTACCGCAGTGTTAGGGCCAGTAATTCCGGATTTCTACAGAGGGCTCAGAACGGCTATGTCAGAAAGTCAGAAGTATCCATTGGACAATGAGTGCGGTACTTTCGCCGTTGTAAGTGCGGTACTTCCGGAATCCCGGAAGTTCCGATATAGCCCCGGATCTTCCAATCTCAACGAGTTGAAGTTTTGAAAAAGGTTGCTCTCTGGAAAAAAGTTCCGCTCGGGAGGCAGAACTTCCGAAAATCGGAACTTCCGATTTTGCGGTAGTTCCGTCGTTCAATCCGCGGTACTTTCGATTTTTGAGAGGCTAAGTTTAATTCCGGTCGCTCTCTGGAAAAAAAGTTCCACTCAGGACCCTGGTACTTCCGGCCGATCGGAAGTTCCGCGAGTTTAACTCTGGTACTTCCGGCCGATCGAAAGTTCCGCTCTTTGAACGCCAGTACTTCCGAAATTTCTGACAATGCACAGTTTTAATTCAATTTTATTTCTAAGTGCATGCATGATCCTAAATTGATCCATAGGGCACATTAGCATATGATCTAGCATTTTACCATGATCCCTCTTAATAGTACGACATCTAACCTATAATCCGGTCTTCCAACCTTTCTCCTAAGACCGGTAAAAATAAAAAAGCCCTAAACTATTTACCTTGTTGTCTTGGAACTCTTTGAATCTTGCGAAATCTTTTGTGAGCCTCTTTCTTTGCCTTTGAGACTAATCATTTCAAACACTTAACACACAAATTAGTTCCATGATCACATAATGTCATTAATTACCAAAACCAATATTTTTAGGGGCCTAGATGGTTTCAATAATGTACTCAGTGAACTCGGTGCTAGGGAGGTCACTCCCCTTGAAGACACCACGACTGCCCATGCGAGTGCAATTGGACTATAAGTTAGAGTCTTAGAGAAGCTTTTAACTACTCTAAAGACCAACTAGGCCGACTCACTATGAGAAGCGGTCAAAGGTGCAGTGAGCTATGCCTTAACAAAACTCAAGGTACATGACCAAACACTCAACCTTCGACCAATCGAAGATGACTTTGACTGCTCTGAAGCAGAAGCAACTCGTCTGATCAAAGAAGCGGAGCCAATTAGCCAAAAAGTTGTAGAGGAGATACAGATTGGATCTCCCTTGTCAGAGTAGTTTGTAATAGGAAACTTTGTAGAGACAAGTCTTTTAATTAAATTTTAATATTCCTTTTCCTGCAAATTATCTTGTCGAGTAGTTAGTAACTTATAGAGAGGCATTTTGATAAAATGCCCAATACAGAAAATTGACGATGTGCGAGACCGCGACATTGGCCTAAGTGGTCTAGGTCTTGTTTGTGCTGAGAATGTGAAGTGGATCAAGTGTTGATTCACTAATAGTTAATGGTTGTGAGCACTGTGAGAAGTGTGCTGTGCAAGTGTAAAACCCGATATGGTGTTGGGTTAACGGGTTAGCCCATGTAAGTGGATGAAACCCAACTAGAGGTGCTGATTAGGGTTTCCCTTGTGAGCCTTCATATATAAGGTTTATGATTTCCCTTGTGAGCCTCCATATATAAGGAGGGAGTGAGATGCCTAGGTTAAGCTTTTGGGGAGTTTAGTCCAAGCTTTTGAGAGGAGAGTTAGGGTTCATGAAGAAAACTTTGTGGGAGATGTGAGAGGCTCTTGTGGCTGAGCTTTTATCATCCTTAGGCTTTATGTACGTCTAGTGAGTGGCTATAAATATTCATCTCCAAGTATCAATAGAGATCAAGATTCGTCCAAATATTTCTCTCTTGTGCTCAAGTGGTGAAATCTCCATTCGGCTTAGTTTTCGGTGCTTTCCCTTCTTATCTTGATCTTGTTGTATGCCAAAGATGTGTAAGTGATGAAGATATTCCTTAGAGACCATATTTCATCCATCTAGGCAGTTGTTATTTGTAAGTTCTTGTGTTTGCTTGGTTTTGGCTCAAGAGAGAGTGATTTTGGGGTTTTTGGTGTTATGAGGGTTTTGGCTTGAGTTCATGCTATGATCTAGTTTGCTATGATATATGAGAACCAATCTAAGCTCATCTAGATCATCAAGAATTCACGAGTAAGAGAAACTCGATATTTCTCTCCTTTGCCCGGTTTTGACACAACTTGAAACAGTTCGAAACTTTAGTAATGATTCTCTTGTTGTTGATTGGAGTAGGTTTTTGACATCCTAGAGAAGGTGTATATCAAATTTCAAGTGAATTGGAGATTTGATTTGAGAGTTAGCTAAATTTGTGGTTTAAGCTTGGTTTTGGTACAATAGAGGTTCAAGAGCCAATAGATCCTAGTTTTCTTAGGTTCTGTAGGACCGAAGGTGGCTACAAACGGGAGTGAATGGTGCCCCAAAATTTTTCCCTAAGTATTCACCAATCTTTCACTCCAATAGCTACAAACTATAAAAATTAGGATGGAAAGCCAGCACAAACCTCAATAAACCAAGAAATTGAAAACTGAAAAATGAATAGTGTTTTCAGTAGTACCGCTACAATACTATGATATTACCACTTGCTACAGTAAGAATGGTACTACCACTACAATACCCCCCAGTACTACCGTTGCTACAGTAATTTTAGGATGAAGAGTCATCTTCTCTAGGATATTAGAAACCTATTCCAACAAATAATCATAAAAATCATTGCCAAAGTTGAGGCATTTTTCAGTTTGAAGACAATTGCACAAAAACCAATCAAAATAAACATAGATGATTAAGACTTGCTCATGGGTAGAGGATAGTCAAGATGGCTTGGATATATTCTCACATGTCACAACAAACAAGAACACCAAAGAAATCACTCCACAAACGCTAAGATCAAGAAATCATTTGGAAGATAAAAAATGTGCAAAAAATCGAGTTTGTTGATGAACTTGCTACCAAAGTGTCTAAATGAGTGGAGATTTATTTCCATAGATTATATTTATCCCTTATACATTCTTGGCATAACAAGATCAAGGAAGGATAAGAGGAGAGAAAAAATCAACCAAATTAAGAGCAAATCTACCAAGAGTATGGAGATGATCAAAGATTGAGGAGGAAAGTTGTATAGTCACTCCACCTTGAAGAACAGAGATCATACCAAACACTAAACTCTCAAACCCTAACCTTAAACAAGAGAACACAAGAGAGGTAGGTTAAGTGTTCATCCCAACCCCTTAAATAGATGAGCTGACCAACCATATCTAATCCTTAGTGGGTACTATCCACTTAGCACAATAGGGTGAACCTGATAACTCCACATATGAGTTTTACTCACACATGTTCACTTATGTACGCTTTCAAAGCGCATAAGCCCGAATCTGCTAAGTTCTTAACCTTGATTCATCTTGATCAAACTAGCTTTTTCTTGACCTAAACCACTTTTCAAGCGTCGTGGTTTTGATCCATGTTAGTTTTCAGTATTTTGGCACGTGGTAAGATGTATGTGATAGCTTGATTGGTCTCTTACTGAACATTCATGATAAAACAAAGGACGGTGTCAACGCATGGTGTGACTTAGTTAACATGAACATATGGACTGAGTTAGGACCAAAAGAGACTGATAAAAACCAAACTTACCTTCTCCCAGCTTGCTACACTTTGTCTAAGGCTAAGAGAAATGAACTGTGCCAGAGCTTGCATGGTGTGAAGTTCCATCTAATTACTCTACCAATATGAAGAAACTTATTTCTAGGGAAGATTTGAAATTAATTGGTATGATGTCTCATGATTGTCAGGTGCTGATGACACAAATGCTTCCTATTGCAATTAGAAGTATTTTGCCGAATAAGGTCTGAGTGACAATCATGAGGCTCTGTTATTTCTTTAACTCAATTGTTCAGAAGGTCATCAATCCTGGTGGACTAAATGCTCTGCAGGTCGAGGTGGTGATGACTCTATGTCATCTTGAGATGTATTTTTCTCCATCATTTTTTGATATTATGGCCCATCTCATTGTTCACTTTATGAAAGAGATAAAGATATATAGCCATGTGTTCCTACATCATATGTACCCATTTGAAAGGTATATGAGAATTCTCAAGTCCTTTGTACAAAATCGATTTCGGTTGGAAGGCAACATCATCAAAGGTTATGCAACTACAAGGTCATTGAGTTCTACGTCGACTACATGGCTCAGGTGGAACCGATATGTGTGCCTTTATCTTATCACGAGGGGAGGTTGGAGGGTATCAGGGCCATCAGAAGGAAAGTAATCACTCCTATTCTAGATACGTATGCTCAATCCCATTTTACGGTCTTACAAAACATGATCGAAGTGTCCCCGTACATCAACGAGCACAAAGACATGGTACTCCAACATTATCTAGGCTAGTGGGAGGTTTGGATCACGAGAGATCACAACCATCGGTTCAACGAATGGTTAAAGGTACAATTTATTAGGAGGTTATCAAGTGATGATATGCTACAATGGTTGGTAAAATGGCCAAAATTTATAATTGTGATATGGCAAGAATACAATATAAATGGGTACACATTTTATATGATTACTTATGATAGGAAGAGCACAGTCTAGAACAACGGTGTCTGTATAGATGCGTTTCATGAGCATAACGATATCACTGGGCCAAACATAGCGAAATGTGTGTTGAGCTCCTACTATGGGTTAGTAGAGGAGATTGGGAGCTTAACTACATATTTTTCAAGATCTCCCTGTTTTGATGCTATTGGGTCTAACTTTCACAGGATGTGAAGGTTCACAAGTACAACATCACTATTGTGGACTTTGAATGTGTCGGATACAAAGATGAAATATTTGTACTTACTAAGCAAGTTGTTAATTTTTTATGTAACGGACTCAGCAAATAAGAACCGTCACATAGTTCTTCATAGAAAAAGAAAGATTGTCGGAGTTGAGAATGTTACAGATGAGAAGGAATACAATCAATTTGATGAGTTGCCTCTATTAGGAGATGGCATTAGTGCCAAGGAAGAACCCAGTGAAGAAGCTAGCTATATGCGTATCGATCATCGTAAAGGGTTATTTTTTAAAAAGAAAATAACCAAGTGGAATTATGAAACTTGGCATGTACATCTATTTGTAAATTATTCCTGTTAAGAATATTCTAACTTATGCTTGCTTACTTTTTTGATGTGTTTGTGCTTCTATTGTACTTCATTCTATAAGAGAATACCTTCTTTTCTAATGATATATTGAAAGATGTACTGTTGTGTGATGGTTCAGTACAAAGATAGGCTAGTTCTATTGAAATATTTGTCTATTGAAGCATACAACATAGCATATCACAAACAATTTTGTTACTAGAAGAGTCTATGGTATTTTGTTGATGAACCGTCTAAGATATCCATATAACATCATAGACAGTTTGTTGCCATAACCATTTGTGATATAAATTCGTATCACAGATGGTTTGTTAATAGAACTGTCTGTGATAATGTATCACATATGGTTTTCATAAAGAACCATTTGTGATAATATTCCCCTATATATATACACATATATATATACACATATATATACATACATATACATTTACACATATACATATACATACATATACATATACACATATACATATACATACATATACATATACACATATATATACATATACATATACATATATACATATACATATATACATATATACATATATACATATACATATATACATACATATATACATACATATACATATATACATACATATATATACATACATATATACATATATACATATATACATATACATATATATACATATATACATACATATACATATATACATATACATATACATATACACATACATACATATACATATATGTATGCATACATACATACATACATACATACATACATACATACATACATACATACATACATACATACATACATATATATATAGGAAACCTCTTTTCTACTCCCGGGTGTAATTACACCCTATATCGTATCTCATAATGTAGGGAGTATCTCGCGTAACCGAGGATATGTACTTGTAGTATACGAGTATTTAAGACTATTTAGATGGTATGAACAATTTTTCAAAGGTGGTATGCATATTTTTTTCGACATACTCCTTTTTATGTGCGTATATGAAGATATTTACAAAATAAGCTAAAAACTATGAACTCCCTTACAAGTTTTTCATGTGGTTCACATTGGAGTATCTTATAATTAGTATACGAGTATACCTAAAGTGATAAAGGAGTATTTGAAGTTTATTTAGGTGGTATATTAGAGGTGGGTGTAAAAGGTATTTTTCCTATATATATATATATATATATATATATATATATATATATATATATATATATATATATATATATATATATATATATATATATATATATATATATATATATATATATATATATATATATATATATATATATATATATATATATATATATATGACCTAACTCACTCTGTGCACACACCCCTTCATTCCCCATCTAGATCGACGACTTTAGTGGGCGACCTCGGTGGCTTGCGGAGGCACCAGCGCTGATATTGGCGACTTCCACGGTGACCACAGCATATCTCCCCCTTGTCCGCTGCTCCCAGCAAGGTGAGCTCTCGCCTACCTAACCCTATTACTCGCCCTCGCTCCTAACCCTAGAATGTGTCTCGTCCATCGCCACTGTCGGCCTCCTCTCCTTGACCACCGCCGTCGCCAGCATGTTGCAAAAACTTTGGTGTCACAGTAGCAAATGATGGATGCATGAATACCTTTATTGTTTCCTAGTGATTTTTCTAATTCAAATTTTATTCTCTGTTGATCTTGTTGCTAATTTAACAAGTGCGATGCATCTAGCTATAAACATCTCTCAAAGGTAGGTTAATACAAACATAATGTAATACCTCATATATAGGTTGGAGTAGAACTGCTAGACAGTCATGCATGACCTCGATATAGTGCACTTGAAAACTACCCAATAGATTACACAATCTTGCAGGACATATATGTATGACTTAGACAGTGAGTTTGTGCATACATAGACAATCTTGTGTAATGCGGTACAAATGTTGATTCATAGAGAAATCATTATTTGGAAGAGTAAGTATATTAATTTCTCCTTCATTCATGTTTCTTTATGTTACAAAGTTTATTGTGGGGAGGGCATCTATTGATTTCTTCCTATGTTGAGTTACATTACATTCATAGTTTTAGACAAGAAAATTTTCAATCAAGCAAAATTTCTTTTGTCTTTTGCTAAATTTTTTTCATAAATAGCAAGTAAGCGAGATGGCATCTGCAAAGTCTTCGCTGCCATTATCAACCTTACCGATTGTGTATGGTGCTTCGATGAAAGGGGTACCTAAGCGAGATGGTAGAGGAATATCGAACATGCCTGAGGGCTGAATTACCATCATGAAGGTCACTCCTGTGGGGTCTCTATATCATAAGAAAACAACGGCAGCATTTTGGACCACTTGCAGGATAGTTGCAAGGAAATGGATCCCCATCACCACAACAAGCTGAAGTCTTTGACAAGAGAAGAGAAAGGTAGCTGTGGTATGAAATTTCAAGGTCATTCAAGATTCCAGCAAAAGTCTAAGGACTCGTACGATGGCAGGCATTCCTCGTGATGGGAAAAGCGTGGAAAACCTTCAAGTGCACGCTTGTCACGGAGTATGTGAACAAAGATCGGATGCCCTTTATGAAGTATCCTCTTGTGTTACCAGATACATGAGACGCCTTTGTGTGGATGGTAACGATGACCAAATTTTAGGAGAAAAGTGTAGCACAAAGTTATCCAGACACAAAACACTCATCTCCATAGATTCAACACCACTGGGTAAGTGGGTAAAATCTCGCAATGGAGGAGGATGAGGAGGCAATCCAGTTGGAGGCCTCCCCGCTATTTGCCAAAATCATAGGCAAGCACACTCGAAAGTGGTTAAGAGCGAGGTCAGCAACCACGTCTTCGGGTGCCATCTCTTTCATAAACCCAGTAGACGATGAAGTGTCTCAATGTCTTGTAAGATATGTTAAACTACCTAGTTGTTAATAAGTCCATAACTTTACAAGGTCTAAAATAATATGATGGCCTCTTACAGTAAACATTGAGTATCAAATCTTCCTAAGGCTCCTTTGCAGCAGTCAAGGGGAGAAATATACTATCCATGGCCCTGAAAAACAATGAGCACCCGGGTCGCACGCGAGGCATTGGGGGTTTAAGTACATTAGAGGTAGGGATTTTCACACGATTCTGTGGCATATAGGAGTAGAAAGAGATTCAAGGTCGAATGTGAGGAACGGTTGAAAGAGGAGATTCATGTAGAATTTTGAGGATAGATAGCATCATTTGAGGAAAAACTGAATCAAGTCCTTAACTAGTCATAAGCCACCCCTATTATTTTGGGCGCCAGTCCCCTCAACGTCGGAGTAGCTGTACGTCCACACCACTTTCTGAATATAGCGACGTCCAATTACCTATTGACGACATCTAGGTAATGTACATCTTTAGAATGGTACAAAGATAGACCTGTTGGACGCCTTAACTAATCATGTATTGTTATGTAAGAGTCTATGCCGTGTAACCATAGAGTCAGGCTTGTTAACTTCATTTTCGTTGAGGCTAGGCGGGGGATAGTATATCCATGCCACCAAGGACGCTAGTGCACGGTGCCAGCTAGGGACCGATTTCACGTAGGTCCAGGTGGACATGGTACATGATGTTTTTAGGGCTGTCCCACTGGAGAAGCCCCCAAACAATAAGATCACGACACTATGGGATGCCATTCACACATTCGTCCAGTGACCCAAGAAAGACATCATTTGGACCCTTCCATGTTGGCATCTACCTAGCATGAATAGCTGGCCTCTCCACACAACCATCTATAGCCTATAGCCTCTTCGACCCTCCCTTTGATGTCACCACGCGCACCTGATCCACGTCAGCATGCCACCATATCGGCTCCCATGAAGACCACACCAAGCATAGATCAATAGCGTTCCCATTTGTCTCCCATGAAGAACACATACCAGCGTGTCAGCAATACCAAATCAAAGAAAATCATGGCACCTCAAAAGCACTGGACATTCTTGCTAGGAATGTTGTTGGTCTCGGATATACTCTTAGTCAGCCTCGAAATGGGTGCCGCTTCTTTGCATGCGTGGTATATGGGAAAGACCAATGAGACGAGGACACAACAACCTATGGGTTGCACCATCAAATACACGGGTGGGCATTTTCTCCACGAGCCCAGCTACTTCGTGGTGAGCTTCGATGATTTTTTGGAACTCTTCAACCCTGACGCCTCACTTTTAAGATGCTAGATACTGTAAGTGTGTATAATTATGGTCTACATTCATTTAATACTGATAAATACCATAACTCATTGTTTATGTATAAACACATGATGCTAGAAGCCAAATAAAGAAAAGAACTGGTCGGTTTTCTCAACTCACACTTGATCTCTGAATAATGCATCAACAAAAATGCATCATACGTCGAGGATTACGTAGCAACGAGACTGCATGCTCCATGCTCATAATGACAAGGAGTACATACTTCTACCCTACAATCAGGGGTAAGTGCTCCACTCATTGCGATACTCATTGATTTGTACTTCATGTGCAACACGAACTTAGTTTTAAGAACTATGGTGGCATACATGTGTAGATGGTACTGGATTCTAGTTGTCATTATACCAAGTAGAACAAGGTAATGTACCTTGATTGCCTAATCAAGAGCAAGCACAACTTCACACTTATGCAACAATTGATTGACAGGTAAACTCATTTCATCCATAAATAACTCTGTGTGCCCTTCGTTTGCAATGGCTGAGGCTAACTTTTTCAAATCATGTAGGTCATTCGTTGCGTTCATTGCCAAAAGAGGGACACATGTGGAACAAAACACCACACTGCGACATATGACATAATTTTTGGTACTCGCTAGTACACAATAATCATATATCACACTTTATAATGATGTCTCTCAAGCTGAATAAACTTATGTATGCAATTCTATTTTTGTAGTGCCACCAGCAGCTACAGGGCAACGTATGTGGATTTTATGTTTGCCGTCATATGCAAGAAATCATGGGTAGTAGGCTTAGGGATTCAGAGGTTTATCAATCTCATAATAATTATTTTTTACTTATCAATACACACACACACACACACACACGCTTACGACTTTACTCTTCCTAGCGACAGGGCATCAACATCTGTTTAAGTATAGTTCAAATTAATAAACTCTCCAAAATTCAAGGATGGCTCGCCACTTTCTTAATGATGGAGGTCATTAACCCAAAAGGAGAGTTTCACGTGGTCGAGGCTGAATAAAATTTTTAGTGACAAACAATGCTTCCTTACTGTATCTGTAAATATGTTATAAAACATTATGACAATTCATCTATAATCAATTTGTAAATTTATTTATTTATGATATATATGTGTATTTGTGATTGATATATGTGTATCTATGATATATCTATGTATTTGTATATTTACTTGTATTTGTTATCTATATATTGTTTTCAGAGGGCATGGCTAATATTTTCTAAGGCTACCCAAAAAATAGAAAAAACTTCTGCATATAAAACAAACTATCACAGACGGTTTTGTGGTATAAACCGTCTGTGAATTCCTACTATCATAGACGGTTGGTGTAATGATATGTAGCCTATCATAGACGGTTAATAAATACAACCATCTGTGATGGCTGATATATCACAGATGGTTTCATGGTCGAAGCCATCTATGATAATTGATCTTCATAGACAGTTCTTTATAGAAACTGTCTGTGTTGTGATTTATCACAGACAGCTCAAAAACTGTCTGTGATAATCGTCTATTATTACAGATGTAAAAAATTAGACGGTTCATAAACCGTCTGTAATGACCCTCTGTGTGGTAGTGTAACCTCTAACTAACACAAGTCATGCATTGATCAAATACATACTTAATAAGCACTACTTTCCATTCTTGTACAAAAAATGATGCCTCATGGTGTGAACTACTAAACCAATCCAATCAAGATAAGATATCATGCAATGATCAAACCAAGCTGCATTCTCAATGTATCATAACATTAAATCAATCAAAAGAACAAATCAGTTATTCATTGCAAGCTTATCAATAACTTGCTCCCATAGCCTGAATCCAATATACACAAAGATCCATTATTGATGAACATAAGGTTATGTCTCCACCCCCAGAAGGCGCAGAGGGCGCACCCAAATGGCGCACGTGGCTGATATCCTAGACGATGCTGGTGAAGAGGGAACGAACTGGGACGTGGGACGAGGAGGAGGGGGAGAGGTTCTTGGGGACAGGGGAGAGGGAGAAACGGAGTGGCGGGACACGGAGCGACGCAAGCCGACCTGCAATGAGAAGGGGGTGGAGAGGATGATGAGGGGAGGAACCAACCACATCGTAGAAGGTGGAGGTGGTGGTGAACGGCACCCACGGCGGGCGGTGGCATGGCGAGATTCTTCTTGCTTGGACTGGGTAAGATTCATGTTGAGATTCTTGTTGCCCGAACCCAGATATGGACTCGAAGCTGTGGTTCCACCCGCCGCCTCTCCCACATCAAAGGAGTCGCCGCCGCCGAAGCTGAGAAGGAGTCGCTCACATCGGAAGGGGCTTGGAGTGTCGCGTGCTGGGCGGGTGTGCGTGCGACAGTGGCCGGTGGCGGTGGCAGAGGCTGAGGGCTGGCGGCGGATGCTGGTGGAGGAGGCGAGCGGGCGAAGGAGTGGCTTGGAGGGTGGGGAGGAGGCGGCGGATATCTCTATAGTTAGTGGATGGGATAGGCTTTGTGTAGAGGGAGGCAAGGAAAGGGAGACATGAGTTTGTATGCAGAGTGGAGGTTAGTATGGCTATGAGGGAGCGGGGGACGCACAAACACACAGGGCAAAGCTTTTTAGGAGTTGCGGGTGCAGGAAGAGTACAATGACGAATCAATTATTTTTTTATATTAGTAGAGATAATGGTAGCAATCATGTTGACTTTTTGAAGGAGTCCGCACCACGTCAATAACTGTACGCAAGAAAATCTCGGGCTGGCGCGTCTACAGTTCTTTTTGCATGCGTCTCTTGTTTCCATCTATGCACCAAGGTGGGGCCCTCGTCCCCCGTAAAACACACTATCATAATCCTATGGCCGTCTATGAGTAGGAATGGCAACGGGGCCATTCCCCGGCGGGGAGTGGCTCCCCGTCCCCGACCCCCGCCACGATATTTTTCCCCGCTCCCCGCCCCCGTCCCCGGTCGCGGGGACACAATCTCCCCGTCCCCGCCCCCCGTCGGGGATCCGGGTCCCTGATGGAACCTCCGCGCCGCCGCCGCCTGGAGCCTCCGCGCCGCCTGGGTCCGAGGGAGGAGTTGGCCGCCGCCGCCTAGAGCCTCCACGCTGCCGCCGCCTAGAGCCTCTGCGCCGCCTGGGTCCGAGCCTCCGAGGGAGGACCGGAGGAGTTGGCCGCCGCCGCCAAGGTCCGAGGGAGGAGTTGGCCGCCGCCGCCTAGAGCCTCTGCGCCGCCTGGGTCCGAGGGAGGACCGGAGGAGTTGGCCGCCGCCGCCGGCCTGGGTCCGAAACTCCGAGGGGAGGAGTTGGCCGCCGCCGCCGCCAAGGTCCGAGGGAGGAGTTGGCCGCCGCCGCCGGCCTGGGTCCGAGACTCCGAGGGGAGGAGTTGGCCGCCGCCGGCCTGGGTCCAAGACTCCGAGGGGAGGAGTTGGCCGCCGCCGCCGGCCTGGGTCCGAGACTCCGGGGGGAGGAGTGGGCCGTCGCCGCCAAGGTCCGAGGGAGATGGTCGCCGGCGCTGCCGCCTGGGTGGCTGGGACGCTGGGTGTGGGGTGCGGCCGTGCGGGGAGGACCGGAGGAGGCGAGGAGCCGTTCGGGGGCTGAACAGGCGGCGGGATTGGAGAAATGTTTCTAGGGTTTGGGGGCTGTGGATTCTCAAAACCTTATATACTATATACATGGGCCCACATGTCATACTGTAAAAACGGGGTCATATGTCATACATGGGACGGGGAATAGGAGAACGCCCCCGCCCCCGCTTCACCCGATGGGGGGGAGTTTCCCCCAAATCCCTCCCCGTGGGGAGCAAAATTCCCCCATCCCCGTCCCCTAATAGGGGAATTCCCCGACGGGGAACGGGGAATGGGGCCCCATTGCCATTCCTATCTATGAGTGGTTTTTATTATTTCTGAAGAAAATCGATCGGTTTTTGTTGGGCTCTTCAGGAAACCAAATCTGTTTAATTAGTTTAATTATTTTTTTTGGATCGGTTCCGAAATGTAAATGGAAACCAGATTCGGGGTGTGCGCGCGAGTTTTAGTCGGGTAAGGTTCTCAGAGAATATCGAGTATGAATTGAGTTATTTGCCATGATGGTTTTTGGGGGCGAATCTCTTTGTGTCTGTGTGTTCTACGTGAAATTCGTGTGCGCGCTTAGTCAAAGAACAATCTGATTTTTGCGCCGAACGGGTGTGCTCATCTTCGGAGGTTACTAGTAGCTTCTTTCCCATGAGCTGCCCCAAATTACCAGGAGCTAGTTGAGAGTTGAGGCACAAGCAATTTGAGGACAGAGTTAGGAATTCCAGATGCAGAAAAGGAAGCTGAAATCAAATACTTCGAAACAATGTGCAAATGCAGCAACAGCGTCCAATCAACAAATGGACTGACCGATTCCTCAAGCAAGATCAGTGTTTGGTGAAGCCATTCACACTGACTGAGTAAATTTACACAGAAGCATGAGGCCAAGACGAAAAAGGAAAAAAAAAAAAAAAAAGCAGCCATCACTAAACAATTCTCACGGGTGCACGCAATACATCAGTAAGTTATCAATAAAATCTTATTGAAAAGGGTAACGAATATGAATGTGAATAAACAGTTGAAATGGAGGAGTCTCCGCTCACTGTTGTTGAAATTGCAACCATTTTTTTGGAACCTCCAGCAGAAGAGCTGCTGGGAATAATGTTAGCAAGAAAGCTCGCAACTAGTCTGAAATATATATTCATCGAAAACCATGCACACACCAGCAGAATAATAGTGAAAGCAGTATAGATAAACAAATAGGCAATGTATTTTATTCTGGCCTTTACAAACAGGCAAATAGTTTATGTACAGAGGAAACGCAGAATCATAAGAGCTCACTTCCAATGTTTGTGAATGCATATATACAGAAGAATCACAGACACACAAATGACGTAAGCTACCAGGACATTATATATACAGGTAGTTCCAAAGTTTAGAAGCAAGTGGAATAAAGAGTACTCTAGCAATTCATTGTTCCAATTGTTATCAGTCAGCACATGGCATGATGGCAATAAGCTTTTCTGCCACGCACATCGCATGTTGTTCAAGGCTCTTCTTATACTCTGCAAGAGTACCATAGGCTTTAAACCTCAGGAAGGACACAGCCATTCATTGCTGCTTTAAAAATCACAATGCTCCTCTTGTTTTAATCTTTTTTTTTGTATTTTGGGTTTCATCTCTTCCTTCATCGATATATATTACATATGGTGAATACGATACATTGGATGGAACAATACTATATACATCGAAGCCAGCAAAAACCAGATACATCAGTTCTGAAGGGAAGAAAGCCATTGCTCTACAAAATTCTTGCCATCTGCAGAATAGAAACAAGAAAGAAACATTACAATAGTAATATAAACAGTAATTGTGTTTAGCACCATGTGCAGTATTGACCAACAAAACAGACAAGATTAAAGAACATAACTGTATTAGGGACGGCAAGCTCCATTGTTGTGTACAGTGCTCTTTCATATGAACATATTTATAGAATATTTACAATACAATAGAAGAACCAGGCAAAAGATTTTCTCCGTTGATTTATTTCGAGCAAGCAGTCATTGGTAGTTGAGCATAGAGAAAAATGCCACAACATTTATCAACTAGGTAAAGATGGAAAACACACACACACACACGCAGAGAGGATGATAGCCAAACTATGGATAAAAGAAAGCAGTATTGAAGGAAACTATCATTAAAACAATCATATGTGTGACTGGGCTATAAATTCTTGCCTAAGGAAATTTCTGGTTGAACCGATAAGCCCCTGAGACAATGTTGGGTACTGCTTAGTAATCATCTTTCCAAAAGGGAAAAAGCCTCCTTGCTATCTCATAGTCACAGAAGTTTGATTATCCAATATGGACGTATATAACTGAATGAATGAAGTGAGAGCATATACTAGAAACATTTATTACCCAAGCATGTGATGTTCATTTGCAGATCTCACGTTAGATACAGGACCTTCCTAACTTAGGAGGCAATAATGAGCCGCTCCTAAGACATATGGTAGGACCAAGCATAACATAGAGATAAGGTAGAAGCTATCCAGAGCAACCTACTTACAGAGAATTCATGAACAGCCACTTCGCCAAGAACAGATAATGCTAGGGCCATACAAATGTACTTCTGACCAAAGCTCCAGAGTGTTCAACGTTTCCATCTATAATACAAAAGTTTAGGACAGGTACATGACCTTGCTATGCAACAGAAAGTTCTAATAATAAAATTCACGAACTAAATAAAGATTTCAAAGCAACAGTACAAACTGAGACATCAAAGTCAACAACCGATTTATCAACAGCATCGAAACACCAACTAGGCATGATATGTGATACTTTCAGGCAAATGGCACCAACATTCACATGTAAGAACACAATCATGGCAGCACAACCAAATGATGACAAAAACAAGCATGTAGAGAGAGCGGTTATGCCCTACTACAGGATAACGCCTAAACAATCATTTCATCAAACTGGAGGTTGTGCCAATCGCTTTCAGCAAGAGACAACTATGGCAATTATCAAGTCAATGATGGTCCACCAGACACCCATGATTACAAGTTTACCACACTTGTGATTCTTTTTTCCCCTTATTAATGCAAGTGTTTCACCCAATACTTCAGGTTCAGCAGATAATAACTAAACTCATTATGCTGTCATAGGTGTATCCAAACTAAATTAATTGCCAAACATCGTCATAATTGAAAGCCTGAATCTTACCATATTGGAGCATCACTCTTAACAGGCTCAAGTTGAACTATGTATGGTAACAGTTTCCACAATTATGCCGTTTAATTCCTTGCTTACTGGAGAATGTATAGCCAGCTCACCGGAAAGACTGCTGCCGGCGAGACCACCGGGACCAGGAAAGTGGCCGTCGGGTCGCCCAGGCTGCTCAACGCGGCCGTGGCGGTAACACGGCACAAGGACGGCGAAGCTGCCCTCGGAGTCCCCATCGCTCTGGAGCTCTGGCGCCTGGGGCTCGAGCCAGCCGATGGACCAGTCAGAGTCGTCGGAGTCCGAGTCTGACAGGCACCCGCCGCCGTCGGACGGCACGATGACCATGTCGTGCTCCCTGTCGATCCTAACCTCCTGACGGCCGCGCCGCCGGTTCTTGCCCTTCCGCGGCCGCGCGCCGTGAGCAGCGCCCCCGCCAGAGATCGGAAGCCTGACGGCGTCCGGCTCCCGGAACCCGGACGGGGAGTCCGGGAACAAAGCGTTGCTCACGGCCGTGCTGCCCGCCGGCAGCTCGCGGGCTCTCCGGGTCCTACCACCCGGCCATATCCAGTGAGAGAAGCGGCTCAGAGCCATGGCCATTAGGGGAAAGAGAACAGATAATTCTTGGTTCTTTTCAATCCGGGTAAAAATCGCGGCAAAACTTGTGGGATCTAACAAGATAGACGAAGGCAATCGAACGATCTCCGAGAAAAATCCTATCTTTGGCTAGAACAAGATCCAAGAAACATCTTTTTCCGCCGAAATTAGTGCACAAAGGCGCTGGCTTTTGGAGCAAGCAACAGGACTAGATCGAGGAGGACTAAAAATGCTCCTAAATGGCCATAAAAATAGCTGCGTTGTGGCTCTAATCACGAAAAAGGAAGGGGAAAGTGACGAAAATTACGAGTTGCTCACAAGAGATCCAACAAGAGAAAAAAACGAGTTCCTTCTACCAAAACTTCTCTCCACTCCTCACACAGGCACCAACACCAAATTGGAAGCAAATCAGAAATCCTTCAAAGAATCAAAACCACTCCCTGAAGAAACTCACCCCAAATTTTCTCCTTTCTTCAAAAATTCTGCTCCGCAAGACCAAGAACGAACTAGCAAACTGCCCAAGATGAACGAGTGATTTCACAAGAGAGAAAAAAACAAGGAGATAAAGCTACAATCACTACTAGCACTAATAGGTTGTTACGAAGTCAATCCAAGGATCTGAAGCGAAAACCGCTCTCCGGATTCGGATCTCTGGTGGGAGGATGGAAGGAGCGGAACAGACGAGGAGCCGGGGATCGGGGAAGGAAGATGCCTGAGGCGAGGATACAAGACAAGATTCGTACCGGCGATATATTCGGCTACGGACGGCTGAGATCCTGAGCCGCGGTTGGACGCGGGAGATCTGGGCCGTTGGTTGGGGGTACGACTCGATCGTCGGGTCTGTCCGACGTGTCACGTGTCAAGTGCTTGGAAGGCAAGTTTCGTGAGCTCGTCGTCTGATTGTCCCCATCTCATCTGATGTGCAATTCGTCCCAGCCAACAGTAAACACTGTCTGAGCTTTGTCCGAATATACTGCTAGGTTAGTTCCATAGTGCTGAGTGTTGTATAGCACTCGATACTCCCGTAGAGGCTACTTTTTAAGTCCGCAGATCAAATGTAGAGTTGTATGTTTTATGTGGTTAAATTTTGCAGTATTTCTGGACTTGTTGATAGAGAAGCTACGGTTGAACATAAATTCATCGCCCTCATAGTTTTAACAAATTGATTCTTGGTTAATTTAGTTATTTCTCTTCCCAATTTAACCAAAACATTTTTTTTCTAGAAACCTCTACCTGTTTTGCGGAACCACCGATATTTGGATGGGTTTTCTTCTCTTTTTTTTCCAACGCAAATTTGAGGTTTTATTTTCTTTTAGAATAAAGTTTGAGGTTTTCAAGATTAGATTTTTGGATCATCTGTGAGAGTAAATATACATCTCTTCCGCAAAAAAATGGGTTTCACATGGGACATTTAAGCATTGAACGGGACATTTAGAAAGGGGGAAAACAGTCTGGACCAGTTGGCCGGTGTTGCCTGGTTGTACCTTGCACGAAACAGTAGTCAATCTCGAAATATCAGTAGAATAAGCTTTGCTTGTATCAGAGAGCAAATACTGGTTTAAGTAACCGGTCCATGTATTAATGAGGTGTGTATATGATGACAGGACCCAATCTCTATCCTGTATCGTCTCCACTTCAGCAAAGTGTAACAATTAACATTGCAAGCTTACAACTACAACACCAAATGGAGCTTAAGCATCAGCAGTTTAGCACGGTGTGCGCTAATGAAACAAAACCAAGTCCTGAAAAAGTTCAAAAGCTCAAATTAAGTTGAATTATGGTTTTTGATTTGTTCTCTTGCCCCAGCACCCTATTCCTCACTAATCTCAACACAAAATCCTCACCAATCCTTGCCACGGCAGCCGGAATGGAGAGAGTGGATGCTTACACTGTGTAGGTCCGAAAAATCCACCGCCATACCAAGCTTCGCCGCCGCTCACGCTCTTCTCGTGACCGCCCTCACCTGCGCGTTTCCCGCCAGCTTTGCTCAGTTGGACGGCCGCCGTACCCGCCTCCAGAGCCGTGGCAGCCAGCGTGTCCCCGCTTTCCCGCCACCCGTCTCCTCTGTGCTCGCCACCCCCCCCCCCCCCCCCCCCGCACCATACGATCTTGCCACCTCCACCGAGTGGTCAGGGCCTCCCCGCAGCCTTTCCCCTACCGCCCTGGCGCCCCCGACCTACCCCCAAGCCGTGGCAACTCCACCGGCCGCCACCCGCCATCGCCGCTCTGGATAAGCCTCAAGCCAAACCGCCTTCAAGTGGCTATTTAAGCGACCAACTCTCCTCCCTACCCTAAGCCATCAACCCCGCCACCCGCCAAACGCCCCCAAAGCCCCATTGCCGGTAATTCCAAGAAATCCCCAATTCGAAGCCCTAGCGCAATGTCTACCTTCCGGCCATTCAATCCCCAATTCCTCTCGTCTATAGCCTCACCGACATCCCAGGAGCACGCCCCAACTGCCGCCATAACCGCCCGAAGCCCCCTCTTCCCCGGCGCCGTGAACACCCCCACCGCCGCTAACCTCCACCGTGGCCGGCCCGACTCAAGCCGCCCGAGCTTCGGCCAACCTCCCCACGAGCTTACCCAACCCCCAAGGATGCCCTAGTGCTGGCCCTATTGCTCGGAAGAGCCTCCATTCCCCCGCAAAACTCGAAATGACCGAAAGAGGGGAGACCTCGCCGCCGGCGAACGCCGCTTCCACCGGTCCCCAAAACCCTACAAATGGAATCCTGTGTCACCCCGATCCCATCCATATCCTCTACCGCTGTCGCAAGCTACTCCTCCGCCACCGGCAACCACCGCCACCCTCCCCTACCTCTCTGCGCGCGCGCGTGCCATCCGGGAAGAAGAACAGTGCCCCGGGCACTGTTCCTCCGACCGCACCCGCCTGACTCGGCTGAACCGAGTCCGCCCGACCGCACCGCCCGAGCTGGCTGAGTCGCACCCGCTCGCCCGCGACGGACGCACCTGACCCGAACCAAGTCGACGCGGCTGAGCCAAACCCACTCGCCCGCATCCGTTCCAGCCGACCCAAGCCGGAGGAACAGTGCCGACCGAGCCCGATGAATAGTAACCGACCCGAACCCAAAAATACATGTTGGTACTCCCTAGATCCGTTTCGAGCCCGCCAACCCAAATCTCAGGCCCATTTACCCATATGGCCCTCCTATAAGCCCAAAACCCTATTTTAATGGAGTTTCCCGGATTTTATTTATTCTTTTATTTTCTTTATTCCTAGCCTAATCCTTCGGGCATGGAATTAACTTTATTTTAATTGTTTTACGTTAGCTTCTGAAGTCGAGGATTCGCAGGAGCAGGAAGGAAAAGTTCAAGTCCAAGCCCATCCCGCCGAAGAATACAAGTTAATCGAAATCGTAAACCCGCAAGGCAAGTCACACATATTTTGATCATGTCGAACTTACATTTCCGCTATTTATTTATTTATTAGTATTTTCATTACGTTATTTGCGCACTGTTATTTTATATACAATAAATGCTTAGAATGACATGATACTAGTTATATCCTACCACCCGAAAAAGCCCAATCTAATTTGATGGCCATATTCACCTTGACAAAACATAGTAATATTTAGTATAGTAATAATGTGAATATGATAGCTTAGAGAATCATCATCTACTATTACTAAAAGATTTGATATTTGTTTGGGAAAGTGGTTCTAGGGTAAGCGAGGATCGTTGGATCCCGTGACCTAGGGTGAAGGCAAATGTTACAAATCAATGGGACTGTTAAAGCACTGGACAGATTTGTAGAGGGAAATTGCCACCGGTGAAAATATAAGGATTAGACCCTTATGCTGAGTAAAGAACATAGAGGTCGCCCAACCACAAGCGTTGATACGTCAAATCTGGTCTAGTAACTGCTCAAATTCAATTGAACCTCTACAAACGCAAGGTGAAGGCAAAGTGTAAGTCCATACGGAAGGGAGTTGAGAAGGGCTGTATGGAAGTTGGCGCCGTTATTGTTTTATTATTGATTTGATTATCAGATGTCCACACAATAGTAGACCGAGATAAGTCAGAGGTTGTGGCCTGGGCTTATCGAGGAAACCTACTAGGTAGAGGCTATATAAAGAATTGAGCAGTGAACAACCTTATTTCCTTTACTCTTTAGCGGGAGTTAAGGAATCTTGTGGGTAAAGCAGGGCAGCTCTGCAGAGTCATGATTAATTGTATTCGAATACGCCGTGCTTCCGGTAAATGGAGCTATGTTTAGTGGATGATTCCAACAACAAGGCATAAGTAGATTTGGAAAGGATCTGGTAATGTTGGTGATCTGGTAATTGAACCTTGAAAACCCCCTAAAGTTTATAGAAATTATGATTTCATGTTTAAAACTTGTTTATAACTAAAACTGCATCCACACAAAATAATAGACATGTTTCTCTTTATTTGTTATACCTTGCATGTAGTTATTGTTAAGCCCCGTGTGACTTGTTGAGTACGGTAGTTGTACTCATACTTGCTAAAAACATTAACATAATTAACCAACAATAAGGAGGCAGATGAAGGCAAAGGAGTGGAACACTACGAGGTCAAGGACACGTGGAATTAAGGTCGTCCTCCGCTCAGGTGTACCTGTGGCGTTCTTTTGTTTGTAAGGTATCTAAGGGCCACTTACCCTTCTGTAAAACTTGGCTTCTATACATTTATATTGTAATAAAGTTGATTTTTATCTTAAGCATGTGTTGGCAATGGTATACACTCGATTGACGTAACTCACAGCTGAACAGTCCTGGACAGTTACGAGGGTTTCATAATGCTCCCAAAAATGGGGGTGTTACAGCTAACTTGCAACTACAGTGCCTTTTATAATTGCCAGTTCTTAGTTTCTCGCTTCTCAGTGTCACCAGATATCAAGGCCTGAAGCAAATGATCAGCTCCGTCAACATGCCCTCGAATGCAGCCTACTGATGCTTAGGAACGAAGCATACAAGAATCAAGACGATCTGAATTTTCAGAACTCAAGACTAGCGGTAGCGCTGGTACATCATCCGTAGATCTCTGCAATGTATGCACGTCCAAGGAGTCAGTGGAGGATCAAGGCAGTACGAGTGTACCCATTGCGACCGGCAGACATGGCAGCTCAGTAGAAGCTCCTCGGGCTCACGGCTGTGGCACTGGTAACAAGCTCCTTGCCCAGACTACACATTGGATTTGACAGGTTTAAGCATTGCGAAACAAAAGTAAATCAAGCAGCAACAAGGAATAATGGAATAAGAGCTCACCGATGATCCAGGAAGGTCGTAGCCTTCGCCACCAAACACAAAAATGTCTGTAGAAGCTCCACAAGGAATGGTTTGCGAGTATATCTTCTGATCTGACGTACCGGCCTCGTCGACCTTACTGATCCAGAGGAAACTGGCTTTGCAAAGAGGACACGTTGAGACCTTTCC
Organism: Dendrocalamus latiflorus; assembly: GCA_017311315.1. Lineage (NCBI taxonomy): Eukaryota > Viridiplantae > Streptophyta > Magnoliopsida > Poales > Poaceae > Dendrocalamus > Dendrocalamus latiflorus. The sequence continues at coordinate 11,947,211 of CM029623.1, forward strand.
CCTAGAAGACTAGAACAGAAGATGCAAGTGTATAAGCAACAGTTCCTACGACAAACAATTTCTAATTGAAAATTAGGGAAAGGGCGAGCAAAAGAAAAAAAACTCCAAAATAAGAGCAATAGGTTCTTCAGTGACATTAGTTTTTTTGGTTTTCCCCCAAACTCAAATACAAAAACTAATGGGCATTGTAACAAACACAACTAATTGGGAATGGTAACCATAACATATCCGTTTGATTTCTGATCTGTTGTAAATCAGTAACATTCATTTCAATCAGGATGAAGTGCTATATATCTTGAAGCCACAATGGCATATCGTTTCTACTGTCTTGCACTGAAGCATACAAGCATAAAGTACAGGCAGGCAAGTGGGTTATAGAGTAAAGCAACAGATATATCTCCAAAATATTGATGTGCAAAACAGCACACATTATAAGCAAATGTTAATCAATGAATTGAACTAAACAAAATATGTTAACACCACATACCAGACAATCTGCCCATCCTTGAATGCATGAATAACAGAACCGATGTCCACATGGTAAGATGCCCCTTGTGGAAGAAAAATCTGTCCAACAAATGACACATGAAAGTTCTGCTTGTCTTTGCAGACTGGGTGATTCTTCCATCGTGGGCTTCTCATCGTCTCCCTTTTCATCATCAGCTATAATGTCAAGGCTACATTGATTTATTTTCTCCTTGGTACAGACAGTTGGTTCTTGTCCAGATAAATCGACAGGCTGCAAGATTCTTGAACTCTCACCCAATTTGAAGTTTTCTTGCTCTTCACTTTTGTCTGGTTCATGCATACTAGTTTCACCATAATCATATATATTTTGCAAGGTAGTTTGTCGAAATGATGATGAAGCATTTGTCTTCCTTATTTTTCTTCGAGGTTCTGTAGTCAGAGTATCCAACATTTGCGGTTCCTCAAAGTTGTCTGTCCAACTATCATTTTCAGAACTTTCTGTAAAATAGCACGCATGCTTGCTTCTTGATTCCTTTTTCGTAGGATCATTTCTTTTGTCCATCCTGCTAGCAACCTCATTATGCAGAAAAGCTGACAAGTTTCCCTTCTGCTTTGATGTGCTCCGAGATGAAGTATAACTTGACTCATAAAGCCCTTCTCTTGTCTGTGTTGTCGTCTGATACATGCATAAGATTGCAAGTGACAATTAACCAGTAAGCAAAAGATAAAAGGAAGAGCAAGCTGAAAGAAGTTAGGTACTATCTATTCATCAAAGGCCACATCCCAAAACAGGTGCTAACCTAGATGAGCTACATATTGACACACCAGGATTCTCTCATCTTGGGCGTGGACCAGTGAATACAAAATCAAAGTCATCTGCATAATCATGCTTATTAAGGCGTCGAGATATCGGCGATATCTCATCGCCATATCGCCGTGGCGGACCAGAGGTCCATGCCGTCCGAACGGTATGGAGGTGCGCCGTATCCGCCGTCGCCGCCGCCAGATCCACTGCCTCCGTCGTCGCCGCAGTCAGATCCGCCGTCGCTGCTGCCGGATCCTCTGCCACCGCTGTTGCCACAGTTGGATCCACCGTTGCCACCGCCGGATCCACCGTCGCTGCAGCCAGATCTACCGTCGCCGCCGCCGCATCCACTGCCTCCCAGGGGCGGAGCTAGAAAAAAATGAGGGGGGTGCAGCTGTGCAGCACTTCCTAAAGGGTGTTGGGCTACTGGGCTGCAGGCTTCTAGTGCTGGGTTGGCTACAGAAGGGATTTGCTTGGGTCTGGATGCGCCACTTTAGTTTTGGGGGTGCAAATAAGGTGAAAAATCAAGGTTAATAACTGTGTTACGTTTTTTCTCTGGGTGCGGCCGCACCCACCAGCCACAACGTGGCTTCGCCCCTGCTGCCTCCGCCATAAACGATATTGTTGTGTGAAGGTGGTAGAGTCGCCGCGCCTCGCTGCACCGCCTTAATAACCATATGCATAATAATAATAGCTTCATATAGGTACCCTTTCTGGTTTCCATCATTAACAGGTCCTTGAGTGATTAGGACTCAGTGGCTCCGGGCAGATTAAGTGAGTCCAAAATATTAGCTACTGGGTCAGTGGGTCATTCATTCATACATACATTCATCATATATTATTATTAAAAAAATAAAACACAGTGATAGATGACAAATCTTTGTTATTATGAAGGATACTTGATCAGGGTTTAGGACTTCACTATGGAACAAAAAATATTGATAGGTTCCATGGTTATCACGGCGTCGCCTAGACAATGCCAAGTCGTCCTGGTGGCCGAAAGGGGACACCGAGGCTATTCGCCCAGTTTGCTCCCGCCGTCGACGCCGATCTTCGGCCTGCTCTTGTCACCGACGCCCGTCTCCAACCAGTCTAAGAGTCGTCGGGGGCTGGAGGCAGGAGGTGGGGAGGGAAGGCGGCGGTGGGAGGAGGTGACAAGGAGGGGAGGCGGCACACAGGGGGAGGAGGCGGCGGGGAGGGGAAGCGGTGCGCAGGGAGGGGAGGCGGCGGGGAGAGCAGGAGAGAAGAGTCGAGAGAGAGAGATTTATATTGGGGGGGAGTCAGGAGAGAGAGAGGAGACAGGATTTAATATATGATACGCATGTAGGTTGTCTCGCCGTGCCCTTGCCTTGGTGTCGCCATGGTGTCCCAACGACTCTTAGATACTATGGTCGCCAATTACGTTGTGACAACCATGATAGGTTCATAAATAGAATGAAGACCTAACTTTCAAGACCAGTACAAAATGACATCTAAAAGTTCACCAGGATAATGGCATAAAGCTAGACAAAAAATATTTCAAAAGGGCTCTAATGGATTATGTATTTGCAAACTACCATGGCACTTAAAACACTGTCTTGCGGATGTAGGACATCTTTCTCTGTTGATTTACGCGCACGCTTTAAACTCTTTCTTCTTCCCTTAACATCTGCTGAATCAATGTTCTCAAAATTCTTGCCACCAACAAAATTCTGAAGCCAAAAGGTCAACCAAGCTCCATCAGGAAATTTACAGTACAAATATACAACAGTACTTTGAAAAAGTAGGTGTATGTTCATGTTCAAGTTACATATTGAAATTTAAGAAACAACTTCTACATGACAATGTGACAGGCAAAATGACAGTTTATACAAAGTACTCTAATTTTGTAAGACCGGCGACAATTTGGGAAAATGGAGGAAAACCACTCCTCGAAGTCATGAATAACTGCACAATATTGTTCAAAAATATTGTAAAATGAATAACTACAAACAAATTTAGAAAACATATTTAAATTTAAGAAACAACTTCTATATGACAAAATGACAGTTTATACAAAGTACTCTAATTTTGTAAGACCGACAGCAATTTGGGAAAATGGAGGTAAACCGCTCCTCAATGTCATGAATAACTGCACAATACTGTTCAAAAATATTGTAAAATAAATAACTACAAACAAATTTAGAACACTTCTAAAACATTTACTCCAATATTCACAATATGCATGTTTTGGCATTTTGTTTACATGAATGCATAATATTTTGGGATGGTGTATTCATAATATGTTCATCTGACTGTGATTAGCAGTCCTGGATTGGCACATTACATATGATAATTGATAAAATGTATACCTTTAACAATTCAAATTAACAGCAGATGAAAATGATAGGGAAACTAAGAACTTTTTTCTTTACAAAAAACTTGACATGTATATACTGGATAGCACATCAGGTTCTAGTTATATTTACAGAAATCTACTCCACATATACACCCTAACTTACCTGCAGAACCAAAGGGTTATAATTTTACTAAAAACATGAAAACCAGTCAATTCATTACTAATTTATTTCTTCATTTATACAGTTATAGAAAGCAAGGACGATGTCTTACTTTATAGACAGCATCAAAATATCACATTATCGGTCATCATGCAGCACTTTTTTTTTACTTAGTAACCAGTCCAAGATTCAGCAATATTTACAGGAATGGAAGCTAAACAGTGATATATTTATTGTTTGAACTGAATGGAACAAATATGAAGACCAAATGGAGAATACAACTATACAAGTATACAGCATCAAGGAACTGAACCCAGAAACCAAATCAAATGAAGGTAATGGTTCTTACTTCTTTTAATAGGGATGAATCAGACCATCCCTGATGCTCAAAATCAGAACCTGAATCATCGACCTTAAGCACCTCGCTAGCATGTGAAGTATTGAAGAAATCAGCAGGTAACTCTTTCAAACATCTATCCTGCATGACTGCATTTCTCTTGGACCGCATTCGTGGAAGAGCGGGCAGCTCTGGGACTGGCCCTGCTTCTTTGCCACTGGACATCAAGCAGAACACGAGGTTTTCTGAGAATGACATAGTAACACTTCGATGTAACAAAATAGCACTGTGTTACTTCTACTAGTTTGCAAGCATCAACTATGGCATGAATAAAGAATTGTAAGCGTCTTAATCAAATGTGCTGCTGGAAATGACCATTGGACCGTAGCACAAGATTCAAATCATGCTAACACGAATCTAGGGCCAAAGTCAAGAGGAGGATTAGAAATGTCCACAACAATGTTCGACCTTTTGGCACGGCACAACTGCTGTTGTTGCAAACTTGCAACACATCTTGAAGGAAGATAACATAGCGGCAATTCGTATACTAATACTAACACATCTCCGCACATGGAACTCGGAAAGCAACTCTGAATATAACTCTCAGTCCCAATTTCACATTTCCTCGTAAAATCCCTTAACTATTTCATCATAGTTCATGCATTTACGCAGCAGAAATAATTACCAAGTACTTGTATGATTGCATCGCAACAACAGCTGAAGAAATCGGCTACCTTTCCATCATGTAGGGATCCTCGGGTAGGCGCCTCCCCTCCTTGAGGCAGTCCTGGAACCACCGGTGGCTCACGACGCGAGTCCGAAGCCTCCTCGCGATGTCATACTTCTTCCCCTCAAGCCTCCAACAAACCTAACCCGAGAAGCATCCGTCGGATTTAGGCAACGGAAATCAACAGAGCAGGATGGGGATCCACGACGCGCGCGCAGCAGAAGGGGTGCACGTACCAGGTGGGTGATGGACCTGCTCATGGCGCCTACGTAGCTCGCACCGGTCTCTGAGATGAGCTTGACGAGCCTGTGCCGCTCGTCGCCGTGGTAGCCGCTCACCGTCGCGACCACCCTGCCCATCCCCTCCACCGGCATGGATCCGCCGCGGGTTGTGGGGGGACGAAATTCCTGGGGCGAGGTGGGTGCGGCGCGAAGGGAACCGCCTCCGGATTGGCGGCGAACGGCGGCGGCGAGATTGCGGCGACGCGGTGAGGGAAGCGAGAAGAGGGCGAGAAGTTTCTGGAGGCGTCCAAAATTTTGGGGCCTTTTGCGTTTCCCTCCCTTTCGCCTTTGGTTCTGCAAATTTGAATTTCTCGGGTCCCCGCGTCGGTGTTTTTCTTTTTTTTCTCCTTTTTTTCCTTTCTTTTGGGCACGAGCAGCTTCGTGTAGAATTGATGGCCCATTTATGCACTTGTACGCGAGGTTTATTTGTAGCTGCGTATGGCCCAGTACGGCTCATAATTTCCCACGTCTTTTTGGGCCTATACTTTCGTTACATCATTTCTTTCGAACAAGTTCAAACTAGACGAACTTTCCTTGCAACCAGGGGTCAAACTAAAATAAAACTGATCCGGCTTCACCACTTCATTATATATATATATATATATATAGGAAATATATATATATAATTTTTAAACAACATTGTACTAAACAAAAATATGTGGAGCAATTTTAGCATCAATAATTCAGTATAAGCGAGACAATATACAATTGCAAAGAAATAGCCATAAAAATGCTTACCAACATTAATAGCATTATCTAACGTATTTCTTTTTAGAAACCGTTCCATAAATTTATCTACTATTTAATTGAAAACTCAATTAGATAGTGCTATGTTCAACAGTTCAAGAACAATATAACAGAAAAAATACAAGCAAAATTTACTTACTTGACATTGTAATCAAATACTCTAAGTTAAATTCAAAACTTGGTCCAAATAAGCACATCGATCACAACACAGATGACTACAATTTTGCCTCTGATTTACAATGAACTAGACCATTATTCCAAAAACCCAAATTGAAACCCTAACCTTAACCCTATAATTTGACAAAAATAAACAAAAAATTCATCATATCAAAATCCTAACTCACAAAATTTTCCCTTGTTCTTGAAACAAATATGAAGAATTGAAAGAAGTTTTGAGTAAAGTACTGTCTAAATTTTATCACTACTGTCTAATATTTGAGTCTGTTGCAAAATTTTTGCAAGCCCTCTTGCATGCGTCTATTTATTGCCGCTGGAAGCTTGTCATTGATTGGGTTGCTTCTACCGATCTTGAGGACCCACTAGCATTGAGTTTTGACAATCTCACTACTACAAAAAAAAGGCTACACTAGACGTCTCATTACAGACGGTTTCCTCAAACCTTCTATGTTATAATTATCATAGACTATTTTACAAGTGTAATTCGTGTACCGTCTGTGATAGCCTACTATCACAGATGGTTCTTGTTAATAACCGTCTGTGCTATTTCACAGACGATTATTAATATAAATTATTTGTGATAATTATAGACATCACAGATAATTTTTAATTAGAATCGTATATGATAGTTCATAAACGGTCATTAATATAAACCGTATGTGGTAGTTGTGTATCACAGACGGCTTGTGGTTGGAACCGTCTATGATATGCTTCCTCTCTCCGATGCGTGCCTTCGATCGTTTCAGCTCCCTTCAATCATTTGAGCTCCCAGATGTGTCTCTTCATCTCATGAGCCGGATGTATTCCTTGTTGTATAAAAATGATCGTCCACCACCGAAGATTAATCCTGTACGAGCACCTCACCGGCCGGCTATCTTTCTTGTCTTCCTTGTCTCTCAAGCACAAATAAATGGCTCTCTATTCTTCCTTGTCACTGGCATTGATGGCCAACCTGGCTATCCTGGATGAGCACCTCGCCGGCCATATGCGACGGATACTGCAGAAGGACACTGTGTCAATAGTGTCCTCCCTCCTATGTCCGAGGATTTGCCAAAACAATTGAAAGCCACCTTCCACTGTCTTGACATCCTCTTCGCCGTGTCTTTCGGTTGGTCTCCTACTTCCGACGAGCTAACCTCGCCATCAACGTGGTCCTCCACAACGATGTTGCTTATCTCCAAGAGGCTTACCATCGCTTGGAGTGCTTAGTCGAAGTGTGGGCGATCGAGTCAACCTTGCCAAGACCCCTCAAGAAAGGGAATAGAGTCTATGGGCTCAATTCGACTTGATTGTTCAATCGGAGGGTGTTTGGAAGACACTCAAATGAGCGTGAGTGGGTGGACGCATTTTAGGCTTCGTTCGCTGACGATCCTGAACCGTCTGGTGCCAACCATATCACCTACAAAGTTTTGAATATGGAGATTGCATGCTACCTTCAACACTAGAAAAACATCGAAGTAGCTAAGTTTCTACTTTTTTGTTATCTTTTGTAAGAAATGACTTGCAACGCTATTTGGGCGCCATATATATGTAAAATCAACTAGTTGAATTTGTATTTACTCTCTTTTATATATGTAAACGGTCTTGGTATAACGACATGATGGCATTACTGACCAGTAAAAAGTAACTAAATAATACATATTTACTACTGAGTCATTACTGAATTTGCATTTATGTATATGAGAATGAATTTATATTTTAGAATCGTATTTATCACAAATGGTTCTACTTTAGAATCATCTGTGCTATTTATTCGCAAACGGTTATTAATATGAATTATCTGTGATAAGTAATTATCACAGACGGTTTGTAATAATAACAGTCCGTGAAATCTTGCATTATCACAGACGAATCTTGTTAAAAACCATCTATGAATTATCATAGATGGTTATTAATGAGAACCGTCTATGATAGTGCAAGACTACATACAGTTTGCGGTTGGATGTGTCTGGGATACACCGCATTATTAAATGGCTAGCCAATAGGGTCCCGATAGATATGTGTTCATTACGCTGCATTGAAGGAGGCGGCCTACTTTAGGGAGTTGGTGAAAGCATACCACTTGCAGATCTAGCTCTTGTAGATCTATTTGTTCTTATGATTAGAGGTTAGTACGTATTTGCTTCTAATTATACGCCTTGTAATAAAGAGAGGTGATAGCTAGGTCTAGATCTAGCTTAATTGGTAGTTTGCTCTAATTTAAGAATGAGTCACTACTCCTAATTTATTTTAATATATTTTTGCTTGATATATACATTGCTTCATGAATAGTACATAGCTAGATACTTAATTTAGATATAGACAATTTATTATAAGGTGAATGTCAATTACGTATAAGTATTAGGCTGGCTAACTATAGTAGCATTAATAATCTAATTTGATACTAATTTATTACATGAGTAGCGTAGATGAACTGAAGCTGCATGTACATTGAGAACCGTATGAGTGAAGAGTACATTAATGATGTGTTTGCTTTTAGAAGATCGGCCGAGCAGGATATGTTGAAGAAGGGAATAGAATATATGTACTGTCTATGCATTGATTGTGATAAGCTGAAGATATTTACCAACTCATCGCATATCGACACTCACTTGATTCAAAGGGGGTTTCAAAAAGGGGTATACATATTGGACCAGTCACGGTAAAGAGAAGAATATATATATATATATATATATATATATATATATATATATATATATATATATATATATATATATATATATATATATATATATATATATATCATTACTATTATAAAAGAACGAGTTGGTGGTTGTACGTCCATTCTCCTCTAACCGCTTTATTCCCTCAACTTCTCACCAATCTCCACTTTGCAATCGATCAGAGTAACTCTCTTCTATAGCACTATTCTCTATACATTCAATGAGTTTCGTTGTAACGCATGGGTACATAACTAGTGTGTGTGTGTATATCATAGATGATTTTTGGTATTAGCCGTCTGTGATATTTTAGATATCACAAACGGCTATATTGAAGAACCATCTATGATATTAGCCGTCTGTAATATGTGAGATATCACAGACGGCTATATTTAATAACCGTCTGTGATATCTGTTAACATTGTAGATGGTTTTTAGTATTAGCCGTATGTGATATCTGACATATCATAGATGGCTATGTTTAAGAACTGTCTTTGATATCTGATATATCATAGATGGTTTATTAAAAACCATCTATATTGTAACTTACCACAGACACATAAATTCAGACGGTTCGAAAACCATCTGTGATGATTGTTTTGAATCATCTATGATGACTATTTCTGTAGTAGTGTCTCCTATTGCTCTGTCTGATTAGCTTGATATGTTTTCTTTTCTTACTTGGCCCTTGATAAATTTTCTATGCACCTAATGATTACAAAATAGCATATAATTTACTAAAGGTGGTGAGTTTGCATAAAAAAATGTTTTATACACTTGGAAAATTGGAATGGTGTCACTCATATGATTACCGTAACATATTTTACTTTCTATCATGGTTATTTGAAGAGCTTTCATTTTAGGGTGTTGATGGCATTTAGTACCTATTGGATTTGGAGATAGAGGTCTTCAAGGGAAAGTTTTGGTTGCTAGGTATGTCCGTGAAAACAATGTCCCATATCTTGGGACGTGTCTTGGAATGCAGATTGTTGTCGTAGAGTTTGCTTGGCATGTCATGAATCTCTCTGACGTGAACAACACTAAATTTTATCCCAATGCCAAGAGTCCAAGACTTCATGTGTTATTTTTATGTGAAGTCACGTGCAATTTTCATTGTGAATTAAACATCACTAGAGAGAAACTTTGTCAGTCCCACGCAGATCAACTTAGAATTATAGCTTTATTTATTTTTGTTTTAGGGTTCTAAAACACATATAGGTGGCACAATGCACCTAGGATCAAGGAGGACATTTTTCAAGGCTGCTTTTGCAAGTATGCTAAATTGAGAGTGCATATAGCCTCTTCTACATTGCTCATTGTGGCCCTAGAACTAGAGTTAAATTTTCATTAGAATTCTTACTAAAGATCTATTCATTTCTAATGCTAATTATTTTTACTGTTTAGGTGTAGCAGTGTCAATTAGGTAGATGAGAGGCACCAGAACAGAAATGAGGTTCATTTATTAATTTTTGTCACTTAGTTGCTTTCCTAGTATGATTTTTTTCTAATACATTAGCAGAGAGCTGAACAAATTTTTTTTCTACTACTCGGTTAGTGCAGTGGATAACTGGTATTGATTGAAGTTGTTATAAAGTCAACATAGGAAGAACAAATATGTATGGATCAAGGAAATAAATGATGATTATAAACATAGGCTTAAAATGAATTATCACTTACATTGTGTTTGTCTTTCCAGGTGACACACCATTTGCTATGTCGCTAGAATATATTTGACAAGCTCTTCTTTTGCATGTGAACATAGTCCTATGAATCAAGTCAACTCTTATATTTGAAAAGCATGCTTTCTGCTTAACCCGATTAAAGTTGTCATAACTTCATTTCTATTTGCTCTATCAAGACTCCATGATTAACCTAGGTACTTAGTTACTTACATGTCATTATGGACACTACAAGGAAATCTCAGATGTTGTACACAGTATTGGGAACATAATTTTTGGTTGAGCTTTTATTCCTCCACTGGGCATGTTCTGTTGTTTCCTTATGTTTAATCACCTACACAATGTCCTTTAAAAAAATGCAAACATAGTGTTTTAAACATATGTCTCTGCACTTGGAAATGTTCTGTGGGAAAGATTACTTCCTGATGGACATATTGGCTTTGAATGCATTCGCATGTGTAGATTATGGTGAAAACGTGGAAGATAAAATATGCGATGTTCTACAATCAGAAGAATGAGGGAAGGTGATGAAATTGCAGTCAAACATGACCAATAAATCCATGATGAGGATTTTGCTTTGCTAAATTACTCTTTGTGTTTGAATATTCATATGATTTGAAGTCAAGTAATATATCATTTCGAGGGTTTCCACTTCACTCGAGGTGTTAGTTTTGAATATTTTGAATATTTTATAATTGTCAGGTTCACATTTTTTTTAGATTATTGCAATCTACTACTAATCATGCCCTTTTTTGGTACATTATTTAAGATTGGCCAATGCTAGTTACAATTCATCTGGTTAAATTCTACTTAAATGGTTAGTCTTGCCAATGTCAAACGAAAGTGTTTAATGTAGCCATACTATCATAAAAAGGACAATGAGAATAGAATGCTCAATCTTTGCGTCTGTCATCAATGAGGTGTGAATGTATCAATATGTCATTATCAAGCATAAAGATAAATTGTTAATAGTGGTCAATCAAGTTTATTATCTATCGTTATGCTCTATTGTCATTTTTTGGTGTGAAACTTGATACCAGGCTGACATCTCCAGATTAAAGAGAAAGCAAAAGTGGAAACGCTTGCTCTCTTATACCAATTTGACACCTCTAGATTAAAGAAAAAGTGATCTGGAAACTCCCATGCTCAACCAAGCTGACATCTTCATTTTTGGCGTCTTCTCGCTATGTTTTAACTAAAAATGCCCGTGCTTCCATGATTACCGCAGCTACTCACCGGGCTAATGCTAGCTTCATTCCAGCCTTCCCTCCCTCATAGATGATTCGCTCACCTCTAATCCTCTTTGCGCTGACAAGTGGGCCAGCACCGGCTCTCCCATTTGTTCCCTTCTCACTCGCTTGCCCTTTCCAACAAACCAATACCTACCAGCATATCCCATATGATTTAGTAAAAAAACTGATAGCTTTGATTTGTGTTGGGGTAGAAGCAACATGGTGGACGATTTAGAAAACACCGAATATATATTGATTAGATCACAAGTTGCCCATGCACCCCAACCAAATCATATCTTCTCTTTGCCATCAGCATCATTATTGGTCTATTTTGAACCAAGAAGGCAGTAGGATGATGGGCAAGGGGCAAGGAGACTGATGATAGTAGCCGTTGAAGTCTTTAATCAAGTTTATGGTTGGGACAAAATGGAAGGTTCTCTGATGTAGAAGCTTTGCAAGTGGAGCTTGGCTTATGGAGTTATTTTGTCTAGGAGTTTGGAATTCAATTATTTGTATTTTGGCGTTGTTCATTTCATTTCTATTGTTGCGTATAATGTGATTGTGGTACTTTGGATTTCTATTTTCTATGGAGTCAGAGGCTAGAGGATGTATCCTACATACCTAATGAATCTAAAAAAGCATCCATTATATAATTTTTTTAGGTCACTATTTTTGTTACATAGAACATAAATTTTGGAGTCCGGATATGGGTAGTAAAACATGAAATTCTGATAAAAATATTTCTCAAAATAAATGTCCCTTATGAGGTGTTTGGAAAATGCTCCTTATGCAAGGTAATGTTTTGCTTTGATACGTGTGAAACAAAATTTATATTTATTGTAAGTTTTAGGATCCCGTGTGATATTATATATCATTCTCTTTTGAGAATCCATTGCAATGCACGGATAACATGCTAGTTTTTAAAAAAGATGGCTATAATGCTAATTAGGTGAATTGTTCGGAGCTTGCACATGGAAGAGGTGCTTAGATATAGCTCACTAAAGAACTCGATTTTTGTGGCTTGGCCGGAGTAACCAAGAGAGAGAGATATTCGTTGCCTCATAGATAAAAGACAGGAGAAGAAATGGATGGATAAAAATGTTCTCGTTTTAATGCATATAGATGTGGTGTTGAAAGTACAAATGAGTCTTTGGTGTCTTTCATTTCGGCTTGAACTTCTGACTTTTCGTTTATTTTTCATTATTTCTAAATTTCGTTTTTTAGTTTTTTTGAGCTTTTTTGCCGGTTCTTTTTCTCCGTATTCGTTTGCATTGTCTATGATGGGCTAATTTATTTTTTCTATTTTTAATTATTTTAAAATTTAGTTAATCAAATAAACCACTATCAATTACAGTATAATTTTAACCAATTATAATGTAACCGAGCGGCACCTTTATAGGCCCGCGTAAAAGAGTTGCTGAAGCGAGACGTCCAATTTTTTCTTCTCGCTTCCAACGTATGGCTTGTATCATTACCCACTTTTTTTAATCTGGAACCATTGAACGGAATTGAATGTTACGCGCTCACCAGTCACCACCACTCACTGGCAACTTGGCAAGGCGAGTGAATTTGTTGGCACATAATTCAGAATTTCGTCAGTTCAGTTATTTCAGGGATCTGGCACGTACTGTTTCCTAAAATTGGTACAATACGACACCTTCGCGTGTATGGCTACAGTAAACAATTACATTGTTACATATAGTGTTACATATCGTATCTTCTGAGCTTATAGAGGAGGCTACTTTTACACAACAAAAAAAAGGTATATGGAGACCAAATTCTTTTTTTAAAAAAGATGGCTGCAAGTACTAATTATGTGAATAATTCAAAGATCGTGTAGTTGCGCATGAAAGAGAGGGTCTTAGATTATGGGCCTGTTCTTTTCGGATGCGGCTTATGGTTTTTGGCTGAAATTTTTAAATTTTGGCTGTTTACGGTACAAATTACGGAGACACAGATACTCACTTGTAATTTTGGCTGGTACAGATGTTGGGCTTTTAACGTGTAGATCGTTTAACTTGTAGACCCCGTCTTGAGAAAATACTCCGTTTGAAAGTTAGGTACTGTAGCAAAAACCAAAAGCTGCCAGCTTTTGATTCAAAGAACAGGCCCATAGCTTATCGGAGAGCTTGATTTTTGTAGGTTGGCTGGAAGAACCAAGAGGGGGAGAGATATTGTTGTCTCATGGATAGAAGACTGAATAAGAAATAAGTAAATGGGGATGTTTTTGTTTTAATGCGTCTAGATATGATGCCGGCTGAAAAAATATGGCTTATGTTTGAAATTGCACTGTAGTTGGCTAAAATTACACTGTAGCTGATGGTAACTTATTTGGCGTAATTAAATTAAAATTTTAGAAATAGAAAAAATAGATTAGCCTATTACGGACAATGCAAACAAACACAGAAAAAAGAACCAGCAAAAAACTCAAAAAAATAAATCTAGAAATAATGAAAAATAAATTAAAAATCAGAAACTAAAATCAAAATAAACAAGGCCTATGAGTAAGGGGGTGTTTGGTTGCCAGCCACAGTTTACCACGCCTAAAGTTAAGCAAGTTTGATCAACTCAAGGAGCTGTTTGGTTGCAGCCACAGTTGTGGCAAGATTCCCTTCCAGTAAACTAGGTCCCACACGTCAATGACTCAAAAAAGTGTGGCAAGATTCCCTTAGGCTTGCTAAGGTATAGCAAAGAATTTAAGCACATCAACTTAAGCAAATATGGTAATTTTTGTTGGTAAAGTATGGTTAGTAACCAAACAGCCCCTAAGTCTTTGTAGGCCCACATGATCAAGTCGCTGGATCGAGATCGAGATGTCCGATTTTTTCTTCCCGCTTCGGGCGCATTTTTTTTTAATCTGAAGCCATTGAATGGAATTGAATGTGATGTGACCACGCCACCAACACGTACGACCATAGCGGCCAATATCAAGATTGAACTAAAGGTGAATTCGTTTCTTCAACTTCAACATATTTTAAATGCGAATATGATGCTACCTAATGATGAAAATATATATATTTGTAGCACCACATCACTTTGGAACCAATTGAAGCAAGGGTTCAAGTTGGACAGGTTTTGGAATCCAATTCGGCCTCCAGATCAATTCGGATTCAGCTTGACAAGCCAAATTCAAACAGCCATAACTTTTGATCCAGAAGGCTTCTCGGGGCCCGTGAGTACTCGTTGGAAAGATCTTGGAGTCTACTTTCAGATGGATCTAGTCTCACCTCCAAAATCCACTCGAACAGATCAGAAACTGCGAAACAAGCCACGTCACTTTTCCAGGTCCGACTCAAAGTGGGCCGAGGGCCTTGTAACTTGGGCTATTTGGGCCGGTACTGTTCACGTGAACAGTACCATGTGCGTGAACAGTAACTAGGAATAGTACCACATCCCTTTTCATTAGATAAGTGTGGCTTTCCCTCCCCTATTTAAGGAGGCCACACCCCTTTAGTTTTCCTCGGGTTTTGCTTAGATTAATCTGTCTTTGAACAGTTTCGCCGTTCATCGGTTTGCGAGACCCCAACTTGTGAACTTAATATTTATTCGCAATTTCAGATTGCATCTTGTACTCTCTTGCTTGTGTTCTCGATTCGCTTGCAGGAGATAGCCTTCTTGGCGAGGTCAATCGTGTTCGGCACGGTTGATAACCAACGGAGCAGTGGTGTAGTGATTGCGAGGGGTTCGATCTGTTTTGGTCGGAGCCTTTGGATCATCAACGTCGAGATCTCCACAATCGACTTATCAGTACCTCTCGGAAGATCGGGCCATCGTCACATCAGTTGGTATCAGAGCAACGGTTGCCTGTGAGGTAATTCTTGTATCCCTAGTTAGTAAATTGGTTTTTATTTCCTATAGTCCAGAAAAAAAATATTGCCCCACAAAAAGAATTAATTCCGCTGTCCAAACCCCGTTGTGCCTTTCAATCTGTTAGTTTTGGTTTGCTAAATTGAATTTGTGTCCATATTAGCATTGTCTAGTTGCTGGTCATATCTTTGTTCCATTAAAAATCCAAACAAAAGAAAAATTTCCCACCCCAAACCCTAATTTCCAAATTCGGCTGATTTTTCCTTTCTCAGCAGCCGCCACCAAAAACGCCATATCTTTTGATTCCGAGATTATTTTGGAGTGAGACCACCGCCATTAGATTCCAAAACTCCTTACCCATCTATCTGTAAAATTTCACGTCATTCCAGCAAGGCAGTTAAGAGATATATGCGGTGAAAGTTGACCCAGTTATCTGTTTTGAATCTGCAACAGTCAGCAGTTGTGATTTTTGTGCGAATTTCTGCGTCGGGTTTTGGAAGTTGGCCCCAAAAGAAAATCTGTATAAAAAGCCATCAGAAAACAGAGAAAAAAAAATCAGTGGAAAAAAGGCATCTGACAAAAAGTTACGGCCAAAATACCGACGTACTGTCCAGTGGACAGAAATCTTCAGTTTTCAGTTTTGGGTCAATCCTTGTGTTCTTCAATTCCAGATTGCATTGGATTGAATTGTCTTGTATTTACCACTCATACACATTGCCATACACTTGTTTTTAGCCTTCTTCCATTCTTGGTTGATCAGCAACATAGGCTGAGTGTTAGATACGGACTATAATTCAATTCTATGCAATTCTGAAATTAACTGATTGTTCTCTATTGCTACCATATTGTGCCTTCCAAGCTACACCTACTCTTGATCAGAACAGGTTCCCTCTTGCAATCGTACCCACGCTCGACACGGTATCACGAACCAGCCACCAGTTGTACCACCTGCTGCATCGGTAAGAACACTTGTAAGAGTGTAGTAAGACGCTTGAGAATATGTGATTCCACCTTCCACCACCTAGTAGTGCATAGGGATAATACCTTTGTGTTGTCTTTTGTTTTCTACTAACCATGACAGGTAGGTTGTCTGATGATAATGAGAGACAAAACCGCGACGCAAGTGCTTCATTTGCTGCCCAAGATGCACGCCCACGACACCGCCTACATCAAAACCGTCACGGTATGGGAGGTAATAATTTTCAGCACCATAATGATCGTTCTAATCATGACCCTTTTGCTAAAGTCAAATTTATCATTCCATCTTTTTCTGGTCTTTATGATGCTGAAATATATCTTGATTGGGAGATGACGGTAGAGCAGAAGTTTAATTCTCACTTGGTTCCTGAGCAACATAGAGTTAGACAAGCTACTAGTGAGTTTAAGGACTTTGCTATTATCTGGTGGAATGATATGGGTACCATGCGCTTACAACCTGATACATGGAAGCGGTTAAAAGAAGCTATGCGTGCTAGATTTGTTCCTCCTGCTTTTAAACATGAAATGCAAAAGAAATTGCAGTGCTTAGACCAAGGTAATAAATCTGTCGAGGAATATTATCAAGAACTACAAATAGGCATGTTGCGTTGTAATGTTGTAGAAGATGAGGAGGATAAGATTTGTCGTTTTTACGGGGGGTTACGGCGTGAACTTCAGGACATTGTTTATTATAAAGATTTTACTACTATCAACCAGTTGTTCCAGCTTACTGTGCTTGCAGAAAAAGAATTGCAGGGTAGGCAACAAAGGACAAGGAGCAACTTTGGAGGTATGTCTACATCAAGATCAACGCCTGGGCGAGCCAAGATAGCCCCACCACCTATTTGTCGAGCTGCTGCCCCCTCTGTGAGTAGGGCGCGTTCAGCAGCACCGCCGCCACCATCACACGCACCCGAGACAAGCAAATCTACTAGTGTGCAAGCACCAGCAAAGAGCTCTTCATCGATTGCTTCCACGGGCCGTACGACGGGCATTGTGTGCCACCGTTGTAAAGGGATGGGCCACGTCATGAGAGATTGCACAAGTCAGCGGGCGTATATTGCGACAGAAGATGGTGGTTATGTAAGTGCTAGTGATGTTGAGGATGAATATGCTCTTGCAGCCAACCTTGCAGGTAATGGTGATGATCATGAGAACAAACATGTGTTTGTGCCCTTTTTTGTGACTACCAACTTGCAGGTAGTTGAGAACCATGCCGAAGAGGAGCATGAGCTGATGGAATCATTGACCCCATTGGTTGAGAATGAAGATAAGGAGATGGATGCCCTTACATCATCTGAGGAGAGCCAAAAAGGTAAAGAACATGGAGCTATCATCGCTCACGGTACTGATTTGGTGCTACAACAAGACATAGAGCAACCTTGTGAGTATATACCTGCTGTAGTGCAATCTTTTGATATTCCTTGTGTTCACTTAAATGAACCATGTGCTGATCTAAATTCTCATAATTTTGCACATGTCGAATTAATAACACATAAAGAAGTTTTGACTAGAATTTCTCCTGCTAATTCATTGTGTTACATCATGTTGGATCTACCTATGAAATTGTCACATGCTATGGAGAAAGTTTCTGAACTTGCATGTTCGAAATTCTTGTTAAGTGCCTATACCCCTGGATATAAGTTTAATTTGATTGGAGATTATGATGTGGGAACTCAATTTCTTGTATATCGAATATGCATAACTTGCGATCACATGGATGAATTGAAACTTGCTATTTGGAACAACAATTCTTGTATGCTGAATCATGTTCAAAGTGAGAGGGAAGTAAAATTTAGTACTCATCCAATGCCTATGTATTCAACTCTTTTTACACCATCTAGTATAGACAATCTGAATAAAGATGATGAATTATGGCAGAACATACAAATCTTTTCACCCTGGCTAGATGAATTTGCTATTGTTCGATTGAGATATGATTATATAGCTGGATTGTTCCTCACTTACATTTGCAAAACAAGTTGCAGCAATTACTGTGTGACAAATTTTGAATTGCTCATTAACTTATATGATTACTCTTGGGTTAATAATACAATTAGCTTTTATGATTGCTGCTGTTTTATAACCTTAATTGTGCAACAACGAAGAACTGTTAAAATGGATGACATATACATATACCATGCATACACCTTGGCTTCTTTGTTATCATATTTTCAGCTTAACAAGAGCCGAGGACGGCTTTGTTTGCAAGAAGGGGAGGATGATAAGAACATGAACCCTATGGATACAACCATATTTGCTCTACTTGTTGTTACAATTACAAGAGCTCCTACGCATCACTTAAATTATGAGGTGAGCTCGTTTCAAAGAGATTTTACTTTATTTGATAAAGAACTTATGATATTACATAATGAGAGTTTGTTGCGTTTGTTATCATACACCAAGATTTATGATCAAGATCATGCAATACGTAACACTACACATATGTTAAAACCGAGGACGGTTTTCCATCAAGAAGGGGAGGATGATGTGACCACGCCACCAACACGTACGACCATAGCGGCCAATATCAAGATTGAACTAAAGGTGAATTCGTTTCTTCAACTTCAACATATTTTAAATGCGAATATGATGCTACCTAATGATGAAAATATATATATTTGTAGCACCACATCACTTTGGAACCAATTGAAGCAAGGGTTCAAGTTGGACAGGTTTTGGAATCCAATTCGGCCTCCAGATCAATTCGGATTCAGCTTGACAAGCCAAATTCAAACAGCCATAACTTTTGATCCAGAAGGCTTCTCGGGGCCCGTGAGTACTCGTTGGAAAGATCTTGGAGTCTACTTTCAGATGGATCTAGTCTCACCTCCAAAATCCACTCGAGCAGATCAGAAACTGCGAAACAAGCCACGTCACTTTTCCAGGTCCGACTCAAAGTGGGCCGAGGGCCTTGTAACTTGGGCTATTTGGGCCGGTACTGTTCACGTGAACAGTACCACGTGCGTGAACAGTAACTAGGAATAGTACCACATCCCTTTTCATTAGATAAGTGTGGCTTTCCCTCCCCTATTTAAGGAGGTCACACCCCTTTAGTTTTCCTCGGGTTTTGCTTAGATTAATCTGTCTTTGAACAGTTTCGCCGTTCATCGGTTTGCGAGACCCCAACTTGTGAACTTAATATTTATTCGCAATTTCAGATTGCATCTTGTACTCTCTTGCTTGTGTTCTCGATTCGCTTGCAGGAGATAGCCTTCTTGGCGAGGTCAATCGTGTTCGGCACGGTTGATAACCAACGGAGCAGTGGTGTAGTGATTGCGAGGGGTTCGATCTATTTTGGTCGGAGCCTTTGGATCATCAACGTCGAGATCTCCACAATCGACTTATCAGTACCTCTCGGAAGATCGGGCCATCGTCACATCAGAATGAGATGTCACGTGCTCAGCACTCACTCACTGGCAATTTGTCGGCACATAATTCAGAAATGCACGTCTCGTCAACTCAGTTATTTCAGGGAGCTGGCACGTGCTGTTTCCTTAAAATGGTGTAATACGACACCTTCGCGTGTATACTTTACAAAAGGATTTATACAGTGTTCAATTTTTATTTTTATTTGGTGCACAAGTTCACAAATCTTAATTTACATAAATGACTTTACAAGACTAACCGGCCCTCCAAAAAAAAGTCAAAAACAAGGTGATGAACAGCCACAAAAGCCCCAGACCTTACTGCCCTTATCACAGGCTCACACATACATATAACTAGATGCGGAAGTGTAGCGTGACGCCGCGCTAACTACTATGTGGATCAAATAAAAAAGCAGACAATTTGCAAGAGAGGTTTTTAGTAAAAATTAAAGTTTAATTACATAAAACGAGGTGTTTTATAAAAAGTGTGGTTTTTGTTCCGTGAAGGATGGTTTTTTAAAAAAAATCGAGGATCTACATGTAATTTGGAAGAGTTCGTATGCAATTTTAAAAAATTAGAGAGTTCAGTCAAAATATCGTGATCGAAACAACGTGGTCAAAAAAATATGGTCCGTGGTCAAAGTCGAGGTCGTGGTTGAAGGGCGTTATGGTCAAAATCGATGCTGTGGTCGAAGTTGAAGCCGTGGTCGAGGTTGAGACTGTGGTTATGGTTGAAGGGTCGTGGTCCATGGTTAAAGTGCGCTGTGGTTGAAGTCCACGCCATGGTCGAAGTTGATGCCGTGGTCGAAGGAGGCCATGGTCGAAGGAGGGCGCAGTCGAAGTCCACACCGTGGTCGAAGGGGGCCGTGGTACGTGGTCGAAGTCGAGGCATGGCCGAAGGACGCGGTGGTCGATGTGGGTGAAGTCGAAGCTATGGTCATGGTCGAGGCCATGGTCATGGTCGAAGTTGATGCTGTGGTCGAAATCGATGCCGTAGTCGAAGGGCTATGGTCGAAAGACTAAGTCAAAGTTGAAGTTGTGGTCCAAGTAGAAGTCATGGTCAAACGGGTTGTGGTCGAAGTGAAGGGCGCGGTCGAAGGGGGCCATGTTGTAGTCAATGTCATGGTCGAAGTCGAGGCCATGGTCGACGTCAAGGCCGTGGTCGAAGGGGGTCGTGGTCCGTGGTTGAAGTCAAGACCGTGGTCGAAGGGTGCTGTGGTCAAAGTCGACATTGACGTGGGCATAGTCGAGGCCGTGGTCATGGTCGAAGGGCCATGGTCGAGGCCGTGGTCATGGTCGAAGGGTTGTGGCGAGGTCAATGTCGTGGACGACATCGATGCCGTGGTCAAAATTGATGCCATAGTTGAAGGGTTGTGGTTGACGTGGAGGGAGCGGTCGAAGGGGGCCATGGTCAAGGTCGAGGGCGTGGTCGAAGGGGGTCGTATTCATAGTTGACGTCATGGTCGAAGTTGAAACCATGGTCGAAGTCGAGGCTATGGTCGAAGGGCACCATGGTAAAAGTCGAGGCCGTGGTTGAAGGGGGCCATGGTTGATGGTCAACAATGAGGCCGTGGTCGATGTTTGACGTGGGCATATTCGAAGCCGTGGTCGTGGTCGAAGGGCCATGGTCGAAGTCGATGCCATGCCATGGTCGAAGTCGTGGTCGAAATTGATGCTGTGGTCGAAGGGCCGTGGTCAAAGGACTGGGTTGAAGTCAATGTCGAAGTCGTGGTCGTGGTCGAAAGGCGTGGTTAAAGTCGATGCCATGTCGTGGTTGAAGGCCATGCCATTGTTGAAGGACCATGGTCGACGTCGAGGCCGTGGTCAAAGGGCGCTGTGGTCGACATCGATGCCATGGTCGATGCTGTGCCGTGGTCGAAGGACCGGGGCAAAGTCAACGCCGTGGTCCAAGTGGAGGTCGTGGTCAAAAGGGCCATGGTCTTGGGCAAACTCGATGCCGTAGTCAAAGTGTCGTGGTCAAAGTCGAAGCCATGGTTCAAGTGGAAGTCATGGTCGAAGGGGGTCGTGGTCAAGGTCGAGGGCACAGTCGAAAGGGGTTGTGTTCGTAGTCGACGCCGTGGTCGATGTCAAAGCCATGGTCGAAGTCGAGGCCATGGTCGAAGTCCACGCAGTGGTTGAAGTCGATGTGGTTGAAGTCGACACTGATGCCGTGGTCTAAGTCGATGCCGTGCTGTGGTCGAACTCGATGCCGTGGTTGAAGGACCGGGTCAAAGTCGATGCCGTGGTCCAAGTGGAGGTCATGGTCAAGGTGGAGGGCGCGGTCGAAGGGGGCTGTTGTCGAGGTCAAGGGCGCGGTCGAAGGGGGGTCGTGTTCGTCGTCAACGCCATAGTCGAAGTCCACGCTGTGGTCGAAGTCAACGCCGTGTCCACGTTGTGGTCGAAGTCGAAGCCGTGAACAAAGTCAAGGCTGTGGTCAAAGGGAGCCGTGGTCCATGGTTGAAATCAAGGATGTAGTCGAAGGGCACTGTGGTCAATGTCGACACTGTGGTCGATGTCGACGGCACGGGCGAGGTTGAGGCCGTGGTCGTGGTGAAAGGGCCGTGATCGACTTCCCTGCTGTGGTCGTGGTCGAAGGGCCGTGGTTGATGTCGATGCCGTGGTCAAAGGACCAGGTCAAAGTCGAAGCCGTGGTCCAAGTGGAAGTCATGGTCGAAAGGGCCATGATCACGGTCGATAACGTGATCGAAGGGGCCGTGGTCGTGGTCGAGGGTGATTGAAGTCGAGGCCACGGTCGAAGGGTTGTGGTCGATGGTCAATGCCGAGGCCGTGGTCCATGGTTGAAGGGTGTTGTGATCGAGGTCGATGCCGTGGTTGATGTTGATGTGGCCGAATTCAAGGCCGTGGTTTAAGTCAAGGCCGTGGTCAACGTCGATGCTGTGGTCAAAATCGATGCTATAGTCGAAGGTCTGTGGCTGAAGGACCTGGTCAAAGTCCAAGCTTTGGTCAAAGTGGAAGTCGTGGTCGAAGTGGAGAGCGTGGCCAAAGAGGAGGAGGGCGGCGTGAGTGAAGTGGGAAAAGAGCGACGGGCATGACTCGGGTGAAGAAGAGAAACTGAGAGCAAGAGCGAGGAACCAAGTAGAAGTATGATCAGGTGGAAGCGGAGAAGAAGAGGGCTGGGAGGGGAAGGAAGAAAGACGCTGTGGAACTCAAGGCACCGTGATTGGCGCCATCATCAAAAGCAAGAGAAATGGAATTGCGAACGGGGATGAACCCACGGTTGAACAAATGGACCAATGCCATGGTCGAAGCACTGTGGTTGGCGTCGTAACCGAAAGTAGGAGAAAATGGAATGACGGACGGAGAGGAACCCATGACCGAACAAATGGACTGAGGCTGTGGTCGGCACTGTGGTCGAAAGCAGGAGAAATGGAATCGCGGATGGAGAGGAACGACCGAATAAATGGATCGAGAACACAAATGAAGAACCCAACCAAGAAAGCAAGAACCCAACCAAGAAAGCAACAATCCAAGTCGTAAAGAGAAAATCTTTTACCAAAAGAACAGCGCAAGAACTAAAAGCAGGTTAAATCAAATCGATGATGGAGAGGAACCGATGGCCGAACAAACATGCTGAGAACACAAATCGAGAACCCAACCCAAAAAGCAAGAAGCTAAGAACCCAACCAGGCGAGCAGCATGGAAGGTGGGGAGGAGGGAGTGACGGTGGCAACTACGACAGGGGAGGAAGCTAACGCGGCCTATGAGAAAACAGGAGGGAGAGGAGGCGTCGTATGGCGATATGTTTGGAGCTGCTAAAGAGAAGGAGGGCGGCGCGAGCGAATGGGAGGAAGGGGCGGTGGGTGTGACGTAGGCGAAGGGGAGGACGGGGCGGCCAGCATGGAAGGTGCGGAGGAGGGAGTGGTGGCGGCAGCTATGGCAGGGGAGGAAGCAAGGGCGAGGGCGGGGAGCTGGGGAGGAGATAAGGGATTACAGGTGAGGGCAACAGAGTGGACGACGTAGGCGTAGCTGCGGAAAAGCTAGTTGCGGTGCGTCACAACGAAAGCGACTCAAAGATTCGTGAGAACACATGTGCCACGACGAAAGTGACGCGAAGGTTCGTGAGAACACACGGAGCTGACCCGAAGTGAAGAATGTTTTTTGGGAAAGCAAGGGCCTATATGTAAAAAATATAAAAAGGGACCTGTTCGTAGTACTCGGTGGCGTGGCAGGGGGAGGCTAGGAATCCCCTAGGCTTCATAGGTAAGGTAAGTATATATGTATACTGCCTCTTTCATATTTATTTTTTTTAAAAATAAAGACTCATATGTAAAATAAATAAATACATGTATGTAAGAACTAAGGACCTATATAATTACGGAAAAAATAAAGAGCCTTTCGTATTTCTGGTGAGATGGCCTGCTTGGAGTTCTGAAATCTTCTAGGTTTAATATAGTTTGTATTCACAATCTTCATCTGAAAAAACATAATTCACAATAATTTTTTTGGCAGAATTAACCAACACTTACTACCTAAGTATCACACCAAACTATCTGAGCTGCGCTAGTAATCTCAGACCTGCTTTGCCCTGACCTTGTTGAGGTGCACAAAGTCAAAGGCCACCGCGACGCTGCCGTCCATCCGCTTCACCGTGAACCTCTCCACCAGCACCCATCCTCCTCCGGCGGCCATCTTCCCGGAGTCCTCCTCCTCGTCGACCCACCCTCCCCTATACTCCTCCCACCGCATCCTCTCCCACACGCTCGCGCACAGCCCCACCCTTTGCCCGCCGGACCCCGCTGCCGCTCTGAACCACATGTACCCGTCGCCGTGCCGCGAGTTCGCCGCTTCTTGCCTCCCTCGACGCTCCCGCCGATGAGCACCCTCTTGCTTGCGAGCTTCGAGCCGCCGTGCACGTGTGGGGCTGGAACGGCGCCACCGCGGACCGGCTCCCAGCGCTGCTCGAGCGACACCTCGTAGAACGTGGTATGGTCCATCTGCTCTAGAGGGGAGACGCCGTCCTCTTTGATGAGGTAGAACGGGCAGTACCACTTCCCGACAGTCGTTGACGTCGCCGTGAAGGCACCGACGAGGAGGTTGGCGTCGGCGAGTTGTTGCGACAGGAGCGCGGCGCTGAGGACCGGCGCCTCGCCGAGGTCCTCGAAGTTCTTGGACTTGGAGGCGTACACGCGCCAGTACTTCTTGCGGTAGAGGAAGTACGGGAAGCCGTCGGCGGCGACCGCCCTCACCGTGAACTTTCCCGGGCGGCGCTGGACGATCTCGATCTGTTGGTACACGTCGGCAGGGTCGAATGGCCGCGGCTTCACGTCGTTGATGTTAGGTCCCTTAGGATCATCTAGGTGTAGATCAGAGGGTGCTCTTGATTGGATTCGAGAGAGAAGGGGAGAGGGAGAGGGAAGTACCGACCGTCCGATGCATTGGAGGAGGAGCTGGCCATCACTGCTTCGTCGGTGAAGTCTGTGCACGGGCAGCGACGGTCGGGGAAGAGGAGGGCGGTGGCGGCGGCCTAGATCCGGTGAAGGTGACGGCGATGGAGCTTCCCGCCGCCGACTGTGCGTCCCTCTAGATCGGTCTAGGGTTTGTGTCGGTGGGGCTTCACGGCCCAGGCGAACCTCATTACTCGAGCCGCCGGCCTCCACCCCTCTATTTATTGCGCAGCGCGACGGGGGCCCACCAGCCAATACATGGGCTGGGCACTCCCGATCAGGGCGCGGATGAAGGCCCCGATTAGTCGTTGGGCTAATCGGGAGAGAGATCAATCTAACATTCTCCCCCTTGATCTCCTCTCATATCATACCTTTTCTTCTTTTCCCATTTCATCACAGATTAGTGCATAGAGCATGCTTCATCGTCACGGTCAATCGCCGATAGATTTAACAGCTACAATACACATCTCTGTTCTGAAACAGATTCTTTAATTTTGGGCCCTTTATAGTCCAGGAATTATAGGCTTTCCCTTAAACCCATGCCGGCTACATGTTCTCTGAACACGTTGGGTGGTAAGCCTTTTGTAAGCGGATCCGCTAACATCTTTGTGGTACTTATATGCTCAAGACTTATAATTTGATCCCGAACTTTATCTTTCACAACATAGTACTTTATGTCAATGTGTTTGGCAGCACCACTTGACTTGTTGTTGTGGGCATACGTTACTGCTGGTTCATTATCGCAATACAATTTAAGTGGTCTATAGATGTCGTCAACCACCTTCAAACCGGGTATGAACTTCTTTAGCCAGTTCACCTGCCCCGTGGCCTCATAACATGCTACAAACTCGGCATACATTGTGGACGATGTAGTGACGGTTTGCTTAGAGCTTTTCCACGATATAGCTCCTCCAGCAAGAGTGAACACATATCCGGATGTCGACTTTCTATCATCTGCCGCATAATCAGAATCTGTATACCCCACTATATGGAGTGAATCTGATCTTCTGTATGTCATCATGAGGCCTTTTGTTCCTTGCAAATAACGCAAGACTTTCTTTACCAATTTCCAATGTTCTATTCCAGGATTGATCTGGAATCTGCCAAGTAACCCAGTAACAAACGCTAAGTCAGGGCGTGTACACACTTGAGCATACTGCAAGCTTCCGACAGCTGAAGCATATGGAACCGATTTCATTTAATCGAGCTCGTACTGGTTCCTGGGGCATTGAAAATCCCCATATCTGTCGCCCTTGACTATAGGTGCAGGTGAAGGACTACATTTATGCATACCAAATTTCTTTAAGACTTTCTCTGTGTATGCCTTTTGTGACAGTCCCAATGTCCCTTTGTTTCTATCCCGGTGAATTTCGATCCCTAGAACGAACGAAGCTTCACCAAGATCTTTCATATCAAAGTTTGAGGACAAAAACTTCTTAGTCTCTAGTAGCAGACTGACATCACTACTAGCTAGTAGGATATCATCCACATACAGGATTAGGAAGATAAACTTCCCATCTTTAAACTTTTCATAAACACAGTTGTCCTCTACATTCTCTTTAAACCCAAATTTTCTTATTGTACTGTCAAACTTCAAGTACCACTGTCTTGAAGCTTGCTTTAACCCATAAATCGATTTCTTTAGGCGGCATCCCATTCTTTCATTTCCTTCCACGACAAAACCTTTCGGTTGTGCCATGTAAACATTTTCCTCCAAATCCCCATTAAGAAATGTCGTCTTTACATCCATATGATGTAACTCTAAATCATAATGTGCTACTAATGCCATTATGATTCTGAAGGAATCTTTACATGAGACTGGAGAAAAGGTCTCATTGTAATCAATCCCTTTACTTTGCGTAAAGCCTTTTGCCACAAGTCGCGCTTTGTATCTTTCTACATTCCCTTGGGAGTCAAACTTTGTCTTGTAGACCCATTTACAGCCTACTGTTTTGGCTTCTTTAGGAATAATTTCCAAGTCCCAGACTTTATTAGCCTTCATGGACCTCATTTCCTCTTCCATGGCCTCAAGCCATTTTGAAGAATTTTCGCTTCTCATGGCTTCTTCAAATGAGGTGGGATCATCATCCATTTGAAATTCCTCTGTATGATAAATCTGATAATCATCAGAAATAGCTGATCTTCTTACTCTTTGAGACCTCCTCGGGGCCTCCTCATTTGGTACATCTTCTGTTTGAGGCTGCTGTTGCTCCCCCTCATCTGTGGCAATGGGTTCTATAGGATCCTGAAGAACAGGTTCCTCATTCTCATTCATTGTTGCCACAGGAGGAACAATAAAAGGTGCTGGCACCACAGTGTCTTGCACCGTCGGTGCAGCGACTGCAGGTAGTGTGAAGAATGGCTCTTGAATCATCGGAGTGGGCGCATACGCCCGCTTCTCTTCAAGGTCAATCTCTCGAGCTACCATGCTTCCCCTCATCATTTCATCCTCTAAGAAGACAGCGTGTCTCGTTTCTACAAACTTTGTATATCTGTCTGGACAGTAGAAACGAAAACCTTTTGACTTTTCAGGGTAGCCAATAAATGGCAACTTACTGTTTTGGGATCAAGCTTCCCAAGGTTTGGGTTAAATACTTTAGCCTCAGCAGGACTCCCCCACACACGTAAGTGGTTTAGTGAGGGAACTCTTCCTGTCCACAACTCGTACGGTGTTTTGGGCACCGACTTACTAGGTACTCTGTTGAGAATATGAATGGTGGTTTTCAACGCCTCCATCCATAAACTCAATGGGAGTGTGGAGTAGCTCATCATGCTTCGCACCATATCCATCAGGGTACGGTTGCGTCTTTCAGCTACTCCATTTTTCAGAGGTTCGCCCGGTGTAGAATACTGGGCCACTATGCCATTTTCCTGTAAAGACCTTGCAAAAGGTCCAGGAACTTGTCCATATGGGGTATGTCGACCGTAGTACTCCCCCCACGATCAGATTGGACTATCTTAATCTTTAAATCGTGTTGGTTTTCAACTTCAGCCTTAAATATCTTGAATTTATCCAAGGCTTCATTTCTTTCTTTGATTGGATAAATATATCCATAACGGGAGTAATCATCCGTGAATGTTATGAACGAGTCATATCCATCCACACTTTTCACAGAAAAAGGACCACAAATGTCTGTGTGAATAATTTGTAGAACTTCTGTGCTTCTTTTGGCGTCTTTCTTAATTTTCTTTACATATTTTCCTTTAATGCATTCTCTGCATTGTTCTAAGTCTGAGAACTCTAATGGAGGAAGAATATCATTCTTAACTAGTCTTTCTATTCTCCCCCTCGAAATATGGTCTAAACGACAGTGCCATAATTTCGACGATGCATCTAGAGTTCTCTTTTGTTTCCTGTTTACATTCGTAGACGAGGATTCATTCACTTTCTCGCACGCGACGTTCCCATTATCGCATACGACATTCACATCATCACGTAATGATAACAAATAAAGCTCATTTTGTAAGATGGCAAGACCAACACATTCTTTATTAAACATTATTTCACACTTGTCATTTCCAAAATGACAATCATAACCATCATTGTCCAAATTTGAAACACTAATCAAATTCTCTGTAAAGAGGGAACATAAAAAACATCTCTAAGTAAAAGAGTGAAGCCATCAGCTAGCTCTAATGAAAGATCGCCAACGGCTTCAACTTTAGCTTGGACTCCATTTGCGACTTTAACGCATCTTTCTTTTCTTTGCGTAGTCATCGTCGAACGGAATCCCTGTAAAGAATTAGCAACATGAACAGTTGCTCCTGAGTCAATCCACCAAGAAGATTTCGAATATTGCACATACAGGGATTCATTTATAAAGGTAATAATGTTCTCACCTTTCTTTGCCATTATCATCTTTAAGTAATCGGGACAGTTCTTCTTGTAGTGTCCCGTCTTCTTGCAGTGAAGACACTGATCTTTGTCTACTGCAAACTTATTCTGTTGAGGCTGATAGACATGGGCTTTTCCCTTGTTCTTTGAGGAGAAGTTACTGTTGAAGTTCTTTTTCTTGTTGTCCTTCACATAGTTGATAGAACCACCATGTGAGGATTTAATTCTTTCCTTCTCTTGCACACACATAGCTATGCACTTTTCTAAGTCCCATTTTTCGGGCTGCATGTTGTAGTTGACAACAAAGGTGTCAAACTCTTTCGGCAAGGAAGCAAAAATCAAATGAATAAGGAACTCATCCTTGAGAGCCAAATCCATTGGTTTAAGCTTGGATGCCAAGTTGCTCATCCTTAGTATGTGCTCTCTTATGCCACTGCTACCACCAGAGTACCTTTCTGTCACAAGCTGCTTAATCAGCTGTGTAGCATAAGTCTTTGAAGAGCCAGTAAACTGACTCTTTATTTTCTCAAGGTACTGTGACAGTGTCACACTCTGCGATTGAGCCCACAATTGCAGGCTCAATCATGTTCTTTATCACAGCCATACATTTCTTGTTGGCTGTGGTCCATTTCTTATGCTCAAGGTCATAAGACATCTGTAAGGGAGCATGGTCCCTCTGTCTTTTCTGCCAAGCAGTGTCGTCCTCATTTTCTTTTCTCACTGGCGCCTCAGGCTCAGTGGGACGTGCTGTGGTGAGGACCCAGTCTACCTCAGCCAAGATAAACGCTAAGTCTATCTTTTTGTTCCACTCTCCATAGTTATCTCCTTTGAGAGTGGGGATCTCTTTGATACAACTCATCAAGTTGTATCCACCTGAAAAATTATTCAAATAAAGTGAGAACATAACAGCAAAATTATATGCCTTATTTCCAACGTTGGTCAAAATACGACATACAATTTTATCTATACATTAAATCTACATCACCGTTGGGCAGAAATAGAAATAATGCATAAAATCATCAATTAAAATTATAATACTGTTATTATCAACGTTGGTCAGAAAATAACAATATCATAATTCACAACAATTCTCAAAAATTAAATTCTCCCGTTGGTTCGAATTTAATTGAAAGAGTAATCAACATTAACTTTTGCAGCGAAAACATGAAATTATTCTAAAAATAATTCTTATTCAGAAGCATTATTACTGTGCTCATCTAATCTCTGGAAAAGTAACACGTTGGTGCAAAATTTTACAGAGATTTGATTCAAATTTCATTCAAATTCACTCAAAATTGCTTCTGAAAATAAATAAAAAACATTTAACAAAATTACTGTGCAAATGGCCATTTCGGCCCATCCTGCGCAGCCGCGGCCCACGGCGGCCCGCTCAGCACAGCCCCGCCTCGCGCTCCCCGCGCCCAGGCCGCAACCTGGGCCTGGGCCGGGAAAGCTCCTTCCCGCCTGGGCCGAAAGCGGCTGGCTGTCCTTGGCGCAATCTCAGCCGTCCACGCGCATCCGACGGTTGAGCGGCGATTTCGGCGGATCAAAACCCGCTCGCGACGCGGTCTCCCGAAAAACCCTAGCTCATTCTCTCCTCTCCCCTCTCTCAACATCGCACCCGAGCGTGAACGCAGCGGCGGCGGCGACCTCGTCCAGCCGCCGGAGAAGGAGGAAACGGCGCCACCGCGGGCCCTCTCGCCGGCGCGCGCGCTCCCCAGAGGGTGAGTGCGCCGCCGTCGAGCGGTTCCGTGTCGGCGCCCCTTAGCACGCATGGTCCCGCGCGTCGACGGTGGCCCGCACGTGGGATCTTTTGAGCGCCGGCGAGCCCACGGCTCGGCCGGTCTTCCCGCACGCCAGCGACGACGGCCCGGCGATGATGGCCAGGTAAGTCCCAGCCGTTTCTTATCTAGGGTTAGGGTTTAGATGGATCGAGTCCTTCCCCTCTCTTTCTTTCTTTCTTTTCCGCACGCCGGTCAACCGACGGCGGTCGTTTATCTTTCCCCATCTAGATCTATGCCTAGATTAGGTGCTCTGATACCATTGTTAGGTCCCTTAGGATCATCTAGGTGTAGATCAGAGGGTGCTCTTGATTGGATTCGAGAGAGAAGGGGAGAGGGAGAGGGAAGTACCGACCGTCCGATGCATTGGAGGAGGAGCTGGCCATCGCTGCTTCGTCGGTGAAGTCTGCGCACGGGCAGCGACGGTCGGGGAAGAGGAGGGCGGTGGCGGCGGCCTAGATCCGGTGAAGGTGACGGCGATGGAGCTTCCCGCCGCCGACTGCGCGTCCCTCTAGATCGGTCTAGGGTTTGTGTCGGTGGGGTTTCGCGGCTCAGGCGAACCTCGTTACTCGAGCCGCCGGGCCCCACCCCTCTATTTATTGCGCAGCGCGACGGGGGCCCACCAGCCAATACATGGGCTAGGCGCCCCCGATCAGGGCGCGGATCAAGGCCCCGATTAGCCGTTGGGCTAATCGGAAGAGATATCAATCTAACAGTTGATGCACCTGCAGAAGCAGCACGCGGTCATGTCCTCCTCGCGGGAGCACGCCCTGACGAGGCCCTTGCGCTTGCCAGAGGCGACGATGGCGTAGTACCGGTTGGACGCGAGCGGCTGGTCGGGGACGGGCACGAACACCACAGCGTCGGCGTAGGTGGTGCTGCTTTGGCTGTGGTGCTCCGTGTACCGCACCGTGAGCACGCGGTTCTGCGGGAACGGGAGGTCGCGCACCCGCGTGCCGCCGCACTTGCCCCAGCAGCACGTCTCGTCGTCCTCGCCGTCGTCGTCGGTGCCCTTCACGACGAGGTAGCCCGAGTTCCGGCCCTCCGGCGGCGGCGCGGCCGCCGCCTCCGGGTGGCTCTTGATGAGGGAGAGCGGCTTGGTCGCGTACATGGCTCAATGTACACCTAACGTGTGTCAGCTGTCACGTACACCTAACGTGTATGTGTAGTTTACTTGGACTAATAAGCGATAACAACGAGCAATTGAGCATGTATTTTTATGTGAATGTAGTCATGGTATAGATGAGACCGTTGACGAAAGATTGCAAGAAATGTTTTCTGATCATGTGAGATATATGTAACCTAAAATAAGAGAAGAAAGTCACGAGTTGTTCACTGGACCAAAGGAAACGCGTCTTTGATCCGATTAGTCGCATTGACCAGTGATTGCCAGTTTACGTCTAGCACAAAGTGTACACAATGTTTATAGGTTTTTTTTTCACAAACCTACCTGCAAATGAGGGAATTGTCAAAAATTCACCTGCATATCAACGTTTATTAAGAACCAATCTACAAATTCTATGTGGTTGCAAATTCCCTCCCCAAGGGCCAATTTACTCGCTAAAGTTCCTAAAAATAAAGATATGCTAACCTACTTGCCAAACGTTAAAGGGAATGCATCTGAGTACATCCAGGCTACGAGAATCCTTCCGCGTAGCCACAACATCGGCGATCTCCTTCTTGATTGTCCCTCTATTCTTCTGCTCTTGCATCACACTTTATTCCCCTGTGCTTGCCTTGTGTGTCCTACCCTGTGTTGGCACGTCTTCCCTACTCATAGTCTGCGAGAGCGGTTACTGGGATTATCACGCAAAACGCCATATAGGAGTTTCAACGAGTAAATTGGCCCTTGCACTATTACAAAAAGTGTCATCCTGAACACTTCATCACAGACGATTCAACATAAACTGTCAATAATAAAGTTATCACAGACGATTTTTTAAGATGGATTGTCTAAGTTCACTTCTATGGAAAGAACCGTTTGTGATGACCTACTTATCACGGACGGTTTTTGTTCTGAATCGTCTGTTGTACCGACTGTGATAAAATATCATAAATGGTTTTTATTCCGAACTATCTATGATGTATCACAAATAGTTTGGAACAAAAACCATCTGTAATGACCTAGTTATCACATACAGTTCTTTACCTAGAACTGCCTGTGATAATGTTTCAATTTACCCGCTCTCGCCGAATTTGAATTTCCTACTATTTCGTTGGATTTGCTCTTTAAAATAAAAGACTCAGCTGTTCTTCTCCTCATCTTCTCTTCTCTTTTCTCACTTCTCCTCCTCCACATCTCCTTGTCAAATTTTTTCTTAAAAATAGAAGGCTTGGTCGGTTCTTCTCCTCCTCTCTCTCTTCTCACTTCTCCTCTACTCCTCTCATTTCCCCACCTCTTCTTAAATCCCATCTATCCAATTTTACTATAACTTGGATACCAAAAAATTTGGCTAAGTCTGAATTTTTACTGTGATTTAGATACCCAAATTTTGTCTAAGTCTGAATTTTCACCATGGCTTGCATGCCCAAAATTTTGGCTAAATATGGATTTTTACCATGGCTTGGATGTCCAAAAATTTAGTTAAGTCTGTATTTTTACCGTGACTTGAATGTTCAAAAATTAGCTAAGTCTGCATTTTTACCGTGACTTAAATACCCAAAATTTGGTTAAATTTGACTAAGTCTGTATATTTGGGGGAGTTTGTCAAAAACATACATGCATCTTTTTGTTAAAATCCCATGTTTATTAATTACCTCATAATTTGAAGTTTGTTTGTTCCGTGTGTTGTGGAATATCTGGTGTAAACCGGGCAAATAGAATGTGGAAACCCTTCTCTCCGTGTAAACAACTAAACACTATGGAAACCATGCGTAGGAGTTTAATTTTTTTTTCAAAAGTTCATATATAATAGAGGAGAAAAGATGCGTAGCACTCCTGCGTATTCTAAAAAAAATGCAATAGAGGAGGCATTCTATAATACTACTCATTTGTAGTATAGGAGATATTAAAGATCAAACTGAATTATATTTGGAAGATACGGATCGACAAGTAACAAAAATGAATATCTATATAATATCCCCTCCCCTGCATAGCTACATGTGGTAATTATTTGAGAATTTTATGAAAGATTTTTATGGAGTTTACACGAATAAGGTGGTTTCCACTGGGGAAATATTAGGTGAAAAAACTCTTGTTTTGTGATACTCTATCTAAGTTTATAGCGTATATTTTCTCTTAGCATATAGATCAAGGAGATATTGAAATGACTAGACTACCCATAATTATTATCTCTAAACGTTATATTCAATGCAAACATGTAGAAAATATAAAATAAAACTAAATATTTATTAGCGATATAGAGGAAAGATCACACTAGTTTTGCATTAGAATATGAAATATACTATATATTCATAGACAAAACTATTAAAAAATATGTTTCATATTTTTAAAGGGAGGGGGTACTTGTACTAGCTTGCGGGATAATGAGTTTTGAAACTTCTTTAACTTGGAGTTATCCAGTGGATCAATATCAAATCAGCACATCGCACGATATCTATGCAGACCTAATAAACACAAAAAAAATATTTTTAGGAAAATACTATGCTAAACTTACGAACAACATAGTTTTTCCTTTCTTTTTACATATTAATTTATAAAGTATTCTTAATATTAATATATTTTTAGGAAAATACTATACTAAACATACGAACAGCATAGATTTTCCTTTATTTTTATACATATTATTTGTAAACTATTTTAATATTAATATATACAGTAGAATCCTTTCGTACTGTTCTTCCTTCAAAAAATTACGAACAGCAAAACCGTAACTATGTTGAATGTAGACCAGGACATTATACTAGGAGTATTGCACTAGTGGTACATGAAGCATCATGGATTATCATCATATGCATCTCTGTGTTTATTTGACCAAAGGGATTTCGTGGAATTTTGCATATTGACCAAGAAGACTTTGACATGATGTCTCACGGCATACACGAGGATGCACATGTGCGCACCAAATGATGGTTTTTGTTTTTGAAACTCACACCATATTCTTTAACGCAGCAGCAGAGCTCCTCCTTACTGGGAAAAAAAGCTCACCATATTGTCAAAGTCCAACACATTTAGTAGTTTGGCTTAGCTCAAGAATTTTAACGAAGTTTCGATGAGCAGCTGAACAGGTGAGTAAAATTTTTGCTTTTTAGCCCAAAATTTAAAAGTTTTATTATATATGGACCTATGGAGAAAAGATTTGCAAAAATAGACCCTTACCACGGCGTCAAAGCATATGGTGCCCAGGGTACATAGCACGGCGCCATATGCTTTGGCGCCGTGCGTGGCCATGTATGAGCCACGGTGGCACGGCGCCAAAGCACATGGCGCCGTGCTATGCAACAACGGCGCTAATGGCCGTGGCGCCGTGCTCTGGGACTTAAGCCCGAGCGCGGCCCCCGGCCCCCCCTCACTCATCCATTCCAAACAGAGAGCAGCCGCCGCCCCTCTCTTCCCCCTCCAAATCTATTCCAATCCATCGATTTTTCTCGCGATTTTGCTTCCCAACCGAGCAAACAAGGTGAACTCCCTCCCCCCTTGATTTTTTCAATAGATATGGATTATTTGAGGTACATTTCGTGGGGCAAGATTTGAAACCCTAGCTGGAATTAGTTCAATTTGGCTCGGTTTTAGGTTGGATTTGCAATAGATATGCGTAATGTAAGAGTAGTAATGTGTATAGATTTGTTTTTAGGGTTTGATTTGAGTGAGATTGATGAATATTTAGAAATCGGTATGTTTTAGGGTTTGATTTGAGTGAGATTGATGAATGTTTAGAAATAGGTATGTTTTTAGGGTTTGATTTGAGTGAGATTGATGAATGTTTAGAAATAGGTATGTTTTTAGGGTTTGTTTGCTTGTTTAGAAATAGGTATGTTTGCTTATTTAGAAATAGGTATAGGTGTATATTCTTTTTTAGGTTTAGAAATAGGAAATATTGGTAAAAGTGATAAATGTTGGAGAGAAATTAGTGATTAGTGATATTGGTAATTTAGTTTATCTGATATGGTATATCGGTTTTCGTTAATAGTTATAGCGTCGTTCCAGTCAGGTTAGCGACGTTAGGTCTAGAAAGCATAATTTTTTTAGATATTTTGTTATTTTTAGCATTAACGTATTTTGTTATTCTTATCATTAACGTATTTTTGAATGCACAGGATGGCGAGGTACCGGCTGCTAGACAGTTCTACGAGAGGGAGCACCGTGGCAGGCTCACGGAGGACGGCCAGGTACGTGTGTTGTCGAAATGTACATGTGTTTTCATCACGCAGTTAACTTTTATAGCAATTTTCAGGAGATTCACATACTTCGTCCTCGAACCCATGATGGATTCAACTTGATGGTCTACGACGACCGCTACACCCCGCTGCTTCGCCGTGCTGGCCTTCACACGGTCGCTAACCTACTACGGCGGGGCATGCCGGTCTTCAACCCCGCAGCTTTGACCACACTTGTCGACAGGTGCATTTTCTCTATCGGGTTCGTTTGTTTTCGTTTCTATGTTCTAACGTGCGTAACTAATTCTTTTCTCCATGTACTATTAACAGGTGGAGGCCAGAGACTCACACGTTCCACCTTCCCTGTGGGGAGATGACCGTCACGCTGCAGGACGTGGCGATGATACTTGGACTTCCCATTAGGGGACAGCCGGTGGTCGGCCCGGCGGTGTCTGAGGGCTGGAGGGCACGTGTGGAGGCCTTCCTGGGCACGCCATTGCCTCCTGTCCCAGAGAATGCCAGGCGAGGCCGCGTCTCGGGGGTCCACATTAGATGGTTACGGGATACCTTTGTGTATGCCCTGAGGGCGCGGACGACGCCACGGTGACCTACCACTGCAGCGCTTGGGTCCTCCACATGTTCGGGGCCATGCTTTTCCCGGACGCTACAAGGGACGCCGCTTCGTGGATGTACATCCACTGCCTCCAGGACTGGGTTGACGCTGGACAGTTCAGCTGGGGCTCGGCGGTCCTCGCGTTCCTCTACCGCCAGCTTTGCGAGGCCTGCAGACGCAAGGCACCCACGTCGACGCTCGGTGGCTGCGTCTTCCTCCTGCAGGCGTGGATGTGGACACGTATTCCTGTGGGGCGCCCTCAAGTGTTCCAGGCGCAACCTTGGCATCCATAGGGTGTGGATGACCTCGGTCCCACTGTGGCGTACCTGTGGGATAGCGTCTCAGTCCCATTCGTGACCACTCGGCGAGCGTACGTGGATTACAATAACGAGTTGGACACCTTGTCTCCCACGATGGTAAGAAATTGGTAATGCATTTATTTTTCCTACAGTTCTTGGTTTTGTATATGGCTAATCGTGTGTTTGTCCGTGTGTTCGTTTACTAGGTCTCTTGGGAGCCTTACTCCGAGCCACAGGTTCTAGCTCTACCGCTCAGCACCACGTGCCGCAGGGACTACCATATTTGGAGAATGAGGTGTCCGCTGATTTGCTTCTACGCCGTGGAGATTCACCTCCCCCATAGAGTTGCGCGACAGTTTGGCCTCGTGCAGTTCTACCCCCCCCCCCCGAGGAGGTGTCAACCTCTGTTGATTTGCACCAGTAAGTTACAATTTTTGTTTCAATTAGAATTCTATTGGTTCTTACTCTAACACCTATTGTTAACATCTGTTATATGTACAGGTTCGACAGGGTCCGCTAACGAAAGGTGGCGGACTTCGCTCATCACCACCGAGACTACGTCCAGTGGTGGAGGACAACTGCAAGCGGGACAATACCCCCCACACCAACGCCAGCTTCCGGGATTACTTGTCCTGGTACCACACTACCACCCGCTACAGGCTGAGGCATCAGTGGACTGATGTCGACTACGCGGACCTCACTTCGTCCGAGGACGAGGACACTGCGTACGACAGGCGTGTGAGGGAGGGCACAGTGGTCGAGGCCGCTCTGATTCTCGGTCGAGTGGTACGGAAAGCATGATATTTGCAATACTTTGGTTCAATACGTTTATCTCGCACTTACTTATGTTTCCTTATTTCTTTAGGGGACTTCTCTCCAAACCTCGGTGCGTGAGATCAACGAGGCTCTCAGCTACCTAGTTGGCGACCTGGACAGCGAGAGCCACCGCTTGAGGGACTTCCTGAAGGTACAAAGATAATTCGTTAAGTTAGATCCATTCAGCATGTATGCAATTGTGACATATCGGCTCAGCATGTATGAAATACTTGCAGAGACTTCGACAACGGCTCAGTCAGGCGGCAGGTCGTTGTGGTTGCCGCGCATGCTCGGACGTGATCATACCGGCGGCCTCCCAGCGCTCGGGTGCCTCAGCCGCTGCAGCCTTGTTATCACACGCCGGCAGGCGCCAGTCCACGAGGAGCTCGTCACGTACTCCGACTTTCAGTCAGGGTGATGACGACAACGACGACGAGGCGGAGCAGGATGACGAGGAGGAGGAGCACGAGGACGAGGAGGCATCTACCCACGACGAGATTGGGATGTCGCAGATGCCCGACGCACCATCTACTCAGGCTTCGCAGCGGCCTCGTCGTTCGGCCCGTCCCCCGAGCACGTACACTCCAGGGATTGATGCTCTGGCCAAGGGCAAGGGAAGGGCCAAGAGGCAGTGAGACTGACTATTTTGTGCGCTGAGACGTGTTATGTGATGTTTTGAGACTTACTGATTGTTATGTGATATTTTGAGACTTATTGATAATTATGCGATGTTGTCATTTAGGTTTTCTGATGTTTTATGTGTGAATGTATATGTATGTGTGTATGTGCATATGTTTTGCAGAAAAAACAGCAAAGTTTGCTGTTTTTTCTGCAGGTGTAGCTAGCACGGCGCCAAAGGTGCTGGCGCCGAGGTATTGGACTACGGCGCCAGGCCCTTTGGCGCCATAGGACGCTGGCACCGTATATAAATATCTCGGCGCCAGTCCCTTTGGCGCCGTGATAGGTACATACGGCGCCAGAATGTTTGGCGCCGTGATAGCTGAAATTGCACCAAAACTGCAAGTTCGGGCTAAGTCCCAGAGCACGGCGCCACGGCCGTTAGCGCCATTGTTGCATAGCATGGCGCCATGTGCTTTGGCGCCGTGCTGTGCCACTGTGGCTCCTACGTGGCCACGCGCGGCGCCAAAGCATATGGCGCCGTGCTATGTACCTTGGGCGCCATATCCTTTGGCGCCATGGTAAGGGTCCATTTTTGCAAAACTTTTCTCCAGGGGTTTATATGTAAAAAACTTTCAAATTTTGGGCTAAAAAGCAAAAATTTTACGACAAGTGATTCACACACATAGGTGTCTAGCATCCAAACTAAAACATGTTAATGTGCATTATATTGATATTCACAACGTTTGATACGGGTATATTTTGATATCCATAAAAGGTTGTATTTAAGATACCAAACTTAAAAAATACATTAAATTAACGAGAACTTAACTAGTTTCAGCTGAGTTGCAAACTCACTTATCATAAATACTAGTAAAGTGTCCATGCGTTGCAACAGAGTACTAAAAGAGAGATACATATTAGCAGACGTGATTGAAAACTGTACCATGAATAATAATTTTATCTTACACATATAGCGAAACATATGTGTACATGCATATCCACATTTAGTAGTGGACGTTATTTCCTATGCAATATTAGTACAATAAAATACATAAGACATCTAAGACGTAAAAATGTCTTTTTAGATGATATTCTTGGTGTGCTAGTAGAATTGAAACTCCCATCCTTTTTCGGTGCAGTAAGTATTTTGATATTGCTTCGTATTTTAGGAAAGGGAAACATATGTGTAAGAAGCCAAGAACTACATTGACAAATAATCTAAAAACAACAACACACCCATTCTATTAATCCTTCCCTGTGATACAGGCGAAAGGGCCTCTAGCCTAGTGGTTAGAGCGCCTCAGTAGCACCCCCCAGGTCCTGAGTTCGACTCCCAGTGGGAGCGAATTTCAGGCTTGGGGAAAAAAATCCCCTCGCCTGCTACCACACCAAAGCACAGGTCTAAGGCCCCGCCAAGGCGTTGATCCAAAGGATCCGCCGGTAGTCTCACAAGGTCGGGCGATGGTGCCGCTGTGTAAAGGTGGAGCAGGGGTTCGGGGGTTTTCTCGGTCTGCGTGAGAAGACTTTCTTCTTAAGCAATGCCGGGGGGTTTCTTCCCCCGCAGGTCGAGTTTTTTTTTTTTGATACAGGCGAAGCTGAGAACAAGATTGGCCGGCCGTACCTTCCAAATGCAGCACACTGCCTCCTCGAACATGTTGACAAGGCACAGGCTCCAGCGGCAGCCGCCACAGGGACTCCTGAAGGGTAGCATCTCGAATGGCTTCCTGTCGGGCCCCATCCGTAGGTTCTCCTCCACCCACCTCCTACACTGCTCCTGCACAAGCTTAGACACCTACTGGAATCGTCACGGTCATGGGCAAATCAACAAACACCACGCCCGCACGAGCGCACAAACACGGGACACCGAAAGAAGGGAGCCAAGAAACAAAACGCTGCAGGCACTAGGCAAGGTCCCTAGGTCCACGCGGCGTGTGTAGAAGGAGGCCCGGGCGAGGTCAAGGTCCATGAGGGCCTGGGTGGGGATGAAGCAGTCGGCTGGGGGCTTAGACAACGGCGAGCAGGTCTCACGATTGAGGAGGCGCGTCAGCAGCGATGGCATTCTCGAGGGGATCGAGAGAATGATCCATTTTTGAGGTGAGGAGCGGTCGAGGGGGTGTTCTTGAATCTTGAGGGGGGAGGCGAAAGCAGAGGAGTAAGGGGAAAGGGAGGAAGGGTGGGAAGCCGCGTGTTGGTAGTTGCCGACGGGCTCTAACTGTCACTGGGAGTGGGAAGCTTGGCTGGCACGGCCAAGCGTGGAACAGCGGCATCGATGCGTGAGTTTGGCGGCAGAGATGGTTGGAGGTGAGGGGGGGAGTAAGGACTTGAGAGGAAGGAGAGGGTTGCCTTGCCTGATGGGTGAATCGTGGGCTGTGCTACGTTTATGGCGCACTATTTTCTTGGATGCCACTGGTTTTTTATTTTTTTTGTTTTTAGCCATTTTTTTGTGGTGGAAGAATTGCTGGGGTGGGACACAGATAAACCCCCCTTTTATATTAGTAGAGATAGTAAATGTATAATATATTTCATACATAAAAGTCCAAATTTTGCATCATCATACGCGCGCATCAGATGGTTGTTGACGGGGTGCCTAGGCACCCAGACGACTTATGTAATTTACCCATTTAAAATTGATTAAAATAAATTTATTTACCACGATTATGTTAAATTGTCATTACAAAAGTACAAAACATCATTTCACATACTCTGTATTTCATAGTTTGTACTACCTCCGTCCAAGTTTATAAGATGTATTTTTTGAATGATC
The DNA here is from genome assembly GCA_017311315.1 of Dendrocalamus latiflorus. Taxonomy (NCBI): domain Eukaryota; kingdom Viridiplantae; phylum Streptophyta; class Magnoliopsida; order Poales; family Poaceae; genus Dendrocalamus; species Dendrocalamus latiflorus. Next base: position 11,988,365 of record CM029623.1, read on the forward strand.
TTGTCCATAAATATAAGGTGTATTTTATATTCTAATGTAAAATTAGTGTGATGTTCCCTTTATACCTTTAATAAATATTCTCTATATGCATGCATTAAATATAATACTTAGAAATAATAATTAGGGGTAATCTAGCTATTTTCACTATTATGTTTGTCTATGTGCCAAAAGAAAATACACTTTATAAACTTAGACGGAGGAAGTACTTCCTCTTCGTAATACACATTGTGCACACCATTGCACAACGTTATAAAGTAATTGATTGCAAGTAAAAAATAAGATTTTTTAGTGATTAAACGGGAAATTTGGCTAATTAATAGGACTATGCGGCCAATTATTCGTTTGATTTCGTTAAAAACAGTCTCGACTGTAGTATTCGGCTGATTAATCCTGACTATTTTTCACGAAAGGAAATCTACTATTTGTCATGGAATAACTCCCACTTCTACGATTCGCCATCGAATAAGTGCTTTGTTCGTTATATTCTATTGGATTTCAAATTTCTTTCACAATATACCATCGCCGTCACCTGTCCGTCACACTCTCTCTGTTAAGACCTAAGAAAAGATCAATTTGCCCTCAAATGTCACATTTACCTCCATGACACTGTTCTACTATTTGCCATCCCTGTAGTTCTATTATTTACTATCCTAGCTGTGTGTATCTATGGCATACAAGAGTATGAACAGGTATTAGTACAACAGCTAGATATTTTTTTTGCCTTTGAAGAGAGATGTGCATCAAGTGTTCTATAACATACAAGTTAGTAACACTATAAATCACAATTTGACATTAGAGCACATGACCCTTTATAGGCCATACAGGAGCATGGCGACATTAAATGTCCATAATCTTTGACATAATAGGACATAAAACAAATAGGTTAAAAAAGTGCATAGCGTTACAAGTCCATTCCACATTGACAACAAAATAAGCGATTACAAATCCACTGTTCTAGTTGACATTAAACATTCCACTTCCACGTTACAAGTCCAAGTAATCAGCAGTTTTGGGGATCGGGTCTGTTCATGGGAACCGTTAGGTGGAGATGGGTTAGAAATGAGATGGGGAAGCTGGCCTTCACGCTAGGCGATGGGAATACAGCAGGGTATTTTGGGCAGTTTTGAAAAAATTGACATGCTTAACGAAGGGGCCGTGGCAGGCAGGTAACAGCGATGGCATATAGTAGATAAAATTTGGAACCTCATGACATAGTATGGATAAAGATTTATTTAGTAGCAAATCATAGAAGAGGAAATTATTCACTGGCAAAGAGTAGATTTTCCCTATTCACATAAACAACAACATACTCCTATGTTCTTTTTTACTTGTCATCTTTGACATTGACATGATCTCTAATATTGTTAGTAAAATTTAACAAAAGTACGATGAATTGACATATAAGTGTACTAATACATTTTTGTGTAGATTAGTGGTCAAAGTTTTTGAAAGCTTGACATCTATACTTTACATTAGAGCTAGTACTACTGTAATGGAAATGGATCCAACACACCCAATGTAACACCCCAAAAAAAATTAATTTCTATGTTTGATTGTATCAAAATGGTTAAATTATGCATCCCTGGGTTTTTCTTGCATTTTGTTGTTTATAAAAATCTTTTTCTATTAAATCTGTAATGAAAAATAATTTGGAAGAAAAATTAAAGTTGATAAAATCTTGGAAATAATTTTGTTAGGTGCTAGTTGGTGCTAGGAACCTCAACAAAAATTTCAATAATTTTTCGAGTTGGTTTGCTAATTTTAAAAATTGGAACTTGATTCTTGGAATAAATTAAATTTTGAAAAGGATTAAAATTCTGAGACCCCTAGTGGGCCAAATCATTCCGCCCTAGCTTGGCCCACTCCTGTTTTGGCCCAATTTTGGCACACGTGCTAGCACCCGCCCGAGCCGCATTCTCTTCTCTCATTTTTCTGTTTCCTTCAAGCAAAAGCGTCTTTTCCCAAAGCCACCTTCTCTTTGTCACTCTTTTCCATTGTCATTGACCGGTGGGCCCCATCCCACTTGTTGGATCCCTTCATTCACCTCTCGATCCCCCCTTCGCCGGCATGGCCACACACGCTCATGCTGCCTCTCCTCAGTCATGCCGCTGCCTAATGACCCTTGGGCCCGTGCTGCAACTGCCATTACTCACCTCAGCCCATCACTGCCCTCGAGCATTAATCGCCATGCGAGTACACATCATGCCCACATCATCGACACCACCCTGACCGAATCCACCCATTCTAACTGAAGATCGTTGATCTCACATGCTCACTGATCACGACCAACTCGTCCCATCACCACATTTGCTTTGCCACCTTGGCTTGCCTTTCATGCTGGGTGAGAAAGAGAGAGATCGAGCTGCTCACCCTATCACGTCGCCCTTGTGAGAACTCGAGATCAACTCTTGTATTTCACTCGCATCATCTCTTTCAGCTCACCATTTCTGGCTTCCCCTCTAAGAATCAGAGCTTGAAACCTTTCCCCTCTAAGAATCAAAGCTTGAAGTCTTTGGGTTTGTCGAGAGCAGCGCCGTCTTCCTTGGTGCCAGTGAGCACGCCATCGCGCCATTGTCGCCCTGATGAGCTTCCTTGCTCGACATGCATGTCATTTTTCCCATTGAACTCCCCTCTTACTGTTGCCACGGTTGCCTTCGTAGCAGAGACTGTGGGAAGCTCAATAGTCATTGTCATCTACCTATTCAGCGAGAGTGCCAACCCAAGCCACTGTGTTTCTATCATTCCAGTGAGTTTGGCTTCAATCCACTTGTGTCACTTCATGTTCCATCTCCTACTTGTGCTCACCGCTCACTTAATTTTCTTGTTCCCACAGTGAGTTGTCAAGGCTGCCCATTCACCCCTATTTCACCGCCACTGCCATTTTCGCCAATTTGGTCGCTTCGGTGAGCCTCCAATTGATTCCCTTCTTTTCTACCATCTTGTGCTTGCATTCAAGCTAACACGCACGTTCGTATAGCTTCTTCCTCACCATACCTTGTTGGCACCATGAAGCCTTTGTCGCCACCTCTGCTCATCATCTGTTCACCACCTCCGGTCATTCTTTGTCACTGCCAACGTCTGTGGTGAGCTCCTAGTAGCCCCTTGTTTGATTATGCCTATTAGATTTTAAGGCCTGCGTTGTTTGCTTGGACTTCACCATGGTTTGGCATGGCACCGCCGCGACTGCATGTCACTAGTGAGACTCAGGTGGCCATTAGTCCCTGCATTGAGTCCCTCGATGTCACCTTAACCCCCTGAGTCCAATGTGCCCAGCCCCTAGTCAAGAAGTCTCCCTTTCTATGGATGTCATCGTGTGTCCGCACGGCCTCGCTGCCTTTTGCTGTAGCGCCACCATGCCGGACCGCCTTCATTGTTGCCATCACCGCCCATGGCCTCACCTCAGATTTGTCATTCCATTTTGCCCATGCACGAGCTTACACCACCTTCCCTCTGCTGTCAATGAGCTCGGCAAGGAGCTCGGCCATGGCCGCCGCTGAGCTCCCCTATGCTAGTCTCGTTGACATGTGGATCCGCTTAGTTAAGAATAGATTAGCACTAAGCAAACCTAGTTAAGACTAATGAGTCTCCGAAATATGGGCCTGGTAGAATAATTAATCAAAATTTCTAATTTAAACTGGTTTTAAAATATGAGTCGCTGACATGTATAACCCACCTGTTACACCTGACCCACCAATTTGTTCATGACTTAATAAATCTAGATTTTCTTTACAAAGAAATATAAATTAATTTGAAAATTTGTGCATAGTGTTTTTCCTTTTTTTTCTAGAATTCTCCCATTGAACTAATTTCAATTGCTCATAACTTTTACATATGAACTCCAAATTGAGTGAAACTCATTTTTAATTTTTTTTCTTAAATCATGAAGTTTCATAATCTGAAAAATATTTTGATTTTTCTTTTTTTTAAATTTATTTGACACTTATTTATGTTGTTAGCTTTTTATCGATTAGATACCGATATTATAGAAACCTCGATCCAGAGCAAGATCTAGAGTTCAACAAGTAAGGCAAGTACCCCTTTAATCATATTGAACCTATATTTCCACTATTACATATGTTGGGTTTCAAAACTATTGTGCATGCGCGTAATTTTGGTAAAACCATTGTGTTGGTAAGGTTGGTAGCTATATCAAATTGTTGTATTTATCTACCTTGATAAATTATTAATGAGATTATTATTCTCATTACTGTCACCTTAGTATTGATATCCACTATTGGTATAAATGATCGTGGAATTTTAGATGAATTGAATTAGCGTATGCTTAGCCATGCTTATCGATGTTAGCTGTGCTAGTTTGGCAAAATTGTCGAAATGTTCAAAAATGAGAAAACTTGTAAACTAGTACATAGATCGTACCTCTGATATTTTGTTTAGCAAATAAAATTGAAAATTTCTTTTAGACTTGGGTGAGTGTATGTATGGACCAGTTCAGTTGCACGAGATTTCAGTCAGTAGTTGTCTCGCTCGGGTCACCGAGAATCGAGTCTATGGTGTAGTTAGATCCACGATATTAGTGCAACCCACATGTGCCTCATATGGGGAGACTCTAGCATAATAAGTTGTTGTGTTCTAGCAATTAAACCGCAAGTATGGTCGAGAGGAGAACCCTTAGGCTAGTGCAGGTATGGTAGAGTATCTCCATGTTTGTACGGGCTTTGTGAGAACTGTAAAGCTTACCAACACAACATTGAGTGCTTAGGATATTAGGGAGCTCTCCATATCTTAAGAAGGTATCATTGCATGGTTTGTTGTTAAGACCGGTAATATAAAAAGCTTTATCACAAACACTCAAATCGGATACCAAAGGGTATTGTGTGACATGGTTTACATGGTGGGATGTTTATGTCATGTGGGTAAAGTTATGCATTCTCTGCAGAGTGTAAATCTATTCGAATAGCCATGTCCACGGTTATGGATGACTTGGTGAATCCTCCACCTTAGTATTTTTGAGTTTATATAAGTGGATTGGGTAACGTATGGACAGAGTGTCTATGTATAGTTGTTGGCAAAAGGATTTTGCCACTATTTGATATTGGACAGCAAGCCAATCATTGCTCTTACACTTGGCAATTTATAATCTATTACTCTCTATTGGAGCTAAAAGGATCGTGTTGTGCTAAATCAAATTAGTATAGATAGCCTTCTTTGCTTAGCTTGCATATTAATACACTTTGATATAAGTCTTGAGAGTACATTCTTGTACTCTTAATTACTTGTTGAACAATATCAGAGCAAAAAGATGATGACCTCACAGTTGGTTGCTTTTACGCCACTAGTTTTGGTGATGACGGCACTGATTACTAGTGGTTACCCAGTTAGTTGTCTGTGGTAGAGTTGAGCCATTGAGGCATGCTAGTTGGTTTTTGTGCATCTCTTTTACCACATTTCCACTGTAATATTTATAACATGTGAACAATTTAACCAGTCGGCCCTTTCGTTGTAAAACCAGTCACTAATAATTAACTTCTCTTGTTTAAATGTATTATGCTACTTGATTTTATTTAACTTGTGTGGATATGAAACCAATGATGTTGAATGTGTGTGCTACCTACTGATCATAAGACTAGCACAACAAACACATATGAATTTTGAATGCAAATTCCTAGTCCTAGCACGCACATACATACATACATACATACATACATACATACATACATACATACATACATACATACATACATACATACATACATACATACATACATACATACATACATACATACATACATACATACATACATACATACATACATACATACATACATACATACATACATACATACATACATACATACATACATACATACATACATACATACATACATACATACATACATACATACATACATACATACATACATAGTATAAATAACAGGGGCACTATGCTGCCCAGGCTCCATGATTGAGAATTTCCATCCATGATTGATTCAACATGCTAAATCAATGAATTCCTTTCCAAATCGATGCCATTTTGAATTAATGAATGTTAACGGGTTTATGTGATATATTATATATCATTGTACTTGCACGCATCTAAAAGCAATCTAAAGGTAGGGAGGATTGGTGCCCAGACACCATGGTACCCCATTTTTAGCGTCATACATTTATATACATATCGTCATATATATATATATATGTGTGTGTGTGTGTGTGTGTGTGTAATTTGCCTATATATATATAGAGAGAATGAACACACCCAAACAATTATTGCAAACTCATGGAACCTCTCCCCTGATTAGAGTTGGGAATTGGGCCGGGCTTATCCGTGCTAGCCCAAGACCCAGCTGGCCTGGCACGGCCCAAGCACGGCACGGGCACGCCATGTGGCAGGCCATGCCGGCACAGCACGAATGGTGGGCCGGGCCGAGCCTAAAAATTCGGCCAGTCGGGTGGCACGACCCGGCACGGCATGGGGGCACGGACGGCATGCCAGCGCCCGTGGCCGCCTCGACCTCAGCCTCGCCTCCCGTCGCCCTTCCATCGCCATCCAATGGATTCCCCACAACCACAAGCCATCATAGAGCAGAGAGGGGGAGTAAGGGGGATAGGGGAAGGAGTATATCGGATGGAGGGTGAGGCGGAGGCTGTTCTGCAGGTCGTCCCTGCCATCGTTGGTGGCTTTCCCGCCGGTTGTCGGCTTGGCCTTAGTGAGGAAGGCAAGCATGTCGTCGCCTCCCGCAGCCACCTCGCCGGCTCCCGCACACCCGCCTTGGCCTCACCGCCTCTTGCCCACCTCGGCGCCTTGCCTCCCATACCGCATTGAGGGGAAGGACTCACGGCTGCAGGGCACGGGGTGCTGCTTGTGCTTGGAGTTGTCGCAGCCACCGACACAGAGGAGCCACCTAGCTGGATTTAGGCTTCACGGAGGAGTGCACAGTGCCGTACATCACCGGCGTGCGCACACAGTATGGGGGGAGATGGATCTGTGGCCTCTGCGGTGACGCTGTTGAAAGATCAAGCTCCTTTTAAGTTGGTTTTGATGATAATGACAAATAATGTTATGATATTTTGGTGATAATGACAAACCTATATGTGAGACTAATATGTTTGTGTAAGCATATTATTGCTCAGTCTCATTTGGATGAAAAGGTGAAATCAAAGAGGTATGCATTCAAAATCACATTTTCATATATTAATGCATTCCTTGAATCCAAAATATAGATTGAACTCCACAAATAATTTGTCGGACCCAGATTTTACAATCCAGAATCCTCTGTGATTCTACCGCACTATTCCTTGGATCAGTAGATAGTGCTCATAGATACAGTATTGAACATCAAAATACATATCATGCGGAGTGTAAATATAATAGTAAACTTACTCATGGGCAGATCAGGCTGAACTCAATAAAATGCACTAGCGGAAATGAAGCACACAGGTGGGACCCTCAGGACGTGCCCACAGGCAGCCAACTGGGGTTCGCGACCTAGTTCTTATCCTCTTCATCTTCTTCACCATCATGACTAAGTATATTGCCGAAGAGTAGCGATCTAACTCCTACTTTCAGATTAATTAAGTGAGCAAGGGTGAGCACAATCCACCATGCTCCGCGAGCCAATACACAGGATGCAAATAAATAACATGCGTGGCTTATCAAGTGAAGGCTCGGGTTATTTTATTTTGCATAAATTGCTTTTAAAATACGACATATAGAAATTTCCTGAGACCTAGCAGTTTTAACTAAACAGATTTTTATCAATGTGTGAAAGAATGCAATAATAATAGCGATCTAGATTTCATTCACCGTTACATGGTTTCTACACCATATGCTAACCTTTCGGCGTTATAACCGCTTACCTTATCACTGGGGAGACACCTAGGGCAACATAAATCAGAGCTTTCCACTACCCACTAATTTTCCAATTTCACCCACAAAGCTTTTGAAATAGAACTACATCTGGCAAAGTTCCTATGTCTGCCCTTGACCGTGGGCACGACTATTCGAATAGTTTACACTATGTAAAGTTTGTACACTTTACCCACATGAGACAATCTGCTCGTTGCTCCACACGATTCCTTAGTCATGCGGTTGAGTAGATCATCACAATGCTATTATAATGCATTTTCCCCGGTAGAGTCACGTCTGCTAAGGTTTCACTCCCTTTGAGGTACAACCACCCTTCCAGGAGTCCCCTCTTGTGCCGTCATGTCAGAGGATGTGGCCATCCTCTGCCCGCTTGTGGTCACACCGGCGCAACCCATACTGAGTCAATGCAAATTAGTTAGCCCTGTCTACAATTTACCAGCTTGTGTTGTGCTATTATACACTGGGAGGTTATCACAAGATTCGGTCCTTAGGGTTATCTGGACGGTTCTACCATAATCCACACACTGTGCTTCCACTGCACCACACACCAGCCCCCATACCATCCGTTCAGATATTTAAGCAGTAGGGGTTTTTGGGAGCATAAAATAACTATGTCAAAATATACCATCATTTCCACCTATGACTTACCAAATTAGTTTCTCATAATTGAAAGTGATGCTTGGGGCATTTTGGTGCCCCCGAGTATCTAAGCAGTACTAAGCATGGCGCATAATTGTAGACTTATTTTTGAAAGGTTACTATTATAATTTTTCTAGGGTAACAAGGCTCAGATATTCAATTATTCTCAAAGAGGTGTAATACTAACAAGTTAAATCATGGGAATATAACTAGAATCTTAAAACAACATATTTTTGCATATGAAATAAAAGCATGCAATTTGATAATTTAAAACAGAGATAATTTACAGAAAATGTAGGTTCAACACGATTAAAGTATTGACTCGCCTTGCACGGTTTACCGTGGTTTTGAGCTCACTCAAAGCTTTCTCATTTGTTGGTCTTGAGCTTATGGTCTTCATCTGGATCTTGGTCTCGCTTGATCCAATGAATCTTCATGTCTCCAATTTCTAATTACACACTAAACAACTGAATCCAAATAAATACAAATAATTCAAAAGGTCCAAGTAAATCTGAATAAACTCAATCTAGCTTTATTATGAAGATTTGCCGAGACAGATGCCAATGAAGATTCATGACAAGAGGGATATTTATGGGAATTTTCTGCTTCGGGTTCAAGGATGGCTAGGTATAGCCGATGGTAGAATACTATAATTCGATCCTTTATTTAATAACTTCTTTTATTATTTTTATATTTATTAAGAAAATTCCAAGAATTAGGATAGACCTATGAATGGATGTATGAGTTTAGTTTATTAAATTAATCGTTAGAGTATGTATTCCTAGCAACTTGTGTTGTCGTATTTTATGAGGTTCTATTTACCAATTATTCGAAGTACTCACTAAATGATTAGTTTAATAATTCCTTGAAGCACGAGAGTATTTAATTATCCATTTGATATTTAATAGTAAATTTTAGTATATTCTTATTTCCTACTCATCTGCGACTACTGGTCACAATTTTACATTGTTCGTTAGATTATTCATTGGCGAGATTATTCCAATGTTCGATGATCCAAGGCCATTACATTTTAATACCTAATTGTGATCTTTTAATTGAAGATGTTTTTGGAATTAAATGCTATTGATATTTTATGTATTCTTAGTTATCACTTGGCATAGTTTAATTTGGATTAGGAACTATTTATGCGGGTCCTAATTTTCAATTAATTGTATAATTGTTTAAATATTTATTTCTGAGTACATATTCATGGGATCATTTCAATGTCTGATGACTTAGGGCTACTATATTTTAGTACTTATATATATTAATATGACCCTTTTAATTTGGAGGCGCTCTAGAGGTGAACTAAGTGTCCATTTGAGTTTGTACATTAGTTGCACGTGGTGAGAGTCAAGCGAGGGGCTTGATTTGTTATTCTTGAAGTTTACTGACCCCTAGACGGTGTTGAAGTCGTTGTGCATGGTGATCTTCTCAAAGAAGATTGTGAAAAGATCTGGCGAAGTATGAAGGTTGGAGCTCACCTACCCGGAGCGGGAAAGAGCTACCACTAGTGGATTTGAGGTGGAAGGCTTAATTCGTGGAGCTGGTCCAATTAATTTGGGCTTTCCTCAACATGGATTAGGGGAGACCAGTAAGTCTCTGATCACCACGGTAAAAAGAGATCGTGTCAATTGTGCTTTGTTTCCTTGTGACCAATTTATATTTAAGCAATTTACATACATAGAATTAAAATGATTGCTTATCACCCTAGGATTACAAACCTTGACATAGCCTAAAATTGTTAGTGCACTTAGGTGAACTTAATTAATATAGACATTGTTTGTGTAAAACTAAATTGATTTAAGCTATCGCATTATTTACTTGGTTTAGACAAATAGAAAAATCTTGAATTGTCAATAATAATTAGAATAGATTTTTAGACCGCCGATGCACCCCCTTAGTCGGCCTCCTCGATCTTACAGCTGTCGACGAGGAGCTCAGCCGCGCCTCCCTACCCATCTCGCCTGTGGAGGTGCTCGACCTCCACGCTTGCGTCGTCAGCCACTGCGCTTCAGCCCTGCCGTCACTAGCCGAGAGCGCCGACGACCTCATCACCAGGGGAGGCAGCTGGGGGGAGGGGAGGGAGGCAGCCAGGGGAAGGGGCACCGAGGTGGGGAGGGAGGTAGCCGGTGGGGGGAGTGGAGGCCGGGGAGGATGGGGTGCTGGGGTGGGGGGAGGGAAGCAGTCAGGGGGAGAGGAAGGAGGCCGAGAGAAGAGAGGGGCGTCGGGGTGGGAGAGGGAGGCGGCCGGGGGAGGGGATGGAGGGGAATGGGAGGGAGGCAGTGGGGAGGGGAGGGTGGCAATCGGAGATGGGAGGAAGGCGTCCCGTGGGGGAAGGGGAGGGTGGCTGCGAGGAGGGGATTGGAGGGAGGAGAGTGGAGAGATGAGAGATTCTAAGAGAGAGAGCGCCTGAGAGAGGGAGGAGAGATAAGAGAATAAAGTTGGTGAGAGAGATGAGAGAGATGAGAGTTAGGACTTAGGATCTCTAAGATAGCTGTCTCCAAGAGGAGAATCATTTTCTCAGACAGTTGAGACTGATGAGTGCAGTCTTTGAAAGATGCACGCAATGGTTAGAACTAGAAGCAGCGTTCAGGAATCAGGAGAAACGTTCGAGCGCAACGTTCAGGAGAGCAACATTTAGAAGAACAATGTTTGAGAGCTGATGCCTATAAATTCACTTTACTTCTCTTATTTCTTCACAAGCTATTCAATCTCTCATTTCTTCAACACCCCTCTACACTCTCCAAGTCCCCATTTCTTCAACATCCCTCCACGTTCCCTATTTATTCACTATCCATCCACCATGCTACCAAGGAGTCGGAGTACCAAGGAGCTCCCGAGCAGTATGCAGAGGAGTCGAAGCATGAAAAGGGCAGCAAGGTGACTTAGTGTAACCTCCCGCCGTTGCTCCCCTAGTCCTCCTCCGGCTCCAACTCCTGTTGATGCTCATTGGTTCTCGCCAAGCATGGGAGATTACGGTATGGATGACCATCATATGGACGATACAGAGGGCTATGAAGAGTACTAGGGCGGTCCGGAGCTAATGGGGAGTCCAGAGTACCCTCGCTAGCCCACGGACGACAACATTGGTGGGTCTAGACGAAGGGCGAATTGTTGGGAACACAAGACCTGGAGCTAAGGAATCCGAGGCGGTGAAATAGTAGAGATTGCAACTTATAATTATTGCAATACTAAATTAACTGCTCGCATAGCTGTAGAGGCAGGACACTTGAACCGACACTACAAAGCATACTTACGCAATATGGCAGCACAGGGCCGAGGGGGAGGAGTACAAGCGCAACTAAACTTTGAGGCCGATGGCTTTGTAAGTAGTTGGGTATACAACCCGCTTTCTGCCCATGAGAAAATTACTAGATATATTATTTCAGAAGATCAATCAATTAGGATGGGTGAAAGTTGTGTATTCGAAAGAATTGCCAAATCTAGGGAGGATTCCCTTTTAGGCCATGCCGTCGTAGAAATGGAGGAAACATTTATTAAGTATTTTATTTCTATTTCACACTTGTATTGCTTTACTATCATTTTTTATCCTACGAAAAAGTTGGTGGGTTTACAGATTGGCATGGAAGGAATAGGTGAATATCTTGGCCTTGATTATTCAGAAGTTTTCGCACATGTCAAAGATGAGCTTTTCGTGTTTTTCGTATGTATCATGATAAGTTTGGCAGCAGCACAAGATCGGATGCCTCATAGCAGACGCAACAAGGAAAGATAAACTTGACATCACACTTATGGAAGAAGCTAAAGGGCATGTTTACTTCTTCGTCATCTCAGTCCCAGGCAGCCTCCAAGTGAAATTCTGTCTCGGAGCTGAATCACTACTTGGAGCATGATTTTGTAAATATTGATCTTGATCTTACTGGTGGAGGCAAGATAGACTTGCTCAAGTGGTGAAAGAATAACAAACGGCTATTTCCTGTACTGTCACATTTTGCACAGGATGTTCTCCTGGTGCCAGTGTCCACTATCTCTTCAGAAGCGATGTTCAGCACGGTAGGAAGAATAATCGAAGAAAAAAGATCATTTCTGATGCTCGGAATGGTGGAGGCAATCACATGCGCCAAAGACTGGGAATTAGCTAAAGAGCGACGACAGGATCAACTGGATGATCCTGAAATCGTGCAGGCGTATGCTGACCTCAAACGCATGAACGATCTAGACATTGATGAGTAGATACTATATACGTATGTTGTTATAGTTAGTATGTACATATATAATATATTGTTACTGTACTATTTTTCTTATTCGGGGTACCCCACTCTGGGCGTAAGGTTTTTAACGTGTCAACAACATTGTATCTTTAAAATATCAAAAAAAATTCTTTTTTTCCTAAAATACTTATATTATTTTATGCCCATGTTTTCCACAACTAATTCAAACAAACTCGTGATTTGTATTAAGTAGAGAGTAGAGATTAAAAAAAGAAGGAAAAATAAAACTCCCAAAAATAAAGATTCCTTCGCGTCGTCTTCTTCCTCTGTCCTCCCTCCCGACCCCTTCCTTCTCCCCTCCTCCTCCTTCTTCTTCTTCTTCCCCACGACCGGTTGCCTGAGAAGAACGCCGCCCCCGTGCAGGTCGGTAGCTCGTTCTTGCCTTCTCGCCGCCAGCAGCGAGGAAGCAATACCCAGTAAACAATACCAAGAACGCATCAAGCCCTCGCACCAAATCACAGGAGCGAAGAAAATTTTTGCAAGGGTTACCAGTGCAATCCGATACAAGCGGGGAAGGAAAGAATCGCGGCGGTTTCCTTCTCCGCAGCCTATTCCTCTTCCGGTTTCCGACGCGCCGCGAGAAGGAGCCCCCTCCTCCTCCAGGTTGGTCCACGATTCTTGGTTACTAAGTTTCTTGGGCTCGATTCTGGTACTGGTTGCGTCAAATTGGAAGGTTATAGGTGGCGTCTGGTGTTTAATAGTGACTAGCCCCTCCTTGAATTCGGGGAATTTTGTGCTGTTATGGATTTCTTGGATTGGGAGATCTGGTTGTGGTCTAGAGATCGTTAAATTTCCAACATTGTGCAGTTAATGATGTGAGGAACGAGGATAAGCATTGGAGAAGAAAAGTATTGCTCCAAATTGTGAGCTTGCGATTATTGGGATCTGGATTTCGAATCGTAAGATCAGAGCAATTAGATTCTACAGTGTGCAGAGCCTGGAGAGATCTTGCTTGTAGTTAAATTGTTGTTTGCGATAATTTGATTTTTGTTCAGACAGTGATTAGTAAGATGACTTAGTAGCCTTCATACATGCTTTGTTTAGCTGAACCTTTGATCTGTGGCAATGGAGTTCCATTTTGATGTAGCTGTTCATTATACAATTACTTGATGTTTATTCGTCTTTGGTGTTGACACTGAAAAACAATGTAGTAATCTGATATCATAATATTCGACACATGCAAATATGCAAGCATGTTTTATTCGATATACTTTTATTTGTGTTGTTATTGTATGGTTTATGTTATATGTAGATTCAACTTTGGGTCTAATTCCTATGTTGGGACCCTTACAGTAATGGACGGTTATTTGAAAATACATGGCAGTGTGGGTATCTTTCTTGCCATATAGCAAATGAACACTCAAGTACTCACTACAATGGATAAGAAGAAACCGGTCAATGACATTGAACCTGGACCAGCTCCTTCTCGGTCCGTGGACAGATTTGGTTTTATAAAGACAGAACCAAATGGCTCTCCTGAGGGAATTTCAAAAAGCAGATCCATACATGAACGTGAAAGGTATGACATGTCGTACATGAGACTGCTGTTTTAGTCCCCATATGTTTGATTATATGATAAGTTGGAGGCAGCAAGTCTTCTTGATTAATTACCTTGTGCTTTCTGTGAACAAGTTAGTCCATTCCATTGTGTTGCGGTATAAGCATCATGTCGTACATGAGACTCCTGTTGTAGTCCCCAAATGTTCGACAATATGATAAGTTGGAGGCAGTAAGTCTTCTTGATTAATTGCCTTATTCTATTTACGGGAATGAGTTAGTCTGTTCCATTGTGTTGCGGTATAACCATCTCAGTTTCTAATAGCTGATACATCATACATTTCTATGCTTAGGATTGGGCCTTAGCTGTTCATCAATTGATTTAAAAATGGTTTTCATATATTTGACTGCTTGGATGATAAAGCGTACCTGTTATTTACTAATTACTATCTTTTTTTATGTCACTCTGATATGATTTTATCATTCTTGTCATGTACCAGACCATTTTACTTATGTAAATCAGTTACTACATGTCACTTTTATTTTTTCTAAACAATCTACCTCACAGGCAAATTTTTTTCGAGTTATTGTAGGGAGGAAAGGAGGATAAGAAAATGGAGGAAGATGATAGGCGTTGGTGGTAGTGACTGGAAGCATTATGTTAGAAGGAATTCTCATGTGGTTAAAAGAAGAATAAGAAAAGGAATTCCTGATTGTCTTAGAGGACTTGTTTGGCAATTGATTTCAGGCAGCAGGGACCTCTTGCTAATGAACCCTGGGGTTTATGAGGTACTCATAATCGTCCTTTTGTTTGAAACTTTTGGCATTTCATTTGCCTAGCTGAAAAATTTTAGTGATAACAAAAATATGTGGTTCTTAAACTAGATCTGAAGGGAAGCATTACAGAATGACTTGAGTATAGCTTACATATGTTCTGTACTTCTATCATATAACTATCTGCATTGTGAGGAAAAACAAGACAGCTAAACTCTGTAGATTATGTATGACAATGTTATTTACCTTGGATCATATTCAAGCTCATTCTTTCTCTACACTTTGTGCACTTGCCTCCATTGTACTTACTCCAGACTTGAGTAAAATTTGTGGTTAGTTTCAAGGATGGCACCTCTGGAATGACTACTTGGCCTGATTTTCACTACATGTTCCATATTATAACTTGCTTTTCTGTTGTCTTGATAATTGTTTCTTTATGATGAGAATACTGTACAGAGCTACTTTTCTCAGTTTGGTAATCGTATTTACATTATTACGTTTTCTTTGAACAGACTTTGGTCATATATGAGACATCGGCATCAGAATTGGAAATAATTCGTGACATATCACGTACATTTCCATCTCATATTTTCTTCCAACAGAGACATGGCCCAGGTCAAAGATCCTTGTATAATGTTTTGAAAGCATACTCTGTTTATGATAGGGATGTTGGATATGTGCAGGTTTGTGTTCAGCCAGTGAACCTATTATATGGGGATGAACATATTCTCTGGAGTAATATGCTGTTTGTTTTGCACAATCATGATGCAGGGAATGGGATTTTTAGCCGGGTTGCTGCTTCTTTATATGAGTGAGGAGGATGCATTTTGGTTATTAGTTGCTTTGTTGAAGGGAGCTGTCCATGCACCAATGGAGGGATTGTATCAGGTAACTGAATTTGTTTGGCGAAATATTTTTTTTTCCTCTGACCAAATAGCTCGAATGACTTTTTAAAACTTGAGCTTCAGAGTGATGAATGAGATTGAGCTTTTTGTTTCAGATATTTGGTCCAATAATTGCAATATGTGTGCTTGATAATTCTTGCTTCATGCTATCATCATTGTCTACTGCCCTACTTTATCCTCTTATCTCTATGTGTTGGACTACTAAAGAAATTTTATTGTTTATTCTCCCAGTTAAATGTTTTGCACCTGTTCAGCAATACCTGTTTTGAGTTTGAGCAATTGGTGATGGAGCACATGCAAATGTTAGGGAACATTTTCTTGAAGAAACCTGCATATTCTAAACTGCTATGTAACAAATATTACTTTTTATTCTCTTGCAACAGGCTGGTTTGCCTCTCGTGCAGCAATATCTGTTTCAATTTGAGAAATTAGTTATAGAACACATGCCAAAGTTGGGACAACATTTTCTTGAGGAAATGATAAATCCAAGCATGTATGCGAGTCAATGGTTTATCACGGTTTTCTCGTATTCCTTCCCATTTCATCTAACTCTTAGAGTTTGGGATGTCTTCCTTTATGAGGTTAGAATCTTACCCATCCATATATTTGTTTTCTGTTTAGCATTCATCTGAGCTTTTGACTTGTCAAGCATGGTTTGCTTCATATAAGGTATGATACCAGCATTACTCCTTTCAAGGCTGCTGTTTTAAAATAAATTTAGATAAGAGTAGTCCATGCACAGCTATATAATCATCCGTCCTCTTGGACCTATATAACAGCCATTTGTTCTAGCAGTATAACGTGCAGTAACTGTATCTCTCGCTCTATCACTTTTTTTTTGTTGGTGGACCCTTTATGCAGGTATAGGTATTAGGCAATACTGGAGTTTTTTTTTTCTTTTTTGAACCTTCGTTCCTTTCAATGGCTGGTGCACCCCAAAAGTTAAATCTTCTGATGGCATGCAGTGGGCTATATAGGATTAGGAACCACATAGAATCATTTTTTGAACATTGAGTTACCACTTTTCATTGTGAATTCACTTCTAGAGAATTACTCGGGACGACATTTCATTTAATTTCTAGTATAGATTATTTATACTTAACACATAGTTGAAACTTATGGATTCATACTCTTAAATAGGTTTTTAATGACACAGGAGCTTGTATTTCCATTTTTATATTATACTCTTTTCAAGTCCAATAACAAATTTGACATGAACAGTCATGGTTCTTTCATATGACTATATCCTTGTAAAATGCATTTAACTCATTTAGTTATCAATCTATTAATCTTCTAGATCCAAGTGAGATAATAAAAATGCTGATTGTATCTGGTTTACTTGCTGTTTCTGATTATCGGCTCATTACTACTTACAGGGTATTAAGGTTGTGTTCCAAGTTGGATTGGCTCTATTGAGATTCTGCCATGATGACTTGGTGAGTTTCTTGATGTCTTTTGCTGCTTTTTTGCTTGCAAACATATTTTAAAGATTTACTGAAGTTACCTCTCTGTTAGGTCAAATTACCTTTCGAGAAACTTTTATATGCCTTGAGAAATTTCCCAGAGGAGGCAACTGATCCAGATACATTATTGCCACTTGCCTTCTCATTTAAGGTGATGAACTATTTTGTGAAACAAATGTGATTGTATGTATCTTTTTTGTGAGTTCTTGCTGTGGGATAAAACCTGTTCTTCTGTATATCACTACATGTTTTCCTTTTCTTTTTCTTATTATGGCAAACTTAAAAGCTGTGCTGTACTATTGTTGAATTATTATTTTTCATTTGTCTGTTTTCTTCATTGGGTTACAACAATCTGTCTCCTTTGTATGATTAGCATTGTTTTTAGAACTCCTTAAATATTTTACTATTCGGTCGTTGTCGGATCACATATGGTATAAAGAGCAGTTGTGTTATTCTCTTTGTTGAATATTTGTACCTAACATGTTAATTTAGCAACCGTTTGCATGTAGCTCTTTCTGTAGATGCTTTTGTTTACTAGCCAGTTTTTCTAGCAATTATGTTTGAAGAATGCTCCATCGGAACAATATCATTACGTTGCATTTCATGTCATATTTTTGTTCTGCTGGAGCATGCATTGAGCTTGCAAATTTATCTAATTACACCAGCATGCCCATTCTCTTATCTGTTTGCATTCAGACATGCTTTGTTGGGGATAAGACACTAGCAAACTTCATGCTTTTCATTTGGATGGATGACAGAATTCAGCACGAATTGTCATGCCACTAGCAAGTTATGATGATCGAAAAACTGGTAGAAATTTGCAGTACCAGATACTGGTAACCAAGGTACACTTGCATCTTATTTACAGGTGTCCAATCGTCTTGAGGAGCTTGAGAAAGAGTACCAGAAAAGATTGGAGGGACCCAATGCAAGCTCAAGTAGTAAGCGGCTCCAGCCTCTCAAATCAAAAACCATGAGCAGGGTTGGCAGCCACGCCTTGTCTAACTCTACTGTTGGTCAAAAATGACAGGCAAATCCTTTGCTGTGAAACTGAGTCACGCCATATTGTATGTGCATTGTATAGAATGGCCAATATTCATTCATCCTTTTGTTTTATTCCCTAAGTTAAGCCAGGTTTCTTAATCACAGAAAGTATAAATGCATTGCCAACTATGTAATTCGTGATGCTGTACTTGTTCTCAGTGCCGGAAAATTGTAAATACTTGCTGATGAATACGATGGATTGATGGAATAATGTTTCAAGGAATTCGACCATGTTCAATGCTTTCCTGTGGAGAAGGTTGTGTGACTTTACCTTGATTACGTGCTGCTTGCATCTGCCGATGTGAGGATTTTCATTCGACAATTTTGACGAGAAGCATGGGAACCTGTCTAGCTGTATTGTTCTGAGTCTGAGGTGATCACACAGTTTCTATGTTACTATAAGTACCTTTTATCTTTGAAGTACTGTGTATGTAATGTATTGATACTATCTGATGAGGTTCTTGTTTCAAGGTATCTCGAACCGGAAGGCAAGGGCACTTGCCCCCTTCCATCCAGCCCTAGAAATGGATGGAAGCCGCCGCCACCATCGAAGCCAGGCCGAGCGAGTACGCGCTGCGGGCGATGAAGGTGATGACCGACGAGCAAGTACGCGCTGAGGGCGGGGGAAAGCCACACCGATATGATGTAGCACCTCGGCTAGGGAATGGGTAACCCAAATTTATACTCAATTTTATATATACCTATTTAAAGAAATATTACCTATACCCAAATGAAAAAGGTTATGGCCCTGTTTGGATTCCTTCATCTAAAGTTTAGGTCTAAAGTCTCCAAACAGGTGGTCTAAAGTTAGATCTAAACTTTAGTTAACCCCTAAAAAACACTTTAGACCATTAGTCCACCAAAGTGAACTAAGTGGTCTAAAGTTTTGGGTTCTTAGGCACAAAGACGTGTTTACCCATGCATGTTGGTCTCTCACCTCCCATTTAATGGCTGACGCACGAAACGAGGAGAGGTAGTATGATCTTTTTAAAACTTTAGTCCTATCTATTAGTACAAGATCCAAACAGGACCTTCGACTAAAGTTTAGAGGCTAAAGTTTAGCTAACTAAAGTTTAGTCTAAAACTTTAGACAACTAAACTTTAGACCATGGGATACAAATAGGGCCTATATCTAATGGGTTTGAGTAACCTAATGGGTAAAGAGAGGGAAAATGAGGGGTTAAGTCAAAGAGACTTATGAAGGAAATTTGTGTAAAACTTCAGTATTTGAAATTTCGACCTTGCATTCGCACCATAAAAGTTTTTTAAAATTGATTGAAATTTGTTGAAAATGATTCTGCGTGTAGCGAACCTACTCTATGTAAATTGGCAGGGTTAGACGCACACTTGGGCCCTACATGCTTTTATAAAAAGTTTTCGTAAAGTTTCGGTATTTGAAATTTCAACCTCGCGTTCATACCACAAAATTTTATAAAATTGACTGAAATTTGTTAGAAAGGATTATGTGTGTAGGAGAGCTACTTCGTACAAATTGATGGACACAGGTATACAAGTGGTTCCCACATACTTTTATAGGAAGCTATAACTGAGTATGGATAGTCCAAGTCCATGGATAATCTAAGTACACTTTCAACGTTAGGTTTGAATGTGTATGGATAAAGATGGGTAAGTGGATATTACTCTCCCCATACCCAATCTAAATAAGTATTTTATTTCTTACCAATACTCTACCCAATAGTATGGGTATGGGTTTAGATAAGGGTATTGGGCACCCAATGGTAGCCCTAACCACTACCACCACAACCCATTTTTGCTCGGAGATTCATGTTAGCTTCTCTCTCCTTCCTCTCTCAACTCTGGTGGGCAAGCCGCAGCCTCCCTCCTCACCTGAGCCGCCCTGAAGCCGGTTGTGTTGCTGCGGACGGAGGATGAGGTGGCGACTTGCCCGTAGGAGACGAGCGAGAGACCCAGGGGGCATGTAACTTAACACATTGGATGGTCTAGATAGTGCGTAGCCACAAGTACTTGTGGGAATTTTTCACTCATGTTCAATGCTTTCCTGTGGAGAAGATTGTGGGCCACTTCTTTTAGCTTCTAAAAGCTGAGTGTCTTTTAAGGTACGGTCTATAAGTAACCCTCATGCAATTTTCTCACGTGGAACCATACCCTCATGTGATTTCTTTCCTCTTACTCTTCCACTTCCCCAACACAACAAACTCTGGTCTCATCCTGCACGGCCACACATCCCCACTCTCTCACTCACTTTTCTCGCAAGATCCTCACGCAAGGAGCAGCCCTACACTTCCACCGCCACCATCCATCCCCTCCTCTCATCCATAAATTTCTTCGTTGCTGGATGGTAACGCTGACAAGAGGATGGTGTTGTGTTGCATTTGCGATGTATAGGAAAGGGCTTAGTGATTTCATGGCTACTGATACCAGTGCGAGATCTAACAGGATTCGAGGGTGGCAGCTTGGATCTAGACGGTGGTGGCATGCTTAGTGACGAGGTGTGTACCAATGAACAATGCCCTCATACTACTGCACTCTCCTGAAAGCCAACAGGTAAGTAATGCGATTCAACGGGTAAGTAGTGTGATTCTTTCTCCCTTTTTGATTATTTTCTCAATTTTGCTTATTTTTTTTGTTGTATTCTATGATCTAAGGTTGGATGGATCGAGGAGATTTAGTTTGTAGTTATTTTATCTATGCTTGCTAATACATGGAGAGGATGGTGTGGTCAGAGGGGATTGGTGTGGGAACTCATGGTGATGAAGATCGAGTGCGGCAGTTGTAATACCTGGGCCGATGAAGCCCAGCCCAGCCCACTCCCTGTCATCGCCCGGCTCCGTCAGACCGTACGCCGCTGCCGTCGCCACCCAACGGCGCCGCCGCTCGTCAGCCCCCAGCGCTGCCTTCTTCCCCCACGCGCACGCCGCCGTCGACCAACCGCCGGTGCCACCGTTCCTCCGGCTGAACCTCGCTGCCCCTGCTGTTGACGCCGTCGCTCCCCTAGCTGCTTCATGCCTCCCTCCGCCCCGCCGCTCCCCTGCTCCGCCTGGTCGTTCGCCACGCGAGGGGGCAAGGGGAGAGCTGAGGGCCTGGCCAGCGGAGGGTAGGGTAGGGAGGAATCTGCCGGTGAGGGAGGAGGGAGTCGCGGGTGGCGCCAATTGTGAGGAGGCGACGGGAGATGCCGACTGAGTGAGGAGAGAAGAAATAAGAGGAGGAGCCGCCGACAGTGGAAGAAAAGGGGGAAAAAAGGAAGAGTGAGGAAAAAGAAAGGGAAGGCCAGGAGAGCGGCCGGGCGTGAAGAGGAGAAAAGGAAGCACCGGTTGGAAGGAAAAAGAGAGGAAAAAAAGAAGGAAGAGAGGAAAGGAAAGAAAGAAAAATAAAAGAGGAAGAAAAGAGAAAAAAAGGAGAGGAAAGAGAAGAAGGGAGGCTGATCCGGCGCCTGATCCGCCAGATCCAGCTGAGACAAGGAAAGAGGAGCTCCGATACAATTATTCGGAGCTAGGGTAATGCCCCGAGACCATTCCCCGCTTATTTATCGTTTTGCGTAAATGCTAAAATGTCGATATTTGATATTAAGTCATGAAGGGGCCGATTTGTCGAGTAGCGAGATAAATGCAGGAGTTGGTTAGAACATGGCTAGCGGTTGGAATTCATGTGCCGAGCGATGATGTTGTGGCCGTGTGAGTAGAACAGGAGAAGAACGCTGGCCATGTGGTGTTGTAGCGGTGCATGAGTAACCGACTAGTATTCAGTGAATGATTAGTATGGATTAAGGATTATGGGTTAATTAGTTCAGACATTAACATCAACTCTTACTGGAGCTCTATAGAATATTGGAACGCCGAGTTCAGTGGTATGATTTGGGTAATATGCCTTCGGGATGGCCACAATCGATATGAGACAGCATGGCCTTCGGGCTGAGATCGAAGTTTTAGATGTGTGATATTTAAATTATGGTAACCAAGAATATGTAGTAGAGTTATGCAGGCTACCAGACCCGGAATATTTGTTGTCATAGGTTTCGGGTTAGAAAGACATGTCGTTGGAGTACCGAAATAGTGGGATGGTATCTAGTGAAATAGTGAGGTTCATGTGGGTTTTGCGCATAGGAACGATGCCATTCGTCTGTGTGCATGTATTGCTATAATGTATTGAGGCTGGGTATTGCTTATTCAGGTGGCGGTTCGAGTTTGGTGCCATCTGCGCATCGTCCGCCAGTATTTATGAGATGTATATGAATTGTGCTAATCATACCTTGATGAGTACCGCTTATGATTAGACATCCATATTTGAAGCATATTGCATCATGCAAATGCATAAGAGCCAGGCCGGTGAGAAAGTCATGACTAGTCCGAGGTGCTCTTGAATAAGAGCAAGGTCGGTGAGAAAGTCAAGTGACTAGTCCGGAGTGCTCTGGAGTAAGACCTACAGAGGTAGGCAATTGAGTGGTCTATTGACGGGTGGACGCTCCGCTATACCGGTATCAGCTACAGTTATAGGTGCATTACAGATGCATTGCATTTACAGGAAATGAACGGGTGACAGAAAGGAAACCCAGAGGTTCTGGTTTACAGCTCATAAATGTGATTTGATGGTTACCGATGCATTACAAATGCATTGCATAGCATTGCATTACAGATGCATCGCATGAAAGTGACAGAGAAAGTGATACAGATTACAGATACAGAGTTGATGTACAGATTACAGTTACAGAGTTGATTTACAGCTTACAGTTACAGAATTAATTTTTACAATTTACAGTCATAAAGTGGATTTACAGCTTACAGTTCGTGAAATTGATTGAATTGCCACAGTGATGTTACTGTTTTATCGTGTGCTTGCTGAGTCTTCGGACTCACCCTTGCTTTAACGTTGTTTTTATAGGAATCGGTTGAAGACGACATGCATGGGCGTGAGTAGCACAGTCGTTCACGTGCCACAGTAATTCACAAATCTTCTACAGTTGACATATTTAGTCTGGGATAGTCTGAATACCTTTTTGGTAATCAGTAAATGTATACCTCTGCTGCGCCTAGTGTCAAGAGTACCGACTTTTGTTGTTTGGTTGACATTTAAATAAAATAATTGCTTCGCACGACCAACGGTAAAAGTTGGAGTTGGTAACATTATAGAGTAGGTGGTAGCACTTTGGGCTCAGGGAGGAGCCGGGGTGTTACAGCAATAGATCTCGCTAGACATGTAGAAGATGACTATGCTGGCGTCAATTCGGTGAGGGAGATGCCAAATTAAGTGCGGAATTTGGATAAGGAGAGTAAGAGGAGGTGGGCGGAAGGAATCAGAGCAACACTTACCGATTGGTAGATCAAGGGGAGTGGTGCAGCATCGTTCATGCAATCGGTGCTAATGGTAGCAGTCCTAGGAATTTTTTGTACGAATAATCCGTTTTTTATTCGAAAATACATAAATATACCCGCGACAAAATTTTTTACAAAAATAATCTCCAGTCGCCACCCCATTGGGCGACTGCTACCTTTCGCCCAACCGGGAGGCGACATTTAGGGAATCTGTGTACCGTTGGGCGACTACTGCAATCGCTGTACGGTTGAGCGACTTCGATTGAAGTCGCCCAACCGTTGAGCGACTTCAATTGCAGTCGCCCAACCGTAGGGCGACTGCAATTATGCCGCCCACTAACCCCGAGCACATTCCCCTCGTTCTGCCATTCTACTCATTCATTCTGCCCAGAGAGAAGAGAGGAGGAAGAGGAAGAAAAGAAGAGGAGAAGAGAGGGAGGAGGGGAAGAAAAGGAGGTGAGGAGAGAAGAGAAGTCGAAGCTATTCAATCGATTTGGATCCAGGTATTTTTTTTAATTATGTTGTATTTACAGTCTTCAACTCCCATGTTATTTGACATGTCGTAAATTTCAATCATACATGTAGGCATACATCATTAATGGCCAGTACTACATTGAGAGTGTATTATGGTGTTGGAATCATTCGTGATGGTCCGACTGGTGTGGATTTGAGCGATTTTCCGCAAGTCACTCTCGTACTTCCGGATGACGAGAATGCTCAAATGACAGATGTGCAGCATTGGCTGACCCAGAGTTTTTCATTGGACCCCGAGGTGTGCAGCGTCGTTGTGCAAGGGCTTTGGAGCCGGTCTTCCACTGACATCAGATGGGAGTTGAAGACATTGGTGCGCTCTGGTTCGTGGAAGGGCTTTGTGCAAGGGTGCCGGCGCCGTGGATACGAGTGTGTCCTGCTTGTGCAACCGTGCTCACTACAAGCAGCTGCGCAAGCTCGTGCGTCCGCCTATGCTTCGGGGGGTGCTAGCACCTCGGGCGGGCCGCACGTCGGTGGAGCTGATGAAGTTGCTCGTGATGAAGGCGATGCGGTACACGGAGGAGAGTTAAGGCCGTCAAGCTATACAGAGGGAACTGGGCAAGCCGATGCGGTACATGGAGGAGAGTTACAGCTGTCAAGCTATAGAGAGGGAACTGGGCAAGCTGATGAAGGAGAGCATAATGAGTATATCGTGCATCAGATGGAATCTGATGACCAGAGGGCATGGGATGAAGAGCAAGCTGTAGAGGACGACGAGGAGGACAGTTCCGATGATGAAGAAGTTCCTATCCCCGAAGAATGGAACCAGTATAATGCGGAGGGTGTTTCCGCACATGATGAGCATGAATCGCCATGGGAGTATCATCAAACAGAGGTTCGGGTGCATGCTATGTTTGCTGACAAGGAAGCGCTGCAGGATGCCATCAAACTTTGGGCCCTTTCAATGCAACGGACATTTCGCGTCGTCAAATCAAGCCAGGAGCAGTACACTGTGAAGTGCGAGCAGACTGGTTGTCCTTTTAGGGTGCACGCACGTAGACCCAAGTATGAGACTCATTGGATTGTGTCCAAGGTGGAGCCGCACTCCTGCATTGTAAACACAGTCTTGGCGAGGCATCGTAACCTGACGTCCGGATTTATCGCCAATTTGATGTATGGGGAGATAGTGGAGAAGAAAGATGTTGCGGCCACACATATTATGCTAGCTATTGAGAATAAATTCAAGTATAAGATTAGCTACGCGAAGGCGTGGCGTGCGAAGCAAAAGGCGTTGGAAAAACGTTTTGGCACTTTCGAAGCGGCGTACGACAACCTTCCTCGTATGCTTAAGGTGTTGCAGCAAAGGAACCCCGGCACGTACATCGCGGTGCACGACAAGCCGTCCATAAGTCCACCGGGATTTGCAGTGTTGCAGAGAGCATTCTTTGCATTTGGTGCTAGCATTGAAGCATTCAGACACATGCTGCCAGTTATCTCAATAGATGGGACCTTCTTGACAGGCAAATACAAAGGGCAGCTCCTGACGGCCATAGGCGTTGACGGTAACAATCAAATATTGCCGCTGGCCATTGCATTTGTGGAGAGTGAGAATTATGAGAGCTGGCTGTGGTTTCTGAGACATGTGAGGGGTGGAGTTGTAGGCACCAGACCTGGTGTGTGCATAATCCATGATCGCCACGCCGGTATTATAAAGGCGATACGAAAACTTCAGGAAGACCCTGAGGAGACCTCTTTTTGGCCGGACATGAGAAACCGGTGGTGCAGTCGTCACTTAGGGGCAAACTTTTTCAAGCAATTCCCGAAACAATCTTTGATGAAGCTATTCAAGAGGCTGGCTAGGCAGAACCAGCAGAGAAAATTTGATGCTTTATGGGGGTTGTTGGATGAGCACACCAGGAAGAACGTCGACGAGAGGAGCAAGCGGTCGGTCACTCCTGGGGAGGCACAACCGCAATGCTTGCCAGCAATCGATGAGTCTAACCCAAGTGGTTCAAGAAGGAGGAGCGCGCGAAACATCAAGTGCTTCTCGCAGTGGATCGAGGGGGAACAATTGGAGAAGTGGTCGCTGTTGCACGACACGGATGGCGCAAGGTACGGAATAATGACAACTAACCTTGCCGAGGTGTACAATTGGGTTCTCAGGGGTCTCCGTTCTCAGCCCCTTGTCGCCATCGTGGAAGGTGTTCTTCACAGCACAATCCGCTACTTCAGGGAGAGGCACGCGAGTGCCGCGCTTCATGCGGCCAATCCCGGAGCCCAGTATTCGTCAAAAATTACTGCGTACATGGAGGCAAAGGCACAGAAGGGTCAATTGCACACAGTGCATGTCATGGGCAACAGGGAGCATCGTTTCGAGGTGGTACTCCGTGATAGAGCCGGATTTGGGACATCTCGTTCACTTGTTACTCACGATGTATGCCTTGGAGATCATGCAAACGAACCTAGCTGCACATGCAACAAGCTTAAGTTGTTACACAGGCCATGCTCTCATGTCCTCGCTGCATGCGGGACCGTGCGCATGGATCCTTCTAACTTCATGTCCGAGTACTTTTTCAAGGAGAGAATACTGCAAGCTTGGTGTGGGGAGCTCCGGGGGTTCAGGGCAGTGGGAAACTTCGCCACTTTGGACATTTCAGCGAGGACCTGGGTTCCGGATATTAACATGCTGAAGGGTGGGAAGGGTCGGCGACAGAGCCGACGTATTAGAAATGACATGGACGTATCACAAGCTGGAACATCTGGTGCACGTTGTGGGCGATGCGGTCAGGAGGGGCACACAGCTAGACGATGCAATGCATTTCCGGATCAGTAGTTGGTGTTGTAATGCATGCTAAAATTCATGTACCAGTTGTAAACCTTGTATGTTACATCCCTTTTCTGTAATGCACTTATTTCGTTGAACGTAATGTTTCCCTTTTAAGTATTGCAATTTATTGGTGGCTACGAATCCACTTTTATTACGAAACTACAGGCTCTAAAGTGCCTACATAGAGTAATTTATTGCGAGATGACAAAAGATGCCAGCTTTGCCCAGTCACGCACTTACAACACGAAACAACACACACATTGCACTTGCAGGATCTATGGAAAGTACTACACCCAACAATTTTACTAAACACAACAGTCCTACCGCCACAGCATCAACACATCAACAACTACATGAAATAAAATACGACACAACCATAACCCTCGTTACCTACACGCCAAACGAGCCTCGTGGCACCCACATGGAGAATTGCTGAGGGGGCCGCCTCGGACGTGGCTGGCCGTCGTGGGAGTGGCATGCACATATGCAGCTCGGGTTCGCGCAGCAACATGTGGGATCGTAAGAGCTTCCTATATTCACGACCTCCTCGTTGCCCCTCTCGCGTTGCATCTGTTCGCGGAGGTCGTTGTTCTCCTCAGTCAGACTCTCCATTCGGTTCTCCAAGTCCCATATTCGATCCCATAATGTACCCACATAACGATCAACATATCGTTCATGAGGAGGGTCGATCCAGCGGGAGAAGTCGCATTTTGCAATCTGCAAAAAAAAGGACGGTAAACTTCGCGGGTCCATAAGCAATATAAGAATGTAATATTACTATTTTGTACCCCGTAGCGTGAGCATCGGAAGAAACGTCGCCCGCCATCGTTCGGGGAATCTAAGATCTGGACGACCGCGTACTCATTGTGTCTGCATTTCGGCCACGCTGGTTGAGCACGCCGACTTGATATCAATCGGTACTGTGGACCGAACATATCCCTCCTTTCTAAGGGAATGTCGTCCTTCGGTGACCCAAATCCCACTGGCCCCTCGGCTTCCGACATGGTATGTTTCACCACGAAAGAGATGGTTCTTCTTTGTTCGATTTACAATGTCATGGGACCCCAACCGTGCTACTTATAGCAACACGGAGGGACATTTAATGCTACACTGGCCTCTGAAAAGCCTACATAGAGACATTTATTGCTACACTGGCCTCTGAAAAGCCTACATAGACTGGCCTCTGAAAAGCCTACATAGACTGGCCTCTGAAAAGCCTACATAGACTGGCCTCTGAAAAGCCTACATAGACTGGCCTCTGAAAAGCCTACATACACTGGGCTCTGAAAAGCCTACATAGACTGGCCTCTGAAAAGCCTACATAGACTGGCCTCTGAAAAGCCTACATACACTGGCCTCTGAAAAGCCTACATAGACTGGCCTCTGAAAAGCCTACATAGACTGGCCTCTGAAAAGCCTACATACACTGGCCTCTGAAAAGCCTACATAGACTGGGCTCTGAAAAGCCTACATAGACTGGCCTCTGAAAAGCCTACATAGACTGGCCTCTGAAAAGCCTGAAAAAGCAAAAAGATTCATATGTACTCTCCATGGACTATGCCCACTCACCAGTTCACCTGCCTACATAAAGGCATCCCATGTATTACATACCACAACACAACCTCCTCCTCAAGCCATCACAATACTACTACACAACAATGTCTTCCTGGAGGTCCGACCCTTTTGGAGTGCCGGAGTGGCATGAGCGTCCGAAGTGCCATTGCGGTTTTAGGACGATGTTGTGCGTCTGGACGGATCCACTACCACGAGCCAACTACGGCCGTAGGTACTTCAAATGTCCAGACATGGATGACGACTTCGTGGTAACGACGACAACTAAATCCTTTGTTTCTCGTTATCGTTCTTCAACTTTATCCATGACATCTACCACGACACACATAGGCTTGCAAGTTCATCGAATGGGTGGATCGGGTGCCGCCGGCATGGCCACGGAACCCTCGCGAGGTGGAAAACAAAGGACAATACCTTGTCAAGATGGATCAGGCTCGCGAGGTGGAACGACAAATGCGGCATGAGCAAGAGCGTCGCGTGAGGGTGGACCAAATCCGTCTTAAGGGCAAGGAGGATGAGCTGCAAAGGAGGCGGGAGAAGTTAAGTCTGCGTGAAGCAGCCATCAAGCGTCAGGAGGAAGAGCTTCAAGCTCGTGAGGCAGCTCTCAAGACCAAGACTGACAGGAAGAAAGATGCAGCGGAGCCATCTTCAGGGCGCGACAAAAAGGGCAAACAACCACGCTACACCCAGTAGACAAAATGTAATATTCCCTAAGGCATGTTACGACTAGCGGTGGAGTTCTGAACATTACAAGTACAGAGTTCCACACATGCCACTGGTCACATCACTTATCACTTTATGTATCGACCGTTCTTCGGTCAATCGTGCCTAAAAAAAATTGACCAAATTTTTTTTTGCATCTACAACTTACATTGAACATAAACTTCTATTACAACTTTATCTGATTTTTACGCAGTTTATAACTAAAAAATTGACAAAACATACAAAAATCACGCGGATTGCAAACCCTTAAAACATATCAATGTATATATCAAACGTTCTACAGTCAATTGTACTTACAAAAAATTTCTCAAAATTTTAAATGCACCTACAACATACAATAAACATAAACTTTTATTACAACTATACCATATTTTTTTCCAGTTTAAAACTACAAAATTGATAAAACTCTAAAAATTCACGGGGACTGAGTAAAGTCGCCCATCCACTGGGCGACTGCAATTGAAGTCGCCCAACGGTTGGGCGACTGCAATCAAAGTCGCTCAACCGTACAGCGATTGCAGTAGTCGCCCAACGATACACAGATTCCCTAAATGTCGCCTCCCGGTTGGGCGAAAAATAGCAGTCGCCCAATGGGGTGGCGACTGAAGATTATTTTTGTAAAAAATTTTGTCGCGGGTATATTTATGTATTTCCGAATAAAAAACGGATTATCCGTAAAAAATGGTCATCATGTTGGGGTTTGTGTCCCAGGCCATGGACTAGTGGGTAGGCAGCCCAAACATCGAGGGGCGGCGAATGCTAGCTTCGACCTATCGCTAGTGGTGCTAGTAGGGTGGCGATAGTGTGTTGGTTCACTTGGTGCTCCGGTTGGACACCATTCCTAATGGGTTATCCATGCAACAACAGGGAAGTATTCACGAGGGAGCTTGTATGGTCATTTTTGGTGCACAAATCGTACATATGCATAATAATTATCCTGAAAGAACAACTGGTATTTATCTAATATATGCTTGATCTCTACTTACAGGATCGAGTGATGACTGATAAGGACCCCAAGAATGTAGATTTGTATCATTTTTGGGCTCTTGCTATGCAAAAGGTCTAAATGAATTACATAGGAAGAAGAATGTGATATACCGATATGTAGGGGTGCAATGAAAGCGGATATGGTCGGTAATTGCTCATCCTGTATTCTATACCATATTTTTTCTTGGAGTCGGAGTCGGACACGGATAGTGCCGGATACGAATACGAACACGGATAGTATCGGTCACAAATACATAACGAATACAAAACAGATTCGATACGGTAACTATATTTCATCGAATAATACGCGAAAACAAAGATCCTAAATAATTAAATATAGATCATGCATATCAGGATAAATAATTAAATATAACATAGAAATATCATGCATTTGAAAGTTGAATACAGAGAGCAACTTGCATACATACCAACAATAATGAACAAAATAGTCATCTGGAACCACTTCCTGAGGAGTATTATTGTGGTATCCCAAAATTTTGGTTTTTTACTTATTTATTTATTTTGTTTAATTGGATTTTCTCTAGAAATTAATTTCCTTTTTCTTAAATCCTTTAATTAAAGCCTAGAGAGCAAGTTATTAATTTAGTTGAGTAATTGTGCCTACAACAAGTTGAACTTATTTTATTTAGGTTCCTTACTTTTTTTGAATTTATGGGAATTGTGTTCACTGTTGCCTTGTCTACTACAGATGTATATTGCTATTCTAAAGCTTGCAAAGAAGTTGTTTGGCTAAGAAATTTATTTTTGAGTTTTATGGAAGTACATCTTACACTATAGTATTTTGTGATAGTCAGAGTGTTATTTGCCTTACAAAAGATCAAATGTTCTATGAAAGAACAAAACACATTGATATCAGGTATCGCTAAATTCAAGGTGTCATTGTTTAAGGTGATATTAAAGTCAGTAAGATAGATACTCATGATAATCCAGATGATATATTGACAAAGCTAGTTTCTGCCACTAAGTTTGAGCAAAGCCAATTAGTATTACTCACGAGCCCTTTGGACTTTCGACGCACAAGATATACATGCTGATTTTTATTGAAAGAGTTTATCACATATTTTGACTACTAGAGAGAATTCGGCTCAAGGTAGAGATTGTTGCAGTTGATCCGAATTTATACTGTGTCCATGTAGGACACTTCATCGCCTTATGCCAGACATGACATGACAGGTGACAGTGCCATGTACAGGTTGTATTAGATATGGTGTCAATTTGTAGCAACCGAGTTTGATTCGGTTTTCTCCCCATGTGGGACTCGTTTATCTTGCCCTATATTTGTACCCAAGTAGTCCATAGGAAGAGCATGTATTCTATTGTAAATATCACTTTGTTGTAGTGATTTGCCTTCGTACCCTCGTAGTGTTTTCCCGTAAGGTTTTTTTGCATAAAAATTCATGTCTCCCGTTTCTCTTTTTTATGTGCATTATTTGCAACAGATAAAAACTTTGCAAGGTTCTTGATTGGCTCCTGCTCTAAATCAACGCAAAGCATACATGTTTGGTTGAAATGGTGATGTGACGACAATTTCACAGCTACGTAATCGACTCTTCAACGTGTATTGATGCTTGATTGTCATCCAATTTTCTTGCAAAATATTTTCTTCTGATTGATTGCAAAGTGGAAAGAGAATTGTTTGATAAATTGTTCAGTGATTGAAACTTGTGGATCGATTGTTTACAAAATTAGGAAATCAATACTACTGTTCAGGCGGTCGAATTGCTTAATTCCTTTTGTTTCCCTGGAAATTACTTCAGTCAAAATCTAGGCAGTTCACTTGTTTCCTTGATTTCAATGTTTCCTTGGTGCACTCATGCTCCAAGCTCCAGCTGCTTCTGCCACTAACCATTCTTGTTTAGGATAATCTACTAGAAGCATGTAGTTGTGGGTGATATTTCAATTCAACCTTGTTAATCTAGGGCATCAGCAATCCCGTTTTGCTAACCTTTAAGCGGGCCCAAAATGACACTTGAAATAAGTCATTCTTGGAGGGATTCTGCGGATACCCTACTGATAGCTACAACAGAGCTGGAGTGAGGGTTGCCTTTCAACTTCGGCAAAATTCATCATATACCCTCCTCATAGTTCAGAATCTAGAATATACCCTCCTACACATCCAAATTCATAATATATCCTCCTCCAATCTATTTACTTTACAAAACACCCTCTTTATACCCTCCAATGTATAGGAGCGTCCGGGAAGGGGTGGCAGGAACCGGCGATACGCCTTGGCCGGGGAGGTCGACGGAGCCAGTGAGGAGTGCGGCGCCGGGGTCAGCCGGAGGCGCCAGGGGGAAGAGAAGGGGAAGGGAGGCGCCAGGGGGAAGAGGAGGGGAAGGGGTAGATGATCTCAACAGTGACCAGTCACCTGCCGCCGCTTGAATCCGCCACGCCGCCGCCGCATTGAATCCGCCGCGCCGCCTCGCCTGGAAGCCGCGGCGCCGTCGCCTCCAAGTCCACGCGCCGCCTCGCCTCGATGCCGCCGCGCCGCCGCGTCGCCTCGTGTAACATCCCAAAAATTTAAAAATTTAAAATATGAATTTCTTGAATTATTTTTGCGTTGTGTTCGATTTGAATTTGGATTTTACGATGTTTTTCTGAATTTGGTTGAGGTTCTAAAAATTGAAGACTTTATAAAAGACAAAGACGAGGATTAATAATGCCCTAAAAAGGAAATGTGCAAATAATGGAAAAAAAAACAAAATCTTGTAGATACGAATCTGAAAAGATAATCCATAAAAGTAAGAAAGAAATTGATTTAGGACATAAAATATTATTTTTGAAAATAATGGCATGAAAGAAAACAATGGAAGCAAGTAAAGTAATCACCAACATTAGTTGGAAATATTTTTATTAAGTCCAAAATGTCATCAGGAACTTCTGTGTATTTTTCTTGAATTTTTGGAGTTTATTTCATATTTTTAGGAGCTTAATTGAATTTCATATGCTTTTCGGGAAAATAAAGAAAATAAAAAGGAAAACAAAATCCCTCCCCCTCCATCCGGCCGCCAAATGGACGGCTCGGATCCACCGCGATCCCGCCTAACGCCTCCCGCCTTCGCCCCGCCGCGTGGCCCAGGCGTCGCGCCCTCTGCCCGGTGGCCCGCTTCGCCCCGCGCTCGCCTCCCTGCCAGCGGGCCCGCACCGCGCGGGACAGCTTCCGCCTCGCCCGCGCCTCTTCTCCCGCTGACAGCCGGCCCCGCCACCACCGCGCTCTCCCTGCCAGTGGCCCTCGCCCGCGCTCTCTCCTCTCTCTCTGGCTCCTGCGCCCGCTCTTTTCTTTCTTTCTTTTTCCCCTGCGCGGCGCGCCTTCCTTCTCCCCCTGATGCGCCAGCGCCATGTTCCCTCTGCGCCGAGCTCAGAAGATTTCTTCCGCGTGGCAACCATGCACTGACCCCGCCCACGGTTTCCCCCGCGCGCCCACGGTCTCCACAACCTCCCCCGAGACCATAAGAAGCCCTCCGCGCCATTCTCCCTCCTCTCCTCCCATTTTGCCGGCTTCGCCCGAGCGCACCCGCCGCGCTTCCACCCCGCCCCGGCCGCCTCCGGCGAGCTCTTCCCAATCCACCCGCGTCACGAGGTGCCTTTCCCCCACAGCTACTTCCCCCTTGGTTCAATTGGAGGGCGTCGCTCTGTGCTCGCCGCACCGCCCATCCTCCCCAACTCCGGCCGCCGCCGCCATCCTCACCACCATCTTTCCCACGGTCGACGCCGGGCCAATTCCCCACGGTGAGAGCGACGTCAGAGCACTCCGAAGCTATCCCAACCCGCGGCCGAAGCTCTCCGCCGCCCGAGCTCTCCGGCCGCGGCGACCTCCACTGCGCCGCCGCCCGTGCTCGCCGCTAGCCCGCCGCAACGCCCCCTGGCCGGAGCCGCCGTCTCCAGGGGCTTCCCCTCCTTGTCGGGCTTCCATTTCGACCGTCGTCGTTGCCTCCCCGACCACTCCCCGCCGGCGACGCCGCCCAGCTCGCGCGCCGCCCCGAGCTCCACTGCTTTGCCACCAGGCCGTGGCCACCTCTTCTGAATTGTTTCCCCCTTCAGACCGCAAGTGAGCGGCCGCCCAGATGGTCACCAGCGCTTGTTGCGCGAGTGCACTCCCCTGCGGTCTCGGGTTCGAATCCCCTCTCTGTCCCTTTTCCTTTCCGCTTGTGTTTTATTTTTCTTAGCCATTTCCAATGGAAGATGATTAGGGGATAATTCCAAGAAGCTAAGAAAATTAATTTAGGTTCAAATAAAAATTACCTATACCTCAAATATAGAGTTATAGAGGTATGTGCATGTGCGCAATTAAGTGCTTAGGAAATAATTAGGTAAAGTTTAAATAATCGATTGGAATGAAAGTTCAAGCATAAGTTTAATTAGAAGTAGTGGCGAAAATATAACTCTATATTTGTAAACAATAATCAAAGGCCCTTAAGGAGACTAATATCCAATAGAGAGGCATGAATTAAACAAAATATTAAAAGTAATTGAAATAAAATATCTCTCTAAATTAAAGACTTATCTAGGCATATATATAAATATAAATCAATAGTTAGAAAGCGCAGATGACATGTATGTAGCCCCTAGTAAATGTGTTAGTACAAATTTTGTATTCGTCATAGACCCTATTAGAAATGTAGATACCATCAATAACATACTACCGATCATGAAGTCTTAAACGACAGCTTTCAAGTAGTAACGATGAAGAAATACAATCATATGTAGCAGGCAATCAGTCATAAATGAGTTAGGATTAAATTATGTCAGATGCTAAGGGATAACAAATCAATATCAGTTAATTCCCTGAGCGTCTTCAAATTAAAAAGGTATATGTCAATAGTTAACATGCCACCATTAAATCCCAATGGTAAATTTAATTAAAATAGCAATATTAAAATTTTGACCTTATATACCAAGCTGTGTCTAGATAGCTAAGTTAAACTAAAAATTGGAAGTGAAGATAAGCCTAATATTAGCTAAAGTAAATGCTAGATAATACAAGTGACATTAATTAAATTTTAATATTAGTTTTAACGGAATAATAATACTGAGCATAATTGTATATATAACAAGTTAGGACCATATGAGTGGAACCTTATTCAACTCAAATTTAGCCTAGCTATGAATGAAGATACATAAAATATGATAATGGGATTATTAGAGATTCAAATTTGAATTAAATACCATATAAGAATAAATACTGAGCCCTTGCTATTTATCTTAATCTAATTAATAAGTAAAGGCCTATACCAAAGATTATTCTAAAAACTTAATAAAGATATCCAAGTGTTATAATACCTTTGAATAAAAGATTTATAGAATAAGTACAGATCTCATCCATCAGTCCAGTCTGCCTTTATCATAACCTGAGTTGCAAGGAATGCATACCCTAGAGATAAAATTTGTACACTAAACTCCTGCACCAGTCTATAGGTCTAACCTGACTCATGGAACTTCCTTGATAAATAACAAAATAATAAAAAGAGATTATTAATAAAAAGATCAAGTTATCATATGCTATTACCAACCTTGCCTCAAATCACCGAATCACCCATTAACTCGTAATAAAACTAAATTGAGTTTATTCGGATTTATTTGGATCCTTTTTGAGTTATTTGCTTTTATTTGGATTCATTCGTTTATCGCGTAGTTAGAAACTGGAGTCCCGAAGAATGAATAGATCAAGCGAGATCGAGATCAAGTTGACGATAAAGACTAGAAGCTCAAGACCATCAAATGATATAGCTTTGAGTGAGCTCAAGACCGCGGTAAACCGCGCCAGGCGAGTCAATACTTTGATCATGTTGAACCTACATTTTCTGCAAATTATTTTGGATTAAATTATCAAATTGCATGCTGTTATGTTATATGCAAATACATGTTAACTTAAGAATTCTAGTTAGATGCCTATTGTTTACCTTGAATAATATTACACCTCCTTTGGAATATTTGAATGTGTGAACCTTGTCGCCCTAGCAAAATTATAATAGTAACCTTTCGAAAATAAGTCCGTAATTATATGCCATGCGTAGTATTGTTTAGATACTCATGGGTGCGAGAGCGCCCAAGCATCACTTTTGAGAATAAGAAAAGTTGGTTGGGCAGTCATGGTGGTAATGACTGATAAATGTTGGATACGATTATTTTATGTTTCCAAAAACCCCAACATGCTTAAATATCTGGGCGGATGGTTCGGGGGTATGGTGCAGTGGTGCACGAGAGTGTGGTTTGTGGTAGAACCGCCCAGATACCACTAAGGACTGAATCTTGTCATGTCAACCCGTGTAAAACAGTACAACTACAAGTCTGTAAAATACAACTTGGCTAAGTAGACTTATCGAAATCCCGGACTCATCTCACTGGTAGTGGATTGATGGGGTTATGCTATGGCAAGGGGGCCTGAAGGGACACCAGTGGAGGGTGAAGTTTTCCCGCTTTCCTAACGTTGCGGGAAGTAGAAGCCCGAGCTGCGTTAGAGTCTGGGGAAAACATCCCACGCACAGATGGGACCCATCGCAAATGGGCGGTCACCCATAATGTGAGATGGGAGAAAGGACTAGATATTTTGAAAAGTTACTGTGATGATCTACTTAACCACACTTCTAAGGAATTGTGTGGGGCAACGAGTTGATTGTCTCTTGTGGTGAAAGTGTACAAACTCTGCAGAGTCAAAACTATTCGAATAGCCGTGCCCACGGTCATAGGCGGACATGGGAACTTAACCAGATATAGTTCTATTTCAAAATGATTTGTGGGTGGAATAGAAAAGTGGAGGGCAGTGAAAGGCCCTGGTTTGGAATTGTCCTGGGTGTCGTCCCAGTGGTAAGTTAAGCGGCTATAACGCTGAAGAAATTGCTATATGGTGCAGATGCCATGTAACGGTGGATGGAATCTGAATCGATATTAATAATGCATTTCCTTGTACATTATGATTTGTTCCAAAATTGCTAAGTCATAGGGCTTTTTAATTAATTGTATTCAAAAGCACTCTACGCAAAATAAAATAGCCCGAGCCTCTCCTTTGTTAAGCTATGCATACTATTTATTTGCATTCTGTGTATTGGCTCGCGGAGCACGGGGTCGGAGTGCTCACGCTCGCTTTTGCGACAAAATTCAGAATCAGGAAATCAAATCACCTCGCCTCAGCAACAAAATTGGACAAGCTGGCCGAGAAGATGAAGATGTCAAGGGCTAGGTCGCGAACCTCCAGTTGGCTGCCTGTGGGCATGTCCTGAAGGTCCCACCTGTGTGCTTCGTTCTTCCGCTGCTGCAATTTAATGATTTCGGCCTAATCGGCCCATGAGTAAGTTTACCATTACACTTACGCTTTCGCATGATATGTATTTTGATATTCAGAACTGCAAACTGTGAGCACTATCTACTGATCCAGGGAATAGTGCAGTAAATCACAGAGGAATCTGGATGTTAATATCTGGGCTCCTACACCTCGGCCCAGAGCCGCCGCGCCGCCGCCTTGAGGCCGCCGCGCCGCCGGAGCCGCTTCGCCGCCTCGAACCGCCGGGTAAATCCGCCACGCCGCCTCGCCTGGAAGCCGCGGCGCCGTCACCTCCAAGCCCACGCGCCGCCTCGCCTCGATGCCGCCACGCCGCCGCGACGCCTCGGCCCAGAGCCACCGCGCCGCCGCCTCAGTTGGTGCCATCACCACCAGCAGGCGGCGTCCCAGGGCGGAGCCAACCCGCCTGCGTCGCGACGAGCACGAGGTTCAAGGGAATATGATGGTGGGGGTAAAATGGGTGGGGGTAAAATGGGTACATTGGTGCCAAAATACAGTATAATACATTGGAGGGTATAAAAAGGGTGTTTTGTAAAGTAAATAGATTGGAGGAGGGTATATTATGAATTTGGATGTGTAGGAGGGTATATTCTAGATTTTGAACTATGAGGAGGGTATATGATGAATTTTGCCTTCAACTTCAGATAATTGAGTATGTTCTTTCCAATATAAAATGAGGCATTATCAAACTCAACTTTGGTTGGCTAGAGAGAGTATATAGGTTTCCTATATAAAATGAG
The DNA here is from genome assembly GCA_017311315.1 of Dendrocalamus latiflorus. NCBI lineage: Eukaryota > Viridiplantae > Streptophyta > Magnoliopsida > Poales > Poaceae > Dendrocalamus > Dendrocalamus latiflorus. The sequence goes on from CM029623.1 coordinate 12,026,655, forward strand.
GCATTATCAAACTCAACTTTGGTTGGCTAGAGAGAGTATATAGGTTCTGTACTTTGGTCAGGAAAGAGATGTTAATCTACAGAAACTATGAAGGAAATCTTGATTTGCATCAAGATACATGGTTATACTAAGTTATGTCCACACCAGGAATAAAAAACCGACGATTACCAGAAATCCCAGTAGGTACGGGAGGGAAAAACCGGTCAAAATCCTGTTGGTAATAAATGTAGTTCTTAGGTTGGTTTAGGTCTTTTTTTATACTAGATTACCTATTGTATGAATTAAATACGTATAAATATGCTAGTCCCAATATTTTATGCTAGATTTTCTCTAGCTTTTCCCAATTTTTGGCTGTTTTTCCGGTAATTGGAATGGTTATTGGTTTTCAAACCACCCAAATTTAAAATTTGAAACGTGAATCTCATCCGGTTTTTTCCCAAGTTTTCCGGTAACCGGCCGTTACCACCGCCCGCCGGGTTTTGCACCGGTTCCGAAATTTCTATCCCTGGTCCACACTAGAAGTACAAAATTTGCACGAATCAATTGATTGTTTGTACAGTTACAATTACTATATCAAATGGACATACTTTATCTTTAATACTGGCAGGAGGCAATGATCAATTGACTTCAAGACTGCTTGCTTCAACTGCAGAATTTCAAAAGAGAAATATGGTTGACATGCCGATACAAGAAAGAATAAGTTGGGCTCGAGTATTGAGACCTCATACAATTTGGTTAGCTATGGAATCTACAAATTAATCTTCATGCTCCTTTTCATCTTCAGAATCTGCATGGTAGCAAGTAGTGTTAACAAACTGATATCCACACACATAGACAAGTTCTAAGATAAAAGAAGATAAAGCTACCAACCAGATCGAACATCATCTCCTACACGGCCTTTTGCTTGGATTTGTTTAACAAGCATTCGATAGATCAGTACCCACCAGTATATGTGAAGTACAAGTAGCGAGAACAGGAGACTGTTGAAAACATAATAGTATATAGGACCGTAAAACCTATGTTTCTCCTTGTCCAAAGTCAGCAGTACTTCATAGCTGAAATGGCATGGAAGAAACATCCATTAACAAAAGGGCCCAAAATGTGCTACTTGCCTACCTTTCTGTAACTCTTAAGAATTTAATGTCAAACAACTGTAATCTAGAGATATTGTCAGAGTAACCAACAAGCTCGGTTGATGTTTACCTAGTGCTTCTCAGGATCCAGAAAGGGAAAATTATGAGGCGGAGAAGAATCCATGAAGCGACAAAGAGAAGAAAAGCTACAACAGCTAGCCACTCACAGCTGCTGTACTTAGCCATCTTTCCAATCTCTAGGAATATATCACTTGCATCATGCAGAGCTAAAACAACTGAGCCAACACGAGAAAATCTGTTTGAATAGCATCATTTGGCAATTAGACCCCAAATCTACTAGAATTGATACAGTAAAGGTAAATCCCAAAATTCTTCATAAGATACCTGAATATATAAGATAGAACGACCAGAACAACGGTGGCCACATGGTGAGACATCGATACTCCAAAGTCTGAACGCCTTGTTTCCCAGAACAGAAGAGCAAAGATGGAATACGTGTAAAATCCAGCGGCATACATATATACAGCTTTAAGCTTCAGTCTGGAAGAAGATAAAGAAAAACTCAATATTGAAGCCCTTTCTCAGGAATATGCAAAGTTGGAAATAGCAACATAAGCATTATTTTATCTCACTTCATCTTTTGATCAGGCCAGAGCTGTTCTCCAGGTCCCACCCAAAAGTATCTTGTGTTCTTGAACCATGGCTCGTTGTAAGTCACAGATAAAGAAAGTAGTTCTCCTGAAAGAAAGTAAATACATTTCCATGCTGACTCCTTAAATTTATTGATTTTCTTTCTGTCATCTGTTTCAGCATCAAGTTTGTGACATTCCTTTCCAAGGACTAGTCTTCTTGCCAATATCTGTGAAGCAAATGTGAAAGCTTGAATAAATACAAAATACGATAAAGAAAATTTTGTGCGGCAGGACTGTTGCATGTCGAGCATTGCATTCACCAAATTCTCATGGATCTCTTGTCATCACCATTGCTATTGCTAGCTTGACTACATTTAGCAAAATGAATATCCTAGTACTTTGAAATGGCGATAAATGCAAATATGCAATGGCAATGCCTGCGATTGAAAGTAAGTAGGGTGGTACCAAAAATGGCTAGCACTGTCTTTTTGTCTTAGATGCTCTCCATATGTATACAATGTAAACCAAATTAACTGCTTGTTTTTCCTCAGAAAACTAGATGTTGTTATCCCTGTTAGGCTGTTATGACAATATGTGGCTAGTCTATGCTATGCAAAACCTTGATTGTAACATTACTTTCCTACGTTCTTGAAGTAGAATTTATTCTATGAGAGAATTTATCAATCTGCCTAGAATGTATTGTATTTACCAATTAGTTGCACAAAACTAGAAAATGCTAGTATCCTACAACCCATGTTAATGTGTTATCCTTGCTTTTAAACTTTGCTGTGCCCAAGACCAAAACAGATTAAGGCTAGTTACTAAACATGAATTACTACTATTCATGAATGACCCACTGGAGTAAGGACTTCACCATAGTTCAATACCGCAGATGATTCTGAAGTACCAACAAACAAGAGAACTTTACCAAAAGGTTGGCATTTCTAGACAACCACAATTCATTCTACATGGAATGAACAGTAACTCCCTGAACAGGTTCTCCATTAATGACAACGACTGTTTTCTAGTACACTACACACTTCATTTGGTTAATCATGACATCAGTCAACACAGTAAGCTACACATCAAGATGCTTAAAGGTGTCACGTTTACCCAAAAGGACGAGGGTGACATCTACAAACATATCTCAGGCAAATTCACTGTTATTGTGCCATTCTTTTGGGGTTAATATCTCTCCATAGTCCATACGACAGCATTCAGTGAGCACTTACTGAACTACCACAACATCACAACATATTGTCCTAAATTTGGGGGGCCACTGGTAATCTGGAACATCTTCCTGTTCTGAAGGAAGGAGGAAGATAAACATTTCATTCTGAAACAGTTTTTATTTTAATATAATCTACTTCAGTTTAGCAGATCTATAAAGATTGCTAAGCCTACGAACCGCTACATTAGAACTTCCAGAGGAATGGCCGCCCGGCAGCATAACGGAAACATTTAGGTACAATTCATCTCAATTCTCAAGTCATGCAATCAAGACATCTCAATACTCAAGCCAATGAATGGACAAGAAGCCACAAGTACTACAGAGTACCAAGTCAACATTTACACACCCACATACCATAACAATGGCACCCAGAAAGTGAAAATTATATATACAGATTAAGCTCAAATCAACTCAACATATGCAATCCTTCAAGGTCCAAGTTTTATTTTAAAACAGCACCAATGCAACCAATCGAGCCCAATTTTTCCAGCTATAATTAACTAGCTCAGATTGATCGGTAGAACAAAAACAATAATATACCCAACATTTACAATCTACAGGACATCAAAATCTTCCAGGCCCAAGAAACCAGACAAGTACCTCGAAGACGAAGCGGTCGAGGAGGAACCGGACGGCGGGGAAGAAGGCGACGAGGAAGGGGAGCACGGCGAAGTCGCCGTACGCCGGGTAGGCCTCCGCCTCCCAGTCCACCGGCGACGACCCCGAGAGGAGCTCCCCGAGGGCCGCCATTGCGAAGAAAAGCAACCACCCCGGTTCTTGGACTTGGGCACAGCTAAGCTAGCTAGTGGGAGAGGAGAGATCCAACGGCGAGTGCCGCCAAGATTTGGAGGATGTGCTCGCGTCCTGGAAATGGAATAGATCCAGCGATCCTTGTTTGGATTGGCTTGGATCGTGTCCTTGAATTTTTTGGAGCAAATGTTTGGACGTTGCGATGGCGACGAGCTCTGCTCTGGTAAGTGATTCCTTCTCCTCCGTCGGTAAACGGCACGAACAGAAGCAAATAACTCGCGCCTTTTTGTTCGGGAACAGCCGAGGTCCGAGGATTTACCGCCTACGGGTTCGTCGAATTTACTTATTTACCCCCATGGGTTTCACACATTTGATCCGTTCGTTCTGGATCTAGCGTCCAAGATCCAATGGTACCTATGACCAGGAGTTTGTGTGTGCATAAAATTGTTGGTTTACGTAAGCTTTGTCGAGCTCAGATAAAGAGGCAATATCAGTTACTCCCTCACAATGTTTGTCCGTGAACTTAGTTCACGTTTTCAAAATGTTTGCTCGACAAGGAAATTAAGAGTGAATGTTTGCTCGACAAGGAAATTAAGAGTGGAGTTATTACGTTGTCTCCACTCTCTACCTATATTTAAAGAGATAATCGATTATATATTACTGAATAGAGTCCACTTCTATAAAATATTATTGAAAAACACTCTCTCTATTATATGCCACTGAATAGCACTAAAATTCTATTATATGATAGTGCCATCAGTTAGAGTACGTTTGCCCCTGAAAAAATACGATTTTGCTCTCAGTTTAAATTTGTTCCTCTATTAAAATTAAAAATAGGGTGAATTAGCTTAGCCAATAATACTAAAATTTTTTTGATGGATCTGTGGGGTAGTGTACAACTCAAATATAAAATTTTGTGAACTGACTCTTACATTTGTTCCTTTTTTAAATTTAAATCCAAAATCAACCTATTTGATATATTTTTTAAACAGGGACAAATTCACTGTAGAAATATAGAAAATAATATTTTTCTGGATCTATGTGACATCTTAGGAGCATGTGAAATTTTTTTCAGAATTTTTAGACCTCATTTATTCTCTGTTTGTAAATAGTAGCCTTTATTAGTATTTAAATTAAAAATCTAAACAATTTCTTTGAACAGTGCCTTGAAATTTTTTTGTAGCTCACTGACATATTGAACAACACCCTTATGAATTTTCATAATTTTTTAAAATTATTTGCTATTTTAAATAAATTGGGTCTTCGGCTTTTACTAAGAGCATTGTGGTCTTTTTTTTCGGAGTATAACTGTCAATTCTGACGGTCAACTAATGGCAGTGATATAATAGAATTTGGTGCTATTCAGTGGTATATAATAGAGGAATGTTTTTCAATGGCACTTTGTAGAATCGAACATTATTCGGTGGTATATAATCAATTATCTCATACTTTAAAATGCTTTGAAAGTGGTTAAAAGATTGCATTATGTCATTTAACGTGTGTATGTGAGGTCATTTATCATTATTTTTTCTTAAATTTGATACCTCTTTGATCTTTGCACATGGTAGAATATGAACAAATATTGTGAAACGGATGAAGTATCAACGAAAACTGCTAACTGCATATGTCGGCTTAAGTCAGCGCCAATTCCATTCAGGAAAAAAATTATCTGGCGAGTACAAACACGCAAGTGTGTAAGAGAGAGAAAACACACTGGTTATGGAACAGCGTCAGACAAGGTAACATCACAAGTCGCAACACGCCGGCGAGCGAAACATCAGCCGGCAACTCCTTCGACAATCCAGGGCATATTACTAGAACAATCAGCCAATCAAAAGAACACAAAAGAACATACAAGAGGTGGGGTAGTGACTCCCTTCTCCCTTGGGAGGTATTGAGTTTATCAAATCACAAAACTACTCCTGCGTGCTGCCTATGATGACCAAGCTAGAACAGTAAAGCTCAGAAATTCATTTCTTGTATGCCAGGAGTAACACCATGATATAGAAGCTTTTAAGAAGGCAGTATAGGAATATGACAATCAGTGCGGATCAGCATTTCATCTCAACTTTTACCTTGTACCACTACCTCACAAGAAAGACCAAATATAGTTGCTCCAGATATCATCTTACCCCAGTAAGACGCTTGGGCAGATTGTTGTGAGTTTTAATCCCAGAACAATAAATGCAGCGATGACACAGAGCAAATACACATTACATCCAGTGATGTGATTTTTATGCTACAAAGAGCTGCTAAGACTATCTGTTTTCACATGTTGATTACCAATTTGGATTACCTTCGAGCAGGCAGTGACAGAAATCCACCCCCAAATGATTCCAGTTTACTGCTTGCATCACTTTCTTCTGTGTATGCTGCGTTGCCTAATCAGTTCAAGTTTCAGTCCCACGTTGGCTTCCTCAAGATAAGCTAGGAAATAACCTCTTCAGTTCATGAAGTTGCATCCTCCAGGCTTGTTTCATACATGCATTGAGCTTGGGAATAAGGAAATAAAGTAACCTCAAGATGACAAAGGAGCTAGCCAACGCAAGACATGTATCCTGGTGAAGTAATCTGTCTGGTGATCTTGCCCATAAGAACAGAGAATCCTCCTGCTCGGTCTTCTTGTCATTCTCAATTATATTTACTGTGTCTTGCAATCTCTTCAGGGATATTGCATCCAGTGACACAGGATTCATACCTTCAACATTTTTTAGAAAAAAGGTGAAATACTGAAAAAAATTATGGCAGGATGGATTAACACTAGCAGCAGCTCAAACTAAGGCATTTCATGTTCATAATAAGATATATAATCTATACTGCAGTTGAGCGAACTGGCGAACTCTGTAGGAAATTAACGTCACCATAAGTACATAAGCAACATGCTAAGTTTGCAGCGGAATATACATGTGAAAGGTTAACATATAGCAGGACACATTTCAGTTCTGGTTTAATCAATCAAAAAGCAAGATGTCTCATTAGTTTTACAGATTCAAGAAAGTTATGCAATCATACCTGTAACATCTTTATAAAACACGACAAGAGAATTCATGGTCCGAGATCCATGATACCGTACACGCACTGTAGAGTTCACAAGGAAAAGCGTAGGAAAGGCACGAACTCCATATCTTGATAACATTCTGCAATTTACAAATTCAATTTCAAGTGAACCCCATACCAAACTTTAGTCAAAGCTAACCAACAGAGTTCTTTTTCAGGAAATACACACCTTGGTTTGATACGAGATTCTTCAAAAGAAAAGTGAGCAATTGTTGGAAAAAAGGATGACAGCTTTTGAAAATCTGTCCTGAAGATTTTCGAGAAAGGACACCATGAAGCATAAAAAAGAACAGCAACAAAGTCTTCCCTGTTCTGCACCACGAGAGTCACTGCCTTTTGCAGAACACCATCACCTCCCTGGCACATAAGAAATATAGCATGAAGCAACAGAAGTCGAGAGTAGTCTACTCAAGATTTAAGTTAAAAAACAAATAGGTCCAAGACACTTCATTAGTTGTTTAGTTTGGCCAATCAACTTGTATAAATAAATCTGATGTAATAGTCAACAAAGTAGCATCTTGCATTTACTGCCATGTCATTGGTATATAAAGGATGTTTCTTGTTTTGGAACACTTGGGCCCCAACTCTGGATACATTCATAACAACGTCCAGTACATCCATCCCACTTTTTTACAAAGAGGACCTTAGAAAAAGTATGGAATTACAACAGGGGCCCTACAACATTCTCGAACATGACTGCACGACAGAGGATGAAGAACACCACCAGCGAGTGTCAGCGATGGGCACCAGCACTGAAGCTGTACCACAGCAGCACTGGAGGTATTCAACGGTGTGTTCTGCACCCAGAGGTAAGGGCATCATCTACTCCTTGTGTTTTGCTCATTGGAGCTGGATGTTGAGTAGGAAACCAAACCTAGATTTGGTCAACAGCCATGTCATGCACTGGAGGTCCGAACCAAGAATCTTCTCGCTGAGGAGGACCTTCACTGATTTGGGTGTCAGTTTTCAACCTTGATGGCAGCAGATATAAGGTGGAATCCGCAAGACTGAGAAAGAGGATCCAGAGCAGCATCTAGGTACTTACTTTCTTCAATGACAGAATCTCCATCTTGAGATAGCTAGCAGCCGCATGGTCGGCTACGCAGCTGATGACAACAGAGGAGGAAGCCACCATGGAAGAATGGGGAGACACCTAATCTAGGAAATAAAGCTGGTATGGAGCCTAAACCTACAGGCTTCTAACCTAATTACAGCAAAAGAGCCTAATCGGGGACGAGAGGGACCCCCTCCCACTCACCAGCAGCGAGGCCGACGGAGAGTAGGTGGGCTTGTGGTGAGTTGGAGAGGGAGGGTGAATTTGCTACAGTGGAGCACGAGAAGGGGGAGTCCGGGAGGGAAAGTCCTTCACCTAGTTAATGGTGATACTCTCTTAAAAGCAACATAGACTCTTCTATGCAAAAAAAAGATATCAAAACTGAGAACCCATGAAATAATTTAATTGTGTAATCATTTATACTTTGGACAACAATTGATAGTTGAACCTATACTGGTACCTCATGCATAAACAGCGCATCAATTCTGTGGAGAGCATACAGGCACTTACTAATTATAGGACATGTTTATTTTCAGGCTTTATTCTGATGGTGTGTGCATCCAAAATACAAAGGCTTCCATAGTCAACTAACTCTTGTGTATGACATAAGAAAATGAAGTCAAGTCATAAAGGTGGTCCACACAAAGATTAGACAGATCATTCTCATATTAAAATCAGTGACAATTACTCATCATCAAATCAGGGACAACTGGCCTAGCACAGATTCCAATATCAGTGTCCAGAAATATTGGTATAAACTAAAAGGTATTTCTGCACTCCAGGGTGATAAATGCACAATCAGTGACAGCCAATTTCCAGTATCTTCAAGTTGCTTCATACCATCAACATTGTAGTTCAAAATCCAAGATATTAAGCATATCCTGAGGCTAGAACCCAAAATACCATATTATCAAATCCAAAGCTGAACCAAAAAAGATTACCATAAAATCGTGCCACATTCATAAAGCTAACCTAAAACCACATCATAATCCACACAATTAGCGTGAACCATCATGCCAAAGAAAAGTATACCAAGACAAGCCTAGATTGCATCCAAATCTAACAACTTCAAGCAGGTGCGCAGCACTAAATGCTTATGTTTTCATGCCTGCCACCACCCATTTATATTCTCCTTCAACTTGGAAATACCACAACATTCAATCCAACAATCGGAATAGTGTCATGAAGCCATGGAAGCCTTACGGCCTCCCATATAGTCTCCCCGCTTCATTGAGATACTTACAAAGTCCCCGATACAAATCTAACTCAATGACACCATAAAATTGAATTATATTGACAAAATTATCTTGGGCAGGGCAACTTAGATTAGATTGTATAGTTATGAACACTATGAGTATGGTATGATCAAATCACAAAGCCAAATGGAAGCAAAACGTCATTAATTCGTGCGATCCTAACGCTAACACTGATACTCAAAAAATCGAGACTATTTTTGTTCATGTAATGGTGAATTTAAGCGGTGGAATCACAAGCCACGCTTTACCTCCACGACGCCCACGTGGTGGCCCCGGAGCCCCGGCGAGTCTGCCGCGGGGCAGGAGTCCGACGCCTGGCGCAGGATGGCTGCTGCAGCGGGCGGCCTCGGGCAGACCCCCTCGCCGGCGGCGGCGAGGAGGGGGAGGAGGAGGAGCGCCGCCGCGGAGGCCGCCGGCGACATGGCGCGGGGAGGCGGAGGGGACCCGGCCTAACAGATCGCAGAGGCCCCGAGCTCGTGAGCCGCCACGCTCTCTCTGTGCCTCTGCACGCGCGTGGAGGGGAGGCGGCTCGGCGTCGGCGAGGTCGGCCTGCCGCTCGCGGGGGAAAGGGAAGGAGAGGGAGGGTCAGAGACGCATGCTGCTTGCTCCTTCCTATTAGGAGGGTGGCCCCCCGTTTCTCGCGGTTCCCGTCTTGTCTTTCGTTTTTCCTTTTTCCCCTCTCTTCCCCTTGGGATGAGTGTTCTTTTTAGTTAAGGACAGGTGATATAGACAACTACTAAGCAATACTAGTATAGTGCCCGTGCTAACGCTACGGTAAAATACAAAACAAGATAAAATTTGTAAAAAAATAAAACGAACAATCAGATTCATTAAGATTCACGTCTCATATATTGTATAACCAAATATTTTTGTCACATAATGAATGTCACATAACGAAATATCTTTGACCACGCTCAGTGACTTTACAACGTGGTCATATCCATAGTCCATACGAAATCAGCTCATAGCCTTACATCTCCTCTACCCTCTGAGAACGCTGCTATAATCCGCTTGTTTCTTGTTTCCAATATATGTACACACTGTATGAAAGAAGAGAATTTTTCAGAGGGTAGAGGAAACAAGAATTAGCACATTGTACCAGCTTTCCCTGACACTGTGATCTTTTAATCGTATGGTTTTCTGATTTAGGTGATAAAATTTTGTGTTACGTGTCGGTGTAACCAACCGATATTTTTACAGCCGGTGCAAGGCTACGAGGATTGTGCATGTCACCTCGCCGCAGTCTAGGTCGCAATACGAGGTCTCCGCGCCGCCGCGGCCGGCACCAGCATCTACCTGACTGATATCTCTTCCTTCTCGAGTTGCATCTAAACTTAAAAACGTTACGCAGAGATGTAAATTTTTAACTACAGTTGGCACATTCGGGGTCAATGCTTTTCGATTGCAGGGTTCAAAACACACAACCAACTATCCATGGGGAACATCGAGCGTTTAAATACATACATTATTAGCACATTGTACCAGCTAGGGAAAGACCTGTCACAAGAGACCACCATCCAGTTACTCTCTGGAAAAATATGTACAGCAGACGACAGAGCAGGAACGGTTGCCGTTATGTACAAAGGAGGCAACACCTCCCAGCCTTTTTATTGAAGCTCAGGAGACTCAGCAGTCACACGTCAACTCCGATCCTTCCTGCGACCTGCAATGCAAATGTGCCCTTGTGAGCAAACACATTCTTCTGAAAAATGATGCTGATGCTGGTATAAAACAGTTGCGAAGGGCTACCTGACCAAGTAATCTGTAATACAACACAGTAGAACTAACAGATGCTTACTTACTGTGCATTAACCCAACTACCGTGACACCAAAATGCTACTCCTAGATAACCTATTTGCTAATACAAGTACAATAATCTGTTTGTAGTTCAGTATTGGAGCATACAAGAAATAAAGCTACCTCCTTGAAGGAGTAAACATCACTGCCCCAGAGCCAGGCATCGCAGCCTGCGTCCCTAGCTCCCCATAGATCATTCCTACGGTCATCACCAATGTGCACAGCTTCTTCAGGTTTCACGCACAACAACTCGCAGACCTTCAAGAATATCGTTGGGTTTGGCTTTTCCGCTGCAACCTGTTAGTAGGGAGCCAGACAACAGAATTTAATAGCAAAGATTAATAGGAAAACCATAGCTGAAACTTGGATACAAAGGATGGTAACTACAGGGTCAGGGCTTCAATGATAAGCTTAGCTAAACCAGCTCATCTGAAAATGGAAACCCACCTCAGCAGACACAGCAACTGCATCAAACCAGTGATCACATTTCAGGGCCTGTAAAAGTGGCCGAAGACGGGTGTCAAAGTTGGATACAACACCTGTTTTTACACCAGCCCTTCTCAATGCTTCAAAAACATATTTAGCATCAGGGTCACAGAGCTGCCAAGCCTAGCAAACATAAAGCACTTTATAAGGTCTAACATACAACAAGGTTTGACAACATTTTGATTACAGCCTATCTCACCTTTTCAGTCATATAGTAATGATAAAGTTCCTCAAAGTACTGCAAATCTGAGCAGCCTGTAGAAGAACTGACTATATGTTGCCAAAAGGGTCTTCCATCATCAACATACCTGGAGATATTCGGATCCATTAGTCCATGTAGCAGCATATTTACAAGGGGTTTGAAATGTAAATAGTAAATATTCCTTGATTGAAATATGACTCAAGAAGGTGAATAACTCAATCACATGTCCAGAGGGCTGCGCAAGGCTATCAGGCTCATATTTCTATTTCTGTAACATAACAAGTCCAACAGTTCAAGGAGGCACATGAATGCACAGGCAAGATAAAGCTACAAAAGAATGAAATAACTGCAACCATACTACCTATCACCAGCATCCATATATGATGAGGAAAATTAGTTCCAGATGATTTTCCATTAAGATGTTTCTCCTGATAAATAATAAGAACAAACCCAATGATGCTATTTCTGTAATCAGCTCATAGCCTTACATCTCCTCTACCCTCTGAGAACGCTGCTATAATCCGCTTGTTTCTTGTTTCCAATATATGTACACACTGTATGAAAGAAGAGAAAATTTTTCATTGCATATATTACCTTTGGAGGTCTCTGAATCTGGTGAGATGGACACCTTCTTTTGATAGCTGATCGAACAGGGCGTCTCCTGAATCTGGGCACCTGCATAGCATTGTGAAGAATTCAAGAGACAACAACAAAAGCACTCAGCAGAACAACAACAAAAGCAAGTATAAATGGAGACACTTATGGTTGTTTGACAAAATTAACTTTCACACCCGGTAATTTGGCATAGCCAGGCCATATCTTCTCATTAGGTGTGCCAAGTGTTCTACATATCTACAACAAAGTAGCTTCCCCATGAGATATCATAAAATAAAATTTATCTAAAGGGCTAAAGGTATCTGCGAGAAGAAAACAGATCCACCATGAGATGTCATAACAAAGTAATAATAACCGCATGGATGTGACAGTCAAAAGTCAAATGAAATACCTTATGAAGCTGTTCAAACTCAGTTTTTCCATTGAACAATGGTTCTTTGGCCAGAAGCTCTGCCATTATGCAGCCCACTGACCACATATCAATAGCAGTAGAATATTCCTTTGTTCCTAAACGCTAAAATATGAGGGAATTCCCTCATATGTAGATTTGTTTGCATGTGAGGGATATAGTGGTGCTTTTTTCATGTTTTTGACCACATATCAATAGCAGTAGAAAGTTTCTAAGCCATCTGCACATGAAAAAAGCACCACTATTTCCTTAAAAGCTCCATATTTACAAAACGATATTACCTTCACAAATGAATCCTTAACACACATCCTCCACCAATCGACATTTGGCATCTTTGCCGCAAATCCAAAGCATGGGTATTGTCTTGCCATCTCAGTGTATGCAAGTTTGAAGCCTTCATGCATGCGCTTATAGTCAGGACATGGCATCCCGGCAGACTTAGCTGCCATACAGTAGTAATCCCCAAGCTGTCCTTTGTAAGCAATCAGAGTACCAGTCACATCCACAGTGATCAAGCGTAGCTTTGAAAGGAGCAACATGCTTGATGATGATCTGAACTGCAGCTTTGTTATGCTGTCTATGAACAAAGATTAATAATGAAAATTAGGGTGAAACTGCCCTTTTACAGAAGCAGCTAAACAAACAAAAGATATGGAATGCATTTGAATATCAACATAAATACTTTTGCATGTAATCCTGGTGATACATAAAAATATAACACGCATGCAAGGCAACAACAATATAACAAGTTAACGAGCACTAAACGTGGTAGAAACTACATTTTGCACCCAGAAATCAAATTTGCACCAACACACCTCTCCCTCCCTCCCTCCGAACTAATATCCAAGATAATTTCCCCCATCCAACTAATATCCATTGCAGTGGATGTGACATGAGAAACTTAAAAGGAGCAATTGACGAAAATGTGCAATGCTAAGCTAAATCAATAATAGAGAACCAAGCCGTTGAAATGGTGAGAGACTAAGTCACGAATTATAAGCACGAAATGAAATGGAAATGAGGCATACCAAAAATAATATTATCACTAAATACAGTAATGGAACATCTATGAACGCGCCTACTTACAAACAGAAGTTGAACCTAAATGGAGCACTGAATAACATACTGGAACAGTCAGCAGTGAATGGAGAACAAATCATGTTGATCTCAGCTACCAGGCAGAATGAGCAAGGAAAAATATATCATCTCTATCAAAGCACCTACAAACCCCCAGCTAACCCTAATCCAAGCAACGCCATCACTTAAGACTAACAGCTCCAGCCCATGTAAGCACCATTGTTGGATCCCCACACTTTAATGAAGACCTCCTTTTTACTTCTCAAGAAAAGCAAGCAAGGTCGGCATCCACCACCTTGCTTCAAAAGAACAGAACAAGAAGATCTCTATATCCCTCACATGCAAACAAATCGTAACCAGTAAACGCTAAAATCATCCACATAAAGGACCAGAGAGAAAGCTGGCATGCTCCATTACCTCAAGCAAAGGATCAGGGATTATTGATAATAAGGGTAAATGACTGCCAATCCAATCACATATTGATCTAACAAAAAGAAAAGGCAAATCTGATCATCGGAAAACCAATACTCTGTGACATATTGACAGCACGAGGAAACACCACATCGAACAGACTAACAGGCATATATACCATGGACTCTTATCCCATTTTCTTTCTCCGTTGTACTACCTAGGCCAGCAAAAGAATTATATACAATTTCTTCCAATGCTAAAGAGGTGCAAATTGCACTGTATCTAATTTGTCCACTAATGACTGATGTGGCAACTTCTTTTCAGCTTCAACAATCCTACTGACCAGCAATCTGTCCTATCTAGAAATCCCAACAAATCTGAATAATAAAGAAAAAGAAAGAGCAGGAACAATAGATAAATATGAGGGAATTTGACCTAGAAACAATTAAAATGGTCACCTTGAAAGATTGACGAAAATCGCAATGGATGATCAGATTATGCCTTAGGGCTACATATCTTATCTCCTCCGCTCTATGTATATCAATGCTGTGATGACACAATAAATATTTCAGCTGCTATCATCATAACAATATCAGAAACAAAATAAAGCAAATCAAGAGCGCCAAACAGATAACGAAAGCTATTGGCTTATCAGGAAAAATAAAAGATTGTCAGGGAAGATGACATACCATAAGAAACCTTGGTTTGGATTTGGTCATTTGGGAGCACTTAAATCCGGCACCTCACGCACAGCTACACGCCATGATGGCTGCACATGACTGTCAGAGCGCATGGAGGAGAACTCCAAACTTTTCTTGAACAGGTGCATCACAAACTTGTGAGCTCATTTCAATTGTAGGATGCTTATGATTTGCAATAGAAACACAGACTTCTCATTCATGGAGTACCCCCGCGGTATTACTTGGCTGCAAAAAACAAAGAGGTATTACTTGGCTGCAAAAAGGAGAAAAAAAGCTTTCCTGTTAGAAGAATCCTCTTGCTACAACCGTCTATTGTGCCTTTTTTAAAAGACCAAACACCAACCATCACGAGGCACCCAAGCAATTAGCACAGAAAGCCTGAATCTTGCCTGCTATAACATTTATACTTATATTTGTAGAGCACCTGCACATCAACAAACAGCACAAATTCAGCACCAGGTCAATCCTAAAAATCCCCACTGGATCAAGCAAAGCAAGATTGTGAGATCCCACTGACTTGCGGACACCTGCTGAGACTTGCTATCGATCTGGAGCACGATGGACTTGCTGCTGAGTCCCGGGTCCCTCTGCACGCCCACCACTATCGGAGCCCTAGTCGCGCCATTCTCCCCCGTCGGCTGCACCACACACCACCGCACAAATCTAATAACCACCGAGAGAGAAAGAGGGCTGAGCTGGTCGGGTAGAAGCTCACCAGCACGGGGTGGCCGATGAGGCTGTTCAGTACGGCCGACTTGCCGGCGCCCTGCACGAACAGATCAGAATGGATCAGATCGGAGCACGAGCGGCGGATCGCCGGGGGGATTTTGGCGTCGGGCGGGGGGCCGGCGGCTCCCGATACTCACGACGTTGCCCAGGGTGACGGCGTTGAGGAAGGTGGAGGGGCGGCGCGGCGCGGCGTCGTCGGAGGGGTCGTCGTCGGCGAGGAGCGAGGCCGCCTGGCGCATGGACTCGGAGAGCTCCGACAGCTCCTCCATGGCATCCATGGTAGCCCTCTCTCCCCCCTAGCGCCCGCGGCCGCCTACCTTCTGTGTGATGTCGCCGTAGATGGCCCTCCGGTAGTCGTAGTACTCCCGCGCCCCCAACGGCTCCCACCTCGCGACTCCGGCCACCGGCCCCGCCTCCGCGACCTCCGCCGCGGTCGTCCCGAGCCGCCGCCTCTCGCCTCGGCCCGCGAGCGCCGGTTGGAACCGCGCCGCCGCAGCCGCGCCACCGCCATTGTCGCCGCGGTCGCGAGGTGGCGAGGAGTTGGGGCGCGCCCCCGCCGTCGCCTCCTTCCTCTCCCCCGCCGCAGCCGCGCCTCCTCTTTCCTCTGCCCCCTTCCTCTCCAAGCCAGCCACCGCCGTAGCCGCGCCTCCTCCTACCTCTGCCCCCTTCCTCTCCAAGGCAGCAGCGGCGCGGGAGGGAGGGGAGGAGGCGGATTAGATCTGGGCGAGCGGGGCGGAGGAGAAAGCCGACGGCCGGGTGGGGGGGCGGAGGAGGCGGCCGGTGGCCGGGTAGGGGTGGAGGAGGCGGCCGGCGGCGGGTGCGACGGCGGATCTGGGCGAGGCGGAGCCGCGGAGGCGCTGAGGGCTGAGGCGAGCGGGGCGCAGGGCGGCGGGCGAGCCGGGCGGAGGAGAAGGCCGGCGGCCGGGCGGGGGAGCGGAGGGGTGGGGGGAGGAGGAGGCGGCGGCGCGGGGTGGTGTGGGGAGGAGAAGACGGCGGCGCGGGGGGTGCGGGGGGAGGAGGCGGTGGATGCGGAGGCGCGCCGGCCGGAGTAGAGGAAGAGGAGGCGCGATGGAGGGGGGGCGGCGTTGGTGGCGCACGGGAGAGCAAAGGAGAGGTAGGGGGCCGAGATGTGGTGGAGAAAGCGGAGAAGGGGGGCCGTAGAGAAGGAGAGGAAGGGGCGGCCGAGAGAGGAGGAGATGGATGGCGGCGCAGATGGAGAAGAGGGGTGGCGGCCTTCGGGGGAGGCGGGGCCTTCGGGTGTTCGGGGGAGGCGGGGCCTTCGCGAGCGTCAGGGACGCGGGAGGGTACTGCAGATCCATTGAAGGATGACCGTCGGATATGGTTGGGTAAGGAGAGAGAATGGAGGAGAGTTAATCTGGTGCAGACGTTTTTATGATGGTGTAATTATGGGTACATATTGTGGTGTGGACGTAGTTAAGGTCATGACTGTGAAGCAGGTAATTATTGGGTGGATGTAAAATAATTTGAACTGGTGCTTTATTAGTTTAGATTAGATAGATGTATAATACTCGCCGAATTTTTTGTATTTAAGCCTTTTTTTTGAAAAATATTCACATTTAGACCCCCTGGTGGTTTTAATTCCGTTTTTGGACCTAGGGGGTCGGAGCCGTGACCCACGGCGCCGAGGTAACACGTCTCGGCGCCGTGGTCCATGGCTCCGAGGTCGCAGGCCCGCTCCAGCCTGGTGGCCTGCGTGGCGCTGACGTGGCAGCACCTCGGAGCCGTGGTCGTGGCGCCGAGCTCGGAGCCGTGGGTCGTGGCGCCGAGATGCCTGCCACGTGGCGCCGAGCTCCCTGCCACGTCTGCAGACACTCGGCGTCTAGGGCTTGCACCGATCAGGCTTTACGTTGTCGCAAAAAAAATTACTAGTTGTATTTTGTTAATTTGAACTGTAATGATTATAAGTTTTGTTAATTTTGTAGTTGTGAATTACAAAACAATTTGAAAAAATTGTAAAACAAGTTTATGTTGATTGGCTCGTTGTAGATGCATAAAAAATATGGTAATTTTTTTTAGGAACGATTGTGCGTAGAACGGTCGATATATAAAACGGTAAGTGTCTTTTAAGGTTTGATTCCCGTGGTTTTTGCAAGGTTTGTTATTTTGTAGTTGTAATATGGGAACGAATCTGATGAAGTCGTAATAAAAATTTATGTTCATTGCAGGTTGGACATGCAAACCAAATTAAGCTAAATTTTTTTGCCGAAGGATTGAGCGTAGAAATATCGATGCATATAGTGGTAAGTGATATTTCGAAGGTGAGTGATATTTTGACATGGCAGGCATGTGGCATGTGTGCAACTCTGTACTTCTAATGTTCAGAATTCCACCACTAGTCCTAACATGCATGCCTTAGGGAAAATAACTTGCTGGGTCTATTACATTTTGTCTATTGGGTGTAGCGTTGTTGTTTCCCCTTTTTGTCACGCCCTGAAGATGGCTCCGCTGCATCCTTCTTCCTGTCACTCTTGGTCTTGAGAGATGCCTCCCGAGCTTGAAGCTCCTCCTCCTGACGCTTGATGGCAGCTTCACGCAGACTTAATTGCTCCCGCCTCCTTTGCAGCTCATCCTCCTTGCCCTTCAGACGGATTTGGTCCACCCTCACGCGACGCTCTTGGTCAAGCCACATCTGTCGTTCCACCTCGCGAGCCTGAGTCATCTTGACAAAGTATTGTGCTTTGTTTTCCACCTCCACTGCCCGGTTATTTGGCCATGCCGGCGACACCCGATCCACCCATTCGATGAACCTGCAAGCCTATGTGTGGCGTGATAGATGTCATCGATCAAGTTGAAAAAAGATAACGAGAAACAAATGATTTAGTTGTGGTCGTTACCACGAAGTCGTCATCCAGGTCAGGACATTTGAAGAACCTACGGCCGTATTTGGCTCGTTGTACTCGATCAGTCCAGACTCCCAACATCGTCCTAAAGCCGCAATGGCACTTCGGGCGCTCATGCCACTCCGGCACTCCAAATGGGTCGGACCTCCAGGAAGACATTGTTGTGTAGTAGTATTGTGATGCCTTGGGGAGGAGATGTGGTATGGAAGACATAGGAGGGAGGCCTTTATGTAGGCAGGTTATCTGGTGCAGTGGGCATAGTCCATGGAGAGGATATTTTCGCTTTTCCTGGATTCCAGTGTAGCAATAAATGGCCCTATGTAGGCTTTTCAGAGACTATAGTCTCGTAATTCCAGTGTAGCCTTTTCAGAGATTGGACCATTCAAAGCCTAGAAAGCTAAAGACCTACGCCCCTATATGTGTACAGGCCTACTCCTGTAAAGGCTAAAGACCTACGCCCTATATGTGTACAGGCTAAAGGCCTACTCCGTCACTGCGCAAAGCTGGCATATGCTGCCTCGTTTTGTCATGTCACTGAGCAAAATCTGAACTCTTTTGTCATGTCACTGAGCAAAGCTGCCCTCTTTTGTCATCTCACTGAGCAAAAGCTGACCTCTTGTGTCATGTCCCTGAGCAAAGCAGGGGCGTGTTGTCATGTCCCTGAGCAAAAGCCTCTTTTTTTGGTGGTCACTGCATTAAGCTGCCCCGTTGGCTATAAGTAGCAGGGTTGGGGTCCCATGACATTGTGAATCGAACAAAGTAGTACCCTCTCTTTCGTGGTGAAACATACCATGTCTGAAGTCGAGGGGCCAGTGGGATTTGGGTCACCGAAGGACGACATTCCCTTAGAAATGAGGGATATGTTCGGTCCGCAGTACCGATTGATACCAAGCCGGCGTGCTCAACCACCGTGGCCGAAATGCAGACACAATGAGTACGCGGTCGTCCAGATCTTGGATTCCCCGAACGATGGCGGGCGACGTTTCTTCCGATGCTCACGCTCCGGGGTACAAATTAGTAATGTTACATTTTGTATTGCTTATGGACCCTCGAAGTTTACCGTCATTTTTTGTGCAGATGGCCAAATGCGACTTCTCCCACTGGATTGACCCTCACGAACGGTATGTTGATCATTATGTGGGTACATTATGGGCTCGAATATGGGACTTGGAGTACCGAATGGAGAATCTCACTGAGGAGAACAACGACCTCCGCGAACAGATGCAACGCGAGAGGGGCAACGAGGAGGTCGTGAATATAGGAAGCTCTTATGATCCCACATGTTGCTGCGCGAACCCGAGCTGCATATGTGCATGCCACTACCACGATGGACAACCACGTCCGAGGCGACCCCCTCAGCATTTCTCCATGTGGGTGCCACGAGGCTCGTTTGGCATGTAGGTAAGAAGGTGTATGGTTGTGTTGTGTTTTAGTTGTTGTGTTCATTGATGTGTTGATGGCTGTAGTACTTGGTTGTGTTGCCATTTTTTGGTACCCTCCATGTTTACCGTCGTTGCTGTGTTGATGGTTGTAGTACTTGCTATATTTTATGTACGTACAATCTATGTGTTGTTTCGTGTTGTGACTGGGCAAAGCTGTTTTATTTTAGGTCGTTTGCCTTTTCAGCCGATTGTGCTTTTTCAGGAAGCATAAATTCATAAGTAAAAAATTCATAGTTCGTATCATTTACAGTCGTTTGCAGTAAACATAAATTCATTGCAGGAATTATAGAACAACAAAGTACAGACTACGGATTCGAACACAAATATCACATGAATATAACATATACACATACATACAAACAAGTAGCTCATTACAACACGACCCACAAGCCTACACATAAATATCACTGCCTCCTAGCCTTACCCTTACCCTTACCAAGGGCGTCGGTGCCTGGAGTGTAACGGCTAGGCTCCCGGCGGCGTCTGCGTGGTACAGGCTGTGAAGGCTGAGTCTCAGGAGCGCCTACGAGCTGAGACGGGCCTATCTCATCGTAAGTCTGCTGCTCCACCTCGTCGTCGTCCTCACCCCCCTCGTCAGGGAAAGTGTCGCTCGTGTGGGATGAGCTCTGTGCCGTGTAAGACCCTCGCCGCGTCGGGTCTGAAAGTCGTGTCGTAGGCACGTCTACGTGCCTCCTCGCGCCGGTGCTGCACCCACAACGACTAGCCGCACGACGTAGCCGACCTGCTAGCCTCTGTCATCCAACATTTTGTTAACCAACAAGATACGAAGATATTACGTACTAATTTTGTAAGTGGCTTTGTCGAAGCATACCTCTAGGAAGGTAAGCGTCCGGGCATCGCCGACTGTCCTGGAGAAATGCTCTATGTCCTGTACGGACTGCTTCAGGGTGTTGCCCTGCAAACAAGCAAAAGAATGGATAATTTACTATATGTAGTGATATTTATATCTATTGGAAAATAAGCAATGAGATTGAACATTACCACACGGTCCAGGACTGGTGCCGTCTCCACCTGCGTCCCAAGGCGAGTCGACTAGTCGTACGGCGTGTCTTCGTCGCCCGAGGACGCAATGTCGGCGTAGTCATCCTGAGTCCATTGGCCCTTAAGCTTGGACCGCGTCGCACGCTGGTACCAAACTTGGTACCGCCGGAAGTTCTCGTTGCTGTGCGGCTCGTCGTTGTCGTCCACGTGGTCCTGAAAGTGTGCCCACTCCTCAACGTACACGTGGTGGTGCTGCTCGAAATCTGTGACCTTCTTCTGTCGCCGACGATCAAATCTGCATGTCACGTAAACCAATCTGCTCGAACCATCCCCAGTTGTCTTTGTTCTCCCTCTCAACCAAAGCAAACGCCAAAGGAACCAACGTGTTGTCTGCGTCACACGAAATGGCTATCAGAAGTGTGCCCTGGTATTTGCCAAGAAGAAACGTACCGTCAATGGAGAAGACGGGACGACAATGCCGAAAGGCCTCGATGGACTGAGCAAAGCACCAGAAAGCACGGAAGAATATCTGCATCCCATCTTGAGTCCATTCGTTTGGTTTCGGGACGTACTCATAATGCATGCCTGGATTTACCGCTTTGATTGCATTGAAAAGTGCTGGCAACTGCAAGTACCCATCTTCCCAGTCCCCATATATCATATTCCAGATGCGTTGCTTTGCCCTCCATGCTTTTCCATACCTTATCTCGTATCCAAATTTCTCCTTAACAATCCCAGCAAGTGTCTTCACCTTCATATTGGGTTCTCCCTTTACTATGTGACACAGTGACTTCGCAATAATGGTAGAGGTCAACTGCCGATGCTTCTGTTTGAGCTCTGCTTCGGCACAAGTGTGTGGGCCAACGATTCTTGTGATCTTGAACTTTCCCGTGTCCTTCTGTTTCCTAGCACAAACCCTCCATTCACATGTTTCCTTCTCGCACACAACTGTGTACCTCCGCTCCACATAAGAATGCCTCACCTTGAATGGCCTTTTACGAATCACTGAATACTCCTGCAGCCACCTTCTCAATGCAGACAAGTCCTCAAACATCATGCCCTTCTCAATTGTCATGCTTGAACCGGCCTCAGGAGCATCTAGCAGCTCGTCATCCCTTCCTTCTGCATAAGCCCCATGAGAATGCCTAAGATCGCTGAATTCATGAACTGATGGATCCCGGCCAGGGCAATAACGCCTGATCAGCTCAATATCACTTTCGGTCAGCTCTCCAAAAGGGCGGTCATCGTCAGATTCAACGGCCCTTGCGATCTCGTAAGGCTGCAGATCATCCACAATTTGAACATCCACACTATTGGAGTCCCTGCAGACTTCTTCAACGTTGCTAGATGGAGCAACGGGAGGAACACCAACATTATCAGGAATGTCTCCTGCATCATAAGCACGAAAACGATGGGATTGAGACAAAAAAAAGCAATGACGACAAAAGGCTAAAGTGTTGCTCGACACTTACTGGGATGATTCTGGGTCAATCCCATCTCCTGAGGGGCCGCCACGACATCATCAGTCCGACATTCAACTCGAACTGGTTGAGAAATCTGAACCTCGTTCGGGGCAGATAGAGCATCGGGCACCTCAGGCACTTCTTCCACATCCACCGCAAGATCCAGTAACGGAGGGTCAAAGGGTGCCTGATCACCTAGTTCTAGTGAATAACCGTGAGGGGTTGGTTCAATAGACACCTTCCGCACAACAAGGTCCAAACATTTTAACTCATTCCTCATAACCACTTTGACATATTTGTCACACTCATCCTCACAACCAATTAAGATCAACCGCCTGAGAATTGTGTCTTTCGAACCGAAGTGAAGTAACCCCTCAACTGTGATGCTCTCCTCGTTTCCATGACAATGTAGCTTCTCCCGGGCCCTAGCAACCAACTCACTAAACGACGGCCGATCACTGAACATCAGAGGCACCCTTTGCATTTCAACAAATTGAACATTTCCATAATCATCACTTGTCACACTGCCTCCATGATATAGGGTTACTACGTTGTCCATCTAGTTCATACACAAAACCAAACTCAATACCTTTAAGCGAAATTTTGGATAAATCACATGCATACTTGTTTAAGCAATAAAATATCTAAATGAACCCTTTCCCATTCAAACATCTATATATCTAATACGATCCAGATATAGTCACATGAGATTTTCAGTTATAATATGCAGCCTACAATGTCTTTTTTGGAGTCAAACAGAACCACCAATATTTATCTAGATATTGTATTAATCACACCAAAAGTCTAAAATCATTATGCCTTCTCGTAGGTACCATAGATATGGAGTGAACATTAAGCGACAGTGTGTAACATATGTGGAAAAAAATTCACGATATACTAGAGATTCACCTTGAACGCTTGCGGGGGCTGGGGAGGCGGTGGCGGGCGGGGAGGCGGCGTGGGCCGGGGAGGCGCTGCCGGCCTGGGGAGGCGGCGGGGAGGCGGCCGGGGCGGGGAGGCGGCGGGGGCCGGGAAGGTGGCGGGGGCCGGGAAGGCGGCGGGGAGACGGCCGGGCCGGGGAGGCGGTGGCGGCCGGGGAGGCGGCGTGGGCCGGGGAGGCGGCGGGGGCCGGGAAGGCGGCGAGGAGGCAGCCGGGGCGGGGAGGCGGCCGGGCCGGGGAGGCGCTGGCGGCGCAAGCCGGGGAGGCGGTGGCGGCCGGGGAGGCGGCGGGGGCAGGAGTCGGGGGCTGAGGGCAGACGCGACGCGAAATGGCTCGGCCTGGCCTGGGTAAATGCCGCTAGCTCGGCGCCAAGATCCACGGCTCCGAGGTCGGAGCCACGAGTCACGGCGCCGAGCTCGGAGCCGTGGATCACGACGCCGAGCTTCTGCCACGTCGGCACCACGCGGGTCGCCACGCTGGTGCCGGCCTGGGGCCTCGGAGCCGTGGATCACGGCGCCGAGACGTGTTACCTCGGCGCCGTGATCCACGGCTCCGACCCCCTGGGTCCAAAAACGGAATTAAAACCACCAGGGGTCTAAATGTGAATATTTTTCAAAAAAGGGCTTAAATAGAAAAAATTCGGTAATACTCTCTATACTAGTAGTGTGACCGTACTAACGCTACGGTAAAATATAAAACAAGATAAAATTTGTAAAAAATAAAACGAACAATCAGCATTTCCCTCGTTATAAAAAGATAAAAAGAACTCCAATGTTATATGCAATTGCTAATTACAACAAGCATTTTCCTCGTGCGTAAGACATTTCAGCATACCTTGCTCCCTCCACCATGTTTCTCTTAGATGCACTATTTTTAAAAGTACATAGTCCGCACCCATGGTCCTCTTATATGCACTATTTTTAAAAGTACATAGTCTTTAGAATCATAACCTATACAAAGCCGGAGGGATTCCCCGCAGGAGGGGGCGCCCACGTCACCCCACCCACTCGCTCCGGCCGGCGCATGGCGGGGGAATTTCCGTACGGTCGGGTGCCATTTTTGCGAAAAAACCCCTACATTTTCCTGAAATTACGTCAAGGTCCTCTGTTATCGCAAAAAGGTCCCTGGATTTTTCAAAAAAGACCCTGCACATTTATTTTTTTGTTGATAACGATCCGCAGTTTCCAAAATTACGTGCAGGCTCTCGGTTCTTTCAAAACAACCTCTGATTTTTACGAAAAAACCCCTATGGTTTCCTTTTATTGCGAAAAGCCCCTCGCTCTTTTTTTAAAAAAACCCTACGCTTTCCTTTAGCTACGAATTTTCGCCTCCTTTACTTCGGTACACACGGTGGCTGGCGCGGCGTGCCGCCGCGCCTATGAGGCTAGTTAGACAGATGCACGGACTCCTGGTAGCGACCGGCCCATCAATCATTTCGACAAAACTGTGAGATAAAATGACTGAAATTGCAGAGCTGACCATATAACACCCCATCCAACACCATTGCAAGGACAAGGGCAGATTTCAGCAAATTTCTCAGCATCACTTGAATGAACTCTTCAGGATATCAAATCATCATAGATATCTAGATAATTCAACAACATTTAACTTAGAAGTACAATAGGTAACTCACTGCTTATTCTAACATAAAACTACAAGGAAAGGCATTTTTTTCTTACCGTAAACTGAAAATAAGCTATTCATCACACCTGTCACACACAAACAAACATAAGAACTACATTTCCAACCATACAATTTGAGTTCCCGAAGTGCAAAATAAACGAAAAGAACATATTCGGAAGGGGTCTTTATTCTCACCTATGAACAGAATCACATACTTTAGAATATGGAAAGTTGTAAATTCTTGTATAACCCAAACAACAGCAATGAATATGATGAATCCTGGAAAGTTATATTGTCAGTAGCATGCTGCAGAGTAAGGTTCTAAATGAAGATGAAGTCATCTTAGTGCATACCTATGCAAAGCCAACAAAGAAACCACTGCATAATTGAAGCAAGAGATGATAATACTTGAGTAAATGACCATGATTACTGAGTGAAACACGCGGGAAGAGACAAATCAAGGAAATAAAAAAATGCAACAATAAATTAGTGAACTTACATTTTTAGCAACAAAAAGAACGACAATTAATGCAGGTATGAAGCAACCCGCTGCGATTCTTGTAGTGAGGAGATTTGTGGATGCTAGTGCTTTTTTGCACACCAAAGGAAACGTAATCTTCAAGCAAACCAGACGTCAACAGGATATTTACCTCTCATCACCCATAATGCACTATTTTGAAAGTACATAGTGCCCTTAGAATGCACGTCAGTATAACAGCATATGCACCTACTTCCCAAATCCAAATTGCGATCTCTTGACTTGCACACATCCAATGGAAGGCACTTCTCCGTAAATTTAACTAACCATGGAAGGTATTAACCAGAGATAAAAGTGGCAAATTACATAGCTCCACAGATGTTCAGAAACTAAACGCTACTTTTAAGCTACGGCTGCCAAAAAGGCATTTCATCGAACATGTTAAGGGCATAACATTGCCCTCACCTTCATCATCACCATCATCCATCTTACCTCCACTCATCCATCTCCATATCTAGCGCTAACCAGGAGGTAGGTGCAGTCAATCTATATCTTTTTGAACGGGACCAGGCAATCTATATCATGTATATTACATTTTTTTTGGAGAGGAATGTACATTACGTTGTTAGATGTACAAAATAGGCACAAGTTAATGACTTTAGTGACTACATGCTGTAACCTTATCTAATAAAATGTAAAAATACTTTGCATAATATTTTAAGCTAACTGATTCTAAAGTTCTTTGTAGAGCCTCCTGATCTTTGTGACACCTAGAATGAAGCAAGGAACAACTAACCTAAAATTCGTGACGCACACGAGCGAATGCCAGCATCTGCAGCCGCCCTACACGCCACAGGGACGACATCCGAAACCTGCCCAAGATCAGCACCACATTTGCTTCAGATGCTGTAGGGATTCAGGGAGACCAAATATAACAGTAGGCATCAATGGCATCCTCAGTTGTACCACTAAGTCGGCCATGATCGAGTTGAGCCACTCCACTTCAGTCCTCAGAATCCACTCGCGGGGCACCACGACCGTCTGATGGTACTGCATTTCGCATGGTACAGTCAAGCATAAGCAGGACACAACACAGCATGACACGACAACGATATACAAAAATCTACCAGGTAGAATAGAATTGGCTTGCGGTTCCGAGACCAACCTTCTCGAGGGAGGCGAGGCGATCGACAGTGAGGGCGTCGGCCTGGACGGCGCCGCAGTCGAGCAGGACCTTGCGGCTGTGGAGATTAGGGGACTTGATCTCGGTGGTGAAGACGAACTCCGGCGCGCCGGTGACCACGTGCACGTCGTGTCCAGCGGCGATCAGGTGCCTCACCACCTGCAAAAGCAGCCGGTCAAATTGGCTAGAACATCAATTTGTGCCCAGAGACCACGAAGAGAGGAGAGGGGGGAGAGGAACCGATCGGAGGCGAGAGGGACCTCGAGGGCGCGGGTGGGTGATGTAGTAGGCGAAGACGAGGTGCTGCGGCGGCGCCGACACCGACGCCTCCTCGTCGTCACCTTCCAGAATCCTCATCCCCCGACTGATTGCTCGTGTCCCCCAATTCTCCCGGGGCTCCGAGCTCTGTGCTGTCTGTTTGCGCTACGACTCTCCTCTCCTCTGCTCTTTTATAAGATCATTCTCTCTGGATCGCACACGAGCTTGGACCATGGGAGCATCTAATCCATGGGGAGCAAGAGCGAGCAAATGAAACCGAATCAAAAGGGGAACTCAACCCTAGAGAGGCAAGGTACGTGTTAGATGAAACTCATCGGCTTCAGCTCCCGGTCTTTGGCCGGCGCAGCCTCTGGCGGCGCGCTCTCGACAGATCCGGGCTTCGCAGTGGTGCCGTCGGGGGAGGAGGAGCGGGAGGAGGAGGAGCCGGCGGCGGCGCGGGAGTCGATTGGGGGGAGGCGGGGGAGACGGCGGCCGATTCGGGGGAGGCGGCCGATTCGGGGTTTAGGTTTAGGGGGAGGCGGCCGATTCAGGGGAGGCGAGGGAGGCTTTCCAGAAGACGCGCGGCTGATTCGGGGGAGCCTCAGGGACGCGGAAGGGGTATTGCAGATCCATTGAAGGATAACCGTCGGATATGGTTGAGTAAGGAGAGAGAATAGAGGAGAGTTAATCTGGTGCGGACGTTTTTAGGATGGTGTAATTATGGGTGCATATTGTGGTGTGAACTTAGTTAAGGTCATGACTGTGGAGCAGGTAATTGTTGGGTGGATGTAGGATAATTTTAACTGGTGGAATATTAGTTTAGATTATCTATATGGGAGATTGGATCATATACCCTCCCTTTAATTGGGAAATTGAGGATTTACCCTCCACATCTCAATGACGTGTGGAGTCATCATAAGTCACTGACACGTGGGCCAGGAGGGTAAATCCTCAATTTCCATCTAAATGGAGGGTATATGATCAATTGCCAGTATCTATATATGATAATAAAAATAGCTTCTATAGTAAATTATCTTTTTATATGTCTCTATAAATAGCTTCTTCATGACACGATATGTCTTGTTTCTCATGTTATAGTTGACTGTTGCATGAGAAACAGACCAATTCTATACACTCCCTCTCTCTTTCCACATCATCTCGTGTTCTATATGATAAAACTTACAGACAGCTGATGTCACACTATTGTGTATGGCCTAATGGATTGGATTTACCAAACATGCTAACCAAAAGTCACTTGCCTCGATTTTGCTATAAGTTAGGTATAAGCACAGCCCATTTGTAGCTGACCTCATATTCTGGTCCCACTCCAAACCACTTTAGCTTCTGACTTTCACTTGGAACACGTCGACTTCTTAATTTTTGCTTTTTAGCCTTTTTTCTTTTTCTTCTCCTTTTATTCCTTTACATTGTCCTAAAAGATATAGCGATGTTTTTCAATTATTTTTTATTTTTCTTATTTTTTGACTCAAAAAAGTTAACAACTACTACAGTACAATTATAACCAAAAGTCTACCATAGAAGTCAACATCCATGGCTTTTTAAGCTATTTGGAGCACTACCTCTATGTTAGTCCGTGCCGAGGGCAACACTATTTGCAAATCTGGCGAGGAGTGATGCTTAAAGCCAATAAGGACAACACAATTGGCAATTCGTGGGAAGAAGTGGTTGGGAGAAGAGGATCAATGGATCTAAATAACCTTAACACCACATTTGCATGCCCATGAATTAAAGTTGATTCATTCAATTGGATTATAAATCCTATTCTAGCATAATTCGAATTTAATTCAAGACGATTCAAATTCCATCTGTTTTGTTTGGCCATCCATTGGATTTAGAAATTAGAAAATCAATACTAGAATTCAGAAGAGCGCTCGTAAAATCATGTTTTGTGTTGATCTCCATCCCACGACTAATCAAGTGTCAATGCCCACCAATATCAATCGCCCTGATCAAGAACAAATCTAAATCTGGCCACTGCAATAACCCCTCCGCTGTCGCTCGGACCAAAAATGCATCCGCCATTGCACGCCGTAGCCAAGAAACGGACTTGAGAGGTGATAGAGAAGGCCTTGCTCTGCCCAATCGAGCCACTGTCATGGCCGATTTTGAGTCCTGACGGCACACTGTTGTTGTGTTATGCTAGATCCGTGTTGTTGTGCCGTCGCCATCAATGCTGGTGGAACTGTAGAGGCGGAGGGAGAGTAGAAATGGAGAGAGAAGGGGAGAAATGAGGAAGAGAGGAAAGCTGGAGTGTGGCTGTCGGATGGAGAAGAAAAATGGAAAGAGAAAAGAAATGAGGGAAGAAAGAGTGAGGAGAGCCAGTGTGGTTGTTGGTGGAGAAAAGAAAAAGTGAAGAGGAGATGGAGCCACTCTGGCTCCGAGTGGAAGAAAAGAAAAAGAGGGGAAAGAAAAAAGGAGAAAGAAAAAGAAATGAAAAAAAGGAAGAAAAGGCGGAGGCGTGGATCCAACAGCGACATGAGTAATTGTGCACAGGTGGTAGGGAAAATGCAAATCCAGTAGCGATGTCGGCAACTGCGCACAAGTGGCCGAGTAGATCGCGTCCGATTATAGTTGGCACGCCTAGTTGAAAGATCAAACTCCATTAAGTTGGTTTTGGTGATAAATGACAAATACACTTATGAGGTCTTGGTGATAATGACAAATACAATTGTGAGGCTAACCTTGCTTATTAATTATGATATTGCTTAGTCTCATTTGGATGAAAAGGTGAAATCAAAGAAGTATACATTCAAAATCACATTTATTATATATTGGTGCATTCCTTGGATCCAAATATAGAATGAACTCTATTATTGGTCTAAAATGAATATGTGCATATGCCTTCATTACACACACTTGTATGCACACATTTAGGGGGAGTTTACTCTATATTTTGTGGTTTCATTAGTATTGATCCATGTTTCTTTTTCTATATATATTGGGATCTTTACTTTAAAACATATCATTTGAGTATATAAAACTGGTGCATATACTCACATTGACTCATATTGATTTATACTTAATTATCTATGTATGGGACTAACATGATTATCAAGTGTTTGAAAGGTTTAGTCCCAGATTTTGCTTGACGACTTGAAGATGCATGCTAAGGTTTATAAGAAGATCGGCATGGCTTGAGACAAAGGTTATGTATGCATTTTAATTTAAATTCTAAATCCAAATATGCATCGTCAGGATAATCGGTAGTATTGGAGTTTGAACGGTGGAACTACCGCAGTGCGATATAACCGCAACTCCTGAGTGGTACTACCGGACTCCGGAAGTTCCAGATTTATGGGGCAGTACATTTTTCCAGAGAGCACCCTCGGGATAATTTTGTATTCGCGGAAAACGGAAGTACTGGAGTTTCAACGGCGGAACTACTGTAGAGTGGTAGTACCACAGCCTTAAACGGTACTTCCGGACCACGGAAGCTCTGAATAACCCGGACGATACCTTTTTTCCAGATAGCCCCAAGATTTGTCCCTCGAGACAAACGGAAGTACCGCCTCAGAAATCGGAACTACTAGAGAACGGAACTACCGGACCTTAGATGGTGTTAGTACCGCACTTTAAGTTTAAACGATTTTATATTCAATTCATTATCTCATTATTTGTTGAGATTGTCATCAATTATCAAAAGGGAATGATTGAGAATCTAGTCTCTCCATTATGAGTTAATGATGAGTTTTGGTAATTAATGGCAATCACATTGTGGGACTAACATTTTTTTTATGAGTTGGATGAATAGATTAGGTTCCATGATAATGACAACTTTAGATGATTTCATGAATTAACGGTCATCAAGAAGAGGATGCATCATATATTGATGCACATCAAGATTTTGAAGAGAAGATGTTCATGAGTTGATCATCAAGTCAAGAGAAGACATTGGCCTAAACTTGAAGTGAAGATATGTGTCTTCAAACTTCAAGAGGATGATCAAGGTAAAGGTATAAATAGGTAGGGCTAAGGATGTGTTCCTAGTCTTTTACCTATCTTGGTGTTTGGTTGGAAGACCGGATTGCTAGTATAAATATGTCGTACTATTAAGAGGGGTCATGTCTAGTAGTTCGAGTCTCATCATGTGTTGATAGCTCAATCCCGCTTGCTCTAGCTCTCCGTGGCATGATGCCATTATTTGCGAATGTGCTTTGCAAATAGTTTGCAAATAGTTGAGGCTCATGCATCTAATCCTCATAAAATGTGACTATATTTTACAAATGTGTTTTGCAAAAAGTTGAAGTCCATGTACCTACTCCTTGTTGTATGATCCAAGTTTGTAAATATGTTTTGCAAAAGTTGGAGATCATGCATTATCCCTTGGCATGATCTAAGATTGTTTATTACTATTTCTTTGGACATAGACTATAGGAGTGACTCTTTGGATCTCTTATAATTTTTGCATTGATCTAATATATTTGAGATCATGCAAATAGATAGGTTGTATAGCTCTCTGAATAAGCTTTCCATAGAGTCCAAGATCACTCAATTCGGACATCGGAGTCAAAAGTTATGACCATTTTTTCGAGTGTCGTCTGTGCTGAAAAACCGAAAACGGAAGCATCGCCAGTATAACTGCGGTAGTTCCGAAAAATAGAAGTACTGCTTTTATAACTGCGGTAGTTCCATAAATGACTGAATAACAACTATTTTTCTAGCTGTTGTGGTGGAGAGTGGAAGTACCGCTCCTATAACGGCGGTACTTCCGAAAATTCTATTTGTTGACTCCAACGGCTAGTTTCGAGTTGTGAGCTATAAATACTCCCTTGTGGCCGATTGAGATATAGTTTTTGGCACTCCATTTCATTCTCTTGAGCTAGTGTGAGTTTCTCCTCTCATTTGTACATGTGTTGCACCTTGTGAGCAAGGAGAGAGGTCTCTAGTTGCATGTGTTGCATCTAGAGGTGGATTTTGTATCCACTTGAGCTTGTGCATTCGTTGCACGTGGTGAGAGTCAAGCAAGGGGCTTGACTTATAACTCTCGGAGTTTGCCGACTCCTAGACGGCGTTGGAGGCATCACGCGCGGTGATCTTCTCAAAGAAGTTTGTGAGAAGATCTGGCAAAGTTGTGAAGATTGGAGCTCATCTACCCGGAGTAGGAAAAAGCTACCACTGGTGGATTGAGGTATTTCGATTTAATTTGTAGAGCCGATCCAATTCGTTTAGGCTAACCTGAACATGGACTAGGGGAGACCGGCAAGTCTCCGAACACCACGGTAAAAAGAAACCGTTTCATTTGTGGTTTGTTTTCTTTTGCTCAATTTACATTTAAGCAATTTACATTCATAGAATTAAATTGATTACTTGTTTTTCTAGATTTACAAACCTTAACATAGTCATATTGTTGGTGCTCTTAGGTAAACTAGTTGATTTAGGCTTTATTTGTGCTAAACCAATTTGAGTTGAGCTTTCGCTTTATATACTTGTGTTTAACCAAATAGCTCAAATAGATTTTAAAAGAGAGATTTTTAGAAGCGACTATTCACCCCCTCTAGTCGGCCTCCTCGATCCTACACTAGTGCCCTCAATGAAATCTTAATATTATTTGTATTATCGTATTTATAGTATTTAGTTGTGCATGTTGCATCAACATCATTTTTCATTGCATTTTTATGCATACTTAGCAAAAAAATGCATTTGTTAGTCTAAAACCAGTATAAGTTCCCATTAGGTCTTAATTGTGTATAGTGTGATCTAGTGGTGCTATGTTGGTGAATGAGAATAATTAGATTATTGTAGCAAAATGTGTTTTGTTAGACGATGGGTATCAGATTAAATTTTTTATTGGATTATTTGATCGGATAATATTATTTTAGAGTCATACGAAAATTAGAGGTGAACCACGGAGGTTAGATTAATTAGAAGCTTTTCTTTTTAATTGGTTTAGTAATTTTAGAATTTAAGATATGTAGGGATTTTATTTTCGATACTCAATGGATAGCTCATGTGATGATATTTGATAGGATATGGAGGTCGACTAAGAGGAATATTTAATCATACATAAGTTGGTTGGATGACTTAAGCAATAACTATGTGAGTCACAGATGCTAGAATTGAGAGAAACTAGTAGTAGATTATTTGATTATGAACAATTAGTTACATACCCGTGCGTTGCAATGGAACTCATTAAATGTATAGAGAATCATGCTATAGAAGAGAGTTGCTCTGATCGGTTGGAAAGTGGAGAATGATGAGAAGTTAAGAGAATAGAGCGGTTGAAAGAGAATTGACGTACAACCACCAACTCATTCTTTTATAATAGTAATGATTAATTGGAGTACCATATAGTTAGTGGATGAATCCTATGTGACACATCGATAAACTCGTACCCTCAACTTGGATTTACAAAAGTATTATTATGAGATAGTCATGGTGGTAGACACATGACTAGAATTTTGGCTACTAATTCGGTAGACTAGATACATGTATGATCAACTATTGAGCTATTGAATGTTGGATGTGCATTAAAAATTAGAAGGCTCATTAGGTGTTGGTTAGTCGTATAAACCTTGATTGGTGAAAATTTAGTGTGTACGGTTATGATGTATCAAAGTGAGACTAGTAGAGCTAACTAGGTGGCGTTAGCATAAATAGTCTAGTGGAGAATGATTTGTTGAATTGAATCATGGCCATATGCCCATAGTTGATGTATTACTTATGATTACTTGACAGATTGAATGGATGGTATATCGTGAGTTCGAGCACTATTTATTGGATTGACTACCTTGTTTATATCTCAGCGGATGTTAGTGTGGGATTTATATCAATGATATGGGAATGCGTTTGGAGAGTGTTACGCATGTGATTGGATTGAAACCTCTATGAATTGATTTAATGAATTAATATGAGGGGACTAGATACATGAGTTTGTGCATGATAAGCAACCTTAGTTAATAATAACGGCGCAACACATGCATGTCAAATTAGATTGAGTTGGAGGAATTCTTGTGGATTCTATATTTGACAAATATCATGAGTTAGAAAGGAAAATAGAAGTTTAATTTTAGAAATTTGAAGCCGGCTAGCACAAAATGTTGTTTTTCTTTTTCTAGAATTTTCCAGCCAAACTACATTGTTTTGCTAATAACTTTTGCATATGAATCCGATTTGAGTGTTTTCTGTCTCTATTTTTTTTTCTAAAATCATGCTCTTTCATAATATGCAAAAATATTTAGATGTAATCTACGTTTGAATTTATTTGTCTCTTATTTGTGTCTGTTGGCTTTTACTGATTAGATACCGACGTACGAGAAATGTGCCAAATAGATCCCAGACAACTCTGTGAGCAACCACAGCAAGGTAAGCACCCCTTTTGAACATGTTAATCCTACTATTTTAATTAGTATATATTGTTTGCAAAAACTAGTATGTGTGCATTTATGTTTTCACTAAAATCATTATATTGTGGGTAACGGTATTTATATCCACTTGTATGCATTGGTCATCTTGTGACATTAATATCCTTACTGTTGTAGCCCTTATGCCATGGTTTAGACAGTAGCTAATATCAAATTGGGTATATTACATTGAGTATATGGTCTAGATGCTTAGCCACGCACTAGTTTCGCTAAATTTAATCACTTTAAAAAAAATTCACGTGGATATGGGTGATTTTGAATGTTGGATCAAAGGAGGAATCTCTGTTAGTTTGGTATAAAATAAAATGAAAAAACATAGATTTAGATGCAGGCAAGTTATATTATGAACTGTCAATTGTGAGAAGGTATCTCGCATGTAGATAGGGGAAGATTCTCGCTCGGGTAAATTAAGGACTGAACGTTATTACTGCACATCTAAGTCTAACCATACAACCACATATGCTATATGGGCTCTAGGTTTAGCTGACTAAGTTATCTAGGACTAGCCTTACATTATGGTAGGCTGAAGTAGTTAGGGCATTCTAGGAATGTTTGTTCATAGGGATTTTTTTTCACCAAGGTGTTGGGACCAAACCTTACTAATACAACAATGAATGTATACTTGGGGGACGAACCTAAGTGAGGGTTCGAATGCTCACTTTACTGATGGACCTAAGTGAGATTCGACATTCATCGGGTTGGTGTAAGGTGAGGACTAGGTAATATAAAGGCTTTATGATAATCACTTCGTCACACGCCTAAGGAAGCATGTAATGGCCAACAGTGTATTTGATTATCTCATGTAGGGTAAAATTGTATAACCTCTTGAGAATGTTAAAAACTATTTAGATAGCCGTGCTCGCGGTCATGAGCATTCTTAGATGCCTCTTTGGAAATTGGGATGGCATGTACTGTCGTGTGTGCCATGCCCGTGGTCGAGGTTTATTCCATAATTTGTAGCCAAGGACTGTTAATTGCTATGGCTTATTGTTATTAAAGTTACATAAATGTTATTTCATTATATGTCAATTGCTCTTTTCAATTCCGTTGCAAATTACTATTTATCGACATTGCAAACAAAAATTGCTTCATGCAGAAAATAATTTGTAGAATAGAGTCTTATTTATTGTTCGCCTTACATACATACATACATACATACATACATACATACATACATACATACATACATACATACATACATACATACATACATACATACATACATATAGCATGCATACATACATACATGTTGTGATACACTACAAGTCTTGTTAAGTACATAATATACTCAACCTTACTTAAATTACTATTCAGAGAATAGAAACTATGCTTGATGACACATAGTTTGCACCTGGTACTGAAGGGTACAACGATGGGTCTTTCTAGGGCCTAATCCTTGTCGGTTACCTATGGGGTATGGATGACATACCGCTAGATGCATTTTGATTTATTTACCTTGTATTCTGCTACACTCTATTGGAACTTTTATTTATTCGGTCGGTCGGCCTATTTGTTGTAAACTTCATAAATATCTCATATGTATGGCCTATTGTTGTAAGTTGTATGAATGCAATGTGTATGGATGTGATTTTAATATTATGGTTGTATGTACTAGTACTGATTATGGGACTAATATGGTACACACATGATGATTTCAAATATTTCACATCCGGGGTCCAACAGTATTAATGATTCCAATTCCAGTGGTAGCCAAACACCTCCATAACTGGAATTTGCTTCCAATTGTGAGATTAAGGACTCAATTACTAAAAGCCAAACGGGGTGTAAAGGATCACACTAACAATCATGAAGAAGGACGACATGCGTTGGTAGGTGATATTGCAAGTAGGCATGAGGAAGGAGATAGGTAGGGTTTGTGGTGGGAGTGTGTGCTATTAATATTCTCCGTCCAAGTTTGTAGGACGTATTTTTAAAATAATTTTATCTATAATATGTGACATATTTCATGTTTCAATACAAAATTAGTGTAATGTTCCCTTTATACCTCTAATAAATATGTTGTTTTACTTTCTACTCCTTTCGTCCAAGTTTATAAGACTTATTTTCTCTTGGTACATAAACCAAGGAGATAGTGAAAATGGCTATATTATCCCTAATTAGTATCTTTAAGCACTATATTTAATGGGGAGATATTTGGTGCACATGGCCCATTTTGTGAACATATGCACATACTCAATCCTAACCATCCGATCGAAGCTCAGCAACTAAGATCACAGGCAAGAGCTCCCAAATCCCACTTACGCATTTATGCATTTTACCCCCACCCACACCAAACTATTTACGCAAAAAACCTCGGTCATCATCTCCTCTCCTCCCCAACCTTTGTACTAGAATCACCGCTGCCTCTCAAATTCGCAGCTAGGGTTAGGGGTTTGGTGTAGCCACATCACCGGCGAAGGTTTCAAGTGCCACAACCATCGCAGAACACACCTACAAGGTCTCTGGAGGGAGGGGTCGAGGAACCAAGAAATCAAAGCCACCGTCGTCGCATCGTCTCTGCCTACAAACAAATTGAAGAACATGTCCGAAAACCAAAAAAATCAAAGAACACATATCCAATTTCATCACAAAGAACTAAAATAATTCTCAAGTATCACAACAATCAAGTACAAAACAAAGAATTGAGATCCAGTTTAGCACAAAGGAGTCAATCAAGAAGTGAGAAACATTTGTGATAGCACAGACCAAGATCAACCGAAAACTACAAAGATAAAAGAATGGGCATCACTTGGGAGGAGCGGAGCAGCGACGAAGTCCATGGCACTGGCATCGAGCGTTGATTGTAGGAGAACTGCTCGATTGGACGATGCAGAGCAGCACAACACTCATAGAACTAGTGTAAATGAGGAAGACGACGCCAGCAATTGTAGCTGCAGTTTCATGCTTGACATCAATGGATCCAGAGCTGATGAGGAGTTGGAGGGACGAGCTGCAGTAGGGAGCTCAGCAGAGGGACATGGCGACACCATGCATCGGCTAGATCTAGATGCGCCAAATGCGTTGCTGTCGTCTTATGTGCCGTTGAGGCCCCATTGACCTTCTTCGCTCGACGGCCGGCCACGCCACCCTAACCCTACCTCTCATGGGATCTAGGAGGAGTTGGAGGAGAGGAGTATATGGGGGAAGATGACTAATTGGGGGGGGGATTCATAAATAGTTCGCTGCGGGGCGGGAGGGGGAATCGGGGTGCTCCCACCTGTGATCTCAGTCATTGTGCTCCGATCGGATGGTTAAGATTGAGTATGTGTATATGTCCATAAAATAGGCCATGTGCACTAGATATCTCCCCGTATTTAATATGATGCATGTAGAGAATAGTAAATAAAGCTATATATTTATTAGGAGTATAAAGAGAACATCACACTGATTTTATATTGAAAATACGCCTTATAAATTTGGACGGAGGGAGTATTGTCTCATTTATGCATTGAATATAATGCTTAGAGATAATAATGAGGGGATCTAGTTATTTTCATTATATTCTTAATCTATATATTCAAAGAAAATATAACTTATAAACTTAGTCGGAGTGAGCAGCATCCAAGTGGACGAAGACAGCAATGTGGTATCGGCTGGTCAGGGATGCGAGATGGAGTCGGAGAAAGACTGTAAGTTAGTAGTGTGATATGAGCATTGGTTTTTGAGGAAAGGAGATCATGTCGCTTTGTGAAAGCAATGGCACAGTAGAGTAGTGTTGTGCCTTTCCTCTCGTCTCGTCCATCCAATGAAAGAATGTACGAACACGATCGGTTGCTACAGTAAAAATGCTACATTACCAAATCTGTTACGGTACTTGCTGCAGTGTTGAATTGATCCTGTCCTTTGTTTTTACATCTAGTGCCTAAGAAGTAAAGGCACGTCACTGTAGCAGCGTGCTTTACTTCACAGAGATAGAGGATGTGAATCCTTTTTGATTGGGATTGAGAAATCGAAGAGGTCATGCATTGAGGAGTGGCTAAAATTAATTTCCGATTTTTAACTAGGGTTTTACAAGCATATGGGTACTCAATAATAACTCCTTAGATTGTACATTTGGTACAGGGTTAAAAGATGGGTTAGAGACCTAACCACCAAATACCTGTTGTTAGGGAGGGTTAACCTAACAGGAGCAGCTAGCCAACGGTATACCATTAGAATCATCTTCAATAGTATATGATGGTTTCATACTAGTTTTATGAAGGAAGAGGAAGAGTACCTCATCGTTGGCCGCAGTCGTCGTGCCTCCTCGAGCAGCTCCGCACGCCTCCTCTGCCGCCCCCACCACCCGTGGCCGACGGCGGTGTCGCCGCCTCACCGCACAGCCTCCCGACCCCTCCCCACCGCACGTCCCACCCAACTTAATTGCCATAGCCACCACTACCATTGCCCTCCGGCTCTATCTACCGCTCTGACCCTGCCCATCGCCCTCACCGCCGCCCACCGCCGCCCACCGCTGGGCCACTACCTCCCCTGACCTCCTTCTATGCCCGGAGGGAAGGGTGAACCCATAGCGGGAGAGCCGGATTTCCCTCCTTTAATGACGGCACCCTCTTCAGGTAGCTGGATCCAACGGAGGAGGAGAGTGAGGGATGACAGCGGTGAGAAGGGAGGGAGAACGAGAGGGAGCAGGGAGAAAGGAGTCGGGTCGCCTTTTCTGTACGTGTGCGGCCGCGGGAGCGGAGCACTTTCGTTGAAATAGAAGCTAACAGTATAGGGTTTATCCCTAACTTAACCGTTTATCCCTTAGACACGGGATGAAGTTAATAAAAAAACGTTGAAATAAAGCCAATCCAACACAAGTAACCCTTGTGAGTTTTGTTGCAAAAAAGAACATGTGACTTTTTGTTTTTCTCCTGCTAGTGAGCCCCATCTAATCTAGCTAAACACTATTTTAAACTAATAAACTTAATTGTCAAACAAAAAATTGGGTTAAGCAAATTAAACTCAGTCTTAGCCACAACTGGAGTTTTCTTTTCTTCTCGTGCTCGAGCCTTATCAGGGCGTTCGTTGCCCCTAGATGTACCAAGCACTGCCCACGTAAACAGATGCTAAGAGCAACTCCAGCAGGGCCCTCAAACAAGCCCCTAAACCAAAATTTGAGGGCTGAGGACAAAAACATAGGTCCAGCAGGGCCCCTACTCAGGCCCTCAAAAGTAGGATGCCCTCAAATTCACCCATCAAGCCCTCATTCCTGGGACCCTGGAGGAGGCCCCTACTTTTGAGGGCCTGAGTAGGGGCCCTGCTGGACCTGTATTTTTGTCCTCAGCCCTCAAAATTTGGTTTAGGATGATGAATGGGTCCCACACGGCAGTGTCTATTAGGATGAATTTGAGGGCCCTGATTTGAGAGCTACTGCTGGAGTAGATGCAAAAAAAATCAAGCTCTTAAATGTTAGGAGAGCCCTCAAATCAAAAATAGAGGCCTTGATTTGAGGGCTCCTGCTGGAGATGCTCTAAGCTAGCAATTTTCTCTGCAATGTTTAGGCCCCATCCCACCACACATATGGGTCCCACAGTTATATTAACTGAAATCAAAAATCAACAGGCCTTCTCTCTCCATCCATCTCGTTCTCATCCCTATCGCTCTCGGTCTCTCGTCAGCTTCTCACTGACGCCGCCATTGGTCGCTCTCCCTCTCATCTTCGGCAGTGAGCAGTAGTGGCTTGCTCCAAGGGTGGCACAGCTTCAACCTCATCCTGGCGGCATGGAGGTTTCCATGCAACTGCCTCCCTCTCTCCCAGTGGCGGATCCAGGATTTTTAGAATGGGTATTCGGACTTCGGAGCTAGGTTGTTTGGAAATGTTGATACCATGACACATTGTTCCCCGAAAACACCGATACAACCATCCATGTGAATTTAAGTTGCAAAGATACCTGTCCAATTACTCATTCTCTTTCTCATTTCTAATTCTAACAATATTTGGCAGCTCTACACACCACAAACAACTATTTATAGCAAATTTCGTAAACCATCAATAGTTTCATTGGAAGGGCGACTTTTTTGAAATTTTACTGAAAAGAACCATAGTTAAACATCAAGCCATACTTACAGCAGCATCTAAAGTAATTGGCAGCCAGCAGAAGTAGCAATAGAAATACTTACTCACTGAACATGCTCTAGCCATATGGCAAATGTGTTCTATTAGCATGAAGGGCATGCTGCGCTTCTGGAAGATTGAAATAGAAGTTCCTTTCATAAGTCATGCAAACATCCACTCCTACACTAATTTAGTCACCTGCGTTGGACAAAACTAGGCACATATCAGGAATGAAAGGTTCTGAAGTACAATATTGTGAATCATGAAAGAGCAAGCATACATATTTCCGCAATCGTAGCTCCTGCATCACGATTGATGGGTAGCAGACATTGAGAATAACATTGGTGAGTTGTGGTACATAATGCCCTGCATTAATGTTTATAAAAATCACTCACTATACAAGACAAACAAATTAAACATGAACTTGTAAAATAGAACTTGCACTTGAAATACTTTTCCACCTGCATAGCTCTCTCCAGTAAGAAATATCTCTCTTGATCTGTACTCAGGAAACTTCTTATACCATCCCAAGAGAAATCTGTACATATCATTAGCTGCATACACATAGCCAGAACAACTATTTCAGGCTGCATATTGCAGGTATAAAAATAAGATTATGTTTAATTACATGATATCTCCACCTAAGCCAATTGTAGGTATAAAAATAAAATTATTTGGCTGCATATTGTTTAAAAGTAAGTTTACCAAATTGAAATCTGAAGAAGAGACTAGCTGACCAATAACACCCTGCAAACTACTTTAATTCAATTTGATAAAAAAAATGAATCAACAGGCAACCGTTGACCAACACAAGCTATATTTCTCTACGAAAGTGGAGATCAACTGCATAACCAAACGTCCATTACTCCATTTCCATTTCCAAGTATTGCCATATTGTCATACTCATATACACCAAGTTACCAAGGTAACCATACCATCCATAGACCACAGTCTACATAGAAAGAAGCTAAGGAAACATACGAGGAGATTCAGACCACAGCTACACACAGATGACAGGATAAAATACAGACCACAGTCTAACCTGTACGAACTAACAGGCATCAGGTCGGGCGTCGGGCGGAGTCACGGAGGGAGCTGAGCTGACGAGACGACAGACAAGGGACTGCGCTGCTGCGGCCGCTGCCGATTGCCAGATTGAGCCTGAGCCCTAAGGAAGGAGTGGGCAGGCGGCCTACCACCGGTGCCCGGGCGCCGAATCTGAGTGAGTTAGGGACTTAGGGTTAGTCGTTCACTCGTTCGGCAGTTGAGAGATGAGGATTGGTGAAGATGGCGCAACGTTCGACTCCGAGACGGCGAGACCTAATCAGCGGGGTGTGGGAGGAAATGCCGAAATGGGCCGTTCGGGCGTGACCGCGACTGGGCCGTTCGGGCGTGGCCGCTCTCAGTCGGCCCGAGCTTCTTTTCACTTCAAATTCTTTTATTTAAACCCAATCATTAATATATATATATATATATAGTAAAAGTATTGAGTGCTATTAGGTGCCCGGACTCCTCAATCGTGTGCCGTCCGATCGCGTACGCACATTCAGCCGGGGAAAAGTTGATTAACGGGTTGGGAGATGCTAGACCCGTTGCTTGAGCAAATTAGGAATCTCCGTCGCTCGGTCACGACTTTTTTCCCCAAATCGCGTATTTCCCCCGGTCTCGCATCTGCCTCTTTCCCCAAATCGCGTCTCCCCCGGTCTCGCATCTTTCCCCAAATCACGAGCGGCTGCTTCACCGGAGCCCACCTCCGCCGGAATCCGCTCGCGCGTGCAGGCTGCAGCGATGGCGTCGTCGCAGGCGAACCTCGACAAGATGCAGCTCCGCCAGAGCTACCGCAACCTCTGACACACCGACCTCATGAGCACAATCCAGG
Organism: Dendrocalamus latiflorus; assembly: GCA_017311315.1. Lineage (NCBI taxonomy): Eukaryota > Viridiplantae > Streptophyta > Magnoliopsida > Poales > Poaceae > Dendrocalamus > Dendrocalamus latiflorus. The sequence goes on from CM029623.1 coordinate 12,068,704, forward strand.
CCGACTTCCCATGTAACTAGCTACTACCGTGATCTCTAATTGGTCCTGCGGTGATTTCCCATGGGGGATTTGATTTTTGATTAATTTTTCGTGTCGTTGTTTTTCCTGCAGACTGCTGCTTGGCGCTGTGGTGGTAAACGATCCTCGTCCATCTCTGTACCTCTTTTGATAGATCTGGGAGAATTTATCCGGGTTATTTGAGAATATAGTTAGTGTTCAAGGGGAATTCAAGTATGAGAACTCTGTGTTGATTCTGCACTGTGCTGTTGGAGTTACTATAGACTATACAAATGCCTACATTCGTCACAGATAAGACCAAGGGCAGAATGCTTTAATAACTAGGCAGGGCTGGTTATTTCATTGCTGTTTGGATATCTTAGTTCAGGCCGGATTATGGGTGTTAAAGAATAGATTCTGACATAGAAGACATGTCAGTTCATACATTCACAGATGAACCTTTGCCTAACATGCGTGTGATGATTAGTGCCAGTGGCCGTCTAGCGTTTTAGAACTAAGAACATCGAGGCCCCAGCTCCCTTTTATTCAAAAGAAACTGAAAGGAGTACAGAGTTCAGATTGGCCTAAGCAGTACATAGTTCTTCGTGTGGATATGATAATTGATGGATCCTTCTACTGATTACCAGTATTTTGCACTGGTTTTATTGAGTTTTCATAGTTTCTATGCTCAAGTTACTTTGTTATTTCATGGCATGTATTATAATTTCAAACACAGTGCAGTATGATAATTTCTTCATATCATCGCTCTTTTGGTACAATATATCACTTTAGATTTATCTTTTCGTATTGAGTATATACAATTGTGGTTTTTAGTGATTTGTGTGTGCATACCTCCGGACGGACATTGATATACCAACTCGGAGTTGCGTAACATTTTAAGATAACATTTGATATCCGATTCAACTAAAAAATTCACACAATATTTTCTCCCAAAACAATATCGTGACGTACAAATTCGCCGCTCTAAATCATTCAGTGTGTCATACCCGTTTTTTTAAGCCAATTTTCTCCACGAACCATTCAACAAAAATTTGTTGCTCAAATGATACGAAAATTTCACATAATATTTTTCGCCTTAACTGCTAACATTATGTACAAATTCGCCGCTCTAAATTAGTTCGTGCGGCGAATAAAAATTATTGGAAGTCAACAAACGTGATTGTTGTCCGATTCAATCAAAAAAATTAAGATATCAAATTTTTTGTCCGATTATGATGAAAAATTCACACAAGATATTAACCAAAACCATTATCATGATGTACAAATTCGCCGCTCTAAATCATTCCCTTCGACATATAAAAAAAAATGAAGTCAACACATGCAGTTTTTCTTGCGCCGTTTGTGTCCATCAACAATTCAACGGGCATTTGTTGATCGAATGAGATGAAAATTTCACATAAGATTTGTACCTTGACCTCAAACAAGACGTAAAATTTCGCCGCTCTAATTCATTCCGTGTGGCGTATATAAAATAATGTATGTAAACATACGCGTTTTTTCTGTGCTGTTCGTATGGTTCAACCATTTAAGATAGCTTTTTGTTTTTCGATTGAGATGAAAAATTCACATAAGAATCTAACCTTAAATGCTAACATCACCTGCGAATTCGCCACCCTAAATCATTCCGTGCGACATCTACAAATTAATGGAAATAATGCAAGTCAACATACTACATACAGATTTCGTGCACTTAATATCCGATTTTAAGATACCAGTTCGGACTTGATATACCAGTTCGGAGTTGCGTAACATTTTAATATAACATTTGATATACAATTCAACTAAAAAATTCACACAACATTTTCACCCAAAACAATATCATGACGTACAAATTCGCCGCTCTAAATCATTCAGTGTGTCATACCCATGTTCTTCACCCAAAGCAATTCACACAATATTTTCACCCAAAACAATAAGCATTTTGTTGTCTGATTCAGTTGACAAAATCACATAAGATAATCACCTTACGTGCTAAATCATTCCCTTCAATATATTAAAAAAAAATGGAAGTCAACACATGCAGATTTATCTATACCGTTCTTGTCCATCAACAATTCAACGAGCGTTTGTTGCTAGAATGAGATGAAAATTTCACATAAGATTTTTACCTTAATATCTTACATGACGTAAAAAATCGCCGCTCTAATTCAATTCGTGCGGCGTATAGAAAAATACGTAAGTAACACACACGTTTTTTCTGTGCCGTTCGTCTCCAATCATTTAATATAGTTTTTTGTTGTCCGATTTAGATGAAAAATTCACATAAGAATCTAACCTTGAATGCTAACATCACATACGAATTTGCTACTCTAAATCATTCCGTGCGACATCAAAAAATTAATGGAAATAATGCAAGTCAACATACTCGTTTTTTCTATGACGTTCGGGCCGTAAATAAAACGCTTAATTTCTTTTGAGTATAATACTCGATTCGATCACAATGATTCATGATATGTTACACATAATGATATTTTGTAGTTCCCATATAATATTAAATTTATATGTACAAGCGAGCATACTTCCAATTCTGCCGTACGGATTTGCATACCCACTTCAAGTGAATTAATACATCGCCAATACACATATTATTCCACGTTAATGACACATTGAGCAGGCATTCTATTTATGGCAAATAATGATCTATACACATACTTTTTTACACGTGAATTCAAAATGATCTACAAACATACTCGTAAAGGATCTGGGAGCTGGATATTTATGGCAATAACCATGCCGGATCAAGCATGCACGGCAAGCCGGATAACTCGGATCGCGCACGCACATCAAACCGGAGAAACGACGCACATTCAAATCGCTGCATATTTATGGCAATTAATAATCCGGTTGCACTAATAAATCTCCCGTTTGAATACTACGTCAAGCATTATTGGTTAATGGGTATACCCGTTAATCTCATACCTAATACAAAGTAGCACATCTCAATGCGATCTAATGGTTGATAGGTTAGGTGACTGGACATATATATATATATATATATATATATATATATATATATATATATATATATATATATATATATATATATATATATATATATATATATATATATATATATATATATATATAGGAAGCCTACTTTCTACTCCCAGGTGTAGTTACTCCTATTGTATCCACCATTCATCATCCTCGGAATTCCACTCGCTTGATCGGGCTATTGGGTATATTCATATCCAAACCATTAACTTTTGCACGTAGACACACCTGAAACAGTAAAGTAATTATCTTTAAAAACTAATTGCTCAACAGATCCTGATTTCTCGGCGAGATGACATGCTGGCAATATTAAGTAGGTAGTCCGTCAAATGGTAGTATATACATACGAAAACAAAAGTGATCAATGGTTTTAGTTTGGTACTACAGATTGTTGACATTATGCTAACACCAGAATGCTAACAGATCTGAGCGATTAAGGTAACATACTCCTTTTTTCCATACGTATATATACTCCTTTTTCATACGTATAGATACTATTTTTTTTTGAAGACGGTACATACTACTTTACTATATGTGTATGTACATACTTGTTTTCTTTACGTATAAATACTCCCTTTTTATATATGAACGTGTATACTAGCTCCTTTTCGTAAGCGTGTATACTAGCTCCCTTTTTATATACTTTACTATATGTGGACATGGAAGTATGTTCCCTTTTTTCCCATAGCGAGTACGTATGGCCTGAAACTACATGGGAGTATGCATTATATGTGGACACGGAAGTATGTTCCTTTTTTTCCCATAGCGAGTACGTATGGCCTGAAACTACATAGTATGCTATGATTGGAGGTCTGTATATACTGTTCGAAATATTACGAAACCAAAATGGACTGAAAGTACATAGGGAGTATGCTTTATATGTGGACATGGAAGTATGTTCCCTTTTTTCCCCATAGCTAGTACGTATGGCCTGAAACAACATAGTATGCTATGATTGGTGGTATGTATGTACTGTTCAGACATACTACTTTTTTATATGTGGACATAAATGGAATGCTATTTAAAAAAAAAGCCCAGATACAACTACATGGTAGGAACAGTTGTGGTTTGCACAATGGAGTATATTTTTTTCCGCAAAGCGAGTAGGTATGGCCTGAAACTAAATGGATTGCTATGAACGGAGGTTTGCCTGAAACTAAACAGCTCAGATAGTAGCCCAGGCACTACATGGAAGGAATAGTTGTGTTTTGCACAAGGCAGTATATTACTTTTTTCCGCAAAGCGAGGACGTATGGCCTGAAACTTAATGGATTGCTTTGAATGGAGGTATGTGTATACAAATTGAATTATTCTGAGGACAAAAAAGGACTGAAAGCAAATGGTAGTATGTACATACGAAAGCGATGGAAGACTTGGTGGCAGGTGGGTTCTACTGATGGTTGTCATACAGAGGCAATGTAAAAAATGATGTAAACACGACCAGGTACTACGTGGTATACGTCAATCTTCTCATTTCCAAGCGTGTAGTATCTCGCACAAACTCATTTTTATTTTTGAAATAACATACTTCATCTTACAGTGGTATTTTCCCTGCAAGTCTAAATTTAACTTGCATGTAGAAAACGTAGATGTTTACGTGATTAATTTCGGACTAAATACTGCTGATTAATTTCCAAAAGGATGGATTGTGAAATCTGGAGGAGAGACCTCTGTTTACATACTACCAAATGTCATACTTTAACGGCGAACTGGTATAATCTGTCGATATGGAGGCTACGCATTCTCCGGGATATCCATGATTGGGTAGCGAATCTGCTGAAAAATCGCTTGGATGTGGATCGCTTGGTTATGGATCTAATCCTCCTAAAACCCGACGCGTTAACGTTTGTTACCGGCTGACTCTAACACGAATCTCCAACACCATCAACGGAACATGACCCGGGTGTAACTACACCCGGGAGTAATAAGGATTTTTCCTATATATATATATATATATATATATATATATATATATATATATATATATATAGATATATATATATATATAGTAGATTTTTTGCAAAAAATTTTGGATATCCAGCTGAATACTCATGAATTACTGTAGATCCGCCTCTGCTCTCTCCTATCTTCTTCTCAATCAGCGGCCTACTCGCGCCTCCGCCGCCACCCCATCTTGCAACGGAGAGCCTGGTGGAGGTGTAGCTTCTTTCGCCTGGATTCAACGGTGGTGCAATGTTCTAGATCTGCAATGCTCTCAATGGCGGGTCTTTGGATAGGGCGGCGTGACCAACGGCAGCCACAGATTTGGATGGTGTGAGGGCGGCGAGTGCCTGACTTCAAACCTCTTGGCGACGGTAGGCTGTCGCGGCGTGCGGCGATGGTAGTGCTCTGCCTCTCTCAACCTTGTCCTAGCGTTGGCGCTGGCCTTCACTCACTGGGGTGATAACGAGGCGGAGCCAGCGAGGAGGCAGGTGCGTGCGCCATCAGATAAGAGTATGGTTAAATAGATAAAGAATTCATTAGAAGAGTATATTAAAAATGAGAATATGTACTATTAGAATAGAATATAAAACTATTCTCCTATGTAAAGTTTTTTTCCTCTATAGTGTCGGTACCTCACTTGGTCGTCGTTCCAGCTTCTCTCTCCTCTAGTGCCCTATTGGGACAAACATTGCGCATGCTCTCACTTGCGAATTTTGGACGTTTCTAGCACTGTTGCTGCCATTAATTCCAAAAATAGTCGCGCTGAAAACACAATTCCAAAACTAGCCCCCAAACGACCGCACGATTAACGGGAAGGCGACACGTGGCATGTGGTGCGGCCGGGGAGCGCACCACACCCGAGTGGTGCGGTCCCCGACCGCACCACTGGCTGGCCGTCACGTCAGGCGAGTGGTGCGGCGCCGGAGCGCACCACTCCACCAAGTGGTGCGGTGGGAGACCGCACCACTTGCGCCACGTCCCATCACCCCCCGTGATGTGCATTCGCATTTTTCTTTGCTGCGTGATTCCCTCGCCCGTGAATTCGTTTCTTTCTTGCGGGATTCCCTCGCCCGTGCTGCATTCTTCTCCTTTATTTCCTGCATGCATACGCGTGTTGCTGCTTTGTGCAAAATTTTTACACGCGTTCATTCTCTGCATGTACTGAGAACCGGCCCCTACTTCATTCGCTGCATATGGCCGTTGTCTGTCTCGCGATAAAAGGAAGAGAGTGCCTGCGTTTCGAAGGCTTCAGTGAGTTTGCATTTGCGCTAGTCAGAGAAGCAGGAAGATAGGGAGCAAGAGAGGGCGTTGATAGTGAAGGAACGAAGAACGGCAAACACGGCATTTGGAGTAATTTTTGAAGGTATCTGAAGTTCTCGCAATTGTGAAAGTTGTAGATCGTCTCGTGAGCTTCAAGAAAAGGTAAATATCATCTCCATGCGTATATAATGTTATTATAGTGATTAGCCTGTAATTAACGTAAACGTTTCGTATATATTCTGCATATGTGTATATTTTATGTAATTACCGTGTTGTATTTTATATTTTATTTGATTAAATTATGTACTGTTGTTGTCCACTGTAATGTGAAATGTTTGTAGTTATTTTTTGTTGTAGTATATTGCATTTTTTTGATAAAATGTTTGTAGTTGTAGTGTATTGTATTTTATATTTTATGTGAAGAATTTTTGTACTGCTCTTGTGAATAGTAATATTAAAAAAATGATAACATGATTTGGAGTAATTTGCACTGGTGATTTGAAGTTTTAGCAATTGTGAAAGTTGTAGATCGTCTCGTGAGCTTCAAGAAAAGGTAAATATCATCCCCGTGTGACTATATTGTTATTGTTAGTGATTACCATGTCATTAACGTAAACGTTTTGTATAATGTTTTAGTGAATACAGATGGCTGTAGTTGTTATTGTTATTGATTAGCACATCATTAACATAAGCGTTAAAACAAGTAGTTGTAGTGTATTGTATTTTTATATGATGTGAACAAATTTTTATACTGTAGTAGTTAGAGGAGATGGTGCAATTGTTAAAACAATGGTTAGGTGCTAGAAATAAGGAGCTGCATGTGAATCTTTGAAAAAATATATGTTGAAGTGTAACCTTGCATATATGAACACATTGTTGGGTACTAGTAATGTAGAGGAACTAATAGTAGAAACGTAGAGCAACTAACAGATTAGCAAAAAAATGTAGTTATTTGATCAATATAAGATTTCATGAGTAAAAAATGATGAAAAATGAGTTGCTGGATTAGTGAATTAATTGGGAGAATAATAATAAAAAATAGGAGGGAAATTAAAAAATGTAATTTGATTTTCACTAAAATTTGATTTATGTAGGAATTTGTTAGTGCGCGGTGCAAATAAATTAAAAAAATACAATTACATTACTAATTTGATTTATGTAGAGATTTCGTAGCGCACTCCATAAATGTACGCTTGTATGTGGTAGGCAGTAGGTACTGTATGATGGTACAGTTGTTGTATGTTATGTTATATATGCTAAGAGGGTTCAGTATGGACTTATGTTAGGTACGGCATGGGTGACATCCAAGACTTATTCGTGTTCTATGGAAGTGGTGTCGTACGGGACGGGCCGTACGGGGCAGACCTGAATAATTGTGACCGGACTGTGATCCGGGCACGCAATCTGAACACCATGAGCCTGTTGGAGCTACGGAGATGCGTGCGTTCCGGATTCGATCGGGACACCGCAAGGAACAAATTACGGATCGAGGCAGTGTATGCCACAGTTGGAGGTGCTGCAGGGGAGACAGTGTGGCAACGTATAAAGGTGACGAGCGATGCTTCATGGGCGAACTACATGGAGGTCGTGTGCAACCCAGACGCATTGATATATGCCAGGCCAATGGTGTATGTTCAATTCGTGGAGAGGACAGAATCATCTGCCATGGGTGGCTCTGCTGGTGCCGGCGGAGATGCAGATCCTGCATTACTCTCCGGCGGTCATGAAGATGCTGGTGAAGGAGAAGGAGGCTATGAGTCAATGGGAGATGGGGACCTGCGGAGGCGCACGGAGAATTTCCAGCTGAATGAAGGTGCGGAGAGGTGGTGGGCCACGCGTGTTGACTGTCATGAGTACCTTGATTTACTATGGCATACAACCAACTGAGAGATGACAACACGGGGCAGCAGGAGAAGCCACGATAACAACAACACAAGAAACATGTATTTTTTTTATAAATATAACTTTACGAATGCATAAATATATATACAACTAAATTAGACTGGTGATTTCTTGAAGTGCTTGATGGTTTGATGTTCACGGATGGTTTCCTGTATAAAAAGGGTTGCTCTTAGTTCTTTGATTTACTAGGGCATACAACCAATAGAGAGATGACAACACGGGACAACCCACATAATACGAAGGCCTCAGGCAATGACAACACAAAACAACACATACATTGCACGTACATGAAATGTAGCAAGTAGTACAACCACCAACACAACAACTAAAATACAACACAACCGTACTTAACACATTACCAAAATAGCTTGACGACAACACAGCATAAAAGATTACCAACATACACGAGGAGAACCTCCAGCACTACAACTTGAGGATAACAATAATCACAAGAAACAAAATAGCACACAACATTAAATTTATCTTCCACTCTAGTCTGTCGAAACGATGCCGCATCCCGACGGGGTCGCAACCCCCCACGACAACTCTCTCATGGCGAACATTGGCTGTCCTATTGCTCATTTCATCCTCCCACACCCAGAATCGGCAACCACCAGGAGCTTCCTGCGATTCCATGACAAGAAGTTTTTTAAACATACCACCACGATTTCAACGAACCCGAAACAATCTGACTCACCAAGTGATTTGGGCACTTGTAGTAGTGTCGCCCAGGATTCGCGGCCGTCTGTGATGTCCTACGTCTAACCAAGGTGTTGCAATTTGGGCACATCACCGTGGGTGCCCATGAAGACGTGCTGAGCTGACTCATTGCCTAGTCTGGGGGAGTGAGCACGAAAGGAAACTACACTGATTGTGAACAACTAACTCAGGAGGTGACTGATAACATGGCAAGGGAGTATGTGAGGGATGGCTCCGTTTTATAGGCTGTGTGGGGGGCAGCCTCACGCACAAAGAACACAGACAACACAAATCATACACGCACATAAAGGGGCAGTGAGCAGACAAAAAGGGGCACATTTGCTTAGTGACATGAAAAAAGAGGGCAGCTTTGCCCAGTGATATGACAAAACGGGGCAGCTTTGCCCAGTGACTTGACAAAACGGGCCAGCTTTCCGCAGTGACATGACAAAAGAGGCCAGCTTTCCGCAGTGACATGACAAACATGCCACATTTGCCCAGTGGGATGACAAAACGGGGCATCTTTGCTCAGTATTGCATTTTTTGTGGCTTGTGATAACAACTCCGTCGCATGCTTAACAACGTTGCACATTACATCGTTACGGGCCAGCTTCAAAACATGAAGGCGTCACGCACTTACAACACGAAACAATACATACATTGCACATGCATAATTTATGGAAAGTAGTACACCCAACAATTTATGGAAAGTAGTACACCCAACACATACATGAACTAAAATACGACACAACCATAACCCTCGTTACCTACATGCCAAACGAGCCTCGTGGCACCCACATGGAGAATTGCTGAGGGGGCCGCCTCGGACGTGGCTGGCCGTCGTGGTAGTGGCATGCACATATGCAGCTCGGGTTCGCGCAGCAACATGTGGGATCATAAGAGCTTCCTATATTCACGACCTCCTCGTTGCCCCTCTCGCGTTGCATCTGTTCACGGAGGTCGTTGTTCTCCTCAGTGAGACTCTCCATTCGGTACTCCAAGTCCCATATTCGAGCCCATAATGTATCCACATAACGATCAACATACCGTTCATGAGGAGGGTCGATCCAGCAGGAGAAGTCGCATTTTGCCATCTGCAAAAAAAGGACGGTAAACTTCGCGGGTCCATAAGCAATACAAAAATGTAATATTACTAAATTGTACCCCGGAGCGTGAGCATCGGAAGAAACGTCGCCCGCCATCGTTCGGGGAATCCAAGATCTAGACGACCGCGTACTCATTGTGTCTACATTTCGGCCACGCTGGTTGAGCATGCCGACTTGGTATCAATCGGTACTGTGGACCGAACATATCCCTCCTTTCTAAGGGAATGTCATCCTTCGGTGACCCAAATCCCACTAGCCCCTCGGCTTCCGACATGGTTTGTTCAAGCACGAAAGATAGGGTACTTCTTTGTTCGACTGAACAATGTGCTGGGACCCCAACCGTGCTACTTATACCAAACGAGACAACTTGTTGCATTCACCTCAAACAAATAAAAGGACAGTTCTTCGCACAGACGTGACATAACGGGGCATCTTTGCTCTAAGAGATGACAGAACAGGTCTGCTTTCGCAGTGAAATGACAAAAGAGGCCAGCTTTCCTCAGTGACATGACAACACTGTGCAGCTTTTCGCAGTGACATGACAAAACGAGGCGCTTTGCTTAAAGAGATGACAGAGGACAACTTTTCGCAGTGAAATGACAAAAGATGCCGGCTTTGCTCAGTGAGATGACAAAAGATGCCAGCTTTGCGCAGTGATATGGTAAAACGGGGCAGCTTTGCTCAGTGACATCCCAAAACGGGGCAGCTTTGCTCAGTGAGATGATAAAAGATGCCAGCTTTGGGCAGTGACATGACAAAACGGGGCAGCTTTGCTCAGTGGGATGCCAAAAGATGCCAGCTTTGGGCAGTGACATTACTAAAGAGAGCAGATGTGCTCAGTCAAATGACAAAAAGAGGTCAGCTTTGCTCAGTGAGATGACAAAACATGGCAGCTGTGCTCAGAGACATGACAAAACGGGGCAGCTTTGCTCAGTGAGATGACAAAAGATGCTAGCTTTGCGAACTGACATAATAAAACGGGGCAGCTTTGCTCACAGACATGACAAAACGGGGCAGCTTTGCTCAGTGAGATGACAAAACATGCCAGCTTTGGGCAGTGACAGTACTAAAGAGGGCAGCTGTGCTCAGTGACATGACAAGAACAGGTCAGCTTTGCTCAGCGAGATGACATAACAGGGCAGCTTTGCTCAGAGACATCAAAACGGGGCCTTTTTTCAGTGATATCACAGCACTCCCATCTTTACTCACTGCTACAACCACACGGACCAGCTTTACATGTACGAGTAGAGACAAAACGACCCCTATAAATTGGTATCCATTCCATTTCCCAGCGAACATTGCACATCCAAACCCCATACTACATCGCGCTTCCCTCACCCAACCGGGATGGACAAAGGCAAGAAGAAGCAATGGGACAAGATGGTGAAGGATTGGGAGGAGACCCGTGACATAGCACGGTCAGCTGCGGCCCGCGATGCCGCCCGCAATGAGAAAATAAGGGCTATACAGGCCCGGGTAGAACAAGCCCATCGTGCTACGATGAAAGGTCCCCCCAGAGCGCCCACGTAGCAACAACCCCATCCCGGACGTCCCCACCGAGCGTTCGCCACAACTACCACCTGAGGGGGAGACACCTCCCCTTTGTTGGTGCGGGGACGTGTGCAAGTTCTTCAAGTCTAAGCACCGCATCAGTCTAGGTATGCGTTACTGGGGTTGCGCAAACTACTCCGGTGACTACCCCAACCGCCGTTTTGACACCGCAACCTATCGGCAGCCGGTAACGACCACATGCACCATTTTCCCCTACCTTTTCTCCTTCACAGCACGCACTAACAATATCTCCCATGTATTTACAGTCTCCGGAGCCCCTGTGTGGCTACCGCAAATGGATCAATCTTGAGATCCACCCTGAGGACCAATGGACCCTTGACTTCGAGGAGTGGAATGTCACAAAGGAGAAGGAGTTGCTGGAGGAGGAGCGCCGCAAGCACGAGCACACCCTGCGTATACAGCGCGAGACGCAAGCTCATCTTGAAGCGTGCACGCGTAGGGAGCGGGAGGCTCGCGAGACGGAGCGCGAGAGAAAGAGAGAAATTGCGGCTAAGGCAAAAGAGGCCGCAGAGGAGTTCAACGCCGAGCGGACAAGGAAGGGAAAGTGGCCCCGGTCCACACAGTAGGGCGTACGAGCAGTTGGGTGGGTTAGTCGCATATCATGCTATATGTTATGCATGTAATAAAAATCTACGCGGCATGTTACTCCCAACTGTATTATGAAGTTTAATATCTCGTATTTTCGCATTCCATGATTCATGTAGCACTTACCACTTTATGTATCGACCGTTCTACGGTCAATCTTTCCTAAAAAAAATTTATCAAAATTTTTTATGCATCTACAACTTACAATGAACATAATCTTTTATTACAACTTTATCTGATTTTTACCCAGTTTATAACTACAAAATTGCCAAAACTGAAAATAATCACGGATATTGCAAACCCTAACAACAGACCAAACCCTAAAACTGTAGCGGGGTACTGTACCACCGAGTGGTGCGGTCGGGGACCGCACCACTCGGGTGTGGTGCGCTCCCCGGCCGCACCACATGCCACGTGTCGCCTTCCCGTTAATCGTGCGGTCGTTTGGGGGCTAGTTTTGGAATTGTGTTTTCAGCGCGGCTATTTTTGGAATTAACTACAGCAACAGTGCTAGAAACGTCCAAAATTCCTCACTTGCAGGGCGGGCCTCGTGGCCCCTGCGTTGTGGGCTTGGCTCGTACTCGAAGACATAGATAGATACAGTACCACAAAACGAAAGGACAAAAAAAAACTTATGGGCCTTTCTCGTATTGGGCCAAGCCCAAATCGTCCATCTCCGTTGCATCAAGGAGGAGGCACCCACGGCCACGGAAGAAAACCCTTGGTCCTTAACCCCCTCTCCGCTCCTCGCCCCGGCGGCTCCCACTCCTCCGCCTCTCCCCGAACTCCGCCGCCTCGCACCTCCGCTCCCTCGACGCCGTAGCCAGGTACGCACGGTGCACGTAACCTTCCTTTGATTCACTCAGTTCCCTCCCGCCTCGTGGGTTTCGGTTGTGATTTTTCGTTCCTTGGAACGGCGTCTCGCAGGATCCTTCAAGAAGAGAGGGAGGGAGAGAGGCTTGAGCGAGATGGGACTGAGGGAGAAGAAGCGGAACCAGAGGCGCGTGCTCGCGCGGCGCACGGCTGCTCCCCGCCCCGGGAAGGGGAAGGATTTCCTGGTGCGTCCTTCCCTTCGAATCAAATCGAAGCCAACCAAAAAAAAATCTTTTGGTGGTCATCGCTGATGTTGTGTTGTGATTGGTGCAGCCGCTGGAAGGGGGGCCGGGGAAGAGGATCCGGGAGGAGAAGCCCGAGGAGCCGGAGAACACGGCCACCGTCCTGTATATCGGGCACATCCCTCACGGCTTCTACGAGGACCAGATGCAAGGTCGGTCTCTATATGATGATGCATCGAGCCATCGATAGAGTTTAGACAAGTGTAGGGGATGCAAGGGGTCTGGTGCTGATGTCCTCTTTGTTGCTGGTGTTGTTCTTGCAGGTTTCTTTCAGCAGTTTGGGACTGTTAAGAGGCTCAGGATTGCCAGGAACCGCAAGGTATCCTATGTTGCGTTACGTGGTTTTTGTGCGGTTTTTGTAAGCCCCTAACTTGCTGTTTGGTGATATGTTTAGACAGGAAAGTCCAAGCATTATGGATTCATTGAGTTTGAGAACCCGGATGTAAGAGCTTGCTTTTGGATACCTTTGGGTTGTAATGTATGTTTGCCGGTTGCTTACATTTGTGGGCATGTGCTTGACTGCTTGGTGTATCAGGTGGCGAAGATTGTGGCCGATGAGATGAATAACTACCTGTTGTTTGAGCACACTTTGCAACTTGAGCTTGTTCCGCCGGAGAAAGTTCATCCAAAATTGTAATGACTGCAACCATGCTGTTTATTGAATTGAAGTACTTGTTTCTGTTTGTTTTTGCCTTTTTGAGAAGAATGGAGAAGTAGCCTTCATATGTTGCGTAGGACTGAATATTATTTACCACTAAATGAGGCCATTTTGATATCTAGTCATGCAAATTCTGTCTACTATACGCTTCTCTTTTATGAATATTCTGTTTGTAGTCATATACTTTCCCTAGAGGCTACAGACCCCCCCCCCCCCTCTTTTAGAGCTGAGCCAGGTTTCTTGTTTTCACTGCATTGCACAGCTGTTTGTATGTCATGTCATTCGTTGCAAATAGAAATAAAATAATGATGATGTAAATTAGGCTAAGCTGTTTGTATGTCATGTCATTCGATTCAAATAGAAATAAAATAATGATGATGTAAATTAGGCTAAGGTAGAAGGGTGTTAATAATTGCTATTGCAGTATTGCTTTGTGATAAATGTAAGGGTGTTAACAGAAATGCATATGAATACACGATTGGACATGAAAAGTTGGTTTTAGCTTAACTAACAAGGACATATGCATAGTGAAATAAGTGTCATATGTGAATGTCTAAGGAAAATCCCATAACCAAGAGTTGGTTACGCTTATGATGATAAGAACCGACAATAATGGAGATTTTGTAAGAGTAATATGAATATGCTTTATGCTTTGTATATATGCCATTACATGGATAAGCGCACCAATCAAGTATGGGTGGTAAATCTTGTTAGAACTTGACAAGGTACTTGTGTTTGATTTGCTTCATGTATTTGGGACCATGTCTTGAAAAACTCTTACAAAACATATACCAAAACTTGAGCAAAAAACTGATATGTTCAGGACAAGTTCAACGACCTAACCAAATTTTCACAATGAAGGACCTTATTCTTGCATCCTTGTATGTGCTTACTCAACATGGAGCTTGCAATAATATAGAGCACAATAATTTTGTTTATCTGTACTTTGTGTTGATGTAACTGTGCATATTGGCTTTTGATTAAAAATGGGAGCAAAATTCTTATCATCTACAATGTCAACATCTTTTATCACTTTTATATAGATGGAAAGGGGTGCGACGGGGATTTATACCAATTGATCGGGCAGCAATTGAACGGAAGAGGCACAACAAGGTAGTGCATTGCTAAGTACAATTTTGGCAGGAAATGTGGCACTGTGAACTAATTAGCTGTGTTGCTACCAGGATAAAACAGTAGAAGAGCACAAAAGGATGGTTGAAGGAATTGTCAAACGGGATGAGAAGCGTCGCAAAAGAATCAAGGCTGCTGGTATTGATTATGAGTGTCCACCCCTTGTAAGTAACACTTTACGTCTTGCTGTCCATTGATTTAATAACTCTCTTGCTTGATCGGATCTGAAATGGGTTCACTGTGTGAATTAATAATTTGTGTAGATTATTAATAATTGTATCACTGTTTGTTTATTATTATATTACTTTTGCTCACTTGAACGCAGTAATTTAAGTCAGAACATCCTTGATGGCAATAATGCCAATTATAGTCACAGGCTTGTTTTTCTTCAGGATACCATAATCATATTTTTAGTTGGGAGCATATAGTATGCACTTACCTTTATGATGTATTCATCATACACAAACTAAAAAAAGTTATGAGAAATTCCGAAAAATTTCTGAATGTACTTCATGGTTTACTCCATCTATGTATAAAATTTCAATTTCAAATTCGTTCTATGTTAAGAGTACCAAAAAAGAGAAAATTTTGACAGAAGTTCAAATCTGTCAGAATTTTCTCTTTTTTGGTGCTGTTAATATGGAATGAATTTGAACTTGAAATTTTATACATAGGTGGAGTAAACCATGTAGTACATCCATAAAATTTTTAGAATTTTTCGCGACTTTTTTTAGTTTGAGTGCACCGTAAGGATAAGTACACACTATGTGATCCCTTTTTAGCTGCACTTCAAACTGCTTTTGAGTTACATGCCAAATACAGATATATTTTGGGTACTTGAGTTTTGCCTTGGTCTTTGAGATACCCATACCTGGTTCTATGTGAAAGGCAGTTTTTGAACTTTTAAAATGCAATGCACAATCTTTTGCTTTCTAGCTGACCCATTTTAGCTAAACTATGCCATTTTTGGCTCCTATATTATGTGAGGTCATGACAAGCTTTCCCTGATTGCCAATATCTTCTTGGTTGTACAGATCGGGGGCGTTCAGCCGTCAGCTAAGAAGATCAAGTTTGATGAGGATTAGCTACATGAGAGGCAGATGGTTCTATCCAGTGGGTGTAATGGGACGGTTGAGTTAAATGAATGGTTTATTTTAGCAAGGAAGAGATGGCAGCATCGCACTTCGGTTTTGTTTCGTGTCTTTTTATCAGTGTTGTATGAGTTATGGAACCCAAATTTTACATGGAAGGAAGCATGAAAATGCAATTCCCAAAAATATAACTATATTTGCTTGTGCCATACGGGCGTCGAAAGATGTCCTACGCTCTTGCACTCAGCTGAGGACAGCCATGCGGGTGGTAAAGATGTAACCCTGGTGCCGGCGCTCCTGCATCTACCGGGCTGAACAAGGCGTGCCAGGCTCAACGCTTTGAATGGGCAACCAAGCAGACGGTCCATTTTTTCCTTTCTCCTTGGGGTGCTAATAAAGCTCCTCCAGTTCTGCCGAAAATCGAGAACCAAAGCTGATCCATCAAGCTGCAAACATGGAGGCCATGAGGCCTTCTCTTAGGGTAGCTGTTGATTGTAACCTCAATGTTTGCGTAGCTTCGAACCGAACTACCTGGCCATGATGCCTTCTCTTCGGCTAGCTGTTGATTGTAACCTCTCCAATGTTTGCGTAGCTTCGAACCGAACTACCTGGCCATGATGCCTTCTCTTCGGCTAGCTGTTGATTGTAACCTCAATGTTTGCATAGCTTCGAACCGAACTACCTGGCCATGATGCCTTCTCTCCGGCTAGCTGTTGATTGTAACCTCTCCAATGTTTGCATAGCTTCGAATCGAACTACCTGAAAGTGACAAAAAGCAGCGAGCTACAGCGGCCGAGACGTGCATACGTGACGATATTACGAGCGCCTTGTTCGAGCATGACGGCAGCAAATCAAATGTAGAGCGAAAGCTGCATGCACAAGGGTGGTGGGGAGACATCTGGCTTACCTCCCCTTCAATAAGCGAGACGTTTTCTTTTAGGAGGTTTCGTTTTGCTTCTGCATGTCTTATTTAGAAGGTTTTTTTTTTTAGTGAAAGATGATGTGGTCATCGTAAACAAGACGTTGGTGATAAGTTCGTCATTTTTTACGTCAAGCTCACAACCATTGATTTGGCAAAAAGGTACTTTAAGAATGAGATTTGTGTTAAAATAGGTAACAACCCTCGTTCTTTGGAGGAATCATCCCTTCCACTCTCCAAGGAGTCATCTCCTAGTCTCTCTTCTTTTCAGCACCTTTGTATTGGCTTCTAAATTATATTTTTTTTATAGTAAATAGTTTTTCTACAGTACCTAATTTTCAAACAAAATATTTTTTTAAGACAGGTCTACTAATCGATTATAGTATACACCGTAACAATTTCATTTATTTTATTTATATTGACCAAAATCACATGCGAGTCTCTCTCTGTAAACTTCTCTACAATATCTTACTATTCATAAGTTAAAGTCAAAAGGCAAAGTCACAAGCTAATATGAACTGGTCCGGAGCCTACGGATATGCGGCAGTAACAAGAATGGTGCCACAGGATTATCTTAAATCACCAATTAGATTGAACACTATGTACATTACGTTTAGATGATTGCCTGGTTTCAGTCTGATTTACCAAGTTGCGAGGAGAGGAAGAATATGATTTAATTTAACTAATTTTTTCGATGCAGTTTTGTGACTTGTATTTCGTAATTAAACGTGCAAATGCTCATCACTTCCTCCTGTCGCTGCTACCATTGTGACCCTTCCGCCATTGAGTAGCTCCAATGTGGAATCTCGCGTTACCCTTCGAGAGTTGCTTAGATGGACAAGTCCTTCCATGAAGGATACGACGAAGGGATGTACTAACCGAATGGATTTTACAATTTAACTACGTACCTTAGCTATTTCGGCGGGGAAAAAATTACCAGTCTAGCCTTACACATCATTCCTAAGTTAGTACCTGATCCACAACTTAAGTACCTTTGAAACAACCTAGATTTTAAAAACAATTTGAATTTTTCAGAAACTCGATTTCATTTGAATCTTTACTCAATTCAACATCTTTCCCACCCCTTAGCACTCCTCTCTCTCTCTCG
Organism: Dendrocalamus latiflorus; assembly: GCA_017311315.1. NCBI lineage: Eukaryota > Viridiplantae > Streptophyta > Magnoliopsida > Poales > Poaceae > Dendrocalamus > Dendrocalamus latiflorus. Next base: position 12,086,806 of record CM029623.1, read on the forward strand.
GAAGCTGCCCTCTCCAGCCATTTGTGTAACCCCAGCCACCGGAGACACCACTCACAGTCTGACAACATAGATTGCAGCCACAACCTTCGATCACCATCGCTGACATGCCACAACATGTAGTCAGTCATCGTACATATCGTCTGTTGCACTTCTGACACCCCTTAATTGCCCCTGATTGCGTGTCAGATCGGCCAAGGCTGAAGTCCACCGTCGCCATCCACTCCTCTCGGCTGACAACTCCGCCCACAGTGCTTGAACGTCGTGTTGTCATCCGAGGAGATGTTATGCCCGAGGTGCTATATCTCATGTCGACCACCCCATCATCGCAATCGAGCCCCAACCTTCTCGTGCCTCCCTCACCACGATCATGCGCCGAAACCCAAGTGGCAATGCCACCATGCCAAATTGCCTTGTAGTGTGGCTATATAAGCCCGAGCCCCTCCCATTAGGAAGCATTGGTGTCCAATAGTCCGTCGGCCACCCCCACACCCCTAACCGGTTGACGATTCACCCTCACCGTCGAAAATTCCTTGGTAAGCCGTGAATTCAATTCTTGTCAAAAACTTCATTAAACTTTAATTGCTTTCTTCCATAGCTTCCTTAAGTCTACATGAACCCAATCGAAGCCAGGCCAAGGCATGCCTAGTTCCTTAGCTCACCGGCCACCCTCTTCCCCACCAGCTGAGACCACCCCGCCGTGGACCACTCACCACAGACCACCTTAGCCCGGACCACCATCACCCAAGTCACCCCAATCAACCCTGGATGGTTAAATGATTGCCAATTGAAAGGAAGAACATCCTTGTAGCTCTTGTTCCATTCAAACATCCCAACGTAACATGTATAGTTGTCGCTTTAGTACCCACCGATTTGTTAGTGATTTTACCATATACATTTCTTTTAAATCATTCTATAATTTCTTTAGTGAATTCTCCTTAATCACCAAATGCTTTACCTCATCAAAAAAACATAGATGGATTATACTGACAACCTTATGTTTCATCACCTTCTAGTTTTTAGTCCTTGTTGGAAATGACATCCTTCATCATGCATTGCTATACATTAAAATTTCCTTCACCATTAAATTTCTCTACTTGATTCCACATCGTCGATATCAATCTTGATTTTGTGCCATCTGACGCTTTGCTGACCTTCTTATAAATCAGATTAATCTGGCATTGGCTATGATACCACTTGTTACACTCTGATATACCTTCTTGTGTGCAACAATTCTCGAATCGTATAAGAGTTTATGAGATATGGCATAAACGTGCATGGTATTAAGAACAAAGGAGATGGATCTCATATAGAGAATCAAAATAATGACGTTGAAGCAGCTAGGATGAGAGAGAAGATTTTTGTGAAGCCAATTGTAAATCCCTTAAACAAAGTATGAAAAGAGTATAAGGGATTATCACTCACTCACAACCATCTCTAAAATCTTTTAGGCTCCTCGAATTCTTGTCCTATACAAGAATATAGTGTTGAAGAATTACATAGTCTCTAATTCTTTCATGTACCTCTCTACCTTTGGATGACTAGACTTGATTGTTTTATTGCTTGGTTATTTGGAAATTTGGACGTTTCTAGCACTATAGATCCCGAAAATTCCAATTGTAGCCCTCAGAGCACACAAATTCCATTTCTGGCCCCTGTTCTGACCACGGGACCGCGTGGGGGCAACGCGTGGCCGGTCGTGCAGACGGGGACCGCACGACTGCACTGTAGCACGGTCGTGCGGTCCCGGACCGCACGACTCTCATGTAGCGGCCGATCGTGCGCTACCCAAGCGCATGTGTGCACTGTAGCATTAAACGTGCGGTCCCCGAGCGCACGAGTAAGTTTTTTTTTGGGGTTTGGTCTGTGTATATTGAATTTAGGTTATAAAATTTATATGTATTTATAAAGTTATATTTAGAATATAATTAATTTTGGATATACGTAATGATGTTTGAAAAATATGAATTTTATGTAGAGTCTTGTTTACTTGTTTGTGTAATTTTTTTGTAATTACAAAAATTAAGAATTTTGTTTGGTAGAGTATGAACAAAATTTATGTGAAGTAATGATTGATCTATTTGTGATTTTCGTACATTGGTGACCATGAAAAATATGTTCAACTCGCAGTAACATTTTGCGATCATGTTATGTTTTTTTATTGGAAAAAATTTAATAAAATTTTTTTTGAGGACAACTGGGATAGGAACAATTGGACGAAAGGAAGGAAAGTGATATTGAACACGTGGAAAAAATGAATGCGAAAAGATGAGGAGATTTTATGTTGATAATTAAAATAGACTTAATAATAAATATGGGAATGACATGGCGCACAGGATTTGGTTACGTGCATAAGAAACAGAACAATGCACGATGTAACAAAGCAAAATAGTCGTACGATACATATGCGCCTTCTTGGCATGGAAATAAATTAGATATTGAGGGGAGTAGTGCATAATGGCCCAACCTACTGCGTAGCGGGGCCATTTTCCCTTCCTTGCGAGCTCGGCGTTGAAATCCTCATATGCCTCTTTGGCCTTGGCCGCCATTTCTCTTTTTTTTCTCACGCTGCCTATGTTGTGGTAATGTTTTATGTTCTGTTCTCTGTTGTGTTTATTGTTATTGTGTGTTGTAGTGCTGGAGGGTTGATCTATGTATGTGTAAAGCAAGCTGTTATCGTGTGGCCACATGCGTACGTACTCGTCATATTAGAATGATATCTTAATTGTAGGTAAAAAAAATTTCAGAAGCACATTACAGTATGAACATTATTATTTACACAACATGGCGTGTATATGTATTACACATACGTACATTGCATAAATAATTGCAGGATACTATGTGACGTTATAAAATCTGAATTACAAAAACTCATTGTGCATCTCATCGTCGCCTCCTCTGACGGCGTATGTGATCCTCCGAGAAGGTGAACTTGCTAGGCGAGTGCGGTGCATCTCGAAGATCGTACTGTGAGGCCTGCGTCCGAGAAGGTGCTGCGTACGACTCCGTGGGGAGTTGCGTTGGATGACCGAAAATAGAGCTCAGCCATTCGGTCAAGGAGGGGTCTATGTCCTGCTCAGATGGTATAGTTGAATTAGGCCATGGGCAGCGATGTTTATAATGAATAGTAATATCACAAAGCATTTACCTGGGTAGTCTGAAATGCAGATGACCACCGTGTAAACCTGCATTTTTTTTGGCAATGCGATGAGATGGCTTTGAAATACACATATTTTGTTTACAATGTTAGTGCATACCGGTGTATGCAGCTGTCCAAATGACGATGCCATAGGAAAATCGCGCATGTACTCCTACGCTGTGTATCCTTGGTAGGTCTGCCCGAACCACCCATACTGCTCTTGCAGGCTGGACTGAAAGCCATGCGCGAACGCGGGCAACGCCACCTTCGGTTGCTGCGCCGAGTCAGGGTCGCTGTTTGGAGAGAGCCCCCATCAGCCTGGAGAGAATGTTCGTTCCTCCGTTGCCCTCCGTGATGACGATGGATGTAGCAAGGTGCTATCATGTTGCAAATGCTGCGAGAAGATGTGGTTAGAAATAAATGGCAATCGAGTGTATGAACAAATAGTTGGCAAATATCCAACCACCGGTCCGAAGCACGTAGAGGACGAGCGAGCGTAGCTGGGCCGACTACCAAAATAAGGCATGCCAACGGGGAAGTATTCCCATGACCACAACTGAAGGAGAATGTAGCAGACGGCTAGGACCGGCTCGCTGGTCGCAGTACGCTGCGAGGCATCACACAAGCCTCGTTATGTGGCGCTAAGAACAGCTGATCCCCAGCTATATTGTGGCACCTCACCAGGCCAGCCATCCACTAAGGACTCTGCTAGGTGTATGTACCTAGGCTGAACGGAGTTTCCAGTGATGGTAGGAAACAAGACCCATCCGAACAGAAAATAGCAGGTACGCAATAAAGTGTGTCCGCAGTAAGGGGTGGATCTACAGTGGGTCATGGGTGTTCAGCTGAACACCTAAATTTTTTGGCAAAAAATCTAGTATATACATGGTATAATACATATGTGTATATATAGTTGGGGTCAAAATAGCTATTCTCTTCGGTATGGATCAGACAATCAGCCGAAATAACTGGGCCTCGCCCATTTTACTTCCGCGGCTCCGCGCTGGCCCGATCGGCCCACCCGCCACCCGGCCACGCCCCTCCCCCCCCACCCCACCCCCCAAACGGCCAAACCCCACCGGATTCCCCACCGCCACTCCCGGTGCCCCCCATTCCCCTAACCCTAGCCGCACGCCCGCACGAGACGAGGCGACGTTGGGCTCCGGCTCCGCCGCCTCCGCGCCGTGCGCCTACCGGCCGGCCGCGCCTCCCCAGTCCACCGCTCCAACAGTCCAGCACTCCAGCACCTCTGAGCTCCGTCTCCGCGCCGCGCCACCGGCCGACCGCGCCTCCGAGGCTCCGACCCTCCGGCCTCCGCTCCAGACCTCCAGTGTTCATGGCACCGCGCCTTGCCGCCTCCGCAGTACGCACTGGGCTCCGGCAGTTCAGCTCCGCGCCGCGCGACCGGCCGCGGGCCGCCAACCGCACCTCCGAGCTCCGACCCTCCGCTCCAGTCTCCAAAGTGAGCAGTGCTTTTCTTGGCATTTCCATTCAGTCATTCACCATTCTTTCATCATGGGACAAAATTGTTGCTTGGAAGGTCGAAAGGTTCTTTATATAGAAGGGACACTATGCTTGGATGAGGCCATGAGGGGGGTTTGCTTGGGATTTAGTTCAGGATTTGGTTGGGGTTTAGTTCAAATTTGAATTAAATCCTACCAAAAATCCTTTTGGATTGTAGGATTAGATAAAATAATGACATGTACAGCAAAGAAACATGGGTGTGTATAACAATTTGGTAGTATCTAACTAGTTAGGTTGATTGAGTGCTGTATATGCCTGTCAAATAATGAAATGTTACACAAAATGTTAGTTCTTCTTGAATTGTGAGTAGATCAGAATAATTTTGAGTTTGTTTTTGTTATTTGGGTTGAGCTCCCGTGTTGAAGCAAATTTGTGTTATTTGTTTTTTTGGATATTATCTTGAAATGGAGATGATGGCATAGAACAGAACATTATGAATTTAGAATGAAAGGTGGTTGTGTTGGTTGACTGGCTTTGTGATATTCTTTATTCTTAGTGTGTGTAGTATAACAACAGTTTTAATAGAGCTATATGCTGATCAGAATTTCACTGTGACTGTTTGTTTCTGTGTTCCCATGCTTACAAATGGATGAATGTGGGTCTAATAAATTCTGGCCAGTTTATATGTTTAAAACAATTGCCATTTTTCCTAATGAGTCCTGCACAATTGATAGGAGTGGAGGGAGGTTTCACTGATCAAGAACCTGAATATGATGAGAAAATTGTACTTTAACTTGCTATTGTGAAGTGTGGACCTTTATGTTTTCCACTGAACAATATTTTCGTAACTTCGAACACCCATCTTAAAATTCCTGGATCCGCCACTAGTCCGCACCGCCTTCTCATGTGCGTGTCCAGGGTAGGTCATGTACCGATGAAGCTATCTATGTGGCACATCAGTTTTGTTATCTGGGATCGGATGATTGAATCGGTGATCAGACGGATCTTTCAATCTGCTGCCTTCCAATTTACTGCACTGGCTCGTCCACGGTGGGACAGGCCCACCACGCCGCCCTACGCACTGGTTGTCGAAGATGCTTTTGATAAAGAATTGCGTAGTGCTGCAGCCCACTCGCACCGATTCCGCGTCAATCACCACCCTTTCCACGTCTCCTGATTCCTCCATTGGCGCGACCAAATACCCACGAAGCTTCCTTCCCGCGTCCCCGTCCTCGGTCCTTCCATGGCTCACTGAGTCACTCTGTGTTGCTCCGGTCTCCAGCACCACCAAAACCCGCAGCTTTCACGTGAGAGCCAAGAAGAGCGAGGAGAGAGCACGGCAACAAGATGGTCGGAGCCACGGCAAGCGCTTTGATCGGGGTGATGAACCCCCTCCTCGCCAAGCTCGCCTCCCTGCTCGAGAGGGAGTGCGCCAAGCTCAAAGGCGTGCGCCGCAAGATCGCGCTCCTGCAAGACGAGCTGAGCAGCATGAACACCGCGCTGGAGGCTGTCTCGCGGGTGGAGGAGCCCAGCTCGCAGGTGAAGGAGTGGATGCGCCAGGTGCGTGAGCTGTCCTACGATGTGGAGGACTGCATCGACGTCTTCGCGCACCGCGTCGGCCAAGATGGTCCCGCCAAAGGGCTCCTCCGCAAGACCGCTCGCCGGCTCAAGGCTCTGCGGGCGCGCCGCTGCGTCGCTAGCCAGATTGCGGAGCTCAAGGAGCGTGCTGTGGAGGTTAACGACCGGCATAAGAGGTATCAGCTTGATGTTCCCCCCTCTGGTTCCGGTCCTGTGGCCATGGATACCAGGCTGCCGGCGCTGTTTGAGGAGATGGACAGACTTGTGGGCATCAACGGCCCAAAGGATGAGCTCGTCCAGCGGCTTACGGGAGGAATCGATTTGGCTCAGAAACGCAGGGTTGTCTCTATCGTCGGATTTGGGAGATTGGGCAAGACGACACTTGCCAATCAGGTCTATCAACAAATCAAAAGCCAATTTGACTGCACAGCTTTTGTCTCCGTGTCACGGAATCCTAACATTAATAAGGTTCTCGCTGACATATTTATCGGGGTTCTTGAGACAAGCAAACCGTCATCAGTTCAAGAGGGGGAGCACATCAAGAGGACAATAGAAGATCTCAAACACAGAACATTTGAAGATCATCAAATCGTAAGCATGACAAGAGAATACCTACAGCATAGCAGGTATGGAGATGTTTATTATGCTAGATGCAAGTATTTGGTGGTAAGACTTGGGCTTAGTGTTAGACTTTAGTTAAAGAACTTTTGCTAAACTACTACCTTTAAATTTTATAAAATTGAATTGACCAAACTACAAACTGGTTAGTTTGGCCAATTTCCTCAGTTCATATTATTTAAAGATGAAATACTCTCCATGTCATTATTGATTTGTAGGTGACACCCTATCCCCAATCTGTTGTAGCATGCTTGTACGCGTAAAAATGACATCTATTGAGTATATTTTAATTTTTTGGGTAGTTCCCTGAACATTTTTTGTTGGACCTTTATTGTTACTTTTATCATTCAGAAACAAATATTTACAAAGACTATTATCTTTATAAATTGAAAAACAGGTACTTCATCATAATTGACGATATATGGAGTAAATCAGCATGGCTAATCATCCAATATATCTTTCCTGAGAATAATCACGCAAGTAGAATAATTACAACTACACGCATCAAAGATGTTGCTAAGGCTTGTCACTTTTCACATGAAGACTATGTTTATGTCATGAAGCCCCTTAGCGGTGATAACTCCAAGAGGTTATTTGTGAAAACAATCTTTGGCCTCAAGGAGAAATGTCCTACTGAATTGGAAGAAGTTGCTGATGCTATTCTAAAAAAGTGTGATGGTTTGCCATTGGCGATAGTTAATATAGCTAGCCTGTTATCGAGCAAACCGGTTACAAAGCAGGAATGGGCGTGGGTGCTGAATTCTATTGGTTCTACACTTGAACAAGACCAGGAGTCACCCGAGTTAGGCATAATAAAAAGGATACTATTTATTAGTTACTGTGATCTACCTCACCATTTGAAGATTTGTTTTTTGTATCTAAGTATATTTCCCGAGGACTATCCAATTACTAGAGAGTTTTTGATATGGAGATGGATTGCTGAAGGATTCATTACTGAACAGCGAGGACAAAGTTTGGAGCAAGTGGGAGAAAAATATTTTAATGAGCTTGTCAATAGGAATATGATTCAACTATTAGACATCAACTCTAATAGTAGAGCAGCAGAGCCTTACCGAGTGCATGATATCATGCTTGATCTTATCATATCCTTGTCAACTGAAGAAAATTTTGCCACTATACTGGATAGTCAGCATTGTGTACCGTCATCTAACAAGATTCGCCGTTTCTCCCTCCAATGTAAATTTGATGAGAAGATCACATGGCCGAGAATCAGTAGTTTTTCTCATGTTCGGTCACTTAATGTCTTCGGTGATATTAACAATATACCCCCTCTCGTGGACCTTCATGTTTTACGAGTATTGGACCTTTTGTTTTGCTCTTGTTTGGAGAATGATCATATCAAGAATATTGGAAGTTTATTTCAATTGAGGTATTTGAGACTTGGAAATATTAGTAAGATACCAAGACAAATTGGGAAGCTACAGCTCTTGCAAACACTGGACCTAAGAGGCACAGCAGTAAAAGAATTACCAGAATCTATTGTTCAGCTACTCCAATTGGTCCGCCTATTTCTGCCTTGGGAGGTAAAATTGCCAATTGGGATTGGTAACATGAAAGCTCTTCAGGTGCTATCAGACTTCGACAGCCTCAACAACTCAACAGATATTGTTCGAGAGCTAGGCAACCTAACCAACTTGGAGGATCTTGTTGTAGCAAACTGGTGGTATGATGGCACCGAAAGTGGTGATGAAATCTACATTGATCATTTGATCACGTCTCTCTGCAAGCTAGGAGAACTTAACCTTCGATCGTTTCGTATTGTGCATCCATTTAGTTCTTCCCTGGATTTCTTGGCTGACTCATGGTGCCCTCCTCCACGTCATCTCCATACTTTTCAGATTGACATGGGACTCTATTTTTCTAGACTTCCGAAGTGGATAGCCTCCCTCACTGAGCTCACCATCTTAACCATAAGCATGGACGAAGTGCGAGGGGAGGATCTCCAGGCGCTTGAGAGCTTGCCTGCCCTTATCCGCCTCGATCTATATCCAAGTGAGTCCCCCAAGCAAGCACTCACAATTAGCTGCAGTGGGTTCTCACGTCTAGAGGAGTTTTCTTATGGTCCATCGCCTGTTGACTTGAGCTTGATGAGGTTTTTCGTAGGCATAAAAAATGGACTTGGTTTGGGTCTGATGTTTGAAGCAGGGGCTATGCCGAAGCTCCAGGTGCTTGAGTTTGGCTTCATCGCGCATGACACACTATCTGCATATGGAATTGGATTCGATTTTGGAATCCAGCACATTACCTCCCTCAGGAGTATTCGTGTCTTCGTCGACTGCAGGGATGCAAGGCCTTGGGAGCTGGAGGCTGCGGTGGCTGCCATCACGAATTCAGCGTCTCTCCTTCAGAGTTGTCCCGTACTTGAAATTTTTACATTGTTTGAAAAAGATATGGCTAGTGATGAGCAGCAGGACACTGATATTACTGACAGGGAACATGATGTGGAGCTACAAGATGGAACCATATAGAAGATTTCCAGCCATAGTTGAGAGTCATTATAGCGTGGAAGTTATTATTCTTCCTCTTAAACTGTAAATTTCATCATATTCTTGTAACCTTGTTTTGAGTCGAACCAGGATGAAGTTAATTCTGTCAGGATTATTGGCTGTTCTAGCTAAGGTTAGAAATATCGGAACCGGATCAAATCCCGCTGGTGGGCCGGTACCGGTAACTGGAAAAACCGGTGGAAAACCGGCTGAATTTTGACAAACCAAAATTTGAATTGGGGCATTAACCGGTCAGAAACCGATGGAAAACCGGTTATAGATAATTCTAACTACCAACCGTCTGTGATGTGTGAGTATCACAGACGGTCGGTATATAGATCCGTCTGTGATATTTCCCCCATCACAGACGGTTTCTGGTTTGAGCCGTCTGTGATAATTCTTCATAGACGATTTATACCACAAAATCGTCTGTGATAGTTCATTCTATACCTAAATTTTTTCTATTTTTCGACTAGCCTCAAGAAATGTTAACTATATCATCTTAAAACAAGAAATACAGCAATAAACACAGCAACACATTCTATTTCCACCATTACAACATCACAAGATATCGAGTAGGTGTCGGATCCGGATTTTTCAATTCAGAATCCCCTATGAAACATTGCACTATTCCCAGGATCAGTAGATAGTGTTCACAGATACATTGCTGTATCATCTCATACATCACATAAAACGTAATAAACCATATTATTTGTAGAACCGAATAGGCAACAGAGGGGGTGAATGGTGCCTTAAAATCTCCCTAAGTATTCACACAATATTCTTCTCCAATAGCTATAGAAGTTATGAAGCAAGAGGATGAATGCTCACTGGAAAACCAACCGAGAGACAGAACAAACACAGAGAAAAAATCAGAGCGGAAAACCGAGCGGTCGAAAACTGAAAGCAGAGAGAAAACATACACTCGGCAAAATAGATGAAACGATCGAGATACTCTGCCGTGGTTGAACCAACTAGATAGTGGTCTGTTTGTGACAGAATGGTCGAAAGCCAACTAGTGATCGATCAGACGATTCAGTCGATAACCAGCGATTCACTAGAGACCGAGTAATCCGATCGACAACAGCGCAACCGAAAATAGAGTGAACAGTAAATACTACGTGGTCGTAGTTGAAGCTAGGGGTGTAAACGGAGCGGATATTTCCCGACCGACCGTCCGTCCGTTTTAATTCGGATACAATTCGGAGCATTTTTTCGGATATCCGGAATTTTTGTCGGATACGGATACGGATTCGGATATTTTTTTGTCGGATACGGATACGGATTCGGAACAAACAGTATCCGACGGATACGGAGCTATCCGGATAATTTCCCGGATAGTTACCGGATTATTATCCGGTAACTATCCGAATAACGTTAACGGCCCGGCCCATCCGACGGACCGAGCGACGCTAGGCGCAGCCCACTACCGTCTAACCCTAATCCCTGCCTCCCTGCATCCCTGGCGAGCGGCGCCCAAAGTTGAAAATTCAGATCGGGAATTTGGGTTCTCCGCCCCCGCGGCCGGCTCTCCGCCCCCGCGACCGGCGCCGCCTCTCCGCCCCCGCGACCGTCGCCGCCTCTCCGCCCCCGCGACCGGCGCCGCCTCTCCGCCCCCGCGACCGGCGCCACCTCCCGCCCCCGCGACCGTCGCCGCCTCTCCGCCCCCGCGACCGGCGCCGCCTCTCCGCCCCCGCGGCCGCCTCTCCGCCCCCGCGACCGGCGCCGCCTCCCGCCCCCGCGACCGTCGCTGCCTCTCCGCCCCCGCGACCGTCGCCGCCTCTCCGCCCCCGCAGACCGGCGCCGCCTCTCCGTCCCCGCAGACCGGCGCCGCCTCTCCGCCATCTCCGTCCCCGCAGACCGGCGCCGCCTCTCCGCCATCTCCGTCCTCGCAAACCGGCGCCGCCTCTCCGCCATCTCTGTCCCCGCAGACCGGCGCCGCCGCCCGCCCGCCTCTCCTCCCCCACAAACCGGAGCCGCTGCCGCCCGCCTTCACCCCCATGGACCAGCACCGCTGCCTCCACGGAACGCCAACGCCGTCAGCTCCCGCCTCTCCTTCACAGGTGGCAAACCAACTTCATTGCTAATGCTATGGCCAACCAAGCTGCTATAGGGATTGCCTGAGAAAGACTGTCAGCATTTGATAAGGTATCATCACTAGGACTGATTGCATTTGATAAGCTGCTATAGGGTCGAGATTCATAACGTATTTTGTTCCTTATGTGCCTATGGATTTAACTTCAGAGAGCCTATTTGATAATTATCATTTCATAAGCAAGATGAATTGCTTTTGTAGCTCTGGATGTTGGAATTAATCGAATGATCTTGCATTAAGAAATGTATGGAAAGACTTAGACCTTGAATGATCGGCTATTTAAACTTTAAACTCTTGGCTTGCTGTGGTAGGATGCTTTGCCATGACAGCTGAGCTTAATCACCAAACTGATATATGCACAGTCACCTGCTGCAAACAGTGTCATACAGTTAATCCTTGTTCTTAGAATTGTATTGCATGCATATATTACTACATTTCTATTGCTGTATCTGGATCTGGGGCATGTAACTATCAGCCATGTAAATATGTAATCAATGTTACACTGATTTCATAATATTAGCAAATTTGTAATTCTTCAAGATGTCCATTTGTTTCTGGACTTTTCACTTCGTTGCCAGAAGAATCTTTAAGATCATCATACAAATTCTTGTCAGTTGCTTCCAGATTTAAGGTATCTATAGAAAGTTGATCACTTCTGTTTCCTTTCAGTCTTTGAAGTATGTGTGTTTACCATGAGGCTTTCCTGTGATTGCAGTGTTTATTTATGTAAAGCTGTGTTTATTTGCTCCTATATCCACATCACGCTTTTAGGTATTGATGTATAATGTGGCTAAAGTAAAATAAAAAACGAAATAGAAAATAACCGTATTTGTTCACAATCCTACGTGATTATTTCAGAGTTCTGGGGTTTTGCACTAACCTATATCTACGTCCTGGTTTTTCATTCAAGTCTCGCATAACCACTAGGAAAGAGATATTAGAAATGTTTGGAGATGAAAAGAAAAGGTTATATGACCAATTAAAATCTCTTTCTTGTCGGTTTTCTGCAACTATGGACATGTGGACATCAAATCAAAATAAAGGTTATATGTGCATCACTGTGCATTGGATTGATGATAATTGGCAAATGCAAAAAAGAATAATTAAGTTCATTCATGTCAAAGGGAATCATACGGTAGCAACTGAGTTTATCAAGGGTGTCATGTCTTGGAATATTGAGAAGAAGTTATTTGCTCTCACTCTAGACAATGCATCATCCAATGATAAATGTGTTAGAGAAGTTGTGATAGAGCTGCATAAGCGTTCTCCCTTGATCTGTGATGGTGCCTTTTTTCATGTGAGATGTTTATGTCACATACTAAACCTTGTTGCCCAAGATGGCTTGAAAGTTATTGCATCTTCAGTCCAAAATATTAGAGCTACTGTTGTTATTGTGAAGAATTCTCCATTGCAATGGGAGGAATTTCAAAAGTGTGCAATAGAATGTGACTTAGATAATACATCTGGTCTTCCATTGGATGTGCCTACAAGGTGGAATTCAACATATGAAATGTTGTCACAAGCTATTTATTACAGGAGGGCTTTTGATAGGCTATTGTACTTGAATGAGGGTAAGTACGATAAGTGTGCTCCATCAAATGAAGAATGAGATATGGCAGAATCATTATGCAAGTGTTTGCAGAAATTTCATGATGCTACCAAGCTATTTTCTGGAAATCAATATCCAACAGCAAACTTGTTTTGGTGGAAATTTTGTGAAATTAAGTTAGCACTTGCAGATTGGTGTGAAAGTGCTGATGTTACTATTTCGTCTATGGCAGAGGCTATGAAAGCCAAATATGATAAGTATTGGGACAAGTCCAACATAGCTCTCGCTGTGGCATGCTTTCTTGATCCTAGATATAAGAAAAAGCTTGTGGAGTATTTCATGGGGAGGATTTATCATGAGAGGGCTGCCCATGAAGTTAGTCGCTTTTTGGATGTTGTGACCAAATTATTTCAAGCTTACATGTTCAATACATCTGAAGCTTCGAAGCCTGACCCTCCTCAAGGACCTTCTCAGCCACTTGGTGATCCTGACTTGGGCCTTGATGACATTGAACAGTTCTTGTATGAGGATGTCGCTACAGCACATGGTAATATAAATGAACTTGAGGTATACATGCAAGAGAAACCAATTCGATGGGTTGATCCTACAGGTAAGGGTGCACAGTTTGACATATTGTCATGGTGGAACACACACCAAGGGAAGTTTCCTGTTCTCTCACGACTAGCTCGTGATGTGCTAGCTATTCAAGTGTCAACTGTTGCTTCAGAGTCAGCTTTTAGTGCTGGTGGCCGTGTTGTTGATCCATTTCGTAGTCGATTAGAGCCCGAGATGGTTGAGGCTCTAATATGTACAAAAGATTGGATATCTTCATCTAGGAAAGGTAAATAATAAGTCATTTAGTTCACCAATTGTACCGCTTACAACTTTTGTTTATTAACCTCGTGTTATTTTTGAATTTTAGATTGCAAGGAGAAGATAGCATCACTTATTGATGAGTTGGATTTGGAGCTAGATGATAAAGAATGTGCTACCACAAACATAAATGAGAAGGTTTGGTAATCCTACACATATATACACTATTACTGCTTTCTCTAGTTTGATGGTTATTTACTTCCAATGAGTTAATGATATACTGACAGGACAGTGAGTAGAACTGAACTATACAAGTATTAATTTTGGGTTTCTATTCTTCATTTAATAATTTTGGATTCCAATTGATATTTTATTGTAGGACGAGATAATGACCGAGGTTGAGCTCCACTGAAACATGGTTAGAGATGGCTCGCTGGCTCGCTGTTGGCTTTTTGCTAGACAAAGATCTGCGTTGTGGACTTATCATGTGATGTAAATGTGATGAACTAGTGATGTACTAGACTACTTTATGAGCAATTCGTACTTTTGAACTATGTTGCATGTAGGCATGTAGCTAGTTAGCTACTAGACTACTATTTGTTTAACTAGCCTCTACAATTTACTTGCTAGTTGCTACTTTGCTAGTTAGAATTTACTAGTTGCTTAATTTGTCTCTGTCATCGTGTAAAATTTGCTTCCGCGTATTATCCGACTAAATATTCGTGACCGAGACTAACCGTATCCGGAGCGGCATGTATTCGATCCGTATTCGTGACCGAGAATATCCGCATTCGTATTCGTATCCGGCACTATCCGTATCCGATTCCGACTCCGACAAAAAATATGGAAACGGATACGGGATGAGCAATATCCGTCCGTATCCGATCCGTTTTCACCCCTAGTTGAAGCAGAGGAAGTGAATGCGCACGACCGCAAGAGCTGAATTCCGAATAACTTTTGATTCACAGCTCTATTGGTCAAAAGACTCCGAATGCAGCAAGACCACGTCCTATTGAGGAGAAAACACAACTTCTTTGCTGAGCTCAAAACAGGAGGCGAAGTCGAGCACAAAACAGAGGAACTACGAAGGCGCTCGACCATAAGCCAGAATCTCTCCGACCAAACAATCCAAAGACTGGAGACCTTGCTCTCGGGATGAACTAGCCAAGGGGCATTGAGAAAGCTTCCCAATTCAGAGAAAGTAGGATCCAAAGCAACTCGAAAGAGAACAAAACTGGAAGTGCAATCCTTCGGACAGAAGCGAATAGGAGGTAAAACGAACAGATAAAATGCAATCAAATCGATCAAAGATCATACGGACAGAAGAACACAAATAGAGGAACAAAGATGAATGATTGCATCATGGAGGTTTTTACAGTCACTCCAACTGGGAGATACACGAGCACACTTGCTCCATCCCAGAGATCAACTCACGCAAAAAATAGAAATGAAAACCAGAGCGACTCGGGAACAACCTCTCCGAGCACCCGAGCTCTACCCTCTCTATTTATAGTCACAAACTACCGGGGGGAACCCGTTAAACCCCCAACTAACACCGGGTATTACATGTTACTTTGCCCAATAGCACCAACAACCTCAATGCTTTACCCGTTAACACACACTGCAACCCAGTGTTTTTCCAACAAAATCCGCTTCCTCAGGCCGGAGTCAATTTCACCTAATTACTCCTCACGCGCCTTCCTGGAAGCTAGTCAGTAGGAGTCGAAGTCGAAAGTTAGTTGAAATCGAACCGGAGTCGGAGTCAAGTTATATTCGGAGTCGAAACCCGTGCACAAGTCGTAGAGTCGGGTATAAAAGAGGAGGAGTCATGCAATCTGATTAATGCGAGAAAAAGGAGAGAAGAAAAGAAGAGAAAAAGAAAAGCCCTGAGTATCAACTTCATTGTGTGATCTCGTAGACGTGGTCAAAAGCCATTACGACCATGGCAAACATGGTTAGAGGGGCTTACAACCACAACAAAGTCCCAGCAGACGTGGTCGGAAGGCATTTGACCACGGCAGACCTGAAGAACATGTGGTCGGGAGGTGATACGACCACGGCAAAGAAAGTTTGAGTGTGATCAGAAAACGTTCAACCGCAGCAGAGAAAGTTTGAACGTGGTCGGAAGGCTTTGACCACGTTGTAGAGGGTTGAACGTGGTCGGAAGGGCTATCGACCGCGTTGTGAAGGCTTCGACCACGTTGTGAAGACTTCAACCACGGTGTGAGTGATCAGAAGAGGCTGTGACTGCGCCATGAAGACCTGAATGTGGTCAGAAGGGACTCTGACCACGTTGTAAGGGAGTGAACGTGGTCGAAATGATGTTTCGACCACGGTGAACAGTGATCGCCGGAATCACTGCGTGGTCGTGGGGGCTGCGATCACGGTAATTCGAGCAAGGTGGAAGGAAGGGCAGCGCAGCGACAGAGAAGAACGGTCAAAACCTCAACAAAAGGTTTCCGACCACGAAGACGAAGCGATCGAAGGAGTGACTGAGTGGTCAAACGGCAGCTGGAGGCGGTCGTAAGCTTTCAAAACTGGTCGTAAATGATCATAAGCGGTTGTAAAGTCCTGAGAGCAGTCGTAAAGATTGCAACAAGTGGTATCAAAGCAATTCCAACATACTCGATCTAGAGGATTGTTCTAGTTTGAAGGATGGCGACATTGAGAATATTGCAAGTTTATTTCAATTAAGGTATATAAGAATCAGAGTCTCAGCAACAGCCACATTAACAAGGTCCCAGGGTAATAAATTGGGAAGCTGCAGCTTTTGCACACACTTGGCCTCAGAGTAGGGCTGTAAACGAGCCGAGCTCGAGCTTGGTAGAAGCTCGAGCCGAGCTCGAGTTGGGGTCCGAGCTCAGCTCGGCCTAAGCTCGAGTAGGCTCGAGTTCGGCTCGTTGAAGCTCGATAACAATTAAAATAATTTATTATGCACTATTTTTCAATAATAAAAAAATTTTAAGCTCGAGCTCGGCTCTAATAAGCTCGATAACAGTCAAAATAATTCAAATACACACTAATTTTTAATAATAAGAAAAGCTCGAGCTCGAGTTCGGCTCGAGAAAGCTCGGTAAGAATTAATATGTATTATTATTTAAGCTCGAATCGGGGCTCGCGAACTATTCGAGCTCGGCTCGGTGAAGCTCGCGAGCTCGAGATCAAGCTCGAATTCGGCTCGTTTAAAGTTCGAACCGAGCTCGAATCGAGCCTAGAACGAGCTGAACTCGAGTAGCTCGCGAGTTTCGAGTTTTTTTTACAGCCCTACCTCAGAGGGACCTGAATAAAAGAATTGCCAGCAACCATAATTCAACTACGCCAATCGGTGCGCCTACTGCTGGGACGTTTTAGTGTAAAATTGCCAAATGGGATCAGCAACATGAAAGCTCTTAAGGAGCTAGTAGTGTTTGATGGCAGCGAGAACTCCGTGGATATTTTGGTCGAGTTAGGTAATTTAATCAATTTGAAGGTGATCTCTGTATATTGGCGCCCTAAGAGCGCAATTCATAGCGAGGGAAGCTACATAAAGATCCTGGTCTTTTGAACTACAACTGATAATTTTTGTTTGTATTTTTTAAGACAGTATTGAATAGTAGAGACGTCAACTCAAACAGTACTCATGATTTTGAGTTCGATAAACATTTAAAAATTTTGATTTAAAAAATCGTACTATTTATTTTAATTTTTAAAAAACCCAAAAGCGAAAACAAAAACAAAAAGAACATACCAAAAGCAATGGTCTCATGTCCCTGCAAACTAGGCCGATCTCTACACATTACACACAGCTACGATCTTTTGCTAGATTTCTTGGTGGATTCATGGTACCCAACCCACCTCCACGTCATCTTGAGATATTCGGATGGCTTCTCGCTTCTATTTTCCTAGGCTTCCAAATTGGATGTCCTCAACGAGAAACAGCTAGGAGAGGAAATTCTGCAGGTGCTTCAAAACGCGGTGTTCGATCTGTCATATAACTTTGCGTTGAAGAATTCCCGCAAGGAACACTTATCATTAGCCACAGTGGCAGGGGCGAAGCTAGAGCACGAAGGATCTGAATGCACACATAAGCCTGTTGTAAGCCTGTTGGGCCATATGTTCCATGCGTTATGCGGATATGGGCTAGCTGCAGGACGGGTGGTGCACGTACTGAGCTCTAAGGGAGTGCACAAACGGTGAAACTTAATTGCTAATTACTTAAAATTATTGTTTTCCCTGGTGCCGGTGCACTCGGCAAGTACAACTTGGCTTCGCCCCTGCACAGTGGATTCCAATGTGTAGGGGCTTGACAACAAACCAAAACCATAAAAATTAGAAATTATTGTGCCCTATATACCCGAAACCAACCTCGAGATTGGCTCTCCCCAAATAGGCGTATTTGTTGTAGGACATGGAATTAGATAGACTCAAGAAGGATCGAAAGTCAGTTAGCCTGTTCATTTTTTTCTATTACTAATAATTTTTGACTGAAAATAAATAGAAAAGACTAAAAAAAATAATTTTTAAAAGAAGACAAGCAGTGGGAAAAACGATAGAGAAATACGTGCATAAGATAGGAGCGAGAGAAGTGGGGTACGTGAGAAGCTCGTAATCCCTTGATTTATCTCTAAAGTAAGACGAAAGTGAGAGAAATAGATAAATCACTTTAGAAAATCGAGTGTTCATATTAACTTTTAACTTCTTCAAATAAAAACTAATACAAATATACCCTTAATTGTTCCATTCAAGATCGATCTCGACCAGCTCACGTTTTTCCTCGAACGTGACCTCTGCCCACACGGGTGTTTAATTTTTGTGGAATGCTTGTCAAGACAGAATTGGGTTAAACTTCCCCCAATACAGATGGGAGGCAAAATGCCTCTTTTTCTAATTTTGATTTTTTCTACGGTAACTAACTTTTAAATAAAATATTTTTTATGACATGATTTATAAATTAATTGTAGTACACGCTGTAGTGACTTTATTTATATCGATCAAAATCATACATAAATTTCTATTACTCTATATTTTATCAAACAAAATAATTAAAAACCATAAATCGTAACTCAAACAAAACAGGCCCATAGTCAACAGGCACATTTCACAGCACGGGCCTTGCCGGGCAGTGGGCTATCATCCGTCGCAATTGGGCTAACAAACAAAGGCAAAAACAACAAAAGACAAAAAAAAAAAACAATACCAGGATGCAAATCAGAGAACAATTCTCAACTTCATGAAAAAAAAACATGCATGCAGCCACCGTACATGCAGCCGCTTGATGTCTAATTGGCTCACCTAATCACATCCCTAATCTCCTTTTCTTCTCTCCTCATGCACAAAAGTCACGGCCTCTATGCTTTAATCAAAATGTCTGGTGCGTTCTCTCGCGTCGCGCACGGACCAAGACCAAGCAACGTCTATGTAGACTCTGCGTTTGGGCGAATCACACGCACGGCGATCGAGAACAGAGTGACACTGCTGCAGTCTTTACGTTGTTCGAAAACCGTAGCCTCATGCGCGATTTCTTTTTGCCGAGAGTGAAATGCACCGCTGCTATTTTATTTGGAAATATATCTAAATTTTATTTCTAAATTATGATGGCTAAAAAATGTTTTTTAGCACCTTTAAACTCTAGTATGAAATTAATCTAATCAAAAGCCACAGAGTTAGCTCCTAACCCCATCTCTATTTATAGTCAATGGTCCAAAACATGGGCTGAGTCTAAGCCCATGAGTTCTAATCTAATTTCAATAGCAAAGGGATCTGAAACCCTTTCTAACATAGGTTTTTCAAAATTTCAACTTTTCTAACGTGTCATGTATCGAAACCTCCAGGACCGCACCTCCCGTAGCTTCTCCACGCATCATCCATCACGTATCGTAGCCTCCGGACCGCACCTCCATAGCTCCAATACGTATTATCCATCTCTGATCTCTATGCGCCCCAAATACGAGCCCGACTATCTCGTAACTTGCTAGACTGTCTAAACCTCCGATCTCCCATCCTAATCCCGGTCCACCTCGTCACCGACCATAATCGTCTTCATACTCAACTTGCACATGCAAAGACCGAAAATATTTTTCCGACACAAGTTCATCCCAACTTGACCACCATCAGTCCACACACACGTGACACAACTCGCGTAACAATACTAAATAATATTGTCAATTATTCATCACCAAAATATCATAGACCTAGCCACATGGTCTAATAGAAGATCACTGTTCGCTAGCTAAGTAGCTATGGAGGTTGATTATATAAATACCTCTACCTGGGTCTATACTTATAGAGTTAAACATATTATTTTTTTTACTTGGAGTTAGACAAATATCCATATCTAGCCTATACCTATAGGGGTAGACACACCATTTCCCTAGTCTACTACTCCTACCGAGAAGGTTGTTTTATTTGGCGCAATAGAAAGGTGGGGACTACTCCCCTAATATTAATATAGCCAAACAATAATTTAGATTAACAATATTTACTGCTAAACACAAAAGTATAATTAAGCTAACCTAGTTAGGTTGACAATTAACAAGGTTTACTGTCAAATACAAACTTTAAACTAAACTAATATAGTTGAATTAAGATTAGCTAACCGATTATTTTAATCCTAGCAGTTAAAAAGGTATGTATGGTTTATGCCCTATGTGTAGTTCCACCAAACTTGGGTAAAAAGTTAGCTAGCTAATTTTTGGTTAGAAAATGCTTCACTTTTGGTTTGCCAAAAAATTAGGTAGAAATTGCGAGGGGTGGCCAATATTTTAGTAGGCAGTCATAGTTGTGATAGTAAATCAAGTAAAAATCATATATATTATCATGATCAATATTTTAATAGAATAAATTAGGACCACAAACCAAACACACCCAAAGTGTCGTCGGCGACATTAACGGCAGGATGCTTGTTGGACGCATTCTCACTCTGGATGGAAGTCTTCAAAGGGGGCCCCAACCTGTGTAGGTGCATTTTTTTTCCTCTCCCCGTCTCAGTTCTGTCTCCATCGGGAGATGATTTCACACACTCTCAAATAGTAAATTGCACAAATGTTAAAACATCTTTAAAGATAAATTAAGATTACTTATCGCTTAATTGGTGTTTTAAACTTTGTGTGTGTATATATACAAGTGAAAAGTATAGAATCACTGCTCGTCTCCATCCCTTCCTCCCCTTCTTCCTTTTTTTTCCTCTTCTTCTTCCATTTCCTGGGAAGGCGCCGGCTCCCGCGGCTGGAGGTTGTGCATATGATGCTTCCCCGTCTTCGGTCGTCGCGGTGGACGGGGCTGGGCTGCTTACCTTCATTTTGTTAGGTGTGCTGTCCGTTCTGTTGCTCTGGTGTGTGGTATGTACCGCTTCTCTCTCTCTCTCTCTCTCTCTCTCATTTGAGGAATGTTTTGGTTTCGTAGGCCGCTCAGGAAGGCTGGTTTTTGCGTCGATCGAAGCTTCAAGCTTTCGTCTGGATGCTCCTCTGCATTGAGAAGGTAGATCTGCTCTGCTCTGTGTTGTTATCAGTAACTCTTTTCTAACCCTTTGTGCCTTTCGTCTGAAGATCACTATTCGCTTGCTACTAAGGTCTTATTCCAGTTTTCCACGGCACCAGAAATTCTCAAACTTCCCCACACACAAGAGGCTACAGAGTGGATACTTCGAGAGAACCAGATCATCCTGGGTTCCAGACAGCAAGATGGTGGGAGCGACGGCGAGTGCTTTGATGGGGGTGATGAACCCCCTCCTTGGCAAGCTCTCTACCTTACTGGAGAATGAGTATGGCAAATTAAAAGGCCTGCAGAGTGGGATCACCTCTCTGAGAGATGAGCTGAGCAGCATGAAGGCTGCACTGGAGGATATATCACAGTTGGAGGAGCCAAGCTCACAAGTCAAGGAGTGGATGCGTCAGTTGCGGGAGCTGTCCTACGACATTGAGGACTGCATCGATGTCTTCGTGCACCACCTCGGCCAGGACGATGCCCATGGTGGGCTTATAAGCAAGATTACTGGCTGGCTCAAGACGATGCAACTTTACCGTCATACTGCTGGGCAGGTTGCAAAGCTGAAGGAGCATGCCGTAGAGGTTAACGACCGGCGTAAGAGGCTCAAGTTGGATGCTGCCCCCTCTGATTCTAGAGCCGTGGCCATTGATCCTAGGCTGCCGGCGCTTTTTGAGGAGGCAGACAGAATCATAGGCATTGATGGCCCAAGAGATGAGCTCGTCAAATGGGTCACTGGTGGCATTGATTTAGCTCATCAACGCAGGGTGATTTCTATTGTTGGGTCTGGAGGCCTCGGCAAGACGACTCTTGCCAATCAGGTCTACCAAAAAATCAAAAGCCAGTTTGACTGTGCAGTTTTTGTATCTGTGTCCAGGAGTCCTGATGTCATCAAGATTCTGACTGATGTGCTGTTGCAAGTTCTTGAGAGAAGCAACACAATATTGGATGATCAAAATCAACACATCAAGAGGATCAAGGAAGATCTAAATCTCAAAACATTAGAATACCATCAACTTGTTAACATGATTAGAGAATATCTCCAGAATAGAAGGTATGCAAATGCATGACATGCTACACTTTGCATTTTTTTCCGTTGTTTGCTACGTAGGTCAACTAGTGCTTTAAGATATATAATATATACTTAGCTTTATGGAGAGTATAGAAGCATTAATAATTCAAGTATATATTATGAAAAAGAATTTAGACATGAATCCTGGAGGAAAGAAAACGGGCAAAGCAGGAATGTTGGCTTCCAAGTAGCGCCTAAAATTGTACATTTGCATATAACACTACCTATGCTACGTCCATGGTTGGGTATGGAGCAGTTTATCATGCCCATTTTACAAAATGGGGTCAATGTCCATAAGGGCACTGGAATATTTCCCTTTTAAGATTTCTTAAAAATTGATCCAACTTCTTGGGTTAAGCAGAAGAAGTTAATTACCTAAGGATCTTAAAAACAAGAAGTTAATTACTAAGTATCAAAGCCCTAATGTTGATCAAGATCTTTTATCCCACATTCAGAAGAATAAAGCATAGATAGACTTACATCCTTCCTTCAAAGTTTTTGAAAGGTAAGTATCTAATTTAATATATGAAACTTTTGTGGAATCCTTTAAACAGACTTTTTTCCAATAAGAAAGAAAAGAACATGCTATCTTTTTGGGATCAATCGATCTGATACTACACTACTACTTATCTTATTGGATCAGCTTTATGATATAAGTGGATTCCCAAATTTTGCCCCATGTCATGGCATAAATGAGTTTTTTTTTTCATTTAAGTTGTATCAACCCAGTCACTCACTGATTGATCTTCATTGTGCTTTCTCTATCAATTTGAAACTTTATCTATAGAGCAGTAGTAAAGACCATACTTCCTATTTCAATTCTCATAAAGTGTGTTTCCTTCATACAGCTGACAGAGCAAAATCTTTCTTTTGACAATCCCTACGAGAAAGCCTTTTTTCTTGTATTAAAGTACATAAGTCAAATTCAGATTTTGCTTTTTCAAGTTGGACTATTAAATTTTGTGGAGTCATCAAGTTTTCCTTCTTATATATATATATATATCCAAAAATATATTTCTTTTTCAAATTTGAGACTTGTCATCGAGAATCATTGTAAAGTAGTGTTATGGGCTAATGTGGAACGGCGGAGGTTGTACAAGTGGATCACAGGTGATCGAACCTTGAATGACCGACGACGTGAGGGCGCCAGCCGATGGAGGACACAGTGGAGAGGAAGGGGTGAAGAAAGATAAACACTTCTTTCTTATTTTTCCAAAAGGTGCGGCCACCCCATATATATATGGGTTAGCCCCTAACAAATCCAATCTAAACTGAATAGGAACTCAATCTCTAATATCATATCTAATACTAGGAAAGTAATCTCTCTATTAGGAAACTCCTAACTACAATTCAGTTTCTTTTTCTGCACTGGCACCAGGCTGTAGTCCATCTGGCACGCACACCGCCGCCGTGTGTGGTGCATTGCTCCCTATGCGCCTGTGGTCGGCTGCTTACTCAGTTACAGGAGCCGTGGTCATAGCTCCGACTAGCAAAGTCGTGCTTGTAAGTCCGATTGGCACAGCTGTGGTCGTAGCTCCGACTGGCAGAGCCATGGCCGTAGCTCCGACTGGCAAAGCCATAGTCGTAAGTTCGACTGGTAGAGCCGTGGTCATAACTCCGACTAGCAAAGTCGTGGTCGCTGTTTATTACGACGCCCATAGTACCTTCCAACCATGACATCTCTCCTGTCCTCCGGAAACAGCTTGTCCTCAAGCTGAAAATCGGAGTAGCGCTTCTGAAAATCCGCAACATCTTCCCAAGTAGCATCGGAAGGAGAAGCACCTTTCCATACAACCAGAACTTGCCACTTACCACGCGCCAACCGGCCACGGATTGCCTTGGCTGGCAAGGGATGACCCGGCCATGGACCATGGGCGGTAGAAGTGGCAATGTAGTCGGAGGAACACCATAAAACTTTTCAAGAATGCCGACATGAAAGACATCATGAATAGGTGCGCCTGTTGGAAGACGAAGACGATATGCCACGGAACCAATGTGTTGAATAATCCGATATGGCCCATAATAATGTGAACTCATTTTGCTCGATCGTGATGCCAAGAGTGAGGCAGCAGGCCAATGCAATAGGCGTAGCCACACCCAATCCTCCACTGCATATTCCACCTCGCGATGCAGTTTGTCGTAGTTTTGTTTGATGGTCTATTGCGCTTGAAGAAGATGATCACGGACCTCGGCCAGGAAGGTATCCCGCTCCATCATGATGTTATCAATGGCTAGGGCACGAGAATCGCCTTTCTCATACGAATGCAAGCAAGGAGGGTCACGCCCATATACCACACGAAAGGTTGTCGTCTGAAGGGCAGAGTGATATGACGTGTTGTAACAATACTCCGCCCATGGCAGCCACCTCGACCATTGCTTAGTGCGGTCCCCCATGAAGCAGCGTAGGTACATAGCAATAACTTTGTTGGCAGCCTCTGATTATCCATTAGATTGAGGATAAGCGGAATTCACATGTAAACGTACATCCGCCAAACGAAAAATCTCCTGCCAAAATATGCTGGTGAAGACAACATCCCAATCACTGACAATGGACTCCGGCATACCATGGAGCCGTACAATCTCCTCGAAAAATGCCCGACTCATGGCAACTGTTGTATACGGATGGGCTAATGGAATAAAATGAGCATACTTAGAGAAACAATCAACGACCGTTAGGATGATCGTTTTGCCGCCTGCTCTTGGAAGACCTTCAATGAAATACATAACCACATCAGACCAAACTTGGAATGGCAGGTTCAAGGGCTGAAGAAGACTAGCTGGATGGAGGTGCTCTGTCTTGTTACACAAATGATGAATTCTTTGATAAATTCCTGAACCAGCTGATGGGCATGTGGGATGTGAAAATCGGCTTGAAGCCTTTGCAAAGTCTTTTGCACTCCCTTATGGCCGGTAGAATGAGCAACTACCAGAATAGATGGAAGTAATGCCGACGAGCAGGGCACATAGACCCTGCCCTACATTCACACAAGCCCATCCGTGACATTCCACGGCTCACCACGAGTGTCGGCAGTGATTTCTGCCTGTAATGCCTCCAAACCCAGGTCGGTTGTGTTCTGTCGCAGCTCCTCGAAAATGCTGAGCGCTGGACCAGAAAGGGCATGGAGACCGGCGGTGGCAGCAGGTGAGACCAACTCACCATCACGGCGGGACAGTGCATCGACCACTGTGTTGGGGTGTCCTGGTCAGTATTCCACGGAAAAGTCATAACCAACCAACTTGCTTGCCCATTAATGCCGTGGTATAGTGAACAAACGTTGGTTGAGGAGGAATTTCAGGCTGTAATGGTCCATGCGGATGAGGAACGAACGCCCCCACAAGTATGGCCTCCAGTGGCGAACGGCTTGCACCAGGCCGATCAACTCTCGTTCATATGCCGCTAGTTTTGCTTGATGAATGGCGATGGGACAACTGAAGAAAGCAATAGGGCTAGCGCCCTGGTGGAGCACTGCACCGAAGCCGGAGCCCGAGGGGTTGCACTTCACAATGAACGACCGATTGAAATCAGGTAACTACAGAACGGGAGCCGAAGATAGTGAGTGCTTCAATGCTGCAAAGGCCGTTGTCGCCTCCAACCAGCTGAATGCGTCCTTGCGGAGGAGGCGTGTGAGGGGTACGGTGATAGAGTTGTAATCCTTGATAAAACGGCGATAATACCCCGCCAAGCCCAAGAATGTGCAGACTGCGTTCACAGACGTGGGTGTCAGCTAGGCTGTGACGGCCTCCACCTTCTGACGGTCCATTGCTACACCATTCGCCGTGATGGCGTGCCCCAAGTAGGCCACCGATGTGGCTCCAAACAAACATTTGGACTGCTTCAAAGCGAGGTGGTTTCGTCACAGCTCCTGAAACACCAGACGGACGTGACAGAGATGTTCGGACCATGAAGAGTTGTAAATCAATATATCATCAAAGAAGACAAGGACAAAGCGATGAAGAAACTGGCCGAGGATGTCGTTCATGAGTTCTTGGAAGGTGGCCGGTCTTTCGTCAACCCAAAAGGCATCACGAGGAACTCGTAATGGCCGTGGTGCATGCAGAAAGCCGTTTTCTGCATGTCATTGGGGTGCATATGAACTTGATGATACCCGAAACAAAAATCAAGCTTGGTGAAGAATCGGGTGCCGCGTAGTTCAAGGAGTTCCTCCACCACGGGTATGGGGAACTTATCTTTGATGGTCTTGTCATTAAGGGCACGGTAGTCGATGTAGAAACACCACGAATCATCTTTTTACACACCAGGAGGACAGGTGAAGAAAAGGCCGATGTGCTGACTCGAATGATGCCTTGATGGAGCATGTCCTGACATTGGCATTCTAGCTCGTTCTTCTGCAACTGAGGGTAACAGTACGACCACACAGCCATGGCTTATGTCCCAGCCATGAGGTGGATGCGATGACCATAAGGTCGCTCCAGAGGTAGGCCACTCGGCAGGGCAAAAAGGTCCACAAACTCGACGAGAAAAGCATCCAAGAGTGCCTCTGTACTGCCCGTGATGTTGCGAACAACAGGGTTGTTGCCCCCGGTCCCACGAAGAAGCACCTAGTGGTCGCCGTACCAAAATGCCATGGTGAGAAGACTGAGATCCCAAGTAATTGGGTCGAGAGTCACGAGCCATTGAACCCCCAAGACGAGGTCGACGCCTGCCAAGGAGATTGTGTTGCAGTCCACAATGAAGTTGTCTGGCCCAATGTGGAGGCACAGTTGTGGGCAAATGCCCCCACTAAGAAGCTGGTCGCTGTTGGCCACGGCGATGTGCAATCCTTGGCTGTTCGGATGCAATGGCAGTCCAAGGCATGTTCGGGCGGCGTCATCGATGAAGTTGTGCATCGAGCCCGAATCAACCAAAGCCACGAGCCGCTGATCGCCCACGGTGACTTCAAACCGCATGGTCTGGCATGTGTTGATCCCAGTCAAAGCGTGTAGTGAAATCTCTGGGTCGCCTGCAGGGGAGTCCAGCGCATCGACCTTCATGTCCCCAAGGTCGACTGCGAGCTCGATGGAAAACATCTATTTGCAAACCTGTTGCGGTGTGTACTTGTCGTCACACTTATAGCATAGACTGAGGCGTTTACAGTCCTCCATTTGTGCCCGTGTCAGTTTGCGGATGTATCGTTGGCTCGGGCTGGTCGACTGGCCTGGTTTGTCTAGCGCCTGTTGTTGGTCGTCGCTAGTGCATTTGACGCTGTTGCCAGTGGAGTCGCAAATGACCGAGCTGGAAACCCACCCCTGGGAGATGGTTTGAATACGTGTGTCTCCTTGGCCGCCTTGATAGCTGCCTATATTCGGCGTTCGTATGTGCGGGCCAAGCTCATGGCGATCTCCAAACGTTCTGGTGCCACCAGTTCCATGTCGGTGCATAGCGGCTTGGACAGGCCGGATGTGAAGATATGAATCTGCTGGGCAGAATTGAGGTCTGCTCGATTCAGTAATGCCAAAAACTTCTTAAGATAGTCGGCCACCATGCTCGTCTGTCGAAGATGCATGAGCTCGACCAAGGGATTATGGTGTAGGGGAGGCCCGAAGCGAGCATGCACCATCTCGGAGAAACGGCGCCAGCTGGGAGTGCCCTCATCGCGCTCAATGCGATAGTACCATTGTTGTGCGGTGTCAGTCATGTGATATGACGCGAGCCACAACTTTTCTTCTTCGAGGGTGTGTTGCTCCTGGAAAATTGCTCACAGCGATTAAGCCACAGCAACGGGTCTTCGCCATTAAATACCAGAAACTCCAGGCGATGGAAATGCGGAGGTTTGGTGTCAGCCATCAGTGCAGTCCACATCAGCAAGGGCGGCGCTACCGGATGCTTGGCCGCCTCTGAACTGCTGCTGCCCGCCTCTTCCAACGTCGCCAGCCGCATGTCATGGCGATTGAGGCGGTTCATCACAGTAGCAAGCTGCGCAATGATTTGGTCGATTTTCTTGTCGGTCGAACTGATCTCGTCGCTGCCGCCGGACATGATGTCAAGGGCAGTGGGGGGCTCTGATACCAAGTTGTTATGGGCTAATGTGGAACGGCGGAGGTTGTACGAGTGGATCACAGGTAGTTGAACCTTGAATGACCGACGACGTGAGGGCGCTAGCTGATGGAGGAAGGCCTGTGTGCCTGAGTCCACAGGGTGGAGATGAAGGGGTGAAGAAAGGTAAACACTTCTTTCTTATTTTTCCAAAAGGTGTGGCCACCCCATATATATATATAGGCTAGCCCCTAATAAATCCAATCTAAACTGAATAGGAACTCAATCTCTAATATCATATCTAATACTAGGAAAGTAATCTTTTTATTAAGAAGCCCCTAACTACTTCAATTTTTTTTCTTTTTCTGCACTGGCGCTAGGCTGTAGTCCATCTGGCATGCACACCGCCGCCGCGCGTGGTGCCTTGCTCCCCTGTGCGCATGTGGTCAGCTGCTTACTCAGTTACAAGAATCGTGATCGTAGCTCCGACTGGCAGAGCCGTGGTCGTAGCTCCGACTGGCAGAGCCATAGTTGTAAGTCCGACTGGTAGAGCCGTAGTCGTAGCTCCGACTGGTAGAGTCGTGGTCGTAGCTCTGACTAGCAAAACCGTGGTTGGCTGCTTACTACGGTGCCCATACTACCTTCCGACCATGACATGTAGCTACTACACACGGAATCTGCATTCTCTTTATATACACGAAAAGGCTCGTGATCTTGGGCCACCTATGTGCCTATGCAAGGGAATGGAGTAGAAAAAGGTCAATAAATTAAATACTATTTCTCTTGTTTATAAGAAATTTTACGAGATGAATAAAAACAATAAGATAGAATGGGAAAGACCGGGAGGGGAAGCTTACTAAAATAGAAAATAGTATATGCTCTGTCTGGGCATAACATAAGAGATCGAAATAGATTGCAAAGCTGCATTCTTAGTTACGTGTATGTGTGTGCCTGAGGTTGTGAAGGTAACACGTTTTTTCTGCAGTTTATTGTTGCATGATCACATAAGTCTTGAGTCTATTGTTATTTTCCCCTGATATCCCACAACTGTTCTGGGGTTCCATAGTTTTCATGGGGAAAATATTGTTAAGGTTTTTTTTCTTTGTTGGATGATTCTTTTTTCAAAATCTGCTTGGAACAAAGCTAATGGTATACTATTGTCATCTTTTACCAACTGAATAACAGGTATTTTGTCCTAATTGATGATATATGGAGTAAACAAGCATGGAAAGACATCCAATGTGCCTTTCCCAATAACAATAATGCAAGTAGAATAATGGTGACTACACGTATTCAAGATGTTGCTCAATCTTGTAGCTTTCCACATGAAGACTATATTTATCCTATGAAGCACCTTGGCAGTGATGACTCAAAAAGATTATTCTTGAAAAGGATCTTTGATCACGAAGATACTTGCCCTGTTGAATTGCAACAAGTTACCGATGACATACTAAAGAAGTGTGATGGCTTGCCACTAGCTATAGTTAACATAGCTAGCCTACTAGCAACAAAACCAACCACACAGCAGCAGTGGGCGTGGGTGCAAGATTCTCTTTGCTCTGCACTTGAACAAGATCCTGAGATGGAAGTAGTAAAAAGGATATTGTTTCTAAGTTATTATGATCTACCTTACAATTTGAAGATCTGTTTATTGGATCTAAGCATATTCCCAGAGGATTTTGTGATTAAGCGTGAGCGTATAATATGGAGATGGATCGCTGAAGGATTAATTACTGGACAACAAGGACAGAATCTGGAGGAAGTAGGAGAAAGGTACTTTCATGAGCTCATAAATAGGAACATGACACAATTGGTGGAAACGGACTACAGTGGTAGAGCGATCAGCTGTCGTGTCCATGACATCATGCTGGATCTCCTCACATGCTTGTCAACTGAAGAAAACTTTGTTACTATACTAAACGGCCCAAAGATCACCTCTTCGACTGACAAGATTCGACGCCTCTCCCTCCAAGACAACTGTGAAGAGCATAATGTATGGCTGAGCACCTATAACTTTTCTCATGTACGGTCACTCAGTGTGTTTGGTGATTGTAAGCAACTTCCCCTGCTTCAGGGCCTTCAAACTTTGCGGGTATTAGATCTAAAGGACTGTAATCATTTGGAGGAGGATAATATTCATATTGAAGATATTGGAAGTTTACATCAATTAAGATATTTAAGTCTCAGATCCATCAGCAAGATCCCGAGACAAATCGGGAAGCTACAACTGCTGCAGACGCTAGACCTGAGTCGCTCAAATGTAGATGAATTGCCTGCAACCATTGTACAACTACACCAATTGGTGCGCCTGATATTGGGTATAGATGTAAGCATCCCAAATGGGATTGGCAACATGAGAGCTCTTCAGGAGTTGTGGTGGTTCAATTGCAGCAAGAACTCCATAAACGTTGTGCTGGAGCTAGGTAATCTAATCAAACTGAAAAAGCTCGGCATACATTGGGATCATGATAGAACAGGTGGCGACGAGGAAACGTACAAGAAACCCTTGGTGTCATCGCTATGCAAGCTAGGAGAAAGCAACCTCCAGACTCTACAAGTTTGCCGTTTATACCGTTATTGTACTTCAAATTTCTTGATCGAATCATGGTGCCCTCCTCCCCGTCATCTCCAACATTTTAAGATGTATGGTGTGTTGTATTTTCACGGGATTCCCAGCTGGATATCATCATTCTCCGCCCTCATCCAGCTAGCCATATTTTTGGAACAGTTACAACAGGCCGATCTTCAGCCGCTGAAAGACTTGCCTGTCCTGGTACACCTCGATCTAGAAATACGGAAATCCAATCAAGAAACTCTCACCATCAGCCGTGGCGGATTCCAGTGTCTGAAGGAACTTTCTCTCTTGTATGCTGAAGACAAAAAGGGTGGATCGGCTATGATGTTTGAAGAAGGAGCAATGCCAAAGCTCCAGCGGCTTAAGGTTAGATACCAGGCACATGGTACAGTATCTGAACGAGGTTTTGGATCTGATTTCGGCATCCAGCAACTGACCTCCCTCAAATTCCTCCTGGTCGAAATTAGTTGTGTGGGTGCGAGGGCTTGGGAGGTGGAGGCCGCGGAGGCTGCCATCAGAAATGCAGCCACTGTCAATCCCAACCATCCCACGATTGAAATCAAAAGATATTTGGAAGAACAGATGGCAGAGGACGAGGAGCAGCAAGAGGACAATGATGGCGCTGAGGAGCAAGCCGCAGAACAACAAGACGATCATTTGCAACAGCACAAGGTCCAATGCAGCATCTAACTTAGGTATTATTGCCGTCGCAGCATTCATCAGGTTCCAGTTTGTTTCTTCATTCCTTTATTTCTTCAAATAGGTGATAATGATCTCGTCCATCCTTCCAGAGCTAGGCATGTGCTTCAGAATGAGAATCTTAGACTTGCCTCCGCTTTTAGTTACAGGGGATGAAGCTTTTAGCTATTGTAGATCAACTAATCAACATATCTTTGCATGAACAAAAAATATTAGCAAAATTTGATCCATGAAACCTTTCGACCTACTGGTACTATCTTTTTATCTGTCTGACATCGATTCCACAACCTATATTTTATGGTGAAGTTTATTTAATTTTGGAGTTTTTTGTTCTCTGTTCTTGAATTTTATTTGGATTTTCTCTTTCTTGTGAGTAGACTTTGACGCATCAGAATCGTTCGTTGAGCAAGGAAAAGAAGTAGTCCAAGATCAAGACTTTATTGAATATAAGTTGTGCAACCTTGATCATGTTGAACCCAGTTTTTATAAAATTATATTGCATTTAAATTATTGCATTGTTTGATATTAAAAATATACTGGGAGGTAGTTATTGTCTCAATTGCTATTTATCCACCTTGTCATTTGTATGCCAAGATCCTTCGCCACCCTAGAATGGTTATTATTAGTTGGTCATTAATTTGTCACCGATGTGGATTGGTTAGATTGTTTCACCATGCTGGGAACTATGGAATATTGTTTTGGAATCAAACTAAATTTGATTAATGATATATGGAATCGTTTTGTGAATAACTTTGTGCATTATATATTATCATTGATGGTATGTGTTACGGTTTAATAACAAGGGTGTATAAATATTTTAGACTGGGGCAATTGAAAGAATTGTATGCTTATGGTTTGTAGAAAGCTGGTGAATTGTGGAATAGTTAGTTAATGGGGTAGTATTGCCTTAGTTAGTTAAGGACTTAACTTTATGTGTCATTGAACTAAGCTACAATTGTACAACCATATGTTGGGTATGGGACGAACCTAGCTTAGTAAGTGACCTAGTTTCGGTATTGACTCCTCATGTGGTAGGTTAAGGTTAGTGCCAGGCTGGAAGGTGTGATCGCATTCATTGGGTTACATTTTATAGACGGTGTTCCATTTACAAATCCAATGTTAAGCTCCGGGCCTGCTCACATGCGTTGGGGTGTAGTTACCAGGATTAAGCTTGACGGGAGGGGTCAGTACTGGGGCGAGGTTTCTAAAAGGTTTTGTTATGATTATCTTAGTCGCACACCTAAAGAAGCATGTAATTGACTGATAGAATGAGTTGATCATATCTTATGGAAAAGTTGTATAACCTCTGCAGAGTGTTAAATCAATATTAGTCGAATAGCCATGTTCGTAGTCATGGACGTCTCAGGAATTTCATACAAGAGTTAGATTTTCATAATAAAAAACCTGGGAAGGAAAAGTAGTGTGAAATTGATGGATAACCTATGTAGGAGCTTGTTACCTTGTTACCTATTTTATTCAAATTATGCGTTCAGTATATTTATTATATTTACAAGTTGAATTTAGTTTTATGCAAAACAATCCAAGTTAGTTATTTCTTTTGTTCAAGCCTTGCATCTATAAATTACATTCTGCATACACAACTTGTTGAATACTCTATATGCTCACCCTTATTATCAACACAACTCAATTGCTGAAGGATAGAAATCTCCACCACTCTTTGAGGACGAGTACTACGAAGGAGGTTAAGCGCTAGGTCGAGCAACCCTAGTTGATTGCCTATGTCTTGAAATGGGTTATTATTTTCTGCTGGAGTTATTTTCTTATTTTCTGCTATAAGTTTCTTCCTCGGTATTAAGCCCTACGAAGTATAATAAATGTAAACTCTAATAATAAGATCATACTTAGTTAATTACATAATATTAACTATGTGTATGGATGATATTACATCAATATTGTCACTGTGTGCACTAACGTAATCATGGACTAGTGTAGTATATACAGAGGGTCCGAATTTGCATATTTGAGTCCCGACACCATACCACCTCCCTCTTATTGGCTCATAAAGTATGGCTCACTGTGGCTCGACTGCCCAATTTCTTTGGCATCACCACCAATGGCATCTTCCTGTGTCACATTAGCCAGAGGGACTTTCTCAAAGGCTTGGACTAGTAAGACTTGTGGCCATACACGTTCCTTCGCCAAACTCACGTATGAGCTTCACAAATTTGGTCCATTCAGTTTCACTAACTCCTAGTACGTGCATTGTTGTGCTTGGGTGGTAACACCATGCAACTTTAGATCGTGCAATGCATGGTCCAGTGAGAACAACTGGTACAACCATCTCATAACAGTGCCCATGGACGTTGCTCTGCACCTAATGGATTGGCTGTCATAGATAGAAAATCACGCAAATCAACTCCTTCTATACCCATCTGTGACACATGTTCTTCATTGTGTATTTTGAAAGCTACTCGTTTAGTCATACCTATCGATGATTTTGACAAATAATCTGATGTTAATGATAGGTGCTCCTTCGATTAAATTATGTGAAGTAGACCTAAAACAAATTCACTATTCAAAAATAAACTTGCATACGAGAAGATTTTCCTAAAACATGCAACACCTTAAAGAAAGACAAAAAAATCGTACATGTTTTGTACAAATCAAAATTATCATGCATGCTTCGTCTACGTAGAACACACAAATAATAACGGATCCTACACATACTATTACAACTAGTACTAGAGAAATAAATAGATCTATGAGAAAACACTCTACTCTCTATGCTCCAAATAGACTTAACTAGCATATTTAATATTCTAAAACTAATCAGTGCACTATAACTAGCTACTACAAGAAATTAATGGATCTATAGGAACAAATCCACTTCTCTAAAGAACTAATATCTATAACCACACTATTTGCACATCTATCCACTACCCAATATAACTACACATCTGAATCATTTTATTTGCTAATTAACCATGATTTCAAAATAAAATCTACAGAGAAACAGAAGTCACCTCTAGGATGGGGAGATCCACTCCTCCCCCCAATGTTCCCCTCCTCTTCCCCTCTTCTCTCCTCTCTCTTTTTCCTACATAAAAGTGAATTTCAGCCGGTTTTTTGTGCCTTACATAAGCTGGCTTAACTCGCCAATTCAATTGATTATAGAGGGTGCGAGGGCATCTGTGGTCGTTTTAATTGACAATTTGTATCATTGTTTGAAATGATGATAGAAGCTCAGTCATCGAATGGAGTGGCGACAGATGCCCTGGTGGCCAACATAGCATTCTATTGTCCATTCTCTTGACAAAGAATTTCTGTCACCGTTTGAAATAGCGTTAGAAGCTTTGTCCCTGTTTCAAATGGTGATAGAGCTTTTGTCGTTATTTCAAATGACGATAGAAGGTGATTTGTGTAAATTTTTTATCAATACTTTTATTTATATAATATTAATAAATAAATGTATTATTAAAAAAAATCGTCATTCCGGTGGTGATATGGGGAGAGAAACATTTCGCGCTCGGGCCCAACCCGTATGGACGTATGGTTCACTGGAGCCCACATGTTGGGCTGAGATGTGACGTTTCGTTAATTCGGCTGGTGGCCCGGCTCGTCCTGGCAGTTTGTGTGGCCTTTGCTCCATAGGATCAGGAAGAAACAAGGCCTGGGCTAGCGCTGCCTCGAACATCATAAACAGGCGGCAAAGCCCTCTCGACAGGCTGGGCCCAGCCATCCAACGAAATGTCTGGGAGCTTCAATGGGAAAAGAGAGAAAAAGATCATTGAGCAAGGTCCTAAACAAAACTCGAAGCCAATCAGGTCTGTTTTGTGCTCGTACCGAGCTCAGCCCGGTCAAAATTCAGCCCAAAAGAGATCTCGACCAGCCAGCCCGCGATGCTCAGCGATCTTTTTCCTTGGCAGATAGCCATGCTGGTAAAGCTCATCGTTTTCTTACATGTTGGACTCGGATTTAACTAATTTAGAATACTCTATGAAATTATTGTACTACTTCCTATATTAATGGATAGTGCTCATAAATATATCACTGAATTGTTGCATATATGACGTAAACTATACCATACATGATCATTACAGAATCACATTTTAAATACACTGCATCGAGTCAAGTTTACAATAAAGGCCGATCAAGTAAAATAGATACATTCCATAAATGCGAAAGCAGAAGCAATAGCAAAAGGGGAGGGCACATCTCACCATAAGCAAACGAATAGGGGTAGAACGTGTACAACCGATATTAAGCAAGAGTCTGGATAATATTGGCGCATGCAAACATCAAGTTAGCATGATTGGAGTAAGACTTAGACTATTAGAGACTATCCTAATCTCCTCTATCTTCTTCTCTATCAGCTCCTAGGGCGTCGTAGTACGTAAAGTGTCCTTGGTCCACAGGTTCAGAGGGTTTGTGGGTGAGGGTAAGTACAAACAATAGTGCTCTACGACTCAACATATAGAATACAATATTATACATGCAAGGTTTAACAAAGATAGACTCGGATTCTTTTATTTGCTAAAGGTATTATTTGAAAACTATAATAATTAGAAATTCTTATGACTTAGCATTTTAATTGAACCATATTTTTATTAAAGAGAACAAAAGTGTGCAATATTTATAATGGTGCAAATTTCATTCACCTATTATATAGTTCCATCCACCATATGCTAGTTTTTATTACTAGTGTTACATCCACCAGGGCAAATAAAAAATCAGGGTTGCATCCACCCGACAAGTTTTCATCCCATCCACAAAGTTTTAGAAATAGATACTAACTCGAGTGAGTTCTCATACCCACCCTTGATCGTAGACACGACTATTTAAATAGTTTATACTCTACAGAGATTGTATACTTTATCCATAAGTGATAATCAACCTGCTATATTTCACACATTTTCTTGGATATGTGAATCAAGAAGATCACCATAATGCCTTTATAATGAATCACCTAGTGCAAGTTATACTGTTAAGGTTACATCTTAGTTAGGTTACATCCACCACACCAAGACCCCTTTTGCACCGCACGGTGGCTTACACTAGTGACATGATCCATGTCCACGATGGCTTAAACCAACAATACGACTCATGGGTCATTCTAATGGTGTAACTCACATTGGTGGATGCAAATTAGTTAGCCAAGTCGTATCTATTATATATTTATGGTTGTACTATTTTACATTAGGAGATTATCACATGATTCAGTTCTTAGAGTTATCTGAGTGGTTTTTGCCACAAATCATAATTTCTCATGCTACATTTGCACCAACCATCTTACCATCTGCTCGGATATGGTAACAGCAAGTTTTAAGGTTTTTGACCCGTCGAGCTCACAAGTGGGTTGCTCTTAAAAGTCTTAAGTTATCTTGAATTACGGCTCTTCTATGCCCTCGTACTCTACTCTGACGATCGCATCAAAAAGCAAATAAACAAGTGAGCAAAATAAATAAATACGAAAGAAATTTCAAATGAACTCCAAATTAAACAATTCTACTGCCATTGGATAGATCTTGAATTTATATGAATTTAAAAATAAATTTTATTAAATTTGGAGTTAAAATGAGTTAGAATGGGCTCCCAAAGTTTAAATTTAGATTAAATCCAAAAATTAATAGAGGAGAGAGTACTCTCTCATTGATAGGTGGGGTCCACTAGAATTAAATTAATTTTGAAATTATTTCTTAATTTAAAAATATTACAGAGGCGGAGAGGTAGGTCCCATGGGATTTAAATTAAATTTTGAATTATTTTCTAAAAGAAAAGGGCTTAGGGGCTACAGATAGAGCTATATACTGTAGGCATAGTAAAACGGCCCCACTTGTCAATGGCTAATACTCACTTAACCAGTTTAAACAGGGTTTTAAGCCGATGGGCCCACATGTCATAGAGGCAGGGGCTTAGCTAAAAGGGGAGGGCCCACTAGTCAGTGAGGATTAGCTAATACTAACAACGATCATTAGACTTAACTAATTGCACAATTTAAACTAATGATGAAGGAACAGGAGCTTCATCTTCTACCCGTTGAAGAGAGTCGAGCTTGTCACCGGTGAGAGGAGGCGTAGTGACCGAAGGGGAGGGCTAAAACGGAATCCCCGCCTCGGCCCGCACTCTTAGGCAAAGTGATGTTGCCCAATTCGGTGCAAAGAGAGAACGACGGCGAGCTATGCGGCAGAGACGCATCGGTGCATGGCACCACAGCGGCTGGTGATAGTTAGTTGGTTGCCTCGTTTTTCAATCAGAAAAACACCATCTTGGTAAAGTAGTTTGTCCTAGACTACGGCTAGCAGCACAGTAGAGATACTGACGATGTGGCAGCAGTACTGTATCAGTTCGTGTAGGGTCCGTCTTTTAGACTGTAGTTGATAGATTTTAGCTATAACTGATAAATCTAATAAATGGTACCGATTGATATAAGTTAAAACGAAAAAACCAACTGAAAACCGAAATCACGAGTGGCAGTGAGTGGTGCGTTAGTTGGAGTAAATGCAGGGGTAGGGTGCCGGTGATTGATCGGTCTGGGATGCATGCCCCGACCCATCAGAAAGCAAAGAGCGTGGCGCCGTGGACTGCCCCCGGCCAGAACCAGAAGACGGCGCTGCCTGTCTTGCACTCCGGTATATGGGCGCCTGTGACCCAACACCAACGCCCTGCTGCTTGTCCCCTTACGCATGGAACTCCACGAGAGGAGACCCGCCTGTCACTAGCATATCCATAATGCTTAAACATTCCGATGCGTGAGACCATTAAGATTTATTTATACTCGGGGCAGAAGTGCAAGTGTCATCACGTAGCTTTCACGCGTTAAAATGCACTAGCTAATTACTGAGTATTTATTTGCCTCCAGCTCTCTCAGTGCTCTCTTCTAGAAAGCTAAAAAAGCAAAAAAAAAAAAAAACTTTATTGTTTTAATTTGTGGTTTATGATTTCTCTTGATCAAACAAACAGAATAATCTCTCTATTATTATTTCAAAGTGATTTATCGGTATTCAGTTTATTCGTATAAGTACTCATATTAAAACTAAAAACTATTAGTTGTAACTAAAAATCGTAGTCGAAAAGAACGTACCAAAGGTGATGCCAGATCACATGCTGGTATTTCGGCCTAGATACGAAAGTGGAGGTGACAGGAGATTATGGTGCCATTAGCCACGACATGCATGGATGGTGTGTTTGGTTTCATGTGACACGACACGAGTCGCGACCACTCCGCCGATGTAGTGGAGTAGGTAAGTGTGCAGCCGAAGTGCTAATGTCGTTCGCCCAAACCTGCGGTTTTCACGCGCGAAAAACGGTGGCCGTCAAACGTCGGTGAACAGGTGGTACAACGGTTGACTCAAAAAGTCAAGCAGTTGCATGCTGAAGTAAACATTCCATCGTCAAACACTTCGCTTTACCGAAAATAATCTAGCGCATCAAGCATCAACCTCGATCCTTCAAGGCTTCAATAAATCTTAACTAATCTAGCTCGCGTATAATGCACGTCACAAGTGAAAATTTTAACTGTCCTAAAGCTGAATTGTTCGTGAAAATTTTAACTGTCCTAAAGCTGAATCTTTTTAAAGACTCCTAGAGCCTATTTTTTATTATTCATAAATTCCGTCTTTTTCTGATTTTTTTTGGATTTTTTGAGCTTTTTTACCTATTTTTCCTGTATTCGTTTATATTATACGTGCTGGGCTAACCTATTTTTTCTATTTTTAATTTTTTTAAATTTAATTATGCCAAATAAGCCACCATTAGCTACAGTGTTATTTCAACCAGCTACAATGAAATTCAGCCATAAGTCACAATAATTCAGCTCAACCGAGCAGGGTCTAAGGACGGACCAAAGAAGAGTTGAGAGCAAGTTATTTATAGATGTTTGTCCCCCTGTTTGCACGAATTGGAGTAACAAACACCGTTGGACGTGTCTCGTCGTTGCAAATGCACTGCACGCATCATCGGTTCAATCGATTTGCCCTGCTCATTTTGGTTTGAGTTTCTGGCTTATTTTTCACTATTCATAAATTTCGTCTTTTTTCTGAACTTTTGGCTTTTTTGAGCTATTTGCTAGTTCTTTTTTTCCCGTATTCGTTTGCGTTGTCCGTGATGAGCTAACATATTTTTCTATTTTTTAATTTTTTTAAATTTAATTACTTCAAATAAGTCACCTTCAGTTACAGTGCAATTTCAACCATAAGCTACTATTTATCAGCCCAATCGAGCGGGGCTATATCCTTAGCATCACACGGCATCAGTCAGTGCAGTGTTCAGTGGGTGCGGCATTGGCATGCCATGGAAAAGGTGATCTTAGGCCAACCCACTTTCAGAAGTTAGAAGCCACTTAAAATATACTGACTTCTTTAATTTTGGTTTTTTTGTTTTTTCTCTTATTTCTTTGCATTGTCCTAAAAGATATAGCGGTATTTTTCAAATTTCTTAATTTTATTATTTTTTTCTCTTATTTGACTCAGAAAAAAGCTGACAGCTGTTACAGTACAATTGCAGCTAAATGCCTACAACAGAAACCAAAAACCATGGCTTTTAAGCCGTTTGGAGCATTACCTAAAGTGTCGTGGATTTTGGTTTTTTTGCTATAGCTTTTGGTTTATTGTGAGAGAGATTGATGAAGTAAGGGATACTCACGTTGAGAAACCACTTTATTCAAAGTGGCTCCTGCTGTGAATCGTACAAATGGCCTATAGAAACCACCATAACAAGCTACTCCATTCAAAAATCAGCTTCTAAAAGTTAAAAGATAGAACATATTTGGAACAAAGCAACATTACACTGCGGGCCTGTTCTTTAACGGCTTCTAAAAGCGGCTTTTGGCTTTTGGTACAGTACCCAACTTTCAAACAGAGTATTTTCTCAAGATAGGGTCTACAAGTCAATTGTTGTACACGTTAAAAGCCCAACATCTGTATCAACCAAAATAGTAAGCGAGTATCTCTCTCTCGATAATCTCTGTCACAAACAGCTAAAATTCAAAAATTTCAGCTAAAAATCATAAGCCGCCGCTATATCAAACATGCCCTGCATCAGTGAATCCAATCTTAAGTCAATAATTTAGAGAAGTACGCACGTCATTGCTGTCACTGTTCCATTCGTTGTTGTTTGATCCATGTTTCTCTCTCACCACCATAGCTAGTAGTACTATTTATATCTGTGAATGTCGATAAATTGATAAGCCGTTTTTAAAAAAATTGTCTTAATAGTTCATTTTGAAAAATTGACAAAAAAATCGTTTAATTTAGTTGTTCAAAAAAATCATAAGTTAAAAAGAAAGTGCCTAAGTAACTAGGGTCATGCATGCAGTTGCAGCAGCAAATGCGTCCCACCCAACCAAATCTGGCGAGGCACAACTAGGAGTAACATCCATTGACAGCCAGGCATGAAGCCTGACATGTCTCGAGCCCCCTTCTGTGGATGGATGCCAACAATTGTTCGGCACTGCCTGCCTTTTTCGTCAACACGGCGAGTCTCATATCAGTCACCATACTCACCATTTTGTATTAGCAGTGACAGTACTACGCTCTTAGCCATTTGATCAGTTCGATGTCATTACTTTTCGTGCACAATTTTCTTCTTCCTGGTTTCTCGCTGCGACTGCTTTTCTCTGATTTTGTTGTTAACGCATTTGCAAGAGGTATCCTTGTAACTACTGTAAATTTACTTATTTTAATAAAATCCTTCCTTGTATAGTTGTATGTGTTGTTGTAAGTTCATATTAGCTTTGGCCTGATGATTTATGACTTAAGTATTTGAATTCTGTCTGTTCATAAGAGGTAGTATGCATAGAAAAATAGTCGCATGTGATTTTAGTCGATATAGCTGAACTCAGTACATTTTTTACTATAATCTTTTTATTGACCCTATTTAAAAAACGTATTATTTAAAAATTAATTACTACAAACAGTATAAATATAAACCGACTGAAAGTCGAAAAAAGCTATACCAAATTTATGCTTTTTTACAACTACTGCCACCACCATTTTTCCTTTACAGAGTACAAGTACACGCTTGCAAACAGCAAACACCAACGCTCTTGGGCCAGGGCCACCATTGTTCACTGTACTTCATCACTCAGAGCTGCTCGGTGAATCTGCCAGCCCATAAAGGTGGTGTTCTTTTCCGCTTTTTAGCTGATTTTTGAATTTAACTTCTATCAATTGGTATTATTTGTTGGCTATATCAATTATAGTCAAAAGCTATCAACTGTAATCTAAAAAATAGGCCAAAACATTCACGAATGATTGCTCTAATAGCATGTACAATGGTATAGACAGCGGCAGTCTATAATACGCTTCTATATCATATATAGACAAGACTAAATAGTCTAACTAGCCTCGTAAAATTAATGTGTTATCTATATAATGGTATAGACAGTAAAAAACCATCTATTAAATACTAGATAATATCTTTTTCTCTTCTCTATATTACCAAAAATCTTATGTAATATATATTTACGGATAGCTGATCTGTATTATTATACATGCTCTAAGCAGCAGAGCTATTGCCGAAGCCTCAAGGTGCATAGCCACCTACCTCAGAAGAAGTCAAGGACGTCCCAAAACCAACATCACAATAAAAAAAAACTCCTTTTCGATATGGATATGTAACGGCTGTATTTTGACAAAGCAGCAATCGACAGTTTGGAACACGTTACATGCAGTTAGGCTTTTATGCATTTGCCAGTTACAGAGCAACATGCTGATCAGGGCATGACAACCAGCAGTTCCCAAGGAGCACATGAAACTTTGCGAAAGCAGAACCCTTTTCCAGCCGAGATAAACGATCCTCTTTACTACTTCCCCAAACAGCTCACCAAATTCCTACAATCATCAATCCCCATCACATTTCCCATTCCGTAGTATTCCAAAATTCCTTATAAAACCTTTAAAAAATGGCCTTTTTCTTTTTAATTTTTAACTACTTTTAACTTCTCTCAACAATCATTATTTATTAAACAAAAGTCATAAATCACAATCCAAAGAAAGAAGCCTAATAATCCATGCCGATGTCATAATAATAGGAGCACATTGCCACGTGAAAACTAAAACGAAATTGACCAAAAGAACACCTACATTTTTCTCAACATCAAAATCCTACATTGGCACATTGCCACGGGGAGAGGTTTCCCTGTCCGGGCACCATTTTTTCCAATTATGATATTATCCCTCATTATGATAATTTTGTCCCCATTATGATATTATCCCTCTGTACTCAAGCCAATTAAAAATGAGAAAGGAAAACATAATAATGAAAAGAAAAGAAAAATAACAGTTTCTCCTCGTGCTTTCCTTTATCTTGGTTATTTCCCTCGTTCCTAATTTCGCGGCCTTCTTACACTCATGCCCTCCGGCTTCCGCCATATTGTAAAATCTTCACATAGGCCCCTGCAGTTTCTACCCCTCAGCTCTTCTTCCACTCCTCGGCGGCGCCGTCGCTGCCGGCGAGATAGGCCTTCTTCCTCCTCTCGGCGCGTGCGCACGCGCAGACGATGACGAAACACGCGGCGTACACGGCGTACACGCGCCAGTTCGCGCGTGGGGCCTCTCCGGCCGCGGCACGGTGGAACACAACGGCGTAGTAGTGCAGGCCGACGGCCAGCCCCACCACCATCTGCGCCAGGCCCAGCGCCTTGGTGGCGTCCCCGCCGCCGTCCTCCTCCGGCGAGGCTGCGCCCGAGAAGATGGCGACGAGGTCAACCATCTGGAGCACGAGATAGCTCACGAAGCCGAGCGACTGCGCGGCCTGCGTCCAGGCGTAGGCCGCGGGCGAGGCGGCGTGGAAGAAGCGCAGCGGCTCGAGCCCCGTGGCGGCGGCGGCGAGCGCTAGCGTGGCGAAGTAGATGGCCAGGTACGCCTGCGCGAGCAGCAGCGCGCGGTGGAGGAGCGGCAGGTACGGGCCCATGCGCCGGACCAGCGCCGTGAGCATGAACAGCGGCAGCAGCAGCAGCGCCACCGCCGCCGCCGCCGCCGCCGCCCACCGTCCGCCCAGGATCGGCCGCACGCCGTCGGCGATTCCCGAGTTGGCCGCGGACAGGTACGCCTTGGACGTGTACGACAGCCG
This sequence comes from Dendrocalamus latiflorus, assembly GCA_017311315.1. NCBI lineage: Eukaryota > Viridiplantae > Streptophyta > Magnoliopsida > Poales > Poaceae > Dendrocalamus > Dendrocalamus latiflorus. The sequence goes on from CM029623.1 coordinate 12,130,377, forward strand.
CGCCAGGTCCGGCATAAACGTCTCCTGCAGCCGCGCCGGCAGTCCCCGGAACTCGGAGATGAGGTCCTCCGTCCCTTCCGCGAACGCCACGTCCTCCTCCACCCCCGCCGCACCCTCGCTCACGGTCGCATTCACCTTGGCACTCGCCTTCTCGTCGGGGGCGACCACCTGCGCCTTGTTGCTCGATTTGGTCGGCTTGGCACCAGCATCCACGGTCGAATTGGACGGCTTCTTGGCCTTGCCAGCGGCGGCCTCAGATTTCGCCGCCTTCGCCGGCTTCACCGCCTTGGCCGCGCTCGTCTTCGGAACCTTGGCGGGCTTGGCGGAATCGGTACCCTTAGTCTTCCCGGCGGCCGCCTTGTCCAGCTTCGGGAGTTTAGTCTTCCCGACGGGCGCCTTGTCCAGCTTCGGGAGTTTGGCCTTGGCAATGGCCGCATCCCCACCTGCCTTGGTGGCTGTCTTCTTGGTGGCCTTCGCCGCGGCGGTCGACTCCGATTTCTTCGCTTTCACAATCTTGGTCTGGTTCTTGCCATCGGAGGCGAGCTTCTTCTTGATCTTTCCCGCCGCCGCCGCCGCGGCCTTGGTCGGCTTGACCGGCCCATCCTCCCCGTCGTCGGCGGCGGACGCCAAGAGCGCCTTGCGGCCGCCGGAGGCCTTGGGCGCCGACGAAGCCGACGAGCATAGCGCAATGTGGGAGCAGAGGAGGGCGAGGACGAGCAGCAGCAGCAGCACGGGCCTCGGCGACCAAGGCGCCATCTTTGGCAAGCGCGGAAGATCTGGGCGCGGTTTTGCGGGGAGATACGGCGAGGATCGGTGGCAGACAGATCCGGGAAGGAAGAGTGAAGGAGGGGTTTAGATATACTGGCGTTTTATATATAGAAATTGGCAAGGAAAAAGGCGGCGAGGCAACCCGTGGGTGTGCGCGGTGAGGCGAAGCAGTGTGTGCGTGTGAGGCTGCGAGTGGGAAGCGAACCACACCACCAGCACCAGCAGCGTGTGAGGGGCTGGGGTTTGACGACGCGGGGACTGGAGGAAGGAGCGGGAGGAGTGGACCGGGGGGTGACGGGCCCGTGTGGAGTTTGGTACGGTCGGTACAAGGTCACATGCTGCGTCCGTCGGAGAAACGTCAAACGGCCGAACTCTACCGCTCTACGGCGCTAGCATCTAGACAGACCCGGTCCTGTGAATTTAGTGACCTGGTGCGAAACTTGAAAGATGGGCCCTTTAATATAACTCTAATAATATAATGATATTTCTAATAAGTGCAATGCATAAAAAATATTCTTATCAAACAAGTTATACATCTTATCTTAAAATTTTCTTCTAACATTTACTGATGCGAAGTCATTGATGATGGCATCAATATCAAGGGACAAAAGCAAACTAAATATTGATTAAACATATATACTTGACATACCGCATACACAAACACAATCAAGGGGCTTAGGGGCAATTTTTTACCTCCGTACGTACGAAGACCAGGAACTGATCAACTGAGGAACGGGAAGTGCACGCCACGCACAGGCGCACCGCGCACAGCCGATCGGTGATGGCAAACTGCAATGGTTGGACAGCACATAAGACATAACTAACATCGAGCATCTGTAACCTATATAGTACATGTTATTTTTAAAAAAAACTTCAACAGTACAGATCAAGGAGAATTAAGTTAGTGTTCAGTTTCCGGGACTCTCTTCTTCATAAAATTTTTTGTTAACACCAAGTTGCCTTCAGAATCGAAGAAAAGCCAACTCAATTTGCTCAAGTGCCACCCAATCAATTTGCTCAACATCTGATCTGAAGTGGACTAGGAATCTGACAGGCTATAAATTCAACAGAGTGATAATTAACAAACTGCAAATATATGCCTAGCAAAACCACTCTACCTGCCAGCACGACGCGTAGTCTCGCTGACTCGCAGAATCGCAAGTCGTAGCGGGGAAGAAGGCAGTCGCCAGTCGCGGCCGCGCGGCGGAAGGCCGAAAGGGCGGAACGCGGAGTTGCGGATGCGGAAGCCGAATCGACGCGACGGAAGGCAAATCACGCAGCACCAGCACGTACGTACCTTTCCTGCTTCCTGGCCTCCTGGGCTCCTAGCTCTGCTTTTTCTATGGGCCATAGAAAGAATACTGAATACTATACCTAGTACTTACGTATATGGGGTTGGGCCCCTTGGCGTCGAGGGCCCTGTGCGGCGGCACAGCTCGACCCCCCCCCCCCCCCCCGGGCCGGGCCTGCATCTAGAGCCCCATTTGGTTCGAGGTTAAGGGGTGGGATAGAGATTTAATCCGGTAAACACTATTTGAGTTAAGAAGGACTAACTTAATCTAATTAAAACGTTTCAACTCTTCTAATTTAGAATTAAGTGAACCTACTAAATTAGTAGAATAAGTTAACTGGGCATAACTAATCCTCTGAATTTTGTTTTTCTAGTGCTAATCTATCTAATCTAGTTAATAATAATTTAGATTAATAAGTTTTGTTACCAAACACAAAATTTATATTTAGCTAATATAGTTAGATTAAAATTAGCTAGCACAGTAATTTTAATTCAAACCAAAGGTAGCCTAGATGGAGCGGAGAAGAGAGGTTTTTGCAGCAACGTTTTCTGGTAAATTGCTTTTTTAGGCATTCTCTTATTACTTAGATGTGTGCAATGCTATCGTTTATGGTTATCTGATACCCAGTGGCGGACCTAGAAATGAAGCAAGAGAAAGGCTAACTTAGGATATCCCGATACGTGATATGGATATGGCGATAGTGAGCCTTTGATGCTACAGGAAGCTTCTTATATATAGGCTATGATAGTTTCATAATTTGGATTAATAGTGATGCTTGAGCAGTCAAGTTGCTGTGCACACCTGACAATTGTTATGGTTGTTCAAACTGTTTATTTTTTTTGATATTACAAGTCTTTTCCCTGATGAACATTGCTAGAAAACTTTGTAGGCATCTTCTTTGGTGGTTGTTGGATACTCATAGATCTTCAAATTTTTAGGGAATACTTATAGGTCCACATTCCTCTTAGTTCCAATTCTATGAAGTAGCAGTGTTTAGCACTGTCTCCACTGTTGAATGCTCAGTGATGCCCAGTAGACTTTTTGATTTCTATAGCAAGATATCAACTGAAATCTCTGACATAACTTGTTTTTACTGACAATGACACAAATGTTGTTGTATATGCCTTAGTTTTTAAATTTGCAAATGCATATCGTTGTGTTACAATAAAAAGTTTCTTATTTGCATTTTTACAACTTTTTGAACCTGTACTGAACTGAACTCTAATAGATCTGCGTCGTGCAATATTTATCTCCAGAGAAATAGGATTGAGAATGGTATACATTTGGGCTCCATTAATTGGGTGACTAAATTTTGAAGGGAGGTTGTCATGGAAGAAGAAAATACTTGCGTTCATCTTTGAGCAGGTAGGTTGGCCCATTTGGTCCCCGAGAAATCGGCCTTGGCGACAGTGATGATGGCAGGGAACCAGCACGAAGGAACCATTCTTCCTGTGGATAGGCCCCGCTCGGTTTGGCTGAAAAGCTATAGCTTATGACTAAAATTCCACTGTACTGAATGTGACTTATTTGGTATAATTAAATCTAAAAAAATAGAAAAATCTGCTACCTCAATACGGACAACGCAAACGAATACGGGAAAAAAGAACCGGCAAAAAAGCTCAAAAAAACCAAAAGTACAAAAAAGACGAAATTTATAAATAGTAAAAAATAAATCAGAACCTGAAGCTGAAATGAGCGGGGTATATTGACGAGGAAATCGCCGTTCTAGGGCTCAGGATATAGCTTCTAACCCGGGCCCTAGGTACCGATTTGAACTTCTAGTTTTGCCAGCTTGAAAAAACGTCTAATTTCGGTGTAAGTTTGTGATGCTCTGTTTTTCAAAATGAAATCTCGAAGGGTCTACGTAGCTGGAAAAATGGTGCGCCAAAAAGTTAATGTATATTTGTATTAGAGTAAAGTCCATTACCGGTCCTTAAACTTTTTATGCTGTGTCATCCCGGTCCATAAACTTTTAAAATATGTCATCCCGGTCCTTAAACTTTTAAAGTGTGACAATATCCTATGTAGTTGTAGCAGTGAACTTTTTATGCTGTGTCATCCCGGTCCATAGACTTTCAAAAGAAATTACCACACTTTAAAAGTTTAAGGACCGGGATGACATACTTTAAAAGTTTATGGACCGGGATGACACAGCATAAAAAGTTTAAGGACCGGTAATAGACTTTACTCTTTGTATTATGTGTAGCGGTTAGGTGTCGATCGAAGGATCGGATGCGGTGCTGGGGCGAGAAATTCCAAAGGTCGAATGCATATAACGCTGGATTATCACCAATCAGCAAACACAAATAGTCGAGTAAAATAAGCTTCAATTGCGTTATAAGTATTTATTTTGTGTGTGAGGATTTTTGCGTTAGAAGTACTCCATGAAATAGGGGAGCACTTGGCAGTCGTTGGGATTACGTGTACCCAGGCAACATGCATGGCCATATTCATGCGAACTCGATGTAGTACCAGTACTACGATCAACATTCAACAGTAACATAAGTAGTTCCCAAGTGCTGTACTCAGAAGAGGTCATTTCTTTTATTCAAAGCTTGCATGTACAGGTTTATGAAGTCGTGTAGGAATCAATTCCCAACTCCAAGAGTTCGTCTCGCTCTCTGCTCCAAAAAAAAAAAAAAAGAAGAAGCATTGGACTAACGGTATAGTTGTAGGCTTGTAGCACATCTAGTACCAATATTAGATACTACTGTGAAGCGTCATTGCTAAAGTAAGGAGTAAATAATAAAAGCAATAATAGAAATTGTAAGAAAATTAAAATTTTAAGAGTACTTTAATAGAGAACCAACGGAAACTGAAATAAATGTTTAAAACATGGGACCGGTCTACTTCTAACCAAATGAAGGACAAATAAGAAAACAAAGATATTGGCAAGCCACGATGTTGAAAACTCAAGTCCTCTCACCCATGTATGTTGCTATCACTTTACTGGGCTTTTACCTGAGAATGCAAAGAGCAAGCGTGAGATCTGAAAATCTCAACAAGTACCCAACAACGGTCGCAACAAGGTGAGTAAAGAACAAGTAATACAAATAAGTAATTGACACATGTTAAGTGCAATAAAACTAGGTTACCAGAAATACTGATATAAGTCAGAGATAGAGATAACATGAATAGTGAAATTACGAATAGTCGTTATTTAGCAAATTATGACAGTGACACCGGTGATTACTTCCCACATACTCAATTATACAACAGTAGTCAGGCACAACACTGTCCTCGATTGTATAACCGCAGACAGGGTGTAATATCCTGAGTAACGAAAGTGTATGCCCTATACGTTACTAGGTGGGTGGAAATCTCCTCTATATATGGGTAATCCCAGGCCAGATAACCGTTATATTGTTAACAGGTTATATGGGGTGACTTTAAGGGAACTAAGAAAAGGTTAAGATAAGGTTATGATTACTGGAAGGACTTGCTAAGGTTGGAAATGGAGAAACGTAATTTCCGATATGAGGGCGATGTGGAATGATAATATGGCGATTAGTGATATAAGAATTATTCTAAAGAGGTATTATAACATAGCTCACACAAGGGTTGACAACTATCCAAGTTTTATTACGTGATGAGTGATTATTAGTCCGGTTAACGGGTATTATATACATCAGTCAGGACTCACATATAAAATCATACGAGTAATGGATCATGATATCAGGAACTAAGGCATAGCAGTCCTAATGGTAAAAAGAGTGATAGTGGTTTGCGCCTAGGTTAAAATAGATTTATAAACTACTCCCATTAATGATTTAAGCATGAATTCTAAAACACTAATTAAAAGCATGAATTTTAGAACATTATTAACCAAGTATTCTAATAAACCTACAAGCATGTGAAACAAGATAACCTAGACACCATGGTATGAATACAGTATTAGAAGTCTATATCCAGGCAAGCATTAGTAATATGATAATAACTAGGCAAGCATTAGTGATATGATAATAACCAGGTAAACTTTAGTGAGGTGATAATAACCAGGTAAGCTTTAGTGAGGTGATAATAACCAGGTAAGCTTTAGTGAGATGATAATAAGTAGGTAAGCTTCAGTGAGGTGATAATAACCAGGTAAGCTTCAGTGAGATAATAATAACTAGATAAACTTTAGTGATATGATAATAACCAGGTAAGCTTGAGTGATATGATAATTGTACTCAATGGCAGTGTTGTCAAATAATCATGGATAATGTGGTATGTGGAACGGAGAGGTTATGACCGTGAGGTACTTGCCTTGAGCGTGCTCAGCGGACTCGCTACTTGAAGGATCACAGGCGCGCAACTACTCGAACGGTCCCTCAAAGGCTACGTGCGAATCTACATGATGGAGCGGAGACAAATCAGATCAAAGCTGATATAAACTTGTGGAAAGACAGACGGAAGTGCAATTGGCCAAAAGAATTCGCATTCGCTAAGCCTTCATCGTACGAATAGCGGTTCGGCCGTGCAAACCACACCCCATTGCGTGACCCAACGAAATACCACGCGAACATGTGATTCGGCTGCGCCCTGACCAACCGAATCACGTAGCCATGGGAATCGGCCACCGGTCACCGCCACCACCATCCGCGCTGTGCCGCCATGCCCCACCGCCCACGCCTCATGGATGCCTGCGCCACGCTTGCGTGCTGCGTCGTCTCCCTCGGCTTCGCCAGTTGTGCGGCCGCGCTGCCCGTCGCCCACTGCGCCGCCTGCATCACCCAGCCATGCGCCGCTCGCCTTGTGCGACCGCGCCATGCCCCGCGCGCCACCGGAGAGAGAGAGAGAGTGGGGAAGAGGGAGGGAGAGAGATGGATCGGGAGATAGATGGAGAGAGATAGAGAGAGATAGAGATGAGAGAGATAAAGAGATAAGATGGATTTATTTGAAACACCGTCGTCCCTATTTTCAGGGTGCTACAATAGTTTTGTAGGTCATCCCTCTTTAGCTCGCGACCTCGACCTGTCCCGCGAGCTAAACATAAAAAGGAAAAGAGAGTGAAAAACGATCTCCCGAGTGGAGGATCCAAAAGCCAGCTTCCCCAACGCATCAGGAGTCGTGGCCCATTGCATCGTAATAGGATTTTGGGCTCCCGTGTGGAGAGATCTCCACGGATGGTCCATCACGATGGGCTCTGAGCACATCACGCAGCCGAGCGGAGGACGAAGTTTTTCGGTCGGCCCACAACGACTATAACTGGCCGACGCGCCGTTGCAGCCTGTGGTGCGTGCGTGGTGTGGCCGAGTGCTGGGAATGGAACCAACTCGCGTGTAGTCGGGTCGTGCGGCTCTTTTTTTTTTTATTACAACTCACTCACACATGCACAGTAGTGAAACTAGGATTTTACTATGTCTTAGACTAAACTCTAATAATCTAGAACTAACGTCAATTTATACCCATACCATGGTATAACAAAAGTACATCATAAATATGTTATTGATATGAAACTTGAGTTCAATAGTAAAACATAAAATATAATAAGAAAAATATGGTAAAATATAAACAATGTAGCATAATCAGGGGCGGACCCACAGGGTATGCCGGGTGGGCCACGGCATACCCTGGGGCCAGCCGAACTTAGTGCCACAGAACACCGTGAAGTTGAAGTTGTACGTGTCGCCGCCACCGCCGCAGCACGCGGCCAAAGGCCTGTTGCCGAAACCTGCAATGAAAACAGCAGCAGCAAGAAAATACCCACCGGAGACCGAGCGATGCCGCCGCCGCCGAACGGGGGGAAGGTGACGCCGAACCTGGCGATGGACGCGGAGGGCACGCGCCTGCTCAAGAGGTGAGTGAGGCGGGGGGTATAGAGTGCTAGGGTTGGATAAAGGGGTTTTGCTCTCGTGTGAGGTTGCGACTGAGATCTGATTGTTTTTGGGGGATGGTTTGTGCTATTGTAGGAACTCGCAGCCGAGGTTCCAGTTCATCGTCATGAACAGGCGGAACACGGGTATGTGAATCTGTGATCTAACCTGATCAACTCATCTGCTTGCTTTAGGCACTGGACCGACAGAGCTGATTATGATTGAAAAAAAATCCTTCCTTTTGGGTGTTGCTAAACCTGCAAGTCTCCTAGATCCTATGATTAACTAGTGCTCTTATGAAGTAATACTATTCTATGCAGTGCTTACTGCAATGTGAGCTACTCACAAACTTGACGATGCATTGTGTGATTGTGAGCATTCCATTTCATGTGATCTATAACTCCGAACTCCGAAGTCCTAGTTCCTGATTGATCACTGAAACAATCCTAATACCTTTGCTTAAACTTATGCAAATAGGAATGAATGATAACAAAATGTGCATAGATGCTAAATAGTTAATTTTTATATGTATGAAGTCGATCCATGTGCAGGATTCCTCATTAAAAGGTCGGTATTAATTTTTTTTGTATCAGATAATCTGGTGGAGAATCTATTAAGTGATTTTGAATATGAACTTCAACCTCCATATTTGTTGTACCGGAACGCTGCACAAGAAGTAAATGGTATTTGGTTTTACAATCAACATGACTGCGAAGCTGTTGCAAGTCTTTTTGGAAGGTAACGTTTTTCATGTATCCTGTTCTCCACATGTTGGAGGCCTCTCTTTTTGCTGTGGCTAAGATGTATATTGAAAATCATCTCCATATTACGGAAGCATATTTTTCAAATTTTAATTGAAGTAAACGATCTGATCTCATCTGCTTATGTAAATTGGGACTGAACTGGAAGTGCATGGATTAGAACTATCAAAGACTGGTTAAGAAATGGGAGCAATGGTGGGGCCAAATCACATTCTGTGTAGGCAGTAGGACTTTTGTGATGGGAAGTTTTTTTTTAACTTTCTGACAGAAAATTGATGGTCACTCGGTGTTTCCCTTTAGGCCATGAAGTAATTTGTCTTTCATCCTAAGTGTAAAGGCTATTAGATTTTTCTTTCGTTGTACTCCATCTGTCCCGTAATATAAGTCCCTACTCTTGAGAAGCGGCGTCCCACAATATAAGCCTATTGAGGAAATCAAAGTGTAGTTATTGTAATAAGATGGGTGCAAATTTTATAATTATTTACCGAATTGGCAAATGGTTTTACCGAATTGCATATAAAAATTTTGGTGCGGCATACTCTTTGGTAAAATCCTGGGTCCGCCACTGAGCATAATAGAAATACAATTTGAGTACATAAATAATGAAGATTTGTTTTCTATTATATCCTACCATTTCGTCATCGATAGTTGGACATGAACCAGAGATGCTAGTATATTGTGTTTAGGAACGAGAATCTTACCAAGTTGACGTTGCTTGCCTTCGTGCTAGCACCAATCTTCAAGTTCTCCATTGCTGGGTGATAGAAAAGTCAAGGTTTGCAAAAGAAATATATACTTGTAAAGGTCATTGTCCACGAGTGACCAATAAAATAAGCTAACCACGCAGATTGATCAATAAACATATCCTGAATCCAATAATGTTTAGGAAATAATTGCGTTAATGAACTCATCAGAACCAGAGGATGCTAATATATTGTGTATAGGAATGAGAATCTTACCAAGTTGACGTTGCTTGCCATCGTGCTAGCACCAATCTTCAAGTTCTCCATTGCTTCTTCCATAGCTGGGTGATAGAAAAGTCAAGGTTTGCAAACAAAATATATACTTGTAAAGGTCATTGTCCACGAGTGACCAACAAAATAAGCTAACTGCGCAGATTGATCATAAACATATCCTGAATCCAATAATGTTCAGAAATAATTGCCTTCATGAACTCATCAGATCAACATATCGGAAAATAGAACACAGAGATCATTTGATTAAGCACACAAGACCATTACTTTAACAACTTCTTGGCTTGCCATTTCGCAAACACCAGAGCGGTCAAGGAGTTCACATGAAGCGAGATTATGGGGGCTTAGACTAGTGTTATCAAACCTGGACCAGCCAGCGACTGGGCCGAGGTCTCGGGTCACTAACCTGGTGGTTGGACTGGTGGGTCATCGGTCGGACTGCATTTATTTAAATTAAATTTTCATAAATATATCTCTCTAAAAAATTTGATAGTCAAAGTAAGTTCTAGTAACCTAGGCATCAATATCAATATAGTCATAAATGATAAGCCAATGCAAACTGAAGCTGACAAAAAAAGTTATATGAAAATGACAGAAGGAAAATTTTCAATTAGACCTGATCTAATTTCTATAGTCATTACAATATCTTTCCAATTAATAACTACAAAATGATTAGGTCAGTATGCCATTCAGAATATGAACTGATCTAGTCACCATGCTGCTGTCATAGCCACCAAACATAAGCACACCTGATCCAAACAAAACAATTTTTTGTGCAACCCTTCGCAATCCAAAAAGAATTTCAAATTGTTTATAGTATAGATAAATAGCATGTCTGCAAAGCTTAGTAAGAAAGCAACTCTTTGATCCTAATGCAACCTAATAAACACTCTTTGATCCTAATACAACCTAATAAACAGATGAGAAATGTGAACTCTATCTACTAGTGTTGCTATGAAACCGGTGACTTGAGGGCTTTCTTAGTCTAAACCTCCTTTAGATATTAGTGTATTATCAATGTCAATGATACCTATTTTCAACCACATTTTACACTCAAAATATATGATTCTTTTAGTTCTTTTTCTAGGGCTCCTATCCTACCTGAATGCAAATGCTTTTGGCATGAATGATGAATCCACAGGTATAGTAGCAAGTGCCTACCCTCTTAGTAACTAATTATCAAGTCCATTCATTTCTTTGAACCTTTGACACAATTCAATGCGAAGCAACACAAACATGACCACCTAAAACAAAAGTAGAGATGTAGGGGGGGTGTTTGGGACTGCTCCACAAACTCTGCTCCACGAATTCTACCGTGGAGCAGCTCCACAAAAAACCTAGAGTTTGTGGAGCACCCCTTTAGGTGCTCTCACAACTCCACCTTTTTTTCCTTGAACAGAGTGCGTGGAGCTGAACTTGTTTGGCTAAAAAACATAGAGCGGAGCTGAAAAACGTGGAGTGGAGCAGTCCCAAACACCCCCGGTAGTACATCAGTAATATGCTATGTTGAGGCATGCCCAACCATCTACCAAATCAATTCTTTTTTTGTGTGTGTCTGGTGCATAGTTGTAACGCATATAGGAAGGTGAATTGTATTTGCATCGAAGCATCACCATTTAGCCAAAATGTAACAGAAATATGCTTTGTTTATTCTAGTGTAAGCTCATGAACAATAACAAGATCACATGTTTGGTAGTTAGGCCTTCATTCATCAAATGTTTTGATCAGGGCCTAGGAAGCTCATAGAGACTACAGAGGGAAGTATTCTTCTTTATAGGCATATTCACAGATGAACTACTCGCGGCGAAGGGCCTGGTCGGTGTGCAGCCCCCACTCTTTCTTTAGGTGGCACACGATGCGTAGCCGCGCGGTGATTGCGACGCCGAGCTGGGTCCGCCGGTTCTCGCATGAGTACCCTGAGGCTCCCCATCCTCACCCCAGAGGAGCCTACCACCTCGGCCATCGCGTCAGCGCACGTGCATCACACGCCACCGCACTCCCCCTCGCACACGCGCACCCAATTGAGAGGAAACCATCCAGGAGGAGGCACAGGTGGAGGTGAGGAGAGATCAGATGAGGTACATGGAGGCGGTGGTGAGCGCACTGCAGCCAAAGCTAAAGAGGAGGCCGGAGACGACAACGAGGATGTCCTTGGTGCACTCCTAGAAGGAAGAGGTGGAGACAACGGGGAGGGGCTCGGGCTGGTGGATCTGGAGGGGCTGGTGCGGGCTGAGGCGGTGGATGCGAAGGACGACGATGACGGTGGTGGTGAGGGGGGCGACGTTGGTGGGGTCGGGGTTGGGCCTGGAGACAGGGGAGAGGGAGATGAGGAGCATCTATGCGTGGCCAGCTAGTAGCTCCATATTCCAAAAGACAAATTTGCCCATCAGTTTTCTCTTGAGAATTTCTTTAATTTGAGGGCATTTATGTCTTTTGGCCTCATGAGCATAACCCGGCTAGGTCGGTCAAAACCGACTGGGTCAATCGAGTCATGTAAAACCCCGCTTGGGTCGATTGGGTTTTTTTTGACTCAACTGCATTGGCGGTCCTGTGAGTGTGCTCGCCCAGCGTAGCTTCTGGGTCCAAGTTTTTCTGTTCCAACCGCCGGACCAATCCGGGTCTGATAACCATGGCCTAGACATGCAGCACCAGACCTAACCATTACTGCAACCAAATCCTTTAGCTCAGCTCTCACCAACTCTCAAATCCAAATTATGAGGGGCACCTAATAATTCCAATTCTAAATTCCTAATAGTAGAGACCTTCCATGGTAGGCTAACAAAACTCAGTTATGTCAAGAATGAAATGGATCGAGCTTTGATCAAATCATACGCACTCAGCGATAATTTTGCAACAAACTCCTTATTTTTTAAAAAAATGATCTAATGGAGTATGCTCACCTTAAAAGTATATTTGTTTGCCCTAAAGCCGGATCAAAATCAAAGCTTAAAAGGAGAAGATACTTTGGAAATAGATGCAATTATAAAAATGAGTAATGTCGGTGTTTTAATACCGATCTTACATATAATTTATATGGAGATCTCTCAAAGATGCGATTACACACAGAAAAAGACATGAGGATTTTATACAGGTTCGAGTCTTCTCTCAAGAGAATAATAACTCTACTCCTATGTGGCTATATTGATTGCGGTGATTACAATCAAGAGAAATAACAATATGGAATGCCTTGTGTTGCTTCTATTGTGTCTTATTGCCTCTCCCTCGTTCTTCTCAACCTCAACCTTTTATATACCATATGAAGTGGTGGCGGTTGCTCCACACTAAGAGATGTCTTAATGTTTCAGATGATAATCATTTGATGAAATTTATTATCAGAGATGTGGTATCCCTTTCATCGTCCAACGGTTATTGCTAAAGGTAGAAGGGAGTTTATGAGCAATTATTTTAGAGAAGAAGTGCGCATGTTAACTGTCTTGTCAGACAGACCCACAATGTAGCAGTTTGTCATAGACAAGCCAATCAAAGTTAAGTAGTTAGTCGTAAAAGAGTCTACGACCACAGGGTGGTTGTGAAACAACTTACGAACATATCATGCTCACAGCAAAATTATGATCATGAAGCGGTCGTGAAAAGGCTTACAACCACCTAGCTAAGTTTCTTACGAATAAGGGGTAAACTCAAGGAGTATAATGATATATTTGTAAATAAATAATAAATTGAGGATTATTATATTCTCATCATCTAGCCCCCAACTTCAAGTGAAAATGACTTACTTGAGAAAAGAGATCATAGACAAGTGAAGATCGAAAACAAAGCCTTTTCAATTTAATTAGACCAGAAGTGAACTTGGTTAAAAAAAAGGTAATTTTGCTTTAATTGTAAAGACATGCTAGTTTCGAACAGAGAAAATTAAGGATTCCAATCAACTCTCGCCGATCTGTCCATTGGAGTGGTTCTCGAAGGGGTAGTAACCGTTAAGTTCCCGAGATTAGTAACTGACTCATACGACAACAAAAACTTATCATGGGGTAACCTTTGGGGTTCTTACTTTTCCCTTCTGCTCCGTTGCCATTCAAATTTTCCACCGCCAACCAAGTCATCTTCTTTCTTCGATTGTTTTCAAATCCAAACCAATCCCCTAGAGAAAATAACGAAATCCTCCTTGTTTGGGTGGTGTCGGAAATGGATGCTGCCAATTTGAAGGCATTGTTTGAAGCTGAGAAGATCCCTCAATGAAAATTCGTCAAGTGGATTGAAGCTGTTGGTCAGCACTGGGTCATTAGAGGAGATCGGACAAATTCCGGTATTCCAAGCCTACTATGTGTGTGGCCGTCGACTACCCACTCACCCCTTTCTCACACTCGTACTCGAGCACTTTAGGGTGGAATTGGTGAACTTGGTTCCCAATTCCATCACCATGTTAATTACATTTGTGTACTTGTGTGAAGCCTATCTGGGAATTCCCCCTGATTTGGAGCTCTTTCGGTACTACTAAGAAATGGGCAGGCAAACCAGGATTACTGAAAGCTGTGGTCTGAAGCTCTACGATGGCAAGACGAAGGAGTACATCTAGATGTTTACTCAATCATCATGGCTGAACTGGAAGAAGAAGTGGTTCTACTGAAAAACCACCAGTGAAGACAGCCTTTCTTTTGTGGGGAAGATTATGAAGAATTCTTTCTGGAATTCAGCCCCCAAGGACCTCACTCAGATAGCTCCCTACATTCAAGACATCAAAGAAGTAAGGAAAAAGGGGCTTACCAGTTGGCATGTGGTGAAAGATTTCATCACTTATCGCATTAGCCCTCTAAAGAAATGTGCATATCCTATGTGGATGTACTCAAGAGCTAAGGATACAACCAGAGACTCCTACTAACAGAGATTGACACTCGAGACAAGCTCATTTGTGAGAAAGCTTTGCCACTTGATGTGGTGACTCTTCGTATTCTGGTGGAATGTCCGCCGAAGAGAGGGAAGAACGCCTAAAGGTAATTGAAAATCAACTTCATCCTTAAGATTTTGAAGTCATAGGAAAACAACTACGCAATATTCTTTCGTCATGCAGAGTGTAGGCATGGAAAACTGTCAGGACGACCAAGAGGTCGAACTGATGGTTGTCGGAAAAGGGGCGAAGGAAGCTAAAGCTCCTCCAACCAAAAGATGTCAGCTGATGAAAGCTATCAACAAGCAAGTCGAAAGCTTGAGTTCTGCTCCTGACACTAGTCCTCAATCATCTAGCCCTATTAAGCAATTCTTTGCAGACGTGGCTGCTGCAGAGGAAAGGAGGCCAGTCCGTATTGGAGCAAAAAGCTCCCTAGATCAAGGTATCTTACTATCATGATGACAAAACTTTTTCAGTAGGCACTTCTCACAGCTTTGTTAAGTAACTTGAAAAGGAGAACTAGAAGAGTTTTGTATCTTTTGTGAAGGAGACTACTGTAGCAATAGAATCTATGATAAAAAGGAAAGTGCTCTTCAGGTGGTTGAAACTGGTCTCGACCACCAATAGGGGCAAGAAGAACAAAGAGTAGCAATACTTGCTTAGGACCTACGACCAGACGTGGTTGGAGATGATCCCATCCCACAACGACTAGATGTGGTCATGGAGAAAAAGTTGAAGAAACCTTCCTTCAGAAAGGTTTCTTATAAATTCAAGATTAAAACCAAGCAAATAAGGTATGTAATAGAAAGCACAAGAATAGCATTTTACCCTTTTGTCCTTCATAATGCTGATGTGCTTCCTTTCTTGTACTTTTAGCTCTACTTCAATATCTTCCAGGGATGCTTCTATCGAGAAGCCTCCTGCCATTCTTCCTACAGTCGTAGAAATGACCGAGGGAATGGTCAAAGAATCGACCTCTACCCTAGGGGTGGAGGCTACAATTGGAGTTGAAGGGACTGCGACCATCGAAGCGGTCATAGAAAAAGAAGCAAAAGCAATAGAAGATAGGGAAAAAGTATTCAACCAAGAAATTGGAGGTATCTTCGACCACAGCACTTGGCAAGGCATCGCCAAGGATGTTCCGCCTAATCTCCAAGGAGGAGCGGCTGTAGAAGAGGAACAAGAGCACCCCAATATCTGCTCTAAGTTTTTTAACCCTGCTTTTGTAGTGGGATCTTCTTCGAGTCGATCTCATGACAAAGTCCCTCACCCCAAAGATATTCCCAACAAGGGGAACGCCTTTGATGATGAGCACCTAGAAAAGGTATGGTGGGACAAGGTTGACAAGCTCGATCACTCAAAGATCCCCAGCGAGTACTTGCCAAGTTTGCTCATACAAGTATGAATGTAAGTATCAAATACTTAACCATTCTTATAATTGGTTGTTCTGGCTTCTCATTGTTCTTCTGCATTCAGAGAGCTTTGGAGAATATTGTTACTGTGGCTGAATACCACACACAACTTATGCTCCTATGATAGCAAAACACTGAACTCTACGAGAAGGCAAAGAAATGGTAAGTCAATGGTACATGTAGTCTTTTTTGTTACAACCACTTTGTCCAGTTTTTTATGTCTATCTTTAACCTTTACAGGTCTAAGAGTGACAAAAAGTCTTTGCCTGACGTGCTCGACAACGGAAAGGTTGAAACGCAAACACTAAAGAAGGAAAATGTTAATCTAACAATAAGGCTTCTGAAGGCCAATTCTGCAACTAACAAGTTGCAAGACAAAATAAACATTAAGTTCTAAACTCAAGACTATTTATTTGGATGTCTTTCTTGTCTTTTCCTAACTGCTTTCTCACGACATTGAAATCAAGAAGCTTGAGTCTCGGCTAGTAGGTAAGGAATTCTTTGCCTATGATCAGTTCCATAAAATTGTTTTTAGGAACTATTTTTATGACTAACTTCACTATATTTGCAGAGGCAGTAGTTGAAATAAAGCAACTCCAAGAAGCCTTGACTCAAGGTTAGGAGGAAACGAAGTCAATGAAGATCAACCTTCAAGACAACGTTTCTCTCTTAAACAATTTACTTGGTAGGCTTGGTGCTGAGGAGGTTACTCCTCTTGAAGACACCATGACTATCCACCCAAGTATAATTGGACAACAAGTCAGAGCTTTAGAGAAGCTCATAACCACTCTGAAGACCAATCAGGCTAACTCACTAAGAGAAGCAGTCAAAGGTGAAGTGAGTTATGCCTTTGCAAAACTCAAGGCACGTGATCGAACACTCAACCTTCAAACGATCGAAGATGACTTCGACTACTCTAAAGTAGAAGTGGCTTATCTGATCAAAGAAGTGGAGCCAATTAGCCAAAAGGTTGCAGAAGAGATGCAGATTGGATCTCCTTCGCTGGAGTAGTTTGTAATAGGAAACTTTGTAAAGACAAGTCTTTAATGAAATATTAATCTCTCTTTTCCTGCAAATTATCTTGTTGAGTAGTTAGTAATCATAAGACAATAAATAAATGTAAGACACTAAAATTTAGACTAAGAATGGAAGTTATAGTGATAACTTTATCCTAACCCCTGACTATTTACTTAGTTTATACGAATAAACAAAGCAAATAGTGTGAAACAGTGTTTGTAGAAAATATAGCAGTTCATCCGACTATCGTTGACAACTTCGATTGTCATGTTCTGGTAGCAAAAGTTAGGAACAAGTTGATGCTAGGAAGTTCTTTCTAGTGGGTAGGACCACATACAGAAAGGAAAGGCTTCAGCTAGGTGATGTTACCTTTTTTTGGCCAGGTTAATCAAATCAAAGGCATCAACGAGAACAGGACAAACACTTGAAGTTCCTTCTTTTAAATCCATTCGACTTTTCTTAGTTAACTCAATTGTTTTGTGCTGATAATAAGAGTTGGAAACAGTACAATGCTATGAAGTTTCTTCTAGTGGGTAGGACTACGTGTAAAGAGGAAAGACTTTGACTAGATGATGTATCCTTCTCCGATCAGTTTGAACGAATTGAATTTGCCAAAAGTGGTCGAACAAACAAAAAGAAAGACCTATTTAATGTCTGATAATAATGAATGAAAAAACTAAAAACTTTATTGAAAGAGTACAAAATGTTATACATAGAATTTACGTAGTTGATTGATATTCCAAGAGATTGAGAGAATCTGGCCGTCTTCCATGGCAAGTTGTACCGATGAAAGCATCTAAACCCCTAAAAATGGTTTTAGTAATTAATGACAACATGTGAATATGGGACTAATATATTTATTGAGTGTTTGAAAGGTATAGTTCCTATGATGAATATGACAACTTTGTAATGCATGCTAAAGGTCACAATGAGGATCAAGATGGTTCAAGACAAAGGTATTAATGTGTAGGATCCCTTTTCTATTTTAGTAGTCTTAGGATAAAGGACATAAGACGGATTAAAGGATAAATGCTGTACTATTAAGAGGAATCATGGCTAGTAACTTGATAGCAATCATGGCTAGTAACTTGACAGCATGTTCTTGTGCCATTTGGATCAATTTAATATCATTCATGTACTTAAAATTAAAATTGATAGACAACTGTGCATTCCCAGAAATATCGGTAGTATTGGAGTTTACACGGCAGAACTACCACAGAGCGGTATGGTCGCAACTCCTGAGCGGTACTACTAGAATCTGAAAGTACCAAAAAATTAGTGGTATGTTTTTTTTCCAGAGAGCACCCTTAGAAGCACATCTGTTTATCTGGAAAATGGTAGTACCGGAGTTTTAACGGCAGAACTACCGTAGAGCAGAATGACTGCAATTCCTGAGCGGTACCACCAAACCTGGTAGTTTTGAAAATCTAGGTGGTATGTTTTTTCCAAAGAGGACCAGGTTTTGGTCTCCGAAACAAATGGAAGTACCGCGCCAGAAATCGGAACTACTGAAGATCGAAACTACCACGATTACAACAACGTTACTACCACCCCAAATTTCAATGGCTAGTTTAGATACTCTAATATAGATGTTATTGTAGTGTTAGAACGGGTGTGGTAAACTGAAATTTGTACTACGGTACTGCCGCTCGCCCTGAAAAATTTAGAAACTTCCTACAACGGCTATATTTGGTTAGTGAGGGTATAAATACCTCCCCACCTGCTCAAGGACTGGGTCAAACACTTCATTTAACACCTCATTTACTCATTTTGCATTCATTTGTGGTAGTTGAGCCAAAAGTCAAGTGCATCCTTTCTAGATTGATTCTAGGCACTTGATCACCATCAAGCAAAGCTTTGGTTTATTACTCTTGGTGCTTGCCAACACCTAGAAGGCATTGGCGGGAGATTATGAAGTGACCTCTTCAAGAAGATTGTGAAGAGGCCCGGTACCAACTTGTGAGTGGTTCGGTGCTCACCATCTCCGGAGCGGAGGAAGAGCAACCACTAGTGGATTGAGGAGCTAGGTTTAATTTGTGGAGCCAGTCCAAGTCACTTAGGCTTTTCTCAACATGGACTAGGGAAGATCGGTAAATCTTCGACACCACATCGGCAAGTTCTCGACACCACGGGGAAAACATCCCTTGTCTTTTGGTCATTTCTTTGCCTCTACTTTTCACGCTTATATTTCTATCATATTGTGATTGTTAACATTGTCTTATTTAGTTGTGCTAGATATATACTTCTAGAGACTTGTGCTTGTGGTGTCTTAGCTATACTAGAATTGTATATGTTTGATTTACTTTAAAATCTTGCCTAGCTATAAATTGTGGTAATTAGTTTTAGAAGGCAAGAATTTTAGTACACCCTATTTACCCCCTCTAGTCAGTTATCCTTCATCCTACAAGTGGTATCAGAGCTTGGTCTCTCGTTGATTTAGACTTAACCATTTAAGAGAGAAAAGGATGGCTAGTGAGAGTATTGCTATATGAAAGACATCTTTTTTGATGGCTCTAATTATTCTTATTGGAAGGTTAGAATGTCTATTTATCTTAAGGTCATGAGTCCAATCATGTGGAAAATTGTAAATGAGGGTTACGTCGTGCCTCTTGATCTACTGCATCCCATAGAACAAGAGGAGCATAATGCTTATTTAGATGCTCAAGTTATGAATGCTCTTTTTGGTGCTTATAACACGGATGAGTTCAATAGAGTGAGCAATTTAGAAATCGCTCACAATATTTGGACTACCATCTCAGAAATCCATGAGGGAACATCCACTGTTAAAGAAGTCAATTGCATAGGCTTCAGATCAAATATAAGACATTTACAATATTGTCTCATGAGGATATTAATGAAACGTATTCTCGCTTCAACAACATTGTAAATGAGCTCAAAGGTCTTGGCATGTCACTAACAGATATTGACATTGTGAGAAAAATGCTTACGGCATTGCTAGAGAAATATGAGACTTTGGTGACACTCTTCCTCAACTCTTCCGAGTTGACAAGAATGACGCCAACACAACTCTTGGGAAACCTCATCGTCAACGAGTTGTATAAAAAGCACAAAGAGGAGCTTTTAGAGCAATACTCCTCCAAGAGCAAGAAGATCACCACTTTCAAGGCCAAGACGGTATCAAGCGATGAGTCCGAGGACAATGAGGAGGACTCTGAGGAGGAATTGGCCCTCCTTGTGAGAAAGATGAAAAAATTCATGAAGAAGTGCTAGCCATGAGAAGGGCAAGAAAGGGCACTCATACGACAACAAGCGCCATAGCAACATTCATTGCTACGAGTGCAATGAGAAGGGGCACATTATCTCTCATTGCCTCACGAAGAAGGATGACAAGGACAAGTCATCCAAGAACAAGGTTTTCAAGAAGTGTCACAAAGAGGGCAAGAATGAAGCCCACATTGGAGAGAGGAACTCCGATGAGGAGTACATGAACTCAGACTCCATGAAGATAAGTCCCTTATGAAGAAGGGACTTGTTAGCATCACCATCAAGGAGGCTCCATCCCACTTCGCATCTCCTATATGCCTCATGGCAAAAAGGAGAAAAGATAAAACCCTTGATGATGATAGACCCACTTATCATGAGCTCGTGGATATGCTAGTTGAATTTATCTTAGAAAAGAGAAGTCAAAATTCAAAGTCTTAAAGAGAGAGCATCTCTCTCTTAAAGAATCTTATGAGGAGCTAAAGAAAGCTCATGACTTGCTTGTCCAAAAAAATTCTAGCAAAGCTTGCACTAGCATTGGGATTGCATGTGATATTTTTAATGACATGACTAGTGTAGAAATTGCTAGGACTAGCACCTCTACTTCATGTGATGATCTAATTGATATGCCATGTTGCTCTAATGTTATCACTAATCATACAAATGTTAAGTCTTGAGCTCAAGGAGCAAGTGTCAAAACTTAACAAAAGCTTGGAAAAGTACTTCAAGGGTAAGGTTACCCTTGATAAGCTATTGAGTGAGAAAAGATACTCATTCAACAAGGAGAGACTTGGATATGTCCCCAAGAAAGGTAAGAAACCGGCAAGCAAGGCTACATGGTTTGTGAGGCAAAATGGCAAATATTGCCATAAATGCCAGGAAATAAGACATATGCAACAAAATTATCCTATCGATAAGACATCATCTATTGGATTGTATGTTTCTTGTATGCTTAAAAAATCTAAGGATGGTAGGATTTTTGCTAGATTTGTTGGTACTTCGATTTTAGGTGCTAGAAAGAATACCATTTGGTTTTCTAAATCCTTGATTACTAACCTCCAAAGACCCAAACAAATTTGGGTACCTAAAATAAGCTAAATTTATTTTGTAGGTGAACTATAAGACCGGTGGATATCATTGGGTGCTTGATAGCAGGCGCACTTAACACATGATCAGAGACCGGAAGATGTTCACCACATTTGAGAATGGGAGCAATGAGAAGACCATATTTGGGGACAATAGCAAAGAAAAGGTACTTGGATTGGATAAAATCGAAATCTCTAATGACCTTTCAATTTCAAATGTATCTCTATTAAAAACATTAAATTTTAATTTGCTATCGGTATCTCAATTGTATGATCTAGTTTTAATTTGCTCTTTCTATAAAGAAGAAGTAATTATTCAAAAGAAAAAGAAAATAAACTTATTTTTAAAGGTTTTATATTTGGAAATATTTATTTAGTTTATTTTTCTTCTAGTGATTCGTGCTTAAAAACTTGTTTGATGGCAAAAACCTCTTTGGTTTGGTTGTGGCATAGAAAAGTAGGTCATGTGGGTATGATCCAACTCAAAAAGTCTTTCAAACATGATTTAGTAGTTGGCTTGAAAGATGTGAGGTTTGAGAAAAATAGATTATGTAGTACTTGCCAAGCTAGGAAGCAAGCTGCAATTCTCATCCTTCCAAGAGTATCATATTGAATTCTAGGCCATTGTAGCTCTTACATATGGATTTATTTGGGCCAGTAATCATCGGAGGCAATAGCCATTGTTTAGTCATTGTGGACGTTTACTCTAGATACCATGAGTATTCTTCCTACATGACCTGGCCAAAGCCTCCGATATTTTCAAAAGATTTGCAAAAAAGGCCCAAAATGTATTTGTTTTCAATATAAAGAAAATCTATAGTGACAATGGTTCCAAGTTTAAGAAAACTAAAATTAAAGATTTTTGTGATGAACTTGGAATAAAGTATGAGCTTTCCACTACTTATACTCTGGAGCAAAATAGAGTTGTAGAGAGGAAAAAATGGCATTAATTGACATGGTAGGACAATGCTTGATGAATATAATATTTTTGATAATTTTTGGGTGGAAGTTATTAATACCGCTTGTCATGCGATAAATCGCCTTTATTTGTATCATTATTTGAAAAAGACTTCCTGTGAACTTCTCATTGGAAGACCAAATATTTTCTACTTTAGAGTATTTGGTTGCAAATGCTATATCTTAAGAAAAGGTGTTTGGCTTTTTAAATTTCAAAGTCGAAATGATGAAGGATTTTTACTTGATTATTCTTCTAATAGTAAAGCTTATCGTGTCTTCAACAAAAACTCTGGTTTAGTTGAAGAAATTTATGATATTCAATTTGATGAAACTAATGGCTTTCAAAAAGAGCAAGAGAATTTAGATGATGTAGGTGATGAAGGACTTAGGAGAGCAATAGAAAATATGCAAATTCGTGACATCAAGCCAAAGGAGGACACAAGTGGATCCCCTTCATCAAAGTAAGTTGAAGCTCTCACCTTTTCCACACCAAGCAATATTCAAGTAATAGATGTGGAAAAGAAGGAAGAACAACCTCTACAACCGAAGATCCACATTGCTATCGCCAATGATATTCCAATAGATCAAATATTGGGTGACGTGAGTAAGGGTGTTCAAACTATATATGATTTAGCTTTATTTTGTGAATATTACTCTTTTGTGTCTTCTCTTGAGCCAAAAATTATAGATGATGCTTTAGACAATCCGGATTAGGTAAATGCAATACATTAAGAACTAAACAACTTTGCCCAAAACGACGTTTGGACATTGGTAGAAAGACCCAAGGAGCATAATGTAATTGGCACAAATAGGTCTTTCACAATAAACAAGATAAAAATGGAGTTGTGGTAAGAAACAAGGCAAGGTTAACCACTCAAGGTTATACTAAAGTTGAAGGTTTGGATTATGATGAAACATTTGCACCCATAACTAGACTTGAGTCTATTCATATATTACTTACCTTTGCTTCGAGTTTTGATATTAAGCTACTTCAACTAGATGTTAAAAGTGCTTTCTTAAATGGCAAAATATCAGAACTTGTATATGTTGAACAACTTCCATGTTTTGAAAATCCTAAAAATCATGATCATGTGTATAAACTCTGAAAGGTGCTATATGGCTTAAAACAAGCTTTTAGAGCATGGTGTGAGCACCTTCAAGATTTTCTACTCCCTAAAGAATTCAAAATTGGGAAGGATGATACAACATTGTTAACTAAAATTATTTAGGATGATTTCTTTGTATGCTAAATTTATATTGATGATATATTTGGTTCTACTAATCAATACTTTTTAAAGAATTTGGTGATATGATGTCTAGAGAATATGAGATATCCATGATAGGAGAACTAAGCTACTTTGTTAGACTTCCAATCAAGCAACTCAAGGATGGGATTTTTATAAACCAAACAAAGTACGTGAGAGATTTATTTAAGAAGTTTGGCTTGGAAGATGCAAAACTGATTAAGACTCCCACAGCGACAAATGGGCACCTTGATCTCAATGAGGGAGGTAAACCGGTAGATTTAAATCTTTATAGATCCATGATTGGTAGTTTGCTTTATCTTATCGTATCTAGGCCCGATATCATGTTTAGTGTTTGCATGTGTGAACGCTTTCAAGCATCTCCAAAAGAGTGCCATTTGACGGCTGTAAAGAGAATTCTAAAATATTTAAAGCATTCATCAAGCATAGGCTTATGGTATTCTAAAGGTGCTAAATTTGATTTAATTGAATATTCAGATTCTGATTATGCGGGTTGCAAAGTGGATGGAAAAACACGTTTGGTAGTTGTCAATTCATGTCATCCAAGAAACAAAATTCGGTAGCCCTATCTACCGCCGAAGCTAAATATGTTTCCACAGGTTGTTGTTGTGCTCAATTGCTATGGATGAGGCAAACTTTGATGGATTATAGAATTAAATTTGACAAATTGTCTCTTTTATATGATAATGATAGTGCGATAAAAAATAGCCAATAACCTGGTCCAACACTTACGAACCAAGCATATAGATATACGTCACTATTTCTTAAGTGATCATGTGAGTAAGGGAGATATTATAATTAGCCACATCCGAACTGAAGACCAATTAGTAGACATTTTCACCAAACCATTAGATGAAATTCGCTTTTGCAAGTTGAGGATGAATTAAATGTTATAGACTACTCAAATATTGCTTGAACTTATGTCTCATACTTTCATGCTCATTTGGTATTGTTTGAGGTATTTCTGAAATGTATTTTCACTTATTTTGCTAAAAATATCTATGTTCATAAAACTATGTTTCTGGGGTTCCTTTAGGCCCTGTTTGGAATGCGGGAATTTTTCCCGATTCCTGTGGGAATTGAACTGTTCCTGCAAAATTCCTGTGAAATTCCTCTGTTCCAAACAGGCCCTTAGTCTTCTTAAAGCATAGTGATCCTGAATGGTTCTTATTTTAGTGCAAAACTAAGGATCATTTACTTAATTCTCATATCCAAGTTTAATTTCTAAAATGTTCCAGGAAAATCAGAACTGTCGTTGTGTATTCTGCGGTACTTTCGCTTTTCGGTACCACCGACAGTCAAACTGCGGTACTACCACTCCAGTTGGTTGAGACCATTAACTGCCGACCCCACAGGTCTTTAACCCTCTCTCTCTCCTCAATTGGAACTTTCTCTCCCGTACAGCCATACGCGTACACCTCTCCCTCTCTCTTTCTCCTCCCGAAGAACTCCCAAAATCCTCTCTAAAAATCACCAAATCCCTTTGGAATTTCTTTATTCCCTGGTGATTTCTTGGCATCCAAGGTTCGACTCCTCCAACTGACAAAATCCTTCTTTTGCATTGTTCTTGAACCCTAAGTCAAGACTAGGTTCTGATAAAAAATGCGAATGATTTAGTGATGTTTTTCTTCAGTAAATTATTATATTTGGTGTCTAATGATGCTTTCATATTTATTCCATAGATTCAATCCAAGGAAAACACCATAAAATTATACATTGATTTACCCTAGAAAAGATTCAGAGAAAGTGGTACTATCGCTCAACATGCACGGAACTACCGCGGTGCGGTCATACCAGACATTGAACGTTGGTACTACCGCAGCCTTGTACTACCGCTGTGTGCATGTTCGTACTACTGATTTCTCTAATAAGACAACAACTTTATTCCATTCCCTTTTAAACCTATTATGGTTGTATCCTAGCTTATCCTTGGTATCTTTTCCTTTGTTTGAGGATGTCTAGGACAAAGAACCCTACTCGTAAGGTATATGCCAGGAACACCTCCTCTTCTATGCCTTCCGAACAATCAACTTCTCGTCCAAATACTTAAGCAGCCCCAGCTCCTTCCTAGTCTGCTCAAGGCACATCAGAATTTACTCAGAAGAGACAAGAGGATAGAGGCAAGGCAGTAGTATCTAAATTGAGACTGAGACTGAGCATTTGGAGACCTCTCATGAGGTTTATGATGAGGAAATGGAGGATCCAGAGGAATAGCCAATCAATATGAGGACCATCACAGCTGAAGAGTGTGCTATATTGCGTCAGAGAAGTGAGTTTGTGCTCCCAAGGAACTCCTCAAATCCAAAGTTCCATATCAAATTTCAGGAATTAGACTATGAGCAGATGTATGGTCCAAACAGACAGTTCACAGACCACAAGCATATCGATTGGGTCACCTTGACTCAATTGACAAATATGATTACACTTATCAAAAATTTCAACAGGCTGGTATTCATTAGTTAGTGTCATTAAAATGGGACTATGATGAGGAGATAATCAGACAGTTCTATGCTACCTTGTACATTTGTTCAAATTTCGAGCATATGTCTTGGATGACTGGATCCTTCTACTTGGATAGCAATAAACATGAGTTTGAGCTGGCTCTCTGAATAGAGTCAAGTGCTTATGAGAAAGTATATGACGGGCCTGCTCTTCAGATCCCCGCCTGGTTTGAGTACTATGATCAGGATGTCAGATATGTTCCAGGTAAGCTACTTGGACTCCTCCCCATCCCTAGTTTGGTAAACAGGATCATTGTAGGATCGAAACGGCAACAGAGAGGGGGGGGTGAATGGTGCCTTCAAAATCGCCCCAAGTATTCACACACAACTTCTTCTCCGATAGCTGTAGAAGCTATGAAGCAAGAAGATAAATGCAAACTGAAAACCGAGAACTAGACCGACAACTGAAAGCAACCAGAGAGAAAAACAGTCTCGGCCGACAACAGAGGAAGTGGAGGACTTACGACCACGACACCCGATTTCCAGATAACCGATGATTCATGGTTCTTCCGGTCATGAGAATTTAACCACATCAAGAAGACTCCCTCTGACTGACAAAATACAAAGAAAACAAGCCTTCACAGTCGAGATTAAACCAGACAACGAGGTCGAACTCAAAACAGAGCAAAGCCGAGGCGCAAGGCTGCAGGACCAAGACTTTGGATAACTTTTGGCTCAAAGATCCAAAACATACAAAACTTGAAACCTAGTAAGAGCACAACCTCTGCTAGAGAAAATACCAAGAGGACAAGTCTTCTTTGCCGAGCCCAAGATAGACAATGAAGTCGAACAGAAAACAGAGGAACTCTGAAGGCGCACGACCGCTCGGCCAAAAAGGGTTGTCGATATGACTTTGCTCTCGGGAAGAACTGGCCAAATGGCCTTGAGATGATCCCCAGTTCAGAGCAAAAGAAATCAAGGCTACTCAGGCAAAGAACGTTGCTCAACAGATAAAGGGAAAATCAACCAGATCACCTGAGAACACAAGACAAAAAGAAGAACAGATACAGGAATCAAAACATCTCAAATGAAATAAGGCTCAAATAGATACAGAGAGATGAATGGTTACATAAGGAGGTTTCTACAGCCACTCCATACACGCTCGCATTCCCAGAGCAACTCACACAAAATAGAGAGAAAAACCCAAGCGACTTGCCGAAAACCTCAAACCTGCTCTCGAGTTCTACTCCTCTATTTATAGTCACCAGATAACGGGGGAGAACCCGTTAACCCCACCTAACACCGGGTTTTACCATTGCTTTACCCACTAGCAAAACGGACTCCAGTGCTTTATCCGCCAACACCAACGGCTTCACTGCTTTGCCTGTTAACGCCAACCACTCTTGTGCTTTTGCAGAGACACATCTTCCCTTTGCAGCTTTCCATATTTTTCCAAAATGCCACTCCGCCGCCTTCCCGGAAGCTTCCTCCTCTTCTTGCTGTCCAAGACTTGCAACCACCTTGCACGCCTCATCATCTTCGGCATCTCCCGACCGCTCACCGACCTCAGCACCGTCTGTGCTTAGTCCGATCATCCATGCCTCACCACGATTAGCCTCAAGATCCTGCAACCATCACAGACAACAAAACACCACATAGCGCCACACTAGACAAGGATAACATCCATTTGCATTAGGAAAAGGACTCAAAGCACATTCCACAAAGTCGTAAATGCATTACGATCGATCGGAATGTCAAAACATTAAATCACAAGGTCTACGACCGTAACACAAGACCATACGACCGATTCCCTGCTGAAATGACCTCTCCTGAAGGTCATACGACCGATTACAAGTGACCTACCGCTTACGCGTGCAAAACAACCACTTCCGACCGCAACCGAGGCTTGTTCGACCGCGTCCGACCAATTACGACCACAACCAACCGAGCTCGAGTCAATCTGACCACGTTCGACTGCCTCTCAACGTGGTCGAAGACTTCGAGCGTTGACTTCCGACCACAGCGGTCGTGGCTTCGACTTACGACTTCCGACCACGACCAACGTGGTCGTAGAGACCCTCGACTACTGCCATC
The DNA here is from genome assembly GCA_017311315.1 of Dendrocalamus latiflorus. Lineage (NCBI taxonomy): Eukaryota > Viridiplantae > Streptophyta > Magnoliopsida > Poales > Poaceae > Dendrocalamus > Dendrocalamus latiflorus. The sequence goes on from CM029623.1 coordinate 12,158,306, forward strand.
GTGGTCGTAGCTGCCTTCGACCACGGCCAACGTGGTCGTAGCTGCGATCGACCACGACCAGAGTGGTCGTAAACTTTTCGGATGGCCTTAACGTGGTCGTAAACCTGTCTGAGGGCCTTCGATCATGATCAAAGTGGTCGTAAACCTTTCCGACCACGGTCAGAATGCACTACAGTGGTCGTAATTCCTGCGAGTGACTTCCGACCATGGCAAAACCGGTCGTAATAGCTCCTAGTGTCTTCTGACCACTCCTAAGGGCTACGACTTTGCAGGAACCACCCAAACCAAACTCAATCTTTCTAAAACAAAAGTTAATTACTCATTACAAAAATGTGGTCACCTCCACATGGTCTCTCAATAATCAACCACACCATTCTTCCCAAGAGTGGGAATTATGATGCTATTAGAGGTCAAGCATGGAACTTGATTAAATATATTATCCAAGGCAGAAAATTTGATGTGGTTGATATCATAATAAGGGAGATTGCCTCTTCAAAGAATGATAGGGTTAAAAGGATTGACTATGCCCCCTACATTATGGCCCTGATCATTAGGAAGACCAATTACCATAGAGGGTTGGACTCAGTCCACAAGCCCTAGAAGCTAAGAGAAGGACCTCCCATTCTTGTAACACCTCGTCCTCAAGTTTAATAAGAAGAGGCTGCAGCTGAATAACAAGGAGAGGAAGCAATCACTCTTTCTTAGATTTACTCTGCAGTCACGAGGATGGAAGGACATATCACAACCTTGACTACCACTATTTCTTCTCTCGGGGATCGGGTGTCCTCTCTTGAGCATGCAGTCACTTGCTCTCCTTCTCCTGTCTGCCGCGGCCGCCGTCGCCATCGTGGCACCTCTCCTCAAGGACCATAGGAGTGACCTTTTTGGTATCTTGATGCTAAAGGGGAGAAGATAGAGACAAGGAGAGAAAATGAAATGAGACGGTGGGGAAGATGAAGTAAGGGGGAGCAAAAGATAGACAAAGATCAAGAAGCTATCTTATCTATATATGATATTATCATGTAATGACTTGTTATGTGGTGTAATGAACCTTGTGATATTATTATGCTTTATGTTATGTGTCATGTGGACTTGCTATGCAATCTTGTTGAACTTGATACTAAGTAATATGGTTTAATCTTTTTATGTGAATTACAGTTCTACCTTATGTTAGTTATGATATTGTCAATTCCCTCAAGTTCAACAAACAAAGAAAATTTCGCCAAAATTTATTACAATCTTTACATGTGTATGCAAAATATCCTATCATTTATATGCATATTTTTAGGGGGAGCTTTCCTTGAATTAACTTTAAAAGCAATTAGTTCTCTAAACTCATTTGAGCTCATTGCAAGAATTACTTATTTTTCCAAGTCACAAAAGAATATACAACTCGTTTTCAAACAATTGGTATATTCGAAAACCTTATTCTTCTCACGTATTAATTGGGTTGTCATCAATTACCAAAAAGGGGGAGATTGAAAGCATCTAGACCCCTAAAAATGGTTTGGGTAATTAATAATAATATGTGAATATGGGACCAACATATTTATTCGGTGTTTGAAAGGTATAGTCACTATGATGAATATGACAACATGGAAATGCATGCCAAAGGTCAACATGAGGATCAAGATAGTTCAAGACAAAGTTATAAATAGTGTAAGACCCCTTTTCTATTTTACCGGTCTTAGAAGAAAGGATGGAAAACCAGATTATAGGATAAATACTGTACTATTAAGAGGGATCATAACTAGTAACTTGACAATATGTTCTTGTGCCATTGGATCAATTTAGGATTATGCATACACTTAAAATTAAAATTGATAGCCAACTGTGCATTTCTAGAAATATTGGTAGTACTGGACTTTACACGACGGAACTACCACAGAGCGGTATGATCATAACTCCTGAACGGTACTACCGACGACGCAAGAAGAACGAAGCTCAGGAAAACATGCCAATGATCAACTTCTCGTGGAATAGATCTGATCTATTATTCTACAACAAGTTTTAGCTACAAAGTGCCCTCACGGCACCCCTAAAAACTTCCTCAATGAAAGCCCTAAAGATTGGTTACGTTAGCATAAGTCTCTCCCTACTTTTATAGGCTAACATCAAAATCGTGTCTGATTCAAACACGAACACAAATCCTTATCTCTTACTCAAATCAAGGGACTTGAAACCCTTTCATAACATGGATTTTATTCAAACTCTACCCTTCCATGTTATGGACTCTATCCGTAACAATCCAAAACCAACACGTGACGAAGCCTCTAGGATATCCTCTCTCGTAGCTCCGTCTCACTTCCCATCCTTGATCTCCACGTGCTCTAGTGTTAGCCCAACCACCTCGTGTGACATCCTCAACTGTCTAGACCTCAGATTTCTCTATCCTAGTCATGATCCTCCACATCACTGACCATGATCGTCTCCATGCTCTCCTGACCATCATCAATGCAACAACTCACAACTTCCTTGTCCATCCAGAGACAAGACTGTAACAATCCACGATCATCCACCTGGTTGTACATGACCACTCAACTCATCACAAACCAGAAAACAATATCAGACTGCCGATTATAACTGCCAAAAATAATTGCTTCTAGAAACTCAATCCTCCTACCACTCAGCACGACCACCAAGCACAACAGGTACATGTAACCGAGAACCGACCGCAACACTTACGACTATCGCCCACAGACCATCGACTACGTAGTTGCTTTGACTACTGAGTACCGATATCATGAAGAGTGAACCACTCGTTTCAACAACAAAGTCTACAAGTACTGTCCGTGATCGTAAAGCCTTTGACTACCGAAGAAAACGAACATAAACTGCTTGGTCTACAACTATTGACAAGACTGCAAAAGATACGACTATAAGAGCAATCAACAAAACCTACAACCATCCACTGCAAAGTCATCGACTATCTACCATAAAATCATACGACTATCAAATACGAACAGTAAAGCCCACGACTAACAAAAACACTGAAGCTACGACCATATCAAAGTATTGTAGCTATGATTACCTCATGGTCATAGTCGTGTTCAAAGTCGTGCATGGTTGAAGTCAAATTGCCATGGTCGAAGTTGTGTTGTCGTGGTCATAGTCGAAACCGGACATAGTCATAGTCGAACAATCGTAGTTGTACAGACATGCGTGATTGCAAATGAACCGTGGTCATAAAGCCATGACAGCCGTGGTCATAAATCCATACATGGATAATGTTTGCCGTGGTCATAACCTGGACGTTGTTGAAGTCAGTGGTGGTCAAAAAGCATTGAAGCCCGTTGAAGCCGACCAAAACACTTCAGAAGCAAAAAAACACTCGGAAAGAACCAACATCACTTGAACCCAAAAATCATTGACTACGATCACCCAATACTTTCACAAACACAAATTCCAAAGCAATCCAAATGTCAATTATTCATCATCATTTTGAATTATGACCATCCATATGGTCTAACAAAACCCAATATGTGAGAGGTACCGATTGGCCCTCGGCAATCCTAGCATCACGGTGCGCGATTGCCCTTGTGCAATATTATAAAGTACCGGGTTCTGATGGCAATTGTTATTTAAATTTATTTTAGATTTATGTTTTGTGGTTTTGGCTAATATGATTTTGTAGGTATTCCTATTTGGTCTGGTTGCAAATATATGGATTCATTAGATGGAATTTGGTATAATACTTTTGTATAACTTTGTATGAGATGAAATTAAAGTTTGTAACATTGAGTTGTAATACTTGAGTTGTAATACATTTGTATAACTTTTGTAAATCATGATATTTATATTCTGTACATTGAACTTGTTTGTGGTAAAGTTGAGGGTATGTGGAATTTTATTCTTGTAATTAGGTTTTTTGTGCTTCGGACTTTTAATAAATTCTCATTTTATTCCAGTGTTGAATGTGTTAATCATCAATATTTCTTATTTATATTTTAATGTTCTTATGTATGAATCATTTCTAATTGTGTTTTTTTGATTAAGTTGATTTTAAGGGTTATCACAAAAATCACCAACCATCGCTGCCCAACCCCATCACCATTGCTCAACCACCCCCTATCGACTCCTTCTGCTCTGCCACCGTAGGGAAGCCCTCACTTTGCAGCCTCACATGTGAATTAAGGTCTGCTGCCCACAATTTAATTGTATAGGGCATCGATTAGGGGGCTTTTCATTACATTCATAGGGCACGCATTTGGCACTGAGGATCGATGGGAGGATGTGATATTGTTTTGAGAAAGGTTTGTGCTCACCTAGTCTTTTTGCATCCTGTTACATCATTTTGTAACAACAGGAGTCTCTTGAGATAGTGGGAGCAATTTGGCCAAGACAATGGCATTTGATTCAACATATTGAAGTGCCACTTAATCTGAATGTGTGTGCATGCATGTTGCTTTGCCTATACTGTATATGATGGCAATTCTCTTTGTTTGTGAATGTATATATATGAGACAAGTGGCTATTGTTTCAGCTAAATTACGCTGTTCATAGAAATGGATGGTTTTGTAATGTATGCTTGCATCAAGTGTCTACATCAATTTGGCCAAGACAATGGCATTTGGTTCAACATATTGAAGTGCCACTTAATCTGAATGTTTGTGCAAGCATGCTGCTTTGCCTATACTATATATGATGGCTATTCTCTTTGTTTGTGAATGTATATAAATGAGACAAGTGCCTAGCTTGGCTTGCACCAGCAACGCAACAATTTCTTTTATCACTTGAATATGCGATAGTCTAGTGCATAACATCATACAAACTTACTACATGTGATTCCCCTACAATTCACCTCATACCGCAAAATAAGGAACTTACGGTTTTCTCATCAACCAAAGGACCAAACTCTACGAAGCTTAATATATGTTTAGGTAATCAACTTCCTTACAGTAACAACCTAGAAGCTTAGCAGTTTGAACCAAATTAAACCATGTTTGACACTTTAAATTGAATCAGGTAGTTGACTTGAACCAAATTAAACATGCTGCACACGCTACCATGCACAGATATTAGTGCCACGTCGCACTATGCTGGATGGATGGTGGAGAGTAGCTACCTGGGCGGGCGTGGTGGCATATAGGGCTCTTGGCAGCGGTTAGGCTATCGTGTGGCGGCTTCCACGCAGTGTCAGGGGTGGCGCCGTAAGGAACTGGCTAAGCGGCGGCGAGGAGGCTGCTGGGCTGGCCAACGATTTTGAGGGTTTTAATAAAGGTAGGGTTTTGTGAAACCTAATGACCATAAAACCTGAGGTTAAGTATCACCAGTCAAAGAATATGTTGTTTTGTGCAACCATGACCATAATACATATGATTTTGTGCAATTTACTAAAAAAGAAAACATGTCTTCATGTGTGCATGTGTGTGCATAGATAGGAAGGTTATGAATTCAAATCAAGGGCGCTGTCTATTTCATCCTTTTAAGAAAATCTCCTGTATTCGTATGTGCATTTGACAGAGGTGCTGTGTATTGTGTTAGCGTGTCTTACACAGTAAATAGAATAGATAACCTTTGCAAATTGCAATTCCAATCGGCATACAGGTACATGAATCTCTGCGTTGACTTGCCAAATTGGTAGGTACGAGTACGTACATGGTACCACCAACCGTGATGTTAGTTCCTATTGCCGCTGCGGAGGTGGTGGTTGCCCCTGGAGTACGTACGAAAGAGCTGTAGATGACACGCGGCGCGTATATAGCCTGCCACGGCGCCATGTCTGCGATTGACCATCAAAACTCAAAAGGCAGCCACATCAGAAAACGAAGGGGAAAAAAAAAACTCGCCTATAATTCACTCGATGCCCACGGGGCCACGAATCACACACGCGGACACGGACACACGGTGTCTTCGTGGCCGTGGGAGCACGAGACGCCGCCGGCCGCACACCCGCTCTGCTCCTCCTCCCGGATTTCATTCATTTTTGCTTCTTCCTCCACTCCCACGCTTAGGTCCTCGGACACCGCGATGGCGGCAATCCGGAGCGCGATCACCTCCACCGCCGCCGTGGTGCTGCGCGGTTGCGGCGGCCACCGCCTGCCCACCTGCGCCGCGGCGCCGGCACGACGAGCGCGGCGCACACAGGGAGCTGCCGTCGCCCCGAGGCGGCTCCCGAGCTCCGCCCTGCACGCCAGCGCCTCCCCTGCCGTCACCATCGGGGAGCCCGACGAGGCCGTCGTGGTGAGTGCTCCGAGCAGCCCACTGGCGCATTCCGTCGAGCGGGTGGCGGGCCCCACTGGTCTGCTCCTCGGACTACACACGCTGCACGGCTCCCCCGGAGTCTGAGGCGCGCAGTTTGCTGCGATTTCTTCTCTCTCTCTCTCTCTCTCTCTCTCTGTTTCTTTTTTCTTCTTTTCTTCTTCTTCTTCTTCTTCTTCTTCTTCTTCTTCGATAACGGACGATTAATTGTTCAGGAACCTTTGGTGGAAGCGGAGCTGGAGACCAAGCTGAGCAAGCTGGCTTGCCCGATCTGCTATTACCCCCTCGTAAACTCGATCGATCAGTCCGCGTAAGTGGTCTTGCCGTTTGCGCATCAGCAGCATATCCAACGTGCTAATCGCACGGCTTCCCCGTCTGATGGTTTGTTAGTTCTTTTCAGGCCGTCCAAATCCGCTTCTGGTCTTGAGTGTTCTACCTGCAAGAAAGTTTACCCCAACAAGGAGGATTACTGGGATCTGACAGTGGCAGTTGGTTCTACTGAGTACTCGGAATCCATGCCGGCAGCAACTGAGATTTTCAGGTATTTATGCTGATGAGGTTAGATGAACAGAGGGCATTATAAGAGGAAACTAACATTCTGCAAGTTCAAATAGTAATATCTTCTGAATTATGGATAATGTAGTATTGTACTCAAGCTCTTCACGTAAAAAAAAAGGCGAAAGGTTTTGTTTCTTCTGAAATTAGTTAACCTGATGAGGTTTGGTGAACAGATGGCATTATAAGAGAAAATGTTGTCAAGCCTTTTGCATCAGTTCTTTGAGAGTAGTAACGATTATTTAACAGTTAACCGCTGAAAGCATGCTGTAGGAGGGGTGGAAATCAACCCAAGTCTGAGTATTTTCGAGCTTTGTTCAAAATTGACACATTTTTATTTAATATCATTTTATTTATAGTTTAGAAGTAATTTTAGAATCGAGCTAACGAGCCAAGCTCGAATGTAATTGAGTTTTATTCGAAATAGACTCATTGTAATTTTGAATGAATTAACGAGCGTAATCGAAGTAATTTTGAACCGAGCCCACAAGCCCATTAGCGCCTTTTCCCCCTACGATAGGACTGTATATCATGCAGTGCAATAAACCTCTGCGCCTCTATGAAACCTTGAAAATGTCAGACCAGCTGGAAGATGTCTCCTTTCACATAGGGAATTGTTCAGTATGGGTTTGCAGGTTGTTATTACTTACTGATATGAACCATCAGTTAAACTGTTTTTACTGGGGAGCAGGGGGCCAAGAATATCATTGTGTATTTGTCAATTAGTTCTATTTGCTCATGTCCATGGGAACCGTTCAACGATTTCAGCATGATGCGATATTTCAAAAATTCAAACAAAAATCATGGTGTAGTACACATAAAGTTATGTAAACCTGCAAATTTTCAATTTCAAATTCGTCCCAGGCATCAAGAAACCAAAAAGGCAAGCCTACTTCTAGCGCATATGAACAGTGCATGATTGACTGCTTGTCTTTTTTTTGTTTTTTGGTTCTTGATACCATAGATGAATTTAAAATTGAAAATTTGCAGGCTTACATAACCTTATGTGTACTACATCCATGATTTTTGTTTGGATTTTTGAAATATTGCAATATGTTGAAATAGCTAATGGGGATGACCGTTCCCCTGGACACCAAAACTGCACTCTCCAGACTATTCCTTATGGATGATTATTCAAACAGGACTCCGCTGGTATCGTTTCTTTATGAGAGAGGATGGCGCCAGAATTTCATTTGGGGTGGTTTCCCAGGCCTAGAGAGAGAGGTCATGTCACATGTCTCTCAACTATACTTGTATGCATGATGATGTTCTGTTGCATTTGTGAAATAACTGTCTCACAATCATCATTATATAAATTTGCTCCATTTCTTGCTATACGAGAAAAAACTGGTACTTACCGAGCTCTGTGTCGAACTGTTAATAATACTCTTGTGTGGTACTAACCTACAACCAAATATTGAGAAAGATATGATCATAATATATATGTACATAGACCTGAGCATTTTCTGGGTTGGGCCAGGCCAGACAATCCTATTTGCATCCATGCTGGGCCTGGCCCAGTTAGGTGGTTGGGCTGATGGGACTAGGTCACTAGCCCTAATTTATTTTTTCAGGCTACTGGGCTTAGGGTAGGCTGCGATCTGGTCTGTTAGTAACTGGGCCTATAATCTCAAGCTTGGTTTGGCCCTAAACCAAGGCTCGAGCCAGGTTGATGTTGCTTAGTTATATATTTAAGCATTTATGTATCATTTGTGCGTGCAAGTATACTTTATGGACTTACTAAAAAAAATATTGCAATGCAACTGCAGTTTGAAATGGCTAAAAATTATTTGAAGCCAATAACTGGAGGAACTATAGTTGATGCAAGTTGTGGAAGTGGCCTATTTTCAAGATTATTTGTTAAGAGTGAACTGTATTCTCTTGTTGTGGCACTGGATTTCTCAGAGAATATGTTGAAGCAGTGCAATGAATTTATCAAGCAGGAAAACATTTCAAATGAGTATGGTTTGCAGTTCCCTGATCATCAAGTTTCTTTCTGTAACTCCTTTGTTGCATATGAATTATGAATTCTGAGCTGCCATTTGTCTCCTTTGTGTTTGTATTCATGCTATATAGCCTTTTCCTGTGATTATTGGTTTGTTGTAATGTTGAATGCAATGCTCTGATGTTATATTGCTGCTGTTTCAGGAGATTAGCCTTGGTGAGAGCTGATATATCCAGGCTCCCTTTTGTGAGTGGTTCAATTGATGCTGTGCATGCAGGTGCTGCAATTCATTGTTGGCCATCCCCAGCTTGTGCTGTAAGATTCCTAATTGAATTGCAAATTTATGTCTGCAAAAACTTTCATTGCTTCACTATGTCCTTTTAGTATTGCAGAGCTAAACGTGCTTTTATCCATCAGGTGTTTCCTTCATTATGCATTTTGTATATTAACAACCGACTTGGTTACTCCACATCAAGGTTCCAAAAATCGGAACCGGAAGAAATCTTGGCCGGCGGCCGGTAACAGTAACCGGGCGGTTACCGGAAAAACCGGTCACAATTTGAAAATCAAAATTTGAATTTTGAGATGTTTTGAAACCGGTAACCGGGAAAACCGGTCAAAATTTGAAAATAAAAAATTGATACCAGCCGGTTTTTTCGGTTACCGGTCTCTACCGGTAAAAACGGTAACCGCCGGGATTTTGAACTCTGCTCCACATTATTCTATGCACCCAAAATACATGCGAACATATGCTAGTTTGCCTACTTCCATCCATAAAAATAATTGGAAATGCACATAACACTTCAATGAGAGTATGAACATGTCCGCATCGCATTCACATGCATTGGGTTCCAATCTTCCCATAGTACACATGCATGCAAGCACACACACACACCACCACCAAACAAGATACAAGAAAACTTATTCAGTGTCCTTTATTACGAATTTATTAAGCTTCACTTCTTAACAAAGTACAAGGAATCACTTTCGTGAAAAACTACAGTAAATTTTAAATCGCCTTTCATATGTACGCTGAGTAACTTGTCCAGCAAAAATATTCTTTTTCCAAATTTTCCATATATCTAATACAGTGAGATCTACCTTTATGCTATTTGCTTCCTCTCATGCCTGATGATGAAGGGTAAATGTTCTTATTTTGTTGTGGTCTTTTCACAGGTTGCAGAAATTAGTCGAGTCCTTCGCCCTGGGGGTATTTTTGTTGCTTCTACTTTCATAGCAGATGTTCTTCCACCAGTTGTTCCTGTATTGAGGATTGGACGCCCGGTAATCCTGACTTCTAATCATCCACAAATAATGATCTTTCAAGGGACAATACAGATCAATTTGCTTCAGAGTCTGATAGTGATTTAAAATTTGGCTGATTTTTTAATGGTTCAACACCTCCAAATTAGTAGATGCTGATGTTTGTAGATTCACTTTGTTCGACTCTGTTTTGTTACTTGTGTCTTACAAATTTCTCTCTTGGAATCATCTTGCAGTCTGCTTTGTGACTTCTGTCTTACAAGTTCCTCTCTTGGAATCATCTTGCAGTACTTTGGTCAAATTACTGGAAATAACATCTTCTTATCAGAGGTGGAGCTTGAAGATCTTTGCAGAGCATGTGGGCTGGTTGATTTCAAATCTGTCAGAAATGGGTTCTATACGATGTTCTCTGCTACTAAAGCAAGCTGATTAAAGAACTGCAGTCTTCTGAAAGTTTATCGTGAGACTCCTTGACTTGCACTGTAAGTTGTGAATAAACTGTTCGATAATTGAATTAAATGAATTGTACTTCAATTTCTCTTCCCCTTCCTCATTCTGAATGTTGAAATTTATTGTTACAGGTTTTTTCGTGTCCTTTCTATTAGGACTAATAGTTTTGCTCAATGGACGTGTGGTGTGAATAGTGAAGACAGGTTCTACTTGACCGACCTCATTTTGAGATTGATCATATCAATTCTTTGTGTATAGTACCAGAGGTCTTGCAATACTGTAAATTCTGTGTATTGTTCTTGGATGTGATTGATTCGAGAGCTACTAGCTGATATTCTGCTGGATCTTCTGGAATACAAGCTTGATTAAAGTATCCGCTGAGTATAAAATAATATTGTTTTATTCTAAATCAAAATTATCTGGTATCTGGTGTAAGTCATGGGTAGAACTCGAACTTGTATGTTCAAATCTAGTAAAAAAAGGGGCATACCTTGTTTTAAGTACCACCCGGACAGCGGTTTAGCTTATACTTTTTTTTCCTTTGGATGTTTATGCTATGATATGATTCATTCTTGTGCGTTCTCAGAAAAGCGACTTAGCTATAGTTCCTTTTCTTTTGTTGCTGAGAAGCTTCTACTGTGGTTCTATACTACTTTTTTTTACAGTACTTTTAAGTTTTGTTTATGAATATGATAAGTTGGTAACTATGATATGCGTGAACCAATCATATATTCTTTTGTAAGGATGAAGATTACTACCATGGAACAAGGAGCAAGCACCCTGGATATTTCAGCATTGCCTCGCCCATTTATCAGGTGGAGTGCCACCACACTACATTCTTTCTTATTAGAAAGTTCTGCTATTTAACACTATACTTGATAACTTCACCGATCTGGTGTAATGGTATAAGTTCAATTGGACTGCCATGAATATGTGTAGCAAGGATCAAATAACTGGTACCGGGGCGAATCCCGGCCGCCGGGCGGTACCGGTAACCGGCCGGTTACCGCCCGGTAACCGGAAATCCCGGTTTTAAACCGGTTGAATTTTGGCAAAAGGATTTGATTTGGCGGGGCGGGAGGAGACCGGTAACCGGCCGGTTACCGGTCCGGTTACCGGATTTACCGGCGAGAAAACCGGAAAACCGGTGGAATGAGTATGGAAGTTGGAGCTCCACTTTTGTTGCCGTAAATTGAAAGTTATGGGTGGGCATTTTGCCAAAAGGTTAAGTTTTTTATAACAAGTAAAACCCGTATAAGACTACATCAAACTAATCCCTTCTTTAAGCATTTTTGTATAACTATGAGGTCAAAAGTAATTAAGATGCTTCGGCATATAACAAAATCTTCTAAATTGGCATATCCATGTTAAAAAAGAATTGAACCTCAGTCAAAAAGGGTCTTCATCTGAATAAATTCAACTTGGTGTTGACCATGTGGTGAAGCCCTCTCGTCGTAGTGTTGTGTTACATCTGAAATAATAAAAACACAAGTTAATAGTAATAAATGGTAACTTGAGTAGTATACTAAAAAGTGAAAACACTAATGAATGATCAATTCGTACCAATACATTGTTGAGAAACGCGAAGGTTGTGCAATGTACTCATTGTTATCAATGAGGACAAGTCCTTCGATATAAGCCAGGTGGACTTTATATTGATTCCAAGTGTATGTGGGATGAGCATGTTGTAACCAATGAGTATAAATTTGTTGGTAGTATACAGGTTCCACCCACTGGTAAACAAATCTTGCATTGGGAGGATAAGAGATGTCCGATGATGAATGAGAATCATCAGCAGAAGATAGTAAGTTAGCATCTCGACGCTCATAAGTCGGCAAAAATGTTGAGCTACCATATGATGCGTAGGAAGAAGAGTCTTGTGGTTGAGGATGATCTCGTTGGCGGTTCTTAGCCCTTGTGTAGGTCTTTTTGATTATTGTTGATTCGTGACAACCATGGTCTTCATCCTAGATTCACACATGATGGATACTCCATATATGCTCCAATCATCTTTGAACTCCTGTACATACTGTTTTATCTCCAGTTCATTAGTATCAAGGTATGGTCCATCAATTTTATACCCTCTAGGTGACGCAACACCTTCACCAAGTTCTTGTGTAACTTTGATGGCAGCACGAAAATATGGACACTCTACTTTATTTCCAGGAATGTCATTACTATGGAACCACTTAGCCCAAACTTTTCCGAGTTTTGACTTTGCTTCTTTCTTAAGAGTTGTGTCAATGCGGGGTTGGACGGGTGCCCGACTGCGCAAAATATCAGAATCAACTCTCATAGACTGCGACCTACCAAACATCCTCGAAAGAGCATTTCTTCCTATACCCCTTCATGTGGCACTTCCACTACCTACACCATGTTCAAATGTCGCACCTCGGTCTCTGGCCCTCTGCTCGAGCTGGTGCAACTCCAACGACTCTCGCCGAGTCCATTCCATCTGCTTTTCTTCATCATCATCAAAGACATCTTCACATGATGGACCACGCGCTACAGGCTCTGAAGCAACTTGCTCCATTTTCATGCGCTCATCTCTAATAGATTTTCTCTTAGCCTTCGTTTCTTCTATACTTGCTAACATGAGCCTTCTCACTTCCGCCGGAACCCCACTGCAAGGAATAACATCCCCGTGCTTCCCAGCAAGATGTTCTTTCAGGCGTGTTACACCTCCGCCTGACTTCGTAAGCTTACAATATCTGCACTTCCAACCAGCACCTCCTAGTCTCTCTCCATGGTCCCAAACATTGATGCTTTTACCAGCCATCACTACAATATCATGCAGCAACAAAAACATGTATCAGTAAGGCACAAATCTAGAATTTTCATGCATAAGACACAAAATATAGTTCATAAGGTACAAGTACAACTACTGCATGCTGGCTTATTTCCATGCTAGAGGCTACAAGTTTGTTGTCTACATCTTAATTGTTGTCTAACACTCTAACTATCTCTTTTTACTTTGCTAGTGAGAGCCTGAGAGGAATGATGTACTACGGGAAAGCACTTAAGATTCAATGTATTCAAGATGTAACTGATCTTGGTTAGATTTTTGCTCTCCCCATCATTTTGCAGTCTTGAACTCTTGATAAATCTATATATTTTGACTCCATTTTAATATTTTGTAGCTACATTAGATCATCATAGAACAACAACATGTTGCTAATATTGCTTAAATCCATATAATAAACAAGAAACAAGAAATACCTGCTCCTGCTGCTGCTTCGCTGCTCCTCCTGCTGCTGGCTGCTTTGCTGTTGCTGGCTGCTGCTGCTGGGTGCTGCCGGCTGCTGCTGCTGCTCTCTCTCTCTCCTCTCTTTGTTATTTCCTGCTGCAGAGACTCAATAATGCAGAGAGCCAGAGACCCAATAATGCAATGATTGCAATCACTTCACTGCTGCAGCATCCAATGTTCTCACTGCACTCTCCCCTCACATGCAGAGTACTTTCTTCACATGCAAATGATGCAATAGACAAAATCACAAAAGTCTCATGCCCATGGGCCCAACATGTTCCTAAACATATGCTTAGTCATCCAAAGTAGCTACAAATGCCCCCGGAACTCATTCAAACATCTACAAATTCAAAATTTTCAAATTTCCATCTCGGCCGGTTTTTTCATCCCGCTCGCCGCCGGGAAGAACGGTTACCGGCCAGTAACCGCCGGTAATCCGAACACTGATGTGTAGTCAATGTTTCTGTGGTGCATTTTCTCCTCCCAGATCAAGGTGGTTGTTTTCATTTTTTTTATTCAATCTTACCATGCACGTATGCCATAGTTTATTCTCTGCATTTTGTTATATGGGTGGGTTCTTTTCAATTGTGGCTAATGGCTTATAGCTGCGGCTGATTGCTTTTGATCTTAGCGCAGGTGTTTATGCGAACGAACCGAACATTGGTGTATCAATAAGCTGCTTCGAAAAGGTTATTCCGATAAGTCGTTTTAAAAATATAAGCCGTTCTGTTTGTTTGTTCAAGAAAAATCATCAAATATAAGCCAAAAAAAAAACCCAACCATAAGCCAGCTTGGCTGGATCTTTGAAAAAAAAAAGTCAGGCATTGGTCCATACTCCAGACTTGGTTCTCTTCCTACGGGGATGAGCCTGAAGGTCTCAGCATAGCACATTTCCTAGTTGATTTCAAATAGGCAAAATTGCACAACCCCCCTAGATGTTACTCTTGAGTTTGAAATCCACCCTCGTAACTTTGACAGTAACATTTGAATAATTTGAATTTGCATGTTGTAGCATGTGCAGATAGCTTATCAAAATGTATACTTGCACATTTCAAACAATTATAAAGACATCATGAGTATAGAGCACAGTGTTACATGCACGGTTGCATAACTTATGTACAAAGATTCACTCCTCTTTTCTGTATGGTGCAGTGCCTATCTTTTATGCAAGTATACTGTATAGTGTATACATATACGAACATGCCCTAAATCCATGAATTTTGGTTGAATTTTTGGACCATGGTTATACGCAAAACAAGATCTGCGCAGAGCACACCTTGATCTGCATATAATTCGCACCCAACAACATTTTTTGGCGAATATTTAATTGGCCATATGAAACTACATGAGTAGATATTTGCTCTCGAATAACTTCATAATACTACAATTCTATTAGGTTTTATGAGCATCGCAAATGGGTAATCAAATCTGCATTGTGAAGACCATACTAATTTCCAAAATATCATATGGAGTGTCTATACAACATTCGTATGTTTTTTGAGCCAAAATTAGTCAAATTTTTTACCATGTATGTAACCTTTTGTTACCCATGTTTGCAATATTTTTTGTTTATATATGCAACATTTCACCATGTTTGCAATATTTTTCCACCAAGAAATGTTGCAGAAACAGTGAAATATTGCATACATGGGCGAAAAATATTACAAACATGGGTGAAAAATATTACATACATAGTAAAAAAATTGACCGAATTTGGTTCAGAAATCAGTCACGTGCTATAACACTTCGTTTGTTACTTTTAAGGGAAAAAGTAAGTTAATTGTATGGTTTGTTACTTTTAAGGGACAAAAATTAGTTAATTGTACGGATGGTGTTATCTGTTCTAAGTTGTTTTCTTGGCTAGCTGGGTTAGGTCCCAATCGAGCTCAACCATACATTAATTAATATCTATATATCTATAAATAACCAAAGATATTCGAGAAATGGGCGTTGCTTTGAAGGTCTAGAAAATCCTACAATAATCCTTAAATTAGAAAAAGCAAAATTCCTAGAAATTATCTCATTAGTTAAGAAAAAAGATCTACATCATTTATTTTGGTGGTGACAGGTTATAACGGTACAAAATTGTATAATATATATAATTGTATTTTTAAAAGATAATAAAGTTATATAATAAATATAATGTATTATAGTATTTAGTCATCTAATTGTGCAGAAAATTCCGCTAGTTAATAGCGAAAACCAGTCATTGGATCACAGTGCACAATTCAGGCCTTTTGGTTAAATATAATTGTGATTAGACTCGTATCTGCGATGAAGACGAATAATGATGAAAAAGATCTGGAATAAGACCCAGCTGGATGCTACATGAAGTCATGAATGGGTCTTATTGCAGAAACAAAAGCATGGAGTGCTTCGTAATTACATAACAGTTCGAAGGTCCTAATGCAAAATGACAAAGGTTATATCGTAATTACAGATAAGATTGTGGGTTTTTATACAAAATACTAAGGACTATTCCGCAATTACCTTGATCTACAGTGTTCTAATGAAGTTATTTGTTTTTAAAGGGGAAGGCCCTCACGATTTTGGTAATCACGAAATTGTACTTAATATTTTGCATAAAACCCTCCAACTTCCTGTAATTACAAAAATATCCCTTGTTATTGTGCAATAAGACCCTCCAAATTTTCTATAGTTGCAGACGAGCCCACTTCTGCGCACTCATTTTTTTTAGATTGCTGACAACGGAAACAAATTACAATAGTTCATTGTCTTTACTCAGGACTTACAAAAGCCAGTTGGAGATGTTCAGGAAGGAGCACCAAGCAAACCTTTCTCGAAACGCACCATGGTTTTTCGCAAGCCCCCAGGCTGAAAACAAGGGGGAAAAAAGACCGATGTCCAAATCGAAGGCTCATCTTTATTATAAATCGAAGGCAGCGTAACATTGAGTTTTCGAAGCTTTTCATTGCTAGATTCCTTCTCCATCTTCTACTTCATCAGCGTTGTTATCCGGCCATTCCAGCATCAGACTTGTGCCTTCCTCTGTCTCCTATGCAGCTTGCTGCATTCATGCCCAAGCATGCAGTCGCAGCGCTTCAGCCTGAATTATCTTCGCTCCCTCTATCACCGATTCTTTCGGGTCCTCCTTAAGTAAACCTGCCCAATCGGTCAAGAATGAGCTCGTTGTGCAAATGATCTCAGCAGGAGATCGAATCAATTTTTTCTTAAAACTTGCTTTGTTTCTGAGTTTCCAGATTGCCCAACAAAACTGCAGACAGACCAAAAACATGCATTTTCCTGCTGCAAGGCAAAAAGTTCCTAATCTGCCACCAGAATTACTCTATACTGTTTGGTCTGCATCCAGCGCAATTGCAATTTCCTAGTCCACCACTCAAATAAGTTAGGACGTCCTCTACCAGCGGCGAACTTTCTAATTTTATCAACTTGCTGCTGGGCTTGTCTGCGTGTACCCCTGCATTCTGCCTCATCAAATCGCCTACGATATATAAAAATAAATTAAGTTCAGTTGAGAAGGTAATTGACATTTTATATTTGTGGCACATTTTGTACTTACTTTATATAATCATCCATCTCATAGTGTTAGTGTAAATATATAGCATGATATCATCATACTCTTGTCTGGTAATGATTTTTTGTCTCTCTCGCCTTCCATGAGCATGACCTGGTATTTGGAATGTGATAAGACTACAATTATAGTTATGACTCATCCATCGTCATACCTAGGCTTCTTAATACAACTAGATGCCGTATCACATGCAAAAAACAAGGTCACGAAATTGGAAATTTCTTCAGCTTTGTAAGCCTCTGCTATGCAGCCCTCAACACATGCTTTGTTCTAACCACCTTTTAAGATCTTTCATTAACCTACAACAGAAAAAGGATTAATGCAAACTATTGCTAGGATCTGTACATGATAGTGAATTATGCCAAGTTTTGCGATAACATACCTTTCAAAGAGATACATCCATCTGTATTTATGTCCTCTCATTCTTGACTCATACAGTAAGTGGATAATCAGATGTTGCATTACATTAAAAAAATCCAGGTGATAAGATCTTCTCTAACTTACACAGCAAAGACAGGCATGCTAGCTTCTAATTCTTTCATTTTTTTTTCTATGTTTACCTCTGTGGCGCACAACTGTCTGAAAAAGAAACTGAGTTCTGCTAGCGCAAGCCAAATGCTATTTTCAAGAAAACCACGAAATGCTACAGGCAGGAGGCGCTCCATGAAAATGCGATAGTCATGGCTTTTCATTCTTGCAATCCATAGCTCACGATAATTTAGAGGATGCTCATTAGAGATTATAAGTTCTACTTGCGGGCTTATTTGGCACCATAGCTGTTGTGAACTTTTTCAACGTAATTAAATTTAAAAAGAGGAAAAAGGAAAAAAATTATATTATCATGGACAATTCAAAGAAATAAAGAAAAAAATGTAAAAAATCCCAAAGAATTAAAAAAAGATGAAATTAAGAAGTTAAAAGGTCGAAGCTAAAATCTAAAACTCTAACGGCCACTTAACATCCCTCCTAATATGTGCTCCGTACATAACATTTTAGCCACTTTAACACTGCCGCTTTTTGATCTCAACTAAGGCTAAGCCTCCGCTCATTTCGGTTTAAACTTTTGGTTTTTGATTTATTTTTCACTATTGAACAATTTTCTCTTTTTTTTTGTTTTTTTAACTTTTTTGTTGGTTCTTTTTTTCCCGTATTCGTTTGTACTGTTCGTGATGGGTTAACCTGTTTTTTCTATTATAATTTTTTTAAATTTAATTACGCCAAATAAACCATCGTCAGTTATAGTATTTTTTTCATATTGTCCTTTGTTAGATTTTTCACGCAAGATCCAACCTCCGTCAGCGCCGTAAATAAAGAGTGCACTTGGTTTTGTTGAGGAACCGTCGCTGACGACCAGTCCGAGCGATTCCTCTGCTAGAACAAGAACGAATCAATCACAGAATCACAGAACAATAGATTGAACACAGAGAGGTAGAGAGAACTCCTAGTATTCTTTATTGCTTTCAATTGCATCAGATGTACATAATGAGAGGGTATAGCTCTCTATTTATAGTCTACGGTGGGGTGCCCAACATGGGCCAAGACTCTCATCTTGGGCCCAAGTTTCTTAACACTCCCCTTGGGTACTCACCCAACACGCTCATGCCTCGTTAAAACTCCATAAAACCCAGTGGGAAAAATTTGGAGAAAGAGTACATGATGCATGTGATGTTGCGATACACGAATTGCCTCATTAAAAACCTTGGTCGAGAAACTTTATGGAAAACTCGTCAAGGGAAAAAAGTACAATCCACCCAAATTCATTTGGTCTTCAGGACTTTATTATTTGGGCACTTAATCTTCATGATCAAGATTTATTAGCGGACTTGTGAGAATTCTCCCCCTGAATTCTGCACTTCTCTAAGTCTCATCATTCCAATTCCACGCACGCACCTTTCAAAACTAGATGCGGAGAGTGACTTAGTGAATAAATCTGCGAGATTTTCACATGACTTAGTATGCAGTACTTTAATCTCGTCCATCTTTTGCAATTCATGTGCATAGAAGAACTTGGGGTTGATATGCTTTGTGAGATGACTCTTCACATAGCTTGTTTGTACTTGTGCAACGCAAGCGGCATTATCTTCATAGATAATTGTGGGGGTTTGCACAATGTTCATTCCACATGACTGCTAGATGTGGTGAACTATTCGGCGGAGCCAGACGCACTCTCGTGCGGCCTCATACAGAGCTATGATTTCTGAGTGGTTCGTCGAAGTAGCTACAAGGCTTTGCTTAGACGATTTCTATGAAATTGCAGTTCCACTACACAGGAATACATAGCCTGTTTGTGACTTTACGGTATGCGGGTCCGACAGGTACCCAGCATCTGCATAGCCAATCACTACTACAGAACAGAGCTATCGTAACAAAGCACTGTAACACATAACGAATTGTGTTGCAGAGAAATAACGAAGTAACACATGCTATGTGTTCCAAAGAGGGACTGTAACACATATTCAATAAGATGAATAAATGTTTTACCAACATATATTGTAGTAGCACATACATGTGATACAAAGGTGTCTTGTAACACAAAATACATTAATATTTACGAATAATCCATTTTCAATATTTTAGTACTTAATATTTAATTAATCATACTATATTGACATACATGTTTTTTTCACGTCGGTATAATTTTATTTTTACGGTTGTAGAATCTAAACCGATCAAAATTTGGAGATAGGCGCGGGCGAGAAAATTTTTGGAACGGCTGAAATTGCTTTGGCGCGGGCTAGAAAATTTTTGGAACGGCTGAAATCTTTGGCGCGGGCGATAAAATTTCATCAGTCAAACAACCGATTTAAGTGCCACCACCTGTCCTCTTCCTGCCCCATCCCCAACGCCACCAGCTAGCCCACCACTGCCCTCTCCTCTCCTTTCCCCGGGCGCTGCAGCCCTAATCCAGCTCCCTCCGTGCCAGGCTAGCCCATCCGCCTCCCCCTCGCCTGCGACCCTCAAGCTCGCTGCTGGCGCATGCCCTTCCGCCTTCCCTATGCAGAGCTTGCCTACACATCGTCATCTAACTCCGGAGCGCTCCGCAATGATTCGTATCCCGTCGAGCTCACTGGCAACCAGATCTGCTCGTCATTGCCCTGATCTGTTTGTGGGCATAGTTGCCCACAGCCAGATCTGACGGGTGCTCTCTGCCTTGGTCTCTCCATCTCCAGGTCCTCATTCTCTCTAATCGCCAATCCCTCTATGTAGAGCTGATGTCACAAATGTTTGTTTTGTATGCGTAGGAGTTTTGGCCCATGGTTGCAAGCAGAGAGGAGTGCAAAAATTCCTATGTACCACAGAAGGTTTAGCTGTGGGTTCTTTATTTATTATTTTTTTCTGTATGTGCAGTAGGTTATTGCTCCTAGATTCATCACAGTACAATTTATATATCGGATATACAAACTTTTTTCTCCTACAGTTGGAATGGAAGCATATGCGGCCATGATTTTTTTAATCATTTTCTAATTAAGCAGCAAATGCAAGCATTCAAAGTTTATGTAGCATGGACATTGCACTCACTAAACTCTACCCACTTGAAAGTTTTGTTTTCCAGTGTCCTGGAAGTTGTTATTTTTAGAGCTGCCAGTGCATTGTTCCCTCACCACAAGATTTATACTGCTACACTGCCTAATTAGGATCAATGAAAGCATTGAACTCCAGTCCTGTTTTTGACTGCTTAGGGCATTTTAGAAGGCACTCTTCCATGCATTAGGTAGACTGTAACATGATTAATAACACTGGAGTAACATATATAATTTTTTATGTCAAACATATACCTTTGACAATTGATGATAATGTGATATTTGTCAAAGAACATAGTTGATAGTCAAAGAACAAAGTGAAGCAAGTTTTACAGATCCTATACTGATTGATAGTGCTATGGCAGTACAATAAGAATTGGCATCGGTGTTTGCTTTTCTGAACTTATCTCTAGTATGGAAGTACTTGCTTCAGTTCCAGTTATTTCCATGACTCACTGTTGTGTTTTGCTTCTATAAACAGCGGAGGGATTGTAATAGAAGCAGTCAAATTTCCATGTTATTTTGTAACTTACAAGGCTTTCTTCAGGATTCTAGTTCAGATGTTCAGGTAAACTAAAATATATAAATTAATGCAGATCTGATATATAAAGATAGTTATCAAAGGTGTACATCCTGTACATTCTAATCATGAGAAGGCATTAACCTGATTTTGTTCAAACATAATCTAAGTAACTTAGTAATTTGCTTTTAGAATATCATTTACTCTGCTTTTAGTAAATAAGCTGCTAGTTCTTTCGAAGAGAAATATTGGTCAGTTGCTTAAATCATTAGCAAATAATTTTTAATCTTTTTTCCTTGGTCCAATCATGCTGCCACAACATTTTCTAGACTGTACTCTTGAAACCACAGCTATATATGCCTTACATATCTTCATTTTGATTCAACTCATCCTTTATTCAGTAAAAAGAAGTACAAGGTGTTTTGATCAAATTATTGGACCTGTGCTGGATGTCACTTTTCATCAAGCCAATTACCTTATATTTATAACGCTTATGTAGTCAATGTGACTTGTGTGGTACAACAATTATTAGGAAAAAATCGAGTTAGAGCCATATCAATGGGTGACGGGTTGATGAGAGGAATGGAAGTGATTGACATGGGAGCCACTCTTAGTGTTTCTATTGCTTCATACATATAATACATGTTAATTTCTATCAGGTAATAACTATCTATCTTCTTGGTAAACTGCAGGTACTTGTATAAAGTACACATTTATGACTTGCATATGACACACAATTCAAGTAAATGATCATGTGTACTCAAAAAGAAGAAATTTGATTGTTCTGGATGAGGACAAAGCGGCAAAGAGTTCGAAGAATATAGAGATAGTTATATTTTTTTAGCATTGAAAATTTGTATTTTAATGATACTTGTGTTCTGTAATGAAGTCACTATGTATGATATGGATTGTTTTCAATAATATTATACTTCCTATGCAATACAGTGGCATGTGATGAGAAGCAATCGTATATTTGAATAGTGCTACTAATGGTATTATTGTGTGACAGCGCTGAAAAAATGTGTTACCACGTAAAAGGATTTTTATTATTACTGTGTTACTGCTGTAAAAATATGTGTTACAAGGCTATATGGCAACATATGGTTTCATGTTACTATAGCTAAATAAGGTGTTACTGCTATGTGTTACAGCAAAATTATTGTAACACATAATTTTATAAGTAGGAACACGTATTATGTGCTATAATAGACCATGAGGCAGTAACATGGGCAATAAGAACACATATCAATTGTGTTACTAGATAACGTAGTAACACTTTTATAGGCATATAGTAGCACATGACTGTGTTACTATAACCCTATTTTGATGTAGTGAATCAAGTTCAGATCTTGATTCTTTCTGTAAAAAAATCCAAGGTCCTTGCTTCCTTAGAGGTATCGAAAGATGTCCTTTATGCCTTGTCAATGTCTTTTGGTGGGCTCTTCATTGTACCTTGCTATAATTGCGGGCAGTCTGTACAGCACTAGGGTGAAAGGTGGACAGGGTCTTCTCGATCTTCTGCTCATCTGTGATCTGCTTGCCACAGAGCTAAAGATTGGTACAAATCCTGTGCAAGGCAGAATTTTAATCCCCGACCGTCTTAAAGTCGGCGAACCTCAGTCTGATCCACTCCTGCTCTGCTTGAGGAAGAATGGTGTACTTGAGCCTCTCAAATCGCTTCTTGAGTGCGGTCCAAAGTGCTAACACGTTTCTTTCCGCCATATAATCATTCTTGAGAGTCGGGCAGAGGTGGTGCCTGAGAAAATGAAGTGCCTGATCATTCTCCTCAGGCGTGGGTCGGGCGTCTTTCTGTTCGCCAATCCCAATAGCCGCGCATAGCTTCCTGGCTCCAAGCACAATCTCGACATCGGATGCCCATGTCAGATAGTTTTGGCCATGCTGGGCCAGCTCCTCGAACTCACGGTTCATGATTCCAGTCATCTACATGTTTATAAATGGAATAAAAATAAGTTTACTTCAGGTAAACATGCATGGACAATTTATTACAGGTAAATAAAGTGGTAAATAGGTTCCCATAATGTTTCATAATTTTCTATGCATTTTTTATAATTTTACTGCTAATTTCAGTGATTAAAAGCAATTTTCAGCAATTACAATTAACTAAAAAACAGTAAATAAATACAGAAAATACATAAGATAATAATGGCATAAATAAATAATCTTCAAATGCTAAAAATAATTCAAAATTCGGATTCCCAAGGCCCTTTTATGCAATAATATGAAATTTTAGCAAATTCTGCAATTTCAGAGGGTTTTTACGCTAAATTTCAATTCAGAGAAAAATTCGCGCAAGTTTCTGATTTACAGAGGGGTTTTCTGCAAATTTCTGGACCCATATGTGAATCTGAGGACCTATCGGTAATTTTCAGAATTATCGAGGCCTCTCTGCAAAAATTAGGACTTAAATTGAATAATTAAGGGCCGAATAGTAATTCACTGAGAGTCGGAGGGCTTTTTCGCAAAACAGCCAGCGCCCCCCCCCCCACCGGCCGGGCCATTCTCCCCCCTTTTTTCTTTTCCCCGACCCGATTGCCTCCCCGGCCTGCTCCGGCCCATTAGGCCCACCCGGTTGCCTTAACCCATGAGCGCGGGCCGTAGTGGGGATGCGGCTGCGGGCCACAGTTGAGGAATGGCGCACGGCTACGGGCCGTGGACGAGGCAGCGTGCTTGCGGTACGCGCGGCGGTTTCGGGCCGGGGCGTTGAAGGTCGGTGGCTGCGGGCCGAAAGACCAAAACGGCGGCCGGCCGACGAGGCGGCGCGGTCTGCGGGCCGCGATGGGAGGCCGATGCGGCTTCGGGCCGTCGGCGTGGGAAGGTGAGCGGGCGCCGACAGGCGCGATCTTCGAGACTGCTGGCCAGAAGGCCAAGTGGCGGCGCTTCGGGCGCAATC
The DNA here is from genome assembly GCA_017311315.1 of Dendrocalamus latiflorus. Taxonomy (NCBI): domain Eukaryota; kingdom Viridiplantae; phylum Streptophyta; class Magnoliopsida; order Poales; family Poaceae; genus Dendrocalamus; species Dendrocalamus latiflorus. Next base: position 12,182,472 of record CM029623.1, read on the forward strand.
CACTTGCGGCGGCGGCTAGCCTTCAAGCCGGCTTCAACAGTGCGCATGCGGGCGTGGTGCGGTGGCGGCCGGCCGGCAGATGTGTTGTTTTTTTTCATGCCATGGTTATATAGGACTGAACAGATGAGTATGCAAATTTTCGTTGTCTTTTCTCATACAATGATTGTGCAGAATAAAAACAAATTCATGCAAAAAATTCGTTTCCAATCTACGATGCAATCAACATCTATCCCGTTTCGCAATCTACCAATCGACATTATGTCGGCGACTTCAGGTCTGCTCGCGGTAGATTAGGGCAGATTTGCACCGTAGAGATTCAATCTAGAACGCGAAAAGAAAATACAGATTCAAAGCGATCTAGAAAATCAATCTGTGCTTCAATGATTACATTCGTTCACCGGAGCGAAGTCGTGCTGATAACGTGTTGAGGAACCGTCGCTAGCGACCAGTCCGAGCGATTCCTTTGCTAGAACAAGAACGAATCAATCACAGAACAATAGATTGAACACAGAGAGAACTCATGGTATTCTTTATTGCTTTCAATTGTATCAGATGTACATAATGAGGGGGTATGGCTCTCTATTTATAGTCTACGGTGGGGAGCCCAACATGGGCCAGGACTCTCATCCTGGGCCCAAGTTTCTTAACAACCTTGCCTTCACATTGTCCTTTGGTTTATCAGTTATGTCTAGGATAGTGGCTAATACAGGTATAGAGGTTCTGCCATATTCTTCTCAGTATATAGACTACATCCAACCTTATCTATAAGCTGGATTCTTTTTGACTCGTTGCTTGTGGTTGTTGCCTTTCTTTCTGGAGGTAACCATCCGTTCGTCGCATTAGTACCCTAGCAACAATCTGGCAGTAAAACTCCAAAGACGTGAACAGCACAAGGTCTTAAAAACAATTCAAAAAAACTGCAAAATTACAACGCCCACCGTGGGGCTCGAACCCACGACCACAAGGTTAAGAGCCTTGCGCTCTACCGACTGAGCTAGACGGGCTTGCACGGTAGCAGCACAAGTTTTTTATATTGTTTATTAAGTTGAGCCTGAAATGCTAAATAGCATCATAAATAAATGACACACTGAAGTTTCTGTCCGTCAAGTATAAGCTCAACCAAGTTCTTTGAGAGAAGACGAGGAACAGCACATTACCGGCCATTCCACCCTAGACTCTTTTCTTTCCTTGATCCATGAAAAGCTTGCAAATGGATTCGGCCCTCAAGACGGAAAAGAAACTGAATGAACCTATCTAATCTTTCCTTTATAGGTTAGCTGTTGAAGTAGCTCTACATCTTCAAAAGCCAGTGATTCCTGATTTCCTGTAGCCAAAAACTGGTAGGCTAGCATGGTTACTGTGGACACAAATCTGAAACCGTCAAATCACATGGTTGTCTGTAGCCTCATGTCTAGCTCATTTGATAGCCGCACTTTGTTCGACTTCGTAGCGCGTTAATGTTCCCACATCATCGTCAGCATCCAACCCTTCTCCCCCATACTCAGTATCGATTACGACACATCATCTCCTGGGTAATAATCTCCGGCACCTTGAGATCTTTCCAACTCTACCTGATGCGGCTCTGATGTAATCAGAGTATCCATTCTCGCCCTCTCCGTGTCACGAGGGTGTGTTCGGTACAATAGGGAGTAGATGAAGGAGCCTTGTCAAGGGAAGCAGCATTTTCTCTGTCCCACGTAATGTTGCTCACGCTGGCTCCATAAGTTATCGGGTTGTAACCTAGGCATGCTCCGCTAAATATCCAACAATGGGTGGAGCAAATGAAGCCATGACAGGGCATAAATTCTTGTCCTTGATCTCTCAGGAACAATCTCTGCAAATATGGGGCTGAAAGCAAAACAATAGTCATGAGGCTCACCAACGTACATGATGAATTTTTGTAGTCTCAGTACTTCGTATGTCAAACTACATATATGATGTCTAATCAAGAAATCATGAAAATGGCTAGTTCAGCAGATGAAGCATACATATCCTGTAAGGAATATTTAGTAATTTCACATTTCATGGCTGTAGTATTTTACCTTGGACAGCAACTAATATTTTTCCCAAATGGATTACAGTGGCACAAAATAATATTTTAGCATCCGTTCAAATTATAAATGTATTCGCCAGAAGCTTGCAATGTTAAAAGAACCAAAGAACTATGCACTACCACTTGTTAGTAGCAGGAGCGTTCCAGGAGATGCTAAATCCCACAATGAACATGACAAGACCATGCATAAAACCAGTAGATGGGTCATCAGGCAAGCCTAGCAGCAGCAAAGCCGCAAGTGGAATTGCAGAAGCCGTGCTTATCTGAGATATGACTATTCTACCAGAATTTGGATAGCGCCTAGCAAGATAGTCCCGCATCTTTCCACCTAAACAGACTGCAAACTATGCGTAGGTTGTCTTAAATGAGAGCACTTACATGACATGCCTGGAAACAACAGCATATGTCAGGTATTGAAGTATGAAAGTCTCGTGTATTCAACAAGAAATTAGCTTGCCGGTAAGTACATTAGCTCAATTAGTCTGTCACTGGACTGCGAAGATGTAAATTATCGAACTTCCTCCTATATTTTTGTGGAGCTAGTTTGTGGTTCAGCCAGTGGCGTAGCCAGGATTTGTAGCTATGGTGGTCTATTATCTAAATTTTTTTTAACCGCTATAAATTTAACATGTCGGTACATAAGTATATGAATTACGAAATGCAATTAAGGTAAAAAGGACATACAAACTTCATAAAATAGACGAATATAGCTTTTTTAACATAGAATTGAAATATTACATACCCATAGTAGTTGAAGAATAGTACGTCACTACTTCTTCTTCTTGTCAGGCCTGCGCCTTCTAATAGCCATGAAAGTGTTGATGATCTCTTCTTCCCTCAATTGTAAGAAGATATCCCGCTCAATAAAAGTGACTAGACAATCATCCAGAAGGCTATCACCCATCTTATTTCTCAACTTATTCTTGATAAAGGTCATTGCAGAAAATATTCTTTCAACACTTGCGGTAGCCACCGGTAGAAGCAATACCAATTTGATAAGTAAATAGACCCAATGATAAACTTTATCCCTCTTTGTTTCAACAAGTTTTACTGAGAGGTCAACAAGATTGTTTAGGCCTTTGAACATTTCATCTTTTCTCATGTCATCAATAAAGGTTTCAAGTTGCAAGTCGAGTCTTAGCAAGCCAGAGCTTGAAAAATCATTAGGGTAAAATTCAGCAAGTCTATGTACCTTGTTTGCATCAAAAGAAGCGAAGGAATCCGTTGGATTCAAAGCAGCCATACAAGTCATCTATGAAACGCTTAAATCTTCCCATGTTTATTCTATTCAAATTAATGTTCTTCTTGTCGGATGCCAAATAAATCAAATCCGATCACTGTGATTGAATGATCTCCAACTAAAAAATTTGATGTACTTACCTGCGCCGCGCCGATGCTCATGGAGATGGAGTCGCCGCGCCGATCTCGCCGATAAAACAGTACGCGTCGCTCGCCGTGACGCCGTCGCAGGGCGCAGGCTCGCAGCGTCGCCGTTTGGACTCGGGCACACGGAGAGTCAGAGAAGAAATAGAATACGAACAGGCGTCGGCGTCGGGCGCAGTCTGAGCGAGCGGCCACACGAACTCTGTCTCTCGGTGATTCGGTCTCACGTCGTCACGCGGACTCGTCCAGTGCCGTGCGGACTCAAGATTCTTTCGCTGGTTAGTCATGGTCACTTAAGGAAGCAATTCAAGGCTACTTAAGGAAAAACTAGGCTATAACGGCGCCAGTTACGCCAACAGAGTTAGATGAATCGGGTCAGGACAGCTGCCCAGCGGAATGGGCCATCGAGCAAATCACCAGGACACAGCTTTAACGAAGTATTCAACTGGTGTAAACCTGGGCTTTGGCTGGAGCGCAGGGTGGTCCACGGCCCACAGGGACCACCCTGTAGCTCCGCCCCTGGGTTCAGCAAATCAGCAGTCTCAGAGAATATTGCTACCGGGAAGGTGTCGACAACTGTGTAAATAAATAGAGACCATTTCTTTTCGGCTTATGACGTATGTTTTTTTTCGAACAAGCAAACAGAACAATTTCTTCATCGTCTTTCTAAAACGGCTTACCAGGACAACCTTTCCGAAATGACTTATCGACACTCGGTTCGTTCGCACAAACGCTCACACTAAGATTATAAGCCATTAGCTGTACCTAAAAAACGCACCTATAGTGTATAAAGAACCACCTCTCGTTGGGAGGTGTTGTGGACATATGGCTTCATCTATCAAGTTTTAATCCAAGTGCTTATCTATTATGTATATACTAGTGTGCTTCAATAGAGATTTTATGAGGTGGTAGATTAATCCCTAGTATCCACCAATGTAGATATGTGCTAAAGAGAGATACTCGTGTGTGCTCATGTGATTGTGTGTGATGGTGTGCGTGTGTACGTCTTCTTACAGAGTGCATAAAAAAAAGAAGCGCAGGGTGCTGCGTTCTGGAAACAGAAATAACGACCAGCCTTCGTGTTCGTAGATCTCAAAAGGAAATGGCGACATAGGCGAGGTGCGGCGAAATATTCCGCCGCGTGGACGTCGTGCGGGGCCCCGAATTGATGGGCCGAGATCCGTAGTGGGGTGCCCGAGTCGCAGTCGCACGCCACGCACCACACGAAAGTCACGAGCGTCTCGGCACGAGCCTGCGACGCGCAAGCAAAACCCGAGCGAACGAATAAAAAGGCCAGCGCGCGCGGCGGCGTCCGCGTACCCGCAGCCCACCTGTGCCCCCGTCCCGCGAGGCGCAAACTTCCCGTTCCCGTGCCGAGCCGGCCCAATCCTCCCCTCCCGCGGCCCAGTCACGTTCCATCGGAGCACAAAAGCGAGCACCCGCGCACCCCCGCCCGCGCGCGGTCTTGCTAGCTATCCGCGCACCCATATATGGCAAGGGTGCACGGAGCAACGCGCAGCGGAGCACCAACCGCATGGCATGGCCCGTGCCGCGGCTCGGCTCCCTACTCCCCCTCCGCTCCAGCGCGCGCGTCGCCCGGTAGCCGCTGGCCGGATAGATGGGCAGATCGATCGGGAGTTCGGGGCTCAGGAGGCACGCTCCGCATAACCTGCACCACAACACGGTGCACGTGAGCCGTACGTGTTAATTAAATGGGTCGGCATGACAATTTGTGCGGTCATGTCGCGTGCCGTACGTGTTAATTAAATTGGTCGACAAGACAATTGTGCGGTCATGTCACGTACCATCTCAACGAAACTAGAAAAAAATGATCATGTTTATCATTTCACTGTACATATAACAATATATATAATTTTTAAATAATATTATGCTAAATAGTAATGTGTCTAATAAATTTTAGTATCAATACTTCAACATGACTGATGATGATAAAAAAAAGTAATCAAAATGCTTATCAAAATGAAGAAACCTAATAATAGTATTGGTTAATCGCAGCAAACTGAAGAAACTAAGGGAGAAATCACAGACAAAAGTCGATCGATAAAATACATCATCTGACTTCAATAGTCTATTAAAAGATAACAAAATTATTTAAAGTTTTTAAGTAAAAAAAGTAGAATGATCAAATGTAAATTAATGAATTACCTTTTAGTATTTACGTTTTTTTCAAGTTCATAAAGCGACGAAGCACAACATCACTGATAAATTTCGACAATTCTTGTTAGTATGTCATTCATGAAATTATCACCAATTAATTAAACAGGTTAATTAGATATTTGTATGTTCAATAATTCAAGAATAATATAATAGGAAAACATGACCAGTGGCTTACTTACTTGATATTGTGGTCAATACTATAATTTTGCCTCCAATTTATAACGAGCTAGGCAAGCATTCTAAAAATCAAAATTGAAACTTAAGTTTTAACCCTACATTTCGACATAAATCAATCAACAATCATCACATTGAAACCTTAACTCACAAATTTAGCCCATATTCTTAAAATAAATTAGAAGAATTGAGAGAAATTTAAAACAAAATACATACTAATCGGGTGAACCTAAACTTCCTTCGGCTGGCGAAGGCGCGAGGCAACAGGGACCAGATGGCACCTCAGCAAGATGGCAGATGAGGGTAGGGCTGTAAAAAAAGCTCGAAGCTCGCGAGCTACTCGAGTTCGGCTCGCTCTAGGCTCGATTCGAGCTCGGTTCGAGCTTTAAACGAGCCGAACTCGAACTTGATCTCGAGCTTGCGAGCTTCACCCAGCCGAACTCGAATAGTTCGCGAGCCCCGATTCGAGCTTAAATAGTAATACATATTAATTCTTACCGAGCTTACTCGAGCCGAACTCGAGCTCGAGCTTGTCTTATTATTGAAAATTAGTGTGTATTTGAATTATTTTGGCTGTTATCGAGCTTATTAGAGCCGAGCTCGAACTTAAATTTTTCTTATTTATTAAAAAATAGTGCATAATAAATCATTTTAATTGTTATCGAGCTTCAACGAGCCGAGCTCGAGCCTACTCGAGCTTAGGCCGAGCCGAGCTCGAGCCCAGTTCCAAGCTCGGACCCCAACTCGAGCTCGGCTCGAGCTTCTACCGAGCTCGAGCCTGGAAGGCCAAGCTCGCTTGAGCTCGGCTCGTTTACAGCCCTAGACGAGGGTGGTCAATGGAGCTAATTTCTCCCGTTCTCCGACGACCGGTCATTACTAGGCTAGGTGCGGCTATGTGGTGGACATAGTGCATATCTCCTGCTCGACCATGCGAAACGAACAGGCATAGAGAGCTGCTAAGAGGTGACATGCTAAGAGATTGTCGACGAGCGAGTCATGAGGAGGCATGGGGGGAAGACAAGAAAAATGTAGAGGAATGTGGTTATAGCTCATCGGAGAAGTGGAGGCGATGGCCAGTCGGAAAGAAGAATAGAGGAGCAAGGGCCAGGAGGAGTAAGAGCAAAAGTATTCAAGAGTAACAAATATAAAAAAGAGCCAAAATTTGGGTTGACAAATTTTTAATTTCATATTTTAGAGTGGTATTTTTCAAATTGCTATCTTTTGGAGTGACATAGACCTAATTTTGCCTTCATTCATCTTTTAAAGTAAGCCCGGGGTGCAACGCCGTTGAGAGCATTGAGGTTGTGATCCTTAGCTACGTGATAGAAAATCCTATCGTTTTAATACGGATGTTCAACTAGTCCGAGAGGGATTATTAGATCAACAAATTTCTCCCCTCGCAAGAAGAAAAAAAAAATCTCTATTGGGATTTGGGTGCAATAGGACCAATAAGGTCTGCCAAGTACCTTCAATTTGGCCCCTCAGCTCTGGCAGCGGGCTAGCAAGTGCAAACCTTATCTCGTAGTAAGGCTATGCCCTGTTCTTTTCAACTTCTAAAAACAGCTTTTGGTTTTTATTACAGTACCTAATTTTTAAACGAAATATTTTCTCAAAGCGAGGTCTACAAGTTAATTGTAGTACACGTTAAAAGCTTAACACCTGTATAAACCAAAATCGCAAGCGATTATCTCTCTCTGTAATCTCTATCACAAACAGCTAAAATTCAAAAATTTCAGTCAAAAGCCATAAACCGCAGTTAAAAAGAACCTACCCTATATTTGAAACGTGAGATTTTTTTCCTGTGCGAGAATTGAACTATGCCGTGTGAAATCACGGTTCCGCCTAAAATTTGGCAGAAGTGCATGTACTGCACGTATCCATGTTAGAATGATCTCAGCAGGGCATTTGGCCCAACGGCCAAATTCCCTCCCCTTGCTCGCGCCCTGATCGGGGGCGCCCAGCCCAATAGGCTGGTGGGCCCCTGTCGCCAGCGCCATATAAAAGAGAGGTGGGGGCCGGGGCGGCACGCACGACGAGGTTCACCGTGCCGCCGCCAGACCCACCGACAAACCCTAACCCGATCTGTTGAGGGGGCGCTCCAGCGACGGGAAGCCACCACCGGCCAGGGAGATCGTCGCCACCGCGAGACGCCACCGCCAGTCTCTTCTCCGACCGCTTCACCGACGATGGCCAGCTCCTCCTCCAACGCGTCCGACGGTCAGTACCTCACTCCCTCTCAGTGTATCTCTCAAGAACTCGAATGCAATAGAAAGGAACCCCGCTAGATCTAAACCCTAGGAGACCCAAAGTTGAACAATGGTATCAGAGCCTACCCTAGGTGTAGATCTGAGAGGGGAAAGTACAAAGATCGCCGTCGGTTGACCGGCGTGCGGAAAAGAAATGCACAGAGAAAAGAATCCCCCCTAACCCTAGAAACGCAAAAGAAAGGAGAGAAAGAAGGGGACTCACCGGAGCTTCGGCCGCCATGCGCGCGCGCCGCCGGGGCCGCTCCGTTTGGGGTCGCCGCCAGCGCGGGTGCCGCCGCGCGCTGCCGCTTGGGGCCGCCGCTCGGGGCCGGGGCAGCCGTGGCCGCTCCGCTGGGGCCGCCGCTGCCGCTCCTCTCCTTGCGCCCGCTTCGGGCCGCCGTCGCCTTGCGCCCGGCCGCCGTGCTCCGCTGGGGCCGATGGGGTCGCCGCCTCGCGGGCGCTGCGTGCCGCCGTCGCCGCCTTTCCGCTCCTCCCGCGCGCGGGCTGCCGCCGCCGCTGCTCTGCGCGAGGGCGCGCGCCGTCGCCCGTCCGTGGTTTTCGGGAGGAGGCGGGCGGGTATGGGGCTAGGGTTAGGGTTTCGGGGGTAATGTCCCCACAGCGCGCGTGCTCGGCCGTCCGATCTGATCGGACGGTCGCCGTTCTTGCTGGCCGAATAGGCCGCGCGTGGCTTAATTTTTGATGGGCCGGTAGAACCGGCTGACAGATGGGCCGGCCTGGGCGCCGTGGAGAGCGTGCGCTCGGGCGCGCTGAGCGGGCCGGCTGGGCCGCGTCCGAAAGAATGGGCCAAAAGGCCGAATTGAACAGTAAATCCAAAATTGGATTTTTATTGATTATAATGATTTTCAGAAGCAATTTTTAATGAATTTCAATGAAATTTGATCCAAATTCTCTGTAAATTTTTGCACCAACGTGTTAATTATTTCCAGAGATTAAAAGTGTACTGTATATTGCTTCTGAATATTGAATTATTTTTAGAATAATTACAGTTTCCGCTGCAAAAGATATTATTGATTGATTTTTCATTATTAAATTCGAACCAACGGGAGAATTTAATTTTGGAAAAAATAGAGATAAATCCCAGATAATTATGATATTGTTATTTTCTGACCAATGTTAATAATAACAATATTATAATTTTTTAATTGATGAATTTTATGCATTATTTCTATTTCTGCCCAACGGTGATGTAGATTTAATGTATAGATAAAATTGATTTAAATTGTATGTCGTATTTTGACCAATGTTGGAAATAAGGCATATAATTTTGCTGTTAACAGTATTATAATTTCAATTGATGTTTTTATGCATTATTTCTATTTCTGCCCAACGGTGATGTAGATTTAATGTGTAAACAACTGTATGTTTTAATTTTAACCAACGTTGAAACGAAGGCATGCAGTTGTTGTTATGATGTTTAATTGTTCTCATTGTATATGAATTGTGTCTCCACACCGTGTCCCACAGAGTTTGTGGCACCGGTGAGGGATGAAAATGAGGCTGATGCTGTTTGGCAGACCAGACAGAGGGACTATGCTCCCATAAAAATGTCATATGATCTTAATCATAAAAAGTGGGTCACTGCCAACAAGAAATGTTTGGCTGTGATAAAGAACAAGATTAAGCCTGCAATTGTGGGCTCAATCGCAGAGTGTGACACTGTCACAGAGTACCTTGAGAAAATAAAGAGTCAGTTTACTGACTCTTCAAAGACTTATACTACACAGCTGATTAAGCAGCTTGTGAAAGAAAGGTACTCTGGTGGTGGCAGTGGCATAAGAGAGCAACTTGGCATCCAAACTTAAACCGATGGATTTGGCTCTCAAGGATGAGTTCCTTATTCATTTGGTTTTTTCTTCTTTGCCAAAAGAGTTTGACACTTTTGTTGTCAACTATAATATGCAGCCCGAGAAATGAGACATGGAAAAGTGCATAGCTATGTGCGTGTAAGAGGAGGAAAAAAAAATCAAATCCTCACATGATGGTTCTGTGAACTATGTGAGGGATAACAAGAAAAAGAATTGATTGCAATTTTGGAAATGGCAAGTGCGAAATAATGTTTAATAAAGAATGTGTTGGTATTGCCATATTACAGAATGAGCTTTATTTGTTATCGTTATGTGATGATGTGAATGTCGTATGCGATAATGAGAACGTTGCGTGCGAGAAAGTGATTGAATCCTCGTCTTCGAATGTAAACAGAAAACGAAAGAGAACTCTAGATGAGTCGTCGAAATTATGGCACTGTCGTTTAGGCCATATTTCGAGGGGGAGAATAGAAAGACTAGTAAAGAATGGTATTCTTCCTCCATTAGAGTTCTCAGACTTAGAACAATGCAGAGAATGCATTAAAGGAAAATATGTAAAGAAAATTAAAAAAGACGCTAAAAGAAGCACAGGAGTTCTACAAATTATTCACACAGATATTTGTGGTCCTTTTCCTGTGAAAAGTGTGGATGGATATGACTCGTTCATAACATTCACAGATGATTACTCCCGTTATGGATATATTTATCCAATCAAAGAAAGAAATGAAGCCTTGGATAAATTCAAGATATTTAAGGCTGAAATTGAAAACCAACACGATTTAAAGATTAAGATAGTCCGATCTGATCGTGGGGGGGAGTACTACGGTCGACATACCCCATATGGACAAGTTCCTGGACCTTTTGCGAGGTTTTTACAGGAAAATGGAATAGTGGCCCAGTATTCTATGCCGGGCGAACCTCAGCAAAATGGAGTAGCTGAAAGACGCAACCGTACCCTGATGGATATGGTGCGAAGTATGATGAGCTACTCCACACTCCCATTGAGTTTATGGATGGAGGCGTTGAAAACCGCCATTCATATTCTCAACAGAGTGCCTAGTAAGTCGGTGCCCAAAACAGCATACGAGTTGTGGACAGGAAGAGTTCCCTCACTAAACCACTTATGTGTGTGGGGGAGTCCTGCTGAGGCTAAAGTATTTAACCCAAACCTTGGGAAACTTGATCCCAAAACAGTAAGTTGCCATTTCATTGGCTACCCTGAAAAGTCAAAAGGTTATCGTTTCTACTGTCCAGACAGATATACAAAGTTTGTAGAAACGAGACATGCTGTCTTCTTAGAGGACGAAATGATGAGGGGGAGCATGGTAGCTCGAGAGATTGACCTTGAAGAGAAGCGGGTGTATGCGCCCACTCCGATGATTCAAGAGCCATTCTTCACACTACCTGCTGTCGCTGCACCGACGGTGCAAGACACTGTGGTGCCAGCAACTGTTATTGTTCCTCCCGTAGCAACAATGAATGAGAATGAAGAACCTGTTCTTCAGGATCATATAGAACCTATTGCCACAGATGAGGGGGAGCAACAGCAGCCTCAAACAGTAGATGTACCAAATGAGGAGGCCCCGAGGAGGTCTCAAAGAGTAAGAAGATCAGCTATTTCTGATGATTATCAGATTTATCATACAGAGGAATTTCAAATGGAGGATGATCCCACCTCATTTGAAGAAGCCATGAGAAGCGAAAATTCCTCAAAATGGCTTGAGGCCATGGAAGAGGAGATGAGGTCCATGAAGACTAATAAAGTCTGGGACTTGAAAATTATTCCTAAAGGAGCCAAAACAGTAGGCTGTAAATGGGTCTACAAGACTAAACATGACTCCCAAGGGAATGTAGAAAGACATAAAGCGCGACTTGTGGCAAAAGGATTTACGCAAAGAGAAGAGATTGATTACAATGAGACATTTTCTCCAGTCTCATGTAAAGATTCCTTCAGAATCATAATGGCATTAGTAGCACATTATGATTTAGAGTTACATCAGATGGATGTAAAGACGGCATTTCTTAATGGGGATTTGGAGGAAAATGTTTACATGGCACAACCGAAAGGTTTTGTTGTGGAAGGAAATGAAAGAATGGGATGCCGCCTAAAGAAATCGATTTATGGGTTAAAGCAAGCTTCAAGACAGTGGTACTTGAAGTTTGACAGTACAATAAGAAAATTTGGGTTTAAAGAGAATGTAGAGGACAACTGTGTTTATGCAAAGTTTAAAGATGGGAAGTTTATCTTCCTAATCCTGTATGTGGATGATATCCTACTGGCTAGTAGTGATGTCAGTCTGCTACTGGAGACAAAGAAGTTTTTGTCCTCAAACTTCGATATGAAAGATCTTGGTGAAGCTTCATTCGTTCTAGGGATCGAAATTCACCGAGATAGAAACAAAGGGGTATTGGGACTGTCACAAAAGGTATACATAGAGAAAGTCTTAAAGAAATTTGGTATGCATAAATGTAGTCCATCACCTGCACCTATAGTCAAGGGCGACAGATATGGGGATTTTCAATGCCCCAGGAACCAGTACGAGCTCGATCAAATGAAAGCGGTTCCATATGCTTCAGCTGTCGGAAGCTTACAGTATGCTCAAGTGTGCACACGCCCTGACTTAGCATTTGTTACCGGGTTACTTGGCAGATTCCAGAGCAATCCTGGAATAGAACATTGGAAATTGATAAAGAAAGTCTTGCGTTTTTTTGCAAGAAACAAAAGTCATCATGATGACATACAGAAGATCAGATTCACTCCATATAGTGGGGTATACAGATTCTGATTTTGCGGGAGATGATAGAAAGTTTACATCCGGATATGTGTTCACTCTCGCTAAAGGAGCTATATCGTGGAAAAGCTCAAAACAAACCGTCACTACATCGTCCACAATGTATGCCGAGTTTGTAGCATGTTATGAGGCTACAGGGCAGGTGAACTGGCTAAAGAAGTTCATACCCGGTTTAAAAGTGGTTGACGACATCAATAGACCACTTAAGTTGTACTGCGATAATGAACCCGCAGTAACGTATGCCCACAACAATAAGTCAAGTGGTGCTGCCAAACACATTGACATAAAGTACTATGTTGTGAAAGATAAAGTTCGGGATCAAATTATAAGTTTAGAGCATATAAGTACCGCAAAGATGTTAGCGGATCCGCTTACTAAAGGCTTACCACCCAACGTGTTCAGAGAACATGTAGCCGGCATGGGTTTAAGGGAAAGCCTATGATTCCTGGACTAAAAGATGGCCCAAAGATTAAAGTAACTGTTTCAGAACAGAGAGGTGTATTGTAACTGTTGAATCTATCGGCGATTGACCGTGACGATGAGACATGTTCTATGCACTAATCTGTGATGGAATGTGTAAAGTCAAAAAAGTAATTAAAGATAAAGTATAGATTGAGATCAAGGGGGAGAATGTTAGAATGATCTCAGCAGGGCATTTGGCCCAACGGCCAAATTCCCTCCCCTTGCTCGCGCCCTGATCGGGGGCGCCCAGCCCAATAGGCTGGTGGGCCCCTGTCGCCAGCGCCATATAAAAGAGAGGTGGGGGCCGGGGCGGCACGCACGACGAGGTTCACCGTGCCGCCGCCAGACCCACCGACAAACCCTAACCCGATCTGTTGAGGGGGCGCTCCAGCGACGGGAAGCCACCACCGGCCAGGGAGATCGTCGCCACCGCGAGACGCCACCGCCAGTCTCTTCTCCGACCGCTTCACCGACGATGGCCAGCTCCTCCTCCAACGCGTCCGACGGTCAGTACCTCACTCCCTCTCAGTGTATCTCTCAAGAACTCGAATGCAATAGAAAGGAACCCCGCTAGATCTAAACCCTAGGAGACCCAAAGTTGAACAATCCATCCTTTTGGTGTTTTTTAAACAGTTTTCGTCCACTTTTCACAAAATAAGATGCGCAGGGCATCAACAAAAAATGGTGTGGGCACCAAATTGTGTGTTGACTTTACACGATGTGTTAAAAAATTGTAAATTTCATTTTCCTTCGTTTTGTGGGAGGCTTATGTTACCTGATCCCATCCTGTTCCTTCCGGCAAAGCCCCAAATGCTACCTTACATGCTCCAAGGTGTAAAAAGTTCGCTTCTTTACGTCAAGTCATGTCTGTCTGTTTCAGACAAAGAAATCTTCGACGAACTCATCCAGCCAGGCTTGATGGTCTTGTTACGAAAAGAGGGGCATCCTCAGGACAGCCACAGCAAGTGCTCATGTAAATTGGTCATCATCAAAAGGGTGATGTCCATGGTTGGGCTCTTATATGCAAGGAAACAGGATGGAATCTGTCATGTTCATGTCTGATTTGAGGTAGAAGGGCCCTATCCTATCCTCTATCTGTTTCTTTTCTTGCTCTTAATTTTGCAACTTTTTTTGTCCCTAGTCTATTAATTATCTCATGCAATGCAACGGTACGGTTTGATTATTGTTTTTTTGAGCATTGCATTGATTCATTCCTCGTATGACGGGAATTTACGTCCAGCATTTGAGAGTTGGAAAAATGTTCTTAGGCCCCGTTTGGCACAGCTCTAGCTCCGAGATCTATGCTGGATCTGTAGTTTGTTGACTAAATTAAAGTGATTTAAATATTTTTATTTAATATATAATATAAATGAAATGAGTTATGTAAATGCACTTAACATGCCTGCAACTCTAGATCCAGGATTTCCTAGAGCTACAGATGATCAGCTCTAGGAAATCTACAGATTTCCTAGAGCTAGAGCTCTGCCAAACGGGGCCTTAGTGCTAACCAGTCCTGGGATCGCAAACTCAGTCGTTTTGAACATTAATATGGTCTATAAGAAAACAATTTAACCGCTTCTTTCTATCATAATATATAGTTACGGATCAAAAAAATATATACTATGAAAAGATATTTATGATTAATCTAGTAATACCCGTACGAGATTTAGTTGGTTCTTTTCTACATAGATGGTTAATCCTAAAAATAATTGACCAGTATGGGTTCTAGGACAACAAATTTACACTTGAAGATAATGTCTTCTACTATGAAACTTCATTTTTAGAATAGGAAATAGGAAGGGTTGGTTAGTCTTCAACCCTGAGTGGGAAAGAAAGCGTAGGACAAAGCCCCTTTCGAACGACACCGGATCTCTTATCATATTCCTACTGGAATTAAACTAGTTACAAACGGGCACTGAAATTTTGAGAAGTTTGCATATAGCACATTCACAAGAAAAATTTTCCATTTCTTGCGAGAACTGAACTGTTTTCTTTGAATTTTCTTCATAATTTCTGTGAAATTTCCAAGTTACATGATGATTAGGCGAATAATTCTCACTGTTTCTTGCTAGGCTAGCGAGCTGTTGGTTTGCAAAGTGAGACAGCAATTGCTAGTAAAGCGGTACCTAGTCCTCAAAGGGGAAACGGTGACTACCCCTATAGGATCTCGAATCCTTCGCCTTTCCCTTTTGCTCCCAATCCGGTAAAGATCACCCCGACCATATCACGCATCTCTGGCAAAAGCACCGGGCACTTTCTCTGGCCAACGCCCTGCTGACCCAGAGCTAGCCACGGCGAAGTCTGGTCTCCCATCAATGTGTTCGTGCGACCACGTGTATATGCTGTAGTCACACGATTCGTAAGGTTGATGACAACCGCAGGATGACGAGGGTGATTAGCAGCAGAAGTTAATCCATGAGCGACATCATAGTTCACTCTCACTCGTACAGAAGTCAAAGTTACATCATGAGGAAACTTTGTGATCATCATCGATCACTCTACTCGGCCAATCGATCCGGCCAAGTTATCACCGCTGCATACGCGTAGCATCTCATTCTCATGATCTCATCGTCTGGGTAGGAATGCTATTTCGGCCTAGCTTGTCTAGCTGAAAGAAATCTGCCAGCCGAACTTGATGGAACTCAACACCAGGATCACATCCTCAATCTTCCTGTGAACACATGCTTTCACGAGAAATTAGACGAACACTAAAAAAAAGTACAAAAAATACTTGGTTGGCGAGACCGAACTTAGCTAGGTTTCATTTTCTTCTATTCAACTCTACGCATTAACAAACTGTTTACAAGGTCATATATAGATATCACTCTATGATCCGGTTTTACCAGCCATGACTCCTACGATTTGCGCACACCGCACACAAATCGAAGATCCGGTCCAGCTGAGACCAAGTCAACTCCTTACAGACTTACGACTTGGACTTGCAGTACCCGTAGCTATCTACCACTGTCACTTCTCTCTTTTATTTGACTGCTACAGTACTCTCTATTGCTACAGTACTCTTAACCCCACTATGATTACCTGTTTTGACTGCAGCTTCGACCACGACGCTTCTCAATGCTTCGGCCACGCCTTCGACTGCTTATTCGCTCTCGACTACATTTTCAACTTCTATCAACACACGAGTACTACTCGAACACACGTAGCTATTAAACAACTAACTCCCTACCGAGAAGCATAGAGATTAACTCTAACATTCTCCCCCTTAATCTTGATGCAATGACTCACAGGTCAAAGTCCGATCTCCTGACATGTCTCTAAAAAGTTTTGCCTTATTCTTGTTGACCATGCCACCAATAACACAACTTGCCGACGTCTTTCACATCTTCACCGCTGGTGACACACCTCGCCGACGACTTTGACCTCTTCCTCAGCTCCAATTGTCTTTTGCCAGTGACCCAACTTGACAGCAACGGAGACTCTCATCAGAGCGTACACACATGAGAACTTGGACACAACTATAAGAACTTACACACACTCACATGCATCATGCACTGACTCACCTACATGCATGACCATGACACAGATATGCGCATGTATGTAACACACCTCCTATGTGCATAACCAAATAAATGACACATGCAACACTTTTATTGTGCCATCTCTCTCACTCACACACTTTGACGATGTTGCCGCCACTTTAGACATCGCTGTATTCACGACATCTTACACCATGATGCTGCTGGTGGTGGAAGAATGTCGTTGCCTCCGACACCACTAAAAGCATCTAGGCCCCTAAAAATGATTTTAGTAATTAATGAATTTATATGAATATAGGACTAACATGTTTATTGAGTGCTTAAAAGGTTTAGTTCATAAAATGATGGTGAGACGCATGCTAAGGGTCAACATGAAGATCAAAGTGGCTCAAGATAAAGGTATATATAGACTAGAATCCCTTTTCGTTTTTACCGATCTTAAAAGAAAGGGTGGAAGACCGGATTGTAAGATAAATACCATACTATTAAGAGGGATCATGGGTAGTAACTTGATAACCTATTGTTATGCCATTTTGATCAATTTAGGATCATGCATTCTCTTAAAACTAAAGTTGATAGTCAATTTATGCTATGTCTGGACAATCAGAAGTATCGGAGTGCAAATGGTGGTACTTCCACTTTTCAGAAGTTCCGTCAAATCGAACAGAATGTTTTTCCAAAGAGCACCATCGGAGTCACTTTGTCTCTGTGGAAAACAGAAGTACCAGAGTTTTAACGGTAGAAGTACCGTAGAAGGGTAGTACCGCAACCTTAAACAGTACTTCCGGAGCACAGAAGCTCCGAAAATCTGGGTGAATTTTTTTTTCAGAGAGCGCCAACTCTTGGCCTCGAAACAAACGGAACTACGACACCGAAATTTCAAAACTTTTAAATATCGGAACTACCGATATTACGACGGTGGTAGTTTTGCACTGACTTCCAGCGGCTAATTTAGAAGCTCTGAAATAGACGTTACTGTTGTGTCAGAGCAGGCGCGGTAGTACCAGCCAATGAATGGCGGTACTTCCACTCATCCTGATTTTTCAGGGATTGCCCTGTAATGGCTAGTTTTGGTTGGTGAGGGTATAAATACTCTCCCACCTACTCAAGAATAGATATATAAGACTCCATTAAATACCCTTGAGCATTGAGCATTCACTCCACACCATAATTTCATATGTGCATTTATTTGAGGTGGTTGAGCCAAAACAAGTACATTTCATCTCTAAATTGATCCTTTTAGCACTTGATTGCCGTCAAGCAAAGCTATGATTTTTTACTCTTAGTGCTTGTCGGCACCTGAATGGCTTGGCAGGAGTTTGTGCGGTAGCTTCTTCAAGAAGGTTGTGAAGAAGCTCGGCGTCGACTTGTGAGTGATTTGGTGTCCACCATCTTTGGAGCAGACGAAGGACAACCATTAGTGGATTGAGGAGCTAAGGCTTAATTAGTGGAGCCGGTCCAAGTCACTTGAGCTTTCCTCAATGTGGATTAGTGGAAACCGGCAAGTTTCTGATCACCATGGAAAAACATCATGTGTAAATTGGTTATTTCTTTGCCTTTTCTTTCCGCTCTTGTATTTCTAGTATATTGTGGTTGTCATATTTATTTGTGCTAGAGCTATTCGTATAAAGACTTGTGCTTATAGTATCTTAGACATACTAGAATTGTGTAGGTTTCAATTGCTTTAAAATCCTACTATACTAAAATTATGGTAATTATTATTAGAAGGCAAGATAATTTTTTAACCTCCTATTCACCCTCTCTAGTCGATTATCCTTGATCCTATAGCCACTCACGCTTTGCAACCCACTCGCGTCGTGCACCTGGTCGCACACTTGTGCCTGACCATTGCGCACCTCACCTGGCCACCCGCGCCAACACCTTGCCTCCCGCACGTGTCCTTCTGGCGCCTGGGACACAACCGCTCCCTGCCACGCTCTCATGCGCACGCGCACACTGCAGTAGCGCTGGGTGTGCTCACACGCACGCACCGGCGCAGCCGCCCATGCGTGCTCCGTTTTCCATTCTTGCATGGCCATCTCTCTTCTTGCATGCCCATCCGAAGCCCATCTCCATCCATGATGCCTTGCGCCAAGACATGCACCCTGCTGCACGGGCAACGCTTGCCGTTGCACCAACGATCTTGCCGCTGGAACGTAGCTTCACAATCTTCATCTGATACCAAATGTTGGAACTCAACACCAGGATCACACACACCTAATCTTCCCGTGGACACACGCTTTCACTGGTGATGCGGACCAACTAAGGATTAGTTGATGTGTAGGGATGGCCCGATCTTTTCCGGTACGATCAGCGAGGTTCCTTCTCCTTGGATAGAGTCTTCTCCTTGTCTTGATGCAGCAAACAATATGGATAAGGGCAATTTGCACTAGTATGCAAGGCGCACACTAGAAGCAATCCGTCGAACTCCCCAAACCGTGAATTCAGTAAAAAGACACGAATTAGAAAAGATGAACCTTGTAGGTTCGATGGGCAATATCAAGAATCTCGTATTCTTGCTTTGCACCAACTCCGCAAACTCCAAACGAGAAAACCTTGCAATCATGCAATCTGGCCGCCACCAACCATCATGACGATTTTCTCCTTTATTTCACGAGTCTAAAAACTTATCATATCATAGCCTTAGTTACAATGGGGCTAAGGCCCTGGCCTTATATTGGTTCACAATGTACGGCCTTAACTAAAACTCACGCACAACCTGGCCTAAGGCCGAAACAAACTCCAATACGAACTAAAAAGGAAATATCTAAACTGCTACCACTGGATTCTCTCTCAATTTGCGATGTGTCCATGAAGATTCCATGGCTGGCACCTTATCCATTGTATGGGGCTTCGAAATAGCTTTCCAACGAATCCAAGAACGCCCAAATTGGACTCCGTTTGTGAAAGTTATGGACGTTTTAGTGTTGGACTTCCTGTCTGTCCCAAACCGAATCCGAACTGAATTCAAATTTGTATATGTTTTCTTTTCTTGTTCAAGGGGCTTCCAAATCCGTTTGGAACCTGAAAAGGAATCCTTCTCAACCTTTGAAAAACCATGGTGTGGTCGGATTTCACCCTTACTTGCATTGCAATACTCGGACTCTTTATGTTTGGCAGGTCTCGCGCGTCTCTCCGGACAGCTCGTGCAGCATCTAATGAAGTTGCCAAAACTTTGTGTAGGAAGCTCCAATCAATCGTCGTTTGATTCGTTGGAAAGTAGACTTCATTAGCTTTCCAAATATGTATTTTGTGTGCATTAGAAACCTCAGAATTGGTGTTGATAATTTCATGAACTTTATGGACAAAACTGCAATCATGAGAACTTGATTGATCTTGTACCATCCTCTTTAGCCAAACTAACTTTCTTTGTTCTCCATCCACACCTCTAATTCTATGCATTGTTGTCTTGTTTGCACTTATAACTTCAGATTGCATAGATGAAGCACAAATCAATGTATTATTCACACTCTTGGCCACATCAACTGGGAATAAGATGAACACTGGAATAAAAAACAAAAAACACTTATTTGACAAGACCGAACTTGACTGGGTCTTTTTTCTTCTATTCAACTCTACACATTAACAAACTGTTTACAAGGTCGTATATAGACAACACTCTATGATCCGATTTTATCGGTCACGACTCCCACGACTTGCGCACACCGCGAATTAACCGAAAGACCCTGTCTAGCTAAGACCAAGTTGACTCCTTACAGACTTACGACTTACGGTACTCGTAGCTACCGACCACTGTTGCTTCTCTCTTTTATTCGACTACTACAGTATTCACGACTGCTACATTACCCATGTCTGCTACAGTATCCTCGATTGCTACAGTACCATGATTGCTACATTACCCTCGACTGCTGCAGTACTCTTAATCCCACTACGACTACATGTTTTGACTACAGCTTTGACCACGGCGCTTCTCGATGCTTCGACCATGCCTTCAACTGCTTAGTCACTCTAAACTATATTTTTGACTTCTATCAATACACCAGTGCTATTTGAACACATATAACCACTAAATAACTAATTTTCTACTAACAAGCAGTCGTGAATATTGTAATAGTCGAATAAAAGACTGCTGCAGTGCTCCTAATCCCACTACGACTACATGTTTTGACTACAACTTCGACCACGACGCTTCTCGATGCTTCAACCATGCCTTCAACTGCTTAGTCACTCTAAACTATATTTTTGACTTCTATCAACACACAAGTGCTATTTGAACACATATAACCACTAAATAACTAATTTTCTACTAACAAGCATCGAGATTAACTCTAACAGAAACTGGACCGTCCAAGACTCCAAGGTGTTCGTGGCTAGTAGTGCAGTACGTACACACCGATGACACAGTCAACACTTGCAGGTAACGATGACGCGCGTTCAGACGCTGACGTGTACGTTCTAGTGTACTCGCGACACCATCCACTGCCTCTGAGCGACTACGAGGCAACGCATATGTGCAGTGTACACCCGTGCAGCGTGCGATCGCGTCTGTACGCTGCTGCGAGACGGGTTGATCAGTCAAGTAAATAGAAGAAGCCATCATTCGTTGATAGGGAGACGAGGCGCGAGACCACCAGTCCACCAAGCGCGGGCCATCATGCAACAACGGCATTTCCCCCCTCTCGTCTGCGATCGACTGCTTCTCCGGGTCAGGTCCAGCCGGCCAGGGTGCATCACTGGCACTGGGTGCAGTAATCATGATAATGGCAGGCGAAACTTCACTTTTGCCGCTTTAGTTGGTGGGCGAGGCGACCCTCCCTGCCTGGCCTGCCTCCGTTTGTTACAAGCGTGTGGGAAAGTTTCTCGCCATTATCCTAGGTGTCGAAACTAGATTACTAAGAAATCATATGCATTTTGTTTCGGAGTTGTTCTTCTGCTAGCTCTTGACAGAACAGCGCCCAAACCGGTGCGTTTTAACGGTTAGCAGTAGCTAGCATAGGAGCACACAAGGCAGCAAGACGAGAAGTCCGTACACTGGCGCTGTGACCTCTGCTGCGCTGCATGTGCCGTTTGTGGCTTTACTCCAATTTGGTGCGCCTTCTGTGGTGAGTAGTAGCATGCGTTTGGTTCGAGGCTTCAGCAGAGCCTCCTGCGACCCTCCACTTTGTCCCCCTGAAAAAGCTACTACTCGCCTTCATGGCTTTACCTTCTGTGTTCTTGGAGACGCTTTACAGCTTTTGACCTACATATGTCAGGGTATTCGTATGCACTGTATGACAAGTGCGGCGCAGCAAGGAGTGCGTAACTGGTAAATTGAAGTGAGAGTGTGAACTTAGGATCTCATACGTCCTATCGCTATGGGAATTAATCCTATCCGTTGAAAACGCACATTGAGACCTGGGTTAAGTCATTAATTGTTAGCTTCCTTGGAGACATTAGCATCATTAACCTCCCATCGTTGAGGCCTTGTGTGGATGGGCCGGGATGCATGACTTGTTGATGATCCCGAGCCATCCTGGACCCATCCAAACAAAAAGGATCGAGGGAGTGAAAATCCTTCTTTGTACTGCGTGTGTTTGATTTAGAGGCAGTAGGGATAGAATGGCTCTATCCCTACTTTTAAGGACGGGACCGTCCCCGTTCTTTGTTTGGTTGTAAGGGATAGGACCGTTCCCGTTTTTTGTTTGGTTCTGGGACATCAAAATATGGGATGAGTCATCCGACGTGTGGGGCACTTTTGTCATCCTCTTGTTTTTGAGAGGCGAGGAAGAGGGACGAGTCCATCCCCTCGGTTTTGAGGGACGGAGGCAGCCTCGATTTAGGGGAATATTCCCCAAAGGGGATGGACTCTGTCCCTGCTGACTCCAATCCAAACAGGTCCAAATCTGGGATCGCCCTGTCCCATCCCCTATTATCCCTAGAACCAAACACACCCTAAGAAGGTGCAAATCACGCGTTTCCGGTGCACTTTGAGGGGAGTTCTCTCTTGATGCATACCCTATTTCTATGAAGTACAATAGCGGCATTGCACAATTTCACCATTTCTGAAGATGAAGGTGCACAATTCATAATATATTTCAAAGTGCTAAGCATTTTTTAGGATAGATATCAAGCAAAAAAATCCCTTTTGAAATAAAATAATGAGTAAAATACAATGTGGGTATCTAAACTTGTCAAATTGGATCACTTACGTTCCCCAAACTTTAGAACCATAGATTTATGCCAGTAAACTTATTAAGTGGTTCATCGGAGATCCAAAGCTCACCACCCTGACTCTGACCGCTAATATTGCAAAGGGCTCGAGGGCAGCGCTAGCTTAGCATCGGTCAAGAATCCATGTCGATGATCAAACCCATGGAACCGTCATTGGGACCACTAGTGAGCCCATTTACACAAGTACATGAATCTATATTTTCAAAGTTTGAGAACCTAAGTGACCTAACATGACAAGTTTAGGGACACACGGTGTATTTCATTCTAAATTTAAATGCTTATATAAATAAGACAATTGTGTTAGAGGCCAAAAGAATAAAACCATTCTACTTCTATATGAAATATGACTAATGATACTAGTAAATTCACTAGTATCACTAGTACTAGTACCTCTTGCCAACATTTGGCAATCGATAAAGTTGACACATATTTAGTTTGTGACAAAAAAATTTAGCCATACAATTACAATGATGCAATGATCACACGTACCCAACAATTAGCGCGATGGTTGATGCATGGGTGCATATACGCCAACCAAACCTACGCATTGATTTGGGCCATGTTGGCCTGGCATGGCATGGGCCCAATGGGTCGTGGGTTAGGATCGTGCTATGCCGGCCCAGCATGGCTAGCCCATTGTGCCGTGCTGACACGACCCACCTCGTTCCAGCGAACCCGAGTATGGCTCACTGGCAAGCCAAGGCGCCGCTGTGCCATGCCGGCCTAGGCCTAGCCCTTTGGCACTGTATCGGGGTGGTAGGTAGGGTTAGAGGGAGCAAGGTGGTGGGCACTCGGCACCTGGGATAGGCCACCATCAATGTGGAGGAGCACCACCGTCACCGAGGGCCTCGTCATGGTAGCCACCATTGCCGGTGTCCCATGACACACACGAGATGTGGTGTCGCTTGCTCATGGTCTCACAGGGGTCCGAATCTAGACGGTTGGTGTCGAGCCCCACTGTTGGCAGCGGTAGATTTGGGCGGCGTCGATCTTGGTGAGGTTGGGCAGAGGTGAGATAGAGGGAAGGAAGAAGAAGCCGCGCTGGGAACATGTAATGGTAAGCCTGCGAGTGCATGGGTGAAGCAAAAACGAGCAGGGGAAGCTAATGGCGGATCTGACTAGCAGTGAAGTTGGGCGAGGCAACTAGGGCAAGGGCGGCGGTGGTGACACAGAGAGAGTGAGGGGGAAAGAAAGAAGAAGCATAGCAGGAGGGGAGGCGAGCAACTGGGTGCCTAGGTATAGGGGTAGGAGGAAAGAAAAAAGAAGAAAAGAGAATAAAGAAAGAAAAGAAAAGATTGTATAGAAAATGAAATATAAAATTCATTGTGTATAATTGTATTGGACATTAGACACAAATATTTGGGGGGGGGGGGAATGAACTAAATTTTATTAATTATTGGGTACAGATACAAAGTTGTCGTCTTATTAAAAACCTTACACCCCAGCGTGGCGTACCCTTGGTATGGAAAATAGTACAGTAACTATATGCACATATTGACATACGTAGACTAGTTGATGTCGAGATTCTCTAGTCAGCCATCACCTCTATGATGTTCAAATCCTCGGGCTAATGTTGGGCCCATTCATCTGTGCTCTCCCAATCTTTGAGGCATGTGAGTGCCTCAACCATCTGTGCGAGGGAGCGAGGGATGGCTTCATTGGCTCAAGTATCCTCCCTACCGTATTGAAAGTGGCTTCCAATGAGACAGTCGACACCGAAACCACAAGTACATCTTATGTAAAATGTGATAACATGGGATAGAAACACTAGTGGTTCCTCCACCACAACAAGAGGTTGACATCATTGCCCTCCATGAGGTCAAACTCAGTATCGGCATAAGGTGTGTCAAGGTAGTGGTTGATCTCGTATTCGATTCCAATGATACTACACTAGCGCTTTGGAGGATGAACTGGGTGCCAAGCCTTTCAGCTTTTTCCACATGTCAGAAGCGCTCGAACTGCGTGATCCTTCTTGTGTTGTTGAAGCACTTGTTCTCGATTGACCTATGCTACCAAAATTTTGATAACACAAATCGAAAACTTGAAAAATCTCATCATGAATGTGAGTGTAAGCCTTAGAAAAATCAAGATCAAACCTTCCTCAATTCCCTTATAAGCCCCTTTTAGATGCGCTACTTTTCTGTTAGGATCAAAAATAGTAGCAAAATAGTACAGATGTGGAATAACTTGAAAACATTTTAAAATTTTTCTTTCCATTGGTTCAAGAATAGGTTTTAAAAAGACATAGTTTCTCTTTTTCCTAAAAGCATTAGCAATAGTCCAAAGCCCCTTGATGACTAAGCAATAAGTAGGACAGTAAATACCAGATAACACCATGGTTGCATCATTGCTTGTGAGTCACTTGTGACCATTGCCTCCCCCACTTCCACTCCCTCTCCCTCTCTGGTCCACTCCCTCTCCCTCTTGGGCAAGCGCGACAAGCATGGGTCGTGCAGCATGCACGAGGCGCAAGCGTGACAGGCGACGATGAGTCGAGGCAAGGGCGGCGCATCCAAAATCCACACCTTGCCACATGCACACTGGCAATGTATGGTGTGGTGTGGGCAATGTCCAGATCCACGTGGGGCAGTGACGTGGGTGGCACCATCCAAATCCACGTGAGTCGGCTGCGTGAGCGTCAATGTCCAGATATACGGCATTGCTTGTGAGTCACTTGTGATTGTTGCCTCTCCCACTTCCACTCCCTCTCCCTCTCTGGCCCACTCACTCTCCCTCCCTCTGTCCCTCCTGGATAGGTGCGGCAGGTGCGAGGGGCGATGTGTCCAGATCCACGCCCTACCATGCATACATCGGTGATGGCATGGTGCGAGTGATTCCAGATCCATCCAGGCAATGGGCAGCGAGTGGCACGACGGTGAGTGTGTGGGCCCCTATGGCTAGTGTGCCCTGTTGTGGGCTATGTCATCGAGCTTACTTCATCCCATGTCAGCCCATACAGACATGTCGTGCCATGCCATCCATCGTGTCTACTCGACAGGCTAGCACGGCCATGTCTTTCATGACGTGCTGACCCAGCCCTTCTCCATTCGTGTCATGCTGCACTTTGGGCCGTGCTGGGCCGAGGGCCAGCCTGAAAAGGTCCCGCCGAATGCCCAGGTCTAACGCCAAGAAAACCACCCTTTGGCCTTTGTTACCAAGAAAAATCCAGGGATAAACCATCAAAAAAGAAGAGTGGACCTGAGGCTTCTCACCCTCTAACAAAGCCTCATATCCTTTTGTGTTGGGCTCGAAATTATATGCATGAGCTGAGGTCCTGTAGCATGAGAGCAATGGATCATACATGCAGGCAAGTAGCCATAGAGGTCACCCCTCACATGACCAGCAATTGTAAATAATGGTAAGGAGAGGCACATGAGAAGAGAGGTAGAGATCGAGCAGAAGCCATCATTGCAAAGCAGGAGATCATTTGCTGCTACCATGGGCAACCATGATGCCTCATGCCATTGCCACCCCAACAAAGGCTCACATGTCAACTCTCAACCCTCTTCTCTCTGTCTCTCTCACACAGATAGAGAGAGAAGAGATCTCTCTCCTCTCACACACAGATAGAGAGAGAAGAGATCTCTCTCCTCTCACACACAGATATAGAGAGAAGAGAGCTCTAAGAGAGAGGGAACGCAGGGAAAGAGACAGTTAGTGCTCCAACCGACTTTTAACCAAGGCTTCTCGCTTTTTCTGTACGATAACGGGTGTTAGCCTTTTCTAAATCTTTTAATTAAAAATAAAATAAAATAAGAAAAAAAACAACGTTATATATTCAATAACAATACAAAGGAATAAGAGAAAAAACAACAAAGCCAAAAAGCTAAAAAAGACCGAAATTAAAAAATGACATCTTCTAGAAGCCAGAAGCAGAAGACCATTAGAGCAAGGCCATAATCATCCGTCCTTTTTCTGTGTCCATTGATTGCATATTAGCAAAAGAAGGAAAGAAGTGGAAAATTAATTGTTGTAAACAATGCACAGAAAATAGAGACAAGAGACACGTGTAGGATCGGATATGGCAATAGAGGGGGGGTGAATGGTGTCTCTTTTAAAATTTGCCCCCAAGTATCCACAAGGATCTCTCCTCCAATAGCTACAATAGCTATGAAGAAGCGATACAAGCTCTCTGGAAATGCATGCTGACCAGACACGAGAATAAAACAACTAAAAAAGGCAAAGCACTGAAATAAAGCAGCAAAGAACAGCTGACAATCAGCCAGGGCCGGTCAGAACGCCATATAGGGGCCGGTCAGACCACCGCTGTATGGCCGGTCAGACTGCCTCTATATGGCCGGTCAGACCGCCATAGTCCGGCCGGTCAGACCGCCCGACAGCCTCCGGTCGGACCGCCATGGGGTGGTCGGTCTGACCCCAATGCACAGACTGGTCAGACCGGCCCAAACCCTAGAAATCAAGTTTTTGGCTGAAACAGAGCAAATTTTTGCTGAACTTTTGAAAAATTGAGAAATTGATTGATTTCTTCTGAGCTTTTCAGACCAAAACAGCAGGACAACCACCTTAATAGCAGAAAGGGCCTAGGGAACCAAAGAAATACATCAAGGGAGCTAGGAATTGAAATTTGGGCACAATCTGAAAATGACTTGAGAATGAAGATTGTTTTCAGATTTCTCATCAATCTCTAAATCTTTGCTCATGAAACTTTGAAACTCACCTAGAAATGATCTCAGGACATGATAGCACTAAACTCAACCCACCTTATAAAAGAAAATCAAGGGAACCAAGATTCCCCTGACATCAAACCCTAATATTCTCAAAGCAGAGAAAATGCAACGCAGGAGAGATTCTTTGATTCAAACATTTGGCTCTAGGGAACTTGCTGACCAAATGGTCTAGAAACAAAATCCCATCACAGAGCAATCCATTTTGCTTGTTCTTGAGCAAAGAATCAACACACACACTAAGAGCACAGAGAACAGCAGAGGACTCAAAATGAGCAGAACTGAAAAATAGACGCAAGAAATTGATTCATCCCCATGAATGCTTGCTTACAGAGGAATGATTACAAAGAGTTCATCTCATTTCTCACTACATGCTTCAGAATGGAGAAACACACACATCTCCTACTGAGCTACACACGCAGTGATCACCCTCTCCACTCACTTGCTTACACAGACATTGCTCCTCTCATGTCTTACCAATGCCCTACTACTGTCCACACCAACATATAGCAGGGCTTGCACCTCAAAGTGGAAAATCAAGAAGTGGCATACACTCTCCACTCCCTCACCTCACAACCCTATGAGGCAAAAGTCAACACAACTAGATTTTGGAGGGAAAATCACCCTCTCCACTCATTTGCTTGAGTCAATTTACCAAATTGCCCCTCAAGCACCTTCCCGGAAGCTTCCCACAACCGGTACCTTGACCGCCTGGACCTCAACTCCTCCCTGAGTCTAGTCCGGTCCGCTCCGCTGCACACGACCGCACCCGACATCCTGACCATCTGGACCTCCGACTCCTCCCTGAGCCTAGTCCCGATCCACTCGCCGCTGCCTGTCGCGTCCACCCGACTCCGACCGAGACCTCCGACTCCACCTGAGTCTAGTCCTGGTCTATTCCGTCGCACACGACCGCAACCGACCTCCAACCGTCTGGACCTCCGACTCCTCCCTGAGCCTAGTCCCGGTCTGCTCATCGTCGCCCGTCGTGTCCACCAC
Organism: Dendrocalamus latiflorus; assembly: GCA_017311315.1. NCBI lineage: Eukaryota > Viridiplantae > Streptophyta > Magnoliopsida > Poales > Poaceae > Dendrocalamus > Dendrocalamus latiflorus. The sequence continues at coordinate 12,210,938 of CM029623.1, forward strand.
CGGTAGCTCCAGCTCTGGTTCCTTGTGATACGGGGTCGCCCGATCTTCTCGACGTAGGATTGGATACTCACGTGCAGCCTCTCGAATCGTAGCGATCGTCCGTTGCCAATGCAAGAACGAACGCTCTTTAATTCGCAAGATCACACACGCCGGACTTTGCGACCACCAAGCGATAGCCCTATCGTGCTCCCAATTCCCAGCGGAAAGGTTGAACGATCTCAATTTGCAAGAACTCTCAAATTTCTCAACTAAATTTTGATTGGAAGCAAAATATCAAAATCATGCACAAAGGCATGAACTCAATATCTAGTCATTATCTAGTAGCTCTCCAGACTCACGTCACGTGTAGTGTTTTTTTCTCCAAAATCTCATTCTGTCCTCTCCCGTCCGTCCATGCAGGTATTTATACGGCGGCGGCCAGCTAATACACGCACAGGCCGACGGCCCATACTATTCTATTCGGGAGGCCGAAGTAATTTATTAGTCGGCCTACAAACCGAACCCAACTCTCTTAATACATGTTCACACGTACGCTTCAAACTAACAAAAGTAATGCTCTAATGGACGTAACATCTTGCTGGCTAATGGATGCTTGCTCTACTTTCTTGTTGATCGAAAGAAGTGTGTCTTCTTGTGCTCCTCCACGACAACTTTAGCATTGGCCTCTCTCGTCTCTTTTGTGGTTCCAGAGTCTTCATATTGCTCAAACCTAAGAGTGCATAAAGAACTTGAATGAGGTAGTATAGTGTTCTCATCAATACAAGAAAATTCATTAAGTAACAAATTCACCTGTTTATTTAAAATCTTGGCTCGTGCTCTAGTAATTGGGCCCTTTGGTGCTTCACGAATATTCGGAGAGGTAGACGACGTAGGGATGTCCTCATCATCCTCCCCTCTTGGAAAGGAGTCGTCCTCGACTCTGTATCGTCTTGTCCAAAAACTGGTGACAAATCAGCAACATTAAAAGTAGTACTTACCCTATAATCTGGAAGTTCAATTTTGTAGGCATTATCATTGATCTTAGCAAGTACTTTAAAAGGGGCATCACCACGGGGCATCAACTTTGATTTACGCTTCTCCGGAAAGTGTTCTTTGCGAAGATGTACACACACTAAGTCACCTAGTTCAAACAACAATTTCTTTCTAGACTTGTTAGCTTTAGATGCATAAGCACATACCTTTTGTTCAATTACCTCTTTAGTCTTTTTCATGGAGCTTTTTCACAAAATCAGCACGCTTGGAAGCCTCCATATTAGCAGTTCTTGTAATGGAAGTGGCAGTAAATCAAGTGGCGTGATGGGTTTGAAACCATACACTACCTCAAATGGACACAATTGAGTTGTCGAATGTACCGCTCTATTATATGCAAATTCAACATGCGGTAGACAATCTTCCCACTCTTTTAAGTTCTTCTTTATCATGGTCCGTAGCAATATGGAAAGTGTGCGGTTCACCACCTCAGTTTGTCCATCTGTTTGTGGATGACAAGTCGTCGAAAACAACAACTTTGTCCCAAGCTTGGCCCACAAAGTCTTCCAAAAGTAGCTCATGAACTTGACATCACGATCGGAAACAATAGTTCTTGGCATTCCATGCAATCTCACAGCCTCCCTGAAAAACAAGTCAGCTACATGTGACGCATCGTCGCTCTTATGACAAGGAATAAAGTGTGCCATCTTTGAAAATCTATCCACAACAACAAAAACAGAGTCCCTCCTCCTCTTAGTCCTAGGCAATCCTAACACAAAATCCATGCTAATATCTTCCCAAGGTGCACTAGGAACTGGAAGTGGAGTATACAAACCATGTGGATTGAGTTTCGACTTCACTTTATGGCATGTGATGCATCTTTGAACAAACCGCTCGACGTCTCGCCTCATCTTAGGCCAATAGAAGTGATCGCTCAACATCATGTACGTCTTCTCTCTTCCAAAAAGCCCCATCAATCCTCCTGCATGAGACTCCTGCAATAGTAGCAAACGCACAGAAGATTCTGGAACGCACAGCTTGTTCATGCGAAAGAGAAAACCATCATTAACATGAAACTTATCCCACCCTTTCCCATCTTTGCAATTTGAATATGGTGCTGAAAAATCATGATCGGAAGCATATAATTCTTTCAAACTTTCTAATCCTGGAACCTTTACTTCCAATTGAGTGAAAAGGACATTCTTTCTAGACAATGCATCAGCTACCACATTCTCTTTGCCTTTCTTGTATTTAACAACGTATGAAAAAGTCTCAATGAATTCAACCCACTTAGCATGTCTACGGTTTAGTTTAGCTTGACCTTTCAAATATTTCAAAGCTTCATGATCAGAATGAATAACAAATTCTTTAGGCCAAAGATAATGTTGCCAAGCCTCTAAAACGTGCACAAGAGCATATAATTCTGTCATAAAGAGGATAATTCAATTGTGCACCATGAAGTTTTTCACTAAAGTATGCAACGGGTTTTCTTTCTTGCATCAAAACACCACCAATACCTATTCCACTAGCGTCACATTCAATCTCAAAAGTTTTAGTGAAATCAGGTAAAACAAGCAATGGTGCTTCAGTCAAACATTTCTTTAATTCAGCAAAGGCCTTTTCTTGTGATTCTCCCCATTCAAAAGCAATACCCTTTTTAGTTAATTCATTTAATGGTGCAGCAATGGTGCTAAAATCTTTCACAAATCGCCGATAAAAACTAGCAAGCCCATGGAAGCTACGAATTTGACTAACATTCACAGGAGTAGGCCAATTTCGAATAGCTTCAATTTTAGATTCATCTACTTCAATACCATGAGCTGAAACAATATAGCCTAAGAACACCACTTTGTTTGTGCAAAAGGTACACTTCTCAAGATTAGCATACAATTGTTCATTTCTTAGCACTTCTAGCACTTGTCTAATGTGTTCAACATGTTCTTCTAATGAGCGGCTATATATCAAAATATCATCAAAATAGACTACCACAAATTTTCCAATGAAGTGTCTTAAAACATGGTTCATCAATCGCATGAATGTATTAGGAACATTAGATAGACCAAAAGGCATCACTAACCATTCATACAATCCAAATTTTATTTTAAAAGCTGTCTTCCACTCATCACCATGTTTCATTCTAATTTGATTATATCCGCTACGCAAATCAATCTTAGAAAAGATAGTAGAGCCACTCAATTCATCAAGCATATCATCTAACCTAGGGATAGGATGACGATAACGAATGGTAATATTGTTGATATCTCTACAATCTACGCACATTCTCCATGTACCATCTTTCTTAGGAACAAGAATGACAGGAACGACACAAGGACTAAGACTTTCGCGTACATACCCTTTTTCCATGAGTGCTTGCACTTGCCGCTGAATTTCTTTTGTGTCCTCCGGATTTGTGCGGTACGGCGGGCGATTGGGAAGTGGAGCTCCCGGTAACAAGTCAATTTGATGTTCGATGCCTCGAATAGGTGGTAGACCAGCGGGTACCTCCTCCGGAAAGACGTCTTCATAAGCCTATAATACTTTAGAAACCACACTAGGAAGAGATGTTAAGTCATTAGTAGAAAGCAAAACATCTTTATACAGTAATATCAAATGCTCCAAAGTAGGATCATCTCTCATCTCTCTCAAATCAGATTTACTAGCTATCATGACTAACTTTTTCTCTTCCTCATCCTTTCTCTTTCCACTCAATTTTAGCTTGTGGCTCTCACTCGCATTTTGTGGAAGCACACTCTTTTGCTCCTTCCCTTTCTCATTCTCTACTTTCACTTCAACTTTTTGCATGCTATCATGTATGATTTAAGAAGGAGTCAATGGTAGTAGCACTATTTCCTTATTGTTCCACATGAATTTGTACTGATTAGTTCTTCCATCATGAATAACAGAACGATCATATTGCCATGGCCTTCCTAATAACAAGTGACATACTTCCATGGACACAACATCACATTCTACAGTATCACGATAAGAACCAATCTGAAAGCTAACATCAACAGTGTACCCAACATTCATAGAACCATTATTATTCAACCACTGAATTTGATATGGATGTGGGTGTTTCTTGTATTTCAATCCAAGTTTAGTGCAAAGTTCTTTGCTAGCTAGGTTATGACAACTACCTCCATCAATAATAACTTTGCAACACTTACCATCTTTACTTACCTGAGCTCTTGTTTGGAAAAGGTTGCAGCGCTGTTCATGGTTGGATTTTGCTTGAACGCTCAACACCGAAGGGGTGCACACTAGGATAGGACCGGACTCGGGGTTACAATACCATCCCTATGTGTTTCTTCGTCTCTTTCTCCCTCATGGCCATCCTCAAAAGCCTCAAAATCAGCAAGGTGCTCTCCATCTTCATCACTAGCAGAATCATACCCTCCATTCTCATTTATCAACATTACCTTACTATTTGGGAAATTCTTTTGCATATGTCCGCGACCAAGACACTTGAAGCATTGGATGGAGCTACTCTTGGCCGTAGAACCAACAAAAGATGATGAAGAAGGAGCTAGTCCTTTCTTTGGAAAGGAAGGAGTGGCATTCTTGGTACTCGAGGCAGCACGTGCACTAAGAGCAAAACTTCCACCAGATGTGTTAGCTTTAAAAGAATTGAAATGAGATGCGGTTTTACCTCCTGTAGGCGCTGCACAGGGCATGTAGGATGATGTCCTTGTTGCTTTCATGTGGTGTTGCACTTGTCTTTCGGCCTTGGTTGCTTGATGTACCAATTCCACCATGTTGTTGTAAGGCTGAAATTCAGTGATGCGCTTGATGGAAGGGTGCAAACCAGTAAGAAATCGAGCCATTGTTTGTTCTTCTTGTTCATATACATTAGCTCGAATCATGGCCATTTCCATCCCTTTATAGTACTCCTCCACCGTGAGAGTTCCTTGCTTCATTTGCTGCAATTTATCAAATAAATCACATTTATAATGTTTAGGAACAAACCTTGCCCTCATGTGGTACTTCATTTCTTCCCATGTAGTGATGGGAGGCTCGTCGTACTCTCTCCTTTGATTTTGAACTTGTTCCCACCATATAAGTGTATAATCTGTGAATTCAAGTGCAGCCATGTGTATCTTCTTCTCTTCGGAGTAATTGTGTAGGTGGAACACCTTGTCCACCTTGAGCTCCCAAGTGAGATAGTCCTCAGGGTCATGTGTACCTGAAAATGTTGGCATAGTAAATTTAAGCTTACCAAACTTCTCCTCATTTGGTCGACCATCGCCGTAGTGGTTTCGACGGCGGTAGCCATCGTCGTAGTGAAGAAAGTCGTCGTCGTCGAAGCGATGTGCTCCTCCACCACGGCCTCCATGTCCATGGCCCCTCCCCGGACCATGGAAGCCGCCCCCTTCACCTCTCCCAGGTAGGGGTGGACGAATGGCATTTGCCACCACTCGGTCCTGCCTTTGTTGAGCTTCTTGGCCACCTCGGACAGTAGCCACTCCCTCTCCACGTGGAGGAAGGGCAGCCCCAGGATGATCATTTCCTTCCTCTTGTTGTGGTCGGAGTGCTCGCACAACGTCATTCACAATATTCCCACGTAGCACGTTCATCTGTTGATTGAGCTCAATGCGGAGATCCTGCATATCCGCTTTGAGTTCAGTGCGGAGGTTCTGGATATCTGACTTGAGTTTTTCCTCCATGGCAGTGGTACCAGCTACAAATTCTTGTTGCAATGTACTTCTCAATGCCTGATGTTGAAAGCGAGTCACCGGGGCATTAAGGTTAACTTCATGCTCCTCACCATAGTTATCTTCTCCACCTGACATGGTTAGATTGTGCAAAGAAAAACACGAAGCAATAACAAGTATATGGAGGATTAGTGTAAATCACTGAATCTCACTCTCTTTCTTGCATAAGTAAAGTTATGACCTTTCCGAAGTGAATTAAGGCCAGTAAGAACTTACACTTGGTAGAAGCTTCAATGGCAACGTGATGATCAAGCGAATATAAGAGTGTTCACAATTGCACAACAACGGTTATTTAGTGGAGCTTGGTATGGAAGTGTATATGTCCTATGCAATCTGAAATTCTTGATATTGTAAACTTAAGTAATAATCCAAACTAGAATACTTTGCCTAAGTGCTGATCCAAAAGATTTAAGTGAAGTATATGAACGCACACGCAAAGATCAATGTGACTCAATGCAAACAAAGAAATGAGCTAAATAGAAAGACGATCTGAAATTGAGGATGAATTAGCTCGTTTTGCACCAAGTACTGGGAGAGACGCTAGCCAATTGCAAAAATATGAATGTAAGGGCACAAGATTGCTCAAGAAATTAAATTACACAATCTGAATTTATGGACTAAGAATTCTCCCAAATTCGGCCAATGTTTTTTTAAGCTGGGGCTTCCCTCTCTTCTTTTTTTTTTTGACTGCCCTCTTTTTTTTTAATAGCCGAACATTTTTTTTTGATTTTATGCAAGTCCAAAATAACGATTCAGCAATGTGTAAAATAATTCTAGAACAGCCCTAAATGCAATATTCAACAACTAGTCTCAATCGATGAAAAAAAATATAAGTGAAGCTCTCAACTAAACAAGTGCTTGGCTGTTATTGCAGAAATTCAGATCAACAGCTAGCGCAGCAGGCTGAACAGGATACACCTGCAACAATTACCAGCTTTCGGGTTTTTTTTTTGGTCATACTGTATTTGGACTCCTACTCGGCTAACTTGATTGACCAATTCGGATGGAAACCCAAAAGAACACGTGCAACCAATGGAAGTTCGGATGGTTAAGGAATTGGCCCAACTCACATGCAAACCAATGGAAGTTCGGATGGTAACTCGATTGAACGTATGAAATTTTCGGCCGAGCTCAACAAGTTGACGCGGAGCACAGTATCAATCACGAGATCGATTTTTTTTTGTTTTATGTGGACACAACGAATAAGCGACACAAATAAACACGACGATCAGCATCTAAACAAATTTCTAATGGATTAAAACCTAACAAAACTCACAAAATTAACAGATGCAAAAACTAAGGTTTGAATTTTTTTTGGTTGATAGACTATAGGGGAAAACAACAATCTAAAACAAAGGTAAAGAATCCTACCGAGGAAACCGAAGCTCTGATACCAAGATGATACGGGGTCGCCCGATCTTCTCGACGTAGGATTGGATACTCACGTGCAACCTCTCGAATCGTAGCGATCCTCCGTTGCCAATGCAAGAACGAACGCTCTTTAATTCGCAAGATCACACGCGCCGGACTTCGCGGCCACCAAGCGATAGCCCTATCGTGCTCCCAATTCCCAGCGGAAAGGTTGAACGATCTCAATTTGCAAGAACTCTCAAATTTCTCAACTAAATTTTGATTGGAAACAAAATATCAAAATCATGCACAAAGGCATGAACTCAATATCTAGTCATTATCTAGTAGCTCTCCAGACTCACGTCACGTGTAGTGTTTTTTTCTCCAAAATCTCGTTCTGTCCTCTCCCGTCCGTCCATGCAGGTATTTATACGGCGGCGGCCAGCTAATACACGCACAGGCCAACGGCCCATACTATTCTACTAGCAGCATAGGCGCGGCGACACGCCGCGCCAGCCATCGTGTGCACCGAAGTAAAAGAGGCGATAATTTGTGAGGAGTTTTTTTAAAAAAAATCGAGGGCACATGCGTATTTTCAAGAAAGTTAAAGGGTTTTTTCGTAAAAATTGAGGACCCGTATGTAATGAAATGAGGACCCGTACGCAATTTAGAAAACCGCGGGGTGCCATCCTGCAAATTGGATGGGTTTTTCAGAAAAATCCGCCGCAAAAAAAACCGCCAGGGACCTTTTCGCGAGGAAAAAGGATCTCTTTGCGAGAAAAAAGGACATGTACGTAATTTCCGGAAAATAGGAGGGATTTCCCTCCCCCGGCCGTACGCGAAACCGCCCGCCACGCGCCGGCCGGGGGCACGCGCGGGGGCGACGTGGATCGCTGCGGGGGCCGGAATCCCCCCGGCTATAATGGGGTAGGTATTCGGGAGGCCGAAGTAATTTATTAGTCGGCCTACAAACCGAACCCAACTCTCTTAATACATGTTCACACGTACGCTTCAAACTAACAAAAGTAATGCTCTAATGGACGTAACATCTTGCTGGCTATTGGATGCTTGCTCTACTTTCTTGTTGACCGAAAGAAGTGTGTCTTCTTGTGCTCCTCCACGACAACTTTAGCATTGGCCTCTCTCATCTCCTTTGTGGTTCCAGAGTCTTCATATTGTTCAAACCTAAGAGTGCATAAAGAACTTGAATGAGGTAGTATAGTGTTCTCATCAATACAAGAAAATCATCAAGTAACAAATTCACCTGTTTATTTAAAATCTTGGCTCGTGCTCTAGTAATTGGGCCCTTTGGTGCTTCACGAATATTCGGAGAGGTAGACGACGTAGGGATGTCCTCATCACCTTGTCTCCCAACTCACAACCACCTCACCATCCTCGATCATCTTCGGCATCACCGACCGTCTGAACCTCAACACATCCTGTGCCTAGTCCCGGTCCACCTCGCCTCACAATGACCTAACTCCGAAGTCCTGCAGTCACACAGACAAGCAAACGATCACATAACACCGCACGAAACAGCATATCAACAATAGCATAAATGAAAGGTACTCAACCCTAGAATACTCAAAACAAACTCAAACTCTCTAACACAACCGTCAATTACTCATCACAAATATGGAGATACCTCCACATGGTCTCTCAATCTCTCCCTTGATGAGTATATTGACAAACACAGAAAAAGAGTAAAGTTGAGTTTGTTTGAAAGTCATACATGGTCCATGAGAAAGAAAATGATGCTAATGACCATATTGACAAAAGGAGCAAAAGAAAGAGCAAGTTTTCCTCAAGGGCTCCCAAAGCTCTCAAAAAGTGGTTTTTTCTCCAAATATTCTCCCCCTTTTGGCAATAGAATCATCAAGATGCAAAGGAGAGAATATAACATGGTGTGGCTGAATTTTATTCAATGCTAAGCAATTAGAGCCATGAAGATTATCCAAAATGACCATTAAGTATTACACCAAGCCATACCGCATATGAAAGCTATCAATATCATAACAAGATATGCATAATCAAGCCAAACCACATAAGTATAATCTGAATATTAGAAGAATTTGTTAACATGTCAAGACATTCAAGATCAAAGTCTAGCTAAAGGTATCCAAAGATGATGCAAGCCATGTCAATAGTCTAAGTGGAACCGAGAAGCTAGTATTGAGTCAATTTAGAGTGCTACAAGTTCAAGGATGAATCATTTGTTCAAACACTTTAGTCATATTGTAATTAAGCAAATTTAGCACAATTGGCGTATTTTTCTTTGAAACTCATGGTCGTTTCCAACTAAACTTTTAGTCATGTGCTAGATCTCAAGCCTTATGCGATCATTCCAAGCAAGAAGCTTAATGAGATGATCTTGATCATCCAAAACTCCCCCTGAGTTATGCCTAGTGCAATGGCAAGCAGTCTCATGGGAAGGAATTGGTGAGATCAGTTCTTTCGCACATAAAAGAGATCTTTTTGCTTTCTTAAATAATTGTACTAACTCATGATTCATCAAGAAACTATCATAGCTCAATCTAAAGCTCAATAAAGATTCAAGACTCAACTCAGCCTATTTGACATGGCATGAATCATAAAAGGATAACTAAAGACGGACTGGTCTCAAGAGCTAACATGACCAGTCTTAATTCAAGTTGTGCAATTTTAATTAACTTATCAATGGCAAATGCATGACGACACATATAAAGTTATGATAAATCTAGCAATTAAGCACAGATCATGGCAAGATGTAAAGCATTGTAAACATGTCATATAAGGATAATAGTCGAGACTCAATGTAAATATATTACAATGCAGAATGCTGAAATGAAAGAAAATCCAGCTCCCCCTCAACATGTGATGCACTTTTAGTTCAAGTTGAGTTATGTCAATATTAAGCTTCAGAAGCTCCCAAATGAACTCCCCTTGAACCAAAACTATAAAACGAGAAGCTGGGAAGAAAACAGAAAAGACAGTCCTTAAAGCATAGAGAAGATATAGAGGGGGTGAATGGTGCCTCTTTAAAAATAGCCTCCAAAAGTATCCACTCAAAAGTTTCTTCCCCAATAGCTCCAGAAGCTATGAAGAAAGACAACTCATGCTCTTTGGAAATTCCTACTGAAAAACACAAGAAATGCGCAAGGGAGAAAGTAGCAGCACAGGGAAATTAGCAGCCAACACCCATGAGGCCGGTCAGACCGCTCGAGCTCAGCCGGTCAGACCGCCAGTTCATGCCCGGTCTGACCGCTGCCTGGTGGCCGGTCTGACCGCCTTAGTGCCACCGGTCTAACCATCTCAAAGCCCCCGGTCTGACCGGTGTGCAATCTTCGGTCTGACCGCCATTGAGGGAGCGGTCTAACCGGCCGAAACCCTAGCGATCAGACCGCCCCTCAGTAAACAGAGCAGGCTGTGCAGTTGAAAATCTGCTGACTGAAATTACTGGAACCAGCAGATTTCAGGGAAATTTTGTCAAATTTCTGCCTTTCTTCACAAGCCAAAAGGAGGGGACTTCAAACCAATAACTAACTTGATCTCAGGGAGAAAAGAATGCACCCCAAAAAGATTGAGAACAGAAATTGCTACTTTTGTCACAAAGAGCCAGCAGAAAAGGGATAAAATCCAAATTACTTGAGATTCTCACAACCATTGATCTTGAATCTTTGAAACTTAGGAGAAAACATTCTTTGCAACAAGAAACCACCAACCTGGAGCAACCAACTCACCAAAAAATCAAAAGTCTAGGGAAGCCCTGAGACCAAACCCTAAACTACTCCAAACAGAGGAAATGCAAAAGACAAGAAATAAATGCATATCCACAACTCTCCTTCTCATTGATTCCATCCCATGAATGATTACAAGAGGAATGATTACACAAGAGTCCCCATATGCAGTTGGGAAAGGAAATCACTACATGCTTGTCAAAGGAGAAACACACACACACCTCCTATTGAGCCACACACGCAGTGAGCATACTACCAGAATCTCACAACCCCTTGAGCTCTCTCCACTCCATTGCTTACTGAATGCTGCCTCCCTCTTCTCTTTTGAAGGCAAAGGCTCACACCAAACAAGCAAATCAAGAAGTGTCATACTACATCCACTCCATGCCTCTCACACAATTGAGGCAAAAAGTCAACACACACTTTTGGAGGGAAAAACCAGCCCTCCAACTCATGGCTTGAGTCAATTTACCAAATTGCCTCTCAAGCACCTTCCCGGAAGCTTCCCGCGTCTGGTACCTTTGACCGTCTGGACCTCAGCTCCTCCCTGAGCCTAGTCCCAATCCTCTCGCCGCTGCCCGTCGTGTCCACCCGACACCGACCGAGACCTCCGACTCCACCTGAGTCTAGTCCTGATCTGTTCCGTCGCACACGACTGCAACCGACTTCCAACCGTCTGGACCTCCGACTCCTCCCTAAGCCTAGTCCCGGTTCTCTCGTCGTCGTCCGTCGTGTCCGTCACCGGTAGCTCCAGCTCCGGTTCCTCGTCTCCCGGCTCGCAACCACCTCACCAGCCTCAATCATCTTCGGCATCACTGACCGTCTAGACCTCAACACCTCCTGTGCCTAGTCTCGGTCCTCCTCGCCTCACCATGACCTAGCTCCAAAGTCCTGCAGTCACAGACAAGCAAACCATCACATAGCACCGCACGAAACAGCATATCATCATTAGCATAAATGAAAGGTACTCAACCCTAGAATACTCAAAACAAACTCAAACTCTCTAACACAACCGTCAATTACTCATCACCAACATGGGGATACCTCCACATGGTCTCTCACATCTCATTTCTTACCACATGCTTCATAATGGAGAAACACACACATCCCCTACTGAGCTACACACGCAGTGATCACCCTCTCTACTCACTTGCTTACACAAACATTGCTCCTCTCATGTCTTACCAATGCCCTACTGCTGTCCACACTAACATATAGCAAGGCTTGCACCTCAAAGTGGAAAATCAAGAAGTGGCATACACTCTCCACTCCCTCACCTCACAACCCTATGAGGCAAAAGTCAACACAACCAGATTTTGGAGGGAAAATCACCCTCTCCACTCATTTGCTTGAGTCAATTTACCAAATTGCCCCTCAAGCACTTTCCCCGAAGCTTCCCACAACCGGTACCTTGACCGTCTGGACCTCGACTCCTCCCTGAGTCTAGTCCGGTCCGCTCTGCTGCACACGACCGCACCCGGCATCCTGACTGTCTGGACCTCCAACTCCTCCCTAAGCCTAGTCCCGATGCACTCGCCGCTGCCCGTCGTGTCCACCCAACACCAACCGAATACCTCCGACTCCACCTGAGTCTGGTCCTGGTCTGTTCCGTCGCACACGACCGCAACCGACCTCCAACCGTCTGGACCTCCGACTCCTCCCTGAGCCTAGTCCCGATGCACTCGCCGCTGCCCGTCGTGTCCACCCGACACCGACCGAATACCTCCGACTCCACCTGCGTCTGGTCCTGGTCTGTTCCGTCGCACACGACCGCAACCGACCTCCAACCGTCTGGACCTCCGACTCCTCCCTGAGCCTAGCCCCAGTCTGCTCGTCGTCGCCCGTCGTGTCCACCACCGGTAGCTCCAGCTCCAGTTCCTCGTCTTCCGACTCGCAACTACCTCACCAGCCTCGATCATCTTCGGCATCACTGACCGTCTGGACCTCAACACCTCCTGTGCCTAGTCCCGGTCCACCTCGCCTCACCATGACCTAGCTTCGAAGTCCTGCAGTCACACAGACAAGCAAACGGTCACATAGCACCACATGAAATAGCATATCAACAATAGCATAAATGAAAGGTACTCAACCCTAGAATACCCAAAATAAACTCAAACTCTCTAAACCAACCGTCAATTACTCGTCACAAACATGGGGATACCTCCACATGGTCTCTCAACACGAATTTTTATGTGAAAAACCCTTGCGGGAAAAAACCACGAACGCTCAAAGGCAAATCACTATAATGAGGAGAGATTACAATGGAGCGATTGCTCTTCCTATGGGCTACTAGGGTACATATATAGCATGAGGGAAAAGAGTCCCACACGAAGAAGAAACCAAGTCAGATGCTGCAGATTGACACCACGTCTGATATAACCTACGCATGCACCTGCCATGCTACGTCTGATATGAGGCGATGAAGTGTCCTACATGGACATGGTATGAATTCGGATCAACTTTAACAATCTCCACATTGAGCCGAATTCCCTCCAGCAGTCAAAGAATATGATAGACTCATCCAATAAAATTATCATGTATACTTTGAGCGCCAAAAGTCCAAAGGACTAGTAAGTAATACCAACTAAGTTTGAGCATAGCTCAAACTTAGATGCAGGACTAGCTTTATCAACATATCAACTGGATTATCATGAGTACTTATCTTGCAGACTTAAATATCACCTCAAGTAATAACACTTCGAATGTAGTGATACCTGATATCAATGTGCTTTGTTCTCTCATGGAACATTTGATCTTTTGTAAGGCAAATATCACTCTGACTATCAAAAAATATTGTAGTGCAAGATGTACTTCTACAAAGCTCAGTAAATAAACATCTTAGCTAAATGGCTTCTTTGCAAGCTTCAGAAATAGCCATATACTCAGCTTTTGTAGTAGACAAGGCAACGGTAGCTTGTAAACTTGCTTTTTAGCTAACGGCACACTCTCCAATAGTGAACACATAACCAGTGAGAGATCTTCTTTTATCCAAATCTCCAACAAAATCATAATCCATATAACCCACAAGTTCATCTCTAGTCTTCCCAAACTATAAACAAGCATTAGATGTGCCCTGCAAATATTTGAAAATCCATTGAACTGCTTTCCAATGCTTTTTTCTAGGATTAGCTATGTATCTACTAACCACACTTAATGATTGAGATAAATCGGTGCGAGAACATATCATGCTCTACATAAGCGAACCAATTGCACTCGCATATGGAACTCTAGACATGTACTCAATTTCATCATTTGATTGTGAACATGACGCTGAAGCAAGTCTAAAATGTGCAGCTAAGGAAGTACTCATAAGTTAGGCCTTATGCATATTGAAACGATGAAAAACTTTATCAATATATCCCTTTTGACTTAGATTTAATTTGTCAAACTGTCTATCTCTAATGATTTCCACACCAAGAATGTTCTTTGCTGCACCAAGATTTTTTTTATCTCAAATTCACTATTTAATTATGCCCTCAACTTTAAAATTTCAGCCTTGTCTTTTGCAGCAACCAATATATCATCAACATATAGGAGCAAATAAATAACTGAACCATTAACAGTCTTTAAGTAAACACAGCTATCATAATTAGATCTTTTCAAATTCTGAGATATCGTAAAGGAGTCAAATCTCTTGTACTATTGTCTAGGTGATTGTTTCAAACCATAAAAAGATTTCTTTAATTTGCAAATAAAATTCTCCTTTGCCGGAATGACAAAACCTCTGGTTGCTACATAAAAATATATTCTTCTAATTTCTCATGTAAGAATGCGGTTTTCACATCCAATTGTTCAAGCTCATAATCATGTATAGCCACAATGCTGAGTAAAGTGCGAATAGCACTATGCTTTACAATAGGAGAAAAGACATCTGTAAAATCAATAACTAGAATTTGGCTGTATCCTTTCGCAACTAGCCTTATTTTGTACCTAATCTCTTCGGTTGGTGAAACTCCTTCTATCTTCTTGAAGATCCATTTACAGCGAATAGGCTTCTTCTCAATTAGCAACTTGACCAGCTTCCAAGTGCCATTTTTGTCAAGGGATTCTAACTCATCATACATGGCAGTCATCCATCTTTCTAAATCACTAGAAGAGATAGCCTCCGAATAAGATGAAGGTTCTGCAATACCTTCAATTTCTTCTGCCATATTTAAACAATAAGCCACAACATTAGCTTCTTCAATCAATCTCTTAGGATGCTGAATGTTCCTCCTCTCTCTATCAACTGCAATGAAACAATATGTTGGCGACTCAACAATAGGGGTTTCTGAAATATTTTCTTTGTCGACTTCTGGTGTAGATTCTGAATCAATAACACACTCCACCTACATGCTTGATTGCTTCTCATCAGGAGCATCAATAGATGGCTTATCATGCAACATAGCAGACTCATTAAAAATAACACTTCTGCTAATAGCCACCTTTCTAGTTTCAGGATTACACAATTTATATTCTTTCACACCGGTTTTATAATCAAGAAAAATGCACTTAACTGTTCTAGACTCTAATTTACTGTTGTTAATATTAGCATAAGTAGGACAACCAAAGATTCTTAAGTTTAAATAATCTGTTGGAGAGCCATACCATACCTCAATTGGAGTCTTTTTATCAATAGCCAAATTTGGTGACTGATTAATTAAATAATAAGCAGTGGAGGTGGCTTCACCTCAATAACTCTTAGATAATCTAGAGTTTGACAATATGCAACGTAGCTTCTCCATGATGGTTTCGTTCATGCGTTCGGCCACACCATTGGGAGAACCTGGTACTGTATAATGTCTCACATACCCTCTAACTTGCATAAAGCTTCAAATTCTCCTGAACAAAACTCTAAGCCATTGTCAGTACACAGCTTTTTGACATGCTTGCCAATTTGTCTTTCAATTATAATCTTCCATTTCTTGAATATATTGAATACATGCAATTTATGCTTGATGAAATATGCATAAACTCTTCTTGAGTAAGCATCAATGATGGTCAATATGTAGCTTGCACCTCCAAGTAACGGAATGTGGGATTCTCCCCACAAATCAGAGTGAACATAATTCAATATACCTTTTGTAAAGTGAGTCACAATACTGAATTTCACCCTCTTTCGCTTGCCAAAGACATAATATTTACAAAACTTCAACTTGTCGATGCTTTGACCATCAAGAAATCCTCTTTTGCATAATTCCATCATTCCAGCTTCACTCATATGCCCCAAACGCATATGCCAAAGATTAGTAGCATCAGAATCAGATAATTTATTTGAGGCAACAGTAGCATTACCTGAAATTGTAGTGCCTCGCAGATGTTATAAGTTGGCAGTCTTCACATCACCCTTCATCACAACCAGAGAACTTTTGGTGACTTTCAGAACTCCATATCCACCTGAATACTTATATCCTTTAGCATCAAGAGTACTCAACGAGATAAGATTTCTCTTCAACTTTAGAATATGACGAACTTCCAACAAAGTTCTGATGGTGCCATCAAACATCTTGATCTGGATAGAACCAATACCTGAAACCTTGCATGGTGTATTATCACCCATCAACACCGATCCACTTGGTGTAGCTTCATAGGTAACAAACCACTCGCGGTTCGAGCTCACGTGGAAAGTACAGGTTGAATCAAGAATCCATTCATCACTGGTTTTAAAATCACTAGCAAAGGCAATGAGAACATCTCCATCAGAACCTTCTTTGGTGACAACGATGGCTCTAGGTTCATCATCTTGTTGATTTTTCTTGAAATTTTTATTCCTTTTCTCCTTGTTGTGCAACTTCCAGTACTTGGATATGTCATGACCATCTTTTTTGCAATACCTGCATGACTTTCTGTTCCTGGATTTAGATCTGCCTCTATATCTGCTCTTGCTTCTGCCTTTTAAATTGTCGTTTGAACTCTTCCCGTATTGCCTGCCGCAGACAAACAAACCTTCTGTATGCGTACTTAAACTTTCACCCGGAACCATAAGTTTCACCTTTCTTTAGCGTACAGAGCTTCATAAACTTCACTGAGAGTAAGAGTATCTCGGCTATATAGAACAGTATCTCTAAAAGTAGAGTATAAACTAGGCAGAGAGTAAAGCAAAATAAGACCTAAATATTCATCATCATACTTTACCTCCATAGCTTTGAGGTCTGTAACAACTTTCTTGAAAGCTATTAGGTGGTTCAACAATCAGGTATTCTCCGCCAGGTGGTTCAACAATGAGACACCCTCCGCCATCTTGTGGGAATAAAGCTTCTGCTTCAGATGCATCTTGCTGGTCAGATCCTTGGTCATACAAATTTGCTCTAACTTCAGCCATAATGCGGCGGCAGATGTCTCCTTCATAACCTCCTGTAAAATACTATTTGATATATGAAGATAAATTTGAGACAAGGCTTTACAATCTTTACGTTTCTTCTCATCAGCGGACAATATGGCTGGCATCTTGTCGATCCCCAAAAGTGCATCATCCAAATTAAATTGTGATAAAACAACTCGCATCTTGACATGCCATAGAGAAAACCTCGTGTCGCAATCCAACAACGGAAGATCATACTTTAGAGTTGCCATGCAGAAAAACCAAAATTTACTGATACGAATTTGGGTATAGCAACCAATAGCACACTGTGTTGTTCCTGACACAAAGAAAGATTTTGTATTTCCTCATGTCCCAAGCCTATGATTTACTCTCTTTGGCTTTATTTTTCTTCGTTGGAATTTGCGCCATTTGCAGACTGTTACATCCTGGGCCACAGGTCTAAATGGGCTGAACACAACTAAGCCCACGGAGCAACAACATTATAAGTGGTATTGGGCCTTTTCCCCCAAAAGACTAGTTCAATGGGTGGAGGTTCCCTCACACTTATAAGTTGTGCTTTCTCCTCTCCCACAATCCATGTGGGATTATTCCTAACAATCTCCCTCTCACACATGGATTGGACACTTCTGCAACCATGAGGTCCAAGGAGATGTTAGGCACCTGAGCTGATACCACTTGTTACAACTTTGACCCAGGAGAAAACGCGCACATCGCAAATAATGTGAGAGAATACGGAAGAAATTTCTGAATTTCTTTATTCTCTTATTTGCTCCCTCTCTTTCTTGCTTTTCTTTCTTGGATACAAAACTAGGTACAAGTCTCCCTAATATATAGGGATAAAACTCTCATACTCCTATTCCGATTCGAACTTTAAGTTGGTCTCAACTTCAACTTGAGTTATACTCGAAAATGAACTCTACTACGACATGGACTCTAAGTCAAGATTGTTAGGAATAGTCCCACATGAATTGTGGGAGAGGAGAAAACACAACTTATAAGTGTGAGGGAACCTCCACCCATTGGACTAGTCTTTTGGGAGGAGAAGGCCCAATACCACTTATAATGTTGTTGCTTCGTTGCTCTGTGGGCTTAGTTGTGTTCAGCCCATTTAAACCTGTGGCCCAGGTTGTAACAAGTGGTATCAGAGCATAGGCGAGAACCGAGTCGCTGGAAAAATCGTCTCGGCGATTCCGATTTCAGCGCATCTCACGCGACGCTCCTAAGGCGCACGTCGCTCATCTTCGCGCAGCTCTCCTGGGAAAAGACGCTCGCGGCACGTCCTTCCGTTTCTCTTAGTCCAAAAGACTTCAAAGTAGCACAAATTCTTGATCCGTGCTCAAGGTCATGTCGCGTACTCCGGAAAGCGGTGTCACCGGTGACAAGACATCATCCGATATGATGGCGAAGAAGAGTTCCGCTATCTCGCTGCATTATCCGATACTCACAATGAGCAATTATGCAGTCTGGGCAATCAAGATGAAGGTGTATATGAAGGCTCAAGGAGCGTTGGACGTTGAGAAGATGTGTTCGCCGTCCAAACTCAAGTAAGCAGAGTTCAGATCAGAACATCGAGGAGATGTGTCACCGTTCCGTATCAAAGTATGAGTTTAGTAAGTCGTAGTTGAGTCCGACTACCTCAATGTTTTAGAATCTTTGCATCCGGATGGACCCGTACCAGTTGAGTTGAGTTCGTACATGTAGCTTGCATGTAGAACGCTTCATGTGGAGGCGTGGCTGGTAGTTCATAATGTATTGAGACTAAAACTAGAGTGTGTCAAGTCAAGATTAAGGGGGAGATTGTTAGAAATAAACTTGACTTAGAGTCCATGTCGTAGTAGAGTTCATTTCCGAGTATAACTCAAGTTGAAGTTGAGACCAACTTAAAGTTCGAATCGGAATAAGAGTATGAGAGTTTTATCCCTATATATTAGGGAGACTTGTACCTAGTTTTGTATCCAAGGAAGAAAATCAAGAAAGAGGGTGAGCAAATAAGAGAATAAATAAATTCAGAAATTTCTTCCGTATTCTCTCAGATTATTTGCGATGTGCGCGTTTTTTCCTGGGTCAAAGTTGTAACACTGACTTTTGTCGCTGCTTGCTATTTGCTGCGTTGAACGGAATCGACGGGCGAAGGCTTGCTGCGCGGACTGAGAGAACTCAACGACGTATGACTTGCTATCGATTGTTGTGTTGTTACATGTGAATCGAGGCGAGGAGACGACTGCCACTTGCTCCTTTAGGGGTGGAAAAATAGCTCGAGGCTTGCGAGCCAGCTCGAGCTCGTTACGAGCCGAGCCGGCTCGGCTCGAGCTCGTAAATTTTCGAGCCGAGCCGAGCCTCCTTCGCAGCTCGCAAAAACAAACGAGCCGAGCTCGAGCCGCTCGCAAGCCAGCTCGCGAGCTTTTTTGGCTCGCATGTTGGCAATCGGCCGAGCAAGCCTCGCAAGCCCTCACAAGCTTTTTTGCCTCGCAAGCCCTTCGCAAACTTTTTTGGCTCGCAAGCCCTTCGCAAGCTTTTTTGGCTCGGGCATCTACTCACGAGCTATTTTGGCTCGGCATCTCCTGAATCCCCAATACCGATTCCCCACTCATCTCTCGTGAATCCCCTTTCGTCTCCCGTCGGTGTCGCCGTGTCGGCGTGTGCTGCCCCCGGTGCTCTCCGCCGCTGAGCTGTCTTCCCCCTTGGCGGCTTGGCGTCGGCCGACGGTCCCCACTCCCCAGCCCGCCTCCAGCAGTCCAGCTTCCCCCGTCCCCGAGCTCCTCCCCCCGCCCTCTCCCTCTGCTGTTGCGACAGCGCCGAGGACGGCTGCTCGGGGGAGCGGCGGAGCTACCAAGCTGCTCGTGCTGGTGGTGGCGGCGGCCAGAGCCAGATCCGCAGGCGGAGATGCGGCGGTCGAGGTGGCACAAGAGGCCGCGCACGCCACCGCCGAGCCTCGGGGACGCGGTGACGGTGGCCTCGTTCGCCGCCTCGACATCAGCGTGGTGGTGGCCGGCCCCCGAATGCGGAGATGGGGATAGCGGCGACGGCTCCCGCTCCGTCTTCTTCATCGGCAACGGCTGCACGGGGATCGGCGAGGATGGGGGTGGGGACTGGGGGTGGTGGTCTGGCCAGACTGCTCTGCAAGGCCTGCGACGCCGCCGAGGTGAGGAAGGGGAGTTGCCAGATCCGCAGGCCCAAACCCACTGTGTGTGAAATGTGAATCTGCTGCTGCTCTGTGTGTGAACTGAAATGTGAATCTGCTGCTGCTCTGTGTGTGAAATGTGAATCTCTGTGTGTAAAATGTGAATCTGCCGCTGCTCTGTGCCTCTGCTATCCGCGAGCCAATTTGGCTCGTTCGGGCTCGCGAGCCGGCTCGAGCCTCAATTCGAGCCGAGCCGAGCCCCTCGCGTAGCTCGTTTCAGAAACGAGCCGAGCCTACTGTTCACCCAAGCCAGACCGAGCTTGGCTCGAAGCGGTTCAACTCGGCTCGTTTCCACCCCTATCCTTTACATGCAATTCTCTGTTGCTATAGACAATGCATCGAGGTGCTGGATGATGGCCTCAGGACAAAGCAGAGCATAGCGAGACGCCTTTTATCAGATGGATGTGCTGCGGTAGCCCATCGACTTGGCTTTAGACTCGTGCGCGAGACTCCGAATCGAAGACACGCTGCGTGAGACGGCAACGCCGGTTTGGATCTGATGAATTTTTTTCTTCTTGTGAATCTCTCAGGCTCTAATCTCCTGTGCTCTGATACCACTTGTTACAAATAATACATAGAAAAATAGAGATAAGAGACACAAATTTTTACGTGAAAAACTCTTGCGGAAAAAAGGCACAGACATTTCCTATGGGCTACTAGGGGTACATATATAGCGTGAGGGAAATGAGTCTTACATGGAGAGGAAACCGAGTTAAATGCTACAGATTGACACTATGTCTAATACAATTTGTGCATATATCTGTTATATCACGTCTAGCATTGTATCCTTTATAAATACGATATAAATTTAAATCAACTTTATTATTAATAATGCCACTTTTGCATCCAAGTAATGCAGGACTGCAATGCATTTATACGGTAATGACTAGCATCACAGAGACGCATGCCTTATCATCTCCAGATCATTCTTTCAGAAAAAGAAGCTGCACCTTTAAGAGAGAGAAAAGAGATATTTCATGAAAAGGGGCTGCGTACGTGTAGATGGTCAACGTACAGTGGCTGCAATGGTAAGCTCGAGGAGATACGGTTGCTGCCTTCTATCTTGGCTTTATCAGGTAGTTTATTGTATTCATCGTTTTCTATATATTCTTGCCTCCGTGTGAAGTAGGTAGCCAACTAAACTGGAAAGATCTACAAGACCAAAAGAAATCTTCCAGACAAAAGCCCTCCCTTTTTGTTCTGTTCAGCTCATGTGGTAATGAACCCTACATAACGGTTGGACAAAGCTTAGATTCGACTTCATAAATGATGTATGCAATCTCGCCGCCAATCGCTCGCTTGCCCGTGAGCTAGCTGATGGTGATTCCATGGTCCGAGTGATAAAAAATCTAAGATCATTTTTCAGCCTATAATTTATAGTTTTTCTCGAACAAATAAAAAATAGTTTTTTGACTATCTTTTTAAAGTAACTTATAAAAACAACATTTTTAAAATAATTTATCAGCTTACGATATTTAATTCATTCACATAACTATTTATAATAAAACAAAAAAACTATCCACCGAAGCCGTATAAGCGGACCTAAGTGGCTAAGCCTTTTGTTTTGGAAGCACGAACAATGCAATGGAAGCAGAAGCCGCAGCCGCAGCAGCACGCAGCACGCAGCACGCAGCACGAGGGGAGTAACAACTCCGCATCACACGCTCTTTTATGTATCTATCTATACCTACCAACTTGCGTGTGACGAAAGCAAGTAGGACAAGAGGAACACCAGCACAAGGACAAGCGCACGAGCTGAGAGAGTTAATTAAGCTGCTGCTAATACACACAAACATGTCAATTAAGAAGCTGTCTCCCTACTCGACACTCGCGGCATGCAGTATTCACTCGTTATGTGATCGTTTAACGATCGATAAGCAAAAGCAATGATAATATGATATGATCTTTTCTGGTTTAATCTACACAATAATTAACCATGCAAACTGAAGAACACCAAGAAGCTAGCTACCCGGGAAAATCAATCTGCTCTCGTCACGTACTTGGAAAGAAGCCAGTGAATCAACCTACTCCGATGTACAAATCCACGAGTCCACGCCTTGCGTTCTCATGGCCGCCGTTGCCGCGGCCGCGGCCGTCGCTGTCGTCGTTGTGCCAACGCCGGCCGACGTGCTCTCTACATTGCGCTCCGGTAGAGGCGTCGCGCGGGCCGAACCGGCGCCGGAGGAGTAGGTCGTCTTGCAGCCGCCGGGGCCAACACTCCCGGCCCCGGAAGCGGCCCCGACCAGGCCCGAAAGCTCGTCGCCGCCGTGGCCGTGGCCGTGGTCAGGGTTTTGTGGGTGCAAGTGCATCCCCTCGGAACCCATGATGCCATGCGTGAGGCCCAAGAAGTCGGCCGGATCCTGCAGCCTCGGCGCGGACGGCGCTATGCTACGGCCGGCCGCGTCGAACAAGGGGTGGGCGGGGTACTTGGCGTCGCCGCCGATCTGCGTGCCGAGGGGGCTCTGGAAGGAGAGGTAGTTGCCGCTGTGATCCTGCATCGCGAGAAGAGCGGACGGCCCTGACGCGAGCTGATGGTAGCTGTCGCCGGACGCCACCGCCATCGTACTTGTTGGGCTGGAGGACGCGGCGGTGGAAAGCGTAATGGCAATGTTAGACGGCGCCGGCGAGGACGTGGAGGGCGAGGTGAAGGGTGGGAAAGGGGAAGGGTGGAGCTTTTGCGCGAAGGGGCGGAGAAGGTAGGGTGGGAGCGAGGCGGGGGTCGCGCCAGCAGCAGCGCAGCGGAGGGATGAGGGGGAGGGGAATAGGTGGTCGAAGCGTGAGCGGGTGGGGGCACCGCCGGCGAAGGGCGGGGAGGGGATTCCGGTGAACTCTTGCACCATGGCGCGGAAGTTAGAGGTGTCGGTGGTCAGCACCGTCGTCGGCGCGCGCCGCGACGCGCGCGTCCGCTTCCTCGACCCCCTCGGCGGCGGCGCCACGGTGGGCTGGGCCGGCGCCGGCTGGTCGCCACAGGCCGTCACGCCAGGGGACGACGACGACGGCGAGGCTCCGCCACCAGCTGGGAGGGCCCCCGACCAGTGATGCACCGCTTGAGACAGCGGCGGTAGAGGCGGCGTCGCGAGTTCTTGAAGGCCGTAGAACGAGCCGCCGAAGTCCGCCACGGAGGGCGATGCCGACGCCGACTGCCGGAGCAGCGCGGAGAGCGGCGAGGAGTCCACGCCCCCGCCCCCGCATCTCGAGTCGAACTCGTCGTCGCCGCCGCTGGACGACTGAAGGCTGCCGCTGTTGCCGGAGTTCATCCCAAGAAGCAAGGACACCCACGCCGCGCTCTTCTTCCCGTGGTGCAAGTGCAACCGCAACTCCCCGCCAACACCAAGCTACGATCTTTGCACCACTTCACCAGCCAAAGCGAAGATCAACAGCTCCACCAGAACGGAGAGAGATCCAGCCGCGAGGAGCGACCAATTCGTGAGAGGCGCCGTGGCCAGTACGCTCCGGCGAGATCGAGAGGAAGAAGACAAGGGAAGCGATGAGGTGAGGTGAAAGCTCGGAGGGAGAAGAGAGCCTTTTTTTTGGCTCTCTCTCTCTCTCTCTCTCTCTTCGCCCCGTTTTGATTGGCTTTGCGCTGTGTGCCTGAGTGGCGCCTCTGCAATGTTACCGCGGCGCGGCTATTGTTTTGTATGGCGACAGACAGCGCCCTGCCGCGCGCATGATTAGGCGCCGTGAAAAGTTGCGTGCGGCTGGGTCCCCGGCGCGCGCGGCCGGGCAGTGCAGCGATCCAGAGGTTTATCCGGGTCGGGACGGTGTGTCATGTGCGCGCGCGCGCGCGCTCGCGCACGGGAAAGCTAGCGTCCGCGTCTCGATCGGCAGGGGGGAAATCATGGCATGTCAGCATGTTGGGTGTGCGCGCCTAGCTTTTGAGCTTTCATGAACTGTAAAAAGGGGATAAGGGAGGGAGGCAGTAGGGGTAGGAGGAGAAAGATCAACTTCGTTTGAATAATGGAGTGGTAAAGGGAGTAGAAAGCTGAGGCTCGATCGGTTTGCCTGTCAGAGTAGGGTCTTGCTTGGCTACATGGAGTGGAGCTGTACGAGAACTCTTTTAACTGGACGCTAGGATGGATTGCAGAGTGCTACGTATAATTGTTGGGGTCAGGGATATTGATGTGTTCGTTCCATTGGGGGAAGCGTTACGCGTAGGAGTACTTGGCCCCCCCGACTCCCATCATATTTCAGGTTTCGAGCCAACAGATACTGTTGCAACGGGATCGCATGTTTCAGGTTTCATGTCCCTCGGTCCCTGTTCTAGCTCTCAGTAGCATGTTTCGGCAAGAACAATATGATATGATGTTTTCTAGATTAATTTCATAAAAGACAAACAGGAGTTGTTGTGGCATAAACCACAGCAGTGAGTAGTTGCTACTCTTTCTCTCTAGAGAACGTTGATTTGCTAGAGCTAGAGACCACTCGTGTGTGTGAGAGAGAGATAGCTAGAAAAATGAGAGCTTGTCCCGCTCCTTTACCCCTGGGGCTTTATATACCTGAATGAGGTATAATAAGAATTTTTTATCCTGCCCCTCAGTAATTACAAGAGGTGATGATATATTGATATGTTCCTCTACATTTGCAAAACTATACTTTGGACTTGCCATAAGACCCACTAGGCAATCCCATTGGCCGAGGGGTTGGGCACCCCAACAATAGGAGTCACTAGCGTAGACCTGAGAAAGACATGCTATAATTAGTCCAGTTGATTCATGAAAAAAATCTAATTTCTCAATATTAGGCTAGGTAAGGTTTGTACTTATGTCTTGCCCAAACTTGGACAACAATTTATTCACAAAGTCAATTACTTATTACAAATCATAGGTGATCTTTACCTAGTCTCACATGTCTACGTAGGAAGATCTTGCTAGGCAGGTTGAACGGCTCATCATGGTTCATTTTAGTTTCTCTATGGACCTGTTCATATTGGCTTGTGCTTCTAGAAAATAAAGCCAATACAAATGCTCTAGTTTCTATAAGCCGCTTCTATCAGCCACTACTATTCATTAACCACTACAATATAGCTTTTACATACTGTAACGTACTTTATATTTTTATTATATTACAGTTCTGTAAGTCATACGCAGTCCGAATGTTGTAGTATCTTTCGTTGCTCCGTCTTTTTTACATAATGCACTACTATTCATTAGCCACTACTATTTATCAGCCGCTTTTATCAGCCACTACTATTTATCAATCACAGCCAAAAACTATCAGCAGAAACCAATACGAACAGACGCTAAGTAACATGAGAGCCAAGCTGAAAGGAAATATGTATCGCTTCCTTTAAACCGGCTAGCTAGATTATGGTCGAGCTACTTACACACCGGTGCGTGCATCAACCGCAGTTCACAATACCAAAATTTTCCGAAAAAGATTGCAAGCATGTTTGTAGGGATCTGTTTTTGTAGTGACATCAGAAAGTTTCACACTATGCAAATCTAAACTAGCTGAATTTTGTGCGCAATTATACAGCTAGATACTTCAGTATATTCATTTTTTACATCAAAATATAGGCTTGTACGTACTTTTCATACAACTCTAATTCTTATGATGAAATATGGTTGTATTCCTTTTTTTCAACTTAAAATATAGTTGTATTCCTTATACAATTGTAGCTATCGTATCTATATATAATTAATCTTCATGATTATAATCTGGATTCACCATAATCAATCGTGCAGGTCTTCTATTTATCATCTGATTAATATGGTAATTTCTAGCTCTTGAAAGGAAAATTAGTAGTTTTTTGTTTTAATAGTACAATATAGATACAAATGACCAATGAGATTCAAAGCACACTACAAGAGAAACCCCATATAGAGGCATTTTTCTAGAGACACTTTCCAACTTATCTCAAAATTTTGTGTTATATAGTTTAGAGGAGCTTTTTAGATACACTTTAAATATCGCACCAAAATTTTGCATTGTAGAGGCAGTTTTGATATGATTTTGAAACATTTTAGAACCATATGGAAAATTTAATTATCTAAAGACATTTTTTGACACGCTTTTAACTATCTAGATGTCTTTTTAATGGTTGATATGTATTAAATGACCTACATATAAATATTGTAAAGTATAACTAAACATGTGAAGTGGTGAGGTTGAGGTCCTAGTGCAACAAATCTAAGGGAAATACTATTCCCATAAGTTCTAGAGTTCGAGTAACAACCTACAATAATCTAAAAAGAAAAAACTAGAAATTTTCTTATTAATCAAGATAAAAAAAGGAAAGATCTAATCTACTTATTTTGATAGGGCTAGATTATAGTGGTGTAGATCGATAACACACACATAGTGTTAATGGCTATTTCAGTGTTAAGGTGCTAATAGCTATGTGGACCGTTCGATCTATATTATATGGTTCGAACGCAAGTGGGTGGGAACCCAATCCCACTTAAAAGCTTTTACAAAAAACTCCTTGTGCTTTTCACAAAAATCCATCAAGTCCACCATTACTGTTGTATATTATAGTATTTTCATTTAATTGCAAAGTTGTGGGTTTTCTTCAAAAGTGTTTAAGTAGGATGGGGTTCCCACCCATCTCTATCCAATCCACACAATATATATCATACGGTCTGTATCATCATTAGCGCGTTAGCACTGAAATAACCATCAATACTTGATATGCTGCACACAACACACACATAGAGAGAGATAGAGGCGACATGTTTTTCAATCGGATTGATGGAGACGAACTAGGTGTACAAAACACGCATGTTGACTTAGCGAATTTTTGTTGTGCATTATGGAATTAATTTTAGCGGCGAATTTGTACATCAAGTGAGCGATGCAAGCACAATTACAATGTAAAATTATCAATTTAGTATATGGCGTAGGCATAAGTGTATATACTGCCTTCCACAATATTTGTTGCACGGTACAGAAAGAACTAAAGTGGCGAATTTTATATGGCACATAAGTGATTTAGGTAAAAAAAACTTGTGTGAAATTTTCATGTCATTCAAATAACAAATGCTTTCTTGAATGGTTTACGAAGACGAATGACGTAGGAAAAAAATATGTGTGTTGACTTCTATTAATTTTGTTTCACAGCACGGAAAGAATTCCAATGGCGTATTTGTACGTCATGTTAGTGATTTAGGTGAAAATCTTGTGTGAGATTTTCAGCTCATTTGGACAATAAATACTCTCTTGAATGGTTGACGGGGATGAATGTCATCTGAAAAATGCGTGTGTTGAGTTCCATTAATTTTGTTTCATAACATGGAAAGAATTCCAGGGGCGAATTTGTAAGTCATGTTAATGGTTTAGGTGAAAATCTTGTGTGAAATTTTCATCTCATTCGGACAACAAATGCTCTATTGAATGGTTGACGAAGGCGAATGACATATGAAAAACTACTTGTGTTAACTTCCATTAATTTTTTCTGCAGCATGGAATGAATTCGAGCGGCGAATTTATACGTCATGTTAGCGATTTAGGTGAAATTTTTGTGTGAAATTTTTATCTCATTCAGACAACCAATGCTCGCTTGAATGGTTGATGAAGACGAATTGGGTATACAAAACGCGTGTGTTGACTTAGTGATTTTTTGTTGTGCATCACAGAATTTATTCTAGCTGCCAATTTGTATAGCAAGTTAGCGATGCAAGCACGATTATAATGTAAAATTATCAGTTTATTTGGATAACGACTGCTACCTTGTGAAATTATCATCTTATTCTAGCAGCATAAGTGTATATACTACCTTCCACAATATTTGTTGTGCGGTACAGGAAGAAGATATATACTCACAAATTAATTTTAAAAGTATGTAGTTGGAAATTTTAAAATGCAGCCTATACTCTACATGTGAAAAAGTGCAACGTTCAAACTCAGATATGAATTAATCAAGATGAAGATATATACACGCAAATCACTGATTTGGAAAGGATAGGGTACATTGAATAATTTATACAGCAGCCGACACTGTATTACCTAACGGGTCCGCGTTAGAATGGAAATTAAGAATGAAGTTTCCATTTTTTTCGTACGGTGGATTGACCTGCATTACGTAGCTCGTTGGATTGTCCAGAGCCAACATACCCGTTAATTTCTTACGAATTTCAGTATGCAATCGAATGGCTGTCGGTTGAGATGCCCAGCACCAAGGTGTTCTCATTGTTTTTACTATATATATATACACATATACATATATATATCTGTGTAATAAATACAATTACATTTTCAATAAAAGATCAGCATTACGGCTATGATCGTTTTGGCTTCAACTTTTAGCTTCCGGCTTATTTTTCACTATTCATAAATTTCGTCTTTTTATGAACTTTTGACTTTTTGTTGAGCTTTTTTGTCGGTTCTTTTTTTCTCATATTTGTTTGTATTATATGTAATAGGCTAACATATTTTTATATTTTTTTAAATTTAATTATGCTAAATAAGTCTCTATCAGTTATAGTGTTTTTTCAGTTAACTACAGTGCTTTTCAGCCATAAACCACTAAAAAAGCCCAAATAAGCACCACCTACACTTGCATAACAAAGATAGTTTTATGATAATATCTATCCATATAATTGTGTAGATAATTCCCTGGCTAGGAACAAATGTACGCTTCCTTTGCTCTAAGAGGAAAGGTGCTCCAACTCCCAACTCATGTAACAGATGGATGGACCGTGTGGAACTCAGATTCGAAGAAGAGTCGTACCGTAGACGGGGGCGCCTCGACCGTGCATGTACGCTAGCCATTAAAGAAAG
This sequence comes from Dendrocalamus latiflorus, assembly GCA_017311315.1. Lineage (NCBI taxonomy): Eukaryota > Viridiplantae > Streptophyta > Magnoliopsida > Poales > Poaceae > Dendrocalamus > Dendrocalamus latiflorus. The sequence continues at coordinate 12,239,885 of CM029623.1, forward strand.
TGCTGTAAACTTAAAGCGCAGCGAAGTGGAGCACAAATCTCCGCCGTTTGGAGCTGCGCGCTTTGATTGGAAGAGGATCGCCAGCTACACATAGTTACAACGTTTTCTTTAAAAAAAGGCGACTCGGCGTCAAGTCGAGCTCGAGGGTTCGGAGAAGAGTGGACGAGGGGCCACCTGGACCATGTTGCACGCATGCATCCACCCTCGCGGGCGTGCTTGTCGTTTGCCCTTAGCACCTCACTATTTACCTACAGCGTGTTTGGTACCCTGCATCAGGTCGCGGCCTAGCTTTGTGCATGCAGACATCAACGTTTGGTTGCTCCTTGGCCTGGCTGTAGCGATACTTTGCACATGCATGCGCTTGGCCGCGTGGAAACGAATCTCATTTTCGTTTCTCCCTGGCCTGGCTGGCGGGAGCGAGTTTGGCTGACGGAACGAGTCTGACTTATCCTATACAGGGAACCAAACACGCTGCTAGTTAATTTAGTGCTCGGTGTGATCTTGACTGCTGATCGCCAGGCGTGGTAATTTGTATGAGGGGGACTGTGCTGATTTTTTTTTTTTTTGCGAGAGACTGTGCTGAGGTTTTAAACAGGTGTGCTCGGCTAAAATAATGGTTCCTCTTTTGGCTTGCTGGATGATTTTTGTCTGTATTTTTTAAGTTGATAGTAGAAGACAAAGAGACTCAGAAAATCGTTTGAAAAATCCGTATTAAAATATTATGCCGTTTATTTCAACTTTTAAAAAACCAAAAGGCTGAAAGAACAGGACCAATATTATATGTTTGCAAACTTTGTGCGGTAGAGTTCGATCCGCTGAATCGTCAATTTCATTCCTACATGTCCTTTCCCCCCTCCTTCCACTTTCAGCAATCCAAGCAAGGTTTTAAATCCGATTCCATATGCAGCATGCAAGTAGATGAGCTTAATTTTTGGAAACCTGATTGACTGCACGAAAACGTTGCACGATTCTTTATGGCTTACCTAAACAGGGCTTTACTCAACCATTTGGCCTGCTGCCCCGATCGTCACTTATCCACTGCGTCCATCCCCAATTTATCCATCTGATGAATGGTTTTGTCTGCACCAATAATTCAATGTAACTCCAAACGTCTTAATCTGTCTCCATTTTTGCGCCAACCATTCTGCAACCATGGTATTTTGGTAGCTCTACTCCATTTTTGTTCGGAGTTCATCTGGCTAAAGATCCTTGCTGGGGACATGATGTATGCATATACATACGTATAACTGTATGTAAATCTCTTGTACTTGCATCACGGCCAAAGGATTGGATTCTCACCATGTGCTATCAATCTTGAAAAATATTTTTGTGATCTCCTTCCCATAAATGAGTATTTATCCTCTCTTTTGAGTACAAAAACAATTAAAATGCACGCTTACAAGAAAGAAGAAGAATATCAAGCAGCAGCTTTAGGCAATGTGCATCTTTTTTTTTTTTTTGCTCTTGTATAACTAAGAATTAATAACAGTTGTAATCATGTTAAAATGGTACAGTAGTACACATCATCATGTACACCAACTGTATTGATTTCAGCGAAGCACACGAGCTAGAGTTGCAAACTGCCAATACCAGAAATGTTCTTTTTGGATGGTATAACTTGTAGATGCTGCAAGCTTCACATAATTGTTCGTTGATAATGATCGAGCAGTAGAAGTGCCTCTCACCAAACTTTGTACAAGTGGCTCCCTACCAAATTCCTTGTCCCCGCGTGATAATTGCACGGATCAAATTGAAGGCTTCTCAAAGCGATGATACCTTAGCTAGGATACATACATATATACATATATTCCATTTGGTCATCATAGTTTTTCTAGGTAGAACAATAAAATGCAAAGTAAAACTCCCATTTGGGCTCTATTAATTCTAGTGCATTTTTACCTAACATGTTAAAATGAAGTGTCTAAATCACCTGGAGCTAAGGGGTTCACTCAATATATTGGTATCAAATTCAATCTACACTTGCAAAGTTTTACAATTTCTAACAGAAATTATCTCGTTTATTAAAAGAACCGATCAATCCTGACTGTCGGATTAGAAACAAATGGAGGAGATCGCACGGACCAACACTGTAACCTCCAGCAAGTGAAAAATCAAGGGTCCTAATCCATACAATGTATCATGTCTCATCGAGTTATTAGATGAGACCGTGCAACCTCCTTACAAGGCCATGGATTGAGCGCCCTGGACCCATTGCACTAGTATTTATCTGTTCAGGTATGCGCAAGGCATCAGCACTGTGAGTGTCCATTCAGGAGGAGCCATTATGATATACTAGCCTCATAGGCGCGGCGACACGCCGCGCCAGCCACCGTGTGTATCGAAGTAAAAGAGGCGATAATCCGTGAGGAGTTTGAAAAAAAAATTAAAAAATCGAGGGCACATGTGTATTTTTGAAAAAGTCAAAGGGTTTTTTCGGAAAAACCGAGGGCCTGTACGTAATAAATGGGAAAGTAAAAGGATTTTTTTGTAAAAAACCGAGGGCCTGTACGTAATAAACGAGGACCCGTACGTAATTTAGAAATCCGCAGGGCGCTATCCTGCAAAAATTTGGGTGAAAAAAAAATTACCAGGGACCTTTTCGCGAGGAAAAAGGACCTTTACGTAATTTTCGGAAAATATGAGGGAATCACCTCAGCCGGCCGTACCAAAATTTCCCCCGCCACGCGCCAGGCGGCCGCGCGGGCGGGGGCGACGTGGATGCCCTGGGGGGGCCGGAATCCCCCCAGGTTTATGATTGGTATGATAAAGGTTCTAGACATCTTATAAGGTGATAGCTACCTTCTAACCCTCACCATTTGTAAGAACCCCCTTTTTTTTTGCGCCACAATTGATGACCTCTCAAGTTACCAATTCTGGCCCATAGATTGCTAAGGAAATCGTTGGTTTGATCCATCATCCATGCATGTTTACCTCCAGCTACAGGAGTCAGGAGTTACAAATGACTTTCTTCAAATCATAAATGATGCATCATTACTACAAAAAGCCTAATACTAGACGCTATATCATAGACGGTTATCCAAAACTGTCAATATTAAATACAATCATAGACGGTTTTAGTTTAGAGACCATATGCGTTGTTGTTAGCGCTAAAAATTGTCTGTAAAGAGGTAATATCACAGATGGTGCGTAGTGAAAACCGTCTGTGAAGTATTACAGATGCTTTTTTCTTTGAACTGTCTGTGATACTTTACAGACAATTTGTATTAAAAACCATCAGTGATAATTTCACTATATTAACTGCACGCAGACCCGTCGACCTTCTGTCTTAAATTCCAGATCTAGACTGCTGCTTTAAGCTGGAGACAGGGCTTTGAGGCCATTTGATGAAAGGGGCTATTTGGCAAGAGTGATTGTAGATCCATTAAGTTCTTGACTACCTATGGTTAGTAATTTATTCCTAATTGCATTATAATTTAGATTTAGTTTTTGGTGAATCAAGAATTGAAGATTGTTTAGATCTAGATAGTTTGATGTAGAGAGAAGATTATTTACATCTAGCATGATTTAGGGTTTAGTCAATTCATAGTCTATTTCTACTCAATTCAATTTAATTAATTATTCTTGCTACATATAGCTACTTTAGATCATATATAACTAGTATACTAATCAATTAATTTAATATTTAATACTAAATTGTTATATGCGTAACGTATAACCAAAGCTGGATGTACGACCAAAGCTGGATGTATGCTAAAAACCTTGTGAGTGAAGAGTGCATTAATGTCGTGTCTATTTTCACAAGAGCTGCCGAGGAGGATATGTTGAATAAGGTGGAATATATGTACTGTTCATGCATTGACCGCGAAAATCTAAAGATGTTTAAGAACCGAGCGCAGATTGAAGTGCACTTGATTTAAAGGGGTTTGAAAAAAGGGTATACACGTTGGACCAGACATGGTGAAAAGCAGATTACACAGAAAGGTAGTAATAATGACATCGTCGACGCAATCAATGATATATCGCCGAATGATGTCGATTGTGGTTCTGATTCGGATAGACTGCATGATGACAATATGGATTAGATGCTTCATGATGCAGAAGAGAACTGTGATAAGAGAGAGAGTATGCTAAATTTTGAGGCTTGATAAAGGATTCGGAGAAACCATGTTCATATGCTGTAAGTCAAAATATATGAGGTTGTCAGCTGTGCCTGAACTGCTGAAATTGAAGACAAGCAACAATTGGTCCGACAAGAGTTTCACGGCGCTGTTAGATATTTTAGCGGACATACTTCCGAAAGGAAACGAGTTGCCCCATTGCAGTAGGAGTCACATCGGCAGTGGGACTACTTGTTGTGGCCCCATTGCAGTAGCACGTCGTCGGCGTCGGTGCTTGCGTCAGCGTCGGTAGAGCTCGAGGAGGCCGTGATGGAGGAGTCCAAGGGGTGGTGGTGACCATGGTCGCGCGCTGGACTCCAGGCGGCTGATAACAAAGGAGGTTACGACGTGTGGGCGTGCAGTGGCTTGGAGTCAAGCGGGAAGGCGACAAGGCAGGAGGCCCAGCAGGAGCTGTTGATGGTGACGCCTGAGCCATCGTCATCCTTGTAGGATCTTGAAGCTGGCTTCTGGGCCATGCCACCACTGCAGCCACCGTTGGCGAGCGGCAGGTAGCCCGAGTTGAGCTTTTGGTACCTGTAGGAAACTAAGAGGCACAGATTAGTGATTTGCTCGAGCAAAGAGATCTTCTTGCCAATTACCTCTGTCACTTACATGTGGGACCGCCTGAGTCACTGACAACGGGCCAGGGTGGTAAATCTGTTGCCCCTCACCTCATAAGGGTGGCAAAAACATAAATTTTCCCTCGTTGCTATGATGTTGAAAATGACACACTCCCCCATGTGTCTCTCGATTCCACATTGGCAAGAAATTGGTCTTTCTTTTTAAGTGTCACAACGACATATAAAGTGGCCCTCTAGATGTAATAGTAGATTATATTTACTAAGAGTGGGGTTTTGTGAAACTGTAAGGCCATAATACTTGAAGTTATATATTACATGCTAAAAATCCTATAGTTTTCTATAACTTAGACCGTAAAATATAGGGTTTTATGAAATTTACTCTTGTATGTTTTATTTGTCCAGTACAACGCAAGACTTTTTTTTTCTTGGGCGGAAGAAGAGAAAGAAAGGACGGTGCAGTGGACTAGTTCTGTACTTTGTGCTCGTTGAAGAACACATAAATCATAATGACTAGTAATGTGCAGCTTTGAGCTGAATATTTGGCATTTAGCGGACGCATGCATGGATCAATGCTAGTTAGCCTATCATTTTTTGTTTATCAGCTACGTAACGCACCGGCGCAGACCTCCAGCTGCAGAGCGAATGAGCGATAATAGTTTAAGAACCCGTACGGCATCAAATTATGGAGTCAACTTGCAGCATTGCGATTTTTTTGGCATATACAAAATAGCCATATACGAGTAAGAATGACAAAAATAATGTTTCTACCGTTCGGTCACTGGACGGGCATCGTCCCGCAAGTGACAAGTGGCTAAAGGAGCATGGTCATCGGGTGTAGGGCTGGACGAAAAACTCGAAGCTCGTTAGCTCGCTCGACTCGTGGCTGGCTCGGCTCGGCTCGTTAGGATAACGAGCCGAGCCGAGCCAAGATTTTAGCTCGTTAGCTATAACGAGCCAACTCGAGCTAGGTCGCGAGCCAAACGAGCCATGCTTCCAGGAATTTAGATATGCATATGCTGCTTCCATGGACCTAATTTGTACTCTATTGCATGTGTTAATGTGTAAATTTGTACTCTATTGTACCCAAACGAGCCATGCATGTGTTAATTTGTACTCTATTGTACCCAAACGAGCCAAACGAGCCTAACGAGCCAAACGAGACTAACGAGCCAAACTTCCATGGATGAATATATGATGGAGATATTTTTTGGCCCTGGCTCACGAGCCAAACGAGCTAACTCGAGCTTTTTGTCGAGCCGAGCCGAGCTGGCTTTTTAGCTCGTTAGTTATAACGAGCCAGCTCGAGCCAGCTCGTTATCCTACCGAGCCGAGCCGAGCCGAGCCGAGCCGAGCCAGCTCGATATCCAGCCCTAATCGGGTGGCAGATACCTGCCACTCGGCCACTAGGAGGTAGGCCACGCCACCCGGCCACTAGGCGGCCACACGTCTACCACCCGGCCACCAGGAGGCAGACCACCTGCCGCCCCTGAACTAGGAGGCAGATAATTAAGCCAACTAATTAGCCAGCTTAATTACATGCATAAATTAGTTTTATATGTCATATTTGTTCAAATTTTTAAATATAGCAAATGAGCTCAAACAATTACGAAATTTTATTTGCAGCCTTCCGACACAACGTATTTCATCGTGTATTTCTTTAGTGCCTTGAAGATATCTAAGGATATTCTTCACTCCTACCCAATGTCTTTTGGTTGGAGCAGCGCTATATCTAGCAAGTAGATTTACTGCAAATGCAATATCCGGTCGGGTGTAATTTGCAAGGTACATAAGCGCTCCGATGGCACTGAGATATGGAACCTCGGGTCCCAATAGCTCTTTATTGTCATCTCGGGGTCTAAATGGATCTTTGTCCATGTCTAGAGATTGAACAACCATGGGGGTTTTCGATGGATATGCTTTGTCCATATTGAATTTCTCCAATATTTTCTGGACATAGGCTGATTGATGCACTAGGATGCCTGTATGAAGGTGCTCAAGTTGTATACCTAAGCAAAATTTGGTTTTACCCAAATCCTTCATTTCAAATTCCGTCATAAGATGATTACGTGCTTCATCTATATCCTGTGTGTTACCAATGATATTAAGATCATCAACATACACAGATATAATACAAAATCCTGTTGATGATCTTTTGATGAATACGCATGGACAATCATCATTGTTGGAGTATCCCTTTTTGGTTAAGAACTTACTTAGTCGGTTGTACCACATTCTACCCGACTGTTTTAAGCCGTATAAAGACTTGTTCAATTTTACACAATACATATTGCGATTTGCATTCGGATTCGGAATTGAAATTCCATCGGGAACTTTTATGTATATTTCCGAATCAAGTGACTCATAAAGATATGCAGTCACTACATCCATCAACTGAAAAGATAGATTACTTTTTACTGCCAATGAAATTAAGTTTCGGAATGTTATTCCACTCATTACTGGGGAATAAGTTTCATTGAAATCAATGCCGGGTCTCTGCGCGAACCCTTGTGCTACAAGCCTTGCTTTGTATCTCACCACCTCATTGTTTTCATTCCGTTTGCGGACGAAAAGCCATTTGAAACCGACAGGGAATACTTTGGAAGGTGTATGTATCACATTGGTGAATACATTTCTTTTCTTGAGCGAGGCTAACTCCGCTTGAATTGCATCCTTCCATTGATTCCAGTCCGAGCGCGGTTTGCACTCTGCCATGGTCTTAGGATCTGGATCATTTTGAATGTTATTTGCAATTGTTGTGGAGAAATAAATGTCGACAAGTGTAGTCTTACGATCATATGATTCTCCAGAATCAGTATAGTTAGTGAAAATTTTTTGGACCCATTGTGACTCAATGTTATTTCCCAAAACATTTGAGTCGAGGTATTCCGATGTCCCAAGATCAGTATTTGAGTGCGCTGTTGATCTGGGTTCAAGGATCCTTTGGTGTCTATCAACTTGAGGTTGATCTGCATTTACATTTTTTTGTTTCCTTTGTCGCTTGTTAGAAGATGTATCCGTCATTTGTATCGTACTTCTCCCCCTCTTATTTTGAACTGGGAGTTGAGTGGTATTTTGCGGTACCTCCACTCTTTCAGGTACATTTTTGGCAGGATTATAGGACATTGTGACACCCTTATAATCAGTAAATGCATCTGGCAGATTATTTGCAATGTTTTGCAAATGAATGATTTTTCTGAACTTGAAGTTCAGTCTCTCTGGTACGTGGGTCTGAGGCAGGAATACCTTGTATATTCTAATCAATTTCCTGGCATTTAGTTTGGTACTTGTTGTCTTTCCCTAATGCCGGGAAATGTTCCTCATTGAATATGCAATCAGTGTACCGGACCGTAAATAGGTCCCCTGTTAGGGGCTCGAGGTATTTTATAATTGACGGAGATTTATACCCAAAATAGATCCCAAGTTTTCTGTGCGGTCCCATGGAGGTACGCTGCGGTGGTGAGATCGGTACGTATGTAGCGCAACCGAACTTTCGCAGATGGAAAATATTTGGTGGATTTCCACGTACTAATTGTAGCTGGGAAGTGCAATGATATGCAGTTGGACGCAATTGGATTAAGTCAGCAGCGTGTAAAACTGCATGACCCCAACATGATGTTGGTAAGTTGCAATTCTGTAGTAATGGTCTTGCAATGAGCTTGATTTTCTTGATAAGAGATTCTGCTAAACCATTTTGTGTATGGACATATGGAACAGAGTGTTGAACTTGTATCCCAAGAGCCATACAATAATCATTGAAGGCATGGGATGTAAATTCAACAGCATTGTCCATTCGAATTGATTGAATTCGATATTCAGGATAATGTGCTCGTAATTGGATAATTTGACTAATTAACTTAGCAAATACATAGTTTCGTGTGGATAAAAGACACACATGTGACCATCTAGTAGATGCGTCAATGAGAACCATGAAATATCTGAACGATTCACACTATGGTTGTATAGGACCACATATATCTCCTTGAATGCGTTCAAGAAATTTAAGTGGTTCAGCTCTGATTTTAAGATAAGAAGGTCTTAAAATCAATTTTCCGGTGTCACAGGAAGTGCACACAAAATCTGAGGATTCCGGAAATTTTATTTTGTGGTATGTATGACCAATTGAATTGCTAATAATTTTCCTCACCATTCCAATGCTTGGGTGGCCAAGGCGATCATGCCATGTTTGGAATGTGTTAGTGTTTTGAAAAATTACTTTATACGCAATATGTTGAACGAGTTTAATGTATGTATAGTACAATCTGGAGTTTAAAAATGGAATTTTTTTCTAGTACTTATTTGCCATATCCGTTGTGTTTGGTTAAGAGAAGATATTCCTCTTTGTTGTCATTTTGGGTTTCAACATGGAAACCATTCTGACGGATATCTCTATAATTAAGTAGGGTACGTGTTGAATCGGGATACAAGAGTGCATCCTCAATTTCCAATTGTGTACCCATAGGGAGAGTGATAGAGGCGCGACCAGAGCCTACTATCGTTGCATCGCGTCCAGCGATGGTTAAAACATTTCCTTTCCTCCTAGTAAGAGTTAGGAAATATTTTGTGTCCCTAAATATAGAGTTTGTGGTACCACTATCCACAAGGCATAATTCCTCCTCCATTGGATCGACTCCAAAAATCTTTTTTCTTCTCTATTTGCACTTGTGAATGTCTGTGTGCTGATAACGTATTGCAAGAGTTGAGACAAGTGATTGAGAGAAAACTATTGCTTAAACTTTATTATGAATCTGTACATGAGATTTATAGATGATGAGGGAGTGGCAGGAAAAGATGTCTATTTGGTAAAGACACCTGTACATAAAGAGGCATCTATACATTGGTTACTTTTTGATCTTTAACTAGTTTGTAACACAATCATCCACAAAATCAAACCTCCTAGAAAATTTTCCAGCATAGAACTTAGTTTTTGGACCTAACACACAGTAGAGGGACTGCAACTGGACACATCCCATTTTCTAAAGATCAATTCACTATGCAAATATCATTAATGAATTACAAGCCAGTCTAGAACTCACAACAATGTTGGATCGAGAGGTTGTTGGGTAGATTCACTTTGTCCTCAAGCACTTTGTAAGCGGAGGTACTCACTTGCAGTGGAGGTGAGGCCTCGTCGAGGGTGGCGCCCAGGCAGAAGGCGATGGAGCGGAGCCGTCGTCGTCGTCGGGGAGGGGGGAGGTGATGCCGGATCCGTGTGGGGAGGCAGCTGGACGAGGAGGGCGACGTCGGATCCGCACTGGGAGGCGGCTGGAGGAGAAGGCGGCCGGACAGGGAGGCGGCGTCGAATCCGCGCGGGAAGGTGGCCGGACGGGGAGGCAGCGTTGGATCCGCGCGGACTAGTGGCCAGAGGAGAAGGCAACGCTGGACCCACACGAGGAGGTGGCCAGATGCGGAGGCACGCGTCGGATCCACGTGGGGTGGTGGCCAGACGAGAAGACAGAGGATGCGGAGGCAATTGGGTCTGTTGTTATCTAGGTGGTGCCGATGGCGGCAGTGGAGCGCTGAGAGTTGGCTGCGGCAGTGGGCGTCGGGGTGGGCTGGAGTGAAGCGGCGCTGGGATGGAGGGAGGCGGCGGCGCGGGGTTTGGGGAGGAGGTCAGGACCATGGTATTGCCGTGTTGCTTCATACTTGTCAGGATAATTCTGATTAATTTTTAGGATTGTTTCGAATTCGATGAATACCTTCGTTCCAAATTTGGCAAAAACTATCTGGATCTAGATCTATTATCCGATAAAAAACCCAGATATCTTATTTTACGCTAGCTGAAAAATTCTATTATGTATCAGTTACACAACTAAGTTTGAGTAACCAACAAATGAGGCTTGGACACGTGGCATAAATTACTATAATAGCACTGTAGCTTGTATGAAATAATATTTTTTAAATCGCTGCTACAGTACCATATTGTATGGAGAATATATTTTAAAAATAATTGCTACAGTAATTTTGCCACATGTTGAATCCTTATTTACTGGTTACATAAACTCAATTGTGCAACCGGTACACGATAGAATTTTTCCAGGCTAGCTGGCCTACTCAACATGTCAACAGAGCAGCGTTCCGTCACGCCGTGCCCGTCGGCTGCATGTGGGCTGAATCGTCCGGGCCGCGAAAGATACAAGCTCGCCTTGGCAGCCCACGCGAGCTGCCTGGGCCGCGGAGCGCACGGCACGGCACGTTCCGATGAGTCGCCTACCGAACCACCGGCGGCGTGGGTCGCGGCACCTGCGCGAAGCAGCGCAAATCACCGTGCGCCCCTGTACAGCTGTACCGCGACACGCGGTTCGCCACCCTGGGCTGCAGCGGCAGCCGGGGCAGGCAAGGCACCCCGTGTCTTCGACATCTGCTCGGGCAGCACGAGAAGAGACTAGGCCTGGCTAGTGTAGTAGACACTGCCTGTTGAGCCCGGAGCGTGAGAAGTGGCCCAGGTAAAATTATCAGCCCGTAGCGCCTGGGCCCAGTCACTGGCCGCCCGGCCTGCATCCAATATCGTACTATCCCCCGAGTCATGAAAAAAAACCTGAGAGTACACCTAGGAAGATGATATGCGTATCTTAATTTTAAAACTACGAGGGCTTGTTTGAAATGTAAGAATTTCCATATGAATTTTGCAGAAATTTCATAGAAATCAGTTCATTTTCGTAAAAACAAGAAAAAAAATCACGTTCCAAACGGAGCCTAGATGTGGAAGTAAAATGTTTCTCTAGAGTATAGGAGGTTCTTGATCAACAACGTACTGGATCCCCAGGGCAAAGTATATATGCATTTTAACAAACTAAGGGCTATAATGTGTGCCACTCATTGATGTACAAGCCATGCATACATACGAAAAGGACTTAAACTACACTGCAAAATATCCACTTGAATCGATCTTTACGAACAATTCTATGTGGTACTTCTCAGACCACCTTTGGATCGAACCAAGTGTTCCATCGCGCGTCATTTTCATTCCAGCGGTCCAGCCTAACATTCGCGCGCACCTGTGGAGGTTTATAATTATTACCACTGTCCTAGAGAAATGTTCTTTCTAACCAGGGGTGCTAATGGACCAAAGCCCAGCACCCAAGCCCATTATTCTTCTCATTGATTTGTGTCCAGTCTAATCCCAAAGGAGATAAGTCCAAGCCCAGCACAGGTCCAAATAAAATCCGGGGTCTTGATCTAGGCAGACTTAGTGCTATATTGGCACCAATGATACATGTCCATTTCTGATGCACCACTGATAGTTGTCCAAAATTAAATAATTTCTCTCACTGATAGCTGAAATAAAATCCGAAAACAAACAATTTCTCTCACTGATGCACCACTGATAGTTTAAATATTACATAAAAATCCTAAATCCTGATAGCTGTCCACTTCTGACGCGCCACTGACATCAGAAACTAAATCAAACAATTTCTCTCAAGCGCCCAAGCAATCTTAAAAGGATAGCAAAAGAAACAAGCCCAAACATTAGCTGTGTTTACCTCAGTACTGAATATGTTCTGAAGGAAGCTTCAAAATGAAAAATAATAGGAGGATATATTCTAAAAAACATCCAAATAAGTGAAGGAGACCTAGAAAAAAAAGATCACATGAACAGGCTCCCCAACATACAGAAGGGCAGTTTTCTGTCAAACTCAACTACAGTCCCTACTCAATAATCAAAACAACCTTCCTACAGTCAGCCACAATCTTACAGGGTTGGTTTTCAGCTTCTTCCTTCAGCACACACTTCCCCCTTCCCTCCATTGCATTCTAGATGAAAGCTGCAAGAAAGACAAAAATAACTAGTAAATCGCTTGGCCAGCGATGCCATTGAATTGTTTTGAATATGCATTCCTCGTGAGCACTTTACAATGACCTCATGAATTTGTTAACTTTAGGTGAATGATACCCTAGTTTTATTGTAGAATCCTCCAAAATAAAACACATTAACCCAATAAATAGAAGCACCTAATAAAATTAATCAGGGCAAACAGCTCAAAACTAACCAATCAGACCTCATCAAATTAATTCCGAAAAGAGTATAGGTACTCTCGTGTTGCAGCTAACAGCCATGTAATAGTATGATTTCCACCCAAAGAAGAAGAAGAAGCATAAGACAATCCCATTTTTTACAGGATAGATAGGAGGAGAGGAGACTCACGCGAATTAATGGAAATAGGAAGAACAACAACACTAGTTTAGTAGTTTAGCTAGCAGCATATTTGAAGAAAGAAAATTAGTCCCTATATTGGTTGGGGTTGGAGATTGGGGGAGACAACTGAGATGCCGGTGAGGGTGGCCGGGTCAGCGTCGTAGAGGCGGACGTGGCCGACGCCAAAACCCAACACCAAGGGTGGATAAGACCGACGAGGCGATGACAAGACTAGTACTAATACAAAGGCTTAAAGCCTGGTCCAATCTAGCCCAAATGTGGCTCAAAAACAATACGTCCAAAATTTATCTGATCCAAATATAATTTTGAGTCGGTCTGATCCAAAAGCCTAGACGGGTGTAAACCCATTTGCAGCCCTATTTCTAGTTAATTTATACTCCTTAAATTATACATAGATACACTAGATTAGGTTAATGGATAGACAGATCTTCCCATATCTCACAGCCCCATACACTCCACAACAAAATGGAGTGGCAGAGAGAAGGAACCGGACTGTGATGGAAATGGCAAGAAGTCTGTTGAAGACAAAGTTCTTGCCAGGAAGATTGTGGGGGGAAGCAGTCAGACATGCAGTATTCCTCCTCAATCGGCTGCCGACAAAAGACTTGAACAAGAGCACCCCCTTTGAATATCAACCAGTAATGTGCACATCAACAAGTATATATGCATGCTTAGTTTACATGGACTCTAGCCCTAGCTAGCCATCAATCATCAGCAGTAGATTTGCCATGGCTTTCTGTCCATCAACAAGTATATAATTGCAAGCATGCTTCTGTCCTCTTCTTCTTCGAAGAAACACACCAGGTGTGTGCTTTCCCTAACGCGCCATCCAACCAACAACCAAAGTGGAATCCAACTCCTCACCTCCGATGGTAGCACATCATGTGTCGATCGCTCGCTAGTGGAGGCAGCTCTCGATCCCTTTCATGGCTAATTGGCTCCAAAAGGATATCCCTGAGGGGGTAAAATTATTGACATTATCCGAGATTCCACTTGGCTCCTTTTGATGTGGGGCTGACTGTGATCCAAGGAGGCCAATGGTGGTGCAGGATTGGATCACTTCGCCATCGGATTAGGATTTTTCATGTGCGAAATCACCGAATAAGCTAGCATATATGCCGCATTTACGCGTGTGCTAGTGCGATTGATATAGATCTTTCAGTTGTGAACTTGTGATGATTTAGTTTAAGATTTTCGATCAAATCAGGTACAAGAAAGCTCTTCCTTTGTTAATGATTGATCTGTGGGTGGTAGCACTTCTTTTTCGTTGCTAGCTGTACGATGCATGCATGCTTGAGTAAAAGAGCAAGAAGGTTGTACTGCAGGTGGGAGCAAGGGTGTTAGAATCTCAATTCAATCAATTCGGTCATATGATCTTACAATTTTACGAGCTAAATTGACTGGACCAATTCGATCCTAGAATAAAGTCTTAATATGGTAAAATTTTAATATTATTCTAATTCTATCAAAAATTTTATAGAACCGTGATCAAAATTTTCATACAATTCTACCGACTCTAGTGTTTCACTACCACACATGGGGTTATCATAAACGGTTCGTAACTCTCATCAGAGATTATTTCTGAACCGTCTAATTTATTGCATTAGTGATAATAGGTGGTTATCACAGACGGCTTTCAAACCGTCTGTGATGAGTCACAACACAAACAGTTTTTAAAAATAACCATATATGATATCCGACATTTCACAGAAGGCTAATACAAAAATCATCTGCAATAGTCTACGTATCACAAATGGTTTTGTGTTAGAAATTATCTGTGATAATTCTTTGTATAGATAATAAATTTTCTATTTTCGGCTCGTCTCAGGAAATGCTAGTCATGCCCTCTGAAAATGTTAGACCATATGGCTAGGTCTAGAATATTTGTGATGATGAATAATTAACAATATTGGTCATTGGTGTTATTTGAAGCGTGTGGCGTGGACTCATGCTAGTTAAGTTGGAAATAATTTGTGTCGAAAAAAATGCTGCTTTTGTCTTTGCATATGTAGGGTAACTTGGAGGTGATCATAGTCTACGATGAGAACTGGGAGATAGCTTGGTGCAAAGTCATGATCCAGAGGGTCAAGGATGCTAGAGGAGACAGTCGTGCTTGAATTAGGATGCGTGGAGATCAAAGATGGATGATGCGTATTGGAGATACAGATGTGTGGTCTAGAGGCTACGAAACGTAATAATTTTGGAGTGTCCAAAATTGGGTAGTGACAAAAGTTGAAAAACCCATCTTACGTAAGGGTTTCAAGTTTCTTATTTGTTGGAATTGGATAAGAACTCGTTTGAACCCTAGACGATAAATAGAGATGGGTTAGGGGTTAACCATAAGGCTGGACAGATGCAATTTTTATGCTAGAGTTTGAGATGTGCCAGGAGAGCATTTTGTAGCCATAAACATAATCCAGCAGTAAAAAACAAAACCAATCTATTTTGTGTTCATGTTTTTGCTTCATTGCTTCACATCAAGCAGAGCAAAGCTCTTCGTAATGTCTAGCAAGCATCACGTGGAGGTGCTTTTCGACCTTCGCATGCAGATGCGTTCACACAAGGGGAGGCGTCCCATCGCCATGCGGGCGAGGCAGTGGTGCATCTTTTCTTTGCAGTGTTCCGAGGGTATGGTGTTGATGTGTTGGAATTGGAGAGCAGTTGCTACTCATCTAATCCACTTGATCTTGTGCTGCTGGTTGAAGAGGACTACACACAAACCAATCAATCCTATCGCTGGGTCCCATGGGAAGACATCAGAGACCAGCAGGAGTCTTTGGACTGAGCGACAGTAGAGAAAAGATCATGGGAAGATTTCCACAGAGCAAACCAATGACAGAGCAAGATTACATGTAAAAATTCCAACAAGTTCAATTAACGAAAGCGACGTCTCGATTTCTTTAATCTGCTATAGTATCACCATAGTACTGTTGGTATAGTATCACTACAATACTGCTACAGTACTGTTATAGTATTCTGCTACAGTACCAAAAAAACATTTTCCCCTTTGGTATCTTTTTGTTTTTGTGTTCTTATTGTATTGGTATGTTGGACAATTAGAAGACAGTAAATTTGATAAAAAAAAGTTTGCACTGCGTATTACAATCATTCACCCCTCTCTCATTGCTATTGACGATCCTACAAGTGGAATCGGAGAAGGTTGCAATAGCATCAGATCGAGATTGTTTTTCAGGTAAGCTGCCATTTTTCGATGGATCCAATTATATCTATTAAAAAACACATATGGAGGCTTTTCCTATAAGCACAAAGTAATGCTATTTAGCAAAAAGTTAAAAATCCATATAAAGTGCCTCCTGTTGTTACTAATGGAAATATTACTGATGTTAAAGCTAATGCTATTCTTAAAATATTTTGTTGCAAGGTCCAAATAGAAACGAGTTTGTTAGAATTGCTCATATTAAATCTAGTAATAAAATTTAGACTACTCTACCTGATTATTATGAAGGTTCTAAGTCTGTTAGAGCTGTTCATCAAAACCAATTTAAAAAGGAGTATTCTGAATTTGAGATGAAATTTGGTCAGGATAAACAAGTCTAATTCTTTGTGGGTTTAGTTTCTACTCAAGCTGATAGTTCTTCTAGTTCCTCTATTGTTTCTTTGTCTGCACTGTGTTGTGTTTTAGATAAACAGTTAGAGGAGATTCTAGAAGAGGAGGTTGTACTCTTCTCCAATAGGGTGACTAAGGAAATTAACAACATCATATTAAGGGAAAGAGGAGATTCAATCAAATATTATGAATGTGGCGAGTCAAACCACATCAAAATGAATTGTCCCAAACTGAGAAGTAAGCAGATTAAGAATAACAAGACACCAACTTGTTGCTCTCAATTCAAGATTGAACCAAGCAAGAAGCACAATTATCGCAGAGCGGTCAACAAAATACTATCAGCACTTAATGAGATTGATTTGAGTGATTTTGATTCTGAAAGCGACGATAAGGACAATGGCAAGAAGGCAAAGGAGGTGAATTTCACACGGATGTATTTTATGGCAAACAGTAAGGAGCTTAACAATGATGATATCTACAATAATCCTGATGAGGTAAAACCTTCTTAGATAGATTTATCTCGTACTATGCTTAGATTGATCGAGGAGCTCAAAAGGTATAAAAAAAATTAAAAATCATGATCTTGTTATTAAGAGCTTACATTATGAAATTAATAAATTTAGAGCTTCTATTCCTGATGACAAATCTTGTCAAGTTTTACGTCCTGGGTCAGAGTCTGCTAAAATATTTAATTCATCAAAGTTGGTTCACCTTAGTGATGTGATTGCAAAACTTGATGAATTAAGATTGGCACATGACTCTTGTGATAAAAATTTAAAACTTACAAATGATGAAATTGAAATGCTCAAGTTTAGTTTTTCTACATATTTGAAGCCAAGTATTTCAATTGCTCAATCTAAAGATTGCTCTAATTGTGAATTGCTAGAAGCTAGACTTAATTCTTCTTAGGAATTAATTCAACAGATGTTTTATTATGAGATATCATCTTACTCTAACTGTTCTAAACTTAGCACAAAAATAGA
Organism: Dendrocalamus latiflorus; assembly: GCA_017311315.1. Lineage (NCBI taxonomy): Eukaryota > Viridiplantae > Streptophyta > Magnoliopsida > Poales > Poaceae > Dendrocalamus > Dendrocalamus latiflorus. The sequence goes on from CM029623.1 coordinate 12,257,290, forward strand.
AGCATTGACTAGACAACTTAATGCCTTTGCTAAAATGAAAGATTTGCTCAGCCTAGTGCTTCTAAAAATAATGTGAATGAGCCAGTTAAATGCACAACTTATCCCATTTTAACTAAACAAAATGAGTACTTTTATGATACCTTAGAGAGATTTTCTTTTGGTAATAAAAATTTGAATATGATTCTAGACAAGTCAAAATTGAGTGTTAAGAACACTAGTCTAGGGTTTAATGCTGCTAGTTATGCCAAGAATAATCCACCTAATATTGTTAAAATAATAGAAAGTGGGCTAATTGAAACAAAAAGTGAGCCTCTTAAAACTGTATTTAAATCTACTCATTTTGTGCAAAGTTTATTGAATAATATTGTAGGTGTTATTTCATCATCTCAGAATAATTCTAATTATGTTAAATTTTATTACATATACTGTGAAAGAGATGTACACTTACATAAATTTTGCTTTAGGCGTGGTAAGAGAAAGAGAAGAAGGAAAGATTGAATGCTTCAAGACAAAAACGTACAAGCTCTTTTGTTTCTAGAACAATGAGAAAGTTAAGCTTTTAGAAAACTTTTATGATGATTTTAAATCTTTTGACGTGCTGGATTGGTATATAATTCAAATAATCCATGTTCTTCGTAGCGTTCTGATCGCCCAAATGCTCATGATTTTGGTTCTAGTTTTATTGTTGTTCCTCCTTGTCATGTGTCTTAGTACTGGATTTCTTGATCTTATTTTACTAACCCAGTACTATGACATTGATGTTTTCTGTGTTGTAGGTACATCTGATGAGGAAGTGGACCATATGGCTAGTGGATTCAGATTATTCCAAGCACATAACCAGTGATTTAAGATGGTTCTATTCTCTCACTAAGGCATCCAATGATGAGTTGGTCACTTTTGAGGATGCCTCAATAGGTACTGTGATGTCTAAAGGTATAGTGTGTATTAATGATATATTCATTCTCAAGAACATTGGTTTGATTGCTGATATTCTTACTATGCCGCTTAATACGTCTTGGTTTGTTCATTTGCGGAGTGAATTGGGGATATGTCATCAAATAGGAATGTTCTGAGGGGGAGTTTTTTTATATCATTGTAAAGACTTATTTTTATTTTTCTCTTTGAGAACTTGAATTATTATTTATGCCAATAATCACGAAACAAGTCATGATGTGTATTTCGAGCTTTCTTGATCATGATTTTACATGTGTAGCTTAGCAAGGCCAGAATTATATATTTATTAAATTTGTCAACTTGAACATACAACATAGCAAGGCTGAATTCTTTTGCTAAGTTTTGATTAGGGTGATTACTTCTTGAGATGTTTCATATTTAGATACCTAGTTAAATGCTGATTCTAGGTCAAGTCTAAGTTTGATCCATTATAGTTTCTTCTTGAATTAGTTTTAGCTTTTCTATAAATAAATGTGGAAAATTGTGGTGAGATTGCTAATTTTGTATGCATCTCAACAATTTTTTCCCACAAGACGACTTGTTATTGTACTAGGCATGAACTTAAGGGGAGTTTTGTATGACTGATATCATAAAACCTTAAGCTTTTTGACTTGGCATGAACGAAAAGTAAGGCTTGAGATGCTACAATTTATGAAATGTGATTCAATATGGCTAAAAAAGGTCATTATAAATATGTTGAACTTAATTTGGACTGAAGCATATAAGACTATTGTAGATGGCTCCTAGTTTAGGATGTGCTTTATTGAGATAATCCATAATCAAGTGTCAATAATAAAGTGCTATGTGTTGAGTTATGTAAATATATGTTAAGCTTTGTGCTTCAGTTTGGCACTTGTGGCTCACTTAGTTCTTCATTCTAGCATCTAGATTTAAATCTGTATTTTTAAATAGCTATCTCCTTTAGTGATATCTTTAGCTTAACTAGTTATTTTTGTGAAGGTCTGCCATGTACATTAATTTGCTCAATCACATTTAAATTTTTTTGGTATGCTTTGTTATATAAGCACACTACTACAAAACAAGCTATACTAAATGTCTTACCACATACGGTTCATGTGGAGCCGTCTGTGCTTTGATTATTACAGATGGTTCATGGCTAAAATTGGGTGAAGAAGATGAGAGGACAATTTAGAAGAGCTAGATTAGGGCGCACATATTTAAGCGTTATCACAGATGGTTCGTATACCAAACCGTCTCTGATATGAATATCATGGATGGTTCATATACCTTATCACAGACGGTTTGTATAACAAACCGTCTCTGATATGTGAGTTATCACAGACGGTTCGTATAACAAACCATCTCTGATATGTGAGTTATCACAGACGATTCGTATAACAAACTGTCTCTGATAATGACACATCACCGATACGTGGCGTGTCACCTAGGATTTCAATCTCATCCGTTCATTCTCTCCACATCGAATGGCAAGCACCAGTTCCTCCCACCACTTGGCCCTTATTAATTACCCCCATCTACCTTTCCACCGGCAGTCACGGGTGAGTCCATCCACTATATAGCTAGCTTCCTGCATCCCCCTTGACGACGTCGATCAACTACCACCGTGAGCTAGCGCTTCCGTTGTGACACCACGGTTGACTGCATAATACACTCTTAACGTAAGTGTCGTAAGAGTATCTTGTGCAGTCTCACCGTCGTGACACAAAGGTGGTGCTACCGCCGCCTCTCCATTGCCAGTGATATTCGGTCGCCATCTGATGCATCCAACTTGTTCCTCAACCTCGCTGACTACCACCGTCAGCTAGCGCCTCCGTTGTGACACCATGGTCGACTGCATAACACACTCTTGTCATAAGTATCGTAAGAGTGTCTTACCCAGTCTCACCGTCGTGCCACAAAGGTGGCACTACCGCTACCTCTCCATTGTCGGTGATATCCGGCCGCCATCCGATGCATCCAGCTTCTACTGTCTGTTAGGATCTCTGCTTCTTATATATTCTTGCCATATTAAAGAGTTGGGTTTGTTATCTTGTTATGCTATAATGGTGGATTCTAATCTTAATGGAAATGGAATGTGCTGTTATGTTAATTTGCCATTGTATTTGCTTATTTTCAAAGGGCATAGGTAACATTATTTCTTGAGGGTAGCCAAAAAACAGAAATAATTTTAGGTATAGAGTGAACTATCACAGACGATTTTGTGGTATAAACCGCCAATGAAGGACTATTATAGATAGTTCTATATACCAACCGTCTGTGATACTCGCTAATCACAAACGGTTGGTAACTAGAACCGTATGTGATGTATGAGTATCGCAGACGGTTTTTGGTTCAAGCCGTCTATAATAGTTTTCTTCACAGACAGTTCTAGTTACAAAACGTCTGTGTTGTCTTTACCACAGATGGTTCACAAACTGTTTGTGATAACCTTTAATTATCACTGATACATAAATACATGCGGTTCAGAAAACCGTTTGTGATAACAGTTCTGAACCGTTTGTGATGACCCTTTTTCTAGTAATGGCATGTTTATGATCAGGCACACTTTTATAACAGCATGACTTTGTACACATCATTTCAATTGGTTTAAATAATCTTTTAAGTTTTCATGATGTGTTTTTCCTAAAAATTGGATCAATGACATTCGGATTTGAGTTCTCTCTTTGATGTTTCTTTGTTTTGTGCCTTGATGCTTATATTACCAAAAGAGGAGAGATTTGTAAGATTGGAAGAGATATGTGGCTTGTGACTTCAAATGCTTTTTCGGCTTTAGTTCTTTACGTAGATCTAGTTAAAGTCATGTTATCTTAAGGTGTTATCAGTATATTCATTAAGTGGGAGATTGTTAGACTATGTGGCTAGGTCTAGAATATTTATGATGATGAATAATTAACAATGTTGCTTATTGATGTTATTCGAGATGTGTGGCATGTTTAGACTCATGTCGGTCAAGTTGAAAAGAACTTGTACCAAAAGAATGTTGCTTTGGTCTTTGAATGTGCAAGGTAATTCGGAGGCGATCATGGTCTATGGGGAAGACCGAGAGATGACTTGGTGCAAAGTCTTGGTCCAGAGGGTCAAAGATGCTGGAGAAGACGGCCATGCTCGAGTTGAGGCGTGTGGAGATCAAAGATGGATGATGCGTGTTGGAGCTACGGAGGTGCAGTCCGGAAGCTACAGCACATGACAATTTTAGAGTGTCCAAAATTTGGAAGTGATAAAAGTTGAGAAACTCATGTTACGTAAGGGTTCTGGGTCCTTTATTTGTTGGAATTTTATAATAACTCGTTTAGGCCCTAGACTATAAATAGAAATGGGGTTAGGGCTAACCCTAAGGCTAGATAGACGTGCTTTTTATGCTAGAATTTGAGGGGTGCCATGAGAGCACTTGTAGACACACACATGATTCAGCAATAAAAAACAAAATTAATCTATTCTGTGTTTGCATTTTTGCTTTGTTGCTTCACATCAAGTAGAGTAGAGCTCTTCGTATTGTCCAACAAGCATCGTGTGGAGGTGCTTATGGGCCTTCGCATGTAGATGCGTTCATGCAATAGAAGGCATCCCATCGCCATGCTGGTAAGGCAATGGTGCATCTTTTCTTTGCTGTGTTTTGAGGGTTTAGTGATGATGTGTTGGAATTGCAGAGCAACTGCTATTCATCTAATCCACGTGATCCTATGCTGCTGGTTGAAGCGGACTATGCACGAACCAATCAGTCTATCACCAAGTCCTACGGGAAGACATCTAAGATTAGCAGGAATCTCTAGACTGAGTGGCAATAGAGAAAAGATTGTGGGAAGAATTCCATAGAGCAAACCAAGGACAGCAAGATTACAAGTAAAAATCCCAATGAGTTCAACCAGCGAAAGTGATGTCTCAATTTCTTTAATTTGCTGTAGTATCACTATAGTATTGCTCGGAGCTCAACCAGCGAAAAATAGCTCGGAGCTCGTGGCTCGGCTCAAGCTCGTTATGAGCCAAGCCGGCTCGGCTCGAGCTCGTGAAATTTCGAGCCGAGCCGAGCCTTCTTTACAGCTCGCAAAAAATTCCAGCCAAGCTCGAGCTGCTCGCGAGCTATTTTGGCTCGTTTGCTGTTAGCCCAGCCACTGCTTTCCCCGAATCCTCCTCTTTCTCATTCCCTCAATCCACCGTCCACCGAATCCTCGTTTCCTCAGTCCACTGGCTTTCCACCGATCCGCCGCTCCCAAATCCACCGATCCGCCGCCGCCCCCCAAATACATCGATCCGCCGCCGCCGTTTCTCCCCACCCACCGGTTGCCCCCCATCTCCCCTTTTCTCCCGATCCGTGCTTCTGCTCCGTGGCCCCTACCTCGCCTCCGAGTGCCGCGACCTCGCCGATGCCGAGCGCTGGCGCTCCGAGATCCTCCTCAAGATCGGTGCTTGCCAAGGTCACCGAGATCCAGAACGAGGGCCTCGGCGAGCACCGCCTCCGCGACCTGAACGACGAGATCAACAAGCTCCTCCGCGAGCGCGGCCACTGGGAGCGCCGCATTGTCAAGCTCGGCGGCCGGGACCACTCCCGTAGTTCCAACGCCCGCTCATGACCGACCTCGATGGAAATATCGTCGCCATCCCCAACCCCTCTGGCTGCGGCCCGGGCTACCGCTACTTCGGCGCCGCCAAGAAGCTCCCCGGCGTCCGTGAACTCTTCGACAAGCCCCCCGAGACTGCTCCTCTGACTGCTCTGTGATTGTTGTGACTGCTCTTCGACAAGTCCCCGGGAGGAGGTCATCACGGAGCTGTGACTGCTCTACGAGCTATTTTGGCTCGTTCGGGCTCGCGAGCCGGCTCGAGCCTCATTTCGAGCCAAGCCGAGCCCCTCGCGTAGCTCGTTTCGAAAACGAGCCGAACCGAGCCAAGCCTACTGTTCACCCGAGCCAGACCGAGCTTGACTCGAGCCGGCTCGGCTCAGCTTGTTTCCACCCCTAGCCGCGAGCACGACGACCAGCGCCGTGCACGTGCTCTCCCCGCCCCATGCAAGTGCTCTCCCCACCCGAACTATCATCATGCTGGTCGATGGAGGTGAAGAATAGCGGCGTCTAGAGCTTCATCTCCGCATCCCTGCTCGTGAACTCACGTGTCTCCAAGCTACCGATAGGGTCATCATCCTGCCAGGACCGCCATTGATTATACAGTTGATCATTTGATTACCAATGCCAACGCATATGATGAATTAATCAGTAGAGGTCATGCGGTTCAAGATGGCGTTCAAGATCGACTCATCATGGATCAGCTGGTTCATGGGCACCAGCGCCGGCGTCCAAGCCGCTGACCCTATTCAGTGGCCGCAGTCGCCTTGGCGACTCGTTTACAATTTTATCCCTGCGGAGACTCTACTATTAATAGTGTTGTTGGTAGTATAACTAAATTCTAGCTAATATGAACTATTGGATCATAAATATTGGATGACCCATATTCATTTTAAGGTACCATAAAAGAGCTCATTTAGTAATGCAGTGAATATTACAGACGCTTCCATTTACAACCCGTCCATATTAAGTAGGTCATCACAGACGGTTTTTTACAAAAAAAAAAACTTCTATCATGTATCACTGACGTCTTTTCATAAAAACCATCTATGATAAGTCTATACATCACAGACAATTTTTATTACGAACCATCCGAGATGTATCATAGACGATTTGTGTAAAAAAATTGTCTGTGATAAGTAGGTCATCACTGGTGGTTCTTATTATTGGTTGCAACATAGACAATCACACTAGAAAAACCTGTTTGAGATAACTACGCTGCAGCTTAATACTGACGGATTCTGTAGAACTGTCTGTGATGAGGTGTCCAGTATGATTTTTTCTGTAGTAGTGTTTTATTATAAATAATTATTTGTGTACGCCCTTTTAATTGCAAAATTTTACTTTTATCTTTTCATGTCCATTATAATTTATATAAATAACAAATGATTGTTTACTCGCACTACATTTTTGTAAAGAAAAGTTCTACATGTATAATTTTGAAATACATAATATATTTTTAAAAATATTTTTTTGGTAGAATCAGATAGAATGTTAGATTTTACATTGATTATATAATTTACGATACCAAAGAACCTCTAACCTGATTTCGAATTGTGATTTTGACAACCTTGGGTGAGAGGGAGAGAAAGAGCTAGCGTTTGTCTTGCAAAGTGCATGGCTGCGAAGTGCAAGTGTGCATCAGGAAGTGATTGTTTCAGTTGGCAGCTGGCTGAGACGACACCATGACAGGAACAAAAGGCTGCTCCGATAACCGAAACGTTTCGTCAGAGCAGATGCCAAAAGCCTTCGCTTGTACAACTAGTGTTTTGTGACGGTCCTCTCTGCGATCGATTGCAAAATGACTTAGGGTCTTATCCTACCCTTATCCTGCTAGCTTGATCGATCCATAGGGCGTAGAAATCAGGCGTCTCTTTCAGGGAAAGAAGAAGATAAGTAGAAACGGGGACGGGGAAGAATTGACTGGGGGGTTATTTGTTGACAGAACTCCTCAGGAGCTTGCAGCCCAATAATAACGCTGGAACTGAAGGACGGATATTCCGCGGCGAACCTATGGACATAAAAGCAAGGGAATTATGTGATAATCACACGCATTCATTAAGATGTAAATTGCACGAAAGAGAGATGAAAGCGGTTGGAGAGCTGTACTTGTGGTTTCGGTTCATCTTTGACGATGGTGGTTCATATCCTTCTCGTTTCCTGTCATAGTAGTTAATTTGTCACGAATTTTGACGGATGTTGACTAATAGAGAGGGTTAAAATAGTTCGAAATCTGCAAGGGACTTGTAAAATTGATGGGCTAAAATGATAGATATTGTGCTCTGTTATTAGTCAATGTTGTTTACCTATGCACCTGTAATCAACTGGTAACGGTTCATGTATTTCGGCCGGTTTACCGGTAGAGGCTTCAAAATTCCGGCTCACCACATTTGGCCGATTTTAACCGGTAACCAGTACCAGGCCAGGTTCGGTATTTTTTTCATATCCTATTTTTGAAACCTTGCCCGTTGCTCCAGACAAGTAATTGAAACCATAACCTCATAAAAAAATCTAGGTCCAGCCGAGCGTCACTTGGCAGCTCCACGCGCACATCCCGTAAATAACTAAATGATAAAATAGCTTAGATTAAAAAACAACCGCATGTTACCAGGTCGCTTCACTCCATTCTTCGAACGTGCGCACGGACTGCGTCGTCCCCACCCCATCATAAGGCCCACTTACATAGCAAGCAAAAAACACATGCTAGCCAACGTCCAAAAATCTCTAGGTTTAAAGCAAATCGGTATAAGTTTTAGAGCAAATCTAAGATTAGTTTTAAAGCAAATAAGCGTAATTCTGATAGCAAATTCAAGATAATTTCGAATAGCAATTTTAGTATGTTTCCGAGAGAAAATCAATATAAAATTCAAAAGCAAATTCAGGATATTTGGGAGCAAGTTAATGTAAATTTCAGAGCAGTACAAACCTGATAGAAAATCAATGAAAATTTATATATAGGCAAATTGTACAAATTTGAGAGAAATATTTAGTGTAAATTCGAGAGCAAACCCATACAGACTTGAGAGCAAAGTATTACAAATTCAAAAGCACACCCTGCAGCTGATGAGCACATAGCATCTTTTCATGCGCATGCATGCATAGATTAAGTTGTTTGCTTATCTCAGTGCAGGGAGTAGCATTACTACGACACACAAGTAGATCAAACAAAAAGGCACCAACCAGGAGGAGCATGCTAATGGAGCCCCATCAGGTTTATTAAAACCCACTTGGGTCTGCTACCACCACAGAATTTGGAGCATCGGTGGCTCATTGGCATGTTGACATGTGTCGCTACATGTTTTGCAAAAAACCCCTCTGTCTTTCCAAAAACTAACCCGCGGTCCAGAGACATTCCAACAGTCTCGCTCCTCCAGCACCGATAGCCTCGCTCGGTCGCTCCCGAACGAGCGGCTTGGGTGGCAATCGAAACCCTAGCCGCCGTCGCCTCCTCCCCTACCCTAGCCGCCGTAGCCTCCTCCCTCCTCCGCTCTCTGCCTCGTCGTGTCGCACGAGCGCACCCCGAATCTAGGGAGAAACGGCGTGCGGCCCTGCCTCTTCCCGCTGGTGTTGCGCTGCGGTCGCCTCTGCTCCCGCTCGTGGCTCTACGACGAAGTCAGGGCTCACCGCACCACTGGGACGTTCTGCTCCCGCCTGGCACCGCCGGGAGATCGGAGGACCCATGCTGGCGCTGCCAGATCCGCTCACCTGAGGATCGGATTTGTGCGGACGTGGCTGGATCTGCTCGCTGGCAGGTCAAAGTGTGCGCCTGCGAGTTTGGGGAACCGCGGCGGCCTGCGCAATCTTGCGGCAACGCTAGCGTATCTCGCAAGTGCAAGGTCCAGCATAGCGGCGCAAGCTCGAGATCCAACAGCGAGTGGCACAGATACAACCTCACAGGCTTCTGTAGCATTGATGGTAAGATCTAGAGTGTATTGTGTTTTTCCTATAATTTCTTGCTTTTGGTCTGAGACAAATTGTGCTGCTCGTACTCCAGTTAGAGGTGGGAAACCATTCTGTGGATTGGGCAACCTCTTTGACAATGATGTTAGTATGAGAGAAATCATGTTAGTGTATTTGACTGACTCTCTTCTGTTTGCTTTATATAGACTTTCGAGTATGCTTGCTAAAGCTTCTGTTTGTGATTTAAGGTCTCCAAACAGCAGTATCACAGCAATGGATGTGGAATACCGAATATGTAGATATTTATATGATAATTCTCCAAGTGGACATGGTATGGATGCAGTTAAATTCTGAAATATGGAAAAATAATACTTCAGTTTTAACTGTGTTTACAGAATTGGAGGGAGGAAGAATTTCTTCTACTGCTCAAAATGTCATTTTATTGTTCTTAATAGATTTGAACTTTCTCTAAATTTGTTTGACTATATGTCCGTATGCATTCAGTTGCCATTATGCGATGAGGCATGCATGTTTGTATATAAGGCTGCATTCATTCAGCATTGTCTTTGAACTGATGTCATTTGCTTTAGTTCTAAAAATGTCTTAGTGTACTCTTGGTTTGGTAGACATATCCTCTCTGAATTTCTTGTCATCTTGTGTGGTCATCTTGCTATCATTATTTATCTGTCTGCATTAATGTATGGCCATTCTAAATGAAGATGTATAACAGGCTGTGGAGCATATTCAGTATGATACTGTGGATGAAATTGTGATGCCTCTGTTGAAATCCCTCCCAAATTGTCTACGCTTGTGTCTTGTATTGTCACGTGTATGCAACAGTAGTCTCTATGAGCAAATAACTTGAGTGCTCATAAAATCAGTAGCTGCTATGAAATTCGTTTGTCCGTGTAACCAGTTGTCCAAGTTTCCCTTGTTGGAGAAAAGAAAGAATAACTTGTTTTTAGGGTTCAGATATAATCATAGACATTTTTTTATGTGCTGAAAAATTGATAGAATATTTTTCTTAAAAACTTGCCATAATTTCAATGGTGATGTGGTTCAAGTGGACACATGGGTAACTGCTGCCGGCAAAAAGGCATGTGTCGAGACTGTAGCTCTGGCTGTACAATCTTGAGAAATAAGAAGGTGTATATAAATAGTATTGAATGTCGTTTTATTAATCAGAACACTGCATAAAGCTGTGTTTGTGCAACTTACTAACAGTGTGCTCTTTTCCTGCCCAGGAACCTAGAGCTTAAGTCTTGGTCTGTTTATTTGAGTGCTGCTCCTTTCAAATAGCTGCATGGGAGTATATTGTGTTCAAGATAAGATTATAGGTTGCACCTGTGTGCTCATGATTTGGTTGCCAAGCACAAGTCCATCCTGGTTTATAACACCTATGATCTGTTTATGTTATGTAACACCTATGATATGTTTATGTTATGTACCAATTTGCACTCAGGTTTCATCATTTACCTATAGTAGTTGGGGTTACTGTCTACTCTCTGCGTAGCCAGTTTTATGTCGACGCTTCATGTAGGCCCATGCATCTATGTTCATTTGGTCATTTATAAGCCTCTTTCAGATGTTGAACACACCAGATACGCTCTGTTTTGTGTTCTAATGACACCTGATCCTGTTCTAACTATATTTATCATACAGATAGGAACATAAATCAGTTTAGGTAGGAGCATACTTGGCTAGCGAACAGCTGTGGTCTCTCTGTTGGATATCTAAAATTTTCCTTTTAGATTAGTTTCTTTCACTTTTGCTCTATCTGGTCACAATTGATGCAAATATAGCATGGGCCTCTTGCGACGCCGTCATCTTTGTAATCTGTGGCGGCTGCTTCCCTGACGTCGAGCGGAGGCGAGGCGGCGACACCGCACCTCCGCTCACTCCTTGTTGTCTAGCCCCGTCTAAATTACATTGCATGTTTTTCTATTTGCATTGCTAAATAACTACTACATTGGTTGATACATATTTTCGATTATGTACTATGCATTGTGGTAGTTTTGCAGCTTTGAAACAAGGATCCAGAGAACACCAACTGGGCAAAACAGGATATGGGATGTGGTTAGTATTGAAGGCAGAGCTGAAGTAATGGAGGCATCATGGGGTGTCAAGTATGTGAAACTCCCTTTCATAGTATATGATATTTTTTTTGTGCAGAACTTACATATATTCTAATTAATATAATGTCAGATTGAAACACAACTATGAACTGTAGGTATCTGCCTATCTGAAAGTAATTGAGCTACTTGTTCAGTACATTGTTTTTGCTTGAAGGCATGTAACATCATGGGGTTCAAGTATGTTGTTGCTCTTGTGGATCTATGTACTGAACTGATGCTTTTTTTATAGGTTTTGCAATCTGGTATTGTTTAGCCATTGATCTTTTTATAATTTGTTGGTTGAAGCACAAACAGTGTTCCATCTGACATACTAACCTTTTGGGTTTCGTTTACTAATTAGGTATAATACATCACTACTATGCCAAAAAGATGAATCTATGATATAAAATGAAGAGTTCCCAACTAGATAATCTCTCCATTACTTGCAGGCAGAATAATAACTCCCCATACTGCATTTGCAGGCAGCTGAAGATAATGTTGACATCAACGGCTTATCCATTGCTCTCCTGGACTAACAACATTCTGTAACCCAATAGATGTGTCCCTTCTCCTAAGAGCATGTCTTCCTGTAATCCTATGGATGTTTAATGTTTTGAACCATCGTAGCAAGCAGTATTAATGGGATGTGCCATCTGATTCTTGTATGTTGTTGCTAATGGATCATTTTTCTGTGAACCTAAACAGTAATGGAACCAGATTATTATACATATTTTGTATTTTGCAAATTCAAAGACCATAATGATGTTGACAATTTATTCCTGCCATTTACTATGTCAACGGTTTGTTCCCGACAGTTTTTGTGGTGGTGCACTGGTGCAACTGCAGCTGAAAACAGCCACAGAATGGTTGCTTGGCATGTTGCTGCTGGCCCCCTATATTGTACTATCTTCATATATAGCTTCTTTTTTTCGGTTTTCTGTCTTCTATCTTCAACTATATGAAGTTTGTATTATCTGGCTTTAACCTGTTATAGATTGTGCAAGAATCTTAGTGCTTATATACACTTAGAAATAAAAAAATAGTTTCATCATTCTATCAAACAAGAAAAATCTTTGTTATAATTTTGGCCATATAGTTTAATAGTTATAGGTTTTGCCAAATGATCATGGCAGGGCGCCCAAAGGGCGCCTAATGTTCTAGTGGAGAATGAATTGGAGAGAGATATAGCCACATGGGGAAGGAGAGTGTACTAATGGTGATAAGGAAAATTGTGTGTAGTAAGAGTAGTTATGATCACAGTAGAGGGTGAGAAAAGTAGTACCAGTAATAAAGAGCATGGGTCAGTCACTTCATTTTACCATGATTCACCTATAACACTGCCCAATGGAACCATACAGACGTGTTGAAGAGGTATGTGTATAGAAAAAGTTTCATCCTACATGACAAAAAGGTGAAAGGCGTCATTCCTTTATAGCTCACCACACGCGGACGATTCTAGATGGCTTGCTCCCAATCCGATGGAGCTTCGAGACGTGCGTGCCATTGAACCAACGCACGCACGCGCGAAAACAAAAATTTCTCAAAAATCTATACTGCTTGCAAAAGGAAGGGCTATGTTTTTTCCTACATCTCGTAGCTTCGCGCACACCAGACAATATATTCCTAACCCTCCGATGTGTCAAATTCAACCGTGCATATTGAAGCAAAATCATGCCATTCCATAAATTATCGTAGCCAAACCGACTCTCCAAACATTCACAGGTCCGATTTGTCAAATCTAACGATGTATGTTCAAAATAAATCCTACCGTTTGATAAAATAGCATAATTCAACTGCTATACTCCACTAATCCCTGCCTTTAACTAGTATCAAATTTGATCACTGGCCATAGGAAAAGATCAGAGATATTATGCTTAACAAAAATGTATATTTCATCAATCCTTAGAGCAAGTACAATAGTATAGTCAACTAGTGGCTATAACATTTGTCCATTTCATCTATAGCCTTCAAAAAAATAGTTCATACAATAAGGTAGCTATTACAATAACTATTTGGCCCCACGTGTAAGAGAGTGAAATGCATATTTTTACGTGCTATAGCTAGCTGTAATTTAGTAGCTAGCTTCCTTCTCTCTCTTCCTTTCTCTCTCTGCCACGTAAGATTTGGTTGATATTATATTTGCTATAGCCTGCTGACTAAGTTTTATTGTACCTGCTCTTATAATTGGACAATCGACAAGGGGTGAAATAGTCGTCCTTTCGGACAGTGACAATATTGTCTTGTTTTCTTTTACCTTTCTAGGAGTCAATTTCAGTCATGATAAAGAAGCAAGTCAGACGGCAACTGAATGGACTCGTAGAATGAATGCAACATGTACTGAAGCGAAGTCTTGCACGGTCTTACGTCTTCAGGACAATTCATAGAGTGCTCAGGTAGCTAGCTTAGCTATCATGTACTACACCAATAGCCTCCCTTCGACCCAAGACATTCTGTCCTGGAATGTGGAGCAAGCATAGGCTCGTTGTGTACCAAGTCTCCAAAGCCCACGCATTTGCATGCAACTAGCCACAAGTAGTTGCGAGAGTTCGTGACCAAAATAATTCATCACAAAGAGGTCCACTCGTACTTGCGCATTAAATAGGTGAATTCTCTTGAACTGTGATTTATGGTTTAAAATTTTAAATTTCAGCTGTTCATGAGAAACAGTACGCAGAGGAAAATAGTCGCATATAATTTTAGCCAGTACAGTTGAACTCAGTACACTTTTTACTACAATATTCCTGTTGTCCCTGTCTTGAAAAAACGTATTGATTGAAAGCTAATTACTGTAGAATAAACCATAAGCTATGAGATATGGGTGGGTTCTTTTGGGCTGATGGTTTATGGCTTAAATATTTGAATTCTGGCTGTTCGCGAGAGGTAGTGCGTACAGGAAAATAGTCGCATGTAATTTTGGCTGATACAACTGAACTCAGTACACTTCTTACTACAATCTTTTTATTGATCCCGCTTTAAAAAATGCACTATTTATAAGTCAAGAATAAACTAGCTTGAACCCAGCCCATAAGCCCAACCGAAGGCACCTAATATCTTTGATTAACACTCTATCTTGACCTAGTTTCCGGAATATCCTTTTTAGGAACCATATCTTAGCCAAATGAATAGATCATGCTTAGGGAGGGCATAAAAAAAGATAATTGCTAAACAACACTTGAGTGTTTTTTTACTCAGAGCACTCAGATTGTACTCCCATGTATACACTCCCTTTAAAAAAAATGTGAGTGCTCCGAACCACAAAAAACACTCGAATACCCTATAAACAAAAAACACACGAATCCCCTAGACACCTCCAAAAAATCGAGTGTTTTTTACTCGGAGCATTTAGATTTTTCTCTCATGTATGTACTTCTTCAAAAAAAATATGAATGGTCTAACTCACAAAAACACTCAAATATTCGCTAGACTCAATTAAAAAAAATAATGCTGACAATAAAGGAGGCACTTTTAAGATAACATGCAAATGCATGCATACGCGTTAGTAATTAATGGGTGGGTGGTACAACAAGCCCAGGACATCAGCTACACATCAAAGGTATTTGTGTGGATTTTCTAGATTTAATCTTATAACCAGTTCTCTCTCGCTTACATAGTTACATATGGTTGCTCATGTACATGGTGGACAAAATTTCAACATAAACCAACCAACTAAAAGACAAGGAAAAATAGGAAATTGCTAATGAGTACTCACGTGTTTTGTTGGGCTGAGAGTACTCAAATTTTCTTACGTACCGATCTTCGTTAAGATGTGTACTCAAAATGGTTTAAAAAGTTTTCAAATGATTCAAAAAAACTTTCAATTGGTTAAAAAAACGCATTTTCAGTTCAAAACATTCCAAATGATTCAAAAAAATTCAAAAAACTTACAAATGATTCAAAAACTTTCAGACTATTAAAAAACTCTGTTTGACAACTTTCAATTGATTTGAAGAAACTTTCATGTGGTTAAAAAAACTTACAATTCGACAAAACAATCAAATGATTCGAAATTTTCAGTTCAAAACTTTTCTCCGTCAAATAGAATTTTTTAAGAAACGATTTGGGGGAGGAATGAGATCGGTTGAATGCTTTGTAGACACCTCAGACAATTATTTCTATGCACACGGTTAAGTAATTCAGTGCTTTCGGAAGTACGTATAAGGCACAAGTTAAAAAAGCACATTGAAGGTCTAATTTGCCATCACTTCAAGTACTCACTACTAATAACGACACTGCTTTAATATTTATGCAATTTAGTTTTTGATAGAAGAGAAGCACCGATATTTATGTCAAACATAAGATTGTAAGAACGGGGAGCTTCGACGAGGGAGGGATTAGTTAAGTCCCGCTCGGTTGGGCTGAAAAGCTGTGGCTTATGACTGAAATTGTATTGTAGTAGTTGAAATTTCATTGTAGCTGAAGGTGGCTTATTTGGCATAATTAAATTTAAAAAGATTTAAAAAATAGAAAAAATATGGTAGCTCATCACAGACAACGCAAATGAATACGGGAAAAAAGAACCGGCAAAAAAGCTCAAAAAAGCTAAAAGTTCAGAAAAAGACAAAATTTATAAATAGTAAAAAAAATAAACCAGAAGCTAAAGATGAAAATCTGCTCACGAAAATTAGCTCATGAAAACTAGTTAAGAATGGGGACATGACATGCCGAAGTCAAGGTCGTTAAGGTGAAAAGGGGTCTTAACAGGGTAAGCTAGCTCCGCTTGCGAAACGTACCAAGCATAGCGCTGTTTGGCTTGCTGACACTCGTATAGTCGTATGCGTAGTCTCTTCCTCGTTCGCGAGGAATGTAATCCCTGGATTGAGTAATCAATAAATTTCTCTTTTCCGTCGCAAAAAAAATCTTTTCACGAAAACTGATGAAAAAGAGAGAGGCATTTCTGCTCTTCCCTCGCTCTTCATTTCATATATTTATATATACTTGTACATGCATAATCCGAAGCCATAATTACACGGGTAGCACGTAATCTTTCACCTTTCCTGCGCAGCCAGATAGCCTAGCCGCCAGGGGCGCCGAAGAAAGCAGAAAGCTCAAACGCGCACGCTGTCTTCGTCACCCGGCAACAACCACCGCAAGGCGCTTCCCAGAAAAAGAAGGGAGGCGCACGTATGCACGCGTGCACATGACAGTGTACAGTAAGGTAAAAGAACACAACAGGAGCTAAGTAATAGATATACGCTCCCTCTAATGATTAATCATCCATAATTATGTATATAGATCACTAATCCATTCATAATCTCCTCCTCCTCCTAGTTGATGGCCGGGCGCACCGGAACTGATCACGAATGGGTCGATCCATCACCACTTCGGCCGTGCCTTGGAGAGGCGCTCCCACTCGACGAGCCGCAGCAGGAACTCCATCACCTGCAACGCACATCGCAAGACAACACATGCATCAGCGTTGCGCTCGGGCAGGTGGCGGCAGAAGTGGACGCCGGCGGAATTTAATGGCCCGGCCGGCCCGACACCGACGGCGCCGTCGGTGATCCCCGGGAAAGCGGGCATGCATGATAATGGCGCCGGGAATACGCAGAAAACTACGCGCGCACGAAGCAACACCAGTAGAACCGAACGAGAACGGAGCAAGTACTGCTGTACTAGTCTTTTCTTTTGTGCATGTACGCGATGCGAAAATGTCTATAGATGTACTTGCCTCGGCGGGCTCCTGCAGCGAGTAGGACGCGTTGGTCACCTTGGGGTACTTGGAAACCAGGATGCCGATGCCCTGCCCTCTCTTGCGCAGCACCTTGAAGGCGTCCTCGTCGGTGCGGTCGTCGCCGATGTACACCGGCAGCACGTTGCTGCAGTCGGCGAAACCTGAGAGCCGGAGAAGATCCGAGTCAGGACGTCATGCGACAGTCATGCATCAGCACGAGACAAAACCGGTGATTTCGCGCGGGCTTACCGAGTGACTCCAACAGGAACTCGAGGGCCTTGCCCTTGTCCCACTTGATGGTGGGCCGGATCTCCAACACCTACATGAGAAGAATCCAATGATCGGAGATTACGACTTAGTGATCGTGTCATGGTAACGACGACATCTGAGTAGCAGCAGTACTGAGCAAGAAAGCAAAGACTGATGGGTACACGTGACTGCAAGAGCTAGATAGCGCACCTTCCTCCCCTGTGTGAGCTTCAGCTTTGGGTAGTCCTTGAGCTCTGCTTTCACTATGTCTGCCAATGTGCTCCAGCTCTGGACAGATCAATGGCACAGGTGGGTTAGTTACCCATGGTTGCATGGTTAAGTGAAAAAGAGGCTAATTATTACTACTGAATAATGACAAAGGATAGGATGGTAGGAGCAGATGGGGGCTCACACTACACACTAACAAATTGAAAAATAGGAGCAGAGAAAAAAAGAGAGAGAAGGAACATTTGCCACACCTTTTCATCTACACATCTGAAGTGGACAGACACACAAAACTTGTTGTTCTCCACCTTGGCTCCAGGTATGCACTTGGTCTTTTCTATCAAAGATTCGTTCACCTAACAACACACCAACGAGCAACACCACAAACAAGCTCCCATCAGATCGAAAGCTTGACGCAAATTGAGCTAACTAGCGACGCAGAGGAAGCAAGCACAGAAGAAGAAGAAGAAAGCCACCATTAGCATTATTAGTAGTACCTGTTCTATCATGGGCAGGAACTCGCTCGCCGGTTGAAAGAGGACCCGTTTTGCCTGTGAGCCACACAAATGGAAGGCAAAGCAAGTTAAGTATCTCCCCCCTTTTGGGTGGCCGTCGAGTGACAAGTGCGGCAGTGGCCGGCTACGAGTGTACGGTGGGTGCAAACCTTAGCCTTGGTGTGCCGGGAGGATTTCGCGGGGCCCTTGATGTCCATGCCGTGGCTGCCGGCGTAGTAGAGCTCCGCCAGCTTCACGAACTCAAACACCTGTATATGAACAGCGAGAAACTAAATTAAGCTGAGAGCTTTCAATTCAGTGACGTTGATCGGCGCGCGCGGTGACAGTCATGTGTGCTCTGGGGTGGCATTGGGAGGGACTAATGTATATACCTTGTCGCGGCACCGCCCGCTCACGATCGCCGTCGGGAAGTGCTTGGCGACGCTCCGCACCGCCCGCCGCATCTGCTCGGAGAATCCATGCACGGTGATCATAGATGAGTGTCTCAGGGTAATGAAACAGGGGAGAGGTAACCGAGTGTTTGAACAGCGTAGTTACCGTGTCGCTCATGAAGGCGGCGTCCGGATCATCGACGATAGGGGACAGCGTGCCGTCGTAATCGAGGAACATGACGATCTGCTTCCCCTTGGACGCGGCCATGATCAGGTCGAACTTGCTCAGTGCCGACGGGTGCCTCACCTGCACCGATCAAAACAGAGAAGCATTTCAGCACAACACGCACCAAGAAACAGAGCAGCAACGTGCATCGCAACGTAAGCTGTGGTCGTGTTTGGTAGGCATTGGAGTGCACGGACCATCCACGCGGTGTGGTCGTCGTCGACGCCGGTGGCGAGCGCGGCGGCCGCCTTGGCGTGCGTGGGCGAGGACGCCCGCATGGACTCGACCCATCCGTTGATGAGCCCGGCGCCGAGCTCCATCTGCGCCTGCAGGTACTTCGTGCGCACGGCGACGACGGGCGCGGCCCGCGGCGGCGGGTACGGGAACAGCGGCGCCGTGTTGGGCGGCAACGCTACGGCCAACTCCGGCACTACCACGCTCTGCTTCGTCATCGGTACGTCTCGCGGCGAGAGTGCTCAACCAAGCCGATGATCCGATCGAAGAAACCTTGGAGCCAACGGCTCTGTTCAAGCGTGGAATTACCGGAGGTAGGAGGAAGAGGAGGAGCTGGGTGGCTAGGTGTGCAGAGGAGGCGAGGAGGGAGGCCGTTTTTTATAGTTGAAGCCAGAAGAGGGAAGCCCAGGAGCGCGACGCGAATCTATGGGCGCGGGGCCCATGATGTGCCCTGCTGGGGGCCAGCCCTCTGTCCGCGGAAACCAGCGGTCCAGCCAACCCGGCCTCTGGGTCGCCGAGAGGCTCCGGACTCCCATCGCTCGCGCGACGTCCTCTTCGCTCGGTCGCACCGCGGCCGCGGCGGGGGCCAGGTTCGTGCAGGTGGCCCGCGGCGCACGTGCAGGGCCCGCGTGGCAGATGGCTTCCTGCGCGGGCTGGTGCGGCGCCACCTATACTTGGGTCGGTAACGTAACGACGCTTGGGCCTTTTCCGTTACGCGCAGATGCAACCGTATATGCCGACTACGTTGGCGTCAGTTATTTCGTTTCCTCGCGAGCCACGGCGAATGGATGCGCGCGCTATCGATACAGCGGACCGGGGCGCGCGAGCCGGCGGACCACCCGGTGGGCGACACGGCGCGCGCCCGCGCGCGGACGCGTGTGCGCGGTGCCACCACCCCTCGTGACGCCCCGCGCGGCCGTTCCCCCGTGGCGCCACCTCTGTGGGCGGCCTCCCCGCGCGGACGTGCGCGCGCGTACGGTGCCCCCGTGGTCGCTCCCGCTGTCACGTCCCCAGCCTGCCACTTCCGCCCCCCTCCTCTCTACCCCGCGTGCTCTGCCCTTGTCTCTGCGTGCATATCGTCTCGCGCACGTACGTCCAGACCGAGAGGACCTCATGGTGCCCCATGCATGCAGTGCAGGCGCACAGGGGGGGATAGCCGGACGGGATAGATACCTCCACGTACGTACAAGGGTCCCCTAGCTGTCGAGCTAGCTCCTAAGGTAGGATAACCTCCACGTAAAATATGTGCATACTGGTCTGGTTGTACACTACCTACTGACCTACATGCATGCCCTGACACATGCAACAGCGATGGCACAGGATCCTATGTTGAACGTAGGCCACGCATTGCCCGCTGAACCGACGTACACGAGCTGTCGGTCTCGTACATGACTCGGAGCGCGGGTGGCGACACGGCTGGTCGGCTCCGGCCGCTATTGTACAGCGGCGTATGGAAATAACACTATTTTGTTATATATTCTAGCTAGCAAGCTCGACGCGTCGGCCTAGCTAACTAGTATGATACCTGTCCATGCACCCGTCCCCGGTCGATCCATGGGGCGTGTCCTGTCGAAGCCATGGGTCATATGTAACAACGTCGAGCTGACGGAATGCAAATGCATGTGGTGACCGATCGATGACCTTGAATTGTCGATCGATTGACCTGCAGATCCATGGCCGAGGTATACGTGTACTCGTGCTGGAAAGTGCACGTAGCCTAGTGCGCTACTGGGGTGATGGCATTCATGTTTGGCCAGCCAATGTGCTTGCTTTGTCGGCAACATGCACGAACTACTCTTTGGTCCATACAACTTTCTTTATTTTGACTGCACGCTTGGTCGACGTCTCGTATATATGCGTGTAGTCATTAGCACAGGTAGCTATGTCAATTACCCCGATGGCTGCGTAACTTGCCTTGGGGTGATTAATTAGAGAATTGGTATCTTCTCGTGACTAGTATATATAAACAGACGACATAGCATGTACTCCCTCCGTTCTTTTTTACTCAACTTTTTAAAATCTGTACCATCAACTATCAATAGACTTAAAACTATCTAAATTGACTATGCGGAAGTTATATCATTAGATTTAATGTTAAAAATACTTTTATAATATTATAATTTTATTAGTATATCTTAGTGTAAAATTGTAAAAAGTAGCAGTCAAAGTCGCATCTTGGAGATCATAAAAAGTCAAAAACGTCGAATAAAAAAGAACAGAGGGAGTAGTTAGCAGAGTAGCACATAGATAATTATACCGATGATTTGGTCGGTGGTTAGGTTGTGCATGCTTGCATGTCTTACATGTTGAACATGCGGCATTTTGGGGATTTCCCAATTTGTCATGGATTTAATTAAAAGGGAGAGAGAGAAGGACCACGTCTCACTTGTCATTGTGAGAGATTCGATCTCCACCTCCCCAATTCCGACGGCCTTAGCGCTAGCCATTGGTGGCGCAGCTCTCCTCCTCCCTCTTCTTATATCAGTTCGAGCTCTCCTCCATTAAGAAGATCATATCCAATCGGGTTCTTTCCCATCTCTTCCTCTACCACCTCCATCAAGCACTTGTCTTAGGGCTTGAGCTTCGATGAGCGACGACACTTGTGGCATCAGCTTGGTCCTTTCTCCAGCAACCCAAGGCTATACCTCAGTGTGGTCGGAGCTAAAGGGCCGAACTTAGACGTCAGTGACTCTAATTTTGCACAGGTCAAGGCTACGATGGCACCGGTTAAGCTGCGGTGGCACTAGTTCTTGTGCCGGTGCTAGGACCTTAGTCTTGTGTGGTGTTCTCTGACCCTCGATCACATGACCATGATGATAGCCCGCTCGTGTGGGTGACTTTGTATCTCCAAGAACCATGCCATGGTGCAAATGACGGTTATATGTTTTTTGGGATAGTGTCGTCAACAACATGCCTAGCCAGTTGTTTGCTGCCCTTTAGATGGGAGTTTACTGCCTTCTAAAATGGAAGTTTACTACCTTCTAGATGGCTTTGAGTGTCGTCTCCCTATGAGTTGCCTTCGGTAGTTATTACTATTATGTAATTTTGAGCCGTTCTAGTGTATTGTTGCATTTGACAATATTGTTCACTAGTTTGGGAGACATTGCATAATAATGTGGGATAATAGGTTGCTCGATGAGGATTCATGGTTTGAATGAGATTAAGATGACCTTTTAGGATATTCTGCTAGTTGATGAGTATTCTGTAGCAATTGTAATTGCTGTTTTGTTCTTGTCGAATCTATAATTTGCTATTGTTATATATACATGCTAATGTTTAGTGGTTTAATTATTTATAACATAGCTTCTGAAAGTGTAGTTCATTACCTCTTAATTAGGTTGGATTGCAATTGATTATTGTGGTAAGAAATTTAACTCAAGCTAGCAGAATATCTAGATATTCTCACTTTAATCTTTGATTGGAATTAGACGAATTGTGACGAGGAGGCCTTGTTTTGTTTTAAACAAGAACAGCTTGAAATCTGAGAGCAAAACACCTAAATAACAATTTGAGAATTATATTAATTGTTCATTTGGTGTGAGTAGCCCTATTAAGAATAATTTCATTTGTAAATGACTTGGGATTGAATTATGTTCTTGCAATTATTTCAATATTGCTCTTGTTATTTAAACACTGCTGGAAACATGCCTTCTTGCTCATTTATAATTCTGGAAATTTATTTAAATATTTGCTGAAACCACATTTTGTAAAACAATCCAGAAGACCTATTCGTACATGGCTTCATCATCTGATTTCATTCAACCAAATTTTTTTACAGTGCTAACTTTAGTTCTGGCAAGCCAAGACAAAGCTTTGGTTGATCCTCCAACGCTTCCTTTGGAATACAAGGATAAAACTCATCGGGAGGATGCAGACCATTCTGCTTTGGCTAAATTGTTGGCCATTCTATTGAACTAGCTTTTCGATGTGTATGTCACCTTTATGGAGGCTAAAAAGTTGTGGGATGAGTTGGATGAAAAATATTTAGAAGGGGATAATGGGACTGAGTCCTTTATCACTACAAATTACTTGAATTAAAAAAGGTACAGGTGCGATCGATGATGGAGTAGCTCCGCGAGCTATAACTCCATGTACATGATTTAAATCAATACAACTGTCTCTTGCCAGAGAGTTTTTAAGTAAATGTCATTTTGGCCAAGTTACCATCCTCGTGGCAGGACTTTACGATTGCTTGGAGACACGTTAAGGAACATATGAAAATTAATGAATTATCAGGCGTGATTAATATGGAGGAGCGTGCTATCAACAGTGGTGATGGAAAAACCCATGTCCAAACCCACGAGGTTGAAGTCAAGAGCTCTAAAAGTAATGAAAAGAAAGTCAAAAATTATCCCCAAAATAAGCCCATGGCCCAGCCAATGAAGAAAAAGAAAGAGATCTTTACTTGCTACGTATGCGAAAGGTTGGCCATAAAGCCAGCAAGTGTCGCAATCACAAGGGCAAGGGATCTTCTCTAGATTAGCATAGGAGCAAGGCTGAGGCCAATGGGGTTCTAGCTAGTTCCAGTTCAGATTGATATGCACCTCAGGTCTTTATGGTAAATTCATCAATTAATTGGTGGCTTGATACAGGTGCAACTAAACGTATTTGTGCTGATCGTTTGTGCTTCTCTATATTTCAGGGTGAAGCTAGTGGCTCTGTCCTAATGGGCAATAATGCCACTATTACAATACGTGGGATTGGATTGGTCTACCTGAAGCTCACTTACAACACTTAGAGATGTTGTTTGTGACTGCAATGTCCTGCAATATACTTAGTGGGTTTATGCTTTGTAGGTAAGGAATAAAGCTTGTTTTTAGTCAAATAAGGTCATGTTGACTAAATTGGTATTTTTGTGGGCAAAGGCTATAATAGTGGAGGCTTGTTTTGCTTATTCATTCTTGATTTTAATAATTCAAATATTTTTAATATTATTCATTGCAATAAAGTTCATGATGTTTGTCATTCTCGTTTATGTCATGTTAATTTTGAAGCCATAGCGTAGTTAAGTAACATAAGAGGCAAGCCACTTCTCCACTTGAGTTGATCCATTATGATCTTTGTGAGATGAATGGCATATTAACTAAAGGTGACAAGTGTTATTTATTTAGTTTCATTGATGATACGATTAAGTGTTGTTATATTTATTTACTTACGTCGAAAGATGAAGCACTGGAATATTTTAAAATATAGAAGGTTGAGGTGGAAAACCAACTAGAAAAGAAAATCAAATAGTTAAGATCAAACCGAGGTTGTGAATATGTTTCTAAGTAATTTTCCCAGTGTTGTGAAGAAGGTAGAATAATTCATAAAATTACTCCACCATATTCACCCCCAATCAAATGGAGTTGCTGAACGAAAGAACCAAACTCTTTGTGATTTGGTGAATGCTATGTTACAAAGTTCATGTATGTTAGACTCATGGTGGGGTGAGGTAGTTCTCACAGCTAATTATATCCTAAATAAGGTTCCTCCCTGCAATCACGAAGAGACACCTTATGAAGGATGGTAGGGGAGAAAACCAAATATATCCTTTCTTCAGACTTGGGGTTACCTTGTAAAAATGCATATGTAATTACCGAAGAAAAGGAAACTTGATTGTAAGACTGTTGATTGTGTCTTTTTAAGGTATGCACATCACAGTATAGTGTATAGATTTCTTATGGAATCTCGTGATACGACTTTCTATGAAAATGTGTTCCCTATGAGAGAAAATGAAATTATTGTCCTTAATGGTTCATGTGAACACTCTATTCTTCCTAGTGTGGATGACACCACTCCTAAATTAGAGTTGGGGAGGAGTAAGAGGCAGAGGACTAAAAAGTCGTTGGGTGATGACTACATCACCTACCTCATGGACGATGAACCACGTAACCTTTCGGAGGCACACGTATCCCCGGATGCGGAGTATTGGAATGAAGTAGTTTGTAGCAAGATGGATTCCATCCTAGCTAATGGAACTTGAGAGATTACTGATCTTCCAAGTGGATACAAGCTAATAGGGTGCAAATGGATCTTCAAGAGAAAGCGAGGACCCAATGGTATTTTTGAAAAGTACAAGGCCCATTTAGTAGCTAAGGTTTTCATGGAAAAAGGGGGTGCAAACTACTTTGATACATACTCTTTTGTGGCTAGTTTACCCATAAATTGAGTGCTTTTAGCACTACCTGATCAAATTGATATAAAGCCTGCTTTCCTAAATGGAGAGTTAGATGAGGAGGTTTATATACAACAACCTAATGGTTTTGTGGCTGAAGAGTAAGAAAATAAAGTATGTCGCTTGGTTAAATCCCTGTATGGTCTAAAATAAGCTCTTAAGCAATGGCTTAAGAAATTTGATAGTACGTTGACTTCGGTCGGGTTTTGTGTAAATGAAGCCAACAAGTGTGTTTACTATAGATTTAGTGGGGTGAAGGTGTCATCCTATGTCTTTATGCGGATGCCATATTACTGTTTGGTTCCAACATGGATGTAATTAATAATACTAAGTCTTTCCCGTCCCAGAACTTTGATATGAAAGACATGGGTGAAGCTAATGTTATTTTAAACATTAAGCTTTTAAAATGCGAGAATGGGATTACTTTATTGCAATCCCATTATGTGAGTAAAATCCTAAGCTGCTTTGGGTTTGTGGACTATAAATCAGTAGCTACATTGTTGATCCAAATGCTATGCCGCATAAAAATACTGGACATGGAAAAGATCAGCTTAAATATTCGCAAATAATTGGATACTTAATATATTTGATTAGTGCAACGAGGCCTGACATCCATATGTTGTAAGAAATTAAGCCGATATACGACCAATCCACGAGATGATCATTGGATAACATTAGAAAGGGTGCTTAGATACCTAAAAGGGACTAAGAACTTGGGAATACATTATTCTGGCCATCCGATAATTTTTGAAGGATTCAGTGACTCTAACTAGATTAATGACTCGGATGAAATTAAGGCTATGAGTGGTTATATATAAACTTTAGTAGTTGGAGCTGTTGCGTGGAATTCTTCTAACTAGACTATTCTTACACGATCTACCATAGAGGCTAAGCTAGTAGTACTTGACTCAGCAGTAGTAGAAGCGAAATGGCTCAAAGAGCTTCTTTCCAACTGCTGCAATAACGAAACCATTTTGGTAAAAGTAAATAGTAGGAAGGATAATATGAAATCCTCAAAACACATAAAGAGACGAACTTGGTTTGGTATGCCATAGAGATGGATGTAATCACTGTGAAATACATCCAATCTGAAAGGAATCTAGCAGACCCTTTCACTAAAGGAATGGTGAGAAAGATCCTTCTTGCAGCATCAAAGGGAATTGGGCTCATACCCATTTGATGGTCTTGAACAGTGGTAACCTATCCTAGAAGAGCGGGAGATCCCATGAACTAGACCCTAGGAAAACAAACTATGAAAAGATAGGGAGTATGCCTAAAGGGTTCCACTAACTACAATACTCTAACTATATGGCAGGTTGAGCGATAGTTCTTAATGAATTCGATGCATTATATGGCAGCTGGGAGCTATCCTACAGAATTCCCTAGATAATTCACCTACGTGAGTATAATCGTGGGGTCATGATCAAAGAAAGTTTGGGTATACTTTCTTATGTACTCATGAGAGAGATACGGGGACATGACTGTAATGTCCCAATTTAAGATAGAAAGGGAAAGCGGCCCTGTACAGAGTGCGACTTGGGTGAAAAGTCTCACACCAAGACATAGTCCTCCTTTGTCTGTATAGACTCATAACTTTTGTTGCTAGATATTGAGTTCAAACCCGAAAGGTACCCTTTGTCAAACAATTGTATATCGAACAAGACATTTGAGCTGTGACACCAAATTAAATAATTGGTAGGGATTATTTAACATGAGGGCATTTTGGGGATTTTCTAATTTGTCTTGGATTTAATTAAAAGGGAGAGGGAAGGACCAGGTCCCACTTGTCGTTGTGCGAGGGAGAGTATAAGGGAGCCTCTGACTCATTCCATTTGTTGAATGAGAGGGAGACGGGGATTGTGGGGATCGATTCGATCCCTACCTCCCTGACTCTGGCGGCCTCGGCGCAGCTCTCCTTCTCCCTCTTCTTATATCGATTTAGGCTCTCCTCCATTAAGGAGATTAGATCCAATCGAGTTCTTTCCCATCTCTTCCTCTACCACCTCCACTAAGCACTTGTCCTAGGGTTTGAGCTCTAGTGAGTGACAGTGCTTGTGGCATCAGCTTGGTCCTTTCTCCAACAACCCGAGGCTATACCTCAGTTAGGTCGATGCTAAAGTACTAGACCTAGGCAGGAGTGACTTTGGTTTTGCATTGGGTCAAGGCTGCGATGATGCCAGTTGAGCTATGGTGGCACTGGTTCCTATGTCGGTTGTAGAGCACTTTGGTGGGGCTTTATTAGCTCATTTATGACTGTGGTGGTTTGGCCATGATGTTTGTGGTGTTCTTGCTTGCCTAGCACTTGGCCGGTGCTAGAATCTTGGTCTTGTGCAGCGTTTTCTAACCCTTGACCACATAACCATGGTGATAGTCGGCTTGTGTGGATGGCTTTGTATATCTGAAAACCATGTCGTGGCGCAAATGGTGGCAATAGATTTTCTAGTACAACATCATCGACGACATGCAAAGGACCATGTGATAAGATCTAGGATAATGTTGTGATGAACTATTGCAATTTTTGTAGAATGGATATTTGATTTTGCAAAAATTGTAATTTTTTGGATAGTTTTATGAATTTTTGAGGGAAACAGGTCATACCACTAGTATGGCAATGGTCATATTGCCGAGTGGTAGTACCAAGTTTACTTACCAGTAGCTTATTTCTAAAGAGGTCTAGTTGCGTAGTGCGTCTACTCCAATTGCCACTTCTATGGTGCTGGATCCTTGCGAGGAGGCCTTGTTTTCTTTTAAACAAGAGCTACTCGACATCTGAGAGCAAAACACCTAAATAACAATCTGAGTATTATATTAGTTGTTCATTTGGTGTGAATAGCCCTGTTAAGCATGATTTCATATTTAAATGACTTAGGATTGAATTATGTTCTTGCAATTATTCGAATATCAATCTTGCCATTTAAATACTGTTGGAAACATACCTTGTTGCTCATTTATAATTCTAAAAATTTATTTAAACATTTACTGAAACCGCATAGAACATTACTGTGCATGCATGTACTACATAAACTATTCCTACTAACACAATGCCCTACCTTTTTGTTCTCTTCTCGTGTGCCTCGTTACATTGAAGTGAGGAACGAGAGACCAGAATCATTAGGGAAAATCAACGGATATTGCTCATCCTGTATCCTATTTTATTTTTTTTTGTTGAAGTCGATGTCAAACACAGATAATTCTAGATATCCATTTCTTTATTTCGTATGTGTTCCATAAGCCTTCAAACAGTCGGTTGGACGAAAATTATCCACTTCTTTTACACCCCTATACAAGACATTAGACATTATGGTGCAATCACAGCGAACATGGAGAGACTAATAGCCGAGATGTCGAAGGAAGAGTACTCAGTATATATCTATTTAGATGTAACAATCCACCTATATGTTATCTTATTGTGAAGCCATAACAGACTTCCTCGTATTACTTGATATATAGATATGGATGAATATCATTTATTCCATATTTTTTCTAAGTCAGAGTCAGATACAAATAGTGTCGGATACCAATTTACTCCTTTCATATTCGCTTCGCAAGCCCTCAGTCAGTCTATTAGACATAAATTATTCGCTCCGTTTGCACCCCTACACAAGATTTGAAGAAACATGAAGCATCAATCAATATTTCACCTCATTACCGTAAATGTAGGAACACAACACCAGGATCCCACAGACACGTTTACCCTTGGACACACACTGCACCGGGGATACAAACAAACTCAAAGACACGGAGAGAATTTTTGCCAATGTGAACTTGACTTTTGTTGCTTTTCTCTTTTCGTTTTCTATTCGACTCGCCTCATTCATTCTCTCACATGTGACATCCTTATATAACAGATACATAGAAGCATACCAACTAACAAGGAAATAAATTAGCACTTGCCTAATAAACTACTGGAATCACTCTATGATCCAAACTTACCAAAAACTAGAGATAGCTACCAAACTAAGCTAGAAAACGTATCACCCTTATCTTTACTTTCCATAATCTTGATTATTCCTAACAATCTCCCCCCAATCAAGATTGCTTCACAGTAGTGCCAGTTCATCGTTGGCATCTGCCTCAAAGAGAAGCACCTGCTCCTTTTTCTTGCGGCATTCAGAAGCAAAGTGCCCATAGTCATTGCAGTTATAGCATCTCACTTTAGCCTTGTCTAATTTTTGATTCCTACAGCTTTGGCCACCATTGTCATTGGAACTGCTGCCTTCGTGCTTTGATGGTTGGGCCTCCCACTCATCCCACGTGAGGAGAAGGCGCTCGTCATTGTCGCTGTCCAGAATGCGTAGATGCTCTTGACACGCTTTGAGGCGGCCGATCGTTTCTTCCACCATCATCGTCTTCAAGTCCCCAATTGCTTAATGGTTGAGACAAGCTGTAGGTACTTGTTCAGGACATCGCAGAGAAGCTTCTTCATGACATAGCTCTCCTCCATCTTGTCACCAAGACCGTGAGTCTAGTCGACAAGAGTTGTCAATCTCACGGCGAAGTTGTCCATCGACTCCGTTTTCTTCATGCGCAAACACTCGAACTCACTCTTGAGGATTTGCATGTGTGCCTTCTTGAAATGGTTGGTGTCGACATACACCGTTTTGAGCGTGTCCCACGTAGCTTTCACCGTCTCCTTTTTGGTGAATAGGAGGAGGGTCTCCTCCGGGACTCCTTGGAAGATGGCCGCAAGAGCCATCTGATCTTTGCGCTCATCAACATCGTTGGCCACCACAGCTTCTCAAACGCCTTAGGCCTTCATGAACACCTTCATCTTGATTGCCCATGTGGCGTAGTTGCTCTTGTTCAGCATAGGGTATTGAAGAGAGATGCTGCTTTCTCTTCCCGGTACCCTTGAAGGACCACCGCCAGTGGCAATTGTGCAACCTAACGGCGACACCAATCTTGTCCTCGGTATGGATTTGATACCAAATGTAGGAACACAACACTAGGATCCCACACACACGTTTACCCATGCACGCACACTACATGTGTGGGACAAACAAACATAAATACATAGAGAGAATTTTTGCCAACGTGAACTCGACTTACGTTGCTTTTTCTCTTTTCTCTTCTATTCGACTCGCCTCATTCATTCTCTCACACGTTACATCCTTATATAACCAAATACATGGAAGTATATCAACTAAAAAGGAAATAAATTAGCACTTGTCTAATAAACTACTGGAATCACTCTATGATCCAAACTTACCAAAAACTAAAGATAGCCACCAAACTAAGCTAGAAAACGTATCACCTTCATCTTTATTTTCCATAATCTTGATTATTCCTAGCAATAACCAAATGGTTCAGCTAGTAATTAATCTATGAGTTCTTTTTCACCTAACAAGGTCAAGTTTAATGAACTCTGCAAGTGACTCACTTTTACAGGGCCAAATCGTGCACAGTGGCTGTGGATTAGCCACCTTGCACGTACAGTAGTCTAAAACAAAACACGAGAAATTTAACTAGTAGAAAGATGAGTACAAATATGGTTATGCATTGGTCATTACGGCACCCCGGCATCATTGCTTCGAGACCCGTTTTAGATGGCTTATTGTGCGTTCATGTTGAGGCCTGTTGGACGAGAGAATCGTGCGACATACAATTGGTTGCACTGCTACTCCTTGTTGCAGATGTATATATGCAACATAATTAGCCTGCCCTGCACATTAATCCAATTTAATTTGTTACCATGCATGACAGTCTAGCTTGTCCTAGTTGATCGAAAGCATGGCTGCGCATGCTTGCGTGCACGGTGAGCAAAATTAAGATGTGCATGTAGATGTGTACATTTATTCGATCGACGAGACGGTAAGGTCGTTGATCATTGCTTGCACGATCAGTCTAGCTATTGCTAGGTACCCATCTCAGGCTACACAGATGCGTCTGCATCATGCAGAGACCATTCTGAATTTCTGATTAGCTAAAGGTCATATTCCAGGGTTTTTATTTTTGGCGGTGATTTTTAGCTTTTAGTTAAAATAACATTATAGTAATGGTTAGTTTTTGAGATATTTAATTAAAAGATAGAAAATAAAATTATATCTCTATAGATAATGTAAAAGAAAAACTATATTAAAAAATCTACGCATTTTAAACGATGTTTGGTTTTTATAAGATAGAAACTATCCCTGTTTAGAACAGAGCCAAAGTTGCAGATCTATCACCAACTAAATTGGGGGGGGGGGGGGGGTGTACCATGGAATTAGTTGCGTGAATATGATGCTTACGTGGTATATTAGCATGTGTCATCCGACCATCCATGAGGCTACAAATTATTGGGTTACATGTTTAGATAGTAAACTATCTAGTTTATGGTAGCAAGTATCTACGCCGAACTACGCCTAACATTTTTTCCATCATGCATGCACATTTTTGTTGTAAAAGTAATTGAGACAGTGTAGAGAATGGAAATGAACTATTGATTAACCTCATTCTGTACATGTACATGAGAATATATAGGTGATGAAGGAGTGGCAAAGAAGGTGCCTTTACATGAAAAGATGTCTATACAGTAAAGGTGTATGTACATTGGTTACTTTATTTTCTGGTTGTAACACTCCCCCTTAACCAATGTGTCTTCATATGATCACCTTGATTCATCATCTTGGAAAACTCCTCTAAAACCCTGTAGGGAAAAATATGAGGAGAACCTATAAAGTAGATATGCCATGAAAAACTCCTTTAAAACCCAATGGGAAAATTTAAGGAGAAAATGATATGGCATATATTTGATTATATCTCCTAAAAACCCCTGTGGGGAAAAGAGAGATATATCTATGATTACGTTGTCATATTGCCTCATTAAAAAAACCTTGATGAGAAACCTTAGAGGAAAAACTCATAAGGGGAAAAGAGTACAATATTTGTATTGAACGGGTTAAGTCTTAGGAGATTTCTCCCCCTGACATCTGCAAATCACGTAGTCTTCGCATACCAATTCCATGAACACATTTTTGGAATGTGGAGGTTGGTAATGACTTGGTGAATAAGTCTGCGAGATTATCACAAGACTTAGTTTGCAGAATATTTATTTCCCCACTCTCTTGCAATTCATGTGGGTAAAATAGTTTAGGAGCAATATGTTTTGTGATATTGCTTTTTATGTAACCCGTTTGCATTTGGACAACGCAAGCAGCATTATCTTCGTAGATAATGGTAGATGATGCGATAGCACCTATACCACATGATTGTTGTATGTGGTTAATCATTATGCGAAGTCATACACATTCACGTGATGCTTCATATAATGAAATTATTTCAGAATGATTAGCGGATGTAGCCACTAGTGTCTGTTTTGAAGACTTCCAAGAGATGGCTGTTCCACCATGTAAAAATACAAAGCCTGTTTGAGATCTGGCATTATGGGGATCTGATAAATAGCCAGCATCAGTATATCCTATTAAATCCACATTTTTATTCTTTTGGAAGAATAGATCGAGATCTTTAGTGCCTTGAAGATATTTAAGGATATTCTTCACTCCTAACCAATGTCTTTTGGTTGGAGCAGCGCTATATCTAACAAGTAGATTTACTGCAAATGCGATATCCGGCCGGGTGCAATTTGCAAGGTACATTAGCGCTCCTATGGCACTGAGATATGGAACCTCGGGTCCCAATAGCTCTTCATTGTCATCTCGGGGTCTAAATGGATTTTTGTCCCTGTCGAGAGTTCGAACAACCATGGGGGTTTTCGATGGATATGCTTTGTCCATATTGAATTTCTTCAATATTTTCTGGACATAGGCTGATTGATGCACTATGATGCATGTATGAAGGTGCTCAAGTTGTATACCTAAGCAAAATTTGGTTTTACCCAAATCCTTCATTTCAATATTCCGTCATAAGATGATTACGTGCTTCATCTATATCCTGTGTGTTGAGGATCTTTTGATGAATACGCATGGACAATCATCATTGTTGGAGTATCCCTTTTTGGTTAGGAACTCACTTAGTCGGTTGTACCAAATTCTACCCGACTGTTTCAAGCCGTATAAAGACTTGTTTAATTTTACACAATACATATTGCGATTTTCGTTTGGATTCGAAATTGAAATTCCATCGGGAACTTTCATGTATATGTCCGAATCAAGTGACCCATAAAGATATGTAGTCACTACATCTATCAACTGAAAAGATAGATGATTTTTAACTGCCAATGAGATTAAGTATCGGAATGTTATTCCACTCATTACTGGAGAATAAGTTTCATTGAAATCAAT
Organism: Dendrocalamus latiflorus; assembly: GCA_017311315.1. NCBI lineage: Eukaryota > Viridiplantae > Streptophyta > Magnoliopsida > Poales > Poaceae > Dendrocalamus > Dendrocalamus latiflorus. The sequence goes on from CM029623.1 coordinate 12,290,663, forward strand.
GCCGGGTCTCTGCGTGAACCCTTGTGCTACAAGCCTTGCTTTGTATCTCACCACCTCATTGTTTTCATTCCGTTTGCGGACGAAAAACCCATTTGAAACCGACAGGGAATACTTTGGGAGGTGTATGTATCACATTGGTGAATACATTTCTTTTCTTGAGCGAGGCTAACTCCTCTTGAATTGCATCCTTTCATTGATTCCAGTCCGAGCGCTGTTTGCACTCTGCCATGGTCTTGGGATCTGGATCATTTTGAAGGTTGTTTGCAATTGTTGTGGAGAAATAAATGTCGACAATTGTAGTCTTACGATCGTACGATTCTCCAGAATCAGTATAGTTTGTGGAAATTTCTTGGACCCCTGCTGACTCAATGTTATTTCCCAAAACATGTGAGTCGGGGTATTCCGATGTCCCAGGATCAGTAATTGAGTGCACTGTTGATCTGGGTACAAGGATCCTTTGGTGTCTATCAACTTGAGGTTGATCTGCATTTACATTCTTTTGTTTCCTTTGTCGCTTGTTAGAAGCTGTATCCGCCATTTGTGCCGTACTTCTCCCCCTCTTATTTTGAACTGGGAGTTGAGTGGTATTTTGCGGTACCTCCACTCTTTCAGGTACATTTCTGGCAGGATTATAGGATTTTTGTGACACCCTTATAATCAGTAAATGCATCTGGCAGGTTATTTGCAATGTTTTGCAAATGAATGAGTTTCTGAACTTGAAGTTCAGTCTCTCTGGTACGTGGGTCTGAGGTAGGAATGCCTTAATCATTCCAATTAATTTCCTGGCATTCAGGTTGGTACTTGTTGTCTCCCCCTAATGCCGGGAAATGTTCCTCATTGAATATGCAATCAGCGTACCGGGCCGTAAACAGGTCCCCTGTTAGGGGCTCGAGGTATTTTATGATTGACGGAGATTTATACCCAACATAGATCCCAAGTTACCTGTGCGGTCCCATTGAGGTACTCTGCGGTGGTGAGATCGGTACGTATGTAGCGCAACCGAACTTTCGCAGATGGGAAATATCTGGTGGATTTCCACGTACTAATTGTAGCGGGGAAGTGCTATGATAAGCAGTTGGACGCAATTGTATTAAGTCAGCAGCGTGTAAAACTGCATAACCCCAACATGATATTGGAAGTTGCAATTCTGTAATAATGGTCTTGCAATGAGCTTGATTCTCTTGATAAGAGATTGTGCTAAACCATTTTGTGTATGAACATATGGAACAGAGTGTTGAACTTGTATCCCAAGAGCCATACAATCGTCATTGAAGGCATGGGATGTAAATTCAGCAGCATTGTCCATTCGAATTGATTGAATTCGATACTCAGGATAATGTGCTCGTAATTGGATAATTTGACCAATTAACGTAGCAAACGCATGGTTGCGTGTGGATAATAGACACACATGTGACCATCTAGTAGATGCGTCAATAAGAACCATGAAATATCTGAACGGTCCACAAATGGTTGTATAGAACCACATATATCTCCTTAAATGCGTTCAAGGAATTTTAGTGGTTCAGCTCTGATTTTAAGATAAGAGGGTCTTAAAATCAATTTTCCGGTGGCACATGAAGTACACACAAAATCTGAGGATTCCGGAAATTTTGTTTTGAGGTATGTATGACCAATTGAATTGCTAATAATTTCCCCATCATTCCAATGCCTGGATGGCCAAGGCGATCATGTCATGTTTGGAATGTGTTAGTGTTTTGGAAAATTACTGTGTACGCAATATGTTGAACAGGTTTGATGTATGTATAGTACAATCCGGAGTTTAAAGATGGAATTATTTCTAATACTTGTTTGCCATATCCGTTGTGTTTGGTTAAGAGGAGATATTCCTCTTTGTTGTCATTTCGGGTTTCAACATGGAAACCATTCTGACGGATATCTCTATAACTAAGTAGGGTACGTGTTGAATCGGGATACAAAAGGGCATCCTCAATTTCTAATTGTGTACCCATAGGGAGATTGATAGAGGCGCGACCAGAGCCTACTATCGTTGCATCGCGTCCAGCGATTGTCAAAACATTTCCTTTCCTCCTAGCAAGAGTTAGGAAATATTTTGTGTCCCTATGTATAGAGTTTGTGGTAACACTATCCACAAGGCATAATGCCTCCTCCATTGGATTGACTCCAAAAATCTATATACACAAAAGAAGAATTTAATAAAATTCTTATAGTAGTATATAGAATACATACAAACTTCATTTTCAATACCAAATATGTTCGATATGAACAGCATGGTTGAACTCTCCCACAGATTTAAAATCTGTATGCGGAGGTGGTTCCACTCATTGACAGCCTCCGGTAGGATGACTGCTTTCTGCTGTTCATACCGTGTTTGAAGAGCAAGCCACAGAGCGCGTGAGTCTTCTTCCATCAGATACTCAGCCTTGAGATCAGGATGGATGTGGTTCCTTATGATAAATAAGGCATTGTACTTGAGAGGCTCAGCCAAAGGAGCTACACCCTCTTGGGGAGCTGCAATTGCCTGGTACATTCCGCGCAACGATAGACTCACTTTGAGATCCATCGCCCTTGTGGGGAAGTTGTGGCCGTCAAGAGCGCCACAGATTTGTTAAAATCTTTGGCAATGTTAAATAAGCAATGCGAAATGCAAGTAATCAAGGTAAACTTGAAATACATAAAGGGACATTCTCCTATTGTGGAACAACAAAGTTAATCACCAATGGTATTAACATTATTTTAATTCATTTTTCAACATTGAGTGCGCACTTTGAGGATGATAATCCCACAGTAGTATTTTGATACTACCTTGTGTATGGCCAATGTGAAAAAGAACCATGGTAATCACTTAGGTGTAGACCTTGTATAATTTATAATCAAATTGGGTACGCACGTTGAGGATGAAATTCCACAGTAGTACCATGGTACTACCTTGTGTATGGCCAATTGAAAAATAAATAAAGGTAGTCACCCAAAAGTGTAGACCAAACTGTTTCAAAACTTGATACTAGGTACGCACGTTGAGGAATAAATCTCGCAGTAGTACGATGGTACTACCTTGTGTATGGCCAATATCAAAGTTAAGAAACTTTGTGTTATTCCAAAACGAGAGAAAATCAACCTAAAGCATTTGCATAAAAAAATATTAAGTGCTTGTATGGTAAGCTATTTAAAAACTTACATAAAAAGTACACCATAAATAATTAATTTACATGAGGTAAATTAATGTATATGGTAATGTTGTAATAAAATGCAAAATATGTGGAAAACAATATGAGTATTGTAATCCGAAGGAATATATACCCAAATTAAATATAACATGTGGTTATATTTACAATACCGTATAATCACAATTTTGGTGGTGAACACCAATTTGTAGCAAAGTGCCATAAATTGTAATTTTATGGTATTTATGGTAGGTATAATATTTTGCAAAAAATTCCAAATTATTAAGTACAATGGTACTCACTAAATGAGAATTTTAAATTTGCGAACGATAGCAAATTTAAACATGGTCGCAATGCATATTGTAAATAAATTGCAATAAAATAATCCTAAATATGTAAAAGTTATAGAAATGTGCATGCACATTTATTTGAACAATTACATAATTTTCAGATCCTGTAGGGACTGAAATGCTAATTTATAAAAGTACATACTGACGGGTGCAATTATAAATAAGCATAAGGACTGTACTGCAAATTTACAATAGAGATTTTATTTTCAGGAAAATTCTGCATTTCCCACGAACTATAGGGTGGATTGTGCAAAATTTTGAAAACTTGGGCTGAGGCCCATTCGGCCTTTGGGCCCATGAGGAGAGGTGGGAGGGATTGGGCCAAAACCCATGAATGGGCAGCCATATATATATGGGGTTGGTGATTTTAGGGTTTCCCCAAACCCTAACCACCCATTGGAGCCGCCGCCGCCTGCCCCATGATGCGCCGCCGCCGCCGGCCATCTTCACCGCCGCGCCGGTCACATGTTGACCGCGCCTCGCGCCGGCCGGGTCCCGCCGCGCCGCCACCGGCTCCGGGCATGCCGCCTCGCCTGGGCCGCGCGCCGGCCGGGTTGTGCCGCGCCATCACGGGCGTTTCAGGCGCCGGCCGCCTCCACCGCTGGCGGTCTCCACCGTCCGGGCTGGGGCATCAACCGCCGCCGCCGGCCCATGGGGCGCGTCTGCGCGCACCGCGCCGGGTTGCGTCGCCGGGCTTCGCCGGCCGCACTGCGCCGAGCCGGGCCGCCTCACCATGCCGCGGACGCCGCCGGGAGCGCCGGCCCCTTGGCGCCGCCGTCGTCGGCTACGGGCTCGCCGGCCGCGCCACTGCGCCCTCCAGGCCGCCTCGACGGGCGCCGCTCCGGGCCGCCTCGCCACGGGGCCGCCGGCTGCGGGCGTCTTCGGCAAGGGCGCTGCGCCGGCCAAGGGCTCGCCGGCCGCGCATGCCACGCTGCCGCGCCTTGCCGTCGCCTTGTGCACCGTCTTCGCGGGCGCGGGCGTCGCCGCCTCCGCCGGCCTTGGGCCGTGCCGCATCGGGCGCCATTGTCACGAGCGCGGGCGCCGCCGCCGGCCGCCGCTTCGGGCGTCGCCACCGCCGGCCGGGATGGGTCGCGCCGCCGCGGGTGCTGCCGCGTCGGGCGCCGCCGTGCGTCGGCCGTGGGCTCGGGCTCCGCCAGGTCGGGCTTTGCCGCGCCGGGCCATGCGCCGGCCGCTCCGGGCCGCGCCGAGCGTCGGCCGCGCCGGGCTCGGGCTGCTGGGCTCCTCGACGCCGCTGGCCGTCTGGCGACGCCGCTTACTCGCGCCGGTCTGCGGAGCGCCGGCCGAGGGCCAGGCTTCGCCGGCTTGGGCTGCGTCGGCCGAGGGCCAGGCTTCGCCGGCTTGGGCTGCGCCGGCCGAGGGCCAGGCTTCGCCGGCTTGGGCTGCGCCGGCCTCGCTGCCCCGTGCGCCGGGTGCGCCGTGCTGCGTCGTGAGGACGCGTCGCGCCGCCGTGCCGGCCACGCGTTGTGACGCTGGGCGCGGGTGTGGTAGAAGGCGCTGCCGCGATTCGCGCGAGGAAGCAATCAATACAAGAACATCCAGGCTTATCCATACCTTGTGTTCTTCGTTGTTTTACTGCACATGAACATCCATCAGAGAACATCCAGAGTAGTGTCGTTACCTTGTTCTGCTCTGTTGTATGTAAATGTATGTGTGCGTGTTGCTCGATTTGGAGAGAAACGTGGCTGATAACGTGTTGTAAAAGTAATTGAGACAGTGTAGAGAATGGAAATGAACTATTGATTAACCTCATTCTGTACATGTACATGAGAATATATAGGTGATGAAGGAGTGGCAAAGAAGGTGCCTTTACATGAAAAGATGTCTATACAGTAAAGGTGTATGTACATTGGTTACTTTATTTTCTGGTTGTAACAATTTTGTCACTTAATTTCTTCCTTTGGGAGAACTCTCGCTCGCACGTACCATGCAACCCGGCCGGCCACCTTCTTCCTCTCGGAATTAATCCTTGCATAGGCACGGAACCCTTCGCTCTCTCGCCTGTCTCATCTCTCTAGCCATGAACCTTGCCTTTCTTTTCCTAGCTGCATGCACCTCATCACCTGTGCACATCATCGTTGCGTTGCTTCGCCTGGATGCATAGGACCTGCTTTTCAGTTTGGATGGCTGCTTTTATTGATCTAGCAATCAACAAGAGCTAGATATATAGCTCTTCTCAAAAGTTCTAGGAAAAACACATTCGAGTAGGAATTGAATTTATCATAGTAATTTCGTACGAATATATATATATATATATATATATATATATATATATATATATATATATATATATATATATATATATATATATATATATATCCCAGCTATACAAAGCTGGGGGATTCCCGGCTAGAGACGCGCCCCACGTCACCCCCCGCGCGTGCCGCCCGCCGCGTGGCCGAGGAAACTCGGTACAGTCAGGGAGCTGGTTTCCTCGTATTTTCTGGAAATTACGTACAGGTCCTTTATTCTCGCAAAAAGGTCCCTGCCAGTTTTGTTTTTTTTAAAAAACACCCCTTCACTTCACCGAAATTTTTGTATCCTTTGCAAGATAGCGCCCCGCAGTTTTCTAAATTTCGTACGGGTCCTCGTTTAGTTGCGTACGGGTCCTCGATTTTTTACGAAAAAAACCTTTGGCTTTCCAAAAAAAACGCATGTGTCCGCGATTTTTTTAAAAAAGCTTCTCACGAATTTTCGCCTCTTTTACTTCGGCCCATACGGTGGCTGGCGTGGCGTGGCGCCACGCCTACGTGGCTAGTTTATAACAAAAATTGAGGATTTCCTAATCAAATTGAGCTGGACAACAGAAATTATTTTTTTAAAAAAAACACTAGCAACGAAGGCTGATGGGGAAGTCTCTGATGTAACTACAAATAACTCGTGAACACCAGAGCACATGAAGTTAGAGCATGTTAGCTGCAAGCAAGCATGCCTTAGGTTTTATTGGAATGATGTTTCTTAGCCATGATGAACTGCAAATTACATATTAAAATGTTATTCTCACCTCGGGGAAGAATTTGCAACGCTACATCGCTGGAACAATGCTTCCTTCATCATTTCCATGGATGCAGGCATTAGTACTGTTCAATGTTTGGCCATATCCATCAATCCCACAGGTCTAAGGCCTTACAGCAAGCTTACAACAAAATCGACAATGAAAACTAGTGTATCTTTTCTGAGTAAAATCAGCAGGGGAGCACCCGACCTCACATTCACATTAGAGTATTATTAAAGATACATAGGTTCTTAGTCAAGCCTTTCCAGGTCACCAAATAATCTCTTACATCTCCCAAACTTAACACAAAATGAATTCTGCCGCCTTTACAGGTGCCCAAATAATTCCAGGAGTGCTTCCAGAATGAGAGACCATGTGAGAAGATATAGGGTATTGTGTGATAAATCAATGCTAAGTTTGTAGAGTTGACTTTTGAATTTTGTATAGTTTGCAGTTTTCAAGAAACTTTTCAAACCGGCTGGGCTTAGCAGTCTAACTGGTTACTGTCAATGGTCTAACCAGTCAGAGTGTGGTTTCGGTTAGAAATCTGGATTTTTGGGAATTTGGTCATGGTTTAGATAGTTTAGACCTAGGTTAGTACATTATATTGCATGAAGCATGCTTTAACTAACGTGGGTCAAGTTGTGAACAACTTATACCTGGAAATTATTTTTTGTCTTTGGATGTGCATAGAAGCTTAGAGTCAACCATTGTCAACGGTGAGGATATGTACATTGAAGGCTATGAAGTGAACCCTGACTTGGACTTGTTTTTAGGTGCTGGTATCATGTTGGTTTCATGTGTGAGCGAAGCACAACTGTCGAACTATGCAACTTTCCGGACAGATCTACATATGGCTCCCCTCAGCATTGTTATGACATCATTGTCGAAGCTATTGCGGTTTTTGTCACCCCAACTTTATCTTACTTGCTTATTGGAAAGAAATTATCTGTTGATGTCAAAGGGATGATGTCCAGCATTGTTCAAATAGTGGTTGCTCCAATTGCAGCTGGATTGCTTCTGAGCACGCCAATGGTGGCACGACGCCAGTTGGGTTGTATCTTGCCCAAGCGCGAAGGTGGAGCCTAGGGCGTGGAGTAGGCCAAGCTCAATGGCATCAACTCAACATGCTGGCGGAATCATCTCTTGGTGGGGTAGACGGGCTATGGGTATACGACTCTATGCCTACCTATAAATCATGGTGCCCATCTTTACACACAAGCAATTGCACTTTAGTATGAATTTTATGAGGTTACAGATTTATCTCTGGCCTTAGTATTTCTTGGTGTGACCATAGGGACGCACTGACGTGCGTATGGTATGTGTGTGCGTATCTTCCTTGTAATAACAAAAAAGTATGTATATATATATACACACACATACTAGGTAATTTGATTTTTTTTAATCATAGCAAAGTACGGGCATTGAGCTAGTATATAATATGTTTGATAGCTTACTCAACGATATATGCACTACTGAAAGTTTCCAACAACCATGGAAAAAGAACATGGATGTACTAGATGATCGATTTATGCACACCTGCAAAAAAAAAAAAGATCAAGGTGAAACTCTTCCATGTTACAGAGAGGAAAGAGAAAAGACACAAGCAATGGATGTGAACAGTGCTGTAGGAAAACGGAGAGAACGAGAAGTGAAGATAACGAAACAAAATTAGCAAGCCCTATAAAATCACCTTTCCGACAACTTTGGCAAAAAATTCTTCTATATTTCCTACTAGCTAGTTAGATCCTTAATACAAAGCATTTTTGCGGTTGGTATTGGATTCTTTTAATCTTTCTTTCCTTTCTTTTCTTCTCTTTTACTTTGCCTCCTATACTCGGGAAGAATCAGCATATATATGTTGAACACGTAGCTAGTTACTCGTGAAGAGATGTGTTCTTTTCGACAATTAGAGGGAAACTAAGGGATATATTCTTCAGGGTCATATTTCTCTTCCGTTACGATTGTTAGTTTTACATAAAAGATGTATCGTATTACCTGGACGGCAATCTAGTTACTTTGCATACCGATAGAGCTTTCTTGTGAAATTTCATAATATCTATTAAAAGAATTTCAGGGCCTACTATATAAGTGAGTGCTTACGAAAATTAATTTGTACTATTTTATTATCTATATTATTGAGATAAGTTAACAGTAAGAAGAATTCATTTGTACAAAGAAATTTATAATTTGGTTTCCTCGACTTTTTATGTAAGAGAAATATCATGTCAAATTCTTCTTATGTGTATATTAAGTCTCAACCTCTATAACTTGGACGCGTCGCCTATCTATTTTCATTTAATAATTATTCATAATTTTAGTTTTTAGGGTTTTACTTTTCAATTCTCGTGGAAATAAAATTACTAATTTTCTTTTTATTTTTATTCAGAATTTTAGTTACATTAATTGTACTTGGCATGAGCTCTTTTTTTAATTTGCTAACTTTCATTTAATTATTATTTATGGTGGTTACTTTGTAAGTCATATGAAAATCAGATCATTTATTTTCTTTATTTTTATTCTAAATTTTGAAATGGACTCTTTTATTATTCTGTGTTGTTATAACTCGGGTCCATCAGATATATAGCTAGATCATTTTGGTTAACGCGGGAGCTTCCCCAAAGTATCTAGTTAGTATAGGTTTACAAATTTTAATATTTTTGAAATTTAAAATTATAATACAAATCTAATCTCTAATCATCCTTTAATTTCTATTCCTAATTTGCATGTTTTTGGATCATACTATGCATGGATGTTTTTCAGTTTTAGGCCATGATTAGTATAAAAATTCAATTTATATTTTAATTTAATTATTATTCTGAATTTTATTTTTAGGGATTTACTTTTGAATTCATATGTAAATCAAATTGCTAATTTATTTTTTCTGAATTTTAGTTAATTTGGATTGAACTTGACATGGGCTCTTACTTTTAATTTATTAAAATTTATTTAATTATTGTTCCGAATTTTGGTTATTTGCGATGTTTCTTTGGAAGTTGTGTGGAAATCAAGGTACTAGATTTCTTTACTTTTGTTCTGAATTTTATTTAATTGGTATTGAACTTGACTTGGACTCTTTGTTTTAATTTGTTAATTTTAATTTAGTTATTATTTCTAATTTTAGTTATTTATGAATGTTAATTCGGAAGTTGTATAAAATCAAATTGCTATTTTTATTTAATTTTTATTCCGAATTTCAGTTTTTATTTTTATTTTATTATTCTTCAAAATTTTAGTTATTTATGGACACTACTTCGAAAGTCATAGGAAAATCAAATTACTATTTTTATTCTAAATTTTAATTAATTTTGATAGTATTTGACATGGACTCTTACTTTTTAATTTAAGCCATTATAATTCGAGCTCGCTAGATAGATGGCTAAAACTTTTTAGTTAACATAGAGTTTACGAAGAGTGCCTAACTAGTATAGAAAGATAATGCTTTAGATCGACCCTCTGTTTGGCTTCTTGAACAAAAAGGTCGTCGGCCTTTCCAAGATGGGAAAGGGGGGCAAAAAGCTAGTACTACAAGAGTGCCAGTTTGGCTTCCTGAACAAGTTGTCGAACGCCCATTGGCATGCATGCAACTAACTAATCATGGCCAATCTTCCAAACTTCTTTTGTATCCATGTAAATTATATAAAACACGGCAAGAATATTTTCTAACGGTTCAAGGTTAGGTAATACCGGCTTTGGCCACTTGCCAACAGCACAATTTGATTGAAAACTGAAAAAAGGTGCTATAGCATAGATTACCCCAGGCCTCTTTATGCAGATCGTCTTATATTTGTTCCTTAGTACGGTTAGCGCTCGGTATCTAGTTCTATAGACTAGCTCCAAACTACTTTGGAATTTTTGAATAAAGGAACCACTAATTAATCAAGCAATTCAAAAGCTCAACAAAGCTGCAGTCAATCAGTCACTAACGGCTAGGGTGAAAACAGAGCCGGATTCGGTCGAATTATTTGGCTACCGAATTCGGATTTTTCGAATCTGGATACTTAATATCTAAATTCGAATAGAAATCGGATCCAAATACGGATGTTGAACTATCACAGTCGCAGATGTCGGATACGAAACCGGTATGGCGTGAAGCGGATTGGAGTTGGATATCAAGATAATATCCGGATTCGGCGGATATAATAGCAGCAGCTAGCTAATAGGTATCTTTTACAGTTGAACTCTAAATTGGACATATTATATATGCATTTCGATTATCTTGATGAGCCTGTCATCATGGTAAACTCTAATTTGGCATTTCATATTTTTTTGGCACATCCCTAATTAAACTTTTGGTATGCTATTTTTAGCCAAATGTGATATGTTTATAACTGATTTATTTGTAATATATCTAGAATTAGTTAGAATTGATAGTAAAATGGCATCAATGATCAACAATTACATGATAAATTAGAGGAAAAGTGGCATAAATATTACTATAAAATTGGTGTCAATTTACTAAATTTCATTGTGTCATAGGATATGAAGTTGTCATCAGAAGTTGCATTATACAAATATGTGAGATGTATGATTCATTTGTTGTTGTCAATATTTAGTATGCAGTTACATGTTAGAGTCAACTATTTATCAATTTAAAATGTTAAAATAATTCGGTGCCATATTTTAAATAGGAGAGGCCACGAATAATTATTGAAATTCGAAAAATAGTCGAATTTGATCTGATTTTAAGTATAATCTGATCCAAATTCGTATCTGACATCTGTCTAGTCCGTATTCTAATCCAAGGAAAAAATTGATATGAATATAATTTGAGTACTATCTGATTCGTTTTCACCCCTACTAACGGTAGAGTTCTAGCCCATGGTTTCAAAAAGTCAGTCCCTAATAGCGCATGATTGCAAAGCAGAGTATGTAGAAGTTTGATTCGAACATTCAAGGGAAGTAATATGTGTACTAGTATTGATAATATAATTTAGCAAATTTTGTGTTTAGAAACAAGCAAAATTTATAGTTGTTCACTTGCATATACTGATATACACCTTAATTCGCCGTATTGATAAACAATTTAATATACTCTAGGTCAGGCAAAAGAATGTGTGTTCAACAATTTACTTGAGGGCAAATCGTGGCTTGGGGCGAGCGTAGCAGCGCAAGAGAGCGCTGCACAATGAGTTCTCTGGTGGAGAGGCCTGGCAAGTGGTGAGAATTTGGCGGCAATGACACTTTGGAAAAGCGAGAGGGACATGGCTCCTATGTACTCCCTCGACCATAAATACATATTATTTTAGAATACATATAGCCAAATTTTGAATACTTTGATTATCTATATATTTTAAATATTTAGATCGGATACATAAAAATCGCACATATGGATTTATCTCGCAAAGTATTTTTACAATATTATAATTTTATTGAGTTTTATAAATATATTACTATATAAATTAGTTATCAAAGTTACGTTTTAGAGATCATATTGATGTCCAAAACTATATATATTTGTGACCAAAGTGAATATTTGCTAGTGTAAATGGAACATAACTTAAGCAGTTGCACTAACACCACAGGATGAGAAATCAAGGGGGTCAGATGTGCACATCATTATAGCACCTTTCACTAGCCATATCCCAGCAGCACATATACTGTACCGATTCACTGAGTAGTGTACATGCAGTGTCGGATATAAAAATGAACGGCTCAGATCGTGTGCAGTTGCCCCCGATCTCTGTGCCAGCGGAGTGATGAAGGTGGGCTATGGCAAAATTTCTTTCTTTTTGGGACAGCCGGGTGAGGTCCAAATGGTAGTTTGCGCTTCTAGAAGTGCCTCTGGCCTAAGCCAAGCCGCCCTCCAAACAGGCCTTTAGGCTTCGCTCGTTTCGGCTTCAGCTTCTAGTTTCTGGCTTATTTTTTCTATTCATAAATTTTGTATTTTTCTGAACTTTTGGTCTTTTTTGAAGCTTTTTTGCGGGTTCTTTTTTTCCTGTATTCGTTTGCGTTATCCGTGATGAGCTAGCATATTTTTTCTATTTTAATTTTTTTAAAAATTTAATTATGCTAAATAAGTCACCTTCAGCTACAGTAAAATTTCAGTCGCTATAGTGCAATTTCAGCTATAAACCACAGTTTTTCAGCCCAACTGAGCAGGGCCGTACGTCCGTCCAACACAAACAACTAGCCATTTTTTCCTTTCGAGTAACCGGGTTTTCCAATAGTCCGAGCCATGAAATCCTAATTCCAAGGTGGGATGGGTAAAGTGCGGTGCATCGCATGCCTAGCATTTCAGCAAACTATGGATGTCAAAACATGAATAAAGTAAAGATTGATCAGCGCTCAAACTATATTTAAAAGTGTCCATATAACTACTTAAAAAAAAAAACTCTTTCCTTTTAGCAATGGACTGTACAAAAAAATGTCAAAGTATGAGGGATAACATAAGCTATAGAACGTGCACGCCTACCGTACAAAAGCTAATTGAGAAAGATCTGGCATCTACTAGGATCCTAGCACTGCAATCAAACTTTAGTCCACTGTCATTAAAAACAAGCTAGATATCAAGATTTGGTGCAACAAAAGTGACTTCTATTTTTTTCCACCTAAGCAAAGATTGTTTTTTGTTTTTTTGCCATACATGGTACATTCAAGATGGCGTCGCAACTTGCTGCTAGTGCTGGGATATACAAACAGAGCAGACAAACTTTGAGGTATAGTAGGATCGGGTAGGTAAGTTAAGTGGGGTGAATGACATCTTAAAATTTTTCCTATGTATTAGCAACAATGTTGAACCGATAACAATAATCAGAAAGGACGAATGATTGCGAAAGTTTTTTTCTTTCACTAAGTATTCAAAATCTTTATTCAAATGACTTAAGAGCCATCAAATTCAGATTACACATTCTACAGTATTCACAGTGATCTAGAATTAAAAGATTCAACAACCTGGTTTTCTCTGCGAGACCAGTACTATCGCCAAAAAACAAGCCGGTATAACCGCAGCCTAACGGTACTACCATGAACTGGTGGCCAATATAACCGCTCTATAGTACTACCACCAACTGAGGGCTGGTATGACCACACCTACAGTACTACCGCTACAAGGAGGCTGGTACTACTACTTGCCCTGTTCCCAACCACAAACATCTCGAGACAAAAACTCAAATATAAGAATATTGATTAAATCTTGTCCAAATGCAATCAAAATTTGAATGAATCTTTGCAAGGATGTTAGGAGCTAAATCACATCAAGAAACACAAGGTTCTTGAACTTGATTCCATCCAATTGAAAAAAAAATCCTGTTCTAGATCATAATAATATACCAAACTCTAAAACCCAAATTACTTTTTACTCGTGAGGATCTAAGTCATGAGAACTTCCATATCATCTCTCACATGTTCTAGCAAGATAATCTAAGCAAAGTTTTGTGTTAGAAAGGCCACAATTACATAATCACAACTATTTGCCGCACTGTCAACATAATCAGTATGCACGCAATCATCAGTATGATGAGGACACCGATGATCTGGTTGCAAAGCCCAAGTTCACAATGCCATCCTTTGATGGTACTATAGAGGTGGAGGTTTATCTTGCATGGGAGCTGAAAGTTGATAAGCTGTTCTACACGAACCACTATTCTGATCAGCGCAAGTTGGATCTTGCCGTTGCTACTTTGGATAGATATGCTGCTACATGGTGGGAGTGCTGTGTGCAACAGCGTATGGAGTGACACGAGCCATGTGTTGTTACATGGGATGAGTTGAAGTGACAGATGCACACACACTTTGTACCTACACATTACAAGCGCTCACTACATGAGAAGCTCATTCGGTTGTGACAAGGGTTGAAATCAGTTAATGAGTATTATAAAGAGATGGAGCAGATTATCATACATACAGATTTGCGTGAGAATGAGGAACAAGCGATGGCTCACTTTCTTGCTAGGATGAATTATGCTATTCAGCGGATCGTTAATCATCATCACAACAACATGGTTGAGTTGAGGCATTAGGCATGTGAGGCTGAGAAGCAGGTAATTGAAGATGCTAAGTATGCTGCACAACAATGTTATTCAGTGAGCACATCACCACTGTACAACAGGGGACAGCCGGGCAAGTCCACCTCATCCGGGGGCAATTCAGCAACGCACAGTTTAGCACAGAGGAAGACAGATAGTACACAGCCAGCAACGCGCCGACCACCGGCGCCCGCTGCTAGTGCAAGGAAGATGGTCATTTTTAGAAAGATGGCCCAAATAATAAAGTTATGATACTTACTAATGATACTTACTAATGATGGGTATATTTCAGCTAGTGATGAGGATGATAATTATAACATCCCAAAATTCGGAGCCTAACTGGGTTCTACAAGCTGTTCATGTGATATGACATGTTACAAGTGCAAGGAAGATGGTCATTTTTAGAAAGATTGCCCAAATAATAAAGTTATGATACTTACTAATGATACTTACTAATGATGGGTATATTTCAGCTAGTGATGAGGATGATAATTATAACATCCCAAAATTCGGATGTCCAAAATTTTTGAAGAATTTAAAACTTTTATTTGCATCTTGCTGGCATTTGAAATTTTTGACGAAATCTTATTTGGGTTTCTCGAGTTTTGTGCTGAGCAAATAATAACTAAAAATAATTCTCAAGCACGAATAACAATCATAACAATAAAGAATACAAAATAATTTAACCTCTGAATACCTAAATCCAAATTTAATTTATTAAATTAAAACACAGTTTATAAAATAGAGAGAGATAATTAGCTGAATAAATAAATACAGTTTGAAAGGAATTCGAAGTTCTGGAATCCAACTATAATTCAAAATTCAAAAATAGAATTTCAAATATGAAATAAATTTCTAAGAAAAATCTCAAATTCTAAATTATGCTAGCCAATCCCTTCTTCTTTTTCTTTCTCCTTCTTCCATGTGGGCCCCACCTCTTCTCCACCTTTTTCCCTCTCCTTCTCTCTCTCTTTTTCTCTCTCCCTGCCCACGGGCCTAGCTCTCCCCGTTCCTCTTCTCTTGTTCTTCTCTTTCCTACCAAAAGCAGGAAAGAGCTGCCACTATTGGAATTCAAGCCACTAGTTAAGACCCCTTTTAATAGTATAACAAAACTAATTTACCAATCCAATCTCTGAACCAAACACCAAGACTGGTAAAAAAACTAGAAATGCATCCTTAGTCTATACTAGTTGTACTTTTGTCTTGCACATCCTTTTGGATCTTTTACTTGATGATAATGATCATCTTCACTCCAAGTTTGGGTGCTTGTCTTGTTAACCAACACATGATGAACTTCCTTCACGTCAGGATCTTATCTTGATGCTTATCGTATATGATGATATCATTCATCTCGAACCTTTACTTGATGGCTATCAACATATAATGCCAGTAAAAGTCTTCATCATCACAAGACTTAGGGTGAATTCTTTTGGGCCGATCGCTTATAGCTTAAATATTTGAATTATGACTGTTTGTGAGAGGCAGTACGTGAAGGAAAATAGTCGCATATGATTACAGCTGAACTCAGTACACTTTTTACTACAATTTTCCTATTGACCATGTTGTGAAAAAATATTCCGTTTAAAAGCTAGCTGCTGTAACAATACAAGTATAAACTAACTTTAAACCCAAAAGAACCCAGCCTTAACCTATTTCACCAACTTATAGAAAATATTAGTCCATACATCCGGTTATCATTACTCGCCAAAACTCACCATAACACGTTGTTGGAAGGACTAGATCTTTCAATCTTCCTTTCCGGTGATTGATGATAAGCTGGTTATGAATAATTGAATTTAAATTAATTTTGAATATATGTCAACTACGTAAAAGTCATATACTCAAGGTATATATTTTAAGGTAAAAGTTCTCAATATATATGGATAAAGAACATGATCCGTACTAATGAAACTATAAATCATATAGCGAATCTGCCATCTACTTACCTACTAAATGAGAGACCAAACATAGTAAGGGGACAGCGGATCGTCTTGCAGTAAGCCCCTACGGTGAAGGAATCGCCTCCCGGGAATTCCATTGAGTAAAGGGTGCGAGCTCGCTGCCGAGAGTAACATGGAGATCCATTCGCGCCACCTGGGTCCAAGCCCGCGCGCGTGATCTCAGAATATCTAAGAGAGATGACCAGGACACTGAAAATTTTTTGCGATGTCCAGCTTGAGGAGGATCGCCGGGGTCCTCGTTCTATGGTAAAGACGAACGAGATTCTCCATTATAATTTAGCTAGCTAACCGATCGAGTGACAGTATCTGAGTTGCTAGTGAATGCACCTGGAACTCTTCTGACTGTTTTTTCGTCTATGTTGATGCACAGCACGTACTATTTGGCTAATGAGTGCGCTTGAATCCTGAGCAAGTTGAAATGTGTAGAGGATATTGCTGCCCAAGTACGCAGCTCTTTTTATCAACCTTTTTATCGACAGACCAGATAGGTGGTGCTCTAATTAACTTTTGATATACTCCCCATTTGTTTTAGTTTCAATTTCTAACTATTAATTTACTATTCCTTTATTTCGTCTTTTTCTAAATTTTTAGCTTTTTTGGGTTTTTTATCTTTTCTTTACTTTACTATTCCTTTATTTTGTCTTTTTCTAAATTTTTAGCTTTTTTAGACTTTTTATCTTTTCTTTTTTCCAGTATTCCTACGTATTGTCCGTGATGGACTAACATATTTTTTCTATTTTTAAATTTTTTAAATTTAATTAAATCAAATAAGCTATCATTAGTTACAGTGAAAAAAGTTATAAGCCATCGCCAAACTGAACACCACTTTAAGCTTCTGGTTATGGCTTTTAGCCTTTAGCTAATATTGCACTGTAGCGGCTGACAGCTATTAGCTTTTTTGAAAAAAGGTAAAAATTGAAAAAATTGAGAAAAAATTTTAAAAACCGTTATATCACATGGACGATGCAAAGAAATAAAAGAAAAAAAATAAAAGACAAAAGAGCAAAAAAATCAAAATAAACTAAAATTAGAAATCAATATGTTCCAAATAATAATCTAAAAGTTAGAAAAACCATAAGAAGAGAGATACAAATTGATCCGCAGCACATAAAAGCCCACGTGACGAGCAAGAAAAAGGTGTAGGCCATATCTTCGCAGAGCAAGATCGACTGTACCGAGGCCGGCGTCCAATTGGACCCACCGATCTGAATCTTCGCAGAGCAATTGAGAACCTCAGCGTTGCACTAGGCTGCGCACGTACGATTGATGCCCACGCTCAAGTGCATTAGAGACTCAAGATACGCGCGCGTGTAGTGTGTACTCCTGTGTAGGACTAGACTCGCAGTGGCAACCAGGTGTGTAGGAGATGGTAACTGTAGCGCACATTTGCTCCAGATCGCAATCAAAAGCGGCCGAAACTCGTAAGCGGCCGGGCCTACCCTGCGTAGAAAGCAAATCGTGACCATATAAGACCGACGCACGAAGCGCCAGAGAAAAAGACGAAAAAAAAGATTAGATAAGAATTGGCTTTGGCGAAGTCGAAGTGCATGTACTACCCCTCGTTGTCAGTCTTGGGTATCATCAAGTCAGGCCATAACTACGGCCTATGGTTAATACTTTTTAGTTATATTTTTTAAAGTGATAGTAAATGATGAAGATGTTAAAGTATATGCCATATACACTACTATAGAAAATTGTATTACAGACGGTTTAGAAATATCATCACATACGATTTTGTGAGACATTTTGTGAGCGGTTTTGAACTTAAGAATTTATTTAAAAATACATCTTATTTATGTTAACTTTAGAAGAAACCAAAAGAAAAAAAAGCAGATACTACGGCCGATGGAGCTCCAGGTCAAGTCCACGTGCCCAGATGTGCGTGCATGTATCCGATCCGATGTCGCGGTCGTTAAATGCGCCGGGCCCTCCAGATACGTCCCCTCCTTTCCGTTCCGTTCCACCTTCGAAGTTTCCCGGTTCCATCACCCACCCCGCCGGCCGCAATGTGATTCCCAGCTTCCCCATCCACACTGCTTTATTCGCCTACGCGCACGTTGGCGCGCGCGGCCAAACGGAAAAAAAAGGCACGGGGCGCCCCCGTCATCCGACGAAGCTCCCCGTCGGCCCGGCCGCAACGTGGACGATCGGTATATTTCTTTGCGCTTTCCTCGTGACCCACCCGCCGAAATGGTCCGTGCCACGCACGGCCCGCGTGCGTCAGGCTGATGCATGTGGTCTCGGCAAGCGCGCCCATAATTGGGGACGCCGAGCCGAGACGACCTTGACGACGACGACCCCGGCGCGCGCCTACCCCCATCGCATGGCCTTTCGGCGCCCGGCGGCTACGTACGCACGGCCGATCTCGGTGGTTTTGCGCCTGTGCGCGCGTGATCTGCGTATATTCCTCCTCGCCGACGCTGACGGTGCGGAATAACGATCGGATCGGGCGCAACTGGGGCGTATTGGACAATTGGTCGCGGCCGTCTGTCCCGGTCGGCCCCGTGCGCGCGTGTGACGGAATATCATTCGGGATATGATTGACTTGCTTACCGCTAGAGACCGACGATCGCGAACGCACAGGCTATGGTAACATCGGCGATCGTCAAGAGGGCATATATGCGGGCGAAGCCATCTGAGGGATTTTCTTGGATGGTTCTTGGAAGATCAGGCCTACAATACAACGCGAATTGCTGGCGTATCTCGGTGTCGTCGCTCGATCGATCATGGTTGGTCGGTCGGTCCAATGGATATGGAGTATATATACAATGCGAATTGTGCCATGAAATCGCAATGTGAACGCGCGCCGATTCTCGGTCTCCCATACGATACGATCTTTCATGCTGGGAGCTTAACTATGTTCCAGCGTGCGATGGATTATTGGTCTTTTTGTTGTTTTAATTGCCGGAGGGAATCGGAATCGATGATCTTGTAACTTTATGCATATATGAACATGAGCTTTGGACGGAACAAATCAGCGGATGCTGGCCGGTTTCGTCCAAAGAATCATATGCATTATGCTACCGTTAATTATATGATTCCGAAATGAGTGTGTGCATTATGCTACCGTTAATTATATGATTCCGAAATGAGTGTTGAAACTAAAATATCCACCCCTTCTTTTAGCGAGGAAGAAATATCCTACCCCCCAAAGCTGTTGAAGTACTGACACACAAGCGAGCAAGCCCAGTGACTATAAATGACCTTGTTCCGCTGTACCCTGATCCGCTCGGGCCATTCAACTGTTTTCTTTTGGAATGGCCCATTCAACTGTCTGACAGCCCAGGGGAAATGCCATTTGAGTTTAGTACTGTTCGACGTGCCAGAACGATCATGTTCGATGGACAAACTCTCGGACACCAATTTGCAGCAGATCGAGGCGACGAGAGAACTCGTACCTGAAAGTGCTCAACACCCTGCTGTAGTGCTGTTTCTTGCACTCTTGACTGCTGAGCTCGTTCTCATAATGAAATATCATCTCCTGCTGTCCCCGTGTACATCCACTTCTGTGTGCTACTTAGGTGAAATATCTTTCAGAAAACAAATTCACGCTATTGATTATCTTCAGCAAAATTCTCGTCTGTTTTGTCTTGTTCTGGTTTGAGGGGACGAATGACGGCCATGCTTCTTTAGCCGTCGGCCCAGCACCCGGTCCTGTTCTTTTAGCCCACGGCTAATGGCTTTTATTTGTATTTTTTAAGACAGCATTAAATGATGTATATGATTTTAAGCTTAGAATGTCATCTAGATAAGTTTCTTCAAAAAATATTAGAGAAGTCACTCTATTTATTTCGATTTTTGAAGAAGCTAATACAAAAAAAAACAAAAAAAAATGAACAGGCCGAAAAATCGGTGCACGTAAGCATCCAACGCTATTTCAAGCCCCATTTAGAACATTACATCCATTACTGGGCCCAATGCCCAAGGAGCGCCCAATCCAAGAGGTTGTACATCATCAGCCCATTTCCTCACCAAAATTCTATAATGTTGAGCTTTCTTTGTGAAATATTTGGCATCTAGTGCTGGATGTTTGCTTACATCAAGTTAGCTTCATACCGTTGAGTAACATAATGACGAAAATCTGATCAGCATGAACAATTCTTCCATGTGGCAAAATTTACAAGACTTCACCCTGACGAGTGACGAGTCCAGTTAAAGAAACATGGAAAATGTCCCATAAACATTGGACATCCAATTTAACAGTTGATGTAAGCAACCAAGTGGGTGTTTGGGTGTTCGCTGTTCGATGGATGGCACCTGCTGGTCATTAGACGTTGCGCCCACATGTTTGTCTAGCGAGCACACAAATATGCAGTCCTGCGATGACATGGAGAATTGCTGTTGATAATGTGTTTGAAACTTTTTTGTCCCAGTTGTGGTCGCGTGTTTGAGCTAAAAACTTTCGACGTCAAGAAAATATGATCACTTTCTAGATAAATGCACTGTTATCTTGACCTTCTCGAGAAAAAAATCACGTTGGTGTCTTTTTTGGCCGAGCAGAGCTCCTCTAGGAATCAAACATTGAAGACAAATCTGCCTGGCTAAATGCTCGGGCTCCAATCTCTAGCACATATGAAGCTTAGAAGCTGAAGTTGGGTTAACACCAAAAAAGGAGAAGCGAAGCTTCCATAGAGGCAACTTCAGCAGCTCCAAGGCTTATTGTATATTATATAAAAAAAAGGCTCCAAAGCTTATTGATATGAAAAATTCCATACTTAACCTTGCCGATCATCGCTAGCATCTATGGTCACCTGTCGCCGCCGGCAGTGAACTCGAGTCGAGTCGTCGAGGAGGAGGATCGGTCATCGCTGGATCTCACAACCATTACTGATTCACCCAGATTTGCCATTTGCCCCGATCAGGAGCCTTGACATCACTAGGATGTTCTTTACACACTTTTGCAGCTCGATTCAGGTTACGGCTGCTCCATCCGTGCCACCACGGCACACACAGCAGTTCTATCCTTTCTATGTTAGAAATAATCTTGACTTAGACTTTAAGACATAGTGAAGTCCGTCTCCATGTGTAACTCAAATTAAAGTTATGTCCAACTTAAAGTCCGAATACATATACTAGTAGAAGATTATTAACCTATATATTGAGGGGGCTTGTAGCCAGTTTTGTAAGAGAAGCAAGAAAAAGGGGGCGCAAGTAAGAGAATAGAGAAATTCAAAAATTCTCCTGTGTTCTCTCAGTTTATTTGCGATGTTGTATTTTCTCTTGGATCAAAGCTCTAACAAGTGGTATCAGAGCCTAGACGAGAACCGAGTCGCTGGAAAATCATCTAGGCGATTCCGTTTTCAGCCCGTCTCACGCGGCACTCTTGAGGCGCATGTCGCTCGTCTTCGCGCAGCTCTCCCGGGAAAAAGACGTGCATGGCACATCCTTCTGTTCCCTCGATTCAAGAACTACTTCAAAGTAGTCCAAGATCTTGATCCGTACTCAAGATTATGTCGCGTTCTCCGGGAAGTGGTATCACCGGTGACGAGGCATGATCCAGTATGATGGCGAAGGAGAGTTCCACTATCTCGCTACATTATCCGATGCTCACGACGAGCAATTATGCAGCTTGGACAATCAAGATAAAGGAAGCGTTTCTTGCTAGAGCGCTCAATGATGATGAACCAACAGTGCTTTGATGATGAGTTGAGTTAGGGACATCGAGAAGATGTGTCGCCGTCTAAACCCAAGTAAGGTGAAAAGGAATCGAAACGTTGGAAAGATGTATCATCGTTCTGTATCAAGTATGAGTTTAGTAAGTCGTAGTTGAGATCGATTGCCTCAATGTTTTAGAATATTTGCATCCAGATGAACCTGTGGCAATTAAGTTGAGTTCCTGCATGTAGAACGCTTCATGTGGAGGCGTGGCTGGTAGTTCATAATGCATTGAGACTAAAATTAGAGTATGTCAAGTCAAGATTAAGGGGGAGATTGTTAGAAATAATCTTGACTTAAACTTCAAGACGTAGTAGAGTCCGTCTCCGTGTGTAACTCAAGTTGAAGTTGTGTCCAACTTGAAGTCTGAATACATATACTAGTAAGAGATTATTAGCCTTTATATTGAGGAGGCTTGTAGCCAGTTTTGTAAGAGAAGCAAGAAAAAAAGGGAGCAAGTAAGAGAATAGAGAAATTCAAAAATTCTCCTGTGTTCTCTCAGTTTATTTGTGATATGTGCATTTTCTCCTGGATCAAAGTTCTAACACTCCGTGACACCTCCTCCTTGAGCATTGTTAGCGCAAGGAAGAGGGGAGGCCATTACACACAAATAGGTAGGGGCAGACCCTCCCTTTGAACGAGTTCAGGCAGCCGCCAGAGCTCCCTCGTCGACCAGTGTAAGATTGAGAAGGCCGACTAGAGGGAGAGGGTGAATAGTCATTTCTAAAAAAATTCAATTAATTAATTCTATTTAAGCTATTTGGCTAAAATTAATAATATAATGTGGAACCTTAAATCAAATTGGTTTTAGTACAAACAAAGTCTAAATCAACTAAATTCACCTAAGTACACCAACAACTTAAGCCTATGTCAAAGATTTGCAATTCTAGAAAGACAAGAAATCAATTTAATATAATGAATGTAAATTGCTTAAAAGTAAATTGAGCACAAGAAAACAAATCATAAAGACACGATATCTTTTTACCGTGGTGTTCAGAGACATGCTGGTCTCCCCTAGTTCATGTTGAGGTTAACCCAAACGAATTGGATCGTCTCCACGAATTAAGCCAAAATAGCTCAATCCACTAAGATTGCTCTTCCTCCACTCCGGAGATGGCGAGCACCACACCACTGACAATTTGCCGAAACTTCTCACAATCTTCTTTGAGAAGCTCACCGTGCACGACGCCTTCAACGTCGTCTAGGAGTCGGCAAACTCCAAGAGTAATAAGTCAAGACATTCGCTTGACTCTCACCACGTGCAACGAATATACAAGCTCAAATAGACACTAAGTCCAACTCTAAATGGAACACATGCACTCTAAATCACTCTCCTTACTCACAAAATGCAACACATGCATAATTACGAGCAGGACCTCACACTAGCTCAAGGGAATAAAAATGGATCGAGCAACAATATCTCCAACTGCCCACAAAGGGGTATTTATACCCCACATAAGAAAACTAGCCGTTGGAGCCAAATCCTTGGAAAATCAGGATTATCGGAGGTACCGGCAACAAAACTACGATACTTTTGCTTCCCTCATAATGGCCAAAAAACTAGTCGTTAGAAGCAAAGGACTAGTCAAATCCAGTAGTTCCACTGAACAATTTCTGATAGTTCTAATCATCGGAAGTATCGCTCCCACATATAGAAGTACCGCTCTCGTGGGGAGGAGACGACTACAACGCAGGTGCCTCTCTGGAAAAAAATGTATCGCTACACAAGCCAGACATTCTGTAGAATGAAAGTACCGTTCACACAGAGCGTGTAGTTCCGCTCGATGATCGAACCGCTCATAAAGAGCTGATCGGACCGCTCACATAGAGCTGATCGAAAACTTCGATCGTCGACTACCCTAGTCCACAATCACATTGGTCTCCTATAACATCCTAATTTTCAGAGTCTTTTTGAAGCCTTTAAAAATAAATTCACCATTTGAATTTTTCTGGAATTAATAAAAGCTTAAATTGAATTTTTATGAATTAAAAGGATTTAATATGACTAAAATAAATAATAACATTTGCTAGAAGTACTTTATTGATTTTTATCCTAATATTAGAGATCAAGTGAGGAGGGCTTATTTGTTGAAGGGACCTACTCAACCTATTGGCCATAATTATGCTCGTAAAATATATGAAAAGGATCTTAGGCCTTTTGTGAATCATGTTTTAGGAAGTACAACTAGTTCGAATAGTGTAGAGAAAGATGCAGCCTATTGCTTCTATAGTTTTTCCTTTAAAGCACCAAGCTTTATATGAACAATTTTGGTCATGATGTCTTTACCAAAATAGGATGATTGATAATTTTATTACTTGTCATGATCTTGGAAGTATGGCCATGAAGATAGTTGAAACTGAAAGGTATATTGCATTTCCATTGGTCTACTGTCTCATTGAGTTAGCATTGCTACTACCGATGGTGATAGCATTGGTTGGAAGAGTCTTCTTAGCTATAAATATTATCAAGACCAATCTCTGCAATAAGATGTCCGATGATTGGTTTAGTGACATGATGGCGTGCTATATCGAGCGAGAGATATTCAAATGACTTGCTTGTGAAAAAAAAATCAAGAAACGGTTTTAAGGCATAAAATTTTAGAGAATAAAAATGCCTTGTTCTCCTAAAAGTACTTAGTTATTTAGTGGTATGTCTTTTGTCTTCTCTTTTTATTGCATCTTTTATGTTCTATTATCAGGTCATGATACTACTGATCCATCTATCTTTAACACTTGACAGGTTACTTCTTCTATGGCTCATCTTTTATTCACACTACTATATTTGATAACCTGATGGCAAACTATAGACTAAGCTTCATAGTGAGGTATTTTTCAATGTCCTACCGTCATCTACACATATTTGCATGTGAAATATAGTTGTTGCTTCCACTTAGTGTCATATACTCTTATTAGTGCAATTGCAATGTAGTTTAATCATAGATTGCTTTGCTTTTTGGTAATAGTGTTGCTTCATGATTGTAAGTTCGCTACACCTATATTTTAGTTCTAGGTCCATCACTACAACTGGAAGACATAAGAAGCTGGAGAGACGGAAGGTGTATTGTAACATCCCAATTTTCAGAGTTTATTTGAAGCCTTTTAAAAGAAAATTCATCATTTGAATTTTTCTAGAATTAATTAAACCTTAAAATGAATTGTTATTAATTAAAAGGATTTAATATGATTAAAATAAAACTTCAACATTTGCTAAGGGTATTTTATTTGGGTTCCTTGCGCTTGAAAATTTTTTCTGGAATTTCCCATGATTTCTAGATTTATTTGCTATTTCTTAGAGTTCAAATGAATTTATTTGAATTTCTAAAAATAGAAAACCCTAAGAAACCCTAAAAGGCTACATGGGTCCAAGCCCAACCCCTCCTGGCCACTTCGCCCGTTGGCCTGGCCTGTCCCGCATCTGCCATGCGTCGCGCATCCGCACACCGACCTCACCGCTTGATGTTCGCCGCATGTCAGCCATAGGCCGCATCTTCTCACCCGCACCCCTGCATCCCGACCGTCGACCCATCATCACATTCATCATCGTCCCCACGGACTATCACTGCTACCGCCGTATCCTGCTCGAGACTCCATCCACTGTCATAGTCACCTCGAATTTAGTGACCGTATCGCCCGTGGACTCTTGGCGTCCGTGCTATAAATAGCCGCGCCGCCACACTTTTCTCCCCATCTCGAGTCGCCACCCTCATTGAGTTCCCTATGAGCCATCACCTTCGCTTTCGTCATTGTCGTCGCCATCGTCTTCGGCAAAACCAACTCAGGCCATCATTTTCTCCGTGATCATTGATGAGTAGCCATCGAGCTCCGTCTCTGCCATTGGCTAGCCATCCAACAACCACCACGGTCTGTCGCCCTCGGTTCATGCGCCGCTTCTCTGCCAGCCGAGGCAACACCTCGTTTCACGAGCCACCATGTCACCCTGCACCCACGCCCGACTAGCGATTCATCTTCTCAGTGAACCCCGTCCATCATGCACCGAGCCACTAATAGCCAGGTCCCACTTGTCAAATCCACTATTCCATGAACCCATGAACCAAGCCACGTCAACACCGTCCATGCCAACAACCACGTAAGCCCTAAACCGATGTGTCTGCCATGTGTCAGTCCACATGGGTGCCACGTCATCCAACCAAGCCATCCCTAGTGCCACATCGGATGCCACATTAGCTGCCACATGTCATGCCATGTCACACAGCCATGTCAGCCCTACCTTGCCACCTGTCTGCCATGTTAGCCCTAGCCACCACGTCATCAAAGCCAGTAGGCAGTACACTATTCTATGAGCCAAGTCTGTCGTAGACCGGCTATTTCATGCATCGGGTCTACAACACAGTGGAATTTTTGAATTTTCAGTATTTTCTTTAGATTAGATTTTCCAAGAGCCTATTCTTCTCCGTCCTAACTTCGATTGACTCGATTCTTTTTCCTAAATTCATCTAAAATTGAACTCTATTTTTTTCTAGTTTTTATGTTTTTAGAGTTCATTTGAATTTTATTTGATTTTATTTTGCCTTGTTCGCTTTCTCTCTCGTTAGATCACGTCTTTAAAGTAGCAAAAGCACCATCAGAAGATCAAGAATTGGTAACTGAGCAAGGCCAAGGCAAGTCATATTCTTTAATTATGTTGAACCTATTTTTCAAATCTATTTATTTATTATTTTGTTTTAAATTATGGTGCATTGCTATTTTAATACAAACCCTTGTACCTGGTAGTTATTGTCTAACTTGATTAATTCCTCCTTGATAATTTGAATGACATGATTCCATTGTCACTTTAGCATGGGTATTTATCTAGTGATGCAATACTAGTTGTCATATGGGTTGTACGTCTAGTATGCTTAGCCATGTTTATAGTTACATTGGGTTCATTATCACATGTTGATCAACTAAGTAATTTTGACCTAATGAGATATTAAATCGTGGTGGTCAGCCACAGTTATAAAATTTGTGTACCATGACATGGATAGTGTCATTAGTAGTGGTTATACAAAATGGTTTTCACTTGGGTGAATGATTATACAGTAAAGGGAGAAGTGTGGTCAGTACTTTTGGGATGATGATGTTTCGCCTAGGTAATGTCTAAGGACATAACTTTGTACGCCATTGATCTGAGTCTTATCGTACAACCACATGTCCAGAATGGGATGGACTTGACCAATTAATTTGTGATATTTTAATTTTAGTTCTGTCGTTGGGATGAATGCTGTTTGGCAGTAGCCATGGATCCACATTAAGGGGGCGGATGGAACTAGGTTGAGATTGAGCATTGTAAAAGCCTTTTTGTGATTTTTTTTGTCGACGTACCAAAGGAAGCGTGTTATACCAGTGACATTATGAGATAATTATATCATGTGGGTAAAGTTGTGTAACCTCTATAGTGTCAAACTATTCGAATAGCCATGTCCCCGGTCATGGACAACATTCGGTGATTTCATACAAGGGGTAGATATTTCATAAAATCTGGTTGGGCTTTAGTTGGGAAGTGGATAGTTAGTTCACTGGTAGTTCATTTCATGAATAGTTAATTCGCGGATGCTTCATTGGATGATGAACAGTTCACTTGTGTTTACTCTCAATTCCTTTTATTATTTATTTATTATTTTAAATCTCACTTTCAATCTATTTATTGTAATTACTTTAAATTATTGCTTTTCACAAAGTAACCACTCAACCATCATTTGGTAAGTCTTGCATACTATATGGCATCTTTATTACAAATGACTTGCTGAGTACTCTATATACTCACGGCTATATCTATATTTCTTCAGTTGAAGAAGAAAAACCATATAAGCCAGAGGTGTGTGAAGAATGATACTTCGATGACTTCTCGGATTAGGACTTCGCTTCCTAGTCGATTGCCTATAAGCATGTCGAATAGCCACTTTGTCTTCGTTGTGTTTTCTGCTGCTAATTTTGTTAGCCCTTCCAGCTCTTGAAGTGTAAACTTGACCTTAAGGTCGCAACTCTGATAATTAATTAATATTTAAATATTTTTCTTGGTTAACCATGCGTATGGTTGATATTTCATCTATGTTTTCACTGTGTGCACTAGCGTAATCTTGAACTAGTGTAGAATACACTGAAAGATCTAGATTTGTATATTCAAGTCTCAACATGTATGCAGACAGATATGGATGGATGGATTAAGGAGAGAGGACGACTAGTGATCGACGAAAAGGATGGACGTAAAATTGTCCAAACAACCTTATTCTTGGGATACAACTTCTATCGAACTTGGCTTTTAGAGCAGAGCCGAGGATTGGCCAAATAAGACCTGAATTTATGGGTCTTTTTTTTGGCTTTTTATAACTTTTTGTTTCAGTTTTTCTGAAAGCCAAAACAAATGGAGCAACTTTTTAAAACTACTTTTCAAAGTTATTTATCTAAACAGCTTCCCGAACCTAAAACTGTATGGACTGTCTGCCGCTGCTAGAAAAATACAGACAAAAACTATTAGTCATAGCTAAAAATCATCAACCGTAGCTTAAAAGAACATGGTCTATGTGTTCAAGAGTGAACAAGGGTTTAACTTTACGGAAACAATTGCTTATTATGTCTATCATAAGACATACTCAAATTAATGTTGACATTTGCTCGAAAATTGAAACCAATAACTATCAAATGTAATAACCAGGAAATAACAAACATTTCCTAGAAAATACAAGAACACGCAGTCGCAAAATGGGAATCATCAGAGTGCCACATATGTATCATATCTTTGATTTGAAAAGGAAAATGGAGACGCATTAGTCGCCCCATAATATAAGTTAAGGAGATAGATAGTCAATAAAGATACAAGTGGGAAATTACGCCTAAAGGTGCGAACATGCTAATTATTTGTGTGAATAGATTTTTTTTGTGTCAAAAAATGCAAATAAGTTGAGAACAGCTGGTGCTGGTCATGGGCTCATGGCCTCGAACCAATCTGTACTAGCTTTGGATTTAGATAGCCTTCTCCTATAGCCTTCTCCTAGAGCAATCGGTTGCTTTGGTACCAATTGGGCTACAACGGATTGTCTTTTGATTAGGCATATTGTTCTTGTTCCAAAATATCTTTCATTTAGGCCCTACTTAAAACGGCTTAGACTTTTGGTTTATTTTTCACTATTCAATAATTTCATCTTTTTCTAGTTTTTTGGCTATTTTTTGAGCTTTTTTGCCAATTTTTTTTGTATTCGTTTGTACTGTCTGTGATGGGTTAACCTGTTTTTTCTATTTTAAATTTTTTAAATTTAATTACGCCAAATAAGCCACCATCAACTACAGTACAATTTCAACCGATTACAGTGCTTTTCAGCTATAAACCACTCAAAAAAGCCATTTTAAGCACCCCTACTCAAATTTTATTCAGAAAGCAATGATCCTCCATGTTCCTCCTGCGGAGCCTTCGCGGAAGGAGCTTGCCCGAAATTCTATTGCTAGGACCACAGCATGGGCCAGACATGGCTCTCCGTAGGCCCGCCCATAGCCCACTGAAAACACTTATTCGTCTCAATAAGAAAATTCATCAATGCATTTTTGTATCTTTCTCCTTCATTTTTATGTGCACCATGTCGTTATTAAATATATAAATAATTAAGCTCTACTACATCAAAGAAACCCTTTTACCTGTATTTGTCATATTGAGATCTCGTTCTTTATGTCTTTTCAGTCAACTTTTGGTTTTAACTTCTTTCAATAACCACTATTTATTAAACTAATAAGTTGTAGTTAAAATCGTCATAACCAAAAGAACACCCCTTGACTGATACGAACAATGACCACAGCATGAATGAAACGACGATTAGTTGCTTCCAGTTAATTTAGGTGGTGATCGGTTCGGCTGAAAGCCTCATGGCTTATGGCTGAAAACACTGTAGCTGACTGAAAAAATCACTGTAGCTGACAGAGGCTTATTTACCATAATTAAATTTAAAAAATTTAAAAATAGAAAAAATATATTAGCCCATCACGTATAATGTAAACAAATACGAGGAAAAAAAGAACCGGTAAAAAAACTCAAGAAAAGACAAAAGTTCAGAAAAAAACGAAATTTATGAATAGTGCAAAAATAAGCTGAAGTCAGAAGCTGAAGTCATATTGATCAGGGCCTTATTTGTTTAGTTGTAGTTGAGAGTTGAGGCATTGGGAATCTTGGCGAGGACTTCGCTCTCTCCGGAGCTGAGAGATGCACATGCTGATGCTAGATGCTAAATTGCCAACTAGGGTGGCAATTTCCCGTGGAAGTGGGCCCCGTAGGAAATATCTCTATAGAGGGCGGAGGGTGGTCTCCGGAGAACAGGGATCTAGGGCCCGCTACGCTAGTGGGACGGGATAGAATCATCCTCTCCCATGAGACCAAATAAAAATAAAAAATAGTTTTTTAATAATAAATTATAGTTTTTAATATATATATATAATATTGTATTTTTTTCTTATATATTTAAACTAAAACTTAATCTATATGTTAGAATATATATTTTAAAATTATAATTTTTTAAAAAATATGCTTAAATAATTGTAAATTAATAACACAAAGTTACATTATTGATTTTAAAAAATTATTTAGTTTATTTTTAATCCCCTGGGATCCCGTATAAGTCCCCACAGAGACCGGGTGGGTCGGGACGGGGTCGAAACAGAGGCTCAGGGGTCTCTCCCCGAACCCTCGTCTCCGTTGCCACCCCTCATTGCCTACGTACTCGCTCCATGTATGCAGCTCGTACCTCTTATAATTTAGATGCCCAATTTGCACTCCTCTAGGTGCATGAACCCGCGTCCCGGAGCGAGAGAAGTTTACGGAGTTTAATTAAGGTTTCGGATTTTCTTGTCTCCTCTCTTGGCTTCGCGATACGCTGTATTCATAAAATTAGTACTGGAGCAGTGGTTGTTTTGTTTGCTTTTACACTTGTTTAGTTGGGTTCATGCATCATGCATGCATGCACCGATGCGATGTGCGAGATTCTTCATTCTTGCCTTTTGTGTGTGGGTTTGACGTTTTGTGTAGTCTCTGCTTTGCAAATGCTCCTTGTGCTCAAAAGGACAATATATCCCAACAGCCGAGTGTGACATGTCTAATACCCTAACTAATATTTTCTTCATATATTCGTACTGAACTTTTAACTACTTGCACAATTTAGTCGATGAAAAAAAATACTACGATCGCTTGTAATATTTTTTTACTGTGAGGACACTCGACACTAATGAAAGCACCGACCTTGGGCCATATGTCATCTTGTTGCCAATGTGCATGAACCACAGAACGGGAAAAACGTCCTCCAGATAAATCACCAACTATGTACTTTAATCTGGTGAAATGAAATAGAAACTATACATATAACTCCATCAGTTCCTAAACACAAACAAATTAATCCAGAAAAAAAAGAAAAACTCATGATTTTATACAGCTCCAGATCATTCATCGCAGCTGCAGCGAAAATCTAAAAGCAACAAATGATTCAATGAGCTTCTCTACCGGTTTGCCTTCTTTCCACGTTGATCGATCGCATCTGATGCTCTTCCACTGAGGACTGTACCGCAAAAGCACATTTCGCTAAACAAAGGGCATCACCACAAGCAGTTCACGTAATGATGCTGATGCCTCCTGTTAAACTCTATGAGCCCTCCATATGTTTGGTCTGCTATGCCAACATAAAAGGCCTCTGTGTCCGGGCTAAATGACAGACCAGCTATCTCGCCGAAGAAGTCCATCTCATGAGATTTGCCATAATCTGCGTAAGAATCATAGATATGGACAAAATCCATAGGCTCCGACGTTGCCAAGAATCGCCCATCTGAAGAGAACTTGATACAACGTATTGATCCCATCCTTCCGCCAAGCACAGCGAATGATTGTGATAGGTTTCTAATGTCCCACAACCTACATGTTGTGTCTTGACTTCCAGTAGCCAAGATATTGCCCCCAGGATGCCAGGCAGATGCAAATGAGTAATCCAAGTGGCCCCTAAGTGCACCAATTGACTAGAAGAATAGAGAAAAATGTTATTGGATTAATCTTAAACAGGAACCACTGATCACCTGAAACTTAAGCAAAACATATTCATGCACTAACCTTGCCACACTTGGGATCAACTACCAAGCCATCCTCATGATCCCCAAGGACAGCAAAGAGTTTCCCGTTAGGGCTCACCGAAACACTCTGTTAAAACTAAATTTTAGTAAATAAAAAAAGGACATAACTATAGGGGATAAACGAGTTTGAGCTACTTACATTCACCGACCACGGGAAGACACAGTGCTTAATGAGGTCGAAGTATTCGGTGTCAAAAATTCTAACAGAGCAGTCATTATTAGCAGCCACCAACCGTCTTGATCCACTGAAAATAAACATTTTTGTTAGAAAATTGTTAACAAGAACATGGAAGTAACATGTACTGGTTCCAGAAGCATCAAATTTTACTTGGGATCCTGGTAGATCTCTAAAGAGTTCGTAATAGCATTCTCATCATCTGTAACTCTCGTGCTGAAAACAACCCCATCATCCTCCAGGCACTATTAAAAACCGAAGCAACTTGTCATGAGTTATTAGACGAGACGGCAAAGTACAAAAATATATTTTGCCATGAACTGATGAACATACCTTGCATATAAGCTCCCCCTGAAAACCACCAACTACCAATAAATTATCATCTACAGCCATAGTTGTGACCTGGACCATTGCAACAGACTGTGAACCATGCCCGCTCTGTCCAGCAACAAGAAAATTTGAAATGCTTTAGGCCAAACAGAAGGCGAATCAACAACAAAAAGAGCTAAGACCTTGGACGGAGGACATACCTGTTTTGGTACAATGCAATCATCAGCATTGAGTAGCTCAGTGCTTATCTGGTCCAGTGATGACCAGTGTGTCACTGATTGGTTGTGCACTGTATAAACATCATGCTTGGTTGTTGCCCAGACCAGATTCCTCAGCTGCAAACTTGAATGTCAGAACTACATTCCTCTTATCCATATTTATTAGTGCAACATCAGGCATCAAGCATAAGCATGCCTGACTTGCTGAGAAGAGAAAATATGCCAAATGTGCATGTAGTTCTGATGCGACCATAGAGCAATAAGTTAACATCTGAGTGCAAGAACTTTTATGTGAAGTTACAACATTTAAGGAAATTGACTCCCAACAATTAGTAAAACCATATAGAAGGTAAACTTCTACCAACTAGGGAATATGGTAACTGGTGAAGGGAAAAGGTTCTTTATTTTTTAGGCTGACATTGTCAATATAAGTAAATTTCCTAATCTCAACAGCTACCCTTCTCCCCATCCTCACCTGACTTGGGACAAGTCCATGGAACAAAATTTAGCCCATAGAACTAGCTACAAGTTGTTGAGAGGGTTGTACTGTTGGTTGCTGCATTCACTTATCAATTTAAGTATTTAACTCTATTTTCTATAGCTATCCTATTTATTATGTTACCTCCAAAATGCCAATGTGTTCACGCCTGGGGGAGACTAAGAAACCTATGCAATTTCCTTTTCCACCCAATGTAGAACTTTGTTCATGTTACATAGAGATCTTTGAGTAGATCCTGTGTTCCAAGAGAGCCTAAGAGTAGATCATTGTCTTCGGCTTTCTACATCTCAAGAATGATACCTAGCCCAACACGTTGAAGTAGATCCTTCAACGATTTGTGCTGTCCATTATGTAGCAGCAAAGTGGGGTGTTCCTCCACAATCTTGTGCTGCTTCATCACCTCTGAAAAAGGTATGACATTCTTGCCGAAGTACCTATTTAAAATACTAATCCTTGGGACAGTTGGGAGTTTACTTCTCTGAAGATACTAACACTTTCACTAGGTAACAGCAATATAAACCAAAAGGCAGTTTCATATTTTTTTAACATATAGACTTTATCTATTAAATATACTGGAACCAGGATTCTAAAACTAGGTGTACTCAGCCGAGTACTCAGACTAGGTCCCCTCACCGAGTACGAGCAGGCAAAAACCAGTACATAACCGTTTAACCGGTATAACCAGGTGAGTAATCGGAGCAATATGCTAACAGGCCGTGTACTCGCCCAAGTGGCCTGTCCAGTGTAATGAAGGCATGAAGCCCACGATCAAATTGAATTAAGCCCACAGCGACATAGCCCAGCAGAGGAAGCCCACAGCTTATAGCACTGGCAATGACACACACGCCCGAGGGCGGCATCGTAGCGACAGCGCGAGAAGGAACCCTAGGTGCGGGAGGGCAGCGGCGATGGCTACTACCGTTGCATCTCCTCCCTCCGGCGGTCCTGCTGCGGCTCCTCCCTCTGGCAACAGACTCCCCTGCTGTGGCTCCTCCCTTCGACGACGGCCTCCCTTGCTGCGACTCCTCCCACCGGAACGGCCTCCCCTGGTGCAACTCCACCCTCCAGCGCCGGCCTCCTCTGCTGTGGCTCCTCCCTCCTGCGGTGGCCTCCCCTGCTGCAGCTCCTTCCAGTGGCATCCTCCCCTGCTACGGCTCCCTCAGGCAGGTTGCTCTCCTACTGTAGCTCCTCCCTCATCCTCCCCTGCTGCGGCTCCTCCCTCAAGCGGTGTCCTCCCCTACTGCAGCCCCTCCCGCCGGCAGCGGCCTTCCCCTACTGTAGCTCCTCCCTCATTCTCTTCTCTCTGTTTTTCTGTTAAGTAGAAGGATGCTCAGAAAGATGCATGAATTTAGTGTGACCATTTAATGTCCTAACTATGAAATCAACCAAGCACCACAAGATATGGACACATCAAAACAATGGCATCAAATGTGGCTTTGATTTTACATGAACATACAATTACATATATAAATCTGTTATTAAAATAGAAAAACCGGTTACAAGGCCGATTACTGAGTTTTAGAACCTTGACTGGAACCAAAAACAATTTTCTAGATCATTGCTTGTATATAGTGCCTACATGATTGTAGAACACCTTTTCCACCAATTCCTGTTCTCCCTCTATAAACCAGATATCGGGAAGAAATTTCTAATTTCTTGACAAAATTCATAATAAGTTTTAAGGACAACATGGTCTGATCAGTTCAAAAAAAATCATCCTTAGCAATAATTAAGCTCCACGCTTAAGCCGATTCCATTCCGGAAAGAAAAGAGGCTCTCCCATTCCCACCTGATACGTCAAAAGCAATTGACTAATAAGGGGAACCAACCAGTCGAAGGAGGACAGTCCCTTTGGGACAATACACAGTCGATGGAACGACCAATTAAGACCAGCAATTAAGACCGCTTGTAGGAGTTGAGACTAGGCGGGATATTAGTAAATAATTTAGGAAATTCAGGCTTCATATTAAATAGAATTTACTCCTTCCACCGAAAGAGAAAGCTCCTTTTTTCTGAATCTGGGAGAGAGACAAAAGAGAAGTCCAGAGAGGCCTCGACTCTTTCAGGGAAAGGAGGGAGATTGAATGCAAGATGGAGTCCTTGCCGAATGGAATGGACATCCTTGGGCACAAAACCATCCATTCTGGTTCTACATTTGTTTGAATAAAATGTTTCGCCAATTGCATGCATCTAATAAAAAAAAAACTTTTCTTATTCGTCTTTTTCTATCTTCCCATTCATCTTCACTATACCCCACGTCTTCTAATTCCTTCCATTCGACCAAATACCAAGCCCCATAGTGATTTGGCATTTCTTATGCTGAACAATCAGTTTCTTCCGTTTTTTTTTTTTTGAATTGGTTGTCATAAGACAGAATTCTTTTTAGCTCCGTGTCTGCTAACTTAAATATTTGATCTTAGGTGCATTTCCCTCTGGAGTATTATTGTTCGGGTGCGACCGGACTACTACCGATCAATTTTTAGAAACTTCTTTATAGACTTGTAGTGGCCCTCTATGTAGTTAAAATTCTAGGGCAATCGATCTCCCTCCTTTCCCTGAAAGAGTCAAGGTCTATCTAGACTTCTCTTTTGCCTCTCTCCCAGATTCAGAAAAAGGGAGGAAGAAGGTCTCTCAACAGGAATGATTCCCCGAAAAGAGATCAGTCCCAGCATCCTCGGGTTCGTAGTCAAACTCACCTTCATTGACTAGTTAGCAAGCCCTAGTTGAACTCCTCAATCAATGCCTTCTTGTCCTTTGCGCTTTCAAGTGAGTGTTCCCGTTCTAATTCAGAGCGTATTGCTCACAAAGAGGAAATGTGACTATGGACAGATACCAAGTAAATAGAGCGCCTGCGATTGCCTTGGTTGATAGTGGCAGTACGCACTGTTTTGTAGACCCCAAAGATTGTGAAGCAGGAGATGGGTGTCACCCCATCCACAAACTCCCCTTACGGGGGATTAGCATTTTACTTTACAGACTGGATAGTTGTGATTTCAATGCGGTTAGATCCTTTTCTGCTTGATAGAAAGAAGGGCCCTTAGGCTTGTTCCCGTCTCAGGTATAGACAGAGATAATCTTTTCCTTCTCTACTCTCGTAACTGAAACTGCATCATCGAGGCTAACTTTACTAACTTCCCCTTCTCTACCCTTATCTTGTTCGTTCTGGAAACACGTCTTCCTATTCCATCTTTTCCCGAATCTCCCTTAACGGAAGAAATAGAAGCTCGAGAAGGAATACCACTAAGAACCTAGTTCGCTCTCAAATGTGGCTTTACGAGCATACACGACCGGTGAAGGGAAGAGTGTGTATTTGCATCGATTTCCGAAACCTCAAGGCTCTTAATAAATAAAAAAGGCCGACAGCAGACCAGCTTATCGCGGGAATGTTGAGAGCTGGCAATGCACAGAATTTATTAAACGCTCTACTTCACTAAGGAAGATACGTTTCACTTTTCCGATCGGAATTTGAACACTGGCTGGTTCAGGTTACAATCAAGAGGAAATAAGAAGTATCACGGAGCGATCTCCTCCACATGTCATCTAAGGGCGTTTGACTCTCTTCCCAATAGTAGACTGTTCAAACCTCAGAGTCTTCAGATGCACGTGCTTTGTGAACATTCCATCTCCTGCACAAGACAAACTCAGCTGCTGCCTTGAATGAATGGGAATGGGCTTGTCGGCTGTGAGCGACTCCCAACTCACTCAATAAGAAAAAAAAAGATGTTGATCCACTTCAGATTCTTTTTTATGAAAAAACAAGAAATGATGCAGTCGAGCATACTTTTGTTCCTTCGACTGCAAGTTATTCTCAAACAGTGGGTTCTCTAACAGCCTATTTTTCCCTATCCCAAAATCGATAGAGAGATACTTAAATCGGAATAGGTTGAAAGCCTTCTTCCCGAACTCGTAATCACCCTGAACTGCACTCAACGATAGAACACTTAACCATCCAATCCATCTCAGGCCATCGAGAAACGCTTGCGAAGAAAGACCTAGCCCCCCTCGCTACCCCAAACTCTCTGGAATATCGAAGGTATATCGACTCCATTTCCAAACTAAGCAAGCGGCCCATTGCTTCGACTATTACTGCTTCCAAAGCGCCTATAAGAAAAGCCTATACCATTTGTGTCACTATCCGGTATGGAGCTAGTGTCGTTTTCAGCGTCATGAGAAGACCTTCCCAGTGTCTTCTGTACTAGAATGTCAACAGAGTAAATTCAAACCTGAAAATGTACTATTGATGGCTGAGCACGCTTTGTGCTGTACTGGAAATCATAGTAAGGGCTATCTGTCTCCACTTGTTTACACTCCTGGAAGACCAAATAAGAAGAAAAACAGAAAGCTGATCAACAAACAAGTTGATGATATAAAATATTTTTCAGAATTTGCTTGTATTGTGAACTTTCAATCGTAAAGACTGAACTTTGACCATAATACTAATAATGTTAAATCATTTTTAGCGAACTATTGCTGATACAATCATGTTCTAATGAGCAACAAGTAGATTGTGACACAAACGTACAACAACAAAAGCAATATGGTCAATTAGTCATCTATAGATGCCATTGGCGGTATGCCAAATTGCCAATAGGCAGGTATTTGATAATCTGACTTTGCATGTATTTCATTTGAAATAAATGGATCAAACACAAAGATGTCTCTCATGTCTGCATGCGACAACTTGTCAGTGTTGATCAGCCTTAACAATCACATCTACCAGTATCAGCTGGAGTCCATACTCCATATACTAGTTTCCTCCCCAATCCCTCAGAATTAGTTGTTTCTACAGCAAGTTGCATCTTGTTACAATTATATCTTAAGCTGTACAGCATTTGAAGTAAAATAAACAAACCTACAGTTTTTAACAGCATTTCTATTTGCCATGTATACCAGTTTACAGTGCAACCAGAAAGTTATGGTTTTCTATTATTTGAGGACAAAATTTTCCAATTTCTCACACAAAATTTCCAATTTCTCACAAAGAAATATGTTTTTAGGTAGTTACAGCTGGCTCGGATTACAATATATTTATATGTTTCCTTCATTGTATAAATTTCATGTCACCAACCTCATGAGATGGTACAATGCAGGATAAGGAGATGAAGGATTTTAGAGTGTTCTCTCAAGTCTTAGCATGCTTTATGGCAGGTAAAAGATTAGGTCTTCCATTCTACATGAGCTCATGCAGCCTGCGGGCACAATTAATCATGCATTCTTGGTGGTGCTTAATGTTTATCAGTTGTGATTATCGATTGTTAGTGGTGACCAGTAGTACATAAGCAATGATTAATTGATCAGCAACAACCACGAGTGGAGTGGCTCATAATAAGTAATTGTAAGGCAAGCCATTCAATCAACCAAAAGCCAACTCAGCCAGCGGTGATTTGTGATGATTCTATACATCGATTTGCGATTTGAATTAAACAGTTGAATTTCAACACATATAACTATTGAGACACTATCATACCATCTCAGCCTATCGAAAATCAACTGAACCAACCAAACAAGATTTTGTACCATACTACCATCATATATACACAACCAAATAATCCCCCAGCATCATTTAAAACAGGATAGGGTAATCCACATCACTATGAATGAGCACATACAGCCAACCAAACACTACCTTACCTTAGGTTGTGTTTGGTTGGTTGCATGAGCTCATGTAGGATCTGGGCTAATCCATGTTGTTTGTTTTCGCACACAAAGGAGTCCTAAACTAGCATGAGATCTTCTAGGCTTAGTTAATCATGCAATTGACAAACAATTGCACAATTTATCACTCTACTAGTGGTAACTAGTGGTGTTCAGTAGTGTTTTTATTTAGGATAGTGTTAATTAGTGGTAACTAGTCATGGTTAGCATGGTTTGTTATAGCACACTTGACACTTCATTGGATCAATCAAACAACATGTAAACATTCCTAAGGGGAAAAAAACTCTAAACACTTCCTAGTTAAACTACCTTGCATATCCCTTGCAACACCAACTCATCCTTCCACAATGCCATGCAGTAAGGACTAGAACAGTTTTGTGCGCGCGCGCATGTGCATGCCATCACATGTTTCAGAAAAACATCACCGTGCTGGTGTCATCTTGACCTCCTTCACACCCCAATTTGGTTGATCTTGGTCACTCAGCAGTCTTTTTTTAATCAATTACACTCCAACTAGTAGGTCTTTATTAATTTCCATCATTTTGTCAATATGTCTTACAATTTTCATAGATCACAAGTGTGAACCATACAATTTTCATAGTGCGGCTTTATGAAGGTTTGTTGCCGGCATCATTCATTATAAATTTGAGGGCTGGTAGCAAGGGAAATTTTCGTGGCAAAAGTTTACGAGTGACAATTATTATGCGCACAACTCGCAATTTGCAGGTAATGGTCAGGACAAACCTTAAGAATGACCTGACATGCCTGAGTTTATATTTGACAAACTATCAGAAGTACAGAAATCAACACACTAGAAAATCGAAGTGAACATTTGCTATCTAATTCAGATAAAGTCAATTTGCATGGATGTCAATAGCTTGGTTTTGCCTTCTACAGGTTACCAATCCTACAATAAAATATCATCTCCATTGTCTCATTCCAGATACAGCATTTCTCTTGCAAACCATCTATATTAGTGTAGATTATATGTGACTTAAAAGCCAAATTCTAAGATTTTCTCAAAATTAAATTTCCACGAAGAACTTTACTAAATCGAGGCGAGGAGCACTCATCCTCACAATCAAAAAATAATTGAAGTACTAAACCATGAGCATTCAACCCTCATACACTACAATACTTCATCAACCATGTTGTGCTTGCAACTCCCATATAACAAACATTTGTTTATATGTATCACAATTGTCTACAAGTTAGCATTCCTACAATATAATATCACCTCAATAGTCTCATTCCAGTTACAGCATTTCCCTTGCAAAAATATCTATATTATTGCAGATTCTATATAACCTGAAAAGCCAAATTTCCAAGATTTTCCGAAAACTAAATTTACATGAGGCAAATGCTTAACCAAGGAAGACTCATCCTCACAATGGAAAGATAACATGAGCATTCAATTCTCTTCCATACTTCATCTACCATGTTATACTTGTAAGCAATTCAGGAATTCCAACTCCCACAGGAAAAACATGTATATTTGTGTATCGGTGTCTCCACAATACACCGCAATCTCATTTTTTAAGGTACTCTCATAGTCTCATGTCCACGTGGATGCAACCTACCATGTATCGAGAATTTTCCGCTCAAAATCAATGACGGAGATTGTAACACTGGACATTCTAAACACTTAACGGTCCATCAGGGAACTAACTATCGTTTGCCTAGGGAGTGAACGGGGGAATAAAAACAATGTAACAGCGGGCCTGCGCAAGAGCTTGGTACCTGCAAAGCATCCTCGCGGGCATAACTGAGGTTCTGATAATTCCTATAGTTCTTCAATTTAATCTCCCGGTACTGATCCCTCGGGAACAGCATCTTCTCCCACGGGATCCCCTGCATGTCCATCCCGTCCACAACATCCGCCACGGACACATCCGGCTGCATGTTCTCCTGCAAAACAGAGCCAGAAAACCTATAAATTGTCCAGCACAAATGGAACCGCAGCCCCCAACGACTCAAACCACGCGCGCGGACAACCATCGAAAGAAGCTCCGGCCGGCGGCGCGGCGTACCTGGTCGTAGTTCGCTAGGGTGGCAAGGAGCTCGTTCTGGCTGGCCTCGCCGAAGGGGTTGTCCTCCCCCTGCTCATCTATGAGCTCCTGGATGCTCTGGAGGATGAACTCTAGGTTATCCTCCAGCTCGAACTCGTCCATCTTCTCCCACTCCGACCCCGACCCAAAAATCACCCTGCAAAGCGAAACACAACCACCGATCAAAAGCCTGCCCTAATAATAACCCCAAAATCCACCAAAAAAACACTCGAAATCGGGCCACGGATTCGGGAACGGGGGCCGAGACCAACCCCAAAATCACCCGAATCTAGACCAATTCCTCCAAATACTCGCCTCGATTAGCCGGCCTCTGAGGCGAATTCGGGGAGGCGGAGCGGAAAAGCGTGGGGAATTGGGGAAAATTTTCTTTTTGGGGGCTGTGCGAATTAAAAAAAATAGGCACAAAAAAAACTGAAGGCGGCGACCAATACCTACAGGCTGCAGCGCGCGACGGTTTTATACGCGGATGGGTGTGGTGGGATGGGGACGCCCTATCGACCGAGTCGGGGGATGGTGGGCCCGTGCTGTCAGTTGCTCGTGGGTGGTGTAGCCCGGGCTAAGCCGGTGCCGTACGGGATAAGGGTCCGGGCGGATCAGGTGCGACGTCGGGGTCCGATCGGGTCACGGTTCGGGGACCGGGGCCGTGTCGTAGAAGTGGAGTGTGTGGCTGTTGATGACGTGGCGGCCAAGGGTGTGGCCGTTGCCGTCTTGCCGGGGCTAAACATGAAAGTGGCGGAGGCGAATCATTCGTATTTAACAAGATATAAATATAGTATAGTTTTTTATTTAATTAATAATTTTCTCTCTATTTAAATTTACATAAAAATATAGATACGAATATGGTATAAACTTTTATCCCATATATATATATATATATATATATATATATATATATATATATATATATATATATATATATATATATATATATATATATATATGACGCTGAAATGGGACACCATGGTGCCCGGGCACCAAACCTCTCTGCCTTTGGATTGCTTTTAGATGCGTGCTAGTGCAATGGTATATAATATATCATGCATGCTAAATCAATCATAGATAGAAAGTCTCAATCACACTAGCACGCATCTAAAAACAATCCAAAGGCAGGGAGGCTTGGTGTCCGGGCACCATGGTGCCCCTGTTATATATATGTGTGTGTGTGTGTGTGTGTGTGTGTGTGTGTTGAACAAGCTTTTTAAATTTAATATGAATTCGTGTTTCTTTAGGTGAAATAAATGAATTAGAATAATTACATGTAATTATATGATGATAAAATATCATTAATATTTTTATATTACATAAGTTATGAAAATATTTGAATCTGACTGAATCGAATAGATATTCGATTCAAATTCGTCTATTCCATTCAAATTCGTATTTGTTACAGTATTTGATTTATATTCAAGAATATTCAAATTCATATTCATTTATGTGCAACCGATACTAACCAAAAACTTGGACAATATTGGTATATGCAAACACCAACTTAGTCAAAAAGATTGGGGTGTGACTATCCTAATCTCTTCTATCTTCTTCACCATCAGCTTTTGTAGCATCATAGTACATGTAGTGTCCTTGGTACACGAGTTCTAAGGGATTTTATGAGCGAGGGTAAGCACAAGCAACAGTGTTCTGTGAGCTAACACACAGATTGCAATATTTGTACATGCAAGGTTTAACAAAGGTAGACTCGGGTTCTTTTATTTGCTAAAACCAACATTTGAAAGATACAATTAAGAAATTCCTAAAACTTAGTATTTTAACCAAAACACGTTTTATTAAAGTGAGCAAAAATGTACAATATTTATAACGTTACAGGTTACATCCATCTGTTATATAGTTCTGTCCACCATATACAGATTTTTGATTACTAGGGTTACATCCACCTAATTATCAAGACTGAGTTACATCCATCCAGGAAAAGCTAAATTCAAGGTTACATCCACCCAACGAGTTTTCATCCTACCCACAAAGATTTTTGAAATATAAACTAACTT
This sequence comes from Dendrocalamus latiflorus, assembly GCA_017311315.1. Taxonomy (NCBI): domain Eukaryota; kingdom Viridiplantae; phylum Streptophyta; class Magnoliopsida; order Poales; family Poaceae; genus Dendrocalamus; species Dendrocalamus latiflorus. The sequence continues at coordinate 12,333,787 of CM029623.1, forward strand.
GAGTAAGCTCCTATGCCCGCCCTTGAGGCCTTGACCATGGGCACGGCTATTCGAACAGTTTATACTCTGCAGAGACCATATATTTTACCCATAAAAGATAATCAACTTGTTGTTTTTCACATATTTTCTTGGACATATGAATCAACAAGATCACCATAAGGTCTCTACAATGCATCACCTAGTGTAGATTATACCAGTTAAGGTTTCATCTCAGAGAGGTTACGTCCACTACACCCAGACCTCTCTGGTGCCACACAGCGGCTTACACTAGCAACACCAAATGTGTCCACGACGGCTTGAAACTAGGAATTTTTTGTACAAATAATCTATTTTTTATTCAAAATTACAGAAATATACCCGCAGGAAATTTTTTTACAAAAATAGGCTCTAGTCGCCCAATGGGGGCGACTGGAGCTAATCGCCCTATTGGGAAGCGACACATGGGCAGTATGTGAACCGTTGGGTGAATTATTGCAATCGCCCGGGCTGAGTGGCATGCTGACCTACTCGGTAGATTCGAGGGGGTCCTTCCACCGGGTGCCGCCGATGACTACCACATGTTCTCAGCGAATCAGACCCACGGGCCGTCGCTGAGGTGGCTCGCACAGTTCTGGGTACGTGGTCTTTACAATCGATCGTGTCGTCGAATATCTCATTTGCGGTATTACATACTAATAACATGTTATTTGCATTCAGGTGGAGTGAATGGATCCAGCGGCAGACGATTACCAGGTCTCCGTCACTTGGAGGCGTAGGTGCTGTGGCTGTTTGGTTTGGTGCTCTTCACCACCAGCCACGGCAACACCGTGGATGCGTGCCTCATCACTCATGCTTGGGCGATCGTGGACAGCAAGGCCCCCCAGGTCAGCTGGGGATCGGTCGCATTTGCCGCGACGTACTGCGGCCTGTGCGATGCGTGCTCGAGGACCAAGGCAAACTCGGTCCTCGCGGGCTGTCCCCTGCTGTTGCAGCTGTGGTCGTTCGAGCGCTTCAGCCTTGGACGACATTTGCTAGACGACATGGGTCTGTATAGGCCCGAGATGTATCCGGGGGGAGACGTTAACCGGCCAACGATGGGTTCTCTCTAGTGTCGTCGACGGGTAAGTCATATGTCAATTAGTTATTTCTTTTGTACTAACGACGGTCGTATATAACACATATTCATCCTTGCAGGTGCAGTTCGCACATGTGTAGGTCACGTGTGTGTATCTGCCCTTTGTTGAGCAGATCAACTGACTCACGGCCGAGACGTGCGCTGGGAGCTGTACTCACATGCGGCACTGATGGACCGTGCTCCTGATAGGTTGTCGACACTCTGTTGGTGCGACCGGGCTTTCTGGCTGACGCGTCAGAAGCTCGTCTACGATATCTTCATGGAGGACTACTCACCTCAGCGAGTGATGCGGCAATTTGGTCTACGCCAGGCTGTTCCAGTACCAGTCTAACCACCAGTGCCGCCTGTTGTGCACGCGTGAGTGCCCGCGTCTCATAAATATGTACATACTTACTATTCCGTTGGCAATTACTAACGAAGTAGTCCTACAAGCAGGCACTCTAGAAAGGGAGTGAAACGCGGCACGAACTGGACGACGAAGATGCAAGGGTGGACTGTGCGGTGGGACGGTGCGCTTGACGACCTGGTTGAGGAGGACCGCCCCTACGACAACACAGAGTACACGGAGTACCTGGGCTGGTACCAGGGCCGGACACGTACGAGGGCGGGTGCGACACGCTCCTGATCGTCTTACGTTGTCAGGATGTCATCACCCGTTGCAGCGGAGGACGGCCAAGCGGGGCCATACGGGAGGACACGGGCGTGGAGACGGGGTAGGCCAGGGTGGCGACTGAGGGTAGTCCAGACTGTACACCATTTGTTCATGTACTGCTTACGTTTGTTATTTACGATGTGAACTTTTTAGTACTGTGTCGTGCTTACTTGCATTCAATCATTCACATATCAAGTCATCTAACAATATTAACATACCGCTTTTCTCCGCACATGAATTCTCAGTAACATCAAAATATCACTTATCATCGTATGTACCGATCGTTCTACGGTCAATCGTTCCTAAAAAATTTTCCAAAATTTTTTACGCACCTACAACATACAATGAATATAAACTTTTATTACAACTCCAGCAGATTTTTCCCAGTTAAAAACTACAAGATTGACAAAATTTAACAAATTCACGAGGGACTGAGTGCAGTTGCCCAATAGGGGGCGACTGGCTTCAGTCGCCCAAGGGTGGGGTGTCGGGCGATTGAGACTCTGTCGGCCCCTGGTTGGGCGATTAGCTCCAGTGGCTCCCTATTGGGCGACTGGAGCCTATTTTTGTAAAAAAAAATTCCCGCGGGTATATTTCTGTAATTTCGAATAAAAAATATATTATTCGTACAAAAAATTCTTGAAACTAGTGATATGACTTGTGGGTCACTACAATGGTGCAACCTGCACTAGTGGATGTAAATGAGTTGACCAGGTCATACCCATTATAGACTTGTGGTTGCATTGTTTTACATTAGGGGATCACCATAGGATTCAATTCTTAGAATTATCTATGCGTCACTACCATAAACATAAATTCTCATGGTATATCCGTGCCAACCATCACACCATCCATTCAAACAAGTAACAACAAATGCTTAGGATTCTGATATGTTTGAAACTAAGTTACCTCAAATATACTAGTCATTTCCCTCCAATGACTACCTAAAACAAGTTTCATGATAAAAAGATGATGATTAGGGTAATTTAATGAATAAGTATTTAAGCTAGACTAGCATGACGTGTAAGTGCGGCTTATAGCTACTAAAATTACCATTAAGTATTTAGGATGACAAGGAATATATAATTCAAGTATCCAAAGGATGATATAATAATACTACAGTGTCAAGTAAGCATATATCTAACATTAAGTTTAACATACATTTGCATAACAAATAATAAACAAAATTAATACCGTTAGTGCAGGCTCTGACCAAATACTAACATATTCACAGGCATCTCACACGGCCCATCTTTTCCAAAAGATCTTGTATGGATTCCATCCATCCACACGCTTCCAATCACTCATGGATTCCATCCATCCACAAGTTTTTCAATCTCTCATGGATTCCATCCATCCATAAGGTTTTCAAAAACCATTTTTGAAAAACAAAGTCTAATCCGTGAAAAACTTTTACTCAGCATGCCCATGACCATGGGCACGGCTATCCAGGATAGGTTATACACTCTGTAGAGGTTGTACAGCTTTACCCACAAGACATGATCATCTTATATTGCCACGTGATTAACACACTTCCTTAGGTGTGCGGCGAAGAGATCATGACAAGGCCTTTACAATGCAAATCTTTCAACCTGGCCAAGCCAACTCTAAGGTTTCACCCCAGCAAGAAATCCACCAGACTGGGACCCCCTCTTGAGCCGAGTTAGACTTCTCATGGCACATGCCACGCCCACTTTCAACCTACAACATGACTCAAGTTGGGACTTGCAAATTAATCAGTCAAGACTGCCCCATACCAGCCTTGTGGTAGTACAATAGGGCTTTGCAATAGTAGCTCATAGACCGGTCATTAATTTGACTTAGACTCAATCACATACCCCCTGTGCCCGACAATCAACAATGTATCTCCGAACAACAGTGCATGGCTGCACCCACCACCTAACCATTAGCTTAAGTCTAAACCAGATTTTATATTTTATTTCAAAATATTTCATAATCCTTCTTGACTCACCAAAGTCAAGAATACATTTCAAAAGCTTATCATTTTATGTGAAAGGCTATCCCAAAATAAAGATTATGTCTAAGCAGGTCTAAGCATTTGATATAAAATTCTCTAGCCAATACTAGTGTACTAACTAGAGTTTGATTCTAGGGTGACAAGGTATCGATGAATTCAATGTCAATGGAGGTGATAACAAATAGGCATTAACTAAACTTAAGACTAGAATTGAAATACATTGAATAAAAATATGCATACAGAGTAATTTAAAACAATATAATTTTATTTTGAAATCTGGGATCAACATGATCAAAGAGTGTGACCTGCCTTGCTCTTCAAGTTGGTGTGAAATCGTCGTCGAAGAATTCTTCGGAATCGTCATAGTCTACACGTGAAAATAAACCACTAAATTCAAATAAATTTAAATAAACTCTAAATATTTAAATTGAGGGAAGAAATGGATATAGGAAATTTTTTGATAAATTTAGAAATTTGAATGGGCTCAATCGGAGTTAGGATGAAAGAGAACGGGCTCTCAGAAGTTTAAAATCAGGGAAAAAGAATAAATTGGATTTTCTAGAATTATTTTTCTAAAGAGAATTGGAATTATGACGTCAACCCTAGGTTTTTTATTTTGGCTGAATTACTTTTCTTCTATAAATATGGGTGAGAGTCTGATAGTGGGCCCGGGTTTCATGGACCAGTTCCACGGACCTGAGGGGACATTGAGGTGGCACAGGGGTGAGGTGTGCTTGCGTGGAGCCCGTGTGGCACCGAGTGGCGCCCATATCACTTGCCACGTCAGCTCGACTGCTGACGTGGCCAGGCTAGCTGGAGGCAGCGCTCGGGGCCGAGGCTCACCGGAGCTCCGGTGGACGACGGCAGCCGGCGAGAGGCGGAGGAGGGAGAGGAGGCGACGGGGAGTCGAGTTTACCTCGGCTCGGGGCTCGGCGGGGCTCAGAGGCGGCCGACAACGAGGAGGTGGTGGAGGCGGCTCAGGTGCTCCGGCGTGGCGGCGGTGGAGTGCTCGAGAGGGGAAGAGGAGGGCAGAACGGGGCAGGGTGGGGAATGGGGGGGTGCTTGGGGAGGTATTTATAGGGGCGGAGGGGAGCGAAGCGGGAAGAATTGGTCGCCGGAGATCTCGGCAGAAGTGGGCGGTGGTTACGACGGATAGGGCCGAGTGGGGAGTAGGGGAGGTGGGCGACGGGTGCAGGAAGAAGGGGAGGTGGGCGCGGAGAGTGGGGAAGGTGGCAACGGCCTCGAGGAGGGAAAGGGCGGGAGGAGCGACGGGAATGGCAGAGGCGGCTGAGCGGCGCGGGGAGGAAGAAGGGCGGGGGTGGCTGACAGGCGGGACCCGCGGCGCAGAAGGAGAAGAGAGAGGGAGGGAGCGGGCGCGACTAAGATGGCGCCATCTGGCATCGAGGCGGATCGGACAGCCGAAGGAGAAGAGAGGGAGAAAAACGGGGCGGACGGTGGGGATTAGGGCTGGGAGGCGGCGTGGGCGAGATCGACCGTCCACGTGTCGGTTCGAGAGAAAGGCGGGTCCAGAGTGCGGCGGCAACGTGGATGGATCCTGTCCGTCCACGTGTCGCGCAGAGGAAAGTCGGGGGTTTAATTTTGGGATTTTTTAGAAAAGCCGAGGAAATTCAAAAAGGCTTAGAAAAATACCAAATAAATTCAGAAGATTCCAGAAAATTCACAGAAGTTTATGGAAATGTTTTGGACTTAGTAAAATTATTTGCAACCAAAGTTGGTATCATATTTTCGTACTTAAAATACTTTTTAATTTCAAATTAGATTTTAAAACTCCAGAAAACACAGAAAATCCAAATAATTAATTTCAATTAGGATTTTTGTAGAAAATCAAAATATCATTTTATTTAATAATATTTTTAGGCTTTTACTTAAAATACTTTTCAAATCCAACCTTTTTAAAAACAGAAATTCAGGGTAAATCAAAATTAAAATTTAGGCACTAAAACACTTATTTTTATTTTAAACCAAATTAATCTAATTTAATATTTGTTTACTCCAAAAATTGTAGTAAACAACTGGGCTGTTACAGGGTCCGGGCGAAGCATGGGCGATGCTAGCACGAGGCACACGTGGGTAGGCAGTAGCGCACTATGGAGGCATACGAGCCGACTAATGCATAGGCGGCGCAGTGAGGGCACACACGGCATGGGCACGGGTGCATGCCGGGAGCAGGTTTGGTGCAGTGCCAGAGCCATGGGAGGGCAATGGTTAGGCTAGGCTCAAAAAGGGTTCAGATTTGAAAAATTTTGAAATTCAAGTTGAAATTAGAATTTGAACTTTTTGAATTTTACTCAAGCCAAGTTTTAACTCCTAAAATAGGTTGTTAGTGATTCTACCCCCCTTAAACAGAATCTTAACCCTAAGATTCGAGCAACTCACTGAACAGGAATGGGTAATCTAACTTCAACTGATCCTCGCATTCCCATGTGGCTTCTCTCTCCAAGTGATTACTCGACTATACTTTGCCAAAATGGATGAACTGACGTCTTGTTTGCTTTCCCATGATGTCAAGAATCTTGATCGAACACTTTGGGTACATCAGGTCTTTCTGGATCTTGATGATCTCTACCAGGGCCTGATCTTCTGGCACTTTGAGGCACTTCTTGAGTTACAAGTTGTGAAACACATTGTGGATATCTGCTAAACTTGCGGGTAAATCCAACTGATAGACTACTTCTCCTCGCTTGAAGGTGGTTGAGAACGGGCCTATATATCTTGGCGCAACTTGCTTTTAACTTTAAACATTCGAATTCCTCAAAGAGGTGATACCTTGAGATAAACATGATCTCCAACTTCAAAGGCTAACCCCTGTGATGATTGTCGACATAATTCTTTTGTGTTGATTAGGCAGCTTGTAGTTAGTCTTTGATTAGTGAATTTTATCTCCTACCTGCTTTAGGGTATCTAGCCCAAAGATATAATCTTTTCCTGTTTATGACCAATACAAAGGAGTTTTGCACTTTCTACCATAAAGTGCTTCAAATGGAGACATCTTTAGACTAGACTGATAACTGTTGTTAAAGAAGAATTCCACATAAGGTAAGTATTTCTTCTAATCCGCGGTAAAATCTAAGGCATAGGCCCGAAGCATGTCTTTCAAGAATTTGGTTCACCCTTTCTGTTTGTCCATCGGTCTGAGGGTGGTAAGCCGTACTGAAAGCCAGGTGGGTTCCAAGTGCATCATGAAGACTAGCCCAGAAATATGAGGTGAATTGGGACTCTCGATCTAAGACTATCCTCTTGGGGTACTCCGTGTAAGCACATGATGCGAGCTATATATAACTCGGCCAATCTTTCTCCCTTGTAGATAGCCTTTAGAGGGATAAAATGAGCAACTTTTGTCAATCTGTCAACTATGACCCATATAGAATCCATATCAACTTATTTCCACTTCCATTGAGGGATCTGTAGGGGTTAAATTAGTCTGCAGGTCTGGTGCTTGGTTTTGATCCGTTGGCACACATTACAACAAGCTACAAACTCAATAATGTCTCTCTTCATATGAAGCTACCAATATAGGGTCTTCATATTTGATACATCTTGGTATTTCCTAGGTGCAAGAAATATGCTGAACTGTGGGCTTCCTTAAGTATCAAGCACTTGAGCTCCTTTTGGTGGGGAACAAAGAAACGTTTCTAATTCCATAGTGGCCGACTGGCACACGAGCAGCATAGCGAGGGCAAGCACGACGCAGGCACGAGCGTGGTGGGCATTGGTCTGGCGCGCGGCGCTAGACCCAGGGGAGGGCAAGGGCTAGGCCAGGGGCCAGGTGGGCTAGAAAGGGGGAGAAATGGGCCAAGCTAGGTCCAACAAGGGTTTTGATTTGGAAATTTTTGAAATTTGAGTTAAAATTCAAATTGAACTTTTGAATTTTGAACTAAAATTTGAATTTACTCACCAAAATGAGATGTTACAGTGCATCACCAGGACAAATATCTTTTGAAATTTGCCTAATATTTTTTTACCACTGAACATGCAACAGTATTTATGCAGCTACCTATTTTCGATTACAACATGGTCATTTAGCTTTTTTGAGTTTGGCTATATAATGAGGCATATTGCATATGGATTTTATTTTTCATGCATTTTTACAGTATGCATCATCTGCTGGTATGTTTGTGTGCCTTGCAACCAGTGGCAGAGCTACCCCAGGGCGAGCCGAGGCAACTGCCTTGGCTCCCCCGGAGGTAGCAAGGGACCCCTAGTTACCTCGGTGGCTCGGCCAATGCCATCGGAGGGTGCTTGGAGAATGGCATTGTACACAGGAGGAAGATGGTGGGAGATGTGGGTTGAGGGCTGACTAGATACTTCAACATACATCATACATTGGGCCTGTTCTTTTTAGCTGAGACTTATGGCTTTTGGTTGCGGCTTGTGACTTTTAGGCTGTTCGTGTGAGAGATTACAGAGTAATAGAAACTCACATGCGGTTTTTGCCGATACAATTAAGTCGATACAGTATGTACTAAAATTAATTAGTAGATTCCATCTTGAAAAGACACTCCGTTTAAAACCTAGTTACTGTAAAAAAGTCAAAAGCAAAAACCAAAAGCTGAAAAAGAACAGGACCATAGGTTGAAGACTTGTACAGAGGCCCACTAGTAGGCAACCAGCAAATCCCAACTGATAACTCTTAGTAACTGAATATAGCTAAGTTGGCTATGACTGCTATCGAGTGTCTGCCCCATCTGACTTGGAACCTTAGGATCGACACGTACACTCACCTTACACATGCATGTATTTTCGGTAGGAAAGCATGTACGTATGCTCCACGAGGTACTAGATAAATTTAGGATTTATCCAGCGACTTTCGTTCTAGACCTAGTGTGTGTTTCAGTAGGATGTGCACACGTATATACATGTGGTGTATGGTATAAATATAGTACCTGTTTGGGACCGCTCCACTCCACGTTTTTCAGCTCCGCTCTATGTTTTTTAGCCAAACAGGTTCAGCTCCACGCACTCTGTTCGAGGAAAAAAAGGTGGAGTTGTGAGAGCACCTAAAGGGGTGCTCCACAAACTCTAGGTTTTTTGTGGAGCTGCTCCACGGTAGAATTCATGGAGCAGAGTTTGTGGAGCAGTCCCAAACACACCCATAGTGTGCGTGAGTTTGCGTCCTCTTTTCCTCTTTTATAATATAAAAAAACTGATAACTCATAGTAACGAGGCATCCCAATTTCGCAATACCGTGCGGGCGTGCCCAAGCTGCAACACGAACCGAGTCGCCGAGGCCTGAGGCAGGGAGTGAGCAACCGAGCTAGCGCCTGACTGAGGGCGCGAGGCAGCGAGCAGGTGGCGCAGGGGCGCGGCGAGAGCTAGGAGGTGTGGTGTAGCGAGCAGCCAGGAGCCTAGTTCTGTCTCGGGTCTTCCAAAATTCCTAGCTACACCACTGCTTGCAACTGATCGTTGAATTATTCCATGTGCGAGAGTATTTGAATAAGCGAACTATGAATTGCTAAATAACCAGGGAAATAATATGTAGGTAGAGAAGTCATGTTTCATTGGAAGATATCAGTGATGGATTGGGGAAACTGCTTTTGGCCTTCTCTTGTATGTTTTACATTACAGTTTTAAGATTTTTTTGATAAGTTCTGTTAGTTTCAGACAGTTGAAATTTCTGCTAGGCAGTATTTAAGAAGAGGCAACTCCAGCTCCTTTGTGGCTTGTACGAAATATCCTAATCATTCAACATTCTTTGGTATAGGATGTTCCATGTCATAGGAGTTTCTTCTCATGGACAGAACTTCGTTGATATTGTCGGACAGAGGCGGTGCTGGGCCTCAGGCCGCTAGGGCAATGGCCCAAGGCTTAGCTGAGAAGTTCCCTAGTATTTTTCACTGTAGCTAAAATAGTATAGGCTTGCCATCTTTACTTTCAATGGGACCTCTGGCTGGCTATGCCCCTGTTGTCGGAAGTGAGTTGCTTCGGATGATAAAAGGTTGAAAAAAGGTGGCCTTATGAACCAAAATCTGGCTACACTGGAAAAGGTCGTTTGCCACCTCAGGCTTGTTTCTTCTTCCAATAACTTGTTCAGTGGGTTGCATTTTTTTAGAATTTCTGTCCTAAAAAACTGTGAGTTGAAATTGCATATATCTTTGTCTCTTCACATGGCTAAATTGTGCTGCATTAGGTACATATCCTCACTCCTCTGCTTTTTTCCTTTCACAATTTGTATAGTTCAAAAATATAGCATGGCAGCCTGCTATACAGGTTGGAATGGAAGTAACATTAGTGTCAATCTTGAGCTTCCCAACCAGCATGCAGGTCCAGTTGTTATGAAACGATGACGGCGTTGATAGGGAATGATTAGTGTATTCTTTGATATATTTTTTTAAATTCCTGTTTTAACAAAAAATTAAAATGCATGTGTTAGTACTCACTAACATTTTGACTATTTGATTATTTTAGCGAGTTTGATTCCGGGGTATATTCATTTGAATGTATGGGCTTATATTTGTCTAAGTTGAAAAAAAATGCTTTCTCAAATTATATGTTTTGCCTTTTGATTTATTGCACCCTTATTATTATAACTGGTTTTCTGAATAATATGAATTTGGTGACCATGAAAATAATATCTGAAACGAGATGTATATCATATATGAGAAGTAATAATCAATATTGCTTTTCTTTGTATCTTTTTTTGGACGTGGATTCCACATAAAGAATCCACAATATCAAAATTCTTTCTTTTGGAAGTAATAATCATTAGGTATGGGCAACATGATTCAGCATCTCAGGCCATATACCGGTTCAGCCATAGTGAAGACGTAAAGTAATAACTCTGGCTAACCTCGCGGTCGCGTCTCCTTGTTGGCGACGGTTCGGCTGACATCACGTGCTCGTGCTTGTGCTCACGTGCTTCTCGCTTGGTCTGCTCCGTTGTTAGCTCATCACTTGGTCTCTGTGGGTAATAATATAGGCTGAGTTCGTTAGTGTTCATGGTTTACGGCTTATGTACAGATAAATAGTAACACGCTGTTAAACGATGCATATTTTTAAGACGGTATCTATAGGTAAATTGTAGTATTTAAGAAGAGGCAACTCCAGCTCCTTTGTGGCTTGTGGGAAGTATCCTAATCATTCAACATTCTTTGGTATAGGATGTTCCATGTCATAGGAGTTTCTTCTCATGGACAGAACTTCGTTGATATTGTCGGGAGGCGGAGCTACGCCCCTATTGTCGGAAGTGAGTTGCTTCGGATGGTATAAGATTGAAAAAAGGTGGCCATATGAACCAAAGTCTGGCTACACTGGAAAAGGTCGTTTGCCACATTAGGCTTGTTTCTTCTTCCAATAACTTGTTTAGTGGGGTGCATTTTTTTTAGAATTTCTGTCCTAAAAAAGAACTATGAGTTGAAATTGCATATATCTTTGTCTCTCGACATGGATAAATTGTGCTGCATTAGGTACATATCCTCACTCCTCTGCTTTTTTTTCCTTTCACAATTTGTATAGTTCAAAATATAGCATGGCAGCCTGCTATGGGCCTGTTCTTTTTCAGGTTTTGACTTTTCTACAGTAACTAGCTTTTAAATGGAGTGTCTTTTCAAGATGGGGTCTACTAATTAATTGTAGTACATACTGTACCAACTTTATTTATATCGGCAAAAACCGCACGTGAGTTTCAGTTACTCTGTAATCTCTCACATGAACAACTCAAAAACCACAAGCCGTAGCCAAAAACTACAAATCGCAGCCAAAAAGAATAGACCCTATACAGGTTGGAATGGAAGTAACATAAGTAGTGTCAATCTTGAGCTTCCCAACCAGGCTTGCAGGTCCAGTTGTTATGACTTATGAGACGATGATGGCGTTGATAGGGAATGATTAGTGTATTCTTTGATATATATATTTTTAAATTCCTGTTTTAACAAAAATTTAAAATGCATGTGTTAGTACTCACTAACATTTTGACTATTTGATTCTTTTAGCGAGTTTGATTCCGGGGTATATTCATTTGAATGTATGGGCTTATATTTGTCTAAGTTGAAAAAAATGTTTTCTCAAATTATATGTTTTGCCTTTTGATTTATTGCACCCTTATTATTATTATAAGTGGTTTTCTGAATAATATGAATTTGGTGACCATGAAAATAATATCTGAAACAAGATGTATATCATATATGAGAAGTAATAATCAATATTGCTTTTCTTTGTATCTTTTTTTGGACGTGGATTCCACATAAAGAATCCACAATATCAAAATTCTTTCTTTTGGAAGTAATAATCATTAGGTATGGGCAACATGATTCAGCATCTCAGGCCATACACCGGTTCAGCCATAGTGAAGACGTAAAGTAACAACTCTTGCTAACCTCGCGGTCCCGTGCCCCTGGTTGGCGACGGTTCGGCTGACATCACGTGCTCGTGCTTGTGCTCACGTGCTTCTCGCTGTCTCTGCCCCCTTGGTTAGCTCATCACTCGGTCTCTCTGGGTAATAATATAGGTTGAACTCCTTAGTGCTTACGGTTTACGGCTTTATGTATAGATGAACAGTAACATACTGTTAAACGGTGTACTTTTTTAAGACGATGTCTACCGGTAAATTGTAATACAAATTGTACCGAGTTCAGCTGTACTAGCCAAATCACATGCGACTATTTCTCAATAGATTAGAATTCAAATACCACAGCCATAAATCATAAGTCTCAGCCTAAAAGAACTCACCCATATTCTCTTCTCCGCCTGCCTCTTGCTCAGTGCACCTCCCTCTTTTCGGCTTTCTCTCCTCCAAGCTGCTTTGGTGGTGGTGTGACCAAGTCACTACCTAGTCCCTATTTAAAAGTACTGTGGTTATTTATTTTTGATTGTGGTTTTTGGCTAATTACGAGAGAGATTAAGCAAGTAAGAGACACTCGTATAGCTCCCGCAGTGACTCCTACAAATCGTTTATAGGAACCATTTTAAGAAATCACTCCATTCAAAAATCAACTTTTAAAAGTAAAAAGCCAGAAACTACTTGAAACATGACCCAAGGTCTATTGGTTCTGGCAAGGATTGGTGGGTGATTTGCTTGGAAGGATTTCTAGTACTTTGCTATTTGTGGATTTTGGTTTCTTCTGGTGGTTTGGCTTCTTTCTCTTTTGTTTGATATTGCTCCCTCCCTTCCCCTCCTACTGCACATGGCTTTGTTGGGTGGAAGAGCGATGGAAGATGAGCTATCTGTGGGCCTATTCTTTAACAGCTTTTGGTATTTGTTACAGTACCTAACTTTCAAACAAAGTATTTTTTCAAAACAGGGTCTACAAGTTAATTGTAGTACACGTTAAAAGCCTAACATCTGTATCAACTAAAATCGCAAACGAATATCTCTCTGTAATCTCTGTCGTAAATAGTTAAAATTCAAAAATTTCAGTCAAAAGCTATAAACCACAACCATATCAAATAAGCACGGTTGCTCCTCCCTGCGGTTGCTGTTGCTCTGGTTCCATCTTCCTATTTTAGGCTTTGCTCAAAAGGGTTTATTTTGAGTGGCTTATGGCTGAAAAGCACTGTAGCTGGTTGAAAAAACACTGTAGCTGACGGTGGCTTATTTGACGTAATTAAATTTAAAAAATTTAAAAATAGAAAAAACAGGTTAGCCCATCACGAACAGTACAAACGAATACAGAAAAAAAAGAACCGATAAAAACTCAAAAAAAAAACCAAAAAAACCAAAAAAATTTAAATTATTAAATAGTAAAAAATAAACTAGAAATCAGAAGTTTAAACCGAAATGAGCGGAGCCTAATCTCTACCCCTTTCTATCGATGTTTTGACCAAACCGGCTTCCCACCTTCCCCTGATTGGACGTGCAAGAAGGCTGGCCATTGGCTGCATCTTGCTAATTGAGGTATGGCTTGGATGGTGGAATGTTGTGGGTGATGCTTTTAAGTGTGGCTACTTGTGGTTGGTTGGCTTTCAAGATTGCCTTAGGTGGTTTCTGAGAGCCCTTGGCTTGGTTTTAGGTATCTAATGATGGTTTAACAAGAATTAAGGTTAAATTAGGCGGATGATGATACCTGACGATAATGCTCTAATTTAGGCTTTGATGTCTTTTTGTTTAAGTTGTTGTAACTTCTTGTATGTAGAACAAGATGCACACTCCCTCATTTAATTGCTACTATTGTACATAAAAAATAATGATGTACTCATATATGTACTAGTTATGAACTTTGGTAAAATTAGTGCAATATAATGCTTCGTATGATTTCCCTGATCAATTCGGCTTAAACTTCTGATTTCCGGCTTATTTTTCACTATTCACAAATTTCATCTTTTTCTGAATTTTTGGCTTTTTTTGTGCTTTTTTGCCGGTTCTTTTTTCCCGTATTTGTTTGTATTATATGTAATAAGCTAACATATTTTTTACTTTTTTAAATTTAATTATGCTAAATAAGCCTCTGTCAGCTACAATGTTTTTTTTTCAGCCAGCTACAGTGCTTTCAGCCATAAGCCACCAAAAAAAGGCCAACTAATCACCACCGATTGTTGTTGTAATTCAAATAATGATGTATTCACAGATGTACTATTGGTTATATATTCTAGCATTGTTTTAATATTCTTGCACATCATGGTAACGTCTACATATTAGATTATGCACTATTCTGTATAAGGCCCTGTTTGGCACAGCTTCACCAACAGCTTCATGAGCTGTTGTGAGCTGTTTTTTGCCAAACACCCTTTTTGCAAACAGCTTCATGGGTGAAGCTCCTTTTTTCTGCTCTCACAAAGGAAAGGGGAGAGGTGAAGCTGAAAAAAGTAGCTTTTCACAGCTCTCTCCCTCAGGCCCATATTCCTAGGAAGTGACTGCCCCTCTAGTTCACAAAAATTTACACGCAATTACCAGTCTTTCCCTCAGGCCCGTACCCGTTCACCTCTCTGTTTCGTATGCACCGCCGAACGGACGCATCGCCCGTATTCTCTCTCCCGTCTCCTTCCTCCGAACGGACGCGCCGCCGCCATGGATGCCTCCTCGCCTGCACGCGATGCCGGCCGGGAAGCAGATGGATCGGGAGGCCAAGAAGATGATCCAATCACTGCACCGAGGGATTCGTTTTCGGCTCTTCTCTCACGGGCTGGAGGGCCGCCGCCTTGGCCGCGCGGGTCTTGGCATGGCGCTGCCCCGGCCGGCGGCGGCTGGCCCGGCGCTGGCTCTAGCGCGCCCCCGGGCGGCGGCGGCTGGCCAGGCACGGGCCCTGGCGCGCCCCCGAGCGGCGGCAGCTGCTGGCCAAGCGCGGCTACTGGTGCGCCCCCGGGCGGCGGCGGCTGGCCAGGCGCGGGCGGTGGCGCGCCCCAGGGCGGCGGCGGCTGGCCAGGCGCGGGCCCTGGCACGGCCCCGGGCGGCGGCGCGCGGCCTGCAGGGGCCCCGGGCGGCCACGGCTGGACCGGCGCGTCTCCCCCAGCTTGGCCTGGTGCGGCCTCCGGCGCCCCCCCAGCAGCGGCTCTGTGCCCACCGACGGCGTCGAGTAGTCCAGCGAGGGCGGCTGGGGTTGGCCGGAATGGCGTGCTTCAGCGGCCACGCTTTTTGGGCCCGATTGGAGAACGACTGAAGAAGTCGGAGATATTCATGTGCAAATCGGGGGCTCTTCTGCTCCTAGTCGTGGCGCCTCTGCTCGGCGTCGAGGTGGTCGAGGTGGTCGTGGTGGACGCGCACAAAAGCCGCCTGCTGTTCCTGCTGCCCCGACAGCTGACACTATCGATCTCACCGATGCAAGGTAATCGAAATTTTCTGAATTTTACATGTGTGCTATGATGCTTGTCAATTGAAGAAACGTGCTGTTTGCGAAATTGAAGGCCATTACATTCTGAATGATGCTTGTCAATTGAAGGCCATTACCTCTGTATGATGCTTGTCAATTGAAGAAACGTGCTGTTTGCTTACATTCTGAATGATGCTTGTCAATTGAAGGCCATTACCTCTGTATGATGCTTGTCAATTGAAGAAATGTGCTGTTTGCTTACATTCTGAATGATGCTTGTCAATTGAAGGCCATTACCTCTGTATGATGCTTGTCAATTGAAGGCCATTACATTCTGAATTTTTTCAAAAGTTTGCTGTTTGCTTACATTCTGAATGATGTTTGTGAATTGAAGGCCATTACCTTTGTATGATGCTTGTCAATTGAAGGCCATTACATTCTGAATTTTTTTGAAAGTTTGCTGTTTGCTTACATGTGTGTTACGTGGTGTCATCCTTTTATATTTATGTTCGCAACAGCGAGGCCGATTGATCTGATGAAAATACTAGGACAGTATGTGAGATTTTTGCTGACGAAGTTGAAAATGGAAACCGGTCAAACACTCACTTGAATAAGGCTGGGTACAAGAATGTCATACAGAGGTTCAAAGAAAGGACTGGACGTGAGTACACTAAACTGCAATTCAAGAACAAGTGGGATAGGTTGAAAGGTGATTATGGTATTTGGAAGAAACTCACCAACCATCAAACTGGTATTGGATGGGATGAAAGGAAGCAGAACATTGTTATGCCAGAGACTTGGTGGAAGAAGACGATAAAAGTAAGTGCACTTCATAAACATTTCTATTGCAAATTTCTCTCTAATTTCATTAGCATAATCTAACACACTTGTAATGTTTCATTGTAGGAAATTAAGGGGAGTTCTAGGTTCAAGCAAAGAGGGCTACAGAATGTGGAGAAGTTGGAAATTATGTTTGAGGACCTTCGTAACACTGGAGATGACCACTGGTGTGCGTCTAGTGGTGTAGCACCGTCCCAAGCAAGTCAGTCATGTGACAATTCTCAAATTAATGTTGATGATGAAGATGAAGCCGACAACGATGATGATAGTGAGCCAGAACAAGTGACACCTACTAGTGTGAGGGGGAAGAGGGGTGGAGGGGCTGTTAACAGTAAAGGAAAGAAACCAAAGACAAATACTTGGCGTTGGTTACAGGAACAGATGGGGAAAATAGTAGAGATGAATGAGAGGACAACTGCTTCTTGTGAGTCTATTGCAAGGAGGGATGACAAATCTGGATGTTCCATACAGGATGTAATGGCCTTGGTTGAGGAGTGTGGTGCTGCTCCAATATCAAATGAGCACTTCATTGCAACTGTTCTTTTTACCAAGAGGGCTGAGAGAGAGATGTTTATGACTTTGAGGACTCCTGAGGATAGGATCGATTGGTTGAGGAGGAAGCATGAGTGGTTGACTAGAAATGATGTGCCTAAGTAGTGCAATACCTTTCATTTGATATTGATTAATGTTTAATACTTTCTATTTGGACCAATTTATGTTGTTTTATTTGTTTGGAACAACTTTAATGTTTAATACTTTCTATTTGGACCAATTTATGTTGTTTTATTTATTTGGTACACTTGTAATGTTTAATTCTTTCTATTTGTACCATTTCATGCTGGTTTATTCATGGTTGTTGTTTTTATTGATGTGGACAGATCACATTCTGGTACTGAGACGGATGATAGTGATTCTGATGATTGGATTTCAAATACTATGGAAGTGTTGCGGTCTAACCAAAATAATTTGGTTGCTAGTGCCCTTGTTGCAACCAAGTACTACATGACATATCTTGACAAAAATGAAGCGAGAACTCCAGCACAGTCTGGTTATGGTTGGACATTGGAGAAGCTAAACACCCCAGATGAATCCCATAAAATGTTCAGAATGAATGCATCATTGTTTCATACACTACATAACTTGTTAGTGAGTACATATGGTCTCGAGTCATCTCTTCACATGAATTCTATGGAATCACTGGCTATCTTTCTACTAGTTTGTGGGCATGGTTTGTCAATAAGTGCTTTGCATGGTATATTCAAGCATTCTACAGAGACAATCAGTCGAAAATTTGATGATGTCTTGATTTGTTTGGTCTCTATGTGTGAGGACTACATAAGGCCCATTGATCCTAACTTCTCTACAACACATTCTAGGCTTACTAATGATAGTAGGATGATGCCTCATTTTAAAGATTGCATTGGAGCACTAGATGGTACTCATATCTCAGCGACCCCACCTCCGGATGACCTTATTAGATACATTGGTCGAAGTGGCAAAGCGACGCAAAATGTTCTTGCTATTGTTGATTTTGACATGCGATTCACATATGCATCTATTGGGCAGCCCGGTTCTATGCATGACACAAGTGTGCTCTTTCATGCACTTAGACATGATCATGAAAAATTCCCACACCCCCTCTAGGTATGTATAGATTACATTAATTTGTGCACAAGTATGTGGCTGAAATTTTTTTACATGCATCTCAGTTAAACTTCTTTTATATACTCAGGGAAATATTACCACGTTGATGCCCAAATAGACCTGGATACTTGGCACCATACAAGGGTGAAAGGTATCATGTCCCAGATTGGAGGAGGGATCCTGCTCCAAGTGGTGAACAAGAGCTCTTTAACCATTTGCATTCAAGTATTCGAAATGTGGTGGAGCGTTCATTTGGTGTGTGGAAAATGAAGTGGAGGGTCCTTCTCAAAATGTCGAGTTACCCGATGGATAAGCAAAAGATGATTGTCGCTGCAACAATGTGCCTACATAACTTCATCTGTGAGAACCACTTTGATGACAAAGATTTTAGTAAATGTGATCGGAATCCTGATTATGTGCCCACTATACCTCAAAGGTATAGAAAGCATATTCCTTCACAAAATGCAGGTGATACATCAACTTCGGAATCTAATGATCGGAACATGGATAAATTCCGCGATGACCTTGCAAAGGCAATCTATCTTTCTAGATCATCATGAGCATGTATGTTTGTAATGGAGCATGATACGTGATGTTGATATGCGCACTTTTGTTAAAGCTTCGTGACTACGAAACATAAACAAGGCACTAATATTGCTTCCTAATGATTTTATTATTTTAATTTTTTAATTCATACTCATTCAAATATATTATTTTTTAATTCATATGACCATATACAAACATACAACTCCAAATGTTAGAACAAGTCAGGTAGATAGGGGCATCTTGGACAATTGCCCTCTCTCAGCTATGCATGAAGCTGTTGGTGAAGCTGTTTTGCCAAACAGTTTTCCAAAACAGTTTTAGCTTCACCGGTGAAGCTGCTCGTGAAGCTGAAACAAAAAAAACAGCTTCACTAGTGAAGTTGAGCTGTGCCAAACGGGGCCTAACATAGCCATTGTGAATATTGTAAATTTTCCTTTTTATGTCACCAAAATGATGATATATCCCCATTATTTATTGTAGTTAATTGATTAATTAATGATGATTTTCCACATAATCGTTATTCGAGATGTGATTAAAGCTCCGGATTGTTTTGCCATCTCTCACATCTCACTTTTATCTGCTCTCTCCCTCGCTTCATCCTGTCGGGCACCATTGCCTGGGCTCGACGGCTCGACATCAACCGCGGTAGCTATCTCACAGGTCCAAATCTTCGCATGGCACCCTTGTACCTTCTGGTGGGCCGTGTCAGGGGGTGCTCAGCAGGGTGGACGCGCTGCGGCTACGCACGACGAAGCGCGCGGTGGGGATCCTTGAGCCGGCGTAGGCCACCGAGCTGCTCGTCGCCACCGCCGACATGGAGATAGGGTTCCGGGAGTTCGGGCTCAAGTACGGCTCGGGCCGCGACGCGTAGCACCTCAAACTCGGCCCAGCGCCCAAGCCTAGTTGTTTTCCAAGTGTATTATTGGCTTGACCGGGAGAAAAATGGCTTGCACTCTTTGTTGGGCTGTTTATATTAGTTGTGACTGATATTTTTAGTTGTGACTGATAATTTTTTACTAAAATAAATAATGATAGTTAAAGAAGTGACTTTTAGAATAAGGATGAGCGATAAAAAAAGTGAGGAAAAGATACATGCGTGAGATGGGAGTGACAAAAGTGAGGTATATAATACGTCCGTGACCTTTGTTTTATCCTCGGAGCGAGTTAAGAAAAAGAGAAGTAGGAAGCCGTCTCAGGAAACTAGTTGGTCATATTGTCTTCTTGCTTAATATGAAAATGCCGGTAATCTTGTTGCCGAGACTATTGCCCGACTATGCCACTGTCGAGGTGAGTGTTACGTGGTAGTCGGGCATGATACGCCCAATCTAAGTGTTAGGATTTTTATGTGGCTTTTAATATTGTCTATTTTACTCAATGTGGAATTATTAAAATTATTGATGTCAATGATAGGGAATATTTTGATGTGGAATGTAACTCAATGAATTAATACTCGATGTGCCGAAGACGGCTATGCTGGTAGACATATTTATTGAGATCAAGTCTACTGGAATTTTAATATGCATACATTTGTTTAACCCGGGTATAGCACAGGGCGGAGTAGCTAGGTTTGTTTTGCATGATCGCTCTGCAGGCTGTTGACCCACATGATCAGATTGGAATTGATCTCGTAAACAATCTGATTATGGCGCATGACTTACACATGTGTGCTTGGGACTAATATATTTTAGGCTCATAAAACTGACCTGTCTGATCGTGATTGGTGACATGGCTCAGAAGTCTCACGGGATACTGGAAACAGGTGGGTCACTTTGTAACACCTAGAAGTGGAGTTTATAAATAGGTCCCTACTCTCTAACCTCATTATGCATTGTGAGCGGCACTACGGATAAGACAGAGGAACAGAAAGTAGACCGAAAAGTCTTTATAAAATTAACCTAGAGTCTAAAAAAATCTAATATTAGTATTAGAGTAGGGTCGACTCGGAGCTGGCACACACAGCGGCTCGTCTCGTTCGTGGGCGTCGCTGTCACATCACGCACGGCATGTCTTCCTCTGACCTCGTCCGCTGCGCCTGAAGAACAGGCTCATCCTGTTCTCTCTCCGTCCTGCCTCATCGCGTGTGTGCCGCTGCCTTCCGCGACGTGTGTACCACCACGCGTAAGGACAAACTGCTTCAGATTGAAGACATGGAAAGAAGGGCCTTTTTTGGCTGAGGCTTATGGATTTTGATTGCGGTTTATGGCTTTTGGGCGAGAGATTATAGAGTAACAGAAACTCACGTGCGGATTTTGCCGATATAAATGAAGTCGGTACTACAATTAACTAGTAGACTCCATCTTAAAAAGGCAGTTCATTTAAAAATTAGTTACTATAGAAAAGTCAAAAACAGAAACTAAAAACTGAAAAAAATAGGGCCGAAAACTCGTGCAATTAATGAAATCCCCGTGAAGTCACATTAGCCACCAGCACGTGAGGAATCAAATTAATCAAAGCTCATCACTTTAGAATCAAATTAATCTAGCACATCACGACGGCTTGCTTTTCTTCACGTGAGGGTGAGATAGTATTAACAAAGTTGCATAGCCTAATAATTTGGAGATGCTGTGCGCATGCACAGTGAGCCGCCTTGCCTCGGTCTGATGTGTCAAGACGGAGTCCTCAGGAGAAGTCTCGTCCCGCACGGCATCACTTCGTCCTCCAGGCGCGTGCGGTCAACACTTTTTTCTTTTCTTACGGAAGCCGAAATCTCTGTCCTCGGGTGCATACTGTTGAAAATAATGCATAAAAAATAGGGACAAAAGATATAAATTTTTTACGTGAAAAACCCTTACGGAAAAAAACCATGGACGCTCGAAGGCAAATCACTATAATGAAGAAAGTTTACAATGGAGCGCTTGCTCTTCTATGGGCTACTGGGGTACATATTTATAGCGTGAGAAAAAAGAGTCCCACACGGAGAGGAAACCGAATCAGAGTCAATTGTTACAGATTGACACCACGTCTGATACCATCTATGCATGCACTTGCCATGCCACGTCTGACATGAGGCGATAAAATGTCCTACACGGACACGATACGAATTCAGATCAATTTTAACAATCTCCACCTTGAGCCGAATTCCCTCCAGTAGTCGAAGAATATGATAGACTCGTCCAATAAAAAAATATCATCCACACCTTGAGCGCCGAAAGTCCAAAGGACTAGTGAGTAATACCAACTAAGTCTCAGCATAGCTCAAACTTAGATGCAGGAACTGGCTTTATCAACATATCAGCTGGATTATCATTAGTACTTATCTTACTGACTTTAATATCACCTTAAGTAATGACACCTCGAATATAGCGATACCTGATATCAATGTGCTCTGTTCTCTCATGAAACATTTGATCTTTTGTAAGCCAAATAGCACTCTGACTATCACAAAATATTGTAGTGCAAGATGTACTTCCACAAAGCTCAGTGAATAAACCTTTTAGCCAAATGGCTTCTTTGCAAGCTTCAGAGATAGCCATATACTCAACTTCTGTAGTAGACAAGGCATCGATAGCTTGCAAACTTGCTTTCTAGCTAACGGCACACCCTCCAACAGTGAACACATAACCAGTGAGAGATCTTCTTTATCCAAATCTCCAGCAAAATCAGAATACACATAACCAATGAGTCCATCTCTAGTCTTCCCAAATTGTAAACAAACATTAGATATGCCCCGCAGATATCTAAAAATCCATTGAACTGCTTTATAATGCTCTTTTCCAGGATTAGCCATGTATCTACTAACCACACTTAATGATTGAGATAAATCGAGGCGAGAACATACCATATCATACATAAGCGAACCAACTGCACTCGCATATGGAACTTTAGACATGTACTCAATTTCATCATTTGATTGTGGACATGAAGCTGAAGAAAGTATGAAATGTGCAGCTATGGGAGCACTCACAGGTTTGGCCTTATGCATGTTGAAACGACGAAGAACTTTATTAATATATCCCTTTTGACTTAGATATAATTTGCCAAACCGTCTGTCTCTAATGATTTCTATACGAATAATCTTCTTTGCTGCACCGAGATCTTTCATCTCAAATTCACTATTTAATTGTGCCTTCAACTTTAAAATTTCAGCATTGTCTTTTGCAGCAATCAACATATCATCAATATATAGAAGCAAATAAACAACTGAAGCATTAACAGTCTTCAAGTAAACACAACTATCATAATTAGATCTTTTAAAATCCTAAGATATCATAAAGGAGGCAAATCTCTTGTACCATTGTCTAGGTGATTGCTTCAAACTATAAAGAGATTTCTTCAATTTGCAAACAAAATTCTCCTTTCCAGGAATAATGAAACCTTCCGGTTGTTCCATATAAATGTCTTCTTCTAATTCCTCATGTAAGAATGCAGTTTTCACATCCAATTGTTCAAGCTCATAATCATGCATAGCCACAATGCTGAGTAAAGTGCGAATACAACTATGCTTCACAACAGGAAAAAACATCTGTAAAATTAATACCTGGAATTTGACTGTATCCTTTTGCAACTAGCCTTACTTTGTACCTAACCTCTTCGGTGGGTGAAATTCCTTCTTTCTTTTTGAAGATCCATTTGCAACGAATAGACTTCTTTTCAATTGGCAACTTGACCAGCTCCCAAGTGCCGTTCTTGTCAAGAGGTCAAGAGATTCTATCTCATCAACCATGGCAGTCATCCATCTTTTTGAATCACTAGAAGAGATAGCATTTGAATAAGATGAAGGTTCTGCAGTACCTTCAATTTCTTCTGCCATATTTAAACAATAATCCACAATATTAGCTTCTTCAATCAATCTCTTAGGAGGCTGAATGTTCCTCCTCTGTCTATCCACTGCAATGGAACGATGTGTTGGTGGTTCAACAATAGTGGTTCTGAAATATTTTCCTTGTTGACTTTTGGTGTAGATTCTGAATCAATAACATGCTCTACCTACACGTTTGATTGATTCTCAATGAGAACATCAGTAGATGGTTTATCATGCAACATAGCAGACTCATCAAAAGTAACACTCTTGCTAATAACCACCTTTCTAGTTTCAGGATTCCACAATTTATATCCTTTCACACCAGTTTTATAACCAAGGAAAATGCACTTAACTGCTCTAGGTTCTAATTTACCATTGTTAACATGAGCATAAGCAGGGCAACCAAAAATTCTTAAATTTGAATAATCTGCTGGAGAGCCAGACCACACCTCAATTGGAGTCTTTTTATAAACAGCCAAATTTGGTGATTGATTAATCAAATAACAAGCAGTGGAAGTAGCTTCAGCCCAATAACTCTTAGATAATCCAAAAATTGATAACATGCAACGTACCTTTTCCATGATGGTTATGTTCATGCGTTCGGCCACACCATTTTTTGAGGTGAGCCTGAGATGATATAATGTCTCACAATACCTTCTGACTTGCATAAAGCTTCAAATTCTCCAGAACAGAACTCCAAGCCATTGTTGGTATGTAGCTTCTTGACATGCTTACCAGTTTGTCTTTCAATCATAATATTCCACTCTTTAAATGTTTTGAATACATCTGATTTATGCTTGACGAAATATGCTCAAATTTTTCTTGAGTAATCATCAATGATGGTCAACATGTAGCTTGCACCTCCAAGTGACGGAACGCGAAATTCTCCCCACAAATTAGAGTGAACATAATCCAATATACCTTTTGTAAAGTGAGTTGTAGTACTAAATTGCACCCTCTTTTGCTTGCGAAGACACAATGTTCACAAAACTTTGTCGATGCTTTGACCATTAAGAAATCCTCTTTTGCATAATTCCATCATTCCAGCTTCACTCATATGCCCCAGGCGCATATGCCAAAGATTAGTAGCATCAGAATCAGATAATTTATTTGAGGCAACAGTAGCATTACCTAAAATTGTAGTGCCTCACAGATGATATAAGTTGGCAGCCTTTATATCACCCTTCATCACAACAAGTGAACCTTTAGTGACCTTCAGAACTCCACCTCCACCTGAATACTTGTACCCTGTAGCATCAAGAGTACTCAACGAGATAAGATTTCTCTTCAAATTTGGAATATGACGAACATCCGACAAAGTTCTAATGGTGCCATCAAACATCTCGATCTGGATAGAACCAATGCCTGCAACCTTGCATGGCGTATTATCACCCATCAACACTGATCCACTTGGCATAGCTTCATAGGTGACGAACCACTCGCGGTTTGGGCTCATGTGGAAAGTACAAGCTGAATCAAGAATCCATTCATCGTCGGCTTTGCAATTACCGGTGAAGGCGATGAGTACATCTCCATTAGAAACTTCTTTGGTGACAACGGTGGCTCTAGGTTCATCATCTTGTTGATCTTTCTTGAAATTGTTGTTCCTTTTCTCCTTGTTTTGCAACATTTAGCACTCGGATATGTCATGACCATCCTTCTTACAATACCTGCATGACTTCCTGTTCCTGGATTTAGATCTGCCTCTGTATCTGTTTTTGCTTCTGCCTTTTGAATTGCCATTTGAGCTCTTCTCATATTGCCTGCCGCAGACAGACAAACCTTCTGCATGCACACTTGAGCTTTCATTGGGAACCATAAGCTTCATCTTTTCTTTAGCATACAGAACTTCATAAACTTCACTAAGAGTATGAGTACCTCGGCTATATAGAATAGTATATATAAAAGTAGAGTGTGAACTGGGTAGAGAGCATAGCAAAATAAGAGCCAAATCTTCAGCATCTTATTTTACCTCCATAGCTTCAAGGTCTGCAACAACTTTCTTGAAAGCTGTCAGGTGGTTCAACAATGAGGCACCCTTTATCATCTTGTGGGAATAAAGCTTTTGCTTCAGATGCATCTTGCTGGTCAGATCCTTGGTCATGCAAATCTGCTCTAGCTTCAGCCATAATGCGGCGACGGATGTCTCCTTCATAACCTCCTATAAATATTATTTGATAGATGAAGATGAATCTGAGATAAGGCCTTACGATCTTTACGTTACTTCTCATCAGCGGACAATGTGGCTGGCATCTTGTCGATCCCCAGAAGTGCATCATCCAAATCAAGCCGTGATAAAACAGCTCGCATCTTGACTTGCCATAGAGAAAACCTCGTGTCGCGATCCAACAGCGGAAGATCATACTTCAGAGTCGCCGTGCGGAAGAAAATCAAATTTTGCTGGTACAAATTTGGGTGTACCTAGCAAAATTCTCGTAATGTGAAAATCCTGGTACGCTTCCTTGGTGCACTTAGCAAATTCGCACAAAAAATTTGCACCAAACAAAGCCACGGACGCTGCTCTCTGTTATGTCTTCTCTGGCCTTGTCTTGCATGCCGCCTTTTGCTTTGATTGCCTTTTCTCCGGTTGCTATTGCACTCTGTTGCCTTCTTTTGATTTTGCACGTGACGAAGGAGCGCAGTTAGCTGAAACTTGCCTCGGAGCACTACGAGAAGGGAGCTCGCGCTGCGCGCTGACACAGACAAAGACGCTGCGACGTATTCAGCAAAATAGGGGCGCTGCGTGAGACGGCGACGCTCGGATTTGATCGGACGATTTTTTTTTCAATCTCAAGACTCTAAATTCCAGTGCTCTGATACCACTTGTTGCAAATAATACACAGAAAATAGAGACAAGAGACACGAAATTTTTACGTGAAAAACCCTTGCGGGAAAAAACCACGGACGCTCGAAGGCAAACCACTATAATGAGAAGAGTTTACAATGGAGCACTTGCTCTTCCTATGGGCTACCGGGATACATATTTATAGCGTGAGGGAAAAGAGTCCCACACGAAGAGGAAACCGAATCAGAGTCGGTTGCTACAGATTGACAACATGTCTGATACCATTTGTGCATGCACTTGCCATGCCACGTCTGACATGAGGCGATGAAGTGTCCTACATGGACACGATACGAATTCGGATCAACTTTAACACATACGGCGTACACACAGTGAGGTGTCGGCGCAGTGGCGATGCATGAACTGTATCAGGTCAGTCACGTGAACAGCAAAGGAAGGAGGCCAGCAATCGTCCGTTTGAAAGTACTTGCATCTAGGGTGAAAATAGGTCGGATAGTTTCCAATCGATTCGGATGAAAACAAATACGGATTGTGTCGGATCATATTTTTTCGTATAATTCTCGAATCGGAAACAAATACGTATTTTTTGTCAGAAATGAATACGAATACAGTAGGCCTGGAATCCGACAAATACAAATACGAATACAGATTATCCGGATAATACGGAGCCAGATATATGGAATTTCAGCCCAACATTGCCTAGCCAAGCCAGCCTCTCTCATCTCCCCTGCCACCAGCCCACTGGTCCAACTAAGCCATAAGCCTCCGTTACCATTAGGCATTAAGTTCCCTAGTGATGGTGTAGGGATACGTACCGACATGTTAGCGACAGAGGGGCCAGGCCCAGGGGCGTGGCCGCTGGTGGCTGGTGATGACGCGACGGTGAGGGGGGACCCAACGGGGGGCAGGTGCTTCTTCCTTGGCTTCTTGCTGGGCACAGGTGCCGGGGAGGCGGGCGGTGAGGATGGGCGCCGGCGTCGGGGCGAGGGCCGGAGCCTCTGCGAAGGGGACAATGTCGGCGTGGGGGCGAGCGTTGGGGCGGGAGCACTGGTGCGGTCACTGGAGGGGCAATGTGGGAAGGGCGCTGACGTGTGTGGGAACGGGGGAGGCAGCACCGGAGCAGTGACTAGTGTCAGACCCTGGAGCAACAACCCCTGGATCCTCTATGTAAATCGTACTAGTCCATGATCAGTTAGTGCACACAGTGGAAGAAAGATACATATTAAGTGCAAATGACCAACTAAATTAAATAAAAGAGTACTGTCTTATGGCCAAGTTTTACATCAAGCTCATTGGCAAAATAAATAAAGGAAATGACAGCGGAAACAAATTGATAAATAGTGAAGCCCAATAGCCTACCCACTGGCAGACGATAGTAAGACGCAACCTACTCGTCCAGATCTTCATCATAGTCGAAGACGTCCTCCTGTGAGATGAGATAGCAAGGTGAGTACAAACTTGTACTCCGTAAGTCACACGGAAGAATGTAACATAATGATAAAGATAATAAAGGAAGGCATATAGGGTTATTTGAGCATAGAACAACATTTAAAGAAATACAATATATAGATTGAAATTGCTGAATTTAATACATTAGGTAAAAACATTAATTTAAGAAAAATGTTACCATTGGAGCAGGCACCGACCTCACACCAACCTAACCACAGGCATCCCACCTAGACCATCTTTTCTAAAAGATCTCATATGGATTCCATCCATCCATACGCTTTTCATAAACCATTTTGAAAAACAAAGTCTAATCCATGAAATACTTTACTCAGCATGCTCATGACTATGGGCACGGCTATCCAGAATAGGTTATACACTCGGTAGAGGTTGTACAGCTTTACCCACAAGTCATGATCATCCCATACTTCCATCGGATAAACACACTTCTTTTGGTGTGCAGTGAGGAGATCACGATAAAGCCTTTACAATGCAAAGCTTTCAACCTAGCCAAGCCAACACTAAAGTTTTACCCCAGTAAGAAATCCACCAGATTGGGACCCCCTCTTGGGCCGAGTGAGACTTCTCATGACCTACGCCACGCTCACTTTCAACCTACGACATGACTCAGGTTGGGACCCGCAAATTAATCAGTCAGGACTGTTCTATATCAGCATTGTGGTAGTATGATATGGCTTTGCAACAGTAGCTCACAAATCAGTTCTTAATTGACTTAGGCTCAAACCACATAACCCTTGTGCCCGACAATCAACACTGCATCACTGAACAATAGTGCATACCTGTACCCACCACCTAACCATTAGTCTAAGTCTAAACCAGATTTTATATTTTATTTTGAAATATTTCATAATCCTTATTGAATCACCAAAGTCAAGAATATATTTGACAACTTTATCATTTTATGTGAAAAGGTATCCTAAAACAAATATTATTTCTAAGCAGGTCTAAGCGTTTGATATAAAACTCTCTAGCCAATACTAATGCACTAACTAGAGTTTGATTCTAGGGTGACAAGATATAATGATACACAAGGTCAAAAGGACGGGAGGACACGACGGGGAGGAGGCTGAGGAGACGGTGGAGGGAAAGGGGAGGTGGCGGTAGAAGGGAACAACGGTGGTGACACGGTGGAACCCGATGAGGCGTTGGCGGCAATCCCGTGCGGCACAAAGAGCCAAAGAAACCTAATCTCCAAGATTCCAACCCCCGACTTGTAAGCCTCATTCCCTCTCCCTCAATGTTCTTGGTGGTCTTGGTCTTGATGTTAGTGATTGGGACCAAAGAGGGATTGGGGCTGTTACAGTGCCTAGGCCAATCCAGGCTTGTCGATCAGGCCTGCGCAAATGATCATATGGACCAAATCAGATTGGGCAATTAGCTTTTTTGGACCAGATCTTGATAGTATTTGGGCCAGAAAATGGGCCTTATGTTCTGTATTAAGATAAGGCCTCACGTCATTGGGCTATGCAACATCTAGCTCGAGGTGTTGTATATGTGCCTTTTTTTAGAAGTAGGAAGATATCTGTTCCTACTCCACCCTTCGGAGTTTATTGATGTACATGTAAAATGATATGGGTGATTAATAAAGTTCTTGTCTTTACTCTGAAAAAACCTAATGCCCCATTAACAAGTGGATTAAATCAAAGCAAATTAACGGGCCAAAATGCAAGCCCAACACTGTTTTATCTCTGGTTTCTCGCATTTATTGTTTGAATTCGTTAATGGGCGAGCAGTGGGACAGCTATGTTGGGCCGATTTTGGGTTAGCGATGAACATTTCAGCTTTTCAAATGCAGAATATCCTAATTGTCTCAACTTCGGTTTCAAAACAATCCAAATCATCAAGCTGCATATGCCCCTCTCTTTTCAAGAAATGAGCCTCTCCTTTTCTTTCACTTCAGAGTTTTATGTGAAATTCCACAAAAAAGTAAGGACTGTTCCAATCTTTTGAGAATCGAGAGTAAACCTATCAAAGTGACCTTGTAAGACCCCGGAACGTCAAGGCCGAAGTGCCGAACAACCAACAAGCAAGGAATTGAAATCCATACTCGTCACTCGTTGCGCCATGTGTTGTGCCGCTGCTACATGGGCCACAAGGGTACACACCCCTTGCCTTCGTGCATTAAATGCATCAAAGTCATTGCTTCGGGTCCGTTCGATCTGGATTGTAAACTCTAGATCAAAGTGAAAGATAAATTAAGAGTTCGATAGCATCTAAGTGCACTCCCAATGGATCATATTTTTGGTCTGTTTTAAAGTGTAGTGGTTATTTCTTTGAGATTTTAGCTAAAATAGTACTGTAGCATTTGTTAGTTTTTTTTGAGATATTCAATTAAAGACAAAGAGAAAAATAGAAAAAATGAAAACATCATTATATCTCCATAGATAATATAAAGAAAAAAAATAAAAAATTGTGTTAAAAAGTCAACACGTTCTAAACGACTTTTTAGCTACTGAAAACTAGAAACCATCACTATTTAAAAGTATGACTTAAGATACAACCTCCCCAACCCTTGTATCTCCAACACTATTTCGAACAACATCTTTTTATTTACTCACCCTCTCGCTGCGATACAATATTCCCTCCAAATTACAATGGCCCATCGCTAACAACATGGACATGGAGGCCCATCGCTTCCTGCTCATGGCATCCGAGAGGAAGCAGGCCACCGACAGGCCCGTTTAAACATCGATGGCTGCGTCTCGCAAAAACGGAAAAAAAAAATCATCGGCCACATGAATATTGGCATATTGCCGAATCCTCTAAAAATTAATATCGCCAGAATCCAGCGTAGAAGAAGCTGCTGCATTTTTTTAATTTCATTTTGCCTAATGACACAACACTCAATAGCAAAAGAGAGAGTCACCGCGCTGAAGACGAGTGGGTGTAGCAGTTTTTAGGACGCGCTCCCTGCCGGCTTGGCCCACGGTGCTCCACCAGTCGACGTCGTCCAGCTCAGCGTGGGGCCTACGCATGTGATTCTCGTTTGGCACTTCACTTTTTTTAGAGGGTACAGACACGTATACACTACACTCACACTATCACTATCACACATAGTGTAATGTCCGTGCGTTGCTATGGATTTAAAAACTTGTAAAACATGTTTAATGCATGTTTTAAAAATTTTTACCACCTGTGAGTTTTAGAACATGTAGTATGATAAATTTTAAAAATCCGTAGCAACGTACAGACATTCAGCTAGTGTACTGAAAAATATGTCTGGCTCTGTGTGGGTGTCCGCACACTCTGTGCAGCATGTGCACAATTGAACTGTATAGTATACACCATGGCAAACAGGCCACAAAAAACTGCAGACCGAGGTCTCAAACGTCAATGTCCTCTTGCACCACGATGAGCAAGGAGTACTTGACCTTGAGTGCAACGTTGCAGCCTTCGATGCGGAGCTTTGCGCCGGTGACCACCCAGTACCCTAGTGAGTCGTCGGGGCCCTCGCTGGTGTCCATGTACCTCGCCATCTTCTGCACGGGCAACGGCACCGGTGGCCCCTTGGGAAATATGGCAGAGTTCACCTCCATCTTCCCCTCCAGCGGCTGCATCTGCGCAACGGCGTCGGTGGACAACTACGCGCTGAGCAACGCCAGTAGTGAGCTGGACTTCCGGGACACGAAGAAAGGCCCGTCCCACTCCGACCACCATATCTTGTTGGACGCGACGCTGCAGAAGCCGAGCCACAGGAAGATCACCTTCTTGAAGGCATGTCTCCTCTACCTCCAACCAGGCTCTGGTCACGATGGCCACGCAGTCGTCGATCCGCACGTCGTTGTACTACATCGACGGCGTGCAGATGTGCGAGAGCAGCAGCGACTTGATGGAGTTGAAGT
This sequence comes from Dendrocalamus latiflorus, assembly GCA_017311315.1. Lineage (NCBI taxonomy): Eukaryota > Viridiplantae > Streptophyta > Magnoliopsida > Poales > Poaceae > Dendrocalamus > Dendrocalamus latiflorus. The sequence goes on from CM029623.1 coordinate 12,365,113, forward strand.
AGTCGCGCTCGTTCACAGTGACGTCCTTGGCGGAAGCTGTCTCGTCGATGATAGTGACCGTGCTTGGCGTCGTTATGCTTGCTTTCTAGGAGCAACCGAATGCACAACTCAAATTGCACAACTCAAACACTTCTTTTGAACAACTCAAGCATACAGTAGCATAATGGTACCTGCATATTTGTCTTGGTGAGCAGAAACCTTCTGTTGCCTTAAAAAACCTCCAGACAATTTATATTAGCATCATATATAGTGCTTGGTCAGTGATTCCACAAGCACTTACAGCTTCTTCGTTCCAAAAAAAAGGAACACTGGAAAGGCTGAGACCTCCTTTTGCACAGCCACCATTCTAAACAAACTCCTTTGTGCGGATATCTAAAAACACACAGCAAGGATGTACATGGAGTTGTAGTTGAAGTTTGTCTGATCTGTATTTCTGGTCTACCTTCAACTGGCACCTGGTTAAGGTTTCCTCGCGACGCTCTGTAGGCACGCCTTTCAAGATGACCTCTATGTAAGCCTAATGCTTCCTTCGTAGCGTATTGACCTCTCTTCCTACTGAGCTAACAAGTTTGCAAACCTCTCAGTAACATTCGCTATGAGATGCTCATCATCAAAGAGTTAGGGCTAGCTAGTACCGACAAAAGCTCCTCCAAATTCCCTAGCGATCATATTCGACAAGTCCATAGATGACGATACCCACTCACAAATATCTTCCATGGAGTGGAGAGAAGTGCCAAGGGATTGATACTCATGTTTCGCATTGCTGATGATGTCATCAACTTCATTCCTCTTCCATTTGATCCTGAGAGAGATGGGGAAAGTGGAGGGGTGGGCGGTTGGATCCTAAGAGAGAGAGAGGAGGAGAGAGACGAATGGTCCAGATTAAATTGGATGGCTGTAGAGAGGGGAGAGGAGAACACACCGACGACCACCAACTCCTTTTTATATAATAGTAGAGATATACATGTGTACGCATCTCCTAACACGTGCTTAAAAATTTTGTAAAAAGCCTTACCGAGATAAACACATTTTATATTTTTCCACTGAACATACACATACATGTGTACCACATTCTAATTACTTTACTTTGGGCCGTAGCTGTGTCTCAATAATATTTTTGCTGATACGTGCCTTATATTATACCACTCATGTAGTTTCATGGTTGGTCTGACAAGAGTTTCATGGTACTATTAGGTCTTTTAGCGTGCATGCTTTCGGAGGGAAATGAGTTGCCCAAAACCACCTACAAAGCCAAGAAGGTTCTTTATCCATTAAAAATGGAAGTAAAAAAGAATACATGCATATCTGAACGATTAAATTCTTTACCGTAAAGAGTATACAAATATGCATGTATATTCGGTGCACAATGCATCTCTATATAAGCGTAAGAATCAATCAGATGACAACAAGTGAGTACAGTTGAAGAAATGACCTTTTGCTAAAGTGGCATGGTATCTTCCTATAATTCCCCATTTAAAGTTATTTTTTGTGAATCCAAAGGAGGCAAAACTGATGTGTTGACACTCGGAGGAGCATAAGAAGGATGAAATGATAAGACACCTTGTTGATTTCACCCAATATAGAAATATCGATACGAGGTTTGCAGATTTCGGTGCATAACCGAGGAATATAAGGTTGGATTGAGTACAGATGGAATTAATCCTTTTGGTAACATGAGTAGCCAACATAGCACTTAGCACATGACTATCTATATCTACAATATTCCTCATTGGTTGTATATGAAGCAGAAGTATATTTTGCTATTGATACTTATCCAAGGGCTAAAGCAACCTGAGAATGATGTTGATGTGTACCTAGCATCATTGGTGGAACATCTAAAAATATTGTAGATCGAAGGGGTACAGGTATGGGATGTGTACAAATGAGAGAACTTCACTTTTATGCTCCTTGTTGTTTTGCACCATAAATGATTATCTTGTTCTTGCTAACCTATCGGGCCAGAGTACAGAAGGGGCCAAAGTCTATACTCACTGCTTAGATGATACCGAGAGTGTGTGCCTGAAGCACTCGAGCAAAATCGTATACATGCATCATCTTAGGTTTCTTCAGAGGGCTCACCCATACCATAGGATGAAGAAATAATTCGATAGAGAAAAGGAGGACAGTTCAGCTCTAAGGCATTTAAGCAGAAAATAGGTCTAAGATATAGTTAATGATTTAGATGTTGTGCTAAGAAAGTAACATAAATCAGGACCCGTGAGAAGAACATTTGGAAGAAGAAATCAATATTTTATGACTTACCTTATTGAGAGCACCTAGAAGTTCACCACTGCATCAATGCATGCACGTAGAGAAAAATATATGTGATAACTTGATTGATCTCTTACAAAACATTCATGACAAACACACACAACTTTACTTGATTGATATGGACATCAGACCTGAGTTAGCACTGACAAAGATCGATAAAGGATGAATGTACCTCCCCTTGTTGTTACACTCTGTTCAAGGCCAAGAGAACTGAACTATGCCATTGTTTGCATGGTATAAAAGTTCCGTCTGGTTACTCCGCCAACATGAAGAAACTTGTTTTGATGGAAGATATAAAGTTAATTGGCATAAAATCTCATGATTGTCATGTACCGATGACACAGATGCTACCTATTACAATTAGAAGTACTTTGCTGATCAAGGTCCGAGAGACAATCATGATGCTGTGTTATTTCTTTAACATAATTGCTCAGAAGGTCATCGATCTCGAAGGACTAGATGCTCTGCAGGACGAGGTGGTGACGACTCTATGTCATCTTATGATGCATTTCCTCCATCATTTTTCGTTATCATGGTCTATCTCATTGTTTACATTGTGTGGGAGATAAAGATGTTTGGACCCGTTTTCCTATGTAGCATATACCCATTCGAGAGGTTCATGGCAATTCTCAAGTATAATGTATAGAATCAATCTCGGCCAGAGGGCAGCATCGTCAAAGGTTATGCAACCGAAGAGGTCTGTAACATCCCATTTTTGGGAAAACATTGGTGCTAGTGCAAAGAATTCAAAATTTATTTTCAATTTCAAAGAATTCCAATCTAATTTGCTAATTGCCACTCAAAATTTGTTAGAATTCAAAATTTTGCAAAACACATCCCCTTCTCCAACCCCCTGTCTTCTTAGTAGTTCTCCACCTATCCTCTTCTCCCTCACCTCCCGTTCTTCCCCCTCAGCCAGTGACCAGATGAGGACAGCGATAGCCTTGTCTTCAGCGACAGCGGCCTCATCTTCAATGCCCTGCCGTGGCAGCTCCTCGGTTCTGCCTCCCTCGTGTGTGCGTAGCGTCGTCATGGTGAATCATGCCCTCTCACCTTGCTCGGCCAGAGGACAGTGCTGCTGCCCTGTCGCATCCCACGACTTCTCCCGTGCTACCCCTATTCACGTTGACCCCTCGTGAAGCTACAGCCCCACCCAGACCGACTCCACCTTGGCTTTTCCTCGCTGCGTCGCCGTGGTTCGGCCCTGCCACGCCTATGCCATCATGGCCCCCGCCAGCACCGGCAGTAGCCGTCCTCTCTACCTCACCTTCTGTTCCACCTTCTTACGACCGCCGGGCCAAGGAATGCACCACTAGGATGACTTTACCCGCGCTGTGACAACCTGTGGTACTTGCTGTCTTTCCGAGCTACTGTAGCGAGCTTTGGTTGCCATGCCCTGCACTGCAGCCACGTCGAGGCTCCGCTATGCTAGTCTTCTTGTCCACCTATAAGAAAGCAGCGCGAGCCCCTTGCTCCACACCAGCTTTGCTTAGCCTTCCTTTTTATTTCTCGAGCTAGTGCCTCACTCCCGTCGCCTCGGTCGCAAGCTCTTCCACCGGCAGTCTCCGCCACCAGCTCCACTCGGTGGACTTCAGGACCCCCTGAGCCTCTCTCCGAGTTCATTGCTACTCCATCTCTCTCCTTCCCTGCCTAATCGACTTTCCTCCCCCTACAAGCCACCGGTGAGCTTCTAGTTCACCAACTCCAACGCCCGATCTCTTCGGTGGACCGCCATGCCTTAGACTGATTGCCGGTGCCTGGAGCACTGCCTAACCACCATGAAGCTGACCCCAGCCTCACTGAGCTCCTTCCCCTCCTCCGGTGAGCCGACGCCGTCACCCACCTCGCTGCCAAGGCCACCCCATCGCCAGCTTCTTCGGCTCCACGCCGACCACAGCTCAAGCTCCGAGTGAGTTCATAACCATCCATAGAAGCTCCCATGTCAAACAATCAAATGGTAATGCCTCGGGTCACCAGATTGTGCCTTCCTTGTTCCGGCCATCGCCGTCCTCACCGCTGGTAGCCGTCGAGCCATCTCAGGTTGCGCCACTTCTCCTAGAGGTGCGCACACGGCCATGGAGCCCGTTTTGCTAATGCTATCGCACCGTTGTGGCTTCCCTCACTGCCGGCCGGCTTCGCCTTCCTCACGGCGAGGAGACTATAGCCGTGCGATTTAATGGGCACTGTAATTAAGCCTAGCTAATGATTGCCTTAATTGGCCATTAGTAGTTAATGACAACGGGCCCACATGTCAGTCACCACAAATAGAAACATAATTTAATCATTAAAAAATGACCGGGCCCCACATGTTAGAGGGACACCTGTCTCTTCTCTTTTGTTTTTTTTGGGATTTTCCCTGAGAATAAATCTTTGAGGAGTTCGTTCTCTCTCATCGTAGATCCAAATTTAACGAAACTTATTTCTAAAGTTTTCTAAAATCAATATCTACCTATTAGTACTAGTTTTGTTCAATTTTGAGTTTAGTTGAATTTTATTTGGCATTTATTCGTTTTCACTCGTCTTCATTTACTTTTCCAATACGTTCTCCTGAGTAGAGCTCGAAGGTGTGAACGAGCCTCCGATTGAAGTAGCGCAATACCCCCGTGCTTTGATCTAGGCAAGTCAATACTTTGATCATTTTGAGCCTATATTTCATGTGAGATTATGTTCATTTAAATTATCAAAACTGCATGTTTCACTTTATATGCAAATATATGTTCCTCATAAGGTAGCTAAGCACCCACTTGATGGTCTAGTAATATAATACCCCATCCTTGACACCTGAATATCCATAAACCTTGTCACCCAAGGTAACACTAGTAATCTCGATACCTATAAGTCAAAATTAAATGCCTTGCAAAGGTCTTGTCTAGAGTCCAGGGCACTAGTTGCCCTAATCATCAATCTTTAAATATGAAAACTTGCTTTGGAATAGTCACGAGAAGTAAGTGGCTGAATAGTTGCGATAACTTAATTTATGCTTCTCAAAACCTTAAAAACCTGCTATACCTATCTGGGTAGGTGGTAAGAGTGGTGGGTGTGGATGTAACTCTGTGGTTTGTGGAATGAACCATCCGGACAACTTAAGGACTTAATCATGTGATGACATCTCTTTGTATAACTATGCAACCACAAGCTGGCAAAATGTAGGCTGGGCTGAATAATTTACTTGACCCTCTAGTCATCCCACGGAGGCTTGGTGTAGGCGGATAATAAGAACCCCGCATTGAATGGGAGACCAGATAGAGGTGACGTTACCAAGGCTAGCATTTGTGGAGAGTGGAGTCCGACTACGCTAATTTGTGGTGGACATCCCGCACAACCTGTGGAAGCAACCCCATAGGGGTGAGATGCTAGAGGGCTAGGTATTGTAAAGGCCTTGTGATAATCTCTCGATCTGCATGACTAAGGAATCGCATAGGCTCGTTGAGTTGATTATCTCTTGTGGGTAAAGTTGTATAGTCTCTGCAGAGTATAAACTATTCAAATAGCCGTATCCATGATCAAGGATGGACATGGGAACTTTCTCGAGTTAGTTCTATTTCAAAATCTTTGAGGATGGGAAGAAAACTATCAGGTAGATGTATACCTAACTTTGGAAAATTTCTTGGAGAGACGTACTCCAACGTTGTTCATAATGTGGAAGTAACCAAATGATCAAAATCTAATATAGGTGGATGGAACCATGTAATCGGTTGATGGAACCTACACTACTATAAATACTACACATTTCAAACTCTTTACAGTATGTTTGTAAAAAGCTAAGTCCTAGGAATTTTAATTATGATTATTGCAAATGTCGCTTTAAGCAAATAAAAGTACCCGAGCCATCCTTATTTAGCCTTACATCTATAATTACGTGCATTCTGTGTGTTGGCTCGCGGAGTACGGTTGGTTGTGCTCACCCTTGCTCTTAACCCCCCTACAGAGTCCGTAAACCTAGGGCACTATATCTATTGTGAGGACTAGGGCAATGAAGGTGATGAAGATGGTGGAAACTCGGGTAGGCTTTATTAGTCTTGCCTCTCACCTCAGTCTAGCCGACCAGGCTAACTTGTGGGTGGTTCCAATATTAGTCAGTTTCCTGGCTAATATCAGTGGCACCTAAGTTATCTCAGTTGCTTGCCTGTGGTGGGTTGTGCCCTGGCACGTTTGTCTATGCTTCTGCTTCTGCACTTTATGTAATGTAAACATTTGGCCTGATGGCCCTATTGTACACTCGACACAACGCGGTCTGTTTGAACTCTGGTATTGTAATGGTATGGTATTTGTCGTGTATAAAATGATACATCATTGTACATGTGAGCACTATATACTGATCTAGAGAATAGTGCGGTGAATTCACAGAGTATTTTGGGTTGGTAAAACCCAGGGTTCAACAAGGTCATTGAGTTTTGTGTCAATTACATTATTCAGATTGAACTGATAGGTGTGCCTCGATCTTGCTATGAGGGAAGGCTCAAGGGTATCGAGACCATCAGAAGGAAAGCAATCACTCTAGATATGGATGCGTATACTCAAGCCCATTTCACAGTCTTGCAACACATGACTAAAGTGTCTCTGTATATCGACCAATACAAGGACGTGCTTCAGCAACATAATCTGGAGCAGCCGGATGTTTGGATCACGTGACAATACAACAGGCAATTCAACCAATGGTTGAAGGAGCGACGCACTAGGAGCTCGTCAAATGAAATGCTAACATGGTTGGTAAAAGGGCCAATATTTACAATTGTGACATGGAAAGGATATGACATAAATGGGTTCACATTCTATACGTAGGCTTAGGATGTAAAGAGTACTAACCAGAATAGCGGTGTCCGCATAGATGCATTTAGTACCGATGCGTTGAAGAGCTCCTACTATGGGTTCGTAGAGGAGTTCGGGAGCTCGACTACGTGCTTTTCAGGATCCCCTATTTTGGTGCCGTTGGGTCCATCTCCCATAGATGAAGGCCGGCAAGTATGGTGTTACTACCGTGGACCTCAAACATGTCGGATATAAAGATGAACCATTCATACTCGCTAACCAAGTTGTTCAAGTTTTCTATATAACTGACCAGGTAAATAAGAAGTGTTACATAGTTCTTCATGAAAAAAGGAGGATTATCGGAGTTGAGAATGTAATGGACGAGAAAGAATACAATCAATATGATGAGTTGCCTCCTTTCAGAAATAGCATAAGGGTTGAGAAAGAACAACATGACGAAACTAGCTACATACGTGTCGATCATCACGAAGGACTAATTTGTAAAGGAAATAAGCAAGTGGAATGATGAATAAAATATTTATGTGTCATATGTTCTATATTTGCATTTATGTATATGAGAATGTATGATATATATATATATATGTGTGTGTGTGTGTGTGTGTGTGAATTTGCATTTATGTATATGATAATATGTGAATTTACATTTATGTATACGAGAATATGTGATACACACACACACACACACACTAGTTAGAGACTCGTGCGTTGCAACGGAGTCATAAAAATAATGAGACGGAACTTACTGCCTAGCCAACTTCACACATCAAATATTAGAGAGCAAGCGATAGAGAAAAAATGGTGGCCAGAATGCGCGAGGAGATGGGAAAAGTGGAGGGGTGGGCGGTTGTATCCTGAGAGAGAGGAGGAGGAGGAGGAGGAGGAGAGAGATGAATGGTCCAGATCAAATCGGATGGCTGAGAAGAGAGGAGGGAGAATGGACCAACCACCAACTCACACTTTTATAATAGTAAAGATAAAGATATGTATGTGAATTTGTATGTATGTATATGAGAATGAGTCATATATCACAAACAATTCTAAAGTAGAACCGTCTATGATGCGAATTTATCACATATGGTTCTAAAGTAGAACCGTATGTGATGTGTATTGTCATAAGCAGTTATAGTTTAGAACCGTCTGTGATGTGCAACCTATTTATATTCGGACTCTAGGGTTTGCCCACGCTCCCACGCACTCAAACCCCTGTCGCCTCCTCCCCGAGCACGAGCCGCCACCTCCTCGCAGGCGAGCCTCCTCCCCAGTGCGCCTCCTTCCCTGAGCCCACCACGTCCTCCCCGAGCATGAGTCTCCGCCTCCTCCCCCGAGCTCGAGCCGCCGCCTTCTTCCCTGAGCCCACCACCTCCTTGCTAATGCACCTCCTCCTCAAGCACGCCTTCTCCGCGAGCACGTACACCGCCTCCTCCCTGATCACACTACCCTCCACCCCGGCATGCCTCCTCCTTGAGCATATTAGTTACCCTGGTCATGACCTCAATACTCTACTATGTCCTCATGGCTCATGGCCTCATGGGGTACATCGTTCCTACAATGAGCCTTGCCCCTACTGCCTTCTCAGTGGCTTGGATTGCCACTGCCTAGTGAGCTTTTACTTTTTGAAATTTCCGTCCTGCATAAAGTTTGATGTGCTAGTAGTTTAGTTCATTATCTTTGAAAATCTGTGAATACTACTAACACTGGGAGGACTTTTGCATAATAGATTGTGGGCCATTTGAGATTGCTCGATGAAGAAACTTGTCATATTAGAGATCATTGTGACTATCAATTGAACTATTCTACTAGCTTTTGATTTTGTCGATTGCTAAGATATATACTTATGCTTTGGTATTGTTTACAACTTTCCTGATTATTGCTTAATTAAGTTGATACTGCAGTAGCACATATCTGTTATACACTCTTGGTTATTGCCAAAACTCTGTTGGCACTGCAGTAGTAGTTCTCTGTTTCTATTTGTGCTTATAGATGCAGTTGACTTTGTTTCTGAGAGATCATGTGGAGGTCATCCCGTGTTTGTGATGAGTAATTGACATCGGTTTAGGAAGTCGAGTTTGGTTTGTGTGGTCGGACCATGTCGTTGCACGGTGCAACGGGCTCGATCGGACTTGGTCAAACTTGGTCGTATGGGCTTAGGATGCATATTCTAATGTTTCGACAGGTTTGGACTTCGTCATGCGTAAGTATGATGTTTTGATCCTATTTATGCTCTCATGTATCGAGCGGTGCTATTTGATGTGTTTCTTGTCTATGTTGGCTGCAGGACGTCGAGGCAGAGTCGTGGTGAGACACGAGGTGACCGGACTAGGCGCAGGTGGCGCTGAGGTCAGAACGGTCGGATGTGTCGAAGACGGCGGAGATTCGTTGTGGTTGCGAGTCGTGGACGACAAGGAACGCGGAAGCTTCCCGGAAGGTGCAGGATGGGCGTTTCGGTAAAAACACAAAGCTGCAAAGGCGGGAGCCGGTTCCGCTCGGAGTTAGCAGGCATAACGGGTTGGAGACCCGTTAGCCAAAGGCTATAAATAGGTGGGAGGGGCTGCATGCACCTCCATGGCTTTGGGAGAGAGTTATGGTTTTGTGAGTCAAAAGAGGCTTTAGAGGTGGTTTTACCTTTGAGTCTTTAGTTGGTGAGAGTGGGTGGAAGGCAGCAGAGAGTGTCTGTGCTCTGTCCCCCTTCGATGTGTTCTTGAGTGGCTCTCTTCCTCCAAGCATGTAGTGTGAGTTCTTGAGGATTCAGAGGGAGAGAATGGATTGAGAGTCTTGTAATCATTCCTCTTGTTCTAATGTCCATGCGTATCGGGACTCCTATGTAATCATTGCTTGGTTGAAATGAAAATCTGAAGTTTTTCTCCCGTGCAGCCTCTCTGTTCTTCGTTTTCTCTTTTTCGGTGATTTTCCTCTTTTTGCGATTTGAAGTTCTTTCTTGCTGGGAAGGACTAAAATGGGTTGCTCTATGTTGGGATGATGCCTCAAAATCATTTGATCAAGTTTCTCAAGAGCAAACTTCGTTTAATCTCAGATTTCATGTTTCGGACTTTTCTGTTCTTCATTTCCTCTTCTAGGGTTTTGATGATTTTCGTGTTTCCCTTCATGAGAAAATGTGAAACTTGGCATGCAGAGTCTTGTGGCTATTAATTAGCTATCCTCAAAGTTTCGTGGCCAAAGGATCAATGGTTAGATGGGAATTTGAGTTTTTGGGTAGCTCTCTGTATTTTTCAGGTTCTTGGCTATTCTCTGAATTTCTTGTGTTCTTGCTTAGTTCCCATGTTGTTTGAGGCCCTAAAGGTATTTAGAATATTCCCTTGATGTCTCTGAAAAGATCAGAAGTTTTCCTCTCGTTTCCTTGATTTAGCCAAAAATCCGAAGTTTCAGAACTTCTGTCAGGCTACTCTGTTTGCTGTCGTGCGGTACTACCTCTCCTCAAAAGGTACTACCGCTCAAAGGTACTACCGCTCGGCTCAGCGGTACTACCGCTCGTCTCAGCGGTACTACCGCTTGCAGTCAGACCTGCTTTGAAACTATTTTTCTTGACCGTTTCTTTCTGGATCTGGTTTATCCTTGTTGCTGTGACTTCCAGTAAGTGCATATCTTCTTTCTTCATAGCTTCCATAGCTATTGGAGAAGAAGCATAAGTGTGGATACTTGAGGGGCGAATTTAATTTTTAGAAAGCGACATTCACCCCCCTCTGTCGCCATTTCGGTCCAACAATTGGTATCAGAGCCGGTTAGCTCTTCTCAATAGATCCTAACCGGTCTCTAAGAGCCATGGCGACGGACAAGTATTCCACTAAGCCGCCCGTCTTTGATGGCATCGATTACCCCTTCTGGAAGAGCCGAATGGAGATATACATCCAGGCTCAGGAGTATGCCATCTGGCGGAAGGTGAAGGTGCGATTTGTTGTTGCTGCCGATGAGAACATTAACGCCAGGAACATGGCTGATGTTGAGACGAACGCTAAGGCAAAGAACATCATAATCCAGGGGTTGAGCCGAAGCGAGTTTGATCGCATCTCTCATCTCATGTCGGCTTTCGACATCTGGGTGACCCTCGACGCATACCATGAGGGCACCACCCAGATCAAGACTGTCCGACAGGACCAATTCAAGCGAGATTACAACAAGTTTGAAATGCTCACTGGTGAGTCCTTAGATGAGTGCTTTGCGCGCTTCCGCAAGATCTTGAGCAACCTCCGAGCGGTCGGTCTCACATACCCCGACTCGGATAACGCTCGTCAGATGCTCGCGGCTCTCGATTTGCGGGTTTGGGAGATGAAGGTGACTACCATCAAGGACACCACAGATCTCTCGACTTTGACTCTTGATGCGCTATACTCGCGCCTCAAGACTCACGAGATTGACATTGTCTTTCGCAAGTCGAAGTCACAGTCGATGGCTCTAGTCACCGATCCCAGTTCGGCTTCAGGTCATTCTTTTTCTGATTCGCTTTGCGGTTTCTCTCTCGCTGCTCTCTGTGACGTAACTGATGATCAGTTAGAGCAGCTTGAGGATGAGCAGCTGGCCCTCCTAGCTCAGAAGTTTTCCCATGCTTACAAGAGTAGGAGGGACAGAAAGAGAGGAGGACCTGTGATTTGCTTCGAGTGTGGTGGCCCCAACCACATTCGAGCAAACTGTCCCAAGCTGGAGAAGGCCAAGAATGACTACGGCGGTTCGGGCAAGAACGACTACACCGACAAGAACCCCAAAAAGAAGCCTCCAGCGCACCCTCAAGGCAAGAAGAAGTTCCGCGACTTTGGGAAGACCAAGAAACTCTTCCACCGCGTCCTCACCGCCTTCGACGACCTCGACCTCAGCGAGGTGGAGGGATGGAGCGATGACGACGGGACGGGTGACCAAGAACCCAAGAGCGGCGACGACTTCTCCGGCATGTGCTTCAGGCCCTTGAGGGTGAACTAAGCGACAGCGAGCTGTACTCCGACTCAGACGAGGTATGCCCCACCTACGACCAGCTTAATCATGCTTTTCTTAAGCTAGGTGGATTTCATGCTAGAGCTAGGGTTAGGTGTACCGAGTTAGACAAGAAAGTAGAGAGCTTGTCACGGGAGCTTACTTCACTTAGATCTGCTCCCTCCCGTACGATTGTGATGTTTTTTCTGCTTTGCTGGATGACATGGAGAAACTAAGGACCTTGCATGATAGTGTGTCCTCTGAGCTAGACATGATTAAGGTGGAGAATGTTAGTCTTCTTGCTGAGCTTGAGATGAGTAAAGTAGCGCCTATTTCAACTACTGTTGTTGAGACTACATCTTGCACCTCATGTGAGGATAAGGACAATGCTTTTAGAGGTCTTTATACTATGTTGCTTGATCTGCCCGAGACATGTGAAAATTGCAATAATACGAAGATTAACCTAAAACGGGCAGATCATAAAATTGCAGAACTACAAGCTTTTCTTCTTGAGCCGATTGCTTCATGTATGAACTGTCCCAAGCTTACTGCTGAGCTTGAAGCTGTCTCCAAACAGTTTCAAGAATTAGTTGATGACAATAATAGATTGGCTCAAACTGGTTCTAAGGACCCTGTTAGCTCACCATGTATTAATTGTAACAAACTAAAATCTGACTTGATTGCATTGGATGAGAAATGTGTGAAGCTAACTAAGGACCTTCTAGAGAAGCCACTTTCAGCTTGTGATGTGATTGATGAGAAGGGGGAGAAGCCTCAGGGTAAGGTAGAGACGCCTATTGACGTGAACCAACTTGCTAGTAGTAGGACTGTCCCCTCAGAGTCGGCTGTGCATGCACAAGCCATTCTTTCCTCTACTGTTGGTTCTTCTTCTTCCCCCTGCTCTTCTTGGACCTCTCTCTTTCGGGAGTGTCAGTATCTTATGAACACTCTTGAGAGATTTGTAGGAGGCAAGAAGAAGCTTAATTTTATTCTAGACTAATCCAAGATTTGCAAATTTAATCAAAGTCTAGGATACGATTTTTACGAGGACATGAGGAAGCATCCACCTGCCGTGCTCAGACCCATAGCACCAGGTGTGATCGAGACTGAGCCCAGGACCGAGAATGTCCAATTTAAGTCAGCGGATTTTGTCTAGGGGATTTCTGACAGCAAGGTGATTCCACTTGCTGCTTCGGCCTCTCAGAAGGCGAAGCCTCCCCGTGCTACTTCTACCTCTCAGAAGGTGAAGTATCACAACTTCTGTCAGAAGGATGGACACTCAGTCGATCAATGCTTCAGGCGCGCCAAGATCGCGCGTAGAGACCGTGTTGAGTCTCTTAGGCGCATTCAGGGTCAGCCCCAGACCTTGAGTGCACCTAAGACCAACACGAGGTCCAGGTTTGCTTCTGATGGGTTTGGGCAGCATCGAGGACTTGGTTTTTTCGAGTTCTCTTGTTTTCATCCTCATGCTGCTCTTGGTCGTGACTTCCGCCGTCCTGAGGGTAGATCTCGTTTCCCCTGTCAAGATAGCTACCCGCGACGTGATCAGAATGTTGCTGGTGTCTTGACTCGCTCCTCTGTAGCAGTCAAACCCAACAACAGCTTCGGGTCTGCACACAGACCTTCTGGCTTGTTGAGTGACAGAGAGCGTAGGGTAGATAGAGGCCAGTCGTGCTTGACTACTTCATCTGCTCGACGTGTTACTCAGTATTGGGTGCCAAAATCACTCTTGATTTACCCCAGTACTGAGACTTTACTCTCTGTTTGACTCAGGTTCGCCGGGCAGGGAAGGAAAAGGTTTGGCTTGTAGACTCCGGGTGTTCACGACACATGACCGGAGACTCCTGTTGGTTTTCTTCCCTTGCCCGTGCTCCAGGTGATGAGACGATCACCTTCGGAGATGCTTCATCTGGGCGCGTCATCGCCAAAGGTACAGTGCGCGTTAATGATTCTTTCATTTTGAAAGATGTTGCTTTGGTTAGTAAGCTGCAGTATAATTTGCTTTCCGTTTCTCAGCTTACCGATGACGGTTTCGAGGTGAGCTTTAAGAAAAACGCTTGTAAAATTCTTGATTCTTTGGGTAGTCTGGTTTGCGGGATTTCTCGTTTTGGGAGGATCTTTCGTGCTAATTTTTCTGAGTCTTCTGGTGATCCTCTCAGGTGTTTAGTTACTTCTGTTTCCCGCGACCTTTCTTTCTGGCATAGGAGACTTGGTCATATTGGATTTGACCATTTGACCCGAGTTAGCGGCCACGACCTCATTCGTGGTCTGCCGAAACTCAAGATGGTCAAAGATCTAGTTTGTGCTCCTTGCCGGCACGGCATGATGGTTGCCGCTTCTCACCCTCCGGTCACAGTTACTATGACCGATGCACCGGGACAGCTGCTCCACATGGACACAGTTGGACCAGCTCGAGTGCAGTCAGCAAGAGGGAAGTGGTATGTTCTTGTCGTGGTCGATGACTTCTCGAGGTACTCTTGGGTGTTTTCTTAGCCTCGAAGGATAAGACGTTCACACATTTTCGAGGTCTTTTCAGTAGGCTTTCTGTTGAGCTCCCGGGTGCCTTACGAGCGATCCGTAGTGACAATGGCACGGAGTTCAAGAATTCCTACTTTGAGAGGTTCTGCAGTGAGACAGGTGTAGAGCATCGGTTCTCCTCTCCGCACGTCCCACAGCAAAATGGCGTCGTGGAGAGAAAGAACCGTACCTTGGTCGAGATGGCCAGGATGATGCTTGATGAGTACTCTACACCGCGGAAGTTTTGGGCTGAGGCTATAGCCACCGCGTGCCATGTCTCAAATCGAGTTTTTCTTCGGGCACACTTGCACTGCACTTCTTATGAGCTGAGATACGGGCGAAAGCCCAGTGTCTCTCATTTTCGTGTGTTTGGTTGCAAGTGTTTTATTCTGAAGTCCGGGAACCTAGACAAGTTCGAGTCACATTCTTGTGATGAGATCTTTCTAGGTTACTCGACTTCTTCGCGGGCTTATCGGGTTGGAACTGCGAGTCTAGTAAAATAATAGAGACCTGTGAGGTGACCTTCGACGAGGCCAGTCCGGGGACTAGGCCCGATATCTCAGATTCTTTAGAGCAGTCCGAGCCCATCTTTGTGGATGATGAGGATGATGGAGATGAGGGTTGTCTACCTGATCCAGTTCCTCATCCACCCCTCGAGGTGCCTTCTTCCACCGCACCTCGAGGCGATCAGCCCATGCCTTCTGCTTCTTCTGGAGCTAGTGGCTTTGTTCCTACTTCATCAGCACATGAAGTAGAGGCCACTTCTTCATCTCATCCTGGACCTCCTAGACATATCCAGAAAGCTCATCTTCCTGAGCAGATTATTGGAGACCTCTTGAGCGTGTCACACGCTCAAAGTCTGTCATGTCACTTTTCTGTCTCCATTCTGCCTTTGTTGTCTCCTTCGACCCCAAGGATGTGTGTCATGCACTTTCTGACGAGTTTTGGGTCAATGCCATGCATGAAGAGTTAGAGAATTTCGAGATGAACAAGGTCTGGTCGCTTGTTGAGCCCCCTCGTGGTCACAATGTCATTGGGACCAAGTGGGTGTTCAAGAACAAGCAGAGTGAGGATGGGGTAGTTGTTCGAAACAATGCTAGATTGGTTGCTCATGGGTTCTCCCAGGTTGAGGGTCTCGATTTCGAGGAGACCTTTGCCCCTGTAGCTAGACTTGAGGTCATTAGAATCCTGTTTGCCTCTGCAGCTTCTAAGGGTTTCAAGCTTTACCAGATGGACATCAAGAGTTCCTTCCTTAATGGCTTCATTGAGGAAGAAGTCTATGTCCGACAGCCTCCAGGTTTTGAGAACCCCAAATACCCAAACCATGTCTTCAAGCTTTTCAAAGCTTTGTATGGACTTAAGCAGGCCCCTAGAGCTTGGTATGAGAGGCTTAAGCCCTACTTGTTGAGTCATGGTTTCGAGATGGGTAAAGTAGACAAGACCTTGTTCATCCGCCGGCATGGCACTGATATTCTGCTCGTCCAGATTTATGTAGATGACATCATCTTTGGCGGCTCTTCTCATGCTCTTGTTTCACAGTTCTCGGATGTCATGAGCACCGAGTTTGAGATGAGCATGATGGGAGAGTTGACCTTCTTCCTTGGCTTCCAAATCAAGCAGACTCGGGAGGGTACTTTCTTGCATCAGGGCAAGTACACTCGAGACCTCCTAAAGCGCTTTGACATGAGTGATGGTAAGCTCGTGTCAACTCCCATAGCATCTTCCGCCACACTTGACCCGGATGAAGACGGCGAGCCAGTTGATCAGAAGGAGTATCGTAGCATGATTGGCTCCCTCTTGTACCTCACTGCCTCGAGACCAGACATACACTTTGCTGTGTGTCTCTGTGCTCGGTTTCAGGCTTTTCCTCGCGTATCTCACCGCCAGGCGGTGAAGCGCATTCTTCAGTACCTTCGAGCTACCATTGACTATGGTATCTGGTACTCTTCCTCTTCCTGTCTTTCCCTTAGAGCCTACTCGGATGCAGACTTTGCCGGCTGTAGGATAGATAGGAAGAGCACTTCGGGCACCTGCCAATTCATTGGCACTTCTCTCATTTTCTGGTCTTCGAGGAAGCAGTCCGGTGTTGCACAGTCCACCGCAGAGGCCGAGTACGTTGCTGCAGCCAGTTGCTGTAGCCAGGTGCTTTGGATGGTCTCGATCCTGCGGGACTTTGGGTTAGTTATCGACAGTGTTCCACTCTTTTGTGATAACACTTCTGCGATCAACATTGCTAAGAACCCAGTGCAGCACTCCCGGACCAAGCATATTGATATTCGCTATGACTTCCTTAGAGACCATGTAGAGAAGGGTGACATCGTGCTCCAGTTTGTGGAGAGTGACCACCAGTTGGCTGATATCTTTACCAAGCCATTAGATAGCTCTAGGTTTTCAGCTCTGCGGGGAGAGCTTATGGTGGTTTGTCCTTACGGACTGTTGTGAGGGGGAGCTTTGTGTTCTACTGCTTTATTATATTAATTATGCTCTTGCTCCCTTCTGTTGCATTGCATTTTGGGTGCATTCGGGATAGTCCTTCTAGCATAGGTTAGAGTGGTCTTCTTGTCTAGCGTTTAGACTTCTTGCTCTTATCTTGTGACTCTAGGATGCTGCTTGTTATCTGTCTCTCTTCTCTCTAGGTTGAGCTTACTCACTTCTTGTGGGTTCTAGCGAGGGTTGGGCCACCCTCGGGTAGACATGGTACGTGTTTGCTCCCTAGGTCGTTAGCAGACCAGCTGATAGTCCTCGAGTCATATGGGGTATATGAGAGTCAGTCTGAGCCATAGTATCCTCTATATCTTGTCTATGCTTTAAGGACTGCCCTTTCGGATTTTCTTTGCCAGTCTCTCTTGCTTATTGCTTTGGTTCAGGGGGAGTTCATTTGGGAGCTTCTGGAGCCTAATATTGACTTAACTCAATCTGAACTAAAAGTTGCATCACATGTTGAGGGGGAGCTGGATTTCTTGCATGTTATTCTGCATTGTAAATATCTACATTGAGCCTTGATTATTATCCATTTATGACATGGTTACAATGCTTTACATCTTGCCATGACTTGTGCTTATTTGCTTGATTTATCATGACTTCATATGTGTAGACTAGCTTTTGCTATGATGAGTTAATTAAAATTGCTCAACTTAAATTAAAACTTGTCATGAAAATTCTCGAGACTAGTCTTACTCGAGTTATCCTTTTATGATTCATGCCATGTCAAATAGGCTGAGTTGAACGTTGAATCTCTATTGAGTCTTAGATTGAGCTTTGTAGTCTCTTAATGCAGCATGAGTTAGTACAACATGTTAAAAAGCAAAAAGATCTCTTTTGTGCGAAAAAACTGATCTCACCAATTCTTTCTCATGAGACGGCTTGCCATTGCACAAGGCATGAACTCAAGGGGAGTTTTGGATGACCAAGATCATCTCCTTAAGCTTCTTGCTTGGAGTGGTCGCATAAGGCTTGAGATCTAGCACATGATAAAACAAAAATCTGGTTGGCAACAATTATAAGATTTCTAAAGAAAAACTTATCATTTATGCTCAATTTGCTAAAATTATAAAGATTACAAGTACTTAAACCAATGTTTCACTCTTGAGCTTGTAGCACTCTAATATGACTCAATACTAGCTTCTTGGTTCCGCTTAGCTTATTGACATGGTTTGCATCATTCTTGGATACCTCTAGCTAGACTTTGATCATGGATGACTTGACATGCTTTCAAATTGCACAAAATTTCAGATTGTCATCTATTTGGTTTAGCTGGCTTATATATATTTTGTCATGATCTAGATAGCCTTTTATTGAGCTATGGCTTGGTGTAATTCTTTATGGTCATTATGGATAATTCTCATGGCTCTAAATGCTTAGAATAAACAAATTTCAGCCATTTTCATCCATTGTCATGTCATATTCTCTCTTTTGCATCCTTGATGTGTTTATTGCCAAAAGGGGGAGAATATTTGGAGAAAAAGCCATTTTGAGGAGTTCTTGGAGCTTTGAGGAAAACTTGCTCTTTCTTTTGCTCCTCTCTGTCGACATGGTCATTAGCTTCATTTTCTTCTTTTGGACCATGCTGGACTATTTTTCAAACAAACTCTACTTCATGCTTTTTCTGGGTTTGTCAATATGCTCATCAAGGGGGAGATTGAGAGACCATGTGGAAGTCATCCCGTGTTTGTGATGAGTAATTGACATCGGTTTAGGAAATCGAGTTTGGTTTGTGTGGTCGGACCATGTCGTTGCACGGTGCAACGGGCTCGATCGGACTTGGTCAAACTTGGTCGTATGGTCTTAGGATGCATATTTTAATGTTTCGACAGGTTTGTACTTCGTCATGCGTAAGTATGATGTTCTGATCCTATTTATGCTCTCATGTATCGAGCGGTGCTATTTGATGTGTTTCTTGTCTGTGTTGGCTGCAGGACGTCGAGGCGAAGTCGTGGTGAGACACGAGGTCACCGGACTAGGCGCATGTGGCGCTGAGGTCAGAACGGTCGGATGTGTCGAAGACGGCGGAGATTCGTTGTGGTTGCGAGTCGTGGACGACAAGGAACGCGGAAGCTTCCCGGAAGGTGCAGGAGGGGCATTTCGGTAAAAACGCAAAGCTGCAAAGGCGGGAGCCGGTTCCGTTCGGAGTTAGCAGGCGTAACGGGTTGGAGACCCGTTAGCCAAAGGCTATAAATAGGTGGGAGGGGCTGCATGCACCTCCATGGCTTTGGGAGAGAGTTAGGGTTTTGTGAGTCAAAAGAGGGTTTAGAGGTGGTTTTACCTTTGAGTCTTTAGTTGGTGAGAGTGGGTGGAAGGCAGCAGAGAGTGTCTGTGCTCTGTCCCCCTTCGATGTGTTCTTGAGTGGCTCTCTTCCTCCAAGCATGTAGTCTGAGTTCTTGAGGATTGAGAGGGAGAGGATGGATTGAGAGTCTTGTAATCATTCCTCTTGTTCTAATGCCCATGCGTATCGGGACTTCTATGTAATCCTTGCTTGGTTGAAATGAAAATCTGAAGTTTTTCTCCCGTGCAGCCTCTCTGTTCTTCATTTTCTCCTTTTCGGTGATTTTCCTCTTTTTGCGATTTGAAGTTCTTTCTTGCTGGGAAGGACTAA
This sequence comes from Dendrocalamus latiflorus, assembly GCA_017311315.1. Taxonomy (NCBI): domain Eukaryota; kingdom Viridiplantae; phylum Streptophyta; class Magnoliopsida; order Poales; family Poaceae; genus Dendrocalamus; species Dendrocalamus latiflorus. The sequence continues at coordinate 12,384,680 of CM029623.1, forward strand.
AATGGGTTGCTCTATGTTGGGATGATGCCTCAAGATCATTTGATCAAGTTTCCCAAGAGCAAACTTCGTTTAATCTCAGATTTCATGTTTGGGACTTTTCTGTTCTTCATTTCCTCTTCTAGGGTTTTGATGATTTTCGTGTTTCCCTTCATGAGAAAATGTGAAACTTGGCATGCAGAGTCTTGTGGCTATTAATTAGCTATCCTCAAAGTTTCGTGGCCAAAGGATCAATGGTTAGATGGGAATTTGAGTTTTTGGGTAGCTCTCTGTATTTTTCAGGTTCTTGGCTATTCTCTGAATTTCTTGTGTTCTTGCTTAGTTCCCATGTTGTTTGAGGCCCTAAAGGTATTTAGAATATTCCCTTGATGTCTCTCTCTGAAAAGATCAGAAGTTTTCCTTTCGTTTCCTTGATTTAGCCAAAAATTCGAAGTTTCAGAACTTCTGTCAGGCTGCTCTGTTTGCTGTCGTGCGGTACTCTACCTCTCCTCAAAAGGTACTACCGCTCAGCTCAGCGGTACTACCGCTCACAGGTACTACCGCTCGTCTCAGCGGTACTACCGCTCAGAGGTACTACCGCTTGCAGTCCGACCTACTCTGAAACTATTTTTCTTGACTGTTTCTTTCTGGATCTGGTTTATCCTTGTTGTTGTGACTTCCAGTAAGTGCATAGCTTCTATCTTCATATCTTCCATAGCTATTGGAGAAGAAGCATAAGTGTGGATACTTGATGGGCGAATTTAATTTTTAGAAAGCGACATTCACCCCCCTCTGTCGCCATTTCGGTCCAACAATTTCTTATCTAAGGTAATTTATACATTGTTAGACTAGCAGAATAGTAAAGAGGTAATCACTTTGATTGTTGATATATTGAGAAGAGTGGAAGAAGGTCAAGACTTATTCTTGTGTAACTCCTCAACTGAGAGCAAATTCTCAACTTTAATCTGTGCAATACGCAATTCACAAATTCACATATTTTTAGATATATGCTCTGTTAATACTTGGATTTGGAATTAACCTAAAATTATTGCTAAAACGGCCTAATTTCCAACAATCCAAGCCATGGAGAAGGTAGTAGGGGCAAGACTCGAATTGATTCTTATCGTCATTTTGGCTTGCTAGCAGCCAGTTCACTAGTACTCTCTATGTCTTCGTCATTTCTATTATCTTGTGAAGATATCGTTCGCTCATTCTTTGTCATCGTCGCCTCACGCATGTGATGCACCGTCCTTTGGAAAATCTCAGCGCCATAGAAGAGGACTATCAAAAAGGCTCGAGGGCCAATTTACCATCACGGATATCGATGCTTCTGGTACCCTTTCAATCCTCACTGAGTAGTATCCACATTCCGAAGAATGGTTAGAATAGTTGCACAGGACCGGGTTGACATCACGTATGATTCGTGGAAGAACTTGAGCGAAGATAAAAAAATGAGCAAGTGATGGAAATTTGTCAATCATTTGAGATTCTAGAAGAACACCAGGCCTCCATGCGACGACATGCATTGCTAGCGGCGTGCAAAACATGGAAAAACTTCAAGAGCATGCTTATCAAGCAATACGTGGAGAAGGATCTGATGCCCTTCTAGAAGTATCCATTCCTGGAACTGTGCTGGCAAAGTTTGTGGTGAAGAAGATGAAAGATAATTTTAGGAGTAAAAGTGCGGCGCACAGATCCCTCCAAGCAAAAAATATGCACCCCCCACAGACTAGGACCACTGGGTATGCAGGTAAAATCCCACAATAGAGGAAGGAGATGAGCAAGCAATCCTGCAGGAGGCCTCCCCACCATTTGCTGAGATCCCTAATGAGCATGCCCGAAACTGAGTAAGAGCGAGGTCATCTACCGTGTCTTCAGGGGCCATCTCCTTTCTAAACCCCATAGACGAGGAAGTATCCTATCGCCTAATAAGATATTGAACTACCTAGTTTTTAATTACTCCATAACTTCATAGGAAATGAAATGACATGTCGTACTCTTACTGGAAGCGATGAATGTAGAATCTTCTCAAGGCCCATTTCAGGAAGTTAGGAAGAGAGATATACTCTCTGTGTCCTTGGGAAACAATGAGCACCCGGGTCGTATGAGAAGCCTTGGTCTTTATGTTTCATGAAAACATGGTTTCTCAGACAACTCTAAAATGTACCAGAGTAGGAAGAGAGCCAAAGCCGAGCGTGATGTACGACTACGAGAGGAGCTTAAGGCATCCCTTAGAGAGGAGATCACTGATGCCATCAAAGATGAGATGCAGCAGCAAATGGAGAGTAGGTAGGAATTTAGGGGAAATCAGTTGGAAGCCTTCGCCACTCCTGTGCTAGCCAACCCCCCAACCGTCGGAGTAGCTGCACGTCCAACTTTAACTCAGAAAGTGACCACAGATGTCCTGTCGATGACATCTTGGTAATAATTATTATCTCTAGAATGCTCAATCTATTGATAGGCCTGTTGGAGTAGCTAATTTTATATCGTTATGTAGGTGGCTACGAAGTGTAAGCTCTAAGTGGGATATGCCTCCGTTGCCCTGTACACTGCTTGGGGCTAGGCGTATCCATCCGGTGTTGGGGCCTTGGTGCACAGTGTAACTGTAGCGTCAGGTTTCACAAAAGTGAATGTGGATGACGTTTATGCCAACTTTGAGCTCATCCCCCTACAGATGCCCCCAAATGACAAGGTCGTGACTCTAGGGCAAGCCATTAAAAGATTCATCCAGTGGCCCAAGATGGACATCTGCCTGGAGGCTCCTGCACCAATGTCAACTTCATAGGAAAGTCCTACACCAATGCCAACTTCACAGGAAAGTCTTGCACCAGTGCCAAGTCCATAGGAGCTATCTGTACCAGAGCTACCTGCACTAGAGTTACTTGCACCGACGTGGCAAGGGCGCGGTGAATCATATGCATCTACATCTCGTGCCCGGTCGACTACCATAAAGTCGACTTCTAAACAGCGAGGCAACAAGGGCAAACTGAAGAAGACCGATAATATTCCCTACTTGTCATTGGCCCAGAAATTCGAGCTAGGCGAGCTGTTGGTCGTCCCAAAAGAGCGCCTCCTAACCGTAGGATTCGCTTGCCAGAGATTGCATTCATGGTACATGGAATAGGCCAACAAGTCAGATGGACAATGGTGCTCAGATGTCAACGTCAAGTCAGGCCGCATCATCTTCAACACGATATTCATGACTGTTTCTTCACGGTGACCTTTGAGAACTTGTTCTTTGTTTTCAACCTCGACACCCTTGATGCCTCTCTTATTTGATGCTAGACATTGTAAGTGTGTGCAATTACAATCTACGTTCATGTAATACCAATAAATGTTATACATAACTCCTTGCTTTTGTGTGTGTGTATATATATACATGGTGGCTGAAGCCAGATTAAAGAAATTACTCGTATGTTTCCTCGACCAACACTTGGTCTCTATGGATATCATCAAGGAGAATGCATCCTTCGTCGAGCAGTACATGACGACGGCATTGCTGGCTCACAACAACAAGGAATTCATACTTATGCCCTACAATGAGGGTAAGTGGTGCACTAGTGGCTATATACTTGTTGATTTATACTTTATAAGCAACATGAATTTAGGTTTAATGAACATGACTACATACCTATATAGGTTTTGCTGGATTCTAATTGTAATTATATAAAAATGGAACAAGATAATATATCTTGATTCCCTAAATAGGGCCAAAACTGACTTCATAGTTATCCAACAATTAATCAACATGTAAACATATTTCTTCCATAGATAACTCTATTGTAGTCTTTCCTTCCTTCGCAATGACTAAAGCTAACTTTTTAAAATCGCGTAGGTCATTCACCAAATACATTTCTACTGTACAGAAGTCTAATGGAGGGATCAGTGCCCTACGACATGATCTAGATTTCTCAGTATTTGCTAGAACACATTAATCCTATATAACACTTCATAGTAATGCCTCTCGAACTCATAAATTCTATTTTTGTAGTGCCACTAGCAGCCGCCAAGTAACACCTGTGGATACTATGTTAGCCACAACATGGAAATACTCCTCGATTCTACAAAGACCAATCATCCTCAGGTTTATCAATCTAGAATGAACTTGATTAGGATAAGATTGAACTTAATTGTATATGTGTGTATTTGTTCTTGAATATGGTTAATTTATTTCATTTAAGTTAATTGAATTGTGAAATGGATATTTTTGTTTCTGAAATGAATGCGAATTGGATGTATATATATATACTTATTATGTTTCTGCTTGTTTCATAGGGGATGGTGAGCCTTTCCTGAGGCTAGCCAACAAACAGAAATAGATTTAGATTTGTAGTAGATTATCACAGACGTTTATTAACTCATAACCGTTGTTTGAAAACTGTCGGTGATGACCTTATGTCATTACTGACTTATAAAATCAGACGGCTCACGAAACTGTCTGTGATAATGTTTTTAAACTATCTTTGATGATCTTTTCTACAGTAGTGGTCGAAGCAAACACTTTGTAAGTTTATAGATGTAAATGTTCTGTGTATAGAAATATAATCAACATACTATTTAGGAAATTAATTTTTCATCAATATGATGCACAAGGGCAGCCTGAGAAAATTTTGAACATAAACATCAGTTCCAATGCTAAACCTTGATTATTTATAGTCTTGCACGTGTACGTGCATATCCCCATACTTGTTCTAATAAATCCAATCTGTAAAAGAATGGAAAGGTGCCAATCAGTTCCATCTCATTGTTCTAATAATCAAGTTTAAGGTCTAAAGAGGGGGTGGTGCTAAGTATTACTATTAATTATAGACAGTTTGTTTGAACATGAGGTGGCATTTCTCGTTAGCTTGGTGGCTAACTGCACCACATGGCGAAGTACCTACTCTAGATCTCACGAACAGATTTGGGATATAAATATCTACTATATAAGGAATATTAACCAGTGAACGCAGTTGTAGGTTAAGTACAATTGACAAGTTTTCTTTTTTAGTCCCAGAACATATTTTTTTATAGAAAACAATGTTCCATATATGGCAAAAATCTATATGTTTTTCTTGAAATGCAAATATCATCCCTTCAGTAATTAGAATTTTTACATTTAGGAAAGTTCCTCGTATAGGGAAAATTACTCAAAAAAAAACTGAAGCTTCATTATTATGCCTACCCAAACACAACCACTTCGCCAAACAACTTAAGATCTTCACTTGTCTTGTATGGAGAAAGAGTGGGCTACAATGGTTACATAATAGTATAAATGATTTATTTGAAAGACATGTTAAAACATATTTTTCATAAGAATTAAGGGGGGTGTGCTTTCCGTGCCACACAAGGAATACATAAATTTCTTGAACAGATCTCTCGTAGAAAATTATGAAGGCTCTAATTTCTTTTGCCTAAGCCCATACCATAAAACCCCTCAACCTGAAAACACTGGTACCATACCCCGCTTATTTCGGCTTCAGTTTCTGGCTTATTTTTCACTATTCATAAATTTTGTCTTTTCTGAATTTTTGGCTTTTTAAGCTTTTTTGCCGGTTCTTTTTTCCCGTATTTGTTTGCATTATACGTGATGGGCTAATATGTTTTTTCTATTTTTTTTAATTTTTTAATTTAATTATGCTAAATAAACCTCTATCAGCTACAATGTTTTTTCAACCAGCTACAATGCTTTTCAGCCACAAGCCACTCAAAAAAGACATATTGAGCACAGCCAAACCAACCCACAAACCCACTTGCCTAGGCACAAGGCCCTACTTTCTCCCTTCTCAATAATGATAGGTTAGCTCCCGCCCTAAGCTCCACCTTGATCCTCAATCCACATGAAATCTATCCCATATACAAATCTTTCAAACAGTAAGTTGAACAGTATCAAACCTACAGATGAAATACTACATCTATTTGTTTGATCCCCAAGTATTTTGTTAGTTGCATATTATTGGAGTCCAAGTCTCATCAGAACATGGGCTATCACTTGTTCCATTTGCTGTAGTGTTGGGTCTCTTGAATAAACTCGAACTTGGAATCTTACATGGATGTCTTCAAGGCATGTTGTACTCCAAAAAATCCAAGTAGTAGCCCCTCTAAATCACATATGTTTACCTAATATGAAACAAATAAATACAGGAAAAAAGAAAAAATCAACCCAGTTATCATCAATCAATCAAAGCAAAGGTGGAAAAAAAAGTATTCGACTCTGGAGCAAACAAAAGAAAGAAGCGCCCAGGGAATAACACTGAGTGGTGGCTGACGAGGATCCGATGGATTCGGAGATTCCTTTCGACGGCCCCGATTCCCCCTCCCCTTCTTTTATCTCCCTCTCCTCCCACCACCCAGATCCCCCACCTCCTCTCCTCACCCACCTCTCCCTCTCCACACGCATGGCCATGGCCGCCACCTCCTCTCTTCCGTCTCATCCCAGCTCCACACCCATACACCACCTCCTCCTCTAGCCCTCGCGCTCGCTCACTAGCTGGCTAGCTTCTCCTCTAGACTGTAAGTAGCCAGTGCATAGGTATACAGGGTATATAGAGAAAAAGGGAGAGGAAGATGATGCTGGGGACGAAGAGGGCCAGCAGGCCGTCGCCCGCGAGGCACCCGATGCGTCGGACCACGAGCATGATCGAGTTCGCTCCGCCGGACGTGCTGGCGGACGTGGCCGACGAGGAGGCCGACGAGGAGACGGAGCTGCAGGTGCAGGAGGAGGTGGCGGAGGAGATAGCGTACGGGTGGATCGGCGGAGACGCGGCCGCGGGGAGGGCGGAATGGCTGGCGGCGTACCGGGCCTGCGCGGCGCCGTCGCTGGTGGGCCACCGGCGGAACTCGGCGGACTTCTCGGCCGTCGAGACCGCCGCGTTCCTCCGCGCCTGCAGCCTCTGCAATCGCCGCCTCGGCCCCGGCCGCGACACCTTCATGTACAGGTGCGTGCGTCTGCCAAGAGAGCAGCATTAATTCCTTTTCTTTGGTCGTTGGTTGTTGCAAAAAAGATCCATGGCTTCCTTCCTATACAGACAAAATTGTTGATTTGTTCTTCTTCTTGGTATGTGTTCTGTGCAGGGGCGACACGGCGTTTTGCAGCCTGGAGTGCAGGCAGCAGCACATGACGCACGAGGAGTGGAAGGAGAAGCGCGCGCTCGCGACGCCGCCCCCGCCGACTATAGCGGACCCAGTGGCGCCGGCGAGCGCCGGCTCCGACAAGCCCGCTGCCGCCGCCGGAGGCACCCTGGCCGCAGCCTGAGACGATCGAGATAGCTGCTATATATGGCTAGCCACATACCTATGTCAACCTTGCCGCGCGCGCCAACGATCGATTATGTAGCCGTACGTACGCCTACGTATTACCATGGGCGGATCGACGAACACTAGTTGATACTATATATCCATCTGCGCGCATGCGTCGGCCATGCATTTTGATGATCACCCAGTCCTTCCCTCTGGTTTAATTACGAAAACGGGTGGGTTCGGCCATCATGCTATAGTAACTAGCTGCGTCTTTTTAAAATAAGGTTTACAAGTAGATTATAGTAGACACTACACTAAGTTTAAATATACCGACTAAAATCATATACGACTGTTTTTCTTTACATACTGTCTCTCACGAACAGTCAGAATTCAAAAATCATAATCCAAAAATCACATGCACAACCCAAAAACTCCATCCATGTATTGTCAACTATTTATATTTTCAAAAACAAACTCATCATACTCTCAGCTTACACGTTACCGATGTTTTGAGGTATTTTTTTTAGGTTATGACTTATTAATTTAATTAATAGTTGTTGCTGAAAGAAATCTAAACAAAAAACTAATTGAAAAGCCAAAAAACAGAAATGCGGTCCTTGTCCATTGATCGATTTAGATTCTTGTTGTCAATTGAGATGCAAAACTTGCATGCGTGCCCATGTATGGGATGGGATGGGGAAGACGGGAGAGCAATCACTAGATCGTAGCGAGGCGTAGGCTTCGATCGCCATGGCCGTTTTACTGGGCTGTTCTCACGTGAGGATCCAGAGCTTGACAGTCTAATTAATTAATCACTTTTAGGTCATTTGATGGATCGATCGGATGGTTAATAAGAGACCGGCTGCCGTGTCCCCATACATGTTATACTGTGTGCTTGGTATTACCACGGCTTTCTTTACCGGTTTTAATTTTTTTTCTAGAATGGCACCGGCGATTTTACTGATAATAAAAAAATTCGACTAAAAACTTCAAATCAGAATTATCGGTGATTATCGACCGATTATCGATTGAACTTCAAATTAACCTAAACCAGTTGCAAATTGCTTTAATTCAAATTTAATCAAAATTATTTGGTCAGTATCCATTTTTATCGGTCGGTACCGATAAAACCGATAATATAGATCTGGGTATTACAGAGCAATCTTTATAGACGTGATATTTTGGAATAATTAACTCTCCATTATTCGTGTGTGCTTCTGCTTCCCGGGCTCCAGCTGTCTCGTGCGTACAAGAATCACATGCATTATGTCAGCACCAACTGGGGGAATCTAGTGCGTTGGGGTTGCTCACATGGGCGCCGCGATAATTTTGGATGCTTTTAGCATTTTTGCTACCGTAAATTTCAAAAATAGTACCGATGAAAATAAAATTCCAAACCTAGTCCCCAGCTGACCGCACCATTTAACCAGGAGCTGACACGTGGAATGGTGCGGTCGGGGAGCGCACGACACCGAAGTGGTGCGGTCCCCGACCGCACCACTCGGCCGGCCATCACCACTGCACCACTAGCCCATCACATCGCCCAGCCCGACCGCACCACTTCGGTGTCGTGCGCTCCCCGACCGCACCACTTCAGTGTCGTGCGCTTCCCGACCGCACTATTCCACGTGTTAGCTCCCGGTTAAATGGTGCGGTCGACTGGGGGTTAGGTTTGGAATTTTGTTTCCACCAGCGTCATTTTTGGAATTTGCGGTAGCAATAGTGCCAAAAGCGTCCAAAATTCTGTCGCGGCAAGTTGTAGCTCACCCGCTAATGCAGACATTTAGAGAAGCGTATAGCAATTAAAAACTGATTTTTTTATCACGTAAAATAGGTCATGTGCTTATTTTGTAGCATCTATGCCTAAATAGTCATTTGTGCGTCTATACTTAAATAGACATTTGTGCTTAACATGTCCTTATACGTATAATTATATCTAATTAATAGAGAATAGAACAACTAAACACCTATTAAAGTGATACTTGTATAAGAAAAAATGATTTTTCTATAGATACTTGATGATACAGCCATATTCCCACTTAACACTCATGCATAAACATCTTATACTGTACGTGCTCTAAATGGTGCCAACCGAACCGACTGGTGAAATCGTTCTTGGGCAAATCAATGAAGTGTTTTACTGTTTTAGTTAAATGCAAAATTATTCGAAGTTCTCTTTTGCTATTTAAATACAAATCGTTACTAGCGTCCGTCACGGAGAATGTACTTAACTTATTTCTACAATTCTATTATGTTAATATAAAATCACAACACAAGATCATAATCATAACCGTCCACACATGAAGCTAGCTCTTTGCATGTTGCTTGCTCTAGTTTGCGGAAATAATTGCGATGGCTAGTTTTGTCTGAGGAGCAAACCCCGGTAATTAGTAGCTCAAACTAAATTCTATGAGACAACCATCTCAGGGGCAGGCTTCAAGTTACTGTATAAATCTGGTCCTCGCAGAGAAATGTCGACATACTGTCGACACTGCAAATTATGAGCTGTGTGGTTCCGGTCCACGGGTACGCCTCGTGGACCAACCTATGTCACCGAACTGCAGCAAGGCTCCAAACGAGTCCTCTTAAAAAAACAAAACAAAAAAGCTCCAAACGAGTCCGCATGATCAACAGTGCCGACATGGTGGACGGGCGCGGCCAGATTCGCGTGATGGCCCGTATGTCCTTGGAACCTTTTGCACAGCTGGCCCTAGTCCACATGATCACACGCATCATTGAGTTCTTACCATTTTTTGGCAAACAGTGATCGCTGCTTTGACGATTGCTTCCCATTCTCCGCGACTGACGCCTAATATTGTTGTTGAGCAATACGGTCCTTCACATTTAAGTTTGAGGCGAACCTGGTCATGGTCGAAATCCTAATTGAGAGGTGTTTGTATTGATTTAAACTAATAAAAATATCTAGTTTTCTGAAACAATTTTTTTATTTATTTTGTTCCTGTTTAATTCTGAGAATAAGATAGAAGGTCACGGATGTATCACGCACCCTATTCCTTTACTCTTGTCTTGCGCATATATCTCTTCCTCATTTTTTGCACCACTTATATCTTCTTTTAAAAGCCACTTCTTTCAGTCGGTACTATTTATTTTCAACCAAATATCATCATCCGCAGCTAAAAACCATTAGCAAAAACCAATACCAACACCTTTTAAGCAATGGAAGGTGCTATCCCGGGGTAGTCCACCCTGTTTGAATGGCGCCTTGTGGCGGACACTAGCCTCCCGCCTCTTCCACATCCGTGCCACCCACCTTCAAAATCTTATGTCCGTTTATTTCAGCTTAAATTTCTTGTTTCTGGCTTATTTTTCACTATTTATAAATTTCATCTTTTTTGAATATTTGGCTTTTTTGAGCTTTTTTGCCGGTTCTTTATGTCTGTATTTGTTTGAGTTGTCCGTAATGAGCTAACATTTTTTTCTATTTTTATTTTTTTTAAATTTAATTACGGCAAATAAGTCACTTTCAGCTATAATATAATTTCACTCAACTACAATGTAATTTCAGCCATCTCAAATTTCTTTACTCTTGTTTTGAGACATCAAATTTCTCTACTTGATGCACCACCTAAACTATAATCCTTCAATTAAATAATATATTTAACATTACTTATCGCATCCACATGTGGGCACAACAAAACTATCAACCAAACAAGAAAAATATCTCTCATGCTTTAATATCAGGTACCGTGTAACTACTTGTCTAAATAATAAGGAGCAAAGTGACAATAACACATGCTAACAGTTCTTTGATCCCATTGTCACCAGGTGCATCTAGTTTAGTACTACCGCCGTGTCAAAGATAAGTCATTCTAGGATCCGTGTTTATCCAACATTTTTTAAGTTTGACCGGCAATATATAAAACATTACCTAGATTGACAATGTGAAATTGATGTCACTAGATCCATTATGAAATATACTTTTATAATATATAATTATTTTTATTTAAAATAATATATTTTCATAGAAAATTTCTGGTTAAAGTATTGCCTTAGAGGCTATGCCAATGTTCTAGTAAACTTATATTTTGACACGGAGGTAGTAGCTTCTAGGTAAAACTGAATCATACATGTTCTGTTAGAAACACACATCTCAACTGATGCACACGCCAACACAAGAAAATAATTTGGGTACAACCTAGTGCAGTAACCTGTCAAGCGTCAAAAGTATAGGTATGTAACGTGCAACCTTGTTGTACTTTAGTAGAAAACTTGAGGAATACCTACAGTCCACATGTATCATATAGGCTGACAAGCTTGTTTCATGTAGGGGCGGAGCTAGTAGGGGTTCTCGGTATGTTTAGACACATCCGAAACTCAAAAAACGTTCTACAGATCCGTTATGCATTACTGTATTCTTGGAAGTCCAGTCTAGTAGTGCACAATAAATGGCCCACTCATGCTCGATGCTCCCCACTAGCCCACATTCACCTCACCAACGCAATCTCCAATGAGGCTCCAATTCCCCAACCGAACATACCCTAGGTCCCCAACCCTAATGCTCTTGCTTGTCTCCTCTCCTGCTCTCCACGAAGGCACGACAGGTAGGACTCCACCTTGGCTGCTCGATGGCTCGGTAGTCGGCAGTTTGGCACCACCTCACAGCCTCATGCCCTCACCAGCGGCACAACATGCATAGGAGCAGGCATGCTGTAGGTAGGCAGCGAGCCAGTAGGTAATGGCGGCTAACGGGGACAGCGCATTGTGGCTTCGTGGAGTAGGCAGTGTCACCACCACCGTGTGGGAGGGGAGCAGAGCTGCAGAGGTGGCACAGCGCCAGTGCGGGAGCAGCTGGCGGTAGCGGCAGGCGGGCACTGAACTACGCCACTGCCACAATGACAATAATATTCCAATTTTGATTTGGGATTTGGGGATTTGTGGAATCTTGTGATTGGACAGTTAAAAAATGTTGTGATTTGTAATTGTAGAGCAATGGAGCAAGTTGAATCGTTGAAAGGAGAGGAACAGAGACATCATTTCTTTTTTTTCGGGATCGAGAAGCGGAGGCAAAGAAGATTTCATCTTCTTCATTACCAGCCGAAGGGGAGACTTAAGGAAGAGGAGGACCTTAAGCAAGTGGGAATCAATTGCCTCATCCTTCTAAGATGGAGAACATTGATGATGATGTTGTAGTTGTTGGTATGGCAATGAACAACCCCAACCCTAACTCCAACCCACTAAACAACGTAGGAGCTTCAAATTTGTTAGAAATAATCTTGACTTCTAGTTCAAGACGTAGTAGAGTCTGTCTCTATGTGTAACTCAAGTTGAAGTTGTGTCCAACTTGAAGTCCAAATACGTATGCTAGCAGGAGATTATTAGCCTATATATTGAGGAGGTTTATAGCTAGTTTTGTAAGGAAAAAGAAGAAAAGCAAGAAAAAGAGGGAGCAGATAAGAGAATAGAGAAATTCAGAAATTCTCCTGTGTTCTCTTAGTTTATTTACGATGTGTGCATTTTCTCCTGGATCAAAGTTCTAACAAGTGGTATCAGAGCTGGGATTTAATCCCGATCTCCGGCAGCCGGCGCGTCTTGTTCGACAGAAAAGGCACACAGCCTGAGCAGATCGAAGCAGCAACGCACGGCATCGCGCGCGTGTCGTCTCAATTGAAGTGCTCAGCGATGATGAATCAACAGTGATCTGATGATGGGTTGAGTCAGGGACATCGAGAAGATGTGTCGCCGTCCAAACTCAAGTAAGGTGAAAAGAAATCAGAACGTTGAGGAGATGTGTCACCGTTATGTATCAAGTATGCGTTTAGTAAGTCATAGTTGATACCGACTGCCTCAATGTTTTAGAATCTTTGCATCCGGATGAACATGTGCCAGTTAAGTTGAGTTCCTATATATAGCTTGCATATAGAACGCTTCATGTGGAGGCGTGGCTTGTAGTTCATAATGCATTGAGACTAAAACTAGAGTATATCAAGTCAAAATTAAGGGGGAGATTGTTAGAAATAATTTTGACTTCGAGTTCAAGACGTAGTAGAATCCGTCTCCGTGTGTAACTCAAGTTGGAGTTGTATCCAACTTTAAGTCCGAATACGTATGCTAGTAGGAGATTATTAGCCTATATATTGAGGAGGCTTGTAGCCACTTTTGTAAGGAAAAAGAAGAAAAGCAAGAAAAAGAGGGAGCAAATAAGAGAATAGAGAAATTCAGAAATTCCCCTATGTTCTCTCAGTTTATTTGCAATGTGTGCGTTTTCTCCTGGATCAAAGTTGTAACAAAATTCACTTTCTAGTAGTGAGGAGGAAATGATTTATGATGTTGAACTTTTTCTACATGATCCAGGGAAAATGACAATCATCGCGAGCTATGCATGTGAAGTGTACACCATCATTGCAAATTTTCTAGCTCCATCACTGGTTTTGCATGTATTGGCACAATGTTGAAATCTGCGAGGTTCCTTTCAGCCTCAACATCTTGACAGTCATGCCAGCCACAAAAACAACACTAGCTCTTTGCAACAAAAGAAACAAACGCATATCTTTGGATTGATGGAGTGACATTACTTTGTCTGCTAGAGGGAGGATTCATTGCAATGTACTAGCAGCTAGTACACTCATTCTCTCCCATTTGATCTTGTCGCTCACCGGTGGTCCTTGGCTTGGTGGGAGATGCACTCACGTCCAACCGTAGCTAGTAAGCATTCCTCCCTCCAGCACCATGCACTTGTCCCCACACTTCCAAGCCCTCCTATTCGTCGCTCTCTGCATCTCCACAATTCCGCATGCCTCTAGTCTCTTTCTCTCTGTGTGCGGAAGAAAGGAACTATTATTGTTTTGTGGCGTCACGTGTTAGTCAAACTTGATCCTATGAGATCAATTGTCACTGTTTCATATTTTGTCCTATAATTAATATAGATTTTTTGCGGATTTGTACATAAATTTTAGTAAGGACAAGCATATCTGAGAAAACTATACGGTCAATCGATCCCACAACCAATACATGCATCCACCACTAGCATCACCATAAGAGAAAGAGAAAATAAAAGGATGACGGTTTTGCATGCAAAAAGAATTAGCCTTTTCATATTTTTTTGGTTTGCAACTTGCAGAGGTGTGAACTTGCTTGTGATCTGCAAGCTAGTTCGGTAGTATATAGGCACTATTTTTTGGCTTTTGGCTTTTAACTTTTTTGAAAGTCAAAATAAATGGGATGGATTCTCCAAATGACTTCCCAAGCCTAAAACCATATACACCATCTGCGTCGGCGTCTCCACCATCTGCTGCCTAAAGTCATTAGTTACAGCCCAAAAAATAGGGTAAGTTGTTCCAAGATAGTGGCTGAAAGGAGGGAGAAGTTGGCCACATGATGATTTAAGATGGATGGATGCATGTCTAGCTAGGATCTACAAAATATATATGAGAACTGTAAGATTTGGTTTTGTTGTTGTGATTTTTGTTCGACAAGAACAAACGAATCTAGCAATGTTTATGAAAAAGGTTATGCTTAAGAGAAGTGTTTCAATGCTTTTTTTTTCTAACAAGAGTAACACTAATCTCAAAACATATGAATAGATAAGTAACATGAAACATCATTCATTATGCTTTAAAAATTATGTAAATTACTATTGAGAAAAGCATAGAAGCACATTACTTTTGCATGAATTGATTAGTGTTAATAAGTTGTTTGAAACAATGTATTCGCATTCACAAGCATCGGATCCCAACTTGATGGTCCTGGAGTTCATATCATTTGTTCCTTTATGAATGGCACGATAGAGGATATGAATACGATTTCATATGGATAGCATAATGAGAAACTATATCTATATATTCAATAACTAGGACCTATCTGAGTCAGCAATTGGTTGCTCTCCATCCCAAATAGAAAAAGTGAAACGTTTCCATTGGTTGTAGATTTCATCGTCAGGTAAACATTAGGTTTGCTCTCCAAAGTGACACTTGTGACTTGAAATAAATTTGGTAATTTTCTCTACCATGTGAAGGTAACTGGCTAGGACTATGCACAAATGGTATGATGCACTTCGGACCAACTTGTTTGGAGCAGAGTGTGATGTGATGTGAGCTCGATCAGGCTAGCTAGCAATGCAAACCTGAATTCTTGCTTTGTTTAAAGGCAGAGTAGGCAGAGAAGGGATTGCAACAGATGATGCAGGGCTGACAAGGAGCAGGAAGAGGGTATCATCATCATTGGGAGTTTGATTAGGCTGATTATTGCCTATCGCCAGATCACTGAAAGCTACTGCTCTAAAAGAAATTTAACTTTGAGATGGTGCGTAAGGCTAGCTAGCCTAGCTTGCATTAATCACCTATGTGCCTTGTACTAAAGTAGTAATCCATGCTTTAGATGTTTGATAGTTGTTTATGCTTGTTCACTTGCGGTTGGGAAATTATGGGGTTAATTTTCATGACATAGGGTTGGACTTATTCTTGGTTTAGTTACTCTATGTATTGTAAGTGCAAGTTGGCATCATCAGTTGACTAATAGCTAGTTTCCTGCTAATATGTTTACCGTGGAACAAATCTTTTATCAATTATGGTAAGATATTTTTGATTGGTTTAATAATAGGGGTGTCACGTTCCAAAATAGTCATGTTATCATGTAGATACCCAAGATAGCTAAAAAGAAAGAAAAAACACTTTCAGAAAGATACGGTAATGCCAAAGAAAGCCTAATCACTCCAAAACTTTAACTGAAATGTAGGAATTTCACGAGGTACGATCTAATTTCTTTTACTTCAAATGCAGCCTAATATCCAGACAAATAGGATAAGTTTCCTCGTTCAAAGAAAACATCATACCAAGGCAGTGAGTGGAAGGGGATCTGTAGGATCGATGCTGGCAATTGGAGGGGTAAATGGTTGTTAAAACTTTTTTTAATGGTATTCATAATCTTCACTCAAATAACTATGAGAATTACCAAGTTTAGATTGCACCAACTATGCTTTACAAAACAAGCCCAAAAACCTAAACTCACAAAATCAGCAACCTTCAGCACATGGCCCATTAGACCACTATAGATGGGATGGTCTAACCATAGGAACAACGGCAGTCTGACCATAGGTCCACAGCCGATTTGACCAGTCTCCTGTTTCCAAACTTGAAAACCTCTAGGGATAAAAATCAAATATAAAGAACTTGCTCAATTCTCATCCAAACAAATCCAAATTTTGTATGAGACTTATTCAAGGCATTAGGAACCTAAAATGATCAAAAATCACAAGGTTCTTAGGCTTAGATTCACTAAATTGAAGATAATCGAATCTAGGACACAAGAACACCAAAAATACTAAAACTCAAATTACTTGTTGCTGGTGAGGATCTGAGGCATAAGTCTTGCATATTTATTCTCATATGTTCTAGAAGGTAATTTAAGTAATAGTTTAGGCTAAAACTCCCATCAACAAGGGGATAGAGCCCTCCTTCACATCTATCATGAAGAGGAGTTTTCTTCATGGCCTTGTCCTTAATACAAAAGAAATTAGGATGAAACTCAAAGAAAGTGTTGCTACCAT
This sequence comes from Dendrocalamus latiflorus, assembly GCA_017311315.1. Taxonomy (NCBI): domain Eukaryota; kingdom Viridiplantae; phylum Streptophyta; class Magnoliopsida; order Poales; family Poaceae; genus Dendrocalamus; species Dendrocalamus latiflorus. The sequence goes on from CM029623.1 coordinate 12,401,376, forward strand.
GAGAGGACCTATGAATTGCAAGTTCTTGGCAATATGGGGAACGTGAAGTATATTGTTAAGGACAAAGGGACGATTGTTGGATCCCGAAGCAACAACTCTGAAACTCTCTATGTTAATCGCACTAGTTTAGGACCAGCTAGTACACATAGTAATAACAGGGATACATATCAAGCATAATGACAAACTTTATTTAGCTGAATATGGGCCTGATGGCCAAAGTTTACATCAATGGCACATAAGCCAAATTAAATATAAGCAGTGGAAGGAAAAACCGAAGCGGAAGAAGCCCAACGAGCCTTCCCACAGGTGAACGATAGTAAGATGCGGCCTATACGTTCTGATCCTCACCGAAGTCAAAGCTGTCCTCTGAAAAATGATGAATTGAGCAACATGAGCACATAAAGTACTGCACAAGTTACACTAGAAGGTTTAACAAAGTTAATGCATGCATAAAGATTGACAAAGGAAGGCATAATATGGTTATTTGCATAAAATGCAACATTGAAGTAAATATCGTAAAGTAAGTACAAAACCTGAATTTGATACAATAGATAGAAATAAGATTTTAATAAAATAATATTGTTAATGCAAGCTCCAACTGAACACCAACCTATTCACGGGCATCCCACTCGGACCATCTTTCCAAAAGATTTCACAAGTTTCCACAAACCATATTTCATTAAAAACCAAAGTCTAATCCATGAAAAACTTTACTCAGCTTGCCCATGACCGTGGGCATGGCTATCCAGGATAGAATATACACTTTGTAGAGGTTGTACAGCTTTACCCACAAGACATGATCATCCCATATTGCCACCGGATAAACACATTTCCTTTGGTGTGCGGCAAGGAGATCATGACAAGGCTTTTACAATGCAAAGTCTTCAACCTGACCAAGCCAACACTAAGATTTCACCACAACTTGAATCCACAAGATAGAGCCCCCACTTGAGCCGAGTGAGACTTCTCATGGCCTACACCACGCTCACTTTTAACCTAAAGCAAGACTCAAGTTGGGACCCGCAAATTAATCAGTTAGGACTGTCCCATATCAGCTTGTGTTAGTACGATAGGGCTTTGCAATAGTAGCTCATAGACCGGTCCTTAATTTAACTTAGGCACCAACCACATACTCCTCGTGTTTGGCAATCAACATTGTGTCATCAAACAACAATGCATGCCAGCAAGCATCTACCACCTAACCATTTACCTAAGTCTAAACCAATTTTTATATTTTGTTTGAAAACATTTCATAATCATTCTTGACTCACTAAAATCAAGAATACATTTCAAAAGCTTATCATTTTATGTGAAAAAGATTATCTCAAAACAAAAATTATGTCTAAGCTGGTCTAAGCATTTGATACAAAATTTCTCTAGTCCATACTAGTGTATTAACTAAAGTTTGATCTAAGGTGACAAAGCATGTTGATGTTCAATGTCAAATTTGGCCATATACAAAGGAATTTGGTGTAACTAAAGTTTAAATCAGATTTGAACTAATTTGAATAAAAGTACGCATGCATAATAATTTAAAACAACATAAATAATTTAAATTACTAGGAGCAACATGATCAAAGGTGTAACTTGCCTTGCTCGAAGTCCTGGTGCTGCGAATCGTCGAAATCATACTCTCCGGAATAGTCCTAATTTATACGTGAAGAACCAAAGAAAATAAATTCAAATAAACTTCAAATAAATTCCAAAAATTATAAAGTATATTGTAGGAAATATATTATGAATTCATATAAAGTTAGGAAAAATAATCAACAGATTTGGAGTTCGGCCGACGAAGAATGAGTCATTGGAAGATCGGTTGGAAAAGAAATTACTGGAAAATACCAACCGAGGGAATACTCCTTGAGATCTTCTTTCTGGCTAGAATTCTGGTCTGCTAGAGTGCATCACAAGTGGGGAATGAGGAGAGGAGGTTGTGGTTCAATTTATAGGTGAAGAGGAGCAAAGGAGTGGCCAGAATTGAATGACGAAGTAATGCTAGAATAAACGAAATGTCGGTTTTCAAAGCTTGAATGTAAGAAACTAAATAATTGATGAGTTAATCGCCAAGAAACTGAGAAGAAATTGATTGGAGATGTTTCTACTGCATGCCATTTAATTTTTGTCGAATGGCTTGAACTAAAATTCATCGGAGGCGATGAATCGATGACGAGAAGCGAAAATAGAAGATTTTGGGAAAGACTTGATTTGCGCCAAATGGCTGCATCAAAATCAAATTAAATTGATGGGTAGGTTGCTAAGATGCTGAAACACGATGTGACACGAACAAAAGTCGAAAAAGCTCATCAAAGAAAAGGTGGCAAGGTGGAGGGAGGAGAGTGCACGGGCGGGCTACGGCTAATGTTTTGCGTAAAGGTGGAGGAGGTGCTAGGGGTTGGCATGGGAATGGAACACAAGGTGGTGCTTCTATTTATATGGCAAGAAGGTGGGAAGTGGGATCAATTCAGCTGCTTATAATCCAATATCGGTTTTCAGTTTTGCAAGACTAGAAACTAAAAACTGAAGTTTAAATGGGTTTGAAACTGAATAGGATTGATTACTAGTGGTGATGGAAGGTGTTACTTGCAGCCTTTAATTTCATTAGTGGGTGGGAATTGATTTTTGCATGCATGGCCAAGGCATTTGGTGATTTGTTTGAAGAACAAAGAGAAGAGCTGCCTGTTCTGCTGAAGAAACAGGAGAGAGGGTAGCAGGTTCTTCCGTTGGAGAATAAGCAAGGGAAAAAAGGAACGAAGAGAAATGGAAGTGTTGTCTATAGAAAATAAAGTGGTGAGATGGCAATTGAATGAATGGAATTTTGGAAGTTAAGCGAGGGAGAGGAGTAATTTTAAGATGGGTGGCCCAGTGGAAAGTCTCATCAATTTTTTAGAAAGAGTGGAATGCTAGGAAACTATTTAGACCCAGAAAAAAAAGAAGATTGAATATTTTTATGGTGATTTTGAATTTTTCAATATTTGAGTTTGAATTTTGCAAGCGAATTGAAAATTTGGAATGGAATTGAGGCTTTGAAAATGAACTAGGCATTGCAATTTGGAATTTAAATTTTGGGATTACCAAATAAACTTCAAATATTCAAAATGACGGTAGAAATGGATAGATTGGAATTTTTTTTGATGAATTTAGAAATTTGAATGGGTCTAATTAGAGTTAAAATGAAGAAATACGGGCTCCCAGAAGTTTGAAACTAAAGAAAAAGATTAGTTTTCATAATTATTTTTATACTGAAAAATTAATTTATGACGTAAGCAGGGGAAATTATTTTTGGTCGATTTATTTTTCGACAGAAAAATAATTTTATTCACTGACAGGTGGGACCGGGTTTGGTGGACTAGGCTCATGGTTTGGGGAGAAGGCTGAGGTGGCACGCGGCTGGCGTGGCGCTTGCATGGCGGCTGGAGCTGTGGTGGCGCACACGCGGCTGCCCAGGGGCAGCCACATCACCTGCCACGCCGGTGAGTGGTGGCGCTCTGGGCCCTATGGTCGCCGACGAACGGGGGCGCGATGGCAGCCGACGAACGACGCAAAAGAGATATGGGAGCAAGGGGAGTTCGATAGTACCTTACGTGAAGTTGAGGGGCCAACAGAGGCAGCTGGCGATGGAAAGGCAGAGGCAGCGGTGCAAGGCGTCGGCGACGGGGGCCCTCCGGTAGCGGATTCGCTCGGTGGAGGGACGGAGGACATGCAAATGGCGATGAGGAAGGCGTAGATGATGTCGGTGAGGCACGAGACAAACCATGGTAGCGGCAATCGCTCGCCAGAGTGCGGTGCGGTGGTGAAGACGGAGGAGCACAACGCCAAGGCTCTTGGGCACTCAGGGAGAGGAATTGGCAGAGGGGAAAGGGGCGGCGTGTCTAGGGGATCCTCGAGGATGGCCTTTTATAGAGCGCGGGGAGAGAGATGGCCAACGGTTACTCACTGGAATTGAAGGCCGGGGCGGTGGCACGTAAAGACGAAGGAAAGAGAGTTTAAAGAGGGGAAATGGGCGGGAGTGAAGAGGTCACTTAATCGGCCATTTACTCGATAAGAAACAGAAGAAAACCGACACATTGAAGAGCTCGAGCACGCGCGGCAATGGCGGCGGCTGGAGGAAGAAGGAGGAGGGAGGAAGAAGAAGGCGCTGATGAGTGGGCCCCACGAGTCGGTGAGAGAGAGGAGAGAGGAGGGGAGTGAATGGTCGAATGAGCGACGCGTGGGGAGAGCAGGCGATCCAGGCCATAGGCTAAAGATCAAAGAGGTAAGTGGCAACAGACGGATGGGATCACATCGGGCAGCGCAAATTGAATCTAGGCCGTCGGATGAAGAATGAAGGGGTAAGTGAGAGTGGGCGGTTGGGATTAGACCAGGTGAGGATGGATTGAACCAGGAAGTGACACGTGTTAGCCTAGGGAGAGAAAGGATTTAAAATTTATTGTTAGTTTTAAAAACTATTAGGAAGGTTCAAAAATACTTAGAAAATAGCAAATAAAATCTAAAAATTCCAAAAAAAATCACAAAAAATTCTGGGATATTTAAGACTTAGGAAAAATATTTTCAACTTAAAGTTGATCTTTTAATTTTTATAAAAATACTTTTTAACTTTGAAATTGATTTTTAAAATCCAGAAAAGCAAAGAAAATTTAGATAAAAGCTAAATGCTTTTAAAATTAATTTTAAATAGGATTTTTATAGAAATCCAAAATATCTTTTACTTAATAGTATTTTTATGTTTTCAATTATATTACTTTTAATAAAAACATTTTTTAAAATATGAAAACAGGCAAATAAAATCTCTAAAATTCTGGAAACCAAAGAACACTTGATTTTATTTTAAATTAATTGTTTTTTTGAAGATTTTGAAATAAACAGTTAGGCTGTTACAATGATGCAAGCTTGAAATAGTAGATTGACCAATATGTGATATAGACAAACCTATACTGCTTGCAACTTGGACTTGATCGGTGCTTTTGTAGCGCTCATGCATGGATAGTCTGTCGAGGTTGCTGGTCAGGTGATCCGTACCCCTCTATTAGCGTTCAATTGTGATCCGCATTGTATCCAGTCGCACCAGTAGTAACAACACTGAACGGACTGCCTTTAGCCTGATAAGAGTGATCAAATTGATGATAGCAACAGAGCGCATCATGGCCAACCTTACCACACACTTTTTAGATAAAGGATATAAAATCCGGCCTCTATATCCACGAGGGATATACACAGCCAACAGATACACGAGCTCTTAGGTTCAATTCCTCAAAACCTGAGGAGCATAAAACAACAAGAAATAAAGCTTAAGGACTATAAAAAAAGCTAGAAAGACTAAGCTTCATAACTTCTTCTCCGTCCTTAATTCCAACCAAGCCCCTATCCTTTTCCGACCGTTCCCTCAAACCTTCGGTCTACTGTGCGTGAAGAAGGACCTCCGAGACGACGCCTCCAAGGAGGCGACGAGAGTCGCCGACGCCGCCCGCCTCACCGAGGCAAGGTTTTCACCTGGAGATCAGTAAACATGAGGGCTATGGGGTACCATGACAACACCTCCAGGAAGGAAAATGGCGCCCGAAGGCGTCATCGTTGTCGAGACCGGTAAGATCACCGGTAAGGCTTTCGCCAGCACCTCCACAGCACCCCACGTACTACCCACTCACAAAATAGACCGCCACCAACCCGCCGGGGACCTGCGCGCCTCAAGGCCATGGCATAGCCACCCTTGAACTCTACGACGAGTCGCTCCCTGCAATGTCCGCCACTGAAGAAACCACAAAGCGACGCCTATGCGCCACCACTGAGCAGATTCAGGGAAGAAATCTCCCACGCACGGAAAGCGCGCCCAGTGAGGAAATCCAGGTGCGGCTGCGAACGTGACTTGCACAGCCCACTCAAATCGTTGCCTCGTCCGGCGGGCACCCCTTCTCCTTTCATGACAGCATCATCCGCCCAGCGTCCTCAATCTTCCCTGCCTTACACAGGGACGAGAGCAGGACCGCGTAGATCTTCACACTGGGCACGATCTCTTCTTGAGCATTTCGTCGAACATCTTGAGCGCATCCCCCGACATGCCGCGCTTGCACAGCCCGCCCATGATCACATTGTACGTGACCCTGTTGGGCGCGCAAGCAGCAGATCTCGGCCTTCCTCGCGCGTCCGCGCCACGCGCGCCGCGTGCCCCTCGACGTGGAGACCGACCTCGCCGCCGACGTCGTGCGCGAGGGCTCCGGCTGCTATGTCCTCGCCGTCCTCCGCCGATCCCGCCGGGGCGGCCGCTCGCGCCGCGAGAAGAAGGCGCCTGCGGCAGCGGCCGCGAAAGCCGTCGCGCCCTCCACGCCACCGTCGGAGAGGACCATCCTGAAGCGCCTTCCGCCGACGGATCTGGCCTCCCTGGCCGCGTCCGCCCCGCCGGTGATGTTCGGGGCCTGGGACTACGAGGCGCAGCTGCGCGAGCTGCAACAGCATCGTGCGTGGTACCTCATGCGCACCGCGGCGGCGGATCCGTACGCCCCGCTCACGCCGGAGCGCGAGGGCCCGCCTCTGTGGTCCACGCGGCCCCGCTCGCGGCAAGCCTGCCCCGGGTGCGCCCTCCGCACCGCCGCCGGAGAGGATCATCCTGAAGCGCCTTCCGCCGACGGATCTGGCCTCCCTGGCCGCGTCCCCCCGCCGGCGATGTTTCCAACGCGCTCCTCGCCCTCCTCCTCCGCACAGACCTCGCCGCACCAAAAAAGCGCCCCGCCGTCGCCCTCCTTGCGTCCACCGGAGACCGGTGGCGCGCTCCGGCGACGGCGAGGAGGAGAGATCCGGACGGGGGGTGGGAGGTGAAGGGACGGGTGCCTTTTCTATCCACAAGATACTTTTAGGACTGTGTTCCTTACCACACACTTGGCACATTGTCCGATTAGAATTGCTATTGTTCTTGCCTCCACAGTTGGATGGGTTGCCTTGGCCACGCCTCTTCCTCGCCATGCAGGACATGAGCCATGGCCACCACCACCACCATTGTTGTTGTTGTTGCTATTGTAGTTTCCTCATGTGATGTTGGCCGATGATGTGATTTGGACTTCTGAGTTGTTGAGCTCATGTCGAAGTTCATAGCTGACCAAGTAGGCAAAAAGATCATTATGAGTGATAGGTTCAGGACGTGTTGTTATCAACGTGACAAGAGAGTCATATTTCGAGTCAAGATTGGCAAGGATGTAGGTTACAATCTCCTCATCACGAAGAGGGTAACCTAGGGACACCATTGTGTCTGCAAGCTTCTTCATCTTTTGAAAATAGTCGACAGCCAAACTGTCTTTCTTCTTCAGGTTGGCCAACTGTAATCGGATCTGCATGATCCTTGCCATGGATTGTGAAGCAAACTTCTGCTCCAGGATTGCCCACACTTCTGCAGAGGTGGATAGAAAAAGTACTTACACCAAAATATCTTCGCTGAGGGAGGAAAGCAATGTGCTAAGCACTAGCTAATCCAGCTGATGCCATAGCGGGTATGCTGAGTTCTGGACTTGACTGACTTTGCCATTGGTGGCGGTTTGTGAGACGGTGGCGGACGAAACCTAATAGCTCCTAACTTCATAGATAACGAATCAATTGGGCCTTCCACAGGTGATGATTCTCACGATGAAGTTTCAACGTGATGAAGTGGTTGAAGGAGGCTATGGGAAGCAGTCCAGTGGAAGAAGAGGATACGCTGGCCATGATCGAGGACAGAGAAGGACTCATGGAAGAACTGGTTGATGATTATGTTTGATTGAGTAAAGCCCTGATACCATATAAAAGAACTAGGTATTTACCACAAGAAACCCCTCATGGTTTGACATATATTTATACTCAGAATTTAAAGGGAGTTTACAACTTGTGCATCAAGTGAATAGAATACAAATCAGTTTACAACAGAAGGAAAGAGACGTGCTAGACGACAAACAAAGCTCGTGTACAACCTGAACATGGCACAGCTAGTTCATGTGTCGGACTTCTATTTCTTTAACAAGCCCAAATCTAGCTTTACCTCTTCTCACCCAAAAGCACCAGGTTCTTCCGTCTCGTGGCAAGGATGGGAGATCAATCTCATCAAAGAATTCCAAATCATCCCCTTCAACATCCATCAACAAAAAGGGAGCCCTTTCAATTGGCAGTTGCCAGGCGACTCAATTTGAGTGACAGCACACGCCAGTCCATTCCTTCAACAGCTTCTAGGCAGCTCATTCTGAGCGATGTCACCCATGGACTCACGTTCAAGACAGTCATTATAATACATCTTTAGTAAGTTAATCATAAGGTTCGAGCCAGCTGATACATTCATCTCCTGCGTACTTCGCACATCATCATTGTTCATGGCGATGACTTCAAGAAGATTCAGGATCTTTAGGTCCGCAAGAGCTATGCTATAATTTTCTTTTCTTTGCTAGGCTCCTTTGTAAAAGTAATCACCATGTACTGTTTATTTAATGAAATTAATGAAATCAGAGGTTAGGCACTTAGGGCCCCCTTTCCTTAGAAAAGTCGGTGATCCTGATCAACCATCCAATCGTATGTGTTTTTAAAAAGAAAACTCAATCGCATGAGTGCTTGTTTACTGCGAGCATAATTATTTCAGAGAGACTAGTCAACATGATGTTAAGTGGTAGATTTACTACTAGAATAGGATAGGTCATTCTCAGCTCATCTACTCTGCCATTTTGCATGCTCTTTCAGAGTTCAGACTGTTCAGTCCAAAGAGGTCACTAGCTACAACTTGCAGCCATTACTCTGGAAAGAATCACTTTAGGAATCATGCAAGGAAGAAAGAAACCAATCGCTCCCACTGATCATGTCAGTGCCGAGCACTGACCAAGTCATGCATGCAGGTATAATGCATCTAGGAGTAGAGTTGAAAGCTGAGGCCAACGGCTGCACACAGCATTAAAATGCCCCGTGGATTCTTCTGCCATTTCCATTGGCAATTTCGCCATTTTTTCTAGTGTCTGATGGGTCAACCATTTTATCGTTGTGCTTTTCATTTGCTTAGGTAGGATGGCTCAGTTGGATGAGGTTAGGGGCTTGGTTGAAAGTAAGGACGGAGAAGAAGTTCTGAAACTTAGTCTTTCTAGCTTTTTCATAGTCCTAAAGCTCTCTTTCTTGTTGTTTTGTGTTCCTCAGTTTTGAGGCTTCGAGCCTAAGAGCTCGTGTAACTTTTAGCTGTGTATATCCCAAGTGGATATAAAGGCCGGATTTTGTATCCTTATCTAAAAAAATAAAAAAAATAAAAAAGGTAGGATTTTGAGGCTTATGAGCTACACAGGCTCGAAATCAGCTCGGCTTGAGCTCAGAACATACACAAGCGAGCCAAGCTTCAGTTCCAACTCATTTTAATAAAGAAGCTACTCGCGAGCGACTCGGTGGCTTGCCTGTTTCACTCACTCAGCAGCGGCCCTAGACGGTGGGCGCACCATGCGCAGCGCAGCGCACCCAACCTAACCCAACCAAAGTCGGCCCAAACCACCCTCATTCTCATTCTAGTCGTGCCTTTCCAACCCCCGAGACCATCACTCATTCTATTTGTTAGCTAGTGATTTCAGTGACATTTCTCTAACTGTTGGCATCCGAGGAATTAGTTCAATCACTGGGCAACGGAAGGAAACTAGAGGCCTCGACCACAACTTGGTACATACATTCATACAAAAACAAGTGCGCAAGATAAATCAGGTAGGCTCCGAGCGCATGAATTTGGAAGATTTTGCAGGTACAGCTAATCTTTTAACTCTATTATCCTCAGAACATATTCGACTATACTAAGATGGCAGGTTCCAATGCTATGTTCTTCATCTGGCACTCAGATAACTAGAGGGACATGTTCGGTTCATTCTATGTGCCACCATGTTACTGCCTGAACATATTCGACTATACTAAGATGGCAGGTTCCAATGCTATGTTCTTCATCTGGCACTCAGATAATTAGATGGACATGTTCGGATCATTCTATGTGCCACTATGTTACTGCCTGTTCGAGATGTCACCTCAAAACAACTGGATGGAACCATCTTCAGAGGATCAACAAGAATCTACAGGACACGGTGCTCGTGGATCATTTTCCAATGCAAAATTTGCTGAATATGCTACTCAAAACTTCCTCGGAGATGTCCTCCCCGCTGATTGTTGCAAGAGCCAATGCAGCTTCCCTCAAGTCTATAGTCCAAAAGTCCATCGGCAACTGCTCATTGATCGATGACTCCAGTCTTGCAAAAGCTTCTTGGGTCCTCAGGAGCTGCTCAAATTGCCTCTGGATAATACAAAATGGAATTTGAAAGCATTCATAAATCTTTCATATGAAACATTTGGAGCAACAATTCTCAGAGCAGAACAACTTTGGTTCTGTCGTTGAGCAAACTGAATTACCTACCTGGTTTACAGTCCACCGTCGTCCCCCGGAAGGTAGGGGCTCAAGACCTCTGACCTCTATTACAGCCCTCTCCAACTCAGAAATGCCTTTACCGGTGACTGCGCATGTTTGTACATGTTTTCGGAAGAGTCCACTGAATTGTTCAAACTGTTCTCCTGAAACAAATGGTGTGCAATCTACCTTGTTGATTACAAGAATCATTGGCACTGTAGAACCTGTGGATTTCTGATCTCCAAAAATGGAAGAAAAATAGATAGTCACTATGTATAATTTCCAAGGGACACACTCCAAGGGTCTCAAAGACTTGTTTCTTAACAGTCAGCACTACTGAACTGTCTGAACAGGGCAGAAAAAATATCTACCAGGCAGTATCAGCAGGAAAGTTGATAAGAAAATGAAACAGAAAATACCTTATTAATCAAAACATGCTCAATAAGTTTAGTGTCATCTTCAGTCCACCCATCAACTGCACTTATTGTCATAATAATCAAATCAGCTCCCAGTGCAGCAGCCTCTGATCTTTGCACGCCTGTGTCAGAGCAGAATTGAAGACATATGTCAACACTAGCATCGTGTTTACCATTACTCCCTATGCAATACTGAATATATATTCTGAGATAAAAAAAAATCTCACCAATTTTTTCCACAATGTCATCAGTTTCTCTTATACCAGCAGTGTCTAGAAGGGTAACTGGTATGCCATGAATTGAGACATTTGCTTCTACTACATCCCTTGTAGTTCCGGCTATTTCAGTAACAATAGCTCTTTCACTCTGCAAGCTAAACATTTAAATTCCAATATCAACTATATGGGTGCAATACAAAAGAAGTCCAACGACGCATAACATTCTTCTAACTATATACTATATGGTATATGGAATTATAGACTAGTCTACAATCGGTATTCCTAAATAAACAGCATTGTAAAAACAACAATAATTTTGTATTCAGGACAGAATATGTTGAAAAAAGATAATTCTACATCCCCATACTAATCACAAGGCCTTAGGGGATCCACAGCTGTTTTGGTATGGTTTATTTAAATTCACAGAAGAAAAGTATTAAAATATGATATACTTCATGTAGCTTCTCACATGTAGGTAGAAAACAATTAATAAGCATGTTAACATGAAAACGAGAAAACCAACAAAGATATGCTGGTCCAATAGGCAAAAGAGATACATGAAAGAAAGAGGGATATCTAAGCACATGCCTTACTCCAAGCATTCAGGAGGCTTGACTTGCCTACATTTGGGCGGCCAATTATTGCTATCTGCACAAAATTATAAATGTATTTTTCAATCTTCATTATTTTTTTTATTTTGACCCTTTAATATGTTATATTAATGCCAAGAAGATAGTACCTGTAGACCAGATTGTAACAGCTTATCATAATCAGCAGTGCCCAAAGCATCCTGAACCTCTTGCCTCATACAATTAATTCTGCTGACCAGCATCCTTGGGTCCAAGGGAGGCAACTCATCTTCAAAATCTAGACGAGCCTCGATTTCAGTGAGCAACTCTATGCACCTTGACCTCAACGATTTTACTAGAGCAGAAAAGCCTCCCTACATTAGAACATATATATAATTCATATTTCAGACATTGTTTTGGAGTACTTAGCTTCTTTAAAAACCCGCCTACATTGGCCTTCTCAAAGGAGCTTAAGCAGATGGAGTTAAGCTTCCCAATGTAAAAGGGTTTTAACGTTATAGCAAAAGCTGTTTCAGCTACACCTTATTTGGAATGGCTTAAGCTTCTAATATCTCCAAGCTTAAGCTGAAAACCTTCCTAACAGAATCTCCCTTACTCATATTGTTTTCCAAGGATTACCTAAAATGAAAAAACAAGTCAACAACATAAGCTCGTGACATGCCTGGATGCCAGCCAATGCCGAGTCTGCTGCAGCAGCAGACTTAGCTGAAATGAGCCTTGACACGTTCTCCGCTTGGGCCAAGTCCAATCTCCCATTTAGGAATGCACGAAGAGTGAACTCTCCTGGAAAAGACATGTAAATTTGGTGAGGAATTCGTTGACTGATAATACATCACAACATATCTTGACTGATCATTTGGTTCTTCGAACTAAGAGAATCCGTCCATTTCTCTATAACAATAATTCTAGCGATAAATGTCAATGTATAACGTCAATTCAACAACTGAAGAGTAGGCAGCGAGTGAGCAAGCAACTAACCAGGGTCGGCGAGCCTGGCACCAGCTTCCAAGCAGGCCCTCAGCACACGCCGCAAGCAAAGATCATTGCCATGGCACTGGAGCTCCACCACATCCTCTCGGGTATACGATCTTGGAGCCAACATAGGCACCACCAAAACCTTGAGAAATCGCAAGGTTAGATTTCACACAAGGCAACATAAGCACTAACCAATAGCGAGCACCGAGCCGCAGTACCTCATCGATGACGCTGCCGTCCCCATCCAGCGCGAACCCGTACTCCACGAAGTGGCTGCGCGGCCGCCAGGGCGCCGGGGCCTTCCTGGCCGGCCGGAACACACGGGAGGCGACGGCAACGGCGTCGGCGCCGGAGAGCCGCACGATTCCAACGGCCGCAAAGCCACCACCGAGGGAGGTGACGATGGCGGCGATCGTCCCCGGGGGTCTGCCGCCGCCATAATCCGGCGGCGGCTGGGCCGGGCTGCGCGAGGGAGAGGGCGAAGGCGAGCGCTCGTCGCCGGGGAGAACGAGGGAGTGGCGGGAGGCGAGGATCTCCGCGCGCGTGGCTAGGGTTTTGGGGCTAGGGTTTAGGCGGCGGCGGAAGAGGGGCCGTGGAGAGCGCCACTGGAAGAGGGGCAGGAGGCGAGAGAGAGCGCGAGCCATTGGATTGGGATAAGCACCGAGCCGTTGGGACGGGGAGGATCGTTAACCGGAGCAGTGGGGTTGGGGACGGACAGAGAGGTCTCCAGCACCGTCGGATGGTAAATCTACGGTTCGTATTCAGAGGTGGCAGAAGAGTTATCTTCTTAACATATGTAAACTTTTTAATTTATTTTACTGATGATTCTACGCCAAACTTATTTTTAAATCTGATCATTTTGGTCACGCCGGTGATCTTAGTGTGGCGAATAACACTTCCACACCAGTCATTCAATACGTGAAGAAACCTCCCCTTAATGAGCCAAGAATGTTATAATTGCATTCTGGGTGATGTCTTGCTGATTACCTTCGCATTCACTCTTACTCAATGTTATCATTAGCACGTGAATAAGAAGGCACTATGGCTTTTTAAAGACGTCGATAGGAGTTGGGAGAAGAAGAGATGAAGAACTAGGTCCCAAGCTCCCGTTGATTGATTATGAACATATCTTGAGGACTACTCGTGTTTGAGTTTTCGCTACAAGATATCATCTCTCTTTTGGCCTGACCTACCCCCGTTGGAAGTCCATGACTATGGGCCTGTTCTTTTTAGCTTCTAAAAGCTGCTTTTTGGCTTTTCTCCAGTAACTAGCTTTTAAACGGAGTGTTTTTTTCAAGATGAGGTCTACAAATTTATTGTAGTACACACTCCAGTGACTTCATTTATATCAGCCAAAATCGCATACAAGTTTTTGTTACTCCATAATCTCTCTCATGTTACTCTGTAATCTCTCTCATGAATAGCTAAAAAGCCAAAAGCCACAGCTAAAAGCTATAAAACCAAAGCTAAAAAGAGCAGGCCCTATAAGGTATATCTATGTAATGTTAAATATTAGAGAATATTAGAGTAAATTTAAGAGAGGTACTACCGCATGGTATACCGTCAGGAGGCATCCCGACGGTATACCTCCCTTGCCGCCGCTCCCCTCCCCTCCACCTGCCTCCTTCGCCGGCGCCAGCTATTGCCTTCCTCTCCCTCTCTCTTCTTCGTGCCCGCCGCCCTCCCCGCCTTCTTCTCTAGCATCGATCGCAGCTCCACGCTCCTCCTCCTCTTCCCACGCCCCCTCCTCCACCACCGGCGGCCGGTGGTGACCCGCAGCCTCGCCGTGCTGCCCTCTCCCCCTCCCCTGCTATCCCCACCCCTCCCACCTAAAATTCACCGCGTCGCCACCTTGCTGTGCCACCCTCCAGCGCTGCCCACCACCCTCCGCCGCCACCCAACACCCTCCACCACCGCCCATCGCTGGGTCACTGCCTCCCTGGCCTCCCTCTACAACCGAGGGCGCGCAGTGAACCTATCATCGTCCTCGTGGTGTAGACCTCCGATGTCGGCATCGAGTGAAAGAGAAGGGTAGAGTGAGTGGAGAGAGAGGATGAATCGGGGGGGAGGATGAATCCCGTCAGTTTGGATTTGCATGGTATGTTGTGTTGTAGTTTTTCTCAAATTTAATCAATGCCACTGCAACAACTTATGACTCGCAAACACCATGCACCACCAAATGCCATCTTGAACAACCAAAATTTGTTGAAATACCATTGGCGTCATGTTTTTCATCCAAAGGGTGTGAAATGACCATTCTACCCTAAGCCCCCCACTCAAATGATCATCAATATAATGTGTTCTTACTTAGAGTTAATATAATCCATGTTGTGGGGCCCAGCTATCAATGACAAAGAAATAGAGCACAGGGCAGAGGAGGCATGGCCATGCATGACACAGAGCTCGCTAGAGTGAGTTATAGTGGTGTGGAGGCACAGGCGAGCATCAAAATGGGCTGAGGAGGGGAATGTGAATCTTCTGGTGGAGGCCTCCTGGAAGAAGCTCATCAGAACCTTATGGTGGCATGGTTTTTGTGGTGGTGCTGGCATGGCTTCAGTGGTGGTGACTGTCTAGAGGTGGCTGGAATGGTTGCAAGATTGAGACAATGCGCAAAACAGGAAGAACACGGTAGGGACATGGTAGCAGTAGCAGTGCTTTGTTGATGAGGACATCCCTACCACTACATCTTCCAACTATCCAAGTGTGCATGAGGATATTCATGAATTATCTAAAGGTCCAATGACTAGATCAAGAGCCAAGCTTCTAAACCAATAGGTGCTTGCTTCTACATGAGTTTCCTTTTGCTTTTGATGTGAATTGGATACTACCTCATGCAAATACTATGTGCATTCTCAGGTTTGAACATTATGAAGACTTTGGAACCGAGAGGGAGGCCGAGGCCAAAGAATTGGAGAAGCATCATGAAGAGGGCAGCCACCTTTGCTGCCAAAGCCAAGAGAGAGTGAGCCACAACGGTCCATGTAGCCACCAAGGAAGGGAGAATCAAGGGCCATGCGGTCAGCAAAGCTAACTTGGCCCATTCGATCATCATGGGGCGAAGGCCCATGTGGCCAAGCACCAAGGAAGAGAGGCCCAAGCAATCAAGGAGAAGAGTCCATGCGGTGGAAACCACGGGGAGCCCAAGCCATGGATGAGCAAGAAGAGGGACCATGCGGCTGGAAGCCCAAGCTGCATGGAGAAGGGCCCAAGCTACATGAAGTGAGAAGGGGACCGCATGACCCAACCTAAGGCATGGGGGAAAGAAATTCCAAACTAGGGAAGCCGTGTCCATCAAGAAAGAGGTTGGTTTTTGAGAGTTCCTCGCAAGAACCACCTGGTTCTTTAAAGAACCTCCTAAGAACTGGCGCACCCACTTGAAGTTGTTCCATGGCCTATGTGTTGTTCTCTCTCGGCCAAAACCGATTGGTTGAGGTCATGTAAGTCGGTTTTAGCTTTGAGTTTGAATTGGTTGTGAGTTGGTGAGTTTGAACAATACGAGATTAAATTGAGGAGTTTAGGATTTAGTCAAAGGCCAACTAAGAGATCGATTCAGAATTCCTTGGTTGAACCAACTTGGAATCGACCTTAGGCCCAACTTGCATGTGTGATGTACAGGGAGGGGTGCCATAAATACACTGCCCCTCCTCTATTGTTCCTTAGATCACTTTTGATAAAAAAACAGCAGATTGCTTTGCAATGTTCTTGTTCTTCCAAGTGTTGGCCGATCAAACTTGAGGGGGATTAAGAGTTTTGAATCAAGATTGTTCAATATTTCCGCTAGAAATTAGAAACATGATAGATATTAACTTTTGTGGTCGGTGAAGATTAGCACGTGTGTGATTTGATGAATTAAAGAGTGCTAGCCCTTGCATTGGTAATGGGGGATCACTACGATTCACCAAGTTCCATGTGAGTATCTTAGATCCTACGTCGAGAAAATCAAGTGACCTCCATATAATATTGGTATTAGAGCGTGGTTAACTCAGTAGAATTATTTACCTTTAGTTTTAGATTAATTTTCTTTGATGTTCTATTACCTAGAGTCCATAAACCAAAAATTGCAACACAAAAAAAATCATTTCTAAACCCTAGTTTACTTCTATTAATTCTTATGAATTTTGTGAAGTTTTTAGTCCATTAAAAATTTTGTTTAGTGCTAATCTAAGTGTTTCCTTTGCATAGCTTAATCTTTATATCCACATATTAACCCTAAAATTGTTGGTTGAATCCCTCAATTAGCACCTAAAAAAGTAAATTGCTTTTACTCTTTTTGGTCTATACCCTAGCTATTTAGCCCTTGAAATTGCGCCTTCTTGCTAGTAGAGTAGGTCGAAATTCATATTTGATCAAGGCTTTCAGATTTGGTCGGTTGGGAACCCTAACCGCAACTCTTTGGAGCCATGCGCCAAGAAACCCTAGGAGGGGGATTCTGAGTGCCTTGCTGGTTCTCCTTCTGAATTCCATTGGGAAGACTTGGTTTCCAATCTGCTCTACTAGAGTTCAATCCAAAAGTTCAATCCAAAATTCCCATTGAAGAAGTTTGAATTCTATTGAATTGCACCATCTTAAACCAATCGAACACCTTGTTTACCTGTTAGTGAAAGCATCTAGACTCCTAAAAATTATTTTGGTAATTAATACAATATATGAATATGGGATTAACATGTTAATTGAGTGTTTGAAAGGTTTAGTCCTGGTGACGAATGGAGATGCATGCTAAAGGTCAACATGAAGATCAATATGGTTTAAAACAAGGGTATAAGTAATCTAGGATACCTTTTTGATTTTATCGGTCTTTAAAGAAAAGGATAGAAGACCGGATTTTAGATTAGATGATGTACTATTAAGAGAGATCATGACTAGTAGCTGGACATCATGGTCTTGTGCCATTTGGATCAATTTAGGATCATGCATGCGCTTAGAATTTAAGTTAAAAGTCAACTATGCATTCTCAGAAAAATCGGTAGTACTGGAGTTTACATGGCGGTACTATTGCACTACGGTATGACCTGAAGGAGGTGCGGTACTTCCACAGTCTGGTTGGACCGAAACCTAGTTGGCGGTACATTTTTTCAGAAAGGTACTTTTAGGGCATGGTTGTTCCCCCTAAAGAACAATAGTACTAAAGTTAAAATAGCGAAACTACCATATCGCGGTATGACTGTATATCTCTAACAGTACTACCGCATACCAAAAGTACCAAATAAATGGGCGGTATGCTATTTCCAGAGAGGACCATTGTTGGTCCTCAAGACAGATGGTAGTACCGCACCAGAAAACGAAACTACCGATATAGTGGAACTACCGCACTTACAACGGTGGTAGTATCGCGCCACAAATTCAATGGCTATTTCAGAGGCATTAAATTCGACTACTATAGCCGTTACTGTACATATTTCATAGGAGCGGTAGTATCAACCTTTCAATGTTGGTACTTCTGATTGTCCTGATTTTTTATGATTTTCTCTCAAACGGTCAAATTTAGTTGGTGGAGGTATAAATATCTCTCCACCAGTTCAAGGACAAATGCTAGAGACCTCATTTAACATCTTTGAGCTTAGAGAACACTCTTCACGTCTCATATACACTTATTGCATTCAATTGAGGTAGTTAAGCCAAATTTAAGTGCATTCATCCTAGATTGATCCTTGGTACTTGATTGTCATCAAGCGAAGATTGTGGTTATTTACTCTTGGTGTTTGCTAGCATCTAGATGGCTTGGCAGGAGTATGTGCGGTGATCTTTTCAAGAAAATTGTGAAGATGCCCGACACCATATTGTGAGTAGTTCGGTGTTTGCCATCTCTGAAGTGGAGGAAGAACAACCACTAGTGGAATCGAGGAGCAAGGCTTAATTTGTGGAGCCGGTCTAAGTTGCTTGGGCTTTCCTCAACGTGGACTAGTGGAGAGTAGCAAGTCTTTGATACCACGATAAAACATCTTGTGTCATCTTTTGGTTATTTCTTTGCCTTTACTTTTTACATTTATATTTCTAGCAAATTGAGATTATTGAGATTATCATATTTAGTTGTGTTAAAAATATATTTGTGGAGTCTTGTCTTGTGGTACCTTAGTTTTACTAGAATTGAGTAGGTCTTGAATTGTTACTAGAACTGAGTAGGTCTTGAATTGCAATATAAATCTTGCTTAACTCTAAATTTGTAGAAATTACTTTTAGAAAGCAATAATTTTTAACCTCTTATTCATCCTCCCTCTAGTCAGTTATCCTTGATCCTACAGTTAGCTTCACTTATATCTTTTCATCTTTGAGACTAGATGTTGAATATTGCTTTAGGGCTGCTCTTAGACTTGGTTTACACCTTGCAGAACTTGTTTGGGACTTGCAAAATCTAGAGGGAAGCAAACCCTAGTTTGGTCGAAAGAAAGAAAGAAGGAGAAAAAGGCAAAGAGAACATGGTAGCTGATGCATTGTCTAGAAAGAATGTGCTTTTAACTCAATTGGAGATAAGGTTCTAGGTTTAGAGAGTCTGAAAGAATTATATGCTTCTGATCATAAATTTTCAGAATCATATTCTAAATGCAAACATGTGAAATGTTTGGACAAGTATCACATTCATGATGGGTTTCTATTTCATGCCAACAAGCTATGTGTTTCAGATTCGTTCGTGCGTTTGCTACTGTTATAGGAATCTCATGCAGGGGGGTTGACAAGACACTTTAGAAGAGAGAAAAGCTACATGATGTTGGCCAATCACTTTTATTGGTCAAGTATGAGATATGACGTCGAAAGGTTTATTCAACAATGTATCACATACTATAAAGCTAAATCAAAACTTAATTTACATGGTTTATATATTCCACTTCCAATTCCTAGTGCACCTTAGGAAGATATTAGCATAGACTTTATTTTAGAATTACCTAGTTCTAACAGGGGGAGGGATTCTATTTTTGTTGTAGTGGATAGGTTTTCAAAGATGACATATTTTATTTCTTGTCATAAGAGCAATGATGCGTCGCATGTAGCTGACTTATTTTTAGGAAAATTTTGAGATTGCATGGAATACCAAGAACAATCATTTTAGATCATTACGTCATGTTTATGAGCTACTTTTGAAAGATTTTGTGGGCCAAGCTTGGGACAAAGTTGTTGTTTTCAACAATTTGTCACCCACAAACCAATTGACAAAAAGAGATGGTGAATCAAACACTTTCAATGTTGCTGTGTACAATGATAAAAAGAACATAAAAGAGTGAGAGGATTGTTTACCATATGTGAAATTTGCTTATAATAGGACGGTTCACTCTACTACTGATTGTGTCCATTCGAGGTGATGTATGGCTCCAAATTGATCAGACCACTTGACTTGCTACCACTTCCATTACAAGAACATGCAAATATGGAGACTTCCAAGGATGCTGATTTTGTGAAGAAGCTCCATGAGAAGACTAAAGAGGTAATTAAGAAGGCATGTTCTTATGCTTCCAAAGCTAACAAGAAAAGAAAGAAGATGGTGTTTGAACCTAGTGACATGGTATGGGTTCATCTTCACAAAGAATGCTTTTCAGAGAAGCATAAATCAAAGTTGATGCCTCATGGTAATGATCCTTTTAAAGTACTTACCAAGCTCAATGATAATACTTATAAAATTGAGCTTCTAGGTGATGACATTGGGGTAAGTACTACTTTTACTGTTGCTGATTTATCATCATTTTTTGTGCAAGACGATATATAGTCGAGGGCAACTCCTTTTCAAGAGGGGGAGGATTATGTGGACATACTTATTACTACTACATCTTCCAACACTCTAAGTGTGTATGAGGATATTCATGAAGTACCTAAAGGTCCAATGACCAGGACAAGAGCCAATCTTCTAAATCAATAGATGCTTTTGTTTCTTAATGAGTTTTCTTTTGCTTTGGATAAGAATTGGATACTGTTGTGGTAACAGACCAAACAGAGAGAGAGAGTATGGTAGTGGAGAGTTAGGTGAGTAATGGCTTCGCCCTTCCCTCATGGCTGGTATTGTATTCATATACCCTCTTGGGGAGTGCTTTTACAATAGTACCCTTACATTTGAGTATCCCCCTTGGGGGTACTTATGTCATTATACATGTCCTATTTTGGGCCTTAGAGCCTTCCAACAGGCCTACTGGGCTTAGGTGGGGGCCACCCCTACAATAGAAGCCTCTCATGGTGAAGGGCTTCACGGGGCGAAGCTATGCCGCTGAGCCCTTTGGCCCCCTCCGTCCCATCGGCCTGTGACCCTTGATGGACTAGATACACTTTCCTTCGTGCTGATGGTGCGAGAGCCTGCGTGTCTTCCGCTCCTGGGGCTGTGCGGCCTCGAGGTCGAAGATATCAGGCAGGCCAAAGGCGTCGATGGGGCCGAAGTCAGGGCGTGACATACCTCGCACCCCGGATGCTTGTGGGCGCGAAGTATAGCTTGGGCGGTTGCCCCGGGCAACTGAGTTTCGGGAAGTGCTCCGCGTGATGTAGCGCCAACGCGGAGAGGTGGCTGCGTGGCCTGGGAGTGCGCTTTAATGATGCCCGGAATCGCGCCGGCCCTTGTCAGGGGCAGGCTGTCACGGCCGTTCTATCTGCTCTGCGCTGGGTAGGGGCACGCGGCAGGCTGTGATTGGAGCGTCGTGGGATGTCAGCGGTCATACGACCACGGCCGTTCGCCTCTTCCCCAGGGAAAGTGGCCACGCGGCAGGAATGCATCGGCGCGTTACGCGCTGATCGCCCACCTACCGCCGCCTGCCGCGGCTGTCAGCGGTTGCACTGCCCGATCATGGGTAGTCGAACCGCTGTAATTCTGCCGTTTGGTCTTCTGCTTGCCGGGGGGACGGGGGACTTTATAAAGTGTCACCGTGGGCATGCAAACGCTCCTCTTGGCTGCCTGCCTGCTTGTGCTTGCGCGTTCCTTTCCGTTTTCTTGCGCACCCCGCTGCTGCTTCCGCATCCACTCCTGCTCATCATCGTAGTGGGGAGAGAAATGGCTGCACGCGACGACCGCCTAGCTGACAGTGGCACCGCCCTTGACGATCCTGCGCGCCGTCTTAGCGAGAGCACCTCGTTGAGCCAGCGCTGCCTGACGCCACCACCGGCGGAGTATCACCTGGTTCTGTGCGACAAAGGGCAAACCAACCATCGTTGGGATGCCATGAAGAAGTCAAAGGGCCGCTGCTCCCGTGTGCCGGGGCGGAGTCGCGTCACGGAGGAGACCCTCCAAACCCTTCTTCGGGAGAAGAAGCTGGAGGACCGTGCCAGGGCCCGTTTGCCTGGGCCTGATGAGACGGAGCCGAACCCGGGGGAATCGGAAGCAATCGTCTTTGTGGCCTTCTTTGATGCCGGGCTCCGAATCCCGTCGACACTCTTTATTCGCGAAGTGCTGCGGGCCTATGGGTTGGAGCTGGCGCAGCTGACTCCAACCGCGATCGTCTGGCTGGCCGTCTTCACTTGGGCGATGCGGACGGAAGGTACCCGTCCCAGCGTTGATTTGTTCGCCATCCTGCACGACGCACGGTGCCAACCGGAGAAAGTGGAAGGGGAGGCGTACTCGAACTTCGGCGGCGTGGACTTCGTTTTGAGGACGGATTGCGTGCATTTGTTCCCCGCGTTGGCTACGCGGGGAAAGTGGGAGTCTGGCTGGACCCGGCGGTGGTTCTACCATCTTGTGACGAGTACGAGCGGTCTTCAATGCCAGGGGGAGCCGATATCATTCAACCGCTGTCCGGATGTGAAGCCTCAGTCCGGCGACGAACAACAGGCGCGAAGCCTTGCTGGCATCGCCCTCCGGTTCAACATGCGTGACCTCGCTGAGGAGTTCACCATGTACGGGATATCTCCGCTTTCCTGTAACTGGAAGTACGAGCGGCGGGGGCCCGACCGGAAGGACGGCATCCACTCGGGGGTGTCTTCGCTCCATAAGCCCTCCGCGCCCTGTAAGTAGCACTGCCATAGGCCACGCCCCGCCTGGGTGGTCGCAAACCCTAACGTATGACCTTCCGCTTTCGCGTGCAGTGCGCCGGTTAGAAGATGCGGAGCGCGTGGTGGTTGCGTTCCTTGGGCCATACACGGCAAAGGAGCACAAGGCCCGTGAGTCCGCGACTTCCTTGGCAAAGCAAGGGCGGATTAACCGGTTATGCGAGGTTTTGGGAATTCCCGTTCCGGAACGCCCGGTGCCTGTGGAACCGCCAAGCGGCGCGACGGTGGTGGCGCCGTCCTCTCGATGCGAGGTCCGATCGGAGACCATTGTCTTCAGCCCGTCGGATGTGCCACCGGTCGAGACCGTGGAGACAGGGGGCGAAACGGGCGTCGAGCTCGAGCCGACCGGTTCGGAGAGGCACACTATCCCCGATGAAGCCTTACACGGTGGCGAGGCGACGGGCCCGAGCCTCGTTATTCTTGAAGATGATGCCTCACCGCCTCCAGCGGCAACTGCGGCCTTGTCACTGACGACAGCTACCGCGGCTACTAAGGCAACCACGAAAGCGTTGCCGGCATCTCCGAGGGCGAAACGCCCTCGGGTGCAGTCACCGCCGCCTTCAAGAGGCCGGTTCAGCGTGGCAGGCCCAGTGACCGGGCTCCTGGCACCCAGCGGGGAGTTGTCGAAGCCGAGAGGGTTGTTGCTCCTCAGGCCAGCGAGGTGATCACGACCCAGGTGGAGGCTCGGCGAAGTACCGCGGTAGAGGGTACTAGAGGTAGGTGTGGTTTGTTTTCCTCCCGCGACTTCGCGAAACTCTCTCCGATTTGCTCGCTTATTCTGTCGACATCAGGCGAGACAAGGTCTCCTAGACGAGGACAATAATCAAGCAACGGGGGTGCCCGCGAGGTCTCTGGCCTAATTGAGCAGGGGACTGTGTGTGTCCTAACTGTTGCCGAAGGCGCTGGGGCGGGGGTTCTAGGGCTTGGCGTCTCTGACTTCGTTCCTCGGTGGGAGACGCTTCACGCCTTGAGCAAGGTGGCAGAGTACACTAACAGCCACCTAGATCGGCAGGCGCTGCAGTCCTGCGGGAGCGACCTTTTGGCGCTCGCGCTGGGTGCCTCGGAGATGAGGGTAACTATCCCTGCTCGCGCTGCATGTCTTTTGCTTATCTGATGGGTAACCCTTGTTCTTGCGCCTGTGTAGACGCTTGCGATAAGCAAAGCCCTCGAGGAGACCCGCGCGCGCGAACGGAGGGCGCTGGAGGACCAGCTACGTGTCGCTGACGATGCCCATGCCGCCAAGGATGAGTGCATTTGGGTGCTGATGACGGAACGTGACGAGGCCATCTCCGATGCGTAGTTGGTGGGCGTGAACGCGAAGAGCGCGGCGCTAGCTGCGCAACGCGCGACGGAGGAGGCTTAGCGCGTCGCGACGGAGGAGCGGACCACCCTTCTGCAGCGAATCTCCGCGCTAGAGGCGGAGAAGGAGAAGCTCACTGCTTCCCTTGCAGAGAAGGCCTTATCCTGGGACAACGCGTCTACCTCCGCGTGGGGGGCGATGGAGTCTTTGGAGTAGGCCCTCCGGGAACTTTCCGTGCACGTGGATGACGCCACTCATAGCCGTCAAGATCTGATGGAGATGCTTGGGCGAATCGAAGAGGGCTCAAGCGTCGCCCTTCGCGGCGCCAAGGCCTTCGGCACCCACTGCGGCTACATGAGTGCTGGCCTTGCCCTCGCCCTGCTGCACGCTGGTGGGTGTGAGCATGTCAATGAGCTGGCAAACCCCCAGCTTGACTTGCCCGCCCAGCCCTGAATGATATCTGATGCGGTTCGCGCTGCCCAGCCCGCCATCCGAAATTTTCACAATCGGATTTGGAATTACATCGGGGAGGATGCCGCCACGGTTGCTTTGCGGCGGACGCTGCACGGTGAGGGGGATGTGCTTCGCTGGCTCAAAGAGGTTCCTCGGCGCGGCAAAGGCGGTGCGGGCACTCGTCACGGCGAAGACGGCGCGGACTCGTAGGAATAGTGCCGGGTTTGGGTGCGCAACGCGCCGTGTGTATGTCTGCTACTGTAATGCCACTTCTGTCTTATATGAGCTAAGCGGCAACTCTCCCGTGCTCTTTTTGTTATGTAATATGCTGTGAGCTGGGGTGTCATGTAAGGTGCGGATCCTCAGGCTTGACTTCACCCCTCGTGCTGATAGTAGCGAGCAGACTTGCGAACGCCTTGCGCCGCGGACCCCGGACTTCGGAAGCAGTCGAAGTAGTCGCGCGAGCGCTCCGTCCCCTACCTTCCGAAGGGGTGGCAGCGGAGCTGGCGCCTAGTCGAAGTAGTCGCGCGAGCGCTTTATCCCCTACCTTCTAAAGGGGTGGCAGCGGAGCTGGCGCCTAGTCAGAGTAGTTGCGCGAGCTCTCCGTCCCCTACCTTCCGAAGGGGTGGCAGTGGAGCTGGCGCCTAGTCGCAGTAGTCGCGCGAGCGCTCCGTCCCCTACCTTCCGAAGGGGTGGCAGCGGAGCTGGCGCCTAGTCGAAGTAGTCGCGCGAGCGCTCCGTCCCCTACCTTCCGAAGGGGTGGCAGCGGAGCTGGCGCCTAGTCAAAGTAGTCGTGCGAGCCTGCTGGGGATTACATGCGTGGGAACTTCGACCACGTTTTATTTATACTCCGGGGAGTACGCGCAAGGACAGTGCCTGCACGTGCGTGGGGTATCTGCGTCTTGTTTATACTCTGTAGAGTGCGCAGGGACAACATCCGCGTCATATTTATACTCCGTAGAGTGCGCGCGGAGGCGTCCCTCCGCTGCGTCTTGTTTATACTCCGTGGAGTGCGTGCGGAGGCGGACCTCAATGCTACATCTTGTTTAGAGTTCGTAGACTGCGCGTGGAGGCGAGCCTCCGCGCGTTGCGGGCGGTGAAGGTGCGTGCGGAGCCGGACCTCGACGCTACGTCTTATTTAGAGTCCGGAGACTGCGGGCGGAGGCGAGCCTCCGCGCGTTGCGGGCGGTGAAATTGCGTGCGGAGGCGGACCTCGACGCTACGTCTTATTTAGAGTCCAGAGACTGTGCGTGGAGGCGAGCCTCCGCACATTGCGGGCGGTGAAATTGGGTGCGGAGGCGGACCTCGACGCTACGTCTTATTTATACTCCGTAGAGTGTGCGCAGAGGTGGACCTCGACGCTACGTCTTATTTAGAGTCCGGAGACTGCGCGCGGAGGCGAGCCTCCGCGCGTTGAGGGCAGTGAAATTGCGTGCGGAGGCGGACCTCGACGCTACGTCTTATTTATACTCCGTAGAGTGCGTGCGGAGGCGGACCTCGATGCTACGTCTTATTTAGAGTCCGAAGACTGCGCGCGGAGGCGTCCCCCACGCGTCTTTATTTATGCTCGTGGATAGTACACACGAAGGTAACCCTTTGCGCGCTTTTGGTAGGAAACGAGAAAATTTGTGTGAACGGTGTATTTTATTAAATTCACGTTTGCGCGGGCGAGCGGTTACAAGAGGTGAGGCACTAACCGCTGGCCGCTTAAAGGTGGAGACGACCTCAGCTGTTGTTGCCCGGTGGTGGAGCTGCACGCGTTTGGAGCCTCCAGTGCCAGGGCAGTTCCCGCAGGAGCGTGGCGGGGCGCTCCTCGAAGCCATGGAAGGTCCGTGCGCTCGCACACTCGGCTTAGTCATAATAACGCCGCAGTCTGTCTGCATTCCACGTGTGGCGGAACGTCTGCCCTTCCAGGTTGGCTAGGCGATATGCTCCCTTCTGTAGGGCTTTCGCGACGATGTATGGGCCTTCCCATCTGGATTCGAGCTTGTTTACCGTCACCACGTGGAGTGCCATCTTAAGGACGAGGTCCCCTGGTCTGAATTCGCGTGGGTAAAGCGAACGATCCCGACCGCGCACCATCTGTCGCGTGTACTTTATGCCGTGCTGTGTCGCGCTTGCCCGGTCTCCGTCAAGGAGGTCCATGGACAATTGGCGCTCCTCGTCTGGTGCTTGGACGAGGACCCTTCGCGAGCCGGCCTTTATTTCCTCAGGTGTGACTGCCTCGTCGCCAAGGAGGAACTTGAATGGCGTGAACCCCGTTGGGCGTGTGACCGTTGTACGGAGGGACCAGAGGACGCTGTGGAGCTCGCCCGGCCACTTCCCCTTTGGTAGCCCGACAAGGCGCTTCTTGATCGCGGCGGAGATAGCACCGTTCGCCCACTCCACCGCACCGTTGGACTGTGGGTGTCCAACCGAGGCGAACCGGAGTGTGATGCCCATGTTGTCGCAGAATTCTTTGAATGGGGCTGCGTTGAATTGCAGACCGTTGTCGACGGTGATCTCCCTGGGCACGCCGAACCGGCATATGATGTTCTGCCAGAGGAAGCGTTGCATAGCTGCCGAGGTAATCTTGGCCAGGGCTACCGCCTCCGGCCACCTGGAGAAGTATTCCAGAGCGATCGCTACGAACCGCAGGTCACCTGGGGCCCTGGGAAGCGGTCCCACGACGTCGATGCCCCACCGCGCCAGCGGCCATACCGGGGGTATGGGATGGAGGCTTGTCGGGGGCCTGCGGATGGCCCTTCCCATCCATTGGCAACCTTGACAACGGCGCACGAGATCTTGGGCGTCCGCGACAGCTGTTGGCCAATAAAACCCCTGCCTGGATGCCTTGCCCACTAGAGATCTTGGTTGAAGATGCGAGCCGCAGAGCCCCGCATGAATTTCTGCGAGGAGGCGCTTTCCTTCTTCACGCGAGAGGCATCGCAGGAGCGGTGCGTAGACTCCCTTTTTGTAGAGCACCCCGTCGAGCACCTAGAAGGACCTAGTGCGGTGCTGTAAACGCCGGAGCTCGGTGGGGTCGTCCGGCTCCGCGATGCCCTGCAGAAAAGCGAAAAGGGGTTCCCACCAGTCACCCTGCTGGGTGATCTGGTGGACGAGTGCCACATCACGGTTATCCTGCGCGATGGCTGCCGCGGCAGGACCTCGTAAAATGCCCCCGGGAGTCGGGAGCTGCTGACTGGCAGCCTTGGCGAGGACATCGGCTTGCTCGTTGTCTGCCCAAGGGATGGCCTTCACCGTGACACCCAAAAAGTGTCGTTCCTTCGCTCGTACGGCTGCTAGGTACTTGGCTAGCTTCGGGTCCTTGGCCTGATATGACTTGTCAACATGGCCCGCCACTAGCCGTGAATCAGTGCGGACGAGGACGCGCCTCGCTCCCATCGCTTTGAGCTTCCCGAGGCCAAAGAGTAGCACCTCGTACTCGGCCGTGTTGTTCGTAGAAGGAAATGCTAGGCGCGCCGAGTACAACAGGCGCTGCCCCTCAGGTGTGGTAATAACTGCGCCAACCCCTGCGCCCGCAACGCCGTAAGCTCCGTCGGTGTTGAGCATCCACATCGGGTCTTCGGACTGGAGGACAGGCTGAGCTGGAGGGGTCCATTCCGCGAGGAAGTCCGCCAGAACTTGAGACTTGATCGCCGTTCGGGAGGCGTATGTTAGGGAGAATGGAGCGAGCTCGGCTGCCCATTTGCCGATTCGTCCCGTGGATTCCTTATTGTGCAGCATCTCTGCCAAAGGGAACGAGGATGGCACCGTTATCGGGTGTGCCAAGAAGTAATGTCGGAGCTTTCTTGAGGCCATGACCAGCGTGTAAGCAAGCTTCTCGAGCTCCGTATACCGCGTCTTGGCGCCCTGAAGGGCTTCGGAGACAAAGTACACTGGTCGCTGGAGAGCGCCCTCTTCGAGGACGAGGACGAGGACGGCGCTGACCGCCGTTGCCGAGGTGGCGAGGTAGAGTAGGAGTGGAGCCTCTGGTGCTGGGGCTACCAGAGTGGGAAGGGTTGCGGGGTGTTTCTTGAGGTTGTCGAAGGCCTTTGCGCAGTCGTCGTCCCAATGAAACCCATCTCAACCGCGGAGAGTCTTGAAAAATGGCAAGCCCAGCTTCGCTGCCCTAGAGAGGAAACGACTTAGGGCCGCCATGCGGCCGGCCAGCCTCTAGACCACCCTCGTCATCTTGGGCGGTTCCATGCCCAGGATGGCGTCGACCTTGTCGGGGTTTGCTTGAATGCCTCACCCGGACACGAGGAAGCCCAAGAGCTTGCCTGCCTGCACGCCGAAAACACACTTGCCCGGATTGAGCTTGATACCCGCCTTCCTGAGGTTGTCGAAGGTCTCCTGAAGATCCCGACCGTGGAAGGCGAGCTGCTTGGTTTTTACTACCACGTCATCCACGTAGGCCTCCACATTCCGCCCTAGCTGGGCGGTTAGGGCCAGCGCGACGAGGCGGGTGAAGGTTGCGCCCGCGTTCTTCAGGCCGAAGGGCATCCTGACGAAGCAGAAGGTCCCAACCAGCGTAATGAAGCTGGTTGTATCTTCATCGTCCTTGCCCATGTAGACCTGATGGTAGCCAGAGTAGGCGTCCAAGAAGCTCATGAGCTCGCACCCTGCGGTGGCGTCGACCAGTTGGTCTATGCGCGGCAGAGGGTAGTCGTCCTTCGGGCACGCCTTGTTGAGGGCGGTAAAGTCGATGCACATACGCCAGGCGCCGTTGGCCTTTTTGACCAACACCGGATTGGTGAGCCAGTCCGGATGTTGGACCTCACGGATGACCCCCGCCCGAAGGAGCTTCGCCACCTCCACCTTGGCCGCTTGCTGCCGGTCCATGGACATACGGTGAAGTTTTTTGCTTGACTGGCTTGGCGTCAGGGCGGATCACCAGGTTGTGTTCGATGAGGGCGCGGTCCACACCTTTGATATCCTCTGGGGACCATGCAAAGACATCTGTGTTGGCCCGAAGAACTCAGAGCAAGTCTTGCTCTATGTCCTGAGGGAGGCCCTCGCCTATGGATACGAACTGCCCCTCCGCCTGGAGAGGTACTCTCTTAACTCCGCCCTCCGGGTGGGGCTTAGGTGTCCACCCTGGGGCGGATGGCGTGTCCGCCTGGTACTTGTCAGCGAGGACGTGCACCTTACGGTGCAGGCGTCCAGCTCTGGTTTCGATGCTCCTAGCCATATCCTGATCGCCAAAGACGGTGATGACGCCCCGCCGGCCTGGGAGCTTCATACATAGGAAGGCGTAGTGTGGGACCGCCTCGAAGGAGGTGATGGTAGGCCGGCCCAGTATGGCATTATATGAATACAGGACGTCCACGACGTCGAAGACGATATCTTCAGTCCTGGCATTGGCGGCCTGGCACAAGGAGACTTGGAGGCGTATCTGAACCAAATCCTTCAGTGGCTGGCCTCCGAGGCCCTGGAGGGGGGCTTCCGATGCTTTCAATAGACTCCGAGGTACCCCCATGCAATCAAGGGCCTCTGCGAACAAGATGTTTGCGGAGCTCCCTCCGTCAATGAGGATACGCCTGACGTCGTAGCCTACGATGTCGGCCTGGATGACCAAGGGATCTTGGTGGGGGAATTCCACGCCCTGGGCATCGGCTGACGTGAAGGTGATGCTGCGATGCGACGTCCCCGGAGGTAGTTGTGCTGGGGAAGTGCTCGACGAACAGCCTCCAGTGATGATGTTGACACCACGGCACTGGGTCTTTCTCAGGGGCCCAGCGCGCGAGGAACTGCCTTGCGTACGCTGTACGTGGGCTACTGCGGGGGTCAGCGCCTCCGAGGCCCGTACATGGGCCACCGCTTGCCGCAACGCCGCGAGTTTGGTGCATGTCCGTGTGAAATGGCCCCCGTAGCCATGCACCTTGCACCATCTACCGTATTGTAGGATTTCCTGCTCCGCACGCGGCTTTTCCTCGCGGCTTCCTTCGCGTCCCCCTCCGGCGCACGGGGTTAAAGCGGTTTCCCAGGGAACGCCTTGCGCGGCGAGGACGCAGCAAGCCTTTTCGGGTCTTCGCTGGTTACGCCGGGGCTTGCGCCTGTCGTTTGGCGGGTTTTGGTGCACCTCAGCATCGACGCGCTCATGAGTATCACCCACGGACGCTTGCTTGTGTTTTGTCCTTGGGTTGTCTCTTATGCTTCTCCTTTGCGACAACTCCTCCGCCTGACCGGCATCGGAGCTGTCGCCGTTGCATCTCCGCGCATCCTCCTCGGCCCGGGCGTACGCTTCCATTTTGTCGAAGAGGTTTGCCACCGACTTGAGTGGCTTCCGTGCGTTATACTCAGCGAGCGGTCCCAGGCGGAGACCTTGTACCGCTGCATTGATGACGGTTGTCTCGTTGACGTCCCTGACTTGGCAGCGTACCTTGGCGAAGCGTTTGAAGTAATTCCGGAGCCCTTCCTCGGGTTTTTGCTTGACTGCGAAGAGCTGGTCCGCATCGACACGCTCGTCCTAGTTTCCCTGGAAGTTGTTATAGAGTCGATCGCGGATCTGCTCCCACGCGTGGATGGACTGCGGCTCGATGGTGAAGAACCACGATAGCGTCACCCCTTGTAGCGCGAGGGGGAGTCCCTTGGCCTTCGTGGTGTCGTCTCCGCCAGCAGCTTCGATGGCAGTTTCGTACACGTGTACGAATTGTCGCGGGTCTATGTCACCTTTATACGCCTCAATGACACTTGGGAACTTGAAGTCCTTGGGCCATGCCGCCTGCTGTAGGCCCGCGGAGAGTGGGGACTCCGGGTCCACATGCCGTAGTAGGACGCGACCGGGCGTAAGGGCGTCACAGCCATCCGCCCTCTCCGGAGTGGGCTCTACTGCGACTGCTGATGGGATCTGCTAACCCCAAGTTTCCTGCATACCTTGCATGGCTCCGCGAAGATCCGCCAACTCCCGTTGGAGCATGCCAAAGGCCGTCAGCAGGGCGCTGGCTCCCATGGGCATGACCAAGGCCGCTAGCGCGTCCGGGCTGCCTGCCGTGGCAGCGCGATGAGTTGGAGGTCGACGAGGGGGTTAGGTGCCGCGGCGACGGTGGTAGGGTCAAGTGTCCGGGTGGTGATGGCAGGATCGGGCGTTGCGCCGGGAACACCGGTGTTCGCGACCGTCGCGCTCGCGCTGCTGCCCACGCCTGCCGCTGCCCCGGTATTGACGCGAAATCCATCGCTTCCGCCTTCTTCTTCTTCGCCGCCGATGACGAAGCTTTCTTTGGTACCATCCTCCTTCAGATCTGGAGGCTTATCCTTGTCCTTCCCACGGACGACGCCAACTGTTGTGGTTATAGACCAAACAGAGAGAGAGAGAGAGAGAGTATGGTAGTAAAGAGTTAGGTGAGTAATGGCTTCGCCCTTCCCTCATGGCTGGTATTGTATTCATATACCCTCTTGGGGAGTGCTTTTACAATAGTACCCTTACATTTGAGTATCCCCCTTGGGGGTACTTATGTCATTATACATGTCCCATTTTAGGCCTTACAGCCTTCCAACAGGCCTACTGGGCTTAGGTGGGGGCCACCCCTACAACAGATACTATGAAGAGCCTAAGCGGTGGAAGCCAGGGGAGCCCAAGCCATGGAGGAGCAAGAAGAAGGCCTATGCGGCTGGAAGCCCAAGCTACATGGAGAAGGGCTCAAGTTGCATGAAGTGAAAAGGGAAACGCATGGCCCAGCCCAAGGTGTGGGGAAAGCAATTCCAAACTAGGGAAGCCATGTCCATCAGGATTGGTTTTTGAGAGTTCCTCCCAAGAACTAGCACACCCACTTGAAGTTGTTCCATGGCCTGCATGCTATTTTCTCTCAGGCAAAACCGATTAGTTGTGGTCATGTAAGTCAGTTTTAGCTTTGAGTCCGAACTAGTTATGAGTTGGTGAGTCCGAACAATAGGAGATTAGATTGAGGAGTTTAGGATTCGACCAAAGGCTGACTAAGAGATTGATTCGGAGTTCCTTGGCTGAACCAACTCGGAATCGGCCTTAGGCCCAGCTTGCGTGTGTGATGTCCATGGCGGGGTGCCATAAATACACCGCCCCTCTCCCCATTGTTCCTTAGACCACTTTTGATAAAAATAGCAGATTACTTCGCAATGCTCTTGTTCTTCCAAGTGTTGACCGATCAAATTTGAGGGGGATTGAGAGTTTTGAATCAAGATTGTTCAACTTTTCCTTTGAGAATTGGAAGCGTGATAGATCTTCACTTTGGTGGTCGGTGAAGATCAGCAGTGTGTGATTTGGCGAATTAAATAATGCTGGTCCTTGCATTAGTAATGGGGATCACTATGATTCACCAAGTTCCACATGAGTATCTTTGATCATACATTGAGAAGATCAGACGTTCCCATATCATCTGTACCATATGGTCATCGGAATAGAGTAGCAACTAGAGTTTGAGGCGGCACTAGGCACGACCACAACCACGACAACATCATGGGAAACAATGAGGAAACTAAAAAATAAAGACCGTGCTAGTTTCATTAGGTCACAAGGATCTCATAGATGCTTTCAGATGCAATGGAGGAGCTCTATGCCGGCTTGGCGATGTGAGTGGTGACGGTGGTGAGGAGCTCACGACGATGAGCATCCATGACAATGGATACTTTCAAATGAACAATGCATCAGGTTCAGGATCTGGTAAGCATGCTATGGTGCCGAGAAATTGAGCTAGAGCTCACCGGATTAGAAGGATCTTGCTCGGCGGAGGTAATGGCACGTATTGGGAAGATTTCTCAATTTTGACGATACACTACATAAATTCAGCAATTAATTGAGGGGAAACTTATTTGGGGAGGTGCAACACAATGTGACGTGAGAGATCGTGGAGGAGATCACCATATGGGCGGGAACACACGCGACGCTTGATGGACGAGCTTGCCGGAGTCAGAGAAGTTGTGTTCCGGCCAAAATAGTGGAGTATAGAGCTGAAACTTGACTAGTATGGAGAGGGAAGAAAGGGGGAGAGGATGACAAGGCTGGGAAGCCTTAAAATGTGAGGATTAGTCTGTATTTCTTGAGAGATCGTGTGGTGCGTACGAGAGAATAGCTCGAGCTAGGACAAGGCAGTGGGCTGCTTGTAGAGAGAAGATGAGAAAAATACATAGGTGTAGAATTGGCAATTCTGAATTTTCTCTCTAAAGATCACTCTAACATCAATTTTGGGTGGAAAACGTGATGGCAATGGTATTTTAGAGAATTTCGGGCATTTGCGATGGTTTGGCAGTGTGTGGCGCTCACGCGAGCAATTGTGATGGCATTGACCAAATTTACTCTAAATATTATGTATTGCTTGTTGCAAGATATGTGCATGTTGCCATCGATGTTACTATGTGCACCCACTACTAATCTTGGGTTGGTAATTGCTCATGTGTGGTTGGTTGATCTGATGTGAATTATACATGCAATTTTTAGATTTAAGGATAATTATTTTGTGCATGTTTTTTTAGTTTAGAACTTATGCCATAATATTTATTTGAGACGTTGCATAGTGTTGCAAATAGTTGTTTTTTTATGCACATGTTCTTTTGCATGTTTTTGTATTTGTTATCCAACCCTAATACTCATGATTGAAAACACAGTTATATCAATTATACAACTGTAATAGGTCTTATATACATTTGATCGATCTACACCATTATAATCTGGATCCACTAAAATAAGCGGTATATATATTTTTATTTTTTTCTCTAATTAATGTGGTAATTCTTAGCCCTTGAGAGGAAACGTGGTGACTTTTTTCTCTTTGTTTTGATAGTATAATAATAGATAGATACATAGATATCGCAACCTACTCCAATTGGACAAGTCCTCTGAACGTTTTGATTGAGTCAAAAAAATCCAGATAATTGTGATTATATCATCATATAATTTCGGTTTCAAACTCTCAAAGCATGTTCCATAAAAAGACTTTCAATGCATGTACCTGAATCTCTCTGTTCTGAAGATCCTTGTATAGATCATCAAAAGCATGGACGCCCCTTGTACCAATATCTATAATCGCTGCAAGAATATTTTTCATTAAATTGCATCAGTACAATAATATTTAAAAATTTGGCTGAAATCAGATTACCCAATAATTCTACTTATGCGACATTTCTACAATCAAGAAATTGGTTTTAGGGAATTCCTCTGCCTTGGCTTTGCCTTCTTCGTCCGTCAACCACCTTAGAATTCTGCATTGGAGCACCATCTTTTGGGCTATGTCTTATATCTTTTGGCTACAGCTTATTAGCCTAGTAAATAGTAATTTATGAGAGAACCTAAAAACCACTTAAAAGCTAAAAAGAACTGGCCCATCAAGCCTACGAGGCTGCATTCACGTGTATTTCACTGTTACTCAAATTATAAATGCAACATTGATAAATTTATAGTCTGTACCCCTCCCGGACATAATTAGAGTTGGAAAAATAGATAGCAGAATCAACCCTCACTATTACCACCCCGGGAACATGTCTTGCGTCTGGATACTCATCGGTGTTCCTGTATATTGTGGTGCCTGGAAGGTTTCCATGTAGCACGGTCCTTGGCCTTGTTACTTGAAGAAGTATATTAGCAAATGAGATCGATACCTGTTAATATCGGAAACAGCAGGTAAGTTCCACTTCTCTCTCTATAAAAAGATATAAAGCTGATTTTTTTCATCAAAGCTAGGCTTGGTCCTTATAGCAATAAAGAGACCTATCTCAACGGAAGCGAAAACAACACCGAAAAATGCTCCCATGCAAGCAATGAAGTCCAATTTGTCAACTTTCCAATTAAGTTTTGCTGCTTCGTAGTCCACAAGGCCGATCACAAGAGAAATAATGATCGACCCTATGATCGCATTTGGTGTATACTTGAATAGTGGAGTGATGACCAACAAGGTAAGAAGCACAACTACTGACATAACCACATTGGACACTGGTGTTTGGCTGCCAGCCATAAAATTGACTGCCGAACGTGAGAAAGAACCAGAAGGAAATGTAGCGGATGGATTTCAGCACGCTATGTTCAGATAGTATACTGTCAGCTCTGCTCAGCAAAATTGATTGAGCTACCTGTCGCGATATAGCAAGATGTCATTGAGCCTACTAAGTTCATGATTCCAAGTGCTACCATCTCCTTGTTTCCATTCAACTGGTAGTCCTTCATAGCAGCGAACGTCCTTCCAATTGCCACAGCTTCCTGATAAGGTATTCACACAAAGATGGATGAGATGTCTGGAAGTGCACATGAATGGAAAAAAAAGTTGTGTTTATGTTGTGCACGTACTGTCAAACCAATCATGCCGCAAACGACACCAATCTTGAAACCTTTTGCAACGAATGGACCAGTGAAGTAAATCTTGTCTGCTGATGACGGATTGATGCCCTTTTTGATGTGGTTCACCTGTGATTATCAAGTACCAACAAAATTCACCCATGACAAACAATACATGATCTATATGAACTGAGCCTTCATAATACTGACTTGAGTACTTACTATCTGAACACCTTGCTTGTCAGCACGAGTAATGTACACAAAAAAGGTTGCTAGAATAACTGCAGTTATAGGAGCAATAGCTGGCACCCAGAAAACTTCTTATTCTTCTTTCCCTGTGTAAATCAAACATCACTAGTATGTTAAAGGTGAAAGGTAAAGTTAAAGAAAATAAGAGATGCTCACGATGTACTTGGCAAACAGAAGGAAAGACAAGAAAGCTACGCCAATCACTATTGCCTGCCAGTTCCACTGCATATGCAACATAACTCCTTGTCAGTTGTTTATAGAACTCAGCTAGATACTAATATTTTATTCAGACTATGCTAAGTACAAGATAAGCACCCCGTGATGAACTGAACTCCAAACAGAGTCCATAACAGAAACTATGTGAGTTTCTTTGTAAAGTTCCTGATACCCAACAGATATTTCAGCTGCTGCAGGGCAATAGTAATGGCTGCTTCCCCCTGAACCCACTCACCAAAACGCCTGCAAGCCTTTAGCCATTGCCCCTGTTGCTGATGTCATGCACCAGAGCACCGTTCTTGTGTAGCCAGCACGTCTTTGGCTGCTTGTCACCATAATCACATCAACAAAGGCACAGCGATAGCACCACCTTGCCGACCCACCATAACGCCACCAATTGCCATGCACCATGCTGCCTCACTGCAGTGGCGGATCCAGGAAAAATTTTAGGAGGAGCTGAACAAAAGCGATACAGCGACATAACTCCACTATGCCCCTCCTACACCATACATCCATAGCTAAAAATTTATGGGGGGCTCCAAGGGTTCGGTAGCGGTAGGGGGGGCTCAAGCCCCCCCCCCCGCCCCACCGCTGGATCCGCCCCTGCCTCACTGCCAAACCACACCATTGCCACCTGCCACCTCCAGCCGCTCAACACACTCTCATCGTTGTTGCTCACCTCACTTGTGCGGCTGTGCCAGTGAGGAGCCAAGATTCTCTCATCGCCAGCACAACCACCGGCTCTATCGCTACAACGCCAAAGTCACCCATCTGTCCACTCCACCATCCACACACCGAGCTCACCACCGCACAGCTCCTGGTGCCACCACCTTTGCCAGCAATAAAGCCAAGCCCAGCTACTCCTACATCCTCTTTCGCATCACCTCTCCCTCCTCTCCGGTCAAGCCTCGCAGCTCACACCTGAGTTCTTGCCGGTAAGCCTAAAACCTAAATTGCCATTGCAAACTCCCTTCTGATCCAATTAAGTGCACCCATAGCACTGCTTCAACCCTGCAAAGCTATCCCTAGCTTCTCGCTGACCTAGCCACCCTAACTCATCGTTGCCATGCGCCACCACTCGGTCGTCCATGGCCACAAATGCCAGAGCACCTCGAGCCAACCCAGCTAAGTTGTCACCACCGCTGAGCTCCCCTCACCTCCTAGATGCTCAAACCGTCACCAATTCGGCTGAAGCTTCACCATAGCTCCACTGTGTTGTACCCCTATTTTGGCTAGATGCCACCACAAGCCATCTCCAAGTCACCACCGTTTGCTCGTGTGCCCAAAATGGGTTGCTTGCTCCCATAGTTTGCTTGCCATACCACTGCTCACCGCCGTCCACTGTCGCTGTCATCCAATTTCACACAGTAGCCATTTCTTTGTCTTAGCTACCATTAGAGCGAGCTTTCGCTCATTCTAAAGGGCGATGGGCTCTACGCCAATTGAGCCACCAAGGTGGGCTAGCAAAGCCAGCCCGATCCAAACTTTCATCCTAACCAGCCAATTGGGCCAAGCCTAGTACTGTGCAGCCCAATAACACCTAACCCAACCCAACACTATTTATTTGACCTAACCCAATAATTGTTCAGCCTGATTCGCAAACATAGTAAATGGACTCAAAACTATTCATCAAACCCGAGCTGGTAGAAATAGTGCCAACCCATTACTATTTACCAAAAATTCGTTAAGCCTATTTATACTCATTTCAATTGTTTCAATCCTATCTAACCCATTTTCAATCCTGTTCAACCTAACCAAACTTAGTTTAAACTCTATCCATCCAGACCCACCTTCTTTCATATCTATTTTTGGATATTTTATTGCATTTTGTTCCCAACTTGCATTCTACAAAGGATGAACTTATTTGTATTCGTTCTTTTGTGCTAGCATCCGGATTCGACTAGTTAGCCAATGAAGAAGCTATTGAAGCAACTAAAGTGGATGATGTTAAACCAGAAGCCTACAAAGGAGTATCAAAAACTCTGAAGGTAAGTCACATGTCTTTGATCATATTGATCTCATATTATTAAATTGTCATTACTATCATTATTACTATCTGAGCACTCTTATTTACATATAATAATAGTTTGGAATGACATGATGAATAGTTAGATCTTACCACCGAAAACCCTGCCATGTTTATAAAGGCCATATTCACCTTGACAACTTTGAAAATTAATTACTATATAGATAGATATTAGTAGATGGTACCATTAAAATGATTTACATGAACTATTAAGAATAATTTGGCTTCATGTTGGTAGACTTTCAAATGGTAGTAGGGTTAAGGCTGCTTGGTGGGAAGCCACTAGATAGTTAGAGCCCATGACCTCACCCTGAGATTGAGGCTTTGGTATGATATGGTGGTGTGGTGGTAGTGTGCACATGCTATATGAATGATAGCCTCATAAGGACTAGACCCTTGTGCCAAGTAAAATAACACAGAGCTCGCTTAACCATAAGTTTGACTTGTCAAACTAATCTATTATACTACTCAATCTGATGGAATGTCTATAAGAAAGACCACTATCCCAAGGTTTCGAGATGGCCCACGAGAAAGGGGTGAGATGGAAGTTGGGCTAGGTATGCCACTTGCCATTTTTCACAATGGTAGATCCATTCAACATTGGGTCGCGTTTTCTACACTGGCCAATGGATTCCCATGGGATTGAATGGTTGTGAGCCTACTGGGTTGAAACTAGAACAAAAGGAGCAATGAAATAACCTTATTGTTTCAGCTTAGTTGCATGCTATCATGTTGCGTGTCTATAGCTTGACATTATAAGTTTGAGATATCTTATGGGTAAAGTTGGATAACTTTGTAGAGTATAATAAATGGTATTTGAATACGTTGTGCTCCTAGTCAATGGAGTTGTGTTTCTTGGGTGATTCCAGTAACAAGACATAAGTAGAATTTGGAGAATTTTAATATGAAAATTTGAAGAAGATAAAACCCCCTTTGCTAATTAAATAATGTTTTAGTGTTTCAAGTGTAAAGTTCTTTATTAGTAAACTTGTGTCCATTCTTATCAAATTACAACCTGTAAATCTATTCAGTTGAACACCTTTCATGGTAGTTAAATAGCCTCCCTATGTGGCTTGTTGAGTACCTAGTGTACTCAATCTTGCTTATTTTCATCAGAATAGACAACGCAAGAAGGAAGGCTGCATCAGCTATCATTTTAGGGCTACGACCGCACTCAAACATTTCAGTGGGATTCATTAGTTCTTTTATATGTTAGTTAAGTTTTAGGCTTGGACGCCCAGAAAGCTATTATAGTTTGACTGTTAGGTCATATGTTAATCATGCTAATCCATTTCAAATACTCTTGAGCAAGCATGATACTCTTTCTATTCGCAACTAAACTCCTAGGCTGTTGCGGGAATCACAATAGTCCTATTCTTAAAAGGGAAAATTTTGTTCCTACCACTAAAAATTTGTGCAATTTCATTTCTGCCGTTGAAAGTATGCTAATTTTGTTTTAGCCATCTTCCCTTCCATGCACATTTCATTTTTGCCACTCTGTCCAATTTTGGTCAAATCAACCAACACATGTCACCTATCACACATAATCAAAGTTTGTTGACTTGATGGAAAATTGGTCGGAGTAGTAAAAACAAAATGCACATGGACAGAAGGAGGCAAAAACAAAATTAGCAATTTTCAATGGTAGAAACAAAATTACACATATTTACTAGTGTTATTACCCCTCGGTAATGACACAGGTTGCCACACTATCAAATTAGTAATTATTTTAGGTATTCTTGTGCTTACCTACAAATTAAATTGGACATGTCTGCATGTAGGAGCAACATGTATTTAGATAAGTATTGTGTAACCTATTGTTTACAATTCATGTGCCCATCCTAATGTCTTGCTATTCTCATAACTAGCTGAATGTCCGTGCGTTGCTACGGATTTTTAAAATTTATCATACTATATGTTTTAAAACTCGCGGGTGGTAAATTTTTTTAGAATTTACATACAATCATGTTCGACTCTTAACCAAAACCTCATCAGTTGCAAATATTAAAGGACCAAGTCATATGTGTAAAGTATAAGAACTATATCACAAGATTTGCCCTCTCACCCTACTAATGTCACTCATTAAATCACATATATGGAAACATAGAAAGAGCATGTAGCAAAAAAAGGTAAACAGAAATTTTGAATTAGCTACACACATGGGATGAAGACACAAAGGAGCACAGC
The DNA here is from genome assembly GCA_017311315.1 of Dendrocalamus latiflorus. NCBI lineage: Eukaryota > Viridiplantae > Streptophyta > Magnoliopsida > Poales > Poaceae > Dendrocalamus > Dendrocalamus latiflorus. Next base: position 12,441,526 of record CM029623.1, read on the forward strand.
AAGACGCAAATAGCCATGGAAGCTACGAACTTCGGAGCGACAATGACCTTCCCAGCAAGCGTCTGCCATTTGCTATCTTCATAAGAGATGCACAAATTGTATTTACGGCGCCACTGCTCTCAACAAAAGCATCATGCGCTGCCTACTTAAGAAAACAATGATGAGATTAAGTGATTAACGCATGTTGATGAAATATTATAAGATATAGACTGAAAAGAACAACTTTGAACAAAAGTTGTGTGCGTGTTGGTCGTGAAAAGGAAGGCCTTTGCTATAACAGAGAATAGAGCCTAAGAAATAGCATCAAATAAAACAATTAAAAGTAAGTGATTTCGTAATGGCACAGGGTTAGTAACTGATAAGGATCTTCAACAAATCACCTTTTGTTGACAAATGCTTTAAATCTATGTTTCCGAGGTTTACTAAAAACTGGTTGAAATTTTCTGCAAGTATTAAGCTATGTCCAACAATGCAATTACAGAGTCCAGTCATCTTAAATGAATTTTTTATGGACTTCCAACCCCTATCAGCAATTTCAAGAAATGCTTAAGTGTGCACATAACCACTTACCAAAGCTTCAAACTTGTTCTCTGCAGTCACAAAAGGTAGATCTATTTCCTCAGCAACCACAACAGCAGTTTTAACATCAAATCTGAAATGAACAAGTACAATTTTAACTAAATGAGTCGAAGAGAGAGAGTAAACAAAGAGATTAAGAAATTCAAGGAACTAATAATCTGATTAAAAGTCATCATAATCAAGCAAGTGAGTAACCATAATATATAGTTTTGGTTAACCATATATAAGAGAAAACCATTTCAAATTCAGGACATTACTCATTTTAAGTACCATATAAAGGTTAGAAAGCAGAGATTAAACTCGCATTTGATAGTAGTGAAACTACTTAAAATTTACAGATTCATCTGGAGTATGGTCAAAACACTCTGGATAGTAGGGTTACATGGATTCTTTCCCCAAGGAGACAGTTTGGTCATTAAATACTAAGGAATTGTGGAAAAAAGAGAGAGAGAATTTAGATAAGACCACAGATCAAAATGAGTTAATAAAGAGTAAGAATGTAAACAAATTATCTCAACCAGAAATTTGAAAATTTTCCTTTCTTAGTGTTCAAGCCAGTTCCAACTGCAGTTCCACCTTGAGCTAGCTGCTCACCAAGGAAAATGACCAGAAAATGTTCATTTTATGTGTACCATTTGAGAAGAGAATGAGAATTAGTATAGTACCTGATACATCCGTGGTAAGGTACAAACAATGTGATCAATTCCATATTTCACCTGCAAATAGAGTTTAGAACAATTGATAACTCTCTCTGTCAATCTAAAGTGCACGGTAATCAATAAGACAAGAATAGATGCTGGAGCCTGGAACAATGCCTACCTGCATAGCATAACCACTGAACTCTTGGCCAAGAGTCAACAGGGTGGCATCTTGGGTACGTGTACGCCCAGTTTTAATAATGCCTTTAAACTCATCAGACTGTACCACCAAGTTAACAAATTTATTAGAACATCATATTTACTATATACAATATGAAGAAACACACTGTCATTTAGCTACTGGAGTTGCCTACGAAAAATGTTAACATGCCATCCAAACCAGATTATTAGCTTATTGTAAAATATGTGCGTTGCTGCGGATTAAAACATAATCGTAACATTTAAAAAGTCTAATTGCACCGTAGAGCGCCGCCGTCCTCATCTGCTCACTCCACCAAGCGCACCACCGCGCCATCGTCTCTCTGCCGCCTCTCTTCTCCATCTGCGCCCCCACACCTCCACCAAGCGCCGCCATCCGTCTCCTCTCTCGGCCGACCTTTTCCTTGCGCCGCCTCTCCTCTTCTCCGGCCACCGCGCCATCGCATCCACCGCCGCCTTTCTTCCTTAGTCCCCTCCTGCTTCTCTTCTCCTCCTCCCTGCTCACCTCCCTTCACCGGCCACATCGCCGCCGCCTCTCCTCTTCTCCGGTCGCCGCGCCTTCTCCCGTCACCAGATCCGGGCCACCTGACATGCGTCATTTATATATATATTTACCCGTCATTTTACCCTCGTATTCGTCGCATTTTGGGACCATTTATCATCATTTACACGTTTTTCCATATTTAATTGCTCGAAATGGACCATTTTACATTTTTTGTGCTCTTTCCACAGGCTGGCGCGATCGAGGCGCATAAACGACAATTCTGGACTTTCGGGACTGCTCCGTACAGATGTGCACATCGTCACGGATGCATAGGATCAAGTCGCGCTGAAAACGGAGCTCCGGAGGGCCAATTCGGAAGAAATCTCATTGGGATAAGGACCTATTTGCAATTCCCAAAATCCTCGAGGGCCAAATCGGAAAATTACCGAATCCCCAATCCCCATAACCCTAGCGCCGCCGCCTGGGAACAGCTTGAGCCCGGTTCCTCTCTCAGCCTTCTTGCTCCTCTCACCCCCCTCTTCTTCTTCACCCACGGCGCCGGCGAGACCGGGCCATACCTCGCCGGCGGCCACACCTGCTCCCTCCACCGACGAGCCACTATCACCTCCACAGTGCCGCCCCCTACTACTCCACGGCGCCGCCAACTTCTCCCCATCCGCGCCGCCTTCTTGCTCTCCCTCCACATCCGGCCGCCCCTGTCTTCGCCCGCCGCTCTTGGCCGCATTAGCCTCCTCTCCTCCTTCTCCACACCCGGCCACCGCTTCTCCTTTCCTCCATCGCGCCCCCTCTTTGCCCCAAATCGCCACCGCCGCCTCTTCCTCTCCTCACTTCGGCGCCACCGTCCCTCTTCTCCGGCCGCCACGCTTACTCCCTTCTCAAATCTCCTCCGGCCGTTCCTCCACCCGTGCGCCGCCGCATCTCAACCGCGCCGGCCGATCTACTCCATCGAGCCTCTTCCCGTGCGCCGCCGCATCTCCTCCGCACCGACGCTCCTCACAGCACCGCCACCTCTGCTCTTCACGACCGCCTGCATCGAGCCTTCTTCAACCTCTTCACCGCCGGTGGCCTCGACTTCATCAACCGACGGCGACTTCTTCCTCTGCTTCACCTACCGCCGACGCCAACCTCTGCTGCATCCACTTCACCGATCTCCACACCGACCGCACCGATCTCCGCTAGCACCGACGCCGACACTGCTCCTCTGCTACCTCTTCACCGACCCCTCGGCGTGGGGAGGAGGAGGAGCGGTGGAGGGGAGGAGTGGGGAGTGTGGGCGGCGGCGTGGAGTGGGGAGGAAGAGGCGAGGGCAGAGCGGAGGGTGGGAGGCGGCGGCGCGGGGTGGGGGGAGCAGCGTCTCTCTCGGGCGTTTCGCAAGGTGGGGGGAGATCAGAGAGAGAAGAGCAGGAGGGGGCCCACGCGTCGGCGCAGTGGTTGGGAGAGAGAGAGAGGGGTAGTGGGAGAGTGTAGGATGCACCATCACCTTAAACTCATCTTTTTAGTAGTAGAGACTTGCAATTTACTAGATGAGGATGGTGATGACGATTACTACTACTATATTACTATTGCTACTACTACAAAGAAAAGGCATGACTTGATGACTGACTTGTTGCATGCTGCATGTCCATGGTAACGACAAACTTCTGTCACTCTGGCAGACCTCATTCTAGCAGCTCCACTCCCTTCTACTCCTGCCGTATGTAATAAGGATGTGATGTCAGTGGGCTGTGGCAGCATCCATTATGTAGGACCGAAGGTGACTAGAGGACGGTAAATAGGAGCCACACTGATAACAGTTTCTCTAAAATCTTTTACCTCAAGATTGTTAGAGCCTTTCACTCCAATAGCTATGATAAGCAATGAAGATTATAGCCTAAGCACCACCAGAGAAAGCCCTAAGAAAAATTGAGCCAAACAAGACTTGACACCTTAGAGTGGTATTACCACCATGTAAGGTGCAGTACTATCACTGTGGTACTACTGCCTTGTAATGGGCGGTACTACTTTGCCGTCAGATCAGCACAGGAAACTTAGCCCGAACAAAACCAAAAACCACATAACTTTCACATGGAAGGTCCAAATGAATTGCAACCTTGCATGCACCTTCTCTAGGATGTCATGAACCAATTCCAACTAATAATCAAGAGAATCGTTGCCAAAGTTATGACCTTTTTTATTTGAAGGAAGATTGCACTAAAATAGGTTAAAAGAGAGAAACCTCGATCTGCTCTCGCTCGTGAGTTCTAGATAATCTAGGTGACCTTAGATGGGTTCTCACATATTATAGCAAGGTTAATCACAATACAAATTTACCTAAAACACTTATACAACAAAACCCCACAATCACATCTCCTTAAGGAAAACTAAGCAAACTCAATAACTTTCTCTAGATCATGCTTAGATAGATGAGATCTTATCTTTAGGAGCCATCTCCACCTCTTACACATCCTTAGCACCAGGAAAGATTGAAAAGAGAGAAATCCAAATAATAAAACTAAGCAAATTGAGAACACAAGAGAGGATTCGTGGCATAACTCACTTGGATAAACTTTGAATGCTCATATCAATTGGAGAGGAATGTTGCATAGCCAATCTCTCAAAATAGCAGAGCTCTAAGCCTAGAGCGCACACACACAAAGCTCTAACACAAGAAAATCCTAGCCCTGATCTTGGTGTCTCACATGACAACCCAACACAAGGGCTTATATAGTGGGAGCTCCTCACCTCTCACTTAACCCAAACAACCAATCACTTCTTAATAGATCGCACCACTTATAATTTGGAAAACCAAGTAACCCACACACAAACGGGTTTTATATTATACACACTTGCATACTTCTCAAAGCGTGACTTTCCAAAGGCTCCACAAGCCCGATAAGACATTCAATTCACAAAGACATGACTTAAACCACTTAGGCCAGTGCCGAGGTCTTACAAACCACCACTCCACCCAGATTTAGACAATTCTCTCAATTACCACCCATCAGTCTTCACAATAATGCGATACCTATGAATTGTTGTCAAGATCGTACGCCTACGCTGAGGCCATTACAACTTGAAACGCCCAAGTCCCATGGCACATCAACATCACACTATAATTTATGATGTCCAATGCTTGTCACCAAGATCATATGTCTGCTCTGAGAACCGTCGCCACTTGAAACACATAATACCAATTGGCACACCACATGCACATGTTGCCTCCTCACGATCCTTGTCTGGCATGTTGCCTCCTCACGATCCTTGTCTGACACGTTGCCTCCTCACGATCTATGTCTTTCTCCCATGCTTTCGGCTTGATATGATGCTCTACATAGACTTACATGACACTCCATGGCCACCAAGCCCTGGTCTTGCCACTAGCTACAATCCATTATCAAAGCACCTGCATACCAAAGACAAAGCAATCGATCCGTGTACAAATGATATCTACTTGACTAGCAAAATATATTCATGGACCTACGCCATGACTAACACATGCATGGAAACACCGTGACTAACACTGTCAAAACCAAGAACTCAGCACACTTCAATAGGGCAGGTCTGATCGCAGCTACCAAGCTGATCAGACCACCCCAACACCCACTAGTCATACCACGATTATAACGTTGGTACTATTGCACTAGGTATCAGACCAAAAACTACCAAAAGACCTTTAGAAAATAGCTACCACCAATAAAGAGCCAGTACTACTTGTAACATCCCATTTTTGGGATTTGTATGTGCTTGATTGAAATTAAAAAAAATTGAATTCAAATTCTTTTGCAATTCAAAATTTTATCTCAAATTTCACTTAAATTTCAAATTTTCAAATCTTTCTTGGGCCAAGCCCAGCCCACCCTACCTTCCCTTGGCCCCTGGCTTTGGCCCAGCCCAATTTGGCTCCTAGCCCAGCCTAGAACGGCCCACGCAGCCTCTACATTTGCCATGCGTGCACCACGCCAACACGCGACATGCCGCGTGCACCCCCGACCCACCTCCGTTGCACCTGTGCCTATCGTTGCATCCCCTATGTGCCACTGCTCCTCTACAGTGCACCACAACCATCGCCTGAGCTAGCCTCTGCTACGCCTCCTCCCCCGGCCTAACCCTTCTCCTTTCCTCCCTCCTCCACATGCCACATTGCCCATGCTCGCCGCATCTGCACCATGTCAAGCCACATTCCTCAGCTGCCTGTTGCATCTAGCATGTCCCCTCCATGCCATTACTCCTCTTCGCACTACACGGAAGCTCTGCCCTTGCTCCTGTGTTGTGCCATGCGCTAGCGATGCCTCCCTCAGGACTAAGTGCGAGCCATCAAGGCAACCAACGGCAAGTGTCCTCTCCCATGGCTATAAAACCCCAAACCATACCGTCTTGCCTCCAATCTCACCCCTATCATCTCCATAGCCACCGAAAGCCACTTGAGCCATCTTCTTCCTTTCCTCTAATCAAATCGTTGCCGCCAACACTATTTGAGCATTGGTGTGCCTCAGTTCAATTGCCTGCGCTTGAAGCTTCCCCTCGGAGTCCCGAAGCTACCCTGACCCCCGCCAAGCACCCTCTTTCCCTCTGACGAGCCCTCCATGATGACCACTTCACCACTGCCTTGGCTCTCTATTAGCATATCACTCCGAGTTTCCCTGAGCACCGTTGTCACTTCGAGTGAGTTTCTCATCACCCTTAATAGTGCTATGATGCCATGCTTGGTCTTCCACCGTCGGCCACCCTAGACTCCGAATCCGGCCATGCCGTCTTGCTTGGAGGTTCACGCTGGGCCAAGGATCTCATTTCTAGCTTCACCCTAGCCACCACCCCTTCCCTTGCTGGTGATGAGCCATGCCTCCTCTCGATGGGAAAGTTGGTACTGTAGCGACACCATTAGTTTAAACTTTGCGTAATTTGTTGCCTAATGATCTTGCTTAGCCTTTGTTAATCAGTTACTAACCCGTGGGCCCTCCTCATTTATTTAAAGCCTTGTCTCATTGATGTGTGGGCCCTATTGGCATTTAAAATCCTTTTAAACCGATTAGTTAAGTTAAGATCCACTAACAAGTGGGCCCACTTACTGTGTGCACAGTAAATAAATCCCACCTATCAGCTCCTCAACAATTTTCTTTTATAAAAATAAATCAAAATTTATTTAAATTACTGTGGGAACCATCTATCAGTCTTAGTAAGATTTTTTAGTAGAAAATTAATTCAAAAATTAATTTAAAAACTAGTGGACCCCACCTGTCAGAGAGAGAAATTCTCTCTCCTCTATTTATTTTTGGATTTAATCCAAATTCAAACTTTGGAGAGCCTATTCTCACTCATTTTAACTCCAGTTTTAATAAAATTTGTTTTAAATTTTTTTTCTAAATTTGAGGTCTATCTATTGGAAGTGGAATTGTTCAATTTCGAGTTCATTTGTATTTTCAATTGTATTTATTTGTTTTAGCTTTCTTGTTTGTTTATTTTTCAATGCAATCACCTGAGTAAAGTATGAGGATGTGGAAGAGCCCCAATTTGAGACAATGCAAAAATTTCAAGATCAACCAACTTTTGAGCCAAGCGAGTCAATATTTTGATCATATTGAACCTACATTTATGCAATTTATATTCATTTAAATTATCAAATTGCATGCTTAATTTATTATACAAATATATATTAAACTTAAGATAGATACATGCCTACTTGACATTGTAGTTTTATTATGCCATCCTTTCACACTTGAATCACATGATTCTTATCATCCTAGATATTTAATGGTAACTTTAGTAGCTATAGGTTATCCTTAAGCGTCATACTAGTCTTGCTTAAGTACTAGGGCATTAATTTACCCTACTTATCATTTTTAATCATGAAACTTGTTTTGGGCAGTCATTGGAGAAAAATGAATGGTATTTTGAGATAACTTAGTTTTATACTTATCAAAACCCTATCATTTACTGTTACCATATCAAGGCAGATGGTATCATGGTTGGTGCAAATGCAGCACGAGAGATTGTGGTTTATGGCATTACCATCCAGATAACTTAAGAACTTAATCTTGCGATGATCTTGCAATGTAAAATAGTACAACTACAAGTCTATAATGGTGTCAACCTAGCTAAATAATTTGTATCCACTAGTGAGAGTTACACCATTGGAGTGACACATGAGTCGTGTCGCTGGTTTTAAGCTGTCGCAGATATAGGTCATGTCGCTGATGTAAGCTGCCATGTGGCACAAAAGAGGGTTTGGGTATGGTGGATGTAACCAACCTTAGATAAAATCTTAGCGGGTGTAACTTACAATGGGGGATATATTGTAAAAGCCTTGTGATGATCTCCTTGATTCATATGTCTAAGAAAATATGTGAAATATAACAAATTGATTATCTCTTGTGGGTAAGTGTACAATCTCCATAGAGTAAAAATTATTTGAATAGTCACGCCCCCACGGTCAAGGGTAGGCATAGGAACTTACTCAAGTTAGTTTCTATTTCAAAAACTTTATGGGTGGGATGAAAACTTATCAGGTGGATTAACCCTGATTTCGGCCTTTTCCTAGGTGGATGTAACCCAGTGATGATAATTGCTTGGATGTAACCTTAGTAATAAAAAACTAGTATATGGTGGATAGAACTATGTAATAGGTCAATAGGACCTACACTGTTATAAATATTACACACTTTCACTCTCTTTAATAAAAACATATTTTCGTTAAATTTCTAAGTCATAGGAATTTCTAATATTTGTAGTTTTTGAAATGTTGCCTTTAGCAAATAGATAAACTCAAGCTTTCTTTGTTAAACCTTGCATGTATAAATATTGTATTTTGTATGTTGCCTCATAGAGCACTGTTGCTTGTGCTCACCCTCACTTACAAAATCTCTCAGACCCTGTGGACCAAGGACACTAAGCATACTATGATGTCCCAGGAGCTGATGGTGAAGAAGATGGCAGAGATTAGATTAGTCTCTAGTAGTTTAGGTCTCACACCAGTCTAGTTGACTTAGTTGGTGTTTGCATTCACCAATATTATCTAAGTTCTTAGTTAATATCGGTCGCACATAACTTATCCCAGTTGCTTTCCTGTGGGGAGATGTGCCCTCCACTTTTGCTTTTGCTTTCACTTCCGCTTTATGTAATGTATCCATTTGGCGTGACTGGCCCTATTGCAAACTTGATCCGATGTGCTCTATTTAAACTCTAATGAATGTAATATTAATGTAATGTACCATTTACATCATGTATGAAATGATTTAGTGATGTATTCTGTGAGCACTATTTACTGATCTAGGGAATAGTGTAGTGGTTTCACAAAGAATTCTAGATTGGCTAAATCCTGGTCCAACACTACCGCTCTCCAGTCAGATTGCCACCACGACCGGTCAGACCAAAACCAAAACATAGGTAGGACCATCAGCAATGGTTGGTCACACTGTGCTGGTTAGACTGCCAAGGCATGGCGAGTGTGACCGCAGCCCACAGCGGTCAGATGCTACCCTAGGCCGATGTGATTGGTTCTACCAGAAAAGCATAGGACAAAATGCAAATCATAAAAATCAAACTCAAACAATGAAAGATAGGCATAAGCAATGTCAAAGCAAGGCACAAGAAATGTCAAATACTCATCACACTTATGGGGCTGTCACCATAGGGTCTTACACATTACTATTATACTATGGAAGAAAACATTACACACTTTAACCTTAGACAGTCTAGACACTAGATTGAGACAAAATTTCTTATATCCAACTGAAAGTTTATTGAATCCTTAACCTGCCACCGAAAAAACTTCTCTTCCTTTAGTGGCACCCTTTTCAAAACCTTTCCCTTATTTGCCATTTCTATCAACCTTCTATAAGAGTGTTGTTTGGTGGACCATGAAAAGACGCTTTACTAGGGGTGCAATCGGGTCGGATTCGGACGGATGTTGTTTATACCGTATCCTAACCCATAGTTTTTCTCGGATTCAGGTCGGATATGGTAAAACCAGATACAAATACGAATTCGGAGTATTCAGAATTTCGAATACGGTGCCGTTGGAACGGATACTTGACGGTTTCGGGTCGAAAACGGATAATATAGACGGATAGTACGTGCATACAAAAAGGAACATATGCTAAACCATACCACCATCACTTCAAGCCTTAAACTGTTAGACATAAGTACATAATAGTGATTATAATTCATCAGCCAAAGATGGTGTGGCGTTTCCCCCAAAATTGCCCATTGAGGTGTGGCGTTTCAAGATGAATCTTGATTCTTGACGGACAACATTTTCTTTTTCTAGGCTAAAGAAATTTTACTAAATTAAGGTAGAGACAGTAGACAATTGGGGATAATAGACTTTTGACAAATTTACTTGTTCATTTACTGAAGCATGCCAAAGTTCATCGTTTAATAATACTCTGATTACATGCTTTTCATTCCATTACCTAGGAAGAGTGATCTTAATGAGAAAATTTAGGATTCCAATTGCACAAGCAGCAGAATTAGAAATAAAACACTATTTTAGTATTTGTATATTTATAGTTGCCACAACTGAATGTCATATTCCTTTTAGAGAACTTAAGCTTGCACGATCTAGGAAAACTTTCTATACACTGCACACTTCAACCAACCAACATGACAAAAAACAAATACTAGCAAAATAAAAGGTGAATTCTTAGCTCTTACCAGATATCTGACCGAATATCCGACCGGATAATTATCTGGTATCCGAATACTGATACTATTCGGTCGGATAACAACTCTCCCAAATCCGAATCCGACATGAATTATCCAAATCCGACCGGATACCAAATTCCCTTCCCGAATCCGGTACCGACCGGATTCGGTACCGGATCGGTCGGGATTAACCCAACCCATTTGCACCCCAACACTTTACCCTTCTTTTTCTTCCTCTTCATCCTCCTCCATCTTTCTCTTATTCTTCTTGCTCCAGCAACTGGCCAAAATCAGATTCCTTAAAACTATGGCACTAGGCTCTTCCACCTTTAGTTAGCCCAATTCCTTAAACCTATGACATTAGGCTCTTCTCATAACTTGCAAGTTACTAGATGGGGATGGTGATGATGATTACTACCAGTACATAAAAAAAAGGCATGACTTGATGACTGACTTGTTGCATGCGGCATGCCCATGGTAACTGTTAGGCTTTCCATGTTTAGTTGTTGTCTTGGTTTAGTTGTAGCCAAGAACCAAAGTTCTCATGTTCTTGTTCTTGTCCACGAGTGCAATGTGTGAGTTCTCTCTAGGGTCTAGGCCATCATTTGGTATCAGAGCTTGAGTTATTGATCCATGTATGCCGAAGGTCATGCCACGCTCTTGGGGAAGTAGTGTCATTGGTGATAAGGCAACATTTGGTGTGATGGTGAAGGAGAGTTCCACTATTTCGCTGCATTATCTAATGCTCATGATGAGCAATTATGCAGCCTGGGCAATAAAAGGAGTGTGGGACACGGTCGAGGATGGCAATGTTGATGAGCGTAAGGACCAGATGGTATTGACGACCATCTATCTGAGCATCACAGATGAGATTCTCTTCCTAATGGTCAAAAAGGATATGACCAAATATGTGTGGGAGGCGTTGAAAATGATGCATCTTGGTGTTGATCATGTGAAGGAAGCAAAGGTGCAAAGCTCTAGACCGAGTTTGAGGTTCTACGTATGAAGGAGACAGAGTCGATCAATGACTTTACCATCTGGTTGACGACCATCATCAACAAGATTTGGATCCTCGGCGAGAAGGTGAAGTTGTATGTGGCAAAAAAGGAGGAGAAAACGCTTCTTGATAAAGCTCCCAGTGATGATGAATTGACCCTGCTGTCATGATGTTGATTTGAGTCTGGGACATTGAGGAGATATGTTCGCCATCTTGAGTTTAGTCTGGGATGTTGAGGAGATGTGTTTGCCGATATGAGTTGGATAAGTCATAGTTGAGACCTACTGCCTCATCAAGTTAGAGTCTCTACATGTAGATGGACGTGGACAGTTTAGTTGAGTTCTTACATGTAACTATATGTTTAGTTTGCATGTAGATCGCTTCATGTGGAGGCGTAGTTGGTAGTTCAAATAATACATTGAGACTAAACTAGAAGTATGCCGAGTCAAGATTAGGGAGGAGAATGTTGGATATAATCTTGACTTGCCAAGTCATAGAGTGTTAGGATCTTGATGCAATTGACATCAAATCAAAATTGGTTAGCTTATTTTCTTTATTAGGCTTTCTATATTTAGTTGTTGGCTTGGTTAGCAAGTTGAGTAGACTATATAAGTAGGAGGCATGTAATCTATTTTGTGAGAGATTAAGAGAATAGATAAAAAGAAAAGCACTGACTGGGCAGTTGCAGTAGGGCATCAAAGTTCTTGTGCGCACATTCTTCTTCTAGTCCACAAGTGCAATGTGTGGTTCTCTCCAGGGTCTGGCCATCAGTAACAACTAACTTATGGCTCTCTAGCATACCTCATTCCAGGAGCTCCACTCCTTTCCAATTCCACCATACGAGAATGTGATCGTCTAGGGGCTACGGCAGCATGCATTTCTATGGAAGAAAAGATTACATATTTTAAACTCAGACAGTCTAGACTTAGATCGAGAGAAAATTTGTAACACCCCAGTCCAACCAGGGGTCGAGAATGTCCCCCCTACCATTCACTCACTAGGTTTAAACCATCTAAAAAAACTTTCGACAATACCTTTTGACTTAGTTCTCCACAAAAACCTAATTCATAATAAATATGACCCGCTAACAAGAGTAAGAATAAATAATTCACAAAATAAAATTGGCCCAAGAACGCTCGAGACCACGCACTCGAGAATGCTTTGGGCCACATGCCTGAGAATGCTTGGGACCTAATGCCTGAGAACATCTAGAACCATGCATCTGGGAGCATACTTAAACATGCAAATAGAACATTTACTGAGAAACTAGACATTACCATAGAGCTTCTCTAACATTTATCATCAATTTACAAAGGTTCTATTTACAAAGTTCCTATTAGCAAGCTACTTCACTAAGCAATCTTAAGAAAAACAGAGGTGATATTCTAGATCATTATTATTGGAAGTGGAGCAGAGGTGCTACTTCCACTCCTGATGCATAATGCCTCATCGGTCACCTAAAAACAATAACAAAACAAGCGTGAGTCCAAAACTCAGCATGTACAGAGTAGAACAATAAACATTATCACCACCATAAGTATAAACATAACCATATTATTTTTCACATATCTTATCATCATTAGTTTCTCTCCATTAATGCAATACACACATCCATTTCATTCACATTACCCCACATGCTAGAACAATAAGAATTTATGAACAACTCACATAACCATGCCATTTTCCTCATATCTAATCACCATTACTTTCTCTCCATTAACGCATATACACATCCTTGTCGTTCATATAACCCACATGACAAAATAATAAGCTTTATGAACAACTCTTTACTTTCATTGATGTAATGCAATGCTCATGCACATATCTCTTTCTCGTTAGCTTATGCCGGTATAGCGGAGTGGGCACCCATCGATCCTCACTCAAGCTAGCCCTCTTTTATGCGGGGACCTCAAAAGCCCATCCTTTTAATACGGAGACCTCAATAGCCCATCTTTTATTATATGGGGACCTCAATCTCCACTCTTGTGGAGTGCCTAACAAAGTAGGACTTACTCTTCCCACTTTCGTGGGAGGTCCACATCAAGCCATAGATGCCACTCAGGCCATCTATTTCCATGATATGTATGCATGTAATGCCACAAGTCTCTTTAGCATCACCATGCACTTGCCTGCAATGTGATATTTTTGTTTAAGCATATATCATGTGTTGTTAACCATTATTCATCAAAATTGAACACGAATACCACGTATCATCATTGTTACACATCATCATGTCAATATGAAATAACCATATCATCTACCATTCCCATTAACATGTCATCACCCATTACTCATTATGCAGTTATTGTGCAACTAGGGATAATTAACTCATAAAACAAGGTGAAAAGGTTCAATATACATCCAATTACATAGAAATGGTCAAACATACACCCCGACCCACAAACATGCCGCTGTCATTTTTCCCAAGCTTCAAGCTTTGCTGCCCTGGTATTCTAGAAAGCAAACCTTGCACTTCAGAAGCTCAAATATGAAAACAAAATTTATATTCAACATCTAGACTTAGAAACCAAATCTTTCTTAGTTTGGCATCATTTTTGTCAAGCTAAATATCATCTCAAAATAGAATGCAACCCTCCTATATCTCTCCTTGGTAGAGCAGGTTTCACCATTTCATAACTATTTTTATACACCTTCAAGAATAGTAAATGATCTATAGCATTCTAGTTGTCACCAAAAATTAAGTTTATCATTTACTATGGTTAAATCACATTATAGGTGACTCTTGTAACTAGCAGTCTATCACAGAAGAGTAGAGTTTGAAAACTCAAAAAAAAATTATACCTCAACCAAATTGGGTGATTGTATGGAAATATTATAAAGTTACCCACACAACTCTAGTTATTCTCCAGACCTAATTCAATCATCTACAAGGTATAATCCACCAAATACCGCGACATTGCCTGATTGCGATAGTCTGTGAGAGTTATTCCCCAGACCTAATTTAATCAACTACAAGGTATAATCCACCAAATACTACGACATTACCCGATTGCGATAGTCTGCAGGACAATAGACATCCAAAGGTCATATCATGTAATATACCCAGTGGATTTTAGGTTTATTTAGCTTGATGGAAAGATTAGGAAGAGATATAGAACTCCCTAGTAAACACCATTTCCAGATTCAGCCTCTAGAGTCCCTGACAAAACAATAGATCTAGGCTATGTAGATAAAAAACCCTAACAGCACCTAATCTCAGGCCCTATTCGTCTTGGCTTCTAAAATCCAATTTATACAGTAAATGGCTTTTCTACAGTATCTAGCTTTCAAACGGAGTATCTTTTTAATGCATGGTCCACTAGTCGATTATAGTAGACACTATAGTAACTTCATTTATATCGGCCAAAATTGCACGTGAGTGTCTCTCTCTACAAGCTTCTCTGCAAGCTATTATTATTCATTAGCCAAAGCCAAAAGCCATCAGCAAAAGCCAATATGAATACCCCCCAAGCTAGGGTGAACTACGAGTGGATTAGGCCCCCAAAATCTGGATCAAAATCATCAAAAACTCAATTGAAAGTTAAAACCGTGAGGGAATATGTTTGGAACATTACCTAGAGATGAATGGTGAAATTGCTACCTTTTCCTTCTTCTCCTTCCTTCCCTTTCTCCCTTCCCTTCCTTCTCTTTCCAGCTACAGCAGTGAGCATCCGCAGCAATAGAAGCAAATGGAGCCAAAAAACCCTAGAGTACCCCCTTCACTGCCCTTTTATGTCACCAAGTTGGGCCAAACTGGGCCAGGCCAAGCCAACCTATTTTGCTTTCTATTGGGGTATTACAATATTCGTCATATCCAACCTAAAGTTTATCGAATCCTTAACCTGCCACCAAAATGTTCTCTTCCTTTAGTGCCACCGTTTTCAAAACCTTTCACTTATTTGCCATATCAGTCAGCTTCTATTAGAGTGTTGTTTAGTAGACAACGAAAAGACGCTTTACCCTTCTTTTTCTTCCTCTTCATCCTCCTTTGTCTTCCTCTTATTCTTCTTGCTCAACTAGCCAAAACCAAATCATCTTCCCTACAACCACAAGCCATCACCCCACCCCTTCAACTGGCTCACCCATCAAGCAGCGTCATCGATCTAAAAACTCGCCGCCTCCCTAGGGGCTAGATTGCATCGCCATCGCTCTCTGTCACCATGCTCACCGTGAACAGGCTGCCATAGTCAGAGCCTTACTTCCCCTCACTTGAGATGGACCAAATCACTGTCATGGATATCATCATCATCTTCACCTCTAGCTGTGTGGCATTTGTCCTATCATAGCCTCTTAGCTCGATTCCTTAAACCTACGGCATCGAGCTCACCACATTAAGCAAATTTGCCCACTCAATTTGAGTCTCCACATTGCCAACTCATCACAATAACCCTTCTTCATCAAAGTTTGACCTTCTACTTCCTCCTTAGTTCTCCTAGGTCAATTCTAACCCTGTCGCCACTGTACTGCCATCGGCACCACACCCCTCCTAAGATTCACCATGCCTACAACCACCAGCAATGACCTGACCTTGCCTTGACCCCCCCCCCCCCCCCCACTTTCCATTTTCCCACTCCCTGGCCCTCACCACCCCTCTACCAATGTTCACGAGCTGATCTTGAGCTCAGCAGTAGCCCTCCCCCCTCATATGGCAATTTGGCTGCATGTCAGCCTGAGGTAAGCAAGAGTGGAAGAAGGGTAATCTCGTCATTAGAAACTAACACGTTATTGGGGTTAACGGTAATAGCATAAAGGTCCAAAATTTGAAATGTAATGGCATTGAAGGAATAGGGAATTTTTGGATGGTAGATCTGGGATTCATGCATACGGTGGCAAATGAGGAATTTTTGCCTAGACCAAGGTCCGATCAAAAGCTTTTCCTTTTTTTCGCGATGGGCTAGAGAAATAACTTTTTAAGTATAAAGTAGATGTACATGTTCAATACACACACCACATTTACACCATCTACGCACACACACGCATGTCCCTCCCCTACACACGCCCAAAGAATCTATTTCTCGTACGACGGGCGCAGCTTGTCTTCCACTACAGGGGAGAGCATGCATTCCCTACATGGGTGGATGCAGAGGGGAGTAACCGGAGCTTGTATGCACCTCGTCCGTAAATCTCTTTGCCCATTCCTCGCATTCATATGACCAGCCGTCTTGCAAGGCATCTGAATTGTCCGAGAAAATTGACACGGCGTGGTCCAGCGCCAAACCCAACAACGAAATAAATGGTGCTCGCTTACCAATCTTGGCAGCGCGCTGGAAGAACGGGCCCAAACTGGACGGCCAGAGGCCCGCCCGATCGACGCCTGCCTCTGCCTGCGCGGCGCGCATTTACTACCACCGCCGCGCCGCGGCAGCAGCAGGGGGCTCTGCTCCAGACCCAGACTAAATAAGCCTGCATTATTATTATTATCTCCCGGTTCTCTCTTGTGCCAGCAGCTCAGCGCCGGCACAGACGAAACAAAAGCAAAATGCCCCGTTTCTTCACTGCCCACATCGTCTCAGGCTCGCTCTCGTCTCAGCTGCATTGCCTGCAGCAGCAGCAGGTACCATGCATCCCAATTGGATCCCCAAGCGCTCTTCTGCTGTCGACTTGCCATCGGATCAATGCCATGGCAGGCGGCGCAGCATCGCCATACAATTCATGGGTCATGGGCATTATTATTGCGCGCAAATCTTTCTGCTGGAACGCTCGCCGGCCGATTGCTAGCTGGGCCTGCTTACCAGCTCTGATCCTCCGACCCAGGGAATATATGGAAACAAAAGAAGAAGAAATTGGGCAGAGAGACCTTAATTCCTTGAGAGTAAACATTAGGCAGAGACAATCTCTAGCTAGCTCGCCAAAATTATGGAACTGACCGATCTGTCCCCCGAAAAGAGGAGCGTATAGTATGCCTTGGACGAGCATGAAGTAGCCAAATCTGAGTATGAAGTAGCCTATGCGTGAGGCTGACTCGCCAAACATATCAGTACGGCTTGTAAATCTGATTTGTCCGGGGAAACTGACAAAACGGAGACGTGGTCCAGCCGGATGGACTCGAAGTTCCGGCAACGAGATCAATGGGGCTAATCTTGGCAGCACCCGATCGACTCCTAGGATCGGGCCCGGCCGAAGCATACATACAGTGGCCCGGCTCCTGCGCAGCACACTGTTGTAGCAGGCTTGGGTGCGGGCCCAACCCTGCATATCCATGTCTTAATGCCTCAGCCCAGCCTCGTGGATTCTTAGTGCCTTTTCCTTGTTTGTTTCGTCATTTATTATTCCAAAACAAGTCTGTATTGATTAGGATTGACCTTGTTTTAGCAATCAATCTTTCCTCTACAGTACATAGCCTTATATTTGGAAATAGAGTTGTATATATTTATTAAGTCGATGATAAATGTTTTAGAGTCGCTAATAAAAAAGAAACAACTGAAAATTCATAGAAAAAAGCAAAACATCCGACCCTTAATCATGTAAACCTTATTATAGTTAACAAACTAGAACCATTGGATTTGTACGGAGGCTTCCGTATAGATGTCCAAGAAGACACGTATGAAAATCAAACTCCATTTAGATCGCTACGGAGGCTGCTAGATCCTTATGGAGGCTGCCATATGGGAATCCTAGAAGACACGTACCGCACACTTATCTATCTCTTCATTGGTATCAGAATACAAACTTATCTTACCCTTCCTTATATATACCCTAGAAGACACGTATCAAAATCTAGAAATATTTTTGTAAATAATCCATTTTAATCGAAATTACAGAAATATACCCACGTAAATTTTTTTACAGGAATAACCTCCAATTGCCGAACTAGTGGGCAACTGGAACCTGTCGCCCAACGGTCGCGCGACATGGAGGCTATCCGTAGGCCGTTGGGCGGCATAGCTGTAGTCGTTGAGCGGTCAATCGACTAGGACCAATCACCCAACCATCGGGCGATTGCAGTTCCAGTTGCCCAATCGTCCAACAACTGGAACTCACCCATTTTGCATAAACGGGCCGACGACCACACATGGGGTACATGACAATTATTGTAGGTAGGTAACATTTATCAAATTTTGTCTATGAGTTGTATTTTTTGGAGAAAAAAAATAGGTGACAATGTTGGTTGATCCATTTGTATTTTTCACAGATTATGAATGGCAGAAAATATGCTAGATTGACAGTAACAATTTGCGATTGTCGTATGTTGTTGTAGTGAAAGAAAATTTGTGAAATTTTATTTGAGAACGATTGGGATAGCAACGATTGCTAAGTACGAAAGTAAGTGATATTGTTATGCAACTGGGAATTCATACATTGAGGAGAACTTATTTTTTTTTATGTTGAATGCAAAAAGATGAGGACAAGTGCTTTTGTGAATTAAAATAGATTTCATAATAAAGCTGGACGTAACACGGCGCATAGGGTTTGGTTACATGTATAAGAAATAGCATCATGCACGATGGAACAAACCGAAGTACTCCTACGATACGTATGTGCCTTTTTGGAATGGAAATAATTTGACATTGGGGGGACTAGTGTGGAACGCCCCGACCTACTGTGTAGATCGAGGCCATTTTTCCTTCTTGGCGAGCTCGGCATTGAACTCCTCGGTGGCCTCTTTTGCCTTGACCGCCATTTCTCTCTTTTTCTCGCGCCCCCTCTCGCAAGCCTCGCTCTCCCTGCGCATGCATGCCTCGAGATAAGGCTTCGTATCCCAGTTTGCTCATCGTTGCAGCGCTCCTCCTCCAGGATCTCACAGGCCCTTTTGACATCCCACTCCTCAAAGTCGAGAGCCCACTGGTCATGTGGGTGGATCTAGTCAATCGACTTGCGGTAGCCACAAAGCTATTCCAGGGACTACGGATAGACAGGAGAGGTTGTTAGTGCGTACTTTAAAAGAGAAATAGTAAGGAGAATACATCGTAATTGGTCCTTACCGGCTGCCGATAGCTGCTCATGTCCCGACGGAGGTCGGGATTATCACAGGAGTAGTTTGTGCAACCCCAATAACGCATGCCCAGGCTGAGCCACTACTTAGACTTCAAAAACTTGCATGAGTCCCTACACCAACAGAGGGGCGGCATCTCTCCCTTGGGTGGGTGAAAGCATCTAGGCCCCTAAAAATAGTTTTGGTAATTAATCAATTTATATGAATATGGGACTAACATGTTTGACAAGTTTTTAAAAGGTTAAGTCCTTAAGTGGATGACAAGACGCATGCTAAGGATCAACGTGAAAAATCAAAAGTGGCTCAAGGCAAAGGTATACCGGATTTATAACGGCGGTAGTTCCACGCCGACTTTTCATGGCTAGTTCAGAAGCTCTGACATAGCCGTTACTGTCGCATTAGAGCCGGAGCGGAAGTACTGACCTTTGGCCTACGGTACTTCTGTTCGCCCTGAATTTTTCTGGAATTTCTCTCTAATGGCTATTTTTGGTTGGTGAGGGTATAAATACCCGTACCTCTGCTCAAGGACTGTGAGAATAGACCTCATTGAACATCTTTGAGCATTGAGCATTCACTCCACACCTCATTTCCTCCTTGTGCGTTCATTTGAGGTGGTTGAGCCAAAAAGTGCATTGCATCCAATAGATTGATCCTTTGGCACTTAATTGTGGTCAAATGAAGCTTGAGATCTTTTTCTTTTGGTGTTTGCTGGCACCTGGATGACTTGGTGGAAATTGCCCGGTGATCTTCTCAAGAAGATTGTGAGTAGACCAAGAGTGTGTGAAGGTTGGAGCTCACCTACCCGGAGCGGGGAAGAGCAACCATTAGTGATTTGAGGTGGAAGGCTTAATTTGTGGAGCTGGTTCAATTCGTTTGGGCTAACCTCAACGTGGACTAGGGGAAACCAACAAGTTTCCGAACACCATGGTAAAACATCGAGTGTACTTACTTCTCTCTTGTCTCCTTTTAGCATTTGTTCATTTGACTTATTGTGATAATTTATTTGTGCTAGTACTCTTGTAAATCCTCAATTTTACTAGAATTGTGTAAGTCTCTAGTGCATTATACTCTTGTCACATTAAAATTCCAAAGAACTAATTAAGAGGCAAGAAAATTTTAAAACCTCCTATTCACCCCCCCTCTAGTCGGTTATCCTTGATCCTAGAGTAGGTGTTGCGGCGAACACTCGGTTGGAACATTCGAGATGGGGTTACTGCTATGAGGGGCATCATTGCGAGGAGCTGACCTCCTGGCACGCTCCGCTTTTCGGCCCGGGCCACCGCAGCCCTTTCTTGTTCGCCATAGGCCATAGCAAACATTGCTAGTTGGTGGGTCTCCTCCCATTGCTTCATCATCTTGTCCCATTGCTTCTTCTGCCTCTTGTCCATCCCGACTTGGTGAAGCAATCTCTGGTGTAGTGTTGGGTTTGGTTGTGTAGTGTTCTCTCCTAGATCTCTTTCACCTCATTTCATAAGGCAAAGGGTTGGTATGGTGTGGTTATTTTCATGTGAGTAGCCTGCAGGGCATAGTGATACCCTGTCTTTCGGAAAACTTCGTAGCAAAAAGCTGCCCCGTCTGGGCTTCTCGTTGTGTAAAGTTGTACTCTTTGGTCTCGTCACTGCGTAAAGCTAGCCCGTCTGGTCTTATCACTGCGCAAAGCTACCCCATGTGGTCTTCTCACTGAGCGAAGCTGCACCCTTTGGTCTTGTGACTGCACAAAGCTAGCCCGTCTGGTCTGGTCACTAGACATAGTTGTACCCTTTGGTCTCGTCACTGCACAAAGCTATCCCATCTGTTCTTGTCACTGCAGAAAGCTAGTCAGTCTGGTCTTATCACTGTGCAAAGTTGGCCCATTTGGTCTTGTCACTGCACAAAGCTGCCTCGTGTGGTCTTGTTGCTACGTGAAGCTGCACTCTTTGGTCTTATCACTGTGCAAAGCTGACCCGTCTGGTCTTGTCACTGTGCAAAGTTGTAGCCTTTGGTCTCATCACTACGTAAAGCTGACATGTTTGGTCTTGTCACTATGCAAAGCTGGCATGTCTGGTCTTGTCACTACGAAAAGCTACCCCGTTTGGTCTTGGCACTACGCAGAGCTGCATCCTTTGGTCTTGTCGCTGCGCAATGCTGACCCGTCTGGTCTTGTCAATACGCAAAGCTATACCTTTTGGTCTCGGCACTGTGCAAAGCCACCCCATCTAGTCTTGTCACCATGCAAAGCTAGCCCGTCTGGTCTTGTCACTGTGTAGAGCCACCCCGTTTGGTCTTGCCACTGCTTAAAGTTGCACCCTTTGGTCTTGTCACTATGCAAAGCTAGCCTGTATGGCCTTGTCACTGCGCAAAGCTGCATCCTCTTGTTTTGTAACTGCACAAAGCTATCTCGTTTGGTCTTACCACTGCGCAAAGCTGCACTTTCTGGTCTTGTCACTGCGCAAAACTGCCCGTCTGGGACAAAGCTACACAAAGGTAGCACATGACCCGGTTTGTGATAAAGCACACTGCCTCCCCCATGGGTTATAAAATGCATGCCCTACCTCATTGATAGTAGGAAAATTACCTTCTCCGTCTTAGAGTAACATACCATGTCAAACGCTGATGGGCCAGTTGAACATGGGTCACTAAAGGTAGAACTTCCGCTAGAAAGGAGGAAGGACTTTGGCCATAACAACCACTTGATGCCATACAGGCGTGCTGAACCGGTGTGGCTGAAATGCAGACATAGGGAGGATGCGGTCGTGCAGGTCGCAGAAGGCCATTTCAATGGTGAGCGACGTTTCTTTCGATGCCCACACTCTGAGGGTACAATTAGACAACTGTCTATTTTGTATTATTGCTAATAGAGTTTCGATGTTAACCTTCCTTTCTAACAGATGACCAAATACGACTTCGTGCACTGGATTGATCCTCCCCATGAACGATACGTGGATACGTTGTGGAAGAAAATCCTTGACTTGGAGGCGCTGATTGAAAGTCTCAAAGAGGAAAACATTACCTTCGTTAGCAGATGTAGCACGAGAGGGGCAATGAGGAGGTTATCAACATAGGAACCTCGTATGATCCAACATGCTGCTGAGCGAACCCTGTCTGCATATATGCATGCCATTGCAACGATGGCTAGCCACGTCTGAGGTGCCCCCTCTACAACACTCCACGTGGGTAGCACGAGGCACATTCTACCAGTAGGCACGTATGGAGAAGGTTGTACCATAGTACTCTCCCCTGTTGTCTGTGGTATTGTTCAATGTCCTAAACATGTAATTGAATGGTTTACGCGTAGGTGTGGTTGCCATCTATTGAGTGCACTATTCCAGTGGTGCATCACGTGCATTGAAATACAGGCGTCGACATGGAATGAACAAATGAACATCATAAAAAGGAGTACAACTAAGAATGCAATAGTATTATAAACATCACATAGTAAGTAAGAAATGTAAGTATTACACGAACAACAAAATTATAGTCAGCACTAGACCCCCCAATAGCACCCCCAGCCCCGCCTCTGTCACCACCCTGGCCCCCTCCATCTCCACATCCACGTCTGTGTCCTCTCGTACGGCCCTGCTTGGTTGTCTTCCTCAGCACTAGGTGTTGAGGCACTTACAAGGTAAGGCGATCAGGCGACCTACGCACACGAGGTCCCAAAGCTGAAGGGGTGGACCATAGTGCCGCCTGTGTAGCTATTGGTGCACCACTAAGCTATCACCTAGAGAGAACTTCTAGGGGTGTGGGCTGAGGTCTTGAGCCCATCGCCTGGTCAACCCAGTTTGCAAAGAACTGGTCTGTGTTCTCCTGGCCCAGGGAGACACTAAATCCCTCAAGGGGGCGCAAGACTTGCAGTACAAATATTGTTAGTTCGTCAAGTAAAGGGATAGAAGAAAACAAAAAAGAGGCTAGGCGTACCCTTGGCTAGCGCCATGGTGTGGTCAAAGCCATTCGGAGGGACGTACGACACTTCGTACGCGCCCTGTGTGGGAAAGCCGAAGAAGTCTGGAGGATGCCCAAACTGCTGTGATGACGGTGTGCGGGGCCATGCCCAGGCTGACCCCCTCGCCTCGTCAGGATGAGGTGGTGTCGGGTGTGGCCAAGCTAACCTTTTGGCCTCGTAAGGGTGTGGCAAACATGGCCACGCAGAACCCCCCACGCGGTGTGATGCCGCGGATGGGACGGCGTTGATGGACGCACCAAGTGTACACCTGGCGTAGGCGTGTAGACCTCCGGGAGGACAATAGGGCGACGACACGTGCACCCAAGGCCTAGACATGATGGAAAGCCTGCACCACCTCCTCTTATGTTACCTCCTCACCACTGGCGATCCTATCCCCCATGGTGTGAGAGTCCCTCCAAATTGCAGCACTAACGTCCACCTACAAGGAAAACACGAAAGGGTGTAACCTATTAGTGGGATTGCAGGAAGCAAACATATACAAATATAGTGTAACGTACCACGACATGAACATCCCACCCGAGGTACGCAGTGTACGTGTCTGTTGGTGCAATGATGTGTGCTAGGGGTGGATCGATGACATGTATCAGCCTGGTACATGTCTGAGGAGTGTACCAGTGAAGGTACTCGTCGTACGTGCTGCGGTCGTAGGGTGGCCTCCTGCACACAGTCCTGCAGCGCGCCCTCCCACTGGGTTGTCCATGCCTCCATCTTCGTTGTCCAGTCTATGCCATGTTTTACTCCCTTCCTAGAGTGCCTGGAGGAGGTAACATTTGGTTAGAAGTTGTGCAATGAATTGTAGTAAAACGAGAGACATCTATGGCGGTAACTCATGTGTGGACATTGTTGGGCATAAGTCACCCGACTGGTACTGGAACCACCTAGCATAGGCCGAACTGGCGCATGACACGATGTGCCATGCAGTCCTCCATGAAGACATCGAACACGAGCTTCCTCCGTGTCAGCCAGAAAGCCCGATCGCACCAACACAACGAGGATAGCCCATCAGGAGTGCAGCTCTCCACTACCACAGGGGAGTAGGGCTTCCAATGCACGTCGTAAGCCGTGACCCAATCGAACTGCTCCATAAAAGGCATATACGCCTGTGTAACCTGTACGTGTGCGAACTGTACCTACAAAGAACACCAGCTGTTACATACGATGATCCATAATACAAAGGAACTAATTATAAGCGAGACTACGTACTCGTCTATGGCACCAGAGAGAACCCATCATAGGCTAGTCCACATCATCCCCCAAGTACATCTCTGCCCCGTTCGGAGTGATGTCCTCAAACATGGGATGTCCGAGGCTGAAGTGCTCAAACGACCATAGCTGCAGTAGTAGCAGACATCATGTGAGGACCTAGTTTGCCTTGGTTCTACCGCATGTGTCACACAAGCCACGATCGGTCGCAGCAAGTGCGACCGAACCCTAGCTGATGTGGGGGGTCTCCTTAGCGATGGCCCTAGCGTGAGCGATGGGTGTTGCTGTGGCTAGTGGTGAAGAGCACCCAACCAAATAGCCACAACAAGTACGCCTCCAAGTGTCATGAGACCTGCTGCTCGTCCGTGGCTAGGTCTATCCGCTCCACTTGAGTACAAGCAAAAAGATATTAAGATTGTACTGAGGAAAGGAGAGCATAGCTGATCGAACGGGAAGGGCATAAGACATGTACCCGGAATGGGAAGTGGAAAGTGTGCGTCTCCGACTGCCAACGGTCCACCAAAACTGTCAGCAGGGAGAGGTCAAATGAGATGTGTCGTGACCGCTCCGCACCATCGTCCCCGCCCGCAGCTGGTGGCAGACCATCCGCGTCTGTGGCCTGGATCATCCAGGCGAGAGGTAGTAGTCCGGCATCGCCCAACTTGTGAAGCAAAAAAGAGGTCAGTACGCAATCTCGTATGGTGAGAAGACAACACCGCAAGAGTACAACCTAGCTGTCTAGCATGAGTCTAGTCTCCAGGCCACTCAAGGTGTGCACGTGCGAACCACCCCAAGTCGGTCACCTCCTCCGCGCTCCTAGGAGGTGGGACATGGCGCGAAGCACGATGCAGCCGGTCGATGTGCTCATCCAGGAGGCCGTAAGGCTAGTCTAGTCTGTGAAGTTCATGAGCCATACCTACAAAATGACTTCAAGTTAGCATTTACTTGGAATAAAAAACATCAAATGCAAAGCTGCAGCAAATATAACTTGTAAAAAAACAAAATAATATTAGGCTAACTGCACAATACTTACAATAGCATTGAAAAGGGGGAAATACCACAACACTTGTACAAATGGTACATGCAACATACGATATGATTCCTACAACACTACGTAAATGAAATATGCCAACTAACAAAGTATAGATTACAATGTACAATGATTTGTAGTCATGAAGCCAATTTGCATACTCCAACAACTAGTTGCAGAAACCATGTCGATCTGCCTACTCATCAGCAAGTGCCTTGCATCGTCTAGCTGTGTGCCCCTCCTGACTACAGTGCCCACAACGTCTACCCGGCGCTATAGCTTGCAATTTGTCCATATCATTTGAAATACGACGGCTTTGTCGCCGACCATTCCCACCCTTCAGCATGTGAACATCTGGAATCCAGGTCCTCCCTGCAATATCCAAGGTGGCAAAGTTTCATACAACCCTGAACCCCCTAAGCTTGCCATACCACGCCTGCATGACCCTCTCCTTGAAGAAGTACTTGGACATGAAGTTCGAATGATCCATACCCACAGTCCTGCATGCGGCGAGGACATGAGAGCATGGCTTGTGTAACAGCTTCGGCTTGTTGCACAAGCAGCTATGTTCATTTACATGATCTCCAAGGCATACCTCATGGGTAACAAGAGCTTGAGCCATCCAAAATCCAGCTCTATCCCAGAGGAGCACGTCAAAACGATGCTCCCTATTGCCCATCACGTGCACCATGTACAATTGGCCCTTCTCTGTCTTCACCTCCATGTATGCTATAATTTTCAAGGAGTACGATATTTGTGGGTTGGCTGCATGAAGTGTGGCATTTGCATGCCTCTCCCTGAAATAGCCGATGGTGCTGTGCAGAACACCTTCCATGATGACGACGAGGGACTGAGAATGAAGGCCCCTGAGAATTCAGTTGTACACCTCAGCAAGATTAGTCATCATTATGTCGTACCTCGCGCCGTCGGTGTCGTACAGTAGGGACCACTTCTCCAATAGCTCTCCCTCGATCCACTGCAAGAAGCACTTGATGTTCCATGAGCTCCTTCTCCTCGGATCAGTTGCATTAGGCTCAGCTAGTACTGTGAGGCATTCAGGTTGTGCCGCCCCAGGCATGGCTGATCCCTTGTTACTCTCATCGACGTGCTTCCTACTGTGCTCGCCCAACAACACCCACAAAGAATCAAATTTTTTTGCTAGTTCTGCATAGCTATCCTCTTAAACAACTTCATGCACCATTGTTGTTTCGGGAACTGCTTAAAGAAGTTAGCCACAGGTGATGAATGCACCATCTGTTCCTCATATCCAGCCCAAGGGAAGGGCTCCTCAGGGTCGTCTTGAAGTTTCCTTATGGCCTCCACTATCCCAGCGTGGCGATCATGGATTACACACACACACACAGTAGGATGAGCATTGACAACTCCAACCCTCATATGTCTAAGAAACCATAACTAACTATCGTAATTCTCACTTTCCATGAATGTGATGGTCAAGGGTAGAATTTGATTGTTGCCATCAACGCCAATGTCAATAAGGATCCGACCCTTGTATTTTCCAGTCAAAACGATCATGTGAACTAAGATCACGGGAACCACATGCCTGAATGCCTCGATGCACGCACCGAAGGCTAAGAAGGCCCTCTGCAACACCATAAAACCTAGCGGCCTTGTAGATGGCTTGTCCTTCATAGCAATTTACGTGCTTGGGTTCTTGTCCTGCAGCACCGAAAGCATAAGAGGAAGGTTATCGTACACCACCTTGAAAGACCCAAATCATTTTTCCAAAGCCTTCTGCTTCACATGCCATACCTTCGCATAGCTAATCTTATACTTGAATTTCTTCTCGATAGCCACCATGATATGCATGGCCTCGATGTCCTTCTTCTCCACTATCTCTCCATACATCAAATTGGCTATAAAGGCAAACATTAGGTTACGATGCCTTGGCAAAACACTACTGAGAATGCATGAGTGCGCTCAACTTTCGACATAATCCAGTGAGTCTCATACTTTGGTTTACGTGCGTACACCTTCCAAGGACAACCGGCTTGCTCGTACTTCATGGTGTACTACTCCTGGCTAGATTTCATGACCTGAAAAGTCCGCTGCAAGGACAAGGCCCACAGCTTAATGGAATCCTGCAATGATACCTTGTCAGCAAACATTGAATGCAACTAAACCTCTATATCATGATACTCTCACAATGATTCATGCTCGTCATGCATAGCAACACTATCAGCATCAAACCGATTCTATTCCAGCGGGATGGGAGTTTCGTCCTCATCGAAACTGTCCTCGTCGTCCTCTTATACAGCTTCCTCTTCAACCGAAGCCATCCAGTCATCGTTCTCCACCTAATGCACTATATACTCCATATACTCCCCTTCATCAGCTTGTCCTATAGTGATGAGGACATCCTTTCCATGCATACAACCATGCCAACTCCATATCAAACTGAAACTATGATACAAGGACCAATGACTAGAGCGCGAGCACGTCAACTTAACCATCAGGTGAATGCGTTCCTAAGTTTGCATACAAATGTTTCAAAGAATGGAATACTACTTAATTCTTGTGATGATTTAATTGTCCTTAGGAACCATGGGGAAGAACCACATGAGCTCAAGTATAGAAGTGGAACCGTCAAGCGCAAACCAAGTCCTGTTCACGAGTTTGACTCGGATTCGGCCTTGTTGACAGCGCCTACTTCAAACGGCCGTAACTTTTGATCCAGAAGGTTTCTCGGGGCCCATGAGTACTCATTGGAAAGATCTTGAAGTCTACTTTCAGATGGATCTGGCCTCACCTCCAAATTCCATCCGAGTCGACCAAAAACTGCAAAACAATTCACGTCGCTTTTCCAGTCCGAGTCAAAGTGGGCCTTGGGCCTTGTAATTCGAGTCCTATTTGGCTTCCTTGTGTTTTGGCCGACCCTCCACCTTCCGTGACCCTTAAATAGGCAGCCGCACCCTCTTCTAGGGTTTGGGTTTTGTTTAGACTAAGTTAGCTTTTGCTGCTTTGCCTTGTACTCGCGCGTGTCGGCTAGACCGCCCGAATACTTGTCTTCGGAACCCCACCGTTTCTCTGTTTTCGATTGAATCTTACATCGTTATTTGCAATTGAGTTGCTGTTCATCTTGTTCTTGCTTGTTCTTCGATTGCTTGCAGGAACAAGAACCCTCGTGGTTAGGTTGATCGTGCGCCGACAAGGTCACGAACAATCTCTGGAGTTGGTGTATCGATCGCTAAGGCGCAGCGTCCTTGGATGGTTGTAGTCGGGTCGTCAACGTCATCTCCTTCCCCAATCGAATCTACCACTCTCATCGAAAGATCGGGACCCCTAGTGCTATCATATAGGCTCACCATGGCTTGACCCTTCTTCCTCTCCTCCATGTACCGCATCGGCCTTGTCACTAGCAACTACCTTCTTTTGACCAACATAATGGGCGACTGAGCTGATCGCACCTCCCGGATGATAGTCATCGGCATGACCTTATACAACTTCTATTGGACACGATTACACAAGCATCACATACTCGTATCCACGGGCACCAGCACCCTTGCACAAACCCCTTCTACGAAGCAGTGCGCATCAATATTCTAAACTCCCATCTAATGTCCATGCGAGACCGGCTCCAAAGCCCCTGTATGACAACACTGCACACTTCAGAGTCCAAGGAGAAACTACGGGTGAGCCAGTACATCATATTTGTGATTCGAGCATTCTCACTGTCTGGGTGTATAAGAGTGTTTTATGCAAAACCGCTCAAGTCAATACTGTTCGGACCTTCACGAACGGTGTCGACACCGTAATGCACTTTCAATGTAGTGGATATCTGCATTACTGATGTCTACGTGCAAATATTTTTAATGTTACAACTAGTTAAATCACATCACACATTATGGAAGTACTGATGTACTGTAATTTACATTTCAATGACCGTTCACCTATCATGACCAACTACACTACCCTTATAGCATAACCTATACTTATTCGCACCGACACCCCTCCCATCCTCCAACCCAATACACATGAACTCTCTATTGGCACCCACGCGCACCGACGCCACTCTTCTCTCGCTGCTCGAGCTCTATCTTACTCTAAATAAATCCTAATGGCTTTTAACAATTTACATAACATATTGATTTAAATGCCAATATACCAGTAATAACAGTACACATGATTTTTCAATGTACTAACGACATTATATTCATTCGTAATTAATCATAAATGTTACGTATTAATGTTTTGCACAAAGCGAACTATTTATTTCATACAAAAGTATTGACTGAATTTTTAATAACTATAATTTTCTCCGGATGCTTATTTTGTACATAATATTGACTAAATTTTCTACAACTATAATTTACTACGGATGCTAATTTTCTATAACTATATTCACTAAATTTTCTACAACTATAAGTTTCTACGAATACTAATTTTTTGTAACTACATTTACTAAATTTTCGATGACTATTTACTTCATAGAAAAATTGTGCTATTCTTTTCTACATCTATAATTTTCTACGGATCCTAATTATATACTAAACAAACTATTAAATTCATACAAAAAATTGATTACAACGTACAATAAAATTTACCTCACGGAAGTAGCAGAACCTCTCTTTCTCCCTCTCCTCTCCTCTCCTTCTATCTTCTCTCTTTTTCTTCCCTCTTCTCTTCTTTGTTTCCCTTCTCCCTTTTCTCTGTGCGGCAACGTCGGCGGATGAAATGGCCTGAGGCTTGGCCGAGTGATCGATTTATATGTGCCTCCAATCGCCGAAGGGTTGGACGATTGGTCTTGCAGTTGCCTAATGGTTGGGCGACTGGTCGCAGTCACCCAACCCTTTGGTGACTGCAATTATGTCTCCCAACAGCCCAAGAATAGCTTGCGTCTCGCGCGACCATTGGGAGATAAGTTGCAATCGCCTAATGGTTTGATGACTAGAGGTCATTCCTGTAAAAAAAAATTTTGCGCGGGTATATTACTATTATTTCAAATAAAAAATGGATTATTTACAAAAAAAATTCTCCCTACATATATCCAAGAAGACAAGTATCAGAATCAAACTATATACCCTAGAAGACACATATCAAAATAATACCCTAGAAGACATGTATCAGAAGTGAACTCCAAGTCTAATGTATTATATAAACTAAAGACAACAAAAAAAATTGCACATCCAGTACCTAATTGATGTGCATAAAGTCTTCATCCTTCTCAGCAACTGCAATGATCGTCCTTCTCGGTGACACCCTCAACCATAGCACAACAAGGACTTCAGCCATAGCACAACTAGGACATCAGACATAGCACAACCAGGTATATCATTTGCTCATCCATTTTTTCATGCCCCGAAAATTGAAGAATATCCAATAGAAAAATAGACTAGAGAATTAGAGTAGATTGGAAGTATTAGACCAATTGTCTATTCACTAGATTAGTTAGATTTGGCCTTTAGAGCACATTACTATCCTACAATTCAATTTATAGTTGATTGGCTAGGTTCCATTGGAAATTAGACCAAACTGGAAGTAGTGGATTAATTGTCTATTCACTAGATTAGCTAGATTTAGCGTTTAAAAAGGATTGTTGTCCTATGATTGAAATTTTAGTTGATTTGCTAGGTTCAGTATTTAAAAGAATGTATAATATTCTTGTAAGATTTGAAATGTTATAAAATTGTTATATCAAATCAGCACATTGTAATTACACGTGTAAGTATATTATATGCAAAATCTTTGTAACACTTTTTCTTTGTATTTACTAGGCTACAACTAATATGACAGCCATACCACTAAGTGCATTGATAACAAAAAAGGACATATGGACAATCAAGGTCAAAGTATTCAGACTCTGGGATTCAATTAATCAATCCACCAATGAATAGTATGGAACTAAAATGATTCTATTGCATGAGCAGGTACGATTTTTAAAAACATATACTTTCAATAGTTTTCAAACTTTAAATTCTATTATTTTTGCGTAGGATAATGCAATTCATGCTTCTATTGGAAAGCAATCGGTCAACACTTTTAAGACAAAAAATAAAGGAGAAATCCATTTACATATTAAAAAACCTCAAAGTTCGAGAGTATAAAAAGTATCGGCTATTGAAGAATGACTATAAAAGCAATTCCTTAAAATACAACAGTAAACAAGATCAAAGAAAAATCTCTACAATTTTTGGACCGCTACTTTGAATTTACTGACGGTGATACCTTAAGGAGTAGGTTAGGAAATGACAAACAATGTTCAAGGAAGTAAATCATCCACACCAATAGATTTTATCATGTAAATGAGAACTAAACCCATTTTTTCTGCAGATGTCATTGGCCTACTTAGCCTAATAAAATCGGAAGGTTACAGAGTTTTGGGCAAGAAATAAGGAGTCAACGAATTTGTAACATCTGTGAGATCAAAATTATATTATTGGAGTAAGTGTTTTATGTTATATTTGAAATAAGAAAACAATGATTATATCATTGTACTAACTTCTGTGTGTTTCCATTTTAAGTAGTGAAAAAGTTAAGATAACTCTATGGGGAGATATCTTAGCTGATATGGTAGAAGAAAAATTAATTGGCAAACAAACCATCTTGATTATCACTTTTATTTATTACTAAAAGTCGATAGCATGCACTTTAGAGTTGCTAAGAAAGAAAATAAATAACTAAAATTCTAAAAAAAATGTAAAACATCCCGTCCTTAATCCTTGCAACCTTTATTATAGTTAACAAACTAGAACCGTTAGATTTTTACGGAGGCTTCCATACGGATGTCCCAGAAGACACGTATGAAAATCAAACTCCGTTTAGATTGCTACAGAGGCTGCTAGATCCCTAGGGAGGCTGCCATACAGAAATCCTAGAAGGCACGCACCGCACGCTTATCTATCTCTTCATTGGTATCAGAATACAAACTTATCTTACCCTTCCTTATATATACCCTAGAAGACACGTATCAGAATCAAACTCCAAGTCTAATGTATATTATATAAACTAAAGACAACCAAAAAAGTTGCACATCCAACAAAACCTTTCTTACCGTTCCTTATATGTACCGAAGAAGACACATATCAGAATCAAACTATATACCCTACAAGGCACATATTAGAATAATACCCTAGAAGACATGTGTCATAATTGAACTCCAAGTCTAATGTATTATATAAACTAAAGACAACAAAAAAGTTGCACATCTAGTACCCAATTGATGTGCATAAAGTATTCATCCTTCTCGGTGACTGCAACGATCATCCTTCTCGGTGACATCCTCAACCATAGCACAACCAGGACTTCAGCCATAGCACAACGATAGCACAACTAAGACATCAGCCATAGCACAACCAGGTATATCATTTGCTCATCCTTTTTTTTCATGCCCAGGAAATTAAAGAATATACCAATAGAAAAATAGACTAGAGAATTAGAGTAGATTGGAAGTACTAGATCAATTATCTATTCACTAGATTAGTTAGATTTGGCCATTACAACATATTACTGTCCTATAATTCAAATTTTAGTTGATTGGCTAGGTTCCATTGGAAATTAGACCAAGATGGAAGAAGTAGATTAATTGTCTATTCACTAGATTAGCTATATTTAGCCTTTAAAAAAGGATTGTTGTCCTATGATTGAAATTTTAGTTGATTTGCTAGGTTTTGTCCTTAAAAGAATGTATAATATTCTTGTAAGATTTGAAATGTTATAAAATTGATATGTCAAATCAGCAAATTGTTATTACATATGTAACTATATTACATGCAAAATCTTTGTAACCATATTATATGCAAAATCTTTGTAACCCTTTTTTCTTTGTATTTACCAGGCTACAACTAACATGGCAGCCAGACCACTAAGTGCATTGACAACAAAAAAAAGGACAAATGGACAATCAATGTCAATGTATTCAGGCTCTGGGATTCAATTAATCAATCCACCAATGAATTGTATGGAACCGAAATGATTCTGTTAGATGAGCAAGTACGGTTTTTAAAAACATGTACTTTCAATAGCTTTTCAAACTTTAAATCGTTTTATTGCGCAGGGTAATGCAATTCATGCTTCTATTGGAAAGCAATTGGTCAACACTTTTAAGACAAAAATAAAGGAGAAATCCATTTACATATTGAAAAACAACAAGTTCGGGAGTATGAAAAGTATCAGTGCTGAAGAATGACTATAAAATCAATTCCTTATGAAATACAACAGTAAAGGAGATCGAAGACAAAACTCTGCAATTTTTGGACCACTACTTTGAATTTGCTAACGGTGATACGTTAAGGAGTAGGTTAGGAAATGATGGACAATGCTCAAGTAAGTAAATCATCCACACCAAAAGATTTTATCATGTAAAGGAGAACTAAACCTATTTTTTCTGCAGATATCATTGGCCTATGTAGCCTAATAAAACCAAAAGGTTACAGAGTTTTTGGTAAGAAACAAGCAGTCAATGAATTTGTAACATCTATGAGATCAAAATTATACTATTAGAGTAAGTGTTTTATATTATATTTGAAATAAAAAAAGATGATGAAATCATTGTACTAACTTCTGTATGTTAACTTTTTGAGCGCTAGTTCGGTCCATACGGAGGTGTTTGAGGTGTTAACACCTCCACTATATCTGATCGTTCAATTAGTAAGGGTAAAATTGTATTTTCAGTTTTGTGAGTGTTTAACTGGACTGTTAACTGATCCGTGCGGGTGTGCCTCGTAGTCGCCCGGCCGACCGATGGGCCTGGAGTCCTGGACTGAACCACTCCACTTCTCTCGCGAGTCATCGTTCGGCCTCGTCCGTCAAACTGCAACCGACGAGTTCATCTGTCGCCGACGGCCCCCAAAAAACCACCGCCCCCTTCCGCCACCAAGCTCACGCGCCAGCAAGAGATCGCCTCTTGACTCCACGGTGGTTGCGGCAGAAAACAGTCCAGATCGCCCTCGTCCTCGTCGGCCGTTCCATCCGGATGACAACGGCGGCGGTAATCTCCGCGATTTGGCCCCCATCCGATGCAGCTGCTGCTTGTCGCTCATAGCCATCATATATTACATTTGCCCCGCCGGCCTCTGCCTCCCTCCGACTCAGGATCCTCGCCGCCGCCCCCCTCCACCTCCCCCCTGGCGTTGCGTAAGTGCAGATTTTGCATCCCTGTTACATGAGTTGCTTGCTTGTGTTATTGAGGATGATCGTGGGTTGGGGTTGATTTATGTCGTTAGGGGTTTGAGGGGCTTGGTAATCTTCTTGGCTGAGCAGCCGAGGCAATTGAAGTACCTAGAGTGGCCGGGCTTTCGGAACCCGGTACGCCATTTGCATTTGGAACTCATGTGTAGGTTGGGGTTCTTCAAGTGTTGTGTTTATACAATGTTGAGCATAATGTCATGCAGTGCCTTTATTAGGTTACAATCAATAGGGATAAGGGATGTGAACGTGAGGATGTGTTGAGTTTGCAGCATATACGGTGTAGGAATCTGTGCAAATGTGTGCTAGCAGAGTGATGCAGTAGGTTGTAAGATTGGAGTTTACAGGTGTAGATAGTCTTCACAAGTTTATAAAAGCAAAGAAGCAACCATCTAGATGATGAATGAAACAAGCATATTTTTGAACACTTCAACGTATTACATTCAACTAACAAGAGTGAATATGTATTTATGTTCAACATAGGGCCAAATTGTTTCCTTACTCTGATTTTATTACATTTACCTGGTGTCAATTTTCTCTATGGATCGTCATATATCATGCAGTCTTAAATGGAGAACTTTCCCCTCAGTTATAAGAATTGTTCTATATGATGTCTGCGGAATAAAATTCAGGCATATTTCAACCACGGGCTGTAATCTCAGCGAGTCGGCCTCATCGTACATAGGGGTGGCTCCTTGTCGGTCGTCAGAGTGACCACGGCGGCGGTAATCCTGGTGATTTGGCCCCCATCTGGCACACCTGCTGCTTGTCGCTCATCCCTGACCACGGGCTGTAATATCAACAGGTCATAGCGGCGGCTCCTCATCGGCCCTCGCATCCGGGTGAGCACGGCGGCGCTAATCTCGGTGATTTGGTCCCCTTAGGTGAGCCTGCTACTCATCGTGAGTTCGTCTACCAACATTCAGTACTAATTCAGTATTACTTTTTGTACCAAGATGATGTATTCTTCAGATTCAGTTTAGAACAAACTTAGAACTTTAGTTCAATTCCATCTCCTCCGATTCTTTTCCTTATGTAAATATATACGTGTAATCCTAGGCCTATATAAACATAAAACCCTTCCCCTCCCTTCTTGAATTGATTTTGAGTTGAAGCCGGGCAGGGTGTCAAGTTCTGCACTTCTGCCCAGTTTTGTTAGCAATTGGATATAGATAAACTTAGAATCCCCTCACTTGGCTGAATTAGAAGCAGTGCTCATGGACTCACCTTTCGGTTGCAATGTAATTATATCTTGTTTCCTTTTTCTTCTCAGTCTCCTATGTTACTAATCATTTTTTAGTTTACTACTCTTTTCATGCTCGAGGGTGCCCTGGCTAATATGGGTGGTCACATTGGGTTGTAGGAATTCTAAACGTAGTTGACAGTGTGTCATTATGTCCAATAAGTCAATATAATAGTAGAATTGGAGTGTGTATTTATTTTCCAAGCAGAAAAAACCCACGAAATGCCAAACACACATAGAGATGGTCTTATCCTTGAGGGTTTTTCCTTTGTTTTGAACTGATCTGTCTCAACTCATGTCGCTCTGCAGGTATTATTCAAAACATTACAATTAGTATTTGTTTAGCCAATCCGCCTTTGCATATGATCAAGGATGCAGTTAAATATATTATACAATCATGAAGAAATAAAGTAGAGTTGATAGTTTCAGAAGCTCTAACACTATTCAGCTACAATAAGTCAAAAGTTCATAGCAGTAGTTGTAAATCATTGGCATCTCATATACTGCTAATACTAAAGCAAGACCCTACGATGCTATATATGAAGCTATGATTTTAGATGAATGCAGCATATCAGTTGTTGTTGATTACTCTTGTATGATATAATAAGTTGTATACTTTACAGTTCATTCCTTCATGAAATTAAAAGAAGTGTGCATTTCAAAACATTAGTAGGTTCCCCCTCTGATAGAAAGAATTAAACAATAATGGTTATCCTGAGATTACTATGCTCAACTTGATAGTGCATGTTTAGATGATGACCTCAGCCACCTCACTGTTGATATGTATCGTCCCATATTCTGGTTGTGCAAATTCCTGGAAAGCTTTTTGCATTTTCAGTTTTACAAAGCTGTAGCACTCAGCATAAGCGATGTGCAAGAACAACATTTCCTTTCCTTAGAGCCTTCCGGTTGCATGACCTTGGATCTGGTATAATAATTTTGAGTAATGTAGATGTAGTTCATTATGCTGGGGCTGCTGTGATTTGTCATGACACCAGAAAAATTGATTAATTTACACTTCACATTCCTTGGTAGCGAACCTTTTTTAATACTAAGTATCATAATGCTAGTTTGATGAGGAACTTCTTATGATTACATGTCATCAAAACATTTTTTTCTTCTTCTGTGGATGTAGGGTCGCCCTAAGGGTTTTACTCCTAAATTTAGCTTAGCTCCCCTTGTACCAAGGTTATCTGATCTTCTTGGCATACAAGTATTCTTTTTTTCTTTTACAATGTTGATACTTCTAATGTAAGCTCATGTATTAGCACTTAGTTATGCTGATCATACCCAACCATGTTTGCATGCACAAACAGGTGCAAAAAGCAGATGATGTTATTGGCCCAGAAGTTGAGAAATTGGTTCTGCACTGCCAAACGGCAGCGTTTTGCTCCTCGAAAATGTCAGATTTTACAAGGAGGAAGAGAAGAATGACCCAGAGTTTGCGAAGAAGCTTGCCTCCCTAGCGGATCTTTACGTGAATGATGCATTCGGAACTGCTCACCGAGCACATGCGTCAACTGAGGGAGTTACCAAGTTCTTGATGCCCGCTGTTGCAGGGTTCCTTTTACAGAAGGTTTACATTTTTTCCATTCTTTTCTTTAATGCCTGAACTCAAAGTACAAACCCTCTATACTTTCTAAGAAGAATTGCTAGTGTCTTCTTTCATTTGTTCTTCCAATTATCTCTCTGAATGACTGAATCTCTTCTCTCTTTAAAAATTTTAATATAAAAATCGAGCTAGCAACATCGCTCCTTGCAAAGGCAAAAGGAAAGGGTGTCTCCCTTATGTTACCAACTGATGTTGTCATTGCTGATAAGTTTGCTTCTGATGCTAACAATAAGGTTTGTCATAGTTTATGCTATCTTAATTATCAGGACATAGTGGAAGGTTTCTCGCCACTTACAAAAAATCACTTTCCAGATTCCAACCAAATTGCGTTTGTAGAAATTGTGTGAATGAGATTGTTCCTTAGGTTGTTGCAGCATCTGCGATTCCTGATGGATGGATGGGACTGGATATTGGCCCAGATTCAGTTGCAACATT
The DNA here is from genome assembly GCA_017311315.1 of Dendrocalamus latiflorus. Classification (NCBI taxonomy): domain Eukaryota; kingdom Viridiplantae; phylum Streptophyta; class Magnoliopsida; order Poales; family Poaceae; genus Dendrocalamus; species Dendrocalamus latiflorus. Next base: position 12,479,623 of record CM029623.1, read on the forward strand.
TCAACAGGAGGTGGTGCGAGTTTGGAGTTGTTGGAAGGGAAGGAACTTCCAGGAGTAGTAGCACTCGATGAAGCTTAGTTTTTGCTTTTAATCTTCATATGTACCGTTGGAAACTTGTAGCAATATTGTTCACTTTCTGTACATTTGTTCAACGGCTGGAGTCATATAAGAGTCAATGTTCTGTAGAATGTTTTGGGAATTGTTTGGATAACTTCCAGAATATTTGCGTTTACTCACATCAAGACGTTACAAACATTTAGAAAGAGCAATACTTGTAATTTTCCAACCTGGTCCTATTGTATGCAAGAACTCGTTTTGTTGAGTAAAGATGTTTGGTTTGCCTTTTCTGTTCGTCAGGAAAGCAATTTTCTAAGACTGATGATTGAAACTAGGCGAGTTTGAGACTTGAAGTCTAGGAGTCTACACGCCAAATTAAAGGGAATTAAGACATCACCATATTCTATCTTAACTGAAACAACCTCGGCAATATCCAAAATCATCTTAATGCGATAAATTTACTCCAAGTGACATGCCAGCCTCATCGTAGGCAGTCACGGCACATCACACATTCAGAAATCAGAATAATATAAAGCTTCATCGTAGGCATACACATAGAAGAAAGCCACAAGTTTAAAAAGAAAAGGTTGGATAACACGGCATTTAGATATGGGGGTTTGGATTTGAATCGTTGGAAATTCCCAAAGAAATCCGCCGCCTTATCCACAATCCCACGCTCTAGGTACCATCCTCGCCCATGCACGCAGAAGTGTTGACGACTCGCTGGATGTTTCGGGGCTAATCGGGAAATATCGGTTCATTATTGTTGGGGTGAGAAGGGTCCGAACTCTAGACCTCAGAGAATCACTCAAGCTTATGACCCATGCACTAACCAACTGCGCCACCACCTGCTGGTGTGTACTGAGTTATGAACTGGCTACTGATACTATGCCATGAATTAATGTCTTAGACGAATAAATCCACGTAACAGTCTGCCATGAATTAATGTCTTAGATGAATAAATCCACGTAACAGTCTAAACTTTGCTTTAAAATATATCTAACACTCTTAAACTATGAAATCAAATAAGTGACTCTCCAAACTTTGCAATCTGATTCAAATAATATCCTGACCGGTTTCGTACGGCGGTATTTGCTTACATAGCGTGATTAGTGGGCGGTTTTGTCACGTAGGATAACACGATAACTAAGTTAGATTAATGACATATGTGGCCACAAGAGTTTCTCCCCCATTGACCTAATGGAACGACACATTTGGCTAGTCGAATAGGCAAGCTGAGGACTAGCATTGCTGCCGACTGCGCCAATGTTGGCAACTAGTCTCTAGAGAGACACGGGCAAGAGCACGCGGTCAGTCTCGGCCCTGTCACAAAGTCTGTTTTCTTACTAGACGTTTTTTGTCTTCGAGATGCAATTTTAACCATGAATTTTTATTAACGTTAAGTAAAAAGAACGGATAGAATACTATTACTTTTGATTTTTGTTCATGAATTTTAGTTGACTTTTGGTTGAAATAAGACTATAGCGGTTGTTAGTTTTTATGAAGTATTTAATTAAAGGAAAATAAAGAAAAATAGTGAAGGACCATGTGAGAATATTCTAGTTTATGATGAACTATTACAATTTGAGAGATTTAGAAATTTATCTAACAGTGTTGCTGGTCAGTCGGGGAAAGGCCGGTCAGACCAACAGTGTGCCACCGATCTGACCGGTTGGCTATATCAACCTATGCGGGCCTATACAAGCAAGCTGTCAGATAAATGAGTTCGAAATTTCACGCTGGACTCCCACCTGCACTGCTGACACGCCATTGCAATTCGCTGCCATAGTTTATTCTGTACTACGCATGAGAAATCATGGAAGGTAGTGAGTACACCGTTTGGCTGTATCAACATATACAAGCGAGCAGTCGTTCTCCGAATGAGCTGAAAATTTCACGCTGGACTCCCACCTGCACCGCTGATACGCCATTGCAACTTGCCACCATAGTTCATTCTGTACTGCGCATGAGAAATCATGGAAGGTAGTGTGAGTACACCGTTTGGCTGTATCAACATATACAAGCGAGCAGTCGTTCTCCGAATGAGCTAAAAATTTCACGCTGGACTCCCACCTGCACTTCTGACACGCCATTGCAATTCGCCACCATAGTTCATTCTGTACTGCGCATGAGAAATCATGGCAGGTAGTGAGTACACCGTTTGGCTGTATCAACATATACAAGTGAACAGTCGTTCTCCGAATGAGCTGAAAATTTAACGCTGGACTCCCACCTGTATTGCTGACATGCCATTAGAATTCGCCGCTGGAGTTCATTCCGTACTGCACATGAATAATCGTGGAAGGTAGCACATACGTCATTTGGCTATGTGAGCCTGTGCAAGTGAGCAATCCTACTCTAAATGAGCTGAAAATTTCACGTTTGACTCCTATCTGTACTGCTGGCATGCCATTGAAATTCGCCGCCAAAGTTCATTTTGCATTGGCAACGGAGGATCGCTACGATTCAAGAGGCTGTACGTGAGTATCCAATCTTATGTCGAGAAGATCGGGTGACCCCGTATCATCTTGATATCAGAGCACGGTTTCCTCGATAGGATTACTTATCCTTATATTAGATTGAATTTTATTTGTTGTTCTTTATTCCCATAGTCCATAAAGTGAAGAAAAAAAATTCAAATCCTCGTTTTTGCATCTGTTATTTTTGTGAGTTTCGTTAGGTTTTGATCCATTAGAATTTTTGTTTAGGTGTTGATCGTGTGTCCCTTTGCGCCGCTTATCCGTTGTATCCACATAAAACCAAAAAAAAAATCTCTTTGTTGTCTGGACTGTTTTGGTTGCACCGACTTGATATCAAGGTAGGACCTCTTGTGATTCTGCTATCCTGCCGAATTGCCTAGCAAGTTCTTTCGATCTGCTATCCCGAATACAAGAAACTGCATGCTAGCCGAATCAGTTTACTAGAAAATTCATCTGAAGTCCACATATCTGCCTGCTAGCCGAATCAGTTTACTTGATACTTGCTAGCCGAATCAATGCACTAGAAGTTCCGTTCAATCCCACGCGCAAGAGAAAATAGCTGGCTGTGATCTGGAACCAAACCAAAATATCTAGAGCTATATCCGCTTGGAACTTATACTAAGCCATCCAGGTAGCTCTCTGGCCGAAAACCAATTGGGATAGTTAGTCGTGCTTTTGGCCGAAAACCAAAATATCTGTGGTGTTTTCTTCATTTTCAGTAGCCTTACATTATCATGATTACTAGTAATTTTGCCGAACTGCTTACATGTGTACGTAAACAAGTTATCAATATTTTCCAACTCAACAGAGGAAGTTGAAAAAAAAGGGAAACTGGAAGTAGATATGACTAGCGAAAATCCAGTCCGTAATGCAAGCACCAAGCAGTAATTCTTATTATTTGAATCACAGCTACTTCCATAAGATAATACTCATCGTTGGTACTAGAAGGAAGCAACAAGCAGATGGTATAAACAAGGGGATGCTAGAAACAAGGCTTCAGCTGTTTCCTGCAGCCATCTGAAAGAAAAAGGATAGATAAAATATTAGTAAACCACCCATTAGGGATCTAGGTAACACTTAGTAAATCACTGTAGAAAACAAGAATAGTAAATCAGAGCATGTGAAATTACATCATCAGTAATAGTTAGTGCATGCTCAGGAGAAAAGGGGAGGAGAGGTAATTCTCGGGCCTAGCCTTGAGGACTTGTTCAACTATTGCAGTAGAAGGTTCTCGTTGAAGACTGTACTCATGCTCGCTGATCAGATGATTAATCGAGTTGAGTACACGCATTCAAAGGGATTCTTCACCGTGAGAAAAAGAAGCAAAAATATGACAAAATAAGTGAGAAAAAGATGTTTATTCCTGTGGAGGTACTCTGCAAATCCTACCCATCAGAATTCATTTCTTACTTTCATTACTGCCGTTCGTTGCGGTTTGAAGACAAGCCAGATAGAGAAGGCCCCAGGCAAAGCATCTAACAGAAGAAATCCAACTGGTTCTGTGAATCAGAGTGACAACTATGCACAACGACCATGAGAAACCGTATCAATGTATCAAGGATCAAGGAGAGCTATTGCATCAAGCAGCAGGCCAGGCTCATCTGTGGAACAAGGTGAGCAGCAATACAGCCGGACTAGCAGGTTGTTCTCTAGCAACAACAGCAGCAGCCTAACTATTAGCATTACATGTCGTGCATAAACTCGTAAGTAATCTTAGTTTTAATGTTTTATACAGTCCAAAATTGAGTTGCCAGCATTTGTTTCAAATAAAATCTTTGTAAATACAAACTGAAGCAAGTAATATGCATGAAGAAAAACATAAGAAACTAAAAATATAACAAACAGATGAAGATATTTTGAATACCTTAACTAGCTCAAGCCGATTTATTGCCATCTGAAGAAGGAACCACATATTGTCAGCATTACAACATAGGAGTAACTCTGGTGAGCATTTTATCAACAAGTTGGGCCTTTACCTCGTTTTTTTCATTTGTTCCATTTACTAATGTCTCAAGGGCTTTAATTTTTGAGCAGTACTTGTCCTCCCGTGTCTTGGTGATGCTGTTTTGCTGTGAAATAACTCAAATAAGTGATTTGATTCAGGGATTGAATCCATTTGGCAAAAAGGGGTGAGTTCAAAACAAATGTCACCCTTACGTTTCTAATGTGGTCGGCTTGAATAGAAATGCGGTGCTCAATCTCTTGAACAACGTTCCTTAGTAAATAAACAACACGCTGAACAAGTAGGCCAAAGTTAGTCATCAATAACAAAGGATGAATAAACACTAGCATTCTATAAATTTCGTTTATTGCAAGTCACAAAAAGTAGACATACATGTGGTATTTCTCCTCTTTTTCTCTCAATACTTTCATCTAGAATTCCGTTAACAACTCTAAGAAATGACTGAGTAGGGGCATTCTGAGAAAAGATGATTATCATTATGAAAGGAACAACTATAGAAGTCATTGATCCCAAAAAGTCGCTGCAAGCAACAAGAAGTCCATTTGCCCCATGTTTGGTCAGAGGATACATGCGCAGAGGTTACATGCGCCGAAGGAGAAAAACATCCCATGTGCAGTGCTGATTGCTGAGAGAACACCCCAAAAGCGCAAGAACGATTTTTCCTACTACTCCTCTGATCTGTCAATTTTTCCTGAAGTGAAATAATTTCTCACCTAGCTATGCACTACGTATGCTCTGTTATGACCACTTTGTTTCTCGTACAACTGCAAACGAGCAATTGCTCGCACACCCTTGACATCTCTACCGATCAAGAACAACGATATATGCACAAATCAGACGCTACAGCAAATCCCTCGATGAGAGAACCACCGCATATCGAGAAGAGAGAAAAAATCTCTTACATCGCATCAATTAGTTCGAACAAAGAACTCGCAGATCCGAATCAAGGAAACAAAAAGGGGGCAAGTGCTCTGTAATGACGGATGGATGAAGGGAAGGTTACCTCTTGTCGGAGGCGCCGCCCTTCTGGCTAAGGAAGGAGCGGAAGAGGGGGGAGTTCACGTCGTATATCATCTTTCTTCTCGCCGCCGCCGCCGATGCAAGGTTAGCTAGGGTTTGTGGGAGCCGTCTCCTCCGCCGGCGGCGAGGTGTTCATCGCCGCTACCATCGTCGATGGCGAAGTCGTTGAGGAGATCGCCTCGCCTCCGACTCCCCGAAACTCTCTCTCTCTCTCTGCTTCGCTTCGCTTGGTGTGAAGGAGGAAAGTGGTGCGCGTGCGGGACAGTTTTAAGACAGTGAGCACGCGAAATTACTCCTTTACCCATTTCGTCAACACCATCCCTGTGCACCACTCATAAACATCAGAGGTGTCAAAGCCATAATAACCATTGGATGAGCTTCAATGAACGGTTGAGAATCAACCAAGTGTACCGAACCATTTCTCTAACTTTTTAAGTGGTGAAAAGTTAAGATAACTATATGGGGAGATATCTTAGCTGATATGGTAGATGAAAAATCAATTGGCAAACAAACTGTCTTGATTGCCACTTTTATTTATTATTAAATGTCAATGATAGGCATTTTAGAGCTAAGAAAAAACAAATAACTTAAAATTCTCAAGAAAAAAAGCAAAACATCCTGCCCTTAATCCTATGAACCTTATTATAGTTAACAAACTAGAACCACTGGATTTGTAAGGAGGCTTCTATATGGATGTCCTAGAAGACACGTATGAAAATCAAACTCCGTTTAGATCCCTACGGTGGCCGCTAGATCCCTTTGGAGGTTGCCATACGGAAATCCTAGAGGACACATACTACAGGCTTATCTATATCTTCATTGGTATCAGAATACAAACTTATCTTACATTTCCTTATATATACCCTAGAAGACATGTTTCAGAATCAAAATCCAAGTCTAATGTATATAATATAAACTAAAGACAACAAAAAAAGTTGCACGTCCAGCAAAACTTATCCTACCCCTCCTTTTATACACCCTAGAAGACACATATCAGAATCAAACTATATACCATAGAAGACACATATCAGAATAATTCCCTAGAAGACACATAGAGTATAAAGAAATTTTCTAGAAGGAAAATCAGTGTTACATTTAATATATGCTTTTGTACGCATGGCATTAAACGATATGGGTGCTGGTTCTGGGATTCAGCAGATCAAGGGCGCGGGTGCGAAGCCGGCTTCGGCAGGTGTTAAAGCAAACAACAAACCAGTAGTAGTGCTTACTCAGGGGTTAACATCAGATGGAACTGGCCAATGGAAGGCTAGCTTGATGGCTTCCCAAAATGACTCTGGCTTATCCAATAAAATGGGCGTGCATAATGGTGAGATAGTGTCTCCTATAAGATCCAGTAAAAGAAATGCGGCGGCTACCGATCAGGACTCTTTGGAGAAGGCGTCGAAATTGAAAGCTCGCAAAAATCTGGACTCTTATTCAGCCAAAGGTACTGGATCTTATCCAAGCTCTTTCCATACTTTACATGATTCCATTTTGTTAGCTACAACTAATTCGATAGGGGTTTTTCTTGGGAATAATGAACAAACTGTGTCGCTTTCTTTAAATTCTTTAAAAGATTTAGAAGCACACAGGGTGGATGATTCTGTTCGGGTAGAGGAGGACAAGTTAGAAGTTGCCTCTTCTGTTTGTTCCATAGAAGACAATTTAGATTTAGAAGCCTTGAATCTTATTTGTTTAGAAAGCTCAGAAGGCCTTGGTGATGGGGGTTGTGACCCTTTGTGTCTACAGACTCCTTTATCACAATTCAAAAGGTCACGTTCTAGGAACAAGAAAAAATAAGCAAGATGATCTAGATGAAAGGTATTTTCTGGAACTGTAATGGGTTTGCTGACCCTAAAAAATTTAGATTCCTATCTGACCTATCAAAAGAAAAGAACCTAGATTTTATTGCCTTATCAGAGACGGGTAGAGCTAATTTTCCGCAATCGACTTTGAATAACATCTGCACTGGCAGAGATTTTCTTTGGCATTGCATGGCTCCGCGGGGGTGGTCTGGTGGCATGATCCTTGGTACAAACTTGTCAACTTTTGACATTGGTGAGATTGAAGAAGGGGATTTTTTTATTCGTTTTAAAGTTCGTCATAAGGAAGACGACTTTAAGTTTAATTTGATTTCAGTGTATGGGCCGGCTCAGGTAGAGAAAAAATCAAATTTCTTATCAGAAGTAGTGCGAGTATGCTCAAAAGAAGCTTTACCTATAATTATAGGTGGCGATTTTAACATTATTCGTAGCCCTGATGAGAAAAGTAATGACAACTATAATGACAGATGGCCTTTCTTGTTTAATGCAGTGATTGACACTTTAAGTCTTAGAGAATTACAATTGTCGGGAAGAAAATTTACTTGGGCTAATCGTTTGCAAATCCAAACCTTCGAAAAGTTGGATAGGATTCTGGTCTGTACGGATTTTGAGTCCAAATATCCACATACCACTGTAATTGCATTGTCTAGAGATATTTCTGACCACACTCCGTTGTTATGGTGCACAAACAATGCATCCTCATCTTATCAACCCCAATTTAAATTTGAATTGGGTTGGTTGTTGAGAGATGGTTTTAGTGACATAGTAAGAGAGGTGTGGCAGAGCGTACATACTGAAGGCACTCCCTTAGAGCGGTGGCAGGCTAAGATCAGAAGGCTACGCCAATATCTCAGAGGTTGGGCAAAAAACGTGAGTGGTGCTTATAAGAAAGAAAAAGTGACAATTTTAAATAAACTAGACGAACTGGACAAGAAGGCAGAGAGCTCTATGCTCAATGAAATGGAATTGAACTTAAAACATGTGTTAAATGAAAGGCTAGCAGATTTGCTTCGTGAAGAGGAGCTAAAATGGTACCAAAGGGCTAAGGCGAAACATCTATTAGAGGGTGATGCAAATACGAAATACTATCATTTGTTGGCAAATGGTCGGCATAGGAAAACTCGAATTTTCCAGTTGGAAGAAGGGAATGATATAATAAGTGGTGATGCTCAACTTAAAAAGCATATTACCAATTATTATAAAACACTATTTGGCCCATCGGATAATTCTACCATCTCTTTGGATGAGTTACAAACCGAGGATATTCCTCAAGTTTCTGCACTGGAAAATGAGGTTTTAACAGCTGACTTTACAGAAGATGAAGTAAGGACTGCAATCTTCCAAATGGATCATAATAAGGCGCCAGGACCGGATGGTTTCCCTCCAGAGTTTTATCAGGTCTTCTGGACTTTAATTAAAGATGATCTGATGGCTCTGTTTAAGGATTTCCATCAGGGATCCTTGCCACTAAACAGTCTTAACTTCGGAACAATAATTTTGCTACCTAAGCAGCAGGATGCGAAAGTGATTCAACAATACAGACCAATTTGTCTGTTGAATGTCTCCTTTAAAATCTTCACCAAGGTGGCAACTAATAGATTATCTACCGTAGCCCAGAAGATTATTAGACCAACACAAACAGCCTTTCTTCCTGGCAGAAATATCATGGAGGGTGCGGTAATACTCCATGAGACGATACATGAACTTCACTCGAAGAAGCAAGATGGGGTTATTTTCAAAATTGATTTCGAAAAAGCATACGACAAGGTAAAATGGAGTTTTTTTACAACAAACACTAAGGATGAAAGGATTTTCACAAAAATGGTGTAGATGGGTGGAGAAGTTCACGCAAGGAGGAAATGTTAATATTAAGGTTAATGACCAACTAGGTTCATACTTCCAAACAAGAAAAGGCTTAAGGCAGGGTGACCCAATGTCGCCCATACTATTTAATATAGTGGCGGACATGCTGGCCATACTGATTGCTAGAGCCAAGGAAGCAGGGCGAGTTGAAGGGGTTATTCCTCATCTTATTCCAGATGGATTATCCATTCTCCAGTATGCGGATGACACGGTGATTTTTATGAGTCATGATGTTGAGAAAGCGATAAATATGAAACTAATACTTAGTACTTTTGAACAACTATCAGGGCTCAAAATAAACTTTCATAAAAGTGAGATCTTTTGTTTTGGGAAAGCACAAGATCAGGTAGTGTACTATTCGCAGTTGTTTGGTTGTAAAGTGGGGAAGTACCCATTTCGCTATCTTGGCTTACCAATGAATACTAGGAAATTAACCAATACAGATTGGCAAATGATTGAGAACCGAATTGAAAAGCGGCTCAGCGGGTGGAAAGGCAAAATGCTTTCGGTTGGGGGTCGATTGGTCTTAATAAACTCGGTGCTCTCTAGTTTACCGATGTTTATGATGTCTTTTTTTGAGATCCCACGGGGAGTGTTAGACAAAATCAATTGTTTTAGATCAAGATTTTATTGGCAAAACGATCAACACAAGAGAAAATATAGACTAGCCAAATGGGAAATCTTGTGCCAACCGAAAATACAAGGTGGTTTAGGCATACAAAATTTGGACATTCAGAACAAATGCTTGTTGAGTAAATGGCTATTTAAATTGTTAAATGAGGATGGCATGTGGCAGGAACTTTTGCGGAATAAATACATAAAAGATAAGCCACTAGGGAGCTGCGTTAAAAAACCAACAGATTCTCAATTTTGGAAAAGCTTGATGAATGTAAAAGACACCTTCATGGGTTTTGGTTCCTTCAAAGTGAAAGACGGGTCGCAAATCCGATTCTGGTTTGACACTTGGTTGGAGAGCAAACCACTAAAAGATAGATTTCCATCGTTGTTCAATATCGTAAGAAGGAAACAAGACACTGTGGCACAAATACTTAGTTCATCCCCACTAAATATTTCATTCCGCCGTAATTTAGTGGGCACAAACCTAAGGGATTGGCACAGAATTGTTGCCTCTTTACAGGATGTAAACTTATGTGAAGAAAGGGATGTTTTTGTGTGGGCGTTACATTCATCAGGAATTTTCTCTGTTAAATCCATGTATGCTGCGTTAATTAACAATGGAGTGCGAGTGTCACAAGATATTTGGCAAATTAAGGTTCCTTCAAAAATAAAAATATTTATGTGGTACCTTAAAAAGGGGGTGACTTTAACTAAGGATAACCTAGTTAGGCGGAACTGGAACGGTGACACGAAGTGCTGCTTCTGTCATTCTCTAGAAACTATTCATCACCTTTTTCTGGACTGTTTCTATGCTAAGTTTTTGTGGCGAGCGGTACATTTACTGTTCGGACTAACACCTCCACATAGTATAGATGACCTTTTTAATGGGTGGTCAAAGAAGGGTAATAAGAAACAAAACGCATTGTTATTGACAGCAGCATCGGCACTGTGTTGGGCAGTTTGGATAACAAGAAACGAGGTGGTTTTTGACAAATGTAGACCAAAATCTTTTTTGCAGGTACTATTCAGGGGGACTCACTGGCTCCGACAGTGGGCAAAGTTGCAGCGACGTGATGATCTACGGGATCGCTTGGTCTTAGCTGGGCAACATCTTGAGTCGTCAGCTTTGCAATTCTTCGGTTCCAATGGATGGTTATCAACAAGATTTATTGGCCTTTCTTAGTCAAAACTTTACTTGCGTTTTATTTCTCCATGTGTTTTGCTGTAAAGTTGGAACCTTTTCCAGCTTTTGGGCCAGCCTTTGGGCTACCTTTTGTAATAATTGGCCTGATTCTATCGGTTGATAGATGAAGCCGGATATTTCTATCCTTTATCTAAAAAAAAAAGTATGGTCGTTGTTCTTGTTTCGATGTGGTTCCATTGTATTCTCCGTCTCCGTTCTAACCATTTTAGGTTCTGTTCGTATTGGAATCTGTTTCTAGTTTTTGTTTAGAAAAATTAAAAGTTAATATGAATATCCGGTTTCTTAAAATAGCTTTTCCACTTCTCTCGCTACCGTCTCGCTTTGAAGATAAGACAAGGGTCATGTGTGCATCACACATCCTACTCCTCTTGCTCTCGTCACGTGTACGCATCTCTTGCTCACTTTTTTCATCGCTCATCCTCTCCTTCTAAAGGTCACTTTTTTCAGACATTACTATTCATTTTTAGCTATAAGTCATAAGTTATAGTAAAAACTATTAGCAAAAGCTAAGACAATTGCACCTTAACCATCCACCTATGAAAGAGATGCCACGTTAGCAGAGAATTTTGCGGAAAAAAGGAACTCCGGTATGGCTAGACTGATCCATTCCCATGTGCATTGGAGCTAGGAGGCATCATAACGTGGTTTCAAATTTCCGGGGCCTATATACAAGGCTACTATGCATAGAAGCAGGGGTGTAGCTCAGCTTCATATCTATTAGACCCATTTTGAAGCCCCTATGCACTGGAGTGAGGATTTTTGCAATGATATTATATAGCTTTCAGCGAAGAACCGCTGAAAACTACTATGTAATGAATATTTGAAGCTTATGATCTAACCAGCCAGTCACCTATAAAATTTTGAACCCTGGTTCTGACCCGACGGTATTTTTCTACTTTATCACGGTCAAAGGCCACCAATGTCCGAAGAGTATATGTATGGACATGGACAAATCATTAGGACATCAAATGATCTGCATCAGAATTATTATCTGTACCAGGGTACGTTTTCTTAATATAAATCCGTACTCATGTTTAATTTTTTTCTTCTCATATATGAAGATGATTTTGCCAGTAACTGGATGTATTCAGTCTTTTTCCATCCTAGTTGCTTGCACGATTAACGCAAGGACCAGATAGACCCAAAATTTCCGATCAATCGTGATCTTGTTGCGTGGCATGAATGCTTGCCATTGATCTAATCACGAATTCTTGTGCTTTTCCAATGAGTGAGCTGTCTGCGCGCACGCGATGACAGGCGCGAGATCTCGAGATCGATGCCTGTCACGGGGGTCACAGCATCACTAGCTGCATGCTGCTGATACAACTAGTACTAATACATACAAAAACAAAAACTAATTAATGTCGTCCTAGAATTTGTCCATGAGATGCGTGCACGTTTCTGCCTTATGGAAATGCAAATATGCAATCACTACTACAGAAATCGACATTACAGACGGTTCAGAAACGTCATCACAGACGGTTTTCTGAACCGTCTGAATTTATGGGTCAGTGATGATCGAAGGTTATCACAGACGGTTTTCGAACCGTCTGTGATTATTAGATATCACAGACGGTTTTTAATTAAAAACCGTCTGTGATTATCAGATATCACAGACGGTTTTTAATTAAAAACCGTCTGTGATATCTAATAATCACAGACCGTTTTTAATGAAAAACCGTCTGTGATACATATCACAGACGGTTTTTACTTAAAAACCGTCTGTGATATTCCTTCCTCCTAAACCAAAATCTATTTCTGTTTATTGGCTAGCCTCAGGAAATGCTAGCCATGCCCTCTGAAACAAGCAGATAATCACAGACAAAAAACATACAATTCACACATCTCATTTGCTTTCAGGTACATTTCGCAGACATAAAACATCCAATTGACATCGCACTTCATCTCACAGACATAAAGCATGCATCCATTTCGCAAATCAATTAATTGAATTGAACTGAAATATCCATTAACAAATGCACAGTTACAAAAGATCTACACTGCATTTACACTTAGTGATAAGACCAATAGGAAATCAGTGTGCGCAGTGGAACCGTCCTTCTGGCTGTATGACTTGAGTCAGCAAAAAGAACGCTAACTCTGATTGAACCTCTCGAAGCTCAGACTGTTTCAATGCAGTTGACGGGATTGATACAGCCTGTCGATAGGAATATCAATGTACATATATATGTAACGTGATAAGTATGAAGTAATTATGGGAAGAGTGACAAACCTTGCGATTGGTGACCCTCGAGGAATCGAGGAGTAGTTCCATATGTTGGCAAACGTAGTATCCACATGTGTTGCCCGGCTGCTGCTGGTGGCACTGCAAAAAATGGAATGTGTTAGTTCAAAAGGCATTAGTACCATCTGTTGCATAGGATTAATTAATGTGAAATAGCGAATACCTTAAAATCTCGAACATGTGTCAGCAGGCCGTTGGCCCCGCGCTTCGAGTCACCTCCCTTTTCAATGTACATCGCGAACGCCCTACGTAATTCGAAAAGGTTAACCTTAATCATTCGGAAGGAAAGAAAGAGTACAATGTAGATATGTATGGGGAATATGTGCTTACCTATCGATTACTTGGCCGACAATTGTGAAGTCCATTTTATTCTTACTTAGGGAATCAAGGTAATATACCTTGTTCCATTTTGGTACAATTACTATTAAAATCCAATGAAAGCTCTGATTGAAGGGCATAAGTACATAGTCCTTATTGCGACAACTCAGCAGGCCTGATGCAATGTACCTCTCGACGAGGGATGCCTCCACGTCGATGGTAGTCTTGGCGACCAATTGTGGGTCCAAGAAACCAGCTGATGAGTTCGATACTCTAGCTTTAATCAGCATGTGTCTATATATATACACACGAAAGCAAAAAATTAGATATGGCATTTATCGGTATGACATTAACGGAGACTGTGATTGTACACACTTACAGCGTCCAGCATCGAACGATTGAGACGTCAAGAGCGTTGAGCATGAACAGCTCGAATAAATCCTCAAAGGCGACCACGAATGTACACTCTTGAAGATTGTGGTGTAAATCTTCCTCGGAGAATTTGACAGTGATACTTGAAGTCCGTTCTCCCTCTGGCTTATTGGACTGCTGCATATACCACGTGTGCAATTGCATGCAACTATATGGTAGCTTTTGGAGGGCTTTTTGCTCGAGCAACGGCTCGCCAAGCACGAATTTGCGGGCCAAAGGGTGGTACGGAAGATCATCATTGGTCTTCTTTGCTTTGCCCTTGCTGGCCTTGCTGCCTCGGCTATGGGTCGACTTCACGGAAGTCGACTTTGAAGGTAGCAGCGGTGCAAGTTGCTCTGGCGAGAATAGGGCCCGTGGAGATAGCACCGTTGTAGTATCCGGTGGTGGAACCGACTGGTCTTGTACTGGAGATGGCACCAGTGCATGTTGCTCTGGTCCTGCCACCGGTGAAGAAGCCTCCAGGAAGATGTCGCTTTTGGGCCACTGGATGAATGTTCCAATGGCCTGTCCTAGAGTCACGATCTCGTCGTTGGGGGGCTTCGGTAGCGGGACCACCTCAAAATTGACATACACACCATCCACATTAACTTTTGCGAAGCCTGGCGCTAAAGCTTGGCCGTGCACCATGGCCCCGTTACCAGACGAATATGCCTGGCCCCAAGCAGCGTACAAGGGAATGGCGCCATATCTCACTTGGAGCTTGCAGTTCGTAGGCTCCTACATAACGATACAAAATTAGCTACTCGAATAGGCCTACCAATGGAGCAAGCATTCGAGAGGTAATAATTATTACCAGGATGTCGTCCACAGGAAATTTGGACTGGGTATGCGTCGGATTGGACGCGCAGCTATTCGGACGGTTGTGCGGGCTACCTAGCATAGCAGCGGCGGTGGCGGCCTGCTGACTTTCTGTCTGTTTCCGCACCTCTTCTCTGATTACTTCACCCATCTGAGCAAATAGCTCCTCTCGAAGAGATTCCTTGATCTCTTCTCGTAGCTGCTCCTCACGCTCGGCTTTGTTTCTCTTCCTACGCCGATACATTCCGGAGTCATCTTGGAAACCATGTTTCCAAGGAACGTAAAGCCCAAGGCCTCTCGTACGACCCGGGTGCTCCTTGTTTCCCAGGGCCACGGAGAGCATATCATTCTCCCTTGTTCCCTGGAATGATCCCAGGGTAGATTCAAAACTCAGCTCTTCCTGCAAGAGCACGACATGTCATTTCAATTCGTACGAAGTTGTGGAGTAATTACAAGCTACGTAGTTCGATCGATATCTTACCAGGCGCTGGGACACTTGCTGGTCTGCAGGGTTTCGAAAGGAGACGTCCCCCGATGTCGTTGTAGATGACCTTGCTCTAAGCCAATTTCGAGCGCGGTCATCCGGGATATTGGAAAACGGCGGGGCGATGTCCTCTGCAGCTGCCAGCTCATCCTCCAACCTCCACTGCGGGATTTTACCCGCATACCCAGCTGTGCCAAGTCTGTGGGGGTGCGTGTTTTTTGCCTGGAGGGCCTTGTGCGCCACACTTGTACTTTTGAATTCTTCGGTCGTTTTCATCGCCTTGAACTCTTCCCATTGTGATTCCAGGAATGGGTATTTAGTAAAAGGCGTTTCGTCCGTCTCCACGTATTTCCTGACAAGCGTGCTCTTGAAGTTCTTCCATGCTTTGCACGCCGCTTGGTAGGTTTGTCGTTCCACAGCGTGTAAGTGTTCTTCTGGGAACTCGAACGATGCCAAGATTTCGGTCCACAGGTCACGTTTCCGAGTGTCAGGCACGTTCTTCCACGAATTGTATGTGATCTCAATTCGTTGTCGTGCAACTATTCCGACCATGGTTCGGAATGCGTTTACTGCTTGCTTAGGAAGGATAGGGACCCCAGCTGCGTTTACCGCTGTGATGGTCTGTCGGCTCTGAGGCTTCTTTGATAGCCCTCTTCCTTGGCGTCTTGATGTTGGAGCGGATGCCTCCGGCGATGATGATGAAGAATGCGCGGGTGACATGTTGCTCATTTTGTGGGTCTATTAAGATAAGATGAGAATGTTCAAAGTGAGGAAGCACGAAAAGTCAAACATGATGCTCAATGTTCGGAAGAGAGGAGAGGAGTAGAGGGAAGGGGGAGAAGGGAGGGGGTGATGTGGACACAGAGAGGGGTTATGTGCCTATACTATATACTACATACTATATGTGTATATACATACATATACATATACATACCTACATATATACATATACATACCTACATATATACATATATAATGGTAGCAATATGAAGCAACAAGCAACAAGCATCAATAATAGAATCAATAACAGTCTCAACATGAGCTCTAGATACAAACTCTAAAATCTCAAGATCAAGATATATTTAGCATGCATATATTCAAACAACAGTATTCATACAGATCAAGACCACACAAGTTAACTTTGCCCAATAATTCAGTCTTTTAACTTGTCAAGATTAAATCCGAACAGATCAATTTAATAACATGCTATAACCTGAAAACTGCATGAACCGACAGCTATTAGAGCTCAAGCACTGAATGAACCAATCTCAGTATATGATTTTATCATCATCGAGCAACTGTAGTAAACAATTAATGTACCAAATAGCAAACTAATTAAGCTACTGCAGTAAACCCTAGTCCATCACAGAAAGTGCTCACAATGCAGTCGGTAATCGAGGGGAGGTGGCCGGCGAGGGGCTCGACGGAGGCGGCCGGCGAGGGGCTCGGGGAGGCGGTCGACGAGGGTTCGGGGAGGCGGAGGCGACGAGGGGGTCGACGGAGGCGGTCGACGAGGGGCTCGGGGAGGCCGAGGCGACGAGGGGCTCGACGGAGGCGGCTGGCGAGGGGCTCGGGGAGGCCGAGGCGACGAGGGGCTCGACGAAGGCGGCCGGCGAGGGGCTCGGGGAGGCGGTCGACGAGGGTTCGGGGAGGCGGAGGCGACGAGGGGCTCGAGGAGGCGGAGGCGACGAGGGGCTCGACGGAGGCGGCCGGCGAGGGGCTCGAGGAGGCGGCCGACGAGGGTTCGGGGAGGCGAAGGCGACGACGGGCTCGGGATTTACTTGGATCTAGATCGAATAACTGCGCAGCGCACAGGGAAAACCCTAGCCAGAGGGTATATATAGGGAGGTTATCACAGACGGTTCTAACTCAAAAACCGTCTGTGATATTAATATCACAGACGGTTCCAAGTCTAAAACCGCCTGTGATAGTATAAATATCACAGACGGTTCTAAGTGTATAACCGTCTGTGATAGTCATATTATCACAGACGGTTTTAAACTTAGAACCGTCTGTTTTATTGATATCACAGACGGTTCTAAGTTTAAAACCGTCTGTGATAAGCCTTTGCGACTGTAGTTATTAAGACAACACCAATAACCACAGCTGCATTCATATCCACCACCAAACAGCTGCATTCATATACAACACCAACCAGCTGCATTCATATCAACCATCACATGTGCATCACACATATACATAAATGCCAATACTCATATACATTTTGTCACACATTTTCACATATACATCTCAAAATCGACTACATCACACATTTTCACATATACATCTCAAAATTGACTACATCATACATTTTCACATATACATCTCAAAATTGTCACACATTTTCACATATACATCTCAAAATTGACTACATCACACATTTTCACATATAGATCTCAAAATTGTCACACATTTTCACATATACATTCTTATTGTACTTGCTTATTTCCTTTAAAAATTAGCCCTTCATCATGATCAATGCGTACGTAACTAGTTTCGTCACGTTGTTCATCGTCGACCCTTATGCCATTTCCAAAAGGAGGTAACTCGTCAAATTGATTGTATTCCTCCTCGTCCACTACATTCTCCACTCCGACAATTCTCCTTTTTCCATGAAGAACTACATGGCGTTTCTTATTTGCCGGGTCGGTTACATAGAAAACTTGAACAACTTGATTGGCAAGTACGAATGGTTCGTCTTTGTACCCGACACGTTGGAGGTCCACGGTCGTGACACCGTACTTGTCAACCTTCACCTGTGGGAGATGCACCCAACGGCAGCGAAATAAGGGGATCTTGAAAACCACATAGTCGAGCTCCCAAATCTCTTCTATTAAGCCATAGTACGAGTTTCTCGACCCATCGGTACTGAATGCATCTATGCGGACTCCGCTGTTCTGGTTAGTGCTCTTGACATCCTGAGACTGCGTATAGAATGTGTACCCATTTATGTCATATCCTTGCCATGTCACAACTGTAAATGTCGGCCCTTTTGCCAACCATCTCAGCGTCTCACTCGGCGAGCTCCTAGCAATTTGCTCCTTCAACCATTGGTTGAACCAACGGTTGTGTTGCCTCATGATCCAAACATCCGGCCGCTCTGGATTCTGTTGCCGAAGCACATCCTTGTGCTGGTCCACATAAGGCGCCACTTCAGTCATGTGTTGCAACACCGTGAAATGGGCTTGAGTATACGTGTCCATATCTGGAGTGATTGCTTTCCTTCCGATAGTTCCGAGACCCTTCAGCCTCCCTTCATGACGAGATTGAGGGACACCTATCGGTTGAATCTGAGCCATATAATCGACACAAAACTCAATCACCTCTTCGCTTGCATAACCTTCGACGATGCTGCCCTCCGGCCGAGAACGATTCCGTACGTAGGACTTGAGAATTCCCATGAACCTCTCAAATGGGTACATGCTGCGTAGGAATACGGGCCCGCACATTTTTATCTCCCACACAATGTGAACAACGAGATGGACCATGATATCGAAAAACGAAGGAGGGAAATACATTTCAAGGTGACATAGAGTCATCACCACCTCGTCCTGCAGAGCATCTAGTCCTTCGGGATCGATGACCTTCTGAGCAATTGTGTTAAAGAAATAACATAGCCTCATGATTGTCTCTCGGACTTTGATCGGCAAAATATTTCTAATTGCAATAGGGAGCATCTGTGTCATCAGCACATGACAATCATGAGACTTCATGCCATTTAACTTCAAATCTTGCATCGAAACAAGTTTCTTCACGTTGCCGGAGTAACCAGACGGAACTTTCACACCATGCAAGCACTGGCACAGTTCTGTTTTCTCAGCCTTGGACAGAGTGTAACACGCAGGGGGAAGGTACGTTCGTCCATTATCAGTGCTTGTCGGTGCTAACTCAGGC
Source organism: Dendrocalamus latiflorus (assembly GCA_017311315.1). Classification (NCBI taxonomy): domain Eukaryota; kingdom Viridiplantae; phylum Streptophyta; class Magnoliopsida; order Poales; family Poaceae; genus Dendrocalamus; species Dendrocalamus latiflorus. The sequence continues at coordinate 12,498,822 of CM029623.1, forward strand.
CTGATGTCCATGTCAGCCAAGTCAAGCCGTGCGTTGACACCGTCCTTTGTTTTATCACGGATGTTCAGTAAGAGACCAATCAAGCTGTCGCACACATTCTTTTCTACGTGCATGACGTCGATGCAGTGCCGAACATCTAGGTACTCCCAATAAGGTAAGTCCCAAAATATTGATCTCTTCTTCCAGGTGTTCTTCTCATGAGCCCTCAATTTACGTCCCTTTCCGAGGACAACATCTAAATCCTTAACCATATCATAAACCTCGCGTCCCCTTAAATGCCTTGGAGCTGAACCATCTTCCTTCTCTTCGTCAAATTGTTTCTTCATCTTGCGGTATGGGTGAGCCCTCCGAAGGAACCGGCGGTGACGCATGTAGACGGTTTTGCGTGAGTGTCTCAGCCACACACTCTCGGTACCATCTAAACAGTGAGTACAAGCTTTGGCACCTTTTGTACTATGGCCCGATAGGTTACCAAGGGCAGGATAATCATTTATGGTGCAGAACAATAAGGAGCGCAGAGTGAAGTTCTCTCGTTTGTACGCATCCCATACCTGTACCCCTTCGTTCCACATTACTTTTAGATCTTCCACCAACGGTGCTAGGAACACATCGATATCATTCCCAGGTTGTTTTGGCCCTTGGATAAGTATCGACAGCAAAATATACTTTCGCTTCATACACAACCAAGGAGGAAGGTTATAGATGCAGAGAGTCACGGGCCATGTGCTATGTCGGCTGCTCATGCTACTGAAAGGATTCATTCCATCTGTACTCAGTCCAAACCTTATATTCCTTGGTTCTGCACCGAACTCTGCAAAACTCCTATCGATGTTTCTCCACTGCGCGGAATCAGCAAGGTGTCTTATCATTCCATCCTTCTTGCACTCCTCCGAGTGCCAACGCAGCAGTTTTGCCTCCTTTGGATTTGCAAAAAACCTTTTCAAACGGGGAATTATAGGAAAATACCATGTCACCTTAGCAGGAGGTCCTTTCTTCGCCTCTGTTCCCTCGCCATCAACTGATTGATTGTTACGTTTGTATCGGGATGCGTTGCACACCGGACATACATGCATGTTTGCATACTCTTTACGGTAGAGGATACAATCGTTCGGGCATGCATGTATTCTTTCTACTTCCATTCCCAACGGACAAAGAACCTTCTTGGCTTTATACGTGGTTTTAGGCAACTCATTTCCATCCGGAAGCATGTCCGCTAAAAGACCTAGCAGCGCCGTGAAACTCTTGTCCGACCAACCGTTGCTTGCCTTCAATTTCAACAGTTCAAGCACGGCCAACAACCTCGTGTACTTGCATCCCGTGTACAAAGGTTTCTCTGAGTCCTCCATCAAGCCACGGAATTTAACATACTCTCTCTCATCATAGTTCTCTTCAACATCGCGAAGCATCTGATCCAGATTATCATCGTGCAACCTATCCGAATCCGACCCACAATCGACATCAGCCGGCGGCATGTCATTCAGTTCACAGGCGATGTCATCCGGGGGCATATCATTCACTTCACCGGCGATGTCATCCGGCGGCATATGATCATTCACTTCGCCATGACTGGTCCAACACGTATAATCCTTTTTGAAACCCCTCCGAATCAAGTGCGATTCAATTTGCCCTCGGTTCTTAAACATCTTCACATTCTCGCAGTCAGTGCATGGACAGCACATATATATCGCCCCCTTATTCAACATATCCTCCTCGGCAGCTCTTATAAAAGTAGAAACGCCATTAATGTACTCTTCACTCACACGGCTCGCGGCATACATCCAGCTTCGGTCCTACGTTACGTACATATATAACAACTTAGTATTAAAATCTAGATTAACTAATTATAACTACATATATACCGGCCACATTTATTATATTGAGACTTTATTTGCTAGATTCATATTACAAACACAACAGCTATTATATAACCAACAATTTTGCAAATTAACCATCTTCAATAACCACTCATGGATTACTTAGAACTAAATTGTAATGCAATTAAAGAAAAAAAATAAATTGCATTACTAACCATATCTAGAACAACCAGCAAAGTATGAATCTTCAAAGCTCAATCTCTGCCTCTTCCCACCAAATTAACAAGGCCTGAAATCGCCTAGCTTCCTCCCGAGTGAAAAAGTGCGCAGCAGTGGCTAGATCTGGATCGAAATGAAGACAGATGCGGTCTGAGCAGCGCAATAAATGCCTACTGACATTATCACAGATGGTTTTTAATAAAAAACCGTCTGTGAATTATCACAGACGGTTTTTAATTATTAACCGTCTGTGATAACAAGGTTATCACAGACGGTTTTTATTTAAAAACCGTCTGTGATAATCTGGGATTATCACAGACGGTTTTTAATACAGACCGTCTGTGATACAAACGTATCACAGACGGTTCATAGTTAATAACCGTCTGTGATAATCCATTTTCCCGCCACAAATACCACAGACGTCCTCCAAATTACAACCGTCTGTAATAGTGCTCATTAGAGACGGTTTCACAAAACCGTCTGTGATGAGGCGTCTACTATTAGGCTTTCTGTAGTAGTGAATGCTTAATGCACTGCCATAAGCTGTTGAGAATTCAGAAGCGTCTCCTAGTGATCACTTACCAAGATCGATCGAATCACTTGCTATAGGTACGTACAACGTAGACGCATGTACTACCACACAAAACTTATTCCAGAAGAGAGCGCGCACGTCGACTGTCACTGAGAGGATCTGAACTCCACCCAGGCCAGGCTCTTGATTTGTTTACCCTTGGCTAGCTAGGGAATATTCAGTCAAGAGCACAGTGCCAAATGGAAGCAGCCAAGCCCATGGCGACACCTCGACCGGCATATACATATATATACACACACACCACAATCCAATCCAATCCAATCCATCCATCGACAGATTAAAAGGAAAAAAGTGGAACAATATATGTAAGTAATAAAGTAATTAAGATTTAAGCATGCACACACGCCGACGACACTACACGACCAGCCGGTACTACTACGTACAGTTCACCACGCACGCATGCCTGTCTGCACGCGCCAGAGCTAGCTGCCACCTTTCATCGATCGATCTATCATGCTCATTCATGTTCCTTTCACGAGCACTACATACCCTCTCTTCTCTCTCTAAGTACCCAGCAGAGGCTTGCATGCATGCGTACGTGCCTGCTCGCAAGCACAAGCTGCAGCTACGTGCAGCATGCATTCATGGTGGCAGGTGTGGCGGATCAGATGAGCTCGGCCTTCTTGACCTTGGAGATGCTCTCGAGGACGCCGGCTGGGGACACGTGACCCATCACCGTCACCTTCTTGCTTTCCAGGTCGATGCTGAACGATGTCACCCCTGCACCAACCAGCCATGCTTCCATGCAGTCAATGAAAAGAACAAAAAATAGTTACTGCTGAACAAGCTCGAAAGAATTCTACTCCAGGTTAGTTTCATGCATGCATGCAGAGCTACCCGTCTTCAGTTTTGACAGTCACTGCATGCCTAGCTCACTGCGCAAAAACATGCTATGCGTTTTGCAGTTTTGTAATGTTAATAGCTTGCTATACGTACGTAATGTCGTACGTACAGGTACAGCACGTGATCCCTGCGGCCTATCTATACGCACGCATACACGTCACTACATTCCGTGTATATACCACAGGGCAAAAAACTAATTCAGGAAGGCAAGGTGTTCCATGTGAGTCCTCTGAAACGCAGTTTGCAGAGCCTTTTCAGAGTCTGATCTGCAGTAAGCTAGTGTGCAACATGCAGTAGTTCTATATATCTCTAGATATCTGGTTTAAGATCTCTTCAAGATCAGTTGCTTAACTGTATAAGTATATAGGATTTCTGTACATACAGAAGATAAATATAGTAGTAGCACTTGAGGGTACGTACTTGATCCACTAGGACCAGCTGGTTGTTGGCGTTGACATGACCTTGCAATTATACTACAATAATGAGCAGCTACTGTTGACCAAGTGTACTAGCACAGCAGTACATGACTTCACAATCATAAATAAGTAGTGGTATTGTTCATAGAGGTTCGATCTGGAGTTCATGCAAATACAAGGGGATGTAGCATATATCCTACGGGGCATATATGTCCTGTGCGAGGAGATGCAACTAATGGACATACATATGCATATGATCTCCACCAGGCAGCATTATACTATGCTGCAGTACTACTACTGCACATGGGGTAGAGTCACTACACCGTGTCAAAAGGTACCTCTCCCTTGTGAATCTGTTAAATGTGCACACAAGTCCAATAGCATTTCCAATTTCTGGTCTAAACTATATGTGATATATTGTCAAGTACATAATGTCCAAAATACATTGTGGTGGAAGGAATTGGGCGTAAATACAATATATGTCCAATAGCATTTCCAATTTCTGGTCTAAACTATATGTGATATATTGTCAAGTACATAATGTACAAAATACATTGTGGTGGAAGGAGTTGGGCGCAAATACAATATATGTGATATATTGTCAAGTACATAATGTACACAATATAAACTCCCTTGGAAGGAGTTGGGGGCACGATAAAAAAGAAACAAAAAAATAAGCATCACGCAAAAAAATTCACATGGAAGCGACAACACCTCTGGTAGTTTGGTAAATTTTGCTAGCACAAACATACCTTCCATTTTGGAGATATGCTTCCTCACTTTCCCTGCACAGCCCTGGCAGTGTATAGCCACCTTCATGACCACCACCTGTGTATGCGGTGAATAAGCCACCAAATCAAGAGATTACCATTTCCCAATAAGAAGAAGCATGAGTAACTAAAAAGCAATATCATCTCCCAAGTTACCATGGCTTACACCGAAACTTCAGTTAACCAGCGTTTAAGACAAGAACATGTCGATCTAGCTAGCTAGCTAGCCCATGGTGCTACGAAAAGATGGTGCACGAGGGAGAGGGGGTAAAATTGAACAATCATGCATGTGATTTATCTATGGTCCACAGGTTAGGGGTAGCAGTCTCTCTTTTCCTCACCCACTACTCTCCATATGTAAAAGGGCACAGTGTGTGTACTACTGCCGGTCATCTCCGTCTCCTCTGTGCCGCAATTTGAACCGCTGCTGCTTTCTGAACTCGAGAGCTATTTTGAACCTGCTGACTTATTGATTTGATTTTTTTTCTGTATATTGTACATAGAGATATAATTGTTTTTTGTTCTTCTCATTTTTCTACAATTTTCTTTAATTGAATAACTAAGCTAAAAGCTAATAGTCGTTATAGTGCCTATTTCAGAAAAAAAATCAGCAAAAGCCGTTTTAAACGAGGTACTTTTTTTATTTGGCTTAAAAGTTGTTTCTGTATCACACACCTTCAATTTTGGCTCAACCATAAACAAGGGGAAAGTTACTACTAATAGCCATTACTCTACCGAGTAAATGTATGTACGTAGGGGGTGTAAACGGAGCAAATAATTTTCGTTCGACTGACCAACCGAAGAAGATTCACGGAATGAATACGAAAGGGATAAATGGATATCCAACACTATACGTGTCTAACTCTGACTCCGAGGAAAAGATACAAAATAGGATACGAGATAAATGATATCCGTCTGTATATATTCATATGTCAAATGATATGAGTAAGTCTGTTGTAACTTTACTTAGGAACAAGCTAATAGTTAGATGGATTGTCGCATCTAAACAGTCGAGGAATACCGAGTGCTCTTCCTTTGACATCTTGGCGGTACGACCCCGCTCATTGGACTTCAGCTTTTGGCTTCTAGTTTCTTAATTTCGTCTTTTCCTAGCTTTTTGGTTTTTGGGCTTTTTCGTCTTTTCTTTTTTTTTCCCGTATTCTTTTGCATTGTCTGTGATAGGCTAACCTGCTTTTTCATTTTAAATTTTTAAATTTAATTATGCCAAAAAACCATTAGTAGCTACAGTCAAAATAAGGCAGCTACAGTGCAAACTAGTAAAAAAATAAGCCGAAACGAGCAGCACTTTTTCTCTGTGTTCACTTTGATTGTGTCCCTACTGTTCAATGTCATGTGTAGGGGTATAAAAGAAGTGGATAATTTTCATCCAACCGACCGTCCAAAAGGCTTGTGGAGCGAATACGAAATGGATAAACAAATATCTAGTATTATCCGTGCCTGACTCTGACTTTGAGAAAAAAATGTATAATAGAATATAGAATGATCAATATTTATCTGTATCTGTTCTGATTGCACCCTGTATGTATATCACCCTGGCCCGGGACATTACATTACAGTTGTAAATTTGCAATGGCCAACATCCTATAAAAAATGCATATATACGTTTCCAAAGGAGAATTAAGCAAGCCCTACACATGTAAAAATAAATAAAAGAGAATTGCAAATTACAGTACATGCATGTGAGGTGGGTGTGTGCAGTCAGTAGTCGTAGCAAGGATTTTCTTGGTGCTAATTTAGTTGGTAAAAGCAGTAATTAAGCATCTTCTAGCGACCAAATCTTCGTAAACAAATGTACATAAGCAAATCAGCGATAATATACTACTAGTAGAAGTGTAGAACAGAACGATTATCCGGTCAGAGTTACGTACTTGCAGCACTTGGTCGCCGGGAGCCGCGGCGGCGTTTCGTGTAGTCCGCTTTGCCGCCGCCGCCGCCGCCGCCATCTCCCTGGCCGGCGTCTCCTTGGGGCTCTTGGTCACCATGGGCAGCGTCACGGCCACGGGCGCCCCGCGCCTCCTCGGCTTGGGCGGCGCGGGAGGCGGCGGCCTCGGCGCGGCGAACCGCCGGGACAGGACGCGCGTGGCGCCGGCCCCGTCGCAGCCCCCGCCGCCGCCGCCGAGGCGCGCGTACCTGACGTCTTGCACGAGGCGCGCGTCCTCGGCGATGGTCCGGTCGGCGCGGCGCGCGACGACCATGGACCGCGCGTCCCGCGGCACGCACACCGCCGTCGCCGCCTGCGACCGGCACAGCATCCCGCCCGCCCTCTTCCTCCCTCACCACCAACACCACCTCACACTCACAGCTAGCCCCACACCGAGCAATGGCAAACTACGCCACCACCACCACCATTCACAAAGAACTAGCAGCAAAGCAATGGAGAGGAACAAGAGAGGAGGAGGCGATATATAAGCAGGGGAGAGTGAGAAGCAGGAAGCAGTGGGAGGAGGACAAAGGAGACGGAATCACGGTGGAATTAATGGTTTCTCTATCACTCTCTCTCTCTTCTCGGCTGTGTTGGCTGCTGTAGTAGTGCCGTGTCGTTGGTGAGACAAGATCGGAATTATTGCTCGGGGTCGGGCTAGCTAGGCCATATGAATCCATGGCTGCCTCTCCGCTGCTGGCTCTGGGCTGGAGTCTGGTCCGTCTGGCGCGCGCTGTGGCAGGCAACAGACAAGATGTGGTGCGGGTCTCGCTCCGCCGGGGCACGTCTCTGACGTCACCCACCCGTGAAACTTTTCTCCGCTGGTTTTACTTTGTTTTCATGTTGCAAGATATACGGAGGCGGCGGAAGGAAAATTCGAAAGCGGCGAGCCTAGCTACAGCCAACATACACGTGATAAAAGCAAAATTGATGATAGCAATAGTTTTAAACTAAAAACATGATCTAATATGCATACGAATGTCCATCATTTGCAGGATTTTTTTCTCATATCATTCAAAAACCTTATTATTTGTAAAATTTGACAATTAAAATATTCAATATTTTAAAAAAATGATTGAAGTGCAAAAGGAGAAAAGGTGGATTCCCAGCCGCTAGCTGCAAAATTAAGAACAAATTGGAACCATTAGCTACAATTCTCTTTTTTTAGATTGCAGTAGCAGACGACTCTTGAATCAGTATTTTTCCTCCTTCCTTGGTCCCGCTCATTTCGACTTGAGTTCTGACTTATTTTGCACTATTCATAAATTTCGTCTTTTTCTATACTTTTGGTTTTTTTAGCTTTTTTGCCAGTTCTTTTTTTCTTGTATTTGTTTGCATTATACGTGATGGGCTAACATGTTTTTTCTATTTTAAAATTTTTTAAATTTAATTACGCCAAATAAACCACCATCAGCTACAGTGTTTTTTCAGTCAGCTACAGTGCTTTTCAGCTATAAGCCACTCAAAATAATCCCTTTTGAGCAGGGCAGTTTTAACAACATAATAAAATAGAATGTATTTATGTCTAAACCGTGTATAAGTAAATATGGTCATTTGCATGAAGAACAAAAGGTAATCTCAGCTTTGAACAGAAGATTAAGCAAAAAAGAAAAATTCAATTCAACTTACCGGCTAGCGGCTCACTCGAGCCTCACCACCTGCCTTGTGCCCCAGCCTCCTTGGCCCTTACCGGCTTGCCCCTTGCCACGCTCATGCACCCTGCAGCCTATGCCAGTGTGCGGCTGTGCCCTGCCGTTGCTGCATGCGCCCTTTGCCTTTGCTAGCTTGCCCGTGGTCCACTACTACAGAAATCCACATTACAGACGGTTCAGAAACGTCATCACAGACGGTTTTCTGAACCGTCTGAAATTATGGGTCAGTGATAATCCAAGTTATCACAGACGGTTTTCGAACCGTCTGTGATTATGCGATATCACATACGGTTTTTATTAAAAACCGTCTGTGATTATGCGACCGTCTGTGATATCGGATAATCACAGACGGTTTTTAATAAAAAACCGTCTGTGATATCGCATAATCACAGACGGTTTTTAATTAAAAACCGTCCGTGATATCGGATAATCACAGACGGTTTTTAATGAAAAACCGTCTGTGATACTCCTCCCCCCAAGCAGAATCTATTTCTGTTTATAGCTAGCCTCAGGAAATGCTAGCCATGCCCTCTGAAACAAGCAGATAGTCACAGACAAAAAACATACAATTCACACATCTCATTTCCTTTCAGATACATTTCACAGACATAAAACATCCCATTGACATCGCACTTCATTTCACAAACATAAAGCATGCATCCATTTCGCAAATCGATTAATTGAATTGAAATGAAATATCCATTAACAAATGCACAGTTACAAAAGATGTGCACTGCATTTGCACTTAGTGATAAGACCAATAAGAAATCATGGTGCGCAGTGGAACCGTCCTCCTAGCGTTATGACTTGAGTCAGCAAAAAGTACGCCAACTCTCCTCGAATCCCTCCAAGAACATGCTGTTTCAATGCAGTTGACGGGATGGACGCAGCCTGTCAATAGGAATATCAATGTGCGTATATATGTAACGTGTTAAGTATGAAGTAATTATGGGAAGAGTGACAAACCTTGCGATTGGTGAGCCTCGAGGAATCGAGGAGTAGTTCCATATGTTGGCAAACGTAGTATCCACATGTGTTGCCCGGCTCCTGCTGGTGACACTGCAAAAAATGGAATGTGTTAGTTCAAGAGGCATTAGTACCAACTGTTGCATAGGATTAATTAATGTGAAATAGCGAATACCTTAAAATCTCAAACATGTGTCAGCAGGCCTTTGGCCCCGCGCTTCGAGTCACCTCCCTTTTCAATGTAGGTGGCGAACGCCCTACGTAATTCGAAAAAGTTAACCTTAATCATTCGGAAGGAAAGAAAGTACAATGTAGATATGTATGGGGAATATGTGCTTACCTATCGATTACTTGGCTGAGAACTGTGAAGTCCATTTTATTCTTACTTAGGGAATCAAGGTAATATACCTTGTTCCATTTTGGTACAATTACTATTAAAATCCAATGAAAGTTCTGAAGGAAGGGCATAAGTACATAATCCTTCTTGACGCAACCCAGCAGTCCTGCTGCAATGTACCTCTCGACGAGGGGTGTATCGTGGTCGATGGTTTCCTTGGCGACCAATTGTGGGTCCAAGAAACCAACTGATAAGTTGGATGATCTAGCTTTAATCAGCATGTGTCTATATATATACACACGAAAGCAAAAAATTAGATATGGCATTTATCGGTATGACATTAACGGAGACTGTGATTGTACACACTTACAGCGTCCAGCATCGAATGATTGAGACGTCAAGAGCGTTGAACGTGAACAGATCGAATAAATCCTCAAAGGCGACCACGAACATACACTCTTGAAAACTGTGGTGTAAATCTTCTTCGGTGAATTTGACAGTGATACTTGAAGTCCGTTCTCCCTCTAGCTTATTGGACTGCTGCATATACCACATGTGCAATTGCATGCAACTATATGGTAGCTTTTGGAGGTATTTTTCCTCAAGCAACGGCTGACCAAGCACGAATTTGCGGGCCAAAGGTAGTTACGGAATATCATCATTGGTCTTCTTTGCTTTGCCCTTGCTGGCCTTGCTGCCTCGGCTATAGGCCGACTTAACGGCAGTCGGCAGCAGCGGTGCAAGTTGCTCTGGTGAGAATAGGACCCGTGGAGATAGCACCGGTGCAGTATCCGGTGGTGGAACCGACTGGTCTTGTAATGGAGATGGCACCAGTGCAAGTTGCTCTGGCGAGAGTATGACCAGTGGAGATAGCACCGGTGCAGTATCCGGTGGTGGAACCGATTGGTGTTGTAATGGATATGGAACCAGTGCATGTTGCTCTGGTCCTGCCATCGGTGAAGAAGACTCCAGGGAGATGTCGCTTTTGGGCCACTGGATGAATGTTCCGATGGCCTGTCCTAGAGTCATGATCTCATCATTGGTCTTCTTTGCTTTGCCCTTGCTGGCCTTGCTGCCTCGGCTATAGGCCGACTTAACGGCAGTCGGCAGCAGCGGTGCAAGTTGCTCTGGTGAGAATAGGACCCGTGGAGATAGCACCGGTGCAGTATCCGGTGGTGGAACCGACTGGTCTTGTAATGGAGATGGCACCAGTGCAAGTTGCTCTGGCGAGAGTATGACCAGTGGAGATAGCACCGGTGCAGTATCCGGTGGTGGAACCGATTGGTGTTGTAATGGATATGGAACCAGTGCATGTTGCTCTGGTCCTGCCATCGGTGAAGAAGACTCCAGGGAGATGTCGCTTTTGGGCCACTGGATGAATGTTCCGATGGCCTGTCCTAGAGTCATGATCTCATCATTGGTCTTCTTTGCTTTGCCCTTGCTGGCCTTGCTGCCTCGGCTATAGGCCGACTTAACGGCAGTCGGCAGCAGCGGTGCAAGTTGCTCTGGTGAGAATAGGACCCGTGGAGATAGCACCGGTGCAGTATCCGGTGGTGGAACCGACTGGTCTTGTAATGGAGATGGCACCAGTGCAAGTTGCTCTGGCGAGAGTATGACCAGTGGAGATAGCACCGGTGCAGTATCCGGTGGTGGAACCGACTGGTGTTGTAATGGATATGGAACCAGTGCATGTTGCTTTGGTCCTGCCATCGGTGAAGAAGACTCCAGGGAGATGTCGCTTTTGGGCCACTGGATGAATGTTCCGATGGCCTGTCCTAGAGTCATGATCTCGTCGTTGGGGGGCTTCGGTAGCGGGACCACCTCAAAATTGACATGCACACCATCCACATTAACTTTTGCGAAGCCTGGCGCTAAAGTTTGACCGTGCACCATGGCCCCGATACCAAACGAATATGCCTGGCCCCAAGCAGCGTACAAGGGAACGAAGTCATATCTCACTTGGAGCTTGCAATTCGTAGGCTCCTACATAACGATACAAAATTAGCTACTCGAATAGGCCTACCAATGGAGCAAGCATTCGAGAGGTAATAATTATTACCTGGATGTCGTCCACAGGAAATTTGGACTGGATTTGCATCGGATTGGACACGCAGCTACTCGGACGGTTGTGCGGGCAAGCTAGCGCAGCAGCGGCGGTGGCGGCCTGCTGACTTTCTGTCTGTTTCCGCACCTCATCTCTGATTATATCAGCCATCGAACCCAGTAGCTCATCTTTAAGAGATGCCTTGATCTCTTCTCGTAGCTGTGCGTCACGCTCGGCTTTGTTTCTCTTCCTATGCCGATACATGTCGGAGTCATCTTGGAAACCATGTTTCCATGGAACGTAAAGCCCAAGGCCTCTCGTACGACCCGGGTGCTCCTTGTTTCCCAGGGCCACGGAGAGCATATCATTCTCCCTTGTTCCCTGGAATGATCCCTCGGTAGATTGAAAACTCAGCTCTTCCTGCAAGAGCACGACATGTCATTTCAATTCATACGAAGTTGTGGAGTAATTACAAGCTACGTAGTTCGATCGATATCTTACCAGGCGCTGGGACACTTGCTGGTCTGCAGGGTTTCGAAAGGAGACGTCCCCCGATGTCGTTGTAGATGACCTTGCTCTAAGCCAATTTCGAGCGCGGTCATCCGGGATATTGGAAAACGGCAGGGCGATGTCCTCTGCAGCTGCCAGCTCATCCTCCAACCTTCACTGCGGGATTTTACCCGCATACCCAGCTGTGCCAAGTCTGTGGGGGTGCGTGTTTTTTGCTTGGAGGGCCTTGTGCGCCACACTTGTACTTTTGAAATCTTCGGTCGTTTTCATCGCCTTGAACTCTTCCCATTGTGGTTCCAGGAATGGGTATTTAGTAAAAGGCGTTTCGTCCGTCTCCACATATTTCCTGACAAGCGTGCTCTTGAAGTTCTTCCATGCTTTGCACGCCGCTTGGTAGGTTTGTCGTTCCACAGCGTGTAAGTGTTCTTCTGGGAACTCGAACGATGCCAAAATTCGGTCCACAGCTCACGTTTCCGAGTGTCAGGCACGTTCTTCCATGAATTGTATGTGATCTCAATTCGTTCTCGTGCAACTATTCCGACCATGGTTCGGAATGCGTTTACCGCTTGCTTAGGAAGGATAGGGACCCCAGCTGCGTTTACCGCTGTGATGGTCTGTCGGCTCTGAGGCTTCTTTGATAGCCCTCTTCCTTGGCGTCTTGATGTTGGAGCGGACGCCTCCGGCGATGATGTTGAAGAATGCGCGGGTGACATGTTGCTCATTTTGTGGGTCTATTAAGATAAGATGAGAATGTAATCATATTGAATTGGACGAGAGGAGTAGAGGGGAGGGGGAGAATGGAGGGGGTGATATGGACATAGAGAGGGGGTGATGTGCCTATCTTAGCACCTACTTTAGTTGCTAATACTATAAACCAAATAATAGAATCAATAACAGTCTCAACATGAATATGTGCTCTCAAATTGTAGGGTTGCACAAGATTAATCTTGGCCGTCCCTCTACTAAATCATATACTCTTCCTTGATTGGTTATGCCAAATAATGAATTCAGTCTTTTGAGCTCTAGATACAAACTCTACAATCTCAAGATCAAGATATATTCAGCATGCATATATTCAGACAGCAGTTAACTTTTAACTTGTCAAGATGAAATCCTAACAGATCAATTTAATAACATACCATAACTGTAAATCCCACAGGCAATCTCAGTATATGGAAGATTGTATATAACAGCTATTAGAGCTCAAAGACCGAATGAACCAATCTCAGTATATGAATTTATCATCATCGAGCAACTGTAAATCCCACAGGCAATCTCAGTATATGGAAGATTAACAAACTTGAATATACATGAATGCAACTAAGCAACTAACCATAACAGTAAGCATAACAAACTTGAATATACAGTAAGCAACTAACCATATACATAACACTAAGCAACTAACCATATACATAACAGTAAGCAACTAACCATATACATAACAGTAAGCATATAACAGTAAGCCCTAAACCCTAACACTCAGTATGAAGTATCAAGCATCAACCCTAAACCCTAACAGTAAGCATGAAGCTCGGGGAGGGATTTGATGACCTTAGGGTTTTGGTGACGGAGGAGGAGGCGGCGACGCAGGAGGAGGCGGCGATGACGGAGGAGGAGGAGGCCCCGGGCTCGGGGAGGCTGCGGCGACGACGGGCTCGGGGAGGCGGCCGGCGACGACGGAGGAGGAGGAGGAGGCGACGACGGGCTCGGGGAGGCGGCGGCGACGACGGGCTCGAGTGAGGCGGCCGGGGAGGGCTCGAGTGAGGCGGCCGGCGAGGGCTCGAGGGAGGCGGCGGCGAGGGCTCGGGGGAGGCAGATCGAGATTTAGATATAGAATAACTGCAGAATACACGGAAAACCCTAGACACGGGTATATATAGCGGATTATTATAGACGGTTCTAAACTTAGAACCGTCTGTGATATGAATATCACAGACGGTTCTAAGTTTAGAACCGTATGTAATAAGCATACTATCTCAGACGGTTCTACGTTTAGAACCGTCTGAGATAGTAGGCTTATCACAGACGGTTCTAAACTTAGAATCGTTTGTGATATTCATATCACAGACGGTTCTAAGTTTAGAACCGTCTGTGATAAGCCTATGCCCGACTGTAGTCATTCATGATCAACAGCCAACCATCTGCATTCATGATCAACTACCTACCAGCTGCATTCATTTACACATTTTCTCAATCTGCATTCATTTTTGTCACACATTTTCACATACACATCTGAAAATTGACTACATCACACATTTTCACATATACATCTCAAAATTGACTACATCACACATTTTCACATATACATCTCAAAATTGACTACATCACACATTTTCACATATACATCTCAAAATTGACTACATCACACATTTTCACATATACATCTCAAAATTGACTACATCACACATTTTCACATATACATTCTTATTGTACTTGCTTATTTCCTTTAAAAATTAGCCCTTCATCATGATCAATGCGTATGTAACTAGTTTCGTCATGTTGTTCATCGTCGACCCTTATGCCATTTCCAAAAGGAGGTAACTCATCAAATTGATTGTATTCCTCCTCGTCCACTACATTCTCCACTCCAACAATTCTCCTTTTTCCATGAAGAACTACATGGCGTTTCTTATTTGCCGGGTCGGTTACATAGAAAACTTGAACAACTTGATTAGCGAGTACGAATGGTTCGTCTTTGTACCCGACACGTTGGAGGTCCACGGTCGTGACACCGTACTTATCAACCTTCACCTGTGGGAGATGCACCCAACGGCAGCGAAATAAGGAGATTTTGAAAACCACATAGTCGAGCTCCCAAATCTCTTATATGAAGCCATAGTACGAGTTTCTCGACCCATCAGTACTGAATGCATTTATGCGGACACCGCTGTTCTGGTTAGTGCTCTTGACATCCTGAGACTGCGTATAGAATGTGTACCCATTTATGTCATATCCTTACCATGTCACAACTGTAAATGTCGGCCCTTTTGCCAACCATGTCAGCGTCTCACTCGGCGAGCTCCTAGCGATTTGATCCTTCAACCATTGGTTGAACCAACGGTTGTGTTGCCTCATGATCCAAACATCCGGCCGCTCTGGATTCTGTTGCCGAAGCACATCCTTGTACTGGTCCACATAAGGGGCCACTTCAGTCATGTGTTGCAACACCGTGAAATGGGCTTGAGTATACGTGTCCATATCTGGAGTGATTGCTTTCCTTCCAATAGTTCCGAGAGCCTTCAGCCTCCCCTCATGACGAGATTGAGGGACACCTATCGGTTGAATCTGAGCCATATAATCGACACAAAACTCAATGACCTCTTCGCTTGCATAACCTTTAACGATGCTGCCCTCCGGCCGAGAACGATTCCGTACGTAGGACTTGAGAATTCCCATGAACCTCTCAAATGGGTACATGCTACGTAGGAATACGGGCCCGCACATTTTTATCTCCCACACAACGTGAACAATGAGATGGACCATGATATCGAAAAACGAAGGAAGGAAATACATTTCAAGGTGACATAGAGTCATCACCACCTCGTCCTGCAGAGCATCTAGTCCTTCGGGATCGATGACCTTCTGAGCAATTGTGTTAAAGAAATAACATAGCCTCATGATTGTCTCTCGGACTTTGATCGGCAAAATATTTCTAATTGCAATAGGGAGCATCTGTGTCATCAGCACATGACAATCATGAGACTTCATGCCATTTAACTTCAAATCTTGCATCGAAACAAGTTTCTTCACGTTGCCGGAGTAACCAGACGGAACTTTGACACCATGCAAGCACTGGCACAGTTCTGTTTTCTCAGCCTTGGATAGAGTGTAACACTCAGGGGGAAGGTACATTCGTCCATTATCAGTGCATGTCGGTGCTAACTCAGGCCTGATGTCCATGTCAGCCAAGTCAAGCCGTGCGTTGACGCCGTCCTTTGTTTTATCACGGATGTTCAGTAAGAGACCAATCAAGCTGTCGCACACATTCTTTTCTACGTGCATGACGTCGATGCAGTGCTGAACATCTAGGTACTCCCAATAAGGTAAGTCCCAAAATATTGATCTCTTCTTCCAGGTGTTCTTCTCATGAGCCCTCAATTTACGTCCCTTTCCGAGGACAACATCTAAATCCTTAACCATATCATAAACCTCGTGTCCCCTTAAATGCCTTGGAGCTGAACCGTCTTCCTTCTCTCCGTCAAATTGTTGCTTCATCTTGCGGTATGGGTGAGCCCTCCGAAGGAACCGGCGGTGACGCATGTAGACGGTTTTGCGTGAGTGTCTCAGCCACACACTCTCGGTACCATCTAAACAGTGAGTACAAGCTTTGGCACCTTTTGTACTATGGCCTGATAGGTTACCAAGGGCAGAATAATCATTTATGGTGCATAACAATAAGGAGCGCAGAGTGAAGTTCTCTCGTTTGTATGCATCCCATACCTGTAGCCCTTCGTTCCACAGTACTTTTAGATCTTCCACCAACGGTGCTAGGAACACATCGATATCATTCCCAGGTTGTTTTGGCCCTTGGATAAGTATCGACAGCAAAATGTACTTTCGTTTCATACACAATCAAGGAGGAAAGTTATAGATGCAGATAGTCACGGGCCACGTGCTGTGTCGGCTGCTCATGCTACTGAAAGGATTCATTCCATCTGTACTCAGTCCAAACCTTATATTCCTTGGTTCTGCACCGAACTCTGCAAAACTCCTATCGATGTTTCTCCACTGCGCAGAATCAGCAAGGTGTCTTATCATTCCATCCTTCTTGCGCTCCTCCGAGTGCCAACGCAGCAGTTTTGCCTCCTTTGGATTTGCAAAACACCTTTTCAAACGGGGAATTATAGGAAAATACCATGCCACCTTAGCAGGAGGTCCTTTCTTCGCCTCTGTTCCCTCGCCATCATCTGATTGATTGTTACGTTTGTATCGGGATGCGTTGCACACCGGACATACATGCATGTTTGCATACTCTTTACGGTAGAGGATACAGTCGTTCGGGCATGCATGTATTCTTTCTACTTCCATTCCCAACGGACAAAGAACCTTCTTGGCTTTATACGTGGTTTTAGGCAACTCATTTCCCTCCGAAAGCATGTCCGCTAAGAGACCTAGCAGCGCCGTGAAACTCTTGTCGGACCAACCGTTGCTTGCCTTCAATTTCAACAGTTCAAACACGGCCGACAACCTCGTGTACTTGCAGCTCGTGTACAAAGGTTTCTCTGAGTTCTCCATCAAGCCACGGAATTTAACATACTCTCTCTCATCATAGTTCTCTTCTACATCGCGAAGCATCTGATCCAGATTATCATCGTGCAACCTATCCGAATCCAAGCCACAATCGACATCAACCGGCGGCATGTCATTCACTTCCCCGGCGATGTCATCCGGGGGCATATCATTCACTTCGCCGGCGATGTCATCCGGGAGCATATCATTCACTTCACCGACGATGTCATCCGGCGGCATATGATCATTCACTTCGCCATGACTGGTCCAACACGTATAATCCTTTTTGAAACCCCTCCGAATCAAGTGCGCTACAATTTGCCCTCGGTTCTTAAACATCTTCAAATTCTCACAGTCAGTGCATGGACAGCACATATATTCCACCCCCTTATTCAACATATCCTCCTCGGCGGCTCTTATAAAAGCAGAAACGTCATTAATGTACTCTTCACTCACACGGCTCGCGGCATACATCCAGCTTCGGTCCTACGTTACGTACATACATAACAACTTAGTATTAAAATCTAGACTAATTATAACTACATATATACGAGCCACATTTATTATATTGAGACATAATTTGCTAGCTCAATTCATATTACGAACACAACAGCTATTATATAACCAACAATTTTGCAAATTAACCATCTTCAATAACCACTAATGGATTACTTAGACCTAAATTGTAGTGCAATTAAAGAAAAAATAAATTACATTACTAACCATATCTAGAGCAACCAGCAAAGACTGAATATTCAAAGCTCAATCTCTGCCTCTTCCCACCAAATTAACTGGCCTGAAATCGCCTAGCTTCCTCCCGAGTGAAAAAGTGTGCAGCAGTGGCTAGATCTAGATCGAAATGAAGACAGATGCGGTCTGAGCAGCGCAATAAATGCCTTAGCCATTATCACAGACGATTTTTAACTAAAAACCATCTGTGAATTATCACAGACGGTTTTTGATTAAAAACCGTCTGTGATAACTAGCTTATCACAGACGGTTTTTTATTAAAAACCGTCTGTGATAATCTGGGATTATCACAGACGGTTTTTAATACAGACCGTCTGTGATACTTCGGTAATAACCGCCTGTGATAATCCATTTTCCCGCCACAAATACCACAGACGGCCTCCTAATTACAACCGTCTGTAATAGTGTTCATCAGAGACAGTTTCACAAAACCGTCTGTGATGAGGCGTCTACTATGAGGCTGTCTGTAGTAGTGGTCCTTGCTGCTCGCGTGGAATGTTGGCCGGCTCTTGTTAGCTTGCTTGCTGGCTGCCGCCTACAACTTCACATGTCTGCTGGGGCATCGAGCTCAGAGTGTTGCCGCGTCAGTTTCCTATGGTTTTGGTGGGGACTACGGAGCAATGGCAAGGACTGAGGTCTGAGGAGGAGGCGAGTGACTAAAGAATTGGGGATCGAATGATTGTAAACTTGGAGAGTTGGAGTGGGAGGCGAGTGCCTAGGGGGCAAATAGTCTTGCCGGCTTGGTAATGCAAGGATATGGCCCATCAAGGCTCAGACCGGCTAGACACAAGGGTGTGGCCTAACAAGGCCAAAGCACAGCCTATTTGCCTATCATTACCGGCGCCAGCGAAGGAACACTGGAGTTCAATGACGGCTCGCCGATGAGCCCGGGCAGCCTCCCAGGGTGGTTGGGAGATGGATATGCCTGTATGTATGTATGTACGTACGTACGTATGTATGTATATACATACATGTGTTTGTATGTATGTATGTATATACATACATGTGTGTGTATGTATGTATGTTTGTTTGTATGTATGTATGTACGTATGTATAGATAGGTAGATAATTATACTATATGTATATGTTAGACCATGTGGTTTGTTCGTACATTTAGTGATGATAAATAATTAATATTTTGGTTTTATTGGTATTTACGCTTGCGAAAGTTTTGATCGATGCTCTTTTGCGCTAGAGGTTTTAGGGTGGTCGAATGGCCACGACAGACGAGTAAGGCAATTGACCACGGCAGGTGACCAGGCATATCGACCATGCCAGGTGAAGAATCTAGACCCATCATTATGAGTTAATGACATGTTTTAATTTGGTAATTAATGACAATCGAATTGTGGTACTAATAGTTTCATTGAGATGAATGAACAGGATATGTCTCACGGTGATGCATGACTTAAGATGGGTTCATGTGGTTGATCATTTTCAAGCAATATAAAAACTTCACATGTGTTGATAAGTCATGACCCAAACTTGGAGTTGAAATATACGTTGTCATACTTCAAGTGGATGCGCAAGGCAAATGTATGACTAGCTAGGGCTAAGGATATGTTTCTAGTCTTTTACCGGTCTTGGAGTTTGATTAGAAGATCGGGTTCCTGGTATAGAATGTTGTACTATTAAGAGAGGTCGCGACTAGTAGCTTGAACGTAACAAGGGTTGATAGCTCACTTGATTGCTCTAGCTCTCCGTAACATGATGCTAATATTTTTGAATGTGATTTGAAAATGTTGTAGCTCATGCATAAGTCCTTTGTGACATGTGACTTAATGTTTGCGAATGTGTTTTGCAACATGTCGAAATCCATGTTATTTCCTCTCCTTGAGGCATGATGCTAATATTTGAGATGTGTCTCTCAAATGATTGTAGCTCATACAAATATTGTTTCCACATGTGACTTAAGTTTGAAAAGGCAATTTGAATTTGGTTTAAGTCCATGTCATCTTCCTAGTGATGTGATTCCAAAAGATACTTGAGGATATGTTCCATGATCTATTGGGAGTCATTTGTTAACCTTAAATGTGTATTTCTATAATTTGTAAAGCTTTTGTGCAACGTGGCTGAGAAATATGCATTGTCTTCTAATCTCTAGAGTCTATCATGAAGGTGGCAGTCTGACCGGCTTTGTATATGCAGTCAGACCAGCCTAACTTATTTCACCTGGGCCAAAGGGCAGTCTAGCCGTGGAGCGGTCATATCAGAGTTTACACGGCAGTCTGACCAGCATGCGTGTGCCGATCAAACCTCCCGGTGGTCAGACCGGCATACGAGTAGCGGTCTGACTGGTCCGCAGAACTACAATTTCTTAGAGCAAAATGTTTTTCAGAGAGCACCCTCGGAGTCACTCTGTGCTCTGTGTAGACAATTGGAAGAATCAAAGTGTAAATGGCGGTACTTCCACTTTTTGGAAGTTCCGCCAAAATCAAGCAGAATGTTTTTTCCAGAGACTGTCATTGCTGATAGCGGTCTGACTAGGACCTTTGCAGTCTGACCGGTCCTGGTGGTCAGACCGGTCCCTATATGGGCGGTTTGACTGGATTTTCATTCTAATAGCTACTTTTGTAGCCGTTGAGAGGGCAGTAGTACAGCCATATGTTGGCAGTAGTACCGGCCCTTGGGCTGATTCCTGCCTTTTCGTCACTCCAACGGCTAATTTTTGAGGGAAGTGTATAAATACCTCCTCAAGGGCTGTTAAGGTAAGATTGCTGGTGCTATTCTTCCATTTTTTTGAGCTAGGAGCAAGTCTTCTCTTCCTATGTGCATGTGTTACACTTAGAGAGTAAAGAGAGCATAACCTAGTGCGTGATTTGCACTTGGTGGTGGACTTTGTGTCCGTTGAGCTGCGATTCTTGATTCGTTCAAGCGAAGGTCTCTGACTTGTTACTCTTGAAGGTTGCTGTCTCCTAGATGGCTTTGGAGGTGTCGTGCTCGGTGATCTTCTCAAAGAAACTTATGAGAAGACCCAGCGTGTGTGAATGTTGGAGCTCACCTACCTGGAGCGGGAAAGAGCTACCATTAGTGGATTGAGGTGTTTTGGCTTAATTCGTGGAGCCGGTCCAATTCATTTGGGCTAACCGTAACGTGAACTAGGGGAAGCCGGCAAGTTTCTGAACACCATGGTGAAACATCAAGTGTCTTTGTGGTTTGTCATCTTGTGCTCAATTTACCTTCTAGCAATTCATATTCAAGCCTTTATATTTATTTAATTGATTAGAATACTTGTCTTCCTAGAATTGTTCATATTGATTGAGAATTATATTGTTGGTGCACTTAAGTCAAACTTAGATGTTTAGGCCTTACTTGTGAAACCAAATAGTTCATGCTTCCAAATTATAAATTTGTTAGTAGCTTAAAAGAATTTTTTAAAAAAATGCTCATTCACCCTCTCTAGTCGGCTTCCTCGATCTTACAGCAGGTCGATCAGGCATATCGACCACGGCATATCGATCTTGGAGGTCGACCACAGAGATTGACCATGACTGATGGACCACTGAAGATCGTGCACTGCTGAACGACCATAGGTAAACGATCATTGGTAAACGACCGCGTCTGAACGACCTCGGTCTAGAGTTTTTACAGGAGTCAAAGAACAGTTGGGGAGGTCGAAGACCCCGATGCGGAGACTCTAGAGAAACTAATCGTAGCTATAGTAAACTGGTCGTAGCTACAGCGAACCGGTCGGTGGTCATAAGCAAAGAGAAATAGGTCATATGCAACAATGTGACCGATCATAACGATGATAATATGTCGTATGCTACAAAGCACCAGTCATACTCAACAACGAACTAGTCAGAAGGTATAATGGACTACGGTCGGTAGTCGACAGGCTTCAATTCAGATGGTTGGGTTGTGAGCTTTAGTGGGCCAATCAAAAGTGACTGTAGCCGATCGATGGTCTTTGTTATAGTACCAGGTAGGTACTCGATGGTTGATTCTATAGTACTACGTAGGTACTCGATGGTTTTTGCTACAATACCTGGTTGTGATGGGTAGCTATAGACTTTATAATCGATAGTCATAGACTTAGCGATCTGGTGTCTTAGATGTTGCGATCGGTAGTCAGTACTCATTGGAACTATGATTGGATTGGTAGTCGGTACTCAGTGGCTTGTGACGTGTTGGTACTTAATAGTGTGATACTTGTGATTTCTGAGTGTTTTGAGCGGACCGATAGGAATTGTTGAGTACTGTGGGTTTACGAGTACTCGACGTGCTAAGTGGTCATAATGAGTGTTTTAAGGTTGCTTTCTGGGAAGTGATTGAAATTGAGGTCATGGCTGATCTATTTGATGTTGGTGGATGGTTAAGTGTTTGATTTGAATATGTGGACTAATGTCGGTCAAGTTGTGAAAAACTTGTGCCGCGGAAATGTTCTTTGATCTTTGTATATGCAGGTAAGCATGGAGACGATCATGATCGATGATGAGGACCAAGACTAGGATGGGGATATCTAAGGTCTAAGCGGTCGGTGGATGTCATGAGGTGGTTGGGCTTGCACTGGAGCATATGGAGATCAAAGGTGGTGATGCGTGGAGAAGCTACGAAAGGTGCGGTCTCGAAGGCTTCGACGTGTGAGGTAATGGAGATACAAGAGGTGCTGCCCTAGAGGCTTTATCATGTATTGAGTTTAGAGAAGTTGTGGAAGGAGTCCATAACTGAGAAGACTTGGAGTCTGGTTAAAACCCGTATTAGAAAGGGTTTCGGGTCGCTTGGTTTTCGGAAGAGTTAGAGATATGCGCTCGTGTTTGAGGTGAACACAGTTTGGGATGTTAGCCTATAAAAGTTGGATAGGCAAAGGGCTAACATGTAGTTTTTGGTGAGATTTCTAGAGAGGCTTTTGTGAAAGATTTTAGGGGTGTTTGTGAGGATACTTTGTAAATCCACGGAACATCTAGCAATAAACATAGTCTTGAATCAATCTGGTTTTTGTCTGCTTGAAGAGTGCTGGTGTTGCAGGTGTATTGGATCTTATGACAACAGGAGAAGCAGTCAACAAAGCGATCGAGTGCAGCTGTTGAACAGAGCGGTTGAAGCTGAGCGATCATTTGGGCGGTCGTATGACGAGCGGTCAAAATCTTCACCGACTACTAAGAGACTTCAAAAAGGTGGTGACAATCATTCACTCCCTAATTGCAATATTCGATTCTACAGTATATATGCTTATGTATATATGTATATATATACATATATAAGTATGTGTACATATATATATATCCCTATATATATACACACATATATGTGTACGTATGTACTTATGTACATGCGCATGTGGTCGACATGGGATCTTTGCTAGAAGCTACCGGCGTGTTAATTGCCGCCCCCCTATTCTTTACTAGTGTTAGAGATGTCCGGGTTTGTTTTCTTAAAATCTTGTTTCGTGGATTGATTTGGATATGGTTGGGGAATATGGAAGTACATTTAGGTCTCCTTGGTTCTGGAGCATTACATGTTTGGTTCAACATACATGTGTCAGTCAAATACGAGAGGTGCATCGCAGGCTGGTAGGCTTTGATTTAAGGCCCTGTTTGGCAGCCGCCATCAAAGATTAGCAAAGCTATGTCTAAAATAGGGGGGAGAGAGAGCAGTCAATGTTGCGCTAGGATTACCAGGAAGCCTTGCCAAGGAATCCGTACAATGGGAAGCACGCAACATAAGGAATCATGGTGAACATCCCGATAATAGGGGGCATGTCAAAAGAGGCTCCAGCTCCCAGATTCTAGCTTGGCGCGGCCGGAGCCAAACCAAACGCACTTAGAGCAAGTATAATAAGAGGCTGTTAGTAGGCTGTATACTGAGGTGGAGGAGAGAGAGGAGGAGAAAGAAGAGAGGTGGGCTGTAAGTTTACAGTCAGCTGAAGCACAAGAACCAAGAAACTTTGTGAGAGAAAGGAGTGGGTCATACAGCCTTCAGCTGGCTGTAAACTACTATATGAATGAGCTGATAAGTGGGCTGTAAGTGTCCATACAGCCAGCTGAAGGCTGTATTATTAGCCTTGCTCTTAGCTCAAAGTATTTTTAGGATCAGTAGCATTAAGGAGCAGAGCAGCCTCCGATTCATTTTCACAAGCGAAACAAAAATGCCCCTCGAAGTTGGATGGAATTACTGCAATTGCCACTAGGTATACCTCCCTCACCTCCCATTACGGAGACCATGGAAACATGCACCGACCTCGGTCCTCGGCCACCTCCGTGACTTGGCTTCCTTTGCATGGGCCGCAGCTTCCTCGGCAACAGTACTGACCACCAGAGACATCCGCGACCTCAGCGACTGCCCTGTCCTTCTCTCCTCCTTGTCTCCCAGGTACCGACGGCTCCACCCCTCGTTCATTACCCATGTCGATGGACCGGTTCTTGATTTTGTGGTGTTTGTTCCTTTGGATTTCCCCAATAAAGAAGCTCGGGCGGCGTTCGATAGCGCGGCGGCGGGGGATGCGGTAGTTGTGCTGAGGGGCATGTGGAAGGACATCAAGCAACTGCTCAAGGCCACTTCCTCCCATCCCATCCTGGTATCAAGCAGACAACCTTGCTCTTCTATTGAAAGATTGCAACTTTATCGAGTTTGTAACATCTGAAAATTTTGAATTTTGGAAAATGTGTAGCCCTTGAATTATTTTGAAATGTATCTTCTCGATATTTGGACTTTAATGGATTTCCTTTGGATTTTGGTTGAGGTTCCATCAATTGAAGAAAATCATGAAAAATACAACTAATAGAAAGTCATGAAGGAAATATGAAAATAATAGAAAATTTTAATTTGAAATCAAATCTGAAAAGATGATCCATTAAAAGGGTAGGAAAATAAAAAAGGGGAAGGGTAAAATTTGAATCAAAATTTGAAATCTCACTTTGGGCCTAGTAATAATAATAATAAACTAATAATAAATAAAAGGGGCTGAATAAATATCTATACATAAACATATACCATAATAAATAAATCCAATGATAATGCTAGTAATAAAGAAATGAAATAGATATAAGTAAATACATACATAAATAAATATATGTGAACATATGAGTAAATATATATGTATGGCCTGGTCGAGCCGGCCCAGGCCGGCCCAGCTTTTTCGTCCTTCCCCCTCAATTCGCTTCGGCAAGGCTGAAGCCATGCCTCGCCATCACCACCGAAGCGCGCCTCCCCGCTACGCCTTGCGAACTCCGCCGGTCGCTGCCTGCTACCGCGCCCATACTGTTGATAACAGCCATAGTACGCCACCCGTCACACACAATGCCGTCGTCGCGTCGTCTCGACCACCACACCAGTCATGCCACCCCTGTCACGCACAATGCCCCGCCCCGTCGCATCCCCCTCGGCTTACGCATTGTCACTGTGCTGACATTACCACTGTGCAATCACGCCTATACCCTGGCCGTAGTTTTGTCGCGAACATTGTAGCCAACGCCGTTGCCATGCCACGGATTCGACCGCCAACCGCTCTCTTGTCGCCCACCGCCTTTCCGTGGCTATAAAGCCCTGCCCTCACTCCTGGTAGCTTCGCCACACTGCGCTCCATCTCCCACATGAAGCAATTGGCCTCCCGTGCACCATAGCTCGCCAGCAACGTTTCTTCCCCAAATCTGGCCGACGAGCAATCCACCAATTAGCGCCGCCGTGATCCGATTCCTCCACACCGAAGTACCCACGGAGCACCGTGATGCCATTCCCCTCCTCAGCCAGACCTCTCGTCGCTTGTACTTCACCTACAACATGCGCCTCCTCCGCCTGTCACCGTCGCACGCCGCCAGCTCGCCACCGCCATTCCCGAGCCGCGCCGACCCCCGAGGTAGACTCCCGAGCTCGCCTTGATGCTCCCCTCTTGTTTAATTAAGCTCCGGTGCCGTGCATCGCCATAGCTATTCTTCCCCTGTTCCGCCGCCGCCCACGGTCACTGCCGGCCAACGCCCCGGCTGAATTGGCCGGTGAGACTTCGTCTACGGGTAGTTAAAAACAATTGCTCACTAACATGTGGGCCATTCCCTTTAATTAAACAGCAACTGGTCCCACCTGTCATAGGCACAGAGAAAAGAAAAGAAAAATTAAAAACCTGTTGTGGGCCCCACCTGTCAGATTTTATTTATTTTCAGATTTATTTAAACCGAGAACTTCAAAAGGGCATAATTTATTCATTTTAATTCCAAATTGAGTGAAACAAAATTTTAAATTCATCTAAATTAAATATCTATCCAATGGAACTGAAACCATAATTTTTAAAGCTCATTTGAATTTTTGTGAGAGTTTGTTTGGTTTATTGATTTTTATCCAAATTTTCGCACAACGCAAAAATAGCATACGGGGCCCAAGCGGAAGAAGCCGAGGCTGAAGCAACCCTCGATGATCAAGATCAAGTCAATTGTGATCAAGACGACTCAATACTTTGATCATGTTGAGCTTACATTTTCTGCAAATTTACTTTTGTTTAAATTATCAAATTGCATGATGTTATTTCATATACAAATATATGTTTGTTTTAAGATTCTAGTTATATGTCTATTATTTGATTTGCTAGTATTACCTCTCCTTTAGAATATTGGAATACTTTAACCTTGTCACCCTAGCATAAATTATAATGGTAAAACCTTCAAAAATAAGTCCTTAGTTATACGCCATACTTAGCACTGCTTATATATTCGCGGGCACCAAAATGCCCCAAGTGTCAATTTTGATTATGAACAATTGATTTGGGAAGTTATGGTAGAAATAACTGGTACATTTGGGTATGATTATTTTATTCTCCCCAAAACCCCAACTTACTTAAATATCTGGGCGAATGGTATGGAGGCTGGTGTGTGGTGCAGTGGAAGCACGGTATGTGGTTTGTGGTAGAATCGCCCATATACCACTAAGGACTGAATCTTATCGTGACCTCCTATGTACAACAGTACAACCACAAGTCTGCAAATTGCAACTTGGCTAAGTAAATCTATCGAAACCCTCGGACTCATCTCACCGGTAGTGGAAAGGGGGGAATATTGCAAGGGCAAGGAGAGGCCTAAAGGGATACCGAGAGGAGGGTGAAGGAACCAGTCGTGCTAGCGTTATGGAGAGTGGAGTCCGAATGCGCTAGTATCCGTGGTTACATCCCATGCAACGTATGGGACCCGCCGCAAGTGGGAGCAGCCCATAGGGTGAGATGACAACAGGGGCATGATATTTTGAAAAGTTACTATGATGGTCTACTCAACCACATGACTAAGGAATCATGTGGGGCAACGAGCGGATTGTCTCTTGTGGGTAAGTGTGCAAACTCTGCAGAGTCAAAAACTATTCGAATAGCCGAGACCACGGTCAAGGGCGGATATGGGAACTTAACTAGATATAGTTCTATTTCAAAAACTTTGTGGGTGAAAGTGGAAAAATGGAGGGCGGTGGAAAGCCCTGATTTGTGTTGCCCTAGGTGTCGTCCCAGTGATATGATAAGCGGTTATAACACTGAAAGATTAGCATATGGTGCAGAAACCATGTAACGGTGGATGGTATCTGGATCACTATTATTATTATTGTACTCTTTCAAGCATTGATAAAAATTCTGTTTTAGTTAAAAACTGCTAGGTCATAAGAAGTTTCTAAGTAACCTATTTTAAAAGCAATTGATGGCGAAACAAAATAACCCGAGCCTTTCCTTGATAAGCCATGCATGTTACTTATTGCATTTTGCGTATTGGCTCGCAGAGCACGGTGTATTTGTGCTCACCCTCGCATTACCAAAATCAGAAACAGGGACCCAAGATCACTATGCCTACGAGGAAACCCATGCCACGAATGGAGAAACCAATGAAGGAAACTAGGACGGCTTATTCAATTTCGAGTTCTAGACAAGTAGACTTAATGGAGATTGTGTACACATATATTATCTAAGTCCAGATAATATATATTGCATACATTTACCTCTCAGTCCCTTGCTTGTGGATTATGGTCTTACTTTTGCTTATGTTTCCGCTGTTGCCTTTTGCATGTAGATATTTGGCCTAGTTGGCCCTTGTATAAAACTGTCGCCCGACACTGTGCATTTTAAACTCTGATATGTAATATTATGGTTTATTATGTTTCATGCGATGTATGAGATGATACAGCAATGTATCTATGAGCACTATCTACTGATCTAGGAAATAGTGTAGTGTTTCACAGGGGATTCTGGATTGAAAAATCTGGGTCCGACAGAGTTCGAGCAGAGAAATGTTTGTTGGGATTTAGCCTCTGTCTAGCCATCAAGAAATTTTGCATTTTAACATAAGAACTAGTACTACAAATGGGTTGCTATATGTTAACTGATAGATTATTCTGTTCGTACAAGAAGATTATGCTGTGAGAAGATTCTTATACTGATTCTACTGCAGGTCTTGTGAATGCTTTGATGTTGATCCAGCCCATCAAGGACAAATATGTAGGTGTCACTTTATGCAGATTTGTTTCAGCTTGCCAGTGCTACAGCCATTGAGGTCCTTCATGGCGCTTCAACCTACCAATGATCATTCAAAAAATGCTTCTTGATTAACAGTGATGTAACTAACCCGCAACAAGTTTGTTCGTGTAATTTCTTTGGTTTGGATTCATTCTTATGTACAACCATTAATGATGCCATTCGGTCATATAAGTGTTCTGAAAAATTTTCGATATGTGTGTGCCAATTGAGGTAGTTGAATGATGTGGTAGCTACACTGCTAGTTCTTTGATTTGTGCAGCTAGTAGCAAAATTTGTTTACTTGGTGATGTTGATGCTGAAAATTGATGCTTTTATGTCACAAATTGCTTTACTTGAATCTAATGAAAAACAAAAATGGAGTTCATGTCTATGTATAATGCTCTAATGCAAAACGAAAATTGTAATATATTCAAATTTGTGATATGATCAAAATGTACATGTTTTCAGAGATGTGTTAATGTGTGGGCATTGTTTCAGATTGTAATACATTTGCGATGCTAGATACCTAGGATATCATATCATTAAAGGTTAAGAGAAAATTTAGTTGTTAAGTTGTAGTAGTACCCACTTGTATTCTACTCGGTAAATTTGTAGAGAAATTTCAAAAAATTATGTATATATAAAAGGAGTAAGAAACAAATAGACTTCAAGTGTTAAAACCAGGGGTAGCATAGTCTTTTTTGCACCAATCCTCTCATTTAGTGTTTTCGGAGACAACCTTCTACCAAATGCTTCCCTAGCTCCAGCTTCATGATCTAATTTTTGGAGAATCTGAAATGGGGTCTCTCTCCCTCTCCCTCTATTTTTTTGTTGTTGTGGAGATGTCATTTGTTTGTCAGCTTTTGTTTCTGAATTGATTCTGATATTGTTGGACATAAGGAAATGCATTTACATCTTCTTGGTTCTAGAGCGTTACACATTGGTTCAACATATGTGTCAATCAAATGCGAGAGGCACGTAACAGGCTACTGCCAGTATACACGTTTAAAACTTAATGCCATGCCAGTTTTACTCCTTATGAGAGACCATGTGGATGCGACCACATGCTTGTGATGAGTAATTGACAAGTATTTTGGAAAGATTGAGTTTGATTTGTGCGTTTCGTGCCATGATGGCATTTGGCTCAGTCGGGTGTGGTTAGTCGGACTTGAGGCGTATTCTTCTTCCCGTTTGAGCTTTTGGGCCATATTATGCTTGAGTATGCTTAATTGATGCTAATTATGATTATTTGTGTTGAGCGGTGCTATGTGATGTGTTTTTTGTCTGTGATGGCTGTAGGACGTTGAGGCAGAGTCGTGGCGAGGCACGGAGGACCGGACTAGGCGCAGGTGATGCCAATGTCAGAACGGTCGGGGTGTGCTGAAGACGGTGAGTGCTCGAGGTGGTTGCGAGGCTTGAGCGTCAAGAAAGGAGGAAACTTCCGAGAAGGTGCAGGAGGGGCGATTTGGTAATTTCGTAAAGCTGCACTAAAAGAAGTGGATTTGGATAAAGCACAAGAGTTGTTGGAGGCTTAGTGGGTAAAGAGAGCATCAAACCCATTAGTGGGAGGCTATAAAAGGAGGAAGGTTCCTGCATGTAGTCTTCAAGCTTTGAGGTTGTTTTGCTTTGTATCTTTTTCTTTAGTTGGTGAGGGTTGGTAGGAGAGGGCAGAGCTTCGTTGTTTTCTTGTCTCCCTCTGTGTGTTTGAATGGTGTGATGAGTTCTTGAGAGATTTGTGTGAGGAGAGAGTTGTAATCCCTGTACAATCATTCATCTCTCTTCCTCAACATCAATGAGAAGGATCGTGATGGGTTGTCTTCATTTTATTGCTCACATGTGATGTTTGTCAATTTCTGAAATTTTCTGTTCTTTGGTTGGTTTGCTTGAGTTCTTGAGTAGAATCTTTGATCCTCTAGTTGGTTCTTGATCTCTCTGTGATGGGAAAATCTAAAGGCCATTTGGCCATTCCATTTTTGAGATCAAGTTGACAATCCAATGAACTCTGTAATTTCTCAAGCCCTCGTCAGATTTTTCTCTGTTTTTTAGATTCTAGGGTTTAAGTTCAGGGCTTCATGGAATTTTTTGATTTTCTTTGGGAGATGGTCTGAGATTCTTGCTGGCATGCTCTGAGATTGTTGCTAATCTAATTGCAAAGGCTCATGAGCAAAGGATACAAGATCATTGAGTAATTTAGGTTTTGGCTCAGTTTTTGCAAGAGTTTCATATTTTTGTCATAATCTGAAATTCTCGCTCTTCGATTAAAATATTTTGAATTCCAAAGGTCTCAAGACTATTTGGAACATGTTCTTGAGCTTGTGGTCTGAGGAGAATAGAATTATAGCATCAATCCCTTTGATTTAAGCGAATCTCAGTTTTTCAGCTTTTTCTGTCAGCAGTTCGGCCCCTGCCTGTGCATTAACCGGTCAGACCGGAATCTGACCGCCGGTCAGACTGGCCAAACAACAGCGGTCTGACCGGCGGCACTGGAGCGGTCAGACCGGCGTTTGAGGTGTGGTCAGACCGGCTATGCCATTGCGGTCTGACCGCCCTCCCCCTGCATCTCCTGTGTTTTTAGTGCTATTTCTTTTGTGTCTTGTCTTCCATTTTGTTCTTCTTGGTCATTCTCTGTACTTTGCATGTTTGTCCTGTAAGAACTTTCAGAGAACATAAATCTCTCTTTTCATAGATTTTATATCTATCAGAGAGAGGATTTGAGTGGATACTTTTTGGGGGCAAGTTTTTTTAAAGTCGACATTCACCCCCCCCATCTGTCGCCGATTTTGATCCAACACCTTAAGAATGTTTTTTCCGGCTGTGGCCAGTAGTTTTTGAATCTAGTGTGAGTGTTTGTATGAATAAACCGAATATCGATAAACTGATAAGCCGCTTCGAAAAGACTAATCTTGATAAGTCGCTTCAAAATAACAGCAGAAAAGCTAT
This sequence comes from Dendrocalamus latiflorus, assembly GCA_017311315.1. NCBI lineage: Eukaryota > Viridiplantae > Streptophyta > Magnoliopsida > Poales > Poaceae > Dendrocalamus > Dendrocalamus latiflorus. The sequence continues at coordinate 12,530,257 of CM029623.1, forward strand.
CATGTTTATTTGTTCAAAGAAAACTATAAGTCACAAGACATAAACTGAAAAGAACTGACCATAGTGTATAAAACACAAAGTTAAATAGTAATACTTTACAACCGAGAAAAACAAGAAGCCTTTGCTCTATCTTCTTTTCTGTCACTAGAGAGAGAGCGGGACGGTTCCATAGTAGAGATTATTAAAAGAAGAAAAAATAATGCATGTTGTCAACTGTTTAGGCTTTTATTGGAATTGACCTATTTCACGTGAAACTCCTGTGTTTCAAACAGGTCTGACTTTGATGAGTGTCTATCACAATTCATCGGATAATCTCGACCGATTGTAGGTTCAGGGGCCAAGTCCTCCCACAAGGATGATTGCACGAAGGAATTTCTCTCCCATGCCGTGGTCCATTACCATTGCATCTGCCATCCTAGATTTCAAGATCCATTATTTGCATATTATGCCTGGCCGGCCAGGTCGATCATAACTTGAAACGGCATTAATTCACTTCCCATTCACGCTCACGAGTCACAATAGGACACGATCCCCGTACGAGAAATATATCCCCATATATGTGCACTCTCGATCTCTAGAATTGAAACATCCTAAAACTTCAAAAGAATTTGAGTTCATTTGAATTTCGATTTAACCTGAAAGCCTTCCCAATTAGAAAAATCTTTGGCTATTTATGCCTTCCTTTCACAGCTTTACGCTTTCCCCTAACGTTAACATCAACCAGAAACCCGCCACCTCCCTTGTTCCTCCCCTCCACCTAGCTTTTCCCCATTTGCCACCACCACAACCTTGTTCGACGTTGCCGCCTTGCCAAAGGCCGTACCCTCGCTTGCTGTGCTCTGGCATTCCCTATAAATGAGCCCTGACCGCACACTGAAGTAGCCAAGGCCAAGTTCACCGCCATCACCTTACCCTCTCTCACAGCCAACACACCGCACCGCAGCTTTGACCATCGCAACTCACCAATTGAGGAGACGCTGAGGTCGAGGTGCCACGGAGCCTACCGACCTCCCCATCACTGCTGCCGAATTCAGTCGAAGGCTCCCACGCCATCTCTTCCTGGCCACGTGCCATTGCCCGAGCAAGGCAACTACTGCTCCCAACCATCTTACCTCGACTATAAAAGCCTACTAGCACCCCATTCTTTAGCATTGGTGCCCAACACAACCCCCTAGCCTCCCCTCTTCCCTCGCTGGCCAATAGATCAGTATTACTGCCGTAAACCACCAGTAAGCCCCAATTTCTAATTTTGATATAAATCTTCACCATTCTTCAATTGCTTCCATACATAGCTCCATTATGACCCCACAAACACTACCATGAGCTTGCCTTAGCCTCTCCAACCCCCTAGCTCACCGGTGACCAACTCCTCCATTTAACTAAGCCCCTCATCGTGGATAGCCTCCCATAGAGCATTAGAGCTTGAGCCATCCTTACCATAGCCATCCCCTTGCCTCCGAGATGCTTAATCCGAGCTTACCCCCACTGATTAGCCACTGAATCACCCTTGTGCCATGGTCGACTGCTGCGAAGCTCACTTTGGCACCGACTATCTACAGTAAGCCCTAATAGCCATCAAGCCCTAAAATGGAAACCCCTCGCCACATAGAGCCTTGCTGTGCCCTTGGTTGTCAATGGAGACCACTGTCGACACCGCAATTGGCCGCCACCGCCATTGCTCTATTCAATGACACTGTAGTGCCGAAGGTGGAAGGTGACGATTGTGCCAAGAAGGCCATGGGCTGCACAGTAACAGCCCACGAAATAGAAACCAGCCGAGTCATTCCACGGGCAGGGTCCAATACTGTAGAACACTATTCATAAGTCTCATCCCACTACTGTTCAAAATCCAACCCATTACTGTTGGCAACTCATTACTATTTCCAACCCGATCTATAATGAATAGTCAAACTTATTACTGTTCAGTCTGACCCATTACTATTTATCGAGAACCCAATAGACATAGTTATACCTATTTTGACCCTATGAAGCCCATTCTCAACTCCATTTAGCCTAAATAGACTTGAATAAAACCAAAACTAGGCTGAGTTTGTTACTATAACCTAGCTCTATTTACAACCCAAACCGATATTGTTCCAATCCGAACCCAGTACTGTCCTAAACTTGTCACTCTTCCTAGAAATCCATCTATAACTACTTTGACCATCTCAAGCCTATTTAGCCTATTTTCAACTCCGTTCAGTCAAATCAAGCATCGCTTAAATCCCAATCGTCCAAACATATTTTCTTATGTCTTTTCAGTTATTTTATTTTATTTTATTTTATTTTATTCCTAGCTTATATTCTGTAAAGTAGAAACTTATTTATATTTGTTATTCTGTGTTAGCATCCGGATTTGACTAGTTGGTCAACGGATGAGCTACTGGAATTATCAATGTGGACCGTACAAACCTGAAACCTATAGTAAAATAATCAGAGACTCTGATAAAGAGACAAGTCATACGTTTTTGATCATGTTGAACCTACATCCTTTAATTATATAATAATTAGTACTTTCATTACCACTATTTGTATACTATTATTTACTTAAAATAATAATTTAGAATAACATGACAGTTAACTAAGTCCTACCACTAAAAAAAGCCATGTCTTTACTTATGGCCATATTCACCTTGACAAAGCTTAGTAATAATAAATCATTATAAAAATATACCATGGTAGATTAGGAATTCAAATACTTTACACTACTAAAAGATTTGGCGTTTTGCCAATAGAATTACAAAATTATACTAGAGTTAAGGATAAATCGTGGAAAGCTATGAGATAGTTGGACTCCATGACCATACCCTAGGGAGGAGGCAATGATTGGTTTGGTGGCAATGCCATAATGCACTGGGTTGTTGGTTGTGGTCGGTTGCCTCATTAGTGAAAAGTAAGGACTAGAACCTTATGTTGAGTAAAGAACATAGTGATCATTCAATCATAAGTTTTGACTTGTCAAATCTGGTCCAGTAGCTACTGTAAGATCGAGGAGGCCGACTAGAGGGGGGGTGAATAGGCGGTTTTAAAATTTTCGTCTAATTTTAATTAGCAATTTTAAACTTGATCGATATACTAGAGCAAGATAACAATAACACCACTAATCAACCTAGTAGGGCTCAAACAATCACTAGCACAAGTAATCGACTAAGAGCAATATCAAATAGAGATCAACAATTGCTACTCTAACTAAGCAAGCAATCAAGTAATATGAATGAAGAGCGTTGCTTGAATGAAAATGATCACAAGAGAGCAAATCACAATTGACACGATTACTTTTTACCGTGGTGATCGGAGACTTGCCGGTCTCCCCTAGTCCACGTTGAGGTAAGCCCGAACAAATCGGACCGGCTCCACGAATGAGCCTAAACACCTCGATCACTATTGGTAGCCCTTTCCCTCTCCGGGTAGGCGAGATCCGAGCCTTCACAATCTTCCGGGCCTTCTCACAATCTTCTTGAGAAGATCACCGGACCTCCGCCAAGCCGTCTAGGTGCCGGCAAGCACCAAGAGAATAGATCACAGCGGCTTGATCTCACTCAAGTGCCTAATGGATCAACTAGAATGCAATGCACTTGAATTTTGGCTCAACTACCTCAATTGAATGCACAAGAGTGAAAATGAGGTGTGAGAGGTTGCACTAAGCTCAAATGTATTCAATGGAAGTTCAACAACCTCTACAAGTTCTGGTGGGGATGTATTTATACTCTCACCAACCTCAAATAGCCGTTACAATAAACAATCCTGAAAAATCAGGAAATCCGGAACTACCGCAGGTAAAACCGCGGTACTTCCGAACTCTCGCTGACCGGTCAGAACGGCTATGTCCGGAAGTGAGGTACTACCGCCGTAGAAATCGCGGTACTTCCGGAAGTCCGGAAGTTCCGCTCCATGACCCGGTACTTCCGATTTCAGCGAGGTTAAGTTTTATTCCCAGCGCTCTCTGGAAATAACGTTCCACACGGGTATCCGAAACTTCCGCACATGCGGTAGTTCCGCAGGTCAATCCGCGGTACTTTCGTTTTCCGAGAGGCTAAGTTAAATTCCGGGCGCTCTCTGGAAATAAAGTTCCGCTCGGGTGCCCGGTACTACCGGTCATCCGGTAGTTCCGCAGGTCAACCCGCGGTACTCCCGTTTTCCGAGAGACTAAGTCTGAGTCCGGCCACTCTCTGGAAAAAACGTTCCGCCCGGGCGCCCGGTACTTCCGACCCTACGGTAGTTCCGCCCATTTAACACCGGAACTACCGGATTTTCTGACAATGCACAGATTTGATATGATTTTAATTTCTAAGTGCATGCATAATCCTAAATTGATCCAAGGGGCACATTTGAACATGATCAAGCAATCACCATGATCCCTCTTAATAGTACGGCGTCTATCCTATAATCCGGTCTTCCAACCTAACTCCAAGACCGGTAAAATAAAAAAGATACCTAAACTATTTACCTTGTCGCCCTAGAGATCTTTGAATCTTCATGGGATATTTTGTGAGCCTCTTTCTTTGCCATTTGAACTTATTCTTTCAAATACTTAATGCACACATTAGTCCCATATTCACATAATTTCATTAATTACCAAAACCAATATTTTTAGGGGCCTAGATGCTTTCAATCTCCCCCTTTTTGGTAATTGATGACAACAAGAGCAAATTTTGAGAAGAATTTAAGATTGGGATATACTCCTAGTTTGCAAGTTGTATATCACAAGGTCTTTGAAATTTTAGCAGTTTAGAACATGGGAATATTTGTAAATTAGAAACTAATAAGAAAGAGCTCCCCCTAAACATGTGCATCAAATTATATAAGAATTTATATGAATTCTAAAAATAAAATCAGGCATGAATCACATCATAGCACATTTACCAAAATTCAAAGATACGCAATAGACAAGTAAATAATCATTGCATTAAGGGCATAACATAGTTCATTACAATGCATCAGAAATTGAAATATTAAACATCCACAGAGTTTAAGCAACACAATAAGCATTACATGGTTCATTTCACCATATTTTATTACATAGCCAAATAGATAGGATAAGTCTTAAACTTCTCCTTGCTTCATTCTCCCCCTTTGGCATCGAAGTACCAAAAAGAGGAGCTAGTCCTGAGCTGCACTGGGAGAAGGAGGACCACGGCGACGAGTGCGACGACCATAGTGAACTGGAGAAGGCGGATGAACTGCACTCTCCAAGGATGATACGTGATCACCAAGAGAAGACACAGTGGAGATCAAGATATCCTGGCGCTCCTCAAGCCTGAGAATGGCGGAGTAAATCTGGGATAGAGAGACATCACCCTCGCCCTGGGGAGGAGGATCAGCAGCTGCCTGATGCTGAGGCTGAGGCTGAGGCTGAGCACGGGTACGAGCAGGAGCAGGAACAGGGGCCTCTGCCCGAGGCTTATAAGGCTTGTGCGGGGTGCAGAGTGCTCCTCGGTATCCGGTCTTGTGAATGATCAAAGCCATAATGAATGGTGCAAAGTTAATCCTCTTCTTCTTGTCATTCTTGCTAGCATCAATCCCCCTAATGATGAGGTCCACCACATCAAACTTCTGGCCGCGCATAATGTAATCAATCACATTCCAAGCATGGCCACGAATAGCATCATAGTTTCTACTCTTGAGAAAAATGGTGTGGTTGATGATCCTGTTGACAAGGCTGGGAATAGGGAGTAGTCCAATTGTCGTCCCCAGCGTCTTTTCAGCTGCTTGGTCATAATACTCTGAATATGCAGCAATAGGAAGAGCACGCTTGTTGTACACCTTCTCATAGGCACTGGTTTCCGTCCCAAGTGCCAACTCAAACTCGTGCCTGGTGCACTCAATGAGCTGTGTTCCAGTCATCCAACACAAGTGCTCGAAGTTGGGAGAGATGTACAAGGTAGCATAAAACTGCCGAATCATATTGTCCATGTAGTTGCACTTGAACGCAACAATATGATGGATCTCGGCTTGCTGAAAGAGCTGATAAGCACCGCTAAACTTGTCAATCTATGATAAGTGATCCCAATCCACATACTTGTGTGCAGCAAACTTGCGAGCAGGACCATACATCTCTTGATACACCTTCTCTTGAAATTTGGAATGAAACTCGGGGTTCTTAGAGTTGCGAGGGCGAACATACTGACTGCGACGACGAAGAATGGCATAGTCCTCATTTGAGATCTTTGAGAGGTCTATCTCTTCATCGGCAGTTACCTCAGGCATCTCCTCATCTGAAGCCTCATACTCCTCGCTCTCATGCGAGGCCTCGGATCCGCTCTCATGGGAGTCTTCGGAGTCACCCTCAGAGTCCGCGGCGGGGCCCTTGCCCCTATCCTCATGTTCTGCTGTCGGAAGAGCGGGAGTCGAGGAGGATTGTCCCGGAGCTCCTCCATAAGTCTTGTGAGAGACATTCTTCATCCTCGGCATCTTCAAACAGGTGATACAACAATGAGGAGTGATAAAGGATGCAAATGGAGTAAGCTAGATTTGAAATAGCAATTGACTGTTTGCTGTGTCAGGAAAATCGGAAGTACCGGCGGCTAAACTGCGGAACTTCCGGAGAATCCGGTAGTTCCGGCGTAAAACAAGCGGAACTTCCGGAACCACGGTAGTTCCGCCTCACCCTGGGCACAAAAAACCGAAAACCGAGTACCGAACCGAATTTACCGAGAACCGAACCGAAAGTACCGAAACCGAAAATTTCGGTTCCAGGTTCTCAGGAACCGAATTTACCGAGGAAATTCGGTTCGGTGCCTCGGTTTACCGAAATACCGAACTACCGAAATATTATGTATTTGTGGCTTTTTCTCTGTATGATTTGGCACTTATTCTATATGAAATCATGTTACATTTATGTCAAAATTGGCTATTGAACTTGATGTTACATGCTGCTGTACCCTGTTCGGTAATTTCGGTAAATACCGGAACCGAACCGAAAGAACCGATACCGAATTTCTTCGGTACCGAGTTTTTTCAAGAACCGAACGGTACCGAGATTCGTAGGAACCGAATTTGTATGGGTACCGAGGAACCGAACCGATCGGTTCGGTAGTACCGAACGCCCAGGGCTAGTTCTGCCCACTCGGGCGGTAGTTCTGAATTTTCTGAGCAATTTTAGGGCAAGTTCAATCTTCAATTCTTTTGGGGTATTTTGGTTTGAATTCAATGCATGTGTGAATAAACATGGTAACACCCCAAATATACTGATTTGCCCTAAGATCTTCCAGCAAATATCATCACATTTTCAAATTTAGACTAAACTCAACCTAGGGTTCTAAGAGCAAGATAAAAAGAGGATTTTGATCCGATTTACCTTGTGGAGTCGAAGGAGGAGAACCCAAGTTGTGCAAAGAATTACCCAAAAACGAAGAACTCCCCTCGAATTCAAAGATCGGGAGAGGAGAGAGGTTCTTGGGAGAGAGAGGGTGGAGGAGAGGAAGAAGAGAAGGGAGGCGGCTGCGGTTTGGGAGGAATGAAGATGAGAGAGAGAGAGAGAGAGAAAAGAGATAAAGGAAAAGGAGTAACGGCCGGAGGATTTGGCGGTTTTGGAAACCGCACTAAATCCCGCAAAAAGAGGTAGTACCGCGCGTAACACGCCGGTAGTACCGTTTTCACAGAAATTCCGGAAGTTCCGCAGATTGCATTGCGGTAGTTCCGGTTTTTCTGTCAGGAGCGGAAGTACCGCACAAAGAACTGCGGTAGTTCCGGATTTTCTGGAACTTTTCAGGATTTGACTTTTAGAACTTGAAAATATGCAAATGATCCCTAGTTTTGCATCCAAATAAAGTCATTCAGGATCATTATGCATCAATTGAGCTATTGCTATACTTTGAAACTAGTTTTTATGAAATTAATCGAATTTTTGACCAAAAGAGGAAAAACTCAATGAAATTCCATATAAGCACAACAAATGAGCAGAAATGGATGAAATGAGATTTCAAGCTACATTTGAGTAGTCTATGACATTTAATTCATTCCTCAATTTGCAAAAGTGGCTTTCATCTAGTGGTTTGGTGAAAATGTCCGCTAGTTGATTTTCGGTTCGGATGTGGCTAATTTCAATATCTCTCTTGCTCACATGATCTCTCAAGAAATGGTGGCGTATATCTATATGCTTGGTTCTTGAGTGTTGCACGGGATTGTTGGATATTTTGATAGCACTATCATTATCACACAAAAGAGGCATTTTTTCGAATTTAATCCCATAATCCAACAATGTTTGCCTCATCCAAAGCAATTGAGCACAACAACTTCCCGCGGAAATATATTCGGCTTCGGCGGTTGAAAGTGTTACGGAATTTTGTTTCTTGGATGACCAACACACTAGTGACCTTCCTAGAAATTGGCAACTACCCGAGGTGCTTTTTCTATCCACTTTGCATCCCGCATAATCGGAATCCGAATATCCAATTAATTCAAATTTTGCACCTTTGGGATACCAAAGCCCTATGCTTGAGGAATGCTTTAAATATCTTAGAATTCTCTTTACGGCCACTAAATGGCACTCTTTTGGAGAAGCTTGAAAACGTGCACACATGCATACACTAAACATAATGTCGGGCCTAGATGCGGTAAGATAAAGCAAACTACCAATCATGGATCTATAAAGCTTTAAATCTACCGACTTACCTTCTTCGTTGAGGTCTAGATGCCCGTTTGTTGCCATGGGTGTTTTGATGGGTTTGGCTTCTTCCATTCCGAATCTCTTGAGTAGATCCTTCACATACTTTGTTTGGCTTATAAACGTCCCATCTTTAAGTTGTTTGATTTGAAGTCCAAGGAAGTAGCTTAGCTCACCAATCATCGACATCTCGAATTCCTTAGACATCATCTCACCAAATTCTTTGCAAAAGTCTTGATTAGTAGAACCAAATATAATATCATCAACATAGATTTGACATACAAAGAAATCATCTCCAATAATTTTTGTGAATAGAGTTGTATCTACTTTACCAATTTTAAAGCCTTTTGATACAAGAAAGTTACAAAGGCGCTCATACCAAACTCTAGGAGCTTGCTTTAAACCATATAGCGCCTTTGATAATCTATACACATGATTAGAGTATTTAGCATCTTCAAATCCCGGGGGTTGTTCCACATATACTAATTCAGAAATTGTACCATTAAGAAATGCACTTTTGACATCCATTTGAAACAATTTAATGTCAAAGCATGATGCAAAGGCAAGCAAGATTCTAATTGATTCAAGTCTAGCAACGGGTGCAAATGTCTCATCATAATCTAAGCCCTCGACTTGAGTATAACCTTGAGCTACTAACCTTGCTTTATTTCTTACCACAATTCCGTTCTCATCTTGTTTGTTCCGGAAGACCCATTTTGTGCCAATAACATTATGCTCCTTGGGTCTCTCCACCAAAGTCCAAACATCATTTTGAGCAAAATTATTCAACTCTTCATGCATAGCATTTATCCAATCCAGGTCATCTAATGCTTCTTCTACACGCTTAGGTTCAAGTGAAGATACAAAGGAATAGTGTTCACAGAATGAAGCTACTCTAGAGCGAGTTTGAACACCCTTACTCACGTCACCCAATATTTGGTCAATTGGATGATCCTTGGCTATTGCATTGTGAATCTTGAAGATATTTTGCGGTTGATCCTTTTCTTCATATTCTATAACTTGAATATCGTTTGTTGTGGAAGAGGAGGGTGGTTCTACTTGTCTTGATGAGCTTGGTGACGTTGGATCCTCCTTTGGCTTGATGTCTCCGATTTGCATGTTCTCCATTGCCTTGCGAAGACTTTCTTCTCCTACATCATCCAAGTTCTCATGCTCTTCTTAAGAGCCGTTAGTTTCATCAAATTGAACATCACATGATTCTTCTACTAAACCCGAATTTTTATTAAAGACCCTATAGGCTTTCTATTTGAGGAATACCCTAAAAGGAAGCCTTCACCACATCGACTTTGAAATTTTGAGAGTCGAACACCTTTTCTTAGAATATAGCATTTGCAACCAAATACTCGAATGTAAGAGATGTTCGGTCTCCTTCCAACAAGAAGCTCATAGGAAGTCTTTTTCAAGAGTCGATGTAAATAGAGGCGATTTATGGCATGACATGCGGTGTTGATAGCTTCCGCCCAAAACCTGTCGGAAGTATTATATTCATCAAGCATTGTCCTAGCCATTTCAATTAATGTTCGATTTTTCCTCTCTACAACTCCATTTTGCTCCGGAGTGTAGGTAGTGGAAAGCTCGTGCTTTATTCCAAGTTCATCACAAAAGTCTTCAACTTTTGTATTTTTGAACTCGGAACCATTGTCACTTCTAATTTTCTTTATTTTAAAATCAAATTCATTTTGGGCCCTTTTTGAAAAACTTTTGAAAATCCCGGAGGTTTCACTTTTGTCATTTAGGAAGAAGACCCATGTATATCTAGAGTAATCATCCACAATGACTAAACAATAGCTATTACCTCCAAAGCTCTTATAGGTTGTTGGCCCGAACAAATCCATATGTAAGAGCTCTAATGGCCTAGAAGTCGACATGATACTTTTGGAAGGATGAGAATTAGCGACTTGTTTTCTGGCTTGACAAGCACTACAAAGTCGATTTTTCTCAAACTTCACATCCTTCAAGCCAACCACTAAGTCATGCTTAAAAAGCTTTTTGAGTTGAATCATTCCCACATGACCTAGCCTTCTATGCCACAACCAACCCAAAGAAGTTTTTGCAATTAAACAAGTTTTTAAACAAGACTCATTTGAAGAAAAATCTACCAAATAGAGATTCCCAAATCTAAAGCCTTTGAAGACTAGTTCATTATTATTATCTTTTGAGATTACAACATCTTCTTTTGAGAATGAGCATGTTAAGCCTAGATCACATAATTGAGCAAACGGATAGCAAATTGAAATTTAATGTTTCAACTAGAGATACATTAGAAATTGAAAGATCGTTTGAGATAGCGATTTTACCCAATCCCAATACCTTTCCTTTGCTATTATCTCCAAATGTGATCTTGTCATTGCTTCCATTCTCAAAGGTGGTGAACATCTTCCGGTCTCCGGTCATGTGTTGGGTGCAACCGCTATCCAACACCCAATGCCTTCCACCGGTTTTGTAGTTCACCTACAAAAGAAAATCAAGTTCTTTTAGGTACCCAAATTTGTTTGGGTCCTTGGAGGTTAGTGACCAAGGTCTTGGGTACCCAAATGGATTTCTTTTTAGCACCCAAAATCGAGGTGCCAATGAAATGAGCAATTACATTTCCATTCTTAGACTTTTTGAGCATATAACAAGAATCATATAAGCTAATGGAATGCATGTTATTCTTAGAACAATCATTTTGAATATGTCCAACACACCGGCATTTTGTGCAATACTTACCATTTTCCTTTACAAACCTTGGAGACTTGTATACCGGCTTCTTACCCTTTTGGGGAACATATCCAAGTCCCTCTTTGTTAAAGGAGCATCTTTGATTACTTAGTAACTTATCAAGGGTTTCCTTTCCCTTGTAAGCCCTCTCTAGACTTTTGTTTAATTTTAGCACTTGTTCCTTTAAATTTTTGTTTTCATTTGCAATAACATCATCATGAATAAGATTTAAAGCATTTCTAGAGTCTACTCTAGATGAACAAGGCATGGCAAGTAAATCATCACAACAAGTAGATATGCTAGACTTTGGAATTTCTATACTAGACATTTCATTCAAGATATTGCATGTAACTCCAATGCTAGTACTAGATTTTTGATTTTCTTGGAGAAGCAAATCATGAGCTTCCTTTAGCTCCTCATAAGAGTCTTTGAGAGAGAGGTGTTCTCTCTTTAAGACCTTAAACTTTGATTTTTCTTTTCCAAGAAATTCATTCAATTCAACTAACATATCCATCAAGTCATCATATGAAGGCTCATCATTATCAACCAATTTTACCTTTTCTCCTTTAGCCATAAGGCATGTAGGAGTGGAGAATAGTGACGGAGCCTCCTTGATGGCTATGCCTACAAGCCCCTTTTTCTTGGGAGATTCGTCCTCACTTGAGTCGGAGTCCGAATACTCCTCTTCGGAGTTCCACTCACCAATATGAGCTTCATTCTTGCCATCCTTGTGAAGCTTCTTGAAGAGCTTCTTCTTGCCATTGTAGTTCTTCTTCTTTGATGACTTCTCCTTGTCATCCTTCTTTGTTGGACATTGAGAGGCAATGTGCCACTTTTCATCACATTCATAGCAACGAATGTTGCTATACTTCTTGTAGGAGGAAGATTGCCCTTTCTTGGTCTTCTCATGGCTTGTGCTTCGATATGGGCGCCTTCTCATGAACTTCTTCATTCTCCTCACTAGAAGCGCAAATTCTTCTTCGGAGTTCTCCTCATCATCTTCTTCGGATTCTTCACTCATCACCGCTTTAGCCTTGAAGGCGGTGATCTTCTTACTCTTGGAAGAAGATTGCTCCAAGAGCTCTTCCTTGTCTTTCTTGTAGAGCTCGTTGGTGATGAGGTTGCCCAACAATTGCGTTGGTGTCATTCTTGCCAACTCCGGTGAGTTGAGGAAGAGAGTCACCAACACTTCATATTTCTCCGGCAAGGCCCTAAGCATCTTTCGAACAATATCAAGATCGGAAAGGTTAGTTCCAAGGCCCTTAAGCTCATTCACAATGTTGTTGAGCCTTGAGTACATCTCATTGATGTCTTCATGGGGCAACATTGTGAATGTCTCATATTTGATCCTAAGCCGATGCAATTTGGCCTCCTTGACCGTGGATGTCCCTTCGTGTATTTCCGAAAGGGTAGTCCAAATAGCATGAGCCGTCTCAAGATTGCTCACCCTATTGAACTCATCTGCGTTCAAAGCTCCAAATAAAGCATTCATAGCTTGGGCGTCTAAATGAGCATTACGCCCGTCTTGGTCCGTTGGGTGATCCGGATCAAGAGCCATAACGTAACCCTCATTTACGACTTTCCAAATTTGAGAACTCATGGCCTTTAAATAAATAGACATCCTAATTTTCCAATATGCATAATTTGAGCCATCAAAGAGAGGTGCCTTTCCTATTGCTATACCCTCACTAGCCATCCTTTTCTCTCTAGACGGTTAAGTCTAAAAATGAGAGACCAAGCTCTGATACCACTTGTAAGATCGAGGAGGCCGACTAGAGGGGGGGGGGTGATGTCGAGACCCGAATATACAAATCCGGACTCTACTGTGTGTTCTGCACTAGTCCAGGATCACGCTAGTGCACACAGCGTAAACAAAGACAAATATCATCCACATCACGATACTCTAAAGGAAATCCAAATTATATTAATAACCATCAGAGTACGACCTTATGGCCAAGCTTACAATTATGAGCCTGAAGGGCTTTTAAAGAAACTAGCAGCGGAAATCCAAAATTAAGCGTAGTAGCCACTCGACATGCCCACAGGCAATCGACTGGGGAGCGAAGTCCTAATCCGTGAAGTCCTCGTAGTAGCCTCTTTCTAGCAACTCCTGCTGATCTGGTCCCTCCTCTTCAACTGAGCAACAGGGGCATAAAGCCGTGAGTACATTGGTACTCAGCAAGTCGTTTGTAACAAATGAATGCAATATAATATGCAAAGCTTAACAATGGATGGCTGAAAGGTTAGTTTTGCATAAAACAGCAATTTAGAGTAAATATGATAAATAGATTGAAAAGCAAATTTAACAACAGACACTAAGTAAATAAATCAAAGGAATTGAGTAGACCACAAGTGAACTAACCATTCACTTCCCATCTCAAACCAACCAAAATTTCATAAAGACTCTACCCCTCGTGTGAAATCACCGAGCATTGTCCATGACCGAGGACACGGCTATTCGAATAGTTTTACACTCTGCAGAGGTTGCACAACTGTACCCACACGATGTGATTAGCCTCGCGCTAAGGAAATCACAACAAGGCTTTTACAATGATCCATCTCCACCTGATCCCACTCACTAAGGTTTCGCCGTCGAGTAGGGTTACCCCCTAGTCGATAATTGCCCCCTCTTGCGCCACAACAACATCGGTAGTAAAACCAAAGTGGAGACTTCACAAATTATTATGCCAGGTCTATCCCATACTAGACATGTGGTTTGCACGGTAAGACTCAGATCAATGGCGCACAAAGTTAAGTCCTTAAGAATTACCCGGGCGAAACATCCACATCCCATGTGCCTCTCGCACCCCCTTTACTGCACGATCAATCGCCCAAGTGAAAAACAATTTTGTATAACCAACACCAATGACACTACCCATGCCATGGCAACAAGTTTTATAACCGTGGTTAACCACCACATTCAAGTATATCATTAAGTCAAGATTAATTAACCACATGCGATGACAGATCCCAGCGAACTAATAATAAGCAGGCTAAGCAGTTGAACGTAACCCCATGTGACAATTATTATTTATCACTAAATAATTCCCAATCCTAAGGTGTCAATGGAATCATGGCAATCAAGTTATCATGGAGGGATTTAACCAATTAGGAGTATAACTACCAATTACGAGGTTTTATTAACAAATAGCCATGCATGATAATTTGAAACAAAATAATACATAATAGATTGAAAACTGGGTTCAACATGATCAAAGAATACGACTTGCCTTGGCCTTGCTCAGATGAGGGCTCTTGGTCTTCAAATCCAACTTCCGCTCCCTCGAACACGCGATCTAACGAGAGAGAAAACGAGACGAAAAGAGAAAATAAATTCAAATAAAATTCAAATGAACTCCAAAAACTTTCAAACCTGAACCAAAAGGTAGAGCTAAATTTTAGATGAATTTAGAAAAAAGAACGGGGTCAATCGGAGCTAGGACGAGGGAGAACGGGGCTCTGGAAAATTAAATCTACAGAAAATCGGGGAAATTGGAAAAGGGCACTGTGCTGTGGACCGGGTGCACGGGGAGCTGGGTCTACGGTGGACTCGGCTCACGGAACAGTGCGGGGGCGGTCGGCTGCTGACGTGGCGCTGACGGGGCTGACACGTGGGCGGTTTTGGCTGACGTGGCATGCTGACTGGGCAGGTTGACTCGGCTTGGTCCACGGGGATACGGCTGACATGCGGGGCCCACTTGGCAGCGACAGGGTGCCCGGTGGACGGCGTCCACGGAAAGGCGAAGGGACGCGGCTGCTGGCGTCAGCGCTGACGCGGCGGGCGCGGGGACCGAGGCGGCGCGGACGGAGCGGCCGAGGCGGCCGGGTGGGCACGGCGGCGCAGGGCGGCGGGTCTGCGGCGACGGCGGGGTAGCGGCGGCGGCTGGCCGGCGGGGATCCGGAACGGCGGCGGGGTTTACCGGCGGCGAGGTTCGGCGGTGGGGACGGCTCACCGGCGGCGGCAGAGACGGCGGCGAACGGCTGCAGCGGCGAGCTCCGGCGGAGAGAGACGACGAGAGCGGCGGCGGAGGCGGCGGCTCGGGATGCGGAAGCCGAGGGGTCGGCCCCCTTAAATACACGGACGCCGAGGCCGTCTTGGAGGCGGAGACGAAGTCCCGCTCGAGCACGGACTTCGAGTCCGGGGCGGAAACGTGCGGCGGCGGCGGAGTCGTGCCGGACACGGAGACGGGAGTCCCGGCCGGGGACGAGGATCCTGACAGGTGGGCCCCACCTGTCAGTGGCACGGGCGGGCGAGCGGCTGCGATGGCGCGCGGGCGAAGCGGCAGCGGGGATGGGCGACGCGTGGCGCGCATCGAGCGGAGGAAGGCGGGCGCGGGCGCGGCGCCGATGCGCGACGCGCGGCGAGGGGCGGGGCAGGCCGGCGGAGGCGGTTGGGCCGAGTGGGTTGGGCCGGCTGGTGGATTTCGGCCCACTGGCCGGTTGGGATTTTTGGAGATTTTTCTTTTTCAGAAATTCAAATAAATTAATTTGAGCTCTAGAAAATAGCAAATAAATCCAGAAAAATCCATAAAAATACCAATAAATTCCTTGGGACACAAGGAACTCAAATGAAATAACTTTGGCAAATGTTCATGTTCAGATTAATCATATTAAATCCTTTTAACTCATAAAAATTCATTTAAGCTTTTAATTAATTCCAGAAAAATTCAAATGGTGAATTTTATTTTAAAAGCTTCAAAAATACTCTGAAAATCAGGATGTTACAAACCTCCCCCCCTTAAACGGAATCTCGACCCCGAGATTCTGGCTCTCTAAAGAATAGGTTTGGAAACTCCGCTTTGAGATCCTCCTCGCTTTCCCAGGTTGCTTCCTCCTCTGAATGATTGCTCCACTGAACTTTGCAAAAACGAACGACCCTTCTTCTGGTGACACGCTCTGACACTTCCAAGATCTTGATGGGATGCTCTTTATAGGACAGATCCTCCTGGAGATCCACAGCCTCAATTGGCACTGCCTCCTCTGGCACTCGCAAGCACTTCTTTAATTGAGACACATGAAACACATCATGTATCCCGCTCAAGTTCTCAGGTAGCTCTAGCTGATAGGCAACTTCTCCCTTGCGCTTAAAAATCTTGAATGGCCCCACATATCTTGGTGCTAACTTTCCCTTCATTTGAAAACGCTTAACTCCTTTGAAAGGTGTGATCCTGAGATACACATAATCATTGGGCTCAAAGCTTAAATCTCTTCGGCGAGTATCAGCATAACTCTTTTGCCTGGCTTGAGCTGCTTTCAGCCTTTCTTGAATCAAGCGCACTTTTTCTTCGGCTTCTTGCAAATACTCTGGCCCAAATATCTGCCTTTCTCCTGTCTCCTTCCAATTGAGAGGGGTCCTACACTTCCGACCATACAAAGCCTCAAATGGTGACATCTGCAAACTGGCTTGGTAACTGTTGTTATAGGAGAACTCTGCGAAAGGTAGGCAATTGTCCCACTTGGCTCCGTGATCCAAAACACATGCTCTCAGCATATCCTCTAGGATCTGATTTACACGCTCTGTCTGACCATCAGTCTGTGGGTGATAGGCTGTGCTAAAATTCAGATGAGTACCCATCGCTTCGTGGAAACTACCCCAAAATCGTGAAGTGAACTGCGATCCACGATCCGACACGATCCTCTTAGGAACTCCATGGAGACTCACAATTCTGGACATATACAATTCTGCCAACTTATCTCCAGAATATGTGGTTTTGACTGGAAGGAAATGGGCTACCTTTGTCAGTCGATCCACAATTACCCATATCGAGTCATATCCTTCCTTGGTCCTAGGTAACCCGGTGATGAAGTCCATGCCCACATCTTCCCACTTCCACTCGGGAATTTTCAACGGTTGCAACAATCCTGCGGGTCTTTGATGCTCTGCTTTCACTCGCTGGCAAACATCACATAGCGCTACATACTCCGCTATTTCTCTCTTCATACCTGGCCACCAATACTTATCCTTGATATCTTGATACATCTTGGTACTGCCTGGATGAATTGAATATAATGACTCGTGTGCCTCCTTAAGCAACAATTGCTTCAACTCTTCCTTATTGGGTACGCACAATCGCTTCTTGTACCATATGATACCCTGATCATCCTCCACAAAACCTGTCGCTTTTCCTTCTTTCAATCCAACCTTGATCCGCTGGATATTTTCATCCTCTGGTTGCGCTTGACAAATCTGACTATCCAAAGTCGGCTGCAAGTCCAAGGTGGCTAACATCCCTTCTTCAACCAACTCCAAGCTGAGCTTTTGAAATTCCTCGTGCAATGCTGGTTGACTCTCCTTGACCATAACCGTGTTGCAATACACCTTCCTGCTCAACGCATCTGCCACTACGTTGGCTTTTCCTGGGTGATAGTGGATTCCAATGTCATAGTCCTTTATCAACTCCAACCATCTTCTTTGTCTTAGGTTAAGGTCCGATTGGGTGAAGATGTACTTCAAGCTCTTATGATCCGTGTAGATCTCACATCGGTTACCCATCAGGTAATGACGCCATATTTTCAAGGCATGCACAACTGCTGCTAACTCCAAATCGTGCGTAGGGTAATTCTCCTCATGTGGCCTTAACTGGCGCGATGCGTAGGCTACCACTCTTTTGTCTTGCATCAATACGCATCCTAAACCCTTGCGAGATGCGTCACAATAAATCTCAAAGTCTTTCTTGATATCTGGCAAAATTAGGACTGGCGCTGTTGTCAGACTTTCCTTTAGCTTCCGAAAGCTCTTCTCGCACTCTGGTGTCCATCCAAACTTCTTTTCCTTTTTTAATAGCTGGGTAAGAGGTCGGGCTACACTGGAGAACCCTTCTATGAATCTTCGGTAGTAACCTGCCATTCCTAGGAAGCTTCTGACCTGGGTCACTGACGTGGGTGCCTTCCAGGTGAGCACATCTTGTACTTTCCCTGAGTCAACGGACACTCCCTCTGCTGTCAACACATGACCCAAAAAGGCAACTTCCTTCATCCAAAATTCACACTTGCTGAACTTAGCATACAACTTGTGCTCCCGCAATCTTTGCAATACCAATCTCAAATGCTCCTCATGCTCCTCCTCATTCTTGGAGTAGATCAGAATGTCATCAATGAACACAACGACAAACTTGTCCAAGTAATCCATGAACACCTTGTTCATCAGGTACATAAAGTAGGCTGGGGCATTGGTTAAGCCAAAGGACATCACGGTGAACTCGTATAATCCATAACGAGTTGAGAAGGCTGTCTTGGGTATGTCCTCCGGTCGAATCCTCATTTGGTGATACCCCGATCTCAAATCAATCTTGGAAAACACTCCAGCTCCTTTTAATTGATCGAACAGATCATCAATTCTGGGCAACGGGTACTTATTCTTGATAGTAACTTCATTGAGAGCTCGGTAATCCACGCACATACGCTGGCTACCATCCTTCTTCTTGACGAACAATACTGGTGCTCCCCATGGAGAGGTGCTGGGTCTAACATATCCTTTATCCAGTAACTCTTGTATCTGCTTCTTCAATTCTGCTAACTCATTGGCGGGCATTCGGTAAGGTCTCTTGGAAATTGGCGAGGTGCCTGGTGCTAACTCAATTGCAAACTCCACTTCTCTTTTTGGTGGCATCCCAGGGAGATCATCGGGAAAAACATCGGGATATTCTCTGGCAACTGGTACTTCATTTAGGGCAATCCCTTTACTTTGGCACACCATCACTTTTTCTGGTTGCTTCATGTCGGCTGCAAATCTTACTTTGCTTCCATCGGGACCGTCCAAGGTGACTGCTCGGCTTCCACATTCCAACACTGCTTGATGCTTCTTGAGCCAATCCATACCCAAAATTACGTCTAACGACTGGATATTCAGCACAACCAAATCTGCGGAGAACTCTACTCCTTGGATGGCTATCCTAACTTTGGGGCATCCTAGGTTTGTACTCATCTCAGAGCCTGGGGATTGAACCAATAAAATGGAACCAAGTGCAACGACTTCCAACTTATGCTTTAGAGCAAAACTCCGAGAAACAAACGAATGTGAAGCTCCAGAATCAAACAAAACTGTGGCAGGTACTGAATTTACTGGGAACTTACCGATCACCACATCTGGCGCTGCCTGAGCCTCCTCCATGGTGACGTGGTTCACCTGGCCACGCATCACGGTCTGCGATCCTTTGTTGGGTTGATTTGATCCTTGAGGTGCTCCGCGTCCTGACCCTGCTGCAGGGGTACGGTCTGGTGTGGCTCCCAAGTTGAAGCGAACTGGTGTCAATGCGGTATTCTGCGGGCATTTGTTGGCGTAATGTCCCGTCTCATTGCATTTGAAACAAGTGACTGCTGACATGGGCTTGGTAATCCTCTGCTGTTGGCTTCCCACTGGATTTGGTTTTGGCGCTGAAGAAAACTGACGGGGAGCTGGTGCAGGAGTTTTGAATCCCGACTGCTGAGGAACTCGAGCTGGCTGAAAATTGCTGAAGCGGGCTCTCTGAGCTTGGTGCATCTGAGATCCTTGCTGCATCATTCTTCTCTTGCGAGATTCTTCCAACTCGCGACGACTTTCCTCAATGAGCATTGCTTTGTCCACCATGTTTTGGAAACTGGCATAATCATGTCCCACTACCTGAACTTTCAATCCTGGATTCAATCCTTTCTTGAACCTCTTCTGGCGAGCATCATCTGTGGCAACATCTTCCGGAGCATAACGGGCCAATTGAGTGAACTTGTTGAGATATTCACTCACGGACATGTTCTTCTGCTGCAACTCCCGAAATTCTTCCTTCTTCATTTCGATCACCCCATCCAGGATATGGGCATGACGAAAAGCTTCTGCGAACTCAACCCAAGTGATACTCTCTGGATCCTCATGAGCGGCACAATAATTTTCCCACCACTCGGCTGCAGCACCCTCAAGCTGATGGGCTGCATACAACACCTTCTCGCGATCTGTACACTGGGCAAGGTTAAGCTTCTTTTCCACTGAGCGCAGCCAGTCATCAGCTTCTAATGGCTCAGAAGACCGTGAATAGGTAGGAGGCCTTGTTCTCATAAATTCTGCAAACTTGGACTGCTGGCGGACTGGGGGAGGCATGGCCATGTCTTGATTCTGTCGATTCATCATGGCGTTCATGTTCTGCATCATGGTGTTCATCAACTGGGTCTGGGCTGCCATGAACTGACTCAAGGTTGGATCCAGTCCAGCTGGGTTTGCATGCTGCTCCGGAGTTGCCTGACTGCCCTCAGGGTCCTGACTCATCTGACCACGTCCTGCGGAGCTCCGGGTATCAACCATCTGAAAAGAAAGATCACTTGCTTGAGGACTGGCTTCACAGGGCTTACCAGGTAAGAGGGAAAAGCAAAGATAAGTGGTAAGTTCGTCTAAGGGGGATATTCTAATGGTAAATCCTAAACTAAACAATCACTTAGCCGAAAAGCTAACAAAAGAACAAATAAATCACTTTAATAAAAGATTTGATATGACTGCAACATATTGCTTTTGAGGGCAAAACTGCAGCTCACATCACACTCAATGCAAACAAAAACCACTTCCTAACCGATGCTATCCTATGCTACGGCCTACTCTTCCGGCTCCCACTCAGGTCCGGCGAGGTACGGCGTGCGTTCTTCTTCTTCTTCTGCATCACTGTAGAACGTCCATCGGTTGCGGAACTGCATTGTAGGCGCTGTTGCTGGAATGGCAAGTCGTAGGTACTCTCGGCGATCATCTGCCATGCGTTGCCTTTCCTCCGGGCTGGGCGGCGTAGGTGAGGGCGGGGGTGTTGGCGTCCGCGGAGTGTACTCCTCAGGTTCATACTTCCTCTTGTACTCCGGGATGAGCTTGGTCATACTGATCTTGTACCGTCGACAGAGTTGAGTAACGGCCTTGCGTGCAGCTGCTTGTGCATTTGAACTTTTAAAGCTGTGGTGTACGACGTGTCCTCCAAGCTTGGTAGTGAAGTACAACCGTGTGAAATGGTATCCTCTTACTTCATCATCCATGGAACTGTAGATTGGTGTTCTTTTGAAACCAAGACTTCTTAGCAGCACTCGAAGAACTCTCCTCCATCCTCCTGACCTGCTATAGTTGCTTTGCGACATCTACAGCACGGCACAAGACAAGAGTCAGTTTAAAAACTTTCATTTTGCAGACCTTCAAGGTGAGAGGCAAGAATCCCTAAGAATAAGGTAAGAGGGTAAAGAATTTGCTAAATATCAGGTTTGGTTGTTTTGTCTTTAGAAAATAGGTTTTTGAATTCTTGAGACCACGACTATCTGACTAGGGTTTCGTCCTACAGTCGATATGGCTCTGATACCATCTCTGTCGAGACCCGAATATACAAATCCGGACTCTACTGTGTGTTCTGCACTAGTCCAGGATCACGCTAGTGCACACAGCGTAAACAAAGACAAATATCATCCACATCACGATACTCTAAAGGAAATCCAAATTATATTAATAACCATCAGAGTACGACCTTATGGCCAAGCTTACAATTATGAGCCTGAAGGGCTTTTAAAGAAACTAGCAGCGGAAATCCAAAATTAAGCGTAGTAGCCACTCGACATGCCCACAGGCAATCGACTGGGGAGCGAAGTCCTAATCCGTGAAGTCCTCGTAGTAGCCTCTTTCTAGCAACTCCTGCTGATCTGGTCCCTCCTCTTCAACTGAGCAACAGGGGCATAAAGCCGTGAGTACATTGGTACTCAGCAAGTCGTTTGTAACAAATGAATGCAATATAATATGCAAAGCTTAACAATGGATGGCTGAAAGGTTAGTTTTGCATAAAACAGCAATTTAGAGTAAATATGATAAATAGATTGAAAAGCAAATTTAACAACAGACACTAAGTAAATAAATCAAAGGAATTGAGTAGACCACAAGTGAACTAACCATTCACTTCCCATCTCAAACCAACCAAAATTTCATAAAGACTCTACCCCTCGTGTGAAATCACCGAGCATTGTCCATGACCGAGGACACGGCTATTCGAATAGTTTTACACTCTGCAGAGGTTGCACAACTGTACCCACACGATGTGATTAGCCTCGCGCTAAGGAAATCACAACAAGGCTTTTACAATGATCCATCTCCACCTGATCCCACTCACTAAGGTTTCGCCGTCGAGTAGGGTTACCCCCTAGTCGATAATTGCCCCCTCTTGCGCCACAACAACATCGGTAGTAAAACCAAAGTGGAGACTTCACAAATTATTATGCCAGGTCTATCCCATACTAGACATGTGGTTTGCACGGTAAGACTCAGATCAATGGCGCACAAAGTTAAGTCCTTAAGAATTACCCGGGCGAAACATCCACATCCCATGTGCCTCTCGCACCCCCTTTACTGCACGATCAATCGCCCAAGTGAAAAACAATTTTGTATAACCAACACCAATGACACTACCCATGCCATGGCAACAAGTTTTATAACCGTGGTTAACCACCACATTCAAGTATATCATTAAGTCAAGATTAATTAACCACATGCGATGACAGATCCCAGCGAACTAATAATAAGCAGGCTAAGCAGTTGAACGTAACCCCATGTGACAATTATTATTTATCACTAAATAATTCCCAATCCTAAGGTGTCAATGGAATCATGGCAATCAAGTTATCATGGAGGGATTTAACCAATTAGGAGTATAACTACCAATTACGAGGTTTTATTAACAAATAGCCATGCATGATAATTTGAAACAAAATAATACATAATAGATTGAAAACTGGGTTCAACATGATCAAAGAATACGACTTGCCTTGGCCTTGCTCAGATGAGGGCTCTTGGTCTTCAAATCCAACTTCCGCTCCCTCGAACACGCGATCTAACGAGAGAGAAAACGAGACGAAAAGAGAAAATAAATTCAAATAAAATTCAAATGAACTCCAAAAACTTTCAAACCTGAACCAAAAGGTAGAGCTAAATTTTAGATGAATTTAGAAAAAAGAACGGGGTCAATCTGAGCTAGGACGAGGGAGAACGGGGCTCTGGAAAATTAAATCTACAGAAAATCGGGGAAATTGGAAAAGGGCACTGTGCTGTGGACCGGGTGCACGGGGAGCTGGGTCTACGGTGGACTCGGCTCACGGAACAGTGCGGGGGCGGTCGGCTGCTGACGTGGCGCTGACGGGGCTGACACGTGGGCGGTTTTGGCTGACGTGGCATGCTGACTGGGCAGGTTGACTCGGCTTGGTCCACGGGGATACGGCTGACATGTGGGGCCCACTTGGCAGCGACAGGGTGCCCGGTGGACGGCGTCCACGGAAAGGCGAAGGGACGCGGCTGCTGGCGTCAGCGCTGACGCGGCGGGCGCGGGGACCGAGGCGGCGCGGACGGAGCGGCCGAGGCGGCCGGGTGGGCACGGCGGCGCAGGGCGGCGGGTCTGCGGCGACGGCGGGGTAGCGGCGGCGGCTGGCCGGCGGGGATCCGGAATGGCGGCGGGGTTTACCGGCGGCGAGGTTCGGCGGTGGGGACGGCTCACCGGCGGCGGCAGAGACGGCGGCGAACGGCTGCAGCGGCGAGCTCCGGCGGAGAGAGACGACGAGAGCGGCGGCGGAGGCGGCGGCTCGGGATGCGGAAGCCGAGGGGTCGGCCCCCTTAAATACACGGACGCCGAGGCCGTCTTGGAGGCGGAGACGAAGTCCCGCTCGAGCACGGACTTCGAGTCCGGGGCGGAAACGTGCGGCGGCGGCGGAGTCGTGCCGGACACGGAGACGGGAGTCCCGGCCGGGGACGAGGATCCTGACAGGTGGGCCCCACCTGTCAGTGGCACGGGCGGGCGAGCGGCTGCGATGGCGCGCGGGCGAAGCGGCAGCGGGGATGGGCGACGCGTGGCGCGCATCGAGCGGAGGAAGGCGGGCGCGGGCGCGGCGCCGATGCGCGACGCGCGGCGAGGGGCGGGGCAGGCCGGCGGAGGTGGTTGGGCCGAGTGGGTTGGGCCGGCTGGTGGATTTCGGCCCACTGGCCGGTTGGGATTTTTGGAGATTTTTCTTTTTCAGAAATTCAAATAAATTAATTTGAGCTCTAGAAAATAGCAAATAAATCTAGAAAAATCCATAAAAATACCAATAAATTCCTTGGGACACAAGGAACTCAAATGAAATAACTTTGGCAAATGTTCATGTTCAGATTAATCATATTAAATCCTTTTAACTCATAAAAATTCATTTAAGCTTTTAATTAATTCCAGAAAAATTCAAATGGTGAATTTTATTTTAAAAGCTTCAAAAATACTCTGAAAATCAGGATGTTACAGGTGAATAGGCGGTTTTAAAATTTTTGTCTAATTTTAATTAGCAATTTTAAACTTGATCGATATACTAGAGCAAGATAACAATAACACCACTAATCAACCTAGTAGGGCTCAAACAATCACTAGCACAAGTAATCGACTAAGAGCAATATCAAATAGAGATCAACAATTGCTACTCTAACTAAGCAAGCAATCAAGTAATATGAATGAAGAGCGTTGCTTGAATGAAAATGATCACAAGAGAGCAAATCACAATTGACACGATTACTTTTTACCGTGGTGATCGGAGACTTGCCGGTCTCCCCTAGTCCACGTTGAGGTAAGCCTGAACAAATCGGACCGGCTCCACGAATGAGCCTAAACACCTCGATCACTATTGGTAGCCCTTTCCCTCTCCGGGTAGGCGAGCTCCGAGCCTTCACAATCTTCCGGGCCTTCTCACAATCTTCTTGAGAAGATCACCGGACCTCCGCCAAGCCGTCTAGGTGCCGGCAAGCACCAAGAGAATAGATCACAGCGGCTTGATCTCACTCAAGTGCCTAATGGATCAACTAGAATGCAATGCACTTGAATTTTGGCTCAACTACCTCAATTGAATGCACAAGAGTGAAAATGAGGTGTGAGAGGTTGCACTAAGCTCAAATGTATTCAATGGAAGTTCAACAACCTCTACAAGTTTTGGTGGGGATGTATTTATACCCTCACCAACCTCAAATAGCCGTTACAATAAACAATCCTGAAAAATCAGGAAATCCGGAACTACCGCAGGTAAAACCGCAGTACTTCCAGACTCTCGCTGACCGGTCAGAACGGCTATGTCAGTGAGTCAGAAGTGACCGTTGGTCAATGAGTGCAGTACTACCGCCGTAGAAATCGCGGTACTTCCGGAAGTCCGGAAGTTCCGCTCCATGACCCGGTACTTCCGATTTCAGCGAGGTTAAGTTTTATTCCCATCGCTCTCTGGAAATAACGTTCCGCACGGGTATCCGGAACTTCCGCACATGCGGTAGTTCCGCAGGTCAATCCGCGGTACTTCCGTTTTCCGAGAGGCTAAGTTAAATTCCGGGCGCTCTCTGGAAATAAAGTTCCGCTCGGGTGTCCGGTACTACCGGTAGTTCCGCAGGTCAACCCGCGGTACTTCCGTTTTCCGAGAGACTAAGTCTGAGTCTGGGCGCTCTCTGGAAAAAACGTTCCACCCGGGCGCCCGGTACTTCCGACCCTGCGGTAGTTCCGCCCATTTAACATCGGAACTACCGGATTTTCTGACAATGCACAGATTTGATATGATTTTAATTTCTAAGTGCATGCATGATCCTAAATTGATCCAAGGGGCACATTTGAACATGATCAAGCAATCACCATGATCCCTCTTAATAGTACGGCGTCTATCCTATAATCCGGTCTTCCAACCTAACTCCAAGACCGGTAAAATAAAAAAGATACCTAAACTATTTACCTTGTCGCCCTAGAGATCTTTGAATCTTCATGGGATATTTTGTGAGCCTCTTTCTTTGCCATTTGAACTTATTCTTTCAAATACTTAATGCACACATTAGTCCCATATTCACATAATTTCATTAATTACCAAAACCAATATTTTTAGGGGCCTAGATGCTTTCAGCTACTCAAATCAATTGAATATCTATAGGGTATTGGGGTTCCAAGTGCGGAATAGCCCACGGGTAAAAGGGGTGGTATGGAAATGGTAAAACCATACTTAGCAATGGTAGGATCACATGGAGTTAGGTTGCATGCTTTCCACGTTGGCCAATGGAATGCCGGCAATGTGTGGGTCTAGTCCCTACGAGGTAGAGGCTATACAAAGTGGAGAGCAGTGAAAGACCTTATTTTCTCAACACAATCGTATGCTACCTATTGCGTGTCTATTGTATGACATTGAGACTTTGAGAAATCTTATGGGTAATATTGGGTGACTCTATAGAGTCAAAATTACAAATGGTATTCAAATATACCATGCTTCTGGTAAATAAGGCTATATTTCATAGTTGATTATTATTTAAAAATAAAATTACATCCACAAATATAAAATAAAACCAAAACATCCCATCTCTTGAAACACTAGCAATTAGTTAATAGTATTTCCCCATGTGGCTTGTTGAGTACCTAGTTTACTCAATCTTGCTTTATTTTTATCAGAATAGATAACAAAATAATGAAGGATACCTTAGCTATCGCGTTAGGGTTACAACCGCACTTAAGCATTTCTGTGGGAATTTCTTCGATTCTTCTACATGTAAGATAAGTGTTGGGTTGGATGCCTGTAAAGTTGCAAAAATTGATTGTCAGGTCATATTTTAATCAAGCTAACCTTAAATGATCGTGATTAGGTATGATACTCTTTCTGTCCACAACTGAATTCCTGGCTATTACAGGAAGTCCGATGGCCCTGTTCCCAAAAATAGAGTCGTTACAAAGTGCTATCAGAGTAGGTTTGACAATAGGTTGTAACCCTAAGTATAGACTTGCTTTCGATAAGAATATGAGTTTTACAAAACCGAAAGGAATTACAAAAATCATAAGTAATATTGCTATCTTGTCTTCCTTATTTCTATCTCATCTGTCTTAGATGTGTGTTAAAAAAGTTATTCTTTTGATTTTGCCAAAACCTCTAAAACTGTGTAGCCGCTTAAACTAGTTTTTTGACGAAAAATAGTAGGAGAGGCTCCTACTGTGGTATATTAATAGAAATAAAGATATACAAAAGGAAAAGAGGAAAGAGAGGGGGAAGGGAGGAGAAGAAGAAGGGTACACAGATACATTACACTAATTTCTTGTTGTAGGTATTGACCTAATGGAAAAAACTAACCTTAGTAGAAGTAATACTAATGATGAATAGTACGAGTACCTCGACCAAAGCTTTTCCTTTTAAAAGTTATAAGGTCACCGCTTGAGTAGTTAGTTATTATTACCTGTTTGATTTCCTTGACGCAACGGGTAAAACCATTTAAGTAAACAAAATTATTTTGATTGTATTAATAGCCAAATTGCACTATCAACCTGTTAGGTTGTTATATAAGTAATTTATGCAAAACTAATTTCTGGTTTTAAATGAAGACTATGTTGAAATCTTTCTGCTTTTGCCCTAGTTCATCTTGATTCTTACTTGTGTCCTTTTTTCTTGCTCTTACCTATCAGACTCTGAACCACAAAAGAAGTTAATTGTTAATTCCTGATTGTAATAAGTGCACTAATGTACACCAATAGAGTCGTGAGCAAAGAAAGTAGATAAACCTATAAGACATTTGTATAAGAAGTGGTGAATAAATAGGAATGTTGGTGGATTCATGTTGACCATTAGGAGGAATTAGTAGTGTGAAATTTGGATAGATAAATTGGTGGAATTATTGGATTGGATTGAGTAGATATATGGATTAATCAAATTTTGGAGAAATAGAAAAAAAGATGATGATTATTGGATTATAGAATTGATCAGTGATATTATTATTGGTAGATGTATATAATGGTGAATTAATTTAGAAGTAAATAGTGGAGAGTATAGTTGATTATTGGATGAGCATATTGTGATTATGAATTCAATGATGGAAATGACTGGATTAATAGAGAAATGTGATACATATGATATCAATGGATTTGTAATAAAGAATATTGGATTTTCATTAGGATGTAGAGTTGAATAATTGCCAATTAGTGGATCTTAGGTTGAATTTATAAATTCTTGGTGG
This sequence comes from Dendrocalamus latiflorus, assembly GCA_017311315.1. Classification (NCBI taxonomy): domain Eukaryota; kingdom Viridiplantae; phylum Streptophyta; class Magnoliopsida; order Poales; family Poaceae; genus Dendrocalamus; species Dendrocalamus latiflorus. Next base: position 12,558,516 of record CM029623.1, read on the forward strand.
AAGTTGAGATTTATGTGAAGATTACATTGCCATAATTTGATTAATAAAATTGTGGATAATGCAATGGAAAGTATATGTTTGATGGATTGGATATATGATAATATTTGTTTTTTGGAGTTTTAGATAACAGTGATTATATGGCTAAGTGATAGAGGGAAAAATAGCATAGGCATAAATAGTAAGAAGTAGAAGTTAAAATAATAAGGTCATTGGATTCTAAACCTATGTATATAAGTAATATGGAAGTAAATTAATCCATTGATGGATATAGAATGTTGGAAGATATCATATTATCCTTACAAGTATATGGAAAATTTTCGAGATAAATATTCTAGGAAAGCAAACAAAAAGATCTTTTAATCTTACATCACTCTAATCCTCTCCTACTTCTTTCTTGCTATCATCTTTATTTCAATGTCACTTTACTTGCTAAGCCCAAAAATGTTACAGAATTGATTCTTAAGTCTCGATTACTATTAAACAGAATATCACCTTGCGCGGTTTACCGCGGTCTTGAGCTCACTCAAATCTTTCTCTTTGGATGGCCTTGAGCTTTTGGTCTTTTTCTTCACTTCGATCCTGATCTCGGTTGATCCTTGATTCTTCCGGACTCCAATTTTCTAATTACGTGCTAAGCAACTGAATTCAAATAATGTCAAATAACTCAAAGGATCCAAATAACTCCAAGTAAACTTAATTTAGCTTTATTATGAGTTAATGGATGATTGGAGGCAAGGTTGTAGAAGGAAACTCGACGAAGCAGAGGCTAAGTAGGGTTCGTGATACAGGAATATTGACGACGTTATTCTTACTTCAGATTTGAGGATGGCTAGGTTTAGCAGCTATTGAATACAACGGCCTAACCCATTTTATTTAATAACTTCTTTTTATTATTTTTATATTTATCAAGGAAGTTCCATGAGCCACGCTAGACCTATGGGTGGATGTAAGACTGTAGTGGGGTGTAGGGTATTGCCGTGTCTAGTGTTAGCTTTTAGAAGTTAGGGCATGAGTTATATATACGATGTATATGATTTCTGGTTTGTCGAATTAATCTTATAGCGTGTATTTTTAGCATTTCGAGATGTATTATTTTAGGTTGTGCTAATATTACCCTGTTCACTTAAAATGTAAGGTGGTAAAATTGTCTTAATTACCAACGATGTAGGGATTTTAGTATATGCGCCAACATGACTTTTAATTAAAGAGGCTCTTCAAATTAGGTATCGTAGATATTTTGCATATATTTTTTTATTATTATAGTGTTGACATTATTATTATTGTTATTTAAGTTTGTTTATCTAGGACCGAGCATGCTAAACCAGGTTACACTTTACTATCAATATTCCACTGAATCTATGGCACTGTTTATCTTATGAGTTTTTGGCATATATATGGCACTGTTTATATCTATATTAATAAAAATGGTAGTACGCAGATTGTATTCGTAAAAATGGTGCTTTTCTCGTTCGGTGGCCAGATGGCAACGTCAGCTTGCTGGCGTGTGGGCCTACCATCTCACTAGTAGACAACAGGGAGGCCTGCCGCCCCGCCACCTGGACCACTTTGGTGGTCTGCCATCCCAAGGCTAGACGCAGGTGATTGAACTGGCTGATTAGCAGGCTTAATTACAACCCTAATTTTTTATATTATAGCAAATATATTCAAAAATTTATGAAAATTTATATACAGCCTCTCAACATAACGTATTTGATTGTGTAATTTTTTTGGTAATTTTATCTACTGTGAATGTGGCTCAAAAATTTTTACAATTCTGATATTTTTAGGAGTTGTTACATATAGCAAATGAACCGCATCCACCATTACCAGGCGATAGGCCACCTACCGCCTGGTCACCGTGTGATAGGTCACCTGCTGTCCAGTAACTGGGCGGCAGGTGATTAGCTCTCCAATTAGCCCTAATGATTGGTTTAGTTACATGTCCTTCAAGAATATTTAGATGCACCAAATAGTCATAAAAAATTACAAAAGTTTTGGGGGAGCTTCACAAGGCATCATACTATGTTGCATAATTTTTTATAATTTTTCATGGTAATTTACTACTTCTAAAAATTCTTCGAGCGGCGCACATTTAAATAGGCAATTAAGCACTAATGGCCTATCACCCAGCCACTGTGCGGCAGGCATGGTGCTGCACAGTGGCCGGATGGCAGGCCATTAGCCTCGACCATTATTTCTTAATCACCTCTTTAATTGCATATCGCTCAAATAATTTTTAGAGGTAGTAAAGTGGTGCGAACAATTATGCAAACATTACACAACACAGAACACTACATTAGAAAGTTCCACCAAAAATTTCATAATTTTTTAAGACAATTTACTAGCTATAAAAATTCTTGAAGTGACCTATAACTGCTTAATTGCCCGGTTAATTATGTGTCACTTCAAGAATTGTTAGAGGTAGAAAATAGCTGTAAAAAATTACAAAACATTTACACAATGTACTAAGATGCCTCGGGAAGCACCACCAATTTTTTTTAATTTTTTGAGTGCATTTGCTATATTTTAAATTTTGAACAATTATAACATAAAATTATGAATTTAGACAGATAATTAAACAAGCTAATTAGCTGACTTAATCACCTACTATTTTATAGGCAGACAACAGGCCACCTATTGTCTGCTAGCCAGATGGTAGGCGCCTACCGTCTATTGGCTGGACAGCTGGTGTCATGTGCCGACTGTCGCGCGCTGCCATCTAGTGATTGAATGGTAGAAACTCTATGTTTATCAATAGAGCTTGTATACGGCTATTTTTATAAATATATATTAAAAACAGCTATATATGGCAAAAAAATTGCGTCTTATCTATGCAGCACAAGTACGTACTACATTAGGGGTGAAAACAGATCGGATAATTTCCAACCGATCCAGATGAAAACGAATACGGATTGTGTCGGATCGGATTTTCTTTTGATAATTCTCGGATCGGAAACAAATACAGATTTTTTGTCGGAAACGAATACGAATATAGTAGGCCTGATATCTGGCGAATACGAATATGGATTATCTGGATAATACGAATCCAGATATCCGAGATTTCAGCCCAACATTGCCTAGCCCAAGCCAGCCTCTCTCATCTCCCCTGCCATTAGCACACTAGCAAATATTTATGTTTATTAAATGTAAATTTATTTTTGTTGGTAGATTAAAATTTATACTGATTAAATTGATGTACTACCGTTTGAATCATTCTGATGCAAATATAAATTCTTAATTAATTTATTAGTCACATGTAAAGGGTAGAAATCCATTAAGAATTATTTAGGACTTTAGAAAAAATTAACTGACATTTGAAGATTTAAAAGTTGTACAATGGTATGACTATTGTGGATAAAAATACTTATGCTTGTTTAGATTTTATTAATGTTTTGACAAGATAAACTATTTATGTGTTTTCCTTGATTTTGGATGTATAGTTTAATGCGTTTTCATGTTCCGATAAATATTTATGATCGTATTCGTTTCGATTCGTATTCGCTCAGTATCTGTATTCGATATTATTCATATCCGAGGTATTCATATTTATATCCGCATCCGAGAAAAAATATAAAAACAAATATAATAGAATATATCCGCATCCGAGAAAAAATATAAGAACAAATATAATAGAAACATTATCCGTTTATATTCGATCCGTTTGTATTTCTATACTACATAGGTACTCTCATCACTTATGACTCGAAAGAGAGTACTAGGCCTTAAAACCTATAGCTAGCCAGGCAGGGGTACTACTGTACGTGACACAGAGGAAAGAGTAAACACTGAACATGGGAGGAGTACACAAGAACAGCAAAAAAAAACTACACAAAAGTGCATGCATGCATGCACATGCAGTCGACAACTACATTGACCGCGACGGCCGGTACGGACGCCATGCTGGGTGTGGCCGGCCGGCCGGCCAGCTGCAGCAATTGCAACAACGACGCATGCATCGCCGTGAATCCGTGATCAGATTAAAGGAGACGAGACGACACCACAAGGTCAAAAGGAGGAGGAGCTGCAGCAGCTGCAACAGTATTCAACTCCTCACAGTCACGCTACGTACTTTGCTGGGGGATTCAATGCGTTTTGGTTAAAAGTTCGGCGCAGCGACAGCAGCATGCATGCTGCAGCACTGAGCCATGCATAGGAGCAGAGCAGAAAAGGATGGCCAGGCCGGGCTTTACATTCTGCCTACATGCATGCCCATTTTATATATATATAACACTCTTTATATCTATATTTATAAAAATAATAGTATACATACTGTATTGACAAAAATAACATTTTTACCGTCTGATGGTCGGACGGTGAGACTGAAGGGCCGATGCGTGCGCCTACCTCCTGTCACCAGGCGGCCAGCTACCTGCTGCCCCACCGTTAGACGGCAGGGCACCTACCGCCCACCACTAGACAGCAGGCCGCCTACCGACCCACCACCGGATGGTAGGTAATTAAGCTGGCTGATTAGCCGACTTAATTACCTGCCTAATTTTTTGTATACTGTTTGTTCAAATTTTTAAATATAGCAAATGAGGTTGAAAAATTACAAAAAAATTTATGTGCAGTCTCCCGACACAATGTATTTGATTGCGTAATTTTTTAACAATTTTATCCATCGTGAATGTTGCTCAAAAATTCGTACAATTACAATATTTGTAGGAGACGTTACACGTAGCAAACAAGCTACAAAAATTATGACATTTTATATGCAGCATCGTGACATAGTTGTAGTAATTGTCTTTTTTGAGAATTTTATACATTACAAATATTTATAGAAGTACATGTAATAATAAAAAAACGCATCGCACGGGATGCAATATGGCTCACTCATATGATCCACCGCTATCTCCTTGCCACGTCTGCCTCCCCGTGCATGGTCTTGTCTTCCGTTGAGCATGAGCATGTCTTATTGGGTATGTCAGCCGGTCCGGAGCTTGCATCTCTGTTTGGACGGTATAGAGACCGTTCCATTTGTTCAGTGGCCAGTGCTGGTCCAGTAGACTGAGGTATAGCAGGCTGGGTTTGGTAAGCGTCGATGTCCTCCAGCTGAGTCATGTTGAACTGCGGGCCGCTGGTAATAATGTCATGAACAAATGACTCTAGAAATCCCCCTCGTGGTGCTAAGGAACTCTGGCCTTGACAATACAACGAGGTAGCAAAGCTGGAGGAGCTCCGCCCACCGAAGTCTCCAAACAGTGGGTATGGCGTGAATGATGAGCTTTGCCGTGCGTATGCTGCAAACCCTAGCACTGTGTATTGCTCCCTAGAAGCATCCAGGAGCCCCATATCGTCATTGGTGAACTCGACGTCACCACCGTATTGAATTGAAGGCTGCAAGATGAAACAATGTTAGTCACAATAAATATTTCGGATGTAGAATGTGAATCTCGTACCTCTCGGATGTGCAGCGAAGATAAACGACGAGGAGCGGTAGTCTGCGTAGATGGTGCAGACATTAAGAGTGTTGTATCTCGACGACGGACCTACGACAGGAGAATGCCATGTTGTTAGCGGAATATAAAGCCTAACAGAAAAACAAAACATAGATTTGTACATAAGTTAACTCCTCGTTGATACGGCCCACAGATGATTGGCGGCTAGTACTACGACACCAGGCAGACTTGGTATATTGCAATGACCGGCTAGACTCGCTAGGTCTCGATGACCTGGCGGGTGCGCATGATCCCACTGGGTGCCTGATGCGCATGGCGTGATCCGTCAAACGGCCGCAGATTAGGTTATGCACTTTTTTTGGCTTGCTTTAGGATGTACTTAAAAGTATTATGCAGGGCCGGTAGTGTCTCTGAGCTGCTGATGGCAGCCTCGGACATGCTTGTGATGCGCTTCGCCCGCTCTAACTGAAGTGACATACAAAACAGGTTCAATAACGACTAGTATGAATTTCGTAAATGAAACGATAAGAAATTACAACTGTCTTACGTTGTCATGCTACCGCAAAGTGCTGTGGGGAACAATGGAGCGTTGTAGACTGTTCTCGTGCGTGATCTGCTCGAGGCAATCTGGTGGTGAAATGGTGAGTCTACTGTGCGACGAGGGTACGCACCACTCCAGGTACTCGTCGTACGGATGCTGCTCCATGACGACATTCAGGTATGCCTTGTCCATCCATGCCGTCATCCACTCCTACTGCAGTGGCTGCCAGTCCGTACCATGCCGATCAGCCCTCGATTGCCTGTATTTCCAAAATCATCAATGTTACAAAGCAAGACATACAAAGTTTAAACATTACTTTGATGGAGTTTGACTCATTGGTGTATGGCTAGCGGTAGAAACCTGCCATGCAGAGAGGGCACGACCTGGTGCAAACCAATCTATCGCATTACGCGCTGTGGTGCATATGTCTCCACCATGTACGAGAACAACAAATGGCGTGTCGTCACCCATAGCTCCGTGTCCTGCAAACATTGCAGGGACAGCCCATATGGTGATACACGATGGACGAAATTTACACTCCATGGACCCAGATGATGTCACTGTCATGCAACAACTCAAACTCATTGTGCCACAGCATGTAGCACCTTGACGGTTTGCTGTTGGCCTAGCGCAGACAGGCACCAATCCACCAGAAACCTATAGTGGGCCTATCTATCAGGTTAGTGAACTCGTCAAACGGGTGCACTGACATCACGATAGCCGCACGCCCAATAGGGAAGTGCTCCTAACTCCATAGTTGTAGGAGCATGTAGCAGACGGCCAAGTTGGGGCTATCAGAAGTGGCACGCTGGCAAGCATCACACAACCCCCGATATGTGGCGCACAGGATGGCTGATCCCCAGCTATACTAAGGCATCCCCCAAACTTCACGTCAACCAAAGACTCAGCGAGGCGGATGAACTCATCGTTGCAAATATTGCTATGTGTGGCTAGAAACATGCTCTTACCAAAGAGTTGAATAAGGTACGTGACAAGGTGCATCCTGATGACCTCGAGCAATGCATCCTACAGGCATACACTGAAATTGTTCAGCCAAGTGAGGGGGATACTACGAGCACTCTCCAGGAAAGCCAGGCTGAACCAGTCCGCTAGCCTCTCCTTCCAGTCTGCTGGTCCAGGGACTGGAACCGATGTGTCACCTCAGAGAGGGAGACCGGTCAAGAACGAGACGTCCTACAACGTAACCATCATCTCAACCCACCGAAAGTGGAATGTGTGCGTCTCGGGCCTTCACCTGTCCACCAGTGCCGGGAGCAGGCTGCCATCAATAGTGAACTCACGTTCAAGAAAGAGCAGCCTCACAAAGGGTAACAAGCCTATGGCCTACAGGATTAGGACATAGCGCTTGTCCAGCTCCCACGGATCCCTGCCACCCCGTAGCTTCAAGGGAGGGGGCCAACCGTGTCACCCGTCATCTATGAGTGGCATCGATGGTTCTCATTGTAGAACTACAAAATTAAAATTTACGATGGAATAAATAGTATAAAAGAATGTATATTTAGGACTAAGATGAACACTGCAAATGTGTACTGGTTCAAATAAATGGTGCATATGAACATATGCTCATAATCTGGTCAAGAAAAACACCTGGACCTTGATGCTACTTCATGCTACTTGTCATAATTGTTTGTCAGTACAGTTTTGTTTTACTATATATCTGGCCTTTTACTTTTCTCTACCTCAATTGTCTTTTGATCAAAAGCAAGCAAATTAAATGCTTAAGTTAATGAACAATAATGCGGCTTAAGATCTGATATATATACATATATAAGCTTCTATCATGTCGTACCCTCCACTGGTTTTATGGACTAAATAACATGATATGCTATCATAAAAGTGTAGTCTAAGCTTGGGTGATGCTTGTATCCATAAAGATTAGTCTGAAAGTATTGTGATAATAGGCTCAGCTTTTTTATACTATACGAGTTAGGAGTACCACTACTCAGTATAATAGCACGCAACGTGCATGATGCAACAGGAAGTTTGCTAGAGATTCCTTTTTTATGTTTCTAATATAATCTTTCCTCTAACATCATAGTTTAATTAATTTCTACACTTAATAGTTACGATTTTAATGTCTAATGCACTCAACATAAAAGCAAATAAAAAATATACAATTAAACAGCATATATTTGGTAACAAAAAATTAATTAATTATGACTAAATAATTAGAACTAAATTAATTATACCTAAATAACTGCAATTAATCACGTACATATTTAACAAAGATAATTCATACGACAAAAAATTACCTATTAATAAAACTACTAATAATGACACTAATAATATTTAATTGGCTGTGAAGAAAGTGGACGAAGAGCGCAGGCGAGGAGTGTGAGCAAAGAGATTGTGAGGCGAGGAGTGTCAGCAAAGAGACTTCAAGAATGTGAGTGTGCACAGCTTAAAATTTATAGCGAGAGTGATAGTGAAGCGTGCGCTAACAACGCGCCAATAATGGCGGGAGTGAACTGCACGTGTGGAGACAGACGCGACACAAGTAACACTTTCGGTGATCTGTTTCCTGCACGAGTGCTCAATTTTCATATGAGCCAAATGTCTATGTCCCACTACGCTTTGTTCACATGCAGATAAACAAAGTAAAGAAAACCAAAATGTTGATTAAACAAGGTAAAGAAAATGAAATGACCCATCTCTGTCACACCTGCTAATCACCTGGTGATTGTATGAATTTTTTAGCAATATTTGTAATGGATAAAATTGTCACAATATTACATAGTCAAGTACGTTGTTGTGAGAGGCTGCACATAAAAGTTTGTAATTTTTTTGAGTTCATTTGCTATATTTAAAAATTCAAACGTTATCTGGCAATCGTGCAAATTTTTTAGTAATATTCACAGTAGATAAAATAGCTAAAAAAATTATACAGTCAAATATTTAGTAATTGCCTGCCGTCTGCTGGTGGGGTGGCAAGCCACTGCCATCTGCTGGTGTAGCGGCAGGCTACCTACTACCGGTGGCACCCCTATGCATCAGCTTTGTAGCGTGATTATCCGGTCACCTGACAGCAAAAACGCCATTTTTATACAGATGTAGACAGTGTCACGTATGCCAACTCGCATGCAGGCTACTGCTGCTCCTACGTACGTATGCTCGATCGCTTCGCCATACATGTAGCAACGTGAGTGTGACACGTGGTGGCTACTTCTACTACCTCTGCAATCTGCATGGCATGGCAAGATGGCGAGCTGGCCAATTACGAGGAACATTGAGGGCACTCCCAATGCACAGTGTCTATGTGTAGTTTCTTAAGGAGAGAGAGTACAATTTAGATTCAACCTTTCCAATGCATAGAGAAGAAATTTAATAAACACTTGTGTGCAACACAAACAAAGAACGATCACTTGTGCCTAGCAACCTGTAGCCTTTCCTAATGCACTGTATTTGAATGAAATCAGCACTTAGACAATTTGTAGAACATCATCTGTGCATCATGTACTTAGGCAAAATCCAAATCCTATGGGCTTCTTTTTGAAACTAATTTTTTTAAACGAACTTCACAAACTGATTGCTCACAAGAGGCCAGGCGTTGGATGTGAGCAAAGCCTCCCGTAGTTGCACATCCACCATCCAGCCCAACCCGAGGACGCCCTTCACCACCACCTCGTCCAGCGGCCTCCACCGTATCTCCATGGCCGCGTCGCCCAGGCCGTAGGCCGTGACGTTGCCGAAGTAGTTGCGCATCGCGGGAACGAGCTCGGGCGACTTCACCCACCGCCGCGCGTCCACCATCCAGCCCATGCAGCACCGCTCCTCGGGCACGCGGGACCCGGCCACGACGCCAGCGAGTACCTTCCACAGGTACGCGAACTTCGCCTCGACGCGCGACGAACGTTGGGGCTTGGCACTGGTGCTCGCCTCTGCGGCCGGAGATGGAGCTCTGCGGCCGCGGGAGGATGTGTGGGAGGAGGCGCCGGAGCGCGCGCAGGCGGGGAATCGCGGGAGCGCGCATAGGCTGGCAACGCGGGTGCGCGGGAGGGGCGCGCCTGCACTTCGGCACGGTGGCAGAGCACTGGATCCGGAAGAAGGCGATAGAAACTACTCGAGTCTCCCCAACGTTGCACAGCTAGTTTCTTCCGTTCTTGATCCGCGAGTAGACTCGGTTTCGTGAGGGAGAAACCGTTTCTCCGTTTTCTAATCTCTCTCTGCATTAATTCTATTGCTACCTCAGCAAATTGCTTAGCTGTCAGGATAATTAAAATAGATAGAAACTACCATTAATACTCCATTGGGATTGCCCTGATGGGCGCCGGGAGTGAGTGAGTTCGTTCTCGGCGAGGCGTTAATTTGCTACTGTTTGCCTTGATTTTCTTTGACTGGCCCCGGCACGGCACGGGTGCAGTAGTGGAGTCGATCTGGAGTACGTGTGACCACTCTAGCTAGCTCGAGTCTTGATCTGGTTTGTTGTCCCAAGGTTTAAGTATAGTGGCGGATTCAAAATTTTTAGAATGGATATTCGGATTTCGGAGCTAGCACTACTACAGAAAGTCTAATACTAGACGGCCAATCACAGACGGTTTGACAAAACCGTCTGTGACCAACACTAACACAGACGGTTTTAATTTGGACACCGTCTGTATTGGCGGTGTCGCAGAAAACGAGTATCACAGACGGTTCTTAACAATGAACCGTCTGTGATAATTTAGTATCACAGACGGTCTGTATTAAAAACCGTCTATGATAATGCCAGATTATCAGACGGTTTTTAATTAAAAACCGTCTGCGATAAGCTGGTTATCACAGACGGTTTTTAATAAAAAAACTGTCTGTGATAATTCACATACGGTTTTTTATTAAAAAACTGTCTGTGATAATGGCAGTAGGCATTTATTGCGCTGCTCAGACCGCATCTGTCTTCATTTCGATCCAGATCTAGCTGGTGCTTTACTCTTTCGCTCAGAAGGCAAGCTTGGCGATTTCAGGCCAGTTAATTTGGTGGGAGGAGGCAGATATTAAGCTTTGAAGATTAAGCTCTAGATATTAAGCTTCCCTCGAGCCGTCGCCGCCGCCTCCCTCGAGCCCTCACCGGCCACCTCCCTCGAGCCCTCGCCGGCCGCCTCCCCGAGCCGCCGCCTCCCTCGAGCCGTCGCCGCCGCATCTGTGAGTTTCGCCGTCGCCTCATCTGTCAACTTCAAAGACTATGTGTGTGGGTTTGGTGATTGCTCTGTGATGAACTAATCAAAGACTGAATAGATCTTGATAACGGGATAAGGATTTTGAGCTCTAGTGATTAGTCTTCTACTGTCTATATCCATGCAGACTTTCGGCTGGTTAGGTTTGTTCATGTGCACTTAAGTCCTTGCTGTGCAGTACTCTAGTTGTCTCAGAGGAGGTTCCTTTTATATTAGATGCTGCATGTACTCTAGTCCTTGCTGTGCAGTACTCTAGTTTGATCAATGGTGACAGTAGAAAACATAGCTGTGAGCTCAAATCCTGATTTCTGGTATTAGATTAATTATGAAGAGTCTTGATATTAGCATGAGAAGGCCAAGATTTGCAATCTTGCGCAACTATGTTCTGAGAGCACCTAATTTACTTCAATCTGTTGAACATATGCTAGATTTAAACATATATGTTAAGGGTTCAATGAGATTAGCATGTAGATTCTCATGTTTTCTTGTCATCATGCTAATGTTGTACATATATGTGACATCTATGTTGAGTATATGTTACTTTTGGAATGACTTAATTGATTCACATGCTGATATATTAGCTAAGTCATTTATATGCCATGTTTATCATGCTTGTGCTATTATAATAATTACGGGAATTAAACTAAGAAATATGCTTATGCCTCATCTGTCAACTTCAATATGTTTTGTGAGTGTTAGTATATAGTATTAGGTGCTACGATAGGCACATCACCCCCCTTTCTCTATCCACATCACCTCCTCCCTTCTCCCCCTCCCCTCTACTCCTCTCCTCTCTTCCTAACATTGAGCATCAAATGTATGTTCTTTGTTCTAACCAATCAATATGATCACTTTCTTATCTTATGGTATGGCACTTTCTTATCGTATCCTAATAGACCCACAAATTGAGCAACATGTCATCCGCGCATTCTTCAACACCAGAGGGCCAATTTACAATCACACAGGTCAATGTATCTGGGGTCCCTCTCCTTCCTCGCAAAACAGTAAGCGCATGGAAAAGCATGATCAGAATCGTTGCACGAGAACGAATTGAGATCACATTCAATTCGTGGAAGGACGTGCCTGCGACTCGGAAAAGAGAGCTGCTGACAGAAATTTTGGCATTGTTCGAGATCCCAGAAGAACACCAAGACGCCGTGCAACGACAAGCCTTGCTAGGGGCGTGCAAAGCATAGAAGAACTTCAAGAGTAAGCTTGTCAAGGACTACGTGGAGAAAGACGAAATGTCCTTTCATAAATACCCATTCCTGGAACCACAATGGGAAGAGTTCAAGGCTTCGAAGACGACCGAAGATTTCAAAAGTACAAGTGCGGCGCACAAGGCCCTCCAGGCAAAAAACACACACCCCCACAGACTTGGCACAGCTGGGTATGCGGGTAAAAGCACGCTCTCGACGCCTCACTCGTTCGATGCTGGACGCTGTAAGTCTATACAATCACAGTCTCTGTTCATGTAATACCGATATATGTCACAATTTGTTGCTTTTCTGTGTGTATATATAGATTCATGCTGACCGAAGCTAGATCATCGAACTCACCAATTGGTTTCCTGGACCCACGCTTGGTCGCCATTGATACCATCAACGAGGATGCATCCTTCGTCGAGAACTATATTACAACAACACTGCTGGCTCACTACGATAAGGAATTTCTTCTTATGCCATACAATGAGCACTTCCATTGGATTTTAATTGTAATTGTACCAAAATGGAACAAGGCTATATACCTTGATTCTCTAAGTAAGAACAAATCCAAGTACACAGCTATCGCCCGAATACTCGATAGGTAAGTACATTGTACATTGTACTCTTTCTTTCCTTCCGAATGACTAATCTAATTTTTTCGAATAACGAAGGTCGTTCGCCACATACGTTCAACAAACACGTGGCTCGACGACAGGGGCCAAGCCCTTGAAACATGCTCGCAATTTTCGGGAATTCGCTAGCTACACATTAATTAATCCTATACAACACTTAGCAGTAATGCCTTTTGATTTAACACATTCTATTTTTTGCAATGCCACCAGCAGCAGCCGGGCAACACGTATGGATTTTACGTGTGCCACCATATGAGACTACTCCTCGATTCCTCGAAGATCACCAATTCTAATGTTTGTCAATCTTCCCACATTTATTTCATACTTGTCAAGTTATATATGTACGCGCATTGATATTCCTATCGACAGGCTGTGCCCATCTCTACATCTGCATTGACACAGCCGGACTTTGCGCAAATTCGAGGAGAGTTCGCTTGGTTTTTGTGGACTAAAGTCATAAGAGCAGATGGAGAGTTCCACTGCGCACAATGATTTTTTATTGCTCTTATCACTTTGTAATTGTGAATTTGTTAATGGATATTTTATTTTATTTCATTTCAATTAATTCATTTGCGAAATGGATGCCTTATGTCTGTGAATGAAATGTGATGTGAATTGGATGTTTTATGTTTGTCAAATGAATTGAGATGTGAATTGTATGTATACATATACTTATTTATCTGCTTGTTTCAAAGGGCATGGCTAGCATTTCCTGAGGCTAGCCAATAAACAGAAATAGACTTAGGGGTAGAAAAGAACATCACAGACGATTTTTAGTTACAAACCGTCTGTGATAGGTGACATATCACAGACGGTTTGTAACTAAAAACCGTCTGTGGTATATCAATATCACAGACAGTTGTCGAACCGTCTGTGATAACCTTCGATTATCACTGACCCATAAATTCAGACGGTTCAGAAAACCGTCTGTGGTGACGTTTTTGAACCGTCTGTGATGACCTTTTCTGTAGTAGTGTAGCATGTTCAGATATATCAATACCGTTGCACTAATACCGCGATACACCATTTTCCTAATACATCGATACAATAATACATGTATATAGATATAATAAAAATACAAAAATATAGAAATTAATGATTTGTTATGAGAAAATGAGTGATATAAAGTGAGCATAATGGCATGAATTAAATAACAAATTATAGAGATTAATGACAACTGCATACCTTGCTAATCCTATCCTTTTTTGCTTTTTTCCTGTCAGCAAGAACCACCCATCTAAAAGGAAGCTGTACACTTCCATGAAGCAAAAGATAGCAAACATTAGCATGTAAACATATGTAACAAGGGTCCAACTACTTGTCAATTGTCTAAGGCAAAGATTGTATTTTTTGTACAGCATCCATTAGAAAGAACAAAAAAAGCATAGGCTAAACTCCACAAAGAACCAGAACTGAAGCAAAGTAGAGTAGAGTGGAGTGGAGTAAGAAAGAAAGAAAATAAGTGGAGTGGGCGGAGCACACCTAAATCTGGAGAAAGGACGATAATGGTGAGTTGGAGGCGCTGCTCCCTTCTTGATGCCGCACTCCACCTGGACGCTACGTTGCTACCTTTCCACCGTCCGCTCCCTACCTGGCTACCTTCTTGTTCGTCACGCCACCACCCGCTTGGCCACACCACCTCTCTGCTCGTCCACGCTGTCGCATGCTTACCTTGCGCTCCGTGCTGCCTCACCCATGCTTGTTGTCGTGTCACGATATTGCTCACCTCCACAACCCGTGCCCACTGGTCGTCGCTCGCCTCCGTAGCACACGCCTTCAACTACTCGCCACTCGAAGGCCAGAGCCACCCCACACAATAGCTACAGGATGAGAGAGATTACAGAGGGTACGATTTAGTTTGTATCTTTGCCTCTTTGGGCTTATATGAGAACGACTAAGGTGGGAAGGAAAATAGGTCTAATATGTTTGCATGGACTGGTGTGAGATATGGGGAAGTGCAAACTAAATTCATTTACCAGCACAAATATATAGTTTTTACCTAACTAATAGTATACACACGCCTAATATACCTATTATGTACTTAGTATTTTGCAAAAAAAAAAGATGTTCAGCTGAACACCTATGACTCCAAGTGGGTCTACCCCTGTTTAACGAGAGAGTAAAATTCAAGGTAAGCCTAGGAAAGAAACCATGGCTTAGGCACCATTTAGAGCGCTAGAAACTTTTTATCAATTTCTACTAGAATCGAATTTTGTTTTTGAAATTCCAATGAAATCTTGTGAAATTTATTCGTTCCAAATAGAGTGATCAACCCTCAATTCCACGTATGGTCCACATGTGTATTGTCATAGCCTAAATTTTAATTACCCAGATAAAATAATTTTTTAATTTTTTGAGTATTATTCCTTAATTTCCTAATTGGTTTTCCTATTTTTCGAGCTTATTTGAATATTTGTAGAGTTTTCAACACAGTAAAAAGTTTAAAAATGCTTTATTTGGGTTCAAAATATTCTAAAGTACCACTATAAATTTACATGGAATTTATTAAAGTATATTACTAATTTTAAAAATCAAAAACCTTTTTCTAGAATTATTTTATTCCAAATCATATTTCAAAATCCCTAAGGCCTTCGGCCGAATCTCTTGGCGGCCTGTTACTGTTTCCGCGCCCCGTCCATCACTATGCGACCTTTCGGCCGAAAAATCCTGCCCGTGCCAACCTCTCCCAAAGCCGTCCCCTCCCTCCCGATTCCTCATTTCTCTCTCTCTCTCTTGGCAGCGTATTTCGTGGAGTACACTTTCGACAGTTTCCCCTGCCCCGACCGGGTTCGCGCCCACGACGCCGTCCGACCACACCGTTCATGCACCGCACCGCGCATGCCCAGGACGCCGTCCGCGACCACGCCATGCCGACCAAGGATCGGTTCTCACGTCGCCTGCGCCAGGCTCGTGCACACGCACGCCCGATAGCACCCAGCCCACGCTCTGGCCGCGCCCGCCGCGTCGCCGCGCCGCGCTGGCTAGCCTCGCCGTCCCTGGACTATGCCACCCCGTGCCAACCACGTCACGACGCACGCCCGAGCCTGTGCGCCTGCTTCGCCCTCTTTATCCCCGCCCCCATCTCATCGTGCTGCACCATGCACGCCGCATGGCTACAGCTGCCGCACTCCCGAGCTGTGCTCACCGTCTCGCTGCGCGCGCTCGACCTATCTTGTCCACGCAGCGCACTGCGCCAATGCTATGCCACCACCCGCGACGCTTTGCTCTCATCGCGCTCGGCCTCGCGATGGCAGAGCTCAGCACACCCAGCCGCAACCACCGCGCATGCTTGCTCCCAGAGCTTGCGGTAATGCATGCCTCTACTATCCCTGCACCTCTGCCAGCTGTCGGAGCAGACACATATGCAGACGAATGACCACGAAGTCGTTTACGACCACTTCTTGTCACAATAAATCGATAGTTGGTTGTGGCTTATGACCACGACTACTCGTTATGACTATGAGCACTCGTTTACGACTTACGGCTTATGACTTATGACCACGAGTACTCAAACACTCAGGGATACACACGTGACACTGAGGGGAAACGCGAGGATTTTGTACTGCTCGACTTCCATGGCCTTTTCTGAAGACTCTATTCATGAATTTGACCATCAAACGGGTACAAATCATGGCCAACATGGCCCCCTATGCACATGTCACAACCTACATGATCTGTGCCATCCCACGAACTAGCCACACACGACTGCAAACTGAAAATTGATGAAAACGATGCAACTATTCTCACGTGAATGCAGCACACGTCAAATGTCTGACACGCACAACTAGAGGCCATGCCCAACTACTGAACTCACTACTGGCAACTCGATCAAACCACCTAACAATCTCCCCCTTGTTCTAGTTACCCTTCATGTCGATGACTCCAATCTTCTCGCACAGACTCCAAAACTTCATCTGCCCAAGAGGTTTCGTTAGTAGGTCCGCCAATGGCTCATCTGACTTGACATAACCAATGAGGACCTTGCCATTTTCAATGCATTCCCTAATGAAATGGTAACATGTCTCAACATGATTGCTCCAGCCATGGTACACCGGATTCTTGCATAGCTGAATTGCATACTTGTTGTCCATGAGCACAATTTCTATACTTGCTTCCACATTGAACAAGTTGCCAAGCAACTCTTCGAGCCAAATCCCTTGGCATGCTGCCATTGAGGCAGCAACATACTCGACCTCACAAGATGACAAAGCGATGATCCTCTGTTTCTATGATTGCCAGCTCACTGGGCTCCCTCCAATGAAGAAAATCACGCCGAAGGTACTCTTCCGGTCGTCAACATCCCTGACCATGTCGGCGTCGCTGTACCCGATGAGCTTGGCCGCCATTGTTCCTCTAGCATACCGGCACCCATAGTCGATTGTCCCTACCACATAGTGCAGCAGGGCTTCATGGCGCTGAGGTGCTCGATGGTGGGCAACTCTATAAACCGACTTATGTAGCTAAATGCGAACACGATGTCTAGCCTTGTGTGTACCAGATAGCATAGGCCTCCAGATAGCGTAGGCCTTGTGTGTACACGAATGAGCTTTCCTTCTCAATTTCATTCGCAGCTCCATTGGGACATGGACAGAGTTGCAGTCGCTCATACTGGCCTTCTCTAGTAGCTTGGCTGCATAGCATGCTTGAGACAAGGTGATCTCGCCCTCATTCTACGTGACCACGATTCCGAGATAATAGCTGAGAGGGCCGAGGTCACTCATCTTGAACCCAGCTTCCATCAGGGCCTTGAATTGGTTGATCTCCTCTAGACGAGCACCGGTCACCACCAAGTCATCGACGTACACACCCAATAGCAGACGTGAGACGTCAGTTCCTCAGGTGTACATGGCATGCTCTAACAAGGTTCACTTGAAGCCAAGGGAGGTCAGAGTGTTGTCGAGCTTGGCATTCTAGGCCCTTAGAGCTTGACGAAGCCTGTAGAGTGCCTCACACAGGCACAACACCTGGTGCTCACGACCTGCGCAGATGAAGCTGGGGGGCTATGCCACATATACCTCCTCCGTGAGGTCGCCGTTGAGGAAGGCAGACTTCACGTCGAGGTGATGTACCGGTCATCCCTCATGGGCAAGCACCACCACAAGGGCTCGTACAGAATCAAGATGCGCCATGGGCGCGAACAACTCATTGAAGTCTACGCTGGCATGTTGAACATATCCCTTGGCCACCAAACGCGCCTTGCGCTTCACGATCTCACCATGGGCATCCTTCTTCAGTTGAACACCCACTTAAGACCAAGTGGGCATTTTCCAACCGGAAGATTGATGAGGTCCTATGTCCGGTTCTCCTCGATGGAATTCATCTCTTCCTGCATCGCCATCCGCCATCCTTGGTCAGCCTAAGCCTCGATGACAAAGGCTAGCTCCTCCATCGTCAGCATGTGCAATTCATCGAGATCGAGCTCGTGTGGAGGGGCATCGTCGATGCAGTCTTGCACCATGTGGAGCCTACGAGGAGCTCCTTCATCGTCGAGGTTGATGTCCGATGGAATGTTCAATGATGGGGATGCAAATTTGCCCGTCAGAGAACCGGCGCCTGAGGTCAGATTAGTGGAGTGCTCTCCTATTGCCATGGTCGACTTGGTGATGCCAGCATTAGGTCTTGCCATTGGTATAGAGTAGGCCACGGTGAAGCCGCCGTGTCCACTGGCTTGTTCGGATTGCTCCCAATACCAGCTTCTCCCCTCATCGAAGACGACATCCCTAGAGATGTGCACTCAGCCAGATGAGAGGTCGAACATCTGGTATGCCTTGGAGTGGTCGTTGTAGTTGATGAACACCATAGGAGTACTCCTGTCGTCTAGCTTGCTAGCATGCGGCCACGTGGCTTTCACATGTTCTACGCAGCCAAAGGTTGGAGGAAGTGCATAGCTGGCTTCACACCATGCTAGGCTTCATAGGGGGTCTTTTCGCTCACGCTGCTTGTGAGAAAGTGGTTCAAGTCGAAGACAGCTGTGATTATGGCCTTCCCCCAGAACTTGCCAGGCACCTTCCAGTCCTTGAGGATGCACCTCGCCATTGCCATCACCATCTTGTTCTAGCACTCAACGACACTATTTTGTTGGAGTGAATATGGTGCCTTGAGCTACCGGTGTACTCCTTGCTCGGTGAAGTCAACTGAGGTGAACTCCTCCCCCCGATCGGTCTGCAGGCCGCGCAACTTATGGTCGGTCTCAGTCTCAACTGCGGCCTAGAACTTCTTGATTGCGCAAGTAGCCTTGTCCTTGCCTCAGAGGAGAATGAGCCACATGTAGTGACTCATATCGTCGACAAGCAAGAGAAAATAGCACTTGCCTTCGTGTGTCGCTGGTGTGACAGGTCCGCATAGGTCGCCGTGCACTAGGTTGAGGCACCATTGGTGCAATGATTGGTCTCTTCAGGAAATGGTGCATGCCGTTGTTTACCGACGAGGCACTCGTCGCAGATCTGATCGACGTGGTTCACATGAGGAAGTCTGTGCACCATGCCCATGGCTGACATCTTCTAGAGCACATCAAAGTTGAGGTGCCCGAAGTGGGCATGCCAGCGCCACGCTTCGTCATCGACCTACAGGCTCAGGCAGACTAGCTATACCACACTCAGGGCGATCTTATACAGCTGGTTTGGTGATCTCTTCACCTTGGTGA
Source organism: Dendrocalamus latiflorus (assembly GCA_017311315.1). Lineage (NCBI taxonomy): Eukaryota > Viridiplantae > Streptophyta > Magnoliopsida > Poales > Poaceae > Dendrocalamus > Dendrocalamus latiflorus. The sequence goes on from CM029623.1 coordinate 12,578,107, forward strand.
TGAGGTTGTGCTGTCCATCGCAGACACGTAGAATGCCATCTTCAATCAGCACGCTGTAGCTGCCCTTATTGAGCTGGCCAACGCTGATGATGTTGCTCCAAAGACGTAGGATGAAGTACACATTGGTGAGGGTGTGGTGTCAGTTCCCTTTTCCCGTGAACAGCATGGTTTCGAGCCCATGGATCTCGACCACCGAGCCATCCCCGAACATGACCGAGCCGGTGATCCCATGATCAAGCTCGAAGAATGCTACGCCACATCCCATCATGTGATTTGACGCTCTGTTGTCAAGATGCCATGAGGTCTCCTCATGATCTTCGTTGAGAAAGACCGGCCTGGCATTCTCCTCATTAAGGAATACATACTCGCCGATGTGTTCTGGCTTGGCGAGCACTTGGGTGATGTCCTCTTCCACTACTGTTACTTGGGCCATCAGGAGGACGGCTCATCGTTGATGTTCTGCACCAGATGCGACTCTGTTGTTTTCTTCTTGCGGCAATCGCGAGCCCAACACCCCAATTTTCCACAGTACTTGCACTCGTCCCTCTTGGGGTTGTCGGGCCTACCACGAGAATAGGTGTCCTTCCCATTGCTAGAGGAATGTAGTCCACACCCACCACACGGCCTGCCATGGCGCACGGAAGAGTTGACGCTACTAGACGTAGATCTGTCCCAATCGCATGCGTGCGCCCATGCTCACCACTCCTCCTCCGTGAGGAGCAGATGGGTTCCCTTGTCGTCGGCGCCATGGTTGGAGTAGTGCTGCTCCACTGCTCAAAGCCGACCCATCACCTCCTCGATCGAGGGCACTGACGTCGAGGAGTGTCTCTATGGAAATGGTCACCTAGAGGTAGTGATTCGGGACCACCTGTAGGAGTTTCTTGACAACCTCTTTCTCCCAGATGGGATCACCAAGTAGGTGGAGGTTGTTGGCAATCCCAGATATTCTCATCGAGAAATCATCAATGGACTTACCGTCTTTGAAGGAGATACATTGAACTCCTTGCGCAGTTGCTAGGCGTTGGCTTCGCGCATGCGGTCGACGCCCATATGCATGGTCTTCATAGCCTCCCAAGCATCCTTCGCTGTGTGCTTGATGGCGAGAGTCGACAGCATCTCGGCTAGCACGGCGTGGAGAATTGTTGATAGTGCAAGCCAGTCATTGTGGTAGTCCGCATCGCCAGTTTCGATGGCCTCCCAAAGACCTTGCACCTGGAGGTTGACTCGCATGACCAGTGCCTAGTCATTGTAGTTCTTTTGCGTGAGCATGGGGTAGATAACGGAGCCTAAGGACTCCTTGTCAATGTGCTAGACGACGAGCGTGTGGCCATTGCCATCGCGATGTCATGGTCGGTGCGGAGGAGGCGAAGGTGAGCGTGGGCAGCATTGCCATGGAGGAGTCATCGACTACCTTCCTGGCAAAGCACATGACGAAGACATGTCTTCTAGATGATCACCGAACATCGGCTCTGATACCACTTGTCAGAGCAAACATGCACGTAGTCGAACAACCACAAAGTCATTTACGACCACTCCTCATCGCAGCAAGTCGATAGTCGGTTGCGGCTTACGACCACAAGTACTCGTTACGACTATAAGCACTCATTTACGACTTATGACTTATGACCATGAGCACTCAAACACTCCGGGATACACACGCAACACTGAGGGAAAACACGAGGATTTTGTGGTGCTCGACTTCCTCAGCCTTTTCTGAGGACTTTATTCATGAATTTAAGCATCAAGTGAGTACAGATCATGGCCAACATGGCCCCTATGCACACGCCATGACCAACATGATCAGTGCAATCCCACGAACTAGCCATGACGCATGACTACAAACTGAAAACTGATGAAAAAGACGCAACTGTTCCCGCGTGAATGCAGCACACGTCGAACGTCTGATGCTCATGACCAGAACCTATACCCAACTACTGAACTCACTACCAGCAACGATCAAACCACCTAACACTAGCGCATGTAAAGCCCAATTTGCCATGCCCTTCTACTCTAGCCCCTGGGCGCAGCTCCATGCCATTGATTCCATGTGCAACGACCCCGTGGCCTATAAAAGCCAACCCTGATGGCCTGAGCTCCTCACTATACTCCCAATTCCCTCCCATGCACCTTCCATCCAGTGCATGTCCTCAAAACTAGTCGTGATGCCCTCCTTCTCCAACCATGGCTGTGCTCCACGGAAGCCATTCGACCACGTCAGTGAACCATTCTTTGATTCCTTGGAACTGCAACATCCTCAAGCCCTCTAACCAAGACCCTAGCTCAATTCCAGTGGAATCTCACTTGAGTACCGCCGCCATGGACGCCCTCCTCCGCCGCCTCGGGCCACCACCGCCAGCATACTCTGGTAGGTCTCCAACCCCGCCTTCCTCCAAAATGAGTTCCTTCTATTACAAATGTGGGCAATATTTTAATTCCAAATTTATTAAGAGACAGAAATAATAAACTAATGATGCAAAACTCACAACTAACAACAAGCTACTCATCATACTTCAGAACATACACAAGAAAAACAATATAGTAACAAAGTCGAACGTGTGCACGAACGACTTACTTGGTAGCCTGATGAAGATCAGGAAGCCGCGCAGGCTTGACGTAGTGCAGAACGTAGGTGTAGTAGTGCAGTGAGCAGTCGCGAGATGCGCTGCCCAGAAACCTTATTTCCTGGACGTCTCCAGGCCCTTTTATGGGCGCTGCAGCTACTACTCACTAGTAACTGCTGCGTTTTAAACAGAATTATGCACTGGTAACTGCCTCATCAAATCTCAAATTAAGCAGTGTAAATTCAATTGTAACTGCCTCATTCAAATGTTTAAATCTCATTTAAACAGAGAGAGTGTGGTGCATGGTTCAGCAAAAATAAAGATGGACTTGGTCTGCCAAGTGGCGCACCACGTCATGGCACGGTCGCGCGTCGCAAGTCACAAGATTTTCACGTGAAAATACGTGAATATGCGCGCGCGTACGTGCGCGCATGTGTGACTAGACAGAACCATCCTCATACTATCTCTTTCCATATTCAAGGAGTGGGGAGGACTCTACCTTATAAATTAGTCTTCCTCACCCTGCCTTAGCAATATGGTACTACACCATGCATGCTTTGAAATTAAGGAAATATGCCAAATTAAATGGGCCAATTTCTAACACCTTCTGCCCCTAGATGCTTTCCCTCCCCAATTTTGCCCTAGCTCCACCGCTTTTCCACCGCTGTAATTCTCCATGGCCACCGTTGTTGTGCTCTAGCCATCAACCACTTCCCGCCAGTCTTCGCCGCCACCAACCTCTCCCCAAGGTTCCACTGGCTCCCTCGTGCTTCCCCTAGCCTCGCCTCCATAAGAACTGCCGCCATTCGCTACCAGTAGCGCTCGCCGCGCCGTGCCTTGTTTTTGAGGGATGGACAAGTGGGCCCTGCTTGTATTAAAATGTTATCACTTGTTATTACCTATTAGTCTTTTACTTTCCGTATTTATTTTCTGTATTTTTAAATACTGCTTTGCAAAAATACTTATTTAAATTCAAATTTTAGCTTCCTGCTAAAATCAACCATATGACCATCCTTTGGTCTAGTCTTGGACGTATGATTGAGTTTGGATTGGTCGTTTGTTGAGTACATATGTATTTATTCTTGCTTGTTGAACAATTTTAATTGAAGGTGAAAAACTCGAGTATGATGAAATCTACTAAACATGATTTAATGGTGAAAATGCTGCAGACTAGGTTGCGTACCCTATTCGGTTACCTGTGTACTATGACATACTATGTGGGCACTATTTTTTTTATCTTCTTTCGCTGCCGTCTTTGTTTTATAGTATTGGCCATAAATGGCCCAGTTTGTAAGACTGACCTTGATGTTCTATGTATGCCTACTAAGACTTGACCTTGATGTTCTATCTATGCCTACTTAATATTAATCAAGTACCACTTTTATTATATTTGTGTATGTGTGATAATCACCTCCATTGTAACTACATGCACTAGTCGCCTATCTTGGAACGTAGTAGGGCTTCAAGTGATGTGATCATGGGTCCGACATATATTAAATGGAAGAAGCAAGTGGTATACATGTCGAGAGTTATACACCTGTTTTCTTGCTTGGAAAGAGTACGCGAGGGTCAATATATAGAACAAAAACAGGACCGCAGTCGACGCATTTGCCGCAGTTGTCGATTTGCTCATCGAACATACTTTTACCTGGACATTCCAGGCCAGATCTGGTCATCGAGTCTTTAACCATTTTAATCAGTTTATTTTCCCCTCTAAACAATTTGTTCATTCTGAAGACATCTATGCATGGGTCCCCAGGCATACAAAACGGTCGGAATCATTAGTTGACCCGATCGATTGATTAATCTCACCTTTGAACGCAACATTGTACTACATGCGTTAAGTAGTATATAAAGTATTGTAAACTAAAGGTTCAAGAGATGCATGCATGGCTGGTCCCGACGGGCCGACGGGGCACTCTTTTCTCTACTTTCTTTGTTTTCTGAATATGAAAAATGTTTCTTTTTCAAATAGCCTGAAAAGGCTGGCACTTTAAATCAACAAGCCATCGAGTGCTACAAAAAGCCCCTAAAAAGCTGATCTAAAGAGAGAGATAGCGCCCTAAAAGGCCAGGGATCCAACAAAAGCGTCGCTATTTAATAGTGGCAAATGTAGCAAGCACTGAACAAATCTGTCGTATACAGTCACACGGGTTCAGTCTTCTGAGACTCGATCTGTAGCTATAGCAGAGGAGTGGTGATCATCATTTTATTTGATCCTGAAATTACACGGCTTCATGTTCAACCTTTTCCTGAATTTTCATTTTTTTTCAAATCTTTTACTTAAAAATTTCTCACTTTTTTGAACGGGGCAGAAGAACTACCCTATATTAATTAAGAGAGAAAATGTTACAGAAAATAGTTAGTTTTGTGGACAGGGGGCATGGCCAGACTGCAGCCAGCGCCCAAGGAATGCAAGGTTTGATTACAGCATTACAAAGGTATGTGAGAGCTCTGCTAGCCTCTTGGTCCCACTAGAACCCAAGTTCCAGTCTCCTCTTTTATCTTGGCGATCAAAGATGTAGGTGTAGTTGTTACTGAACAAAAAAATTCGGGCATTTTGTTCTTTCCGGATTTTTCATATGACCAACATCACCAATGCTTTCCATGGCACTCCGAGCATCAGGATGACCGACTACTACCATTGTCGGATTGAGGAGAAGGTATGCCAGGTAGCCGGGTCGATCGAGTCATAAGCGGTACAGCATACGATGGAGGTCCAGATTCTTGCCGGTGGTGACACTCTGCCAAGATGTGGATGGCTGACTCCAGTACATGCCTGCATAGTGGGCATGTTGATTGATTTGGCCACCCTCGCAAGGATAGGTGGTCTGCTATCCAAAGCCTGTTCTACATCGCCAGCCAGGCAAAAAATTACATTTTTGAAGCACCCAAGTTTTCTAGACTAGGGGGTTCATAGTGATGTTTGTTGCTTCCAAAAAACTAAGTTTTGTACACTGAGGTCGTGGCGTAAACTCCATTCGGAGTTAGCTTCCATATGATTCTATCCTTCACCCCTTCCTGAAGGTTAGTAGCAGAGATGTGGCCCCAGAGAGCGATAAGTTCTTGTATATGCTATGCTGTTAACCCAACCAGCCAGTTCAAATCTTGTAGCCATTTGTTTTCTATTAACATAGCATGTAGGGCATGATTCTTCCTCCTGGAGGCATTGAAGATATTTGGTGTGATGTCTTGTAGTTGCTTTCCTTATGCCCAAGCCGAGTTTCAGAAGGTCACCATCCCGTCACCAATTTTTATGGAAGTTGCTGCTACAAAGTGTAGACGATCATGCTCATCACATGAGATTTCCATTCCTTGCCAAGGTTTATTTTGAGCTCCTCATTCATGCCACAGCCATCTAAGTCTCAAAGCTCTGGTGAAGTGCTCTAGGTCCAAGAGACTGAGGACTCCAAGGTGTGTAGGTTTGCACACTTTGTCCCAATTTACCTTGCACTTGCCATGTGTTAATTTCTCTAACACGGTCCAGAGGAATTGTCTCGTCTGCTTATTTAGAATTTTGAGCACATTTTGGTGCCTTGATGACCGTGAGGAAGTAGGCCGATTGGAAAGTTAATATGGATTTGGTCAGAATTTTCCTACCTGCGAGTGTAAGCAGTTTGCCACATCATCATGCCAAGCGGCTCGCATACTTGTCTTTTAGCCTTTGGAAGTCCACCTAACATAGTCTTTGCAGGACAAGCAATAGGCCTAGGCAGTCCAAAGGAAAGGTCGCATGTATGGTCAGCGGTTCATTTAGTGTGACGTGCAGATCAATCCCTTTACATCATATTGGTGCCACCTGGCTTTTATGCGGGTTCGTTTGTAGACTCGTTGTGTCTCCAATTTGTGTAGAATGTGGATGGGTGTGTGGACATCATCATTTTTAGGTTGTAGAAAAAATGGCAGCATCATTCGCATATAGGGAAGTTCGCAAGGTAGTTGCTTGGCCTCCTAGAGGTTAGAGGAGACCACGATCTGTCACTATGTTGAAGATCTTTTGTAAAGGATCTATTGCTATGATAAAGAGAAATGGGGATAATGGATCACCCTGTTGTAGGCCTTTGCGGTGTTGTATTTTGTCCCTAGGGACACCATTGAAGAGGACTCTAGAGGTGGCGGTGGAGAGGAGATATGAGACCTAGTATGTCCACCATGGGGGAATCCCCTTTTTGCAAGCACATCAAGCAGGTAATCCCAATAAATAGAGTCAAATGCTTTTTGCAATGTCAAGCTTCAGGAGAAGAGTCAGCATTCTATTTTGATGGAATCTTCTCGCGAGGTTCTAGACATATAGGAAATTATTTTGGATACATTTTCCTTTAATGAAAACACTTTAGCTCTAGGAGACTAGCTCATTCATGAAAGGTGCTAGTCGCAAGGCCACGGTTTTGGCCATGATCTTGGAGATGCTATGTACGAGGCTGATTGGTCTAAAATCTACTGCAGATTGGGCTCCATCCTTCTTCGGCACTAGAACCAAATTTCCCATGTTTGTGCACTAGAAGTTCTTAGTTCTCAGGTTGTAGAATCCTTGTAGGGTATCTAAGAGATCCCCTTTATATTGTCCCAACATGCGTGGTAGAATTTTTGGTTCAAGCCATATGGCCACAATGCTTTATCTGGTGATAGCTCCAAATTATGGCATTGACCTCATGTTCGGTGAATGGTACAACTAGGTTGTGTAGGTCCAGCCATGATAGTTGTAGTGTGTTCGAATTGAAGGAGGTGGTTCTAGGCGAGTTGTGTCCAAGGACGCAAAAAAGTGATCAAATAACACTTATGTTTGATCCTCGTGTGAGGTAGTGCGGCCTTGGCCCCTAGTGAGATGATGGATGAAGTCCTTTCGTCTGCGAGAGTTAACTTTGATGTGGAATAGTTTTTTGTTGGCATCTCCCTCTCGGAGCTAGTTGATCCATGACACTTGTTTCTTCCAAGATTTTTCAATTACCACTAGGCCCATTACTCCTTTAAGCGAGCTCAGAGCTCTCCCTCTTTTGTTGTCAATGCATGGTTTTTTGTGCAATATCGAGGTATAGGATAATCTCTTGGGCCATGTGCAGCTGGAGATTGACTTGTGGGAATATACTGTTGCTCTAGGCCTTTAGCCTTTTTGCAGTGTTCATCAATTTGTTGTTGAACCTAAGGATTGGGTCTAGGCTGAGAGTGGCTTCCGCCCAAGCATGCTAAGTGACCTCATGGAAGCATGACAATCGGATCCAGAATTTTTGAAGCGAAAAACTTTTGGCAATGCGGGCCACTGACATTTGACAGGAGGAGGAGATAGTGGTCTAAAAGAGATGTGGACAAGGCATGCAAGGTGTGATTATTGAAGGTGGTATTCCATGCATTATTGGGAAAGCACCTGTCGAGTTTAACAAGTGTCAAATTCTCTCTTTAATTGCTCTAGGTGAATTTATGGTTTTGTAGGTGGATCTCTTTTAGTTCACAGTTGTTTAAGGTGTTTTGGAACTTGCCCATGAGATGTCGATTGAGATTCCTCTTGTTCTTATTTCTTGCCTTGTAGATGAGGTTGAACCAATGACATTATTAAAATATGCAAGAAATTTCCTATCACTTTCTAAATATGCCTAAATTTTAATTCTTGCATTAAGTTGATCAAATTAATGATCTCCCATGACTATTCCAGCAACCACCCGACACTAGACAGAAGTACTGAAAAATCCATAACTTGTAATCCACCCATCTAAAAATTGTGTTCTTAGATTCTTTGGAAACATTAAGAAATCACCTACAATGTTCATGGAGATAAAATTTCCAAACAAATTCATTTTGTAGTTTTAATCTACTATTTACTATAGATTGACTGAACAACAGAAATTGCAAAAATCATAACCCCCAAACTACTCATCGGATTGATGCGAACAGGTACTCCATAGGAAGATATTGAGATCCTCTACAATTCTCTAGGAACAAAAATTTCAAATTTCGCACCCAAGGTACTTGAAATCACATAATACTACAGACTACACAGAACCAATCTATTAACTGATCTACTCCTAAAAAGAAAACCGCTAAGAACAAATGAAGGAGAAATTGATCATCACCCTTGGAGACCATGACAAAGACCTCTAGAATTCCCATGAGACTCCCTCTTCCTTCTTCCTCTTCCCTTCTCCTCCTTTCCCTTCTCCTTCTCCCGCTCAACTAATCAGGGGAAGATTGTGCGAGGGAACGCAAGGGGCTGCAAGGAGGGGTAGAGGGTTGCTGCTGCTGGCCAAGGAGGTGAGGAGGCACAAGGGGAAATAGGGGTGGCAGCTGGGGCAGAATGGGGGAAGTGGGGTAAGTTAGGGTTTAGGGGAGGGAGGGGCAGCCGTAAAATTCTCTTAAAATCTAAAATTTTCTCCTTTTGTAACCTTGGAAAAAATTACTCCTTTAACTCTATTGACTTTATCTCCTTTTTAATTCACCGAATCCTCCGAACGATGTTCAGGATGTTACATTCTACCCCCTCAAACAGAATTTGATCTCGAATTCTACACTTCATGAGCCTACACGGGAACAGAACTAAACTAAATATTAAATCACACACAAACCTGAGGTGAACAACTCTGTATATTTCTCACGCATGTGAGACTCCATCTCCCAAGTTGCTTCCCACTCGGTCAGACGTGTCCAAAGCACATTGACATCTTTTATTGTCTTTGTGCCTCAGAACTCGCTCTGACTACCCTAGAATCTGCACTCGTTAGGACTCGAAGGTGAGATCTTGCTCAATGTCCAATGGCTCTGTCATTATCTCGTGTTACGGATTTTCCAACAATCCTTCTCTAACACTAGATGCGGAACACAAGTGCACAACACGCGTAGACTCAGGGTGGTCCAATCAATGAGCCAGCTCTTACTACACACCCTGATCGGGAATGGTCCAACATACCTTGGGCTAGGCTTCCCCTTGGCACTGGACCGCACAATGACCTTGGTTGAAAATACCTTCAGGAGTCCCTAGACACCACCTTGGACTACAATCCTCGCATTTTCACCTCATCAAAGCTCTCTTGAGTGACAAATAACACTTTTTTGATTAGACACAACCATCTAATCTTCATGTATTCGTAAAGCCTAGCCCCAAACTCCGAACTGAGCAACTAGGTTGTCAAACAAAATCATCTAAAACAGCTCTACGCATCTATGTTCTCATATTCCCAAACTAAGTTGCACATTTTTTAAACTCACATTTCAATTTTAGGCTCAATTAAGATTTGGATATCACACACTCCCAACATAAGCTTTCGCTTCCAACTTCTACGACAACACAATCCACTCACAACAACTACAAATCACCAAACAATTTTTTCCTTGGGCACAAACCCACCATAGGAAAAAGAAATCCGAACCACGATCCAGAAAACCAAAATGTTAGACTTGCCTTCCATGGCACAAATGCCCTAACTCAACAGCACTAGAAGCTCTTCTCTTTCTCTTATATTCAATCCCCTCACTTTGCGGAACACATCCCTTTTTTAACATAGGGATAAACACATTATACTCCTTAAACCAGCCCTCTTTCAAAAGAATACATTAGAAAAATAACAAAGAGTTTACCAAGAATCATTTGAATTTCAAATAGGCAATGCGCATTCCAGAACCACTCTGAAAAGATTGATTCACTAAGAAATCATTCGACACTCAAAATAAACAAGATGCAATTAAGAATCACATAAACCAAAGGGTCAAATAACTCCAATGCGTAAAATAACAATCTTATTTTCTCTACAAAGGAAAAGGACTAACCTCAACACTAAGAAACCACTTTTCCTTTCAGATGATAATAAACAAAACACGTAAAGTAAATAGGAACAAGAAATGCATCCCTTTGCCTGAACATACTTTCCTCAACTTTGAAGTATATTATTTTTCATTGAGCCATAAATTTTCCAAAACATCCTGTATCACATAAACACATTTTTTTAAATTGCAACTTTCAAGTTAAACCCAACCTTACTAAAATATCGCTCTAGTACACAAGTCATGAAATGCATAACAAGGCTCCATGAAAATAACACCATTTTTTCTTTATCCAACTGCACTTGTAAATTGACTCTCCATTGAATCCTGTCAGCTCAGTTCTTTTTAAAAGATAAATACCCAAAAATGCTCACACACAAATATCACAACCCCACAAAGTCCATAAATGATCAACGCACATTTAACTTCTCTTGATATTACCAAAAATCATATCAAGATTGCAACATCGAAATCCTGATAACTTAAACATTACATGCCACCACAATAAATTTCCTATTATTCTAGCTAGACTTTGTTATTAAGCAATTCACTTCATGATTTTAATTTCAAAGATTCCTATAATAAAATTTTAGTTGTAAATGATTGAGAAACACTAACAAGTGAATCTAGTCTCTACCATCCACCTTTTAAAAAAATCTAATTCCAAAAGGGGTCATTCACCAAGAAACAATTCATATATCAATACCATAGTTCATCATTATTCACCATTCAATTTCTAGCATATTGATTAGGTCATTACACCATATTCTCTTTCCTTATATGACATGATTAAATTCCATCTAGAGAATTTGGAAATGTACACAGTGGTAATATTCTTAATAATGCATTAAGTTTGCATGCCTTTGATAAATTCAATAGTCTACAAGTATAAATAATGAAAGGACACAAAAACATCAATTCACAAGAAAGCTCTAACAAATTACAATGAGTTCATTTACATGTTGAATAATTATATTACTACACATTCCTTCTTATACACATTCTACTAAACCTTTTTAATACTGCAACCATAGAAGCCAACAAACCTAAAACGGATTATGAGTACAAAAATCCAAATATTACATTAAATTCTTCCCGAAGCTTGACCCATTCTTTGATTAATTTATTATTATTATTCTAAGAGGTTTAACACCACTCTCAAATACACTTACCAACGATTACACAAGTACCAATTCAATAAACGCTTAACAGAAATTATCAAGGCTACAACCATATCCTAAAACTTTACAAATTCTGGCTAAATTGGTTCATAATATTTTATTATCCCATTCTGAGCTTTAAAACTCACAAGGCATCATAAGATTACTGCACTAAACACAATGTTTAGCATGACTCTTTAGTCAAGGACAAATTATTAATCAATAATCTTAGAAAGTACACAGATATAAAACATTTTTTAAATGTCATCCATTCAACTCTTAGCGATTTACAACTCCAAGTTTAGTGCACATTAATTTATTTTCTAGCGATCCACATTATCGATGAATAATTTTCTTTTCTGTGGAAATCTATTTATTGTCTTTTTAGATACAATTACATAAAACACTTACAAACACAAATTCAACATTCTCACCTTATGTTCAAAACTTAGAATAAAATATTATCAAGAACATCAATAATATAATCTCTACTAAATAAGGTTTCACACGATCATATAACAATATCCACCCATTCCTTTATACACACTAGATCAATTTAGCATGGCAAAAGAACATACAAATCAAGCATTAACACATGTTCATTGAGTACCCCTAAGATAGATTAATTTTGAACAATGACAAAAATCACATATATATTCAATGTAACATTCACAATTAATTAGAATAATCTACTAGAACTAAATAACCCAATTCATCCTATACAGATTGAGAATTTCTTAACATTACGATTATATAACCAATTCAACTATGCTCCATACTTACTTATAACCATAACAATTCAAGTTATACTGAACATCATACTACTCACTATTCATCATAAAAACTACTACAAAGATACTATCACATTTAATCAGTTTCACTCACAAAATGTTACTTGAAATCTTTTTTCAAACTGAAGAAATCATCACCACAAAAGCTTTAATATTTTTCTCTCACAATTTCGAGTATTAAACTTCAACATGCAATATACACCAAAACACATAGGTTTAAAACTTTGACATAAACATGGCTTGCAACAGATATTCTCCTCGATCCAAATAGAGAACAACGAGCCAAGAGATAAGTCGAATTCCTCAATAAATTGGCAAAACCACCACAAAGAGACGTCCCAGCAACATGACAACTTTCATGAGCAGTAAGAATAGCTCAACAATTGAAAAAATCACAATTTCTTCATAAACAGAATGGCAAATAAAACCACATTACCAACACTGCAAATAACTACCAATGAAAACTCATGAAAAGAATAATAACTCTCCATTTGAATGAAAATGACTCATGGAAACTCAACCCTAATCATTGGGTAACTAAGATTATCTAAGAAAAACTCTTCATTACTCATGCACCACACCTGGTGATACCGCCTGGCCATACCATAGCCCCAACCACATGCTCCACCTCTCATTGTCGCTATCCCTCTCAAGCAAACAAACATTATCACTATCCATCTCAATCGAACAATCATGCAATATACTTATAAACATCTCATAACAATACCTATCATTCATAAGATACCAGAATCGTAATGCAATGCTTGACCTAAAACCCATCCTGCTGTGCACCAGTGTGTCAAATTTTATTTCAACCTAATTAATTAATCTAAGTCATATTTTAGAAATTATACAGCCTAATCAATAATTTTTTGTATAAGTTTACAAATCATAGGCCAAGTTTTAGTTGATTATCCAAATTAAATTAACAAATTCCCATTACGGACCTAACGCCAGCTAGATACCAATTGTAACACCTCGACTTCTCAACAAGTCCAAGATGTCACCTAATACCACTATCACTACCAATTTAAATCTATAAGTAGGTAGTAACATCATCTAGATAACAAGAACAACTTCCCATCTGATCCTAAACCTAAATTTTAGCAACTTAAAAACAAACATAAAGCAAACTTAATATGAATCAATTCAATGCCCAGGGCCACATAAATAAATCTCAACTATGCAATGCATCATCTAGCAATATTACGTACCAAAAGAAGACAAAGGGAAACCACAAAGTATCCAATTATTACAATAAGTGGTGCTCAGTTATTCATAACCAAGAATGATGTAAAGGTAAGTGAGGTGAAAAGCTATCAAGTGCAAGTATCCATGTGCTACAACCACCCATGCATGTTGCCTTCAACGTTCACCTAAAAATAACAAATAAAGCAATGGTGAGTCAACAACTCAGCAAGTACAAAGCAGAATAATAAGAGAGGCACCATCACATTAATAATTCATATCCATTCAACATCAATTCAATTCTCCGCATTCTCATTATCAAAATTTTCCATTCACATACCTCATTATCTCATTCCCTTTCTCATGAATGCAATGCAATGCTCATGCACATGTCTCAGGCCTATTCGTTTTTTGGTTTATGCCTGTGGCTGATGGCTTATGGCTGAAATTTTGAATTTTGGCCGTTCACGAGAGATATTACAAAGAGAGATACTCACTTGTAATTTTGGCTGGTACAGATGTTGAGCTTTTAATGTATACTGCAATTAACTTATAAACTCTGTCTTGAAATAAAATACTCCAGTTGAAAGTCAAGTACCGTAGCAAAAGTCAAAATCCACTTTTAAAAGCCGCAAAGAGCAGGCCCCTCATCTCTTCTTTGTTTATACCGGTATAGCGGAGTGTAACACCCGTCGATGTTCGCTCTTACTGACACTCTTTAGTGTGGGGACCAATTGTCAGTCCTTTTTCATATGGGGACCTGATTACCCATATCTCACATATGGAGACCTCATCCCACTCTAGTGGGTACATGATTCATTATGAATGCTCAACAAGCAATGTAATGAATATTATCATTCATCATTAGCAAATGTGCATACTCATCATTCTTCCATGGTCATCAAAATCATCATCAATTTATCAATAGCATGTGAGCAATTTAAAACAGAAAGAAACACGCAAATCATCATACTACCTCAATTTTCATCTTCATCATTATATCATAGGCACGAGAGCAATGTAAAGCAAACATTATCATAGGAATATTGCAAGCGAGTAATCATTAAACCACAATTTTTAAGCTCTCGAATACCATTCTACAGTGCACTTGCCTTTCTCTTAATTGCGACTGTCAGAAAGATTCGAAGATGATAACACACCCGAAGCTACTCCTCCTACAGGAAATACTCAATCTCAAAACACACCGAAGCATAGCAAAACAACAAATAACTGACCATGCTCCAACATGCTCCCCACAAATCATAACTTTTTCTCTTTTTACCGGACAGCCCTCTTGTTGTTCCGGTACTAAAAATATCACAACTTTCAATTCCCACTTTGTAAAATAGAAAACCATACCGGTTCTGGAATCTACAGAAAATTCTCCACATATTTTTAGTTGGCAAAATTCTCAGATTAATTCATCTAAACCCCCAATTTTAGCCCGGTAGACAAAACTATCATCCTCCGAACAGCAGACTTGTTAATTTTATATCTTTTAATCTACAAGTACAATATAGTAACCAATGATATTATTAAAATCTTCAAGAAATTTCCTATAAATTTATAAATATGCCTAAATTTTAATTCTAGCATTAAGTTGATCAAATCCATAACTTGTAATCCACCCATCAAAAAATTGTGTTATTAGATTCTATGGAAGCCTTAAGAAATTACCTACAATGTTCATGGTGATAAAATTTCCATCTTGATTCATTTTCTAGTTTTAATCTGCTATTTACTATAGACTACAAAATTGGACAGACTGACTGAACAACAGAAATTGCAAAATCATAACTCCCAAACTACTTATTGGATTGACGTGAACATTTACTCTACAGAAAGATATTGAGATTCTCTACAATTCTCTAGGAACGAAATTCCCAAATTTCGCATCCAAGGTACCCAAAAACACATAATACTACAGACTACATAGAAATGATCTATTAACCAATCTACTCCTGAACAAGAAACTGCTTAGAGCAAATGAAGGAGAAATTGATCGCCACCCTTGGAGACCATGACAACGAACTCTAGAATTCCTACGAGACTCACTCTTCCTTCTTCCTCCTTCCTCCTTCCTCTTCCCTTCTCCTTCTTTCCCTTCTCCTTGTCCCACTTGATAGATCGGGGGAAGACGGTGCAAGGGAATGCAAGGGGCTGTAGGGAGGGGATGAGAGGGCTGCTGCTGCTAGCCAAGGAGGTGAGGAGGAGGCGCATGGGGGAAATTGGAGGTGGCGGTTGGGGAAGAATGGGGGTGGGGGGTTGGCTAGGGTTAGCGAGAGGGATGGGTGGCCGATTGGGCCCCTCTTGGGCTGGCTACCATGGGCCGAAGGCCCAACCTAAAATTCCCTTAAAATCTGAATTTTCCCCCTTTAGAAACCCAAAAAAATATTACTCCTTTAACTCTATTGATTTTATCTCCTTTTTAATTAACCGAACCCTCCGAACAACTTTCGGGATATTACAACTAAAGTATCATGTAAATGGGCTAAACTGAAATAGAGGATGTAGGTTGCGGATATCCGGCCCCAGAATATTTAGATAACACGGATCCATATTCGCATTCGCATTCGACGGATAGTAAGCTACTGAATCCACACACGTATTTGACAAAGCAAATCTATATTTGTTTCGGATCCAATATTATCTGATAAATATCTGAACCGACAGAATTCGTATTCAAAAATTTTTTAGATCAGTTATAAACTATCCGATCCATTTTCACCCCTGCTCTAAAGTGATCTAGGACCGCGACTTGCCACTTCTACAATTAAAGTCTCGTTCAAGTTGGTTGTGGTCCATGGATTTTAGCTTTCAGCTAAAATAGTACTAT
Source organism: Dendrocalamus latiflorus (assembly GCA_017311315.1). NCBI lineage: Eukaryota > Viridiplantae > Streptophyta > Magnoliopsida > Poales > Poaceae > Dendrocalamus > Dendrocalamus latiflorus. The sequence goes on from CM029623.1 coordinate 12,594,389, forward strand.
AGTAGTGGTTAACTTTTGACTAAGACATTTAATTAAAGAAAAAAATAAAGAAAAACATTATATCTCCACGGATAGTGCAAAGGAAAAATGGAAAAAAAAGAAAAAAAGACATGTTAAGAAACCAATGCATTCAAAAACAGCTTCTGGCTTATAGAAACTAGAAGTTAAAAACCAAAAGCTATTTCAAACAGGGTCTAAATCATTCCAAATATTGATACTTCCTCTCCTCTCAAGCAGATGTCATTTCAGCAATATAATATTATCTCTATTTTTTTAACCTGTCAATTTGGACATCGACATGGTCTCCCATACACACATTTATTTGATTATTAATTGTTCTAATTGTATGCTAGTAAAATTATTAAAAATATAATGATTTAAAAAATATTTTTACAAAAACTCTAGTAATATAATTTACACATGATAAATCCAAATGATTTCTATGTATATCAGTTGTTAAAGTTTTAAAAGGTTGACTGTGTGCACGCATTCTAAAATAACATAAAAAAAAGAACGGGGAACAAGGAAGAAGTCTGTAATGTTTCAATTTCTTTTTTTATACAAAGGAAATTTTGGACCTATAACCATTTAACATGGGCATTTGAAAAAATATTGCTTACGAAATACTCCACCAACCTTTGACGTCTATTTTATATCGGAAGGAGTAGCCTAAGGCACCATTCTTTTGGGCTTTTGGGGTGGCTTTTCGGTTCGGATTCATCAGAAACCAAAACAAATGGGGAGGCTTCTCCAAGCGGCTTCTCAAAGCCGATTCTCCAAACGGTTTCCCAAGCTCACCACCGCGTGCGCCGTCTACATCAGCATCCCCATCAGCCACCGTTTTGAAAAATGCAACCAAAAGTTATTAGCTATTGTCAAAAGTCATCAGTCGCATTTCAAAAGAACATGGCTTAAGACTGCACGAAGGAGATTTGAAATTAGGGGTATTTCAAAAGAACATGGCTTAAGACTGCACGAAGGAGATTTAAAATTAGGGGTGCAGGAGATGTTGCTTTTGGAAAAGCATAACAACACTGATGTAGCTACTAAAAATGGACACCTAGGAGGCGTTCATATTGGATTTTGCTAATAGTTTTTGGCTAAAAAGTGAGAGAGAAAGAGAGAGAGATACGTATGCGTGACAAGAGCGAGAGAAGTAGGGTGCGTGTTGCACCCGTGACTCTGCCTTATCCCTAGAGCGAGATGGTAGTGAGAGGTGTAAAAAAGCCGCTTCGAAAAGTCAAATGTTCGTATTAGCTTTTGGCTTTTATAAGTAGAATCCTGAAATAAAAACCAATATAAACAGGACAACATATAGGTGTTTATTCTTTTTAGCAGGTACTAGCTCGCAACTGGGTCAAGAGATATATCATAGGGCCTATTCTTTTTTGATTGGGTTTATATATTTTGGCTGTACTTTGTGGCTTTTAGGTTGTTCATGAGAGAAAGTACAGGGTAACAGAAATTTGTATGAGGTTTTGATCGATATAAATGAAGTCACTGCAGTATGTATTATAATTAATTTGTAGACCTTGTCTTAAAAAGACACTCAGTTTAAAAATCAGTTACTATAAAAAAACAGTTTCTAAAAAAAAGAAGAGGTCCGTAACATAATTAACAACTCACACGAAGCCATACATCATCAGCCATGGCCAGAGAGTACCTAAGTTTGGATAAGCAGCTAGGAAGGCTGGTGCGGTAGGGTCAAGCATGCGCGCACGAATATTATAGAAATTTCTTTTCAAATCATGGCTTATAGTTTTTTAAATAAACAAACATAGCAATTTCTTCATCTTATTCAAAACGATTTATCAATTTATTAGTATTTAATTTATTTATATAAATATTTATGGCAAGGCTAGAGACTATCAGACAACAGAATAGAGAGATAAGCTTCGCGACAAGGAATCGAAGGGTGTGTATGGTGACGTGGAGCCCAGCCGATCTAGTCCACCCACTAATGCGTGGGCCAGCCAAGCTCTGGGTGCGTGCACGGGGCACCCAAGCAGAGCTGTCCCCCAGCGTTCCACGCCGAACGAACAGTGCTTTTCAACAGCACTCACCTGACCCCACCAACATGCGTTCGCACGACCTGTGTGACTGGCTAGCTTACACACGGCCCAACACACCTAAGCTGCAGGTCAAACGAACCTAGGGACGGACCCACCCGGGGTCAGGTGGCGCTGGCGCCCCTACAGTCGGCCCCCTTCGTGCGAGCCCGAGGAGCTCCGGGCCACCATGCCCATGGACAAGGGCCGCCGGGGAGGTCACCACCGACATGTCATGTGGGGCGTGCGTGCCGGTTGGTCGTCTCGTCTCCCAGTCTGTCTTGCCGGCCGACGACACTCGGAGCATAGCCGGCCGCCGCACGTACGCAGTCGGGAGCAATACCGGAGCGCCATCGGCTGCCTTCATTGGTAGTACATTTTCTGTTCTTTCTTCCGCCTCCATTTGCCGAGTAGGGTTTCCATGATTCCCGCTTCCTGTAGCTTCTTGGGGCCTTTTCTTTGATCAACATACAAGTGGATTTAGAGGTAATGTCTGGATTCTTTTGCCATTTTTCTTCTCATTGGATGAGATGTTGCTTTCTTCCCGAGAGATTTTACAACTTTGGTTCTCTTCTGCAACAGGGCTAATGTCTAAGGCTGCTCCCTCCCACCGTGTGCAGTGTTCTTGAATCTTGAGTGCGTCTGTGGAGTCTGGAGTTCCTCACCTCTTCCTATTTGACAGGCAAGAATTGGTGGCCGCAGTGCTGCACATTGTAGTGTTCTGCTTGCGATCTCCGGTCCATTGCGTGGGCTCCAGCACTCACGCACACCACCTGTTCGACTGAATGTCCCTGAGTCCTGAGATACCTTCCAAGGAAATCACCGTGCCATGATGGACAAGGCAGCTATAGCCGTAATAGTGTTTTTCTCTCTCTCACTGATAATATGGTAGGCTACTGTAGACCGGTAACCCGGTATTCGATAAATCGGTGATCAAGTCCTATTAACCCCTCTAAATTTTGATCTAAATCCACCACTGAACGAACAACATGTATATTATACGTGCATGCATCAGTGAACAACCTACGCGTTCTTCTTAATGCCCTGGTTACATCGATTGACCAATGCGTGTTGTCTGGAATCCATACATGGCAATGCCAAACAGCTAGCTAGTTATGATCGAGACTATTGAGCGGCATGTAACAACTAATTCCTTCGAAAGCTTAAATTTATGTAGAAAGGCAGGTAATATACTTCAATCCTACTAGCATCAATCCTAGATCACTACCAAAAAAGTATCATTCTGAATGTTCGGTTCAACACAAATCGTTAGCAATAAAGTTATCATAGATAGTTTTACAAAATAGACCGTCTAAGTTCTCCGCGATAGAAAGAACTGTTTGTGATGACATATGTATCACAGATCACAAACAGTTCGGAATAAAAACTGTCTATGATGATCTACTTATCATAAACAGTTATTTACATAGAACCATCTATGATAATATTTTAACTTACCCGCACTCGTTGAATTTGAATTTCTCTCTTATCTTGTTGGATTTGCTCTTTAAAATAGAAGGCTCGGCTGTTCTTCTCCTTGTCTCCTCTTATCACTTCTCCTCCATTCCTCTCATCTTGTCCTCATCTCTCATCTTCTCTCTCCTCACTTCTTCTCCTCCACTTCTACTCTCCTCATCTCTCCTCTTCTTACTTCTCCTCCACTTCTTCTTACCAAATTTTTCCGTAAAAATAGAAGATTCGGTCGACTCTTTTTCTTCTCATCTCCTCTTCTCTCTTCTCACTTTTCCTCCTCTACACCGCACAAAGCACATGGTGTGGCCCCCAAGCGCAGCACACCCTGCTGGCGCGGTCCCCTACTACGTTGAGAGCCTGGCACAGCTCCACATTAACTGCTTCGACCACAGCACTTCAACCACGGCTTCGACCGCTTTGACCACGACACTTTGATTACGGCTTCAACCACGCCATGCACGCAAAGAATAATGTGGTCGACACAGCGTGGTCAAAACATCATGGTCAAAACAACGTGATCGACCAATTTTTTTTAGCTCTGGTACAGCTATCATAGACGATTTTAATTTCAAATCATTTGTGATAACAGACTATCACAAACGATTCTAACGGATTATCACAGACGGTTCAGTCTGAAACGTCTGTGATATGGTTTTTACAGATGGTTCAAAAACCGTATATGATAACCTCTATTATCACTGACCCATGGAGTAAGACGGTTTAAAGAACCGTCTGTGATGATGGTTCCGAATCTTCTATAATGATTCTTTTTGTAATAATGTATATAGATTCTCCGCACGAACTTGCTCGGTTCGTTCGTTCCGACGCTAAATCAAATACTTCAGAACTTGACATCATGAATTAATTAATGGAAAGAGATCCCCCTGCTTGATCAATGTGTTGGTAGCAGATATATGTATACACCTGCATGCTGTCAACGATCAGAGCATGCATTAGCATCTTACATTCCTCGGTGGATCGATGGACCTAGGTTGGGCCTCCTCCTATATATCATCATTCTGTCCCGAGTCTCAATCGACTCATCAATCGATCTGCAACCTCAGCTCGAAGTAAAAGAATGGCAGGTTGGCAGGGCTGTCATGTATCCGCAGGGTATTAAAGTCAGCACTGCACATACCTGCGTCTCCTGCATACATAGATAGATACGTCGCTGCTTGTTTTGCAAAGTAAGTACATGTTACAAGCTTTGAGGGAAGGTGACATTTTTTGGCTGTACGTAGCCTGCAGCTAGTGACTATTAAGAAACTTCACATGCGGCCTGAGGATGGTCGTTTAACGTGCGCATAGTCAGGCAAGCTTGGTTTTTACAGTGGTCTAGCTCGCCACTCTCCCTCCTTGAGCCCAGTGAGCTAACACTCAGTCTGTAATTATTTACACACTGGAATCGACCCTTGGGATCGAACCAAGGGGCGAGCCGTTCAGTCATGCCAACGACCATCCGAGCATATCCTCCACATTTAAACTGACTTGAGACCTAGGAGATACTCTTTCCGTTCTTTTATTACTTGACTTTTTTTTATTTTTTATGATTTTCAAGATACAATTTTAACTGCTATTTTTTATAACTTTACATTAAGACATATTAACGATAAATTTAATGATATAATTTTTATATAATCAATTTAGATAGTTTTAAATTTATTGCTATCAAACTTTAAAAATTTTAGAAAGTCAACTAAAAAACGAGGAGCAGTAACGAACGGGCTTACATTGCACGTAACTAACAGGAGGTCTGTTGTGCCGAATTTTTTCTATTTTAGCCTTTTTTTTTGAAAAATATTCACATTTAGACCCCTGGTAGTTTTAATTCCGTTTTTGGATCCAGGGGGTCGGAGCCGTGACCCACGGCGCCGAGGTATCACGTCTCGGCGCCGAGGTATCACGTCTCGGCGCCGTGGTCCACGGCGCCGAGGTGGCACGCCCGCACCAGCGTGGCGGCCCGCGTGGCGCCGACGTGGCAGGCACCTCGGAGCCGTGGATCACGGCGCCGAGCTCGGAGCCGTGGATCACGGCTCCGAGCTGCCTGCCACGTGGCGCCTAGCTGCCTGCCACGTCTGCAGACACTCGGCTGTTTAGGGTTTGCACCGATCAGCCTTTTTTCGCAAAATGAATTACTAGTTGTATTTTTTTATTTGGATTATTTAATTATAGTAATATTATGTAATATATTTATTTATTTATTTATTTATAGAGAGCAAAAAATACGACATATGTTTTGAAAATTCGTTATGTATTGCAGATGATACATGTTGGAAATTTTTTGTAGATTGACATAGTTTGACAATGTCGCCTGCGCTCCTCCCCTCGCTCAGCACGCCGGCGCCTGCGCGCAGCTCCGCCACCGCTACAGCTCACCTCCTTCTCGCGACCTCTCTTCTCGGGGAGTCCACCAACCGTACCATGGGGCAGAGGGGAGATGCCAGCTCCCTCTCACAGCCTCTGCACCTCTTCAGTGCATCTCCTCTCTCCCTGCTTCGCGTGAGCCGAACGCAGCCGGGGAAATATCTCCCGGGGAACCCACCTTGCGCTGGCTATAAGACCCTAATTCCACCTCCCAGCAACTTCTGGCATCCTCACAAATCCCCTCCTCCAGTTAATTGAGCTTCCGTCGCCCGAGTCGCCGGCAATCGCCATTCCTGCGTCGGTGAGCCCTAGAGCCATTCTCCCGATTTAATCGATTATTTTCTAATTCAATGCACTGACATAATCCTCGTTATCTCTGGAACACAATGGCGCACCCGCCGGAGCTCGAGCGTCTTCCTAGGCCCGGGGCAACGGAGGTCGCCGTCGGCCGAAGAGCCCTCACCGTGGCCAGCCCAGTCGAGCTGTCCCCGAGGTCAATCGCCTTCTCCAGTACACTCCTTAGAGTCCGTAGATGGTGAAAATGCCTTCAATTTAGCCGATGAGCCTCTAGGTGTTAATGGCGCCACCGCGAACACCACCTCCTTTCCGGCCACCGCCAGCCATGGCCATTTCTCCACTCATTTCCCAAAAAGCCAAAATGGAAACTCTACTTACAATCGCACCTTTTGGTAAAAGCTATCCCCTGTGAGCGTCCCTGTCCTCACCGCGCCACCACCGGTGAAGAACTCTGTTCTGCCGCCACGGTCGGGGGTCGGGAGGAAGACGACGACGCTCCGCCGTCGATCTCGTTCCATCCGAGCATCGGTTCGGGATTAAATCCCGCTATAATTAAATAATCTACAAAACTATGTCAATCTACAAAAAATTTTCAACATGTATCATCTGCAATACATAACGAATTTTCAAAACATATGTCGTATTTTTTGCTCTCTATAAATAAATAAATAAATATATTACATAATATTACTATAATTAAATAATCCAAATAAAAAATACAACTAGTAATTCATTTTGCGAAAAAAGGTTGATCGGTGCAAACCCTAAACAGCCGAATGTCTGCAGACGTGGCAGGCAGCTAGGCGCCACGTGGCAGGCAGCTCGGAGCCGTGATCCACGGCTCCGAGCTCGGCGCTGTGATCCACGGCTCCGAGGTGCCTGCCACGTCGGCGCCACGCGGGCCGCCACGCTGGTGCGGGCGTGCCACCTCGGCGCCGTGGACCACGGCGCCGAGACGTGATACCTCGGCGCCGTGGGTCACGGCTCCGATCCCCTGGGTCCAAAAACGGAATTAAAACTATCAGGGGTCTAAATGTGAATATTTTTCAAAAAAAAAGGCTAAAATAGAAAAAATTCGGTCTGTTGTGTTGCTAATGTACGGCCATAAGCACTGCCCATTACTGGATATACATTGGAGTGGTTGGATGGGACGTCCGGCCCAGCCGCTCGATCCATTTCCATCTGCGCTAACATCAAGGCTCGGCCGGCACAGTGGGCCGAAGCCGAACTCGGTCGGGCCGGTCCACATTCCATTTGCACGTACCCACTAGCACGTACACTCTACATCTCTCTGCACCGAGCCCCACTTGTGTGTCTTAATAACCAAAGCTAATCCGGGCACTGAGCTCAGCTCAGCTCAGCTGGCCGAGGTTGCCAGTAGGCAACTCGGACGCCCAGACTTGCCAGGCACTCTATTTTCAGAGGATACTGTCCATATGAACAATACTATTATAGTATAAGCATAACAGTGGATACAGTGTATCTCTTTCTCTATGAAAGTAGGTAGAGTTAGAGGGAGCTAACGACAGGAGAAAGATTGTGTGTAAAATAAGTGAATCTCCTATTCCTCATACTCCTCTTAGGGTTATATACAAGAGTGGGGTAGGATGGAAAATTTCCATCCTACCCCTTAATAATTACAAAAGGTAGGGGTATATTGGTATATTCCTTTATACTATTGGGTCTATACTAATGGGCTTGTTGCAAAGCCCAGTTGTTTTGGGGCTGAGTCACCCCCACAACAATACTCTCTCGACAGCAAATGCGGAGGTCCCGATGGTCGAGCTGATATAACTAATTGGCCCAACCCGCTGTCCCCCGACAGCAAGCACGCAGGTGCCGATGGTGGAGCTGATGCAGCTGGTAGCACCGGCCCTCAGGGGTGTGTACGTTGTAAACCTCCCAGAGCAGGGTTATTCCACCGATCTTGACGTGGTTGTGGAATCTCTCGGCAGAGGCTGAGCCGGTGCGTGGAGGTCGTGCCCCGGACTCGGGCGGTGCTAGGCACGAGCAACGATGCTTGGATGACCACGAGATGGTCAAAAAGTGGTCGGAAAAGGCCTCACGACTACGTCACTCATGACGTTGTCGTGGGCGTCGACGTAATCGGCAATGGGGCGAGGACTTAAAGCGTGTGCGCTCTGTCCCCTAGCCTTCAGACGAGCATCGATGCTGTGAGCAGGGGAAAGAAGACTCGAAACACGCGCTCCATCCCCCACCGCTCAGACGGTTGTCAATGGAGGATCGATGAAGGCGTGACCACGAGGTAGTTGAGTGTATGTCAGCGAAGCTGTGACACCGACATCGTGGTGTGTGGACGAAGTGTCGACAAAGTTGCGACCATGAGGTAATCAACGGAGCTGGGACTGTGAGGTTGTCATTGATGTGGATGAAGTCATGACCATCAGGTGGTCGGACAATCGCCGACGAAGTTTCAACCCTGAGGGGTCAGGGAACATTACCGAAGGTGTGACCACGAGGTGGTTGTAGGTGTTGACAAAGTCAGCGGCGGGACGAAGACTTGAAGCACGTGCTCCGCCCCACCATTCAAACTTGGCATCAACGGAGGTGGCGGTGAGACAAAGCATTGAAGCGCACACTCCACTCCCTACTGTTTGGAATTGGCGTTGATGAAGGCGGCGGCGAGACGAAGCCTTGCGTACAACCACGAGGTGGTCGAACGAGCGTCTACGACCACTAGGTGGTTAGACGGAGTGCGACCGTGAGGTGGCCAGATGAGCAACTATGACCGTGAGGTGATCAGATAAAGTCCACGATGGCGAGGTGGTCGGACGAGCGTCTACGACCACGAGGTGGTCAGATGGAGTCATGACCATGATGTGGTTGGATGGGTGCCTACGACCGCAAGGTGGTCAGATGGACGTTTACAATCGCGAGGTGGTCGAATGAATTCTGCGGCCACGAGGTGGTCAAATGAGGGTCTACGACCGCGAGGTGCTCGAACGAGCATTTACGACCACGAGGCGGTCGGGTGGAGCTACAACCGTGAGGCGGTCGAACAAGCATCGATGAAGTCCAGACCAGGAAGTGGTTGTAAACATTGGTGAAGTCTCAACCACGATGTGGTCATGGGTGTCGGTGAAGTTTCGACCCTGAGGAGTCAAATGACATCACTGAAGGTGCAACCACGAGGTGGCCATAGGTGTCAATGAAGTCGGCGGCGGGATAAAGGCTTTGAAGTGCATGCTCTATCCCCACACCTCAGACTGGCATCAACGGAGCCTCGACCACAAGGTGGTTGTAGCTGTAGGCAAAGAGTTGAGCAAGATGTGGTCGTAGATGTCACGTGTGCCATCACCTATCGTTCGGACTTGGCATCGACGAAGACAACAGCGAGATAAAGCCTTGAAGCATGCATTCTGTCCCCCACCGTTCGGACTTAGAGTCGATGAAGGTGGTGGTGAGACAGTCTCGAAGTGCACACTCTGTCCCCTACCATTCGGACCTGGTGTTGACAAAGGTGACCACGAGACAAACCCTTGAAGGGTGTGCTCTATCCCCAACCATTTGAACCTAGTGTCGACGAAGGCTGTGGCGAGATAAAGCCTTGAGGCACACACTCCGTCCCCACCATTTGGACTTGGCGTCGATGAAGGCAGTGGCAAGATTAAGTCTTGATACACGTGCTCTATCCCCCATTGTTTGTACCTGGCGCCAATGAAGGCAGCAGCGGGACGAAGCTTTGAAGGGTGCGCTCTATTCCCCATCATTCAGACTTGGCATCGACGAAGGTGGCAGCGAGATGAAGTCTTGAAGCACGCACTCCATCCCAGACAAAGCCTTGAAGCACATGCTCCATCCCCCACCGTTCAGACTTGGCGTCAACAAAAGTGGTGGCGAGACAAAGCCTTGAAGTGCATGCTTCATCCCCCACCATTCGAACCTGGCATCGATGAAAGCGACGGCAAGGCAAAGCCTAGAAGTGCTCGCTTCATCCCCCATTGTTCAGACCTAGCATCGATGAAGTTTTTGTGCATGCGAGTGTTCATGCGGATGTAGAAATATTTTGTGTTAGGATGTCCCTCTTTGATCTAGTTGATTCTAGAAGCCTGTTTCTTTCAGGATTTTTCAATCACCGCAAGTCCCAAGATCCTTTTATTAGGGCATGTTCGAAGTTCTGTTTCTTCCGTCGAGACTGAGCGGGATTCTTGAGCAATCTCTAAGCGAAGCATTATCTCTTGGGCCATGAGGATCTGCAACTTGGCATTCGGGAAGAGGGTTTTGCTCTAAGCCCTTAATCTTTTTGCGGTGGTGGCCAATTTTTTTACTAAAGTTAAGGATAGGGTCTCGTCTAAGCATCGGCTCCCTCCAAGCTTGTTCGACCACGTCCAAAAATCGAGGGAGCCTGATCCAGAAGTTTTTGAAGTGGAAGCATCTAGGAGGTCGAGGTACCACGGTGTTTGAGAGGAGGAGGGGGCAGTGGTCCGAAATTGATGTGGCCAAGGCATGAAAGGTATGACCGTTGAAGGTAGTGTTCCAAGCATTATTGTAGAAGAGTATGTCTAATCTACCAAGCGTTGGATTTTCCCTTTCATTGCTCCAAGTGAACTTTCTATTTTGAAGGTGAATCTCTTTAAGCTCGCAAACATCCAGAATGTTGTGAAATTGCTTCATGAGTTGGCGATTTAGGTTACAATTATTTTTGTCGCTTGCTTTGTAAATAAGGTTAAAATTCCCTAGGAGCAACCACCTGCTGCCTCCCGTAGGCTCAACAAGACACAATTCTGCTTGGAAGCTCGCTTTATCCAAGTATACTGATGGGTCATACACCGTCGTGAGGACGAACTTGGTAGCACACTTTTTGATCATAACTTCCATTGTTAGATAGAAGTCCAGGTTGTGACAGTTGGAGATGTGCATGAAGTCAGCGTTCCAGAGGACTAACACTACTACAGAAAGCCTCATAGTAGACGCCTCATCACAGACGATTTTGTGAAACCGTCTCTGATGAACACTATTACAGACGGTTGTAATTAGGAGGCCGTCTGTGGTATTTGTGGCAGGAAAATGGATTATCACAGGCGGTTATTACCAAAGTATCACAGACGGTCAGTATTAAAAACCGTCTGTGATAATCCCATAATATCACAGACGGTTTTTAATATAAAACCGTCTGTGATAAGCTAATTATCACAGACGGTTTTTAATAAAAAACCGTCCGTGATAATTCACAGACGGTTTTTAGTTAAAAACCGTCTGTGATAATGGCTAAGGCATTTATTGCGCTGCTCAGACCACATCTGTCTTCATTTCGATCCAGATCTATCCACTGCTGCGCACTTTTTCACTCGGGAGGAAGCTAGGCGATTTCAGGCCAGTTAATTTGGTGGGAAGAGGCAGAGATTGAGCTTTGAATATTCAGTCTTTCCTGGTTGCTCTAGATATGGTTAGTAATGTAATTTATTTTTTCTTTAATTGCATTACAATTTAGGTCTAAGTAATCCATTAGTGGTTATTGAAGATGGTTAATTTGTAAAATTGTTGGTTATATAATAGCTGTTGTGTTTGTAATATGAATTGAGCTAGCAAATTAAGTCTCAATATAATAAATGTGGCCCGTATATATGTAGTTATAATTAGTTAATCTAGATTTTAATACTAAGTTGTTATATATTTACGTAACGTAGGACCGAAGCTGGATGTATGCCGCGAGCCGTGTGAGTGAAGAGTACATTAATGGCGTTTCTGCTTTTATAAGAGCCGCCGAGGAGGATATGTTGAATAAGGCGGTGGAATATATGTGCTGTCCATGCACTGACTGCGAGAATTTGAAGATGTTTAAGAACCGAGGGCAAATTGTAGCGCACTTGATTCGGAGGGGTTTCAAAAAAGATTATACGTGTTGGACCAGTCATGGCGAAGTGAATGATCATATGCCGCCGGATGACATCGTCGGTGAAGTGAATGATATGCCCCGGATGACATCGCCGGCGAAGTGAATGATATGCCCCCGGATGACATCGCCGGTGAAGTGAATGACATGCCGCCGGTTGATGTCGATTGTGGCTCGGATTCGGATAGGTTGCACGATGATAATCTGAATCAGATGCTTCGCGATGTAGAAGAGAACTATGATGAGAGAGAGTATGTTAAATTCCGTGGCTTGATGGAGGACTCAGAGAAACCTTTGTACACGAGCTGCAAGTACACGAGGTTGTCGGCCGTGCTTGAACTGTTGAAATTGAAGGCAAGCAACGGTTGGTCCGACAAGAGTTTCACGGCGCTGCTAGGTCTTTTAGCGGACATGCTTCCGGAGGGAAATGAGTTGCCTAAAACCACGTATAAAGCCAAGAAGGTTCTTTGTCCGTTGGGAATGGAAGTAGAAAGAATACATGCATGCCCGAACGACTGTATCCTCTACCGTAAAGAGTATGCAAACATGCATGTATGTCCGGTGTGCAACGCATCCCGATACAAACGTAACAATCAATCAGATGATGGCGAGGGAACAGAGGCGAAGAAAGGACCTCCTGCTAAGGTGGCATGGTATTTTCCTATAATTCCCCGTTTGAAAAGGTTTTTTGCAAATCCAAAGGAGGCAAAACTGCTGCGTTGGCACTCGGAGGAGCGCAAGAAGGATGGAATGATAAGACACCTTGCTGATTCCGCGCAGTGGAGAAACATCGATAGGAGTTTTACAGAGTTCGGTGCAGAACCAAGGAATATAAGGTTTGGACTGAGTACAGATGGAATGAATCCTTTCAGTAGCATGAGCAGCCGACACAGCACATGGCCCGTGACTCTCTGCATCTATAACTTTCCTCCTTGGTTGTGTATGAAGCGAAAGTACATTTTGCTGTCGATACTTATTCAAGGGCCAAAACAACCTGGGAATGATATCGATGTGTTCCTAGCACCGTTGGTGGAAGATCTAAAAGTACTGTGGAACGAAGGGGTACAGGTATGGGATGCATACAAACGAGAGAACTTCACTCTGCGCTCCTTATTGTTCTGCACCATAAATGATTATCCTGCCCTTGGTAACCTATCAGGCCATAGTACAAAAGGTGCCAAAGCTTGTACTCACTGTTTAGATGTATATGTGAAAATGTGTGATGTAGTCAATTTTGAGATGTATATGTGAAAATGTGTGATGTAGTCAATTTTGAGATGTATATGTGAAAATGTGTGATGTAGTCAATTTTGAGATGTATATGTGAAAATGTGTGATGTAGTCAATTTTCAGATGTATATGTGAAAATGTGTGATGTAGTCAATTTTGAGATGTATATGTGAAAATGTGTGATGTAGTCAATTTTCAGATGTGTATGTGAAAATGTGTGACAAAAATGAATGCAGACTGATAAAATGTGTAAATGAATGCAGCTGGTAGGTAGTTGATCATGAATGCAGATGGTTGGCTGTTGATCATGAATGACTACAGTTGGGCACAGTCTTATCACAGACGGTTCTAAACTTAGAACCGTCTGGGATATGAATATCACAGACGGTTCGAAGTTTAGAACCGTCTGTGATAAGCCTACTATCTCAGACGGTTCTAAACGTAGAACCATCTGAGATAGTATGCTTATTACAGACGGTTCTAAGTTTAGAACCGTCTGTGATATTCATATCCCAGACGGTTCTAAGTTTAGAACCGTCTGTAATAATCCGCTATATATACCCGTGTCTAGGGTTTTCCGTGTATTATGCAATTATTCTAATATCTAAATCCCGGTCTGCCTCCCCCGAGCCCTCGCCGCCGCCTCCCTCGAGCCCTCGCCGGCCGCCTCACTCGAGCCCTCCCCGGCCGCCTCACTCGAGCCCGTCGTCGCCGCCGCCTCCTCCTCCTCCTCCGTCTCCGTCCCCGGGGCCTCCTCCTCCTGCGTTGCCGCCGCCTCCCCGAGCCCGTCGTCGCCGCCGCCTCCCCGAGCCCGGGGCCTCCTCCTCCTGCGTCGCCGCCGCCTCCTCCTCCTCCTCCGTCGTTGTCGCCTCCTCCTCCTCCGTCGTCGCCGCCTCCTCCTCCGTCACCAAAACCCTAAGGTCATCAAATCCCTCCCCGAGCTTCATGCTTACTGTTAGGGTTGATACTTCATACTGATGATGATAAATTCATATACTGAGATTGGTTCATTCGGTCTTTGAGCTCTAATAGCTGTTATATACAATCTTCCATATACTGAGATTGCCTGTGGGATTTACAGTTGCTCGATGATGATAAATTCATATACTGAGATTGGTTCATTCGGTCTTTGAGCTCTAATAGCTGTTATATACAATCTTCCATATACTGAGATTGCCTGTGGGATTTACAGTTGCTCGATGATGATAAATTCATATACTGAGATTGGTTCATTCGGTCTTTGAGCTCTAATAGCTGTTATATACAATCTTCCATATACTGAGATTGCCTGTGGGATTTACAGTTGCTCGATGATGATAAATTCATATACTGAGATTGGTTCATTCGGTCTTTGAGCTCTAATAGCTGTTATATACAATCTTCCATATACTGAGATTGCCTGTGGGATTTACAGTTGCTCGATGATGATAAATTCATATACTGAGATTGGTTCATTCGGTCTTTGAGCTCTAATAGCTGTTATATACAATCTTCCATATACTGAGATTGCCTGTGGGATTTACAGTTATGGCATGTTATTAAATTGAGCTCTAATACATTGGTTCATTCGGTCTTTGAGCTCTAATAGCTGTTATCTGTTATATACAATCTTCCATATATTCCTGTCTGAATATATGCATGCTGAATATATCTTGATCTTGAGATTGTAGAGTTTGTATCTAGAGCTCAAAAGACTGAATTCATTATTTGGCATAACCAATCAAGGAAGAGTATATGATTTAGTAGCGGGACGGCCAAGATTAATCTTGTGCAACCCTACAATTTGAGAGCACATATTCATGTTGAGACTGTTATTGATTCTATTATTTGGTTTATAGTATTAGCAACTAAAGTAGGTGCTAAGATAGGCACATCACCCCCTCTCTATGTCCATATCACCCCCTCCCTTCTCCCCCTCCCCTCTACTCCTCTCTTCCAATTCAATATGATCACATTCTCATCTTATCTTAATAGACCCACAAAATGAGCAACATGTCACCCGCGCATTCTTCAGCATCATCGCCGGAGGCGTCCGCTCCAACATCAAGACGCCAAGGAAGAGGGATATCAAAGAAGCCTCAGAGCCGACAGACCATCACAGCGGTAAACGCAGCTGGGGTCGCTATCCTTCCTAAGCAAGCGGTAAACGCATTCCGAACCATGGTCGGAATAGTTGCACGACAACGAACTGAGATCACATACAATTCGTGGAAGAACGTGCCTGACAGTCGGAAACGTGAGCTGTGGACTGAAATTTTGGCATCGTTCGAGTTTCCAGAAGAACACTTACACGCTGTGGAACGACAAACCTACCAAGCGGCGTGCAAAGCATGGAAGAACTTCAAGAGCACGCTTGTCAAGAAATACGTGGAGACGAACGAAACGCCTTTCACTACATACCCATTCCTGGAACCACAATGGGAAGAGTTCAAGGCGATGAAAACGACTGAAGAGTTCAAAAGTACAAGTTTGGCGCACAAGGCCCTCCAGGCAAAAAACACGCACCCCCACAGACTTGGCACAGCTGGGTATGCGGGTAAAATCCCGCAATGGAGGTTGGAGGATGAGCTGGCAGCTGCAGAGGACATCGCCCCGCCGTTTTCCAATATCCCGGATGACCGCGCTCGAAATTGGCTTAGAGCAAGGTCATCTACAATGACATCGGGGGAAGTCTCCTTTCGAAACCCTGCAGACCAGCAAGTGTCCCAGCGCCTGGTAAGATATCGATCGAACTACGTAGCTTGTAATTACTCCACAACTTCGTACGAATTGAAATGACATGTCGTGCTCTTGCAGGAAGAGCTGAGTTTTCAATCTACGGAGGGATCATTCCAGGGAACAAGGGAGAATGATATGCTCTCCGTGGCCCTGGGAAACAAGGAGCACCCGGGCCGTATGAGAGGCCTTGGGCTTTACGTTCCATGGAAACATGGTTTCCAAGATGACTCTGACATGTATCGGCGCAGGAAGAGAAACAAAGGCGAGCGTGACGCACAACTACGAGAAGAGATCAAGGCATCTCTTAAAGAGGAGCTACTGGGTTCGATGGCTGATATAATCAGAGATGAGGTGCGGAAACAGACAGAAAGTCAGCAGGCCGCCACCGCCGCTGCTGCGCTAGCTAGCCCGCACAACCGTCCGAGTAGCTGCGCGTCCAATCCGACGCAAATCCAATCCAAATTTCCTGTGGACGACATCCAGGTAATAATTATTACCTCTCGAATGCTTGCTCCATTGGTAGGCCTATTCGAGTAGCTAATTTTGTATCGTTATGTAGGAGCCTACGAATTGCAAGCTCCAAGTGAGATATGGCTCCGTTCCCTTGTACGCTGCTTGGGGCCAGGCATATTCGTCTGGTATCGGGGCCATGGTGCACGGTCAAGCTTTAGCGCCAGGCTTCGCAAAAGTTAATGTGGATGGTGTGCATGTCAATTTTGAGGTGGTCCCGCTACCGAAGCCCCCCAACGACGAGATCATGACTCTAGGACAGGCCATCGGAACATTCATCCAGTGGCCCAAAAGCGACATCTCCCTGGAGTCTTCTTCACCGGTGGCAGCACCAGAGCAACATGCACTGGTTCCATCTCCATTACAACACCAGTCGGTTCCACCACCGGATACTGCACCGGTGCTATCTCCACTGGTCATACTCTCGCCAGAGCAACTTGCAGTGGTGCCATCTCCATTACAAGACCAGTCGGTTCCACCACCGGATACTGCACAGTCTCCGTTAATGTCATACCGATAAATGCCATATCTAATTTTTTGCTTTCGTGTATATATATATAGACACATGCTGATTAAAGCTAGATCATCCAACTTATCAGTTGGTTTCTTCGACCCACAATTGGTCGCCAAGCAAACCATTGACCAGGATACACCCCTCGTCGAGAGGTACATTGCAGCAGGACTGCTGGGTTGCGTCAAGAAGGATTATGTACTTATGCCATTCCTTCAAAACTTTCATTGGATTTTAGTAGTAATTGTACCAAAATGGAACAAGGTATTTTACCTTGATTCCCTAAGTAAGAATAAAATGGACTTCACAGTTCTCAGCCAAGTAATCGATAGGTAAGCACATATTCCCCATACATATCTACATTGTACTTTCTTTTCTTCCGAATGATTAAGGTTAACTTTTTCGAATTACGTAGGGCGTTTGCCACCTACATTGAAAAGGGAGGTGACTCAAAGCGCGGGGCCAAAGGCTTGCTGACACATGTTCGAGATTTTAAGGTATTCGCTATTTCACATTAATTAATCCTATGCAACAGTTGGTACTAATGCCTCTTGAACTAACACATTCCATTTTTTGCAGTGTCACCAGCAGGAGCCGGGCAACACATGTGGATACTACGTTTGCCAACATATGGAACTACTCCTCGATTCCTCGAGGCTCACCAATCACAAGGTTTGTCACTCTTCTCATAATTACTTCATACTTAACACGTTACATATATACGCACATTGATATTCCTATCGACAGGTTGCGTCCATCCCGTCAACTACATTGAAATAGCCTGTTCTTGGAGGGATTCGAGGAGAGTTGGCGTACTTTTTGCTGACTCAAGTCATAACGCCAGGAGGACGGTTCTACTGCGCACCATTATTTCTTATTGATCTTATCACTAAGTGCAAATGCAGTGCACATCTTTTGTAAATGAGATGTGTTAATGGACATTTCATTTCAATTCAATTAATCGATTTGCGAAATGGATGCATGCTTTATGTTTGTGAAATGAAGTGCGATGTCAATGTGATGTTTTATGTCTGTGAAATGTATCTGAAAGGAAATGAGATGTGTGAATTGTATGTTTTTTGTCTGTGATTATCTGCTTGTTTCAGAGGGCATGGCTAGCATTTCCTGAGGCTAGCTATAAACAGAAATAGATTCTGCTGGGGTGGAGGAGTATCACAGACGGTTTTTAATAAAAAACCGTCTGTGATATCGCATAATCACAGACGGTTCGAAAACCGTCTGTGATAACTTGGATTATCACTGACCCATAATTTCAGACGGTTCAGAAAACCGTCTGTGATGACGTTTCTGAACCGTCTGTAATGTGGATTTCTGTAGTAGTGTAAGATGCCTTCGTGCGTGTTGTGGGCCAGTAGAAAAAAGAAGTCATGCATTCGGTTGGCAGTCAGTGCACTGACAAGGGGACGGTCAATTGAGCTTAATTTCATCTCTTGAAGGTAGATGATGTGGCACAGATTAGCGCTAAGTAACTCACAAACTGTCGCTCGACGAGTAGGGGAGTTAAGACCACTTTCATTCCAGCTAAGAATTGTTAAGTTAGGTCCCTGAATAGGAGGATCGAATACTCTAGCTGTAACATCTTGATTTTCAGAGCCTTTTTAAAACTTTTAAAATAAAATTCACCATTTGAATTTTTCTGGAATTAATTAAAGCTTAATTAGAATTTTTTTAATTAAAAGGATTTAATATGATTAAATTAAATATTAACATTTGTCAAAAAATAATTTATTTGAGTTCCTTGAGCCTCAAGGAATTTTTTAGAATTTTTCTAGATTTTTTCGAGTTTATTTGCTATTTTCCTAGAGCTTAAAAGGTTTATTTGAATTTTTGGAAATAGAAAAACTCTAAAAATCCCTAAATAGCCGGTGGGCCGAAGCCAGCCCACCTTCTCTCCCTCCGGCCCACTCCACCCGCCGACCCATGCCGCTCATTAGCCCGGCCTACCTCAGCCGCGCCCACCTTGACCCGCTCAATGCGCGCCACGTGTCACCAATCGGGCACCCGCGCGATTCATCCGACGGACACCACTCGCACCCTTCCCAGCCGCCCGTTGCGCCACACGTCAACCATCGGGAGGCCACGCATTGTTCATCCGTGCGGTCTACTCTCGTCCATCCGATCTCCAAGCCTCTTTGGGTCAACAGCGGTAGCCATCCTTAAGGCCCGCCATGTGTAGTAGACATGTGTTGCAACTAGATTTCGGTAGATAAAATTGTCAGTTCAATATATAGACCTAGGGGTTTATTTTGAAGTGCTGTGGCTTATGGCTGAAATAACATTGTAGTACTTGTTAAATTTTTTTGAGGTATTCAACTAAAGGAAAATAAAGAAAAAATTGAAAAAAGGAAAGCAGCATTATATCACTACGGATAAAGCAAAGAAAAAATAAAGAAAAAAAGCCATGTTAAGAAGGCAACGTATTCCAAATCTACCCTACTCTATAATTCACCAAAATTTTCTTTGCTAAATCCACCCCCTCAACCACCTCTACAGTCATGCCTAATCTAAGTCCACCCAGATTTGTGTACCAAAAGGTTCCAACTTCATTCAAATGGATGGTCTGGATCTCTGCTCAACCCTTCTTCTCTTACTCATTGAAAATCCAAAGGCCAGTATTATTTGGATCATGCACATCATCATTGAACCGTTACCTACCCGACGCCCACGCACCCACCCCGACGCCCACGCTCCTGCCTCCCCCAACTGAACCCGTGCGCTCGCCTCAGATTCTCCACCGCCTCCTCCCCTGTGATTCTCCGCCGCCTCCTCCCCTCCCTCCTCCTCCTCCGCCGCTCCTCCGCCATCGCCGCCTCCTCCGCTCCGCCGCCGCCTTCTCCTCCCCCCACCCCCCACCCCTCTGCTCCGCCGTCGCCTCCTCTTCCCCCAACTGAACCTGTGCGCTCGCCTCAGATTCTCCGCCGCCTCCTCCCCTCCCTCCTCCTCCTCCGCCGCTCCTCCGCCGTCGCCGCCTCCTCCGCTCCGCCGCCGCCTTCTCCTCCCCCCACCCCCCACCCCTATGCTCCGCCGCCGCCTCCTCCTCCCCCCACCCCTCCGCTCCGCCGCTCGGCCCTTGCCTCCTCCCCAACTTCTCCGCTCCACTGCCGTCTCCTCGCTCCTCCGCTCCACCGCCGCCTCCTCGCTCCTCCGCTCCACCGCTGCCTCCTCGCTCCTCCGCTCCGCCCTCGCCTCCTCCTCCCTACCCCGCGCTGCCACTGCCTCCTCCCCACCCGCGCCCACGCACACGCCTACGTCCTCCTCGTCTGGACCTCCCACTGCTGCACCGCCGCCGCCGACCCAACGGTGCCCCCATCAACCCTTCCGCCGCGGCTACGCCTGCGGCGTCGCAGACGCACGCGGAGTGGACCGCCTCGATGCAGGCGTTCTACGCCGCCGCTGGCCAGCCCTACGCGTGGCCCCCGACGCAGGTACACGCTTTTTCCTTCTGTTGCGGTGGTGGTGATGGTGGTGGGGCTTTGAGTTTTGATTAGGGTTTCGCTTCCACGGTGGGTTGCAGCACCTGATGGCGGCGGCGTACGGCGCGCCGGTGCCGTTCCCCGTGTACCACCCCGCGTACTACGCGCACGCGTCCATGGCCGCGGTGAATGCCGAGACCCTCTCTCGTTTAAATGTTGGTGCGGTGAAATCCGGTTGTGGCTGAGGTGGAGCCAGGCCATTCGGTGGTGAGGTGGGAGTGCTGGTGTGTGAAATAGTTTTGCTGGGTTCTGTTCTGTGCAGGGTGTGCCTCATATGGCTGGTGAGGCCGCGGCGACTGCGGCGGCGGTGGCGGAAGGGAAGAGCTCTGTTTCCCCTTCCGGCGAGGAAGCTTCTGGGAGGTACGGTTTTGTTTTGCGCTTGCATGTGTGCTTCCTGCTTGTCTGTTTGGTCGGGTGGATTGAGCTGAAATTAACTGATGTGGTGTGCACAGTGGTGATGGCGGGAGCGAGGAGTTCTCGGAGAAGAGAGATGCCGATGCCGATCAGATGGTGGCTTGTTGGTCATTGCGCGCCTATATTAAGCTATTTTAAGCAGTATTTTGATGGCTTTGATTGATTCAGACGTGCTTATTTTGTCCAGGGCTCATCATCTGCGAAGAGGAGAAAGTCCAGCAATGCAAATGCAGAAGGTGGGCTGTCATAAATCATAATGCTTAGTTACAAGGTGTAAGGGACTAGCTTGTCCGTTTAGGTGGGTGAGAATGATGGTTGGCACTTTTCAGGTGAGCCATCTCAGGCTGCCACGGTGCAAAATGCTGCAGCTGAGTCGCCATTCGCGGCCAAGGGGAGGTCTGCATCGAAGCTTTCCATTTCGGCACCTGGGAGGGCAGCACTTCCCGATGCCACTCCAGACTTGAATTTTGGGATGGATCTTTCGAGCAATTCTCCATCCGCAGTGGTGCCCTCAGGACCGGAGGAGGTGAATGCTGGGGTGCCTTCCCAGACTAACGGCGCTTTGTCTCAGATGGTATGGTTTTCCTGTATGGAAGTGTGTAATGGCAATTATCATGAATGGCCAGTAGTCTTCATCGCTCTTAAGGGAAAGTGTAAATAGCGTATTCGTTTACCACTGTTGCCATGTTCTATAAGACTAAACTATCCTTGTTTTAGCAGGATGAACGGGAATTGAAGAGGGAGAGAAGAAAACAATCTAACAGAGAGTCTGCAAGGAGATCAAGACTACGCAAGCAGGTATTGTCAGTAATAGATGAATAATTTCATGTTTAATGCGGAGGGAAATGAATTTATGCAATGGTTTCTATTCTTATTTATTGTCCTGGTGTTTCTTTGCTCGTGAATGGTGGTACAAGTAAACTTAAAATATGTTGTGTGGCACTAGAAACAGAGAAACAGTGGGTAGAAAATGCATATTTAACTATGGTATTTGATGTGTACAATTCTCTATTAAGTTGAGGTCCACATGAGAATGCTGCAGATATGGTTATACCGTTCATAATGTCTGAAACAGGCACCATTGGCCTGATCATCTGGGAAAGGTCCTCAAGTAGATCTCTCAGCCACTGTACTGATTCTGACCATGCATGATGAAATGTGAATGAACAATTCTACTTTCAATTTTAGAGACACAATAAGACGTACTATGGTTCCCTGAAATGATGTCTGTGGTTGAGATGGAATTCATTAAAGGTTAGTAAATGAAGTCTTGTATCTAAATATTTGAGGTCAAAACATGCATAGGAAACACACAATGTTGGATTATTGATTTTTAACTGTTCTGTGTGTCCTTCTCTGCCAAATAGTATGTTGCTGTTAGTCATGGCAGTCAGAATCTCTTATTTAGTATGGGAGCTTGTATTTGATGTATTCAGTTAACAAATTGGTTCTGCATATGACATTTATTCTTAAAAAGCACACCAATTAAGCATGGTGACTTTTTTTGCGTCATTAGTCGCTTTTTGCTCAGCTAGAGATTTGTCCTGCTCTAATGGGAAGTTGAAAACCTGCAGACTGGGATGACCTTTTCTGGTGAGGCATTGCTAAAGGTAATACTTTTGGGTTCAAGCTTCTAACCCAATGGCTGCAGTTAAATAGCTTGGAAAATTTTGCATTTAGCTGTCTCTCTGATATTCCTTAAGTTCAGTTTGCATCTTGCTCTATTGGGTAGGTTTGTTGTGAACTCAGGAACCACTGCCATAACCCTCAATCCTGTTTGTTAGAGGTAAAATGAGGTAGTCATATATTTACTCGACTTCTTTTTTCAAATGAGGAAATTTGTTAGGCTATGATAGGTGGAACATTATGATTGATTTCAGTGATTTGCACTTAACATCATGCAAAGAAATGTACACTTGTACCATAGCCATCCCTACTCCATTGTGATTGTAGAGCACAGGGAAATGATATCTACTAGCCATAAACTGTGGTCATGACTAAGGTCCAATTGTAGCCTGTTGTGCTCTCAAACCAAATACACCTAGCACTGAAGCCAAAGTCCATGCTCGCCAATGTATTATGGTGTCGTGATGACGTTACATGAAGGGCAAACGCTGTAAAGAAAATCATGCACTAATTTCCCGACTAGCAACGACTTTGTGATCCTATCATAAGTTGGTAATAAAACGTCCACACCTTGTATGATTTCCTATCTGGAACCCTGTTAATATGGAACGTTTTGAATATTCTGCTTAATGCTTGGAAGTTACATTCAGTGTACTTGGATTATATTTTTTGAGTATTTGGTATGATGTGAAAAATATCAGCACGGTGGCTCTTACAATGCCTGTACATCCTCCGAGACAACGGATTTCCATTTTGATGTTAACATAGACAATTTCGAAGAAGCCTTAGATAGGTAAATCTCTTCAATAGTATTTTGTTCTGTTAATGCTTTATTTTGAATAAGGTGGTGATTTCTGTTCTGCAGATTTGCATGGTCCTTTATTGAGTAATAATGAGGTTATTTCTGTTGCGCAGATTTGCACAGTTCTTTATTAAGCCACTGATGTCGCAGGATGCTGTTCTTAGAGAGATAAAGGCTGTTGATTCTGGTGAGCAGTTGCTTTATACATGGTGATGCTATTTGCATCTAACATGGCATATCATACTTCTAGGGTCTCTCATACAAAAACAAGAGTATACCTCAAAGCAACTATGCTTCTATGGGTGGTTAAGATTATGCCAGTTTCAACTTATCACAATCCCTTTATAATTTACACTTGTTTTATTTTGAGTAGTGAGAAGGACATTCAGGCTAACATTGCCTTTTGTTGTCCTTACAGAACACAAGATATATTTGTTGTCTGACGACTGGAGAATAACTCAGGTACTCAAAGTTTCAACTTTGTTAGTTATCTACATGAGATATTCTTTCGTGCAACACTGTCATATCTGTATCAGAAACTGCAATCAGTAAAGCATAGGCGTTTTGAATATGCATTCTCTTTATTTACAAGGTGTGCTTCCATATTAACTATATTTGGCATGATCTAAGCCCAGGTTATCCTCTGTATATCCTACAGTTTCCATTTCTTCACTTTTAATCCCATGAGCCATACTGCACTGTTTCTCCAGTTTTCATTTTTTTTCTGCAGCTTGAAAAGCATCTGGCTTCAAAGGATCACCCTTACCATAAATTCAGTACCGGTAAGCAATTCTTGATTTTTTTTATATTCTGACTATTCTTGTTAGCTCATTATGATAGTTGTTTTGTATTTTCATGATAAAACACAGTGAGGATGCAAACAACAGGACTTTTCAGTTTTCTTGTGTTCCACCTCTAAATATATCCATCAGCTTTACAAATCACCATTTTTTTCTCATTGAAATAATATTTAATTTGTTCATGCAAATTGAAATGGCTGTATCTAAAATCTAAATCGATGTCAAATAATGTTTGGGTTTTCTGATGAATTATTGTGGAGTTTGTATCTTATTTGAGTGAAATTTATTATCCTTCTACTTTATGCCATGTGTGAAAGAAAACGTATAGATAATTTGACGTCTATTATGATTTCTGCACAAACTAATGATCTTTGTATGGCATTGGAGCATCATGAGTTCTGTGTGTTGGCGTACTATGCTATAGTAGGGACTATATTGGTACCATGCTTATGTACACTTCCCCAGTTTAGTGAGTTGATTTATGTTTTTGTGTAATCTGTAGTCATTGGTCCTTTAGCCAGAAGCTTGCATCACTGTGTAGAAATTTGTGGTTATTCTTATATCTTTAGCATACACCACAGCAATGATATAATGTTGATTTCTTTTAACAGGATGTTGGTGTATGAGTTTGTGAACAATGGTAACTTGGAGCAGTGGCTTCATGGAGCTATGCGTCAGCATGGTATATTTAACTGGGAAAATCGCATGAAGGTTGTTATTGGCACTGCAAAAGCGTAAGTTTCATCAGCTTCTGTCTGTAAGATGCCTATTCTTTCTGTTGTCTAGATTTATTTGATGATTTTTTTTGGGGGGGGGGGTGTTAATCATGATGTCTCGCAGACTTGCTTACCTTCATGAAGCTATAGAACCAAAAGTGGTACATCGAGATATAAAGTTAAGCAACATCTTGATTGATGATGAATTTAACGGCAAGGTCTCTGACTTCGGATTGGCCAAGCTTTTGGGGTCATATAAAAGCCACATTACTACTAGAGTGATGGGAACATTTGGGTATTTTCTTCGCTCTTATTTTATCCATTATTTGTGCTCTTTTACATCCTTTCTTCCCCATGCTGAAAGGAGTTCAATCTTTCTCATCCATTTTTCTTGCTTTAGATATGTTGCACCTGAATATGCTAATACCGGGATGTTAAATGAAAAGAGGGATGTTTATAGTTTTGGTGTTCTCATGTTGGACTGTGACGGGAAGGGATCTCGTTGATTATAGCCGCTCTGCCAATGAGGTAAATGATTGGACTTTGTTTATTTCTATTTCTTGTTTTGTTCTATTCCTTTCTGGATTTTACTTCAGTTAGTGTTTTGTTGGTTATAAACAACAAATTTTTGAATTCATTATGTGACAAAAATATTTGATTATACAATATATGAGACGTGAATCTTAATGAATCTGATTGTTCGTTTTATTTTTTACAAATTTTATCTTGTTTTGTATTTTACCGTAGCGTTAGCACGGGCACACTACTAGTAGCTTTTAGTTTCTGAAAGTTATAAGTCATCGCTATTTGGAATGGGATCTAGGTGTAGTTGAAACTATCTACACAAAGTTAAAATTGGAAAGTCAGGATCGGACACGATCGGAAATATCTAGAAGAAGTCAACAAAGGAAAGTATGGTGCAAATCAGGAATGTTAATTACAAGAGTTTAGAGATTTGAAGACTTCAAGCCGGACATGGTCTCTATCAAACGGAAAGGTTGGGCCAGCATGAACAAAGAGACTTAAAGCACAATTTATGATCGATTCGGTGGTTTTAGGTTATAAATATGTTGTATCGGTTGATAAAAAAGACAGACACGTATTAACTTTTTTGTATCTACTTTTTCATGTACTTTAGAAGTGGGTCGTAGCTAGTACATTGTTTTCTTTGCAAGTTGACCTTGGTTAATATTGCTTTGTATCGGCATGTTGATCAATTTGTGAGTTATATTTATCCCTTGTTTCAGGGTTTATTCTTGTTCATTATTGCTTGGCATCAATGTTTCGTCTAGGATCAGCTTTTATTCTGGTTTATTATCAACTTTTACTACTACAGAAAGCCTAATACTAGACGGCCAATCACAGACGGTTTGACAAAACCGTCTGTGACCGACACTAACACAGACGGTTTTAATTTGGACACCGTCTGTGTTGGTGGCGTCGGAGAAAACGAGTATCATAGACGGTTCTTACCGATGAACCGTCTGTGATACTTTAGTATTATAGACGGTTTTTATTAAAAACCGTCTGTGATAATCTAGAATTATCACAGACGGTTTGTAATAAAAAAACCGTCTGTGATAATGGCGTCAGGCATTTATTGCGCTACTCAAAACCGCATTTGTCTTCATTTCGATCCTGATCTAGCCGGTGCTGCACTTTTACGCTCAGGAGGCAAGCTAGGCGATTTCAAGCCAATTAATTTGGTGGGAGGAGGCAGAGATTGAGCTTTGAAGATTCATACTTTCCTGGTTGCTCTAGATATGATTAGTAATGAAATTTATTTTTCTTTGCATTACAATTTAGATCTAAGTAATTAGTGAGTGTTATTGAAGATGATTTGCAAAATTGTTGGTTATATAATAGCTGTTGTGTTTATAATATGAATTAAGCTAACAAAGCCTGAATGCGGGCCTGTCCTTTTTGGCTGCGGCTTGTGGCTTTTGGCTGCGGCTTGTGACTTTTGGGCTGTTTGTACGAGAGATTACAAAATAACAGAAACCCACGTGCGGTTTTTGCCGATATAAATGAAGTCAATAAAGTATGTACTACAATTAACTAGTAGATCCTGTCTTGAAAAAATACTCCGTTTAAAAGCTAGTTACTGTAGAAAAGCCGAAAAGCAGCTTTTAGAAGCTGAAAAGAACAGGGCCTGCATGTGGTATATATGTAGTAATAATTAATTAATTTAATTTTTAATACTAAGTTGTTATATATATACATAACGTAGGACCGAAGCTGGATGTATGCCGCGAACCGTGTGAGTGAAGAGTACATTAATGGCGTGTCTGCTTTTACAAGAGCTGCCGAGGAGGATATGCTGAATAAAGGGGTGGAATATATGTACTATACATGCACTGACTGCGAGAATTTAAAGATGTTTAAGAACCGAGGGCAAATTGAAGCGCACTTGATTCGGAGGGGTTTCAAAAAGGGTTATACATGTTGGACCAGCCATGGCGAAGTCAATGACCATATGCCGCCGGATGACATCGCCGGTGAAGTGAATAATATGCCGCCGGATGACATCGCCGGTGAAGTGAATGACATGCCGCTGGATGATGTCGATTGTGGTTCGGATTCGGATAGGTTGTACAATGACAATCTGGATCAGATGCTTCGCGAAGTAGAAGAGAACTATGATGAGAGAGAGTATGTTAAATTCCGGAGCTTGATGGAGGACTCGGAGAAACCTTTGTTTACGTGCTGTAGGTCAAAGTGCACAAGGTTGTCGGCCGTGCTTGAACTATTGAAATTGAAGGCAAGCAACGGTTGGTCCAACAAGAGTTTCACGGCGCTGCTAGGTCTTTTAGCGGACATGCTTCCGGAGGGAAATGAGTTGCCTAAAACCACGTATATATAAAGCTAAGAAGGTTCTTTGTCTGTTGGGAATGGAAGTAGAAAGAATACATGCATGTCCAAACGACTGCATCCTCTACCGTAAAGAGTATGCAAACATGCATGTATATCTGGTGTGCAACGCATCCTAATACAAACATAACAATCAATCAGATGACGGCGAGGGAACAGAGGCGAAGAAAGGACCTCCTGCTAAGGTGGCATGGTATTTTCCTATAATTCCCCGTTTGAAAAGGTTTTTTGCAAATCCAAAGGAGGCAAAACTGCTGCGTTGGCACTCGGAGGAGCGCAAGAAGGATGGAATGCTAAGACACCTTGCTGATTCCGCCCAGTGGAGAAACATCGATAGGAGTTTTGTAGACTTCGGTGCAGAACCAAGGAATATAAGGTTTGGACTGATTACAGATGGAATGAATCCTTTCAGTAGCATGAGCAGCCGACATAGCACATGGCCCATGACTCTCTACATCTATAACTTTCCTCCTTGGTTGTGTATGAAGCGAAAGTATATTTTGCTGTCGATACTTATTCAAGGGCCAAAACAACCTAGGAATGATATCGATGTGTACCTAGCACCATTGGTGGAAGATCTAAAAATATTGTGGAACGAAGGGGTACAGGTATGGGATGCATACAAACGAGAGAACTTCACTTTGCGCTCCTTATTGTTCTACACCATAAATGATTATCCTGCCCTTACTAACATATCGGGCCAGAGTACAAAAGGTGCCAGAGCTTGTACCCACTGTTTAGATGGTACCGAGAGTGTGTGGCTGAAACACTCACGCAAAACCGTCTACATGCGTCACCGCCGGTTCCTTCGAAGGGCTCACCCATACCGCAGGATGAAGAAACAATTTGATGGAGAGAAGGAAGACGGTTCAGCTCCAAGGCATTTAAGGGGAAAAGTGGTTTATAATATGGTTAAAGATTTAGATGTTGTCCTCGGAAATAGACGTAAATTGAGGACTCACGAGAAGAACATCTGGAAGAAGAGATCAATATTTTGGGACTTATCTTATTGGGAGTACCTAGATGTTCGACACTGCATCGATGTCATGGACGTAGAAAAGAATTTATGTGACAGCTTGATTGGTCTTTTACTGAACATTAGTGATAAAACAAAGGACGGCGTCAACGCACGGCTTGACTTGGCTGATATGGACATGAGGCCTAAGTTAGCACCGACATGCACTGATAATGCACGAACGTACCTTCCCTCTGCGTGTTACACTCTGTACAAGGCCGAGAAAACAGAACTGTGCCAGTACTTGCATGGTGTCAATGTTTCGTCTGGTTACTCCGGCAACGTGAAGAAACTTGTTTCGATGCAAGATTTAAAGTTAAATGGCGTGAAGTCTCATGATTGTCATGTGATGATGACACAGATGCTTCCTATTGCAATTAGAAATATTTTGTCGATCAAAGTCCGAGAGACAATTATGAGGCTATGTTATTTCTTTAACACAATTGCTCAGAAGGTCAACGATCCCGAAGGACTAGATGCTCTGCAGGACGAGGTGGTGATGACTCTATGTCATCTTGAAATGTATTTCTCTCCTTCGTTTTTTGATATCATGGTCCATTTTATTGTTCACGTTGTGTGGTAGATAAAAATATGTGGGCCCGTATTCCTACATAGCATGTACCCATTTGAGAGGTTCATGGGAATTCTCAAGTCCTACGTACGGAATCGATCTCGGCTGGAGGGCAGCATCATCGAAGGTTATGCAAGCAAAGAGGTCATTGAGTTTTGTGTCGATTATATGGCTGAGATTCAACCGATAGGTGTGCCTCAATCTCGTCATGAGGGGAGACTGAAGGGTATCGGAACTATCGGAAGGAAAGCAATCACTGCAGATATGGACACGTATACTCAAGCCCATCTCACGGTCTTGCAACACATGACTGAAGTGACGCCTTATGTCAACCAGCACAAGAATGTGCTTCGGCAACAGAATCCGGAGCGGCCGGATGTTTGGATCATGAGGCAATACAACAGTTGGTTCAACCAATGGTTGAAGGAGCAAATCGCTAGTAGCTCGCCAAGTGAGATGCTGATATGGTTGGCAAAAGGGCCAACATTTACAGTTGTGACATGGCAAGGATATGACATAAATGGGTACACATTCTATACACAGTCTCAAGATGTAAAGAGCACTAACCAGAACAGCGGTGTCCGCATAGATACGTTCAGTACCAATGGGTCGAGAAACTCATACTATGGGTTCGTAGAAGAGATTTGGGAGCTCGACTACGTGGTTTTCAAAATCCCCTTATTTCGCTGCGGTTGGGTGCATCTCCCACAGGTGAAGGTTGACAAGTACGGTGTCACTACCGTGGACCTCCAACGCGTCGGGTACAAAGACGAACCATTCGTACTCGCCAACTAAGTTGTTCAAGTTTTCTATGTAACCGACCCGGCAAATAAGAAACGCCATGTAGTTCTTCATGGAAAAAGAAGAATTGTCAGAGTAGAGAATGTAGTGAACGAGGAAGAATACAATCAATTTGACAAGTTACCTCCTTTTGGAAATGGCATAAGGGTCGACGACGAACAACATGACGAAACTAGTTACGTACGCATTGATCATCATGAAGGGCTAATTTTTAAAGGAAATAAGCAAGTGGAATGAGAATGTGTGACATATATGTGGGCATGTGCATTTATGTATATAACAATGCATGTATGTGATGTATATGTGAATGAGTCACACAAATGTATCTCTATGTTCATTGGGCTGTTGTAAAGAAATACACCCAGCTCTATTGTAAAGAAATACACTGTGTGAGGTCTTATTGAATGCTGGTTGGTGTTTATATTATTGAATGCATGTATGTGATGTATATGAGAATAAGTCATATAAATGTATCTCTATGTTCATTGGGCAGTTGTAAAGAAATACACCCAGCTGTTGTAAAGAAATACACTGTGTGAGGTCTTATTGAATGCTGGTTGGTGTTTATATTATTGAATGCTGGTTGGTGTGTTTATATTAATAACTATAGTTGGGGCAAGGGCTTATCACAGACGGTTCTCAGTTTAGAACCGTCTGTGATATTTATTATCACAGACGGTTCTAAGTTTAGAACCGTCTGTGATAGTATAACTATCATAGATGGTTCTATGTTAAGAACCATCTGTGATAGTACAACTATCACAGACGGTTCTAAACTGAGAACCGTATGTAATAAGCCTCCCCATAAATACCCTCTGGCTAAGGTTTTGCGCCTATGCTGCAGTTATAGATCTATATCTCGCCGCTCTCCCGATCTGTCTCCTCGGACCTCTGTCCACGCCGTCGTTGCCGCTGCCTCCTCGCACCTCCGTCGCCGCCGCCATCCCCCGAGCCCGTCGCCGGCCACCTCCGTCCCCCTGAGCCCGTCGCCCTCCTCCTCCCTCGGGCCCATCGGCGTCCTCCATCGCCGTCGTCCTCCTCCTCCCCCCGAGCCCATCGCTCGCCTCGCCGTACCTGCGCCTAAGGTACCAAGCCCTCCTACAAACCGTCTGCCATGTGTAGTATTTTTTTATGTCCTTACTAGCCTATTTTCGTGTCCTCTACTCTTAGATTTCGAATTTTGTTGTGGTAATGCTATGATCTGTCATGTCTGATTAGATCCTATTGTTAGAACGTTAATTTTGTAGTTGCAGATCAGTTCAGTAGATTTTTGTAGCATTGAGTTAGTTGTCTGTCAGTTAAGAAAATAAAAAACATTAGCA
Organism: Dendrocalamus latiflorus; assembly: GCA_017311315.1. Classification (NCBI taxonomy): domain Eukaryota; kingdom Viridiplantae; phylum Streptophyta; class Magnoliopsida; order Poales; family Poaceae; genus Dendrocalamus; species Dendrocalamus latiflorus. Next base: position 12,625,826 of record CM029623.1, read on the forward strand.
TTGAGTTAGATTTAATAGAGATCTTGTTTACTGCAGTAGCATAGTTTGCTATTTGGTTTATTTCGTAATGTTCATTTCTTGTAGTAAATTGTCTTTTGCTTGTTATGAGTGTTAGTATATAGTATTACCTACTTTTATTTTAACTCTTTGCATATAAAGTAGCTCAAGTCCACTCATTTTACTCATTTCATAAATCTTATTGTTGTTAAATCTTACTGTTATGTATATAAGTATGTGCTTATACTGCACTATTTACGTATATGCTACATTGTGCTTACTTTTCATATATGAGAAGGCCAACATGTCATCCGCGCATCTTCAACATCATCGCCGGATGAGTCTGCTCCAAAATCAAAACGCAAAGGAAGAGGGCTATCGAAGAAGCCTGAGGGCCGATTTACCATCACAGAGGTCGATGGATCTGGAACCCCTCTCCTTCCTCTCCCAGCAGTGCGCGCATTCCGAAGAATCATCAGAATAGTTGCACGAGAACGAATTGAGATCATATTTGATTCGTGGAAGAGCGTGCCTGGGACTCAGAAACGTGAGCTGCTGACAGAAATTTTGGTATCGTTCGAGATCCTAGAAGAACACCAAGAATGTATCGGACTACATGAACACCAAGAAGAACACCAAGAGTGCAACGACAAGCCTTGCTAGCGGCGTGCAAAGCATGGAAAAACTTCAAGAGCACGCTTATCAAGGACTACATGGAGAAGGATGAAACGCCCTTTCATAAATACCCATTCTTGGAACCACAATGGGAAGAGTTCAAGGCGATGAAGACGACCGAAGATTTCAAAAGTACAAGTGCGGCGCACAAGGCCCTCCAGACAAAAAAACACACACCCCCACAGACTTGGCACAGCTGGGTATGTCGGTAAAATCCCGCAGTGGAGGAAGGAGGACGAACAGGCAGCCCTGCAGGACACAGCCCCGCCATTTGCCAATATCCCAGATGACCGCACTCGAAATTGGATTAGAGCAAGGTCATCTACAATGACATTGGAGGACGTCTCCTTTCGAAACCCTGCAGATCAGCAAGTGTCCCAGCGCCTAGTAAGATATCGATCGAACTACGTAGCTTGTAATTACTCCACAACTTCATACGAAGTGAAATGACATGTCGTGCTCTTGCAGGAAGCGCTGAGTGTTGAATTTTCCCAAGGATCATTCCAGGGAACAAGGGAGAAAGATATACTCTCCGCGGCCCTAGGAAACAAGGAGCACCTAGGTCATACGAGAGGACTTGGACTTTACGTTTCTTGGAAACATGGTTTCTAAGATGACTCCAAAATGTATCGGCGTAGGAAGAAAACCAAAGCCGAGCGTGAGGCACAGCTACGAGAAGAGATCAAGGTATGTCTTATAGAGGAGCTAGCTGGTTATGTCAGAGATGAAGTGCGGAGATATACAGAAAAATAGCAGGCCGCCACCGCTGCTCCTGTGCTAGCTAGCCCGCACAATCGTCCGAGTAGTTGCGCGTCCAATCCGACGGAAAGCGAGGCCAGATTTCCTGTGGATGACATCCTGGTAATAATTGTTATCTCTCGAATGCTTGCTCCATTGATAGGCCTATTAGAGTAGCTAATTTTGTATCGTTATATAGGAGCCTACGAAGTGCAGGCTCCAAGTGAGATACGCCCCCGTTCCCTTGTACGCTGCTTGGGGCTAGGCATATCCGTCTGGTATCGAGGCCATGGTGCACCGTCAAGTTTTAGCGCCAGGCTTCGCAAAAGTTAATGTGGAGGGTGTGCATGTCAATTTTGAGGTCATCCCGCTACCGAAGCCCCCCCAACGACGAGATCGTGACTCTAGGGCAGGCCATTGGAACATGCATCCAGTGGCCCAAAAGCGATATCTCCCTGGAGGCTTCTTCATCGGTGGCAGGACTAAAAGGGCAGTGCGAACCAGAGCTACATGCACTGGTGCCATCTCCACAAGACTTATCTCCACCATCGCTACCTGCACCGGTGCTATCTCCACGGGTGTTATTCTCGCCAAAACAACTTGCACCAGTTCTACCTTTACAGTCGACTACCATAAAGTCGACCTACAGCTGAGGTAGCAAGGGGAAAACAAAGAAGACCGATAATGATATCCTGTACCTGCCATTGGCCCACAAATTCGTGCTTGGCGAGCCGCTGGTCGACCCGATAACGCACCTCAATATTCTACCAATTAGTTACACGCAATTATACAAGTGGTATATGGAACAGTCCAATAAGCCAGAGGGAGAACGGCGCTCAGGTATCACTGTCAAATTCACGCCAGAAGATTTAGAGCACAATGTTCAAGAATGTGTCTTCGTGGTCACATTCGAGGATTTATTTGATCTTTTCACGCTCAACGCTTTCGACGCCTCACTCATTCGATGCTGGACACTGTAAGTGTGTACAATCACAGTCTCTGTTCATGTCATACCGATAAATGTCATATATAATTTGTTGCTTTCGTGTGTGTATATATATACATGCTGACTAAAGCTAGATTATCCAAAAAAATCGGTTAGTTTCTTGGACCCACACTTGGTCGCCGTGCATATCATCGAGGAGGATATAGCTTTCGTCGAGAGGTACATTGCATCAGCACTGCTGGCTTACCGCGATAAGGAATATGTACTTATGCCCTACAATCAGGACTATCATTGGATTTTAATAGTAATTGTACCAAAATGGAACAAGGCAATATACCTTGATTCTCTAAGTAAGAATAAAATGAACTTCACAGTTGTCAACCAAGTAATCAATAGGTAAGTACATTTTTTCCATACATACCTATATTGTACTATTTCTTTCCTTCCGAATGACTTAAGGTCAACTTTTTCGAATCACATAAGGCGTTCGCGATGTACGTTGAAAAGGCAGGTGTCTCGACGCAAGGGGCCAAGGCCTGACACATGTTCAAAATTTTAAGGTATTCGCTAGTACACATTAATTAATCCTAGGCAACAGTTGGTAGTAATGCCTCTTGAATTAACACATTCTATTTTTTGCAGTACCACCAGCAGTCGCCGGGCAATTCAAGTGTGGATTCTACGTTTGCTACCATATGGACCTACTCCTCGATTCCTCGAGGATCATCAATTCCAAGGTTTGTCAATCTTCCCATAATTACTTCATATTTATCAGGTTATATATATACGCATATTGATATTTTTATCGACAGGCTGCGTCCACCCCCCTCAACTGCATTGAGATAGCCCAACCTTTCACAAATTCGAGGAGAGTTGGCGTACTTTTTGGTGGCTAGAGTCTTAAACTCACAAGGAGAGTTCTACTGCGCACAATGATTTTTTATTGCTCTTATCACTCCGGAATCGAGGTCTCGCAAAAGGAACAGATCCATAATCAACGAACTTGTCAGCTGCACAAGCAATACTTGAATGGCAATCATGCACCATCCAAGTATAGCTTGTGCAGCCTGACAAGTTCGTTAATTATGGATCTGTTCCTTTCGCGAGACCTCGATTCCGGTGTGATAGAGCAATAAAAAATGCAATGTTACAATCTAAATGCAAATGCAATGTAGATCTTTTGTAATTGTGTATTTGTTAATAGATATTTTATTTCAGTTCAACTAATTGATTTGCGAAATGGATGCTTTATGTTTGTGAAATGAAGTGCGATGTGAATTGGATGTTTTATGTTTGTGAAATGAATTGAGATGTGAATTGGATGTTTTATGTTTGTGAAATGAATTGAGATGTGAACTGTATGTATACATGTACATCTTTATCTGCTTGTTTCAGGGGGCATGGCTAGCATTTCCTGAGGTTAGCCAATAAACAGAAATAGATTTAGGGGTAGAAAGGAATGTCACAGACGGTTTTTAGTTACAAACCGTCTGTGATATTTACACCACAGACAGTTCGAAAACCGTATGTGATAACCTTTGATTATCACTGACCCATAAATTCAGACGGTTCAAAAAACCGTCTGTGATGACGTTTTTGAACCGTCTGTAATAGGGTTTTTTGTAGTAGTGTTTGCTGATTTGCAAGAAAATTGGTTGGCATGGCATATGTTACTAGAAAACACCTTCTATAGAAACACGGTGCTATTGTTAGAAATTTTCCGGCTACAACGACACGCAAATGATTTTGTACACACATTGATGATTAATCAATAAACAAATTACAATATATATGGTTCTCTTTCCTTTTAATTTATGGTGTAGTTTTTTTTAGCTTATGATATTCGATATATTTATATAAACATTCGTATTAAAATAAAAAACCATCTACAGCAGTCGAAAAAACCTACCTACCATCGATGCTCGACAAAACCAAACCACGCGTTTAAACGAAGCCACGGCGAAGGCACCACGGTCCACAGCAAACATACGCGTGACGTGCTTCGATGCTCAAAGGGAAGCTATTAACCGGTTGTGTTCGTCATGTTGCTTCCATAACGTCCAAGTAGCTATGAAGATTGTGTCGTCTTTAGTCTCGCAACCGTGGTCGACCGTCCGTATCAGCTTATACCCGGAGAGATGTTGACATTTTATACTTTTATATTAAGATATATTAATAAATTATAAAGTATTTTTAATAACAAATTTAATAATATAATTCGCATGTAGCTAATCTATATAGTTTTAAACAAAATGACATCAAACTTTCAAATGTTTGACGATATGAATTGTAAGAAATAAAGTAAAAAAAAGGAAGGCAGCATGTTGTAAGGCTGCAACATTAAAACTAATAGTTGCAATATTTTTCAAACAATGGTACATCAAAGCAAAAGAGATCCACAACAAATCAGGAACAGACCCTCCAACTATAGTGAAAGGGGATGCAACAAATTGAGAAAAAACGCTTATAACAATCTAGCTATAGGTGGAATATGCTCGCGAACGGAACGAGGACTTGAACTCAGGGAAGGAGGAGGAGGCGACAGCGGCTGCCCCGATAGCCTCTGCATTGTCGCCGGCGGGTTTGGATCTGGTCGGTGTTGAAACTAAATCGCTCTACCTTTCTCTAGGTGTTTCACCCACGCACATACAAAAGAATCATAGGAACAAAGTAGAGGAATACATGACAACACAAGGAACTTTGGTGCTACATTTTTTCTCCTTTGCACCTTAATACATTAACATGGCCAATATATATAGAGAACACATGACTACGAGTCTACGACTCATCCCGTGACTCGCGCACCAACAGAACTCAACAACTCTGGTTGTGATCAACTCGGCTTATGGCTTATGGCTTCTGGCTTATTTTGCATTATTCATAAATTTCGTTTTTTTCTGAACTTTTATCTTTTTGTTGAGCTTTTTTGCCGGTTCTTTTTTTCCCGTATTTGTTTGTATTATACGTAATGGGCTAACATATTTTTTATATTTTTAAATTTTTTTAAATTTAATTATGCGAAATAAGCCTCTGTCAGCTACAGTGTTTTTTTCAGCCAGCTACAGTGTTTTCAGCCATGAGCTTTTAAGCCGAGTTGATCACTCCCACTAGGCTACCATGCACATGACTTGACACGCTCAAGTGCACAGCATGCACGACATCTCGTGCACAACTACTTAACATGACTCAAAACAAGAAACGGACTTGTGCGGCAAGCGGACACGGCTTCATCTCGCGTCACACGGCCACAAATGGAGATGGTGACACAACTCGAACACGTCTCGGACTCGACTCTATTACAAGACTAAAAGTCTGGGCGAGGCTGGTTCGATGCTGTCCTGGATCTGGCATGTACTTTCTATTGCTACCCCCGGAGAAGACCACCGGGTCCTGCTACGGCCGCGATCATGGCCATCGGGTTTCCAAAGATGACCGCGATGATGACACCTACGACCACACCAACAATCTTGCGGAACCGCTCGAACCCGCCGCTCCTCCGCGTCCTCCTTGGCAAGCTCTGCAGCACGCCCTCCATGATCGGAGAGCACGCCTGCACAATCTGGCCAGCGCCGCCGCCGTTGGGTCTGCCGCGGTAGGCGTCCTTGAGGCACGCCACGTGCAGGTAGACGGCCTCGCCGTCGTCGTAGTAGGAACGGTAGGCCCAGAACCTGCGGCGGCGCCCGTTCTCGCCGCACATGCCGCACCGGCGCGACGCCGCCTTGCGGAGCTCGAAGGTGCGGCCGTCTTGGACGATGCGCTCCGGCAGGAACGCGCAGCAAGGGTGGAGGTCGAGGTCGAGGTCGTAGCAGTGGTAGACGAAGCCGCGCACCTCGTCGCCGCACGCGTCGCAGACCGTCTCGTCGGCAGGGGCCGTGGGCTCGTGGAGGAAGACGAACGTGCATCCCTTGAAAAGGGAGTGCTCTATGGTGGCCGGCGGGAGGGCGCAGCACGTGTGCAGGTCGAAGTTGCACGGCTCGCACCGGTACCTATAGCCATCGCCGGGCTGCATGCAGCCGTCGCACTGGAACGGCACGCCGCCGGTGGTCACCAGCTTGAGCTCGTGCTCGGCGTGCGCCGAGTGGGAGATCTCCGCCGGAGGGTCCTCGAAGAGCTTAGTCATGGTTAATTTGCTAGCTCTGTGCTTCTTGAATTATATATCCTCGAAGAGCTAGCCATGGTTAGTATCTCGAAGATCGTGCATGCAAAGCAAGACAGTGGTATGGCAAGAGAATATCTGAAGAATAGCTAATTTGGCATGCAAAAGGTTAGCTCACCTGTTCGATCCGCTAGTTCTTTTGCGGATTCTGTGGAAGGAGACAACGATTAACTTTGCTGACGAGCTAGCACAGTTTAGTTTGTTATAATAGCTAACCAACAAGGTAGGTTCTATTCTAATTATATAGGCTTCAATCAGGTCATCAGGTCAAGTTGTACGTGTCTATCTGTGACTCTTATCTTTATGTTACGTATCTTCCTTCCAGTCGAAGGTACAGTGGACTCCAATGGGTATAACCATGGAAGTCCCCTCTGGGCAACACGTACGTCTGTCTTTGAAAAACAGTCGGTCACCGGATGTAACGGGCACCTCACAATTGCATATGTTCAGCTCCGCTTTTTCTAATCACCGTCATGGCTCATCTAATCAGCTTTGATGTGCTGATTGCCTGACCACGTACTAGCTGCAGAAAGTGCTATGGTTTTGACTAAAATGACATCGCAGCGATTGTTAATTTTTTTTAAAGATATTTAATTAAAAATAAAAATACAAAAAATAAAAGTATCGTTATATCAGCACAGATAATACAAAGAGAAAAAAAAGGAGAAAAACACACCATAAAATCAACGTGTTTTAAATGATTTTTAGTTTTTAAAAGTTAGAAGCCATCACCGTTGGAATGGACCAAAATGCAATTTCGCAGAACTTAGCAAGCGGCGGTGGCTGCTTGTCAGTATGCAACGACTCGACTAGCGGTTCCATGGCGCGTACTAGTCGACGTGCTGGCACAAGCAAAAAGCGCGCGCGAGTTCTACATGCGTACGCCGATCAGCTTTGAACGTAAGTACGAAGCTGCTTAGTTTACAGATGAAGTAGTTAGAGCTGTCGTCTTCATCTTGATTAATACCTGTCTATCTGGCCGGCCGTATGGAATTATATATCTCCGGAGACCTTGACCTATACGATCACCGATCGCGTCCCCGGCCGGCGCCGGCCAAGCTAGAGCGATCGAGAGACTTCTGGAAACGACGCGTTTGGTAATAGACCGGCCAAGCTAACTCGGAACAAGCTTATGCGCTCCATCGGAGCCCCGGGCGGTTTGCACAGGTGGGTATTAATCCCTAGCACGCGCTTGGAAACATCTATAAGACATTATATTTATATGTGCGTGAAGATAAGTACTAAGATTTAAATCCTCATGGAAAAAAAGGACCTCCTCAACCCAACCCCCTCTCTACAAAGTTATTTCCATCACGAAGGTAGGTTAGCTTAATCAGAGGCGATTAATGATAAAATTGAACAAGGGTTTTATACTTGTAAAGGGCCGGTCTAATGTAAATATCAACAAGGTCATGTTTGTTTGGGTTTTAATTAATGGTTTTTAATCATGTCTGATGATTTTTGTTTATGTATTTGAAGATGTGGACAGTAGAAATGCTAACACAAACAGCATATATAGTTGTAAACTTAGAAAGTTATTTAATTGAAACTATTTTAAAAAACCACTTTAAGAAACCGACATAATTATTTCAGTTTATGATGAAACCCAAAAAACATTAAAAAAAAGCCAAAAAAGGAGAACCGTAGTCCTATCCAGAGTATCTTTCGTAGATCTGTGGGATGTCACAAGTTCTTGCTTGCTCGGTTCCGACTGTCTGGATACAGGACTGTTCTTTTTTGCTGCAGCTTGTGATTTACTGTTCGTGTGAGATATTACAAAGTAACAGAAACTCATATGCGGTTTTTGCTGATATAAATGAAGTCGATACAATATGTACTATAATTAACTAGTAGATTCTATCTTAAAAGGATATTATGTTTAAAATCTAGTTACTGTAGAAAAAACTGAAAACAGTTTTTTGAAGCTGAAAAGGAGAAGCCAAAATCCACGTCGATCAACAGAAGTCGCTGATGCTGGAAGTTGACTTGCGTAGCGCTGCAACTTCCGAGGGGACAGCAGATGGATCGGATAGGTCAAGTCTCCGGCCGTGGATATATCATATATCGTACTAGTATACGGCCGACCACAGTTGGCAACCAATCAAAACTGAAGACGACATGGGGCCGCAGCTGGAACAACGCAGCTAATCAACGCAAGCAGTACACGTACGCTGCTTCGTTCAAGACCCGACGTCAGCACTGATCATACGTCACGCGGTAGATCGAACCGGTTTTTGGTCTCGCCGAATGGCTCCATTCAAGTTACGCGGTATGAATTTTGGATCGATCCATTTAAAGGTGTGCGAGGTGCTGACATCTTTACTATATCTGATCATCATCAAGTAGTGGCATAATCATACTTTTACTCTTTTTTGTTTTAGAGAAAAATTTATTAGATAGCCATGACTCCATATTTTTTGTGGCCTCGACAGTTCAGATCGTCGATCCTCTTGTTTACGTGGCCGACATGGCTTATTCTTGTTAGCCCTACCATCTAGAAGACCATGGCAGTGGTAATCTCGATGATTTGGCCCCCATTCGGTCTAAAGAAATCGCCAACCACTAAGATGGTGAGTTCTTCTATCAACATTCACAACTAACTCACTATTAGTTCTTCTACCAAGATGGTGAGTTCTTCTAACAACGTTCACTACTAACTCACTATTAGTTCTTCTAACAACGTTCACTACTAATTCACTATTAGTTCTTCTACCAAGACGATGAGTTTTTTAGATTAAGTTTAATACGAACTTAGAACTGTAGTTTGATTCCAGCTCCTTCACCGATTCATTTCCTTATGTAAATATATATGTCTACTCCTAGGCCTATATAAACATCGGAAGCCCCTCCCCTCCCCTCTTCAATTGATTTTGAGTTGAAGCCGAGTGGGGTCTTCAACCCGGACATAAGTGGTGCTGCCGTGCTCGCTCTAGACTTCATCGCCACGCTGCCTCTCCTTGACTATTTAAGGGCGCTCGAGCCTCGCAAATCCTTGCACCAAGCCACCTCGTTCTTTGCCCTAGCTTGCCGTACCGATTTTCCTGTGGTTGCGCTGTTTCGTCGCCGCCAACTCTAATGAGAAATTTCTCCGCCGTCAATGAGTGTTCGACCTTGTTGTCTCCCTCTTTAGCGTCGTCGTGCTTTGCTATCACTCTTCCACACCTTGCTGAAGCCATTGCGTCGCCAGAGCGCCGAACCCGTCATGAGCTGAAGACCGCCACCTCCTTTTCCTCGTTGTCAGTCATATATGTCCGCTCGCTGATGACCATGCCATCCTCGCCATTGAGTTTGGCACATCACCCTTGTTAGTGATATGCCCTAGAGACAATCATGAAGATAATTGTATCACATCTATATTTATGAACATTTGAATAAAATGTTATTTTGTCCCTTGAATAAATATTTTTCGTATTGATCAACAAGTATGTGACTTATCTGTGAAACTCTTTATTCATATTTTGATGTTATTCTAAATTATTCTTGATCTTATATCATTATGTGGGACGATTATGATTTATAGATCAGCACATGTATTGATTGATGATCATATTTCACGGATCATGGATATGAGATATCAAATTAATAATGTGGACATGTGTTATAGAATATGATGTTAGATTGGCCCATCATGAGATATTGCGAGAATTGCTATATTCTTAAGTGTCATCAGTTGGTTCATACATAGTGTATGTATAATCCTTAGACTTAAGGTCGTCATTGTGTCCTATATGTGTAATAGTTTACTTAGTGGTTACCAAACACTACTCCGTAACCGGGTGGTAATAAAGGTAGCTTTCGGGTTTGCTATGAAACATGCGGAGGAATATGAGTGATCAAGATGGAATTTGCCCCTCCTATATAATAGGAGAGATATCGCTGAGCCCCTCGATGTGGTTGGATTAAGAAAGTGCATGGTCATGCCAAATGTGGTTGAGTCAATCACAATTGAGTAATCCACTATAGCTTCGAGTGAAGGATCGAGCTATCATAGGATGGCACGTTTCTTGCCTTGAGTTCGATTTGGTATCATGAGGCAAAAGGATCGATACATAAGCACTACATAGGTTCATCCGATATGATCTTTATGCGTATTCGGGAGTCGTTATGTTCTGCTAGGGACCGCTACTGACATATGGGCCGGAAAGGAGTTTTCGGCCTATGGCCAAATACACATGAACCTATAAGGTCACACTCGTATCGGATATGGATAGTTTTCAAGTGGGATTCGATCTCTACTCGTGTCGGATATGGATCCGATTAGAGGCTATATAAGGAGAGGTGCGGGGGCTGAGGGAGGTACCCCGAAAACACACCTGTCGAAACTCTAGCCGTCACCTCTCGTATCACATGCCGTGCACGCTGGTGCTAGCACATCGACACACAGTGCTCCATCCCTGGATGTGTGGACTTCGGTAGAGGCGCTGCTGTGACTACGGTGCTGATCTGGACGATCACAAGGAGGAGATGTTTGGACGGATGACGTTCGACTACTACCGCGACACCGACGCGCTCTTCATTGAATCAGCTGCTTCAACCCTACTTCCATTGCACTGCGCGTCTAGTGGTAATGATCCATGATCTCTTAGTCTCATGGCTTTCTGGTTTAATTTACGCGGTAGAAAAATTTTAATCTACGCTAGTGTAGCCCACCCATATCCCAACAACCCTCTCCACGTTGTGCCCGCTCTATTACCTCGCCACACCTAGCCATCACTAGAGAACCTCGGGTCCTGAGCCATCGCTGTTGGTGCAGATGTGAGCAACCATGTGCACGCCAGCTCGTCTCCACCTCACACCCTCATCCCGCGTGGCTGCCTATGCGGCGCCCCCTCACTAAGATGTGTAGACTCAGTTTTGCTTGAGCCAAATCCCTGTCGTGTGGACCCCATCAGCCAGAGCACTACTCTATAGACCTGATCTACCGTGGACCAAACTTAAACATGTTCATGAATTTGGTCCATAGACCATGGTGTAGGATCAAGAATAACCGACTAGAGGAGGGTGAATAGGAGGTTAAAAAAATTATCTTGCCTTCTAAAACAATTACCACAATTTAGTCAAGTAAGATTTTAAAGCAATTTAAACCTACACAATTCTAATATGTCTAAGGCACTACAAGCACAAGTCTCTACAAGAATAACTCTAACACAAATAAATATAACAATCACAATATACTAGAAATACAAAGGTGGAAAGAAATGACAAAGAAATAACAAATTGATACATGATATTTTACTGTGTTGTTTGGAAACTTGCCGATTTCCCCTAATCCATGTTGTGGAAAGCCCAAACGACATGGACCAGCTCCATAAATTAAGTGTCGGACCCCAGAGCAACAACTCCTGGATCCTCTGTGTAAATTGCACTAGTCCAGGGTCAACTAGTGCACACAGTGGACAACAAAGATAAATATCAACCATAATGACATTTGTTAACTAAATATGGGCATGATTACCAAAGTTTACATCCACGACCAATAGACCAAATTTAAACATAAGTAGCAGAAGAAAAACACCGAAGCAGAAGAAGCCCAAAGCCTTCCCACAAGCAAACGACAGTAAGACGCGACCTACTTGTCCAAGTCTTCACTGTAGTCGAAGTCATCTTCCTCTGTATGGAGATAGCAAGGTGAGTACAAACTTGTACTCTGCAAGTCACATGGAGAAATGCAACATAATGACAAAGCCAACAAAGGAAGGCATATATTGTTATTTGAGCATAAAACAACATTTAAAGAAATACAATAAATAGATTGAAAATTGTTAAATTTAATACAATAAGTAAAAACAGTAATTGTAAATGAAATTAATACCGTTAGTGCAGGTCCATCCCCCACACTAACTTAACCACGGGCATCCCACCCGAGATCTTTTCCAAAAGATCTCATATGAATTCCATCCATCCATACACTTTCACTCTCTCATGGATTCCATCCATCCATAAGTTTTCAATCTCTCATGGATTCCATCCATCCATAAGCTTTTCATAAACCATTTTGAAAAAAACAAAGTCTAATCCGTGAAAAACTTTACTCAGCTTGCCTATAACCGTGGGCATGACTATCTAGGATAGATTATACACTCTGCAGAGGTTGTACAGCTTTAACCATAAGACATAATCATCTCATATTGCCACACGATTAACACACTTTCTTAGGTGCGCAGCGGAGAGATCATGATAAGATCTTTACAATGCAAAGCCTTCAACCTGGCCAAGCGAACAATAATGTTTCACCCCAGTAAGGAATCCACCAGACCGGGACCCCTTCGTAAGCCGAGTGAGACTTCTCATGGCCTACGCCATGCTCACTTTTAACCTACGACGAGACTCAGGTTTGAACCCGCAAATTAATTAGCCAGGACTATCCCATACTAGCCTTGTGGTAGTATGATTTGGCTTTGCAACAGTAGCTTACAGACCAGTCGTTAATTGACTTAGGCTCAAACCACATACCCCTTATGCCTGACAATCAACACTGTGTCACCGAACAACAGTGCATGCCTGCGCCCACCACCTAACCATTGGCCTAAGTTTAAACTAGATTTTATATTTTATTTTGAAATATTTTATAAACTTTCTTGACTCACTGAAGTCAAGAATATAATTGAAAAGCTCATCATTTTATGTGAAAAAGTTATCCCAAAATGAAGATTATGTCTAAGTAGGTCTAACCATTTGATATAAAATTCTCTAGTACATACTAGTGTGCTAACTTGAATTTTATTCTAGGGCGTCAAGGTATAATGTTGCACAAGATCAAATGTGCCAATAATAATTGGGCATTAACTAAGTTTAAAGCTGGAATTGAAATACTTGAATAAACATATGCATGCGATATAATTTAGATCAACATAATTTTATTTTGCAATCTGGGATCAATATGATCAACGTGTATAACTTGCCTCGCTCTGCAGTGTGGTGTGATGTAACATCCCGAAATTTTATTTGCCTTTTATTGATTTTCTGGAGTTTATTTGGATTTATCTGGATTTTATTTCAAAGTCTAAAGCAAGAAAATGAATTTAAAATATTTTATAAAAGCCAAAAAGAGTTTATTTTATTTTTCCTAGCCTTCCCTAAAATTTTAATTAATTTTGGAGTTTTTTCTGGAATTAAAAATCAATTTTAAAGGTTAAAAAGTATTTTATAAAATTATTAAATGCCAATCTGAAATTACAAATATTTTTGCCAAGTCTAAAATGCCTCCAGGAATTTTTAGGAATTTTCCTAGAATTTTTGGGCTTTAAATAGTAATTTTTAAGTATTTATAAAGTTATCTAGCATTTCTGGAAATTTAAAACGAAAATTAAAACCCAAAAACCCCTCGGGCTGACACGTGGCGCACCCAGATCGCATCCGCCCATCGGCCGATCTAATCCGGGCCGATCCCCTTCGTGCACACGTGGCACAAATCCGGCCGTCCGCCTCTCTCCTCTCACCTTTCTCTCTCCCACCGACATGCGGGGCCCGCCCGTCAGCTCCTTCCCCCACCTCCCCTTCTTCCTCCTCCCGCCGGCCTCCATTAACGCCCCACCCGAGCTTTTAAAGCTTCGGTTACTCCCTCTCCCGGCCGGCTATTGATGCCATTAGTGGCCCTTAAGCCGCGCGCTAGTAACCGCCCCACCTCCCGGCCGTTTTCCCTCCTTCAAGCCCCTTTACGCCGCCGTTTCAAGCCGCCTCCGCCCGCCTTAACTCCGGCGAGCCGTTACCTCCTCCCCGCGCCTATAAAGCCCCTTTCCCCGAGCCGTCCTCCCCTCCTTTGCCTTCCCCGTGCGCCACCGCCTCTTTTCCCCTCCATCCCGAGCCGAATCGGCCCCGAACCGTCCGCCGCCCGTGCGAGCTCCGGCGAGGAATCACCGTCGCTCCGGTCCCTCCCGCGCCTCGCCGTCGACGCCTTCGCGACCCCCGTGCGCCGGCGACCATCTTCCCCACCTCCACCGAGCGACGCCGCCACCGGAGCCCCGTCACCGCCGCCGCCAACCTCGCTGCCGACCCGTTTCCCGCGCCTCTCGGACCTCGTGCGCAGGTGAGCCCGAACCCCCGCCTCCCCCTCTCGCCGTTGCGCATCACCGCCGCCGCCGCCGAGCGTTGGAGCGCCGGCGAGCCGCACCGCCGTCACCGCCTTCGGCCGGCGCCGCCCCATCAGCGCGCGCGCCCGCGTGGCAGGCCGCGTGGCGCCGCGTGGCCGCCACGTCATCGCCTGGCCGCCACCTCCTCCTTGGGCCACGTTGGCCATGGACCGAGCCCACGGTGGACCGCCCCGACCCGTGAACCCAGTCCACCGCACACCCGGCCCCACTTGTCATAGAGATAAACCCTTTTACAGTATAAAAATAATTCGGCCTAAAATTAAAATAGATGCTGACATCATAAATGGAATTTTCAGTATAAAAATAATTCAGAAAATTAGTCTTTTTCTTTTTCTTTAGATTTAAACTTCCAAAGGCCATAACTTCTTCATTTTAACTCCGATTTAACTCGTTCAAATTTCTAAATTTTTCTAAAATCCTAAACTTTCCATTTCTGGCCTCTTTTTGAATTTTTGAGTTTTATTTGAATTTTGTTTGAATTTTTCTTTTGGTTCTTCGCGTGTAGATTACGACGAATCCGGAGAATTTTTCTTCGACGAATCGCAGCAAGACTTCGAGCAAGGCAAGTTACACCTTTGACCATGTTGATCCCAGTAATTTAAATTATTTATGTTGTTTTTAAATTATTATGCATGCGTACTTTTATTCAAACTAGTTCAAATGTGCTTTAAACTTTAGTTATGCCGAATTCCTTTGTGTATGGCCAATCTTGAAATTGAACGAACATACCTTGTCACCATAGATGAAAACCTAGTTGGTACATTAGTATTGACTAGAACATTTTATAGAATTGCTTAGCCATGCTTAGATTAATTTAGGTGGGAAGAATGGTTTCACACAAAATGTCGGTTTATAAAATCTATTCTTGACTTTGGTGAGTCAAGAAAGTCTGTGAAATTTTGATGAAATAAAATGTATAAAACTTGTTTTAGACTTAGGCATTGGTATGGTGGTGGGTGCTTGCTGGCATGCGTCGTAGTTTGTTGACTCGATGTTGACTGCCAGGCACAAGGGGTAAGCGGGTAGGCCTAAGTCAAGTTAAGGACCGGTCTGTGAACTACTAATACAAAGTCACACCGTACTACCACAAGTCTGGTATGGGACAGACCTGGCTAAGTAATTTGTGAAGTTCCATTTTAGTTTCGCTATAGGCTGAATGTGAGCGTGGCGTAGGCCATGAGAAGCCTCACATGGCACAAGAGGGGGCTCCAACATGTGGATTCATGTTGTGGTGAAACCTTAGTGGCGGCGTAGCTAATTTGGTAATGGAACATTGGAACAGCCTTGTCATGATCTCCTCGGCCGCACACCTAAGGAAGTGTGTTAATCCGGTGGCAAAACGGGAGACATGTCTTGTGGGTAAAGTTGTACACCTCTGCAGAGTAACAAACTATCCTGGATAGCCGTGTCCACGGTCAAGGACATGCTTAGTATGGTTTTTCACGGATTAGACTTTGGTTTTAGTAAAATTTGGTTTATGGAAACTTGTGAATCTTTTGGAAAGATGGTCCGGGTGGGATACCCGTGGTTAGGTTAGTGTTAGGTTGTTGCCTGCACTAACGTTATTATTTTGTTAAATCTTGTTTCTTTTTACTGTATCAACTTCAGCTTTTGCACTTACGTTATTGTATTTAATTCAATAATGCTGTTTATGCAAATGAACCACATTATGCCTTCCTTTGTAACCCCTTATGCATGCATCAAATCTGTTATATCTCCTGGTGTAACTTGTGGAGTACTTTATGTGCTCACCTTGCTATAAACAATGTTGCCAGAGGACGACGACGTCAACTATGTTGAGGATTGCGACGAATAGGCCACGTCTTACAGTCAATTCGCCTTGTGGGAAGGCTGGATGGGCTGCCACTATCTTTATGTTTCCGCTGTTATCTTTCCGCTATTTACTTTTATGTTTGGCCATGAAGCCACCTTATTGTAAACTTTGCCATAAGGCCCGTACTTTTGCTTTATAATAAAGTTTGGTTATCATGCATGATATGTATCCCTGTTTAATCTGTGTGCACTAGCTTTTCCTGGGATAGTGCGAATAACGCAGAGGGTTCTGGAGTTGTTGCTCCGGGTCCCGACAGAGATGGTATCAGAGCCAGGTTGACCCTAAGACGTGACCGTAGGTAGAATAGAATGGATGACCTTAAGGATTTATTTTCAAAAAAAATATATATATATAATCAGAACATTTTGAAAATCCTTCTACCTCTTACCTCCTTCATTCCTTCACTCGTCTATTCTTTAAAAATAATAATAATAATAAATAAATATGCATAATTGATGACTAACTCCTTTTCTTTTTCAAAATTGTAGATGGCTGAACGTCCTACCACAGCCAGCCATGGAATCCTAGCTGGACACCTAGCTGACTGCCTTTGGGATCTTCTCCAAGAGTTGGGTGTTACGGCACGCCCCGTGTACCAAGGATATCTGGGAACCTATGGAGATCAAGAACGTTGGAGAGTGGAGGTGCTGATCTACGCCAACGTGGGAGATGAAGAAGCATGTCACACTTTTGATGCTCCTATACCCCGGGACACCTTCTTCAACGGAGTCCAAGACGCAGCTCGTGAAGCAATTCGGCAGATGAGGGACATCTACGCCCAAGAACTTCAACGCACCACATTCCGATACTTCCCCAGCAAGTACCCTGCCAGCTCCAGTAGCGTCTTCTCCTCGACAGAATTTGAGAGTAACCCTCGGCTCGTTCAGCAGGTGCAGTACACCAAGTCCTTGGACTATGTGTACCAAGACACCTTGAAGGAGTTGAGTCTCATGGCGCAGCGACTCCGCGAAGCAGAAGAAGAATTAGCCAAGTATCGTGTAGAAGATGAGGGTTCTTCTGTTACAGGACCACCCCCAAAGAAGCTTAAAATCCAGCCTTCTACTAGTAGTAGCACCAGCCCATAGAAACCATAGTTTAAGTTTAAAGTATAGAACGATACTTGTGAGCTGTTATTCCTTTGTCAACAGCCTCAAGGTTATATTCAATAAAATAATATGTTTGGTTGCTCCTTGAAATTTTGTTGTATTTCTTGTTTCGTGGTGGGAATGTTTCATAGACCTTCTCCTAGTTCTCTCTCTTTCTTTCCTCTAAATCTAGAAGAATCTGGCAGATGGTGAACACAAGGAGGAATGTCAACGACAACGCCAACAACACCGGAGCGCAAGGAAGTCAGTCTGTCCCCATCCCTCCTCCTCCGCCAGCAGCTGGACCCGACTGGGCTCAAATGATGGCAAATCAAAATCAGTTGATTCAACTGTTAGCTCAAGCTATCAACAACCCTGCTCAGCAAGCTCCTCAGCCACCAGCTCAAGCTCCTCAAAACCGGATGTCAGAGTTTTTGAGGATAAGGCCTCCAACCTTCTCAAGCAGTGCCGAGCCAATGGATGCTGATGATTGGCTCCGCGCGATAGGCAAGAAGTTGGATATTCTGCAATGCACTGATCGAGAAAGGGTCTTGTTTGCTTCTCACCAGCTTATTGGACCTGCATCCGAGTGGTGGGATACCTTGATTGCTTCTCATGCCAACCCTCAGGCCATTTCATGGAATGAGTTTGTTCAGAGTTTCCGCAAGGCTCATATTCCATCTGGCACCATTACCCTGAAGAAGAAGGAATTCAGAGCTCTGCGCCAAGGAAGCCGCACAGTGAATGAGTACCTGCAAAAGTTCAATCAATTGGCGCGTTATGCACCAGAAGATGTGGCTACCGATGAAGCCAAGCAAGAAAGATTTTTGGAGGGCCTGAATGACAATATTTCTGTCCAGTTGATATCAAGTGACTATGCGGATTTTCATCAGTTGGTTAGCAAAGCCATTCGCCAGGAGGGCAAGTTTGTAGAGATGGAAAACCGGAAGAGAAGGATGGCCACGCAAAAGGCTAACCCTGGAGGTTTTCCCAAGCCCCGTAGTAACTCACCTCAGGTTGGGCAGTTCAAGCCGCACTCCAGCAACTTCAAGCCTCAATCAAGCAACTTCAAGCCAGCAGCTAACCGGCCAACTTTCCAAGTCAACCGCCCCAAACATCAGGCAGCTTGCGTTCCTCCTACCGGTGGTCAAGCTCAGAAGAATACTACCGCATCTGATGGAGTGACCTGTTTCTATTGCAAGGAAACAGGGCATTATGCCAAGTCTTGCCCTAAGAAGCTTCAAGCTGCAGCTAATGCAAATGCTTCGGGAGGTCAGAATCAAGGTCAGCAGTTCAAGAAGCCAGAAAACTATGTTAAGGGATGTGTGAACCACATCACCGCTGAAGAAGCTCAGGCTGCACCAGACGTCGTACTGGGTATGTTTCTTGTAAACTCAGTGCCAGCTTCAGTTCTTTTTTATTCCGGAGCTTCCCATTCTATTATTTCCTTGGATTTTGTGGTTAAGAATGGGTTGGGTATGGTTTCTCTTAGTACACCCATGATAGTTCTCTCCCCTGGAGCAGAAATGAGAACAAGGACCTTGTGTCCGAGAATAGAGTTAATCATAAATGGAGTTTTGTTCCTAGCGGACTTAATAGTATTGGAATCTCAGGGATTGGATGTAATTCTTGGTATGAACTGGTTAGCCAAGAACAATGGTCAGATTAATTGTGCTACCCGATCTATAACCCTCACCAATGATCAAGGGATAGAAGTGAACTTTTCCCCTGAAACCCCTGCAGTAGGAGATTGTGTTCTCACTCATCTCCAAGTACAAGAAGAAATACCTGTAGTACGGGAATACCCAGATGTATTTCCGGAGGATTTACCAGGGATGCCACCAGATAGGGAAATCGAGTTTGTGATTGACCTAGTCCCCGGCACTGCCCCAATTTCCAAGAGACCTTACCGTATGCCAGCTAATGAGTTAGCCGAGTTGAAGAAGCAGATTCAAGAATTGGAGAATAAAGGGTATATTCGTCCAAGTTCTTCCCCTTGGGGTGCACCTGTTTTGTTCGTTAAGAAAAAGGATGGAAGCATGAGAATGTGTGTGGATTACAGAGCGCTTAATGAGGTTACTATCAAGAACAAATACCCGTTGCCCAGGATCGATGATCTGTTCGATCAACTGAAGGGAGCCAGTGTCTTCTCCAAGATCGATTTGAGATCAGGATATCACCAGTTGAAGATCCGTGCAGAGGATATCCCTAAGACTGCATTCTCTACCCGTTATGGACATTATGAGTTCACTGTCATGTCCTTTGGACTAACAAATGCGCCTGCTTACTTCATGAGCATGATGCATAGTGTATTCATGGAGTATTTAGATAAGTTTGTTGTAATCTTCATAGATGACATTCTTATCTATTCCAAGGATGAAGAAGAGCATGAGATTCATCTTCGGATAACCCTGGGAAAGCTTAGAGAGCATCAGCTTTATGCCAAATTCAGTAAATGCGAATTTTGGCTAAAGGAGGTTGCTTTTCTTGGTCATATTGTGACAGCTGAAGGAATTGCAGTGGATCCCTCTAAAGTGCAAGCCGTAATGGAATGGCAGCCACCCAAGACAGTAACAGAAGTCAGAAGTTTCCTTGGACTTGCTGGTTATTATCGCCGCTTCATAGCAGGATTTTCAGAGTTAGCCAAGCCCATGACTCAGCTTTTGAAGAAAGAAAAGAAGTTTGAATGGACGAAAGCCTGTGAGCAGAGTTTCCAGACTCTCAAGAATAAGCTAGTTTCAGCCCCAGTGCTTATCCTTCCGGATGTGCATAAGGATTTTGAAGTTTTCTGTGACGCGTCCCGTCAAGGTTTGGGATGTGTTCTTATGCAAGAAGGCAGAGTGGTAGCCTATGCATCACGCCAGCTAAGACCACATGAGGGTAATTATCCTACTCATGACTTGGAACTAGCAGCCGTAGTGCATGCTTTGAAGATCTGGCGTCATTACCTCATCGGTAATCGTTGTGAAGTATACACGGATCATAAGAGTTTGAAATACATTTTCACTCAAGCAGAACTTAATTTAAGGCAGCGCAGATGGTTAGAGTTGATCAAGGATTATAATATTGGAATTCATTATCACCCCGGCAAAGCAAATGTCGTGGCAGATGCGCTAAGCAGAAGGTCTTATGCAAACAGTGTGTTGTCAAAAGAAGATCAGATCCGACTTCAGGAAGGAATCTCCCGTTTAAGTATAAACCCGGCGAACCAAGGTTTTCTCTCAACCCTAGAGATTCAACCTACTTTACCTGATCAAATCAAGGAAGCCCAAAAGGTGGATGAAGATATTCAAGAAATCAGGAAAAATATGAGAAGAGGCAAAGCGCCAGGATTCATTGAAGATGAGAATGGGACGGTATGGTTTGAAAACCGTATTTGTGTGCCCAATAATCAAGGGATCAAGAAAGCGATTTTGCAAGAAGCCCATGAAACTCCATACTCAATTCATCCAGGTCGTACCAAGATGTACCAAGACCTTAGGGAAAGATACTGGTGGGTTAGTATGAAAAGGGAAATTGAAGAGTTTGTTGAAGCTTGTGATACCTGCCAGAAAGTCAAGGCAGAGCATCAGAAACCTGCAGGACTTTTGCAACCCTTGCCAATACCAGATTGGAAATGGGAAGAGATTGGTATGGACTTCATAACCGGACTCCCTAGAACTCAGTCTGGCTATGACTCAATCTGGGTGATAATTGACAGGTTGACCAAAGTAGCTCATTTCATACCAGTCAAGACTACTTATTCTGGAAGTAAGTTAGCTGAGATTTACATGGCTAGAATTGTGTGCTTGCATGGAGTTCCGAAAAAGATAGTATCGGACAGAGGTAGTCAGTTCACCTCCAAGTTTTGGCAAAAACTTCATGAAGAGTTAGGGAGTAAGCTTAATTTCAGTACGGCTTATCATCCTCAAACAGATGGCCAGACGGAGCGAGTAAATCAAGTGCTAGAGGATATGTTGAGAGCATGTGCTCTGGATTTTGGAAATAGTTGGGATCGCTCATTGCCCTATGCTGAGTTCTCTTACAACAACAGTTATCAGGCCAGTTTGCAAATGGCACCTTTTGAAGCACTGTATGGCAGGAAGTGCAGAACACCCTTGAATTGGGAACAGTCTGGAGAGTCCCAAGATGCGGGACCAACTTTACTTCAAGATGCTGAAGATCAAGTGAGGAAGATCAAAGACAGATTAAAGATAGCTCAATCCAGGCAGAAAAGTTATGCCGATAATCGTCGTCGAGATCTGACTTTCGAAGTTGGGGACTATGTGTATCTCAGAGTATCTCCACTCAGAGGAGTCAGAAGATTCCATGTCAGGGGAAAGCTTGCACCAAGATTTGTTGGGCCATTCAAGATCTCAAGCCACAAAGGAGAAGTTGCATACCAGTTGGAATTGCCGCCAAGCATGTCAGGTGTGCACAACGTCTTTCATGTCTCTCAGCTGAAGAAATGTCTCAGAGTGCCCGCAGAACAAGCAGACCTAGAAGCCCTTGATCTTCAAGAGGATCTCACCTATCAAGAGCAACCGATCAAGATTCTTGAGACAGCCGAGCGTCAGACTAGAAGAAAGACTATCAGATTCTGCAGAGTTCAATGGAGCAATCACACAGAAGACGAAGCAACTTGGGAGCGAGAAGAAGATCTGAAAGCCAACCATCCCCATCTCTTTGCTAGCTAGTTCAAATCTCGAGGGCGAGATTTCTTTAAGGGGGGTAGGTTTGTAACATCCCAAAATTTTATTTGCCTTTTATTGATTTTCTGGAGTTTATTTGGATTTATCTGGATTTTATTTCAAAGTCTAAAGCAAGAAAATGAATTTAAAATATTTTATAAAAGCCAAAAAGAGTTTATTTTATTTTTCCTAGCCTTCCCTAAAATTTTAATTAATTTTGGAGTTTTTTTCTGGAATTAAAAATCAATTTTAAAGGTTAAAAAGTATTTTATAAAATTATTAAATGCCAATCTGAAATTAAAAATATTTTTGCCAAGTCTAAAATGCCTCCAGGAATTTTTAGGAATTTTCCTAGAATTTTTGGGCTTTAAATAGTAATTTTTAAGTATTTATAAAGTTATCTAGCATTTCTGGAAATTTAAAACGAAAATTAAAACCCAAAAACCCCTCGGGCTGACACGTGGCGCACCCAGATCGCATCCGCCCATCGGCCGATCTAATCCGGGCCGATCCCCTTCGTGCACACGTGGCACAAATCCGGCCGTCCGCCTCTCTCCTCTCACCTTTCTCTCTCCCGCCGACATGCGGGGCCCGCCCGTCAGCTCCTTCCCCCACCTCCCCTTCTTCCTCCTCCCGCCGGCCTCCATTAACGCCCCACCCGAGCTTTTAAAGCTTCGGTTACTCCCTCTCCCGGCCGGCTATTGATGCCATTAGTGGCCCTTAAGCCGCGCGCTAGTAACCGCCCCACCTCCCGGCCGTTTTCCCTCCTTCAAGCCCCTTTACGCCGCCGTTTCAAGCCGCCTCCGCCCGCCTTAACTCCGGCGAGCCGTTACCTCCTCCCCGCGCCTATAAAGCCCCTTTCCCCGAGCCGTCCTCCCCTCCTTTGCCTTCCCCGTGCGCCACCGCCTCTTTTCCCCTCCATCCCGAGCCGAATCGGCCCCGAACCGTCCGCCGCCCGTGCGAGCTCCGGCGAGGAATCACCGTCGCTCCGGTCCCTCCCGCGCCTCGCCGTCGACGCCTTCGCGACCCCCGTGCACCGGCGACCATCTTCCCCACCTCCACCGAGCGACGCCGCCACCGGAGCCCCGTCACCGCCGAAGATCGTGCGTCGCCGCCGCCAACGTCGCCGCCGACCCGTTTCCCGCGCCTCTCGGACCTCGTGCGCAGGTGAGCCCGAACCCCCGCCTCCCCCTCTCGCCGTTGCGCATCGCCGCCGCCGAGCGCTGGAGCGCCGGCGAGCCGCACCGCCGTCGCCGCCTTCGGCCGGCGCCGCCCCGTCAGCGCGCGCCCGCGTGGCAGGCCGCGTGGCGCCGCGTGGCCGCCACGTCACCGCCTGTCCGCCACCTCCTCCTTGGGCCACGTCGGCCATGGACCGAGCCCACGGTGGACCGCCCCGACCCGTGAACCCAGTCCACCGCACACCCGGCCCCACTTGTCATAGAGATAAACCCTTTTACAGTATAAAAATAATTCGGCCTAAAATTAAAATAGATGCTGACGTCATAAATGGAATTTTCAGTATAAAAATAATTCAGAAAATTAGTCTTTTTCTTTTTCTTTAGATTTAAACTTCCAAAGGCCATAACTTCTTCATTTTAACTCCGATTTAACTCGTTCAAATTTCTAAATTTTTCTAAAATCCTAAACTTTCCATTTCTGGCCTCTTTTTGAATTTTTGAGTTTTATTTGAATTTTGTTTGAATTTTTCTTTTGGTTCTTCGCGTGTAGATTACGACGAATCCGGAGAATTTTTCTTCGACGAATCGCAGCAAGACTTCGAGCAAGGCAAGTTACACCTTTGACCATGTTGATCCCAGTAATTTAAATTATTTATGTTGTTTTTAAATTATTATGCATGCGTACTTTTATTCAAACTAGTTCAAATGTGCTTTAAACTTTAGTTATGCCGAATTCCTTTGTGTATGGTCAATCTTGAAATTGAACGAACATACCTTGTCACCATAGATGAAAACCTAGTTGGTACATTAGTATTGACTAGAACATTTTATAGAATTGCTTAGCCATGCTTAGATTAATTTAGGTGGGAAGAATGGTTTCACACAAAATGTCGGTTTATAAAATCTATTCTTGACTTTGGTGAGTCAAGAAAGTCTGTGAAATTTTGATGAAATAAAATGTATAAAACTTGTTTTAGACTTAGGCATTGGTATGGTGGTGGGTGCTTGCTGGCATGCGTCGTAGTTTGTTGACTCGATGTTGACTGCCAGGCACAAGGGGTAAGCGGGTAGGCCTAAGTCAAGTTAAGGACCGGTCTGTGAACTACTAATACAAAGTCACACCGTACTACCACAAGTCTGGTATGGGACAGACCTGGCTAAGTAATTTGTGAAGTTCCATTTTAGTTTCGCTATAGGCTGAATGTGAGCGTGGCGTAGGCCATGAGAAGCCTCACATGGCACAAGAGGGGGCTCCAACATGTGGATTCATGTTGTGGTGAAACCTTAGTGGCGGCGTAGCTAATTTGGTAATGGAACATTGGAACAGCCTTGTCATGATCTCCTCGGCCGCACACCTAAGGAAGTGTGTTAATCCGGTGGCAAAACGGGAGACATGTCTTGTGGGTAAAGTTGTACACCTCTGCAGAGTAACAAACTATCCTGGATAGCCGTGTCCACGGTCAAGGACATGCTTAGTATGGTTTTTCACGGATTAGACTTTGGTTTTAGTAAAATTTGGTTTATGGAAACTTGTGAATCTTTTGGAAAGATGGTCCGGGTGGGATACCCGTGGTTAGGTTAGTGTTAGGTTGTTGCCTGCACTAACGTTATTATTTTGTTAAATCTTGTTTCTTTTTACTGTATCAACTTCAGCTTTTGCACTTACGTTATTGTATTTAATTCAATAATGCTGTTTATGCAAATGAACCACATTATGCCTTCCTTTGTAACCCCTTATGCATGCATCAAATCTGTTATATCTCCTGGTGTAACTTGTGGAGTACTTTATGTGCTCACCTTGCTATAAACAATGTTGCCAGAGGACGACGACGTCAACTATGTTGAGGATTGCGACGAATAGGCCACGTCTTACAGTCAATTCGCCTTGTGGGAAGGCTGGATGGGCTGCCACTATCTTTATGTTTCCGCTGTTATCTTTCCGCTATTTACTTTTATGTTTGGCCATGAAGCCACCTTATTGTAAACTTTGCCATAAGGCCCGTACTTTTGCTTTATAATAAAGTTTGGTTATCATGCATGATATGTATCCCTGTTTAATCTGTGTGCACTAGCTTTTCCTGGGATAGTGCGAATAACGCAGAGGGTTCTGGAGTTGTTGCTCCGGGTCCCGACATGTGAGTTGTCGAAGAATTCTTCTGAATCATCGCAGTCTACACGTGAAAATACCCAAGCAAACTAAAATAAAATCCAAATAAATTCAAATAAACTCCAAATAAATAAAATAATGGCATAAATGGATATATTGGAATTTTTTATGAATTTAGAAATTTGAATGGGTTCAATCGGAGTTAGGACAAAGGAGAACGGGCTCCTCGAAGATTGAAATCAGAGAAAAAGAATAAACTCGAATTTCTAGAATTATTTTTCTATTGAAAAATGGATTTATTACGTCAGCAGGGGTTTTTAATTTTTCGGCCAAATTATTTTTGTAAAGGAAAATCAGGTATATGACATTAGCATGATGTCAGCCCTGATTTGATTTTCGGACAGAGACTGACAGGTGGGCCCTGGTCTACCATGGACCATGTCCACGGACTGAGGAAAGGTTAAGGTGGTAGGGAGGGTGACATGGTGCTGACATGGTGGGTGAAAGGGCTGGTTTTGCTGATGTGGCAGACAGGTGGCAATGACATGGCCACCACGTGGCTCGGGAGGGCTTGGTGCTGACACGGCATCCACATGTCATAACGTGGCATCCACGTGGGACCTGAGTTCTGATGTGGTGGGACACGTGGCTGATGATTCAGCATGTGTGCCAACATGGCAGAGGGGTGCTGGTGTGGCGGTGACCGTGCGGAGGTGGCGCACTGTGTGGCATCTGTGTGGCATGGCGTGGCCACCACATCGGAGCAGCGCACTAAGGTGGCCGCCAGCGGTGAGTAGCACACGGGACCCTAGGGTCGCCGGTGAGTGCAAAAGAGAGGGGAGAGTGAGGGGAGTGCGATGGTTCTCGCGAATTTTACCGGAGATGGCTGGAGAGTGGTCGGCGACGAGGAAGGTGGCGGTGGTGCTCGGGTCTCTGGTGCGGTGGCGCTCTAGTGGGGCTAGGACACAACTGAGGGGCCAGCGAGGTTAGAGGCAACGTGGTGAAGCTGAGGATGGGGTCGGTGAAGCTCAAGGGTGGCCAGAGCGGCGAGGGCAGCTTGCCGGAGTTGGCGGCGGAGCTTGGAGAGAGAGGGCATGCGGTGGGGGTGGTGTAGAGCCCGAGAGAGGCGAGCGAGGGTGGAGGGAGGTGGTGCGAGGGGATGAGAGGCCGAGGGGAGGTTTAAATAGGGCCGATGAGGGGCAGGCTAGTGCTAATTTGTCGCTGGAGATGACACGGGGTGGCGGCCGTTGTGGAAGGAAGGTGGAGGCGGGCGGGGATTCGGCGCGAAAATTGGGGAGGAGGCGAGCGCGTGACTTGTGGGAGAGGAAAGGGAAGGCGATAGCAGGGATTGTGGCACACGAAAGAAGAGAGGTGGGGCGGCGCTCACGCGGGAAGGGGGCGTGGCCAGGAAAGGCGGAGCGGCGCAACGGCATGGTGTAGGTGCGGGGAAGAAGACGACCTAATAGGTAGGCCCACCTGTCGGCGAGATCGAGAGAGGGGCAGTGAGGGATGGCGGGGATGGGTTGGTGCATGCATCAGTCTGAGGAGAGGGCAGAGCAGGAGCAGTGGGGATGGCTCGGGCGTCGACGTGGGCTGATCTGAGCCGCACACGCGTCGAGCGGGGAGAGAGGGAAGGCGTGATGAGCTGGGACGGTCGAACGAGGTCAAGCGATGATGTGGGCACATCCTGGCCATCTAGGCGTCGCACGGAGAGAGGGGCACGTGAGATTTGAATTTTATTTTTGATTTTGGATTTTTAGAAAAGCTCGAGAAAATAAATAAGGACCTAGAAAATAGCAAATAAAGGCCAAAAATTCCAGAAAAATTCACAGAAATTTCTAGATCCATTTTGTACTTAGATAAAATAGTTCCAACTTAATTGGTATTATATTTTTATACTTAAAATACTTTATTATTTAAAAATAGATTTTAAACTCCAAAAAATCACATCATGTTTGAGTCAGCCTTAGGCCAGGGTGCGTGAGTTTGAGTTGTGCTTGCTCTTTGTTGTGTGTGTGCTATGTATGGCCGTGTCTAGGCACCAATATAAGGCCAAGGGGCATATCCCATGTACCTTAGATCAGAATAGATTAGTTGACAAATACAGAAAAGCCATGGAAGGTTTGTAGTGCAATTGCGTGCTTGAGTGTTGAGGTTTTCTCGACTAGGGTTTGCTGCGATCACTACTGGAGGTGTAAGAATGGCCGATAGTTATTATACCGTCGGCCATTAATTTGTACCATCGGACAATACAATTGCCGAGTGTATACCGTCGGCTACCTCCCGTCGGGCATTCCCACTTTTACCGACCGGTGGTTAGTCATTGTATGGCCGACTGTATGTTTCCGACGGTTGACGCTCGGCAATTAGTTGGTAAACACGCCCATTTGGTCTTTGGTCCAACATGAATTGCCGAGGGTATCCCGGTCGGGGATTTGTTGCTTGACAGTTTGTTTAACCCGTCAGGAAATATATTAGCAATGGTGTTTACTTACTGTCAGGAATTTAATACTCTCGGTAGAACATATATGTGAAGGTTTTGGTTTCCCATCGGCTAAAACAATATGGAACAGTCTAACAATTTTATTAAACCATCGGCGCTATAGAGATGAAACCGTTTTATTATAATCCATCAACCGATAGTGCTTGTGATAGTTTTTATAGCCATGCATAAGTAATATGTGACTAGGAGGATCAATTACAAATGATGAACATTCACGATTCATAGCATTTCATAACCAGCACTTCAATATTGCATAGTACAGTGAATGTTTGAAGCCCAATGATCACCAAAGAAAGGTACAGTCTAGACATTCAGAAAGTTGCTAAGACATTCTTCAACATAGCACAAATTAATGTTCAAATTAAAATACTTGACTAAGATACTGCTGTTCACAAGGCATAAGACAAACTACTTAAAAGTGCCACACACTTCATATGTTGCATATAATCTCTTCTCATCACCAGGAGGCATCATCATCAAAAAAGTCTTCACCAATGTTCTCATAATTTTGGTCATCATCGTGGGAATAGTATCCTTCTTCATCATAATCATAGGTGTCATCTTCATTTTCCTCATCACTATAGTCTGCTCCACCAATGTTATCCTATAGAAGTTATAATATTATTTTTAATAAGCACATGAACCAGCTTGAATATAATTCAGATTTTGCAATAATTTTAGGTATGGCATGAATACATGTGGTAAACACACTTAATACTTACATGTTCAGATGCATTCGAAACAATTTTGTCATGCTCTCTAGAGAATGCAACCTCAGATTCAGAAGTAGGCTGCATGTCATCCATATATTAGTTTGTACTTTGAATGCCAGTTTTGCAATGAATTGAGGTAGGAAAAATAAAATTCAAATCTGAATCAACTAGAGTGATGGTTGAGTTCATTGTAATAATCTATGCTCTATGAGGTAGCACGTAAACTTACCAAGTTAGTTGCAGTTTCCTGAGCTAATGCATCAAAGTCCATTCCTTGTTTAGCAGCAAGTGCCTGTTAAAACTTCATGATTAGCAATAGGTATTTATTTGTATGCATATGTTTATTACAATGATAATTACCCGCACAACATGTTCAAGCTTGCTATATCCTTGGATGAGGGGTGATGATAGATCAAAGTCACAAATATTTTTCCAAATTCACATGCACCCATCAAGCGCCATATATATCACACTTATCACACATTGTAGCCAATCACCGTGCGTTATATTAAGCCTCTAGGAAAAGATTGAACCATCGGCTATTAGCTTCAAAAGCCAACAAGTTAACTAGATATTGTTGGCTATCCTTCACTAAATGGCCAACGGTTGTTATGACACGGTCATATATTGTTTAACCGTCATATATTACTACCATTTACCATGGGTCAAAGCAAGATGGTCGGGGAATGCTTTGCCCTGTCGGCCATTTGGTATAGTCCCCGATGGGTTAACATCTGACTGTTGGCAATATATTGCACTGTCGGCCATTGGGTAGAAAACATGACAGTTTAACTTTTAACTATCGGCAACATGTCAACCGTAGGCCATTTACAATCTCCCCGACTACCCGTTGGCCATCGTAATTTCCTGTTGGCATAGCTTGTGTTTCTAGTAGTGGATCCTATGGATTGAGAGCGTTGTTTCTGATCTCAAGTCATCGATAAAATCTTTATCATTCATCTCATCAATTCATGAATAGTACTCATTGTTTGGAGAGCTCTTGGTTGATTGCTTCTAATCAGTAACATCATTGTTGATTAGTGCATTGCAACCGTACCTTTCATCTACATCAGGAGCAAGAGGAAGAAGAGGTGTTGTTCGACTACTCTACTTGGGCTGCATCCCTAATTCACCCTCCATAGCTGCAAGAAGGAGAAGACTTGCTGTTGCCCCATAGTCGCAAAGAGAGAAGAAGGAACACAAGATGGGGATGAAACCCTAATCCTATTGCTGGCTGCAAGGAGGGAACCCTCATCTTGATTGCTGGCCACAAGGAAGACAGAGGACTAAAACCCTAGTTGCAAGGAACAAGAGGAGAAATTCACCGCTTTTTGTACCATGAAAATCGGGCCACCCCTATGCATCAGCTAGTTTACTAGTTGTCCTTATCACCAATGGCCCAATAAGATGCACCATCCTCCAAGATGTGACCTAAACCACTAAGGCCACCATCATGGTTTTGCAAACCCCTCTCCACCTGGTAGTGGACAATTTCTTCAATTGCCACCTACTGACCTTCACAGTACTTCTCCTTGAAGCAACTATCACAACAAAGTCTGTGATGCCTAATGACTTGCCGCCAAGATTGTACGTATGCTCTGGGGATCGTCACCACTTGCAATACCTAAGTCCAATGGCACACCATATGCATATACTTGCCTCATCATGATGCTTATCTTTCTTTCGTGCTGCTCTGCTTGAGATGATGCTCCACCCAGATTTACGTGACCCTCCATGGCCTCAGAGCACCTCCCCTAGCCTTAGTCTTATCGTTGATCGTAACAATTACCAAGCATCCTGAACATCAATGAGCAAGCAATCATCCTAAGAACAAGTGATATACACTTTACTCCTCAACAAAACTGAAGTAAACATGCACCACTTGATACTCCCGTCAAGATTCCTAACCATGCATGGATTCGTACCATGACTAACACTTATATGGACTCATACCATGACTAACACAACCATAAACCAACTCAACTGCGCACCACCAGATCTAGCCCTCTGGACGTCCACGACCACCTGATCAAGCCTAGCCCAATGGACTGTGTCCATGGCATAGCATGGTGAGCCTAGCCTAACATGAGCAATGAGAGGATGATACTTGGACATGAGCGGGTGCGAAAGGACATCTTCGCCCCTAGTACCATAGCATTTTAGAAGGACACACTTGTAATCTGTTAACCCTCATGGAGACTATAAATATAGCCCCTTGGGCACCATTTAAGGGGTTGATACATTTGTACTTTCATACTATATCAATACAAGGAGCTACTATTTCACTCATTCTCCAAACTCTATCAGGCTCCGACGTATCCCCTTGGGATTCTCGAAGCTCATACTTGGATTCTCGAAGCTCATACTTCTATTGTTTGATGTTGTAGCCACAACAAGCAAGGCTAGCCCACACCACAACCTCCCTAGTCGAGCTCAAGAGGTCTCACCACCATGCCATGGAGCTTAGTATGCCTTCCCCCCTATGGAGCTCCACCACCACCTCGGGAGCCTGATGCCCCCAACCATTGCCGCTTGAGGTGGAGCTCTAGTTGGAGCTTCCTAGAGGCCGATAGCATGCGTGGAGAGAGGGGAGGGGGAGGAGAAGCAATGGCAGTAGTTGGAGAAATGGGGAAGTAGAGACTACAGATTGGGAATGGATAAGAATAGGAGCGGGGGCTAGAGTTGACTTATTAGCGAGTGGGCCGTCCATTTTTTTGCTTTGTATCAGGCGTCCTCACCGTAGCATTATTGTATAAAACAAACATGTGGGACTGAACATACCTCATCCGCTAGTCGGGTCATATACTAACGCTATAGATTAATCATATATATAGATATTATTGAATATATATATATATATATATTCAATTTTGGGTATTAAAATTGTATAACAAATATAACTATATTTTAAAATATAGACATGTATTGTTCTATCCAACCATGCGAATGTGTAGGCAATTAGGCTAGTTCTCGTATGATTAAAGAAAGGTTAATTGGATGCCACTTTCTCTGAAGGGTTAGAAACTACTCTCTCTAGTCATAAATACATGTCGTTTTAGATTGTGTGTAGTAACACTCTCAAAAATTTGACAATCGATATCTTTTTAAATATTTAAATTGGATATATAAAAATTATATGTAAAGATTTGTCTCAAAAAGTATTTTTATAAAATTATAATTTTATTAGTTTTATAAATATATTATATCATAAATTAGTGGTTAAAGTCGTATTTTGGTGACCATATTAATGTCTAAAATAATATGTATTTATGATTGGACGGATTACGTTGTTAGTAATATGGGAAAGAAAAGAGTCTGTGCCAACTTTTTTTGTGGACCTAGATTACGACGGCATGTATTACATACGACTCTAGGGTATCTACCCGCACGCATGGTTGAAAGAGCTAGCTATGAAGTGCCGTAGTGGTCAAAGTCAGAGAGAAAAATAACGGTTTTTTTCATTTCTTTTGAAGACTAGAGAAGTAACTATAAAAACTAACGAAAAAACTTAAAACACTGCTTAGTACGATAGGCAGCTCAAAACCTCACAGTTTTTGTGATCAACTCTTGTTTATCAATATGATAGGCAGCGCTCATGCCTGTTTGCAAAAGAGAAAAAGAAGACGACGACGACGACGGAGAAGAAACAGAAACATTGCTTAGTACTATTCTTCGGACTTCAGAATTTTTATCGTCGTTGTTTTCCCTCTGGTGGCGTCGACGTGCAGTTGTCAAGAGTTGGAACTTTTGCATCTTTGCAGATCCGAGGGAGTCCGACGACATAACTCACTCTGGGACAGAGCACAATCAAACGCAAGAGCAACAGTATCAAATTGAGCGGAGCCCAACCCCGCAAATCATCCAGTTTGACACGAAAACCACTACCGACCTCCTTTGATAACAAATGAGGAGGGCGTGAAAATCATCCGCTCGGCACACACACACACTCTTCTCGACATTCAGGATACTTTTGGCTGATGGCATATTTAGCTTCAAAGACAGGAAGAAGAGCCAAGCTGAGTTCTTAGGAAAGGACATGAGGCCGGGCTGGTGGGCCTTCAAACTCGTCGAAATCGAGCTCAGTTTTGTGTATGATATGCTTTATACAAAGGCTTCCGTGTCTCGAACAAACCTTGGGTTGGTCATCCGTGTGGCCAGTCTTCTGCTGACGCTTTCAGGCAGCCTCTCGGCTTTCTTGTTTGTGTTCCGTGCAAACAAGTACCAGCTGAGGAAGAGAGGCATCAGTGCATCACATATAACCTTCTCGCAGGGGCTGTGCTCACCGATGTTTGGATACTGGCAGCTCATATTCTTTCCATCTGGTCTCTGGTGGACGGCAGTTGGGTGAAATGCTTCTGTTCTGCAAAGTCAGTGAGCTGGAATAAATGGTCAGGATCCATGGCGCAGTCCAATCTGGTCACGTTTTGTCTGCAAAACTGCCTTCCCTTTCCCCCACGAAGTTTGAATCTGCAGCTTTTTGGTCTGAATCTGCAGCTTTTTGGGGGAAGCAATAACATCTGTAACGAAGGAGGCTGGTAAAATTTTTACTTTGTAGCCCAAAATTTGAAAGTTTTTTACATATGGACCCCTGGAGAAAAGTTTTACAAAAATGGACCCTTCTCTCGGCGCCAAATCATATGGCGCCTAGGGTACATGGCACGTCGCCATATGCTTTGGCGCCGCGAATTGACACGTTGGAGCCAGGGTGGCATAGCACGGCGCCAAGGATCACGACGCCGTGATATGAACATACGGCGCTAAAGTCCGTGGCGCCGTGTTCTGACTTAGCCACTCAACGTGGTCACCGTGCTTGTGCAAGTCCACCTATCGCGGCGCCAAACATGCGAGCGCCGTACGTAGCTACCTCGGCGCCATACCCTTTGGCGTCGAGATGTGTACATACGGCCCCATAGTGTTTGGCGCCTCTGTTGGCGCCAAACAGTCTGGCACCGTATGTACACATCTCGACGCCAAAGGGTATGGCGCCGTGGTAGCTACACTGACAAAAAACAGCAAAACAGCAAACATCCCATACCAATAAGTCTCAAACACCAAACAGTAAAACATATGCACATACAGACATACACATACATTCACACATGAAACATCTGAAAACCTAAATAACAACATCGTATGACATAAGTCTCAAAATACCAATAAGTCTCAAAATACCACATAACTATACAAAAGTCTCAAAATATGTCATAAGTCTGAAAATATCACATGTCTATAAAAAAAAGTCTCAAAACATCATTGCCTCTTGGCCTTCCCCTTGCCCTTGGCTAGAGCATCACTCCCTGGAGTATACGTGCTCGGGGGACGAGCCGAACGACGAGGCCGCTGCGAAGCCTGAGTAGACGGTGCATCAGGCATCTGCGACATCCCAATCTCGTCGTGGGTAGATGCCTCCTCGTCCTCGTGCTCCTCCTCGACGTCGTCACCCTGCTCCTCCTCGACGTCGTCACCCTGCTCCGCCTCGTCGTCGTCGTCGTCGTCGCCCTGACTAAAAGTCGGAGTGCGTGACGAGCTCCTCGTGGACTGGCGCCTGCCGACGTGTGATGACGACGCTGCATCGGCTGAGCGCTGGGAGGCCGGTGGTACGATCACGTCTGAGCATGCGTGGCAACCACACCGACCTGCCGCCCGACTGAGGCGACGTCGAAGTCTCTGCAAGTAATGATATGTCACAATTGTATACATGCTGAATGGATCTAACTTAAGAAACCATCTTCATACCTGCAGGAGGTCCCTCAGGCGGCGGCTCTCGCTGTCCAGGTCACCAACTGGGTGGCTGAGAGCCTCGTCGATGTCCCGCACCGAGGTTTGGAGAGAAGTCCCCTAAAGAAATAAGGAAACACAAGTAAGTGCGAGATAAACGTATGGAACCAAAGTATTGCAAATATCATGCTTTCCGTACCACTCGATCGAGAATCGAAGCGGCCTCGACCACTGTGCCCTCCCTCGCACGCCTGTCGTACGCAGTGTCCTCGTCCTCGGACGAAGCGAGGTCCGCGTAGTCGACATCGGTCCACTGCTGCCTCAGCCTGTAGCGCGTGGCAATGTGGTACCAGGACAAGTAACCCCGGAAGCTGGCGTTACTGTGGGGGGTACTGTCCGGCTCGCAGTTGTCGTCCATCTTCCTCCACCACTGCACGTACTGTCGGTGGTGATCAGCGAAGTCCGTCACCTTTCGTTGGCGGACCCTGTCGAACCTGTACATATAGCAGATGTCAACAATAGTTGTTAGTACGAACCAAAAGAATTTTAAATTGTTACTTGTGCAACTCAACAGAAGTTGACATCCCCTCTGGGGGGAAGAACTGCACGAGGCCGAACTGCCGTGCAACTCTGTGGGGGAGGTGAATCTCCACGGCATAGAAGCAGATCAGCGGACACCTCATCCTCCAAATATGGGAGTCCCTGCGGCACATGGTGCTGAACAGTAGCGCTAGAACCTGTGGCTCGGAGTAAGGCTCCCAGGACACCTAGTAAGAGAACACACGATTAGCCGTGTACAAAAACCAAGAACTGTAGAATAAATAAATGCAGTACCAATTTCTTACCATCGTGAGAGACAAAGTGTCAAACTCGTTGCTGAAATCCACGTACGCCCACTGAGTAGTCGCGAACGGGACTGACACTGTATCTCACAGGTACGCAACAGTGGGGCCGAGGTCATCCACACCCAGTGGATGCCAAGGCTGCGCCTGCAACACTCGAGGGCGCCCCACTGGAATGCGTGTCCACATCCACACCTAGCAAGCGAACATACGGGCAGACACACGATTAGCCACGCACAAAAACAAAGAACTGTAGGAAAAATAAATGCATTACCACACCTGCAGGAGGAAGACGCAGCCACCGAGCGTCGACGCGGGGGCCTTGCGTCTGCAGGCCTCGCAAAGCTGGCGGTAGAGGAATGCGAGGACCGCCGAGCCCCAGCTGAACTGTCCAGCGTCCCCCCAGTCCTGGAGGCAGTGGATGTACATCCACGAAGTGGCATCCCCCGTGGCGTCCGGGAACAGCACTGCCCCGAACATGTGCAGGACCCAGACGCGGCAGTGGTAGGTCACCGTGGCGTCGTCCGCGGCAGCAGGGCATTCGCCAAAGGTATTCCGCAACCATCTAAGGTGGACCCCCGAGACGCGGCCTCGCCTGGCATTATCTGGGGCAGGAGGCAATGGCGTGCCCAGGAAGGCCTCCACACGTACCCTCCAGCCCTCAGACACCGCCGGGCCGATCACCGACTGTCCCCTGATGGGAAGTCCAAGTATCATCGCCACGTCCTGCAGCGTGACGGTCATCTCCCCACAGGGAAGGTGGAACGTGTGTGTCTCTGGGCTCCACCTGTTAGTAGTACAAGGAGAAAAGAATTAGTTACGTGCGTAAGAATATAGAAGCGAAAACAAATAGGCCTGATAGAGAAAATGCACCTGTCGACAAGTGCGGTCAAAGCTGCGGGGTTGAAGACCGGCATGCCCCGCCGTAATAGGTTAGCGACCGTGTGAAGCCCAGCACGGCGCAGCAGTGGGGTATAGCGGTCGTCGTAGCGCATCAACTGGAACCCATCATGGGTTCGAGGACGAAGTATGGGTATCTCCTGAAAATTGCTATAAAAGTTAGCTGTGTGACCATCAAGTTGAACACATGTACATTTCGGCCACACACGTACCTGGCCGTCCTCCGTGAGCCTGCCGCGGTGCTCCCTCTCGTAGTACTCGTCTAGCAGCCGGTATCTCGCCATCCTGTGATAAGTTTTAGAATTCAATGGTTAAGAAATATTCAAATAAGAAATTTATAAAACATGATTTATAAATAAAAATAATAATCAAATTGAATTATGAAATTGGAATCAACATGAATAATAATTGGAATCAAATTGATTTACCCTTGGTTAAATACATGTCAACAAAGATTAGTAAGTTAATTATGGTAAATAATTTAAATATTAGGTCACTAATATTAACTGTAAATACCGACATATATTTATCAAAGACATTATTGATATATATATATATATATATATATATATATATATATATATATATATATATATATATATATATATCATTGACAATAAGTTGTCTTTGCCACTTGAATTAGAATGCAAATCTAAATTAGGGGTGGTGGTAAAAATATAATTTTGTAAACAATAATCAAAGCTACTAAGGGTAAGGTGGACATACAATCTTGCCCATGTTGACATGAAATCATCCTATTTGGTATATGAAACCCTAAAAACCTAAAACCGAACACAACCATGTATAAATAATAATCAAACCCTAAAACCTATCCAAATACACAGTACTTCTCTTACATTATGCAAATGCATTGCAAACGTAACCTAAAATCGCTCATAATTGAACTAATTTCATCTAGGGATTCAAATCTTGCCCTACGAAATGTACCTCAAATAATCCATATCTATTGCAAAAAAATGAAGGGAGGGGAGAGAGTTTACCTTGCTTGCCCGATTTGGAAGCAAAATCGCGAGATTAATCGGTGGATTTGAGAGTATTTAGAGGGGGAATAGAGGGGGGCGGCGGCGGTTTACTGTTAGAACAGAGGAGCAGTGAGGGGAGCTGGGGGCCGGGGGACGCGCTCGGGCTTAAGTCCCGACGCACGGCGCCACGGCCATTAGCGCCGTATATACATATCACGGCGCCGTGGGACTTGGCGCCGTGCTATGCCACCCTGGCTCCGACGTGTCAATTCACGGCGCCAAATCATATGGCGCCGTGACATGTACCCTGGGCGTAATATGCTTTGGCGCCGTGGTAAGGATCCATTTTTGTAAATCTTTTCTCCAGGGGTCTATATGTAAAAAACTTTCAAATTTTGGACTAAAAAGCAAAAATTTTACAGGAGGCTGCAGCTGCAATGTTAGGGCCAATTCCACGTCCGCCACCTGGACTTTACTTAGCAGCCAAATCAACTGATGCCTACCAGAAATTTGAAAAATTATTTCGAAGGAGATCTGTACTGGAACAACTACGATCAAGGAGCTTCTGGAAGGACTACAAGAAAGCAAAATATGTTCCAGTGCAGCAGAAACTTAAAGAATTGATCTTCAGCGAACTAAGCTCTAAAGTGGAGGAGGCCAGAACACCAGATGACTACAAGCAATTCACTGCTTGCCGGGTGTTGATAGTAAAAAATAACACTAGCATATTTATGCATTAGATGATCAAAATAGCCGAATTGTCGTTTCATTAATATAATTCGGTTGACTATATGGTTGCCCATTGAACTATTTACGACCACTTTGGTCGTGATCGGTTGCCCATTGAATCATTTACGACCACACTGTCCATGGTTAGAACCGGGTGAGGCGTTAAGCGAGTGGTCGGATAAGCTCTACGACCACGTTGTGGCGTATACGACCACTTTGGACATGGTCGAATGTCTCCTAAGAGGTTTACGACCATTCTGGCCATGGTCAAAGGGCACCAGAAGGAATTACGACTACTTTGGCCGTGGTCGAAAGTCATCATGATCACATTGGTCGTGGTCGGCAGTCGCAAGATAGCTCCACGACCACGTTGTGGCGTATACGACCACTTTGGGCATGGTCGAATGTCTCCCGAGAGGTTTACGACCATTCTGGCCATGGTCAAAGAGCACCAGAAGGAATTACGACTACTTTGGCCGTGGTCGAAAGTCGCTATGACCGCATTGGTCGTGGTTGGCAGTCGCCAAATAGATCTACGACCACGTTGGAGGTTACGACCACGGTGGAGTCTACGACCACGTTGAGGTCTACGGCCACGGTGGAGTCCACGACCACGTTGGAGGCTATGACCACGGTGGGGTCTACGACCACGGTGGAGTCTACGATCACGTTGGAGGCTATGACCACGGTGGGATCTACGACCACGTTGAAGGCCACGATCACGTTGGAGTCTATGACCACGTAGAAGCCTACGACTGCATTGAAGGTTACGACCATACTAAAGGTGGTCGCAAGGAGTTCGACCACGATTTTGGAAACTCTGACAGTTATAACGAGAAGCGGTCGAAAATTTGGGGATACTGAATCGTTATGGGAAGTTATCTGCAGAGGATTCGACAGCGGAGAAGCAAAGAAGAGAAAGAAATCGGGTTCACTAGCAGATGTGATCAATTTTATTTGATGCCGATTTTACTTGCCATAGATTTTGATTTGATGCCGATTTTATTTGCCATAGACCAGGCACCCTATAAATATAAAGGGTAAGGCCGATTGCAAAAGGAGAATCAGACAATCGACACAATATTATTTTCGTACCTTTGTTTTCTTAGTCTCTAGATTAAAGTAGATCTTGTTTCTCCATCAATTATCTTGTTGGTGTACGGATCAGTTTCGTGCAGCAACACCGGGGTGATTGGGTTCTGCAGAAGAACGCTCCAGCTGACAGGCTGCTGTGGAGCGTGCAAGGGAAGGAATTTGACGAGAGCCTCCCCATTTGGCGTATCGCGACCGACCTGTGTTTTCGCCAGGAAGTCAACCAGCAGCAGACGGATGCCAGTGCCGACCAATATAGGGACATAGCGCGGGAGCTATCCAATTATCTGCTCTACATTTTGGTCGTACACCCGCTGATGTTGTCCTCATCGACGATCATGGCCACAAAGAGGTTCAAGGACACATGTGCCGAAACGAGAAGGCATTTCTTGAAGGAGCATTTCCGGGCTCACGAGATTAGTGAGACGAAAGCCCGCGAAGTTCTGCTCGTGGTGAAGACGCCGCTCCAAGCATCGTACGTCAACGGCGACAAGAGCAAGTCGGTGCTGTGGGACGGCTGTTTCCTCGCCACGGAGCTCGCAAAAATCAATTGGGGCGCAAACGAAAAATGGCAGGTCATTTGCAAGGTGTGGGTCGAGATGCTGTTCTACGCCGGCGTGCAACGCGGAGGATATTACCACGCCGAGCGGCTCAAAAAGCAGTTACTATCATCATTTTCGTCTATAATATACTATAGAAAATTTAACATCTCCGTCAACATTTCTTTATTTCTCGAAACTATTAAGAAGGCTTCCTTTCTCTTATTGCGAAGGTCACGATAATGATCCATTGGGTCAGACTAGACATGCATACCATCTCTTCTATCAGAAGGAAATGCATCCTTAGCACTCATTGCCCACCTTCTTGATACACAACACTGAGAAATGCAGTTTACTTCAGTGTTTGAAAAGAACACAAATATGTTCACATGTGATGTATTCACATTCCATTTTTACTCACACAATTTCCTTCGAAACTGTAGTCTACATAAACTCCATTGTGCACTCTCTTTTGGCACCACAAAGAAGTTTACATCACCTAAATGATATCTCCAATGGTCCAACTCACTGTTTTCTCAATTTGTACCTTCACTAACTTAAAAATATTAGGCGTGTATAGAACTGCTGCACTTTTCTCAACTAGTTCAGCATCTAATTTAGTGAATAGCATATATTGTGAAGCCCTGGAATCTAGTTCGGCCTCATTCTGGTGTATTCCTAACAGACAATGCTCATAGTGGTCCACCAAGTCATAAAGTGTCATTTTACGATCTAGGTTCCTATGAAGCCTTGAGTTGAGACTCTCACTTTGCTGAGTACTTTACATACCCAAATAATATTTTCCTTGCAAATATGCTACCGACTGCATCTTTCTCAACTCTTACATCTTGGGGAACCATTTGTTCTAGTTAGAAATTCTATGCCTTTGCTTAAAAAGAGTTCAATTTTTCTCAAAATTATCAACACTCATTGGAGCATACATAAATGTTCTAAATTCGGAAAGCATGGGTTGGCAGAGGTGGCGTATCATATTTTGCTCAATATGCCAAGTGCATAAATGGTATTCTGACTAAGGCACCACTATTCTTATTGCTTGCTGCATTGCAAAATCGCCATCTGTGATAAATGATTGTGGTTTTTTTTGGTACATAGCTTCCAAAAATGTGTGAAGCAACCACTTATAAGAACCAATTGATTCATTTGAAACAACACTGCACCTAAAAATAACTGTGCTCGGATGATGATTAACACCAATGAATGGAACAAATGGCAGATTATAGCGATTCACACAATATGTACTATCAAACACTACAACATCACCAAAAGAATCATAATCAATACGCGATTGCGCATCTGACCAGAATAAATTTCTTAAGTGACCTGAATTATCTGTGGTGTATTGAAAAAAGAATTCAGAATCATTTTCCTATTATGCTTTCATATGACTGATCATAGTTTCAACATCATGCCTTATAATGGTTCTTCTCTTATACCTTTTGAAGTTGTATGAATTAGCTAGTACAAACCAAACTTTTCATAGCCACAATATTGTTTCTTTATAACTTCCATAATCTGATATTTGCGAATGCCACCAACCTAAAAGTCAATAGCATCTACTTTCTGTGCATCACTAAGCCCCCGATGTTGATGAGGCAATGGGGTCCCGATCTTCCGATAGGATGATAACTTCGATTTAGAGAAGAACGACTTTGATGATGCAGGCTTCTAACCGGCCACAACCAGAACACCAAGCAATCACTATACTACACTCCAAGTCATTATCGATTGTGCCAAGAATGCGGTTAACCTGACCACAAAGGTTTATTCCTTCATGCAACTGAAGAACATGCAAGAACAAGATAACAAGCAATCTAAATTGCAAATATATAAATTGAGTTTAAAAAGGTGGGATTTCGTAGAGGTTCTTTACTGTTGGTCTAGTCAACACAAGTGAAGAACAAGAGTTTTCACAATGGAAAAACTAAGCAAACGAAATCTCATCTTTGTGAACTCAATTTATATATTTGCAATTCAAATTGTTTGTTATCTTGTTCTTGCGTGTTCTTCGGTTGCATGCAGGAATAGGCCTTTGTGGTCAAGTCATCCGTATTCTTGGCATGGTTGATAATGATTTGGAGTATGGTTTAGTGATTACTTGGTGTTCTAGTTGTGGTCGGTTAGAAGCCTGCATCGTCAAAGTCGTTCTACTCCAAATCGAAGTTATCATCCTATCGAAAGATCGAGACCTCATTGCCTCATTAGGTGGTATCAGAGCTTTAGTTGACCAGTAGGAATTTTTTGTATCCCTAGTTAGTAGATTGGTTTTTATTTCCTATAGTCCAGAAAAAAAATTGCCCCACAAAAAGAGTTAATTCCTGCTGTCCAAACCCCGTTGTGCCTTTCAATCTATTAGTTTTAGTTTGCTAAATTGAATTTGTGTCTGTTTTTGCATTTTCTAGTTGCTGGTCATATCTTTGTTCCTATAAAAAAATCAAACTAAAAAAAATTCCCCCACCCCAAACCCTAATTCCAATTCAGCTGATTTTTCCTTTCTCTGTAGCCTCCACAAAAAACATCGTATCTTTTGATTGTGATCATTTATTAGTGAAACCACCGCCATTGGATTCACAACTTCATTATCTATCTTCCTGTAAAATTTTGCTTCATTACAGTATGGCAGTAGAAAGATATATGCGGTGAAATGTCACATTTTTTATTTAAATCTGCAACAGTCAGTAATTGTGATTTTTGTGCAAAATTTTCTGTCAGTTTCTAGAACTTGGTTCCGAAACAAAAGTTATAGGAAAAGCCATTAGAAAACTGACAAAAAATAATCATTGAAAAATGGCAATTGAAAAGAAGTTATGGTCAAAATACTGACGTACTGTCCAGTGGACAGAAATCTTCAGTTTTCAGTTTTGGGTCAATCCTTGTGTTCTTCAATTCCAGATTGCATTCGATTGAATTATCTTGTATTTACCACTCCTATACAGTGCCATACACTTATTTTAGCTTTCTACCATCCTTGGTTGATCAGCAACATAAGCTAAGAGCTAGATACGAACTATAATTCAATTCTGTGCAATTTCTTAAATTAATTGATTGTTCTCCATTGCTATATATCGAGCCTTCCAAGCTATACCTTATACTAACCGAGCAGATCACGTCGAATTGTCCCTTGCAATCATTTTACTTATCACTTGAGTCAAGCTTATCACGAACCAGCCATTGGTTGCACCACCTGTTTGCATTGATAAGAACATGCCAGAGCTTGGTAAGAGCCTGAGTGTAAGCGACTTTGAGCCTTCGGATCCTAGTAGTTGATAGGAACATATATTTGTGATTTATTTTCTTGTTTTCTACTAACTATGACAAGTTTACGGGATGATTATAAGATAGATCCACGTCTTCTTCGAGCCATTGAACGGGAGCTCAAGAAAATTCGTGAGGAAGATGCACGTTTGAGATAAGCTTCTTCACCACGGGAGGTATATGACTGTAATAGTATGTCTAGTAAAACTAAAATTATTTTGCTAATCTTTACTGGTAAATTTGATCTTGATGCCTATATTGACTGGGAGATAGCGCTAGATAAAGAATTTAAATATTATGATTGGTCTGATAGGCAAAAGAATAGAGCTGTCACTAGTGTTTTTATTGATGATGCAGTACTTTGGTGGAAGTATTTTGGTAGACATGGTCAAGTGCCTCAAACTTAGAATGCATTAAAAAAACTTATGAGAAATGAATTCGTTCCTAAAAACCATGCTGATTATTTGCTAGCTAGATTGCAACGTTTAAAACAACGAAGTAGAACTATAAGGGAATATTATCATGAATTAAAAACTCGTTTATTGCATTGTGGCTTAGAGGAACATGTTGAAGCTAGAGAGAATAGATTCTTACGTGGGCTTAATAAAAAAATTCAGGACCTTCTTATTTACGAAGAATATAATTCTCTCCCTCATTTGTTTATACTTGCTTGTAAGGTTAAACGTAAAATTAAGGAGAAATTGAGAGTGCTTGATGATAAGAAACATGAGAACAAACCCATGTGTGTGCCTTTTTCTGTGACGAACAACTTACAGGTAGTTGAAAACCATGCTGAAGAGGAGCATGGGCTGATTGAACCACCGACTCCATTGCTACAGAACGAAGATGAGGAGATGGATACACCTATATCATCTGAGGAGAGCCAAAAAGGTAAAGAACATAGTGTTATCATCACTCACGGTGACTATGCTTGTGAAGAACTATAATTATCCACTGTTCATGCTATTTTAGAGCAAAACTTAGTGGAAAATGATTTTGACATGCACATGTTTCAAGTAGAGAATTCAGACTGCATTGACTTGAGTGCACCATGTCATAATATAAATAAATTGACTGCTATTTTCAGTTATTCGTGTGATAAATTAATTGCATACAATGATCATGTGGCTTTGGTTAGATATAAAGAAGTTTTACTAGAATTTATTCTACTAATTCGTTATGTTACATCATGTTGGATCTACCTATGAAATTGCCACAAGCTATGGAGAAAGTTTCTGAACTTGCATATTCGAAATTCTTGTTTAGTGCCTACACCTTTGGGTATAAGTTCAATTTGATTGGAGATTATGGTATAGAAAATCAATTTTTTGTATATCGAATATGCATAACTTGTGATTACATGGATGAATTGAAGCTTACTATTTTGGACAACAATTCTTGTGTGTTGAATCTTATTCAATATGAGAGGAAAGTAAAATTTAGTACTCATTCAATGCCTATGTGTTCATCTCTTTTTGCATCATCTAGTATGGACAATCTGAATAAAGATGATGAATTATGGAGAACGTACAAATCTCTTCAACCTTGCGAGATGAATTTGCAATTACTCGTTTGAAATGTGATTATATGGATGA
Organism: Dendrocalamus latiflorus; assembly: GCA_017311315.1. Taxonomy (NCBI): domain Eukaryota; kingdom Viridiplantae; phylum Streptophyta; class Magnoliopsida; order Poales; family Poaceae; genus Dendrocalamus; species Dendrocalamus latiflorus. The sequence continues at coordinate 12,670,189 of CM029623.1, forward strand.
ACTATGCTTAATTTCAAAAGTTGTAGCTTTGCCCATATGTGTCACAACTGCAAGTTTACAACTTCAGATATTTAAATTGCATAAATACTTCACTTATATTTGCAAATCTAGTTGCAATAATTGCTGTGTGAGAAATTTTGATTTGCTCATTAACATACATGATTATGATCGCCAACCGTGGTCGACCGAAACTCTCATAAACACAAATTTCAATGCAACCCAAGAGTCAATTATTCATCATCACTGTTAGAAATAATCTTGACTTCGAATCCTAGACATAGTAGAGTCCATCTCCGAGTATAACTCAAGTTGAAGTTGAGTCCAACTTGAAGTCCGAATCGAAATACGAATAGGAGAGTATTAGCCATATATTCAGGAGGCTTATACCCAGTTTTGTTTGCAAGCAAGAAAAGCAAGAGAAAAATCAAGAAAGAGGGGAACAAATAAGAGAATAAAGAAATTCAGAAATTTCTTTCGTGTTCTCTCAGATTATTTGCGATGCGTGTGTTTTCTCTTGGGATCAAAGTTTTAACAAATGGTATCAGAGCCTAGGCGAGAAGCGAGTCGCTAAAAAAAATCGTCTCGACGATTCCATTTCGCACTCGTCTCGAGCGATGCTCTCGAGGCCTCCGCGCACGCGTTGTACAGCTAGAGCAGCAAAAGTCAGCGCCAAGAGAAGCAAAGAAACGTAGCTGTCCCGAAGCAACGCAGCAAGGCAGAGAAGATGTGTCACCGTTCTATGTCAAGTATGAGTTTAGTAAGTCGTAATTAAGTCTGACTGTTTTAATGTTTTAGAATCTTTGCATCTGGTGGACCCGTACTAGTTGAGCTGAGTTCCAACATGTAACTTACATGTAGAACACTTCATGTGGAGGCGTGACTGGTAGTTCATAATGCATTGAGACTAAAACTAGAGTGAGTCAAGTCAAGATTAAGGAGGAGATTGTTAGAAATAATCTTGACTTCGAGTCCTAGACATAGTAGAGTCCGTCTCCGAGTATAACTCAAGTTGAAGTTGAGTCCAACTTGAAGTCTGAGTCGGAATATGAGTAGGAGAGTATTAGTCTATATATTCAGGAGGCTTGTACCCAGTTTTGTATGTAAGCAAGAAAAGCAAGAGAAAATCAAGAAAGAGGGGAGCAAATAAGAGAATAAAGAAATTCAGAAATTTATTCCGTGTTCTCTCAGATTATTTACGATGTGTGTGTTTTCTCCTGGGATCAAAGTTGTAACAATCACCATATTCACGACCTCCATATGGTTTAACAATCGACATTGTGGCGTGCGGAAGGATTCTCGTTGTTTCGATGGACTTGAATGCGATCCCCTTGGCGGGAGACAACCTTGCTAGCATTTCTTAATGAACTTTGAGATGCAGGTGGGTTTTTGACAAAATTCCGCTACTTGCAGGTGGATTTCTTACGAGCTTTGAGATATAGGTGGATTTTTAACTCTCCCACTTACAAGTGGGTTTTTGCAAAAGGTCCTAAATTCTTAGTGAAAGTGGCAAGATGGTTGGGGAAGCAAGAAGAGAAGAGGTAGGAGACTAGGCATCGCAGGCGGGGAAGGAGGGAGTTATGCATCCTTATTCCTTTCCACGTACACCCGTGGATTAGATGTACCCCGAGCGGCATACATGTTAACGATTACACAGCACAACAATATTAACCTTACCAACTAAAGTGCAAGAAACCAAGCGCTCATGCACGCAACCGAGCTGCAACGCAATGCGTGCAAAATACAACGCTGCAGATTAAAGTGTCGATCGACCGACGGTTCACATGATGGAGCAAGCGTTGGGGTTGTCGTCGCTGAAGAGCGTGGCGAGGCGCTCCTCCTGGCCGGCGTCGTGGGCGGAGACCGGCAGGACGGCGTCCACCTTGCGCACGTGCCCCGGCGGGGCCCTCTTGTCGTACGCCGCCGGCGCCACGTAGGGGTTGGTGTACGGCACGTACGGCCACATCTCGGCTCGCTTCCCCGTCGACTGCGCCCGCCGCAGCACCCGCTGCGGCTCCACGAACCCCTGCACCGTCACCTTCTGCTGCTTCCGGTTGATCTCCACCGACTGAACCCCTGCGATGAAAACAACCCCAAAGGAGAAGTTTATGATTTCTTGCGCTCGCGACAGCGGAAGGGTCTCGTGGTGTGTGTTGCCACTGTCCATTTGTAATACGTTCTCTCCAAATACTAAATCCATTTGCAGTGAGTTGTCTCTCGAAAATAAATTCAGGACTAACGTATCAGAGAAATAAATTCAGAACTAATGCGGCATGCATAGATAAGCGTGCAGTCTCTCGTAGAGCTGTCCGATTGGAAAATTGGATGGTTTGAGGTTGAGCACCCTCATGATAGGTGGTGCCTGATCCAAGCCGTCGTAGGAGCGGAAGGAGGAGCCACAATTTGTTCAGTGCGTACGCACCTTTCATGGTGGCGAGGGTGTTCCTGACCTTGAGCTCGCAGCCATCGCAGTCCATCCTCACCTTGAGCTCCACCGTGTTGAACTGCTTCCTCTTCTTGTGCCTCTGGCCGCCGCCGCCGCTGCCTCCCAAGAATAGATCAGACAGGTAATGCAGGGTGCCTCTCATGTTTGTTGCCTTCGCTCAAGTTTACTATCACTAAACTTGTGCACCTAGCTAAGCTTCTCCCTGAAATACGCAATCTACAGTTCTAAAAATGAGCTAAAAACGGCAAGAACCAAATTAGCTAGTTGGGACTTGACGAGTGCTTAATCTATATATGGAGAATGCAAGCCAGCTAGAGAGGAGAGATGTCTGTATGCCTCGCTTAATTAGGTGTTGATCATGGTTGCACATATATATATGTGGAGGTTGGCAACGATGACAATTTGCACAGCTATGCGTTGAGTTGTTGGCAAGAAGCTTTCCCAAGATGCTTCCTATATACCTGGCTTTAACTCTCTGCTCTTATACCTCCATTGCCTACCATTTCCTTGGCCTCAAACTAAACCAGATTGATTGTTCGTATATAGCCTTTGGAAAGGAGAGGAAGCTCCCTAATAAAGGTATGACCGACCATTGTTAATAAAGTATACTAATCATGCGTATATATTCCCCCGTGCTAAGCTAGCTAAAAAGGCGTCAGGGCACCCAATACAAGACATATGTGTAAACTTCGCTACATTCATTCCCTGCTTGAGAGATTTTATGGTCCTTGAGTAGGTACCATAAAGTACCGTGTACATCTTCGCCAAAATTACTTCAGTAAAATTGGGCAATATTTTTTACGCTAAGCACATGTGTAAAATTAAACTACTCCTTATTCCATGTTCTTACTAAACAACCCTTTCCACTCCCCGTCCAATTAGATCGGCTTGGCCACTCTAACAAGGAGAACAACAATCATAATCTCTATTTCTGCTGAGATCAACGACTAAATTTTTGCGTCTTATGCCATTTGTTGATGAATGGTGAATCCCTCCAATCTTATTGGCTAAAAGGTTTTATCGTGTATGGATTAAAGTGATAATCAACTAAACAAGGACAAAAAAATTAATCAGTTCTTAGACCCTTCAAAAAAGCAAAAGATCATGTTGCCTTTTCTTTTCTATTTCACAATATAATTTTTAGTAGTTAAGTATTACAATCGGCAGGCGGCCACCGCTGGCGACGGCAACGACAGCACCGTTGCGAAGACGGGAAAGGCTAAGGGCATGTTCTTTTCGGCTGCGACTTATGGCTTTTGACTGAAATTTTTGAATTTTGGCTATTTACGATACAGATTACTGAGAGACAGATACTCACTTGCAATTTTGGCTGGTACAGATGTTAGACTTTTAACGTGTAGATCATTTAACTTGTAGACCCCGTCTTGAGAAAATACTTCGTTTAAAAGTTAGATACTGTAACAAAAGCCAAAAGCTGCCAGCTTATGAGGTAAAAAACAGGCCCTAAAATACCTAACGTATAGAGGCTGCGATCATGTTCATGAGTTCCAGCGATTAGGCGTGGCAAGACGTGGAACAAAATCAAATCGGGAGAGGGATTCCAATGGAAACGGCAGAAGAATTAAGGGCAACATGTGTTTATAGAAAATATGCAATACACAATGATATGAATGCCCCTTGTAGATGGTACCGATCCTGCTTAAGCTAGTACTGTATCATGAGAAACCTCCAGGTACCATGCAACCATCATCCATTGGATCTTCAAATATGGACGGCCGTAAAAGTTTTCAAGGATAGTAAACAAAAAACTCTCCCTGCTTACTTTTCTAATGAAAATATTTGTCCCTGCCTACATTCTACAAACTGAAATGACAAAAAAAAAATCCGCTAGATACATGATTGAATGATTCTATTTACTGACTAGTGCTTCTGCGTATGCGCATTCTCCACGAAACTAAAGCGCACGAATCTTAATGCATTGTGTTTAACAATGTATCCACTTGTGACTTTATATATGTGTGGCAATGTAAATTTTTGTCAAAGCTGGTCTCATTTGTGCAATAATTGAAAGTGAAATGTTACTTTTCTTGGCTTTATGGTGCGACCGTGCGAGCAGCAAGACGAGAGGTCATGTTGGGTTTTCCTTAAATTCTAGATTGATTTTGTGAAGGATTTCAGATCTACCTTTTATTCTTCTATCTTTTTCTGTGGTGCCGATCATAGTTGCACATAAGGCTTAAGGGTAGGGAGCTATTTATAGACTCCACTTTCAGGTGTTATAAAGTGACCCACTTATTTCCGGTACACCGTGAGACTCGTGAACCATCTCACCAACTACGATTAGACATGCCAGTTTTATGAGTCTAAAATATATTAGTTCTAGCATACATGTGTGAGGCATACACCATGATCAGATTGTTTACGAGATTAATTACAATCTGATCATGTATGTCAACAGCCTCCAGAGCCGATCCTACAAAACAAACTGGCTATTCGCCTATGTTGTACCCAGGTTAAAGATATATATGCATATTAAATTTCATTAGACTCGATCTTAATAAATATGTCTACTATATTCTAGTATAGCCATCCTTAACACCTTGAGTATTAATTCCTCGAGTTAAATTTTGCATCAAATTATTCCCTATCACATACATCAATAATATGAATAATTTCACATTGATTTAAATAGACAATAACCGCAATAAACATTGAAAGCCATATAAAAATTCCAACATCTCGCACTTGGCTGAAACATTTCAATCAATAAACCGAAGTCACATGTCTTTAACATGCTTAGAAAATAATTTTTGACTAATTGGCTTAGTCAGTGGATCTAAAACCATAACAATGCTAGACAAATAAACTAAATGAACAGACTTGAGTCTATTTATTATATCACAAATATAGTCATACTTTCCTTCAATGTATTACTTTTACTATGAGATCCTTCGAGACCTTGATCGCTGCCTGATTATCATAAAAAATTGTTTACGTTTCAAAGGTATGCCTTCTGAGACAAGCCAAGAATCACTTTATTCTGATCTTTATGTATTTCAACTCCTACCAACATAAGAAGCTTTTCTCATACCTTTCATATCAAATTTAGAAGACAACTAAACTTTCACTTTCATCAATGTATTTTTATCATTAGAAGCAATGAGAATATCATCAACATATAAAGATAGTAAAATAAAATATTTACCTATAACTTTGTACATATGCAATTATCACCTTCTGTCATTGAAAAACTATATAACATGATAGTATTATCAAAAAGAATATACCATTGATGTGAAGCCTGTTTAAGACCATAAATTGACCTATTCAATTTGCAATCTTTTTCTCATTTTCTTTTTGTCTAAAACCTTATGATTGTTTTATATATATATTTCCTTCTCCAAATGACCATTAAGTAAAGCAGTTTTAACATCCATTTGGTGGAGTTCAAGATCATAATAAGTCATCAAAGCACTAATAATATGAATTGAAGTAAATTTGGTATCAGGGAAAAAAGTTTTCACAAAGTCAATACCTTCTCTTTGTGTAAAGAGTTTATCAATAAGCTTAGCCTTATATTTTTTTTCACTAAACTGGATGTATTCAATTTCCTTGTAAAAATCCATTTACAACTTATAGGCTTACGGTTATTTGGTATATCAACAAATTCTCAAATTTTATTCCTTTCCATTGAGTTTATTTCTTCCCTCATTGCTTCCACCCATAGTTTTGATTGTGAGCAGCTTATTGCTTTTTTATAAATCTTTGGTTTTTCCTCTAAATCTGAAATTTTAGAGTAAATTTTCTCTAAGAACAAATAATAATCATTTAGATATTGAGGTGTACTTAAATTCCTTCCACTTCTCCTAAGCATGTTAATGTTGGAAGTTTGATTTGTATTTTCTTCAGAGCTGAACCTCCTTCAGTGTGAGAATTAATATCAGAAGTATTCATCTATGTTTCTGGTGAAGTTGCCAATAATTCCACCCTCGCCCGCTTAGTACGACGAAGTGTGTTTTGATCTAAAAATATTGTATCCCTACTTTTATCAGTTTATCATTTTCTAGATCATAAAACCTATACCCTTTTGTTTCCAAAGAATAACTAATAAAAATTCCTCGCATACTTTTATGCTAAAATTTTATATAGTTTTGATTTGGCACTCTAATTTGTTCATTACAACCCCCAAACAGTTACAGGCTTAGATGATGAATGCTTTAATAAATAAACAATAGTATATAAAGCTTCACCCCCAAAAAGATAGAGGAATATCTAAATAAGCTATTATAGACCTAATCATATTCATAAGTATTCTATTCCTCTGCACAGCAACATCATTCTGTTACAGAGTATAAAGTATGATATAATGATGAATAATTCTATGCTCTTTACAAAAAGGTATTTAATATTCTTGAAATGTATTCTCCTCTATGATCAGTTCTCAAAATTTTGATCTTTCTATTCAATTGATTTTTCACTTCAATTTTAAATGCCTTGAACACATCAAATCCTTCCAACTTATGTTTAAGAAGATGCACATAATCAATCTAGAATAATCATCAATAAATGTGATAAAATAAATTCTTTGACCTCCAGTGGAAATAGAGATCTCACCACAGTATTATAATGAATAATGCCAAGAGACTCATTAGATCTTTCTACCTTTGAAAAAGGTGCATGGGTGTTTTTACCCATTATACATGCCTCACAAATGTCAAAATTCTCCCACTTAAAGTTAGAATTTCAGAATTAATAAACATTTTAATTATGTTTTTAGATATGTAACTAAGTCATAAATGACATACATAAGATAGTAATCATGTGTTCCTATCATTAATATTTCTCATTATCTAGATTGGTTATATGTAAACTATATTATTAGATTTTCGTTAGAAATACTTTAATAATATTTTAATTTTGTTAGTATACAATAAGATAATGTTAAAAAAGTGACGTTCAAAGTCGCATCTCGGAGATTGAAAAATCGAAAACGTTATTTAAAAAAGAACGGGCACACTGATTGACCATTTCGGATTTATCTATTGTAAGAAATATTGCGTAAATTGGCCATGATCAGGAGGGGAGACCCCGCTTGCTAGGCTCCCCTCTCCCTTGGATACAGGTGTTGAAGAAGACCATGGCGTATTTACACCGTGCAAAATATTCTCCAAGAAACCATGACGTCGTATAGTAAGTAGATGCGGCCAGAGGAGGCGACTGTCACGTACGTAATGCGACCTTGAGACAGCACGAGTGTAATTTTTGTCTTAATATGTCATTCAGATAGATGAGCAAGAGCAGACATAGATAGTACATGACATGTTCCGGAACGAGTAGATTGGCCATTTTTTTTCCGATAGTCTAACGCGTGGTGTGACTTGGAGTGGCCTCCAAATTTTAATTATTATCGTTAATTAGTTTTACAATATACATAACTACAAAATAATGATTGCAAGAAAGTACTTTCTCCACTAACTTTTATAAGACGTGATTTGACTTGATGCAATCTACAAATTTTTTTAATGAAACGGCATGAGAATTGCCGTGATTAATTGAAGGATAGGAGCTGTAGTTTACAAAAAGAAGAGTTTTAATCTACAGAATAAAGCGGTGCCAATTGTAAGATAGCAGCTGGAATGAAAACATCAGAGCATTAGCCTGTTTGGGATTAACTCCCCTGAGCGCTTTGCACCCGCTTGGACCAAGACCTGGCCTCTCCTAAATCTCGGTACTCAATATGGTTGGGGTTGATGCTACACAACGGAAAATTCATGTGTTCCTCTCCTGAAAGTCTCCAAAATTGAACTTTACCGTTAAGTTATTTTATAATATATTGTCCATGCTACAACTATCATGTCATAAGAAAGTACTTTCAATTAACAATCCAATAGCATCAATTTTTTTTGTCACAAAACCTATATATCGTTAGACAAATTGTAGTAAAAAATTACAAAGTTTGAATCTCAAAATATGTGAATGCCATATAAAAATCAACGGAGGGAGTACTTTAGTCAAATACCAAAACAGTTGTGTCACAAAACTTATATATTTATTGTTGGACCAATTGTTGGTCCAACATTACAAAATTAGAACCTTAAATGCGTGGATATAATACAGTTTGCATTTTTTTTCTTTGAGTTTGTAATTTGTCTTTAAAATCAGGAACCGGTAAGTAGTCATTAACTGTCTAGTTTTAAAAATGTGGCGAAAATTGCACACTTTAATCTGCCCCATCCTTTCAAAGTAAGGAGGGGGTGGTCATGTGAAAGGGCTAGGGAATTAAGAATGGTATTTCTAGCAGTTAGGTACTATTGGTGCTGCCTAACCCTCTTTAGACGGCAGCTGGTCAGTCACCTTTCTCAGCTCCAGTTCTTCCTCTTTTGCAGGAAAATCGTGCAAAACTTGTGCCCCATCCTTTCCACAATTCAACGGACGTGAGCTTTGGCCTAGCCAATTTCCAGGCCGTATCTGAGAATTTTAGGCCCTAGTGCAAAATACAAAATGGGGTCTGTTTCAGACAAATACAGATACCAAAGTGTATTTGAATTTTACATTATAACAGATTTGTTTTTTTTTTGCAATATTAAGAACTACAATAGAAATTCATGCTAAAGGAGTAATGGGTGAATCTTACCGAAATCTTCTTAGCTTCTAGTAAAAAGCATCATTCTTCTGGTATTCTTCGAAATAAAATCTTCAATTATGTCTTCATATTTAATCTTCTCCAAAACATCATTTTCAAGTGCAATTGTTGCCAATCCATTGAGTCTTTCTTGTGTCATAGTACTACGCATATAGGACTTCAACAACTTCAATTTTGAAAAGCTTCGTTCTGCAGATGCAACCTGCTGAATGGAATTGCTATTTGCTATTGCTAAATGAGTAAATGGCTGCTGATGAGTGATGGCTTGGCTCCTGAGACAATGGCGGATGCGGATCGCTCGGCCGGCGAAGTCGACTGTCGATTCGACTTCCGACTTCGTCGCTCTACACGTGAGGTCGTGAGGAGTCGGATGGGGGCCCAAAAATTTTGGGGGCCTAGCGCGATCGGTCCACTTGCGCTGGGTCTTATACGGGCCTGCCAATTTCTACTATTGCAAATATATTAAGAATCCAGTGCTAACATTACTCTCGATGCTAGAACTCTTAGGTGAGCAATAATACAGACCCTACCTAGACAAATAATGCTTTCATGGGGGAGAAATTTGTTCTGTAACACTGCAACAATGTATAAATTTGAAAATAACATCCATTGTGAGATAATAGGTGAGGTTTGGGATCCATATGTTGGGGACACCTCGATGTTATTTTCTAACTGATGTGATCTTTGTAGTATTATCGAGCAAATTGCCCTTGCATGAGTTTAGTAACACAATGAGACGAATGACCAAGTCATTTCCTTCGTTCCAGATGAACCAACAAACACCATACTGATCAATGTGTGGACCCACCCTTCGGGTGAGCCATAGCAGCCACCCGAGCTCCCCGCTGGTGGGAATACCCCCTCCTTCACTTCCTAGTCCTAGTACTCGGTGGTGCCCATCAGCCAGTACGCGAGCGGCGAGCTTGAAGACAATAGGAGCTGATCATTCGTTGTGTAATGGACTTGGAGGACTTGTGGGTTGTCGCTACATTTGGGCCTGGCGGCCTGGCCCACCACCGCCCACACACCGTGACACAAATAGGAGACGAGGGCACGAGGCGCAGTGCATTGAGCGACCTCACCTCACGCACATGCTACACCTCCTAACCCTAGTGAGCGATGGGTGAGTTGGCGACGACGATGGCAATGGGGGCGGGGGGCAACGGCGGGTGACGACCAGAGCAACTGGAGCCTGGGAGTTGGAATAGAGGTGATGAGGCGAGGGGCCGACTAGTCATGATCGAGGCCTAAGGGATGGCCGACAGCGGGTGTAGCCCTCCATGTGTGCGGTAAGGCTAGCTGATTGGCCAAGGCTTGAGGACACGAGTGTACGGCAGCCAACGAGGAATGGGCCAAGGGCCCTATGTGCCACATAGTGCACTACCACTAGGGGTAATTGAGCAAAGGCCGGCCAAGCAATTGGGCAAGATGAGCAAGTAAGGTGGTAATAAAATGGGGAAAATTCCAATAGTATGTATGTTTAAGAGGTATTTTAGCATAGTTTCGAGCACAAGTAACGATGAAAGCGGAATGGCAACCACAAAAGAACAATCTCAACTTGAAGGTTATGGAAAGATTTTTGAGTCTCAAACATGTCACAGAGGTAAAATTAGGTGCATTGAAGATAACATTGATTGGGATGCTTACTAGGAATGGTTTAACTATTGCTAGACTTCGATTGCAAGGGTGTGATAGAGCTTCAAATATGCAAGGTGAATTCAATGGCCTTCAAAGATAGATCGTGATGAGAACCCATATGCTTTCTATATCTATTGCTTTGCTCACCAATTGCAGTTGGTAACTATTTCTGTTAGAAGTTGTTGTTCATCCATCCATGATTTCTTCAACTATATGACTTTGATTATGACTACCACTAGTGCATCTTACAAGAGGAAGAATGTATTGCTTGAGAAGCATCATAAAACCATTTTGGGTAAGTTGGAGAGTGGTGAGATTTTTTAGAAAGAGGGAAGCATCAATAAACTAACTTGGCTAGACCTGAAGATACTAGATAGGGCTCTCATTACACAACCTTACTTCGTATTGAGTCAATGTGGGATGAGTGATAGAGGCGATAGGCCATGTGATGAAGATGGGCATAATCCATCAAGGCAGTAGGTTCGATGTATATAATTGATAGATTTAACTTTGTATTTGTTATGAAAATGGTGTTGAATGTGTTCTGCATTACAAATAATTTATCTCTTATCTTGCTAAGGAAGAATCAAAATATTTTTCAGGCCATGACATTGCTAGTGGATGTGAAAGCAAGTTTGATCAACCTGTGGAACCATGGTTAGGAGGCATTATTTGCAGAAGTCAAATCATTTTGTGATCCAAATAAGATTTGGTATCAAATATGGATGAAGCGATACCAAGGTGGGAACAAACAAGGTGGGATGGGATCAAATATTGATACTTTTTTTTGTTGTTCTTGATGTTTTTGCTTCAGAGATGGATCATCACTTTAATGAGATATCTTCAGGGTTGCTTGTATGCTTTTCTTGTATCAATCCAAAGGATTCTTGGTCTAAGTTTGACATAGATAAGATTGCTTGGCTTACAGAAATCTAGATAAAGATTTCTCCATTGCTGATCACACAACTATAAAGGATCAACTTGAAACCTTTATTGTTCATGTGTGAAGAATAGATGATTTTATTGTTTGTCATGATCTTGGAAGTCTGGTCATGAAGATGGTTGAAACTAAAAGACATATTATATTTCTATTAGCCTACCGTTTCATCAAGTCAACATTGCTACTACTAGTTGCAACAGCATCGGTCGAAAGTGTCTTCTCAGCTATGAATATTATCAATACCGATTTTCGCAATAAGATATCCGCTGATTGGCTTAAGGTTTTGATGTTGTGCTACATTGAGTGAGAGATATTCAAAGGACTTGACTTTGATAAAATTAAGAAACAGTTTCAAGACATGAAATTGTGGAGAATGAAATTGCCTAGGCCCCCTAAAAGTAATTAGTTCTTTAATGGTATATCTTTTGGTTTCTCTTTTTCTACATATTTTATGATTTATGATCAACTAATCTTGACACTACTAATATATTATCCATCAACCTTTTTACATGTTGCTTGTTCTATGTCTCATCTTTGGTTCAGACTATTATGTTCGACAACTTGGTGACAAATTATTGTGTAATCTCATTAGCGAATTATTCTTCTATGTGTCCACCTTATTACTTTTATTACAATATGGTTAGTGTATGAATTCCTTTGCTTTTGGGTAATTATATATCTTGGTTCACGTGAATGATCTCATCATAGCTCAAATTTAATCCTAAGTCCCTCGACCTCGGGCCTCGGCTAATTGGCCAGCCTCGCGGCACGCACAGGGGGCTACACCAGCAGTCGACTATCCCTCGCGCCTTGGCCACAGCCAGTCAAGCCTGCACCCCGCAACCTCTGTTCCAACTCACAGGCCCAGCTGCTCCGGTCATCACCCGCCATGGCCCCTCTGCCTTCGCTGTCGCCAATTCTCCCGTCGCTCGCTAGGGTTAGGAGGTGTGGCACTGTGCCTTGTGCCCTCATCTCCTCCTAATCGTGTCACGGTGTGTGGGTAGTGAGCCAGGCTGCCAGACCCAAATGCAACGACAGCCCACAACTCCTACAAGTCCATTACATGAAGAACTATCAGCTCCTATTCATCTTCAAACTCACCGCTCGCGTACTGGCTACTATTCCTGTTGGCAGGGAGCTCGGGCGGCTACCATGGCTCACCCGAAGGGTGGGTCCGCCCCTTCCTACACCCATGGAACTTTTCTTCCTTCATGTGCAGCAGATACTTCATAAGTAATGGGTGGCCAAAATTGCATGCGTAGGTCAATGTTGCCAAAGCATATTTCACCTAATGGACTTAACAAAAGATCATGTATAGGTTGGGTTGAATTCCAAAGGGCCGGTGGAACTTTCCTTCCTTCATGCGCAGCAGATACTTCACAAGGAATGGATGGCCAAAATTGCATGCGTAGGTCAAAGTTGCCAAAGCATATCTCACCTAATGGAGTTAACAAAAGATCATTTCCAAAGGGCACGTTTAAAACACAGGAACTTCACAACTTCGTAGAAAGTAGTATAATTCTCACGTGATTTATGTAAAATTCCTGATTTCTAAACTGGGCATAAATGTACATGGATAACTCCGGTTCATTCTATTGATGCATGCTCTAATCTAGGATTGTATCAGGAGCTTAAGCCCCACCTTTGCATATGTCGGTAGAGAAGGCCGGGATGGATGACTAAAGAGAATATGAGAACTTGGTGACGCACTGTAGAGTGGGACTGAGCTGGAAACAGTGACCTACTACCTAACTTGGAACATGTACCTTCCAATTGTTAGGTCCCACGCATCACAATCTATTGTCATGTTAACTGAGGGATACCTTCAGCTAGCAGCCTTCGCATTTGTGATTCTCTCTCTCTCTCTCTCTCTCTCTCTCTCTCTCTCTCTCTCTCCAGACTATATTGTGATTTAACTCATCTTCTATGTTTAAGGTTTTGCTATATATGACGATGGTTGAGTGTTTATAAGTGTGTGCGACACTCAGACATCATGAAACCCAAAAGTTTTGTGCTCTGCTCTGTTTCCCCAACGAAGGGGATCCTCTGGTTTTGAAAAGAAAGGGTATGGACAAGGCTATAACTGTAAGCCTTCAGCGCTTCTTGACCGTCCAATAAGCTCCGAACGGTTGAGATTGCGAACGGACGTCACGAGCGCGTCACTATGTTGTTCCATCACACGGCAAGGTTAGAAAAATTGTCGGTTACTGACCAGCAAGATTCAAAATCCTGGCGGTTACCGGTCGGTAACCGCCGGTTACTATTTTCACCGGTGGCAACCGGTAACTGAAAAAATCGGTCGGTAGCAATTTTTGATTTTCGAATTTTGATCGGGGTTTTTTTTCCAGATTTTCCAGTTACCGGCCGGTTTTTCTAGTTACCGGCCGGTTTTTCCGGTTACCGATTTCAAAACATCTCAAAATTCAAATTTTAATTTTTAAATTATGACCGGTTTTACCGGTAACCGCCCGGTTACCGTTACCGGCCGCCAATCGGGATTTTTTCCAGTTCCGATTTTTGGAACCTTGCTGACCAGTAAACAAGAACCACTTGTCACATGAGGCATCGGTATTTTCACAAAATTCTTAAGATGGGACGTGTTCATGTGTGCGCGCGTAAAATGGTGTGAGGTATGAATTGTGTTTATCTACTTTGTACCCTCTAAAAATAGAACCGCTTAGGCACGAATTTTTAATAGATCGGCTTCAAGTGTGGTGTGTAATGTTAGTGCCTACTAAATATATTCAAATCATTATAAAATGAACAATGTCAAGAAAAAATAGACCCAAAAGAACCAATCGTTTTCTAGAATTATCTAAGATCCGAGATTACCCCGTTCTATTTTTTGTAAGATTGGAATAATTGGCTAATGTAGTCGTCTTAACGCTAACAACCCACAAAGTCGTAAGCTCAAACCTAGAAAATTATAGTAAAAGATTCACACAAATAACCAACACAACCTATAGCTGATGAGAATCAAATTCTGGTCATTAGTCAAGAGTGCTACGCGGGCTTTGAACCTGTTTACATTGGTCAAGATGATCGTAGAGTATTATTTTGATCTCGATTGCACGCTAGGAACCATCAATAGCAACCTTTTGACGAGCGACGATCCATGAAGCATGAAAATAGGGCCACTCTTTCGGAAAGAAAGATCGTGGAGCATCGCGTGCCGGTGGTAACGACTGATCAAGACTTGAGAGGATATTAAACAGCTGGTAGCGCGTGTAGCCGTCGCTCTCAGAGAACTCTTGGCCATGATCAATTATTGTGGCTTTCTTGCTTGGTGTCCAGAAAGGTTACTTCCTCGGAAAAAAGGAGAACTTTTGTGTTGGTTTATACAAGAAACAGGGTAGAAATGAAGTTTAATTTTTTTAATGTAATGTCAGGTTCGCATGAACAATGTCGTAAGAAAGTTAGCACGGTTTACTCTAGGTGCATTTTAGTTGTGTGAAAATGTAATCAGAAACATTGTTTCAATAATTCTAGCTCCTTTTGGAGCACACAGGTTCGAGCAAATGTTAGATAGTGCTCAAGTTAGCTTCAAGTCTTAGCTTTTAGTTTAAATTGTATTGTTTAGGTTTTTTTACTGTAGCAGCTAGGAGTTTTTTAACGTAATTAAATTTTTTCAAAAATGAAAAAAATTACGTCGTCCCAAACAATTGAAAAGAATATAAGAAAGATAAGAGATGCCAAAAACCAAAAATCTAAAAAAAGACAAATTAAAAGGCTAAAAACTAAAAAAATGAAGCTAACTTGACCTACGCTGCAGCATTGCCAGGTTGATATCATCGTACCATTTTGATACTTTTGGCCTCACTAACAAAAGTAAAAAAAAGCCTTTGGGAACTGTCACACATTAAAAATAAAACTACAGGAATTAATTGGTACACACATTAATGAAGAACTGTCATACAGCGTGATCAAGTGCACAATATCTTGGAGGATTCACACTACGTGGTAAATTAACGATGGAGCTTCTCTTTCTTTTTTTTTGGTTAAATATTATTCCTGTGTACACAAAGACATAATAGCACCAGTGGTCTAGTGGTAGAATAGTACCCTGCCACGGTACAGACCCGGGTTCAATTCCCGGCTGGTGCATAACTTTTTGTTTTTGCTGCTTTGTTTTGATTTTTGCTCCTGAGTCCTGACTCTGTTTACTCTGTGGAACACTCGCTGCTTTTGCACACCCATCCAAAGAGAGAGCAAACGCCAGAAGAAATCAAATCTGAGAGGCAAAATTGCCATGTCAAATAAAAGTTGACACCATGCAGTGCCAAACTTGCATCTTGTAAACTGGGGAAACTCAACTTGACACAATCTAGCCTGTTCCAAAATATTGGGGAAAAATTGCTCCCATGCCACACAGTTTAATGGCGTTTGTTAAAATGCCCCATGATGTGTCACTGACATGCGGGTCCAGGGCCCACATGTCAGTGAGACATCATGGGGCATTTTAACAAACGCCATTAAACTGTGTGGCATGGGAGCAAATTCCCCAAATATTGGTTCTAAAGAAAACAAAAACAAAAGGACAACCATGGATGAATTTCTCCAAAAGAAAAGAGAGCATTATTCAAGTCACTTTTTTGAGATGTATATTATTGCTAACAAGAACAACATTAATCAGTTGCATTCTTTCAGTACTTGCTTCCAAAATATACAATTAAATAACTAACATGACATGATTCACCAGTTGCTTGTCTAACTAAGGTAACCCAAACTACAGTGGGTTCACCAGGCACAGCCGGATGTTGCCAGTGAGACTGAATGCATAAATATGACCAAGTGATTTTTATTGATTCTTGCGCACCAGTGTCTTTATGTTGTATCGCTGCAAAAACTACTCTAAGCGCAAGTAAGGCTTAGAGCACCAGCTCCATAAAACGTGGAAGGTAATCAACAAAGTCCATCGGAAATTAGCATTTAACCCTCGGCTACCGCAAAACATGGCTGCAGGTGAAATTTACAGCATACTTGTACACTTTTCAGCACGAAACATAATATGCACCCGATGACCTAAGTCGAGGACCTGTAATAGAACACGAAAGGTGTGAGACTAGACTCTGGAAATTGGAGGCATTGTGATGTGCAAAACTTTGTAATAAAAACTTACCATTCAGAAGATGACTAGAACTAGAAGAGGCTGTTGTTTTACTGCAACACACCTATTTAAGCTAAAACACTACAGTACAACTCATTTGTTCTTGAACTGGATACCTTTACTAGCTCATGGGATGCTTCTTGAGGAATACCAACAGACTCTACACATTCTGTGCCATTTCCACCCTTCCCTTTTGCTTCTTCATCAACTTCTTTTCGCGAATAATATCACAGCCATAAATAGTACTTGGCCAGAACATTCTTTGTCGTTGCTGTCAGATTGGAAATGGTGAATGACAGCAAGTAGTCCACAGCACAGGAGACTAAACATTTAGTTAAACTGATAGTGAAGCTGAAAATGGTGAAAGTAAACTGATAGTGAAGCTGAAAATGGTGAAAGACAGCATGTAATACAAGTCCCTACTTCTCAAGTACATGGATTTTAAATGAGTATTCAGTTAACCAGATGGTGAACGGAATATTTACCATGACAATTAATAATGCTGTGGGTACAGATTCGGGCTGGGGCTACTAGGTAACCTGGACACTACACAGATGTGGTAACCAAACGGGATGAGACCATCGACCTGACCTAAAAAATTAAAGGTGGCTTGGCCATAATTTCAGAGGCAGTTCTTAAGTTGTACTTGGAACTAGTTACCAGGCTAGAAAAAATGCTCAACAATTTGGTCTAAGAAGCAAATAGATTAGTCAGCTTTGTAAAAGGCTAAAAGCTTTTCTAAAAAAACTTAGTGGTTGTTTTTACATCTTAAAATTTTCTATTATTTTCTGGAAGTAAATGCCAAACATTAAGGAGCAAAGATCTAAATCATGCATCTACCACGAGTCCATGACTACCCAGAATCTGAAAGTGAATGAATGACAATGCTGATCTCACTTGGATGTGCACTGCATCTGAACTTCTCTTCCGGTGGAGGGAATGTTCTTTTCCTGAATGGATTTCAATGCTCCTACAATTTGAAGTGCATACAAATAATGTAACACTTGCAGGTTCCGGGATACAAACTGTAGACCAAAAAGAGTCTACATATACATGTACAGAGATATAGGAAAAGTAAGGCGTAACTATAATGTATTGCATATACATTAATGCAACGCAGCATCAATAGCATCGAAACATCTAATGATGACATGTTAGCAACATGTATCCAAAGTTGCTACTGTTAAAATAACACTTGTATTCATCATGAGGCCAATGGGCCAATATATATACATGTACAGGTCTGGCATAAATGCAGGAAACCCCTCATACAATAGGGTAAATACACAGCTATGTAATACATATCTAACACCCCTCCTCAAACTAATGGTGAATCAACAACATGAAGTTTGGAGAGGTGAAAACTGTGCTAGGCCCTGGTTTGCGCCTTTGTGAAAAAGTCTGCCAACTGAAGCTCGGAAGGCACATACTAAAGAGCAACAACCTGATCCTGCACCAGTGTCCGCATGTAGGAAGCATCAACACCAATATGCTTTGTAAGCTCATGCTTCACCGGATCTTTAGCAATGCTAATAGCACCAGCACTGTCAAACAAAAAAGGAGTCAGTGCAGAAACAGAAACACCAAAGTCCTCAAGTAACCACCGTAGCCAAGTAACCTCCGCAGTCAACAAAGTCATAGCTCGCAACTCAGCCTCAGCACTCGAACGAGAAACTGCTGTCTGCTTCTTAGTCTTCCAAGAAATGAGAGAACCACTAACAAAAATGCAATAGGCAGAGAGAGACCGGTGATCAGATGGATCACTAGCCCAGGTGGCATCAGAATATGCTTGGAGCTATAAAGAGCTGGGGCGAGGGGAAAAAAGACGACGAGAGATAGTTTCACGAAGATATCGTAGAACACGAAGAAGATGACTATAGTGGAGCTGAGTGGGAGCAGAAACAAACTGACTCAAGATATGCACAGTGTACGAAATGTCAGGACGAGTGACACCAAGATAAACAAGGCTCCCAACAAGGTGACGATAGCGAGTAGAATCAGCAAGAGGCTCACCATCAGTGGGACGAAGATGAACATTAAGCTCCATGGGAGTCTCAGCTGTGCGCTGATCAATAAGAGAGGCACGATCAAGAAGATCCTGGATATACTTTTCTTGGGACAGATAGAAACCCTTAGGAGTAGAAATAACCTTAATCCCAAGAAAGTAGCGAAGAGTACCCAGATCAAACATAAGGAACTGCTCATGAAGACGCTCATTGACAAAAGTGATATACTGAGAATCATCTCCAGTAATGATCATATCATCAACATACAAAAGGAGAAGCGTCCGACCACGAGATGAAGAGTGGATAAAAAGAGCAGGATCATGAGCACTAGCCGAGAAACCAGCTACAGTGACAACAGAGGAGAAACGATCAAACCAGGCACGAGGAGCTTGCTTGAGGCCATAGAGAGATCGGCGAAGACGACAAACCATACCCTCAAGAATAGAATACCCGGGGGGTGGCTGCATGTAGACCTCCTCACGCAACTCGCCATTGAGAAAGGCATTCTTGACGTCCAACTGAGAGATAGACCATTGTCGAACAAAGGCCACAGCAAGAAGAGTGCGAACGGTAGTCATGTGAGCGACAAGAGCAAAAGTTTCACCATAGTCATGACTATGCTCCTGCTGAAAACCACGCGCTACAAGACGAGCCTTGTAACGCTCAAGAGAACCATCATAGCGATTCTTAACCTTATAGACCCACTTGCACGTGATAGGAGTAACACGCGCAGGAAGAGGAACAAGATCCCACGTTCCAGTACGCTCAAGGGCAGGGATCTCCTCTGCCATCGCATGCTGTCACTCCTGATAAACAACAGCATCACGATAAGAAGTAGATTTGACAAGAACAACGCAGCAAAACCAAACGCTCAAGAGGTCAAATAGATTGGCGGTCGCAGAGAGTATAACGAGGAGTGGCCGAAGGGGATGACCCGTCAGAAGGGGAGGGCATATCAGAAGGATCCTCAACTCGCGGGCGACGAGTATAGTAGAGAGGATAAGAAGGAACAAGATCAAGAGCAACCTCGGGAGAGGATGCTGGTGGTGAAGAAGGTGCTAACTGAGAAGGAGGCACCGGAGAGACCAAAGGCTGTGGTGGAGTGGTGACTATAGGACTGGAAGGAAAAGTCAGAAATGAAAGCAGCTCAACAACATATGCTGAAGTGGGGGAAGTAGAAGGACGAGGATAGAAAACACGAGACTTATCAAAAGTAACATCCCGAGAAATCTGCATCCGTCGGCCAACAGGATCCCAACAACGATATCTCTTGTGCTCAGCACTGTAGCCCAAAAAACGTACTCAACTGACTGAGCGGTCAGTTTGGTACGCTCACGGGGTGCAAGAAGAACATAACACACACACCCAAAGAGGCGAAGACTGGAATAATCAGGAGTCTGACCACAGAGACACTCAACTGGGATCCCACCCTGTAGAGCAGAGGAGGGCTGAATGTTGATCAAGAAAGTGGTAGTAGAAATAGTCTCAGCCCAGAAATGTGGTGGAACAGCAAAAGCAAGCATGAGTGCACGAGCTGTCTCAAGAAGATGACGATGCTTGCGTTTAGCCACACCATTCTGAGCATGAGCACCTAGACAAGAAAACTGAGAGAGAGAGTGTCCTGCTCAGCAAGAAAACTACGAAGGACTCCCGACAAATACTCTCCAACGGAATCAATGCGAAAAACACGAATAGAAGAGTCAAGCTGAGTGCGAACCATGGTGGCAAAGGTCTTGTAGATAGATAAAACCTCACTACGAGATGACATAAAGTATATCCATGTATGTCAAGAAAAATCATCAATAAAAATGATATAATATCGATGACCTCCTTTCGAAACAAAAGGAGCTGGTCCCCATACATCAGAATGAACAAGATCAAAAGGACGCTGAGACACTGACTCACTAGAAGGATAAAGGAGTTGAAGCTATTTGCCAAGCTTACAACCCTGAAAATTTATAGAAGCATCACCAGACACAGGCCCTAAAAGACCTCGACGAAGTAAAGAAGACATACGGGAACCACAAAGATGTCCTAAGCGATGATGCCACTGAGCAAACGATGCGGTGGAGGCTGCAGCAGCTGCAGAGGCAATGGTGGAGGAAAGAAAACTGACTGGGGCAGTGGAAGGAAGGTGAAGCCAGTCAAGCTCTCAGAGCCGTTGTGAGTCACGGCGGCGAGGGCCAGTACCAACCAGAGTCTCCATGCGACGATCCTGAACACAACAAGAATCAGAATCGAAAATAACACGACAATCATGATCAATGAATTGGCCAGCAGATATGAGCTGCATGGTTAGTTTTGGAATATGAGAAATAGCATGAACATGAAAAGAGGAATTTGAAAGAGTGTCTCGTCCTGTGACAGAAAGAGAGGTACCATCTGCTGTGTGGACAGTGACAAGAGCAGCTAAAGAACGAATGGAAGTAAGATAGGTGCAATCAGATGTCATATGAAAAGAAGCACCAGAATCAAGAATCCAAGGTGATATACCTGAGGAAGGAGAAGTAGAAGGTGGTCTCTCACCGGAAAACTGAGTAGCAGAACCAGCAGAACCAGACGATGCAGAAGCAACCATGCGTCCTAGCAATGTGAGAAGCTGCTGAGTGTCGGAGGTACCAGAACTCTGCTGAAAGGAGGAACCTCCAGTACCCCTCGAAGGACGAGCACCACGACGAAGATCCTTCTTCTTGTAGCAAAACTGTTCCACATGTCCATCCTTGTTGCAATAGGTGCAGTGGAGTCCCTTACCAACAACAGCTATCACTGGTGGAGGCACAACTGAGGAAGGAATAACCAAAGGCACAACGGGTGTAGAAGCTGGAGAAGCCGCCAAAACCGAAGGAAGTGATGATGATGATGATAGCAGACCCGCTCCACGAAGTCGAATCTCCTCAATATGAACAGCTGCAAGGGCCTCCAACAAAGTCACACGAGGGTGACGAGCCAACGACTGAGCACGAGTCTGCTCAAACTCAGACCAAAGATGTGTCAAAAAATCGTAGATGCGGCGAAGCTCCATGTGAGACTGCTGACGCTGACAACACTAATAGGTGCGGCAAACATCTGGTCCCAAAGAGTCGATCTGACGCTATACCGCAGACAACTGAGCATAAAACTCATCCACAGTAGCATCTCCCTACTGCAGCAACTGCTCCTGTCGCACAACAGCAAGATATAAGGAATCACCAGATGGCTCGTAGCGGCTGCGCAGATGCGTCCACATCGCCTGTGCGGAAGCCAATCCAACAACATCACCAGTGAGATGCACCTCCATGCTAGCTACCAAAATAGCAGAGGTACGAGTATCTTCATCAATCCATGTCTTGTAAGTAGCATACTGAGTTTGAAAAGTCTCCATGGCATCCTCAAAAGCCTCAGAAGCCTTTGTACGAGCGTCTTCAGAAGCATCCTTCGGGAGTACAGGCTCAGCAGGTGGAGTAGGACGAGATGGGCAAGGCAACTCGCCAATAAGAAAATCCCAAAGACGCTAACCACGCATATGGAGACGCATGCGTTGAAATCAGTTCCGATAATTGAGACCATCGAAGATCATATCTAACAGCTACTACTACTTTTCAAGATACACTGCAGGGATCCAAATCAATAGGCAGAGCAATAAGTATCCACCATCCCACCATATCATACCAAAAACTAGTTTGACTGTTTGAGTATTCATACAGGCAACGCTCTACATGTCACTAACATCAAATTAACATGCATCGTCTGATTGATATAATGATATGTGCAATACCCATGACAAAGTTATAAAATGGAAATAGTGCTACTTGTTGAGCACAACAAAAAGGAAATCAACGCCCAGAAAATAGCAACAGTTCTACCACCTTGCAATTTTGAACCATTCACTTCAAATATCTGATATTTGCACAGTGCTTCCATCACCAATAAACTGAAACCCAATTGGAAGTCTTGTCTCATATCAACAATAGTGGTTATATTAAAATAAGTTATATTCTTGTCGTACTCTGCTTGGTTTCACAACACATCCACAATCATGGCTATACTCAGATTAAACACAATATCAACTAGTAACCAAGGTTAGAAATATCGGTACCGGAGGCTTTCCCGCCCAGGCACCGGTAACTGGCCGGTTACCGGAAAAATTGGTGTAAAACCAGGTAAAATTCACGATTCGAATTTCGAATTTTGGGTTGTTTGATGGCCGGTAACCAGTCTGGTAACCGGAAAAACTGGTGGGAAAAACCAGGAAAACCGGTCATTGGTAATTAGAAATTGGAATAATACAAATATTAATTAGGAAGTGTTTAATGAAGTAACAAGGCTCATGTTGTACGTAGAAATTGCTCCTTGCTAGCTTGACCATTTGTGGTGAAGCCTCCAAAACTACGTTGCCTACAAAATTCATGCATTTTTGTGCCTCCAAGGCTACATTGCCTACAAAATCCAAAGCTCATGTTGTACATAGGAGTAGGACAACAATCTATGCATTTTTACTTCACATAATAGTTAACCTACCACAAACAATGCCCAAACTAACCAATATTCAAGAAGGCGCTAGGCGGGCGGCGAGGTGGGGCCTAGCGCCTAGGGGGCCTAGGCGGCCGAATTAAAAATAAAGATAGTAGGTGAAAATAAACAATCGTGTATATATATTTGCTGTTTAGATGAAGGAAATTGTTACCTTGATCAACAATTATCAGTGTTACCAGGATTCAGATATCCGATTTAGCAAATTTTAGAAATTAAGATTCTAGGATTCGCCTAATATATATATATATATATATATATATATATATATATATATATATATATATATATATATATATATATATATATATATATATATATATATATATTTAGGAGGTCTAGATTGAAAAAAATCTATTGAGAAAAAAGTCTATTCGTAATTTTTAAAAATCAGAGGACTAAATGGAAAAAATCCAACACCCGACCCCGCCGCTGTGCATATCTAACCGACCGGCGCGCGCGACCTCTAACCCTAACCCTAACCCCAACCCCACGCCTCCCACGCGCCGCTCCAACTGCGCTGCTTCCTCTGCGGCTCCGCCCCGCCCCATCCCCGCTGCTCCCTCCCGCCGCCCCATTTCTGCCGCTCTCTCCCCGCTGCCCCTTCCGCGTCACCCCCTCCGCGTGCCTCCATCGCCACCTGACATCTCCCTCACCGGCGGCCACGGGAGCGGCGACGGTGAGATCTGGTGCGGGGAGTCCGGATCCGGCGGCGGCGGCGGCGGGATCTGGCACGGGGAGTCCCGATCCGGCGTCGGCGTCCATGTGAGCAGCGGGATCTGGCGCGGGGAACCCTTTTGATCTGGCGCGGGGAACCCTTTTCCCCATCCCCGCCGCTCCCTCTGCGCCGCCCCATCCGCCGCGCCTAGGCCACCTGGCCCCGCCTTGCTCCCGCCTTGGGCCGCCTCGCCGCCCAACCACCCGACTAGGGGCCAAGGTCGGGCGGCACCCTGCCGCCCAGCGCCTAGGCGGCCGCCCAGGCCGCTTTCTTGAACGCTGAAACCAACATACAAAGTGCATTACGCAGTCACAAAATTCAAATTAACATTTGAGATATTTCGGCCGGGATTCTCCCTATCGGAACTGACCGGTATTTCCGGTAACCGGTAGTTACCAGCCAGTAACTGCCGGTATTTTGAACCCTGCTAGTAACCAATCTATCTACTGCTCTTACACTTCATTAGTCAGAGAAACATAAAGTTCAACGGAAATATAATATAACATACAAAAGATGATGCTGACAAATACATCAGTACAAAATGAAGTATCATAAATTCTCTGCAGAAACCGTAAGAATGACATGGACAATTTTAGTAGCTTATGCATTCAGGCAACCTCTAGCAACAATGTTACCATCTTTCAAAATGATCAGGACAGATTCTAAAGCACCACCGACAAAATAAATTTAGCTTATTACTTCAGCAGAGAAAAATCAAAACAGCTAACATAACCATAGAAAAAGAAACCATCATATATTCCAATAATCACTTCCCCTTCACCTCTGCATTTAATAATAGATTGAGAAAAAGAGTAAATCCAAAACGAATTTTAAGAATCATGCATTACCTTCGTGCACACAACTATTATATTGACTGACTGCACAACCAACTGCCATGACAACACTCCCACGTTCGCAACTATTTCCAAACTCTGCAACGTACAATGTCTATTTGTTTTAGCTGGCTATTAGAAAGGCTAACACAAATTAAAAGGAATAGCAAGCAATCAAAAGAGAAATAAATTTATAGAATATAAATTACGGCTACCTGTCCCACATTTCTGTTTATTGCTGCTCAATTTCAATTATGTATCTCATAAGCTTTCATGATGCTGGCATAATTTAATCAACAGCATTTATGTTCTTGTAGCTCCATAGTGGAACAAAAAAAATAGAAGATTGTATTTGGTAATTATGTTCTGCAACGGTTCACTAGGTAAGGAAAAGCAATCCTCCTCACCATTGTGTTCTTATGAGCAATAAGGCCAATGGTTCGCTAGGAAAGGAACTTGCCATAGTAACTCGTATCCAGCTCACAGCTAGTCCTTTCTGTGTTGTCAATGGCTATTCTGCAATGGTTCGCTAAGTAAGCAAAAGCAATCATTTCGACTATTGGTTCTTATGAGCAACAATGTCAAATTTTCAACTTGGACTTGCTACACTCCTATGCAGCTCACAATTAGTCCTGTCTGTGTCATCAATGGTAATTCCTTTCTCTGACATCTCCTTCCTCAGAGCTTCTACCTTAGACTCATTCCCACATTTCATATAGGTCTCAACCATGATATTATATATGGCACTGCTAGGAACAACATCCTTGTCCAACATTTCTTGATACAGATTTTCCATCTCATTTAATCTCCCTGCACCACTCAGTGTAGTAAGGAGCATATTATATGTTCTCAGTGTAGGTTTAATGCCACACTTGTGTATTTCTTGCTGAAGCTGCAAAGCTCCGTCACTATTTTTCCTGTAGCAGCATGCTGATATTAGAGTATTATAGCTGATGACATCAGGAGTCAACCCGTGATTTCTTAAGCTCTAAATTAATTTCTCTGCTTCAGATATCCGTGACTGCTTGCAAAGGCCTTTTATAAGCAAATTGTAGGTAACTATACTTGGAGATACACCACTACTCTTCATCTTCTCAGCTAAAATGAAAGCCTGATCAGTGGCACCACACACTATATATGCGTCTATGATAGCATTGTACACATGTGCATTTGGTAAAACATCTTTATGGAACATATCATCCAAGATAGCTACTGCTTCCATGAATTTTCCATTCTTGCAAAAAGCATTGACAATTGAACCATAGGAGATAACATTTGGCTTTAGTCCCTTCTCTTGCATATCGGAAAGTAAAATGAAACATTTTTCAAGCTGTCCAGCCCTTCCATAAGCATCAATCAGTGTATTGAAAGTTTCCACACTGGGATTCACTCCACTCTTCTCCATCTCCATGACAAAATCCTGCACTTCGGTTACCCTTTCCACCTTACACAAACCATTTATTAGTGCATTATAAGTGATGTGATCTGGCCTAATGAGGCGTGACTTCTGTTATGAATATTGTGTATATATTGATGAGGCCCAAAGGGCAATATATATAGAGAGTACAAGAAGGTATATGGAAGGAATACAAGTCATATAAGGAAACAAATAAGAGTCATATTCTATCTCTAATACCTTATCTCTAATACCCTTAACACCCCCCACAAATGCAAAGCGTATGCAATAGCATTGCATTTGAAAAAGGGTTAATACTAAAACAAGAAATATCCGACGTCCGAGTCGTGATAAAGTCGTCGTTGCATGCAGTCATCGAATAAACTGTCAAATCAAGCCGAAAAGGAATAGATAGAAGTATGACGGCACAGATCGAAGCCTGAGACGGCGGCGGCGCAGTGCACAAGAAGCGCAACGGAGGCGCAGTGCAAAAGAAGTGCGGCGGCTTTAGAAACTCAGGGCAGCAGCTTAAAGAGAAGCGGCGGCATCATAAAGACTTCTACGATCTGCAGCGGCTCAAGGAAAAGAGCAGCGACTGCTGCCATGCAAAAGAAAATTCCTACACTTCTATGACCGACAATAAATTTATGGACTCGCACGGTTTGGACGAACGAAAGATTAGAGACTACAGACTTGGATAGACGCGACCGACTAAAAAAATAGCAGTTGAAAACGTCCCACTCCCTCAAAACCGACAAGCTTAAAAGGCCAAAACCGACCGACCGAAGAGTCAGCCCACCCCACTCGGGACCGAGAGCAGAGCAGACCACTCGGGCGTCACCGAGGCGGAGCGGCCGACGGGTGGTGCGGCGACCGGCGGAGCGGGGTCGGCGACGAGCGGCCAACCGGCGGTGCGGCGACCGGCGGAGCGAGGTCGACGACGAGCGGCCAGCCGGCGGTGCGACGACCGGCAGAGCGACATCGGCCTCGAGCGGAGTCGGTGACGAGTAGCCGGCCGGCGGTGCGGCGACCGGCGGAGCCATGGCGGATCTCAAGCAGGCGACAACCGGCCGACGCGCGGAAGGAGGCGCAGCCTGGCCAGGCGAGCCCGATCCGGCTGGATCTGGCGACGGAGAGCGGAGGCGGCTGGCCGATTGGAGACGGCGGAGACTACCGGAAGTCGGCGGAGAGAGCCAGATGCGGCGGCGGCGAAAGAGCCCGGCGACCAGAGCCAGATCTGACGGCTGACAGCCCGGCGACGATCCGGTGGATTGTGGGCGGATCTGGGCGGCGGCAGTCAGATCCGGGAGGAAGCCCAGCGTTGGGCGTGTACGAGCACAGACGCTGGCGGCGACGGCCGGGCGGGCTTGACAACGGCCGCATGCGAGACAGCCGGCGGCCGGAAGAGGTGATGGTGGCCGGAGACAAGGAGGCGATGACGTCGTCGAGCAGCCCAACAAGGTGGCCGCCCCCGGGAGAGATCAATCCTCCCGGGGGCAGCAGATGCGGAAGATTGATGAGGTTAGGGTTTTAACCTAAACTCTGATACCATGTTATGAATATTGTGTATATATTGATGAGGCCCAAAGGGCAATATATATAGAGAGTACAAGAGGGTATATGGAAGGAATACAAGTCATATAAGAAAACAAATAAGAGTCATATTCTATCTCTAATACCTTATCTCTAATACCCTTAACAACTTCATCTGCTGAAAGATCAAGAAGGCCCCTTCAAGCTCTCCAATCTGACAATACCCATGGATTAGAGTGTTGTAGATCACCCTTGTTGGGACAAGTCCTGCATTTACCAACTTCTGCAACACCTGTTCGGCCTTTGAGACCTTGCCATCCTTGCATAGACCATTCAACAAGATACTACAAGTGTAAGCCCCAATCTTGACACCCCTCTTCACAGACTCTTCAAACAAAGAAAGCATGGTCTGTGAGTCTCCAACTCTGGAAAGACCATCGAATAAAATGCTATATGTGAAACCATCCGGCACCATCTTTCGCGATGCCATTTCATTCAACAAGGCTGTCGTCTCTCCCATCCTGCCAGCACGGCACAGCCCTGACAGGAGCACATTGTAAGTGATCACATTCGGCTTCTGGCCATGATGCAACATCTGATCCCGCAGCCTGAAACCAGCCTCCAGGTCCCCGCCCTTTATGTGCCCATCAATCATCGTATTGTAAGTGCTATGATTCGGCAGAACAGCCCTCTCTGCCATTTCATCGAACACCTTAACGGCGTCCCCGCCCCTCCCTGCCCTCCACATCCCCGCGATGACCACATTGTACGAGAACGCATTGGGGGGCGGCGCGCCGTCCCGGCCCATCCGCCGGAGCATGGAATAGGCTTATTATTC
Organism: Dendrocalamus latiflorus; assembly: GCA_017311315.1. Taxonomy (NCBI): domain Eukaryota; kingdom Viridiplantae; phylum Streptophyta; class Magnoliopsida; order Poales; family Poaceae; genus Dendrocalamus; species Dendrocalamus latiflorus. Next base: position 12,698,754 of record CM029623.1, read on the forward strand.
GTTAGAGCGATGTTTTATCGGTTAAAACGAATAATAATCCGTTGACTAGTGTTATTACCCCATGGTAATAATGCGGGTCGTCACAGGTGGTATCAGAGCAATGGTTTGAGGGCCACGCAAATAATTAGAGACTGTTTCTTGACTTAAGGAGGTGATCTTTGCTATATGGCAATATGTATCCTTTAATACTTCTCGTCTGTACATCCTTTCTTATGTGGTTAAGTCTAGGCTTAGGCATCGTTACTTTTAAACTATCACATATTTTAGAGCAGAACCAGAATGGGTAGCGAGGATGGGAACGGTGATAATAATGGTTATGACGATTTAAATTAGGGTACTAGTTCTTTTCATCGGTAACAGTACTAGTCAAAAAAAGAAAAAAAGAGTAAGCAATATAATTTTAATTATGAACTTAACATTAATTTTGTTGCAATTAGATATTCTGCATTTAAATTATCGCATTTCAGTCAATGTATGATTGCTATCTTGTTGTCTCATCCGTAGCGACATAGGCTCAATTGTAGCGACATAGGGCAACCGAGGATAATTATGGGCAGGATTGAGGTGGTCTCATTTCTATCATTTTTAATGTATAAGTTTTGGGTAGTAGTGGGCTGAAATTTATAAATTTAATGTTTGCTAAATTGAGAAACATAAATGCCATGGTAGAATCATGCTGGGAAAGAGGGAAATAATTAAGAATCATTTTAGTTATGCATGCTAGTGTATATCTGGAATTTTAAGTAATATGAGGGGAGGTGTAGAATAATTAAAATTATAGCAATTACCTGTTTTTACTTCATGTGATTATTCATTTTGTTACATGCATGTTGCTGTCCAGAAATTTCATTTTGCAACTTAGGATAGAAAACTTGAGTGTTAGCAAGTAAAAATAATGTAGAGAGGATTATATTATCATAACTTCTTCTCTCTTTCAATCTGAGAACTAAAATAAACACACTGCCATCTTAGACAGCTAAGTAAGGAGAGTATGAATTATGGAGCAAAGGTACTAAGGTGGCAAGATGTATGGTCCACTAAAAATCGCTTTACCCCAATTCTGCATACGAGATTTCCTGGACGAGTGGTCCGTGGCGCTTCCGAACGTGTAAGTTTCAAACGTACCCAGGAACGAAGTCCTGGGCGTACTCAAGGATGAGCCCTGAGCGTGGTTCCAAACGCGAAAGTTTTGGGCGATCCTGAGAGCGAGTTCTCAGGCGTGCCTGGGCACGGAGATCCAGGGTAGTGTAGGTTCACACTCAGAGGCAAGCTCTGAGCGTGGTCCCAAACGCGAAAGATTTGGGCGGTCTCGAGAGCGAGTTCTCGGGCATAGCTGGGCACGTAGTCCCAGAGTAGTGTAGGAGTTGATTCTTTTTTGCATCTCTATGTTTCTTGGGTTTTATTTGCCTAATGTGTATGCTGCAATGAGAAGACCAACATTAGAGGGGAAGTAATGCTGCTTTCTACTACTTGAACATAAATAAATTCTCATCTATTTGCATTCTGAACACTAATAAGAAAACCTGGGTCTACAACTTGAATAAAATTTTGTTCGTACCTCTTGTAACAATTTGCTGTAGGAAATTTGATAACGTTATGATAAGCAGGTATCTTCAAAAATATAATTTCCAAAATTTAATTACAACTTAAAGTGATGTGACTAAATTTATAATGAACACTCGAATTAAAACCAGTGAAAATCTAGTGCCTAGTCCATAATCTAGGAAAAAAACGCTCCGTTCCTTAATATTTCAAAAACCGGTTATATGGAACCACCAGAACGACTAGACGTAGACGAGTTATTATGGGGCCGACTATAGGTAATTGATCCACCACCATCTATTTTAAGGAGCGCATGACTTAGAATGAGACATCCTTAAAGTATAATCGGATTAAAATTGACTACATATTCACCATCCCTCGAATAGTAGACAACCTAACATTAAAGACGTTAAATCAGACGAATCTTTTTCCCTAGTAGTCTACCTATAACTTTCTCGAGAAACCTTTCCTTGCTACGTCTCAATTACTTTGGAAGGTATGATTAGAACCGTAACCCAACTCTGGTATAGGACCGAGAGAATGAGTCCATAATGACCTGTGCTTCTTTGTTTTACTGAAGACCTGAAGTGTCAATCTCTAGGTTTTAAGCCTAAAGCTATCGCGGTAGTAATCACCCCATTATCCATAAATTGTCCTAAAGCATCCATCGAAATATTATTGTCTATGGCTAGTGCATTTCCCCAAGTTCATGAATATATGATTTCAGGAACCTTTGGCATAATTCCCGGGGCATGACTTTGACCATGAACTCATAAAATGAAATTTTGCAAACAAAAACTGTTTCAACATGACATTAGGAAATAAGTATTTTCACAAAACTTCTTGCATCATTCTATATAAATATTCTTGCACCATAGTGTTTAAAGTTTTCGGAAAACTTTATTTCATGCATTCCATGAGGACATATATTATGAATAAGGGGAAATGTCCACTCTCTCAATATCATTGATCTGTCATCAACTGAACCCAAAACCGTATGGCAGTACCATGCCCTTGAGTGTAACAGATAAATCTTTCGGCCTGCCTATTAATCTAGAGGGATCTATTCAATCCTGAGGAGTTAAACCATATCTAAAAAGGCCAGTATCGTAGACGTAGAATTTAAGTCTAAAAATCCCAGACCCCATAATGCCATCCGAATGGGAAGTAACAATATTAACCAAACAGGAAATACCCAACCCGTAAATAGCTCAAGTGCAATGCCTAGTTTATAATCTAATCACAAATCTTCTTACCATGAGATTTCTTTCCAACCCAATTGCTTAAAGCAATACCATCCTCGTTGAACCACTCTGCTAAACCATCAACCATAGCATTTCAATAGACCAGTTAAAGGAATCAAGGGGTAGCTAAAGAATTAAGGAGGGAAGGGGCAATGGTTAGAAAAAAAGGGAAAATACTAACCGGTGCAATATAGAATAGATTGAACGATTTTCCTACCCTAACATGAATTATAATCTCGACCCTAATGCTGCCAAAATTGTAGTGGCAATAAGTAATAACGATAAGATGGATATGAGATTACAAGGTGGATATATGAGGAGTCGACGAGCGATACCAGCGTAAGTGGTGTATTGATCAATACGGTAAAATAAATAGGAATATTTAAAAGTACGTTCGTAAGGGACCAACAAGAGATTGACCACAACTCTCCAAGACAGTTCCGATTTCGAGGACGAAATCATTTTTAAGGAGGGAAGTGTGTAACGACCCACGTCATTAATTAACCCTAATTAGCGAATTAGGACGTTAAGTAGGATTAATTACATAAAGGATAATCTAAAAATACGAGGGAATTTAAACTTTTCTACATAGTCGTATAAATTGAAATCAATGAACGATAAACGAATACGTTATTACCGTAATTTCATCGACGAGGATGTAGACTAAATTGTAAAGATTAGAACCAAATAACATATGATTGCACGACAATTAGAACTTATATTAGGTCAAATAAAAATGTTACAATTTGCATTACATAACCAGGACAATATTAATTACAACAAATATACAATTTCATCTCCCAACCAAATAACCACTTCAAAGACTAAGTAATTATGTGCGGGATTTAATTTACACCAAAGTCCATCTCATACATAAATGTTACATTCGGGAAATAAAGAACAGAAACTACATTATGTTGTATATATCAATGTTAAGAGAAAGCTAGATTACATTCCGGCCATTCCATACATTAGAGTGGGTCGTCGAACTGCCATCACACCGCTATTTCATTTGGAGAGCGAACCAATAATTGCAATTCCGAAAAAGACCGAACAAAAGAACCAAATAGAAATAAAAATAAGCAAAAGAAAGAAGATAGAAATTGCCGTCAAAGCCCTAGAGATTAGTTTCGGGCAGGGTAATCCGTTCACGGAGATACCTGACTGTCCGGGGGCCAGTCGGCACCTCTCACAACCGTAGGATCATCACTCAGCAAAAACAAACCTGATTTGATTTAATATAGCAACCTGCCCAAAATATCTCTCAAGCCAAAACAGTAACCGGAGGCACAGCGAGACCACAATAGCCGAAACCGCCAGCATGCCATCGAGTAAAACCACTCGGCCAGATAACACCGGCCAGATAAACCCAGCCCAAGCCAAAATATCACACGCAGCCACCAGCAGAGAACAGGCAGAGCACGGCGAAGCAAGCCAACTCTGACCGTCTCTCGTTCCCATTTCCCCCAAGCCTTCCATCCATTCCAAGCCACAGAGAAACCCCACCAGCCGAGTAGACCCAGACCGCAAGACGAAGGGCAGGCAAGCCGATCAGGATCAAGGCGACGGCGACAGCGACGGCAAGAGGAGGAGGCCACCAGACTAGCATCAGGACGAGTCAACCAGGAGCAAGAAGGTGGCAAGGAGCAAAACCACAGGCCAGCAAACCGTAGGAGGAGGAGACCACCACCCAGACTAGCCGATTCACCATCAACGGGGAAGGCGACCGCCGAGCACGAGTTGCCATCCTCACCAAAGCGACCAAAACCCACCGGCAAAGGTAACCCCAAGCACACATGAACTTAGTATTCATCTCAATACCAAACCTAGCTTACCACACATGACAAATCACCAGTAGTAACCGAGTAATAGCTCTAGCAACCATAAACCAACATAAAGAATGCCACTGGAGGTAGAAGAAAGGGAGTAGAAGATTAGTAAAGGGGCAGGGGCTCACCGAAGAGGGAGGCAGCGGCGTGCTACCACCGGCGCAACCACTCAGCTAGCAACCACCGCGCACTCCCCCGGCGTGCGGGCGACTTCTAGCCGGCCGTGACCACACCGGGGCAACACACCTCCATACCTAGCACGTCTTGAGCAAGCCCAGTAAAATAAAAACAAATCGGCAAACGAATCAAACTGAGGCTAGGTCGGATCCGAGGGAGGAGGCGCCAGATCCGGGCCCTAGGCCATGGATCTGGCCGCAGCTCACCGGCGGCAAGCGGGAGACGCGTTAGAGGGGCGGGGCAGTGCGGTATCGCTAAGACCGACGACGCGAGGGGAGCGCAGAGGCCGGGGAGAGGAAGAGCCAAGATGGCGCGGCGCGGAGGAGCCGAGGTGCGGCGCCGGGGTAGGGAGTCCGGAGCAAAGAGAGGAAGAGCCGAGATGGCGCAGCCGGAGGAGCCGAAGCGCTGGGACCGGGCGAGGCAAGCGCGCGGCGGTGCGGCCGGGGAAGCCGAGAGGAAGAAATGGGGGGAGGAGAAGACCAGGGGCGGCGGCCGAACCAAGAAAAGGGGTCGGGTGGAAGAAAAAGAAAGAGAAGGGAAAGAAGAAAAAGAAGAAAAGAGAAAAATAAAGGGAAAATATGGGAAATTAGAAATGTGAAAGGCTAGATTTGCTAAAATTAGGAATATTCGTCAACATGCAATATAACAAATTTGCGATAGCAAATTTAGCAAAGTTAAATAAATTTACTGTAGGTACTTAGGAACCGTGTAAATGAATATTAGTCACACCAACATAATAGACATCTATTAAAAGCGAACTGAGAATTAATATGACCTTCGATGTTAGTGTAGTACCTTAGATCGTTATGCATATACGCAACGTTGAGCGGATTATAAGCGAAGCGAGAAGCTGGAAACCCCCACAAGCATACGTGGTAGGATTCGCTCAAGTAAGTAGGCCCTGTTATCTCTTCAACACCATAGATTAAGTCATAGACGCCAGAATATTTCTCGAGTTCTTGTAATAAATGTAATACCGTTAGTGGATTAAACTGGTACGCAAGTGTATTAAAAATTGTACATCGTCGTTTAGACCATTCCATGGTATATTTAAATACTCAAACAATTTGGTTAGTAGCATTTAGATTATAAAAATTCACCCTTGATTATTCTTGGTCATTAGAACAAAGTAATTGGCTCTGATGATTTAAATATATACATGATGATTAACTTGTACGTGTACGGATTAAATTAAGGGACTGTAGTCGTAGACCATTTTATTGCGAGTTTAAACACCATATAGCTTGGTTAAATCCATCTAAATAATAGAAAACCGCTAATCAGTATTTACAATGATTAGAATGAGTGAATTACCATCTGTAGAATAAAAAGGTAGCGTGTACCGATTTAAATGATGCATTGTTAATTAAATCGTTCGAAGTTGTAACTAAATACCTGATTAACCTGGATAGTGTTAAATCATAGAACTTTCCTAGGAATTATTCTTGGATATTAAAAATAATGTAAATGAGGCCTGTAGGCTGGAAATGACATGCATGCGAAGTAGAGGATCATAATATCATTGAGATCATTGTTGCGCTTTTAAATGCCTAGTTAGTTTTACAGTCGATTATGAACTGTAGAAATCCACTGTTAAATATTTTGATTTACTAGAATAAATTCATAGCCGTTAGAAGATTAAAACTGTTTGCGAAGATTAGGATAGCACATGCTGAGTTAAAATAGTAGTCATCAATTTAAAAGTACATGTAGCAATTAAAATTATACATAGCGATTAAATAGGAGTTAAGCTGTAAAAATAGGTAATTGACTAAAGAAGGAATTATAAATTACATAAGAATGCCTGAACATATTTTACTTAAAGAATTAAATACGTGATTAATTAAGAACTATATTCTTTTGGGTTTATAATTTAGCTAGTAGCGCGTACTAGTATGAGCAAATGTAATTGAGCAACTTTAAGACCTAAAAAGGAATTAGAGAAGTGAATAGATACATACGCATATGAGAAATTAAATTGGTATAATTGCATGCACGAGATCGGTTAGGATTAATATTCACCAATTATTAGATGTGTATATATTTAATCGTATCGCAACGATAGATAGTTAGAAATCAACAAAAGGCGGAGTTTAACTTTTAAGCAAACAACTCAGCCATGCTAGGAAAATAACGTCCAGTGACGATTATAAAATACGAGCTAACTAGGACTAATGCAATCGGATTAAAGTGAGCGAGATTTGATCTTAGGAGCACAAGCACGTCTACACCCCGTCATTTATTATGTTTTCATAAAGTAAGCCATAGTCGACGTATTTTAATTGCAGACGACGATCCAAGCTACGGGAGTGACTTCACTTGATCCTACTTGAATCCGAGTTTATGGTTAAAGTTCAGGCAAGCATTCCTTTGATCAAAGCTTCTGAATATATTCCGTAAAATAAGTATTTTGTATTAATCTAGTATCACCCTGCATGAAATAAATAAAAGAAGATTTAAATCGAAAAATGGCAAGAGATAAGAGATAGATGGCAACTGATGGAGCAGTTGGCCACTAAAGTTAAGTAAAAAGGTGGGCAGAGGTTGCCAGGGTAGGTAATGAGTGGGCAGGTGTGGGACCTCTGCATAAGAATAGAATATAAGGGATGACAAACTTCATCTGTGTGAACAGACCGTATCAACCATCATTCCGTTTGCAGGCAGATAGACTAGTAGCTCTATCAAAGTGTTATGTTCTCCACAGGGTTGATTTTTATTTATGGGATAAGCCCAAAGGAACCGGTAAGAGACCGGAGTGTAAGAACCCACAGGCGGGTTACGCATTGGCGTTATATTACGCTGGCAGGGGGGCTGGGTGAGGGTCGGAAACCCTACCAGCTAACAGTTATTATCGCTTTCGGTGGGTCTGTGTGAGGGTTTTACACCGCTCCAGGCTGCCGCTTGTGAGTAACTGGGTGGAGATATAATTACTGAGATAGATGCCAACGTACTATACTCTGATCTGGGCGCCGCATCTAAGGAATTGCGGAGTTCCGGGAAGCCAACAGGGTCAGAGTGGTGATGGGTAAAGTGATACAAGCTTGCGCAATGCTAGCTCACTACAACAAAATGAACATATTAAGACGTTTTGTTTAAAACGCTTTGAATCATGTCTCTCTTTTTAGAACCACAATTGAAATAGAGACGCAATTTGAGACGCTCTAAAGGGTTGCACGCTATTAAATTCTATTAAAACGGCTGCTGAGACGTTTTGGAGTACGTCTTATGTATAGAGATGAAATTTTAGATGTCTTATTTATCATTTGAGACATCTTATCTATTATCTCCATATAAGAATATTTACAGCCGTTGCCCCGCTGCGCTTCGATGCGGCCCATTTCGCGCGACCGGCCCATTCCGACAGCTCCCAGCCTCGGCCCATTGCTCCCCAGTCTCAACCGCCAGGCCCAGAACGCCCGCCGCCCCCTCGCTGCTACCCCCTCTGGCCTTCTCGCCCGCCTCTCGCAGTCTCACCCCCACCTCCGCCTCCCACCCGGCCGCCGGCCTCCTCCGCCCCCACCCGACCGCCGGCCTCCTCCTCCGCCCCCAGATCCGCCGCCGCCTCCTCCTCCTCCTCCTCCTCCTCCGCCCCCACCCGGTCGCCGGCCTTCTCCTCTGCCCCCAGATCCGCCGCCTCCTCCTCCTCCGCCCCCACCCGGCCGCCGACCTTCCCCTCCGCCCCCAGATCCGCGGCCACCACCTCCTCCTCCGCCCCCACCCGGTCGCCGGCCTCCTCCGCCCCCAGATCCACCGCCAGAGGCAGGGTAATCTGTTTCCTCCTCGCATTCTTGATTTGTTTCGGTGGGTAAGAGTTAGGCCACTGCCACTGGGCTGTTTCTTTCAGTTCTTGAATGCTTTGGGTTTAATCAATATGCTTGGAAGTTGGTTACAGATTTCTACGCTTTGCGGAAGGATGTCGAGTTGGTTGTAGAGCGTGTCGATGAAGTCAGGCGGTCTGCTGGTTTGGAACATCTTGAGGAGGAAATCACTTTACTCGAGAAGAAGGCCGCAGACAGTTCCTTGTGGGATGACCCTTCCAAGGCACAGGAGATACTCGTTGCTCTGACAGAGGCCAAAGAGAGAGTCAAGCTTCTCAACGATTTTAAGTTGCAGGTTTGGCCCCTTGACAGTCTTATGCATTCAGCACCTGAAATGGTATAACCAATGCAAAATTGTAATTGTTAATTTATGTTATAGCTGCATATATTGAAATGCACTATTTTACACTTCTGTAATAATTATATAATGATAATGATAGTTATTGAAAAAATACAGATTTGCTGCACATATCCATATAGATGTTCTGAATTGGTGAAAGAAGTATGGCAATAAGTGGGCGTCAACACTAGATGTTGATCACAGCCTTTGCTACTTTTAGGTTGAAGAAGCGGAGACCATTGTGAAGCTTACCGAGGAGTTAAATTCCATTGATACTGGCCTTCTTCAGGAGGCCTCAAAGATTATAAAGGCATTGAATAAGGCACTAGATAACTTTGAAATGACACAGCAACTAGGAGCTAGAACTGTGGTAGGATTTTAACTGTAGGAACTAGATTATAAAGGCATTGAATAAGGCACTAGATCAAATTGACTTGAAAGTTTTAACTAGTGAAACAACCTGATCAGAGCTAGAACTGTGGTATGATTTTAACTGTAGGAACCAGAAGCCGTGAAGACTAGTTGTTTTCTAGTTGAGTTTTATTTTGGGTATGTCACTAGGATTTAATCTGTTAGGATCAGAACACATGGAGGGTGCCTTCTGGTGCTTCTTTTCTTTCGACTGTAATGTTTCGTTGATGAGATGGAGCTCGAGGAGGGGGAGGAGGAGGTCGACGACGACGATGACTGTAATGTTTTGCGAACTCTGCTGACGTTTGCTTCTTTTCTTTCGACTGGGAAATTTTGGCCCTGCCTAGTGTGGGAGAAGCATGGTTGTTCGGACTCTGCATTTTGGCTCCATTTCTTGCTTCAGTTGGTCTGAATGTTCATATTGTGAAACAATTTACAAGTTTGTACTCATTAATAACTGTGGAAAGCCAAACTTTCATGTGCTCTTAAGTTCTTCTGGTCGAGTCAGGTATAATATGCATGCCTTGCGGGTTTATTAGAAAACATCCGTCCGACAGAAAGGTGTGTTATCCATATAGGTAGTACTGCAAAATGCGCACACATTCCATCCTCAGCAGCCATGGCTCTGATGCAGTTGCATTGTGCATAGTTTGGCACTCTCAATCACCCTGAAATAGACCAAGATTCTTGAACAGACAAAATTTTTCAGTTGAACTTGATACTTTATAATTGCAAATAGTTAAGATGTGCAGTGGTGAATTTTTGGGTTGTGAAATAGTTCTTATTTATGTCGATCAAATTTCTTATTTATGTCGATCAAATTTATGTACGAAATTTTCAATCTTTCAGCAACCATCATACTTTTTACTGTAGCGGATTACTGTATTAACAGTTTCAATCCATTAGCTTACCAAATACGAAGTAGTACTTTGTTGTATCCTTGGAGGTATTGTCCCTCTATAATCATCTTCAGACCTATTTAAAGCCTTTTCTGTATAATCACTGGAAGAAAATAAAAACCTCAGCAAGATTTTGCTTTCTGCTGTACTTAGCTTTAAATCATACTTATCACTTTGAAGGTGTCATCCCCTGGCGTGGAGAGAGTCGTCCGTGTCCCTGACGAGCTTGAACGCTTCAAAGAACGGGCTATGTATGTCAGATACACCACAACAACAAGCGACGGTTCAGCCACGCCTCAAGAAGGCGACGGCGTGTTAAGGCTTATCTCCTATGACATGGATCTGTGCGAGTGCACCTGGGGTATAGCTGATGTGAAGATAAACCGGCAGCAAGCCGGCAAGGGCAGGCCTCTGAGCAAGAAGCAGAGAGAATGGCGGCTGCAGACGCCGTTCGAGTCACTGAAGTTGGTCTGGCTGTACTCTGAATATTTGTGTCTTGTTACTCATATAATATCTATTGCTTCAGGTAAAAAAGCCTAAACGTTCTACTCGCTAGGTATGCCACTTCTAGTTTAATTAACTGAACTTGTACCGTAAGATTTTTCATGATTGCTCATATCTGATATTTTGTTGTTAATATTGCTATGTTTGCAGGATATGGAGGACTATGAAAAGAAATGCAGAGTGGAAGACCTGATGCACAATTTTCTGATTGAAGAAATAGACCTGATGATTTATTATAGCAGTTTAAAAAAAGATGTGTGTCAAATTGGAGGATGTTTTACCGACATGTGTTTATCGCATATTAGATTTTTATTTAGTTGTGAACTCTGTTGATTTAAATGGATGCTATAATTATTTGTAAACCTCTCTTATGTAAACTTCTTTGGGTTTGGAGGGTGCAATGGTGACGAATTTGTCATTTGCCAATGGTTTGCTCGGGGTGTGGCTAGGTTCCAGTTGTAGTTGGTTTGCTTTTCTTATAACAGTATATATGTTGTGCTACGTCCATTCCTTATATTTTATAAAATATGTACTCAATATTATGGTGCTGCCTATAAAATTATTATATATACATGTATATATAATAAATATATGGAATACTATATTCTCATACGGATACGTATTTGTGTATATAGAAGAAAATATATACCAATCAAAATAAAAATACATACTACATAGGACATCTTGAGACGGCACATAACGTCTCAACGCACGTGCCTATATTAATTGAGACACGGGGCAGTCGTTTTTATAAAAGCGTCTCTAACTTTATAGGAATACAGTGCAGATGTCTCTAATGAACGTCTCAAATAATATAGGCACGCCTTAGAGAGCGTCTCTATATTTTTGAGACGGTTCATGTAGAGACGTTTCTACGACGCTTTATAAAAGCGCCTCAGTTGTCTGTGGGAGACGAAACAAAACGTCTCTAACTTACAAATATGATGTCTCCCCACGGATGTTTTGTTGTAGTGGCTATCCAAATCATGAATTCATGCCCGTCTCCGGGAAAGGAGAATTACGGAAACTTATGGGGGGTTTTTGCTGTTCATGCATATGTTCGGTAGTTTCTAAATTAATAAATCGGATTTCTTTCAAAACCAACAAACTTTATTTTCTATAAGTCATGGAAATGACATGGATGATGAAAAAAGGAGTGTTAAAAATGAACACAAGACTAAAGAGAGGAATTGAGATTCCTACAAGTGTAAATGATGGGCATTTTATGCATTTTGTATTATAACGCTTGCTGAGTACTTTTGTACTCACCCTTGCTATAATCCTCCCTTTGCTTAGGAGCATGTCAATTCAGAGAATGGCTGAGATCCGGAGGAAGCTACCTGCATGGGATACCGTAGACTCGGATTACAGTGGGTACAAGGTGGACACTCCGTGTGGTCGTTATTGAATAGGAAGTAGTTAGAATATTTTGTCTAAAGATTGTAATATTTAAGCCCTTGAGGCGTTGTAATAAACTGTAGCCCTGCGTGACGATATTCTTGTAATATGATGTTGTGTCTCTAATTATTGTTCTGCTGCAACACTCTGATAGGCTTATTATTCGTTAGAGCGATATTTTATCGGCTAAAACGAATAATAATCCGTTGACTAGTGTTATTACCCCATAGTAATAATGCGGGTCGTCACATTTCCCCATCCAACAGCATTCTTCAATCAGTGTGCTGTACATGACCATTGTTGGGACCAATCCTTGGAACATTTCCATCCTTGCATAAGCCATTGAGCGGGACATTACAGGCAGCTGGTGTCATATCCCATCTTGAAACCATTGTTGACAAATTCTTGTAACAAGCAAGGCCTCCGAGTCTGCTTGTGTCGAGTAGCCACCGAGCCGAAAAAAGGCCTGTCAGGTGTCATCCTATCATATCCTTGCGTACGCGGTTTTTTTAGTTTTTGGCTTCTGTTTCTTCGAAATATTCTCTTGGTCTACGACTGATAGCTTTTGGCTGCAACTGACTACTTTTATCTATGATTTTCGACACTGCAGCGGACGACGAAAATGCTGACGCGAGTGGTGCACATGGTTTTGAGGAAAGTCGTTTGAAGAATTCGCTTCAAAGGCTGCCTTATTTTGATGTTTGGCTTTGTGATTTTCGAAGAATCTAAAAACCAAAAAGAACAGAATCGAAATAAATGAAACGGCTGCTCTAAACGGCTTTCTGACCTAAAACAATATATGCCATCTGTGTCGGCAGAAGCCACTTTTCTAAACTGCTTTCCAAATATAAAATCATCCATATCGATATCTTTATTGTCCATTATCGTTTTAAAAATTACAGATAAAAGGTATCAGTCGGGGAAAAAAAAAGGCCGTCCTACGAGTGATCGCGTCCGGCACAGCCCCCTGGTGCCACCGTCTCGTCCAACAGGGCCGCCGTCTCTTCTGTTCGGCGAGCGTGGCACAACCCTGGCAGAAGCACGTTGTACGTGATGACATTCGGGTTGAATCCATCGGAAAACATCTGATCCATCCAGCGGCACCTAGGCACCGCGTCCAATGTCTCCGGCAATGCGTGTCGATGAACCATTGTATTATGGAGTGTGCGACATGATTCGGCGCCAGGTCTCTCTCGACCATCCCAGTGAACATCCTGAGCTCGTCCGCGCCTTCCACAGCCCCGCCATGACCAGATCGATTGTACTCCCGGCTCGCCGTCCCTGCCCATGTGGCGCGGCATCGCAACAGCCTCGCCGACGTCCCCGGGCTGGTCGCAGGCCTGGATGGCCCTGTTGCAGGCGAACGTGTCGGGGAACGGCATAGGCGCGGCGCGCGTCGGCGTGGCTGCCGAGGGAGAGGAGCGCGCGGAGCAAAAGCGGTTGCAGGAGGCGAGATGGGAGAGGCGGCGGAGGTCGGGGACGAAGTAGGAGGTGAGGAGCGTTTTGGCGAGGCCGACGGCGGCGTAGAAGCGGCCGGAGCATGCGGCGGGTCCGGATCGAGAGAAATCGACGACCTAATGCATCGCAGACGCACCAAGAATGGAGCCACGTGTGACGGATAGCATTCGCAATGATGATGATAATGATGATGATGATAGCTTCTCTCTTAGTGTGTGATTTTGAGCTACGAAAAATGTTATAAATTGTTTATGTGATCCTTCACTACTTGGTCCAGAAACTCCCTCTGATCTCACCTTTCCGCGTGACGTGTCTCGGAACCTGCTGGTCTTTGTCTTGCCGAGACGACGAGACGACTGCGCCGGCACCTGTCCAATGCCTCCTTGTTTCCTAGCTGTCTGCGTGATAGGAGCAGCACTAAAGCCTCTCTGTTCTTTACGTGAAAGAGCACATGCAGCACAAGAAAAATTTTCTAGTCGCTTCTCTGATGGATCCATTGATGGATCCTGCTTCCTCCACGAGTACCTACTCTCACTGTCATATGCCATTGCTTTCGACCACTGTTCTCTACGCTGTGCTTCCTCCCACCACCTCGGGACCCATCTCCAACTTCCTTCTACTACCCACGTGAGAGCTCCTCCTGAGCCTCTACTCGCCACGACTATGCTTGCTGCATGTGGTCGGTGCCGACCACCTGAGCCGTCGCCCCACTCCTCTCCGCCTGTACACGCTCGTCCAGACTCAGCTACTTGCCTATGCGTACCTCTTTGCATTGCTTGCTACAACCACGTCGTGCTCACTGCATGCTCTTCCAGAGCCACTGCTCGTTACGATTATGCCGTCTGCCTCATCTTGCTTCTTTGCCGACTCGGTCTCCTTCCTCGTTACGACTTTTTGTGCGCTAGGCTTGCCTCCTGCTGCCTCTGCACCTCGTCCATCTGTGCCTCTCTCCACCCAAACATGTTTACAAGTTTTCAAAGAAATCTTGTACAACCGATTTGGAGAGCTCTTCGCCTTCATCAACAAATCTTTATTCTTGTCATACATTCGCAAGAACTCATCCTTTAGCACCACCTTGCACCCTCTCTCTGTCATCTACTCGAGACTTAGTATGTTGTTGCATAGACTTGGTATATAATAGATTTCTGTCAACAACATCTTATCCCCGTTCCTGCATTGCAACATCATCGTCCCTTTACCCTTTATCTCCACCGTGGAGCCATCGCCAAACTTGACCTTGCCCCAAACCTTCTCGTCGAGCTTGTGGAACATGGAGCGACCTCCCGTCATGTGGTTGCTTGCTCCATTATCCAAGTACCATTGATCCGTGTGATCATGGCTTCCTTCTTTCGTGCGCAGTTTTGGAACTATGTTCTCCTCATTTAGTTTCACCATGATCGATTCCTTTTCAACATATGAGGAGAGAAGTACTAACTCCCCGTCATCTTCTTCTTCATCTTTGGCAAGGTTCTTCTTGCTCTTGCAATCCACAGCAAAGTGCTCAAACTCATTACAGTTGAAGCACTTTTTATTGCTGTGGTATCTTATCGCATAGTTCCCGTATTCGCCACATTCAAAGCACTTGACATGTGACAAATCATAGGATCTCTCACCATCGCCTTGCCTAGCCTTGTCTCCACGGCCACCCCCTACCGCCTCAACCACTCTGGCCACCTCGACCGCGCCACCTTCCGTGGTTGTATGATAAGCCACGAATGTCTCTCGGATCTCCCCTTACTAGCAACGCCTGCTTGTTGTGAGATCCTTGCTACTTGCGCGACTGAAACCCCTTCAGTAACTCCTCATGCGCCTTGAGAAATTAGGTGATCTTCTCTATCTTCTTCTTGTCCAGATCGGGGAGTATATAAGTGTTGTGACAACAGGTATGTACTTCTCCGGAAGCACGCGCAGGTACTTTTTCACCGCCACAGATTCTTCCATCTTGTCGCCAAGAGAGTTAATCTGATTGAACAACGAACTTAGCTTGCCAGTGAACTCGTCCACTGACTGAGTCTCTTCCATCTTTAGATTCTTGAACTCGCTTCACAAATTCTGGAGCCACACCTCCTTGACACAATCAACTCCTTCGTGCATCGTCTGAAGCACCTCCCACGCTTCTCGTGTCGTCTCCTTGCCGATGAGTTGATGCATCATCGCATCTAGTACCGCCTGGTAGATGAGGGCCAAAGCCGCCTAATCTACCTTGTCGTCCACCTCCTTGTCCTTTCCCTTCGGATCGACTGCGCCCTAGTCTCCTTGGGTGCGCATGTTCGCCTTCATCTTCATTGCCCACACCGGGTAGTTGTCAATCGTTAGGAGAGGGTACTAGAGGGAGATTAGCTCACCCTGAGCTTTTGCCTTGTCACCCATGCTCTAATACCACTTGTTATAAATTGTTTCCGCGATCCTTCGCTACTTGGTCCAGAAACTCCCTCTGATCTCACCTTTCCGTGTGACGCGTCTCGAAACCTGCTGGTCCTTGTCTTGCTGAGACGACGGGACGACTGCGCCTGCACCTGTCAAATGCCTCCTTGCTTCCTTGCTGTCTGCGTGATGGGAGCAGCACCAAAGCCTCTTTGTTCTTCATGTGAAAGAGCACATGCATAATTTTCTAGTCGCTTCTCTGATGGATCCCAAACGATCACCCCAAATCTCTTCCTCTACTTTATTTCTTAGTCTGCTCACACTTCCTATTGCTCCTTACTGAGCAGGACCTCTCTGCTTCAATTGCTCCATACAATGCCCATGCATATATACACTCACATCACCAACTAAGAAACGAACATGAACTAGAGCTCGCACGGACTCACGTGGAACGTAACTCGTATACGGATACGACGACCCATACAGTATACTCGGATACAGCAAACCAACTTGCAAACGGACTAGACTTCTACGTATATAGCAAAAATGTGTACATGTGTACAACTCAAATACGTTCAAAAACAAGATTAAACTCTAACAAAAGATATTCTCACGTTTTTCCTTGAGAAAAGATGTTCTTATAGTGAACAATAAAAAACTGTGTGTTTTCGCATCGATCCTTAATCTGTGGGAAGGATCAATCTGAACAAACAAATGAAATATTCTCTACACAATCAAACGGAACGATCGGAGCTGCCCCGCGCGTTCCCGGCAACCGTGCCGGCGCCGTGGCGGAGCGTGTGGGTGTAGTTGATGATGGAGTTGAGGCGCTGCAGCTTGAGCTCCTCCCGGAACTGCCGGATGAACAGCTCCGCCCGCGCGTTCACCTCCGCCTTCCCTTCCACCTCTGCTCCCCGCCCGCATGCGTACGCGCGCCGCTGGTGGTGACTGCTGCGCCTGCGCATGACGCTGCCGGGCCAGCGCATACGCCTCGTCCAGGCTGATGGACTCGTCCGCCTCTGCCTCCTCCTTGCTCTCAAACGCCAACGCCGCCGCGTCTGCTGCCTCAGTTGTTGTTGCAACAGGTGCGCCCGGTGGCGCGGTGGTTGCAGTCGACCCACTTTCTACGGCCACTGGTGCTGGCTCCAGTTTGTGGGGCCCAGGCGCCACCCTGCTCACCAGCTGCTCCTCCCCTGCTTCTTGTTCCTGGGACGTGTAGTAGCAGTACTGATCTTGCGTGCGGTCGAGCTGCGGTGCCGGAGACGACGCGACGCCGTAGTCGGCCGCGGAGTGGAAGGAGGAGATGGAGATGGATCGGAGGCGCTCCATGACGACGGTCGAGGCGGTGCGAGCGAGATTGCGCCGGGTCGCCGGCGGCGCATGGCCGCCCTGCGGATCCCCCCGGGACAAGATCGCGATGGCACCGACGACGACGTTGAAGAAGATGAACCACGCAGCCCCCGGGCTGAGCCACGGCGACATCGGCCACCACCACCACAACCCCGCCGTCATCGAATCTTATCAAACACCTCCGATCAAATTTCTCGATCTCTCTCTCCCCCGGTGCTCCTTGCTTGCTCCTGCTCTGTTCGGTGACGATGCCTCAGGTGAGCTGTGCACGCATATATATGGCTCTCGAATGAACCGTGATGCAGTGAAGATCGGCTTCTCGCGGCTGTCAATAAACAATCAAAGGGAGGGGAAAAAGGTGAGAACACCCAGAACGGAAAGCTGCATCTCCGAACGCGCCGCGTAAATTCGCCGCGATATGTAGTCGTAGCACCTAGCTGTCGAGGGAAGTGTTTTTATGGAGGACGGTCTCACGTAAGGCCGCTCCTGTTTAGGCGTTGAATCAAGGTGCTGAAACAAGCTAATTTATAGTTAAAATTATACTGTAGTTGATTAAAATTATATTATAATTGATAGTGACTTATTAGATGTAACTAAATTTAAAAAAAATTAAAAATAAAAATAGATTAACCAATCACGGACAATGCAAACGGACACGGAAAAAACCAGTAAAAAAAGCAAAAAAAATCGGAAAAAAACGAAATTTATAAATAGTGAAAAATAAGTCAAAAGCTAAAATCTTAAACCGAAATAAGCAGGACCCAAGATCATTATCTCCATACAAATTTTTTCTGTTGTCAAGGGTTGGCGCCACTGTCGCTTTGCTTGCTGTGCCTGTGTGGTTCCAAGGTTTTCTTTTTTTCTTTTTACATCAACAACGCTAGCTTCTCTTGCTTGCACGTTTCGTCAGCGTCAGGTCAGGTTCTTTTTGTTAGAAATTGGCCCAATGAGGAAGGCCCATTTCGCGAATCCCAAAGCATACATGTTTAGTACCATATTGCTAAGGCAGGGTGAGGAAGACCGATTTATAAGGTGGAGTCCTCTCCACTCCTTGAATATGGCAAGAGATGGTATGGGGATGGCTCTGTCTAGTCACACACGCGCGCACGCGCGCGCGCGTACTCGCGTATTTTCGCGTGAAAATCGCGTGACTTGTGACTTGTGACTTGTGACTCGCGACCGTGACGTGGCGCGCCGCGTGGCAGACCCAGTCCATCACTCTGCACCACTCTCTCTCTCTCTCTGTGTGTGTTTGAATGAGATTCAAACGTTTGAATTAGAGGCTTTACTGGGGTTTTGATGATAGGCAGTTACTAGTGTAAATGACTGGTTGAATGTGTCAGTTACCAGTGGGTAAATGGCTGTTTTAATCATGTCAGTTACTAGTCTGTCTATTTATATGCCTGGAGACGTCCAGAGTATGTGTGAGAACCTGACTGCCTCCATTTTCTTCCTCCAAACTTTGTGTGCTGTTGTGCTGCGCCGTCTGAACTTCGTCGACTCTTCTTCCCGGCGTGCACCGCGAAGAAGAGGAGCGGTATCTCCGGACCGTTGCTGCCGTGAAGACCTGCACGGGGGCGACAATAAGGTTTCTGGGCAGCGCATCTGCGCGACCGCTCACTGCACTGCGACTCCTTCGCTCCTGCACTGCATCAAGCCTGCGCGGCTTCCTGTTCTTCATCAGGCTAACAAGTAAGTCGTTCGTGTGCACGTTCGACTCTGTTATTATATTAAATTTCTTGCGTATATTCTGAAGTATGTTGAGTAGCCTTCTGTTAGTAGTAGCTAGTTTTGCATCTCTAGTTTATTGTATTTGCCTCATAGTAAAATTTGGAATTAAATTATTGCCCACGTTTCCAACACTTTTGGCGAAGGCTAATAGTTTATAACTGTAGATAATAGCTTATGATCAATGTAGTTTATAACTGTAGATAATAGCTTATGATCAATGTTTATCTACTGAACACTAATCAGCTATTTTAAAAACACTGTCCTAATAAGTTGTTTTAAAAAATAATAAAAACTATTTTATTTATTTATAAAAAATTATAAATCATAAACTGAAATGTGGAGCTGCTGCGCACCTTCATTGTTCTTCGTCTTTATTTACTACTAGTACTGCTTGCCATCAAACCCCTCTCTTCCCCCAATGTTTTTCGTATCTGCGGGCAGACACGCCCGCTTTCTTATTTTACTCCGATGACCAGGCGAAAGTGAAATCAACTTCTCCTACTCTGCAAGAGCTGGAGTCCATCTCACAGGTAGCCAGGTAGTCAGTACTAGCGTGCGCGGCGCGACAGCTAGCTGCCACACTGTGGCAGGTACTCGGTATATGGGAATGGGCCTACTAATGGCATGTATAATGGTATGAGCTAATTACTAACTCTAAGATAACTTCTCCAATGATATTAACTTTTAGCATATAGCTCATAACATGAATAGTCCCACATGACATCCTCATATAATCTTGGAATGTGTGTATGAGACTAGCTCTTGATCAAGAGCTAGCTTTTCTCTCTCTTCTATTAAAATATGAAATAATATGTTTAGAGCTAGCTCATAAATCACCATTGGACATGCCCTAACAAGTAGCAATTAATAATACTGTGTGCATGTATCGTGTGTGTGTGTGTGAAGGACAGAAAATATCAACGAGGTTAATCCCAACCTAAACTCGCCGAGCGGAACCGGGAACGCCAACCCAACTTCGCCAATCACTCAAAAATCTGTCGGCATCACCATGCACGTGATGTCAGTGGCGGAACCAGGATTTGACTACGCCCCGGGCTGAACTCTAACAACCTAAAACTAACGCCAATTTATACCCATACCACGATATAACAAAAATATATCATAATTAGCTAATTGCATTACTGATATAAAACTTGAGTTCAATACTAAACAAATAAACATAATACAAAAACATGGCATCATAACAAAATATAAAAAATGTAACATAATAGAGATACAATTTGAGTACCTAAATTACGAAGATTTGCTCTCTATCCTATCCTGTCATTTCTTCATTGGTAGTTGGACATGAACCAGAACCTGTAAAGACAACATGAGAGTAAATCAAACAGTGTATGAATAAATACGAACAACACGAAGTTTACATTTATAAGAAGCTAACTTACCACTAGCACGAGATAATTATTTCTTACGTGATCTCATCCCTTCAACACAAGGATTATTTTGATACGTATTACTAGCTCCTGTTTCTGGTGTTTCGTTCGATTGTGCTTCTGTTGAAAAATAAGATGACAATGTCTTCGTCCGCTTCATTTTGTATTGACTAATAACTCCTAGTTTTCTACAGCGAAAATTCAGATATTTTTTAAAGCATAAAACACTAATATTTTTCAGTTTTTGAGACAAGAATGATATCAATTATCACACATTCCATGGCAAATTGGCAATTAGAATTTTTAGTTTTGCATGGAAAATATCACACATTGTCACATTCCATGGAAAATATCACATTTCAACATATTAGCTAGAAGACTAGAAATCTAGAATCAATCAATCAATCATCAGTTATTCAGTTCATCACATTCCATGGCAATGGCAATCAGAATTTCAGTTTTGCACAATGTCTCACCGAGAGTTTTCCACACTCCACACTCCACAGGTAGGCACTGGCAGCAGGCTGCAGGAGGCCAGGAGGCAGGAGCCGAACAGGAGGGGGCGAGTGGGCGATGCCGGGTCGCCGACGCTGGCGGGGAGGTGGGCGGCGGCGTGGCGCAGTCCAGGAGGAGCCGAGGAGGGGCGTCGCCGGGATTTGAGTCTCTGAGACGAGGCGGAGCCGCGGACGCGACGAGGCGGAGGGCGGACGCGACGAGGCGGCGGTCGGTGGAGATTCGAGGTGGAGGCGGCGGTCGGCGGAGATCCGAGGCGGCGGTCGACGGAGATCCGAGGCGGAGGCGACGAGTCAGCGGAGATCTGAGACGGAGGCGACGAGGCAGCGGTCGGCGGACGAGGCGGAGGGCGGCGGCGACGAGGCGGAGGGCGGAGGCGACGAGGCGGCCGACGCCCGACAAGGCGAAGGGCGGAGCCGCGGAGGCGGCGGATGAGGCGGAGCTGGCGACGAGCGAGCGGTGCGGCGTCGCCTTTCGCGCGTGCGCCCGTGCGGAGTCTGCGGCTGCTGCTGGCTAGGGTTTGCGGGTTGCGGCGGCAGCGCGGAGATGGGCGCGTGAGTGGGCCGAGAGTGAGGCGGAGACGGCCGCGTGAGCGGGCTGCGCGTGAGGCCGAGCGCGCTGCGCGTGAGTGGGCCGCATGGAGACGGGCCGCATGGCTACCTGGGCTGAATAATAGCAAAAATACCCCGGGCTGACCTGGGCTACACATTGATAATTTTTTCACGCCCCGGGCTCTAGCCTACCTTGCCGGGGGCCCAATTCCGCCCCTGCGTGATGTGAACCGGTTAATCGGCAACGCAAGAACCTACCAGTGATGATGCGCTACTGTTGAGAAGGTTATCCTAAACGCTATATCACAAATAATTTAATATAATCCATCAGAATTAGGCTACATCGTAGCTATCTCAGATAATTTTACTAGCGTGACTGTCTATATTTCAACTGATTTTAAGAACTATCTACGGTGATCCACTTATCACCGACGGGTTTTTATACAAACTGTATGTAATACATCATAGACGGTTCGTAATAAAAACCGTCTGTAATATCCTACATATCACAAACAGTTTTTTTAAACCGTCCGTGATAATAATCTCCTATATATACAGATACTTGGAGAGAAAACCTAACTCACTACTCCTGTGAAAACCTAACCTCATTGCTCCACTCCTTGCGGTGGTACCTCCTCCTTGCAGCTGCCCGTCACGCGGCTCCTCCTCGGCTCCCTGTCGTCGTCACCTCCACATAACCACACCCCTGCTGCCCCCACGCAGCCGCACGCCACAGACCAGTCGTGCACCACCACTGAAGAAGGTAAGAGATAATAACAAAATGTTCTTCAAGGTGTTCGTTTTATGAACTTCCATGTGTTAGATTAGGTCTGTAAAATAAAGAAGTGAATAAATTTACATCTCAGCGGTGAATGGTGTTAGTTACTTTAGTTACTTCCATGTGTTTATACAACTTGGATTCTTTTTCTTGATTCCATTTATATGTTAGCTACTTGTTATTACTTAAGGTCATAGAAGATATGAAGAGATCAAGAAAAGATTATGTGGTGTTACTTGTCATTTGAACTCTGTTACTTATTACTTGTTATTTATCTCCGTTTAATTAGACTCTTGTTCTTCATTCCATTTAACAGTTATTTACTTATTTTTGAATTTGAACTTAATTTTGCAGCCTGTCATTTTTCCTTTCGCTATAATGGTTTCGGCAATACTTTAGTTGTTATTATATAATTAATATTGTTGTGAATGTCGGTATTGAATCATGGTAGCTTTGAACTGTCTAGATGTTAGTTTGTTTGGCTTCATAGAATGTTGAGCTTAATATAAGTAGGTTTGTTTTAAACAAATGCTCTCGACAAGTTTCATGCAATATTTCAGGTGCATGGTTAGTATTAATTCATTCCTTATTCTATGCTTTGTTCATGTTTTGTACCATTTTAGGTTCACAGTCTGTATTAATTCATCCTTTATTCTATGAAGATATACTTGATTTGTGCTATGTAAAATTATTATTTTTTACTTCAGGTGCACTATTATTCTACAATCATGCTTGGTGCATGTTCAGTATAGCTTTAGGTATCATTTTAGTTGCTCGTACTTTGCATGTTACAAATACTCTATAGGTGCTATACATGTTATACAAATTTAAAATAGTTATAGTTAAATTATGGAAAATTAGGTTCTGAATCATGAGTATTGAGATGAGAACTCTTGAATTTTCTTCATTATTAAGAGAAGCATGCATGGTGAGAAGTCTGCACCCAAAAAAGTATGCAAGTGCTGGGAAGCAGCAAGCATTCAGGGTAATGCAAATGTAACGATTTAAAAGGATATTTGGGCTGCTGTGCTCTTCATTTTTCATTTCCAATAAATTACCCGTATGGAATGAGACATGGATGTACGTAGAAATATAATGGTGTTTTTTCTTTTTTTCCTGCTTTTACTTTTCCTTTTTCTTTTTCATTGTATGTAGAAATATAATAGTGTTTTTTTAATTAAATGACTTAAAAAATTAACCATGTAATTTCAGCTAAACAGCCGAAAGCCTACGGCCAAAGCCGAATCGAACGGCCCTTGGTTTGCAATCGTTTGGCTATTTGCCGTGGAACAACTTGCTTTCAGATGGGTCAACATGTGAACATCGTATTTACGTGGATTCGCGTGAGGAAGCTGGTGCGTAGTAGTCAATTGGCCGCTACCTTGTCGGGGGCGCGTAGCCATGTAGCCGGTATGGGATAATGGGAAGGAATTTTTTAAAATGATCTATTTTCTATTTAGAATTACAATAATATATCTATATTTTTTTATTTTACAGGAATAGCTGTCTGTCGCTTCATAATTGAGCGACATAGGCAAGTCACTCAACCGTTGGGCGATACGTGGCCAAGTCGGCCAATGGTTGGGCATAGAGCGACTTGGTCCTAGTCGCTCAACAGTTGGGCAATTTAAAATAATAATATTTTTATTTTATTAATCCAATAGAAATAATTGTGGGGGAGTAAATGATAATTTTTGTAGGTAATACATTTAGCAAATTTTGTTTGTAGATTGTCATTTTTTTAGAAATAAAAGGGTAGACAATATGTGTTGGTTTGTTTATGATTTTCGTAAATTCCTAAGGGCACAAAATTTATTAGACTCGCAATAATATTTTGTGACTGATGTATGTTGTTGTAGTGCGATATATTTTTGAAGAATTTTGTGAGGACGATTGAACTAGCAATGATTCGTAAGTAGGAAGGTAAGCGATATTGTGATCTAACAGAGCATTCATACACAGAAGAGAACTTCAGATAAATAGCGTAACAATAACAACATGACAGTTGATTCAACAAGGGGTTATATGGCACGCAGGCACACACATGCTTTTAGGGAATTAGAAATACATGATACGTGTGGATGAAGAGAGTCGAACTACAGCATGGAACATGGTCATTTTCCCTTCCTCCCAAGGGAATGCTCGCTGGGAACATTGAGATATGGATTGGGCTTGGAGGTACGGGGGCTTCGCTTCAGGGAGGTGGCCTCCTAGCACGCTGCGCTTATTCGTCCTAGGCTACAACAGCCCATTCCTTCTCCATACTAGCGATGTAGTGTTGCAGTCGTGGTGCAGCAAAACATGTTGTGGAGGGGGTAGTACTTATAGGCTAAGATGACACGGTGTACGTTTGGCAAGTCCAATTCAGTTTGGGCAAATTCGTGTCCATGAGGTAGCGGCACGTTTGACGATTTGTGGACCAGCGTAGCATCACATCGCTGCACAAATCTGCCCCTGTTTGGTCTTATCATTGAACAAGACTGTCTCATTTGGTCTTGTCATTACGTAAGGCTATCTTATTTGGTCTTGTCACTATGCAAGACTGTTTCGTTTGGTCTTCTCACTGTGTAAGGATGTCTTGTTTGGTTGGGTTAGGACGCCACGTAAAAGCTACCCCTTTAGGTTTACTGCAACTTAAACTATCTATAGTCACTCATACTGACCATTATGTCAGAAATCTAAAGCCCAAAATGAAGTTAATGACAACAGAATGACATTACAACTGAAGTTAAAGTTTATAAATAAAGTTACAACATAATAGGATTTTCAATCTTGATACCATTATAAACACAATAAGAAGTGGTGCTGCACTTCACACCGGTGTTCCTACTCATTGGCAGGTGTCTCGCATCTTCTCACAGTATGGCTTCTTAGCCATAGCGGCTACAATGTCTACCCACCATTCTACCTTCCCCTTCATCTATATCGTTCCTAATGTGATGACTCTACCAACAGCTCTTCTCATCTTTTAATAGGTCAAGATTCGGAATCTAACCCTTTTGTGTAATATCCAATGTGGCAAAGTTACCTAGAACCCTAAAGCCTCTTAGCTCGCCACACCACGCTTGCAACACCCTCTCCTTTATGAAGTACTCCGACATGAAGTTCAATAGGTCCATGTTGATAATCCCACATGCGGCGAGGGCATGAGAGCATGGTTTGTGAAGGAGCTTTGGCTTGTTGTATGTGCAACTAGATTTATTCACATGATCTCCAAGGCACATCTCGTGGGTAAAAAGAGAGTGAGCAGTCCCAACTCTAGATTTGTCCTAAAGGAGCACATTGAAACGATACTGTATATTGCCCATCATGAAGACTGTGCGACTGACACTTCTCAGTTTTGGCCTGCATGTATGATGTAATCTTCGAGCATTATGGTGTATGTAGGTTACCTATATGATATGCCGCATCTGCATGCCTTTTCCCAAAATATCTGATTGTACTTTGTAGAACGCCTTCCACGAACCAAGTTGTACACCTCCGCAAGGTTAGTGGTCATTATGTCATACCTTACGCCGTTCGCGTCATGCAACAAGAACCACTTCTCTAATGGCTCGGTCTCAATCCAATAGAAGAAGCACTTGATATTCCTCGATGTCCTCCGTGTCACACCGGAAGGGTCAAGCTTCGGCAATGGTGCGAGGCGTTTGGGTTGTGTTGCCCCAGGAATGGGCAGACGCTTGTTCTCTCAATGACATGCTTCCTGGTGTGCTCCTCCAATATCTCTCATAGCACATCGAATTTATGTTGCTGGTTCTGCATAGCTAGCATCTTGAACAGCTTCATCAACAATTATTGTAGAAACTACTTGAAGAAGTTAGCCCCAGATGACACATGCACAATCTGTTCCTCATGTCTGGCCAAGGGAATGGCTCTTCTGGGTCTTGCTGATATTTTCTTATGGCCTTCATCATCCTAGGATGATGATCATAGATTATATAGACATCAGAATGTGCCCCAACTACTCTCTCTTTCAGATGTCGAAGAAACCATAACCAGCTGTCAAAATTCTCACTTTCAATGAATGCGATGGCCAAGGGCAGAATCTAATTATTGCCATCAATGCCAATTGCTCTCAGGATCTGTCCCTTGTATTTCCATGTTTGAAATGTCTCGTTGATTGAGATCATGGATAACATGTGTTTGAAAGCGTCGATGTAGGGACTGAAGGCTAAGAAGGCCCTCTGCAAAACCATGAATCCTAGCAATCTTCTGGATGGCTTGTCCTTCACAGCAATGTATGTGCATAGGTTTCTATCCTGTAGCACCTGGAGCATACGAGGAAGGTTATCATAAGCCTCATCGAAAAAATCGAACCTCTTTCCAAAGCCTTTTGCTTCGCATGCTGTGCCTTGGCATAACTAATTTTGTACTTGAATTTTTGCTCGATAGTCACCATGATGTGCTTGGCCTCCAGGTCCTTCTTCAATATCTCTCCATACATAAGATTGGCTATGAAGGTGAATGTCAGGTTGTGATGCTTCGGCAAAACACTACTAAGCATGCAGGAGTGCGGCTCTACCTTCAAGAGAATCCAGTGAGTCTTGTACTTGGATCTGTGTGTGTGAACATGTTAAGGATAACCAACTTACTCATAGCCCACGGTATACTACTCCTAGCTAGATTTTAGACTTGAAATGTCCGCTACATAGACAAGGCCCATAGCTTAATGGTATCCTACAGTGATCCCTTGTCAACAAGCATTGCATGAAGCCGAACCTTGGTACCATGGTACTCCCATGGTGATTTATGCTCATCATACACAGAAAGACCCTCAACATCCACCCTATTCCATACCGCATTTGTCCACATCAGAAAAGTCATCGCCATCCTCTTATAAAGTTTCCTCCTCGGCCGTCGTCCAATTATCAATCTTCATCTGACATACTATGCTATCAACATACTCCCCTGTGTCTGCCTGTCTAGTGGGCTTAGCGTGCATTGTGCGATCTTCCTGATCTGCCTCAGCAACATCTGCATCCACATGTCCAGTGGACTCAGCGTGCGATATCGATATTTTAGTTGTGCCTCCACAACATCGGCCACCGCGTCCTTTTCATGAACCACGCGCTGCACGCCCGAGCTACCACCAACCAGATGATAGCTATGGCAGGGCCTCCTATGACTCCCTTTGGACATGGTTGCACGAGTAGCATGCATTCATATCGACGTCGATGGAAGTCTTTCACAAAGCTTTTCCGTGCAACCGTGCGCATTAGTCTCCTCAACTCCCACTGAATGTGTGTGGCAAACCAACTCCAAAGCCCATGTAGGACGATACTGCACACCTCAAGGTCCAAGGAGAAGCTGTATGTCAGCTAGTGAAGGACATCTCCGAATAGAGCATTCTCCACACCCAGGTGTACCAAACTGACTTGCGGGAAACTGCTCAGGTCAACACCGTATGGACCTTCAAAAATGGTACCAATATCGTAATACACTTTTAATCTTGTGGGTTCAAACATGACTGATTTCTCACTGTAAATATTACCATATGTCAACATCCATTCACTAAATACATGTTAAACAAAAAAGCAGCGACACGTTGCGTACATTCAGATGAGAATAAGAATGGATGAGGCTATTACCCTCACGCGAAGACCTTTTCTCCTTATCAACAAGCTTCCTTCGTCATCCTCTCTTACCTCATGAGCTCCTCTTCTCTTCTTCTCTCCTTCTCCCGAGCTCCTCTCCTCTCTCTCCCAAGCTCCTCTACTTCTCCCCCTCTCGCGGCCTTCTCTCCCTCTTCTTCTCTCCCTCTCCCGAGCTCCTCTACTCCTCCAACTCTCGCAACCTTCTCCCCCCTCTACACTTCCCTTCTCCTTCTCTCCCTCTTTTTTTCTCCTCTCTCAAGCTCCTCTCATTTTCTTCTGAGAGAAATGGTGAGAGAGACCGTGAGGGAGTCAGGTCGAAAAGAAATGAATGAGCTGGCAGCAAGTAGTCACTCTACCATTAAGTGACTAACCCATGCTGCCCAACGGTTGAGCAACTAGAGGACCCAAGTCACTCCACAGTTGGGCAATATAGGCAAGTCGCCCAACCGTTGAGCGACTTGGCTACGTGTCGCCCAACGGTTGAGTGACTAGCCCATGTTGTCCAACCATGGAGCGATAAATGGCTATTACTGTAAAATAAAAAATGCATGTATATTACTATAATTTAGAATAAAAATAGATTATTTAAAAAAATTATAATGGGAAGCATACAAGAACCTTGCCCTTGCTTGACAGCTTGAGACGTTGGAGGAACTCATAAATTTTGCAATGAAATAGTTTCAAAGCTCGCAGCAAATGTTTGGTTTTAAACATGGCATTTTCTGTTTGTTAAATGTGTATCAATGGGAGTCGATGGTGTGTATCAATGCGAACCGATGGTTTGTAGTACTAACATTTACCTTCTTTAATTGTTCTGTCTCACCTGTTTGGATGAGTTTATGATATGGCACAAATTAGTTGAACTCTAATTTATCCACGATTTATTGGCTGATCTTGACAGCATGTCTCCATATAGCTTGAAATCAATTCACTTGATTCATGAATAGCAACAGCAGTAGATACATTCATGACAAATGTTTTGGAATTTTCGGTACGAATAATCTATTTTTTATTCAAAATTACAGAAATATACCTGCGATTTTTTTTTTACAAAAATAGGCTCAAGTCGCCCAATGGGAGAGCGACTGGAGCCTATCGCCCAACCAGGGGGCGAAAAGTTCCTATCGCTCTCCCATTGGGCGACTGCATCCAGTCGCCCTCCCATTGGGCGACTTTCATGCAGTCGCCCAATGGTTGGGCGACTGCACTCAGGGGCCGACAAAACCGTATGTACCGATCGTTTTATATACCGATGCAATATAAACAACTAATCTGAAAAGATAAAATAGCAAAGTTCTATATGGCTTATATATAATCATTTGAAAGGTTTCGACGAGATCTACAACTTTTCAGTTGAAGCAAAATCCAAATTCCGAAAGGAAGACCAAGAAAAAGGGCAAAAACAGAAATTAAAAACTTGCGATGCAGGTTTAGAACCAAAGATGGCCGATTTTTGAGGTCTTGGAGGGCGACTGGCGCAAGCGGGTCATTTTTATTGGATCGGGATCGTCGTTAGCTTTCCAACGAGTACAAGAACGTCGAAAACGGACACCGTATGCAAAAGTTATGCCCGTTTTACTGAAGGTGTGTCGGAAACAGACTGAAACTGCTATAACTTTTGATCCCGTGGTCGAAATTGCTGAAATTTTTTTTCTAGAGGCTGTTGGATGTATGAAAAACAGCTCCACCAATTTTCACTATTTTTGGCGAAGGTTTGATGCACTTTCCAAATTTCGGCAAAGATAGACTCTTTCCTCTCTTTTTTCTCTCGGGGGCTTGAGTGCAGTCGCCCAACCATTGGGCGACTTTCATACAGTCGCCCAATGGGAGGGCGACTGGATGAAAGTCGCCCAACAGTGGGGTGATTGCAATTAATCGCCCAACGGTTGGGCGATTTTCCAGTTGTCGCTGCTGGGTTGGGCGAAAGGCTCCAGTCGCCCAACCATTGGGCGACTGGAGCCTATTTTTGTAAAAAAAATTCACGGGTATATTTTTGTAATTTCGAATAAAAAATGGATTATCCGTACAAAAAATTCAAATGTTTTGCCCGTGGTGGAGATATGTGTAATAGTGTTGGTTTTTCTCAGCGTGTTGCCGTAAATGATGGCATCGTATGGGTAAACATTTTTATGCTATTATTCAATGGTAAAGCTGAACCGCAGAAGTACTTGGAGTGGGAGATGCGTGTCAAACAAATTTTTGATAGCCATCACCACACCGGGGACAAGAAGATTCATTTGGAAACAACTGAGTTCACCGGATGCGCTCTTGTTTGGTGGAACCAATTATGTCGTGTATGAGCTTGTCCAAATATTTGGGTGCAATTGAAGAATATATTGAGGCAACATTTTGTTCTAACACCCTACATTAGGACCTTGTACAATCGCTACAACATCTACCCAAAGTAATTCTAATGTTGATAAATATTATAAAGAAATGAAAATGTTGATGATCCAAATAGGAATTGAGGAACATGAGGAGGCTACTATGGCATGTTTTTTTAATGGGTTGAATGATGATGTGCAAGATAGTGTGGAGATAATCTATTATGACAACATCCAAGACTTGGTGCATCAAGTCGAACATGACGAACAACAATTAAAGGCGCAAACAAGGCAAGGGTGGACGTGCCAATACTCAAACAAGCTCATAGAAGCGTCCATTGCATCAAATCGATGATGTTGGTTCACATTCCAGATTTGCAATATCAAACCATTTAAACGGAGCTCTTTCAAAGAAGCCAAGCAATTGAAGTAAAGAAGTAAATAAAACTGATTGTAGTTTGTCTTCTAATGCTCGTGTTAGATAAATTGAGTGCTTCAAGTGTAAAGAAAGAAGCTAGATGTATTATCGAGAAAATTGCCGTGGTAGGCGGCCAAGTTGTGTGTGAGTTTTTATGAATTTCCGATGAGATATTCATTTTGGTGTGCTGGTTCTAGCTACGGTGCTAGTGCTTGTTTGCTGAATCACAAGATTTATCTATCCTTGCTCGTGGATTAAGGTACTGACAGGTGAGGAGACTATCTTTGGGTTTCGGTTCCTAGCTACCAAATCTATCTATGTTGGTGGTCCTGCATAACTGTGAAAGATCGGACCAAAATAACACAATCGCTCGTGCTAGTTAACTAGTTGGATCCTCGTCAGTTTATTATTCGAGCCTTCGAAAACAAAAACAAAACTCCAGAAGTAGTACGTAAGTTAATTTGGTTACTTTGATGCGCTGCGCTTTGCGTGTGCTTGATGTTAGCTGTTGCTTTTCGCTTTCTGTTTTTTTTTAGAGAGACAGAGTATGATGTTAAGCTGTTGCTTGGTGTGAGGAAAACGTGAGGAATTGTTTAATACTGACTACCTGTTAGGCGCTAGTGATGGGCGTAATTCGATCTGGTGCTCCTTTCTTTCTTTCTTTCTTTCGTTCTTTCTCTCCACTATCGGTCCGGAATGGAGTCCACCGCGATGAAGTTCTCCATTTGGATTTGGTCCGTTCCTTTTTTTCTTTACAGAAAGGTTAAAGGCGTACGTAAGGCGATGCTCTGCATTTTAATTGATTATGCTCCATTTTGGTTCCAGCACATATAATTGACAGTGCATGGCTAATTGCCGAAGTGATGCCACTTTGCCACCTTTTTTAAAAAAGAAAAGTGAAAAGGCTATTCCAATATGTATATGGTGCATGCATGATGCCGGTATCGTTTTCAATGCGAATCCCATCTTAAAATTCCGTAAGGCCAACTACTACAAGTCAAGCTATACTACACGTCTCATCACAGACAGTTCATAGGGAATTATCTATATTATAATTATCATAGACGATTTTACAAGCATGAGCACATATGTTACGAACGATAACTAGAACCGTCTGTGATATGGAATTATCACAGATGGCTCTTGTTAATAACCGTCTATGAACTATCACAGACGGTTATTAAAAAGAACTATTTGTGATAATTGTAGACTTTACAGACGGTTTTTATTAGAACCGCTTGTGATATTATCATAAAAGGTTATTAATACAAACTGTCTATAATGTATCTCTTATATGCATTAATGGTGTGCGCTTTGTCTCCCTGATGCGCCTTTGATCGCTTCGTCTCTCTGATGCATCTCTGATCGTTTTGGCTCCCTGATGTATCTCTTCATCTCCCGCGCCAAATTTATAAAGATAAATCCCCATATAGCCGATACACATATCTATTTTCAACCACAAACAAATGGCTCTGGCGGCTTCTTTCTTGTTGCCGACATTGATGGCCAACCTAGCCATCTTGTACGAGCACCTCGTTGGTCGTACGCTAGCGGATGCTGTGCAAAGACATTGTGCCAATAGTGTCCTCCCTCGTATGTTCGAGGATTTGCCAAAGCAAATGACGGCCACCTTCCACCGTCTTGACATCCTCCTCCCTCGCGCCCTCCGAATGGTCTCCCACTTCCAGCGAGCTAACCTCGCCATCGACGTGGTCCTCCACAATGACATTGCATGTCTCCAGGAGGCTTGGCATCGCTTGAAGTGCTTAGTCGAGGCGGTGGGCGACCGAGTCGACCTTCCCGAGACCTCTGAAGGAAGGGAAGAGAGCCTATAGGCTGTATTCGACTTGATTTAATAGTCAGATGGTCTTCAGGAGACATTCGAACGAGCGCATCAGTGGGTGGACGCATTTCAGGCTTCGTTCTCTTATGATGCCGAACAGTCCGATGCTGACCACGTCGCCTACGAAATTTTGAAGACAGAGATACCATGCTACGACCACCACTAGAAAAACCTTGAAGCAGTTATGTTTCTACTTTTTTTAATCTTTTTGTAAACAGTGACTGGTCATGCTGTTTGGCCATATGTAAATACAAGTAGTTGAATTTGTATGTATTTACTATCTTCTATATATGTAAACGGTCTTGGTATAACAACATGATGACATTATTGAATTTGTATTTATGTATATGAGAATGTGTTTTGTATGTGTGAATTTGCAATTCTGTATACAAGAATGTGTTTTATATATATATATATATATATATATATATATATATATATATATATATATATATATATATATATATATATATATATATATATATATATATATATATATATATATATATATATATATGAATTTGTATTTATGTATATGACAATGAATTTATAACCATCTGTGATGTTTATTATCACAGACGGTTCTAATTTAGAACCATTTGTGATGCGCATTATCATAGATGGATCTAATTTAGAATATCACAAACATTTCTAAATTAGAACCGTCTATGATATGTCCAACCTATTTATATTCAGACTAGGGTTTGCCTACGCCTCCACTCAAAGGCTTAATATATCTCTAACTCTCCCCTGAGCACAAGCTGTCGCCTCCTTCCCTCGCACGCCAGCTCCTTCCCGGCGTGTCTCCTCCCCAGAGCAGGCCAGCTCCTCCCCTCACACTTTGCCTCCTTCCTGGTGTGCCTCCTCCCCGAGCACATCGCCTTCCCCAAGCTGGCCGCCTCCCCCCTTGCACGCCACCTTCTCCCTAGCTTGCCTCCTCCCCAAGCATGCCGCCTCCTCCCTGAGCATACTGCCTCCTTGGTTACTACAGGAAGGCTCGGATAAGGCCAGTGCGCCGATTCAGATCTGGGGTGTGCTCCTCATCCCCTCTTCTTCCTAGTCTTCAAGTGGAAGGTTCGGCTTCTTTTACCATTAAATCCAGATGAGAGAGGTGGGGATATAGGCAGAACTCAAGAGCTCACCACACGAACCTTTCCCTTACTACCTTCTCGATGGCTTGGATTATCATCACCTAGTTAGCTTTACTTTGTATTATTGTATTACTATTGTGCATAAGTTTGCCATGCTAGTTTGAAATCAGTTTATTATCTTTGAAATTTGTGAATAATACTAGCACTAGAAGGGCTTTGCATGATAGATTGTGGGTATTGAGATTGCTCGATGAGGACAAATTATCAAACTTGAGATCATTGTGACTATCTAGAAGTATTCTACTAGTTTATTGCTTTGTCAATTGCTTGTTATATACATTTGTTTAGTGTTGCTCACTGCTGTCTTGTTCTGAATATTGCCAAAATTCTATTGATACTGCAGTAACATTTCTCAGTTACCAACATCCACTAAGGAACCACCTGTTACCATTACTAATCACCATCTTGATTTTTCATATCTTCCCCATGCATTGAAAGTAGTATATATATATTTCATGATAACACTAACATATGTAGTCTTGCACACCTCACAATTTAAATGAGGTAGAGACAAAGTCAGATCTCATATCACACTTGGAGAGTTAGAGACAAAGTTAGATCCCATATCACACTTGGGCTTCAAGGGGCATGAAGCAAATCATACACTAGATCTAGTGTGTAATTTGCTTCATGCCCCTTGAAGCCCAAGTGTGATATGGGATCTAACTTTATTTCTAGCCCATTTAAAGTATAGGGCGTGCAAGACTATATATGTTAGTGTTATTATGAAATATATATGTACTACTTCTAGTGAATGGGGAAGATATAGAAAACCAAAAATGGTGATTAGTAATATCACAAACAGTTTTTTTATAAAATCATCTGTGATAAAACATCACAAATGGTTGTTTTTATTAGTCATTTGTGATATGAAGATATCACAGATGGTTATATTTAAAAACTGTCTGTAATACATAAACATCGTAGAGATTATTTTTAAAAACCATCTGTGATAAGTATACATCACAAATGGTTATTTTTAAAAACCGTCTGTGTTGTGGTTTAAAAACTGTCTGTGATGATCACATGTCATTACTAACCTATAAATTCAGATGGCTCATGAAACCATCTGTGATGACATTTTTGAACCGTCTGTGATGATCTTTTCTGCTGTAGTGTCACATGCTATCATGCATTTGATGAATTTGAATGAGTTATATTAAATTAAGAGAAAAACTTCTCTATAAATAGGACCCCATGTAATGGGATAGAGGGGAGGCCATTTGTAACCCTAAACACTCATATTGAATACACTTGTTCATATTGTGCTTCTCCTTGAGTACCTCCACATCCTCAGTGGTCTTCGCATCCGATCGGAGGTGCTTTTAAATTCATTGTCCAGTCTCGTATCGATAACAGTTGGGCGTTTACTTCTACGTGTTCACATGGGTCAACCTTTCACACACCAGGTTCTACCAATCTTTGGTGGCCATACCTAGACGAGTCGAGCTAGGCACCCCCGTGCGTACCTTCACCTCTCGAATACCACGGGTTGAGAATTGACTTCACGAAGCACTTCTTTGGTCTATGTCCTAACCTTGACATCTAGGTGGTCGACACTTTACTCCACAGCTGTTCGCAACCCATCGTCCTTTCGTGTGATGGTGAACTCTCCAACATAACCCAAAATCGGTCAAGCAGAGCAACAGCTCTTGGTGAACACCAAGGGAACCCAACTCGGAGGCACCAGCTTGACCTATCATCTGAAGTTTGTATGAGGACTGTCGGACCCAGATTTTATAATCCAGAATCCTCTGTGATTCCACCACATTATTCCTTAGATCAGTAGATAGTGCTTAGAGATATATTACTGAACATCAAAGTACATATCATGCGGAAGCATAAATATATCAGTAGACTTATACATTGGCCGATCAGACAAAAATCAATAAAATGCAGGAGCGGAAATGAAACATACAGGTGGGACCTTTAGGATGTGCCCACAGGTAGCCAACTGGGGTTCGCGACCAATTTCTTGGCCTCTTCATCTTCTTTACCATCATGACCAGATGTATTGCTGGAGCGTAGTAATCTAATTTCTGATTCTGGATTAATTGAGTAAGTGAGGATGAGCACAAACCACCGTGCTCCGTGAGCCAATACACAGTATGCAAATAAATAACATGCATGATTTACCAAGGGAAGGCTCGGGTTGTTTTATTTACTATAATTGCTTTTAAAGATACGGTACATAGAAATTCCTGAGACCCAGTTTGAACTAAAACATGATATTTAGGTAAAAGAGTGCAATATTAGTAGTAGTATAGATTCCATTCACCGTTACATGACTCTTGCACCTTATGCTAAACTTTCGACATTATAACCGCCTACTTTATCACTGGGGTGACACCCATGGCAACACATCAGTGCTTCCTGCAACCCACAATTTTTCAACCCCACCCATAAAGTTTTTGGAATAGAACTATATCTAGTCGAGTTCCCATGTCTGACCTTGACTGTGGGCATGGCTATTCGAATAGTTTTTACCAGAGGTTGTACACTTTACCCACAAGATATGATTATCTCACAATATTGGCCATTACATGCTTCCTTAGGTGTGCGACTGAGTAATTATAACAAGGCTATAATAATGCATCTTTCTAGTGTGGTTACGCCTACTAAGTTCTTTGTTTTGTAGGATGAAACCATCCCTCAAGAAGCTTCCTTCTTGAGCCGTCACGCCAAAGGCAAGGATGAGACCATCCTTCCATTTGCACGTGTGCACACCTTCACGTAACCACACTGGATCAATGCAAATTAGTTATCCCTACCTACACTTTGCTAGCTTATGGTTGTACTATTTTACACTGGGAGGTCATCACAAGATTTAGTTCTTAGGGTTATCTGGGCGATTCTACCACAATCCACACTCTCGTACATCCACTACACCACACCGTCAAACCAACCACCCAGATAGTTAAGCAATTTGAGGTTTTGGGAGCATAAAATATCCATGTTACAATATACCAGCCACCTTCCATCAATAACTGCCCAAACCAAGTTTTCATGTTGAAATGCTGCTAGGGCAAGTTAATGCCCTCGAGTATCTAAGCAGTACTAAGTAGAGCATATAAATGTAGACTTATTTCCAAAAGTTACAATTATAGATTTCCTAGGGAGACAAGGCTCGAATGCTCAAATGTTCCAAGGGAATGTAATACTCGTAAGATAAATAATAGGCATGTAACTAGAATCATAAAATAATCATACATTTGCATATAAAATAATGCAATGCAATTTGATAATTTAAACAGAAATAGATTGCATAAAATATAGGTTCAACACGATCAAAATAATTACTCGCCTTGCGTGGTTTACTGCGGTCTTGAGCTCACTCAAAACTTTCTAATTAAATGGTCTTGAGCTCCTGGTCTTCAACTGGATCTTGGTCTCGCTTGATCCATTGATTCTTTAGGACTTCAATTTCTAATTATGCACTAAACAACTAAATCCAAATAAATGCATGTAACTCAAAAGTCCAAATAAACCCAAATGAATTTAATTTAGCATTATTATAATTGGATGGGTGATCTGAGACATGGTTTGTTAGGCATAAGATTTTGACAGAATCAAATGGGGTTCGAGCGAAGTGGGGAATGATAGGGAAAACTTGCCGAAATGGATGTCAAAGGATGGATCATGATAAAGTAATATTCACAGGAATATTCCGCTTCAGACTTGAGGATGGCTAGGCATAGCCGATGGTAGAATACCATGACTCGATCTTTTATTTAATAACTTCCTTGTATTATTTGTTATATTTATTAAGGAAGTTCCATGAGTGAAGCTTGTATTTAATAACTTCCTTTTAGTATTTGTTATATTTATTAAGAAAGTTCCATGAGTCAAGCTAGACCTATAAATAGATAGATGAGCTTAGCTAGGATACTGGGTATTAGTTGTCGAATTTTAATATTTAGGAATTAGAGCATGAGTTCTACCAGCTATGTGTGCAACTTTTTAGTTTATCAAATTAATTCATACTTCTAGTAATTCAAGATGTAGTATTTCATGTGTTCCTAATTATCACTTAATTGCATAATTAGTTAAATGTTGAATGCAATAATGTGTTAATCCATGGGATTATTTACTTAATCACTAAAGGTTGTTGTCAGTTTATGTATTCTTTTGTTGTTATTCAGTACAGATACATATATTTATACGAGGTCTGGCTTGTTATATAAAATTATATTTCAATATTATTATTTAATTAAATATGCCGTTATGATTTCATTATCGGTGGCACACTAATGGCAAGGATTATATTTTAATAGGCCTACGACCGACATATGAACCTCTAATTTAAACTTGCATCTCAATTTAAGTGGCAATGTCAGGTTAACTAATTTCTTTATTTTAACTCACTCAACATTTTAATTGTGACTCTTACGGTACTCGAACACTTATACGAATATATACATCAGTAGTGTCTTTTGTTAGCATTCAGAGTTAAGATGAATATTATTGACTCCCTAATCATGAACAATGAAATTTTAATTTAAATCTTGGCATTTTATAGTGACCTAAATTTAGACGATTTACCTTAATTCTTCATTTGCTATTTGAGAATGGGCCTCATGTTTTTTTGGAGATGTGCACATAATAGCCATTAATTTTACATGGCTTAATTCACACTAATTACCTTTAACTATTATTGACAAATTTAGATCTAGGGGGCTAAAAACATGACAATTAAACTTTGGACCACAACATGCTCTGATGGGATCTTGCAACTCCAAATTTTAGACACTAGCTACTCTCACATGGTAATTAATTTGTTAATGTTTGTTGACATGTAAATTACCAAGATCTAGCCTTTGGATAATCCAATTTGAATAGACTTTCCATCCTGATTTCACAATTTTAATTAGTATTCTTATTTTTGTTTATGAATTATATTTTATTGAATTCCTATTGAACTTCTCTTAGACAGTGAATTTATATTTTAATCATATGTTAACTAAACACTAATGACACACTAGTGTGTTAGCTCGTAGTTGACCCCAGTTAACTTCCCATTGAGTTGGGCCCACAAGCTAGACATGGAAAGACAGAGTATATTGCATAGAGCAGAGAAGCAATCGACAGGGAGGGGGTAAACAGGGGCGACGGCACGTGGTTGGGCGGTGGTGGCGCCGGCGAGGCAAGGCTGGTGCGACAGTAGCGGCAGGTCAAATGAGACCCCAGGGAGGCAAAGAAGCCCCTGGAGGTGACGGCATTGCTCGAGGTAGAGCCGAGAGTGGCCGGCAACAGCAGAAAGCGGCTGGCGCAGGGTGGCCATGGGGGCAGCAGCGGCCAGGGCAATGGGAGAAGAAGTGGGGGTGAGCATGAGCTAAAGGGAGGTTAGTGGAGTCTTACCATACCGCCCATGTCGGTGGAGACATGCCGGATTGGGCTGGCGGCGGTGGCCTGCAGCGGCATGGGGGAGGTCACTGTGGGCGGCTTGCTCAGGCAACTAAGGGCTCCTACTGGTAGTGGAGAAAGTTGGGGGTGCAGTGGTGATGCTCTAGAAGTAGGGAATTGGGCAACAAAGCACCGAGCAAGGGATGGTGATGGCGGCAATGGTTTTGGCCGATAATGGGGAAGAAGCAACGGACAATGAGCTTTTGGTGTGCGGAAATCCAATTAGCTTGGAGGGGAAGTAGATGGGGAGTGGGACACACTGTGACATGATCAACTTGGGAAAGACTAGTCATGGTGGCCAGAACGGCTTGGGGGCGCTAGTGGGCGTGCTGCAAAGGTGGCGGCAGGGTGAGCCTTGGGCTTTGAGGAAGAAGGTGGAGGAAATGGGAGGGCGTAGGGAGGCCTAGGGGAGGTCGGAGGCTACTTATAGCTCAGAGGGGGATGTCATGCTGGTGCTATGGCCGTCGACCAATGCACAGGGAGCGGCATGGTGAAGTGATGGTAAGGCGATGGGAGTAGGGCATGGGTGCTCGGGGATGCGGGTGTCGGTTGACGCACGTTGCAGTGCCACAACTTGAGGCCAATAGGGTATAGGGGTGCTACTGGCACATCGCACAGCTGGTCATGGGTAGGTGACATGGGCGTGCCTAGGCCATGCGGCGTGGCCGGGCGCATGGCGCTCATGGGGGTCAAGATGGCTGTGGCGTAGGGGATGGCGTCAACAGGCGTGGAGTAACAGAGCTTGGTGAAGTGACAGTTAACAGAGACAGGGTGTGGCACCGACCAGGTGCTAGGATAGCCAAATAGGGGAGAGAAGGAAGAGGAAGGAAATAAAGAAGAAAGGGGAAAGGGCCTAGCTGCACAGAGAGAGAGAAGAGAGAGAAGGGGAAAATAGTGCTAGTTATTGGGAATTCATATTTAAAATTTGAATTCCAAATTTTGGGATTTGAAAGACAACTAAATTTAAATTCTTCAACCTATATGTTAAATTTGAACTTTGACTTTCTCTTAGTAGCATTTCATTAATTCAACTTTTCCGTCCTTGTGTTAACCCGATTATTGTTTATACTTGGGAATAACTTGCATTTATTAATTTGCATAACACACAATTTAAAGAAACCCAAATAAAATTGTAGGAGAAATTTGAATGCCAATGAAATGTAGCCAAAGTTTTAAAATTTTCACATTTTGAAAATTCCCAAAATTGGGGTGTTACAAAGACTAAGGTATTTTAAAATGTTGTCAGAATGCGTTACTAGCTACAAGTGGGATCGTTGACCCGAGGCCGTGTGCTGACCCTTTTTGCATGTCAGGCACTGGCCAGGGCAAGCGATTGACGACCACTTGAATCAGCAAGGGGCTACTATTGAGGGAGGGTCCCTATACTACCTCAGGCCCGTGATGACTTTGGTGTGATAACACACATCAGGGAATCTACCCCGAACAAGATCCGTGGACTAACCTGATGGTGTCTAGAGTCTACCCCGAACAGATTCCATGTCACCCTGAACAAGGTCCAGAAAACAAAGACGGAGCCCAATGACCGACCTCAACCAAGATCTGAAGTCAACCCCAGACGGTGTTTGGAGTCCCCCCAGGACGAAGTCCGCACCCTCGGACGTGGTTCGAGGGCTAACCTAAGATGAAGTCTAGAGGCTAACCTCAGGCAGGGTTCGGAGGCCAGCCTCGAGCGAGGTGCAGGAGTAACCCCGAGAAAGATCCGCGAACCTGTCCTGGAGTCCCTCACACGCAGCGGGACCTGCTTGGTGGGAAGGACGGAAATACTCTTAGGAGTAAGCTAGGCCCCGAGGGCAAACTTGTAACTTCACTTGCCTCCTCTTCCCACTCCATAAATAGAACACCATATAATGGGAGAGTTGGAGGCCATTTGTAACCCTAGACACTCATATTGAATACACTTGATCATACTTGTGCTTCTCCTTGAGTCCCTCTGCATCTGACCGGGTCTCGTGTTGAGGACAATAACAAATTCAGGTTTTTAGAAATAAAAAATAAACAAAAAAACAAAATTCAAGCATGGTCCTATTTTTCATTTCGCAGTATTTTTCAAACAAAATAAAATTCAAATGACCATAACTTTTGCGTATGAACTCCAAATTTAGTTATTTTAGTTTGTAAATTTTTTCTAAAATCGTGATCTATCCAAATATGCAAAAAAAATTAAGCTTTGTCTCTATTTGAGTTTTTGGCTCTTATTTGTATTTATCTTAATTTTATTGAATCGTCACTCTCATGCCGGACAATTTGGAGAACGCATCTGAATCATTCTCTGAGCAACAAGAGCAAGGCAAACACTCTATTTTACCATGTTGATCCCACAATTTTAATTATTGTATATTGTTTGCAAAATCTATTATGCATGCTCTTATATTCTATTAAAATTGCTATATTATTGGTAAAGTTGTACATCATCTTGAGAGTATTAAAAACTATTTAAATAGCTATGCTCATGGTCATGAGCATGCTTGGATGCAACCACAATGAATATAGTTTTTATTTTTAAAACTGTTTCATTGAACATGATACGGTGGCATATACATGTCGCGTGTGCCATGCCCATGGGTGAGAATTGTGTGATGTTTGTAGCGAAGGAGGGCTGCGAATGGATGTGATTCACTATTAATAATGTTACATAAATGTTATTTCATTACATGTTAAATGCTATTTACAATTCTGTTGCAAATTACTACGTAACGATATTGCAAATGAAACTTGCTTCATACTGAAAATAACTATAGCATAGATCCTTACTTATTGTTAGACTTGCATTTATTTATATATTGTGATATACTATAAGTCTTGCTGAGTATACAATATACTCGGCCTTTCTTAAATAACTGTTGTTTAGAGAATGAGGAAGATAATATACTAGTCAGCTCATACTTTGCCCCGGCACTGAGGAATTCGACGATGGGTCTTTCTAGGGCCTAACTCTAGTCAGATACCTGTGGGCTATGGAGGCACATTGCCCGACACTTTTGCTTATTTACTTGTCTTCTACTGTACTTTACTCTTGATACTTATATTTTATTTGGCTGGTCGGCCCTAAGTTGTAAACTTTAATTATGCATCACTTATATACTGCACCCTTATTATAAATTAATTGTATGCGATGTGTGTGGATGTGATATTGATATTGTGAATATGTATACTAGCTACCGATCATGGGATTAGTACAGAACACATACGGTGATTTTGGGTATTCAACGCCTGGGGGTCCCCACAGCATTGGTATCAGAGCCATACTGACTGTAGGTTAAGCCCTAGATAGAATGGCTGTTAGAGTAAGTATTTATTTTCTAAATACAACTTATTTTGAAGCATAAAAATATTTTTGAAAGATATAGGGGTTTTGCTAACCTTAACTTATCTAAAATCTCTCTTTTAGTTTCTTTCTCGCCTTACTTCAAAATGTCTCATATTTTGAAACAAATGTGTACTTATTAAAGATGAAGACCTAATATTGAATAGAACCACAGGGCTAGCAAACACTTTGGAAAATTTAAGGTAACACATTGTTGCACTCTTTTCCTTTTGTAGCGACATTCCTTATCCTTGCACAAATTGGTCACTAACCCCCACCTTGTTTAAAATTTGTAGACACCAACTCATTGGGTGCCACAGTACCGAACCAATGCATTTGAGGAGGGCACCTTGTAGCATACCTTGTGGGTGATGTTGCAACGTGTTAGCATCCCTCGCACACATGAGTACACCATCTACAGTACGCCCTCCGGTGCAACATCCACTAAATACCTCGCTTAGGTGCTTATTCATGGATGATAGCACATAGACTAACCACTATGCTACTATGGGCATGGATCAAGCACTCTCACAAAGATTTACAATGAGTCCTCCGTTGCCATTGTCCGCCTCCGACATGACCTCCTCGATATGGAGGATATGTTCTAACATTTTTCGTCACGACCAAAAAATAGTGAGAACAATGTCTATCGAGTGTATATCTTGTGATACGACACTCCCAAGATCCATCTCGTAGACTTGGTGAGGTCACTCGATGGGTATCTCCATCGTTTAACCCGCGAGCCTCTAAATGTGTGTCGGAGGATGGCAAAGCTTGAGGACCATATCGACCCATTGGTGGGCCAAAGCTTCTTCACACAAGAACTACTGTACGGGGAGGAAGCCATACTCACACTTGCTGAGGAGCTGCCCCCAACCCACCTACATCATCTAGCTACCTACTCGATGTCCTCGCATGTCGGTTGTTGGAAACCACCACCAAGTGATGGCTTTCTATGCAGCTGTAGAAGTGCCACCACCCATGGTGTAGTGCCACCATCCTCTCCACGTGGGATGTGAGGAGGAAGAACCCGCTACCCATGCTGCACCCGACATCGTCAAGCCCAACAATGGCGCCTAGATTGAGACTATTAGACTAGAATGATGTAGAGCTCACCTTAGGAGGTTCACGTGAGCTAGGTTTTTGGCATGTAGAGGTGCTAAGATGCTGATGTATGGTGGTTGTATCTTGCCTTATGTATTTTGGTATGTTGCTACTTCATGTTTTATGAAAGGATTATGCAATCCACGTAGAACTTAACATTTATGTTATAGTTGCATGCTTGCTGTCCTATGTTATAAAATTTCATAATTCTTAGTCTTAGATGAATTAATTTGGCATGGGATACCCGTAATTGCTGACTCACTTAACTTATGCTTATTCCCTCTTGTCTTCTGTACAAGTTAATAACATTCATGTTAAACCCTCATGTCTTTCATGCAAGTTAATAACATTCATGTTGATCCTATCCACACGACACGAATCATGTAGGATGCCAATAAAATGCTCCATGAACAAAATCATAGTAAGAGGTACAACCAATTTAAACAATCATGGTAGTTATAATTAAATTCTATCCTATAACCATCGGTTGCCATTATTTTACTAGTGTTAGGTTGCGCGGGCTTATCTGAGGAGTATACTCAGCTTTGTCTTAACTACTGATAGAATTTATCGATCTAGCATGAACGAGTAGATACTTGTGCATATATCTATAAAAATGGCACTATCAAGTAATATGTATACAAATATGCTTATTCACTTTTTATGCGGGTGTGCATGCATTTATTGACCTCTCTAATTAGGTTAATTTGTGACCTTTCTAATTAAATCTAGGACCTCTCTAGTTATGTTTGGGTGTGTGTTAGTTAACAGTGGATTCTGGCCGACCTGTTTTTCCCTTCTCTATCCATTTCTCTCTGTGTGTGTGTGTGCGCGTGTGTGTCCTGTGCATTCCCCAAAAT
This sequence comes from Dendrocalamus latiflorus, assembly GCA_017311315.1. Lineage (NCBI taxonomy): Eukaryota > Viridiplantae > Streptophyta > Magnoliopsida > Poales > Poaceae > Dendrocalamus > Dendrocalamus latiflorus. Next base: position 12,743,077 of record CM029623.1, read on the forward strand.
TAATTTAACCATTGCGGAATCTTACAACTTAAATGTTATTTAAATTGTTGCATAAAATTTTAGTTTGCTGATGACAATTAATTTATTTTAATAATCAATAATAATTATTAGTTGGTTTCTGCAATTTAAATATGACTAACAAAATTAACAGGGTATCTAAATATGCAATGGGGCAATCTAGACAATAGTACGTGAATATAATTTATACGTGCTTAATCTCTCTCATCACCTATTCGGCCCAACTAGCCACTGGATGGCCTGCTACTCTCTCTTCCCTGGCTTTCCCATTTTTCTTCCTCTCCTACTCTCTAGTTTATTGCTCTCCTGGCCAAACTCCCCCACTACACCTCTATGGCTCCCACTCGGTGTTGCCTGCCTCCTCTCCCCTATGTCGGCTGGCCTCCTATGCCCAACCCCTTCCCTATGCCTCCTCCCTCTCTTGCGCCCAGACGACCACCTGCGCTGCCTCCCTGCCATCTCAACCTCCCCTACGCCTCCTCCTGCTGGCTTTCTCTTCTATTACTAGTTTCCCCCATTTTGTTTCAATTTTTCTAGCTCATGGATTTTGACAGGGTTTATTCTTTGATTTGAGTGATTTTTTATAGTGATGAGGAGAGGTGGTGATGGTAGTGATTCCGGTGAGCTTGCCATGACAGGGCTCGAGGCCTTCCCATGCATAGGGGAGAATAGGGTGGCTATTGGGCATGAGCGATGGCCAGCGGTGACACTCTGTCGCTGCGGTTTGGTTCTCCTCTAGTATATGCTACTCCCTTTCATATTCCTCATCTTGCTTATCTCTATGTATGCCATGGACTGCTACGGTTTGGTGAGATGTCTGTGAATGTGGTGATGCATGTGGTGTGGTCCAGTGATAGTGATGGCATAAATCAAAAATGGGATGGAGCCTACCTTGTCAGTTGAGGGTTGGCTTGATTTGGGAAAGAACTGAATCTCGATCTTCCAGATCACTTGCTTGTTTTGGTTGTGCAGGTGGTTGCCTTGTGGTGGCTCAGTTGTCGCCTCCACTTGGTGCTTGTGGCCTCCTAGTGGTTGTTCCTCCTCCCGGTGCTTGCTTGTGGCCTCCCGGTCCCCTTGGCCTCACTGCCTTGCCCTCCTTATCCTTCGGTTGGATGGATGGGTCCTAGTGGAAATTGATCTGGGAGGGATGGGAAATGGTGGTGGTGTGCTCTCGCTAGTGGTGTTGGTTGCTGAAGCAAAGGCTGTCTCTCTCTTGTGCCTAGCATGGCTTTGGCCTTATTTCCTTTGGAGACAGTGACTTCACTGTGCACCGGGGATGGGATTTGGATATTTTGGTTGGTTAGCTATGAAATGGCATTTTGGAGTGGATTCAGGTTGGTTTTTAATGCTGGATGATGAAAGCTTACGGCTGCGAGAGGTGCCGATTGGCCCTGGACAGTCTATTATCTCAAGAAGCGGAATGCCCATTTCGATAACTAAACTAGGGTTCTGACGAAAAGATATTTTTAATTTTTCTTCTTTTGTTCGGTCTTTTTCGTTATCTTCATATTTATTTTCATCACAATTAATACCGTAGTTTATTTTTGTAAAACAACTGAATTGTAATTAATGTATGAGATGAGCTCAATGTAATTTAAATCCTACAATTTCTAATTAGTTGTAGTTGTACTGTAATTATTTATATTTTTGAGATGGTTATTTTGGTTGAGATTGAGAATTGTAAATTTACTATAATCCTGTTTTTATTTTTATTTGATTTGAGGGAAAATTTTACTTATCGCTTGATGGATGCACTTCATGTGTTGTAAATAGACTGAAATTAATTAGCTGTTGTAATACGAAGTGTTACATTTTATTTGAGTTGCCGAACACTTTTACTTGCCACACGATTCATTGTATTTCCTTAATCCACTGTATTCAAATTGTATTGACTCCCGGTGATGAAATTTGGGAATGCACTTTATTTAGTTACCACTCTTAGGTTTCAATTTAACTGGATGCATGGAAAAGTTTAAATTACTTTGCATTTTATTTAGTAATTAATTAATTAATTTAACTTAGCTTTATAAATCATCGCTTAAGGTTAATCAAAAGCGTGGGGCATTACAGCCACCCTCCTTAAAAATGATTTTGCCAGCAAAATCAGGACTAACTAAAAAAGGGTTGGGGTAGGTTTTGTGATGATCCTTTACACAGTGCAAGGGTTAGTTGAATTTTGAAATAAAACTTTTGGAGCAGGTGATTGCCACCTTCTCCTGCCTTGACATCCTCTAACGCCGCGTCTTATGATTGGTCTCCCACTTCCGACGAGCTTACCTCACCATTGACATGGTCCTACATAACGAGGTTGCACGTCTCCAGGATACATCTATGATATGTATACCGTCTGTAAAGGTCAACTATCACATACGACCAAAATACATCTATGATATATAATACATCATAGAAGATTCTATATACTAACCATCTGTGATATGTATACTATCACAGATGACCGCAACCAAGACCCGTCTGTGATATGTAATACATCACAGACGGTTCATGTGATAGCATCACAGACGGTTTGTACATAGAATTGTCTATGATGCATTACATATCACAGACAGGGTCTTGGCCGTAGCCATCAGTATCACAGACAGTTTGTACATAAAATCGTCTGTGATATATTATATATCACAGACAGGTTTTTGTTGCAACCATCTGTGATAGTCAACCTTTATATATGGTACATAAACCATTTGTAATAACTGTCTGTTATTATAGACATATAAATTCAGACGATTCAAAAATCATCTGTAATAACGGTTACGAACTATCTGTGATGATCTTTTCTGTAGTAGTAATGGACAATTCTGATAAAAGAAAAACTAGTAGTATAGCACACATGAATTCTTAATTCTTAACTAAATATTCACTAGACCTACACATGGCCAGCCCAGCCCGGCCTGCAGGTCACACTTTCGAATTGGACTTTCGAAGCTTTTACATAAAAAATTTAGTCCAAATTAGTAATATGCAGGGTATGCTTCAATATACCTCTTTTCAAAAGATTTGTGAATATTAAAGTAAAGTAGTTCACATTGTTGACAAATATGCATATCCTAAAAAAAATCAAATTGAAGATTTGTCCCTACCTAATATTCAAGTCTATATCCATATCTAATCTTCAATTTAATTTATTTTTTATATGTTGGTACAGATTTTCTATCACCTGATATTGACTACATTGTTTAAAGATTCATAAACTGTTCTAAAAAAGGACGTACTGAAGCAATCCGTTATACCATTCAATTCAAGATCCCGATCTTGACACCTTGGTGGGCAGGATTCGTGAATAACAAGATGCACTAACGTTGCTTCAGCAACGAAGTCGTGATCCCGGCCACTATCACTGTCCAGGAGTTTGATGATGATCTCTGTTGCGTTGTGAGATGAGACGGTGAACGCAAATGTTTCGTTCCATTCAGGGTCACTTTGCCTGCACAGACGGATTAAAAGTTAAAGGAACAAATCCATTTTTTGTCCTTAAACTCTGAACGAAGTCCAATTTTTACACTGAACATGAAAACCAATTATTTTTCACCACCAACTTCTAAATCCAGACAAATAACCCCCAACCTAATTCCACTCCGATTGAGGGTGAAAAACAACTAGTTTTCGAGTTCAGGGTGAAGATTAAACTCCGAGCAGAATTCAAGAGCCAAAAATGGGCTTTTTTCAATAAATTAATTAAATAATTAATTTCCTAACATGTACCAGTTTTCGTCCATTTACCTTTTGTATTGTTGATCTACTGTAAATTTTTTGCATTCTTCACTTCAAGGCTTCACTCAGACCTAATTATTTATATTTACATAATATAAATGTAAGTCCAACTAAAAGTACCTATATGATCGATTAGTCATAGTGCTAAGACTAGTCCCAATCATCTCTAGATTCATATCTTCTAAAATCGAAACTCTCCTTACCATACAACTTACACCTCTCTCACAATCACATAACCCGTCGCAATCACTCCTTAGTTGGCAGCACCATTGCAGCTTCACTATATATAGCCATTAGCCATTGTCATCCTGAAAAAATAGGGTTGTGTCTCAGCAGAGAAAGAATTTTTTTTTGAAGTAGATCAGCTTCACTGTAGAACCATCGCCACTGTTATCCAAGCCTTAAAGTGAAGAATGCAAAAAAAATTTAGCGCTAAAAAACGATCCAAAAGTTACATAGACTAAAACTGGTACCCATTAGCAAATTAATTCTTTACTCAATTTATTGAACTCTCGTCGACGTCAAATTTTCACCCTGAACTTACAAAACCGGTAGCATTAAGAAGCCAGCCATAAGACTAGTTATTAAACATGTCCAAAGACATTTGGCCTCTGCGCCTGTATGAGACTGCATGTAACGAACAAGGCCATTTCACATTGTTTTTCCTTTTTTGCTTTGATGAATGTTCAATGTGTTGTCTTGTAAGCCATTTATTATGCTCAAAACTAAATTGTTTTATTTTATATAAAGTTTCTTCTGCCCCTTCCAAAAACTTGGCATATAGAAAATTGCATAGCAATTGCAGTGCTAGGTAATGTGCAATTCTTTACCAGGCTTCCTGTAAGTTTTAATTTTATATACAGTATTTATTGTTCTACTATATATAAAAATATTGAAAAGATATTTACCCTAGCTACCAGTTAATCATTAGGAATCCCTGCCATGTAAAAAAACATAGTAGGTTATTTACAATTGCAGTGGCATTGCAGTCCTAAATCCAAGAATCTGGTTGTATTGCAGTTCCTTTTTGTCATTTCTATTTTGTATGTTAAGAATGTTTTTGTGTGTTAAGAACATTTTAGCTCATAGCTTTGTTGCTTACAGACCCACAATGATATGGGATCAAACTTTTTTTATTTGTAATTTGTTGAGCTGTTTGAACAGCACGGTGGAGCCCAGCTCTCTTAATGGGTCAGCTTTGGAAAATCCTGAGATCGTTAAGGAGCAATGGTGCAGGGATAATATTTGCTCAATCGAGTTGGAACAACAGAGTCCAGCTGAAAAATAGTGGACATGACACCAATTTTTTGACATGTTAGCGGGCCATCCCATCTAAAAACGCAGGCCCAATAAATAATAAGTCAGCCCAAAACAGCTCAACACAGCAACAGAAACAGAAGCAAAGACAACCGTTGGATGGTGATCAAATGGGCAAAAAAATGACTGAGATTTTTTAAAAAATCAGGCAACAGAGGAATAGACAGCCCCAATATATATTGTGGATTTTCTATATTTGATCATCTAATCAATCGGCTGTTCTATTCATCGCCGTGCTGGCATCCGTTCCCTAACCTACTCCCCCCTCCTCTGCCCACCACTGGGTGGCCGCATCTGTTCTGTTCCCTAACCCCTCGCTGCCGCCGGTGAGGAAGACGCCATCCAGAGCACGAATCGTGACACGGATCTAAATGTCATAGATTTGGATGTTTTCTGGCAGAGATAATGTTTATCAAAAACCCATTTTCATTCCTGTTGGCAGGTATGTTCACTTGAAATCTTTGAATCTCTGCTCCGTCGATCCATCAGCTAAGTTTTAGACCACAAACGGCCACCGGAGCGTCCCTTGATGCATCTTGACTGCAAATGGCAAACAAAATCCTCTAATACCTAACGAACTCGCAACACCCCGCAACGCTCGGAGGCCACCCACGACTCATTCCACTCCTCCATGGATCGAAGGTCTCTCCTACCGCCACATGATCTCACACATCCAACAAGTTAACCCATTTCTTGACGACACAAACACGTACCTGCATGCATGGATCCCTTTTAATAGGCATCGCCCAGCTAATGCCGAAATGATGGCATGGACAGCTCCTGAGGCCTCTCCTATTCCTACGACGGCGCCGGGGCCAACCCTCCACCGACGCCCCCGACCTCGCTAGCCAGCTCCTCGTCGCCATTGGCGCAGGGCGCGCAGCAATGACCTCCTCCTCCCCTCACATCCATATTACCGCCACCAACCCTGCCTCCTCGCACCACCAACCCAACCCGAGCGCGCGCCCCCCGCAGCCCAACAGCTCACCTCGCGGCGGCACCGGCGGAGGAGGAGGCGGGACGAACCAGGCGTGCGCGGCGTGCAAGTACCAGCGGCGCAAGTGCAACCCGGATTGCCCCCTCGCGCCCTACTTCCCCGCCGACCAGCAGCGCCGCTTCCTCAACGCGCACCGCCTCTTCGGCGTTAGCAACATCCTCAGGACGCTCCGCCGCCTCAAGCCGGAGCTCTGCGACGATGCCATGCGCACGCTCATCTACCAGGCCGAGATGCGCGCCATCGACCCCGTCGGGGGCTGCTACCGTGTCATCCTCGAACTCGAGCACCAGCTCGAGCTCGACACGGCCGAGCTCGATGCCGTTCTCCGCCACCTCGTGCTCTGCCGCCAGGCCTCCTCGGCCGGCGTCATGGGCGACCCCTGCGCCGACCTCGAAGTCACGTCCTCCAACCAGCAGCCGCTCCTCCTCAGCGCCGAGCAGGAGGTCGTCGACGCGCTCTATGCCAACCAAGAAGCGGACGCGGCGATACTTCAGGCAGACCACCACGATCAGGACCACAGCCAGCAAGATCACGGCGGCGAGCAACAGCAGCAGCAGCTCTACGACTACTTCTACTACGAGACGACCGCCGGCGACGACGCAAGCAGCAAGCCCAGCCTCGACATTAATGTCGACGGCATGCAACTGCAACATTTCGATTACGACTCCAGCTGCGCTGCCGATCACAAGGTGGAGCTAGCGCCGGGGCCGGTGTCGACGGGGCTGGGGCAGCAGCTCGAGGATCACTGCCAGCTTGACCAGAAGGAGTACGAGATGAAGGCGGCGTCGCTCGTCGACGTGTTCGACATGCGGCAGGAGCTGAACGCAGTGGACGTGAACGCCGACATTGACATCAATGCGGTGGTGGACATGAACGCCGACATTGACATTAATGCGGTGGTGGACATGAACGCCGACATTGACGTCAAGGAGGAGCTGCAGGAGGAGGATTCCAAGAATAACATCGCCGTAGGTGAAGCAGCTCAAATGGCCGAGTCGTCACATTGCAGGCTAGGGTTAGGCTTTTCTTCTTTCTAATTCTAGAGAAGTTTCGAGTGTCCCTAGACATCTCCCTAATTCTAATGTATCATCCATCCGTATGTACGGACGGCATATGTACGTATTTTTCTTTGAGAGGTTGTAGAAATTATTAGGATTATTTTTGTCAATTAAAGGTCCCATGTTTAAGAGCACAAGGATGATTTAATCGGGACTAGATTTCTTACCTTTTTGCTAATAATATGGGTTGGAGATTTGGCCTTGTAATTAGTCTACAGCCAAATAATAATTTAACTTATCTCATTCATTTGAGCATAACAAGATAATGACGAGGGCATATCCGGTGAAAATGCGAATCAAAATTTCAAGATCCAGCTCGATCTTATTTGTGATATTCAAAAAGACAAATACTTCTTGAAACAATATTGGAATAGTGTTTTCGTTGTTGACAAATATTCATCTTTTTTGTATCTCACAAAGGAGATTGAGTTTAATCTTAAAAATTTTCAAAGACATAGAATATGACATTCCCTACTTATAGTAATGTTTTTAGATGTTTTAAGAACTAAGTTTGATGAAAATCAATTTTTTGCCAAATTCACATTCACCCAGCATAGACCTGAATAATTATGTGATTACTGTGTTCATTGGTTTCGTTTGTCTATGGTCAATATATTGATGCATGCTTCCCAATTCACTTAATGGCATGCCAACTAATTAATTTTTCTATTTTGGGTGACTTGTCCGGCCAATATTTTAAGTCCAACGGTTGCCTAAAACTAGAAGCAAATTATATATTATTAGTAAATATACTTTGTTTCTTGTTGACATATATTCTGCAGTTTAGAATTACATTAATTGTATGCACACTATATCACCTCTACCTGGTGGATCTCATTTTCTCCTATTCAGGGTGCATCTGCTAGGAGCCCACCCAGGTAATTCTCTCCTCTCGAGTCCATCGCATATATGGCCCTCTGTAGCACATTTTTTTCAAATATAGCCCTCTCATGCTTACATTTGCAAATATAACCCCTTCGACTCCCAAAAACATAAGCTTAACACCTGACTTTCATATGATTCCAGATCATATAATACCTCATAATTAACGATGCAAGCCTGAGTGCAAAACCCACCTGTTGAACGAGGACAAGGGGGACATGTGAGCATGACAGCGAGAGGAGCAAGACATGTGGAACCAATAGGAGGACCGGCCAGATTGAATTAAGTAGTGACTGAACAAGTGAGGAAGACTACGGACGTGGTCATGGGTAAATAGTAAACTAAGTATTCCACTGTCAGTTGGCACAACTCCATTGAATCTGGTGCCACTTAATTGGATCCGTCAGCGTACGGCCGACAAGGTGCTTGTATAGAATGGCCAGATAGGCCATCAATACCTGCGCAGAAAGAGTAGGGAGCAATATATTTGTGTTTGAGAGACAAGGAAGACAAGGAAGATAGACGGCTGGTGAGAGACAAGGAAAACAAGGATCAGCGATGTGGAGATTAATTTTCGATGGTGGACGATTATTTTTATACAACAAGAAATAAATTCAGCGTGTAAGACGAAGAGACGCATCGGGGAGCCAAAATGATCAAAGAGGAACATATCGGGGAGACGAAGAGCCATATATCATTGACGGATCCAACCACAAACCATCTGTGATAAGTAATTATCATAGACAGTTTGTATCAATAACCGTCTGTGAACTATCACATACGATTCAGATTAAAAACCGTCTATGACATTTGCAATTATCACAGACGGTTTTTATCAATAACGGTCTGTGAACTATCACAGACAATTATTAACAAGAACCGTTTGTGATAGTTATGTATCACAGACGTTAGATGATCACACTTGTAAAATCGTCTGTGATAATTATAGCACATATGATTCCCTATGAACCATCTGTGGTGAAACGACCAGTATAGCTTCTTTTGTAGTAGTGATCAAGAAGTACAAATGTAACAATGCCAAATGTTTGATCCTATGAGCTTTGAAAAATGTGTTAATTTCTTGCACAATTCTATGTCCATATAGGAGTACACCATTTACTGTATGAGAAGCTTCAAAAACTGTGGACTTCAAGATATGCACACCACTACTGTGGTCTCAAGGTTCCAGAAAAGTGCTGGTTTTTCGACCTGATAAAACCTCCCTCCGGTTCACCCCTTCAAAAAAATTTAATTATTACAAAAATAACATGGCCAATACTTCTTCTTGCCAAATTACTTCTAGTTTATACCCTAAATTTCAAATCTGCATTATAAAAAATTCACAAGCTGAGAAAATTGTAACTTCAGTAGTAACTTTAAACCTATATAAATACAAACAATAACCAGTGATATTCAAGGCACCTCCAACATTTTGAGGACAAGAAAATCCCACAATAATACTAAAATAAAAATTTTCAAAAAAATTCTCACTAATCGAGAAAAAAAGAGAATGATCAACACTACTTATTTTGGTAGGGTCAAATTATAATAGTGCAGATTAGTAATACATAGATATTAATGTTTGCATAAGAAATACAATTATATTTTCACTCATAAGAATCATAGTTTATAACAAAGACAATAGTATCTTAATAAAATTGGTTATAGGACATTGAACTTTTGTGACATTTGCTTTAAGACACCAGCTTTTTATGCCTTTGCCCAAACATGCTGAACTTTTGTGGTTATTTGCTCTAGGAGACTAAGACCATTAAAATATGATTTTTGACCATTTGAGGAGAGAGAATGGCAAGGAAATGTCCATATTGCCCTTCAGGTCAGACCCGGCATTTGTTAATGGCTCTTATCCTTCATTAAATTAAGTGGGTCCTACATGTAATGTACAGATTACATTGAATTTTAAAAGAAACGCTAATGGCCTAGGGCCCCACTAGTAAGTGATATGTATATCCATTAACCCAATCTCATTACTAATTAGGGGTGGGCCCTACAGACAAGGAGAGATGGAGAGAATAGAGAAGGGTAGAGCAAAGAAAGGGAGGGTCCGAAGGGTGTGGGTGATGGCTAAACGGAATGGGGGAGGTGAGGCAGACTCAACAATGGCGGTGTCACGGTCAGAGGCACATTGAAGCGGTTTGGCGGTGGTGCGTGGCAGCCGAGGGTGGGGAAGAAAGAGGGCAGCGTAGGGTGAGGAAGAGGGGAGAAAACGGGGTGAGCATAGGAATCTAGGGGTGAGGGGAATGCACTGGAGTAGATGATTGGCGCAGGGAAAGACTGAGGTGAATTGGCGGCGAGGCAAACTCCACACAGTGGCAACGACCTAGCAAGGGATAGCCCAAATCAATAGTAGGAGAAGATAGGAGGAAGCTTTAGTAGGGAGGAATTGAACTAGGATGCACCGTACGAAGATTGATGATGGTGGAGGGTGATTTTGGCCGAAATCAGGGCAAAAGGTGTTTCAGCAAGTGCAAAGACACCGCATTGAAATTAGGAGAGGGGAAATAGTGAGTGATGGGTGGAACATGCCATGACGCAAACGGAATTTAGATTTTCGCACTAGAGTCGCGGGAATAGCGAGCGGAGGCGGTGACTTGCTTTAGAGATGACGACAGTCGTGCGACTGTTTCGTGAAACATGGCATACAAAAAAAGGAGTAGCCAGGCTGGGAAGGTAGATGGGCACGGATGGTGGAGCACACTGTCTCCACAGCCTTCCCTGACCCAACAACAGCAAGTGTCGCCATCTGTCGCACACACGGCTTCCCTAACCTGGCAACGACGAGTGTCACTATCCATCCCATGCACGACCTTCCCTAACCCAGCAACGACAAGTGTCACCGTCCATCGCACACACGGCCTTCCCTAACCCAACAATAGTGTCACCGTCCATCGCACACACGGCCTTCCCTGACCCAGCAATGCAGGTTGGGTATAACGGAAGAAAAATATAATAGGGAGGGCCTTGAAAGGTGAAGCTTAGTGCCCTCTCCCAGATTTTGCTATGTGTTTCATCACCAATCTCAAAGAAACACTATTCTTTTTGTTGGACCGAAATGGCGACAGAGGAGGGGGGTGAATGTCGATCTTTAAAAATCGCCCCCAACAAATATCTTCTTCTCCAATAGCTATTGGAGCTATGAAGGAAAAAATAAGCCCTCACTGGAAATCACAGAGACACTGAAAAGCTAGACCCAGAAGGAAGCAATCAAGAAAAACAAATTCAGCGTAAGTCTGGCTGCAAGCGGTAGTACCGCTGGGTCGAGCGGTAGTACCTCTCGAGAAAAACAGCAAACAGGATTTTTCAAGCTGGAACTTTGAGACTTCGGATTTTTTGCTAAAAAGAAGGTTTGCTCTCAATATTTTTGATCCAAGGCCTTACTACAACATACCAAATAGTAAGGGGACCTTGGAAAACAAGAGAATCAAACCAAGAAGCAAGAATTTCAGATTATGGATAAAAATCTGAATTTTTGCAAGACCCGAGCCAAAAATCAAATTACTCCCTAACCGTTGATCCTTTGGCCATGAAACTTTGAGGATAGGTATTTAATACCCTCTGGACCCTCCATACCAAATTTCAAGCCATCTTAACAAGGGAATCAAGAACAGCACCAAAACCTAGGAAGGCAAAACAAGAACAGAGGAACTCAAAAATGCAAAACTGGGATTAAAAACTTGTCTCTGGGATTCTAGCTGACCAAATGGTCTAAGATCACTCTCCCATTACTAAGCAACCCATTTTGCACCTCCACAGCAAGCAAGAACTCGAGAATCAAAAAGTCAAGAAATCCACATAGAAAGCATCGTAGAGAAATGAACAACAGAGAGCCATAAGACTCAAAATCCACCATCTCATATTGATCTAGAGGAAGAGAGATACATGATTGATACAAGAGGAATGATTACATGAGGGTTCTCAACTCACACACTCTCTACTTCCCCATACATGCTTGGATTGATCAAGAACTCTCCATCCTTCTCTCAAGAACACACAGAGAACAACGAAGGGGACAAGCAGGGAGCACACCTCTGCCTCCACCAACAAACCTCACCAACTAAAGCCTAAAGCCAAAGCAAGCCATCAAAGCCTCTTTTGACTCTAAAACCCTAACTCTCTCTCAAGTGCTCAAGTGGGCATGCAACCCCTCCTCTCCTTTTATAGCGCTTGGCTAACGGGTCTCCGCCCCGTTACGCCCGCTACGTCCAACGGAGCCCGCTCCCGCTTGTGCAGCCTTGCGAAATTCCCGTTTCGCCCCTCCTGCACCTTCCGGGAAGCTTCCGCGCTCCTTGCCTCGCACGCCTCGCAACCACCTCGAGTCCACATCGTCTTCGACACATCCCGACCGTTCTGACCTCAGCGCCACCTGCGCCTAGTCCGGTCCACCGTGTCTCGCCACGACTCCAACTCGACGTCCTGCAATCACACAGACAAGAAACACGTCAAATAGCACCGCTCGATACATGAAAGCATAAATACCATCACACTTACCACAGATGAAGTCCAAACCTGTCGAAAACAAGAATAGGCGTCCTAAACCCATACGACCAAGTTTGACCAAAGTCCGACCTAGCCCATTGCACCCTGCAATGACATGGTCCGACCACATAATCCAAACTCGACTATCCTAAACCTTTGTCAATTACTCATCATTCACATGGAGTCACGACCACATGGTCTCTCACTTTTCCTTCCTCTTCATCCCTATGCTTATCCTCCTTTCTCTCCCTCCTCTCCCCCCAATTGCTGCTACTATTATAGTCATGCATCCTCAACTTCTCGATGGTGGCACACAACTTCTTCCTCTGGCGTAGATTCCTCCCTGTTGGCCTTTGCCCATCTAGGTCCTACTGCATCTCCTACGCCGCCCCCGTCCTCCTCCATGCACATGAGAACTACATCAGAATAGGGATGGCGATGGTTCTTAGGCTTGGCTGGATACAGACTGAAATGGGTTGGTGTGGTGGCCCGCCATGGCACGGCGTGGGAACTCAACAACAACAATTTCTGTCGATGATGGCATTCTGGCAACGAGGATGGGGGAAGGGAAAAATGGACTCACAAGGGTTTTGGAAAGGTGGAAGGAAGATCAATTTGGGAAGATGGTCGACCATGGCGACAAATTTTGGAAGATTGCAAAAAGGGGGGATCAGTGTGAAGGGGCTCACCGTGGCCAATAATGGTGATGGCGGCGGTCCAGTGAGGAAGAAGGAGGTGGAGGAGAGCACCTCGCCATGGGGCTCTTCCCATCGCCAGCATCGGGGAGGCTGTCGAGCTACTAATTCTGCAGCAGCTGGGCCGACATGCGGCAGCTCATGAAGAACAAGGAGGGAATGACGAGGTGGGGAAAAGAAGAGGATGGGTAGAAGAGGAAAGGAAAAAAATAGTGTTTCTTTAAGATTGGTGATGGAACATGTGGCAAAATCTAGGAGAGGGCCCTAAACCTCACCTTTCAAGGCCATCCCTAGAGAATTTTCTTTCAGATACAATGGAGACAATGCGATTAGACTCACTCATAGTGGGCGCAGGCAAAACGGGCCACAACGGTTTGCCCAGGGGCACCGAGTATTATTTCTAATCTCTTCTCTCTCCTCTCAGCCTGGAAATCATATTTTACTTCTGAGAGTGCACTACTACACAACAGGGATATAGCAACACCAACATGTGTTACTATAGGTTAAAGAAAGTGTTACTAGCTCTCCTCGTAACACATTTTTTATGTGTTCCAATTGCCCATGTTACTATATACTGGTCTATTGGAACACCATATATGTGTTCTTTTACATCCAAAAAAGTGTTACTAAACTGTAACACATTTACTTATATACTGGAACATTTGTCTAGTGTTACAGTGATTCTCTACTGTAACACTTTTTTTTAGCTCTAGTAACACTTCCTCATTTTTGTAGAGCATATAGTTTGGAACAAAGGAACATATGGTTTGTAACACATGTTGTACCTATTGTAACACTTTGAAATTTGGGAAAAAATATTTATTTTACCTTTGTATGTGGCATATAGTGTTATTATTGATTTTTCATAGTAAACATGACACATTGCAGAATCACATAATCTATAAGTTTCAATAATCATATAAAGATCCACAGATAATAGAAAGGTTTCAAACATAGTACTTGCTCAGATGAAGTGATAGTATATGTACACAATGATATGACTCTAGAGAGTAAACAGACATAGTAGTGAAGAGTACAAGTCCATACTACTAGAAACAAAAATGCAATATCTAATATTCTTAAAATCCATCACTTCTTCATCCATTCTTGTACGCATCGATATATAGGAATTCAGCCATTGATCATTTGAACCTGCAAATAGATAGCAAGTTGTAACATTAAGTATTATTCTATCCATGTACACCACAGTAAAGTAAAGTTTAGAAAGCTAGTTCAAACATACAAATATCGAAGGCCAAGCAATTGGTACTCCTTTGGCATGGGCGTCACCAATGTTGTTGTAGGTAGGCATAGGCCTCACTAATGGCTCATCTTTTTCAACGGGATGATCGATACGCACTTTGTAGAATTGTTTTCCTGTCTCAACTCCACCAACATTTGCTTTTGGATTAGTGCTAATAATAGTTGCATATGCCACAATTTTCTTATTTGGATATTTGGCAGTCATGAGTAGCACTGTGGACCCAACCTGCATTAATTTGACATAATCACTTAGCGACCAACAAGCATTTATTGTATATATCAAGATAGCGGCACATGTTGCTAAGAGTAAGTGCGGCCTATATCTTTATGAAAATGGAATCGACACTTCATATTGCAGAACTAATAAGGATAACATTAACAATAAACTGTTTGATAGCACCTAAAACCTACTGTGCAGCAATAAACTTCAGAGATAGAACATTATGGCCATCTTAATTTCATGATCCTTTTGCATATGACATAGCAGATTATCAGCAAAAAAATATGCTCCTGCCAAGAAAAGATAGACAAAGCAAAAGCTGAAATGATTGCTGCTGATGAACTGAGTGTAGGCACGGGTATTATTGGTTGCGGTTAGGGGTGGAAACGGATCAGATACGGTCGAATAGTCTCAAATACGAATACGGATTTATGTTTTTAAAACGGATACGGATACGAATTCGAACATTCTCGAATACGAATACGAATCGAATGTCGTAACGAATACGAATTCGAATCGGATATATGCTTAATTCGGTCGAATACGAATATCCGCCTATGAATGTCGTAATCGACCGATTTTTCCAATTAGCGGTTTTAAATTCAAAATTTGACATTTGAAATTTCATCAACAAACAATCATCGTAAATATTAATAAATCAAGTTCATATCCTCCACGACCTAGAAACATCAATTGCTAACTTTTTGGCACATATGCCCCCAAGAAGGCAAGAAGACGATCCTAACAAAAGATGTACATATCCTGACAATCCTGCGAACTGTTTATGTTCTGAAATACTAGGTCTAAAACACTACGGAAAATGCAGAGGCAGTAAATGCTAATAAAGCAGCATTATACAGAGGAGAGTGATCCCTTGCTGCATTTTGAAATAAGCTTGTTCAGACAGACTTAAACATAAGCTGATATTTGATATTTCCGTGGAAATATAGCAAATTTTCAGACATAACAAAGCAGTCAGTTGTAAACTCATAATTTTGCAAGTCTAAGGAAAACAGCAATATCACCTCAACTTTAGTAACATTATCTAAGAATCTTAAAAACTATCTCAAGTAGTTTGCTTGAAAAGGTAATAGTCACTCCATTGCAACTTGTACCTGTTGTTTTCTGCAGTGAGCATAAGCACGCAACCTACGCGGTGCATTGATATCAACTGAAAGAACTCCATTGCCCATAAGCCGATGCCATAGTAGAGCACTGAGAACAAAAGAAGTGGCCATAACATAAGAATTGTGTTATGTAGAACACTGCCATCATCTACCAAAACTCTACAAATGTAGCCTTGCCTGTAGTAATCAGGATTTGGTAAAAAAGTTTCTGTGTCAAGTAGACCATAGTGGCCACCAATGAGAGTCTGCCTGCAGAATACTTTAGTATTGTACTTAGATGCCATTCCAAGTTGATCGAGGTACCTGCTTGCATTGGAAAATCCATGACAACTTCTTGCTGGCACAAGATAATAAATCAGATTGTAGTCGTGTAAATTCATGAAAAAAGATTGAGAGCTGACCAGATGCTATTGATGAAGGTATTTGACACCAGTAGACCACCATTGTTGAATACACCCCCACTTTTGCTGACCCAACCAGGATGCCTGGCAAACAGTGCAGCTATATTTCTGACTGAAAAAAAAGAGTTCGACCCAACATTAAGATGTTCTTCAGTAATATTTTGTCTTCTAAAAAAAGGCCTTGCCATTCCTAGAGAGAATAAGATGGATTTAAGTTCAATTACATCCTTTCCATAAAGTTTAGCATCGACTCTTGCCCGCTCAGCTCATTACCTGAAAAAACAAGGAAAATGGTAAAAATGTAGCTCACATTCTTAATGGTAAAAATGTAGCTCACATTCTTACTTCTTATTTAATATGTTAGAATATACTTCTACCTATTCTTTGATTTTGCAGAATGATATATTTACATAACATGCTACTTGGCTGGGGCTTTGTTTTGCTAAAGTAGCTAGTTATTATAAATGTTACAACAATACACTGACTTATGAATGATTCTGCATGATGTAAACCAAGTGTTACAATTAATCATTTAACAATATTATGTACTATGCAGAAATATGGATTTTTTTAAATGACAGCCTTTTCTGAAAGTAAGCCAGATCTCTTTCCCAGACTATTTTGTGGAAACTTCCAAATGCTGATTCAGTATTTGTCAATTTGGTTATGAAGACTAACTGGTATCTGTAGCAAGGGTTTAATTTACGTGCCACTGAGAATGACCAATTTTGTATTGCTAAATTTATTGAAGCATATGTCTGATGTGTGTCCCATGTTATTGAAATATATATTTGTTGTAGTCTTAATTCGTTAGTACTTGCTGTGCATTAGTCACCACCTTACCACTGCCCATTGTCTACTATTGAGTTCTAGCATCGGCAGAATTATTTCTTCTTACTCTCTGTATCTGCTTTGGTGTGGATAATATTGCTTTTGGTACTTCCACCCTTGGTTTATTACACAAGTTGGCATCGTTCACACCTTTTTCTCAAGCACTGCATATCTGTGATATTTAATATTTTATCATTTACAATAGCTTGATCTTTTAGAATCAGAACTTCACACTAATTAACATTCCTTTTGTAGATCATTTTGGATGAGAAGACTGTTGAAATGCGCAAAATTTCTAGCAAAGTAAATGATCTTGATCAGCAACTGAGGGAGAAAGAAGAATGCCATAGGTATTTATACAACACCTGCACATGACAATGGCACATTCCTTTTCTTTATTATATCAATAGCTTGGTGGTGTTATTAAGTATTCTCATGTTGTTTTGTTTCCAATGTAGGATGACATCAAAAATGAAGAAATTCATCAAAGCTCATGCCCGCTTTTTGAAAGCACAGGAAGAATTGAAAAGGTACATTCTGTTTTCATCACGTTTGAACTTATAAACACACTTTTTGCTTGACTTTCACACCATTTTCCATTTTTGCATGATTTCGAATTTATATAATTATTGACTATTGGGAGTTGTGCAGGTCACAAGCACGTTTTGAGAGACTTGGCGATTTGCTTGCTTCAGATATTTTGAAGCGTGGTGATAATGAAGAAGTTTCCAGTGTCAATGTTGATGAAGATCCAAATGGTCCTTATGAAAGGAGTCCAAATGTTGCTGCAACTAAAAAGAGATCCGTCCTGTACTCAACATTTCAAGAAGCAAAAGCTGGTAGGTAGCTTAGTTGTGATTAGTACAATTTGAATCTTGTTATCAACTAGTGCAGTAGTGCCTATTTTTCTCCTTCCATTTGCATCAAAATATGTGTCTAAGCATGTCCATCCTAGTAGGCAGTATCTAAGCATGCCCATCCTAGTAGGCAGTAGGTAGAGAGTTCCTCTATGTTAACATTTAAGCATTAAAATTGACTTGATTAGTTACTCTTTTTATAGAAACACTGAAGGAAGTAATTTTTCCTTTTACAACTTGACGATATTTCTCTGTATATTGTTGAAAAAATGTCTTCCTTTTGTATTAATTACATACTCATGCATGATCTTTTGTCTCCTTTCTCAGTGAAGTAAAGAAGAGAGCGAGATTCTGATACAAACACTAGGCCAGAGAAATATAGGTCAAAAGGAACAGATTTTGATAAAAACAAGCAAGGGCACTGAGGCTAATGATAAGTATTACTTGCCTCCTGCTTTGTTAAACATTCCTAAAAGAAACTAATATTAACTTTAGTACATATTATATGCATTTGGCCTATCACACAGGCAATACCCAAAAAAACAGCAAAAACATGTTGTCACCAATTATGTCGGACATATTAGGATAGTTATCCTGCTCTATTTGGCGCTATTCTGTTGTCAGTCTATTGCTGGATCTCTGACCTGTAGGGAAGGAGTGTTGAGTGGTACAAGGTAGGTTTGAGGTGGTTTTGACCTTGTTCTCTGTTTTGGCAAAACTGGCAACCCTAGTCAAGTATCCTGGAAACTTTGTCTTAATTTAGTAAAAAGCAGGACCATTATTGGTCTATGGTCTGTAAGCAAAATTACAGACCACCAGCGTCATTGCACTAAACTATAGGTAAAAATCATATGTTAATGTGTGCTTCAGAAACATAAAAAAGCTTATGAGGAAAAACATGCTATACTGAAAAAATCACACAACCTAACCTTTCTGCAATAGCTCCAGTTTCATTCGGTATAAATTGACATATTTCCGATGGTAATCCCTGTTAAACATATCAAAGAGGCATAGCTAAAGACTGTCATGTTTAAAATAAATATATTCACATTATTCAGGAATATGATAGATGACAACTATGTTGTGTGAACAAAAGACCAAAACATTGTAAACATAGCTAAATGCAAGATCGCCAACAGCAACATATCAGTGCAACAGGTCAATACACAAAGCAGTACAGACAAGTGAACATGAATCAATGAATCATCAAACTGAAAGTGTTTTAACCCTAAGTCTTGGCTTCTGCTGATTGAGTTAAAACATCAAGAGTGGTTGTTGTAAGGTTAGTACAAGAAACCAAATCAGCAATTGCTAGTATCATCTACAACACAATAAAATGCTGATTTGCTATTTCTATTTGTCAGCAGATAGGTTCCTTGCCTTACTTAAGTCTGAGGCTCTGAGCTCCCTGAAGCTTCTTCAAAAAGAAAACAGGAAACAAAAACATGTATGTATCAAATCATTTAGTGTATTTGCTGTTATTGACAACCTAAAGTAGACATAAAAAGAAAACCATCAAATCAACAGGTTTCTTAAATTGCCCTGAAGAACAAATTTCAAGTAATTCTCAAACCCACCATGTCTAAGAGATTACGAGGTACTTTTCCCACAGGTACTTTTCTATGCTACAATGCTCTTCATGTTTTTTAACATTCATGAGTATTGTTATAGTATACCTAAGTGGGTGAACTTTTGCATAAGCAGCCGTTATCCATGTTTGCATCTGCATAACCTGCTTAAATAACCTGCTTAGGCCGTGTATTTGTAGAACCTCTACTGGGCTGATAGTGGTGACCTAGTTGCAATAGCAAGTGATACATCATTCTACATCCTAAAGTACAATGTAAGTTATTGTGTTCTCCAAATGTTCATTTATCTTTTCTTTTTTCCTTCTCCAAATGTTGCTCTGGTTTGTGAATGAATTGTTGTGCTATTGTTCCAAACAATACAAGCAAGATGAGATCTTGAAAATACATTTATATGCAATTTATGCTGCCATTTCAACAGTGTTTATGATATCTGTGTTATCATGTAACTGTGCTGTCGTATATCTCAATATCACATCTAAAATAGACTCAGCTGGTAGATTATTTACATATAAGTCTGTTATTGAAATTACATACCAACTTTTTCCTAGTGTATCTTCATATATTCACTGACTAATGGAAGTGTCAAATAACAAATTCACACGATTTAGTTTCCTTCCTCTGTTGGTGTATTTTGTCCAACTTTGTTTAGAGTCTGTTCTATTCTAACCTTAGTTCCGGTTCCCCTTTTTTCTTATGGCAGTGTCGCTCATTTCTTGGAGTCTAGAGGAATGTTGGAGGAGGCTCTTGAGATAGCCACTGATGCTGATTACAAGTTTGACCTAGCCATGCAGCTTGGAAAATTAGAAGTTGCAAAGGTATGCGTGGTACCTGAGCACGAAGGCGAGGGCGAGCGCGACCCACTCGAGGCAGAAGATGGCGACGCCGAGCCCGCCGACCATCCGCAAGCTGACGGCGCCGTCCTCCTCCTCGCGCCTCGCGGACGTAGGACCTGAGCCCGTCGGCGAGGAACTCGTCGGTGCGGGAGAAGGCGAGCACGGCGGTGGCGCCCTGGAGGATGGAGACGACGACGGTGCGGTGAATTTTGGGGGCCCGGAGAAGGAGGAGTAGAGGCGATGGGTGTTGGCGAAGAGCCAGTGGGGGTGACTCAGGGCGACGGCGGAGTCGTGGGTGAACGTGGGCGTGGAGTCGTGGGGGAAAAACCAGAGGGATCCACTCGGAGCCGAGCGCAACGAAAAAAAGGCACGCGCGGACGATCGTGAGGATCGCGAGCGCGCGAAGATGACTTGCCGTAGAGATAAGAGATTGTGAGCAGACTTCAGAAACTGTATATTCATAGGCTCATATCAATTGGCAAGTGATGCCTAGTTTGGTATAAACAATAACATCGCCAAGATTCGCAGACCACTAAGATTACATGTTGACCAATGTACCTGAATGAGCTAGATTAATATAGTTTATAAGAAATGGATAACTATTCTATATTTTTAGAAGTAATCATCCTGCTGGTTTTTTCAATCATTATGAACTCTGTGTGAAGCATTATTTTGAACTTTGCTTATGTGTTTATACAGGTATAAAACTATTGTGGAGAGGATTCTGAAATCAAGACCTGTTTACAGTTTATTAATTATCAATAAGCTCATATCGAGAGTACAATTATTAATTATGACTAGTAAGAATGTACAATTTTGCCATCACCATAACATCTATTCCCATTTTGTTAAAGGAGTATAAACTGTGATATTTGAAATACCCAATTATTCATGTTTATTTTTGGTCAAGTTATATGACTCTTGTCGTGTTATACAGTTTAACGTGTTTATCGTTTCTTAAATATCGTCTCCATGATTTTCGATTGTTATCGATGTACTTTTGGATCGGTTACTGTCCTTTTCGAAATTACCGGAATACCGACACCGTATTCATTTTTGAAATATCGTAGCGATTTCGTTTTTGGGAAAACTATGTGAAAGTGAAAGTGATTTGGCCTCCATCTGATCGTTTTCACCCCTAAAGTTGAATTACCTTGTTGCTTTTGACTTGTTGGTTGTGAGCGTAAGTGGCCGTCCGCAATGACCTAACGCCCGGTCGTCTAGTTGCTGCCCTAGCTGAGACGCAGATTGCAATCGGGAGATGAAGGTGTTCGGCACGGCCCGCGAGGAGGGGCTGTGCCGGTGAAGGAAGGAGGCGTGTGCATAACAATTGAACGCTGTGTACCGAGGCGTGTTGGGTATCTTCTAAAAATTGGAGGGGGAAAGCTCGGTGTAGCAGACATTTTCGAGCGAGACAATTGCCCCTGACTTCTCTCTTGCGTCCGCGCGCCGCCTCCTGGTCTCCGCCGCCGTGGCCTCCTGGTCTCGCCACCGCTGTGTCTCCGTCGTCGAGGAAGCCGCAGGAACGTGCGCGTGGAGGTGAGGAACCCCTATAGCCAGGGACGGATTTAGGCCCATGGCAAGGTGGGCTCTAGCCCGGGGCGTGAAAAAAATATAGTGTATACCTCAGGTACTTTTAGCCCAGCCCGGGGTAGAATTGTTAGCATCCAGCCCAGGTAGCCCAGTCGCCAGCCCGTCAGTCTCGGCGCCCGCTCGGCCCATCACGCGCTCGGCGCTCGCTCTCGCTCGGGCGCTCGGCAGTCGGCCCAGTCGCCCACGGCGTTCGCTCGCGCTCGCCTCAGTCCGAACCCTAACCGAAGCCAAAAAAGCGCCGCCCCGCCTACCCGCGACCCCGCCTCTCGGCGCCGCGGCTCTTCCCGCCTCCCGGCGCCGCCCCGCCTCCCGGCGCCGCGGCTCTTCCCGCCTCCTGGCGCCGTCCCGCCTCCCAGCACCGCCCCTCTTCGGCTCTTCCCGGCCCGCTCCGCCTCCCGGCGCCGCCCCTCTTCGGCTCTTCCCGCCCCGCCCTGCATTCCGGCGTAGTCCCGCCTCCCGGCGCCGTCCCGCCTCCCGGCGCCGCGCCGCCGCCCCTCTTCCCGCCTCCAGGTCAGTAACAGTAAGGAACTCAAGTACTCAACTAAGGATTTATGTGTTGGCAACTTGGCATGTTGCAGTGTTGGATCTGTAACCTGTTGGACTTTTGCCTGTTGGTGTAATCTGTAATGCAGTAATAGTGTTGCCGTGTTGAGTGAATGAGTGTTGACTGTAACAACTAACAATCAATGAATCATGTGATCAAATGCAACTGAAAGGAAATTTTTGCAATAATGCAGTAATGGTGTAATCAATGAATTTTTGCCAAGGCTTCATAAGAGTTGTTGTCTTTTCTTCAAAGGTAACCTAGTCCACAGTGGCGGATCTACAGTAATTCATAGGTATTCAGTTGAATACCCAAATTTTTTTTGCAAAAAATCAGTTATATATTAGGTATAATATGTATGTATATTAGTAAGTGGGTTTAAAAAAGAGAATCCGAACGGAAAATGAGATCCGGCCGGCCGATTCCCTCGCGCTCGCGGCCCAGTCGCGCGCCTCGGTCGCACAGTCCCACGCGGCCACGCCCGAACCGAACGGTCCCCGAACCAAACAGGCCCATAGAGTATCTCTTGCGTCCGCCTGGGACCGCCTCCTCGCCGCCGCCGCGCACCGCCGCGCCGCTTTCCACCACGCGCCCATAGCCTCCTCCCTCTCCTTCCCCCGCAACCCGCACCACCGCTCGTCCCTCCACGGGCGCGCCTCCTTCTCCTCCTTCCTGCACGCCCCCGTCCGCTTCAACCTCATCCCGCCGGACTCCGACCCCTTCATCCAGTGGTACCCGCCCCCGCCAGAGTCTGCCTCGCCGCTTGGCACCGCCGGCGGGCGCGGGGCCGGCGAGGGGTCCACGCTGGTGGTGCTGCTCGGCTGGCTCGGTGCGCGGCAGAAGCACCTGCGGAGGTACGCGGACCTCTACCAGGAGCGCGGGGTCGGCTCGGTGCGGTTCGTCGTGCCCGTGCACGAGCTCGTGGGGCTCGATCTCGGTCGCCGCGTCGAGCGCAGGGTCGCCGACCTCGCCGCCGAGATCGCCGCCTAGTGCGACGCCGACCGCCGCCGTACGCTCCTCTTCCACACGTTCAGCAACAACCGATGGCTCGCGTACGGAAACCAAATCCTCATTTCTCCTTTAAGCACTTCAATAATTCAATTCAGTTCCTTGTGTACTACTTTTCTCTCGGTTGAAATTGGAGTGTTTCAAACCGGATAAAAAGCTGATAACGCGGTGTAGTTGCGTATGCATGGTTTGTCCTTAGATTCCACACTGACATTGGGACGCTTGCATGTGGTGCCGCATGTCTTAGTTGTGACATTTTGGTTTGTGACGTAGGCGTGCCATTATCCGAAGAGATCACGGATTAGGAAAGGGAAATCATTCGTTCGTACAGTGGTATGGGATCCGTTGCTAGTTGGGGAAACAAAATGGTAGTGGCAGCATGCTTTGCAGAAACTCTTAATTGCCTGTTTAGTGTGTATAGTTGAACTCCTTGTGGTTCTCTGTTGCACCCACTCCACAACATTCTCCATGGTGTGTGTCTCCACTTACCACTTACCAGTGGTCAAGATTTAGGAGAAATGGAGTGTATGAGCAGAAATAATTGGATTCAGGTAATTGTTGAAGAACACATCATATATGCCACTGGTGGATACGTGGACGAGTACATTGAAGAAACAGAGCGGAGAACAGAGAACAGCATGATCTTGGTTTTGTGTGTTGAGTCACCTTTATATTGGTGACGTTCACATTGTTTCTGTCTTCATGCTTTCCTTATAGTGATCAGGTCTGGAGCAACAGCGTTGTGGTCACTGACATATGGTTCTGAACTACATTCATGGTTGATTTGATTGTTGTTGTTCTGTTTGGTTTAACCTAAATGAGAAAATTCTTTGACATTGGAGCTCAGTTTTGGATATCTTGTCAATCAAGCTTCATGTCCAATAGTTTCAAACGAAAATTCGTCTCATGTACTTAAAGATAGTTTTTCATTTCCATCTTACTCAAAACCTTAGTGGAAGTGGAGCTCTTCTTTGATTCTTCAATATCTTTAATCTGATGTTCATGCCTTTGACTTAACTGTGTATATAAGACCATTGCTTTTAATTTTTTTTCCAGTTATGGTGCTGTACTTGAGAATCTACAAACAAGGGCTGATTTAATCGAGAGGATAAGGGGATGTATTGTAGACTCTGCACCAGTTCTAGAGATAAGACCAGAGGTTTCTATATCTGACTTTTTTTACTGAATTTAAATATGGGCTAGTGGCTGCACTTGTTATTTATAAACATGTCGAGGATAGCACAATGGTAATGTGTTTATTAAGATAGCTAAAGTGATCAGAACAATGGTAATGAATTTCTCCACTTTCAACTCGTAGGTTCTATTATCATTTGGTAATTTTAGAGCTCATTTATGTAGTTCACAACTTTCTATTCTAGATATTGAAGTACCACATTACTAATGCAATAATAGTATTTCTTGTTTTTAGTGAATTAATGGACTTAAGTGCTATTAAGAGGCTGTTGCAATCTGAAAGACCAAGTGATGACTACATAGCCGGGGTAGAGGGTTTTCTTAAGTTTGCCTACAGTGGGAAAAGATCAGATTCGAAGATTCGATGTCCTTGTGTCAAATGTGTCAATAGGCCGTTACATACGCAAGAAACAGTGTATGAGCACTTAGTGTGTAATGGAATGCTGCGTGGATATACTATATGGGGTTGCCATGGGGAAACAGCATCATATATCTCTGCTAACAAAGATTCACTGCCAGTGCATCCGAGTTTAAACAGTAATATGCGCCAGGTAGTCCACGAAGCCTTCGGATATGTAGGCAATGAACATCACACAACTGAGCCTGATGTGTCAGGTTTTCCAAAAGATGGACCAGATGCAGAAACACAAGCTTTCTTTGATTTGCTTAGAGATGCTGATGAACCTTTATGGGAAGGATGTGAGCTATCAAAACTTTCTTTCCTAGTCCTATTGTTCCATGTGAAGTCTACCAACAAGTGGAGCAATAAATCAATTAATGATCTGCTTCAAATTTTACAGTTGGCTCTCCCAAATGGTTCAAATATACCTAAAACATTTATGGAGGCTCAGAAGATCATTGCAAAGCTTGGTCTTAGATATGAGAAAATTCATGTATGCCCCAATGGTTGTCAGCTATATTGGAAAGACAAGAAAGATAATGACTTCTGTTCCAAATGTGGAGCATCAAGGTGGAAAAATAAGGCAGACAACATATCATTGACAAAGAAGCAAAGAAGAAAGGCAACCCCAAAAAAGGTATTGCGCTACTTTCCAATCAAACCTAGGCTTAAAAGGCTTTTTATGAACAAGGAAACAACCAAGTTAACTAGATGGCATGATGAAGAGCGTACAAAGGATGGGGCCTTGCGCCATCCTGCTGATTCAGAGGTCTGGAAAATCACTGATTCCTACTATCCTCACATAGCATCAGATTCTCGAAACATGAGGTTTGGAATAGCAACCGATGGTTTTAACCCATATGGGAAGTGTAATTCTACCTATAGTTGTTGGCCAGTTGTCTTAGTACCATACAACCTTCCTCCATGGTTATGCATGAAAGCTTCCTCTCTTATGCTCACTCTAATAATTCCTGGTTACCCTGGAAAGGACTTTCATACATTTATGCAGCCAGTTTATGATGAGCTAAATGAGTTATTTGAGTCTGGTATGCCTACATATGACGCATCTAAAGAAGAGCGATTTCAACTTCATGCTATATCATTGTATACTATGAGTGACTACCCTGGGACGGGGTATTGGCACAGTTCAGTGTTATGGGCCAGTTGGGTTGTCTGTCTTGTGAAGATGAAACAAGTTCCATACGCTTGAAGCATGGCTACAAGCAATGTTTCATGGGACACCGACGATTTCTACCTGATGGCCATGAGTTCCGATATGATGCCAATTCATTTGATGGAACTGAAGAGCATCGGTCGAAACCTGTTTCCTTTTCTGGAGTATCCCTTTTGGAAAAGATAAAATCAATTGATGACTTTGAGAAGTCCAAAACATGGAAGGGTATTAGTGGTCTGTTTTGTTTGTCTCATTGGAAGTATAATTTGCTACGACACAATCTTGACTTTATGCATATAGAGAAGAATGTTTGTGAAAATATATTTGGGACACTTTTAGAAATAGAGGGCAAATCAAAGGACAATCTACAGGCAAGGAAAGACTTTCAACAAATGAACATTAGGCCAGATCTACATCCACAAAAAAAGGCTAATGATAAGTATTACTTGCCTCCTGCTTTGTATAACATGTCAAAAGAGGAAAAGCAACAGTTCTGTAAAGTCCTTCATGACATAAAAGTTCCAGATGGTTATTCAAGTAACATCTCTAGATGTGTAAATGTTGCTCAAGCAAAAATTTCAGGCTTAAAAAGTCATGACTGCCACATACTAATGCAACAACTTATGCCACTTGCATTGAGAGGTCTTCTCCCAGATGAAGTTACATCTGTCTTATTTGATCTATGCGGGTATTTTAGAGAACTAAATGCAAAAGTTCTCCACATGGATGAACTTGAGAAGCTAGAGGAGCGAATTATCATGACGTTATGTCGGATGGAGATGATATTCCCGCCAGGGTTTTTTACTATTATGGTGCATCTAGTTCTTCACTTAGCAACAGAGGCAAAAATAGGTGGTCCTGTCTGTTATCGATCAATGTATTTTGTGGAAAGGTATGTTTTCCTTAAGAAATGAAGTGTCATATTTTCTACCTTCTGTTTCCATGATTATTTAATGTTTTATCCGTATACTATTCTGTGCAGGTATCTTGGTGATTTGAAGTCAAATGTGAGAAACAAAGCTCGTCCGGAGGGCTCCATTGCTGAATCGGTTTTGGCAAAAGAGGCTATGGCATTTTGTTCAACTTTTCTAGATGGTTTTGAGACCTTGTCTAATAGGCTTTCGCATAACGATGATAATGATGAAACACTCGGATGTTCTACTAGACAGGCATCAACTCTTTTTCCTCATCCTGGGAAACCACTTGGGAAGCCAAGTAGTTATGTCATAAGAGGTTTGGCTAAAGTACAAGCACATAGATATGTGTTATTCAATTGTTCTGATGTCAATCCATACCTTAGGTAATGTCTCAAACACATAAACATAAATTATTTTTTTTCGCACAAATTTTCTTACAAGGTCTATTGCAGAGCTCATGCTAAAGAGATGATTGAAAAAATAAGGGACGTCGAGCCAGCCATAGAGATGTTGAGAAAATCCAAAATGAGAAGTTCCATCAGTGGTTTCGATGTCATGTAAGTACCTTATCTCAATATACTTTAAATCTAAAACTAAAGTATAAAACTAAACTTGGATAAATGTACAGATAATGAAGTTAGAGAGGGAAAATGGCATTGACGGTGTTAAAGATGACATTAGATGGCTAGCTCGTGGCCCAGTTGAGGCGGCAAAAAGGTATCGTGCTTTGAATAGTCGAGGTTTCCGTTTTAGGCCCAAACGGTTGGATGGGGTGACACAAAACAGTGGTGTAGTCCTAACTGCAAAAACATCAAGTTATGCCAGTGCAAGTGATGCCACACCAGTTTTAGGTGATGTGACTTACTATGGGAGAATAATTGATATTATTGAGCTGAACTACTCTGGGAATTTTTCTGTCGTACTTTTCAAATGTGAATGAGTTGATGTACTTTCTAAAAGAGGAATAAAAAAGGACAAGTATGGGTACACACTTGTCAATTTCTCACACCTGATACATACAGGAGAAAAGATTGGTCATGAACCATACATTTTTCCTAACCAAGCTGACCAGGTGTTTTATGTTGAAGACAAAAATAATCCTGGGTGGTCTGTGGTAATGAAGATGAAACCAAGAGATATATATGACACAGGTTGTGAGGAATGGGAAGATGATGTAGAAAACGAGCCATTCCATGTCACACACCTTGGAGAGTTGTTCAATAATTCAAATATTAGGCATCAATGGGTCAGAAGAGACATTGAGGGAACAACAGTGGATGCTAGCACCAGTGGATTGAATGACCAATAATAGTTCATGAGCTACAGTTCCATAAATATTCATTGGGCAAACTCGTTTCTTCAATGGTTTGTGTTCCTTTCTTTTCTGCTCTGTTTAATTGCATAAGTTCTTCTAAAGTTTATTTAATTTCTACTATAATGGTAATTTATATCAATGGAATTTATTGGGGATGGTCAATGGCATGATTGTAACAATATAAAACTATACCTATATAATAGTGTAATGAAATTGTATAAAGGAACCGACAATTTGCAGGTGATCTGATGGTTAACCATGTTTCTTCTTATAGGTTTTTAATAGGTGTACGACCTGACAAGGGAGACATTGGAGGCAATTTGCTCATGTTGGTACAGACTAGTCACTTAACGTCAGTAGTTATAGCTATATTGATATAGTTATTTATAATAAGTCTGGCACAACATATATTGAAATTGTCTTAGTTTCAGATCCTGTATTGTTTTTTACAAATGTAGTATAGCAACATTATTTTAATATTTTATTTTTATGGCATTGCAGATTACTGATGTTTTGTGGCATCCCTAGTGACTTTGTTCCAGCTCTTAAGTATGATCGATGCATGGTCGCGAAGTTGGAGAGCATACATGGCTTTTTTTTTTGTTCTCCAAGTCTTTTGGAGTTCATATGCTATATGTAAAATGGTCTAGATGATGGTTCATGCTATTCTAGATATCAACTCATAAACACCTTGCCTGGTGCTTTTGTGAAGGCATTTTTTTAAATTGTCTCAAACATTGTTGTAGGCCGTACTTAAATGCCTTCTTTGTGGCCTTTTTAGGCATTCTACAACATTGCCTCTTGCATAGAAATATAAATCATGAGTCAATTTTTTGTCCAATGATTACTCTTTTGATTTAACAATTTGTTTTACTACCATACCTGCCAGTATCTATCACAATTCTTCATAATAACCAAGTTAGATTGGTTGATCTGTTGGATCAGAAAAGCGTGTGGCTGAAGAATATTTCATTTTGAATTCAAATTAGGTTTACTGTTATATAAGGATAAGAGTTGGAGATGGGATTGTGACTGAGATGAAAAGATAAGATGATTTATTCTCTTCTCAGAGCTTGAAAAAAAGTAGAGAGAACTGTTTTTTTCATAGCTTTTTTGTTAGACCCAGAACCAATAAATGTTTGCACTCGGCATTGGAGCATAGAAAGCGAGATCATGTGAAAATGAGTTTAAATCTATTTGATTTTCTTATCAACCTAAAAGATAAAGTTTATATCACCTTATATAATTGTAGGGAGGAGGTAAGTAGTGATCGCCCACACAATCAAAAGAATTCTACTATTCTTCTATTTAATTTTACGTAGTTTTTTTGTTTTTCCATGTTTCTTCCCGTCGTACTTGTTCCTCTCATGATCACGATATATCTATAGCGTAGCTTGTGCTCAACCCAACAGTTCGGAAGTGGGCTCCAGCAACTACACGACATTTTCAATTGCCTAATAGTTGCTGCTCAAGAGTCATGTGAGGACCACGATGTGATTGCCTAACAACCAAGACGACACCGACTGCGACGTACTTGCAGACCATGAATTGGAAGGTCACATATATATGTTTCTTTGAAACACTTTAGTTGTAACATTGTTTTGTGTTACTATAGGGTATATATTTGGCACACATTTTACATGTTCCATTTATGTGTTACAACATAGTACAATCTTTGTAACATTTTACTTGTAACATTAATTTTGTGTTACTATAATTGTTCTCAGTAACACATTTTTATAAAACAAGTGCTTTGTGTTACAACCATTGTCTGTAACACATTGTTTTATGTTACTATGGAATTTCTTTGTAACACATTGACGAATGTGATACAGGAATGTATTACAGTATCTATGTTTTGTAGTAGTGGTGTCTTATGGCAAAATACCATGAAAGTGTAATGTCCCCAGTAAAGCCACAAATTAGGAGTGTCATGTGATGTTCCGCAACTAATTTTATCTGGTATCTTAATATCTAGACATGATTATGCGGGTAATTTTTCTAGTTAAAGAGAATAATTACTTCAAACATGGACTAATCTTATTTGGCCATCTTTGGAATAGTGTTGATTAAGCGGATTGTCCTAGAGGGCATCACAAGGGAGCACAAGGGGCTTTCTTGTTTGCTGTACTCTGCAGATACTTATGTTTGCTCTTGCAAATCATATCTGCAGGTTGTTAACATGGATGTGATGGATGTTAGGATCCACTTAGAAAGAGGACTTACGTATGACGTACAAGTCGATGATGAGGCCCAGACTAACTTTACAACCCATGCCATAGGCACTCCCACGCACGACAACGCAGTGAATGGTGTGACACGGCTTACAATTGCATCGCCACCATCAACCACATTATGCAGAACTACCTATAACGACATGTTGTATTATGTATAATAAAAACACCGTGAAATTTTGATCAAATATATTTATCTATAATATATAGTTTAAATATATTAAATGATGAGTAAATTCATTATAAAAAAATATTTCCATAATGTTACTATAACAAACTTCATATACCATTGTTACATTGTGCTCTAGTACAACAAAAGGTGTAGCAGCTATCGTTAAAGCTATCCTAAGTAGATATTTTTTATTCTTAGTGTTTAATAAATATAATTTAGTCTTGTCTCAAACTAAAAATTGCTACCAAAACATAAACACGATGTGGATAAGCTTAGAAATTGAATATAACTATATCATAGGGGAATTGATAGCACTTATGCATCTAGATGACTAAAAAAACCAGGCGCTGCTCAGAGCCACCCATTCTTCAATCCTTATCCAGTCATCCTTCTCAGTCTTTTCTACCCAAAGCTATCCTCTTTCTCCCTCTCGAAACTCTTGACTGTTTTGACAAAATCGTATTGAGCCATCACCGTTGAGCTCTCCGACGGGCTATGACTCAATGCACCTTTGCCATGTTTTCCGACCGCGCACTGGGCATAGACCATGAAGGTTACGATCGCATCGGTCTTTGATCATGTTGATTTTTTACCACTCATTACTCCTCGACCACGCTGGTTTTTCGACCGCACATTGATCATCGACCACGTTGATTTTGACTGCGTTAGTTTGGACCATGTCGGTTTTGACCACGTTGGTTTTGATCATGTTGGTTTTGACCACGTTGGTTTCAACAATATTGGTTTTCGACCACGCTCTGGTCATTGACCACTCGAGTCGAAATTCGACAACGTTAGCTTTCAACCACATTGTCTTTAACCACATTGGTTTTCGACCACTCTCTGGTCGTCGACCACTCAAGTCGAATTCCACTCACTAGCCGATGATCACTTGAGTCATATTCCGATCTTTTTGCTCCCGATCGGTTGCGGTAGTACCATAGGACAAACAGCGGTAATATCGCACCTGCAGACTTTGCACAATGGTTCAACTCTATGTTTCTCTGGATTTTGAGTAGAGTCCCTATCTGAATTTTCATAGCTTTATAACTATCGGAGAAAAGGATAAGTGACGTCTTGAGAAAAAAAAATTTTAGACATCATTCACCCCCTCTGTTGTTTGTTGGGTCCAGCAGTATGCATATTTCCGCAACAACTTCTATGAGTCACCTACTCTGGAGTGAGTTGTCATAGCTACGGATATTCCGCAGAAAGAACAAATAGTGAAAAGCATAAGAATAATGAGTGAAAGGTATAGAAGTTCCGTAAGCGATCGAAAAATAAATGTAACTTTCGAAACTCAGATACAAGCACGTACCGTCCAATACACCATCCCTTTTGCATAGAGTCACGGTTATTACTGTACAGCGTCGACTGGTTGCTATCTTGCTGGGGAGTTGTACGGTGACATAAGTGTATTCTCATAGTTCTTCCATTTACAGAAAGATTGAATGAATGCAGTGGTCCTTCCATTGCATGCGTCTCAGGAGAACAAGATACTGAATGAGAGTCGTTGATCTAGTAATCCAGTTTGTGAGCCCAGCTCCGATACACCAAACCTCCAAGGAAATTACAGAGCTACAGAAGCATTCACTGTTCTGGAGAGGACATGGATTAGATCCCTGGCCACATAACCACCATAACATCTCAAATTCCAGTGTGTATGGCTTAAATGATTTGCTGGGGAAGTTGCTACCATAAATGAGCACCAAACCGGCCCAGCTCAAACACATCGATGACTTCATGATTTATGTCTTCTTATGTTGTCTGCTAGCTGCTTAGCGCTTGCTAACATCAGCATACTATGAACATGCGCATTTGTAGAGGATGTTAAGATGGAGGCATCAGCTCCGGTGTACAGTTAATTTCTCTGGGTAATCGCCTCTTAACAGAATTGCTTTCTTTAATGACAGACAACCTAGCCGAGAGGAGGATGGGACAGCCAGCCAACGTGTGCTCAATTTGCAGATGGAACACAAATCCTTGCTGTGATCACTTAAACATTCTTGCAAGTTGCATTACAGACGGATACAGGTATTAAGTGCACCATCTAGGCTCATTCTGCACTCTGCAGTTCAAGTATATCCACCGTAGCTTCTCCTGAGGGTTATCTGCAAGACAAGCAAAAATAATAGAGCATTCATCACCTCGGCGTTTTACTTGGCATTAAACTAAGAGCATTGTTAATCATATAATCAAAGTCCGATGCAAGTAGACCTAGGAGTCGGGCCTTGCCGGCGCGGCATGGTCTGGCGTGCTTCCAGCCATGCCAACCCCAGGCCAACAATGCATACCTACAGGCGGCGGCGATGATGGTGGTAGCAGCCCCGTCTTCATTCCCCTCGTGCTATGCTTGTACCTTACGCTTGTGTCTCCGGTGCCACTGCCATCAAGACTCGCTCAGCCACTGCATCGGTCGCTATGGCTCCTCGCTCGGCCACCTCTGCCGTGGTCAGGTACCAACACCGTTCTCGCTCATCGTGAAGGCAGGAATGGTAGCACGGGTTGGCACGGAATCCGTGCACGCTAGCTAGAGCCCCAGGCAAGCATTGGGCCCATAGAGCATGCTCTCTCGCCGCTTGGTCTGGAACTCGAATTCTCACGAACATCGGACGACAAGGATGCGGGGCGGCAGGCACTATGCTGCACTGTAAGTGGGGAGGTGGTTATGTGAGAGTTGGATTCGGATTGGCCCGAACTCAAATATGACATGGTTGACAGTAGAGGGGAGGGGTGGTTGGCATGGGGTGGAGGGGGAGGCAGAGGGGAAGTGTTGCAGGTTTTCTCTTCCTTTTGGACTCGGATCATGCTCAACTGCGCTCGTTGTCTCCTGCTGCTTCTTGGGATGCGCCTCCTCCACTGCCCGTGGAACCCACTGGTCCCTAGACCACCTAGTCGCCTGTACGCGAGAGATGCCTGGCCTGGAGCAGCGCTCTGCTCTTCACGTGATGATTGAGACAGAGAAGGCCTTCTCTTCAGCACTCTGCACTTCTGGTCTTCGACGCCATGCATGAAACAGCACGCGAATATTTCTCCTAAGCCAAACCACTCCGCCTGTTCTTCTTTTATTTTCCTCTCTCGATCACACCGATCGTGCCCTTCTCTCTCTCTCTCTCTCTCTCTCTCTCTCTCTCTCTCTCTCTCTCTCTCTCTCTTGTTTTTTCTTCATTACATGATTGGGCTTTTAAAGCATGGTTATATGACTCGAAAACAAACACCAAACAACCGACTCAGACTCTTATACCTATCCATATACGGCCACGTACACCACAACGGATACATACACGGACTCAACGTCTACTCATATACGTACACGTATATAGAAAAATCAACACGAATACGACTAAACAAGATTACTAACTCTAACAATCATCTCCTTGATCTTGTTTCTCCATCTTGATCACGCCGATCTTCTCTCTTGCTTTCGCTTCTTCCTTTTACCTGCACTCATGTGCACCGTTCCTTCCTAAGCCGTCACCGCCCTATCGCCTGCGCTTGCTCCATCCTGAGCCTTGCACAATCCGATGCTTGTCGTGCCTTGCACCTTGACTGATCCCGTCCTTCCTCGCACGCTTGCCTGGACTGGAGCACCTGCTTCCATAGCCGCCTTGGCTTTATCGTTACCTGAGCCTCTCACTCCTCTCTCTCTCTTGGACCAAGTATATCCACTTTTCTACGTACACCTTAGCTAAGGCTACACCACCCCTAACTCATATCTCCAATGCTTCCCGCGTTTCCTCTGCAAAACCACAGAAAACTATACCAACCTATACTCCAAGTCTTCCTCTTGGACCTTGTGCTCTTTTTCCACTTGGAGGCCCACCGTCTTGACTTCCTATGTTAGCCGCACCTGCATGTGTGCCACATGCACCTCCGGAGGTGCCACCCGCAGCTACATGCATGCTTGCATCATGAGGCCCACCAGTGGCGGAGGACGGGAAAAAAATGAGGTGGGGCGGATCGAAGCTACGGCCTGCGCGCAGCGCGCCGGTGGCTGTCGGCCTGTCGCCCGCCCGCCTCCCGCCGGCGCCGGCCGCCCGGCCGCCCGCCTCTCCAGTCCTGTCTTACATAGGTTGGTCTTCATTTGCACTTGTCTTACATCTCACTTTCGCATATGATCTTGTTCAGGCACTTGATGATGAGATGGGCATACCATTCATGGAGACTAGTGCCAAAATCGCCACTAATGTGGAGCAAGCCTTCTTGGCCATGGCTGCATCCCATCAAGGACAGGTACGCCGTAATGTTATTGTCAAGAAACAATGCTCATATCTCGACCTTGTTAGATCTTAACAGAGAACCTGCTTTCCCTGTATGGTCTCAGGTTGGCTAGCCAACCGGCCGTAGCTAATGCCAGGCCGCCGGCGTTAGGCTTCCTCAGGAGCAGCCGTTCAAGGTCTGGCCCAAGCCAAACCTTGCCCTATCGGGTCCTCCGCCCCTGAGGCCCACCACCTTGACCCCAACCATCACGTTTCGTGTCATCGCTCAGCTCCTCCAGGCTGCTTTTCAAACAAGCCAATTTACAAGTTTTCAAAGAAATCTTGTACAACCGATTTGGAGATCTCTTCACTTTCATCAACAGATCTTTGTTCTTGTGGTGGGGTGGTGGAGGGCAGTGGAGCGATGGATGGGTGGTGGAGGATGGCACGGTGGAGGCCTGGGGGAGGACCGGTGGTGCAATGGAGGAGACCGAGGCTAAGAGAAGATAAAGAAATAGGGATTGGGGAGGGGACTGAGGCTAGGAGAAGATGAAGAAATGGGGATGGGGGAGGATAATAAGGCCAAGAGAAGATGAAGAAATGGGGATTGGGGAGGACACTGGCTGGGAGAAGAATAGAAGATGAAGAAATAGGGATTGGGGAGGAGATCGAGGTGCTAGTGCGCCACGCACAAGAAAAAGGAGAGGTGAGAGAAGAGAGGAAAAGAAAAGGAGAGGAGAAAAAATGGATTGGAGAAAAGGGGGCAAAACAAGAAAAAGAGAGGAAAAGGAGAAAAAGGAAAAGTTGAAATTGAAGTAATTGTGTATAAATATGGGCACATAAATATTTTAGGGGAAAAGTAAAATTTTCTTATATTTTACAGATACAATGTTATGTCTCGTTAAAAACCTTATCCATAATGGAGTTCCCCGAATAAGGAAAAGAGCATAGTAACAACATGCATACATACTAACTACTCCTCAATGTCCAGGTCGTTTATGTGTTTGAGGTCAGTGTACACCTGCACTATCTCAGGATTGTTCGGTTGATGCTGTTATCACTCTTTAGCCAATTATTAGTCCTTAACACATGTGATTGCCTCCACCATCTTGGGAATGAGGGATGATCTCCTTTCTTCAATTGTTCTTCCTACCATAATAAATGTTGCTTCTGAAGAGACAATGGACACCAAAACCAGTAGAACATCTCGTGTAAAATGGCACAGTGCAGGAAATATCTGCTTGTTGTTCTTTCACCACTCGAACAAGTATATCTTGCCTCCACCAGTAAGATAAGGATCGGTGTTTGTAAAATCATGGTCCAAGTAGTAGTTCAGCTCTAAGACAAAATTTCACTTAGGGATAGCCTGAGACTGAGAGAATGAAAAACTAGATTTGTTCTTTAGCTTCTTCCACAATTGGGCTGTCAAATTTGTATTTCCTTATTGCACCTACTGTAAGGCATCTGATCTCGCGCTACTACCAAGCTTGTCATGATACAAACGGAAAATATGAAAAAGTTCCTTTTTCACATATTCGAAAGTTCTGAAAAATCAAGACTAAGGCATTCACATATTCCCTTCATACCGATCTATAAGCCTACTAACTTTTTCATAGGATCAAACATAATAGTAAAGCAATATAAGTACATATTTTTCCTCCATTGCTGCAATAGCATGGCCTAAAAAGGGTCCTAGATTTAGCAAATTTGTCTGCAATTAGCCAAACAAAATTTATAACTAAGTAAGAGGTAGGGTAGTAATCACTAGATAGAACATTTGTTGCTTTATAAAAAGGTGTTAAAAACTAAACTCTCGTAATATATCAATCTAAATTAGTAACTACTAATTTATTATTTTGAGAATTAACATTGACAAAGACATATATAATATGTTCATATCCGTGTACCTTCTTCAGTTCTTCAGTATGATGTATGTCAAGTTCCACCTCGCCTTCATGTCAAGACCGAATTTTCATGGATCCTTCACATTAGATGCACAATATTCCGCAAACTTGGCTACCACTTGTGAGGTAATGAATGGCATCACAGATATTGTTTAAATATTCACAAATTGCTTACATACCATCTTGCACAATGAGGTTCAAGATATGGCATATGCATCTTTGGTGGAGAGCATAGCCACCAATATATATCTACAACGTTGAGGTAAGGATGTTCATAACTATCATATTCATCAACGATTTATCAAGAGTTATAGAAAGAATCATATTATCTATCTTAAAATCATCAAGTACATCTAGTATACTCTCGGCAATGACCTCTCCCATGTATGATTCGTTAATTACTTTAACCCTATGACTCTCTTGTTTAGCTTGTAATCATCATTAAGGTAGGCACTTCTCTAATGCAATGATGTCTAAATGTCCGAAGTTACAACAAAATAGAACTAAACTTGTACAAATAGCTCTTTAGTTCTGCTAGTTCTTTACGATAGATCCGTAAAATATTAGATGTGGTAATTCTCCTAATAACATATTGGTACTGTAGGCAAAAGCTGTGTTGAATCATTCTTTTGAACACGTGACTTTCACTCATCCAAAACGATTGATCTTCGAAAATAATATAGTTAGCAATTTTCTTATGGGCAAAATGCAGGTTGTATACCCACTCACAGAACCATCGGCCTTAAAGTTCAGCTACATTGTACTCCTCCCCCTCACCTGTCCGCCCCCCATCTTGATTAACCATGCTGGTAATGTTGGTTCAAGTGCCCCATCCCTCAACCTGTACGAGCAGTTAATTGAGCTTTATAATAATTACAAGATACAATCACTACTGTTTGGCTGTCTCAGATTCTTTTGGCTCTAGGTCATGTACTTCCAGCATGGTGCCCTTCATCCGGCGGCACTAGTGCCGGACCCGGACCCAACCCGCCAATGTTGTTGTCTGTGGATAGGGAGAGAAATCTGGTGTCCGCATTGGCTCTGGACTGCCCTAGTACTCCTTGTAGCCCTCTGTACCATTCATATGATAGTCATTCATGCTGTAGTCTCCCAGTGAGAGCTAACGAGCATCAATAGGAGGTGAAGTTGGAGGAGGACTAGGGGAGCGGCGACAGGAGCTTCCAGCAATGCACCCTACTGCTGCCTTTGTATCGCGACTCCTCAATAGCATGCCACTACCGAGCTTGGATGCTCCCACCCCAGCCTTCATGCTACAACTCCTTGGTAGCATACCACCAGGAGCTACCGAACTTTCTATTGTACTGATTACTAAGACTACTGAGCAGAGCAAAGAGGGAAGAGAAGCTTGGGGCTTTGGTAGTGAAGAAATGAGCAAAGGAGGTGGGTTTTATAGCCATGGAGGAGGAGAACATTGCATCTGCCCGTTGTCTCTCAAGCTCCACCATCGCTCTGCCATTTTCCTCTTCTCCATCCTATCACTGGTTCCTGACCATTGCCTCAATCCCTCCCCACTCGTTGCTTCTCTGATCTCTGCTCCATCTTATTACTGGCGGCTTCGTGCCATGCTAGCTACTAGGTGGCCTAGGCAACTATTTCCTAGGTCATGGCAGTGCTGCTTGCTAAGTGCTAACACCTGATGGGATGTTATCCCCTCTGCTAGGCCACTACACCGTCCTTGCTCTCTCTAGCTCTTCTCACACTCTCTATCTCTCTGTCTCTCAGCAATCACCACTCTGTCTCACTCTCTCCAGCTCTCCACACTCTCTCTCAGTCCCTCATGATGTCCCCTTTGCGTGTCAGACGAGGGCTATGGCCAAAGGTGGTGAGGAGATGGCAAACGACACAGGTGGCGAGGAGCTAGCGATAGTTGCCTGTCAAATCCGACCTCCTTGGACCACGCTGCTGTGGGCCGTTGTGCTTGCACCATCGCCGTGGCTCCATGCCACCATTACTCGTCGGATCCAGTGGTCCCCGACGACACTGCCGCTGGATCCAGCCTCCCCAAACCACACCACGCCGTTCCCCACCACTGCGCCTGCACCACGCTGTGGCTCCATGCCGCCCGACCTACCATGCCTCTCTCATGCCGGGCTAGCCTAAGCACGTTACATAGGTTAGGCCAGGCTGTGCCACTCGATAGACCAGTTTTTGAGGCCCAGCCTGACCCTCTATTCGTACCATATCAGTTCGGCCCACCACATGTTGTGCCCGTGCTGTGCTAGCTAGGCCTTAGGTTGGCCAGTCTCCCAGGTCTAGATGGAAGACCTGAAACAGATGAAGACTAGTGAGTTCTGTTGCATAGTCTCTGTCTCCAGATTCCAATCAAACACTTGGAATCAGCAAGCAAGAAACAATAGTACTGTTGCAAACAATTGACCGGCAATGGTCACGAGTTAAACAGTTCTTGTGTAGCCTTCCGGCATTAACCTTACTGATGAAGTCATGATATACTAGCTCCAGACCATGTGGCCTTCTCCCTTTTAATTTAAGGATTTACACTGTGATCCAGCTGGTTTTCTATGTGCATGGTTTTTTCTGAAGGGCCATGCCTTATGTGTCTATCAAGAAAGAGCAGGCTTTGGTGTCCCAGTTGTATGGGCTAGAAGCTTCTCACGGTCCCCTACACATTTCAAGCTATTTAATTAAGGGTACAGGAGGTTGTGATCTACCCCCCACAAAAATTAAGAATGACATGCACTATCCTTGGAATCTTAACTGGTATAGTAACTGCTGACCTTATGGACAAAACTATTAAGAATGTGAGGATATTTATAGTATTTTCTAGTTTCTAAAGTTTAGTTTTGTATCCTTTGAGTCTTGTATTATATATTGCCTCTTTGAGCTATGCAATACATGTACGATTTATCTATTCATCATCTAGATCTAACATGGTATCAGACCTTAGTTCTAACCCTAACCTCCGCTCGTCTTCCACAGCTGCTGCCCCCGGGAAGAGTGTTCTTCGCTCCCAGGGTGACCACTATCATCTAGGGCGTTGTCCATGAGTTCACACCGTCACCGGTCAGTCTCCGCCACCGAGGTGCTATTGGATCAAGGATGTGCTGCATCCTCCATGATCATGCCATCGGTCGAGATCTGTGGCCATCAACTAGATTCACCGTCGCCTGGATCTCCCCGTGTGGATATGGCTACCTCCTTATTGGGCTCTCTTCCTCCACGTCGGATCTGGCCACCGCCGGCCACACCCAACCACTACTACAGAAAACCGTATTACAGACGGTTCAAAACCGTCATCACAGACGGTTTTCTGAACCGTCTGAATTTATGGGTTAGTGATAATCGAATGTTATCACAGAC
The DNA here is from genome assembly GCA_017311315.1 of Dendrocalamus latiflorus. Classification (NCBI taxonomy): domain Eukaryota; kingdom Viridiplantae; phylum Streptophyta; class Magnoliopsida; order Poales; family Poaceae; genus Dendrocalamus; species Dendrocalamus latiflorus. The sequence continues at coordinate 12,783,381 of CM029623.1, forward strand.
GGTTGTCGAACCGTCTGTGATATATCAATATCACAGACGGTTTTTATCTACGAACCGTCTGTGATAGCTGATTATCACACACAATTTTTAGTTAAAAACCGTCTGTGATATGGATATATCACAGACGATTTTTAGTTAAAAACCGTTTGTGATAGGTTATAATCACAGACGGTTTTTACTTACAAACCGTCTGTGATTATCGTCTATCACAGACGGTTTTTAGTTAAAAACCGTCTGTGATATACTTTTCTACCCCTAAATCTTATTCTGTTTATTGGCTAGCCTCAGGAAATGCTAGCCATGCCCTCTGAAACAAGCAGATCAAACATGTATACATACAATTCACATCTCAATTCATTTCAGATACATAAAACATCCAATTCACATCTCAATTCATTTCACAGACATAAAACATCCAATTCACATCTCAATTCATTTCACAGACATAAAGCATCCAATTCGCAAATCAATTAATTGAAATGAAATAAAATATCCATTAACAAATACAGCATTACAAAAGATCTACACTGCATTTGCACTTAGATGGTAACATTGCATTTTTTATTTCTCTATCACTTCGGAATCGAGGGCTCGCGAAAGGAATAGATACATAATCAACAAACTTGTCAGGCGGTATCATTGTCATTCAAGTATTGCTTTTGCAGCTGACAAGTTCGTTGATTATAGCTCTGTTCCTTTCATGAGACCTCGATTTTGGAGTGATAGAGCAATAAAAAAATGCAATGTTACCACTGCGCACAATGTTTTTTTATTGCTCTTATCACTCCAGAATTGAGGTCTCGCGAAAGAAACTGATCCATAATCAACGAACTTGTGAGGCTGCACAAGCTATACTTGGATGGTGCATCATTGTCATTCAAGTATTGCTTGTGCAGCTCACAAGTTCGTTGATTATGGATATCTTTAGCGACACATCGATTCCAGAGTGATAAAAGCAATAAAAAAATCGTTGTGCATAGTGGTAAAATTGCACTTTTTTATTGCTCTATCACTCCAGAATCGAGGTCTCGTGAAAGGAACAGAGCTATAATCAACGAACTTGTCAGCTGCACAAGCAATACTTGAATGACAATGATGCACCATCCAAGTATAGCTTGTGCCACCTGACAAGTTTGTTGATTATGTATCTATTCCTTTCGCGAGCCCTCGATTCCGGATTGATAAGAGCAATAAAAAATCATCCTACGCAGTGGAACTCTCCATCTGATCTTATGACTTTAGTCCACAAAAACCAAACGAACTCTCCTCGAATTTTTGCAAAGTCCGGCTGTTTCAATGCAGATGTAGAGATCGGCGCAGCCTGTCGATAGGAATATCAACGCGCGTACATATAAAACCTGACATGTATGAAATAAATGTGGTAAGATTGACAAACCTTAGAATTAGTGATCTTGGTGGAATCGAGGAGTAGTCTCATATGGTGGCACACGTAGAATCCACACGTGTTGCCCGGCTGCTGCTGGTGGCACTGCAAAAAATAGAATGTGTTAAATCAAGAGGCATTACTACTAAGTGTTGTATATGATTAATTAATGTCTAGCTAGCGAATACCCGAAAATTGCGAGCATGTTTCAAGGGCTTGGCCCCTGTCGTCGAGCCACGTGTTTGTTGAACGTATGTGGCGAACGACCTTCGTTATTCGAATAGGTTAGATTAGTCATTCGGAAGGAAAGAAAGAGTATAATGTACAATGTACTTACCTATCGAGTATTTGGGCGATAACTGTGTACTTGGATTTGTCCTTACTTAGAGAATCAAGGTATGTAGCCTTGTTCTATTTTGGTATAATTACAATTAAAATCCCATGGAAGTGCTCATTGTATGGCATAAGAACAAATTCCTTTTCGCGGTGAGCCAGTAGTGTTTTTGTAATATAGTTCTCGACGAAGGTTGCATCCTCGTTGATGGTATCAATGGCGACCAAGCGTGGGTCCAGGAAACCAATTGGTGATTTTGATGATCTAGCTTTGGTCAGCATGAATCTATATATATACACAGAAAAGCAACAAATTGTGACATACATCGATATTACGTGAACAGAGACTGTGATTGTACAGACTTACAGCGTCCAGCATCGAACGAGTGAGGCGTCGAGAGCGTTGAGCGTGAAAAGACCAAATATATCGTCAAAGGTCACCGCGAAGACACATTCCTGAACTTTGTGCACGAAATGTTCCGGCTTGAATTTGATAGTGATACCTAAGCGCCGTTCTGCCTCTGGCCTATTGGACTGTTCCATATACCAAGAGTGGAATCTTTGGCAACCAAGTCCTAGGGTTAAGAGGTGCTCTTCCGGGAATATCATCGGCTCGCCTAGCACGAATTTGCAGGCCAATGGCAGGTACGGGATATCGTCATCATAGGTATTTGATTTGCCCTGGCCACTGCCTTGACTGTAGGTCGACTTTATGGTAGTCGACTGTAATGGTACATACGGTGCAAGTTGCTTTGGCGAGAATAGCACCCGTGGAGATAGCACTGGTGCAGGTAGCTCTGCTTCGCACTGCCCTTGTGGAGATAGCACCAGTGCATTTAGCTCTGGTTCGCGCTGCCCTTCTGGTCCGGCCACCGGTGAAGAAGCCTCCAGGGAGATGTCGCATTTGGGTCACTGGATGAATGTTCCAATGGCCTGCCCTAGAGTCACGGTCTCGTCGTTGGGGGCCTTCGGTAGCGGGACGACCTCAAAATTGGCATGCACACCATCCACATTAACTTTTGTGTAGCCTGGCGCTAAAGGTTGACCGTGCACCATGACCTCGCAGACTAATATGCCTGGCCCCAAGCAGCGTACAAGGGAACGGAGGCACATCTCACTTGGAGCCTGCACTTCGTAGGCTCCTACATAACGATACAAAATTAGCTACTCCAATAGGCCAATCAATGGAGCAAGCAATCGAGAGATAATAATTATTACAGGAAATCTGGCCTCACTTTCCGTCGGATTGGACGCGCAACTACTCAGACGGTTGTGCGGGCTAGCTAGCACAGGAGCGGCGGCCTGCTGACTCTCTATGTGTTTTCGCACCTCATCTCTAACTACATCAGCCAGCTCACCCATTAGCTCCTCTCTAAGAGATGCCTTGATCTCTTCTCGTAGCCGCTCCTCACGCTCGGCTTTGGTTCTCTTCCTATGCCGATACATTTCGGAGTCATCTTGGAAACCATGTTTCCAAGGAACGTAAAGCCCAAGGCCTCTCGTATGGCCCGGGTGCTCCTTGTTTCCCAGGGCCACGGAGAGCATATCATTCTCCCTTGTTCCCTGGAATGATCCCAGGGTAGATTCAAAACTCAGCTCTTCCTGCAAGAGTACGACATGTCATTTCAATTCGTACGAAGTTGTGGAGTAATTACAAGCTACGTAGTTCGATCGATATCTTACCAGGCGTTGGGACACTTGCTGGTCTGAAGGGTTTCGAAAGGAGACTTCCCCCGATGTCGTTGTAGATGACCTTGCTCTAATTAATCCAATTTCGAGTGCGGGCATCTGGGATATTGCTAAATGGCGGGGCGATGTCCTGCATGGCTGCCAGTTCATCCTCCGTCGTCCACTGCGGGATTTTACCCGCATACCCAGCTCTGCCAAGTCTGTGGGGGTGTGTGTTTTTTGCCTGGAGGGCCTTGTGCACCGTACTTGTACTTTTGAAATCCTCAGATGTCTTCATCGCCTTGAACTCTTCCCATTGTGGTTCCAGGAATGGGTATTTATGAAAAGGTGTTTCGTCTGTCTCCACGTATTTCTTGACAAGCATGCTCTTGAAGTTCTTCCATGCTTTGCACGCCGCTAAATAGGTTTGTGGTTGCACGGCGTCTTGGTATTCTTCTGGGATCTCGAACGATGCCAAAATTTCGGTCCACAGCTCACGTTTCCGAGTCTCAGACACATTCTTCCACAAATTGAATGTGATCTCAATTCGTTCTCGTGCAACTATTCCGATCAATGTTCGGAATGTGCTTACTGCTTTCTTAGGTTGTAGAGGGACCCCAGATCCATCGACCGCTGTGATGGTAAATCGGTCCTTAGGCTTCTTCGATAGCCCTCTTCCTTGGCGTCTTAATGTTGGAGCGGACGCCTCCGGCGATGGTGTTGAAGAATGCGTGGATGACATGTTGCTCAATTTATGGGTCTATTAGGATAAGATAAGAAAGTGTCATACCATAAGATAAGAAAGTGCAATATCTATCTATTTCGCTCAATATAGGCGATTACAATACATATATATGTGTATATACATACATACATATACATATATATACCTACATATATACATATATAATGGTAGCAATATGAAGCAACAAGCATCAATAATAGAATCAATAACAGTCTAAACATGAATATGTATGACAATGTAAAAGGCATGTATCAATTAAGACTAGCAACAATCTCAAGTTTTAATTGATTAATTTGTTCTCTCAAAATGTAGGGTTGCACAAGATTAATCTTGGCCGTCCCGCTACTAAATCATATACTCTTCCTTGATTGGTTATGCCAAATAATGAATTCAGTCTTTTGAGCTCTAGATACAAACTCTACAATCTCAAGATCAAGATATATTCATCATGCATATATTCAGACAGCAGTATTCATACAGATAAAGACCATACAAGTTAACTTTGCCCAATAATTCAGTCTTTTAACTTGTCAAGATTAAATCCTAACAGATCAATTTAATAACATGCTATAATCTGAAAACTGCATGAACCGATAAGAACAAGAACAATATACCAATGTCTAGAGATTGTCTCCTGGGGTTTAAAGCTAATTATGACAATAGAGTTGGCAGCTATTAGAGCTCAAAGACCGAATGAACCAATCTCAGTATATGAATTTATCATCATCGAGCAACTGTAAATCCCACAGGCAATCTATGTCTCCCAGTGCCAGATAATATATGGAAGATTAACAAACTTGCACAGCCCACACAGATTGCATACAAAAATCACAGAATCACTCACAAGATCGGCTCGGGGAGGCGGCCGGCGAGGGCTCGGGGAGGCGGCCGCGACGACAGGCTCGGGGAGGCGGCAAGCGAGGGCTTGGGGAGGCGGCGGCGACGACGAGCTTGGGGAGGCGGCCGGCAAGGGCTCGGGGAGGCGGCGGCGACGACGGGCTCGGGGAGGCGGCCGGCGAGGGCTCGGGGAGGCGGCGGCGACGACGGGCTCGGGATTTAGATCTAGATCGAATAACTGCAGCGCACACGGAAAACCCTAGCCAGAGGGTATATACACGGAGGATTATTACAGACGGTTCTAAACTTAAAACCGTCTGTGATATCAATATCACAGACGGTTCTAAGTTTAGAACCGTATGTGATAAGCCTTTACCCGACTGTAGTTATTAAGACAAACACCAACCAGCTGCATTCATGATCAACCACCAAACAGCTGCATTCATATACAACACCAACCAGCTGCATTCACACAGCGCCTTCACACATAAATGCCAATTCACAAATACATCACACATATACATCACATATACATAAATGTCAATTCACAAATACATCACACTGCAGCATTGTTCTATACATAAATGCCAATTCACATGTACATCACACATATACATCACATATACATAAATGCCAATTCACATATACAATCACATATATGTCACACATTCTTATTGTACTTGCTTATTTCCTTTAAAAATTAGCCTTGCATCATGATCAATGCGTACGTAACTAGTTTCGTCACGTTGTTCGTCGTCGACCCTTATGCCATTTCCAAAAGGAGGTAACTCATCAAATTGATTCTATTCTTCCTCGTCCACTACATTCTCTACTCCGACAATTCTCCTTTTTCCATGAAGAACTACATGGCGTTTCTTATTTGCCGGATATCCATATCAGCCAAGTCAAGCCGTGCGTTGACGCCGTCCTTTGTTTTATCACGAATGTTCAGCAAGAGACCAATCAAGCTGTCGCATACATTCTTTTCTACGTGCATGACGTCGATGCAGTGTCGAACATCTAGGTACTCCCAATAAGGTAAGTCCCAAAATATTGATCTCTTCTTCCAGGTGTTCTTCTCATGAGCCCTCAATTTACGTCCCTTTCCGAGGACAACATCTAAATCCTTAATCATATCATAAACCTCGTGTCCCCTTAAATGCCTTGGAGCTGAACCGTCTTCCTTCTCTCCGTCAAATTGTTTCTTTATCTTGCGGTATGGGTGAGCCCTCCGAAGGAACCGGCGATGACGCATGTAGACGGTTTTGCGTGAATGTTTCAACCACACACTCTCCGTACCATCTAAACAGTGAGTACAAGCTTTGGCACCTTTTGTACTATGGCCCAATAGGTTACCAAAGGCAAGATAATCATTTATGGTGCAGAACAATAAGGAGCGCAGAGTGAAGTTCTCTCGTTTGTATGCATCCCATACCAGTATCCTTTCGTTCCACTGTACTTTTAGATCTTCCACCAATGGTGCTAGGAACACATCAATATCATTCCCAGGTTGTTTTGGCCCTTGAATAAGTATCGACAGCAAAATATACTTTCGCTTCATACACAACCAAGGAGGAAGGTTATAGATGCAGAGTCACGGGCCATGTGCTATGTCGGCTGCTCATGTTACTGAAAGGATTCATTCCATCTATACTCAGTCCAAACCTTATATTCCTTGGTTCTGCACCGAAGTCTGCAAAACTCCTATCGATGTTTCTCCACTGCGCAGAATCAGCAAGGTGTCTTAGCATTCCATCCTTCTTGCGCTCCTCCGAGTGCCAACGCAGCAGTTTTGCCTCCTTTGGATTTGCAAAAAACCTTTTCAAACGGGGAATTATAGGAAAATATCATGCCACCTTAGCAGGAGGTCCTTTCTTCGCCTCTATTCTCTCACCATCATCTGATTGATTGTTACGTTTGTATCGGGATGCGTTGCACACCAGACATACATGCATGTTTGCATACTCTTTACGGTAGAGGATACAGTCGTTCGGACATGCATGTATTCTTTCTACTTCCATTTCCAACGGACAAAGAACCTTTTTGGCTTTATACGTGGTTTTAGGCAACTCATTTCCTTCCGGAAGCATGTCCGCTAAAAGACCTAGCAGTGCCGTGAAACTCTTGTCGGACCAACCGTTGTTTGCCTTCAATTTCAACAGTTCAAGCACGGCCGACAACCTCGTGTATTTGCAGCACGTGAACAAAGGTTTCTCCGAGTCCTCCATCAAGCCCCGGAATTTAACATACTCTCTCTCATCATAGTTCTCTTGTACATCGCGAAGCATCTGATCCAGATTATCATCGTGCAACCTATCCGAATCCGAACCACAATCGACATCATCCGGCGGCATGTCATTCACTTCACCGGCAATTTCATCCGGTGGCATATCATTCACTTCACCGGCGATGTCATCCGGCGGCATATGATCATTCACTTCGCCATGACTGGTCCAACACGTATAACCCTTTTTGAAACCCCTCCGAATCAAGTATGTTTCAATTTGCCCTCGGTTCTTAAACATCTTTAAATTCTCGCAGTCAATGCATGGACAGTACATATATTCCACCCCTTTATTCAACATATCCTCATCGGCAGCTCTTGTAAAAGCAGACACGCCATTAATGTACTCTTCACTCACACGGCTCGCGGCATACATCCAGCTTCAGTCCTACGTTACGTACATATATAACAACTTAGTATTAAAAATTAAATTAACTAATTGTTACTACATATATACCAGCCACATGTATTGATGCTTAATTTGCTAGCTCAATTCATATTATAAACACAACAGGTATTATATAACCAATAATTTTGCAAACCATCTTCAGTAACACTCACCAATTACTTAGAACTAAATTCTAATGCAAAGAAAAAATAAATTTCATTACTAACCATATCTAGAGCAACCAGAAAAGTATGAATCTTCAAAGCTCAATCTCTGCTTCAAAGCTCAATCCCTGCCTCCTGAAATCGCCTAGCTTGCCTCCTGAGCGAAAGAGTAAAGCACCAGCTAGATCTGGATCGAAATGAAGACAGATGCGGTTATGACCAGCGCAATAAATGCGTAGCGTCATTATCACAGACGGTTTTTAATAAAAAAAAACCGTCTGCGATAATCCTAGGATTAGCACAGGCGGTTTTTTATTAAAAACCATCTGTGATACTAAAGTAGCACAGACGGTTCATCGGTAAGAACTGTCTGTGATACTCGTTTTCTCCGACGCCACCAACACAGACGGTGTCCAAATTAAAACCGTCTATGTTAGTGTCGATCACAGATGGTTTAACAAAATCGTCTGTGATTGGCCGTCTAGTATTGAGCTTTCTGTAGTAGTGTTCCTAGATCTGGCGCAGCTCGTTGCCGCCAACCTCGGATCTCGTTGGATCTGGAATTCATCCTTTGGATCCAGCCACTAGCGATGAGATATACCTCCACCTCAGCTCTCCCTCGCAAGAGATGAGGGCCGATGCTGCCATCATGCCCAAGCTCGATCCAATTGTCCTGAGCCCGATCTGGTCACCTCGGCTTTCTCAGTCGAGCCCAATCCGCCGCATCTCCCAGATCTGGTGGCCGCCTTGCCACGTCTCCACCTCACGCTCGTCAGGCCACCGCCACCTCACCCGGTTTCGGCTGCTGCCAGCCTCAACCGGCTCCTCCTATTTCTTCTCCCTTAAGCTTTCTCCTGTTTCTTCTTTGGCGCTGGAGAGAGGGAGAGAGATGGGAGAGAGTGAGTGGAGTCTCTGTGATGTGCATTATTTGGTCAGAGAAGTCATTATGGTGCCAAGAGTTGTTGTTAGAGGTGGCTTCAGTGATTAGGAGTTGTTTTTAAGGCCGCCATGCTTTTCTTCTACGCCATCATCATCTCGGACTTCGATCTATGTCACCATACTTTATGGGCAGCCGCACAACCTCGGATGGAGATCTTCTGACCCCGACACAATTTTCAAGAACTACACACTATGACAACATCATTAAAACTTGGACTTTGGATTTTTCTTATTTTAGTGTCAACCCTTTCAAATGCAATGCTACTGCATACACCTTATATTTAAGGGGGTGTTAAGGATATAAGGGTATTTATGGTATTTTTTTAGTTTTTAAAGTTTAGTCTTGTGTTTTTGAGTCTTGTACTATATATATTACCTCATTGAGCTATGCAACACTGATACGATTCATTTGTTCATCCTCTAGATCTAACGAAAACAACCAACATCAGTAAATAATTCATGCCAGTTCCCTGGCAAGACTGAGTTTTCATCTTACCCAAATCTTGTTGCCTCTCAGGAAGTCCCCGTCTCACAGCAGAAACCTTAAAAGGGTGTCTGGTCATTGTTAGTCTCATGACATTTTTTTCAGAACATATGAATCCCATCATGGTCGAAAAGATGAAAGAAAAACAACAGACAATTGCGTACGGTTGGGACAGCTGTAAATGCTTGCATCCTTTTAGTTCTCTTGCTGTTGGTGCAGCATATCGATTTTGGCGGTTGATGTGATGGCCATAAATGCTTGCACCGTTCTTTCTGGACACTGTTTCAATGGTGGTAGGCCTGATCGGTTGGGCTTCGGCTTCTGACTTCCAGCTTATTTTTCACTATTTATAAGTTTCGTCTTTTTCTGAACTTTTGGCTTTTTGTTGAGCTTTCTTGCCGGTTCTTTTTTTTTCCTATATGTGTTTGTATTATACGTAATGGGCTAACATATTTTTTTTTATATTTTTAAATATTTTTAAATTCAATTATGCTAAATAAGCCTCTGTCAACTACAGTGTTTTTTTCAGCCAGCTACAGTGTTTTCAGCCATAAGCCCTCCAAAAAAGCCCAACTGATCACCACCCTAGCTTTCGCTCTGAACGGTTTTGACATCTTTCTTTTTGTCTTTGGTTTTTCTAGTAAAAAATAACTTAAAACACGCTGTCTTTTAATTCTAGTTTTTTTTCTTTTTTGTTTATTTTTTTCTTCTGCTGTCCGCGAAGATATAATAGTGCTTTTATTTTTTATTTCTTTTAATTAAATAATTCAAAATAATCGTCGCTACAATATAAGTTCAGCTTTAAATCGAAAGCCACAGTCAACAACCGATTGAAGCGGCCTCTAATTGCAATTTTTTGGTACACTACTGTCAAGTTCACATCAATAATTTCAACGAATAGTCTAATACATCCATCCATATCTATCAAACTGACGATGCTTACGCAATCTAGCGTAAGCTGATCTGCTAACCTCAAAACTTGCTAACCAACTGAGAGACCATTCAATATTACTGTCATGGCATGATTATCTGTACACACATTAGTCGTACAATATCATTATCATCTGTTCTTTGGACTGCAGATGCTAGGCCATATGGTTGGATTAACACGCTCAGATTAGTCTTGAACTCGTTTTCGCGTAACATGTGTCCTATTAACGTGTATCTCTACTAGTGTATAAAGGGGTGTCAGCAGATGTCGTCCTTTCCTATCAGTCCCAATGTCTCCTCGACAACCCATGCATGTTTGTCAGCCTCCAACGCTGGGTTCCTTCCTATTGCCCACTGACGCAGGTAGCTTGTCAACGTCGGCTCAAATGGTCGTTTTATCAGCCTAAACATTGTCCTTTTTCACAACAATCTCTACATTTTTTTCTTCTTTAAAAGCAACATCTCTGGCCTTCAACCCATGCAGCAAGGTGAGGATGGAAAGGTAGAGCAAGTGCTGTGCATAAACTGTTAAGCAATAATCAAAAAGAAAAAAAAGGAGGCGTTCAACAAAAAAAAAAGTTAATTTTGGTCCCTTTAATTGCAGTATAGTAGTGTAAAGTGGTGAACTGATGATCACAATAACTGTCTCCATAGTATGACATAATAATAGCAATGTGTACCTCAAGGACAACAAATGAACACACAAAAGGATTAAATATGATATTAATTGTCTCATATAGAGAACTCCTAATTCATATGTTTCTGTCAACATGGCACGAGGTAGAACTAACATGCTAGTCACATAGATAAACATGATAAACAACAAAACCCTAAAGAATGAATATAAGCACAATTATACGAAAATATGCCCATGCTTCTAAGTTTGATCTAAAGGTATTTGACCAAGTTCAAACTTTAGCTCCCTACTCAAATAAGCATAAGCTAAGACCAAATAGGACAATTTCAATGGTCTAACGATGTCAGTTTATGGGACCAATCTATTTTTGCATCCCCCCCCCCCCCCCCCTCCTCATGGCCGATCAACAAAGCCTCTTTTCACTTGCATCATGAACTGAATCTGAATTCGACTTATCATAGAACCCCCATTTTCCATGGTGTATCATTATAAGTTGTACTTTTGCCTATTTAAAAAGAATCTCGGTTCGTTCCTAGGAAAACCGTTTATCAGAGCAACTCCAGCAGTAGCCCAAACAGAGCCCCTACTTTTTATTTGAGGGCTCTCCCTACTTTTGAGGGCTCTGTTTTTTGGGCTACAATCCAGCAGGAGCCCTCAAAACAGGACCCTCAAATTCATTCTTAGAGGGGATGACACATAGGACCCACCCTCATCCCCATCCTACTTTTGAGGGCCGAGGAGCAAAAAACTCACTCCAGCAGGGCCCCTACTTGAGCCCTCAAAAGTAGGGGCTCCCTCCAGATCCCCAGGAATGAGGGCTCGAAGGGGAGATTTGAGAGCTCCTTACTTTTGAGGGCTCAAGTAGGGGCTCTGCTGGAGTGAGTTGTTTGCCTCTCAGCCCTCAAAAGTTGGGTAAAAACTCAAGTAGGGGCCCTGCTGAAGTTGCTCTCTGTCGAGTACGATGGGCTAAACTTTCTTCCGTAACATTCAATAATCAATACCTTCTCTAGGGGTGCTGACTAGCTTGCAACCGAGCACTAAAATATAAATAAAAATTTGACCTGCCCTAATGCAATCCACCTTTTTTATACTTATGAGGATTGGCGGTAGACATTATCTGCAACCAGTATTTAAACATTGCTGAATGTACAGGAACAAAAATGCAGGTACAAGGGGCTTTAGTAATGCGCATTAAATTACATATGAAGCAGTTATAAGGGAATAACACGCTTAAAACAGCTGCCAAATATATAGGCACAAAATTTGAAAACATGATTAGAATTTTAAGAAAGAGAGAAATGAGAGGGAGATAAGCCTGTCATGCTTGCGAACCACGGGTGCTGGGTACATTCACAGCAGTTTAGTTGTAGTTAGTTGGCTGATGAGTCCATAAATCTGAGTTATACTAGAACAGTGCTGCCTCTGCATTGAATAGCACTTAATGGTGTGGGTGAGCTCTCTAAAATCCATGTACACAGTCGCACTCCCAATCTCCCAATGCTGCTACTGTCTAGATAAACGAAAATGCATTGGGCAAGGCTGTGAGGCGGAAATCAGAGAACAGAATACAGAAGGCAAGTAGGCGGAGTCAGAGTTGTCTAGGCGGAAGGGAAAAGAGCTAAGGGGAGAGAGGGAAAGGGGTGGCTTATGCTTGGTATTCCGTCTTGGTGCCCCTTGGGTTTCAATGGCTTTGATCAGCAGAGGGGTGTTCTTCAAGATCTTGGTGTTCCTCTGCTTCATCAGATTATCTCGAGGTACAATTCTATTTCAGTTTATCTATGTTTCTTAATCATCACTGTGAATAATCTCCCTTGAAATTACTTTGTGTTAAAACTCAATTTTTCAAAACAATCTTGTACTGGTCAAAGATTGATTTCTCAGCAACGATGGAGTTTGGCTGCTTAATGTTTTCTTTCCTTCTTTCTGCCAATCAGCTTCATTCATCCAGCATGGCTTTTATCTAGACATTTTGGGTTCACTCAGAAGTATTGGCTTTTATGTAGACATTTTTGTTTCACTCAGATTGATAACAAAGGCCACTTGTCATCCACCTCTACTTAACTTTCTGATCTTACTATTGTTTCTTTAGTCCGAAGTGGCACCTCCGTCTATTATACGCATCTTATGTATATGGTGATGCAATAAAAAAGCGTCATCAAAGTAAAAGGCTGGAAAATTGTGAAAAGGAAAGGGTGGAAAATGTGTACCTTTTATCTCAGATTGTGATATGATAACCAGAAGAAACCTGATGAATGATGATGGAGTGTTTTTTTTTTTTTTGAACTGATGATGATGGAGTGTTTAGCTCAACCAGTTTGAGATATTCTTATATATCAAGAAATAAATGAATTGATTGACATCTTACTCTGAAACCAGTAGCTTCAGGTAATAACATCGAACACTTGAATTTGCAGGAAGAATCCATTTCACCACACTGGATCTCCCTCCCCTCTTGAAGGCAAGCAGTTTCTCTACAATGCATCATGAGGCATATGACTACATCATTGTCGGCGGGGGCACAGCCGGATGCCCACTGGCAGCAACGCTGTCCCAGAAGTACAAGGTGCTCTTGTTGGAGAGAGGTGGATCTCCGTATGGCAACCGCAACATCTCATATCTTGAGAACTTCCACATTTGCTTGGCGGATGAGTCGCCGAATTCACCATCTCAGGGATTCCAGTCCACTGATGGTGTCATCAATGCCCGGGCAAAGGTTCTAGGTGGTGGAACATGTATCAATGCCGGCTTCTACAGCCGAGCCAACCCAAGGTACACAATTTGTCATGTATCTGTACGTTCCATACTAGGGCCTATCTACCTGACCTAACTCAAGTTTCAGTTTCTTTCCAAACAAACTTAAGCCAAAGTCAAACAAGGTTACAGGGAGTTTCTTTCACAGCCTGAATAGACACCTGATCTGACAATCAGACACACATGGATAATTCAGAAGTACACAAAAGAGGCATAGCCTGTTAGCCACCTTGTAGGTGTGTTAGTATGTCGCATTCAGCAAGCAATGTTTATGTCTTCTGTCTAAAGCAAGTTACATTAGTTTCTAAAAAAAGTTTATAAATGGCTAATTGAACAAGCCAAATTAAGCCAGACATACTTTTTGGGTATGTTTATGGGTGACTATTGTTGGCCCAGACGGATCAAAACGCACACTCTTAGTGGACACAACATACACGAACACTTTCAAGCAACTCAGATACATAGAGTTCTTGCAATGATCAACTCAGACACACAGAGTTTTTTTCGCTGCGTAATGCCGTACAACTTTTTTATTTTCTCTTCTTTATATACTACTCAATACAACAAACGGTTACAAGACCTTGATGGTATATTAACTATACCACTAGTTCTTCCGTTACATGTATGCAGCCATTAATACTTTCGTTACATGCATACAGTCACTAACTACACCAGACTCATTGACTCAGCCGTTACTCAAACGCCTATTGACAACTTATGACCACTACGTCTGTTCGACCATGGCTGCTACTCGACTTACGAGTACTTCGACCACGGATTCTTTGACCATGGTGTTTTCAACCACGGTAGCTACGACTACCGAACACTCGACTTATGAGTGGTTTACTATATCTTACGACCACTGTAGCACTCAGACACATCGACTGCTACAGTACTCCACCAAGTATTAGCTGCTACAGTAACTCTTCGACTACTACAGTGACACTGCGGCTGTTATTGTGAATCTTCGACCACGGAATACTCGACACACGAGTACTCTACTCCAGAGTCTCCTTCTCTGAGATCTTCGACAATACAGTACTCGACACACGAGTACTCTACTCTGGAGTTTCCTTCTCCAGGATCTTCGATCTTGTAGTACTTGACACATGAGTACTCTACACATGACTACAACACGATACTCGACACACGAGTATCCAATACTCGACACATGAGTACTCTACACATGACTACAACACGATACTCGACACACGAGTATCCAATACTCGACACACAAGTACTCGACATATGACTATAAAGTACTCGACACACGAGTACTCGACACCGACCACTATTAACAACAGGATTAGTTCCAACAACTACTTCTTTCAATGGTCATAAACTAACTAGTCCAACCTTGGCTGCTATTTCAGTTTCCACTTGTACCCATCAAAGTACAAAATACCACCTTACAAGGCAGTCATAAAGGCCAAACCAAGAGGTAATTCTGCAGACCTACCCATAAAAACTTCAGTGTTTACAACTACAACCCTTTTCAGGACACACCCCATACGTGTACCTGACTGGGTCCCTATGCTTTGATTGGAGTCGTAGCTTTTAGTTTTAGTTGAGTTAAAATTGATATTGCAGTTGTAGGACAGACAACAGACGTAGTAATGATAGCTCAATGACATTACATTCCCATGCAAATAATGCATTACAATTGTTCAGCTTCGTAATACAAAGAAGCAATGAGATTGGAGGGAAGCCGGCAAGGCTTTCTTACTTCCTATATAGCTGTATACAGCATACCTTAGCCTGAAATGGGAAAAGACTGAAAAGTAGCATCGAAGCAAAATTACAAAGGTTCACTAATGTATTTTTGTTTTGATGCGGTAAGTGGTAACAAGTAACAACAAAATATCCAAGTCCCACTAAGGTTCATGGTAAGTCAAACTTTATGTTAGGAATATCTATCAGAATTCATTAATCATTACATTATGAAAATTTCTGAAGAGTCTGTAGTACCAAACTAGAGAAATATGTGCCAGAAAGAAAATGCTCAGATAAGAATATGGGCACCTGCAAATAAGATTAGCATAAAATCTGCTTTCATACAAGGTGGGCAGCTGCCACTGTGGGCTGAACCTGTAATGTCAATCTTCCTATTAGTAATGCTAGTTCTATTATAAGTTTATAACGGATTATCATTTGCTTGTCCCTGCAGCTTTGTGCAGGAGGCAGGCTGGGATGCTGAGTTGGTTAATCAGTCCTACCCTTGGATCGAAGAGAGGATTGTTCACTGGCCCAACATTGCACCTTGGCAAGCTGCACTGCGGGATGGGCTGCTTGAAGCTGGGGTCTCGCCTTACAATGGATACACTTACGACCATCTCTATGGAACCAAAGTTGGGGGATCCATCTTTGATGAAACTGGGTACCGGCATACTGCTGCTGACCTCCTTGCTGCTGGAAATCCTAATAACCTGAGAGTGCTGCTTCTTGCTAGTGTGAACAAAATAATTTTCAACAAGAAACAAGGTAAACATTAATCCAAGTAAGGCCTAGCTCTTATAATCAAGGAAAACTTTCTCGGAAAAAAAAAAACTCGGCAACTGGAGATATCCGGTAACCGGAAATCTGGGAAACTTTTGAATTTTTTTAATTCAAATTTGAACCCTTTTTATGGAAAAACGAAAGGCCTCGTGTTATGATGATTCAAACACACGACGTCCCCTTCCCAAGCACGCTGCGTTACCACCAGGGCACATGTGCCTTTGTAATATGACTAGGGCTATGAATAGTTTTATGCTTACATTTAAAATTTGAAAAATTCCGAATTTTTTGGCTGGTTCGCGTTAATCTTGGCACCCAGTGAGAAGTCCGGTTACCGGTTAACGGGACGAGAAAATTTTTCCTGCTTATAATCCCTATCCACTTCAACAACAACAGAATCTATAGAGATTAGAGGTTCCTCAAAAAAAAAAAAGATTAGGCACTGTACAATCAGATTTTTCTTTTAGTAAACCTCATCTCTTGCACAGGACATAGGAAGCCAAGGGCTATCGGAGTTCAATTCAAGGATGAATATGGTGGGCACCAACAAGCCTTCCTCAGACGAAAGACAGGCAGCGAGATTATTGTCTCTGCCGGTGCAATTGGAAGCCCCCAGCTGTTGTTGCTCAGCGGAATTGGACCTAGGAATGAACTTACGAAGCATAACATTTCTGTAGTCCTACGCAATGAACATGTCGGTAAAGGGATGTCAGACAACCCAATGAACTCCATCTTTATACCGACCAAGAATCCCCCAAAGCAATCTCTGATTGAGACTGTTGGAATAACTGATGATGGTGTGTTCATCGAAGCCAGCAGTGGTTTCAGCCAGTCAGATGACAGCATCCACTGCCACCATGGAATCATGTCCGCTGAGGTTTGGCATCAATTTTAACTGTTTAATTTAAATAAAATTCTCAGACTTCTTTACAAGCATCGTCGTGCATCACACTAAAGCATTTTTTTTGCAGAAACAACATTCTGCGCTAGCAATCTTAATAAAACATGCACTGTAAATTGGCTTGTTGGGAGCCGACATCCCAAGATTCGGAAAGCCTTTTTTTTTCCTTAAGCTTAAGTCTACAGGTGCCCAAGATAAGCATATGAGAGGAATGTTGGATTTAATCTTGAGCATTTGCTATTTTTAGTCGCATGCAGTCCTTTGGAATTAGTAGCATGCAGCAGTTTCTAGCATGCAGCAATTAGTAGTTTAATGCAGCAGTTTTCAAGTAGTTTAATACATGAAAAAATTGAAGTTAGTGGGAAGTTAGAAGGATCTTTTGTATTTGCTATAAAAGGAGAAGAAATGAATCAGAAAAGGTGTGCAGTTCGGAAGCACCAAAAATACTTGTGTTTATCCTGTGCTCTTTGTACTTATGTGCGTGTTGTGTGCTTGTCTTCATCATCTCCGGCAAGGGGAACCCGGAGGCGAAAACAACATTTGGTATCAGAGCCGGTGTTGTGATGGCGAGGATGGCAAGATCGGTGTCTCCGTCGTTGTCGAGGCGTATCGCCGGTGGCCTAGAGGAGGTGGCCAGCGGCAGCATGCATGTGGCTAGCGGCAGCGAGCATGTGGCTCGCGTTAGGCCGTTGGCGCGAGTCGGGAAGGAGGAGAGCGTCACGCTCCAGTACCCGTTGTTGACTAGTAGCAACTATGCTGCATGGTCAATGAAGATGCAAGTGTACATGGAGGCGCAAGGAGTGTGGGATGCCGTTGAAGAAGACGGCGTCGAGAGGCGCCAAGACAAGAAGGCACTTGCGGCCATCTACCATGGTGTTAGCGAGGAGACCCTTCTTGCTCTTAATGGCAAGAGGACGGCGAAGGAGGCATGGGCGACTCTCAAGTCTATGTACGTTGGAGTTGAGCGCGTGACGAGGGCCAAGCTCCAAACTGCCAAGAAAGAATTTGACAATCTTCATATGCGTGAAGGTGAGTCAATTGATGCTTTTGCCATGAGGGTCACCCTCGCTCTTAGCAAGATGCGGACGCTGGGAGAGAGGGTTGAAGACTCTTGTGTGGTGGATAAGGTGCTTCGGGTCTTGACACCGAAGTTTCTACCGATCGTTTGCACCCTCGAGAACCATGAGGACTTGGATGTGATGTCGGTCGAAGAAGTGTTCGGACGGCTAAGGGAGTTCGAGGAGCGCCACATGGTTGATGAGGAGAAAGGTGAGCACCTGCTGCTCACCCGCGCCCAATGGGAGTCCAGAGCCAAGAACAAGGAAGACGGCTACGGCTTCGGCAAGAAGAAGAGCACCTTTGACAAGGCGAAGGTGCGTTGCTATAACTGCCAAGAGTACGGGCACTATTCTTGGGAGAAGAAATGCCATGAGTCGAAGAAGGAGAATGAGGCGCATCTCATTATGGCAGACGCCGACGATGAGCCAACGCTACTTTGAAGACCGACGAGGAGGTGATTGGTATCAGATTGTCAGTTTAATCTTGTTTTGCATTAGTTAGCAGTGTGTCAGCAATGCATGTAATAAGCTTAGTCCAAACTGGTTTAGTGCGAGCTGCATGGCGTAGTGGCAGGATCTGGAGTGTGTAGTGAGCGGATCGCCAGCCAGGAGTTGAGAGCACGCATGTTTGTTTGGATTAGCCAAAGCATGAGTTTAGCAAGCTCAAGATTAGAGGGGAAATTGTTGGATTTAATCTTGAGCATTTGCTATTTTTAGTCGCATGCAGTCCTTTGGAATTAGTAGCATGCAGCAGTTTCTAGCATGCAGCAATTAGTAGTTTAATGCAGCAGTTTTCAAGTAGTTTAATACATGAAAAAACTGAAGTTAGTGGGAAGTTAGAAGGGTCTTTTGTATTTGCTATAAAAGGAGAAGAAATGAATCAGAAAAGGTGTGCAGTTCAGAAGCACCAAAAATACTTGTGTTCATCCTGTGCTCTTTGTGCTTATGTGCGTGTTGTGTGCTTGTCTTCATCATCTCCGGCAAGGGGAACCCGGAGGCGAAAACAACAAGGAACCAGAAATATACTTACATGTAGATAGCAATGATATTATGCAGCAACTAGACAATAATTTACAACTACATAATTTCCAATTTCTAGCACATAATAAAGTTTCAGAATTTCCTTTTATCAATATTTTAAACCAGCGTTTTTCTTTTGGAATTATTTGTGGACAGTAAGATTGTAAAATCAGAATGAAACTTCTCCAAATTAATAAAAATAAAAGAAAAACTTTAGCATATGCCACTTCCCTCTTGAGAAGCATCACAGCTTTCATGATCATCCCTAATGAATTTTGTCACTCCAATGCAGATTGGGCAGCTGTCGACAATCCCTCCAAAGCAAAGAAGTGTAGAAGCAGTCCAGAAGTATGTACATAACAAGTATAACCTACCCAAAGAAGTATTCCATGGTGGTTTTATTCTTTCTAAGATTGATGGCCCACTGTCTTCTGGCAATCTAGTTCTTGTGGACACAGATGTCAACAGCAACCCCACGGTCACCTTCAACTACTTCCAGCATCCACAGGATCTCAGCCGGTGTGTTTACGGGATCAAGACCATTGAGAGAATACTGAAGACAAACCATTTCTCTAATTTTACTGCCAGCGGTGCTGGATATCCAATGGAAATGCTGCTAAATATGAGCATAACAGCTAACATAAACTTGATACCCAAGCACACAAATGACAGCACATCCTTGGAGCAGTTTTGCAGGGACACGGTGGTTACCATCTGGCATTACCATGGTGGATGCCATGCGGGCAAGGTGGTTGACCAACAGTATCGAGTGGTTGGCATCTCAGGCCTCCGGGTGATTGACGGATCAACCTTATTTCGGTCGCCAGGAACCAACCCGCAAGCCACAGTCATGATGATGGGCAGGTACAGAACAAAAACAATATATAGCTTGCTTTTTTAGTCAAACAAATTTTAACTCGGGGATTTGATCTTCCATTGTTGTATTTGATGCACAGATACATGGGAGTGAAAATTCTAAGGGAAAGATTAGGGCGAGCGGCTGGAGTATAACTGATTCTTGGACCTTATCCACTTCGTTATGTAAGAATGTGACTTAGAAGTATATAGTAATTTTTGAAGCGATTCATCAACGAATCACTACAGGAAGAAAAGTTAGGAGTTTCATTTGTATTCTTACTGTTCATGTGGAGATATGTGGTTATATTGTTGTGTTGGCTCCACATTCCGAATTTTTTGTACGCATAATCCATTTTTTATTCGAAATTACATAAATATACCCGCGGGAAAATTTTTTACAAAAATAGGCTCCAGTCGCCTAATGGTTGGGCGACTGGAGCCTTTCGCCCAACCAGACCGCGACAGCTGGAAAGTCTACCAACCGTTTGGCGATTAATTGCAGTCGCCCTACCGTTGGGCGATTTTTTTGAAGTCGCCGAACCGTTGGGCGACTGAGATTCAATCGCCCAATGGTTCGGCGACTGCAGGTGGGATATAAAGCGGCCGCACTGTTTGCATTCCTCCGTTCGGCCAGCGCAGAGAAGAGGGAAAAGGAGAGGGAGGGAGAGGAGAAGAGGAGGGGGAGAGAAAGAGAGGGAGAGGAGGAAAAGAGGAGAGGGAGTGCGTGATTTTCAGGTAATTTTGTTGTATTATATTGTTTGTTAGTGTAGAAAATTAGTTTAGAAAATGTAGTTTAGAAATATAGTTTAGAAAATGTAGTGTAGAAAATTAGTTTAGAAAATGTAGTGTAGAAAATTAGTTTATAAAATGAGTTTAGAAAATGTAGTGTAGAAAATTAGTTTAGAAAATTAGTTTAGAAAATTAGTTCAGAAAATTAGTTTAGAAATTTAGTTTACAAATTAATTTTAGAAATCTAATTTAGAAATTTAATTTTCAAATTTTGTTTAGTAAATATAGTTTAGAAATTTAGTTTTTAATTTTGTATACCATTTATAATGCATTATTGTACAAAATATAGTATTTAAATGTACATGTAGAAAATTTAATGTTGCAATTATTGTACAAATTTAGATGTAGAAAATTTAGTGTTGAAATTTAGATGTAGAAAATTTAATGTTGAAATTACTGTACAAATTTAGATGTAGAAAATTTAGTGTTGAAATTTAGACGTAGAAAACATAATGTTGAAATTATTGTACAAATTTAGATGTAGAAAATGTAATGTAGAAATTATTGTACAAATTTTGCAGGTATGACTCGTGCTGGACGTGACTCGGAGTGGCGGTTCGCGCTGTTGGACGAGCACGTGGACCGCTCTCATCGCGCTTCCCGTCTAGTCCCGCCACCGGGGAGCACGGACGAGCCGCCTCAGCTGGGAGTGGTCTGGACACGCACACCTCGCGTGGCCTGGGGACTCGACCCTCGTTGGACTGCCAGGTTTGCACTACTCCAGCGTTTAGTGCGACCGTAAGTTCGTTCCGTGCTGACCTTCACTTTGTTTGCAAGCTGCGGGATGCCGGGCTACTCCCTCTTGCCCGGATGGTGCAGGCCATGGACGAGGATGGAGCCGCTGGCGGGGACGAGGGCGGGGACGAGGCGGGCGGGGAGTGATCACGACGCTTTCCGTTCGACCGTTCCCTGCTGACGGCTTTGGTGGACCGCTGGCGGCCCGAGACGCACACTTTCCATGGTTCTATACGCAGGCACAGCGCGAAGGGAGTGAAAAGAGGCACAGACTGGTCGTTGAAGATGCAGCCCTGGGTCGATCAGTGGTACGGTGCGCTCGACGACCGCGTGGAGGAGGACCGCCCATACGACAGCACGGAGTACGCGGGGTACCTTCACTGGTACCAGCCGCAGACCCGTACCAGGCTCGTATATGTGGTAGACCCGCCTGCACACACACTTCGCCGCTCCGACGGACACGTACCCCGCGCACTTCGCGCGCGATGCTCACCTCGCGGTACGTTACATGTCATTTCAAAGATTCCCAAATGGTAATATCGTTTCGATAATCGAACATTTCATGTCTTTGTGTCCAGGCTGACGTCGGTTCTGCCCTATGTGCCGACTCCGGCACAGTACTGGAGAGGCTCACCAGTGGTGCGCAACTGACCCATGAGGAGGGCGTTAGCTTTGCGCGTCGGATGCACGAGGGGTTTAGACGTATCGTTAGCCTACTGTCCTGCACGAGGCAACCGGCGGTCTCCACGCCCACCGCTCCGACTGCTCGTCCACCAGTGCCACCCCGACCAGCGTGGCACTACTCTGGTGCACCGACGTGGACACGTCCTCCACTGCCTCACCCGGAGCAGCCAGGGGGTTCAGCCTGGGCAGGGCCTCCTACACCGGTTCACTTCACGCCTCCTACGCAGGGGGTGTACGCCTCCTCCATGGCGCCAGCTACGGGTACGCATAGGGTCTTATATCGTGTTTATCCGAAGACGACATGCAACGAACTAACGATATTAATATTGCAGGTACTTACCAGCAGCACGGCGTCTCCCCAGGCCAGGACGATGTGGACCAGTTTTTCGCGGAGTGGCCCGGGCAGTTCTCTGACGCAGCACCGGAGGTTCTCTCTGGCAGTGCCCTCCCCGGTGCACCGGAGAGCACACAGTCAGAGGTGCAGCTGACTCCACCAGCGCAGGGGCGGGATAGACACCCTCCTGCTCGTTTTACTTTTTTGGAGCCCCGTAACCCGTTGCACCGGAGGAGGGCCAAGCGAGGTCGTATGGGAGGACGCGGGCGCGGTGACGGGGCACACCAGGGTGACGAGTGAGGCGTGCTGCAGATGCTATATATGTTATGCATGTAATGAAAAAATATGCGGCATGTTACTCTCAGTTATATTATGAAGTTTATTTAAATTTACATAGTCTCATCTCCACACATAAACTATCTCACTTAACAGTGTATGTATCGATCGTTCTCTACTCAATCTTTCATAAAAAAAATTAAAAAACTTTTTACACACCTACAATATACAATGAACATAAACTTTTATTACAACTTCACCGTATTTTTTACCGGTTCAACGTTACAAAATTCACAAAATCTAAAACAATCACGGGGGCTACATGCAGTCGCCTAACGGGATGGCGACTGCATGCTAGTCGCCTAACGGGACGGCGACTACACTTAAGTCGCCAAACGGAAGAGCGACTTAATACAGTCGCTCTACTGTGCAGCGAGATATATTGTGTCGCGGTCTGGTTGGGCGAAAGGCTCCAGTCGCCCAACCATTAGGCGACTGGAGTCTATTTTTGTAAAAAAATTTCCCGCGGGTATATTTATGTAATTTCGAATAAAAAATGGATTATCCGTACAAAAAATTCCCACATTCCTACGTTACTTGCTTCATTAGATTTTAAAAACAAACTTTCATATGATGTTCCCCTACACTGTGGACAAGACAAACTCTACTACATGTAATCACAGAATCTGGGAAATTTTGATTCACGAAGAAAGCAATGTGCAGACTGCAGAGCAATTTAAGCTATCTAGAATTTGGAAAATGATTACAATGTAATGGCAATTCAGCGCGACCACAAGAGTTAAACACTCTTAACACTGTATTTTGATTGTTCAACAATTGACTGAACTGAAAATTTCTGAAATGCTTTATAATTGTTGCACTCTAATACCCCTTCTTATGTGCAGCAGCCTCCGGATCAGATCAACGTTCGTGAGATACGGCCCGAGCATGAACAAGAAGATGAATCTCATATAGAATCAAAATAACAATATTAAAGCAACCACGAACCTCAAAAGAGTACCAGAGATTGTCGCTCTCTTACAATCCTCTCAAATCTTTTACAACCCTTAGATCCTTATCCTACACAAGAATCTAGTGCTAAAAAATAACCTAATCTCTAATCCTCTCATGCACCTCTATATTCGGATGAGTGACTTCTTTACTTGGTTGTTTGGGTTCTCCATAACCACTTTTTATGGCTCTATATAGTCCCTCTAGTTCTCCTTCAAAGTAGAGTAGGAAATCTACTTCAAAAAAGTAGAAATTCTAATCTTGTTAGGATTCATTTGGAAATCTTTATACCACATATTTTCAAATCCTAAAAGACTAGGGTATAAGTCACTATGCTCAACAATATCCACGTTGACTCTTTTCATTTTTTCCCTCCCACATTTAGGAGTGCCCCTACCACAGGGGCTCATGCACATCACCCAGGGGTGGAGCCAGAAAATAGACATAAGGGAAGCCAAACAAATGTAACTATCTTTTTATACTATACACTTGACAAGTGTAGCAAAATATTTGCCTATTATACATGCTCTAAGTGCTGATGACATAACAATTTACACAGAGAAAAATCAAGATATAGAAGTAGCATACACGCATCAATTATATAGACTATAGACATAATGTAGATGCTTGGAGGGGGGCCATGAACATGCATTTAATCTTTTGGCATAAAAGACAAGGGGTGGTAAAAAAGGCAGCATAGGAGTAGCCAGGGCTCCCCTGGTCTCCCTCTCCCTCCGCCACTGACATCACCGCAATGTATGTTTCAGTGTCTGAGCTAGCCTGCTCGAACCCGCCACTTGAGAGCTCCTTTGTTATGTTGTTTGATTAACCACACCTCTTATTCCTATAGCCTTCCATGCCATAGGTTTGCACCACCTCTGAGCTCTACCTGCTCACCGATATCACATGCTTGGTCCCACCACGTCTTCTTTCTTCTAACAGCTCACACCTTCACCTTTACGTCTGTTAGATTTTACAATCGTCTTTGCAGTTTCACACATAACTGCAGATGAGATCTGAATACTTACCATTGACGGCACGATTTTCTTCTCACCAGGATATTTATCAAACCTCCCATTGGTTGGCATTCCTTTAGGTAGACCCATCAATCAGTATCTTACATTACTCCAGATACTTTTCATGATCATCTACCATTCGCAAGTAACTCGCATGACTCCACCTCAGAATGATACCTCACAACCCTTGAGTTCAAGCACACTCAAAAATATTAGATTCTTCTTTAAGCCGGAGACATACCAAACTCCTGTCGATGCGTGATGTATTCTATCATACATCTCCAATATAACTATTTCCACCTCAGTAATTGCATACTCTTTGCAATCCGCTAAGTGAACAGTTCCATGCGTCGAGCATAGAGATCGTTTGTCAAACATTTTCCTCGCTGAACATATATGAAAGCAACAATCTGAATCTAATATCCATCCATGAGAAGTACCTAATTGATTGATGACTAGTACGTCCGAATCATCATTTGCTAACAGCACTGAGCAACACCCTTCATTTGCTTCAAACTTGAATAGTCTTTTATCATATGACTTTACTTGTCACATAGATAGCATGCATGTGTGTCGTTGCTCTTGCCCTTCTTCTTCCTATGACTTTTGCTTCTAGTTGCAACACCTACTGCAGCCAATTGGTGATCAACTAAGGATGAAACATTTGAAGGCTTTTTAAGTACTTCACCTCTAATAGATATGTAACTGCCCCATTGAAGTTGAGAGAGGTTTTTTCGATGAGAATATTCATCACCAATTGCTCCCATGATGGTGGTAGAGATAATTGTAGGATCGAATCCTGCAATCAGATAGGGGTGAATGATTGTTGTCGCTTTTTGGAGACTCCTGGTGGCCGATGATGCTTTCGACCACTTAACACTCTACCGCTTGGTCGTCGTATACTTTGAGATAGTTCTGACCTCTCAAAGTTTGATCACTCGCTCGATCGCTTCACCTGGTAGAATTGTCAACCAGTTTGCACGTGGTCGTAAACTTCAATCTACCATTAATCATTAGCACTCTTCAAGCAAATTACAAACCAGATTGATTCAAGATGATCTTTATTATTGGATTACGGTGTATTTACAAAGTGCCCTCACAAGCACCCCCTAAAAGCCTTCACGTCGAAAGCCCTCAAAAACCTCTAAAATCGTTTTCCCCGAAAGCCCTACAAAACCACACATTAACCCTTAGCCTCTCCCTACTTTTATAGGCTAACATTACAAACCGTGCCTACCTCAAACACGGACACAAAACTCTATCTCTTCTGAAAATCAAGGGACCTGAAACTCTTCCAAATACGGGTTTTACACAATCTCTAAATCTTCTAAGTTATGGACTTCATCCACAAATCCTAACTCATCACGTCCCGAAGCCTCCAGGACAACACCTCCCGTAGCCTCTCAACCCATCATCTATCTTGTGTTGAAGCCTCTAGGACCGCACAGTTAGGAGCTTCAGCTGATCAACACGCCTAAGCTCACACACGACTATACACAAAGTTGAAAAAAATAGAGTAAGAACACAAAAGTTTTGCACTGCCAGAAAACTAGGCAGCTTTTTTCTGTTGTATTAGACTGTTATTTAAAAGAAATCCTAGTCAAACTTTGGTTGTTAAGCCATCCTTATTATGCACTATCTCCTGCATGATCCCACGGATCTAGGCCATGTCACACACGACGCTAACAAACTAAGAAAAATGCTCTCGCGTGGACTGAGCACGTGTCAAGTGTTTATGACTGCTACAGTGATCTTTTGCCCACAATGACTATGACTGCTACAGTGATCTTTCGACCATTACCACTACGACTGCTACAGTGTATCTACAACTTACGGCCATGACACTACATTACTCTTATAAGTATGACTTACAACCATGGTCACTTCGACTAACTCTTCGACCACAGTGAGCGAGCTGGATTATTTAACATTCACCCCCCTAATCCTTGCTTCGTTCATCTGTAATCTCAACGACACCAATCCTTGCACACTGGTCCTGGAACTTGACACACCTGAGTGGCTTCGTGAGAATGTCCACGAGCTGTTCCTCTATACAAGTATGCTCGAGGATGACTTTTCCTCCATCAACACACTCCTAGATGAAGTGAAAGCGGGTGTCAATGTGCTTGCTTCAGTTGTAGAAGATAGGATTCTTGGTTAAAGCAATGGTAGACTTGTTGTTCATCTTTAGCACCAGCTTGCTGGGCTCCAAGCAGAGAAGTTTGCCCATCAGCCAAGTGAGCCAGATGCCTTGACATGCTGCGGTCATCGCAGCGATGTACTCCACCTCGTACGACGACAGCGTCACCACCCTCTGCTTTTGCAACTGCCAGGCGATGGGGTCGCCTTCGAGAAATAAGAGCACTCCGGTGGTGCTTGTGCAGTAATCGACGTCACTAACTATGTCACTATCACTGAATCCCAACAGCAGTGGCCGGTTGTCTTTCTTCCTTGCGTAGCAGACTCCATGGTTGTGCATTCCAGCGATGTAATGCAGTATGTGCTTGACCGTGATCAGGTGGTCTTCGTGCAGTTCCTCCATGAACCAGCTTGTGTAACCCACCGCATAAGCTATGTCCGGCTGCGTATTCACCAAATATCGGAGACTGCCAATGATACTCCGGTACTAAGTGGCGTTTACCAGTGGACAGGAGCTCAACTTGCTCATCTTCAGGCGAGCTTCCATTGGTGCTGGACAACTGTTACAATCCTCCATACCGCTCTTCTCGAGCACCTTGAGTGCATGGGCTGATTGGCACAAGGAGATGCCACTTGGCCATTGGCTCACTTGGATGCTGAGGTAGTAGGAGAGCAACCCAAGATCGCTCATCTAAAACATCTTCTTCATCTTGGCCTTGAACGCGTGAATGTCGATGACTTCAGTGCCAGTGATGATCAGGTTATTGACATGCACTTCGATGATTAGTTGATGCCCCACATCTCCACATGTGTACACAACATGCTCGGAGTCGCTCTTGTAAAACCCAAGTGACGAGAGGCTGGCATCGAGCTTGGCATTCCACGCACTGGGTGCTTGGCGAAGTCCATAGAACGCCTTTCGAAGTCGGAGTGCCTTGCGCTCGCCATTGTCGATGACGAAACTAGGTGGCTGATACACATATACCACCTCCGTCAGGTCGCCGTTGAGGAATGCAGACTTGATGTCCATGTGATGGACTTGCCACCCCTCGTGAGTTGGCACAGCAAGCAGCAATTGGATTGACTCCATGCACGCCATGGGAGCAAACACTTCCTTGAAGTTGATACCGGCCCACTGCACATAGCCTTTCATGACCAGCTGCGCCTTGTACTTAGTGATGGTGTCGTGCTCATCATGCTTCACCTTGTAGACCCACTTGAGCCCAATAGGTCGGTGGCCTGCAGGGAGATCGACGAGTCTCCAAGTGCCATTGTCCTTGATCAACTTCATCTCCTCGAGCACCGCCTTGTACCAGTACTCATGCTGCTCTACTTCACCGAAGGATGCTGGTTCATCAGCTATGGTGAATAGTAGCCCAGCAGAGTCGAGGTCGCATGATGCAAAATCACAAGATGAAAGCGGTCCGATGACATTGTTGATGGTGCGGCATCGAAGTGGTGTGTCATCGTGATCGACGTCGAGTACCTCTCCCGGGTTGGTTGGCAGTGAGGTGAACTTCACTATGCCCAGCATTATGGGCATCGCCGCTTTCACCCCTGGCATCGCTGTGTTGCCAGAACTCACACCAGTGGTCTGCGTGGTGATCCCTGATCTCCATCCACGCCAATGGTCCACACCGTCCCTGGTTCATACTCGAAAGTATACTCTATGGAGAAAGGTTCCTATTCGCTTACCATGCCTTCCTTACCATGAGCACTCCAGTCCCACTACGTTGTTTCATCGAAGACGACGTCACGGGTCATGTGCACACACTGGGTGACAGGTTCATACATGTGGTACACCTTGGACCCAAACTCGTACCCGACGAAGATCATCGGTGTGCTCCGGTCGTCCAGCTTCTTCAGGTAACAACCAAAGGTGTGGAGCAAGTGCACCACCGGCCACTTGCCATGCCAAGCCTCGTACGACGTCATGCACAGGTTGCGAATGAAGACAACAGTGGAGACAGCTTCACCCTAGAACCTGCCGGGGAGCCCCTTCACCTTCATCATGTTGTGTGCCATGACAACCACCGTCTGGTTGAGGCACTCATTGACCCCCATTCTGCTATGGGGAATAAGGGGCTGTGAGCTGTCGCTGCACACCGCGCTCAGTGCAGTACTCCCTGAATTCCACCGACGTGAATTCTCTGTTGCGGTCGGTTCGGAGAACCTTGAGCTTGTGCCCTGACTCCACCTCCACCATGGCCTGAAAGCGCTTGATCGACGTTGGAGCTTGGTCCTTGCTCGCAAGGAGACTGAGCCACATGCAGTAGCTTAGATCATCTACAAGTAGCAAGAAGTAGTTGTTGCCGCTAGGCATCGTTGGCATAATCGGCCTGCAGAGATTGCTGTGGACGAGCTTAAGAACATCCCGCACGCAGTCCTTTCCCTGCTCCAAGAAAGGAGCCCATCATTGTTTGCTAGTGAGGCAGTCGTTGCAGACTTGATCCACCTGATCAATCCGCGGTAGCCCTTGTACCATGTCACGCTGTGCGAACTTGTGCAAAGCCTAGAAATTCATATGACAATACCTTGCATGCCACTGCCACGCCATCTCGGAGCTCCTTACCGACAGGCACACCGGTTGCACATCTTGAGCCGAAGTGGGTACAGTCGGCTGGGTGAGCACCCGACTTTCACCAGCAGATGCTGCTGCTCATCACGTATGCTCAAGATCCTGTTGTCAATTAGCACTCGGTAGCCCGTCTCAATAAGCTGCCCCTCAGAATAATCCCATAGGATGCAACACACTCAACTCACTTCTCAACCGAGCACAAAGAGAAGAATCGAGCAATTAGAAGAGAAAATGAGCAATCTGAACAAGAAACTCAACTGCGTGTAGGACAACATCATCTTTTCCACATAGTCTCACAGAAGGTGAAATTTCTTGGAAGCCATCAAAGAAAGTGAAGAACCATCAAGTGTTCCAGTCAAGCAATGATGTAAAAGACTGGAACCTAATCAAGCGCATGTTGGTCTGACCGCCATTGAAAAGCTAGTCTAACCACCTCTACAAGGTTGGTCTGACTGCCGACCAGTTTAAGCAAGTAGAAAACACTAGTCAAAACTGATCTAAGCGCCACTGTAATCTAGTCAAAATGCTGATCCGACCACGCTATTTTGACCACAGGAAAAAGCTGGTCTAACCATTGATCGGTCTGAATGAGTAGAAAGCACTAGTCAAAACACTAGTCATTGAAACAGTGGTCGTAACATTGATTCGACCATGTTGTTTCAACCACGGGAAAAAGATGGTCTAACCAGTCCTGTTACAAAAACTCTCGACTCTACAGAAGGTTGATTAGAGGGAGTAAAACAACAACCTATAGGCAATTGATTAGAGGGAACAAAATGACAACCTGTAGACAATTGATTAGAGGGAGCAAAGTGACAATAAGGAGCTTGCACAGACTCCACTCGAGAACACTTCCTTAACCTATCTTTCTTTTCTCTTTTCGCTTTTTCAAAAGCAAAATTAAACCAAATGACCATCTTTACTACAATAAGTGCATTGATACTTGACTTGATGAGTGGTTGTATCAATCGACTTCACAACACTCACTTTGGTAGAGAACTCTTTTGTAATACCAGACGATCTAAAGACAATCTATTTTGGTTCAAATTCTACTTCAAATTTTCTTAGATTGAGTAAGTTGATAACTTTAGGAGGATGGTTCTTGGTATGTTCAACAAAATTAAATTCTAGACCATGATTTTTCATATATTTTTTTTGACTTGTCTAAAATCATGTTCAAATTCTTCTTCCCAAAAGAGATCCTATCTTAGGTGTTCTTAAGATACTCATTTTCTCTAGCAAGAGAGGGACAAGATGCACACTTAACAGATTCCTTTGCACGATTCTTAAACACACTAGACTGAGCCAATCTCTCCTTTTTAGCAAAATTATTAAGTTATCTAGTCAATGCTTCTATTTCAGTGTTAAGTTTAGGACAGTTAGAGCAAAAAAGAGTCTCATGATAAAGCATCTGTTGAATTGATTACTGAGATGAGTTAAGTCTAGCTTGTAGCAAATCATACTTAGAACATACTTTAGAAGAGTTAGACTTAAACTTTTTAATTTCATCATTAGCAAATTTAAGTTTCCCATCACAGAAGTCATGTAGCATTCTTAGTTGATCAAATTTATCAGTTACATCTCTAAGTTGAACTGGGTTGGTTGTATTAATTGATCTAGCAGTTTTGAACTCAGAATGTAAGACTTGACAAGCTTCATAAGAATCATCTTTAGGGATAGATGCTCTAAGTCTATTAATCTCATAATTAAAGCTTTCGACTACAAAATTATTTTCTTTCAATTTCTTTTTAATCTTTTCCAATTCAATAGCAAGTTTAATTAGACCATCTTCAAGCTCATCGTATGATGGTCTTACCTTATCAGGATCACTGTAGTCGTCGTCGTTGTTGTTACTTGCCATAAAACACATGCCCGTGAAGTTGTCAGTGTTCTTTTTCTTTCCTTTGATATCATTATCGTCATGGTCATCATTGTCGCAACTCTCAAAATCCTCATCACTCAAGTCAAGGCACTCGATAGCTGATAAGACTTTTTCAACAACTATGCGATGAAATTTTTCACCCTTGGTGTTATTCTTGGATGGTCGACGACGATAATTCTTGTCGTTCTTTCTCCCTTTGAGCTTGGGATAGTCCATCTTAATGTAGCTAAGCACACCACACTCAAAGCACCTGATTAGATCTAGAGCTCCATCTCGCTTTCTCATCCTCATATTGTTGAGTGCTTTGTATGCTCATAAGGAGCTGCTCGAATTGTTCCTCTGAAAAAGAAGACAATACAGACAAAGAAACACAAGATAAAGCACTCGATAAAACAGCCTGCATGGGTTAGTGGCAAGAGCTAAAGATGAAGATTTATCAGTCTTAGATGTTAAATCTTTCATCTCACAGGTTTTCAATTTAGAGTACAGATCATCCATGGTAAAATTATCTAGATCAACAATTTGATTAATGGTTGTGACAACCATCAACCACTCAGAATCTAAAGACCTTAAAATTTTAGTGGCAATATCTCCATCAGTAGATATAGCACTAACTCCATGCAAGTTACTCAATATCTTCTCAAAAGAGCAAGAAAGATCATCAATAGATTCACCAGGTTTTATAACAAAATTAGAGTACTTTTTTGACATAGATTCTTGCGCACTTTCTTAATTTTAGTTATTTCTTCATGATAATCACAAAGAGTTTTACATATTAAGTGGGCAGAATTAATATGAGCCACTCGATCAAATTCATTGCGAGAAATTCCTTGAAAAAGCAATTTATGAGCTCGAGCATTTAAATCAACATCTGTTTTATTTTCTATAGTAACATTAACAGGAACCACATAAGGTTGAGAAACTTTATTCCAAACATCACTACTTTGAACCTCAATGTAAGCTTTCATATGACACTTTTAAAAAGCAAAATTAGTACTATCTAGCATAAGGGGACAGTTGACATACCTTTCTAATTCCATCGCAACTGGCTCTGATGTCACTTGTATGATCGAATACTGCAATCAGAGGAGGGTGAATGATTGTCGCCGCTCTTTGGAGTCTTCTGGTGGTCGATGAGGCTTTTGACCGCTTAACACTCGACCACTTGTCCATCGTATACTTTGAGATAGTTTCGACCGCTCAAAGTTTGATCGCTCGCTCGATCGCTTCACCCTGCAGAATCTTCAACCAGTTTGCACGTGGTCGTAAACTTCAATCTACCGCCAATCACCAGCACTCTTCAAGCAAATCACAAACCAGATTGATTCAAGATTATCTTTATTGCTGGATTACAGTGCATTTACAAAGTTCCCTCACAAGCACCCCTAAAAGCCTTCATGTCGAAAGCCCTCAAAAACCTCTTAAAGCTTTCTTCCAAAAATCCCTACAAAATCACACGTTAACCCTTAGCCACTTCCTGCTTTTATAGGCTAACGTCCCAAACCGTGTCTACCTCAAACACAGACACAAAACTCTATCTCTTCCGAAAATCAAGGGATCCGAAACCTTCTAAACACGGGTTTTACACAATCTCAAAATCTTCTCAATTGTAGACTCCTTCCACAACTCCTAACTCATCATGTCTCGAAGCCTGCAGGACAACACCTATCGTAGTCTCTCAGCGCATCATCCTTCCTATGTCGAAGTCTCCAGGATCACACCTCCCATAGTTTCTCTATGCATCACCACCTTTGATCTTCATGTGCTCCAGCGTGAGCCCAACCACCTCATGACATCCTCGACTGTCTAGACCTCAAATTTCCTCATCCTAGTCCCAGTCCTCCTCATCACCGACCATGACCGTCTCCACACCCAACCTTCACATGTAAAAACCGAAGAACAATTTCCCCAGCTCAAGTTCTTCCCAACTTGACTAACATTAGTCCACACACTTGTTTCACATCCTTCTTCATCCATCAACATCAACCAGATCAGCCACAACCGCAAATTCTACCGCTTTTCAGAAATCGGTCTTAGATCACTCATTACGACTGCTAGCTAATTGAGTACTCGTAAACCCAAAGTACTCGAAAATTACTATCACTTCACTCAGAACACTCACAAAATACAAGCATCGTACTACCGACCACCAACCAGTCACAGTTCCATCGATCACAGACTATCGATCGTGAAGTCTAAGATAATAGATTGCTAAGTCTACTACTACTGATCACAAAATCTATAGCTGCCCATCACTGACCAGGCACTTTAGCAACAACTATCGAGTACCAACCTGGTACTGTAGCAACGACCATTGATACCGATCATGTACTGTAGCACCGACTACCGAACATTGAGTACCGACCAGGTACTGTAGCAACGACTACCGAAAACTGAAGCAACAACCATCGACCGGTTACTGTCACTTCTGACCTGTTCACTTAAGCTCCAACCATCCTAGTCGAAGCCTGCCGACTACCGACCGTAGTCCATTGAACCTTACGACCAGTTCACTATTTCGTACGATCGGTTCCTCGTAGCATACGACCGATTCAACATAGCTACAACCGGTTACATTGTTGCATATGACCAGTTCCTCTTAGCTTATGACCATCGACCGGTTCACTGTAACTGTGACTGGTTTCTCTGAAGTCTCCGCCTCGGGGTCTTTGACCTCCCCGACTGCTCTTCGACTCTTCTAAAAAATCTGGACTGTGGTTGTTCACCTATGGTCGTTCTACCATTGTCGATCTTCAGTGGTCGATCTATCACCTGCATCTCCAGTGGTCAACCTGCCGTGGTTGACTGCCTTGGTCATATACTGTGGTCGATCTGCCTTGGTCATATACCATGGTCGATCTGCCTTGGTCATCTGCCGGGGTCGATCTGCCATTGCTAACCTACCGTAGTCATTTGAAATGCCTGAAAACTCCAGCAACAAAACGCATCGACCAGAACTTTCACAAACGCAAATTTCAATGCAACCCAAAAGTCAATTATTCATCATCACAAAATTTACGACCAAACAACATGGTCTAACAATAATGCTATTATGGCGATATTGTCATTCTCCTCAATTTTCTCATCCACACTAGTCAGTTATGTGATAAGCTTGTTGAAAGTATTAAGATGGTCAATAAGCAGTGTACCTTCATACGCAACATGTAAAGTTGTCGCTTTAGTATATACCTGTTTGTCAACGACTTTGCCATATACAATTCTTCTAAGTCCTCTTATAGTCTCTTCAACGAATTATCCTTGATCACCAAGTGCTTTATCTCATCAGAGAAACATAGACGATTATACCGACAACTTCTGCTCCATCACCTTCTAGTCTTCATTGATGTCTTTTTCCGGTTTATCCCCTTCAAGAGTATCGATTAGCTCCTGCTAGACAAGGACATCCTTCAGCACATATTGTCACATGCTGAAATTTTCTCCGCTATCAAATTTCTTTACTTGATTCTACATCGTTACATCGATCTTGATTCTGTGCCACCTGACGATTTATCAGCATTCTCACAAATCAGATTAATCCGTCCTTGGTTCTAATATCACTTGTTACATTCTGATACCACTTCTTATGCGCAATAGCCCCGGATCGAATCAGAGTTTATGAGATACGACATAAGCGTGCACGGTATCAAGAACGAAGAAGATGAATATTGTAGATATAACCAAAATCATGATGTCAAAGCAATCACTATAAGAGAGCAAAGATTTGGTAAAGCTAACCGCAAATTTCTTAAGCACAATCTCAAAAGAGTATAAGGGATTGTTGCTCACAATCCTCTCGAATCTTTTAACTTTGAGATTTTTACTCTATATAAGAAGCTAGTGTTAAAGAATAACTTAGTTTCTAATTCTCTCGTACTCCTCTACCTTTGAATGAGTGACTTCTGTGCTTTGTTGTTTGGGTTCTTTATGACCACTCCTCGTAGATTTATATGGCCCTCCTAGTTCTCCTCCAAAGTGAAGTAGGAATCCTATTTCAAAAGAAATTAGGAATCCTAAACTTATTAGGATTTATTTAAGTCTCTTTATAGTGTACATTTTTTAATTCTAACAGACTAAAATATAAGTCACAGACTCAACAATTCACATCAACTGCAATAAAAAGAGTGATCATATCTGTTAAGAGAAACGAAACATGGTACCTCATCTCATCAGCTATGCCAAGAAGGTCCACGCCTAAAAATCATGTTCCCCCGGATCCGCTGGGACTGGCGCGGTGCAGTCCCAGAGCAAACCCTGCCACAGAACGAAACGAGATGGTTACAAGATAGCAGCAGCCTGGCTGTGATCAGAGACAGCAAGATTAAGACTACGGCCTATTGCGCAGGTTGTTGGCTGCTTGCGCTTTGGTACGCCAGCTCCACAGAAAGCTGAATTGCAGCGGCGGAGTATAGGCTGCCAGACTGAATGATGGATCAGTTGATGGGGCGTGGTTGGGGCCATTACCGTGAACACCTGGGACCAGACAGAGTTGGACATTCAGTATCACTGGCATGGAGTGGAGGCCAGGGGCGACACGACGGACGCACGGGAGGGCTTACGGGTAAAATTTTTGCTTTTTAGCTCAAAATTTGAAAGTTTTTTACATATGGATCTCTGGAGAAAAGATTTACAAAAATGAACTTTTAGCACGGCGCCAAAGGATATGGCGCCCAGGGTCCATAGAACGGCGCCATATGCTTTGGCGCCGAGGGTGGACACGTAGGAGCCACGGTGGCATAGCACGGCGCCAAAGTCCATGGCGCCATGCTATGTAACAACAGCGCTAACGGCCATGGCGCCGTGCTCTGGGACTTAAGCCCGAGCACGGCCCCCCACCCCTCACTCCTCTCTTCAAATAGACACAAGCCCGCCGCCGCCCCTCTCTTCCCCCTCCAAATCCACTCCAATCCGTTGATTTTTCTCGTGATTTTGCTTCCAAACCGAGCAAGCAAAGTGAACTCCCTCCCCTCCCATGATTTTTTGCAATAGATATGGATTATTTGAGGTACATTTTGTGGGGCAAGATTTGAAACCTTAGATGAAATTAGTTGGATTTAGCTCGGTTTTAGGTTGGATTTGCAATAGATATGTGTAATGTAAGAGTAGTCATGGGTGTAGATTCGTTTTTAGGGTTTGATTTGAGTGAGATTGATGAATGTTTAGAAATAGGTATGTTTTAAGGATTTGTTTGCTTGTTTAGAAATATGTATGTTTGCTTGTT
The DNA here is from genome assembly GCA_017311315.1 of Dendrocalamus latiflorus. Taxonomy (NCBI): domain Eukaryota; kingdom Viridiplantae; phylum Streptophyta; class Magnoliopsida; order Poales; family Poaceae; genus Dendrocalamus; species Dendrocalamus latiflorus. The sequence goes on from CM029623.1 coordinate 12,819,920, forward strand.
TAGAAATAGGTATAGGTGTAGATTTTTTTAGGTTTAGAAATAGGAAATATTGGTAAAAGTGATGAATGTTGGAGAGAAATTAGCGATTAGTGATATTAGTAATTTAGTTTATCCGATATGGTATATCGGTTTTCGTTAATATTATAGCGTCGTTGCAGTCAAGTTAGCGGCGTTAGGTCTAAAGAGCATAATTTTTAGATATTTTGTTATTCTTATCATTAACGTATTTTGTTATTCTTATCATTAACGTATTTTTGAATGCACAGGATGGCAAGGTACCGGCTGCTGGACGAGTTCTACAAGAGGGAGCACTGCGGCAAGCTCACAGAGGATGGCCAGGTACGTGTGTTATCGAAATGTATTTTTCTCGTGTTACATGTGTTTTCATCACGCAGCTAACTTTTGAAGCATTTTGCAGGATATCCCATACTTCGTCCTCGAACCCATGATGGGTTCCACTTGATGGTCTACGACAACCGCTACACCCCACTGCTTCGCCGTGCTGGCCTTCACACGGTCGCTAACCTATTGCATCGGGGCATACCAATCTTCAACCCCGCATCTTTGACCGCACTTGTCGACAGGTGCATTTTCTCTATTGGGTCCGTTTGTTTTCGTTTCTATATTCTTACGTACGTAACTAATTCTTTTCTCCGTGTACTATTAACAGGTGGAGGCCAGAGACTCACACGTTCCACCTTCCCTGTGGGGAGATGACCGTCACGCTGCAAGACGTGGCGATGATACTTGGACTTCCTATAAGGGGACAGCCCATGGTCGGGCCGGCAGTGTCTGAGGGTTGGAGGGCACGTGTGGAGGCCTTCCTGGGCACGCCATTGCCTCCTATCCTAGAGAATGCCAGGCGAGGCCGTATCTCGAGGGTCCACATTAGCTGGTTGCAGGCCACCTTTGGTACATGCCCTGAGGACGCGGACGACGCCACGGTGAACTACCACTACCGAGCTTAGGTCCTCCACATGTTCGGGGCCGTGCTTTTCCCAGACGCCACGGGGGACGCAGCTTCGTGGATGTACATCCACTGCCTCCAGGACTGGGTCGACGCTGGACAGTTCAACTGGGGCTCGGCGGTCCTCTTGTTCCTCTACCGCCAGCTGTGTGAGGCCTGCAGACACAAGGCGGCCACGTCGACGCTCGGTGGCTGTGTCTTCCTCCTACAGGTGTGGATGTGGTCACGCATTCCTATGGGGCACCCTCAAGTGTTCCAGGCGCAGCCTTGGCATCCTCAGGGTGTGGACGACCTCGGCCCTACTGTGGCATACCTGTGGGACAGCGTATTAGTCCCGTTCGCGACCACTCGGCGAGCGTACGTGGATTACAGCAATGAATTGGACACCTTGTCTCCCACGATGGTAATGCATTTATTTTTCCTATAGTTTTTGGTTTTTGTACATGGTTGATCGTGTGTTTGCCCGTGTGTTTGCTTACTAGGTCTCGTGGCAGTCTTACTCCGAGCCACAGGTTCTAGCTCTACCGCTAAGCACCATGTGCCACAGAGACTGTCATATTTGGAGGATGAGGTGTCCGTTGATTTGCTTCTACGCCGTGGAGATTCACCTCCCCCACAGAGTCGCGCGCCAGTTTGGCCTCGTGCAGTTCTACCCCCCTGAGGAGGTTTCGACTTCTATTGATTTGCACCAGTAAGTTACAATTTTTTTTCATTTAGAATTCTATTGGTTCTTACTCTAACATCTATTGTTAACATCTGCTATATGTACAGGTTCGACAGGGTCCGCCAACAAAAGGTGACAGACTTCGCTCATCACCACCGAGACTACGTCCAGTGGTAGAGGAGAATGGAGGACAACTGCGAGCAGGACAATACCCCCCACACCAACGCCAGCTTCTGGGATTACTTATCCTGGTACCACACTGCCACCCGCTACAGGCTGAGGCAGCAGTGGACCGATGTCGACTACGCGGACCACGCTTCGTCCGAGGACGAGGACACTGCGTACGACAGGCATGCGAGGGATGGCACAATGGTCGAGGCCGCTCCGATTCTCAATCGAGTGGTACGGAAAGTATGATATTTGCAATACTTTAGTTCAATACATTTATCTCGCACTTACTTATGTTTCCTTATTTCTTTAGGGGACTTCTCTCCGAACCTCGGTGCACGAGATCGATGAGGCTCTCAGCTACCCAGTTGGCGGCCTGGACAGCGAGAGCCGCCTGAGGGACTTCCTGAAGGTACGAAGATAATTTGTTAAGTTAGATCCATTCAGTATGTATACTATTATGACATATCATTACTTATAGAGACTTCGACGTCGCATCAGTCGGGCAGCAGGTCATTGTGGTTGCCGCGCACGCTCAGACGTGATCATACCGGCGGCCTCCCAGCACTCGGGTGCCTCAGCCGCTGCAGCCTCATCATCACATGTCGGCAGGCTCCAGTCCACGATGAGCTCGTTACGCACTCCGACTTTCAGTCAGGGCGATGACGACGACGACGAGGCGGAGCAGGATGACGACGAGGAGGAGCACGAGGATGAGGAGGCATCTACCCACGACGAGATTGGGATGTCGCAGATGCCTGACGCACCATCTACTCAGGCTTCACAGCGGCCTCGTCGTTCGGCTCGTCCCTCGAGCACGTATACTTCAGGGACTGATGCTCTGGCCAAGGGCAAGGGAAGGGCCAAGAGGCAGTGAGGCTGACTATTTTATGCGCTGAGACCTGTTATGTGATGTTTTGAGACTTATTGATAGTTACGTGATGTTGTTATTTAGGTTTTCAGTTGTTTTATATGTGCATGTATGTGTATGTGCGTATGTGCATGTGTTTTGCAGAAAAAACAGCAAAGTTAGCTGTTTTTTCTGCAGGTTTAGGAAGCACGGCACCAAAGGTCCTGGCGCCGAGCTACGCAACTACGGCGCCAGGCTCTTTGGCGCCAAAGACCCTGGCGCCGTAGTTGGACGCCTCGGCGCCAGGCTCTTTGGCGCCGGGCTATTTAAATACGGCGCCAGGGTTTTTGGCGCTATGATAGGTGGGGGGCCAGGGCCGTGCTAGGGCTTAAGTCCCAGAGAATGGCGCCACGGCCGTTAGCACCGTTGTCACATAGCATGGCGCCATGGGCTTTGGCGCCGTGATATGCCACCGTGGCTCCTACGTGTCCACTCACGGAGCCATTTGCTTTGGCGCCGTACCATGTACCCTGGGCACCATATCCTTTGGCGCCGTGCTAAGGGTCCATTTTTGCAAATCTTTTCTCCAGGGGTCCATATGTAAAAAAACATTCAAATTTTGGGCTAAAAAGCAAAAATTTTACGGCTTACAGCAGGCAGTGCTGGGTTGCGGCGGCCGCAGCGAGTAGATACCTAATCAATATAAAAAATTCTATGTAGTTCTAATTTTATTATACCTGTATATAAATTTTTAAGTTTGAATTTGTTTTGCATTGAACATAACAAAAATGAAAAAATCTGACAAATGCTACTATTCACCTCAAACTTATCTCTTTTTTTTTGTTTCTTCTAACACATCTTGAATTTGAAGTAGAATTTTTTGAAGGGTGCTAAAACACTCTACGTCCTCTGTTTAAAATTTTTCATATTAATTTGGTACCAAAACCAGAAGTTGATTGCACAAGTACACCAAAAAAGGCAAGTACAAACAATGTGTGATGCACTTCCTTTCGAGCGAAGAACCAATAAGACCAAATTAGGAAACTGGAATTTTCTCATATTCCTACAACCAATTATCTACATGTGAAATTCAAATGTTCTAAACAAGCTGTAGATTGCATCGAAACATAAGGCATGTTCTTTTCAGCTTCTAAAAGTTGTTTTTCGGTTTTTCTACAGTAACTAGTTTTAAACGGAGTATTTTTTCAAGATAAGTCTACTAGTTAATTATAGTACATGCTGTACCGACTTCATTTATATCAGCAAAAACCGTACGTGAGTTTCTGTTACTCTATAATCTCTCGCACGAACAGCCCAAAAGCCACAAACCGCAGCCAAAAGTCATAAGTTTCAGCCAAAAAGAACAGACCCATATGCTACCATAAAGTTCCCTGGATTGAAAAATTCATCATCCCTGGATTGAAAAATTCATCATCTGTAGTAACTGTTAGAGTATATTGGCATGTATTTATATTTGATAGTTTAGAATTTGTAATTCTGTGATACTTGCCTTATCTTTAGAAGAGACTTCTTACCCTCCGAGTCTTGTACTCTATATAAACTACTTTCGAGGCTCAATACAATTATCTATTGCAGTATATTCATCTTGCACATTGTATCATAGCGGCACCGCTCCTGAGCAGCTGCCTCCACAGCTTCCGCCGTGTAGGCCCTAGGAGATGATCTCGTCTCCATGATCTCTCTCGAGGGTTGTGCAACTCGTAGTTTAAGTCGTGTCGCCGATCATCCGATCAGCTACCAAGTATAGTTTTCTCCGGTCATCTTCAAATTAGGTTTTCTCTACTTTTCTGATCATAGATCGATTTGCGTCGCCCTACCGACCTGTCGACGTTCCTCGGCTCCGGACTTCACCTTCTTGGCTTCGATCTCTCCGACGCCTCCTCTCCTCTGATGACGTCGTCGCATGATGCAGCGCGCTTGTCAACACGGCCCTCCCTCCGCGGCCTTCCGAGCACCCCGTCTACTATCATCATCACATTAGATCATCATCATCAGCCCGTCGTCCTGCGAGTAAGAGCCGTCGCACCACCGGGAGCCCGCACTTGTGGTCATGCCATCGACATGCATGAACTGTCGTTGCATCGCCCCTTCGTGCTACAGTGTCGTTACCCGTGGTCAGGTTCCCCACCTTTGGTTTCCTCTCCAGTTTGGCTGTCCGTGACGCTCCTGTTGTCCACGACGCTACCGCTACGATTGCAAGGGGGTGTTAAGAGTATATTAACATATCTCTATATTTGATGGTTTAGGATTTGAAATTCCATAATACCTGCCTTATCTCTAGGAGAGGCTTCTTGCCCTCTAAACCTTGTACTATATATGAACTGTTGTGAATATTGCGGTATAAGCAAATATTTACTTATAATTCCAGCATAAAAGAACATATCCCAAGCAAGACAAATTGGATATAAAGATGACTTCTTCAAGATATAAACAAGTGAAAATATTAAGCCATCTAAACAACATATCATGCAATAGTCTAAAACCAGCATATATTCATATTTGAGACATAGATCATTGAAGTAACATGCTGCCATCAAAAGTAGCCAAACATAAATGACTAAAATCAGCGTGTTTGAGTGGTTTTAGTTGCTCTCAAATGTAGGGTTACACAAGATTTTAATCTTGGTTGTCCCGCTACTACGGTCTTATACTCTTCACTGATTGAATATGTCAAATGTGAATCAAACCTTGAGCTCTAATAATTCATTTAGATAATATTTCCAGACAACAGTAAAGCATCCATAAAAGATCACTAAAAATATATCTATGAGCTTTCGGCCAGCAGTTAGAGAAGCAAAAGACCACTATACAGATGTATGTTACAGCCAACAAACTAACAGAGTATGAACTCCCATTATACAAGTTATGCAATAAGCAAAGATAGCCAACAGATTATAGGAGATGAACAGGTGATCACAGACTGCACAGAATTCTGACTACTCTAGCAAAACCGAAAGGACTACTAATCTAGAGCTCAAGATTTGTGATTTAATCTCAGTACAAGACCAGTTACTTTATAGAGCATATGTCACTTCCTTCATGCATCTCCATTCACAATAATCATTCAGTAATAGTAGATTACAGAAGGAATTGAGATGAAACTCACTGTGCAGTGATATTCGAAATCACCTGAAGTAACCGAAATGGGCAAGGCACGCGTTCGCGCTGTCCCAGAAAACCAATGACCCTACAAAACCGAGTAGGGAAATGGTCGCCGGAGATACAGTGCCCTTCTTCCCGTCTCAGCTGCAGCCAAGTGGAAGTTGAGGTAGGGGTTGCCGCACAAGACCACAAGAGTGTTCCGGCCAAGAACACTCAATCACAAATTAGCACTCCAAATCTCTCAGTGGTTCTCTCGGTCCAAGCTCAGATCAAGACCCCTAGTCAAGGGTCGAGTCCCTCGGCTGCCGGTGGAGCACGGAGAACCGGCCAACAACCCAAAGACCAGAGATTGCCAACCGAGAGTCTAGAGAGGAGGGGAAGAGAGCTCACTGTATTCGAGATACCAAATGGAGAGGAGCCACCCGAGCTTTATAGCAGAGCGGAGAAAGGAGGGTCCGACAGGCTGCAGTGTGGCTGGCGCCGAAACGCCCGTGCTGACGCCACCTCCGTCGCCTTCCCCCCATGACTCGGCCACCGTCGTTGCTCCGAGGGAGTCACCAGATCTAGAAGGATCGCACCCACACGCACCGGCCCACTGGGAGGAGACGAAGTCTCCTTCCTTATCTCCTCAGCCGGCCCACCGGCATTCCTTTTTTTAAATTGAGGAATTACCAGAATGCCTCTTCACAGTTCAATATAAACCGCCCTCAAAACTCAATATAATTATCCATTACAGTATATTTATATTCCCACAATAACATTTCACTGATTTCCCGAATAATTTACGGATGGAGATTCTGAAAATCGACAGACGAACAGTTTCACCACTGATCCATATGTACAAATATTCACAGACCACACACATATACAACAAATGCTTCCTATGTACATTCATGCCTTCTAACCAGCATGGCTTCCAAATCAAGAGATTTCACACTATTGCGTCATGAAGGGTGTACCTGGACCTTTCATCTATTACATGCCTAGCTAGCTAATCTCAGGAGAACTACGAATAACTTCACAACTTTGGCAGCAGCCACCCAAGAGTCCAGCCAAGAAGCAACCCTGCACCAGCAAGACCTATACCGACAGCAAATAATATCGCATCGCAGAAGCCACCTCCCTTCTTCTGCCTTCTGCCTTTCCTCCTTGGCCAATCTTCTCTCTCTTGATGCGAAGTAGGCTTCTCCTTCAGTGTCATCCATGGGAGTTCAGTTATCATGGTTGCTATCTGATGCTCTTTGTGCTTGAGCTGGAGGCATATGTTCTCCAGTTGTAATAGTTTCAGCCACTGCTTGCACGCAAAGAGATGTGAGGCCTGCCGGAGCAATAGCTTGATGACATCGTCTTTCTCATAGTACGCTTTCTTGGCAGCCATCTCGGCTTCCCTAGCGCGTGTTTGTGAATGACGAAGTGCCTCCAAAAGCTGTGCCCGCTCTGATGGATTCTGGTACGTTTGTTTGCATTCTGGTTCAGTTTTACAACTCCTAGAAAAATCCAGTGCACCACTGCATAGAATGTCATGAAATAAACATGTGACCAGGAAATAAAAAGGAACTGCAAATTATGGAAGACATCTGAAGTCTTCAAGGGCTGAACAGGGAACGGAATACTTATAATAGATGTATGTGGATTGTGGAGTTGTGTAGCTTCTTATTATCAATAGACAAGCAAAATTACCAAAGTTTTGGATAAATTTTGAACAAAAACAGAAAACTAACCAGTATAATAATTTTTCCTCTCCAAAAGAGAAGTGAAATAGAATTAGTATCACACTAGCACCAAACAGTTCACAGATAAAAATGAATCACAACTATTTTAGTGAATAAGGAGTTTGTTAATCTTTTTTGCATGCTAACTCTACCTGTAAATATGCAAGCAATGAATCCTCTAAAGTTCAGATATCAACAAGGAAAACAAAATAAATGTTGGTGCAAATTCAGATATGGTAGGAAATTATAGGTGATGACATCAGGATCAGGGTAATGAAGTGAAGCTGAAGAATACACACCTATATGTATTATTTCTTTCATGCTGTTGCCGAACTCCATCATTAGACAAATCCAGCTCATCTGTGCCTGCTGTGCTATAACTGCTCTGAATATGTTCACATTGTCCAGGATAAGGATGTGACCCTCTACCTGCAGGAGATGATGGCCCCGCAAATTCACCCATATTTTCATGATTACGTGATTCTGTCCCATGAGTACATACTGTCTGGGCAGGTCTTGGCAGATCACAATTGTCGATGTGCTGCTTTGCTCTTTCTGCAACAAGTGAAGCCAGCTCATTCTCATCAGTGATCTGCCACCATGGCTGAGCCTTTTCACCTTCTTTCCAAGGTGCATCCATGTCAAAATTGGCCTTCTGTGGGTTCTTCGAGGGTGGTCGATCAAAACTTTTGAAATCCAGGAATTCTTTATCCATGTGTAAACAGTCACCGATGCTGACATTTCCTCTGCATTTGAGAGGCACTTGAGAATAGCCACACTCTCCTAAGTCTATTTCAGAAGAATGCTTCATGAAAGCTGTCGATACCATCCATGGAGGCTCAAAAACATCCTCACGCTTCTCAGGATTTGTATCAACTGTTTCACAAAGTAATGGTTCCTCATGTTTGTTAGAGATATATGTATAGTTTGTTATTCCCCATTGTTATGAGGGGTTCTTTGCATATTTGCCACCTGTACTTTGTGTATATATATCGGCCCATTGGCCTCATATTGAATACAAGCGCTATTCATAACATGGTATCAGAGCCAAAACTAGGGTTTTGGCTTACCTAGGGTTCCCCGCGCCGCCGCCGGCCTCCCCGCGCCGCCGCCGGCCTCCCGGTCGTCGCCGGCCTCCCCGCGCCGCCGCCGGCCTCCCGGTCGTCGCCGGCCTCCCCGCGCCGCCGGCCTCCCCGCGCCTCCACTCGCCTGCCGCCGCCTCCCGCGTCTCCTCGCCGCTTCGCCCGAGGCACCCGCTGCCGTCCGGCCGACTCCGCCTCCTGTCGGCGCCCGCTTGCGCCTTCGCCCGAGGCGCCCGCTGCCGTCCGGCCGACTCCGCCCGCTCGCGCTCGCGCTCGCGCCGTCCGGCGCCCGCCAGCCCGGCCCCGGCCGCCTCTCGCCCGGAGCCCGCCCGCCCGGCTCCGGCCGTCTCCCGCCCGGCGCCCGCTCGCCCGGCCCTGGCCGCCTCCTGCCCGCTCGTCGCCAGCCCGGCCCCGGCCGCCTCTCGCCCGGAGCCCGCCCGCCCGGCTCCGGCCGTCTCCCGCCCGGCCCCGGCCGCCTCCTGCCCGCTCGTCGCCGCCTGTGTCGCCAGGCCGCCGCCGCCCCCGATCTAGGGTTGGCTCGGTGCGGCTCGGTGCAGACGGCTCGGTCGGTCGGTTTGTAAACCGACCGAAAAGAAAAGCAAAAAAAAAAAAGAAGAAAAAAAAAGAAAAAAAAAGAAAAAAAAGAAAAAAAAAACGTTGTTCTAACCGCCGCGCCGTCCAGCGCCGCCTGTTAGACTTCGTTGTCTTGGTCGCCGCGCCGTCCAGCGCCGCCTACCAATGGGCACCGTTTCCCTTCCTCGCTGCCCGGTGATTTTTGATGGTGTTAATTACACCGACTTCGTGTCTCACATGCGCATCCACATGCGTGGTCTTCGTCTCTGGGGCGTTCTCTCTGGCGATGTCACCTGCCCGCCTTGCCCTATTCCTCCGACGGAGCCTACGCCTGTTGCATTGCCTTCGACAGCCGATAAGGCTGCTACTGAGGCCGCTCGTCTTGCTGCTGATGACGCTGCCTCTACCTACCAGGAGGATCTGGATTCCTACAAGGATCGTCTGACCGTCTACACTCAGTGGTACGATGACGACGCTCGGGCTGCTGCTGTCTTCATCGCCAGTGTCCAGCCTCAGTTTTCTTCTGAGGTTGTGGGACTCCCTTCGGCTTTTCAGATGTGGACTCATCTTCGTCAGCGCTACGAGCCCTCTGGTGATGCCCTGTACCTGTCCGTGGTCCGCCAGGAGCACTCTCTTCAGCAGGGTGATGCTACTGTTGACGCCTTTTACGCTCAGAGTTCTGCTGTCTGGCGTCAGTTGGACTCACTTCGCACTGCTGGCTGTCGTACCTGTCCGTGCTGCCTAGAGGTACGTGCTGATCTGCAGTTTCAGCGGGTTTACGAGTTCCTTACTCGCCTTCGTCCTGAGTTCGAGCAAAGGCGTGCCCAGCTTCTTGCACGCCACCCTCGTGTCACTCTCCTGGAGGCTCTTACCGAGATACGCGCAGAGGAGACTCGTTTGAGTGGTGCTGGTCTGATGCCACTCCCCTCTGTGCTCGCCGCTCGTCCGCCTGCTACACTGCCTCCTCCAGCGGCTACCACAGGTGGTGGTGGCCGTCCTCAGTCTGGAGGTGGCCGTCCTCACTGTTCCTACTGCGACAAGGATGGCCACACTGAGTCCCAGTGCTACAAGAAGAAGCGGCATCTTTCACGCCGTTCTTCTACTGGCACTAGTGCTTCTACGACGACGTCTGCCTCGACTTCTTCAGCAGCTTCTCTCACCGAGCAGGAGATAGCCAGACTTCGACGCCTACTTGCTGCTTCAGGTTCTCCCTCGACAGGTTCTGCAGGTTCTGCTACTGACTCTTCAGGCACTGAGAGACCACCTCCTACACAGTCAGGTACCTCCCCGTGGATTCTTGATTCTGGAGCATCTTTTCACATGACTCCTGATTCTTCCACTCTGTCTTCTATTACACCTCTTGATTCTCCTGTCAGTGTTCTTACTGCTGATGGTACATCCCTTTCTGTCTCTGGTCGAGGATCTCTTAGCAACTCATCTTTTCATGTTCCTTCTGTTGCTCATGTTCCTCGCCTTACCTTGCAGCTTCTTTCTGCTGGGCAGATTACTGACCTTGGTTATCGAGTTATTCTCGACTCTGACTCTTGTTGTGTTCAGGACTGCCACACGGGAGCTCTGGTTGGTTCTGGCCCTCGGCGCCGTGACTCACAGCGTCTCTGGGAGCTTGACTGGCTTCATCTTCCTTCCGCTGCCACCACCGCCGCCAGTCTCTCCGCTTCTGCCGCTTCGTCTACCGGCTCTTTCCAACAGTGGCATCACCGTCTTGGCCATCTGTGTGGATCTCGCCTGTCGTCCTTAGTTCGTCGTGGTCTTCTGGGGTCTGTCTCAGGAGACGTATCTTTAGATTGTCAGGGCTGTAAGTTAGGTAAACAGATTCAGCTTCCTTATCCTCATAGTGAGACTGTGTCTCAGCGTCCTTTTGATCTTGTTCATTCAGATGTTTGGGGTCCGGCTCCCTTCGTTTCGAAAGGGGGTCATCGTTATTATATTATTTTTATAGATGATTTCTCTCGCCATACTTGGATATATTTCATGTCTTCTCGTAGTGAGGCCTTGCCTATCTATAAACAATTTGCCACTATGATACACACACAGTTCTCCACTCCTATTCGTGTTTTTCGTGCTGATTCTGCTGGCGAGTACCTCTCTCGTCACCTGCGCAGCTTCCTTGCTGAGCAGGGCACTCTCGCTCAGTTTTCTTGTCCTGGTGCTCATGCTCAGAATGGTGTCGCTGAGCGCAAGCATCGTCACCTCCTTGAGACGGCTCGTGCTCTGATGATCGCCGCCTCTATTCCACCTCACTTTTGGGCCGAGGCTGTTTCCACTGCCACCTATCTCGTCAACATTCAGCCCTCTTCTGCTCTTAAGGGTGCGATCCCTGTTGAGCGTCTCTGTGGTCTTCTTCCTGACTACTCTGCCCTTCATATGTTTGGCTGCGTTTGCTATGTTCTCCTCGCCCCTCGAGAACGCACCAAACTGACCGCTCAGTCTGTTGAGTGTGTCTTTCTGGGGTACAGTGCCGAGCACAAAGGCTATCGGTGCTGGGATCCTATTGGTCGTCGGATACGGGTTTCTCGGGATGTGACTTTCGACGAGTCTCGTCCATTTTACCCACGTCCTGCCTCTCCCTCGGCCTCCTCTGTGGAGTCTCTGTCTTTCTTGATCTTTCCAGATACTCCTATATCTGTTTTGCCCTCGTCCACCTGTCCTACTGAGTCTCCACATATTCCCCCTGTGGCCTCTCCGCCGTTGTCGCCGCCTGTGTCGTCTCATACGACTCCCCAGGCTCCTTCCACTATCGTCTACACTCGTCGACCTCGTATTGAGGATCTTCCAGATGAGTCATCTCCTTCTGATGATCCATCTTCTTCTGATGCTCCATCTTCCCCTGATGGGTCATCTTCTCCTCGCTACGCTCTCCGCGATCGCCAGTCGATTCGGCCTCCTGTCCGTTTTGCCTTTGCTGGCGCAGCTACTCGTGAGCCTGTCTCCTACCGGGATGCTGTTACTCACCCTGAGTGGCAGCTTGCCATGGCCGAGGAGATTGCTGCCCTCGAGCGTACTGGTACTTGGGATCTTGTTCCTTTTCCATCCCATTCTCATCCCATCACATGTAAGTGGGTCTATAAGATTAAGACTCGCTCTGATGGCTCTCTTGAGCGCTATAAGGCGCGTCTTGTTGCTCGTGGTTTTCAGCAGGAGCATGGTGTTGACTACGACGAGACTTTTGCTCCTGTGGCTCACATGACCACTGTTCGCACTCTTCTTTCGGTGGCGTCTGTTCGCCACTGGTCTGTTTCTCAGCTTGATGTCAAGAATGCCTTTCTTAATGGCGAGTTGCGCGAGGAGGTCTACATGCATCCGCCACCTGGGTATTCTGTTCCTGAGGGCATGGTCTGTCGCCTTCGTCGCTCTCTCTATGGCCTTAAGCAAGCCCCTCGTGCTTGGTTTGAGCGCTTCTCCTCTGTGGTCACTGCTGCTGGCTTTTCAGCTAGTGATCATGATCCTGCGCTCTTTGTCCACACTTCGTCTCGTGGTCGGACTCTTCTTCTCCTGTATGTTGATGATATGATCATTACGGGGGATGATTCTGAGTACATTGCCTTTGTCAAGGCTCGTCTTAGTGAGCAGTTTCTTATGTCGGATCTTGGTCCTCTTAGTTACTTCCTTGGGATAGAGGTTACTTCCACTCCAGATGGTTTCTTTATGTCCCAAGAGAAATATATTCAGGATCTTCTTGATCGCGCCTCTCTCACTGATCAGCGTACTGTTGAGACTCCCATGGAGCTCAATATTCGCCTCCGACTCTCTGATGGCGAGCCTCTTTCTGATCCGACTCGCTATCGTCATCTTGTTGGGAGTCTTGTCTATCTTGCTGTTACTCGTCCGGATATCACTTATCCAGTTCATATTCTGAGTCAGTTTGTTTCAGCTCCCACTCAGGTCCACTACAGCCACCTTCTTCGAGTTCTGCGATACCTTCGTGGGACTATCTCTCGCCGTCTCTTCTTTCCACGTTTTAGTTCGTTACAGCTTCAGGCCTATTCGGATGCTACTTGGGCTAGCGATCCCTCTGATCGCCGGTCTATCTCTGCTTACTGTGTTTTTCTTGGTGGTTCTCTTATTGCCTGGAAGACGAAGAAACAGACTGCAGTGTCCCGTTCGAGTGCAGAGGCTGAGTTGCGAGCTATGGCCCTTTTGACAGCAGAGATTACTTGGCTACGGTGGTTACTTGAGGATTTTGGTGTTTCTGTCACTACACCGACCCCTCTCTTGTCAGACAGTACAGGTGCTATCAGTATTGCTCGTGATCCTGTGAAGCATGAGCTAACCAAGCATATTGGTGTTGATGCTTCTTTCATGAGGTCTTGCGTGCATGATCAGGTGATTACTCTTCAGTATGTGCCTTCAGAGCTTCAGATAGCGGATTTCTTCACGAAGGCCCAGACTCGAGCACAGCATAGCTTCTACCTCTCCAAACTCAGTGTTGTTGATCCACCATGAGTTTGAGGGGGGGTGTTAGAGATATATGTATAGTTTGTTATTCCCCATTGTTATGAGGGGTTCTTTGCATATTTGCCACCTGTACTTTGTGTATATATATCGGCCCATTGGCCTCATATTGAATACAAGCGCTATTCATAACAATGTTTAGACTTTGGAGCTGAATCCTCCACTTCCTTCTCGCCAATCTCTGTACCCAAAAAATACAGTTGCTCACTAGCAAGATCCTTCTGGACCCCGAAATTCGGCTGTAACTGAAGCCACCATCTAATATCTGGTGGCAGATTGGAATTCATCGTATTCCAGCTCAAAGGCATGAAATTGGAGATAGGACGGTCTTCTGAATTTGTACAATTTCCGTTGTTTGTCCCATGTTGTTGTTCACATGATGATGGACAGCAGGCTAGATTTGGGGCTCTCTTTCTATCCTCCTGAACCAGGCAACAGTTTGCAACACGTTGCCAAGCAGCCCTAGCTTCAGCAGCAGCCATAGCTTTTACTGATCAGAAAACTGTCCAGTACAAAATGCTTTTCATCAATATTAGCCAAAAAACATGCCCACCACAAGAGAACAAATGATTGGATCAAAGAGCCTCTCTAAATTCAAATTGCAATCACATGGTCCACACAATGTATAAATTGCCATATTGATGAACACCAAATTGCAGGCTTGATTGTACAAGAAATAAGATTGTGTTGCATTAACAGAATAGACTCCATCTATTGTCTAAACAAAGGGGTTCTTGAGCCAAGTGACTTTGAAATGGGAAATGTGTGATTACTTCATATATCAAACAAGATAGCCTAAAAAAGCACTGGCATCAAGTCAATTTCTTCCAGAATCGACCATAGGCATCAAACAAAGTTGGATACTGCATGGAACACGATCCGATGGCCATTACGTAAGAAACATAACTATGGACACAAATAATCAAGACTTGTCTTCCTGACAATGTACACTCTAAAATTAAAAGAAAAACACAAGCAAAAGGCTCATAACTGAACTGAATCGACAAAACTTTGCAATTTGGCTCAGTTGTTTAAGTTTATTAGGAATTTAGGATAATTTATGTGCTATGAACATAAAAAACAAACCAACTGAATTGGCTGGTTATCAGAATTACAAAGCTAATTCTTGATACCGTTTCTTTTGTCCAGCCAGATACAACATCTTTTAGTGGCTGTGGATTTTGGTTAATAAACAGTGGGATCATAATTATCACAGGACTGGGAAATGGTTCTTGAAACGTGTGTTATTGCCAAATTGGAGTTCATGGCAAATACTTCCCCACTGTATCATTTCTAAAATTTTTGGTTAATCATGATTCAGAGTTACATTACGGAGTCATTATTTCCCGGTAGTGCTGCTATTACTGAACAAAACTACCGAATTATTCAACTTTCAGTTTGGTCAATTCAGCTTCAAAAATACGAAATAGCCTTCACCCAAATTTGTACCCCATTGGGAGGATTCCTTAAAACTGAACCGAGCCAATACTAACCCTACTCAAGGACCCAAACATATGCTCGGAAGCAAGATAAAGGCTGCGCCACCAACTAAACTAGAACACATACCTTGAAAAGTCTGGAAAGAAAAACACGAGATTTTGTGACTTGGCAAAGCTATGTGATTCCAATCTTTAAAAAAAAATGGGAAAAATGAGCAGAGCAACCCACTTAGATCTGCTCTCCAAGCAAAAGGACACGCAGCGAACGACTCCACGACCAAGAACCAAGCTTGCAGTTCTTGCCATCCTCACCATTCTAAAAAAGTCCCTGGCTTGACCGACAAAGAACTAGACAACCATAGCCAAAAAAAAGGGACTCCACATGGGGGTAGAAAGAGAGGTGAGTGAGCGGAGGAAAGGTGCCATACCCGGACGATATGCAGACTTGCACAGGATGATAGGTAGGTGATCCGAACAATGGAGCTGGGAGAAGAAGACCACACGAAGATGGTGGTGGCAGTGGCGCCTCACCGTCGCCGCATCATCCGCTCCCGCCGCTTCTTGGCTCTTGCCCCTACCGGCAAGGTTGGGCCGGGATCCCCTAATCCGTCAGCTCTATGGGGCCAAGAAAACAACCGGTGAATCCCACAGAAATGGAGGAAACGAGGGATAGCAGATTGGATAGATAGATGGAGTAGAGTGGGGATCTCTCTCCCTCCCTGTCGTTTCTTGCCTCGGGGATAACTACGTGTAAACCGCAGCGCTAAAAAATTTTGGGCTTTACACGGTTAAGTGATTCTGCTGCTCTCTCGGGAATTAACCTGGTGTATTCGCAGTTAAAAAATGACTTTGCCATTCTCCTTTGGTCCTCGTGATTATCTGTATCCATCCGGCCTTTGTTTTCTCCTAGCCGAGTCTGTCAAGCAAGCTCGCTCACCTGGTGAGGCAAAGCGCAGGGATTTCACAAAAAAAAATTAGTTAGAATTTTTCTTAATTTACGTGGGAATTAAACTGTTTGTTTGCTGCGAAATTCGCAAAAGAACAAAACTTTCGTAAGAAGTAACAACAGGCACTTGCCACTTGGCTAGTTCCAGTAAAAAGTAGTCAGAAACAGAAGAATAAGTAAAAGAGACCACCACACTAGTCCCAGGCCTGGCGACACTACACCCAGTGATGTACTGACGTCTGCACATGCCTGATCTA
The DNA here is from genome assembly GCA_017311315.1 of Dendrocalamus latiflorus. Taxonomy (NCBI): domain Eukaryota; kingdom Viridiplantae; phylum Streptophyta; class Magnoliopsida; order Poales; family Poaceae; genus Dendrocalamus; species Dendrocalamus latiflorus. The sequence continues at coordinate 12,836,174 of CM029623.1, forward strand.
TCTGACTATCTGCTAGTTCTATAAGCTTATCCAACTTGCTCTCTGCCGCCTTTAGTCAGTGCACAACAACAGCAAATTAACTAGTCAGTAAAGAGATGGGATCATGGGAATCACCTTCTAGACAGGTGCAATAAGACAGGATGCAGGCTATTACCAAACACGAAATTAATGGGATATATATAGAGAGCCATGCTCCAAAGACCTTAAGCTTCTAGCTTATACTATTAACTATTAATTTTTAGTTAAAATTACACTGTACTAACTATTAACTTTTTTGAAACATTTAATTTAAAATATTTTAAAAATAAAAAACTATTTTATCATTATGAACAATGTAAAGAAATAAGATAAAAATGATGAAAAACCAAAAGCAGATAAAATAAGTTGAAATTAGAAATCGACGTGTTCTAAGTGATTTCTGACTTAAATAATCTAGAAAATAAAAGACTAGAAACTACATACATATATATATATATACACACACTCAAATGTGTAGTTGTTGTGAAGACACATGCAAAAACAAAATATGCCCCCCTCTCGGAATCTTTCATGGGACACACAGTGACGACCATGGTAGTGAGCACCTGGCTGACTGGGTCCTGCCTTGCCTGTGTTCTTTTCAGGTGGGGTGAAGCTCAGGCCTGTTCTTTTCGGCTATGACTTTTGGTTTTTGGCTGAAATTTTTGAATTTTAGCTGTTTACGGTACATATTACGGAGAGACAGATGTTGAGCTTTTAACGTGTACATCGTTTAACTTGTAGACTCCGTCTTAAGAAAATACTCTGTTTGAAAGTTAACTACTGTAGCAAAACCCAAAAGCCACCGGCTTTTGACTTAAAGAACAGGCCCTCATTCTTTCCCTTCTTACGCTATGTTTTAAAGGGTTTTAGTATGTTTTAAAGGGTTTTTGTTTTTGTTTTTAGCTGTAGTTTTTTGTTTTTAACTGAAATAATGCTGTAGCAAGTATTAATTTTTTTTGAAAACATTTAATTAAGGAAAAGTGAAAAAATATAGGAAAAATCCATAGCTAATATAAAAGAAAAAAAGAAAAAACACGTTAAAAACCTAATATATTTTAAACAATTTTTGATTTTTGAATATCAGATGCCATCGTTGTTTAGAACCTTAATCAAGTCGCGGTCTCACCATCTATTATCCGGCCGAAACTATGGGCTTGCAGCTGCGCCCTGCCGGTGATATCAGAAACCACCAGCATCATCTTCCGGTGATGCCATGATTCTAGCGACCACTTTCGAGTCTTGACACACTGGTACTCCAGACGTTTGTGAGATACCTGCGCGCGGCCCAGCGGAAGCCGGGAGTGTGGCGCTATATGGCGTGTTTGATATGGCTGTGGTTTATAGTTTTTAATTAAAATATTTGAATTTTAATTGTTTATTACAGAGATACAAAGAGATCAGAGATACTTGTTTGCGATTTTAGTTGATACAGATGTTAGGCTTTTAACATGTATTACAATTAACATGCAAACTCCATTTTAAAAAAATACTCCGTTTGAAAGTGAGATACTGTAGCAAAAGTCAAAAACCGCTTTTAGATGCCGTTAAAGAACATGTCCTACATATGTGCTATGCTTCCCTGTCCAGCGGGCACGTTCCATTGCCGTCGGATCACGTGCGGAACAAATCTTAACTGCTAGATCAATGCTTTTGCAACCTAGTGACAAGTGAGGCGTTCGCTGGTTCGCTTCAGCTGTGCAAGGTATTGATCGACCTTTCGCCTCCTGGATTGTGTGATTCAACGCCGCTTTGCCCTCCCCATACTTCTACTCCTTAGAGCAAGGCTAATAATATAGCCTTCAGCTGACTGTATAGACACTTACAACCCACTTATCAGCCCATTTATATAGTAGTTTACAGCCAGCTGAAGGTTGTATGACCCACCCCTTTCTCTCACAAAGTTTCTTGGTTCTTGTGCTTCAGCTGGCTGTAAACTTACAGCCCACCTCTCTTCTCTCTCCTCCTCTCTCTCCTCTACCTTAGCATACAGCCTACTAACAACCTCTTATTAGGGCATGTCCAATGGTGATTTATGAGCTAGCTCTAAACATATTATTTCATATTTTAATAGAAGAGAGAGAAAAGCTAGCTCTTGATCAAGAGCTAGTCTCATACACACATTCCAAGATTATATGAGGATGTCATGTGGGACTATTTATGTTATGAGCTATGTGCTAAAAGTTAATATCATTGGAGAAGTTATCTTAGAGCTAGTAACTAGCTCATATCATTGTACATGCCCTTATACTTGCTCTTATGAGTCACCACCGCCCACGAGAAACCAAAAGCCGAATCCGGGTGTCTTGCATGCTCGGTGCCGGCATCCGCCTCAACGGTACGGAGTTTTGGCCGATTTGATGTTTTTTGCGCTCGTATTTACAAGAATAACAGTCGTTGTACGGCAGAGGCGATGTCGCACAGACGCCGTTAGGCAGGGGCACTGTAGAGCCTGTAGCATACTGTAGCAAGTTTTTTAGGAATTTTCATTTATGTATAATTTTTATCGGAATTGTTAAATATAGTAAATAAGCTCTAAAAATTATAAATTTTTTGTTGAAGCTTCCTGACATAGTGTACTTATTTGTGTATTTTTCTATAATTTTTTCATTCTGAATTTTTATCGAAATTTTATTTTATTATACAATTTGAAGGAATTATTCTCAAAACTTCAGAATGGATAAAATTATGAAAACATTAAAAAGGTAAGTGAGCAGTGTCAGAAGGCTCCATAAAAAAATTTGTAAGTTTTGGGGCTTATTTACTATATTTAAAAATTCCAACAAAAATTGTACATGAGTAAAAATTCTACAGTGCCTCTACCGCACGGTGGCTGTGCGGTTTCGCCATGTGTCGCTCCGGGGTTGATGCTGCACGGAGGCCGTGTGGTGGAAGCGTTATTTTTGCCATTTTTGCGCGACGACTACTATTCTTGTAAATACAAGCGCAAAAAGTATGAAAACAGCCAAATAGTCCAACGGTATGTGTGCGGTTGATATGGGGTAACTCATCTCCTAATATGTGTGGCACAAAAATTCCTAAATTAATCTTAATAGTGTTAGAACTTCTACTTCTTTTTACAGCGGGATTTTCTCTATTGTGTGTGTGTATTATAATTAACTGGGGCACTATGGTGTTAGAGCACCATGATCTAAAATAGTATTTTCTCTATGTATTGTGTGCAAAAAAGTTTAGAATATTTTAGATGTCAAGTTTAACTAGTTTAAATAAGTTTGAACTAAAATTTGAACTGTAATTGCCTTTTTTATGATAGTTTGATTATAGATATATGCTAATTTTATATAAAAGTCTGTAAAAACATGCGATTTAAATTTGTTCAAAATCGTTAAATTTGAGTATATTTTTTTTTCAAAGATATACATTTCATTTGAATTATTATATATAGGTTTATACCCTAAAAACTGCAAATTTTTAAAAATATACCTAAATTTATATTGAATTCGTGTATTTAAAATTATAATGTCCTGACACCCTGGTGTCCTATTTCATGGCCATTGAAACCCAAGCAAGCAGCAGGCCACAAACCAAGCAAGAGGAACTCATCTGATGGCATACGAAAGGATTAAAAGCTATGATATTTTTTAACACTAGATTCTTATATAGAACAAGTATTCAAGGGATCCAAAAAAGTTTGAGAGTAGAAGAGCGATATTCCCTGATACTTTTTGAGATTGTGCTTAATGAATTTGTGGTTGATTTTGCCAAATTTTTTCTCTCCCACTGTGAATGTTCCGATACCATTATATCGGCTCTCTCTACGAGATTCATCTAATTCTTTTTTGATATTGTGCATACTTGTATAATATCTCATAAATTCTAATCTGATCCGAAAAGTGCTTCTGGCTTTTAATTTTGTCTTTTTGTGCTTTTTAGGGTTTTTTTGCTTTTTTCCTCTTATTCTTTTGTATTATCTATGATGATATAACTTTTTTATTTTTAAATTTAATTACTTAGAAAAAACAAACAAGTGCTATAATATAAGGAAAAAAAAGATAGAAACCAACCGCTAGAAGCCACGTTGAGCAGATCGGTAACATGTGTGCGCACGTGCCCCTCCACCGGGAGTTAACGGAGTTTGAAAGTCACAGTTTTTGAAGGTGAGAAAAATTGCACTTTTTGAGGTGAAAGTTGCGGTAATCTTGAGTTGAAAGCGCGGAACTTTAAGCTAAAAGTAAAAGAGAGAGAGAAAATTGACTTGAAAGTTTATTCGAATTCAAGTTTTGTGAGCAATAATGCTCATAACGAAAGCGCGGAGAGATAACTGACGATTAATTTGTTTGACTAGCTGTACGGAGCACGGATGACTCGTGGCCACCCTCAAAAACATTGCCAACCGGCGACGGCCCCATGGCCGGCGAGGTCAACCGGCCAGGAATGAGGGATCACCGCGCGGTATGCCACACTAGCCATAGCAGCAGCTGAGTCCGCACGGAGGACGGAGACGCGCGCATCCCTCCCGCCGCGCCACGTCGCCCATCCCCGCTCCCGACCTTTCCGTACCCTTCTCCTCTCCCTCCCCCAAAAGCAGCAGAGCAGCAGCGGCTTGTAGGCGACGGCAGAAGCTTCCCAAACCCTCTCTCTCGCGCGCCCCCCCCCCCCCCCCCCCCAGCTGATCCGCACGCTCCCTCGCGGCGTGCGCTTGCGTGTCGGTCACTGATGGGGTTGGCGATGGAGATGGAGGAGGATGGTGCGCCTGCGGTGGCCGTGGTGAGGGCGCCGGAGCAGCAGGGGGTGGAGATATACCCGCTCAGCCGCTACTACTTCGGCGCCAAGGACGCCGCGGCCGCCCGCGGGGAGACCGCCGCCGACCGCGCGCTCCGCCTCAAGGCCAAGTAAGTAGTAACTGTCTAACTGATCACCCACCGCGCGCATCATCCATCCATGCTCTGTTCTTTTCGCGGTCTGCTTCTTGGATGTCACGGTTCGTTCAGGCCAAGCTGCAGCTACTTACTCCCCTGTCTTGCCTCCGCCGTGCTGGTGCAGCTTCGCGGCTCACGGGCTCCGGACTTGCGTCCATGGCGTCCTCCTGGTCGGTCTCTGCTCCCTCTTGACTACTCTTTTAAGTCTCTTATCACCTCAGCATCTTTAAATTGCTCTGCACCTGCATCTTTCTTTACAATCGCAGCATCCTAATACCCAGAAAAGCCTTGTACTTTCCCATCATCTCATTCATCTGCACTCCAAACTAAGCAATCAGGCGATACTTGTAAATGTCCTTTGAGAGACGCGATCTGCACAGTACATGGATCCTGAACTGAGTTCTTCCTGCTGTCTGCAGGTGGAGCTGTTCGATCATCCGCACGTGCTGCTCCTGCAAATCAGGAACTCATCTTTCACGCTCCCCGGAGGCCGCCTGAGACCTGGCGAGCAAGGTATTCGCCCCTTACCTTCACAATGTTGCAGTTTCAGGGGTCTGTAAACGTTTTAGCACAGAGAAACTAATGCATACTATTGTGGAAGTTTTTGCAAGGTAGAAGTATCAGTGGTGAATGATTTGGGCTAACATGTTTGCTGTGTGCTAATTGCGCTTCAGATGTCCAAGGGCTGAAACGCAAGCTTTCGAGCAAGCTATCGGTCGACGATCATCAAGCTACCGAAAACGAGGACGACGAATGGCAGGTAAACCACAGTACTGCATGAAGATGCGAACAATAATGCAGTGAGATCACTCTTTCACACCATTATAGACTGACGAGTATGATCCACGAAATTTGCATCGTTTTCGCATCGTCTATTGGCTAGATTGGGGAGTGCATTGGGATGTGGTGGAGATCTGAATTCGAGGCCGTGCCGTTTCCATATCTGCCTCCTAACATTCGTACGCCAAAGGTGAACATGAACTTTCTAGTATGTGCCTAAGCTTAATTCCCTCACCCTTCTTGGTCTCACCTGAGTGACTGTATCTTCTTTCTTGTCCTGTGAAGGAATGCATAAAGCTCTTCTTGATTAGGCTGCCGATGTCGCGGCAATTTGTTGTGCCAAGGAACATGAAGCTACTAGCCGTGCCTCTGTCCCAGATTCATGACAATGCTCAGGTTTGTTATATGCTTCGGTATCCATGATACAGAGCGTTTCTAAACATTGAACTTTTTTTAAGGTGATCAAACCTCTTATTTTACAGGTATATGGTTCAATTATATCTGTAATTCCAAATCTGCTATCGAAGTTCTCCTTCAACATTGCCAATGAATGAGAAGAATGTTATATACAGCCCAGAGTTTGCAGCTGTAGAAGAGATGCATATTCGGAGTCACATATTAAGTATGCAATGCAGATTCTGTCCTCAATAGCAGCTAGTATCTATTATGTTGTATAACACCCCCTTTTATGGTTGATATATTGTATTGTTTAAACATCTGGGGTATTGTTTTTTTTTTACCTTTTTCCAAGTAAAAATGAGCCGGTTTTGTACCAAGGATTATGTTATTTTATTTCTCCCAAGGGCAGGGTCTTACACGTTACTCACCTGTTCGCCTTATTCACCCGTTCACCGCTGGAAACACTACTTCCCGTTTGACTTGCATATGTTAAGCATGCTGCCAGCGTTCATCTTGAGCTAGGATTGAATTCATGCGAGATTTATAGTTGTATTACTTATAGCTTTCTTATTCGTAGACAAAGCGGATTCAGAATTGTCTTAGAAGTCTTAAGGATAACTTGTATTCATGTGGTTCAGATTATTAGCCTAGAGTTCGCCACCAGCAGACAAATCCTACTGAACTAAGCACACTTCTCTGAAACAAATGTCATTTTTTGTTGTCGCAGCCACAGATCGTTAGAACCACCACACCCGGCACAACCTTTTCCAAGAACATTATTATGCAAGCTATCACGAGAGTGCACTAGGAACAACTCTTCGTAGCTAGTCTAGTGCTGCAGCAGCTCGTGTACTGTCTGGGCGAGGTTGGGCTCGCTCCTGATGCTCTCAATCCATCTGGTGCTGATCCGCACCCTCTCGAGGCTCTGCTTCAGCGCTCTCTGGAACGACGGTTTGATGCGACCGGCGAAGAACTCAGAAACTTCAGCAGCTTTCTCCTCGGAGGTGAACTGATCATTCATAAAAAAATACACGAAGAGACTTAATGGCAGATCAGGACGAACAATGAAGGCAAAGGTGGTTGGTGTACCTTTGAAACAGTATAATTGACGAAGTCTGATATGAGCGAGCTTGATGGCCAGGTCTTCAAGACATAATCCCAGTTTTCCTGCATGCGGACACACATGGGCATAAACATCCAGCGTGCTCTCAAATGATTCACAATTATTCAAGTAACAGAACCACTTATCATGTACTCTCTGTTCTTTTATATATGTTGTTTTGGAATCGACAGGAGTCTTCGGTTCACATATTTGTGCACTACCTTTTTCCAATTTATGTTAGTAAAAAATAGTAAAAATATAACGATATGGTAGTACTTTGTAAATTAGTGCACACAATAATTCTAAATAGTTGTGGTATATTAGTGCACGCAATAATTCTAAATAGTTTTGTGTATAATAGTGCATGCAATAATTCTAAATAATTTTAGGTATATTAGTGATCAACGTTTTAAAAATTTGACTGCACACATTCTAAAACATCTATTTGAGGACGGAGGGAGTAACATCTTCAATTAGCTTATTTCAGAATGGTATCTTGTGCAACCAACCATTGCCTTACCATCGTCCCTGTTTTGTCCTTTTTGTTTAATTCATGATTTTCTTTCATTTTAAGTTTTAGGTGGCTTAGATGCAAAGTAATAGAAAAATTGTAAGAGATGAACAACATTGATAAACAATTGCACAACAAGGTCAACGTGATCATGAGATGGGCTCGATTGCTTGTGCTAATGCAATAGTAGATGGGCAAAACTACAAGAATTTCAGTTAAGCGGGACTTCATTGTGACTGTAGACAGACCTTTTCTTTTTGTAGTGCCATGCCATAGTAGATTACATGATTGTACCAGTTTTGGGTGGAGAGGCCTAATCGTGCAAAAATGCATAGTATAGGGGCTCGATTGCACTAATATTGGATGCAAGTGCTTGATTGCGCACATGCATAGCACTAAGAATATTAATTCTTTTCTATAAAAAAGGGATATCGATTCTTAAAGTGCAAATTTCCCTATTTCATAGTTATTTTGACCATTTTAGTTTGAAAATTACAAACTACAACCAACTTTATCGGGCATAACTTTGTCTAAAACCTAAACCATCAATTATTCATATTGGCCTTATATAGTCATTAACTAAATATATCAGGTGGTCCTTACAAAGCTATAGCTGGTCCTTACAAAGCTATAGTGTATTGTTTGCACCCACAAAAGTAAAAATATCGAGCACCATATAAAGTGGCTATAGTAGCTTTTTCCAGAACAATTTTTTTAAAAGGCAGTCGAGCCTTAATGGGCTGTCTCTGGGTTCATCCATTCACAAAACAGTACAAAAAGTTTGGTACAAGCAGTGATAAAAAAAACCCGGCAGTTACCAGCCGATAACTGGATTTACCGGTGGGAACCGGTAAAAAAAAACTCCCAGGTTACTTTTGAATTTATAACTGCATAATGCACTTTCTAGGTTGGTTTAAACATTTTTGTGGTAGATTAACTATTGTAAGAAGTAAAAATGCATGAATTATTGGCCTATCATGTCCCCAAAAAATCAAATGTAAATTTGAATTTATAACTGCATAATGCACTTGCTATGTTGGTTTAGCCATTTTTTGTGGTAGATTAATTTTTGTATGAAGTAAATATGTATTAATATTTGTATTATTCCAATATCTAATAACCCAAAACTGGTATTCCTCCGGATTTTTGGTTTTTCCACATGTTTTTGGACAGTTACCCAACCAGTTACCGGCCATCAAACCGCCTAGATTCGAAATTCATTTCATGAATTTTGCCCAGTTTTTTTTCCAAGTTTTTGGGTAACCGGCCGGTTACCGTTACCGGCCCCCCAGCGGGATTTCCTCCGGTTTCGGGTTTTTGAACCTTAAGTACAAGCATGCACCCACATTTAAAAGATATGCCATACTAATTTCCAAAAAGAGCACATGCAAAATTCTGAAATTTACAAAACACATGGATCTATCATCAAGATAATAACACAAATAACCTGGCTTATATGCCCTGCAACTATAACATACCTTCAGCCAGGCCCATGCAACTTCTCGTCCTTCTAAGCTAATACCACCAAGGACATAAAATGCATCTTGATTCCGTACCTAATAAGAAGGAACAGATCAGAGTGGCGTACAGAGTAGAAGCTCCTTCCACCAGTAAATATTTGGAACCATATGTTTGAAATATGTAAATAAGAAATGGATTAGAGGTAAACCTCATCAGTAAGCAACAAGTTCAATGCCTCAACAACAATATCTTTATCCGGGCATGAAGTCAACGAGCCTAGAAACAAAGATACAATGTTTTCAGGACAACCCAACTCATCAGAAAGTTCTATTGTGTTGCAAGCTAGAGTTGAAAAGCAACACACCTAAGATACGTGACTTCTCCTGAGCTTCAGCCGATCCTCTATAGATTTTCAGGAGAGCATCATAACCGGCTCTGCTTGAGGTACTCACGGTCTGCATCACAGCAAGGTATGCAGCCTGCAGAACAATGCATGTTAGATATAAAATAGATAACACTACGGCTGTATGTAAAGGAAAAACCATGACCTTTCTAGTGTCTGGTGGAAGAAGGGAAGTTTTGCAGTCTTCTAAGAAGATGTGGAAACGCCGAACTCCCTCATTTATAGTCTCATCATGTCCAAGTTTGACAAGGGCAGTCAAGAGCAGTGATCTAAGCATTACATCAAGATGGCTCTCACCATCCTTAGGATCCCAGCCTAATTTTCTGAAATTTTAAAGTACATGAAGGCTTTTAATATGCTCACAGCAACGAAACAGAAGGAAAATTGTAGTACACAGAACATAATAGAAAACAAGTTCACCCATTACATGCATAAGGATAGACACAGAACAAGACATGCACAAGTAAATACACACATGCATATAAAATCAAATATCTGGAGTCTGGAAAGCCACACAAAAACAAGCTGAAACAGGTGGAATATTAAGCTAGTCGGCATACTTGGCAGCTAACAGAAGAAGCTTGATCAAAAGTTGTTTGATATCTCCAGACAAGTCAGGAGTAGCATCAACTGATATTTTATTAATCCCTAAACATACCTGGCAAGAAAGAAGAAACATGTTTTTAATGATTTTGACCTTGAAAGCAAACCGTTGATGCCATAGAATCAAATATACAAGGCTTACGATTCCATTGGAGGTACAAGGTTTACTTACAGAGGTTACATGTGAAAGTACAGTGTAATCAGACTCATAACGATAAGCATTCAGCAGATGCAGCAAGGATGTCAGTGTTTGCTTGCAAGCAACAGAAAGGGCATATGAATCTTCCACAATACCTGCAACAATGTGTCTCCTATGTCAAAATCTTGAAAAAAATATAATAGTATTACAAATCATCTTGTCTTTACCAATCTTATCCATTAAAGAGAGTTTCTTGGCTTTTATTGCATTTTGGAGTCCAACTGCAAGTTCATCATCATACTTCACCCTATAAAATCCAGTTTGATCAATGTTCAATTTGATCCAAAAGTTTTGACCCTTCCCTCCGTCTGCAGTTTGGGAGGATGTAAAGTCTTTTATATGCATCTTATCAGTCTTGCTTTTTAATAGAAACTTTTTCTGTACATCATATGAGCCACAACATGATGTTATAGGAACAATCCACATGCCAGGACCAGATGATCCATCTGACAGAAACTGCACCTGTAACAGAACAAATAATTTAGCAAATTACTTGTATTGAGGTTGACAAGCAGAACCAAATTTGCTAGTTTCATTTCTTTCAAGTCCGCATTATTGTAAAGATATCAGCTGCATTTTGGAGAGAATCTTTTGAGAATATACAGCACAGACAATACTCCAGCATAATAAAAACACTGCAAGGTCCAATGACTATGTATACTGACATACACATCTTAACGGCTTTACTGACATGCTTTATATACTTCTGATAGAACAAATCATATAAGACAAAAAAGGAAAGCAGCACTGTGCTATCTCATTTTCAGTCATTGTTGTTCTGAATTTCTGATTAAGGTGGTTTGCATGTTGGTCCTATATGTGTTTATGAGACTACGTGAGAGCATCTAGACAGCTATAAGAACAAACAAAAAATTAACATGCGATTAAAGATACAGATAAAAGAAGTCTTAGAAAGAAGCAATCCTGACCATGACCAGTCCAGCTATAGGCCTATAGCTTAGCTAAATCTATAGCTAGGGAATAAAAGAGAAGCCATGATGTATACATAATTATATATACTCAGTTCTCCATGTATACCAGTAAAAACAATATGAAAATGAGAGATCTATAGAAACCTGTTCAAGTTCCAAATCATGTCCATTTAGTTTTGCATATATAACAGGATATCCTTGTTGCTTAGTCCATGTAGTCATAAGATCCTTAACGGGCTCCCCAGTTTCCTCCTCAAGAACAGCCCATAGGTCTTCCGTTTTAGCGTTTGAGTAAGCATACTTCTTTATGTATGACGCCAAAGCTTTCTGAAACAGTAAAGATTCACAAAGTTGGTACAAACAGAAAAATTGTGAAGAATAATTCATATTATATACTACTAGGAAACAGAGCTAGATAGACAAGCATAAATATAAATGCAATAAAATTAGCCATTCATCTATAATAAACAAAAAACATAATTCAAGCTATTCTTCAGCAGGTTAACCTAGCATACTGATAATATGATCAGCAACAATGTCAAATATGATAATTATGATCCCCTTTAGCATTTTAGTTTACAAATTTCTCCACGTATCTGAAGTTAAGGTACAGTGCATCAGAATGGCTGCAGAGACATCTTGCATTGCTTGGTTAATGAATAAATGAAAACATAGATAACATGAAACTATGTAAGGGTTCAAGAGTGGTGCTATACTGCTATACAATGGAACACTGCAGCAGCGGATGCTGGAGTGCTGGACCACTGAAAGAAACAAGATTGATAAATTATTCAAGGAGAAACAGCATTTAACCTGGAAACGCTCTGCACCAAGGTAACTTTGTAGCATGCGAATGACAGAAGCTCCCTTATCATAGCTTATGGAATCAAAAATTGCATCAATTTCACTGGCATGGTTTACTTCAACCTGAACAAACAGATCAGACAACCAGAAGTCACAGGTGAGACAAATGGAGATGCTAATGCTGTGATGACAGAAACAATAAACAGTTCTTGACAATATATTGATGTATTTAAGTTCTCTAAAATATCAATCTAATATAAGCATCAACATCTGAATAGTTCAAGCCAAAGAGATCTTAAATATCAGAACAAGATTCTTCTGTGATCATGGTAGGGACAGTAATGCATCAATCAGCGGGTATGTGTGTGCAACTAGTCTACTTTGTAATATTTATTTATCTTAGTGCCTACTATACTCCCATATCTCTATTGCAAATATTGTGCAACATGAGCCAGCATCTGTTATAGAAGTATTAGCCAAATATGTTCTTATACAAAATAATGGTAAAAAAAATGCAAAGCAAAAATTTTCAGCAACTGGGCCAAACCATACGAAAGAACATTACCTCAATAGGATGAGACTCTGCAAGTGCATCCAGTCCCAGGCCAGAGGTCGTCTCATCAAGGAACTGTGTCCAGTTATTCCATTCAGGAAATAAAGATTCTACAGCTAAATAACTCACCTGTTGAAACACAAGGACTTACTCACCAATACGGATACACAACAATGGACTATATTATAATTTCTCAGATGAGCTTTTTCAATAAAATAATTTCACAAATAATGGTTGCCAGATTGATTACCCAGGAAGCAAAACCCTCGTTTAGCCACAAGTGAGTCCACCATTCCATGGTTACAAGATTGCCAAACCATTGGTGAGCCAATTCATGTGCAACGGTGATTGCTACCTAAAGAGGACAGATGTAAATAAACAAAAGGAGATTTACTTGGCTATAATTATGGGGAAGAAGAAGAAATCAAGTGTGGCACTGACTCTCCATTAGTCAATGAAATGAATGGATCTGATAGAAAAGATTAATGTAGCCATAACCTGTTGTTTGTTGGATGCCGATGATAATAGCTCATCATAAAGCAAAGCTGTGTCCCGATAAGTGACCAATCCATAGTTCTCCATAGCTCCAGCAGCAAAATCAGGGATAGCAACCATGTCCAGCTTAGGTAGTGGGTAAGGAGTGGCAAAATAGCTGATTAAAAATCGTTATTAGTGATTCTGATCCAACTAGGACCACCCGTTGAAATGTCAAAATATTCAAACAAATCTTCGTCACCCATTTGATTATCCCTCATTTTTTAGAAATACACCTTAGAAGAAAGACTAGGCTGGAGCCTGGAAGCTTACTTTTTATATAGATCCAGTGACTTCACTGCAACATCTAGTGCAAACTTTCCTTGATTAGTCTTGCCAATTTGAGTATACACACGAACTTTTGTGCCTAAATTAAATTAACAAGCCAATGAAAATGTAGTAGTGGAAGAAGGGCAATATCACAACACTTTGAATGAAAGATACTGAAGTAATTGTCACGAAAACTGAGCTTCTACCTTCTAATGTCGAGCTCTCTATGTAATCAAATAGACCAACAACTATAGCCACTAGATAAGTTGACATAAGTGGTGATTCCTCATAATAGACGGTCTTGAGAGGTCCATGAACTGTCTCCTTAACTACTGGCATGTTGGACAATGCTACCAGTTCTGATGGAACTTCTAGTGTCAGCTTGAACTTAGCCTGAAAACAGAAATACCAAGATGAGAGAGAAGATATTTTACAAAATTGTAGAGAGCAAGGATCATGAACATATGTAACAGGATGTTACGCCTGTTTCAAAATACAAACTGAATTTGCTTGCCTATACTCATGTTTTAACTTTGAAGTGCATCAATACACTGTTCAGAAAACAACAAACGTAGCATGTTAAACACCTTAAATGCAGGCTCATCCCAGCATGGAAAGCACCGCCGCGCATCAGCAGCTTCAAACTGTGTAACCGCCATATTTCTTGACTCTCCCTTGTACTCATACTTGCTGCAATCAAATACCACCACCAAGGCATGAAAAACATCAACTCAATATAAAGAAACAGTAAGACCAATTGCATTCCACATGCACCAATTATGTCAATATACCCCGATGTAATACAATTTTGTTTAAAAGATTCAAAATTGAAATAAGTACATGAAGGTTCTGGAATTAGGCACAGTCTCTGTGCCACACATTTAATCATGGATCTTGGTGGAACAGTGACATGAGCAAAACAAGATTTCCAAAAAAATAATATAGCACAAAAATTAATAATTCCTGCTATTTGAAACAAAAAAATTGCAATTAATACCCACATCCTATCTCTGCTATTCAAATCTGGAGTTTTACAACATGTCAGCAATACCATAATGACTTGAGTCAGTCACCATAGCAACATCATTATTAAGTTTTGGATATTTATTTGTTGGGTTCCCCATTTTTGTAAAGCTATGGACATGTGATTTCCTTGATTTCTGCACAATACCCCATACATGATCATGGCAGACTCGTAAATCATGTGCCGGGGCAATGGTGAAACGCACATACTAATACAGCATAGGGCCTGGTGCACTGTATGCGCTAGCTATGGATGACGCTATTCTAGATTGGTAGTATAGTGAGTAGCAAATTCTACCGATGCGTCATTCTAGATTGGTAGTATAGTGAGTAGCAAATTCTACCGATAATGTATAGGGCAAGGTTATCAGGACCAGAGTCCTAGGCAGATCCTAATGATCGTTCTGTTTAATAAATACTACCATTTTGAGGTTAACAATGATTGGATGGTAGATCATGATCGGATTATAGAAAAAGGTCACGTTTACTATCCTATAGAAGATCATATCAGGTTAGATCCCGCAACCATTCATCACTTTTTAGCACACTATGCATCGCAACAAGTTTCCATCCCAAATGCCTTTGTTGTTCACAATTCACGTGACAATGCTATTGATTGCTTGCAAACACGCACTAGCAGTTGCCACTCAAATCATCGGAACCCATTGCCACCTCATACGCACACGAGACGAGACTACTCACAGAGGCTTTTCTACATGATGATCAATCCTTGACCCATATCTGAAAGACAAAGCCACCATACCTCCTGTAGAATCCCCTCATCTGATCGTTGAGCGTCCCGGTGAAGTCCATCTTGAGCACCCCCTCGCCGGTCGGCAGCTCCCGGTCGAACCCAACGACCAGGATCTCATCCTCCTCGAACTGCACCACCTCCGACGGCGCCAAATCCTGCGACCCAAAACCCCATACCAAGCAGAAAGATGAGATTATGTCCAGCAAAGAAAGATCGAACGGAAAGACGGCGCGTCATCTCTGAGGGAGTGGGGAGGGCGCGGCGCGTGCCTGGAAGCGGACGGAGGATGGATCTACGGCGAGCTCGGCGGCGTTGAAGACGAGGAATCGGGTGGGGGAGGAGATGGCGACGGAGACGGCCGCGGCGCCGGAGAAGGCGCATGCGGCGAGGTCGGGGCGGAGGCGGAGGTCGTAGCGGAGGGGCGCGGCGCAGCGGGGGAGGCGGGCCTGGCCCCGGAACTGCTCCGGCGACGCCGCCATTGCTGGCGAGGGAGAGGGAGAGGGCGGGTCCTGGGGTCTAGGCGGCGGCGGACGGGTGGAGTTGCGGGGCAACTGGCAAGGAAGAGAGAGAGAGTGTGTGAGACGACTCAACAAGTGACGAGACACTTATGAGGTGCGTTAGCGGAGAATGAAAATTGTTTTGGGTTGCTTTCGGGCAATGCAAGCATCTTTCAGCCGCGGCGTTCAGGCTTTAGCGGCGGCTGGGCTTTTGACCAGGCCCGGGCCTGGGCTTAGGCTAGGTTGGCAGATTAACTGCGTTACAAGGTCTTCAAAACCTTCAAAAGAAAAAAAAAAAAGGGGGAAAACTAAGTGTAATGAACCACGTATCAAAAAGAAAAAAATTAAGTGCATTGAACTAACTCAGCTAGATTGGCCTCATGGGTTGTTTGGTTAGGTGTTGTTGCCGACGAAAAATTCTTGATAACAACACCGTATCCCTATCGAGGATGCTCTCTAGCAGCGTATGCAACGTGCAGTCGATTTTTTTAGCAAATCGGTAAAGTCGACGATAGGTAAAACTGAATGAAAGCTGATCCTGGACGAAACATCGATGCGAAACAATAACGAAAAGGAATAAATCTCAAAATAGGGGATAAGTGTAACTCACAGATTGATCAACATGTCGATGCAAAATAATATTGATCAAAGTGGAATTACAAAGGTAAGATCCTACTAGTTACGTCCTATTCCTAAGGTATAGAAAAAGATAGTAAAGGTTCATGTGTACGCATTTTTCCATCAACCAGTACGGGCTATTTATATCCTAAAACATTCAACTCCATGTTGGATTGTGTTTTAAGTCTTCTTCTTTGTGTCGGTTCAACTTATTCTTAAATAGAGTCCCTGTCTATTTTTAAATCTCCTCATTTCTAGTGTGCTATTAACAATTTCCTTCTTCGCATCTACCTTTCTTTAGTTGGCATCTTCTGAAGGATTCTTAGCATGGACGATGCTTGACTTTTATTTCACGTAAATCAAGATGTTTCCTTATAATTACATCAAATGCCAAAAAAAATTTTGCCGACCATTTTTGCCTGCTAAAATTTGGCGGCAACATATGCCCCAACCAACCTTTACAAAAAAATATCAAGCATCACCTTTTCATAGCAAAAGGCTAATTTTTTTCAAAAAAAATCAAGTCCTTGAGAAAGATCAGTAATGACAGATCAAATCTCAGCAAACATTTTGTCAAATAATATTTTATATCTTCTGATATGAGACCTTGATTTCTGAGCCGATGAGTCTATAAATAATGAACCAGTTCTTTGGTACGCAACCCCTACTTTTGTCTTAGTTGATCCTTAGTCTTCATGATTGCCTTCCAATAATGGACTATCAGGTGTCTTTCTACTATTAGCTTTCTCGTTTTTAACCAACCTAATCTTCCCCTATCTTCGTAGATCTTGCTTAGTAACTATAACTTGATCAAAAACCAGTCTTATGAAGAAGTGGTTATCGATAACCAAATGATCTCATCTCTTTGTTATGCTGATTTGAACTTCTTTAATAAAATCATGATTAATCCTTTTAATTATAATGGCCTGAGGTATCGACAATTTTTATCAGGCTTCGAGAAAATAGCATCCCTGTGCCTAAGACATAACTTAGCCATAGCTGGTTTTATACGTTCATCTGGATGCTTGCAATCTACTGGTAGAATAAAAACCATATTGATATTGCTTTGCCCCTTGAGCCCAAGCTTTTTGCCATAATCATCTGGCAACACAGTATCATCACCCGAGTCAGATATCTCTTCTTTATCTTTCAGTGGTGCTTAGATGATGGACTTCGGACGCCAAGCTTTATCCCATAACCTTTTAGCCTCAGCTTCATATTCTTCCTATTTTTGAGCCTCTGCAACTGACATCTTTGTGATCTAGTGAGCTCAGATGGTATCTATTGTGGTTTTTGTTCTGGCTTACTTCTCATTGATCACTCAATTGACTTTCTCCCCTCGTCATGCAATAAAGGCTTTATCAAATTAAGCCCGATATCAGTATCAGAAGACTCATCCTTTTTTCTCTTGGTAGAACAATCAGTACTAGAAGAAGAACTATCTTTTTGATATTTTATAAAAATCAGACGCTCATGCACAGATCATCGGTTGTTACCAAAACTCATCATTTATGAAAGAATCGACCATCATCGAAGGTGGAAACCACATCCATTGTGGGTATGCACTCATAGGATAATTCATTGCCGATCTCTGCTATCTGTGTGTTTGTTCCTGATACTGGTCGAACCAACTAATGGAGGCCCATATTGATAATCTTGATGCATTAATTAACAAATATCGCTTGTCTTTTTTAGAATGGAAAGTATGCTGCCGATTAGCCCGATCAGCTTTTTCCTTTGCTCTAAACTTACTAGTTTTTGCACTAATATTTAGCCAACAAATCTTTGAACTTCGCCTTTTCTTTAGTCGATCTGGAGGGTAAGGGTGCCAACTCTTCTCCTTTATAGTAGTTGTTGGTCTTGTTCTTCTTGAGTTTTTCAATTAGCCCTATTTTGCTGGTAGAAGGATCATCACTCTTTGAGTAAGATTCCATAGTAATCTTCGGACTTTTGGCACCATCAGGTTTTATCTCTTCAGTAAATTTCTTTGTGATCTTTTCTCTAGTCAATTCTTTGATGGTAATATTGTTCTTGCCTTTATCATCTTCAGCTCTTTTGGTTATGACCAATATTTTCTTTCCATCTAGATTGACTATGTTGATAGGAAAATGTTCAGTATCCTCTATTATGGTATATTCCTTAGTTTTTCTATAATTGACTAGTTTTGATGAATAAAGACATTGCAATCATTGGTATTGTGCAATCATGAATGATGCCACTTGCAGTATAATCTCTTCTTTAGCACTTCAATTGATGGAATAGAGTGTCCCTCTAAAAGCCTGATTTATTTTTCCAGCAAGAGCAAATCAAAGATACGATCACACTTGGTAGCGCCGAAGGAAAACTTAACTTCTTGTGCCTGATTCTTCTTTGCAGGTGGTTTTAATAGTAGACTAGTTAGAGACCCGTGCGTTGCAATGGAGTCATAAAAATAATGAACTTACTGCCTGGCCAACTTCACACATCAAACATTACAGAGCAAGCGACAGAGAGAGAAGGGTGGCCAGAATGCGCGAGGAGATGGGAAAAGTGGAGGGGGTAGGCGGTTGTATCCTGAGAGAGAGGAGGAGGAGAGACACGAATGGTCCAGATCAAATCGGATAGCTGAGAAGAGAAGAGGGAGAATGAACCAACCACCAACTCACACTTTTATAATAGTAAAGATAGATAAATGGCTTAGCTCTGGATGATCTTGTCCATTCAACAACGACAATATCCAATTCTCCTTCAACTTCTGATACTTCTTCAGAATCGGCCACCAAAAAAACATTAGTCTTGTCACCTTTATTGTCTTTAAACTTGTTTCTGGCAGTCCTAACTTCGTTGCATCATCTTACTTAGATAGATGTTCTCTGAAGAAAATGATTGAGATCCAAGAACTCCTGTCCTTCAAGCCAATATCTAAGAAGATTCAACAAACCATTGAAGCTAAATCAGCCAGATATCTTTTTGTGATAGTTGGATTAAAGCACCTACTCTATGCTTCCCATAACCTTTTGAGGTAATCGGTAGCTGGCTCGTTGAAATGCTACCTGACTGTCATCAAATCACTTAAGCATAATTCCATAGATCCAAAGTAGAAGTACTCATGAAATCTTTGCTCCGTATTAGCCCACGTAATAATTGAATTAGGCACCAATGTAGTAAACCAGGTGAACGTTGTACTAGACAAAGATAATGGAAACAACTAGAGTTGTAATCTATTATTATTGTTGGCTTCTCCACATTGCACCACAAATTGGCCGATATGCTCAAGAGTTGATTTGGAATCATCCCCCCCCCCCCCCCCCACAAACTTAGTAAAATCAGGATTCTAAAACCAAGTGGGAAGGGGATAGTGTCTATGTAGTCAAAATATGGCTTACTGTAGATTAGAATCTTTCCTCTAGGCTCCAAGCTGAATCTTTCTCCTACAACACTGATGAGTTGGTCGATTCTCAGATCTGGATTGGGTGGTGGATCAACTTGATGCTGTTGTATTTGCTGATGATAGGCTTGTTCTGGACCATGATCTTCTTGTCGATTATTGACAACAAATTGTCGAAATGATTGCGGCTGAAGAAGTGTCTATTAATGAATCAGCTGCTACCCCTTGGGCATTAGGTGATCCTCATTGATAACCTGCCCCCCTATGAGTTCGATCCCAGTAACTTTGGCACCGCAGCTGAGGGGTTGCACGAGACGAGTTAACTTGTGAAACAACTAAAATAGGAGCATTGTAGTAGGATGGAACTTGATTGGCCAATGAAGAAACCAAAGTTAGTGTTGTCTGATTAAACGAACCCCCAATCGGTAATTGCAGACATTTATTTTCTATAGTGGATGGTGCTGATAAGTTAGCATTGGCTGATGAATTAGCTTGAGATCTAGCCAAAACTCCATTCGTATGTCCATATATTTGTTTGATAGTCGGGCGTGTCGGTGCCATCGGTGGTATGGCCGATGCATCCTAATGCAGATTGGATGTAAAAGCTACCCACTGACTATTCTTGATGAGAGTCTTCACAAAATTTGATGTATTCGGAGAAAACACATGAAATCATGGTAATTATGGAACCAGTGTGCAAAACATCTCTGGGGAAGTTGTGAGTTTAGGTAATAAACCTTTTCATGTGAGCATAAAAGAGAGGATCAAAACTACTCACAAATATTGAAGAGTTAGTGATAAGAGCCTGATGCATAGATTGATTGACAAAGATCACTGAGCTAGCCTTGGGGAGCTTGATACATATTTCGTGAACTTGTTGGAGTTGATATTGCGATTGGCGGGTTCCACGAAATAAGTGGAATCGTTGGAACGGTAGCATCAGATCCTCTGCATGAGGGAGAGTTTCTGTCGAGACCTGAATACAAAAATTCAGACCTCTCTATATATTCTGCACCAGTCCAGGATCACACTAGTGTACACAGTGAAAATATAGATAAAATATCATCCGTGACCACGATTAACTAAGAAAGACTCAAATATTATTGCTTATCAGAGTAGCGACCTTATGACCAAGCTTACATATAATAGCTTGAATGGTCTAACAAAAACTAGCAGTGAAAAATAAAGATAAGCGTAGTAGCCATTCGACATACCACTGGCAATCGACTAGGAAGTAAAGTCCTATTCTAAGAAGTCGTCGAAGAATTCTCCTTCAAGTACCTCTAGCTGGTACAGTTCTTCTTTAGCAACTAAGCAACAATGGATATAGCCGTGAGTACATAGAGTACTCAACAAGTCATTTGTAATAAGATGAAATAATTATGCAAGGCTTACCAAGTGATGGTTGAATGATTATTTTGTGGAAAGCAATAATTTAGATTAAATACAATAAATAGTTTGAAATGCTCTAGTTGAAATTGATTATTAAGTAATTAGTTTAAAGGAAATTAAACGAACCATAAGTGAACTACCAATTCACTTTTCAAACTAACTGAACCCAAATTTTATGAAATTCTACCCTCGTGTAAAATCATCGAGCATTGTCCATAACCGAGGACATGACTAATTGAATAGCTTTACACTCTGAAGAGGTTGCACAACTTTATCCACATAACATGATCATCTCGTAGTGTCATCGGTATAATACACTTCCTTAGGCATGCTGACTAAGAAAATTACAGTAAGGCCTTTACAATACTTAATCTTAACTGATTTCGCCCACTAAGGATATACTGTCGAGTAGGCTAACAGTCCTTTCTAAATATTGTAGTATTGAGCCCTTATGGCTTTGCATCAAACTTAGCCCTGTATGGTTATGTGTATGTAATATTATGTTGTCTCTAATTATTATTCTGCTGCAACACTCTGATGGGCTTATTATTTGTTGGAGCCTTGTTTTACCAGGCAAATGAATAATACTCCATTAACTAGTGTTATTACCCTTGGTAAAAACTATGGGTAGTCACCCACTCTCGCTTTCGCACCGACAAGGGGCACCACTACCGATGACAGGTTCACAGCGCCCCCTGGGTGTAGAGGGAGGCTGGGGAGGTAGTGGTTCAATGGTGGGCGGCAGCGGAGGGTGGCACGGAGAGGCAATTCACTGAATGTTAGGTTAGGCGAGAGGGGTGGCGGGGGAGGGGGACGACGGCGTGGCGAGGTGATGAGGTCACCCTTGGCCGCTAGTGGTGGAGTGAGCAGAGGAGGCGGAGAAAGGGTGCAGAGCTGCACCAGTATCGGAGAAAAAAGGGGGAGGGATAGCTTACCGACAGAGGAAGCTGTGTCAGCACCGAAGAAGAGAGAGGAAGGGAGGGAAGCGAGAGTAGTAGGGGAGGAAAGGAGAGAGAGAAAGATTATACCATCCGAGGCCTCGATAATATAGCGTTTTCTAGCTATTCCCTTATTATATTGTCTTCTGATGGTCCATGTTATTATATTGTCGTCTGATGGTTCATGCTGTTCTGTGACGCGCCTTCTTTTCAGGAAAAAGTGGCTCCTAGTCACGACGGCTAGTACGCGCGGCTTTCTTCTTTATTAGGGGTTTGCTTGGATGCTCCTGAAGAAAACTTGTGTGAATCTCAAAGCAAAACTAGTACATGGACGGCTCTCCCTTCTTTACTTTGAATACTGTGTTGATTACCTTGAGTAGGCGTATGGACTAATTAAGCAAATTTGAGCGTGTAGCATACATGGTTGCAACAAAGAATTGTTTCCAATATACGGGAATATGTAGGTTCTCTCTCCACTTGTAAAGAAAGAAGGGTACTATTTTTAATGGTGAAGCTTATGTGGTCCTGCATCCCTTCGGTCTTCTGGTAAAGATTCCCCCCACCCACCCAGCCACCCACGGCTTCGGCCCATCACATGGCTGCCGTTTCTTTTTTCTTTTCTTGTCTTTGTTTTTTTTAATCAGCTTACATGCGGTTAGAGGTGAAAACGGATCGAATAGCTTCCGATCGATCCAAACAATTTTCGAATATAGAATATTTCGGCTCGGATTTTTCTTGGATAGTCTTGGATCAGAAACGAATTCGAATTATTTTTTTGGAAATGAATATGAATACGGTAGTGTACTATCCATCGAATACGAATACGGACTCGGACTATCCGAGGATGATGGAGTCCGAATATCCGACCCACTGGCCATAACTAAGCCCAAGCCCTCTTAGACTAGAGTGCCAACCACTACTTACTGGACTAGTTGGCTTGATTCTCCAGCCCAGCCCAATTCACCAGCCACCACTGTCGTCTCTTGGAGCCTCACCACCAGCCGTGCCATCTTTGTCGCCGTTGCCGGGGGATTAGCCCTTGTGCAAAAATAGCACACCCGCAAGTGCACGGGTTGCCACTGAAATAGCGGCGAGTGTCGTGTTCTCCACAGGGACTAGACTGAGGCTACCGGTGCTCAGCTAAAGCTAGGTCAATCAAAACGGGGGAGAAAACTAAACCTAAAACGACTACCAAAGTATCCGAACGAATGAGCTCTACCCGCATGATCAAAACGACGAACGAACTAAACAATCGAAAGACGACGGAACGAACGACCGTACGAATAGACATCGTACGACCGAACGAACTACTCGACGACTTACTACACAAACGACGCACGAACGACACGACTACCGTCCGATGACCTTACTAACTACCGACAACGAGATAGAAAGGGGGAAGTCGAGAAGCACTGGGGGAGTCTAGAAGCAGGGAGAGTGTCGAGAGAGAAAGAGGTAGAAAACGGTCGACAGCTAACTAGACGATAACGGCAGGAAAACACAACACAAAACTACTAACACACGCACGACTTAACTATCGAACGACCGCTGAAAGAAGCAAGGAGGGAGGTCAAGAAGCAAAGAGAGAGTCGAGATAGCACGAGGAAGGGAGACGATCGCCGGCTCGCTAAATCGCGCTAGACAACACACAAACACAAATAGATATCGACAACTGCATAAACAGGGCAGACCCTACACAAGTACTAATCACAAACTGACCATAAGCACAGACTAACCACTGACAATTAACACTACTGAAAATACTACTAACAGAACTCGATTTGCACAGTTATCACAGAGCATGTATCACACTAACAAAACAGAGCACAATAACATACTCACTGATCTCACACATCACAGATCACAAATGATAATCCACAATTCATCAACATATTGCAAATGGTAATTATCAGTTAACAGTCGGAACAATAATTAAAAATACTGAAGAAATAAAGGGGGAGGAAATTAGACAACCGAGGAGGGGTTGAAGAAGCAGACGGGTGCTGCCGGCGGTGAAGTTGGCGTCGATGAGGAAGAAGCCGTCGGTGGAGAGGAGGATGTGGCGCCGGCGTGGTTGGAGCTGATGAAGTCGAGGCCGCAGTGGAGTGCAGCCGAGGAGGGGGTGAAGAAGAACCAGACTCGCCGGCGTCGGGCTCGGTGGAGCAGAGCAGATGCGGTGGCCTTGCGGCGAGGGATCGATTTGGGAGAGCAGCAGAGGGGACCAGGGGAGAGAAGCAAAAGGGGGCCGGAGAATAGGGAGAGGCGGCGGATGTGGACGGCGTGGGCGCGGGATCTGGAGTGACGACCGGATGAGAAGGAGATCGGAGGTGGCGTTGGTGGAAGAGGGCGGCGCGGTGGAGGTGCGGGGGCCGGATCTGGTGACGGGAGGAGGCGCGGTGGAGGTGAGATGCGCGGTGGTGCTTGGTGGGAGAGGGCGCGCCGAAGGGGAAGCGGTGAAGGGAGACGCGCCGGTGAAGAAAGGTGGAGAAGGGTGGCGGTCGAGGTGTGGTGAGGAAGGATTTGGAGAAAGCGCAGCCGGAGGGAGCAGAGAAGGGAGGCGGATGCGGTCGGGGAGAGTGGAGAAGTGGAGTAATCGGGGGCGCGCCGGAGGGAGCAAGTGAAGGCGGCGGAGATGTGAGAAGTGGCGGCGCCGAGGTAGGAGAGGAAGGGGGAGGAAGCAAGGGGCGGCCGGTGGAGCTGGTGGTTGTGGGATGCTTGGTGGCGTGGTAGCGAGCCGGCCTGGCCTCGCCGCCAGCCGGAGCTAGAAAAGGGGGGAGGAAAGCAAAATGGGGTTAGGGAAGAAGAAGTGCCAGGCTCCAGGGATTTTGCGGCGGCGGCTAGGGTTATGTGGGCTGGTGGGATTTGGCAATTTTGCGATTTGGCCCTCAAAGATTTCTAGGGTTTGCAAAAAAGGTCCTTCCTTATTATTTCTTCTGCACTAGACCTCCGGAGCTCCGTTTTCAGCGCGGTTTGATCCTACACGTTCGTGTCGATGCGTACATCTATATGGAGCAGTCCAGATTTGTTGTTTATGCGTCTAGATCGCGCCGGCCTGCGGAAAAGTACAAAAAAATGTAAAATGGTCCATTTTGAGCAATTAAATATAGAAAAACGTGTAAATGATGATAAATGATCTCGAAATACGAAAAATAATGGGGTAAAATGGCACGTAAACATATAAAAAATGACGCATGCCACTGTGTCGTCTGGGATGCTCAGCGCGAGCGTGCGCATGCGCTGCTTCATATCTGCAAGCCATTAGTTGCGTGTTAAAAAGTAGAATCAATACTAAGAGCAACTCCATCCCATTAGTCATTTCTCCCTCTCTATTTCCTAGGATGAAGAGGCTAGCTATTATTTTCAGCTCTCTATTTGAGTTAGCATTCCAATGGCCTAGCTATTTGAGAAGCGAGTGAGGAGGCGCTCGCCAAATCTAGCTAGCGGCCGGGAGAAAATAGCGACTCGATAAAAATGAAGAGGAGGATAAAGAAACGGTTGGAGTCCATTTCTTGAGTCATATTAGGTAAATATACAATGAAGAGCAGGATAAAGAAACGGTTGGAGTTGCTCTAAGCATGTTCAATTCATATAGCAACTAAAATAGGAAATTACCAGTAATTTCCGATCTTAATCTGAAATCTAATTAATGATGTAGAGCTCATACTTATGGTAAGCACAGTGGTACACAAGTCTAGAAATGTACAGTCAAAGGTTAAAAAAAATGTGAAGTGACAGTGTTTATAAAAAATGTTACAGTAATTGACGGTGTTTTTTTTAAATTTGTGAACCGATAGTCTAGCACTCCACAATAGACAATGTTACCCTTCTCCTTTTTAACTTGTAGTTTATAGTTTACGGCTTTACTGAATAAACAAAACTTTTTTTATAGTCCTTTTTAAATGGCTTATCGTGATAGCTTTTTTGAAGCAGACTATCGACATTCAGTTCGTAGTGCACAGGTTCTCTCTCAAATCTCAATCCCTCTACCCTCTCTTCTCATCTATTGCCAGCTCTTGTCCAGAAAATTAGTTTGGTTCAATGAGGGTGATACAGAGTGTACTGTTAAGTTTCTCTTCATATTCATTAAATTTCATAAATGTTTTGACATGATAAACTATTTATGTATTTTCATTGAATTTAGATGTACAGTTTAAAGGGTTTTCATATTCCGATAAATATTTGTGATCGTATTTGTTTTGATTCGTATTTGCTCCGTATCTGTATTTGACATTATTCGTATTTGTATTCGTATCCACACTAAATACTTGTAACATTGAAACTAAACAGATGGAACACAAAACTTAATGTGAGGAATATCGTTGATAAAATATTGGAACATTATAAATAAATATGTGAAACATTTTGTTTTACTTACCGGAATATCTAATACCAATATGATTTATTCTTCTTACCAAATTCAAAAGATGCACGCTAAAACATTGCCCACGAACTACTGGGATATTTAGAAGTAATAATGGGATATTTTGTTTTCTTTATTGAATATATGGCATGTGATATTAACATATAAAAGTGAGGTCTTATTTTAAAGATATCTTCGTAAGAAACTGACGAACCCTGGAACCAAAAGATATGATCGTTTGACATTTGGGTTGGAAATACAAATTCCTCGACTTGTGTTCGCGGGGGCTGACCGCGTCATGCATAGGCCATGGGCCGTCGAGGTGGGTGGCGCACGCCTACTCGCCGCGCGGGCGAAGCCTAGCAGCTCCCGACTTTCACTCTTATCCACACAAATACCATGCCCAAATACATACACAATCCTAATTATAGAACTGCATTTACTAATTGCTCTAATTATAGAACTGCATTTACTAATTGCTCTAACTATCGTTCATAATTCAGTTTGTATAAATCTTGATTGATTCAAACATTAATTTCTTGTTCGCAGGAGTCCAGGCATTGTTCCGCTTACAGGGATTGATTTAACAACTAATCCTATTATCTTGATAAAGGCAAGCTAGACTGCTAGCTTTTTCTCTGCTCTTTAATTTCCTTTTTTTTAGAAGCTTCATGTCTTGTTCATGGAAAACATGATTGGTGTTTGCTCAATTCCAAACTAATCTTGTGAAACTGCATCCTCCTCTCCTAAAACGCAGATGGAAGCTGCAGATGTGACTCACCAGGAGCAACCAAAGGAGGAGAAGGACAAGGTAATTAATCAATTGCTACTTACAGAAACAAATCTTAAACAATCACACTTCAATCAACAACCATGAAGGATGCATGTTACAACAAAATCTGATGAACATCTGCATTGTTGCATGACATTGCACATTAATAAGGATCATGCCGAAGAGGCCAAACCGGCGAAGAAGAAGAAGGAAAAGAAGGACAAGAAAGAGAAGAGCAAGGAGAAGAAGGTTGGGGAGACGACCGATGCGGCCAAGCTGAGAGCGAAGCTGGAGAAGATCGATGCGAAGATCGACGACCTGAAGGCGAAGAAGCAGGAGATCGTGGCTCAACTCCTCGAGCTCGAAGGTACTGCGACCAATGCAGAAGCAGCAGCTGCAGAGGCGGCACCACAGGCGAGCGGGTAATTTAAGCAGTTCTTGCATTAGCAAGAGGAACAATTATCAGACAATGCAGCTAGTGACATTTGTGTCTGAATGGAAGTTGGAGCTAGAGATTTGCCGCCTTTGTGCGACAGTTTCAGTTTTTATCTTTGCTGAAGACCATGTGCATTCAGCCTTGTATGGTCAATTTTAGTGAATTTTGTAGTGGACCCGAGTGTTGTTTGTATATTGGTATTCCATGTTCGAGATATGTTATGTTGATATATTGTGGAAATTTTATGTCAAACGATTAATTTGTTTTACAGAAAACTTCGGTGATGTACTTAACATAACTTCTGTTGAAATTTATAGAACTGGAATCTGCATGTTTTGTGCACCAATCAAACAGGAGACGCATATGTGTGGGTCTGCTTGTTTAATCATATGGCCATAATGCTTTCTTTCCGTCACCTATCTTTGTAAATAGGTAGCAGTAGAATTGGAAATGAAGTACTGTAGCTTCACATATGATTTCGACAGGAACTGCACAGCAGAGCTTATTCCTACTAGCAGAATTACCGGTCCAATTATCTATATTGTACAACTCTAGTGGTCATGATTGAAATAAAATGCAATTATATCTATATATTATTAATCTGCACCATTATAATTTGATCTCATCATAATAAGCAGCGTAGATCTCTTTTTCTTTCCCAATTAATGAGAGAATTTTATGTTTTTTTAGAATTATTGTTGAATTTTCTTGTTCTCGAAATGAAAGAGGTGCATTGAATCTGACTGTATTTATATAGATTTGTGTCTATGTGTAACGCATTGCAAATCACATATGCGTTTCTCCAGCTTACCTTAGGCACAGTCGCACAGAAAATCCATCTCCATGCATAAATTTCTGTTGACAGTGAGTGATCCCTTACCTAAAAAATTCTGAAGTTTCGAACCAGGATGGGCTAATGATAAAAGGCTGATATTTCTCAACAAGCAGTAGAACATCATAAATAATTTTTTTAAAAAAAACTAGCAGCAGCCTCGAAATCATCATAACATTATATAAGAAACTGAGGCATTTTCTCAGTCTCACTTCGATGCAAATAGTACCAAACAGAGCAGTAACTCAACGGAATTTACAGAAACATTCAGCTGCGTAATAACCCACTAGTAGAATGAACAAACTGAACTGAAGCATGCATACATGTGGTACTCACAAAATATAACTACTGTTTCCCTAAGTTTTTTCTCATAACATAAATAGCTAGGATAAAGCTGTAGACTTCTGTAATGCTTGGGAAATTGAAAACATTCATCTACTCTTCCAACACCATCTTAGAGCATCCTGGCCAGGAGCTGACCATCTCTTATCTGTGCAGCGAAATCTTTGACAGCACCTGGCCCATGAGGGATGAACACAGAAGAGGACTTGGATCAGGCATTCAGGCTCCGATCTCCTTCATGGTGTCGAAGTATTGGGTCACCAGAACCATATCCGTGACATCCTTGGCAGAGGTCCCAGGCATGTTCTCAGAGAAGGCAAGAACGCTGTCTCTCGGCCCATCCACTATAGCCTGACGCTGCCTTGCGATACCCAGATCAGCCAAGTACTTGGATTCTGCATCTCCTTCAGCTCTCTTGATCTGAACTATCCTGTTCGCTTCAGCTTTCTCATTCGCTGCCACCCTCAGTCTAGCAACTGTATGTTAACATCACAAGAAAGTAAGTGATGTTGCTCGACCTGTACATGGGGCCGGGCCGGGCCAGCATGGCACGGGTCCAGTTCAGGTACGATCCGTTTAGACCCGACAAATAAACGAAACATGTCGTGCCGGCCCACAGGCCGTAGTGTGAGCTCAAGCATGACCCATGACTGTGCTGTGTCGGCACGGGCACAGTTGGCCCGTTAAGTCGAGAAAAAGAGAAAAATTTAGAAAATTACAAAAAAATATAGAAAAATTGTAGACATGTTAATTATCAAGATAATTATTTTTAATGACATAACAAGCTTTAGATAATTATTTTCAATGACACAACAAGCTTTAGATAATTATTTTCAATGATATAACAAGTTTTATTAACTTGTTAAATTATATAGGATGGATGTCTCGTTAAAAACTTTACTAAGTAAAAAACTCAACTTGAGAAAACCTTGTTAAAGAAAAAAGAGTACACTCTATAAACTCACTAGTGACTATATTTGAAGAAAAATATTGAAAATCCTATTTATTGCTATCTAGATACAAATTCTCAAAAGATTCTTTTAAATCTCTATTCTCTGTAGTATGTTGGAGTCTTGATTCAATTTGTTCCCAGTCTTTGATGGTCAGAAGGATTTCGACCATCTCGTTCGAGAGACTTGTTCGCCGCTCCTCGGTTATTCTTCCAGATAGATTGAAGGCTAACTCCGAGGAGACCGTAGAGACAAGAACAGTCAACACATCCCGTGCTAATGTGGATAGCAGTGGATATGTTACTTTCTGGATTTTCCACCACGAGAGGATGTTCAACTCTTACTCGAAACTGATGCTATCACTGTTGAGATAGCTTGATAGGTCTCCGGTGCTTTGCTGCCTTCCTCCTCCTGACTGATGTGTACCTGCACGAAAATCTCTAGAGAAAGAACTAAAAATCTTGCCCCATTGCATAGTCCCCATAGAGGCACTAGGGGTTACCGGGGGTCTTTCCAAACGCATGGACCCAAACTTATTTTTGTATTTCTCGTATACCTCATATAATTTTTCCTTATCTACTCTATAGTATGTACAATAATCTAAATCGGTAGCATCACTTAAAAGTTGTAATACATTTATAAATCCTTTGAGTTTGGCCCTACGATCCAAAATAAAGGCAAATACATATAAAATAGGAATTTTCCTCTAATATTTTAAAAACTTAGTTTTCATGGCAACTACAGCATCCCGTAGTACATGATCATTTTCAAAAGCCTTTAGGTAAGTAGCAATTTTAAGAATGTTATGAACAATTAGAGGAGAGGTTGGGTAGTATACTCCAGAAAGATAAAGTGCAGCTTTATGAAATAGTTCTAAAAAAATATTTTTTCACCAACAACCGAATCATCCTTAGTAAGTTCAGGATTTCTAACTTAGGTTCTACTGGAGGAGCTATGAGATTAATGACCTTGGGTGTGAAGCAAAACAGATAAGATGATCTTATATGGCAATATATGTTTAAGCATAAGATAAATAGAATTCCATCTAACAAGTATATCTAAACCAATTTTTTTAGGATGGACGTTCATTGCTACGTAAAAGCTCTTATATGCGACTATTCGTTGATCTTACTCTCAGAGACATTCATTTGCATGGTCGGCGCTACACCTAGAGCAATGAGTGGGAAAACCCAACTTTGTCTCGCATCCATAGTATCTTGGTCCCGTCGGACTGGGACGACCTCTTCCTGAACTATTTCCTCTCGGTGGTTCACTCCACGTGCTTAGACCACGCACCTCTTCTCCTAAATTCTTCTTTTCCAATCCGCTCTGGAGGTCGTTTCATCTTTGAGAATCATTGGGTTAACTCTCTGGACTTCCAGGAAGTCGTGAAAAAGGGTGGATGAGCCCTTCACGCCTTGACAGACCTCTCTTTCGTCTTGACTGCCTCCTCAAGAATACCGCGAGGGACTTCCAGTGCTGGAATCAGAAAAGTTTGGAACTATTCGTCTCCAAATCCTCATGACCTCGGAAGTGATTGCCCTCCTAGATAAGGCGTAGGAAGCTCGATCCCTGTCCACGGTTGAAGCCATTCTCAGAATATGTCTCAAAATCTGGTACCTAGCGCTCTGCTCCTTATAGCGCTCCCTTATGCGACATCGCACCAGGATCTTCTGGTTAAAGGAGGGCGACGCCAATACCAAATTCTTCCACTTCCAGGCAAAATTCCGGAGCAATAAAAACAGGATTGTTTCCCTCTCCATGGATGGAACTCCTCTCAAGATCATGACTCCATGGCAGACATGCTTCACTCCTTTAGTGCATTCGTGGGCTCGGATGTTCCTCCGACCTGGTCCATCAACCTGAATGCTATCGGGGTCGGTCAGGCAAGCTTGCAGGGCCTATCCAGCACAGTCTCGGACAAGGAGGTTTGGGACGCAATTCGGTCCATGCCGGAGGACTAGTCCCTAGGGCCAGATGGCTTTACCGGTGCTTTCGTTAAATCGGCCAGGTGCCTCATCAAAGCAGGCCTCATGTTGGCTATCCGCGCGTTCTTTAACACCGATCGATGAGATTTTCAATGGCTTAACTCCTTCCTCGTCAATCTGTTGCCCAAGAAGTTTGGCGCGCTCCATATCCCTCGGATTTCAAGCCGATCAGTCTTTTGCACAGCTTCGCCAAGATCATAGCAAAGGTGCTGGCTTTGCGTCTACAACCTCATTTGGACAACCAGGTAGATGTGAGTCAAAGCGCCTTCATCATGACGCAGTCTGTGCCCTCCAGGCATCAAGGGAGCACAAAGTCCTACTCAAGCTCAACATTGCAAAGGCCATCGACAGTTTGGCGTGGATTTTCTTGCTCAAGGTTTTGCAGCACCGTGGTTTTGACAATAAATGGTGCGATTGGATTTCCATTCTTCTCTCAACAGCATCAAGTCAAATCCTCCTCAATGGGGTTCCTAGAAACAAGCTTTGGCATCAGGCCATAATGATGCCAAAGCTTGTTTCCTAAGTGTTCAGTAAAACTTGATGCACATATTGTCAAATTTGTATATTTTGTGTGTGGCTTGTGAGTAGCTCAGACTCAGCTCAAGCTTACCATTGAGCCAAGCCAAGAAACTTCCGTAGCTAGGCTTGGACTCAGCTTGTTTATACCCAACTCAGTGTGTCTATTTTTATTTTGGGGATTTCTAATGCTTAGATATCTTTTCGGTCAGATGAGAAGAATTGGGCCTTAACCAAGCAATACCACATTACTTGGATATCAGAGAAAAGAATGAAACGTGTGCTAGCTCAGCTTGGCGGATTGGATGAGGCAACTATCCCTGTTGATGTAAGGATATTTTGTGTTCCCTGAAATGATTTACTATTTTTGATGTGTGAATTCATAAGAGTGAAACTTGCCTGCAGGTTATATCCAGACATTCACACTACAGTCTGGATTTTGAGATTTACTTGGTCAGTAAATAGATCAAGTTATTAACATTTTTTTTGCAATTCAAAAGTTGATGCTCTGCTCATATTTTATTTTATAGGACTCCTCATCATATATCCAAAGTCTTATAAATGCATAACTCAATCCTTGCATCGATACTGATTTCAACATTATCAAAATGCTTGGTAAGTGATCTATCATGTAATTCACTGAATATTGGACAAATCTGTGACAGCTAGAGGAGCTGAAGGTGAGGTTCATAAATGCGAGTTAACGATCAGGTTCATAAATGCGAGGATGAGGATCTTACTTGCAGTCATGCTTTTGAGTGCGCTCTTAAGGTAATCCGTAATGCAGAAGAACTTTGTCAAAATAAGCCAAGGTTAGTTAAAATTTCTCTTTTTTTGTGTGTGTTCTCTGAGTATATTTCTAGAAGTTTTTTCTAATTCTTTTCTTTGCCTTTTTAATAATATTTAGAAAAGTCTTGATCATGTCTAGATTAAATGACACAACATTGTCAAATTTTATTAGGTTATTTTTTCCTTTAAGTTCTTTCATCCTATTTCGCTGAATTTTTTGAATTTGTGAATATCTAATTTTTGCCTTTTCAATTAGGCATGGGTCCAAAATTGGAAGAGTGGCATGCAGAGTCAAAATGCTTGTTTATACATATGGAGTACTGTCCCAGGTACGAGTTTGTTGTGCCTTTGATTAGCCAATCAAGCAAAGTTCATTATGTTATCTTCTCATGTATTGTTCTTGTCTTTTCTCTTGTATATAAAAATTGGTTCCATGGCACTGAAAGATACCTAGTTTAGCAACATACCATCCAACTTCATTGGTTGGGTGTTATATTGCTAAACTAGGTTTTTTTTCGATGCTATCAAACGATTTTTTTTCTATTTTACTAATATATTTAATTTTTAGGATTCTTTAAAAGATATTACAACCTGATGAACACCCAATCAATTCAAATAAAACATGGTCTATGTTTCAAGAGATCGTTGAAGCTGTCGAATATATGCATGAAGAAGCCATTATTCATTATGATCTAAAGTCAGCAAACATTCTTTTGGGTACAGATGGTAGAATCCGGATAACTGACTTTGAGCACAGTAAGTCATTGTTGGAAAGTAAATTGCATCACGACAGTAGTGTAGTAGTTATTTGCATGGAAGTGTCTTATTATAAATACCTGCCAAAATATCCAGGTTGCCTTCGAGAAAATATGTCTAAGAACTTTGTAAGTGGGTCTTCTGATAATGGCACAAACTTCTACGCAGTACCAGAGTTGAAGCTAGGTGGACAGATCAATAAGAAGGCAAGTGTGTCTTTTTTTTCTAATAATATGTTCATCACTTATCATTCCCTTGGCATATAATATGCATTTTACTATCTATGCAAGCTGATATTTTAAGCATGGGTGCTATATTTTTTTGATCTATTTCATCCTTTCAAAAGTTCTCTTGAGAGATGTAAGATTTTGTAACAATGGCCTAAAAATGGACCACCTAAGGCATGGCAGGGAGATTTAGGATTTCTAATGCTATTAATGTCAGAAGAAGCCATCGATTGTCCATCAACTAATACAGTCTTGGTAGGTAACCAGCTTCTTTCTTAACATAAATTATCTCTATTAGAAATCCTAAATCTCCCTGACATGCCTTAGGTGGTTTATTTTTCGGCCATTGTTTCAAAATCTTACATTTCTCAAGAGAACTTTTGAAAGGATAAAACAGATCAAAAAATATAGCACCCATACTAAAAATATCAGCCTGCATAGATAGTAAAATGCATATTATATGCCAAGGGAATGATAAGTGATGAACATATTATTAGAAAAAAAAAGACACACTTGCCTTCTCGTTGATCTGTTCACCTAGCTTCAACTCTGGTGCTGCGTAGAAGTTTGTGCCCTTATCAGGAGTCCCACTTACAAAGTTCTTAGACATGTTTTCTCGAAGGCAACCTGGTCACCTGGATATTTTGGCAGGTATTTATAATAAGATACTTCTATGCAAATAACTACTACACTACTGCCTTGATGCAATTTACTTTCGAACAATAACTTACTGTGCCCAAAGTCAGTTATCCGGATTCTACCATCTGTACCGAAAAGAATGTTTGCTGACTTTAGATCATAATGAATAATGGTTTCTTCATTCATATATTCGACAGCTTCAACGATCTCTTGAAATATAGACCATGTTTTATTTGAATTGATTGGGTGTTCACCAGGTTGTAATATCTTTTAAAAAGTCGTAAAAATTAAATATATTAGTAAAATGGAAAAAAAATCATTTGATAGCATCGAAAGATATCTAGTTTAACAATATAACACCCAACCAATGAAGTTGGATGGTATATTGCTAAACTAGGTATCTTTCAGTGCTATGGAACCAATTTTTATATACAAGAGAAAAGACAGGAGCAATACATGAGAAGTTAACATAATGAACTTTGTTTGATTGGCTAATCAAAGACACAACAAAGTCGTACCTGGGGCAGAAGTTCATATGTATAAACAGGCATTTCGACTCTGCACGCCACTCATCACTCTTCCAATTTTGGACCCATGCCTAATTGAAAAGGCAAAAACTAGATATACACAAATTCAAAAAATTCAGCCAAATAGGATGAAAGAACTTAAAGGAAAAAATAACCTGATAAAATTTGACAATGCCTGCGCCATTTAATCTAGATATGATCAAGACTTGTCTAAATATTATTAAAAAGGCAAAGAAAAGAATTAGAAAAAATTTCTAGAAATATATTCAGAGAACACACACACAAAAGAGGACTTTTAACTAACCTTGGCTCATTTTGACTAAGTTCTTCTGCATTACGGATTACCTTAAGAGTGCACTCAAAAGCATGACTGCAAGTAAGATCCTCATCCTCGCATTTATGAACCTGATCCTTATACTCGCATTTATGAACCTCACCTTCAGCTCCTCTAGCTGTCACATATTTTGTTACTACAATATTATTTGATCTATTTACTGTCCAATATTGAGTGAATTACATGAGACCACTTAACAAGCATTTTGATAATGTTGAAATCAGTATCGATGCAAGGATTGAGTTCTGCATTTATAAGACTTTGGATATATGATGAGGAGTCCTATAAAATAAAATATGAGCAGAGTATCAACTTTTGAATTGCAAACAAAATGTTAATAACTTGATCTATTTACTGACCAAGCAAATCTCAAAATCCAGACTATAGTGTGAATGTCTGGATATAACCTGTAGGCAAGTTTCACTCTTATGAATTCACACATCAAAAATAGTAAATCATTTCAGAGAACACAAAATATCTTTACATCAGCAGGGATAGTTGCCTCATCCAATCCGCCAAGCTGAGCTAGCACACGTTTCATTCTTTTCTCTGATATCCAAGTAATGTGGTATTGCTTGGTTAAGGTCCAATTCTTCTCATCTGACCGAAAAGATATCTAAGCATTAGGAATCCCCAAAATAAAAATAGACACAGTTGGGTATAAACAAGCTGAGTCCAAGCCTAGCTACGGAAGTTCCTCGGCTTGGCTCAATAGTAAGCATGAGCTGAGTCTGAGCTACTCACAAGCCACGCACAAAATATACAAATTTGACAATACATGCATCAAGTTTTACTGAACATTTAACAAAATATGCAGTCAATAACGACAAGTATGGTATCACATTGTAAGAGTATACAATTGATACCTAGAATTCTGGCACCACATTGTAAGACTATGCAGCTAACTGATAACCCAGGTATTACATTGTAAGAGACCAACAGTATGCACTTAATCAATACCCACAACTCATGTGTCACATACTCCAGGAAAACTGCTAAGCATAACTTCTCGAGAGTATGGGCTGAAACGTACAGCTAAATTCCCAAACACTAAACATTTTCTGAACCGTTCTTCTACAACGTACAACTACTTATCAGTAATGGTAATTATGACAATGGAAACCACTTCCACATAAGAGAAACGCAAACTAGACCTCCTGATCAAACTTGACAGTTAAAACAGTAACATGGACGTATAGCAGTCCGTTCCTCATCCCTGGCGCGCGCGCGGGGGGGGGGGGGGGGGGGGGGGGGGTTCGTATGGAGGGGCTCCAACTTAGTTAATTCCCGAGTTTTCCATTTCCATACATTTGTATCTAGATTTAAAGCAGCAGTATATATACCAAATAAATTTGTGAAGCATATCAGAGTAAAATTTAGCATTGAACAACAATTTAACAACCCAACATAGTGCAAATTCTGTGAGACGCATCAACCAAGAGTCAAGCATGGAGTAGTATTTTAATCAACCAAAAGACCGATATCCACTAGCTGCCACCCTAAGGTCATTTGATCAACCTGAACCTGAATCGCCTATAATTTGCATATCATAGTGATGAACTATGCAAGGAATCTTACAGTGCAACACGAAGATGGCAGTTTGGCGCGAGGGACATAGCCTGAGTTGGATCCTAGCCTCCTGTTCCACTGCGGCATCCTCCTCCTCCCGCTTCCCCTTTGCAGCATCCACTTCGGTTTCTTCCTCCCAGGCCTCACCCTCACCCAGCAGCATATCCTCCTCCTCCTTTTCCTCCGCTTCCTCCACCAAACGCCCGCCCGAGAAGGAGAGAAGCGCGAGATCAAAAATCTCACCTCCCTGTACCAAAGCGAGGTAGGGTCTGATGTTGAACTCCTCCTCCGCCTCCGCGTCGGTGTCCGATTCGGCCACCGCAGCGGCGTCGACCTCCGCCTCCGCCCCATGGACGAGAGGCCGAGGGGAGCCACGCAGGTGGAACTCCGCCTTGGCCAGCGCGGTGATGCCCTCGTCCGGGTCCCGGACAAAGCGGTAGAGCCGCACTGCCAGTGCAGCCTCGCCGCAGGCCGTCTCCATGGTTGCATAAACCCTAGGTCGGCGGGTAATGGGCCGGAGTTGGGGAAGGCGGAGAGGAACGCGGGGGTGACTGCCTGGGGAGCTGGGGGGAGCGGGGAGGCGGTTGTGGGAGGGAGGGTCATTTGATCTGGGAGGGGGAAGCATGGGCTGCAAGAAAGCGCTGCAATTTGAGATCGAGGAGAGGAATTGGAGAAGCGAAGCAAGAGGATGGGGGCGGGGCGAGGAGGCGCCCGGGCTTCGGAAATTTCGGGAGAGTTAAATTTGGTCGGTTTCTTTTCTCCTCGTACGTCAGTCGTTGTTCATCAGGTGGTTCCGAGCCCACTTTCACTTTTGGCTCCCTTAGTTTCCGTTTATGTTTATGACTTGTGAATTATGATTTACGTTATATTAACTAGTTTTTAAACAATGCGTTTTTTCAAGACAGGATTAATAGGAAGATTATAGTAAAAAGTGAACTAAGTTTAACTGTACCGACCAAGACTACATGTGACTATTTTCCTTTGCGTACTGCCTCTCATAATAAATCAGAATTAAAAAATTTAAGCCATAAACCACTGCCCGAAAGAACTCACTTATCATTCTAGCTATTTTTAAAAAAATTAGCCTCTAAACACCCATTTTTACAAATTTAGCTATCTTTAGTGGACCTACTGCGCGTGGTAGATACTTACCGAGTTAGGGAAGACCTGCCGAGCTACAATAGCTTAGTAGGGCACTGTAGCTCAATAAGTCACCTGCGGGGAGCTTGGCAAGTGCCTGCTGCATGTGGTAGGTCCACAGAGGGAGCTAAATATGCAAAAATAGATGTTCGAAAGCAAAATTTGAAAAAAATTGGATAGAATGATATTTGTGTACACACTTTGCCTAAGCTAAGACATGATTAAAGTTCAAGTTCAAATAAATTGGGACTTCGCCTTTTTTTCTTCTAAGTTTCAAATTTCAAACGGAGATATTGTTCCATTTTGATTAACATAACAAGTAAATGGACATCTCTTTTTACGATTAAGGAAGACGTGTATACACACAAGAGTACGCATCTTAGAGTGTGCTTGGTATGCATAATTTTACATTCCTCTATAATATAATATTTCCCTCATTCCGATTACCGATAAATACATTACCCGTAATATAAGATTCCAATGTTTTGTTGGTTTAAAAAAACTACAAAATGTCTTTATAATAGTTCAAACATTTCGTAACTCAAACAAACAAGCTCACAAATTTAAATTACAGGATTTGAAATTTCAAATCTTGAAGTTTAACATTCATAAATTTTGAATTAAAAACCAAATTTTTAAATTTTACAATTTAATTTCTCTCAATTTAAAATTGCAACATTCAAAAATTCAATCCTAATGATTCAAAAGTCCAAATTTGATTTTAAAAGTTTTAAATATTAAATTTTCTATTTGGAACATTCAAATATTAGAACTTATAAAACTTAAAATTTTGAAATCCATAAATTGAAATATCAAAATTTAAAAATTGAATTTTAAAATCCAAACTAGGATTTTGATATTTAAATTGCCTGAATTTAAAATTATGAAATTCATTAATCCAATTTTGGTATTTTGGTTTCAAAATTCATGTTTAAAAAATGTTTTTTAAGTTTGTATTTAGAATTATGAAAGTTCAAATTTTGACTGTAACAAATTAAAGGAAATAATAAAAGTGTAATAATAAAGATTCTTTCTCTTGGTAATCTCGGATAGACATCCTTTTTTTACAGAAAAATAAATCCTGGAAATAATGGTAATATGCTTCCTAAGGTAATCTTGAATTCATGGTTCAGATTACTGGTTGTTTTTCTAGTAATTCAAGATGTGGTATTTCATGAGGTTCTAATTGCCAATTAATTGAATGATTAACTAAATGATCAACTCAATAATTTATTAAAGCATGATATTATTTATTTAATCATTGGCATTTAATGGTTACTTTAGTTAAGCTACTATTCATTATTAGATTGGAATCGACGATTGATTTCGGGGTTTGAATGCATTTGGATAAAATGTAACTCTTGGCTTGGTCCAGGTATTACTAGACCTTAGATTACTGCCTAGTGATGTGTTAATGAGTTATCTTTGATTAAAGTCTAATTAATTGGTTGTATATTTCATCAAATTGCAAGTTAGCACGATTATTTTTTTTTAACGACTGATGAGCCAGGGGCATTGTATTTTAATAGACGCATGAAGTTCTATTTTAACATGATCTTTAATTATAGATGGTCTTTGGATCGAATGCTATTGATATTTTATGTAGTCTTAGTGATGGTTTGGCACAGTTTAATCTTTAATTAAAATTTGTCTATGTGAGGTCTAACTTATTATACACCATTATACTTATGTATTAATTTACAATTAAAACTAAAGAACTAGCGGCATGCTAAATGGCTTTAATATTGTTTATACAAAAATTATGTTTTTATAGGACTTTCAATTGATATGTGGGTTTAACTTGTTATACACAATTATTTTTCAATATCATTATTAATTAAATCTACCGTTAAGATTTAATTAACTATGACATGTTAATGACAATGATTATATTTTAGTAGGGCCCATGACTGACTTATGAATTTCTTAAAACAAATATTGGTTGACTTTATATAACCTCCATTTCCATCTAACTCATCTTTCAGGAAAGATAGTAAATTAAAGTGGATGCTCTAATTTTAAGCACAAATATTCTTGGAAAGGCATATAGTTACATTTAAAAGCAATCTTATAATTTAATCCTTGTATTTCCAGCTAGACATCAGTGACATAGTTTTTAAATTAAGTTATCCTAATTAGTTCATCATTATTTGTAAAAGGGTTCTCATGACCTTTTGAGGTATAGAAATAACAATTAATTTATATCAACGGCTTTACAACCTCCATATACCCTAATGATACCGAGCAATTCTTTTTAAATACATGACCATGGCATCATGGCATCTAATGATTTTTTGCTCTTCTAGCAAAATACATGTGTGCATGCTACATTCACATAGGGCCATTAGCTTAACATTATTTACCCTATTGTTATGCATCTAGTCATGCTTATTTTACATAAATTCTTGCATACATGCAGCTATTCCAAATTTAATCCTTGTGTGTGTGTGTGTTATAAAATTTCGTAAACCCAGGTTCTAAATTTATAATTAAAATTGTATCTGTACTTCTATTTGTTACTAAATTATTTTCCATCATATTTTATTTTGAAGTCTTCTTAAATATTTGTGATTTTGGGTGGGTCACATACTGATTACTAATCACTATGACTAGCTTTTGATTGATTGGGGGCCCACCTATCATAAGACAATATAAAGAGAGGCGGCGCTCACAGAGAACAGGGGAGATGGAGGCAACCAAAGCAGAACAGGGGAGTGGCGATGCTAAGGCGACGGTGGCGCCAGTGAGGGGAGGCTGAAGGGGTGAAGGCCACCGGAGAAATGGAACCCCAGGGAGGCAAGGAGGCTGCGGGGAGTGACGCCATGGGCAGGGGGCACCAGCACGGGCAGGCAGCCGCTCGGAGCAGCCGGTGGCGAGGTGAGAATGGGGCGGCGGCGGCCGGTGGAATAGGAGAAGAAAGGGGAGGTGCACGAGCTGGAGGTGAGTTGGAGGATGCTTACCAAGCTTACCATGCATGAGGAAATGCTCTGTAGGAGGCCAGCGATGGAAGCCGGGGGCGGCGGGGGTGGCCTCATGGTGCTGGCGAGCTGGGGCGAAGGGGAGAGCTGGGCGGTGGTTGGGGAAGATCAGTGAGATCCTGGTGATGCTTTCGAAGAAAGGAATCGAGCCAAAGCGTTTCGTGGAGGAGATGGCTGAGGTGGGGAAGCCGTCGGCTGGAAATAGGGGAGAAGAGGGCTCCGGCGATCTCTGGCGATAGAAGGCTGCAATTGAGTGGGTGAAAACTCAATAGAGTTGGTGGAACATGGCGTGACATGGACAGTTTCGGAAGGAGCTCACCGAGGTGGCCGGAATGCCATGATGGTGGCCGACGCACGGGCAATGGTTGCTAGCCCAAGCCGAGAATGGGGATGAAGAAGAGAAGGAAAGGAAGGTGACTAGGTGCAAGGGGAGGAAATGGAGGAGGCCAGAGATGGCTTTTATAGCTGCGGAGGGCTGTGCTGTGGCAGCACTATCGCCGAAGGCTGAGCAACGGGGCACGAGATGGCTTGGTGGCGTGGTTGTTGTGTGGGCGTGGCTTGCACGCTGGTGGTAGGGCATGGTGATGGGACGGCCACGACATGGTGTTGCGCAGGTAAGGCGATGCGATGGGAGCAGGTACTGCTAGTGCGGCAAGGCTCGGACGCGGTCGACGTGCTGTGCGCATGGAACAGCGCGGTGCACTAGCAGACGAGCGCGTGCGGGTGGCACATATGTGAGGTGGCGTGGCGGCCCTGGCGGGCGCGCCAAAGCAGCAGGGGGGCTGGCGTGGTTGGCGCACAGCACGGCGTGCTAGCGCGTGGTGCAGCCAACTCGGGTTCGCCGTGGCACGCGCACGTCACAAGGCCATGTTTCCCGGGCTAGAACAGAGGAAGACGGGGGCGAAGAGTGGGGCTGATTAGTCTTCTTGAAAGAAAAGGATATGGGGTGTGGTTTAAAAGAAAAGCTAATTCTGAATTTGGTCTTTCGAAATTAAAATTTGAATCATAAGTTTAAATTTTCTCGTGTCAATATTTTGAAGAGCACGACACTTTAATTCTAACTTTTAAATTAATTTTTGGCAACATTTTCGTCTTTCAAATTTTTGGCTTAATTTAGGTTGTATATTATCGAGTGAAATTTGAATTCAGATTTTTGGATTTTTAATTTCACCTTTCATGATTTCAATTTTTCCATACCTTTATTACTATAATTATTAATTATTCTTGGGGATCATTCCCTATTATTAAATTGGCATAGCATGAAATCGGAAAGTCCAAATAAAATTTTAGCAAAAATTCAAATGCCAACAAGATGCAATAAAAAGTTTTAAAATTTTCATATTTTTGAATACCCAAAATTTGGGATGTTACAGCAATCTTGAGCAGCCTTCATCTCCCATCACCTACCAACGCTGCTTTGGTCGTCACCATAGTGGTTCGTCCTCTGGCGGCTGGCGCTCCTCCTTAAAACTATGTGGATTCCTTTTGGTACTTGATGCCAAAGGAGGAGAAGTGAATTGGAGAAATGAAGAGAAAAGTGATCTTCAATCTATCTATCTATATTAGCTCTAAGTAGGTTATATAAACCTTGTAATGAACTTTATAAGGATAAGCTTCGCTTTTATTGTAATATGTGTTGTAAGCTTATTAAACCTCTTCCTCGTACTATGTGTTGGACATGTTGCAAATGTTTAATTAAATTGAATCTTGTCTATTTAAATTGCCTATTCATTGTGTAAGCGCATGCATCTTATTGAATTTATGATATGGATTATATAGGAAACTCCAGCAAAATTTCCTAAAAAGCCACAAGTGTAAATAAAATCACTTCATGAACCTCTATGCACATATTTAGGGAAAGATTTCTATTTATTGAGACTTTGCTAGCATTCAACTCTTTATCTCCTTTGAATTCATCTCAAGAGTTAAATGTTATCAAAGGACAAATCCTAGAATATATAACTCATTCTTCAACTAGATGTATATTCAACCTTCAATTCACACTACTATAGAAAAGGTCATCATAGACGGTATAAAAATGTCATCATAGACGGTTTCGTGAGTTATTTGGGTTTATGGGTCAATAATGATATATTTTCAAATCGTTTGTGACGTAGACTATCATAGACGATTATTAACTCAGAACCGACTGTGATGTTGACTATCACAGGCAGTTTGTATATGAAATCGTCTATGATAACTGACA
Organism: Dendrocalamus latiflorus; assembly: GCA_017311315.1. NCBI lineage: Eukaryota > Viridiplantae > Streptophyta > Magnoliopsida > Poales > Poaceae > Dendrocalamus > Dendrocalamus latiflorus. The sequence goes on from CM029623.1 coordinate 12,879,573, forward strand.
TATCACAAACGGTTTGTAGATGAAACCGTCTATGATAGCTGATGTATGACAGACACTTTGTCCTAAGGAACTATCTATGATATTCTTTTTGTATTACTAAATCTATTTCTGTTTGTTGGCTAGCCTGATCAGGAAATGCTTGCCATTAAATATAATGATATTTTGATTTTATATAAAAATCCTAATTCAAAATAATTATTTGGATTTATTTGGCCCTTATTGGTTTTCTAGGTTTTCAGGAGTTTAAAATCTATTTTTGAAATTAAAAAGTATTTTTAAGTATAAAAATTAAATACCAACTTTAGTTGGAAATATTTTTAATAAGTCCAAAATGTCTTCAGAAGGTTCTCTGAATTTTGCTGAGATTTTTGGAGTTTATTTTGTATTTTTCTGAGGCTTAATGAAATTTCCAAGCTTTTTCTGAAAATCTGAAATCAGAAAAATAAAATTTAATTCTCTCCCCTCCCCTCCGGCCGCAACATGGACGGTCAGATTCTCTCCATGCCGCCGCCATCCCCGCCGTACACCAAACCCGCCTTCCTCACTCCTCGGGCCGACACGCGTACGGCCCGATCTCGGCCACGCCGCTCTCTCCCCTTTTCCACCGCCAAGCGGGCCCGGCCCGTCAGCCTCCATCCGCCCCTCCCTTGCGCCGGCCGCCCGATCCCCTTAACCCTTCCCCGTGGCAAGATCTCCGCCGCCCACGCCTCCCTCTCCCTTTCTCTCTCTGCACCCCTGCCCCACCCGTCAGTGTTGTCTTCCACCCCGCCTCCTCCTTCCTCCTGCGCCGCTGCCGCCCGCAACCGCCTCCTCTGCCCTACCCGGCGCCCCCCTCTCTCCCGCGCACGTCGTGCCCACACGCCCTCACCCCGCACCCACCTCCCGCTTATCCCGCGCCAAAACCGCCGCCTACCTCCCCGATTTGCCCGCAACCGCCGCCGCCTACTCACCACTCCGGCGAGCGATTTGCTCCGCCCCGCTCCCCCTCCGCCCTATAAAAGGCGCCCTCGGCTCCGCCACAACCCGCCCCACCTCCCTCCGCTTCCCCCTTCCCCTCCCAGCCGCTACTTCGCCGCCGCGCCGAAGCCCCCGAGCGCCGCCGCCGCCCTCCTCGCCGCCGGCCTTCTCCCGGCCGCCTCCGGTAAGCCGCGTCCCTTCCCGTGCTCCCCATCTTCTCCTCTTCCCGTAGCCGCCCTCACCGCTGGTCGTCACCCGCCGGAGCGCCGGCGAGGCTCGCTCCCCCGTACGCTCTCCGGCCGGCCTGTCCACGTCGGCTCGCCCGTGCTGGCGTGGCAGCTTGGGTGGCAGCCACGTTGGCGCCGCGTCGGCAACCCACGCCCCGTCAGCGCCACGCAAGCGCCACCAGCCACCCGTGCCACCTCACCACCTCCCCGGATCTGTGGACATGGTCCACATGGACCGGGCCCGCATGTCAGTGTCGGTCCACCTCGGGCTGAGGTCATGCTGGCGCAATAGAGCCCTTTTTCCATTGAAAAATAATTCCGGCCGAAAAGAAATTCCTTGCTGACGCAATAACTCATATTTTCCTTTGGAAAAATAATTTCATAAATTCAGATTTTTCATTTTCTCTGAATTTAAACTTCCCGGAGCCCGTCCTTCTTCGTCCTAACTCCGATTGAGCCCATTTAAATTTCTAAATTCATCAAACATTCCCCTCTATCCATTTATAGCTTCAATTCAAATTTTTGAAGTCAATTTGAATTTAATTGGAATTTATTTGAATTTGGTGGGTTATTTTCGCGTGTAGACTTCGACGATTCGGGAAGATTCTTCGACGAAGATTCAAACCAAGTTGAAGAGCAAGGCAAGTCACACTCCTTGATCATGTTGATCCCTGTTTTCAAAATAAAATTATGTTGATTTAAATTATATTGCATGCATAATTTTTATTCAATGTATTTCAATTTAGTTTTAAATATAGTTATTGCCTACTTGTTAATTCCTCCATTGAATTTGAATTCCTCGATACCTTGTCAACCTAGAATCAAACTCTAGTTAATACATTAGTGTTGGCTAGAGAGTTTATTCACATGCTTAGCCCTACGTAGTCATATTATTTGTTTTTGGGATACCTTTTTTTTCATAAAATGATGAACCTTTCACATAAAATGTTATACTTTTGATATGTACTCTTGACTTTGGTGTGTCAAGGAATGTTATGAAATATTTTGAAAATAAAATATAAAACCTGGTTTAGACTTAGACAATTGGTTAGATTGGTGGGTGCAGGCATGCCCTGTTGGTTGGAGCCGCAGTGGTTGACTATCATGCACGGGGGTATGTGGTTGGGCCTAAGTCAATTAAGGATCGGTCTGTGAGCTACTGTTGCAAAGCCCGATCGTACTACCACATGGCTGGTATGGGACAGCCCTGGCTGAATAATTTGTGAAGTCCCAATCTGAGTCAAGTCGTAGGTTGAAAGTGAGCGTGGTTGGTGCCATGTGAAGTCTCACTTGGGCGAGTGTGGTTAAGCCATGAGAAGTCTCGTCTAGGCTCAAGAGGGGGTCCCGGTCTGGTGGATTCCTTACTGGGGTGAAACCTTAGAGTTGGCTTGGCCAGGTTGAAGGCTTTGCATTGTAAAGGCCTTGTCACGACTCCCCACCGCACACCTAAGGAAGTGTGTAATCTAGTGGTACAACGGGATGATCGTGTCTTGTGGGTAAAGCTGTACAACTTCTGCAGAGTGTATAATCTATCCTGGATAGCTGTGCCCACGGTCATGGGCATGCTGAGTAAAAGTTTTTCATGGATTAGACTTTGTTTTTCAAAAATGATTTTCGAAAACCTTATGGATGGATGGAATCCATGAGAGAACAAAAACCTTGTGGGTGGACGGAACCCATGAGAGAGATTGGAAGCTTGTGGATGGATGGAATCCACGAGTGTTTGGAAACGTGTGGATAGATGGAATTCATACGTGATCTTTTGGAAAAGATGGTTCAGGTGGGATGCCCGTGGATAGGTTGGTGTATGGTCGGAGCCTGCACTGACGGTATTATTTTCAACTACAATTACTATTTTTACTTATTGTATTAAATTCAGCAATTTCAATCTATCTACTGTATTTCTTTAAATGTTGTTTTATGCAAACTAACTCTATAAGCCTTCCATTGAAGACTTTATCATTATGTTGCATTTCTCCGTGTGATTTGCGGAGTACAAGTTTGTACTCACCTTGCAATCTCCATACAGAGGAAGATGTCGTCGACTACGGTGAAGATCTGGACGAGTAGGCCGTGTCTTACTTTTGTTTGCTTGTGGGCAGGCTTGGGCTTCGCTTCTTACCAATTTGCTTCCGCAGTTATTTGCTTTATTTACTTTTGCCAATGGGCGTTGATGTAAGACTTGGCCATAAGGCTGTACTCTTTTATTTAATATAAGAAGTCATTTGTGCTTGGTATTTATCTTTGTTGTACTGTGTGCACTAGCTGATCCTGGACTAGTGCGATTTACACAGAGGATCCAGGAGTTGTTACTCCGGGTTCCGACATGTAGCCACCTCTTGAAATTTGATATTGTAGCTTTAGGAATTATGTTGACTTGCTTGGGGCATTCGATCAAAAAGAGTTGTCAGAATGAGTAACTATACTAAGTGGAGTACTCTTGTTCTACAAGGGATCCGGATTCTACTATTATAGTGATTGTTGTTTTACTTAGAGCAATTAATAATATTTTATTGTGGAAAGTAGATGAGTCATATAAACCAAACACACCCAAAAATGTAGACACATTATTGGAGAAGAAATTAATTATAGACTATAGAGGTTCAATTGAGCAAAAATGAATAATAGAGAGGTGTGGTTAGATAAAATTCAGTTAAAGTAGCTCAAATGAATATAATTGGAGCAAAAATGAATAATAGAGAGGTGTGGTTAGATAAAATTCAGCTAAAGTAGCTCAAATGAATATAATTGGATGGTAGAGGGGCCTCTACTACAGTTTTTGTGTTCTGAAAGTTCTACCAGAACTTTTTATTGGTTAACTGACTATTTTTTCTTTGAAGTTCTAAGTATACAAACAGCACCTAAATGTTAGTCTTTGTCACAGGAATGGCTGGAGCTATGTCAATCAAGGGTGTGGAGCTGAGCAAATATAAAAGGTTCCTTTTTTGCTTTGAATACCATAAATCCATAACACAAGCTGTGTACTATTTGATTAGTGGCTGAGCAAAAGATCACTACTATTTAATTAGCGGCTGAGCAAAAGATCACACGATGCTTAGTGGCCAATTATTCACCCTAGCTAACATTTAGTTCTGGGTCTGCCACTGGATCGATGGGTGAGAGAACATGGTTGCCGGCGAATAGGGGAGCTGAATAGTTGGAATTTTTTGTACGGATAATCCATTTTTTATTCATAATTACTGAAATATACCCACGGGATTTTTTTTACAAAAATAGGCTTCAGTCGCCCCACGGTTGGGCGACTGGAGCCTTTTGCCCAACCCAGCGGCGATAGCTGGAGAATCTACCAACGGTTCGACGATAAATTGCAGTCACCCCACCGTTGGGCGACTGCAATCCAGTCGCCCCACCGTTGGGCGATTGCAATTCAGTCGCCCAACTGTTTGGCGACTGCGGGTGGCATAAAACCACCGCACGCTCGGCCGCCGGCCGTGCACTGTTTTCATTTCTCCGGCAGCGTGATTTCAAGAGGAAGGAGAGGAGAAGAAGAGAGGAAGAAGGGGAAGAAGAGGAGGGGGAGAAAAGGAGAGGGAGAGGAGGAGAAGAGGAGAGGGAGAGGAGGAGAGAAGAGCAGAAGGATCCAGGCAATTTTGTTGGTATATTTTTTTTGTTAGTGTTAGAAATTTAGTTTAGAAAATTTAGTTTAGAAATTTAGTTTAGAAAATTTAGTTTACAAATTTAGATGTAGTTTAGAAATTTAGATGTAATTTAGAAATTTCGTTTAGAAAATTTAGTTTAGAAATTTAGTTTAGAAAATTTAGATGTAGAAATTTAGTTTAGAAAATTTAGTTTAGAAATTTAGATGTAGTTTAGAAATTTAGTTTAGAAAATTTAGTTTATAAATTTAGATGTAGAAAATTTAGTGTCAAAATTTTGTATAGTATTTTTATGTATTATTGTAGAAAATTTAGTGTACAAATTTAGATGTAGAAAAATTTAGTTAACAAATTTTGTATAACATTTTTAATGCATTATTGTAGAAAATTTAGTTTAGAAATTTAGATGTAGAAAATTTCAGTGTTGAAATTTCGTATAGTATTTTTTTATGTATTATTGTAGAAAATGTAGTGTACAAATTTAGATGTAGAAAATTTAGTGTACAAATTTTGTATAGTATTTTTGATGTATTATTATAGAAAATTTAGTGTAGAAATTTAGATGTACAAAATTTAGTGTCGAAATTTTGCGTAGTATTTTTTATGTATTATTGTAGAAAATTTAGTGTACAAATTTACATGTAGAAAAATTCAGTGTACAAATTTTGCAGGTATGACTTGTGATGGACGTGACTCCGACTGGCGGTACCCGTTGTTGGACGAGCACGTGGACCACGTGCACCGCGCTTCCCGTCGTGTGTCGCCACCAGGGAGCACGGACGAGCCGGCTGAGCTGGGAGTGGTCTGGACACGCACACCTCGCGTGGCCTGGGAACTCGACCTCCGTTGGACTGCCAGGTTTGCACTACACCAGCGTTTTAGTGCTGCCATAAGAACGTTCCGTGCTGACCTTCACTTTGTTTGCAGGCTGCGGGATGTCGGGCTACTCCCTCTTGCCCGGATGGTGCAGGCCACGGAGGAGGATGGAGCCACCTTGGCCGCGGGCAGGGACGAGGCGGGCGTGGAGCGATCACGACGCTTCCCGTTCGACTTTGGTGGACCGTTGGCGGCCCGAGATGCACACTTTCCACCTCCCATTCGGGGAGATGACGCTGACCCTGCAGGATATGTCTCTGATTCTTGGCCTTCCGATCGTGGGAGGCGCTGCCTTCCTACCGGAGGCCCCGGCCGAGTGGTGCGCTGACGTGCTCGGCAGATTCGAGGGGGTCCTTCCACCGGCCGATACCACCACATCTTCAAAGAGACTCAGACCCATGGGCCGACGCTGAGGTGACTCGCACAGTACCAGGTACGTGGTATTTACACTCGATCGTATCTTCGAAGCTCTTATTAGTGCTATTACATACTAATAACAACTTGCTTGCATTCAGGTGGACTGCATGGATCCACAGGCAGACAATTACCAGGTCTCATGCCACTTGGAGGCATACGTGCTGTGGCTGTTTGGTTGGGTGCTCTTCACCACCAGCCACGGCAACTCCGTGGATGCGCGCCTTATCACTTATGCGAGGGCGATCGCGGACAGCGAGGCTCCCCAGGTCAGCTGGGGATCGGCCACACTTGCTGCGACGTACCGCGGGCTATGCGATGCGTGCACGAGGATCAAGGCGAACTCGATCCTCACAGGCTGTCCCCTGCTGCTGCAGTTATGGTCGTTCGAGCGCTTTAGCCTCGGACGACCTGTGCTAAACGACATGGGTCCGTACGGGGCCGAGATGTATCCGGGGGGAGACGTCGACCGGCCGATGTTGGGTTCTCTCTGGCGCTGTCGACGAGTAGATATTATCACAGTCAACTATTTCTTTCTTATTGACGATCGTTATACTAAACAACTTGTCTTTCTTGCAGGTACAGTTCGCGCACGTGCAGGTCACGCGGACGACAGAAAGGGAGTTAAAAAAGGCACTGAATGGTCGAGGAAGATGCAGCCCTGGATTGCGTAGTGGGAGGGTGCGCTCGACGACCACGTGGAGGAGGAACGCCCATACGACAGCACGAACTACGCGGAGTACCTGATCTGGTACCAGGCGCGGACACGTACCAGGCTCGTACATGTCGTAGACCCGCCTGCCACACACGTCGACGCTCCGACAGACACGTACCCCGCGCACCTTGTGCGCGACGCTCACATCGCGGTACGTTACATGTAATTTCAAAGATTCCCAAATGGCAATATCATTTCGATGATGGACCCTTTTATGTCTTTCTGTCCAGGATGACATCGGTTTTGCGCTGTGGACCGAGTTCGCCGCAGTACTACAGAGGGTCACAATAGGTGCGGAGTTGACCCACGAGGAGACCGTCAGCTTTGCGCGTCGGATGGAGGCCGGGTGTAGACGTATCATTAGCCTGCTGTCCTGCACGAGGCTACCGGCGGTCTCCACACCCGCGCCCAGCGCACCCCGACCACCAGTGCCATCCTGACCAGCGTGGCACTACTTCGGAGGTAGTACGTGGACACGTCCTACACCACCTCACCCGGAGCAGCCAAGGGGCTCTGCCTGGGCACGACCTCCTATACCACCTCAGCAGCTCTTCACGCCTCCTCCGCACATCCCCGTCTTCCACACGCAGGGGGTGTACTCTGAGCTATACGCCCCTCCTCCTACCTCGATGGCGCCAATTGCGGGTACGCATCGTTCGATCTCGTTTTTATCCCAAGGCGACATGCATCGAACTAACGATATTACTATTGCAGATCCTTACCATTAGCACGCACATGGCGTCTCCCCGGGCCCCGACGATGCAGACCAGTTTTTTGCGGACTGGCCCGGGCCGTCCTCCGACGCAGCACCGAAGGTTCTCTCCGGCAGTGCCCTCCCCGGTGCATTGGAGGGCACACAGCCAGAGGTGCAGCTGACTCCACCAGCGCAGGGGCGGGTGCGACACCCTCCAGCTCGTTTTACTTTCTCGGAGCGTCGTCACCCGTTGCACCGGAGGACGGCCAAGCGGGGCCGTACGGGAGGACGCGGGCGCGGTGACGGGGCACCTCAGGGTGGCGAGTGAGGGATGCTGCTGATGCTATATGTTATGCATGTAATGAAAAAATACGCGGCTTGTTACTCACAACTATATTATGAAGTTTATTTAAATTCAAACAGGGCTATTATCTCTGCTTTTCGCATTCAATCATTCATATATCAAGTCATCTAACAAATATTAACATACCGGTTCTCCGCACAGGAATTCTCAGCGTATGTCACTTAAAAGTGTATGTACCGATCGTTCTAGGGTAAATCTTTCGTAAAAAAAATTTCTAAAATTTTTTACGCACCTACAACATACAATGAACATAAACTTTTATTACAACTTAACACATTTTTTACCAGTTTAAAACTACAAATTTCACAAAATTTAAAACAATCACGGGGTTCATGCAGTCGCCTAGGGGGGGCGACTGCATGAAAGTCGTCCAACGGGAGGGCGACTGCATAAAAGTCGCTCAACGGGAGGGCGACTAAATGCGATTGCTCTATGGTGCGGCGACAGGTATTGTGTCGGCCTCTGGTTGGGTGAAAGGCTTCAGTCGCCCAACCATTGGGCGGCTGGAGCATATTTTTGTAAAATTTTTTTCTACGAGTATATTTATGTAATTTTGAATAAAAAATTGATTATCCGCACAAAAAATTTTGAATAGTTGAGCGCACAAGCTAAAGCACGGCGGCAAGGAAGAAAAGCGCAACTAATAGCAAAGAGTTTTAAGGCAACGTGTGCGTCTCCATAACCGACACAACCGCCCATGTCCAGGCCATAGATCGTGGACGTGTGTCCGAGATCGACGGTGCATAAACAAGGCAACAACTAGTCGGTTCAACGAACGAGACTGGCTCATCAGCATCCCAACCACTTAAAAGAGTACTATATTTCTAAACTTTTGCGAACATCTATGCCATATATCTAAGGTTGACAATATTTTTTGTATCATATTACTAAATAAACTGGGCCAATACTGAGTGCCATAGATATCCAATGGCTTTTGCAATACCAGTCGGCATTCCAAACATCGTGCCCATGCAGATGTATTACCTCTCAATTGATATTCAGTTGAACTACGAAAACAAGCCTCAAAAAAAAAAAAGAAGAAGAAGAAGACTACGTAAGCAAAACGAGAATGATAATATGTGTAAGTTCATCTACAGTGACACTTGCATATCACTCATTTCAATGGCCCTGTCTGTTGCAATCACAAAACCGCAAATCTAATTTCGATATACCCAAAACACAATGCTGTACTTTTTCAAACTATTTACTTCAAATCGTTTCTTCCTCTGTAACTTCTACATACATTCACAACTGAACAAGGAATAAGAAAGGGACGAAAGATAAAGTTTCAGCATATTTTCCTCCAGCAATAGATATCTTAATGTGTGAAACATGCATCCATAGAAGATAAATTATTAGATACGCATTGAGAATAATAAAGAAGTCCGATTTGGGTCAATTAGTAAAGACTAGCGACAATTTCTTCAGAAGCTGCGGATGCTTATCCATCAAAGATTTGGTATGATCCATGTTTCATTTGCAGCTTCTTTTGCATAGTCACGGCCGGAACAGGGGTAAGCATCCTCCAACGTCCTATTTTCCAAGTCATAGATCCTTACACCTCGCCAACCATGACGCATGATACGGAAGAATCTGTCCTGCCCCAAACGAGGAATTGTGAAGTATATACAATTCGGTCTCAGCTCGGGGAATTTGTCGATGGGTAAACATGCCGAGTGATTTTGTCCGAGGAACACAGCATGCCCCCGCAAGGCTGTGGCAGGACAGAGTGCTTGCCGGCTGCGTCTCTCAAGATCCACCTTATCTATTTCAACCTTGACGCATTTTGGATATTCTTCACCTCTCGGCGCAAGAATCGGCCTGATTTGCAGAAGATCTCCCCATGGTGTCGACACTAGGAACCTGGTTAGAGTAGCACCACATCCATCCTTTTGGCCGATGATCAATTCCTTTTTTGCATTGTCTGGTTCAAGATCCCATGCCTCCAATGACCCATTCATTCTCACCGTGTAGAACCTGCCACTGTGGTAGACACAATCGGCGTATATACCATGTGTACTCCTATATATGGTTGAAGCTAGATGCCAGCAGCCCTCTCCAGCCCTAGCGAAAGACAGCCGATCACCCAACCTATGGATGATCATAGCAATGTAGCCACCTCCTTGCGATGGAGAGCTCGACAACACCGCCTTCTGGTAGAAAATTTTGCCCAGAGACCTGACTCCAAAAAGTTTCCTACATCCCTCGAAACGATAACCTGCGATCCTTCCTCCTTCATCTCCATAGACCGCCTTGACGCTTGCAAAATCTGTGGCCGGCGGGAGGGGGATTAATGCCGAGGTTAAGGGGCTGTAGAGGACGAGATTGGAGAGTTCATCTGAAGCGATCAGCCAGCCATGGGAGGCTCCGCAGCAGTGCAGCGAGCGGCCCTGGGGAAAACTGACATTGTAAGCCTTGTCTGGGTTGAGGAGGTTGCGAAACTCGCTACTGACAGGGTGGTCGAGCCACCCACACCTGAACATCCACAGCGGCCTTGGATACGCCAGCTTGGGCCTGCACATGAGCCACGGTGCGGGGCGAAGTAGGAGACAGGCGGTAGCCGCGGTGGCGCGCCACCACGCACAGACGGCTGCGAACGCAAGGGCTTCCGGGAGCTCGAGGCGCCCCAGGATGCCGGCGAGGAGATCGGCCGGGAGGTCCGACCAGCCGGATACTGCACAAGGACATCCTGGACCTGCCATAGCAAACAATTTTGATTCACGCTGTGAGATTAGTTACAGAGCAATACATGTGAGGAGATGTAGATATAACAAAGCAAACGAGCAAACGAATTCATGTACGACTTCGACACGGAGTCCTTACTTCTTAGGATGATCGGAATTAGGTGCCAAAAATTGCACAGACAGGAGTCATTTTTTGCGATTCCGTTTGTGTTACAGCATCAAAGCAACCCTTAATGGTAAAAAAAATTGCAAAGCTTCCACGCAGAACATAAATAAAAAAATGCATCTTTGTGAAATTTATTTATGGATATCCGTGGGATTCATAGGAAAAACCGCATCTTTGGGCTAAATAGCTCAAGGGCAGTTTAGTCATCTTGGCTGATTTGGAGAGAGAGAAGAAAATGAGGAAAAGGGGTGCAATGGTAGGGAATACGAGAGACACACATACTGAGTGGCTATTTTACGAAGTCGACAATAGCGATGACAGTTTTGCGAAGCCCACTGTTAGTTGTGGCAAATAGTGATACCTTGACACTTCCGAAGGAAATTCCGTCTCGCCTAAAACTAACAAGAGGAAAAGATACAAGTATCTGTACGCGTTCGAATCTTCACCTTGAAAACTGCACCTCTCTCCCAGAAAACTGGATTAAGCGAAAGAAAGAAAGGCAGAGTTAGGCTTACCTGTAGTGGCGGCGGGCATGGAGAACGCAGCACCGAGGGCGGAATCGGGGCCAGAGCGAGGAAGCCTAGTTAGGGGAGTTAGTTTCTCGTCACATACTTATTCTACCTCCGATAAAAAAGGAAGATGGAAGCAGAGAGTCAGGGGGGAGATGGAGAGATCTACTGAGAGAGGATTTGCCGGTGTTGGCCAAGGTCGACGGGCAGTGGCCGGAGGGGTCGCCGGAATTGCTCGACGTGCGGTCGCGGCCGTCTCACGCCGTTGGTAAGACGGTGGGAGAGGAAGATGAGATTGTCACGTGTGAGCCGATATGGAACTGGGCTGTTGTGATGTTAGGCTGCAGGCCGAGTTGTTAACAATTTCGGCCCCATGATACATACGGCGTTTCACCTACTGCGATGCATAAACTGCCCTCGGCAAGTTCTGGCCCCACGCAGAAAAAAAAGTCCACACCTCCCCAAGTCCAAGCCCAAACCCACTACGACGAGCCCATTATGTCCCTCCGGACCCTCTCGGCCTCTCATCTTGTGGACCAATGTGAAAATCGGACCCTTGCTTTAGAAGTACTGCTACACAACTTTTCAAATAGCATTGGAGCAATTCTTTTACTTAAAACATGTACCTAGTACCTCTCCATTACTGCCATAAACCCAACTTCACTGCCTTGCCTACTCATCACTTCGTTATGCCTCACTTTTGGTCCTCTCCTATCTTATACTTCTCAATGCTCCTGTGACTAATCCTTACGGGATTATTACCGGGGGGCTTCGCGCAAGGGGACGCGCCCCACGTCACCCCCAGCGCTCCCTCGGCCGGCGCGTGGCGGGGGAAAACACGTACAGTCAGGGGAGCGATTTCCCTGTATTTTTCGAAAATTACGTAAAGGTCATTTTTCCTCGCGAAAAGGTCCCTGCCAGTTTTTTCAGACCCCTCCACTTTGCAGGATAGCGCCCCGCGGTTTCTAAATTACGTACGGGTCCTCATTTAAAAACGTACAGGCCCTCGGTTTTTACGAAAAAACCCTTCGATTTTTTTGAAAATACACATGTGCCCCCGATTTTTTTTTTTATTTTTTTAACTCCTCTGCCATTTTTTCCCATGCCCCTCCACTTTGCAGGATATCGCCCCGCGGTTCCTAAATTACGTACGGGTCCTCATTTATTATGTACAGGCCCTCAGTTTTTTACGAAAAAGTCCTTCGACTTTTTTGAAAATACACATGTGCCCTCGATTTTTTAAATTTTTTTTAAACTTCTCACGAATTATCGCCTCTTTCACTTCGGTACACACGGTGGCTGACGCGGCGTGGCGCCGCGCCTATGAGGCTAGTTAACCTAAGGGAAGAAGTGTTCCTGCCAATGTTGTATCTTTATATGCCAATGTAAGCGCGCTCCCTCTCTCACACACACGCAGACATTTTCTCTCTTCCGTAATTTGACACTATATATATAGCATCAACTCATTTCTTGGAATGGGCGGCACTCGGAAAAGAGTATATCAGAAACTCAGTCTTCTGTATCCTCGAAGATAGTACTTGAGGAATTACATCCTCTGAATAAAGCAAGTGTGTTAATCTATTACTAATTTTCCATTAGTATCTTCCGGAGATGCGACACAAACATAGAAACATACAAAAGAGAGCTTTTTTCCAAATGCAACATCAAGACCAGTTTTTCTCAAAGATCAAATTGTGTGAGCAAACAGTTGAAGAAAAAGAAAAAGGAAAGATCACAACGTCAAGACTGATTGAGGCCTCTCCTACCAAATATCAAAAAATAGGAACAGAGCTGAATATCCAAGGTTTAAGCTTCCAAAACTTCACTCGGTGATTATCCCTAGCAACGGCAATGCTGAATTGTCTTCTTTCCCTCGTGCAAGCATAAAGTAGTCAAATGCAAGCATTATGTCAAACACTCAAACTGAGGCACTTGACCAGCAAGCCTCGTTATCAAAGCTCAGGCACACAACAATAGTTCGCAAAGTACAAAAGAGGTCCTTAGAATTAGCTTGGTCTAAAATACAAATTATCTTTTTTTTCCCAAGAGGGGTATAGCGCTCTGTCAATTAACTGCACAATAAGAAAAAACAAAATTTTGTATAATTAGTATTGTGCTTATTCACTTGGCTACAAGTTATTGTAACGCACTAAACCAGAAATTGCCCATATATATGGGAGGAGCTTTGTTTGTAACTTCATGCTGTTGTTGTCTCCGCCATGTTGCTTTCTTGGTTGATTCATGGAAGAACGGATGGAACAGCTGGATTGTGATTTTAACAGTTCCCCTATATTAACTTGCACTGAGCCTGTACTGCAAATCAAATTTTGAGCTCTCATCTTGATAAGACCTCCACGCAACCAAAATAGAGGTGCATAGAAAGACCAACTTTCCAAGCAACAGTACTGTCAAATTTGTGTCCAGAGATACCTTGAAATTGTTGGTGTTCCTTTTTCGCACCTGGGGTTCTTTTCCGCACCTGGGGATCTTAGATCTGAGGGAGAGAGAGGAAGAGGTAGGGGCACTGACCGTCCGACGGCGTGGAGGAGGGGGTGGCCATCTCGGGTTCGTCGGTGTAGTCTGCGCACGGGCAGCGACGGTCGGGGAAGAGGACGGTGGCGGCGGCGGTGTAGATCCGGCGACGTCGACGGCGATGGCGCTTCCCGCCGCTGGCTGCGCCCCTCTAGATCGGTTAGGGTTTTGTCGGGTGGGGTTGTACGGCTCAGGCGATCCTCGTGACGCGAGCCGCCGGCCCCCACCCTCTATTTATAGCGCAGCGCGACGGGGGCCCATCAGCCAGTTGTTGGGCTGAGCGCCCCCGATCAGGGCGCGTGATCAAGGTCCAGATTAGCCGTTGGGCTAATCTGGGAGAGATCAATCTAACATTCTCCCCCTTGATCTCCTTTATGCTTTAACTTTAATTACTTTTGACTTTACACATTCCATCACAGATCAGTGCATAGAACATGTCTCATCGTCACGGTCAATCGCCGATAGATTCAACAGCTACAATACACCTCTCTTGTTCTGAAATAGTTACTCTAATCTTTTGGGCCATCTTTTAGTCCAGGAATCATAGGCTTTCCCTTAAACCCATGCCGGCTACATGTTCTCTGAACACGTTGGGTGATAAGCCTTTAGTAAGCAGATCCGCTAACATCTTTGCGGTACTTATATGCTCTAGACTTATAATTTGATCCCGAACTTTATCTTTCATAACATAGTACTTTATGTCAATGTGTTTGGCAGCACCACTTGACTTATTGTTGTGGGCATACGTTACTGCGGGTTCATTATCGCAGTACAACTTAAGTGGTCTATTGATGTCGTCAACCACTTTTAAACCGGGTATGAACTTCTTTAGCCAGTTCACCTGCCCCGTAGCCTCATAACATGCTACAAACTCGGCATACATTGTGGACGATGTAGTGACGGTTTGCTTTGAGCTTTTCCACGATATAGCTCCTCCTGCGAGAGTGAATACATATCCGGATGTAGACTTTCTATCATCTCCCGCAAAATCAGAATCTGTATACCCCACTATATGGAGTAAATCTGATCTTCTGTATGTCATCATGAGGCCTTTTGTTCCTTGCAAATAACGCAAGACTTTCTTTATCAATTTCCAATGTTCTATTCCAGGATTGCTCTGGAATCTGCTAAGTAACCCGGTAACAAATGCTAAGTCAGGGCGTGTGCACACTTGAGCATACTGTAAGCTTCCGACAGCTGAAGCATATGGAACCGCTTTCATTTGATCGATCTCATACTGGTTCCTGGGGCATTGAAAATCCCCATATCTGTCGCCCTTGACTATAGGTGCAGGTGAAGGACTACATTTATGCATACCAAATTTCTTTAAGACTTTCTCTATGTATGCCTTTTGTGACAGTCCCAATGTCCCCTTGTTTCTATCCCGGTGAATTTCGATCCCTAGAACCAACGAAGCTTCACCAAGATCTTTCATATCAAAGTTTGAGGATAAAAACTTCTTTGTCTCCAGTAGCAGACTGACATCACTACTAGCTAGTAGGATATCATCCACATACAGGATTAGGAAGATATACTTCCCATCTTTAAACTTTGCATAAACACAGTTGTCCTCTACATTCTCTTTAAACCCAAATTTTCTTATTGTACTGTCAAACTTCAAGTACCACTGTCTCGAAGTTTGTTTTAACCCATAAATCGATTTCTTTAGGCGGCATCCCATTGTTTCATTTCCTTCCACGACAAAACCTTTCGATGTGCCATGTAAACATTTTCCTCCAAATCCCCATTGAGAAATGCCGTCTTTACATCCATCTGATGTAACTCTAAATCATAATGTGCTACTAATGCCATTATGATTCTGAAGGAATCTTTACATGAGACTGGAGAAAAGGTCTCAGTGTAATCAATCCCTTCTCTTTGCGTAAAGCCTTTTGCCACAAGTCGCGCTTTGTATCTTTCTATATTCCCTTGGGAGTCAAGCTTTGTCTTGTAGACCCATTTACAGCCTACTGTTTTGGCTCCTTTAGGAATAATTTCCAAGTCCCAGACTTTATTAGTCTTCATGGACCTCATTTCCTCTTCCATGGCCTCAAGCCATTTTGAGGAATTTTCGCTTCTCATGGCTTCTTCCAATGAGGTGGGATCATCCTCCATTTGAAATTCCTCTGTGTGATAAATCTGATAATCATCAGAAATAGTTGATCTTCTTACTCTTTGAGACCTCCTCGGGGCCTCCTCATTTGGTACATCTACTGTTTGAGGCTGCTGTTGCTCCCCCTCATCTGTGGCAATAGGTTCTATAGGATCCTGAAGAACAGGTTCCTCATTATCATTCATTGTTGCCACAGGAGGAACAATAACAGGTGCTGGCACCACAGTGTCTTGCACCGATGGTGCAGCGACAGCAGGTAGTGTGAAGAATGGCTCTTGAATCATCGGAGTGGGCGCATACGCCCGCTTCTCTTCAAGGTCAATCTCTCGAGCTACCATGCTCCCCTTCATCATTTCATCCTCTAAGAAGACAGCGTGTCTCGTTTCTACAAACTTTGTATATCTGTCTGGACAGTAGAAACGATAACCTTTTGACTTTTCAGGGTAGCCAATGAAATGGCAACTTACTGTTTTGGGATCAAGTTTCCCAAGGTTTGGGTTAAATACTTTAGCCTCAGCAGGACTCCCCCACACACGTAAGTGGTTTAGTGAGGGAACTCTTCCTGTCCACAACTCGTACGGTGTTTTGGGCACTGACTTACTAGGCACTCTGTTGAGAATATGAATGACGGTTTTCAACGCCTCCATCCATAAACTCAATGGGAGTGTGGAGTAGCTCATCATACTTCGCACCATATCCATCAGGGTACGGTTGCGTCTTTCAGCTACTCCATTTTGCTGAGGTTCGCCCGGCATAGAATACTGGGCCACTATTCCATTTTCCTGTAAAAACCTCGCAAAAGGTCCAGGAACTTGTCCATATGGGGTATGTCGACCGTAGTACTCCCCCCACGATCAGATCGGACTATCTTAATCTTTAAATCGTGTTGGTTTTCAACTTCAGCCTTAAATATCTTGAATTTATCCAAGACTTCATTTCTTTCTTTGATTGGATAAATATATCCATAACGGGAGTAATCATCCGTGAATGTTATGAACGAGTCATAACCATCCACACTTTTCACAAGAAAAGGACCACAAATGTCTGTGTGAACAATTTGTAGAACTCCTGTGCTTCTTTTAGCGTCTTTTTTAATTTTCTTTACATATTTTCCTTTAATGCATTCTCTGCATTGTTCTAAGTCTGAGAACTCTAATAGAGGAAGAATTTCATTCTTAATAAGTCTTTCTATTCTCCCCCTCGAAATATGGCCTAAACGACAGTGCCATAATTTCGACGATTCATTATGAGTTCTCTTTCGTTTTCTGTTTACATTCGTAGACGAGGATTCAATCACTTTCTCGCACGCGACGTTCGCATTATCGCATACGACATTCACATCATCACATAATAATAACAAATAAAGCTCATTATGTAAGATGGCAAGACCAACACATTCTTTATTAAACATTATTTCACACTTGCCATTTCCAAAATTACAATCATAACCATCTTTGTCCAAATTTGAAACACTAATCAAATTCCTCTGTAAAGAGGGAACAAAAAGGACATCTCTAAGTAAAAGATTGGAGCCATTAGCCAACTCTAATGAAAGATCGCCAACGGCTTTAACTTCAGCTTGGACTCCATTTGCAACTTTAATGCATCTTTCGTTTCTTTGCGTAGTCCTCGTCGAACGGAATCTCTGTAAAGAATTAGCAACATGAACAGTTGCTCCTGAGTCAATCCACCAAGTGGATTTCGAATATTGCACATACAGGGATTCATTTACATAGGTAATAATGTTCTCACCTTTCTTTGCCATTATCATCTTTAAGTAATCGGGACAGTTCTTCTTGTAGTGTCCCGTCTTCTTGCAGTGAAGACACTGATCTTTGTCTACAGCAAATTTATTCTGTTGAGGCTGATGGACAGAGGCTTTTCCCTTGTTCTTTGAGAAGGAGGTACTGTTGAAGTTCTTTTTCTTATTATCCTTCACATAGTTGATGGATCCACCATGTGAGGATTTAATTCTTTCCTCCTCTTGCACACACATAGCTATGCACTTTTCTAAGTCCCATTTTTCGGGCTGCATGTTGTAGTTGACAACAAAAGTGTCAAACTCTTTTGGCAAGGAAGCAAAAACCAAATGAATAAGGAACTCATCCTTGAGAGCCAAATCCATTGGTTTAAGCTTGGATGCCATGTTGCTCATCCTCAGTATGTGCTCTCTTATGCCACTGCCACCACCAGAGTACCTCTCTGTCACAAGTTGTTTAATCAGCTGTGTAGCATAAGTCTTTGAAGAGCCAGTAAACTGACTCTTTATTCTCTCAAGGTACTCTGTGACAGTGTCACACTCTGCGATTGAGCCCACAATAGCAGGCTCAATCGTGTTCTTTATCACAGCCAAACATTTCTTGTTGGCTGTGGTCCATTTCTTATGCTCAAGGTCATAAGACATCTGTAAGGGGGCATGATCCCTCTGTCTTTTCTGCCAAGCAGTATCATCCTCATTCTGATCCCTCACTGGTGCCGTAGGCTCAGTGGGACGTGCTGTAGTGAGGACCCAGTCCACCTCAGCCAAGATAAACGCTAAGTCTATCTTTTTCTTCCACTCTCCATAATTATCTCCTTTGAGAGTGGGGATCTCTCTGATACAACTCATCAAGTTGTATCCGCCTGAAAAATTAGTTCAATAAAATGAGAACATAACAGGAAAATTATATGCCTTATTTCCAACGTTGGTCAAAAATACGACACACAATTTAAATCAATTTTATCTATACATTAAATCTACATCACCGTTGGGCAGAAATAGAAATAATGCATAAAATCATCAATTAAAAATTATAATATTGTTATTATCAACGTTGGTCACAAAATAACAATATCATAATTATCTGGGATTTATCTCTATTTTTCCAAAATTAAATTCTCACGTTGGTTCGAATTTAATAATGAAAATTAATCAACATTAACTTTTGCAGCGGAAATAATAAATTCTTTATTTTTCAGAAGCATCTTCTATACTTTTCTATTCTGTCAAAAATATCCCGTTGGTTCAATTTTTTTGACAGATTTAATTTAGCAAAATTAGCCAAATTATCAATTAAGGTGCCACTGAAAATAATCAACATGAAATTATTCTAAAATAATTCATATTCAGAAGCACCATTACTGTACTCATCAATCTCTGGAAATAATTAACACGTTGGTGCAAAAATTTACAGAGATTTTGGTTCAATTTTCATTCAAATTCACTCAAAAAAGCTTCTGAAAAAACAATAAAAATTCATTTAACAAAATTTCTGTGCAAATAGCCAATTTGGCCCAATTCCTGCAGCCGCGGCCCAAAAGACGCGGCCCAAAAACAACCTCATGCGCGCGGCCCACAAAAGCATGGCCGTCCGATCTGATCGGACGGCCGAAACCGTGCGCAGGCAAAACTAAAAAGCCCCAACCCTAACCCTAGGGGCATTTGCCCCTTGCTCCACCCGCAAAAAACGGTGCGGCGGCTCATGGGGGGGGGGGGGGGGGGGCGGCGGCCCGCAGCGGCGGCTCGCTCGCGAAGGTGGGCGGCGCGGCGGCGAGCACCGGCAGCGGCTCGGCGGCGCCCGGGCTCGGGAGAGGCGGCAGCGGCGGCCCCCAGCGGAGCGCGGCACGGCTGGGCGGCGCGGCGGCGCCCGTGCTCGGGAGGCAGCGGCGACCTCCGAAGCGGCGACCCGGGAGGGCGACGGCGCCATGGGAGGTGCGCAGCAGCGGCGACCGGAGCGCAGCGCGGCGCACCGGCGGCGGCGGCCGGGCGGCGCAACCGGTAAGGCTCTGATACCAATGTCGTGCTTTTCTGTGCGCTTGGGGTTCTAGATCTGAGAGAGAAGAGGAGAAGAGGTAGGGGCACTGACCGTCCGACGGCGTGGAGGAGGAGGTGGCCATCTCGGGTTCGTCGGTGTAGTCTGCGCACGGGCAGCGACGGTCGGGGAAGAGGACGGTGGCGGCGGTGTAGATCCGGCGACGTCGACGGCGATGGCGCTTCCCGCCGCTGGCTGCGCCCCTCTAGATCGGTTAGGGTTTTGTCGGGTGGGGTTGTACGGCTCAGGCGATCCTCGTGACGCGAGCCGCCGGCCCCCACCCTCTATTTATAGCGCAGCGCGACGGGGGCCCATCAGCCAGTTGTTGGGCTGAGCGCCCCCGATCAGGGCGCGTGATCAAGGTCCAGATTAGCCGTTGGGCTAATCTGGGAGAGATCAATCTAACAGAAATTAATAGTACCAGAGAAGTAATAGGTAAATGAGTACCATGAAAAAGTCAATCAACAATCATGCCGTAGAAACTATGGATCAATTACTAACATTAAGCTTCAGGAAATCTTGATCTCACCTCACTTCCTTGCATTGTGAACCAAGTTCAGCCTTATGTTCAGTTAAGACAACTATTCTGCCAAAGGGGCAAATCATCAAACACCTACAACGCAAGAGCTGAACGAAGCAACTACAGAATAACCAACACACACCATAAAAAACCTGACCTAAGCATGGTGTGCAGGGCGATCATGTGACAACCCGATCTACGATGGGATCGGTTTGCACAGATTGAACAAGCAAGTTGGACAGATCAGGAGAGGTAGGATGAGAAAACAGGGGAATTGAGGTGGGGAAAGAGAGGACACGAGATGACGAAAGGTTCCTCCATTTCATCGATAATGTCCAGACCAAGTCTACAGGCCCTATTAAGCCAGACACCACACCTGACAGGCGAGCCTATGGCGTATGCACCCGTTCTACACACCCAACTACTGAGCACACAGCTCACCCAACGCACACACTGACCGAACCGGTCCCAAACACTTGGAGAACAACCAATCTATTGCCAAAACAGCCTTTTTCCCTCTAGTCCACGTCTTCATCCACCTGCGTGTCCGCCGATGCCGACGGTGGAGGGTGCAGCGGCGTGACACTTCCCGCCCCTTGAGAGGAGACCGGATCCCAAATATTTGCCACGGGAAAATGCTTCTGCAGGATGTAGTAGTCTTCCCAAGTGGCACAATCTTGCGATAAAGTGGACCATTTCACCAAAATCTGTGGCACTGCCGAATTACCCTTCTTTACTAACTGTGAGATCGACAATCTTGGAGAGATCTTGATACACTGGAGAATAGTTCGGAGTGAACAGCTTGAGCTGAGATACGTGAAAGATTGGATGAACCAGAGCACTGTCAGGTAATTGTAGCTGGTAAGCCACTGCACCAATTCGTTCCAGAATGGGATATGGGCCAAATAATTGAAAGCAAGTTTAGGAAATGGACGGTTGGTGACAGAAGCTTGAGCATTAGGCTGTAATTTGAGAAATACTTGATCTCCCACTTGAAATTGACGATCCTGGAGCCCCTTGTCACTTTGCGTTTTCATTCTGTTCTGAGCTCGTTCCAACTGTTGCCGCAGCATGTCCTGGAAATTCTGATGGCCCAGGACCATCTCAGTGGCGTCAGAAGAAGACGCTGATGATAAATTAGGCATCACACCAAAATTGGGATCAACACCATAAAGAGCTCGGAATGGAGAACATCCTAACGATGAGTGAAAACTAGAGTTGTACCAGAATTCTGCCATGGCAAGCATTGTTTCCATTTCTTGGGACAATCATGGACTGATACATCTCAAGACATTGGTTTACTCGTTCCCTCTAACCATCCATTTGCGGATGTTACACCGTGCTGTATTGTAATTTGGTGCCGACCATTTGAAAGAGCTCACGCCAAAAAACACTGGTGAAGACCTTGTCCCGATCAGAGACGATGGAACAAGGTATGCCATGTAGTTTTACAACTGACCCCATAAAAATTTGAGCAACAGTCCTAGCGGTGAAACGATGCTTAAGTGGCGTGAAGTGGGCATACTTGGTGAGACGATACCACAACCAAAATGACATCATAACCCTCCGATTTGGGCAACCGTTCAATGAAATCCATAGTTAAGTCCTGCCAAGCACCTTCAGGGATGGGTAATGGCTGTAGCAATCCCACCGGTTTCAGATTCTCATGTTTCGCTTGTTGACAAGTTTGGCACTGTTTGACAAACTCTGCGACTGCTAGTTTCATGCCATGCCAGTAGAATAATTTCTTTAGCCGACAGTAAGTGGCATGGATACCCGAGTGCCCCCTCCCCAATTGCTGTGTCATGAAAGGCACTAATAAATTTGGTTTGTTATGACGAATTAGAGCCTATCCATACTCGATTGTTGTACTTAACAAGGCCATACTCCAAGCTGTAACCACGGTCATCTGGAGTGTGAACAGCCAATTGTGTGAGTTATTTTTGTGCTTCCGAGTCCATCTCATACGAATTACATACTTTCTGAAACCATAGTGGTTGAGAAACTGAAATAGGTTGTAATTGGAGAAGATGACTGACACGAGATAGTGCATCCATAGCACCATTTTCAATTCCTTTCTTGTACTGAAACTTAAATTGCAATCCCACCATTTTTGACATTGCCCTGCGTTGTAGTTCAGAGGAGAGGCGCTACTCGCCTAAAGAACAGAGACTATTATGGTCTGTCAGAATGAGAAAAGGGCCGTGCTGCAAGTATGACCGCCATTTATCCATGGCCATCATGATAGCCAGAAATTCCTTTTCATATATGGAGAGTTTTTTATTTTTAGTACTGAGGGCTTTACTCAAAAAGGCGATCCGATGGCCCTGCTGCGTAAGAACCGCCCCGACACCCCTGTCGCAAGCATCGGTCTTGATGACAAATGGTAAGGAAAAATTAGGGAGAGCCAGCACAGCTGTGCTTACCACTGCTTGGTTCAACCGATTGAAACAGAGAGTGGCTAACTCGGTCCATAGAAAGCCTTTCTTCTTCAGCAAATTGGTGATTCTCTATATTTCATTGAAGCGATCAAAAAATGCATCTACTGATTCTCTAGATTTTATTTCAAATTTAGAATACTCCTTTTTAAATTAGTTCTGTCGAACATCTTTAACAGATGTAGAACTTCATGATAATCAGATAGAGCAGCCCAGATTTTATTTACAGATTTAATTTGAGCAATTCTGATAAATTTGTTTCTATTTAAACCTTGTAATAAGATATTTCTAACCTTAGCATTAGCTTCAATATCAGCAATATTTTCAATAGTCACAACAGAAGGCACTATATATGAATTCTCAACTTTTTGCCAAATAGCGTTACCTTGTGCTTGTAGAGAGACCTCCATACGTGTTTTCCAAAAGAGATAATCTGATCCATCAAAAAACAATGCTTACTTGAGAACTGTTCCCGATCTGATGTCATTGTAACTTGGCTCTGATATCACTTGTAGAATCGTATGGCGCAATCAGAGAGGGTGAATGATTGCCTCCGCTTTTTGATACCTGAAAACAAGCCTCAAACCAGAAGAAAAGTAATCTAAATTACCGGATATAAATTTCAACAGCAAGTTGTTCAATCAATCGCTCAACTGTTCGCTTGACCTCCTTTGCACATAGTCGAAATCTTCTTCCACTCGAATGCCTCGATTGCTTTGAACGCTTCGTCCGCTTGATAACTTCAATAGTTTGAACAAGGATAAGATAAAGACAACACCACGCTCATAGATCGCAAGGTCGTGATGCAATAGCACACCGACGAGAACACAACAAAGTGATGCTCAGAAAAACTCACTATGCTTCGATTGTAACAACGTCGGCGGTGATTTCTTTCTTCGAGAACTGATATGATATTTTACTTCTATATCATGTTTACGGCTACAAAGCGCCCTCACGACACCCCCTAAAAACTCTAGTATAAAAAGCCTTCCAAAGCCCCGGCTGAAACCCTTACCTCTACCTGCTTTTATATGCTAGAGTCCTAAACCATGTTCACCTCAAACACAGACATCTCCAACCGTGTCCTTAACAACCTGGACAGGCAATCCTATCTCTTTCAAATATCAAGGGATCCGAAACCCTTCCAAAAATGGGTTTTCCAATATCTCTAATCCTTTCTGTTACGGACTCCTTCCATAACGTTTCCAATCTCACCACATAACGAAGTCTTCAGGCTAGCATCTCCTGTATCTTTATCATGCATCATCATCATGTGTAGAAGTCTCTGAGACCGCACCTCCCGTATCTCCTCCATGCATCATTCTCATGTGTCAAAACCTCCAGGACCACACCTCCCATATCTTCTTCATGCATCATCACCTTTAATCTCATGTGCTCCAGCATGAGCCCGACCACCTCGCATGACATCCTCCACCATCTGGATCTCAGATTTCCCCATTCTAATCCCGGTCCTCTTTGTCATCGACCATGATCGTTTCCACACCAACCTACACATCGAAAATCAAAGAATATTTTTCTAGTACAAGTTCTCCACAACTTGACCGACGTCAACACATACACGTATAACTAACCCTCGTCTATCCATAGACAAAAACCAAACCATCCACGAATACCAACCAGGTCGTCCACGACCATAATTTTCACGCTCTCCAAAAATCCACCTCAGACCACTCAGAACGACCAGTCTAAGCACCAAGCATAACCGGTCAGACCGCTGACCCAACGCTTACTCGAAACCTATGAGTATCGATCACATACCACAAGTCTTTGACAATCGATCGCAACACCTACGACAACCGATCGCTAACCATGATCATGAAAATCACGACTAACAAGTACCAAGTTCTTCCAACTACCGAGTATCAACTTTCGAGTACTGCTACAGTACTTTTCTGAGTACCGACCACTGCTACAATACTTCTTCTGTGTATTGTTCACCTCCGATCATTGTTCACCGATCATCGACCACCATGCACTAGCCAGTCATACCATTGGTCTAACATGAGTACTCGAAGTTGTTGTGGATTACTCAGTTGTGAATGACTCTTCAACCATATTCGGCATGGCCATGCACTTTCTTAATCCAACCATATCGAGGGGCCCAGAGATATTTCTCTTGTTATATAGGAAGGACAAATTTCATCTTGATCACTCATATTTCCTGCAAGTTTCATAGCAAACTCGAAAGCTACCTTTATTACCATCTAGTCATAGAGTAGTGTTTGGTAACCCTAAATACACTATTACACATGTAGAAAACAATGATGATCTCAGGTCTAAGGATCTTACATACACTATGTATGAGACCAATTGATGATACATAAGAATATAACAATTCCCGCAGTATCTCATGATGTGTCAATCTAATATCATGTTCTCTAACATGTGTTCACATTATTGATTTGATATCTTATATTCATGATCCGTGAAACATGATCATCAATCAATATATGTGCTGATCTATAAATCATAATGGTCCCGCATAATGATATAAGATCAAGGATAATTTAGAAGAACATAAAAAAAAGAATAAATAATTTCATGAACAAGTCACATACTTGTTGATCAATATAAAATACATTTATTCAAGAAACATGATAACATTTTATTGAAGAAATGATCATAAATATAGAAGTGAATATATCACTAACATTAAATAGCCAGCACACAACTCACACGGACATACGCATGGCTTAAGGCCGAACAAAACTCAAACGCACGCACACACTACTACAGAAAAGGTCATCACAGACGGTTCGAAAACATCATCACAGACGGTTTTGTGAACCGTCTGTATTTATGGGTCAGTGATAATCGAAGGTCATCACAGACGGTTTTCGAACCGTCTGTGATTATCAGCTATCACAGACGGTTTTTAGTTAAAAACCGTCTGTGATACTGATCATCACAGACGGTTTTTAAGTAAAAACCGTCTGTGATTATCAGCTATCACAGATGGTTTTTACTCAAAAACCGTCTGTGATATTCCCTTCAACCCCTAAATATATTTCTGTTTATTGGCTAGCCTCAGGAAATGCTAGCCATGCCCTCTGAAACAAGCAGATCAACATGTACATGTATACATCCAATTCACATCTCAATTCATTTCACAAACATAAAATATCAATTTTTATTAAGATTAGAGTATACCATTACAATATCTCAAAACAACGAGCAGGTTACACAACAAGAACAACGAGCAGGTTACACAACAAGAACAACGAGCAAGTTATACAACAAGAACAACAAGAACAACAAGCAGGTTACACAACAAGAACAACAAGCAGGTTACACAACAAGCAAAGATCCTCTATGCCTTCTCGCCCCTGATGCAACGCATGAGCTGAATGTCTTTGACGACCACCATCGTCGGCGTTGATGGAGCGTCTGCCCAGTTGGCACGAGCTAGATGCTTTTGCGTCGTCTGCAAGGAGGAGGACAGCAAGGAGGAGGAGAACAACAAGGAAGAGGACAGCAAGGAGGAGGACAGCAAGGAGGAGGACATCAAGAAAGAGAAGACCAGCAAAGAGGCTGGATTTTGGTTATATTTATAGGGGAGGGAGAGGCGGGAATTCGAAATTTGTGGCGCGGGAACGGAAAGGCGGAGCTACGATTCGTGGGGCTGAGGATCGACGGGCCCAGCGGTCAGATTATCACAGACGATTCTATATATAGAACCGTCTGTGATGAATGAATATCATAGACGGTTCTATATATAGAACCGTATGTGAATTGGAGCACAAATTTTATATACCGATGCAATATAAACAACTAGTCTGAAAAGATAAAATAGCAAAGGTTTATATAGTTTATATATACTCATTGGAAAGGTTTCGACGAGATCTACAACTTTGCAGTTGAAGAAAAATCCAAATTCCGAAAATAAAACCAAGAAAAGGGCAAAAATAGAAACCAAAAACTTGCGACACAGGTTTAGGTCCAAAGATGGCCGATTTTCGGGGTCTTGGAGGACGACTAGCGCAAGCGGGTCATTTTTTTGGATCGGGCTCGTCGTCAGCTTTCCAACGAGTACAAGAACGTCGAAAACAGACACCGTATGCAAAGTTATGCCCGTTTTACTGAAGATGTCTCAAAACTGAACCATACTCGGACTTAAGCGGGAAAATTTGAAATTTTGAGGGATTGCTAGGCGGGAAACGTATCACAGACGGTTTTTATTATAAAACAGTCTGTGATACTAGAATATCACAGACGGTTTTATAATAAAAACCGTCTGTGATAATCTGGAATATCACAAACGGTTTTTATTATAAAACCGTCTGTGATATTCTAGTATCACAGACGGTTCAGCGGTAAGAACCGTCTGTGATACTCCTTTTTCCTGCCACAAATACCACAGACGGCCTCCAAATTAAAACCGTCTGTAATAGTGTAAATCACAGACGGTTTCACAAAACCGTCTGTGATTTGGCGTCTACTATTAGCCTTTCTGTAGTAGTGACACACTTATCTTAAAACTAGTTGGACCCACAAAATTTTACATCTCGAAGTTGTCACGTGCACTTAACTAATAATTTGGCGCACCATCTTCTCTTTTGTTGCTTTCAGTTTTGTGGTGGCTCTCAACCAAACGCATGGAGAGAAAGCATATCCCGTAGGGAAAAGTTACTTATCACGAATTCCTTTTCTTCAATTCTGAAATAAAGAAATTCATGTGGGTAAGAAAAGGAAAATCTGATTCTTGTGGAATCCATCTTGGGACTTGTTCATATTGGCTTTTGCTAATGGCTTTTAGCTGTGGCTGATGAGTAGTGGTGTCTGGTAGAAACGGGTGATAGAAGCGGCTAATGAATAGTAGTGCATTATATAAGAAAAACGGTGCAACAGAAGACACTATAACATTCAGACCGTTATACAACTTACGCAATTGTGACATAATAAAATACGTTACAATATGTGAAAGATAAATAGTAGTAACTGATGAATAGTAGTGACTGATAGAAATGTCTTATAGAAGATGGGGCGTTAGTATCGGTTTTGGTTTCTGAAAGCAGAAGTGACTTATAGAAGCCAATATAAACAGGTCTTTAATCTTTTTTATCTTTTCTTTCTACAGATGGCTTATTTCTATCCTTGAATGTATGTCTCCTGCATTCATATGCATGTTTTCCACCGGGAAAAGAAGGAAACCATCTTAAGTTCAGCATGTAATTATGTAACTTGATCGATCGCTTCCTGATTCCACATGTGGATTTCCTTTTCAAAGAGTTTTTATATCTGGCTTCATGCACATCTCAACAAACGATCCGACTAAAATTCTTTCTCGGTTCCAGCTGCATGCACGCAATATGCGCACTCGGTTGGAGTCATGGATCAATCGCATGCACATCTTGTACACATGTGATGAGGCGATGGGGTCCCGATCTTCCGATAGGATGATAACTATCGATTTTGGTGGAGATGACTCTTGCGATCCGACTACAACCGTACGAGACGTCACTTGCGCCTTAGCAATCGCTGAACCACACCCAAGTCGTTATCAACCGTGCCAAGAACGCGGTTGACCTGACCACGAAGGTCTATTCCTGCATGCAATCGAAGAACAAGCAAGAATAATGATAGTGAGCAACCTGAATTTGCTAGATATAAAAGTCGCACAAGGATAGTTGAGGTTCTGTAACACGAATCTGTTGGTCTAGCCGACACAAGAGAACGTGGAGTTTGCACAAGGGGCTAAACTGAACTAAACAAAACCTAAGTCCTAGAAAGGGAGGCGGCGGCTCCTTTATAGGGAGATCAACCAGGAGGGGCGTCCAAAGTGCATGCTCTAGGGTTACAAGGCCCATGGGCCCAATTGGTGGTGGCGCAGCACCCTTTTGACTCGGACTCAAAAACCAACGTGGATTGTTTTGATGATTGCAGCCGGCTCGGATGGAATTTGAAGATGAGGTTGGATTCGTTGGAAAGTAGACTTCATAAGATTTCCATAAAGTACAAGAACGTCCCAAACGGAGTCCGTATGAGAAAGTTACGTTCGTTTCAACTTGCACCATTGCAGCAGTCCGAATCTGATTCCAGTACGTGACCAACACGGACTCTTTTGATGATTGCGGCTGTCTCGGATAGAATTTGAAGATGGGGTTGAATCCTTTAGAAAGTAGACTTGATAAGCTTTCCATCAAGTCCAAGAACGTCCCAAACGGAGTCCGTATGAGAAAGTTACGTCCGTTTAAACTTGCACCATTGCAGCAGTCCGAGTCTGATTCCAAAACGTGTCCAACTCGAATTCGTGCTTGACTTGGTCCCAAAGTGACGTGGTGACCTCCATTATTCCTTCCATGCATGTCCAGGACTCCATGTCCCTTTCCTTCATCCTTTCCCAAATTCCTAAGCACAATTAAATCACTTGCATTAGGTAGCGGTCTATTCTCAGTAACATATGAAGGCTGAAGAAACGAATTCACCTTTAATTCAATCTTGATATTGGGCGCGATTGTCGTATGTGTTTGTGGCGTGGTCACATCAACATGCCACTGCACCATTAGTGCTAGAACACAGCTCACGGCCGGGTGATTCCATGCATTACTGTGTACATGAGATAACAGGAAAACCAACAATATTAGTAGATGATATCTGGACCGCATCACAGACTCTATGCTGTCTTAGTTTTAGAATGGAAATCGTGGACACTTGATTTATGTAACTGCAAAGCTTTACCTGTTGCATTAGGCACGTTCGGACCATTGGGCAAATGATATATACACTTTAGAGATGCTTTATGGTACTTGGGTAGTACATGTAGGCTGTAGCCTCTTGGAACCACTAAAATGATCGCACTTAATTAGCAGTTACAACTCTGCAGATTGTAATAAAAACCAATCTCAGATGCAGGGAGCTAACACCTAAACCTCCACATGATGGAAGGGTTTGAGATCAGTATCATCTTTTGACCCCACCAGTAAGTTTCTATGTTTGAGCCAGCTTGCAAATGCACATCTGTAAGGCACTAAGCTACCACTGGTACCGTCGTACCGATCATATTCATTGTTTTCAATTTTCTTCAGTACCCAAACATTTCAGGCCCATCGAGCTAATCGATCTCTCTGACTGCATGCCATTTAGTACAGATCCCACCTACTACTCTTTTGCTCTTTTCTATGTATGCCCCTTATCAGGGCCGTCCCGGGAAGATCCGATGCCTTGTACTAAACTAAAAAAATAAGGCCTACTAGCCTAGAAAAAAAAATAGGACTACAATAAGATGTACGATATATATAATGTATTACATTGCAGTAAGATATATCAAGAATGGTACCTATGTTGCATAATCTTTACTTGAATAACATCATTCTTTTAGTGTTCTTTGAAATGAAATCTTCAATGATATGCTCATAATCAATCTTCTCCAACATTTCGCTCTCAAGTGCTATTATAGCCAAAACATTAAGTCTTTCTTGTGTCATTGTAGAACGCAAATAGGACTTCAATAGCTTCAATTTAGAAAAGCTTCGCTCCGCTGATGCAACAGTCACAGGAATGGTCAATAGAACTCTATATGCAATAGTTGCATTGGGAAAACAACCATGCTCCTTTAAAAACTGCGGAATTTCAATAGGTCCCATTTTTTCTTTTGGAATGAATTCTCGTAGAAACTTCAACTCCATATAGAGTTCTTTGGCATCAATATCAGATTTTCCATCCTTTTTAAGGGCAGCCTCAAGATTATCACAAGAAGACTTCAAGCTCTGGTTATCCAACGACTGCAATGTTTCCGAAGTAAATAAGAAACCAAATTTTTTTTTGGTAATCTTGGTACTGCTCAAATCTCCTTGTAAGAGAGGCAATAGCTTGATCAACAATAGGTAAAAAATAACTGATTCTAAATGACTCCTCTGCAGACCGTGTGGCAATATTTGTGTCTTCTGGGTTTTCATCAAAATGCCTCTTTCTTTTAATTTGTCGTTTTTTATGAAATGTTGTACCAATATCCATCTCAAGTGCAATTTCTTTGGCTGACACCAAAGCTTCTAAGAAACCAGTTTCCCTATAGCCCTTGAAGAAAGAAATAAGCCCTTGCACTTTCTCAATAGCAACATCAATAAGCATATCCTTTGCTTGCATTTGTTTGCTTACCAAATTAACAGCATACAATACCTCATACCAAATGACTATTGCCACTATAAATTCATACTCTCCAAGTTCATTATTTGCCAGACCTTTAGCCTCACTGCTTGTTTTTACATCATTATCAATATCAGATACCTAAATTTAAAAAAAAGGAAAATATTTGTTAAAATATGAGATAACCAACAAAATTACATCATTAATTCATTATCAATACGAAAATGTTGGGTACCTGAAGTAGAGCCTCCCGAATTTCTGCACATTGAAATCTGATAGCTTTAACACTGTCAATACGACTCTCCCATCGTGTAGCTGACACTGACTTGAGAGTCAATCCTGTTATGTTATCTTTTAGAATCTGCCATTTTTTAGTAGAGTTAGCAAACGTTGTGTAGATACGTTGGATGATTCCAAAGAAGTCTTTAGCTTTGCCACAAGTCTTAGTAGCCATATCACAAAGTGTTAAATTAAGGCTATGGCAACCACAAGCGGAATAGAAAGCTCTAGGATTTACATCCAAAAGTTTCTTTTGTACACCTTGATGTTTTCCTTTCATATTTGACCCATTATCATAGCCTTGTCCTCTCACATCATCTATGTCAAGATCAAGACACTTTAGCTCATTCTCTAGCACATCAAAAAGTCCTTGTCCATTCGTATCATTTACATCTAAAAATCCTAGAAAGGATTCTTCAATGCAAACACGACCTAATGATGAATCCACATATCTTATAATTAAAGACATTTGTTCTTGGTGACTTGCATCAGGGGTACAATCAAGTATGACAGAGAAATACTTTGCACTCTTGATTTTCTTAATAATTTCAGACTTAATAGTAGAAGCAAGCAAGTGTATCAACTCATTCTGAATCCTAGGACCAAGATAATGAACCTGAGTTTCTTTTGCCAACTGACCTTTTCAATGCCCTTTTGTAAATAATTTACAGCTGAAGCAAAATACTCTATCAAGTTCCTTAGAATAGACAAGCCAATCCCTGTCACAGCCTTCTCCATTTGATAGAATCCTAGTATAGAATAGTGCAGAAAATCTTCTAGAAAACCTATCCTTAGGTCCCTTCTGAATTGATAGGTCTCTTTTAGGGCCCTTTTGTGCTAAAATGTCAACTTGTTTACGATCAAGTGAATCCCAATATCTTGGATCAAATATATCAGGCTGAAAAGAATCACCAGCATCCGGAGAAGGATTCAAGTCATCACTATTATTGTCCATCTGAGTATTTGTGTTGTCAGGAAGAGCTTCCTCAACTTCAACATTATTTTCTGTCTCTGGAGGATTTATAGGATCATTGTCTACATTACTGTCAATTGCTTGCCCCTGGTCAAGTGTCGGATTATCAGATGACACTTGTGATTCTTTTGTAATGAACCTATCCATAGCTCCTTTCTGAGATTGGATTAAATCCTCTATTCTTTGTTTTTTCTTACGCTTTTGCCAACCCGATTCAAATTTTCTAGACCGATTTGCAGAAGACATGGCTTGAATCTTCGAACACTATTCCACTAGGCGTCTAGATGAAAAGAACAAAATTTAGAGATGGATCCGCTACTCGCATAGTTCGCTGTGAATGAATTGAAAAAAAAGAAATATGAATGATTACTGATTAGTATTACCTTCAGGGCCTCACCTTGGCGCTCGCCGTCGCCGTCACTCGCGATACGCGATAGCCGATAGGAGACGAAACGAAAAGGTTTGGGAATTGGGATCGCGGGAGCCAGGAGACAAAACGACGCCGTGCGGCCGCCAGTCAGCCGGAAAATCATTTTTTATTAGGCTTGCTAGTGGGCGATCCTCTTGTGCTATTGGGCCAACGAAACAAATACCTGCTTAGCTATTTAGTGGGTCATGGTACTAAAAAATTGGAGGCCTATGACAATTAGAGGCCCTGCGCCGTCGCCTAGGCTGCACGCCCCCAGGGACGGGCCTGCCCCTTATCTCCTATTTATATTGTTATTTGCCTCTTGTAATGTCATTCACTCAATATTTTCTATAGCTTCTCCCCTCACAGTAAAATTTCGAAGAGAGGTAGAGAACAAAGATGTGCATATATGCATCTTTTAATGGCATACACTACTGTTGTTTGAGAATGGGTGGTATCGGGAAAGAACGAGTGACGGGACAGTGGTATCGATGAGCTAATGTTCTTCATATTTCTGCACCGTACTTAGCATGGAGGTGAAGTTCTATTGGCATAGTTTTAAGTGCAAATCTCTCTCCAGAGTCCAGTTGATTATCTAAGGTGTTGCCTTGTGCAGGCTTATACCGTTTGAACATCAAACTAATACAATATGTTATATGTGCTCTAAGTCACTAAGAAGATAGGCTATTACTCTTTCTGTTCTTTTTTACTTGACTTTTTAGAATCCGTGCCGTCAAACTTTTTGACCACTAACATACTTAAAACTATCTAAATTGGCTATACAAAAGTTACATCATCAGATTTGTCGTTAAAAATACTTTTATAATATTATAATTTTACTAATATATCTTAGAATAAAGTTATAGAAAATAGCGGTCAAAGTCATATTTTGAAGATCATGAAAAGTTAAAAACATTAAGTAAAAAAGAACGGAGGAAGTATTATATAGATTGACTTAACACTTTATGAAAATTCTCAGAAGTTTGAGAGCACCACCTCCTAACTTTGCAGGCAAAACAGACTTTTTAAAACAGAAGACACAGCCACAGGTTGCTATTTTTCATACAGAAAGGATAAAGACTAACCAAGGGCGCATCGATCACTAGGGCAAAAATTGGAAGGTTCGAGAGCAAGAAAATGATCAGGCTGGCAGTACCGAAATTCAAAAGCTCAAGAAGATACCATTAACCAACATATATGAATCACTTCATGTGATGTTCCTAAATGTGCAGAGCAGCGCATGAACAAGTAGAGCTAAGAGAGAATCCTTGCACACAAGTTGTCCAAAGAAAAGGAAAACATGTTTTAATTAAAAAGAGCCGATGCCATCATTACTCATTGGACTAATTGGACAGTTGATATGTACTTAAGACATGTTTTACGATACTTGGGAGGTACGTACCTCTACGCCTCTAGGTAGTATCAGTACTCAAAAGGTCATACATAGAAGCTAGAATTCTGCATGTTGTCATACATAGAAGCTAGAACTCTGCATGTTGTACACAAGTCAAAATCACTATCTGGTGCAGGGAGCTAACACCTTGTCCCAACATGATGGAAGGTTTTAAGATCACTGCCATACTATGATCACCTGGCCCGTAGGCTTCTCTCTTTGAGCCAGCTTGCATATGCACAATTGCACGGCACCAAACTACCGATAGTGCTAATCATATTCACTGTTTTTAATTTTCTTCGGTACCAAACATTGCAAAGAACCAGCTTCAGTTTTCAAATGGGTTAGATAGATGCTTGTCTGGGGGTGTAGCTGCAGACTTCAACTTTGCAACCTTACGTCGGTTAGACAATTTATGGGTTCCTAGTGCTGGTAAATCGAATCTTATTGCCAGTGATTCAATGGTGGATAATAAACTCACCGTAAGGATAGAAAAACATGCAAGCAAGGTTAAAAAAAGTGGAGGTTACCGGCTAGTAACTGCTGGTAACCGGATTTACCCACGGGAACCAGTAAAAGAAAACCGGCCAGGTTATTTTTAGATCTAATGCATTTTCTAGGTTGATTTAGGTGATATGTGGTGACTGGTGAGTATGTAGTGATATCTCTGGTGTGTTAATTGTGGTATATTGTCCATATTGGACAGGTATTTATAAACATAATTATCTTCTCTCTAATTAACTTACCATCCCCTCGAAGTACTCTTTGATCCAATATGTGTATATTTCCCTATTAAGTTTATGTATCAACTAATTTCTCTATAAGTTTAAGCTATTGAGGAAAGATAGGAAATATACTTCAACACTCCTTTCTCTCCTATTGATATTGTCATTTGCCTCGTCATGTCACTCATTGAGTTCTTTTGTACCTTTCTCCTATCCTGGTTCCAACCAAATTTGCAAATAAAGCTAGAGTAGAAAAATGAAAACTACAGAGGCGTGTGTCCAGGGGGTGGATGTGGCTTGAGTGCTCCAGTACTTAAGAATGTATAGTCGATTTTCATTGTTTCCCAAAAATTGTTACTCTTATTTGATAATGGGTGGTATCGAGAAAGAATGAGCAACATCACGGTTATATTGGACAGGTGAAACACTTTGGACAATTGCAAGCGCTCCGCTTATCGCGAAGGTGAAGTTCATGTGGCATTTTTTTAAGGGCATGCCTATCTCATTCATCACTCAAAAATATAATATATGTGTCCTCTTCTGTTTGAGTACACGATGAAAAATGAATCATGACAAAAATTATTTCAGGAATCAGACATATGTTTCCAAAAAGGTCTTGCATTCTTCGACTTATATTTTTTGCACGTCAAATTGGTACCAATAATGCTGACTTGACATTATGTTAAATTTTGGAAAAGATCGACAACATAAGCCCCGATGTTAGCAGGCAAACCAGATTTAAAAACTAAATTAAAAAAAAAACCCAAGTTGGTACATCACCAGGTCAAAAATGGGAAAGTTGAGACCAAGAAAGTTATCAGGGTGATGGAATTTGAGAAGGGTATCTCTGGCAACATATACCAGAGAACAAAATGAAGTATGTGTTGGATTATATGTGGGCCAAGCCCATATAATAAGAATAATTCCTATTAAATCTCAAAGGCCCACTCATGCAAAGGAGGCATGCATGTGACCTTTAGTACTATATTGCTAGTTCTAGGAGAGGAAGACCACCTTAAAAGGGATGGTGCACTCCTAGCCACTTGAGGCATGTGTGGGAGACAACTAGAGGATAACACGCGCGCGCTCGCTCGCCTCGCCTCGCCGGGCTGGGCTGGGCAGGGCAGGCGCACGGCACCTGCGTGAATGGTCCGCCAAAATCCGCTCCAGGTGCTTGCGCAGACGCGGCTTCCTTTTGCAGTTTTATTTTGCTGTTTTGAGTGGCGGTGAATCCGGATCGGTTACGGCTGCTAATCCGGTTCGGTTACGAGTTATGGAGAACGTGCAGGCGTCTTGATCACGCGTCCTGGTCTTCTATAAATACGGAGCCGCCGCCTTCATACAGAATATGCGAAAATCAATCTAGGGTTTTGCCTCCTCCATCCATTGTGCTGCGCCGTCCCACGTAGTCTACTCCGTCCCGTCCGCCGGCGTGCACTGTCGTTCGGGAGAGCAGGTCTCCGGAACCGTCGCCTTCGAAGTCCTGCACCGGGAGAGGGCGAATAAGGTTTTTGGGAAGCGCTCTGCGCGACTGCTCGCTGTAGCTCTGGCTCGTTTTCCTCGTCGTTCGGCTTCGGCGAATCGTCATCGACTTCGTGTCATCCTCACCGTGCCTGCGGCGTCTACATCGGCAAACCGATCAGAACAGAACCATCGGTACGTAACAGTAATGTTCTCCGTATTAGATCTGTTCATGTACAGTTTCCTGGTTTGCATGTCTAGATCTTTTATGCCTGTGATGGTTCTGTTATTGTGCGTGCATGATGTCATGATTAATTTATGGAATAAATTAAACCTACATGTGCTTATATTTTGAACAATCCAAAAACCTTATTGTAGGCATTGTGGTTTTACTATGGCTGGATTTGCCGATGCACTGAGGCCGGATAAGTTCTCCGGTGTGCATTTTAAGAGATGGCAGATCAGGGTCACTCTGTGGCTTACTGCTATGAATGTATTCTGGGTTAGTAATGGCAAGCCTGAAGGTGTTCTTGATGCTGAAAAGCAGAAAGAATTCGAGACTGCCACTACTCTCTTTGTTGGATGCATTCTTAGTGTTCTTGCTGACCGTCTGTGCGAGGTGTATATGCACATGACAGACGCGAAGGAGTTATGGGATGCACTGAATTCCAAATACGGTGCTACTGATGCCAGCAATGACATGTATGTCATGGAGCAATTTCATGACTACAAGATGGTTGATAACCGTTCTGTAGTAGATCAGGCTCATGAGATACAGGCCATTGCCAAGGAACTCGAACTCCTGAAGTGTGCCTTACCCGACAAGTTTGTGGCTGGATGTATTATTGCGAAATTACCTTCTTCATGGAGGAATTTCGGAACAGCACTCAAACACAAGAGACAAGAATACTCTGTTGAGAATCTGATTGGGTCTCTTGAAATTGAGGAGAAAGCTCGGGAAAAGGACGCTGTGTCTAAGGGTGATGGAGGGCAGTCTAGTGCCAATGTGGTACAGAAACCCTCAAGCAAGAACAAAGGGAAATTTGTTAAAGCCCAACAGACAACCAACTTCAAGAAGAAGAAGAACAACAACAATCAGGATGATAGAACTTGCTTTGTGTGCGGTGAGCCTGGTCACATGGCCAAGAAGTGCCCACAACGCAAAGGAAAGAAGGCACCTGCAGGACAGACTTCTAAGTCTGTCAACGTGACCATTGGCAAGACTGGAGATGGGACTGGGTATGGTAATTTACCTACTGTTCTTTCAGTTAGTCAATCTACCAATTGGTGGATTGATACAGGAGCTAATGTACATGTGTGTGCTGATATTTCGTTGTTTTCTTCTTATCAGGTCGCCCGAGATTCCTCCGTCCTAATGGGGAATGGGTCACATGCTACTGTTCATGGTGTTGGCACGGTAGATCTGAAGTTTACTTCGGGAAAGATCGTGCAGCTGAAGAACGTGCAGCATGTCCCTTCTATAGACAAGAATCTCGTTAGTGGCTCCCGTTTATGTAGAGACGGGCTTAAGTTGGTATTTGAGTCTAATAAAGTAGTCGTGTCTAAACATGGACATTTTATTGGTAAAGGCTATGAGTGCGGAGGCTTGTTCCGCTTTTCCCTATCAGATTTCTGCAATAAGACTGTAAACCATATTTGTGGCAGTGTGGATGATGAGGCTAATGTTTGGCACTCACGTCTATGTCATATTAATTTTGGTTTGATGTCTCGGCTTTCCAGTATGAATTTAATTCCAAACGTTTCCATCACCAAAGGTTCTAAATGCCATAGCTGTGTGCAATCAAAGCAACCTCGTAAGCCTCACAAGGCTGCCGAGGAGAGAAACTTGGCACCACTAGAACTCCTGCATTCAGATCTTTCTGAGATGAATGGCGTGTTGACGAAGGGTGGAAAACGATATTTCATGACATTGATTGATGATGCAACTAGGTTCTGTTATGTGTATTTATTGAAAACGAAAGATGAGGCTTTAGACTATTTTAAAATCTATAAGGCAGAAGTTGAAAACCAGTTAAATAGAAAGATAAAAAGACTTAGGTCAGATCGTGGTGGAGAGTATTTCTCAAACGAATTTGACTTATTTTGTGAGGAACATGGCATTATACATGAGAGGACGCCTCCTTATTCCCCCGAGTCAAATGGGATTGCCGAAAGGAAAAACCGCACGCTGACTGACTTGGTGAATGCCATGTTAGATACTGCGGGATTACCTAAGGCATGGTGGGGGGAGGCTTTGCTAACGTCTAATCACGTATTAAATAGAGTTCCTAACAGAAATAAGGACAAAACACCATACGAGGTATGGATTGGGAGAAAACCATCACTTTCTTACTTGCGTACATGGGGGTGCTTGGCGAAAGTTAATGTGCCAATAACTAAGAAACGCAAGTTTGGACCTAAAACTGTGGACTGCGTTTTTCTGGGATATGCTAATCACAGCATTGCCTATAGATTTTTGATAGTTAAAACTGAGGTACCTGACATGCATGTTGGTACAATTATGGAGTCTCGAGATGCAACATTCTTTGAGAATATTTTTCCTATGAAGGATACACATAACACTACTAGTCAACCTTCTGAAATAATTCCCAGTTCAATCACATCACCTGAACCTTTTGAACATACACATGAACTTGTCAATAAGGAGGATGACAGTGGAGCTCCTAGAAGGAGCAAGAGACAAAGGATATTCAAATCCTTTGGTGATGATTTCACTGTGTACCTTGTGGATGACACTCCCAAGTCTATTTCAGAAGCGTATGCATCCCCTGATGCAGACTACTGGAAGGAGGCTGTCCGTAGTGAAATGGATTCCATTATCGCTAATGGAACCTGGGAGCTGACAGATAAACCTTATGGGTGCAAACCTGTAGGGTGCAAGTGGGTGTTCAAAAAGAAGCTTAGGCCTGATGGTACTATTGAAAAATATAAGGCTCGGCTTGTTGCCAAGGGCTATACTCAGAAAGAAGGCGAAGATTTCTTTGACACTTACTCACCTGTTGCTAGACTGACCACAATTCGAGTACTACTTGCTTTGGCTGCCTCACATGGTCTTCTCGTTCATCAAATGGACGTTAAGACAGCTTTTCTTAACGGAGAGCTGGATGAGGAAATTTACATGGAACAGCCTGATGGATTTGTAGTAGAAGGTCAAAAAGGCAAGGTGTTAAAACTGTTGAAATCTTTGTATGGTCTGAAACAAGCCCCTAAGCAGTGGCATGAGAAGTTCGATAGAACACTGACATCTGCAGGCTTTGCTGTCAATGAGGCAGATAAATGTGTATACTATCGTTATGGTGGGGGTGAGGGAGTTATTCTATGTTTGTATGTGGATGACATCTTGATTTTTGGGACAAACATTAGTGTGATAAATGAGGTCAAATCATACTTGTCTCAAAACTTTGATATGAAAGATCTGGGAGTGGCTGATGTTATTCTAAACATTAAATTGGTTAGAGGTGAGGATGGGATTACACTTTTGCAATCTCATTATGTGGAAAAGGTCTTGAGCCGTTTTGGCTTTTCTGACAGCAAGCCTTCTCCAACACCTTATGATCCTAGCGTGTTACTTCGTAAGAATAAGAAAATTGCTAGGAATCAGCTGGAATACTCCCAGATAATTGGCTCACTAATGTACCTAGCTAGTGCAACAAGGCCAGACATCTCCTTTGCTGTGAGCAAATTGAGTCGGTTTACATCTAACCCAGGAGATGATCACTGGAAGGCGCTTGAGCGAGTGTTGCGCTATCTGAAAGGTACCTCGAACTTTGGACTTCACTATACTGGGTACCCGTCGGTGCTGGAGGGTTACAGTGATTCCAACTGGATCTCTGATGCTGATGAGATCAAAGCCACTAGTGGATATGTTTTCACTATTGGTGGTGGTGCTGTTTCATGGAGGTCTTGCAAACAGACCATTTTGACGAGGTCAACCATGGAAGCAGAGCTTGCGGCACTAGACACTGCTATTGTTGAGGCAGAATGGCTACGAGATCTATTGATGGATCTACCTACGGTGGAAAAGCCAGTGCCAGCTATCCTTATGAACTGTGATAATCAAACCGTTATCGCTAAAGTGAACAGTTCTAAGGATAATATGAAATCGTCTAGGCATGTTAAGAGACGATTGAAGTCTGTCAGGAAATTGAGAAACTCCGGAGTTATAACCTTGGATTACATCCAAACAGATAAAAACCTGGCAGATCCCTTTACAAAGGGACTATCACGGAATGTGATAGATAGTGCATCGAAGGAGATTGGTATGAGACCCATGTGAGTTATCTATGGTAGTAACCCAACCTATGTGATCGGAGATCCCGTGAATTAGGATCTGGGAAAAACAAGCCATTAGTTAACTGGAGGAGAGTAATTTCAACCCTCTCTATGTGAAGATGCAATACTCTCAGAAACTGCAAGGCAGGTTGACTAAGGTCTTAATGTGTTCCATTGGCTTTTAGAAGCGAAGACGCTATCCTGCAGAGCGTTCTTGAAAGAACACACCTATATGAGCCCGACTGTTAGTCGCAGTCTATGGAGATCTTGGGTAATCTCCTACTAAGCTCATGAAGAGACCAAGGAGTATGACTTATACGCTCCAACCGAGGGGTAGCCTACTGGCGGCCCAGTATCAGTTAAGTCTTTAAGTGAAGCTTGCTTGCACCAAACTTGCAATTCAAGGCATAGTCCATTGTTCAAGTTGTGAGTAAGTGTAGCTTGGAGTTCTAGGTGGATGTTCAACCTTAATCGGTCTCCATCGAAATACTGATATATAAACAGTACATTGGAATTCAGGCAAATCTCTGTGGGACTTTGAGATCTGGTGGGGGATTGTTGGATTATATGTGGGCCAAGCCCATATAATAAGAATAATTCCTATTAAATCTCAAAGGCCCACTCATGCAAAGGAGGCATGTATGTGACCTTTAGTACCATATTGCTAGTTCTAGGAGAGGAAGACCACCTTAAAAGGGATGGTGCACTCCTAGCCACTTGAGGCATGTGTGGGAGAGAACTAGAGGATAACACGCGCGCGCTCGCTCGCCTCGCCTCGCCGGGCCGGGCCGGGCTGGGCTGGGCTGGGCTGGGCAGGGCGGGCGGCGCGGGCGCACGGCACCTGCGTGAATGGTCCGCCAAAATCCGCTCCAGGTGCTTGCGCAGACGCGGCTTCCTTTTGCAGTTTTATTTTGCTGTTTTGAGTGGCGGTGAATCCGGATCGGTTACGGCTGCTAATCCGGTTCGGTTACGAGTTATGGAGAACGTGCAGGCGTCTTGATCACGCGTCCTGGTCTTCTATATGCGAAAATCAATCTAGGGTTTTGCCTCCTCCATCCATTGTGCTGCGCCGTCCCACGTAGTCTACTCCGTCCCGTCCGCCGGCGTGCACTGTCGTTCGGGAGAGCAGGTCTCCGGAACCGTCGCCTTCGAAGTCCTGCACCGGGAGAGGGCGAATAAGGTTTTTGGGAAGCGCTCTGCGCGACTGCTCGCTGTAGCTCTGGCTCGTCTTCCTCGTCGTTCGGCTTCGGCGAATCGTCATCGACTTCGTGTCATCCTCACCGTGCCTGCGGCGTCTACATCGGCAAACCGATCAGAACAGAACCATCGGTACGTAACAGTAATGTTCTCCGTATTAGATCTGTTCATGTACAGTTTCCTGGTTTGCATGTCTAGATCTTTTATGCCTGTGATGGTTCTGTTATTGTGCGTGCATGATGTCATGATTAATTTATGGAATAAATTAAACCTACATGTGCTTATATTTTCAACAGTATGTTGAACTTGAACAGGGGATCCCTTGGACTTATCGGGATAAGAATGCACATCTGCAAAAGCACAAAAAACAGTAACAAGAGCAGACAAGGAAAATGGAAGGCTCTGCATCTTAACTTACCATTTCAATTTGTGGGATATAAACCTGATGCAGGTATACATATGCGTCATTATGAAATGCAGGAAAAGGTGCTTGCTAGAAAGCTGGAATAAATGTGATACATATAAAGTAGCATGCAATTAGAAGTGTCAGACGACCCACGGAAGCATCACATTCTTCTCCAATGACTACTGCCATTGTCCATAGAACCCAAAACCCACTCAACTCACCCTAACTTATTCATGCCTCTCTTCCATATCATTTCCTATTGATGCATACCATTGTTCATATTGGCTAGCTAGCTCCATCTCCCCTCTCAGATTCCGTTACGACCAATTAACATGTGGAAAGAATTGTTACATGCCTTCCAATATATGCAATAATGCTCTTACAAATCATGCGAGTGAGTCAAACATACGTTGTGTAGGAAGGTACGGATGGAGACATCTTTGCTTAGGAATGGGTGGCATGACAGGAAAAGCAACAAGCACATCAAGGGTTCATCGATCGCTATCAATTTTGTAACTGAAAGCATCAACTACAGTAGCCGTGCCACCGGGGACAGCGCAAGATGCCTCTTTACAGGAACATGTGCTGTGAGAATGCTTTCAGGCCACCATTGCAAGAACCACTGCCACAAAACAAAGTTCTCACAAAGGATGTGGACACTATCGTCTTAGATTGGATTTTTTGGGCTTATAGTTTATAGTTTTTGGCTGCTATAATAATTAGTTTTTAAATGATATGTCTTTTCAAGGTAGGGTCTACAAGTTGATTATAGTAGACATTGTACCGAATTCATCTATATCGGCTAAAATCATACACGATTGTCTCTCTCTCCATATTCTCTCTTGCGAATAGCCAAAATTTAAGCAAAAAGCCATAAGTCATAGTCAGAATTCTAAAATTTAAGTCAAAAGCCACAACCCAAAATTTAAGCTAAAATCTTAAAATAGAAATGGTGAATTTTTCAACTACACTCCTTTCGTTCTTTTTTTACTTAACTTTCTAGAAT
The DNA here is from genome assembly GCA_017311315.1 of Dendrocalamus latiflorus. NCBI lineage: Eukaryota > Viridiplantae > Streptophyta > Magnoliopsida > Poales > Poaceae > Dendrocalamus > Dendrocalamus latiflorus. Next base: position 12,922,435 of record CM029623.1, read on the forward strand.
TCGAGCCGTCAAACTTTCTAAAGTTTGATCACCAATAAGTTTAAAACTATCTAGATTAGCTATATGAAAATTATATCATTAGATTTATTATTAAAAATACTTTTGTAATATTATAATTTTTTAGTATTTATTAGTGTAAAGTAATAAAAAATAACGATCAAAGTACCATCTTGAACATCATAAAGTGTAAAATATATATAAAAAAAAGAGTGAGTACTTCGCAAGTACCTGTAGGCAGTAGGCTCTTGATACCACTACTTAAAAGATCATATTTATCATATTTAGTACTTTAAAACTATGCAAGTTATAATAATCACCACCCTCACATGCAGGGAGCTGACACCTAAACCCCAGAATGATGGGAAGGGTTCGGGAACAGTGTCATCTTTGGACCCCACCAGTAAGCTTTTCTGTTTTGAGTCCAGCTTGAAAATGCGCAATTGTATGGCACTAAGCTACCAATAGCATCGATCATATTCATTGTTTTTAATTTTCTTCGGTACCCAAACTTTACAGGCCCATGAATGACACGGATTGTGTTATCTCATCTCGACTGCACACCACTTAGCACAGAACTTACCACTCTCACCTACTATTCTTTACTCTCTTCTTTATGTGCCCCCTTCTCTTCTCTATGTGCCCCCTTCTCTTCTCTGTACACTGTTATTTGCCTCTTGTCAAGTAATTCAGTGAATTTTTTCCCATAGACTCTCTCTTCCTTCCTAAAGAAATTGGTGAGAGAGCTCGAGAATAAAGATGCGTGTCAACTGAAGGATGTGCTTGCCTGTGTCAGACACGCATCTGAAGGATGTGCTTGCCTGTGTCAGACTGCCAATACATATGAATGTATTGCTCAATTTCAATCTCCCTCTCCCCCCAACATTGACTTTGTTTCAAATATTTTACGCTATTGTTGTTCAAGAATAGGTGGTTTTAGGAAATAGTGGGTGACATGTTTATTATTTTGAAGTTACTCCAGCGTCTCACTGTTTCTTCATTTACTCTAGCGTCTCACCAATTCTCATTTTATTGTTTCCGTTTCAATAGTAATGGAGCACGGCTGTTTAAGTTTCTCATTTTAGGTGTTGCCGTTTCTTTTCTTTTCAGTTAGTAACTGCAGCTACGTTTCCTGCTGTGCATTATGGAAGGCTAACTGTTGTCTTTAGTTTGTTGTTTCCTTTAAATAAGCATGCAATATATCAGAAAAAGCTGCCCTGTTTTAGCAGCAGCAAACACCTATGTTCATCGTGTTCTTGAGTGCGCGTTCAAGAGTTCGCCGGTGGCAAAAGATTGCCGGTGATCCACGACAATTGGTATCAGAGGGTGGACGCTCCTGGGGCCGTCATGTCCGTCCAGTTGGCTCCCATTGGCGGTGGTGATCGTTCGCCATCGCCCCTCCCCGACGACAGGTTTCGCACTCGCCTGTGCCGCACCGAGGGTGCCATCGCGGCGGCGAAGTCGTCATCGAGTGCGTCGTCAAAGAGGCGGGCGGCTCGGTCCAGTACCCCATGCTCACACGCACCAATTACCAGGAATGGTCTTTGTTGATGCGTGTGAACCTGTAGGCCCAAGGGCTATGGCAGGCCGTCGAACCGGAGGAGGGTGAGGTCGTCGAGTACCGCGAAGACCGCCTCGCACTAGTGGCCATTTTGCGCGTAGTGCCGCCCGAGATGCTCGGGTCGTTGGCGCGCAAGCGCATGGTGCGTTCCGCCTGGGAGGCGGTTAAAACCATGCGCGTCAACGTGCAGCACGTGATGCGGATCCACCTAGCAAGCTAACTGAACCACGCTGCTTTGGCCCTGATCTTTCACGATACGCCTTGTTGGATGCCCTCCTTGTTCTATGGTTCTTGCAAACCCAAGAATAGCATACACCTCCAAGATAAACCTTCTCTGAACCATGTTGTTTTGACCCTGATCTTTCACGATACGCCTTGTTGGATACCCTCCTTGTTCTATGGTTCTTGCAAACCCAAGAACAGCATACACCTCCAAGATAAGTCTTCTCTCACGCACACCGCAGCACGTGAATGAAGGGTAGAGAAACCGAAGTGTCAGCGAGTAGAATCCAACACCACAATTGGATTCAATACACCAAGAGCAATTTCTCGATAGAAATCTCAAGAACACGCCAACAATGGCCACCAAACCATGGTGATTTTCTGGTTTCTATTTCTCAAATCATAGCCTCCGTTACAATGGGGCTAAGGCCCTGGCCTTATATTGGTACACAATGCACAGCCTTGACTAAAACTCATGCACAACCTGGCCTAAGGCCGAAACAAACTCCAATACGAACTAAAAAGGAAATATCTAAACTACTACCACTGGATTCTCTATTAATTTGCGATCTGACTATGAGGATTTCATGGCTGGAACCTTATCCATTGTGTGGGGCTTCGAAATATCTTTCCAACGAGTCCAAGAACGCCCAAATTGGACTCCGTTTGTGAAAGTTGTGGACGTTTTAGTATCGGTCTTGCCAGCTGTCCCAATCCGAGTCCGAATCAGTTTCAAATTTTTATATGTTTTGTTTTCTTGTTCAAGGGGCTTCCAAATCTGTTTGGAACCTGAAAAGGAGTCCTTCTCAACCTTTAGAAAGCCATGGTGTGATCGGATTTTACCCTTACTTGCATTGCAATACTCGAACTCTTTATGTTTGTCAAGTCTCGCGTGTCTCTCCGGATAGCTCATGCAGCATCCAATGAAATTGTCATAACTTTGTGTAGGAAGCTCCAATCAAGTGACGTTTGATTCGTTAGAAAATAGTCTTCATTATCTTTCCAAATATGTATTTTGTGCACATTAGAAACCTCATAATTGGCTTTCAAAGCTTCTTGAACATTGTGTACAGAACGGCAAGCACTAACCCACGTCGAGGAGGTCACCGGCCGTTTGCGCGCCATCGAGCAGCGAAAGAAAAAACCAGCACCGTTTGCACCCGTCTACAACAACAAGGGCCGTCTTCTTCTCGCCGAGGAGGATTGGCTGGCGCGGATGAAGCTGCGCGACAACGGCGAAGCCGGTGGCTTCAGCAGCGGCAGCGGCAAGAGGCGCGGCAAAACACGTCATGGCCACGGCAGTGGTGGCGGCGTGCGTAAAGGCAAGGGCAGCTCGTCTTCAAATAGGATGGTCCAGGAGAACACGGTGGACTGGTGCCATAACTACGGCAAAATTGGCCATTGGGCCAAGGACTGCCGCAGCAAGCAAAATAAGCAAGCGCAAGCCCACATTGCGGAGGGAGAAGAGGATGGACCCACTCTGTTGATGGCACATGCGACTATCTCTTCACCACTCACTCAAGTTGCAGCGCCGCCCGCCGAGGTGATTCGAACTCTAGCTCCACCCACATCATCGTGCCACGTCGAGATCCACGAGGCCAAGGTCTTTGCGCAGCTCGGATCACGGGAGGACCAGGACGATCGTCGATGGGTGCTCGACACCGGCGCCACCAACCACATGACGGGCATGCAGACTGCCTTCTTCAACCTTGACGGGGGAGTCTGTGGCACCGTCTGCTTCGGCGATGGATCCGTGGTGGAGATTGAAGGACGCGGCACGATCATCTTTAGTTGCAAGAACGACGAGTATCGCGCGCTGATGGGGGTGTACTACATTCCCCGTCTGACGACGAACATCATCAGTCTTGGTCAGCTGGAGGAGGCCGGATGTCGGATCGAGATCTACTCTGGCACCCTGCACATCTACGATCAGCAACACGACCTTCTTGCTCGGGTGCGTCGTTCTGCATCGCGCCTCTACATCCTGGAGCTTTGCATCGGGCGATCGATGTGCCTGTCGGCGCGTAGCTCGGAGGTGGACTAGCGCTGGCATGCGAGTAGGGCTGTGCAAAAAAAAGCCGAACCGAAAAAACCGTACCGAAAAAACCGAACCGAACCGGTCAACTCGGTTTGACCGGTTTTCGGTATTCGGTTCGGTAGCAAGAAAATGGGTATTTATATGGTTCGGTTTTTTCGGTAAAAACCGAGAAAAAACCGAAATTACCGAAAAACCGAAAAGCCCAGAGCAGCACCTCCGGTCTCGGCGGCCCACCAGCAGCCCAGCCCGACGCACGCACGCGGCAGACGGGCAGACGACTCACGGCAATAACCCTAGCGAGCGGACGTGCCTAATCTGCGCAGACGCCACACGCCAGACTGAGTTAGTGACCGACGCGGCGACGCCGACGCCCCTCGCCAGATCTGCTTCGGCGCGTCCTCTCGACCCGATCGGAGCTCCTCGTCGCCTCGTCGGTCGGCTCGCCGCTCGCCAGATCAGCTGCCGCCTGCCGGTGCTCGTCGTCGGTCGGCTCGCCGCTCGCCAGATCTGCCGCTCGTCGCCTGCCGGTGCTCGGTGCTCCTCGTCGGTCTGCTCCCCCTCCCCTGGTCCCCCCTCAAGTGGCAGTGCTCCGCCTCCGCGCCCGGCGCCTCCGCCTCCTTCGCCCTTCGGTGCTAACGGAGTCAACTGGATCTTGCGAAGTAAGTCCTTTCTGGGCTCTGGCTTTCTCTATGTTTCGTTAATTGGTAGATTAATTGGTAGAGTCGGATGACTTCATGAGTATGCTCCGGAAGCCATTGCCAGCAGATCTGGATTAATTGGTAGATTAATTGGATATGGTAGTTTGCCATTACTATAGTCTATAGATGACCAACAGCTTGCATTTTTCCCCATGAAATCGCCTATTACCAATTTCCTGGCATGTTTGTGTTCTGGGTGAAAGATCCACTATAGGTTGTTACTGTGAAACTATATACTTATTACTTATGGCCCTAAGCTCTTGTCAAGAGGATCAATCAAATCTTATTTCTTTAAATTGGTGTTATTAATTCGTTTGTAAGCATATCTGGGCTTTGTTGTTCTGAATTAATAAAGAGCATGTTTTGTTTGATGTAAATTATAGACTTGAACCCCACATTGCTATATGCTTTATCGTTTTTAGCAAGGGATAACATGATTCAGGTTTGCCTGCTGTTCACTGCTGTGGTTCATCAGACATTATATTGGTTATCTATTTAGAGATTCACTGCTGATTCAGGTTGAAGATAACTTAATGGTTAATTTAGAGATCTTGCATTTTTGGTTAATGGTTAATTGGTTATCTATTTTTACATTTTTGGATTATTAGATGTCTGAGTCAGATGATATTGCAAATATTGATGCTGCTGGGTCAGTGGGTATGGGTATGAATGTGAATGTGGGCAGCGATGAAGCTGTTGGTCCCAATGAAGCTAAAGATGGAAAGAAACAAATGAATCCCAGATCAGAGATATGGAACCATTACACACGACTACCAAATGACCGGAATAAGGCTAAATGCAAGTATTGTTCTCGGATCCTTGCCTGTGATCCACAAAAAAATGGTACCTCCTCACTGGTCTCTCATGCAAAATGTTGTAAGAAGCATCCTGCCAAGATCGACAGTCAAACTGAACTAAGCTTCCAACGTAGTATAGATGGCCAAAGTAGTTGCATAGTACCTTGGCAATACAATGCAGAAGAGGTTAGGGCATCATTTACTCGCATGATAATAGTTGATGAGTTACCTTTTATCTTCTCTGAACATGAAGGTTTTAGAGACTTTATGTCGAAAGCTTGTCCTCGGTTCCATCCACCATCTAGGACAACAATGTATAGAGACATTCTTCGCCTTTATGAAGATGAGAAAAGAAAGCTAAAAATTCTTTTGAAGGATTCTCGTCAAACAGTTAGCCTCACAACCGACACATGGACTTCTTCAACCCTTCAAAACTACATGGTTCTCACTGCACATTACATTGATAGCAATTGGCGACTTAACAAAAAAATCTTTAACTTTTGTTTGGTAGACGGTCATAAGGGGGAAGATATTGGAAAAACACTAGATAAATGCTTGCTTGAGTGGGGCATTGAGAATGTGTGCACTATTACGGTAGATAATGCTAGTTCAAATGATGGAGCTATAAACTACATGAGGAGTGCTTTGAAAAATCGCGGTGGTACATTTGCGAAAGGTAACTATCTTCACATGAGATGCGTAGCTCACATTATTAATCTTGTGGTTCAAGATGGGTTAAAGACAATGGCTCCTTCTATTTCCCGTATTCGTAATGCTATCAAGTATGTGAGAAGCTCCCCTTCAAGAATGAATACCTTTAAAAAGTGTGTGCAAATAAGCAAGGTTGAAGAAAAAGGTTTGGTATCTCTCGATGTGTGCACTAGATGGAACTCGACTTATCTTATGTTAGAGACTGCCGTGGGTTTTGAGAAGGCATTTGAGCGGCTTGAACTTCAGGACCCTTCCTATAAGGCTGATTTGGGTGTGAATGGGGTTCCAACATATGATGATTGGGTGTATGCGAAAGATTTCAAAACCTTCTTAAAGCATTTCTTTGACCTCACAAAAAAAGTTTCTGGCACTCAGTATATTACTTCCAACACTTTCTTCGAAGATATTGCTGGTATAAATTATTTGTTGTCTGATTGGAGTCAACGTGATGATGGTGATGATACCACCTTCAAACAAATGGCTATTAAGATGAAGGAAAAATTTGATAAATATTGGGGGGATCCTGAGAAGATGAACAACTTAATTTTTATTGCTGCAATCCTTGATCCTAGGTACAAGTAATTCTTAATCAGTTAATTTGAGTCAATGTATGGATGTAAATAGATTAACTCACTTTGTTTTTTTAAATGTTTGTGCAAGGACTAAGCAATCTGATTTCTTCAAGTACGCGATTACCTCGACTTATGGGCATATTAAAGGTGCAAAGATATGGGATAAAGTAAACTGGGCATTGTTAGATCTTTTTGAAGAATTCAAGAAAATGTACTCTCCGGATGAAAACCAAGGTGATAGACAACTAACATTAGATACACAAAATACTAGTGGCACTGAGCATTCAAGTGCATCTACAAATTTTATGAGGTCTTTATATAATAAGAGAATGAAAGCTAAATGATGTCTTTAGTTTGTTGTTTCCTTTAAATAAGCATGCAATATATCAGAAAAAGCTGCCCCGTTTTAGCAGCATCAAACACATGTGTTCATCGTGTTCTTGAGTGCGTGTTCGAGAGTTCACCGGCGGCAAAAGATTGCCGGTGATCCACGACATATTATGATTACATGCCATGCCAAACAGTAAATAACGCAGTTTCAGAGAACCCAAGAGCAATTTCTAAAGCGTAAGACTTATTGCGGAGAGAGGGGTAGAGTAGTTGTAGCAATACTTGATAGGCTTACACTTTCTCTTCCTTTTTTCCCTCTCTTTCTATTTTGTCCCAAAGATAATATCTATAGCCATAGGTAAGAATGTTTCCACAAATTCCTCATTTAAGGGGTTTACCATTGGGGGGCATACATGATTTTTTCTTTCTATATCCTAATTGGGCCTGCCTTTCATTTACATGCATATTTAGGCCCTGTTCTTTTCAGCTTCTAAAAGCTGCTTTTCGGCTTTTCTACAGTAACTAGCTTTTAAACGGAGTGTTTTTTTTTCAAGATAGCGTCTACTAGTTAATTGTAGTACATACTTTACTGACTTCATTTATATGGGCAAAAACCGCGCGTGAATTTCTGTTACTTTATAATCTCTTGTACAAACAGCCTAAAAGTCACAAGCCGCAGCCAAAAGCCACAAGCCGCAGCCAAAAAGAATACATCGTGGGTCGAAGGTGCCATGGTGAGGGGCTACTCTGAGTCCAGCTTGAAAATGCGCATGAATGACACGGATTGTGTTACCTCATCTAGTCATCTCTGACTGCACACCATTTAGCACAGAACCTACCACTCTCACCTACTATTCTTTGCTCTCTTCTTTATGTGCCCCTTCTCTCCTCTTTACATTGTTATTTGCCTCTTGTCAAGTAATTCAATGATTTGTTCCCCCAGATTCTCTCTTCCTTCCAAAAGAAATTGCTGATAGAGCTAGAGAATAAAGATGCGTGTCAAGTGAACGATGTACTTGCCTGTGTCAGTCTGCCCGTACATACGAATGTATTGCCCAATTTCAATCTCCCTCTCACCTAGGGGTGGCAACGAGCCGAGCGGCTCGGCTCGTGAAAGTTTGGTGGAATGAAGGCTCGGTTCGGCTCGGCTTGGTTAGGATATCAAGCTTTTTTGTGGGCTCGGTTCGGCTCGTGGTGCGGCTCGAGCCAGCTCGAGCAAGCTCGCGAGCCAACAATGTGAAACCAACAGAGAAGACGAAGGCACGGCAAGCTGACGGGAGCAAGGCCATAGTGACAGGCTGACGGCAGCAGGAGAACCGCAAGCAAGCGACTGCAACCAGCCCAACCCTAATCCCTTCTCGCACCAGTCCATCAACCACCAGTAAAGGTAAACCCCACAAGATTCACATCAACATACTACATTCATCCAGTATAGCCAACATTGAACTAGAAACCATAAGCCATTCATCCTCAGTAGAGCACATGGGACCAAGCCAAGCATATCACCAGAGGTAGAAGAGGGGAGAAGAGGTTTACCGAATAGGGCGGCGACTGCGTGGGACCGCCGGCCAAGCCACCTCGCTAGCCGCCACCGGTACTCCCCTGGCGTACGGGCGATAGCTAGCCGGCGGTGGTCAGCCGAGGCCACCCGCCTCTCAACCTATCCATCAAGCAAAACCACACAAAAATAGCAAGCCAAAACCAATAGATCGGGCTGAGAGATGGGGAAAAAGCACCAGATCGACCGGATCTGGCCGGGGTTCACCAGGCGGCGCTGAGAAGCAAGGAGGCGCGGGAGGCGGCGTCGAGCAGCAAGGAGGGAGCGGCCGGGCCGTGACTCACCAAGCAGCGCCGTCCGCCGATGGGCAAGGAGGCGCAGGAGAGGGGGAAGCCGCACCGGTGCGACGCAGCGGCGTGAGGAGGAGACCGGAGTAGAGGCCAGAGACCGGAGTAGAGGCCACCGCGGAGGAACCGAAGAGAGGCGCCGGGGCAAGGAAATAGGGAGGACCGGAGGGGGCGCGCGGCTTGACCGCGTGAGCGGAGACGCCGGAGAGACAGGAAACCGAGAGGGAGAGAGAGAGTTGAGTGAGTGACTGAGTGGGGGAGGCCGGGGGCCCGGGAGTCCGTAGAAGATAAGGCATCGGGCCATCGGCAGTTGGGCCGAGCCGATCTGGCTCGCGAGCTGGCTCGGGCTCGGCTCGTTTAGACCTCGAGCTTTTTTGCTGGCTCGGCTCGGCTCGTTTCATTTACAAGCTGAGCCAAGCGTCCACGAGCCCGAGCTTTTTTGCCAGCCCTACTCTCACCCCAACATTGCCTTTGTTTCACATATTTTACGCGCGCTATTGTTGTTTGAGAATAGGTGGTGTTACGAAAGAAGGTGTGATATATCTGTTGTAGTTACGTGTTAAATAGTAGATAATGAAGCTTTAGGAAACCCAAGAGGGATGTCCGAAGTATAAGACTTCTTGTGGGGAGAGGGTAGAGTAGTTGTAGAAATACTTGATAGGTTTATAATTTCTCTTCCTTCATTTCTCCTCCTGCCATAAGGGTCATAGTTATTGTTATTGGGAAGGATGTTTACGTAAATATCTCATTTGAGGAGTTTACTGCTAGGACATACACGGATTTTTCTTGCCATGCCCTAGCTACACCTGCCTTTTGCCCTAGCTACAGTGCCTAGATGGTAATTTTAGGGATCCAAGTTTAGAGGAGCTGCTGAAGGAGGGAAAAGATTTAGAGGACAATATTTTTAGAAAGACTCCCAATATGAGATTTTAGAGGACAAAATATTGAGCCTCTTTTGGAGATGCTCTTAGGCCTATACACGGTACGCCGAAGGGTCCTGGTGGGAGCCACTCTGTTTGCGTCCAGCTTGAAAATGCGCAATTGTATGGCACTAAGCTACCAATAGTGTCGATCATATTCATTGTTTTTAATTTTCTTCGGTACTCTAACATTACACGCCCATGCATGACACGGATTGTGTTATCTCATCTCCGACTGCACACCATTTAGCACAGAACTTACCACTCTCATCTACTATTCTTTGCTCTCTTCTTTATGTGCCCCTTCTCTTCTCTGTACACTGTTATTTGCCTCTTGTCAAGTAATTCAGTGAATTTTTTCCCATAGACTATCTTTTCCTTCCAAAAGATATTGCTGAGAGAGGTAGAGAATAAGGGGCCTGTTTGATATGGCTGTGGCTTATAATTTTCGGCTGAAAATTTTGAATTTTAGCTGTTTGCGACAGAGATTACGGAGAGAGATATTTGTTTGCGATTTTGGATTATACAGATGTTAGGCTTTTAACATGTACTACAATTAATTTGTAGACCCTATTTTGAAAAATATTCCGTTTAAAAGTTAGGTACTGTAACAAAAGTCAAAAGCCATATCAAACCGGCCCAAAAATGCATGTCAAGTGAAGGATGTTCTTGCGGTACGTACGTATTGCTCAATTTCAATCGCCCCCCCCCCCCCCCCCCCCCCCACATTGCCTTTGTTTCAAATATTTTACGCTATTGTTGTTTGAGAATAGGTGGTATCAGGAAATAACGAAGGATATGCCAATGATATCCGTGGGCTAGGAACGTACAGATCACTGCACCCGACTTAGCATAAAGGTGAATGGCACCGTTCAAGTGCTCATGTCTCTCAAGTACGGACCATCCCCGCGCATCAGGCCTGTAGTGATTGTAAACGTCACATACATGTCCCCTCATCTGTTTTATGACGATGAGGAAAAAATTCACAAGACTTAAGTTGAAGACCCGAGTTTAATTTGTTTCGACATCGAACTAATATTAACTGCATCAACAAAATGGGAAGATAAGCTATTATGTAAAGCGTCTGAACAACATATTAACATTTACAGAGAAGTTTGAGAACATAAACTCCTAACTCTACAGTCTACAGGCAGAAGAGATGTTTAAAATTTACAGGGTAATGATTAACGAATGGCGCATAACTAGGACGAAAAGGAGTCGGTTTAGAGAAAGAAAATGATCACGCTGAAAGTACTTGAGAAGGGGTGCTCTAGCCTCAGGGAGTGAGCAAACTTGCTACATTACTAACTTTGTCGAACTGCACTGGATATTCACAAGTTAAGAAAATGTCATTATTAAACATCTATGAATCAGTTCATGTGTTGTTCCTAAACGTGAAGAGCATGAATATGGTAAGAGACAGCAGAGAGAATCCGTTGCCTGCAAGCTAACCAAAGAAAAGACATGCATTATTGAATGAAGCAATTTCCTTTTCACAGTCCACCTGACAATTCGCTTGAGCTTTTGATCACGCTTCGCACCTAAGGGTTAATTTAGAATTACTAATCTCGTTCCCTTTGGTTTATATGTTATAACGAACTTCCTTAAAAAGGGTTAATGCCCTGATCATTAGCAAAATACATACACGTCAAACGCAGTAAGGCATATGTTAAAACAAAATGTCCATGATACTAGTCCTTTGTTCTCACTCGGTACCTACAGGGATTCATGGGGCAGTGCCTGTATGGAAGGTTTAATTGCAAACTCTTTGTTAGTATGATTTAACTCAGAAACTTGGAAGGCATCAAGGTCTAATGTCAGAAGCAATACTTGTTACTCTCCTCACTCCTCACCTTCCTCAGTGCCCCGTATCTCCATCCTCTCCTATTTATACCACACGTACCTGCCTTTGCTGCCTCTGCATCTCCTTCCCTCCCAATTTGTCCGGATTTATACCACACAGATCGAATGGCATGTCATATCACGCCGATGTTTGCTTGGGAATGAGAGGCACCGGGAAAACTCAGTGGAGAGCAAAATTCCAAGATTGTACTTAAACTTCAGTAGCCATAGACCTCCTCCGTGACCGGCAAAATTGTCTACATGACAGGCGAGCACTCCAACAGGTAGGAGGTGTATCGTGCGAGACAGAGATGACAAACATGCACGCGATGCAATATATTACCTTCTTCGAATGCATGCATGTCTTGAGTACTATTCCTTTATCACTAGTCTCGTCGTAGATATAATGCATTTTTGTTTGATGAGAATATAACCAAAAAATTATGAGGAGAAAGTAAATAACCACCATTTTTTGGTGGTAACAAGCAAATTCTGGAATCACATTTGCCCAACTAGGCAAAGTTATTTGGCTGTTCAAATGACTATTGCGGACATGCGTGCTAAAATTCAAAGACCCTTCTTCATGGAAATAATTATCATTGCATCATGGAGCATCTGGATTTAGAGAATTGACAAAGTCTTCGAAGGGGTTGATCCTTCATTTGATAACTGCAAAAGAACCTTCAAGCATGAGATTACTATGGTTATCTATCGAACAAAAAAAAAAACTTCCCAGACATTGTTGATTGGGTATATAGACTTCAATAGTGCTTTCAGCTTTTTATTTTTTTACCTTTCTTTTGTTCTTTTTGTAACATCATTATATATTAATACTAGTTGGATGCCCGTGCGTTGCTACGGATTAAAACATAATCATAACATTTAAAAAGTCTAATTGCAAAATGATAGGGAGCAAAGGAAATACTCTAAAATTAGTCTATCAAACAAGAACACTATAGATCCACATATAGAAAGACTTTGACTTACAAGGATTGCCAAAAAAAGGAGAGACGTAATTAATTGCAATTCACAAATAAAAACTTTCCACAGGGGTTACATGGTACAAGCTGAAAAGAGAACACCCAGTTACATATGGGAAATCTCGCATCCAGTAAACAACAAGCTAAACACCTGTATGAGCATATCCCATGGACAAGATAAAAGATATTACAAGACGTCGTCGAACAATTCACAAATGGATGCACTCATTGTTCCTAGTGATATTCAATTAGGATATAACTCCATTCCACAGATATATAAGAAAGTTTCTTGATACTACAAATACTACCACTAAAATTAGATAGAATGGCATGAACACATGTCCAATTTGCTATGCGTCAAATTACACATTGAAGCACAATCATCTAGCAAGCATGATAGCTAGAAGTATCTTAGCCACAACATTTGCATCTACTTCTAGCAAGCATCCTAGCTATGAATATCCTAACCAAAAGAACCATATCAACTTCCTTCATGACAAATCACATCTACTTCCACCAAAATGAGTCTTGCACTTCTAGCAATTATATAGCTAGAGGTCCCTTAGCCAAAAGATTTGCATTTACTTCCCCTAGTAATGTCATGGAGAAGCATTTCCAATAAGCTCGTTGGTGACCCTACAAAAGATTCCATAAATGATAAACCATATAGCTAAAACTAATTACTAAAAAATTTATAATCAAAATTATGTTTACCTCCGTCTCAGATCGCGTGCAACTGCAACATTAGGTTCAAAGTGCACCCTACTGAAGCATGTAGTGTGCAGGCTATGATCTAAAAAGTAAATAAGTAAGTATAAAACATAGAGTAGATCAACACAAAATGAACAAGGAACACACATCAACTCACCTTGTTCACGCCTTGCTCGAAGCATAGTTTCCACGATGATAGTTCGATCATCAGAGCATCTCGTCCATTTAGTCAAATGGCTGGTAAGTACTTTGTCCTTAACAACTAACTTCACAGGTTTGAAGCTACAGGAATATAAACATGGGCTGAGTTTCCATTTTGTGTTATAAAAGCTCTATAAACATGGCACTTTATCCAACATATGAACTTAGCAGGTTATTCTACTTTATAAAAAATTTGGGAGACTCAAGAAAAAACATTTTCTGATTCATATATTATCACTATCACTATTATATAAAAACTGAGAAGGTATTCCATCTGTTTGAAAATGTAATCACCAAACATGATTATATATTCTAACCAGACAAGTCATGAAGGGACACCTCTTACAACGTGGTCGTAGCTTCCTTACGACCACGTTCAATAGCCTTTCGACCACACTATCTGTTCGTAGCGGTCGGTAGTCGGCGCTCGAGCTTGCGATCACGTTGAGAAGTCGGCGCCTTACGACCACGTTGAAGGCTACGACCGGTTCCGACCGCCTCAATCGCTTTTTCGATCGTTTTTCAACGTGGTCGTAAACTTACTGTAGCAGTTTACGACCGCTCAGATCTTCCCGCTGAAGTCGCTGCTCCTTAGGACCAATTACACCGTGGTCGTAGCCTTCAACGTGATCGCAGCCCCACTTACAACGTGGTCGTAGCCTCCTTACGACCACGTTCAACTTCCTTCATTTCGGTCGTACGCCTGCAAATCACCTTGGACTTCTCACCAATCTGGTCGTATTGCTTCCTGACCTCACCGTCTTTCCGTTTTGCCGCAATCGATCGCCTTTCGACCGCGTCAGTGATTTTACAACGTGGTCGTAAAATCACTGTTCCTCTGCCGTGGTCGTAGGCGCCTCTCGATCACGCCTGCTGGGATTTTGCCGTGGTCGAACGCTTTTCGACCACGCCTGCCGATATTTGCCGTGGTCGTAAGTCCCTCCGACCATACGACCGGTAAGGATTGTTTACGACCGGTTCCGACTACCTCAATCGCTTTTCCGATCGTTTTTCAACGTGGTCGTAAACTTACTGTAGCAGCTTACGACCGCTCAGATCTTCCCGCTGAAGTCGCTGCTCCTTACGACCAATTACACCGTGGTCGCAGCCTTCAACGTGATCACAGCCCCTCTTACAACGTGGTCGTAGCCTCCTTACAACCACGTTCAACTTCCTTCGTTTCGGTCGTACGCCTGCAGATCACCTTCGACTTCTCACCAATCTGGTCGTATTGCTTCCTGACCTCACCGTCCTTCTGTTTACCGCAATCGAACGCCTTTCAACCGCGTCAGTGATTTTACAACGTGGTCGTAAAATCACTGTTCCTCTGCCGTGGTCGTAGGCGCCTCCCGATCACGCCTGCTGGGATTTTGCCGTGGTCGAACGCTTTTCGACCACGCCTGCCGATATTTGCCGTGGTCGTAAGTCCCTCCGACCATACGACCGGTAAGGATTGTTTACGACCGGTTCCGACCGCCTCAATCGCTTTTCCGATCGTTTTTCAACGTGGTCGTAAACTTACTGTAGCAGTTTACGACCGCTCAGATCTTCCCGCTGAAGTCGCTGCTCCTTACGACCAATTACACCGTGGTCGTAGCCTTCAAGGTGATCGCAGCCCCTCTTACAACGTGGTCGTAGCCTCCTTACGACCACGTTCAACTTCCTTCGTTTCGATCGTACGCCTACAGATCACCTTCGACTTCTCACCAATTTGGTCGTATTGCTTCCTGACCTCACCGTCTTTCCGTTTTGCCGCAATCGATCGCCTTTCGACCGCGTCAGTGATTTTACAACGTGGTTGTAAAATCACTGTTCCTCTGCCGTGGTCGTAGGCGCCTCCCGATCACGCCTGCTGGGATTTTGCCGTGGTCGAACGCTTTTCGACCACGCCTGCCGATATTTGCCGTGGTCGTAAGTCCCTCCGACCATACGACCGGTAAGGATTGTTTACGACCGGTTCCGACCGCCTCAATAGCTTTTCCGATCGTTTTTCAACGTGGTCGTAAACTTACTGTAGCAGTTTACGACTGCTCAAATCTTCCCGCTGAAGTCGCTGCTCCTTACGACCAATTACACCGTGGTCGTAGCCTTCAACGTGATCGCAACCCCTCTTACAACGTGGTCGTAGCCTCCTTACGACCACGTTCAACTTCCTTCGTTTCGGTCGTACGCCTACAGATCACCTTCGACTTCTCACCAATTTGGTCGTATTGCTTCCTGACCTCACCGTCTTTCCGTTTTGCTGCAATCGATCGCCTTTCGACCTCGTCAGTGATTTTACAACGTGGTCGTAAAATCACTATTTCTCTGTCGTGGTCGTAGGCGCCTCTCGATCACGCCTGCTGGGATCACATGTACTTTTATCTTTCCTTTTCTGCAACAGAATGCAGGTGGTTCATATTGAAATCTCATTGCTCCACAGTACAAGCAGTTAGGCACCTTTCTCAAAACATGGTGCCTATCAGGCAAATTTTGGTAGACATAATCATAAGGATCTTCATTGTTACTCAGATCTACACCATTGACATTGACACGATAGGACTCGAAGGAACCATCTGTTATGAAATCAAGCACCGGGCGTCACTACACAACATTAATAAGCAAAACACATGTGATGACACACAAAATAAAGTTACCTTCACCAACGTACTGCCTGGTCTCATCGTCATCAAGAAGATCATCAATATCTGCATGATGTTTGCTCGAACATGAGCTAGTATAATTAGAAATTGAACAAACCTACATTTAACCGTAAACATAGAAAAAGAACACACCTTGATCAGATTCATTGTTTGTAGGTTCGAACAAGGCACTATCATACTCTATATCACTCTGTTCTATAGATCTTGGTTGAGCAGGCTTTATATGCATCGTTTCCTTCTCCAAGACACTGACTGACTGTGATCTCTTCTTTGCACTGTAGTCCCTCATTCTCTGCAACAAATGTTCTTTGTTGTTCTGATCCATATTGTTGTACCTCTCTCTTTGTGCGAGGGCCTTTTGCCTATTTGAGTTGCCAACTGGTCATGAATGGTTGGAAAACATTGACATGGTGAGATCAGCTGTACATATAACTGTACATATTGCAAATGGAAAAAATAGCAGGATGGCACCTGGAGTTGCCGCACTTGCATCCATTAGAGTGTGGCCTGATAGTTTGTCTAGAACACAAGAATTATCATAGGTCGGTTGTCTTGTCCGGACATAATTATGATTCCTATGTAACCAATCCATGTTGTCATCAGGAAAGACATTTTCCTTGTCTTGAGCGTTTGATGCTTGGAGAATACTTGAACACACTCCATGTCGAGCTATTCATGCAGTAAATTATTATGAGATAGTGGAAGACACATTTTGTTGGTAATAAAGAGCAACATTGTAAATAATAACGGGGCCTTTTTCATGGAGTAAATTGTGATATTTATATACAATACCATAATCAGCTCCTACAGTATGTGTTGATGATTCTGTCCTCTTCGATAATCGTTGTTCCCGACGCCTTTTATTTCTTTCTTCTCTTTGATCGGCGGACTCTTCAGCCTTTCTCCTTGCTCGGTATTCTCGTTGTTTTCTATTCCTCTCTTCCCTCTTTCGCTCGGCCTCATCCACAGGTGCTGCAGGTGTTTAGAAATACAAAACTGAGAATTACAAAAATTTTGACAGCAATGCCATGACAGTTGAGGAAGCGTTCCTACCTGTGTTGTTGTTTGTTATTTCGCCTAACGCAGTGCACTCTGCTTTCTGAGTTGCCATGTCTTTTTTAACCAGCCAGCAACATGGAAAACCAAACTGAGGAAGATGCAATAACGAATGATTGGTTGTTTTTTTTACCACCAATGATTAGCATCGCAAACTTACAATTTAAAAGTTTTAAACTCGAGGTAAACTGTAGTTTTAGTGAAAATTAACATACTAAGAAACTGAATGATAAAGTAAGAACTACCAATTAACTGAATGTTCTATAGATCTTGGTTGAGCAGGCTTTATATGCATCGTTTCCTTCTCCAAGACACTGACTGACTGTGATCTCTTCTTTGCACTGTAGTCCCTCATTCTCTGCAACAAATGTTCTTTGCTGTTCTGATCAGATTCATTGTTTGTAGGTTCGAACAAGGCACTATCATACTCTATATCACTCTGTTCTATAGATCTTGGTTGAGAATGTAAATGAAGTAAATAGTGAGATAGATTAAGACTCATGCCAAAAGAGATTCATGATGAGTTATCATATTGTTGAGTCCATAGCAATTATGCTTAAAGAGGAACATTGCCAATAAATAATATCACAGCTATTACATCTTTTGAAGCCACCTAAATCCTCACACGCCTAATAAGTTCTTGTATATCTTCAGGAATGTTGTCTTTAGATTCGTTGTCCTTGTACTTCAACATCTCTACCAAGAATTTGGTCCTCAGTGCATTCCCATCCTGTACGAATTATTACACTTGAATGTCATAAAATAACAATTAATTGTAGAATGTTTTTACCAAGTACACAAAAGATTATTTACTCACATTGAAAACAATGGTAATCTAATACCATTCCACAAGCGCATAAAGTTGATAACAAAAAAGCCTGTCAGCTTACACTCACAATTGAAAATTATTTTGGAAAGTTTGAGTTTGGTTTGAACATTTTCTGCAAAGTCGTAGCCCATTTTGGGTGGTTGAAAGATCTCTATGACCTTGTTGGCCGTGGTCGAAAGCCCCCAGAGTCATTTACGACCACGTAGTCACTGGTCGGAAGCCAGCCAGGTCGTTTATGACCACGTTGGCCATGGTCGAAAGCCACCAGAGTCGATTATGACCACGTAGTCACTGGTCGGAAGCCAACCAGGTCGTTTACAACCACGTTGGCCATGGTCGAAAGCTCTCAGAGTAGTTTACGACCACATTGTGGCGTTTATGACCACTTTGGCCGTGGTCGAAGGCCACCAGAATTGTTTACGACCACATCGGGCGTGGTCGAAGGTCATCTGAGAGGTTTATGACCACTCTGGCCGTGGTCGAAGGGCATCAGGACCGTTTACGACCACATAGTGTCATTTACGACCACTCTGGCCATGGTCAAACACAGCTACGACCACGTTGGTGGTGGTCGAATGCAGCTACGACCACCTTGGCTGTGGTCGAAAGTCGTAAGTCGAAGCCACGACCACTGCGGTCGGAAGTCGGCGTTGTGGTTTACGACCACGTTGTGTAGTCGGCGCCTTACGACCACGTTAACGCGAGAAGAAGTCGGCGGTCGAGGCTTCGACCGCTACGGTCGATAGTCGGCGCTCTGGCTTACGACCATGTTAAGAAGTCAGTAGCTTATGACCACGTTGTAGCGAGAAGCAGTCGGAAGCCGAGGCTTCGACCACTGTGGTCGGAAGTCGGCAGACTTCGACTTCAACCACGTGGGTTGTCCGCAGTCTTCGTCAACGTTGTGAGGTGGTTGAACGTGGTCAGATCGCCTCGGGCTCGGTCGGTTGTGGTCGTAGCCGGTCGGATGTAGTCGCAGTCGGTCGGTTGTGGTCGTTTGCGGTTGTATGCGGTTGGAAGTGCTCGAGTAGCGGTCGGATGCGGTTGTAACGTGGTGAGACGTGGTCGGAAGTCCTTACGACCACGTTAGAACCTTCTGTGCACTGGGAATCGGTCGAATAGACCACTGGGGTGGTCGTATGGACTATGGTACTGGTCGTAGGTCTTGTGCATGTCATGTTCTACCTTTTTGACTGGTCGTAGAGCATTTACGACTTTGGGGGAGTGTGTTTTGAGTTTTTTTCCTGATTCGTTCTTATGGTCTTTTGGAGTGGTCGTAGCCCTCTGAGTTGTGGTCGTAGGACTTAAGCAAGTCTTGATCAATGGTTTTGACCAGTCGTAAATTGGTACGACTGGGTTGGGTAAGTTGGATCTGAAATTTGGGATGGTTGTAGCAGAGCTGTGTGTTCACTGGGGATCACCCATTAACCCCTCTCCCAATACCGTGTTTTACCCAACCAACACCGTGTTTTAGCACCTACGACTACCGCTTAGCTCTGCTACGACCAGCCAAGACAGTCGTTACGAGTTACCCAACCAGGTCGTACCAACATACGACCGGTCGAGATCACAAGACAAGCAACGCTCAAAGCCCTTATGACCGATTCCCAGGTCTTGTGACCACTTCTAGAGACCATACGATCGGTTAACAGAAGCTACGACCGCTTATTGCGTGATCGAACCACCTTCCGACCACGTTGATCGCTTACCACTGTGGTCGAAACCCATTCAGACCACGTACACCGAGTTTCACCGTGGTCGAAGCCCTTTCGATCATGATTGACCACTTCCGACTACGTTCCAACCTCATCCGACCGCTTATACGACCTCAACCGACTGAGTATGACTGCGCTTTGAGCACATCTGACCGCCTCACAACGTGGTCGAAGTCCGTCGGCATAGTTGAGGTCTGCCGACTATCGATCGCGGCAATCAAAGCCTCGACTTCTAACTTCCTCTCGTGCTAACGTGGTCGTAAAGCTGTCTTGCGACCTCCGACCATGGCCAATGTGGTCGTAGTGGCTTTTGACCATGGCCAAAGTGGTCGAAAACCTCTCGGGTGACCTTCCAAAACCTCTCGGGTCACCTCCGACGCCTCCTCTACCGCTCCTCCGCGCCTCCTCCTACCTCTGCCCCCAACCGGTGAGATGGAGGTCGCGCCGCCTACTTCCTCCGCCCCCGCCGTCGCCTCCTTCCTCTCCTCCGCCCCCAACCGGCGCCACCCCCGCCGTCGCCTCCTTCCTCTCCCCCGCCGCAGCAGCGCCTCCTCCTTCCTCCGCCCCCTTCCTCCCTGAGCCAGCCGCCACGGGGAGGAGGCGATGGTGGCGCGGGGTGGGGAGGAGGAGGCGAGGGCAGAGCGGCGAAGGATAGCAGGCGAGGGCAGAGCGGCGGAGGAGGGAGGGGAGCAGGCGAGGGCAGAGCGGCGGCGGAGGAGGGAGGGGAGGAGCGACGGGCGGAGCAGCGGTGGAGGAGGGAGGGGAGGAGGCGCACTGGATTCGGTGGGGAGGCAGGCGCCTGGAGGACGGAGGTATCAGCGGAGGATTCTGTGGGGAGGAGGTCTCAGCGCACGACATTCGATTTTGGGGGAGGAGAGAAGCAGAGGGAGGCCCACATGTCGGCACTTGTTTTCCTGTGAGAGGCGGCAGAGCGTCGGACGCATCATCACCTTGAACTCGTTCTTTTAAGAGTAGAGATACACACGGTAAGATATTAGGTATATTCTTTTGACTTATGGTTTATGATTTTTTACTATGACTTATTAGTTTAATGAACAGTAATTGTTGAGAGAAACTAAAAATCGTAGAAAATCTGCTGAAAGGCCAATAGTCTTTGCATCTTGTCACGTGGCTCACTGATTTTTTTTCATAGTTTCTCCCATCCTCCTTCCAATGAAACGTCCGAAGAGAGCTAGAGAAGAACACTGCAGAGGTGCTGTGAAGGGAAGGATGGGCTTGAGATCTCTCTCTCCCACACAATAATTTCTTCGTTCAAAATATTTTATACTATTGTAACAACATGGGCGGCTTCAGGAAAAGAGCTGGTTGCCGTCCACTTTATACCCACCAACTAGATGGTTGCGACCTCCTCAGGAGGGACAGGAATTAATGTGACCTGTCATAAGTTTCACCTTCGATCAAGCACACTACAATGTGAGGTTTCAGGAAAGAACAAGCAACAGGGAAGTCGAACCAAACCAACTAAATAACTCGGATAGAAGCGATCTTTTCATCTCTTTATCTGTCACAAGTTTCTCCTTTGCTTGAGCATATAATTAAGGGTCCGTATGAGAGATCTAGAAATATTTATAATGAATCATTGTCAATATCTGTTGAGTTAGATTTTGGATTTTGTAAAAGTGTCAGAAAAATTTAGTCAGTCACTCACTGGTTGCTGGTCGAGCTAGTCTGAGCTAATCATTGGTCAAGCTGGTCATGCAAACCAACTGGTCGAGCTGTTCGCTGAGGTGGCGATCATATTGGCCAGAAGTTAACAGTCTAATTGGCTTAATGGTGGCGGTCAGATCGACCTTGGCATAGCAGTCAAATCGGAGATCCGGTGTGACCGGACTCAGAGTGGTGGTCATACCTGTGTGGTGTGATCAGACTCTGGTAGCGGTCAGACTGGATTTGTGATGTGGCCAATTTCTAGTTGGCAATTGCCTTTTTTTAGAGAAGGTGGTTTGCTGTTGGGTGTTGAACGATTAGACTAGCCATGGGAGAGGTCAAACTGGGCCAACAGTCTGATCGGCAGCATGTTGGTGGTTAGACTGGCTGAGTTCGGTAATTTTGCAAACTCGATCATGGAACGAGTCAATTTGTTCTAGGTTAGTGCATTCATATTGCACGAAGCATGTTCGAGTTAACGTGGTTGAAGTTGTGAATAACTTATGCCTCAAAATGATTTCTTGGTCTTTGCATGTTCAGAAAAGTTTAGAGTCAACTATAGTCAATAGCGTAAACTAGAACTATGCTTTGGAAGGAGTCGAGGTCTAGAATGGCCAAGGATGTCGGGTGAGATGGTTGACCTCAAGCATGGCATAAAAAAGACAAGAAATAAGGTTCGAGTGACAGGTTGCACCAAGTGTCTTGGTCAGTCCAAGCGAGGTGTGGTCTGGTGGAACCGGAGAGGAAGAGACTTGCTGATCTATGGCAAGCCATTGGTTTACCTATATGTGGCAAGCATAATGATTCTTGCAAGTGGAGAAAGTGACTGGGTCAAGATGAGAGTATTTTGGTAATTGGTCAAATATCAAAAACTATTTGGATCAAAACCGCGGTGCTTGAGTGGCAATTGGGAAAGGGATTTAGGTTAAGGAGATGCTGAGGATATCAAGTGGATCAAAGGCTAATGACGTAGCAGGTTCGGACTCATGTGCTTTGAAAAGTGTGTCTGAGTTAAGTGTGAGTGTAAAACCCATGTTGTGTAGGGTTAACGGGTTCTCCTAATTGTATTAATGGATAGTATCCATTAGGGTAGATGTAGGTTGATTACTCCATCTATTTAATAGCTTGGATGTGAAAGCTTGCAAGGCAACCATCTAACTATTTTCATTCCTAAGTTCTAGGGTTAGGGTTTGAGAGAGAAGAGTGAGTACTATAGTTTGCTCTCTTATCCTACATATGGAGTTGCTATGAAATATTCATTCTCAAGAAGCAGATCAACTTTGTTCATCTCTAATGGAATGTCTTTGCTTTGGTTGATTTGCTCTTGTCCTTGTTGGTTCTTTGTCTCTTCTCTTCTTCATCTTGCTGCGTACCAAGGATGTGTAAGTGATGGAAAGATCTCATGTAGATCAAATTCTATCTATCTAAGCACAGAAGTGATGGTGATGGAGATTTCGAAGCTGTCCAGTTCTTACTTGGTTTTGAGCTTCTATTGAGAAATCTTGATGCGAGGGTTTTGACTTATAATCTTTGAGAGGTCTTGCTTACTGTGACATATAGAAACTCATATAGAATCATCTTGACTATTCTTAACCCATGAGCAAGTTGTATCTCAAGATTTTGAAATTTGCTTGATTTTGGTGCAACCTTTCATGTTTTGAGGAAATATTGAAATTTTGGTAAGATTCATGTGATCTTTGAATGAGATAGGTTCCTAAGACCCTCAGCAAGGTATGTAAAAGTTTCAAATCATTTGGTTTTGGATTTTGAAAGCTACACCAATTTTGGTTTCTGGCTCAGGCTGGTTTTTTTATTTTGAAAATAGGGGAGTGGTCAGACCACTCCTTGGCTCAGTCAGACCAACTACTAGTCAGCCTGGTTGTTGTAGCTGGTTAGACCACCCACCATTTAAACCGCACCCTCAGTGGCAGTTAGATTGGTGAGGTGCTAGATCCTTGGGTTTTTGTCGTTTTGGGTTGTTGCTTGGATTTAGGCTATCAAATTTGATCTTTATAACTCTGTAGCTATTGGAGTGAAAGATTTTTAATGCTTGAGAAAAAATTTGTTGAGGCACCATTCACCCCTCTCTATTGCCATTGCTTGTTCTACAATAATCATCACACATGTGATGCATATTGCATGCCGATCCTTTCTTGTTTCATGCCAAGATGAAAAACCAACTATGCCATGAATTAAGGTGAAATACCTGACATAAATTTTCAAATGGGTGGTGCATTGTGTGGGCTTATTTTTTGTCCAAACATCAATAATGCTAGAACAAAGAGAATATAAGCTAGTGCACTATTAGAGTGACTGACAACACCATATGAAGATTTGCAATACATTGGAAATATCAGACCATAAAACTTTGTAGGCTAAGGAGATTTTAAAGAAAAACAAAGAAAATTGCTATTTTTATACCAAAGATTAACCAAGAGAAAAGGTGGAAAGTTTGAGACCAATGAACTTATCATGGTGATGACACTTCCAAGGTGGATCGCCTGGCCTCAAGATAGAGCAAACAAACTTGTTGGAGTACTAATTTACTACAAAATTTCATGTGAATGCATGAAGATTCACAAGCTTAACAGCATATCATCATTAACAATCAATTACTGTGACATTCTCAAGTTTCCAGATGCTTCTCATAGATAGAACCAAACAGAGACAATCGATGCTTACAAACCAGCCAGCCAAATTAAGAAGGGAAAGATCACTAAGTGAGATAATTCCCATTGCTTTATTAACATGATGTCATTTTGATCCAAAACTTATGAGGTTTAAGGAATATAGTGGAGTTCTGGAAGTTATCAAATGCACAAAACAACATTCACTCCTGCAGCTCGGTTGGTGGGAGTGTAGTGTTGGTGTGAGTTAGTATTAAGGTCCAATAAGAGTGTTAGGGATTAATAAGAGTTCGGGTTTGTAGTTTAATTATGGTCTGTGTTAGAATCCAGTTGTAAATTTGGCACTATAAATAAAGGGTGTGGAGGTCCTGTGGGACACCACACATAATTATTTCCGAATTCTACATGGTATCAGAGTCAATCCATCTTAAACCCTAGCCCGAGCAAAACCCTTACCTCAGAATCACAGCCGCCATCGTACATTCCATCCATCACACTATCACCGAGTGGATCTCATTGTCGTTAGTCCTCAGTCGAACCATAGGCCATCGCCATCCCATCACACGTGGTCCGCCATGGCCGCATCGTAGGGAGCAGGCCGTGGCTAGCCAGGTTGCGTGCGGACCCCCGCTCGACATGGGAGGGTAGTGACCTACTGCCACTAGGGAGATAGTAGAAGAGGGGTTTGCATCTGTCGATGCTTAGAAAGGGGAGCTTCAATCTTGCGTTGGATCTAGACGGCAGAGAGAGAGTGGTTGCTACTGCAGTTTGGGAGAGTTCAATCTGAAGAGGAGGCACTGCTAGATCTGTTCGTTGCTGGTTGTTGATTTGAAGGGGAGAAGAGGAGTTGTTGGTGGGGATCTAAAAGAATATTGCTACTGTTGGTTGAGAAGGGAAGCAAGGGAGGAAGGAAGGAAGTGGATGCATGATGTGTTGCTTGCAGATCTACCCGAGAGGAGAAGGAAGAAGGAGGGAAAGAAAGTAGCTGGGCTATTGTTTGTTGATGAGAGGAGTTACCATGATCGTAGGAGAAAGATGTGCGGCATAGTGTTGTGAGTTGGATTTGGACGAAGAGACAGAAGAAGTTGATGCTCGTTGTGTTTGGTGTAAATCAGAGGAGAGGTGTTCCAAGGTCTAGGATCTGGCGTGACTGCTAATTTGGTGTGATTTGATGTTGCTTGATGTGATGGTTGAGTAAGTGTCGGTCTTGCTGGATGCAGTAATGAAGGTAGTGGTGGAAGGTATTACAATGGTGATGGTGGATCGGGGCATCGCAGAGGCCCAAACAAGGGAAGAAGGTTATTCATGATGTGGCTTTGGTGGTCATGTTGATTGTGGCATTGGTGGTGGGAGATGTACTAATGTTGGCATCAAAGGTGATGATGGGCATTGGAGTTGGTGTTTATGTCAGTATGGATAACAGAGGTCCATGTGTCGAAGGTGCATTGGTGATAGTGATGAGCCCGATGGTGGTGAGCTCAAAAGTGATGGTGGAGTAGGAGCTGGTGGTAGCTCTGGTGGAGGTTATGATATGGGTTCCCAAGGTGGCATTACTGAGAGGTCTAGAGATATGTTGGTAGAAGACGAAGGTCAAGGTGGTCGAGGTGTGTTACGAGAGGTGGTAAAAGCCAAGGTGATTGAGGGCTTGTTGGGAAAGGCAGTGGAGGCTAAAGTGGTTGGGGCTTAAGGTGGAGATGATGGAGGTGAAGGCTTGAGGCAGATGAGAGTGTGATAGAGGAGACTAAGCCAGAGAGTGTGATGGAGAAGGTAGATGACTTGATTTTAGTTAGGGCTAGGTTGAAGATGGTCAAGGTATGATTATAATGGCTTAGGTGATGGCACTCGGAGGTTACGCTTGATGTGATGGTGTGATGTGATGTTGGTGGTAAGAACGGCAAGGATGATGGCCTTGGAGCTAGTGTCAGATCATGACGTTGGAGGCAGTTTTAGGAGAGGTGGAGTCTTGGTGGTGGTATTTGTCATTCTAGTGAGGTATGCATTATGTAACAAAATGGTCATGGTTGTATCTCATACTCATCTTGAGGAAGTGTTGGTGTGAGTTAGTATTAAGGTCCAATAAGAGTATTAGAGATCAATAAGAGTTTGAGTTCGTAGTCTAATTAGAGTCCATGGTTGGATCCGGTTAGCACTATAAATAAAGGGTGTAGGGTCATGTGACACCACACATAATTATTCCTAAATTCTATATATAAAG
Organism: Dendrocalamus latiflorus; assembly: GCA_017311315.1. Classification (NCBI taxonomy): domain Eukaryota; kingdom Viridiplantae; phylum Streptophyta; class Magnoliopsida; order Poales; family Poaceae; genus Dendrocalamus; species Dendrocalamus latiflorus. Next base: position 12,948,609 of record CM029623.1, read on the forward strand.
TATCCAAGTTTGAGTTCTCTTCGGCTTGAATTTAAGTACCTCTCTTTTCAAAAAAAAAAGAGACCTAGCTTCTAGGTACTCTCTCCCTCCTCTCTTTTTTGCCTCGAGGGCACAGATTCCATTAGAAGGAGGGCCGCCATGCGGATTGCAGAACAGACGTACCACTTATCTTTTTGAGTTGTAATTCGACACCTTGTCTCTGACCAGCATTCAAACATTTGATAATTACCACTCCATTGCTATCATAAACCCAGAACTTACTACGATGTAAATACTCCTGACCTATTTGTATCTCCTCATGTTCCCTTCTTCCCTCCTATTTCTACAGGAGTATTGACTTGGTTTATCCTAGCTTCTCCCCTCCTCCGTCCCATTGCTGCAACCTAATGCATGGAGGGATCTGCAATGAGCTACAGTATTCAAAGAACAACAATACAAAGGGAAAAGGGTACAACCATGCAAGTAGGGATACTCTTCTAATCTCTCTCTCTCCTCCCTTCTTTCCCCGTTTGAAAATTTTTACACTGTTGCTCCTAGTAAGCAAGTTACTCATTTGTTGCGTTGGTGATGATGCAGATATATTTGCTTTAGGAATGGGTGGCATCATTGGAAAGAAAACAACATGAATAGTACATTGGCCGTGATTAACTAATCTATTTGGGCGAAAGTGCCAGGCGAAGCTGAGTGTACACCGAGTATAACTATGGATCAAGCCTGCAACATGAAAATTTGACACGGAAGAACGAGTGAAAAACAAATACCTGGTGATTCTGCTATCGGCCATCTCAGGTCCCTTCTTGCCCTCAGACTTGGTGGCTTCAGCATGTACTTTACAAGCTAAAGGCATAGAAACGGATGCCTCTGCATTTTCTGCAAGTTGTAGTTTCAATTTTGAGGGAGCTATAATTGGAGATGTATACATGCGTCGTTATGCATGTAAGGAAAAACACGCTAATTGCTAGCTCGCTATATTGTGTTCTTCACTCAGGCTGAGCGAACAAATTAAGGGAAGGGCCAATTTGAGGATTATAATTTATGGTTTCAAGTCTAAGGAAATGACACGCTGTCTCAATGTATGAACTTCAGTGATCGTTACGGTGGTAGATCTTATCTTAGGATCAGATCTAATGGTTGAAGTGGCTGCTTCTCCCGGTTTCAGTATCATAGTTTTTTTATATGTACATATATGAGAATACTTGTATACTGGTAAAATAATCCACATAACCATATTAACACTACTCTGTCAAGTTAACAGACTTGCTAGTCATTGTGGCGTTTATGAAACAACAGAGGTCCTACTGGCTTTAGAAATTATAATCGTCGTTGGTTTGCTCTTTAGCAGTTGTATTGACACAGCGATTGCTACTTGAGCTGCATTAGGAATGAACAGATGTCGCATGCACGAATGGTTAGAGAAGCAACGACGTTGAGTTACTCAAAAGCCATGGGCGCTAACAGGGCTCTGCTGATACAAATATATAATTGGAGGCAAAAATTCTTCAGATTGCAGCCAAAACTAAGTTCGGTTACTCAAATCCCTTGACCACGCTTAAGCTTTGGTTCTGTTGGTGTTTTGGTTAGTTTTTGTGCATCATATGTGTTGTGGTTACACATCAAACAGTAAAGGACTTTTGTTCTCGCTTTGCCTGTAAAGTTAATCCATACCAATGCAGCATTAAGTTCCCACGCAGCTGCACATGGTTTAACTTGTGCAAGGATGTTACAATCTACTCCATTAAAAGATGTTGATGTCCTCATTAGCACATTGCATAAATGACATATGCCCTTGGAAACTAATGGGAACTAATGAAAAGAAAATTGCAGTTTCCGCCAAAAACGTTTCCTAAAACTGGGGTGAAGTGAAACTGCAGAAAAAACTTGGGTATTTCCCTTCAAAACATGCTTATCTAATTAGGAGGAGTAATTGCAAACTCTCTTTACACACAATTTAACTTAAGAGTCCTGCCCCATCTCTCCCTCCTCTCCCATTTATACCGCACCCTGCCTTTGCATACTTTGCCTCTCCTTCCAGCACACAAGCACAATACGCAGACACTCAGAGAACACACTAAGAAAAGTATGTATTGCGTTTAAAAAGTTTTTACACTGGTTTTGGTTAAGAATGAGAGGCACAGGGAAAACTGAGTGGAGACTGCAAAGCTGTGGACGCACTAGTAATTCGATTGCATACAGATATTTCATATCACCTGCAAAATTGTCGATGTAATCAAATGGAACTACAGACAAGAACTCTGGGAGATAAAAGGTACATTCTGAGGTTGCCATGAAGATAGTTTGCTTACTCAGAATGTTTCGCGACCGTTGCTTAATCAAGTCGATGTCTTGTGTAATATTCCTTTGTCACAAGCGTTAGATATTATGTTTATTGTTTTTTGTTCGATGACAGTATGATGAATCAATTATACAGCATTGGGAAGTCAGAGAAGTCGATAAATACAATGTAATGGGGATCGAGCGATTTGTGTAGGGCCAGCAATAGCAACGGAGTAAGATGAATGGTGCCTTCTCAAATTTCTCCTTAAAGTACTACAAATCTTTCACTCCAGAATTAAGCTAAGAAGATCAGATTCCACACCCTACAACCAAGTAACAACCAAAAACGTAGAAGATGCACATTATTGCACCAGATCGGTCTAACCAACCATAAAACGGTGGTCTGCATGGCCACCTCCTGTCGGTTTGATCGGGCCTAGAAACAGTTTGACTACTCTTATGTTCTCATAATAGAAAATCAGTTTGAGTCCAAACCACTTTTGGTGAAAACATTAAAATCCATGATCAAATGTTACCAAACTTTACACACACTTTGCTGAAGGTATCAGAAATCTATTCCATCTAAGGATTGGATGATCCTGACCGAAGTCTCAATCTTTCTTCAAAACAAACAAGGTTGCACCAGATTGATTTCCTGATTAGTCTTACCGATTCCATTGGCCGGTCTGACCGCCAGAGACCAAAATCTGATAGAAAATTCAATAATATCATAAATTTAAAATTCAATTCCACATATGTTGTCAATGGTTCATCATAATTAATTCTGGATCTTCTCACGTGGCCCTTAAGTTGTGATGTGTTTGCTTCAAGGGAATACATTTGCAATAAACCCCCTTCAAGCCACTGGATGTGCTTATCATCAAATGCAAACAGATTTTAGATGTACGTACATGTGGTAGTTTTAAGAAATACGTAGCAATTTACACTATGTTTCTAGTTCTGGTACAAGAATTAATATGGATGGTAAAATGGCCAAACATAACTTCGTTCAAGAAGTTTATAATTTTAACAAAGATATAATGAGCTACAGATTCAAAGAACAAAGATATGATGGCTACGGATTCAAAGAAGAAAGATACGATGGAAAAGGGTACAGCTATGCAAGTACATATTTGTGTACGCTTGTAATCTCTCTCTTCCCCCGATTAAAATTGTGCGCTTTTTCAGTCACTAAGAAGCTAATCATTCATTTCTTAGGTGTTGATGCACATACCCTTGTTCCTACGAATGGGTGGCATCATGGGAAGAGTGCCTCTGATGCAACCTTGTTCCTACGAATGGGTGGCATCATGGGAAGAGTGCCTCTGATGCAAAGTGTCATTTCAATTTGAGGAATGTATATACAGTATGCTCCATGGAGGTGCATGTCTACATGTATGGTAATGCATGCCCGGAAAAGATGTTCGCTAGCTCCGCATCTCGTGCTTTTCACTCAGATTGAATTGAACAAAATCAAGGGAATGGTCAATTTGGGGCTAACAATTTATTGTTTCAACAACTACTATAGACAGTGTTATCATAGCGGTTCAAAACCGTCACACAGATGGTTTCTAAACCATCTGCGTTTATGTGTCAGTGATAATAGCTGGTTATCACATACGGCTCCCATACCGTTTATGATAACTTACAATACAGATGGTTTTTCAGAAAAACCGTCTATGATACTCAACTATTATAGACGATTTTTTGTATTAACCGTGTGATACTCGACTATCACAGACGGTTTGGTATTTGAAACCGTCTGGGATATATATATCACAAACGGTTTGGTAGCTATTTCAATAGCGATTTTATTTGCTCTTTTTTGGTTAGCCCAAGGATATGTTAGCCATGCCCTCTGAAAACAAGCAAGATCACGTTATATAGCACAGGACAATCATTATATAAATCACACAGATGAATGAAATAACACAAGCAGATCACATATATAGCATAACAATCATTACACAGATCTCACAAATGAATTAAATTGAATGAATTGTTTGATTAAGCACAATTGAGTGATTTTAATTGAATCTAATATTTCAACATCTAATCATCATTGCTGGGGTAGAACTTTCTAGTCTTGTTTATGACCTCTGCTAGCAAAAATTGGGAGAGGTTTTCACGAATTTCGATGAGTTTGTCAAGATCAAATGCACTTTTGTCGAAGTCCCCACGCTGTCGCAAGGAGCAATGTTAAGTCATTAATTAGCATATGTGTATATATACATATATATAATCAGAAAATAATAATTATTGGAAGGTTGACAAACCTTTGGATCATTCATCTTATTGTCTATTTCCTTCATGTGGCGGCAAACGTAGAATCCACATACGTTGCTCTGTAGCTGCTGGTGGCACTGCAAAAATAGAATTACATACATAGGTATTGGACGCATTATAACAAAGTGCAATATAGGATTGTTGTGTTGTAGCAGGTACCGAAAATCACGTCCTGTGTTGCAACATGTCATTGGATTCCTTGTGTCTCACTCCCTAGGCAACATAAGCAGTAAACGACCTACGTGATTCCAAAAAAGTTAGGCTTGGCCATTGCAAATGAAAGAAAGATTACAATAGAGTTATGTATGGAGGAAATGAGTTTATCTGTCAATTGTTTCTTGCACATGAGTGAAGTCGTGGTTGCTCCTAAGTAGGGAATCAAGGTATATTATCTTGCTCCACTTTGGTACAATCACAATCAGAATCCAGTGAGACCTAGTCATGTGTGATGTCATAGTGATTAATTCTAAGTTTATGTTACATATAAAGTACAAATGAAACTTGTGTGGCAACTAGTGAAGCACTTACCCTTCGTTGAAGGGTACCATGATGTACTCCTTGTCACTATGAGCAATCAATCTGCTCATTATGTAATCTTAGACAAAGGATGCATTTTCATTGATGGATTGCTCAGAGACCAAGTGTGGGTCGAGAAAACCCACCAGTTGTCGCCGTCAATGGACTTGTTGGATTATGCATCTATACATAAGTAAAGAGTAATGACATGTATCGGTATGACGTGAATGTAGAAATTCATTATATAGTAAACTTGCAATGTCCAACATCGTAGAAGTGAGGTGTCGAGTTCGTTGAGGTTGAATAGTAAGAATAAGTCTTTGAATGTCACAATGAAATAGCCCGAGTCGTAGAGGAAATGCACCTCTATGTATCTCACAATGAATCCACTATGCCGGTTTGGCTTCATGTTGGACCGCATATACTAGGTATGCAATATATTGCAAACCAGACCAAGACGGGGTAATTGTGACTCGAGGACCAACGACACTCTGAAAATGAATTTCCATGGCTCGGGATGCACTATAATTTTCTTCGGTTGGGTCTTAGAGTCTTGCTTATGATACATTTTCGGTGGTGTCTCCATGGGAACCAATGCAACAGGCTTCAGATCCGGAGCTGGAGGTGGAGCCACTGGAGCCGATGTGATAGGTCTAGGGCGATGTCCCTCTTGGGCCACTGGATGTGGAGATCGTGGCACGGACAAGTCGATAGCGATGTCCCTCTTGGGCCACTAGATGAATGTGTGGACGGTATCCCCTAATGTCATAATCTCTTCGTTTGGGGGCTTTTCAAGAGGGACGGTCTTGAAAACATCATTAATCATGTCCACCTAAACCTTCATGAAACCAGTCTCTACTTGTACATCGTGCACCAGCATCCTTGATAAGCATGGATACGCTATCCCCTACCCAGCATCAATGGGAATGGAGCCAACAAGCCTGACTCTGAGGACGCAAGGCATGGGCTCCTACATAATGATACAAGATGAGCTAAGGCGTCCACTAGGGAGATCTATATATGTAGCATTCTAAAGAGGTACATTACCTAGATGTCGTCGATAGGTAAGTGGGCATCGCTATATTCAGTAATTAGCGTGGACGTGCAGCTACTTCGACGTTGAGGGGGACTGGGTACCGTATTAACAGGGGTGAGTTGAGATTGGTTGCGAACTTGTCTCAGTTCTTCCTTCAATGAATCTATCTCTCCTCGAAGTGAGCCAGTCTGCTCTTAAAGTGAGGCAGATAGCTATTCCTCAAGTTGTGCACAAGGCTCCTGTTTTATTTGTTCGTTGAGATAGGCCTTGGATCTCTTCCTACTCCATATGTATTGGAGTCATTTGGGAATCCGTGCCTCCAAGATACGTAAATCCCCAGGCCTCGTGTGCGACCTCAGTGCTCCTTATTTCCCAGGGCATGTGATAGTATAACTCTCTTCCTGTATTCTTAAAAGGAGCATCAAGAAGATTCGGTAGTCAATGATTGCTACAAGAGGCAATCATGTTATTTTTGAACCCATGAAGTTCAAGAGGTATTAACAATTATGTAGTTTAACATATCTTACTAGGCATTGGGACACTTCCTCGTCTGTGGGGTTTTTGAAAGAGAGACCCGAAGATGTTATTGATGACCTCGCTCTTAACCAGTATCAGGCGCGCTCGTTTGCGATTTTGGCAAATGGCAGGGAGTTCTCCGATCGGATTGCGACCTTGTCTTGCATCCTTCATTGCGAGATTTTACCTGCGTACCTAGTTGTGCTGAGTCTGTGAGGGTGAGTGTTTTGTGACTGGAGAGCCTTGTGTGCCACACTTTGTTGTTCAAATTCGGCCGTTGTCTTCATCTGCACAAAGACCTCCTATGTTTCCGGCGACACGAAAGGATACCTCATGAAGGGCATGAGATCCTTGGCCACATACTGCGTGACAAGAGTGCTCTTAAAGTTCTAACATGCTTTTCCCATTGCGAGGAGCGCCTGTCATTGCACGAGTCCCTGTACTTCTACTGGGATCTCAAACGAATTTGTTATTTCCTCCCACAGCTGATTGTTTTGATCTTTTGCCAAATCATTCCAACTTGCTATGGTGATGGGGACCCGTTACCTTCCAATTATCTCACAGGTAGTCCAAAATGATGTTGCTGCTTTCTTCGGTTGCAGAGGGACCCCATCTGGAGAGAGCACTGTGATGGTCATTTGGCCCTCTGGCCTTTTCGATACTCCTTGGCCACGCTTAGTTATCCCAATCTTGGGAGCATGAGACCAAGATGATGATGACGATGACTGTGTGGATGCCATATCCCTTCTAAGAAAAAACTAACTGCAGTAAGCTATGGGTAAGGGTGTAATCAGATCGGATACCTCCCGGCCGACCGACTGACCAGATAGCTTCGAATAGTATTCAGGGAAAAAACGGTAACCGACATATTTTGTCGGATATGGTGTTGGTATTAGATAGTAATTTTTGGAATCGGTATCGGAATTGGGAGAGCAGTTTCCGACGGATAAGAGAATATCCGGAAATATATTCGGTAATATCCGAAAAATGGAGTCGGTAATATCCGATAAATGGCTCCATCGGCCCGGCCCACTGAATACTAATTGCACTCACACCGGCCAATCCATAGCACCAGCTCCGCATAGTAATACCGCTTAACGACATAAGCGACTCGCAGGCCGCAGCGGCACAGATGCGCATTACCCAATCTATATCCCTAACCCTAGCACTGTGCCACACCGCCACGACCACAGGCCACGCCGCGTCGCCGCCACAGCATTGGGGGCTTGGGGCAAGCCGGCAAGACGGCGACCAGCGGGCGCCTCCCTCCATCCAGATCCAGTGCCTGCGCCCTTGCGGGTGGCTCCCTTGCTCCGGTCATCCTGCCGTGCCTGCGCCATCCGGACACCCTGCAAGCTACCTAGCCTCCAGATCCAGTCATCCTATAGATCTGCTGTGTAGCGGCGTCGCCTGGACCTGCGTGAGCTCCCCGCTCCAGCCTCTGGCATGAGCTAACGAGCTTTCCCCTTCGGCATCCACTACGGCGCGAGCTCCCTCCCCTGATCTACGAGCCCCTCCGCCTCCAGCGCGAGCTTCCCCCTCGGCCCGTGCCTCCCCCTCTAGCCTCCGATGCCGTGTGCCGACGCCCTCGCCTTTGTAGTCGCCGCCCGCCCGGGTATGTAAACTGTAGTTTTTGATGCTGCAATCTAGATATCTAGTGCAAGATATGGTTGAAAGAGTATGTACGTATATCATTGGAATAGCATGTCCTATCCTGCCATGAGTAGGAACGATTTATGTTCTCTTCTTTTTTTCTACTTTCACTGTATTAGCATAAATTACTGAGCATTTACTTCTGTAGCTAATTTATATCTATTGTTTTTTTTGTTTTATCTTGTTCCTTTTATATCTTTCCTGACCGGAATGCCTCTAGTAGCTATTTAGCCGTGCCTTGTTGAACTTGATGTATTAGCAGAATGTTGTAATCTGAAGACTTTATTATATGTTCTGATGCATATGTGTTCATTGTTCAATAATGTATATCATAATTCAGTATGTGTTCTGATGCATATGTCACTGCTGTGAATAGGATGGAAACTAGAAGTGGAAGTGCAAATGTTTGCCCTAGGAAAGGAGAGTCACCTTCGCTGCCCCACTTAGTGCAAGTATCAATGCACATAGTGGGAATGCAGTGGCAGTGGCACCAATAGGAAGTGATGAAGTGGCAGCAAGTGAACATGAAGCGGAAATCACTGCAGAAAATGAGCCCCCTGTGAAGAAGCAAAAGAAATCTACCTCTATGGTTTGGCAGTACTTCACAAAGACTTGGGAGACAAAAACTAGAGTAGATGGCATTGAAGTGAAAGAACTCTAGGCAAAATGCAAGAAATATAGTTACAAGGGTCGTGCTGAGACCACAAGGGGTACAAAGGCCTTTTGGAATCATGTGGAATACAAGCATTCTATAAAGCAAGGCCAACAAACATCAAGCTTGAAAAGAATGATGACAACACCCTTGTGTAGGCATACAGGTATGATCCATAAGCTAGCCTAAAAATGTGGCAATTGGCAATTGTTATGCCTGAATATCCCTTTAATATGGTTGAGCATGAGTACTTGGTGGACTTCTTTAAGTCATTGCGTCCTGGGTTTTCATTTAAGTGTCGCACATCCACAAGGAACAATATATTAGAAATGTTCACAGAGGAAAAGGAAAAGTTGTATAATATATTTAAAACTATGTCATGTCGCTTTTCTGCTACCATGGATATGTGGACTTCAACTCAAAATAAAGGGTACATGTGTATCACCGTGCACTGGGTAGATGATAATTGGCAAATGCAAAAAAGGATAATCAAATTCATGCATGTGGAAGGTAGCCATACTGGGACAAATCTAGCTAATGAGGTTGTGAAGGGTGTGATGTCCATGAACCTTGAAAAGAAGTTATTTGCTTTAACTATAGATAATGCATCACCTAATGACAAATGTGTTAAAGAACTTATTCCAATACTCTATAAGCATGCTCCCTTGATCTATGATGGGGGCTTTTTCCTTGTGAGATGCTTATGTCATATATTAAAACTTGTTGCTCAAGATGGATTAAAAGCGATCGCATCTTCAGTCCAGAATGTTAGAGATACTGTTGCAATTGTGAAGAATTCCCCATTGCACAGGGAGGAATTCCAAAAACGTACATCTGAATGTGAGTTGGATGTCACAAGAAGTCTTTCATTGGATTTCATAACATGGTGGAACTCCACTTTTGACATGTTGAATAATGTTGTTTACTTCAAGAAGGCTTTTCAAAGGCTACTGTTCTTGAATGAGAGCAAATATAGAAGATGTGCTCCAAGTGAAGATGATTGGCACAATTTACTAATTTTCTTTTGCCACAATAAAATGCTAGGTTCCAAGGAGAAGAAGATTGCATCACTCATGAATGAGTTGGACATGGACATGGTGGCTAAGGCTATAGAGCATGAGGTTTTCAAGTTTCTTATCTTACTTATTGGTTGCTATTGTTCATGTTTATATAGACCACTGATATGATTAACTATATCTTTAAAATTTTAATTGTAGGATGAAACCTGGATTGATCCTAATAGTGATTGATGGATTGGGGATTGCTTGCTGCTGCTACTGGAGTCTCTTTATCTTACTTATGTTGTTTGCTAAATGTTGGACCGCCTGTTGTTGTTGGACACTTGGACTGCCTGTTTTTGGCTGTTATGACTTATGACTTGCTGTTATGAGTGTTTGTTACTGCTGTCTGGCTGGCTGAATGACTCGCTGACTGGCTAGCTGAATGACTCACTGACTGGCTGGCTGAATGACTCGCTGACTGACTAGCTGAATGTGCATATATTGTTTCATTAGTGATTACTACTTGTTGGTTGTTACTCCTTGTTGTTATTGCTTGTAGGTTTATGGGTGGTGAGAATAGAGCAAAAGAGAAAGCAAGATTACGGAAAGGTATATATCATGATAGCTAGTGATAAATTTAGTCAATGTCTTGTAAATTTGTTCCATCAAATTTTACTTTCTGAAACTTTACAATAATATCTTAAGCTGCCACAGTTGGTCAGTCTCCCAGAATAAGTATATTTACACATTTGCTTTGTTCATATAAAGCTCTAATGATAAGCTTTGTAAATTATGCAATCTTCTTTTGATTTCGTTATTTATGTGTATCTCTTGTTTGTGTTTCAATTTGCAGGGATTGTGGGAAGCAAGTGTACTTGGGTGAGTTCTTGTTGTGTGAAATTTCTTCTATGATCTATTGATTCCTTAATTATGTGTCAAAATTTGTTAATGAGTGTGTTTTTTTGTAGGTGGCTTTGATACAACGCAGGCCGCTGCAAGGTTAATATAATTCTGGACATTGTTTTTGTCTTAAAAAGTGAGAGCAATGCGCATATTTTTTTTTTATCTGAATTCCTTTCTTCTCTGATCCATTTCAGGGCCTATGACCAAGCTGCAATCAAGTTCCGTGGTGTGGATGCAGACATCAACTTCACCCTGGATGACTACAAGGAGGACATAAAGAAGGTGAACAGATTAGAGGCTATCAAGAACAACAGTGAACAAGAGCTGTTCTGTTCATTTGCATATTTGCTTGTAATGTTTGATTTCTAATAGCATGCTATTGTCATGTCATTGGCAGATGAACAACTTCAGCAAGGAGGAATTCATCCAGGTTCTCCGACGATAGGGTGCCGCCTTCGTCAAGGAGAGCTCGAGATTCCGCGGGGTCACCCTGCACAAAGTGCGGCAAATGGGAGGCCAGGATCGAGCAGCTCATGGGCAAGAAAAAAGAAGAAGATTTGTTTGTTCATAAACGTTTAAGTTTGTACTGAGACGTCTTGATCTCCTGATCACTGCAGATATGTGTACCTTGGCCTGTATGACATAGAGATGGAGGCTAAAAAGTATGTGCACTCGTCTGCACTACTCATCCCACATTTCTGTGATGTGTTACTGCCAAGTATGTGTTACTGAGCTCCCTGACAAGTGACTGCTGCTTTATCACACTCACACAGGTGTTTTGAATTGGAATTTTTGTTGAAATTGTAGCTTGGTATGGTGGCATATGGTTTGGTTACAGCACTTTCTCTGCAAGAAAATGGGAAGGAGTTATTGCCTGGACTTGACGACTTGGATATTCCCTTAACTTTGCTTCTGATCGCTATTTCAATGGCAACTGCAAGTGCTTATTTTCTTTACATTCTAAGCACTAAATTTGTTGGGACGTCTTGCGCATACTGCCTAATGTCAGCATTTCTCTCCTTCACATTATTTTTTATGAGAGTAAAGGTGTGTGCTTTCTTAAAGATAACAGTGGGTTCTTGTTCTTCATTGGGACTTCGTAGTATCAAGTAGCCCAGTCAACTGATCATGTTTTATGGTATTCTTGCAGGACTATGGGTTGGAACAAATCCAGAAGTTGGTTGGTCTTCAGTTAGCTGTAGCTGTCATTGTTGCTCTTGCTTTGACAAACTCCTATAGTTCAGCTACTACTCAGTTAAGGGGGTGAGTTTTCCTTGAACTTTTTGCAATGCGAAAGATGTTTGACACCGAAATTGATATTTTGATGCTGTGCAAACATTGACGCTAGCTATGGAGTCTCTACACATTTTACATTTGTCTTCTCGCGTGTTATCCGATAAAATATAGTTACCATATCGAATCCGCTCCGTATTCATTCTATATTCATGACCGATACTATCCGCGTTCGTTTTCGTATCCGATACTATCCGTGTCCGACGATAATTCCAAGAAAAATATGGTATAGGATACAGGATGAGCAATTACCGACCGTATTCACTCCGATTGCACCCTTAGTTATGGGTGTAAACAAAGTTCTATGAATAAAATTACATACACCAGTATCTCAAGTTCATTGAACCTGACACACTGGAGTGTGTAACTTGCTTCATGCCCTTTGAAGTTCTATGTGGCATATATTATTGCTACAAGGTCCATTTAGAACAATAACATGCCATTCCAAATAGATCTTGTAGCTAATAAGTGAAGCATATATCATGAAGTACTAAAGGTCATAAAACAAATAAGCCAATTACTGAAGATTACAAAACAAATTAGCCAACTATTGTGATAGACCACAAGATTGATAAATGACAGTAATAGTAAAAATTTAGAGCTTAAGCTTGAATATCCAATTTTAGTACTAGATCTTGTAGCTAACAAGTGAAGCATATATCATGAAGTACTAAAGGTTATAAAACAAACTAGCCAACTACTGAAGATCACAAAATAAATTAGCCAACTATTGAGACAGACCACAAGATTGACAAATGACAGTAATTGTAAAAATGTTGAGTTCAAGCTTGAATATCCAATTTTAGTATTAGATCTTTCAGCTAAAAAGTGAAGCATATATCATGAAGAACTAAAGGTCATAAAACAATTTAGCCAACTATTGAAGATAAAAAAAATTAGCCAACTATTGAGACAGACACAAGATTGACAAATGACAGCAATAGTAAAAATTTAGAGCTCAAACTTGAATATCCAATTTTAGTATTAGATCTTGTAGCTAACAAGTGAAGCATATATAATGAAGTACTAACGGTCATAAAACAATTTAGCCAACTACTGAAGATTACAAAATAAATTAGCCAACTATTGAGACATACCACAAGATAGACAAATGAGGGAGAGGCGAACGGTGTCGGGATGGAGACGCGGTGGCGTGAGGGAGAGGAGGCCGGCGTCGGGAGGGAGAGGCGGCCGGCGTCAGGAGGGAGAGGTAAACGGCGACGGGAGAGAGAGGCAGCATTAGGAGGGAGAGGCGGCGTAGTGAGGGAGAGGCGACCGGCGTCGGGAGGGAGAGACAGACGACGACGGGAGGGAGAGGCGGTGTCAGGAGGGAGAGGCGGCGTCGTGCACGAGTGAGCAGTCAGATCTAGCAAAACCTAATAGGAGCGGTGGAGATAGAGTGAGTGAGGACTCTACGAGCAGACCCTATTCTTGGGGTATATTTATAGGGAAACTATCATAGACGATTTATTTATGGAACTGTCCGTGATAATACTATCACAGACGATTCTTTTATGGAACTGTCTATGATATTCAACATATCACAAATGGTTTTTTTATAGAACCACCTGTGATATTCAACATATCACAGATGGTTTGTTTCGATAAACCGCCTGTGATAGTTCGCTCCATCTAGCCACAAAAGAATCATGCTGGCCATACAATATTATGAAAAACGCAAGCATAATCATAAATATAACTCTTTCTTAATTATTGAATCAATTACAATGGAATATAGTTCCATAATTACATGCCAAGTTTCCTAATTTTGATTACATTGTAACAATTTCAAAATAGGTGCTGGCTGTGTGGGATCATTTATTACACTTGGCTATTTCCTTTTAAATAAAGCCCTTCACAATGATCGACACACATATAGCTTGCTTCATCATCTTGTTCTTCCTCGAGCCTGATGCCATCTCCGAATGGAGGTAACTTATTAAATTGATTGTACTCTTCCTCATCCACAACATTCTCAATTCTGTCAATCCTTCTTTTTCCATGAAGAACTACATGGTGCTTCTTATTTGTTGGGTCGGTTACATACAATACTTGAACAACTTGCCTCACGAGTACAAATGGTTCGTCTTCGTATCCTACACATTTGAGGTCCACGGTAGTGACACCGTACTTGTTGAACTTTACACCCCATGGGAGTTGGGCCCAACGACACCGAAATAGAGAAAGCTTGAAAATTATGTAGTCAAGTGTAATACCCCAAAAGTAATTCGAGAGTTAATCGATTAACTGGAGGAAAGGACCATATAAAAAGAGTTAAATAGGGATTTTTAGAGGGGGAATTTCTGAAAATCCTGGCAACCTGGGCTTGAGCCTTGGCCCAAGAGGTGGCTGGCCAAAAAGGGGGAGGCACCCCTCCCCCAAACCCTAGCTGCCACCCCCTTCTCCCCCTCTCCTCTCCCCTTGTGGCCGCCTCCTCCCTGCCCTTGTGTCGCCCCCAGCAGCCCCTCTCCCTCCCCTCTCCTCCATTGAAGCCCCCTACCGGTGAAAAAGTTCTCCATTCGCTGCCGGTCGAGCGGAGGAAGGAGATCAATCGTAGCGAGGCGTTTGGATCCAGAGGAAGGAAAGAGGAAGGGAAAAAGGGGAAAGGAAAAGAGAAGGAGTTCGTGGGGTGTTCGTCGTGTTCTACAACGATTCGTCAAGGGTAACCCCTGTTTTCCCCCAATTAGATGTATATTTTAGTTGTGGTAGCAATGTCGGTATTCTGGACAGCTAGGACAGATTTCGTTGGACGGCTGTTTTGGGGTAATTTCATGGGGATTCAGATCTAGACTTCTCCTAGAGAGATGTAGAGGACGTCGTTATCTTTCCATGAAGTGCTAGAACGCGTTGATCGGACCTTTTAGCAGAAGTTATGATTTTTCTTGTAAGACTGTTCTGCAGATCAGGAGATTTCTGTCAGATTTTGGTAGATTGGATTGGGCGATTAGAAAACGGGAGAATCAGAGGATATCAATATTATGAAAGTTGTGGATAATTGTCTTAGCTTTCCAGGAAGGTCATGAAATCGTGATTCGGACACTCGGGCTGGAAGTTATGGCATTTTTAGTGCTCTGTCCAGAGAACCCAACGTGAAATTGATGTTTTAGAACATTGGATGGTGCGGGTAGAAGATGGCCGATTCAGGGGGGCTCACCAACTAGGTTTAGTTAGATAATTTAATTATATTTCCAGAAAGTCTAGGAACACCCTATTCGAACTCCTGTACCAATAGATATGAATTTTTGAAGTTGACTGTCCACAGGGGGGCAGGGTGATCTGTAGGATTTGGGGATTTGGAACCAAGTTAAACGTTTTTGTTAGTTTGTGAGTGTTTTTATTTAGTCTAAGGTCCACTACTGTTATCTTAGCAAATAATATAATTATTATTCAGGTGGAGGACGGATCCCAGAGGCGGCACCTTCTGCACGTCCCTCGTTTTCTCGCGGTTAAGGCAAGTATAATGATGGTTTAAAAAATTGATAGTGTGGAATGTCGATGTTTGATCTATAATATGAATATATGTGTTCATGGTTGTGGTAAGGATGTATTGGTGCTGTTCATGGGTGATTGCAATTTACCGTATTCATGAGTATTTCTGGTGCATGGATAATGTGAATGCAAGATTTATTTTATTGAGACATTCACGCATATGCATCATGTTGATCTATTGAAGTCTTGGTCACGAGATGACTAAGCGCCGAGGTCCCCGTCATGTTGATGACATGACGGGCTAAAGGTCTCCATACTGGTGGAGTATGGGCAATTGGTCCCTGTACCAGGTGGTACAGGCATGGGTGTGCATCGATGGATGCACACTTTGCATTACCGGTAAAATGCAAAAGAGAAAGAGATAAAGAGATTTTTGATCATCTTGCATAGCATGGCTTGTTTATATGTTTGATGGATGGATTTATGAAGTGATGTTCATGAATGTTCTTGTTACTATCTATTATATTTGCTGAGTCGTTGGACTCACTCTTGTTGTTGTTTTGTTTAGGTTCCGTTATGAGGTCGGCATGCATGGGGAAAAGGATGGATTAGTCTTGCTGCACTTGCACGTTCCACCCATAATGGAAATAAAGGAAGAAAAATTAAATATAAAACGCAAGGACTATTTAAGTACCATTTGATTATTACCCTTGGATTTTAATTATAATAAGAGTTTAGAATATTTATGATGCTCCTGGTCTTTCTCTAGGTATTATATCCATGAATGGTTTAGTAATCTTTAATCTATTTGCTTAGCATTGAACTCATTACTTGAGGATTGTCTATTATAATCGATACTGCTTGTGAAATCTCTGATTTAGAAAGATAAACAAAGGATGCACTATCGAAATTTTGTATAACGCAATTAGTTAACATTGCTTTACTTCTAGTTGGGTAGCATTCCAGGTCATTGTTTGGCTGGGGTGTTACAGTTGGTATCAGAGCGGGCTGTAGGTCCGTGGTTAACGAAATATTAATTTTGACACACTAAGCACTGTAGGTGGGAATGGGGTTTGCATTGCATCTACGTTTCCGTCGGTTATCATAGTTGAATGTGTGCTTAATGTTTGACTTTGTACGTGTTATGAGATGATCTTTTGTGCTTACAATTTGATTATATGATTGTTATGTGTGGTGATAGTTGATGTCGAGAGATAAAGATCGCGGTGTGGCCATTGGCATGGCCAGGTTATATCACTATTCGTGGTAATGAAATTGTGAACGATTTTTCCTTGAGCAACTTAGTTTCAGAGGTTAGGAATGAGTCCTTTAGAAAAGTTCCTCTCTTCCTTGAGTTGAATTTGGTCAATTCTTATTCTATGGTGGTGGATGAATTTATCTTAGGCTCGTGGTTTATTGCAGTTGAGGGTTTTCAATTGGTTTCTACCTGTTCTACCTAAGCAATTATTGTTTTTGGACTATTGAGACGCTTTTGCTACCTGTGAGCATTGTGGATTTGCATGGTTGGTCCCTTCGCGGGAGTTTTGTCTTGTTGTGAAACATATCTCATTTGTTCGCTTGGTATTCTTGTTAATGAAAGTTTTATGTTGCAAATTCTTTAACATGTGAAAGCTTTGGCTTTATGTAATTCTTTTGGATTATTCTAAGTGTTGAAGTTTAATACCTCTCTTTTCTGAAGGGAGGTGTTAAAATCCTTTTGTGATGTCTTGGGTTATGGTTAAGTCAGAGATTGTAATCAAATAAATTGATATGGTATGAGTATCCTTGGAAGTGAAACCAAATAAGTTGATGTTGTCTTCTTGTAGTTGTTCATGAACTATGATTATGAATATGGCTATTCCTAATGGAATCAATAGAGTTACTAAGAGGCGTGGAACTTTGATGAACTGGTTGATCAATAAGAGAGACAAATTAGTAAACTTTTGGGATAAATGGATCAACAGGTCTCAATGGATTAATTTAACCGTTTAGGATAGTTAAATTCAGAAGGTGTTGGATTACTGTATTAGTGGATATTAGTCTTGGAGTTATCTTTGTGGATATTTAGTGTTCGTATGTAATTGCTAAGTGCAACTGTTGTGTAATGAAGTTTGGTGTTGCACTTCAATAAGAGAGCAATGGATGGGGTTTAAAATGTGATCTATATTTACATGATGGTGGGATTGTCAGATGATATTATGTCTTTGATGGAAGAGTTTTGGTAGAATCATTAAAATTGTGTAGTAGATCTCCTCTAATTTAAAGCAGTTGTCGTAGTGAGGTTGTAAGGTTTTGAAATAAATTCAATTTGAGGATGGGATGATAAAGTAGCATTGAACTATTTGATGGGATTATCTTCTGCATCATGTAGCATCTGATCTAGATTGTCATCCTACGACCTATCCTCATGATCGAAAGCACAGTCCATAACCGGTATATCGTTGTCTCCCTCGACAATGTCATAACTACCTTATTGTGTCACCTTTTCTTCATCGTGATTGGTCCAACATTTGTACCCCTTTTTGAAACTCCTTTGAATCAAGTGAGCTTCGATCTGCGCTAAGTTGCTAAACATCTTTAGATTATCACAATCAATGCATAGATAGTACATATATTCTATCCCCTTTTTCAACATATCTAGCTCGGTCGCTTTTCTAAAAGCAGACATGTCATTAATGTACTCTTCACTCACACAGTTCTCAATGTACATCCATTTTGGTCCATCTACGCTACACATGTAACAAATGGGTGTCAAAAATGATTATTAGCGCTATTATAGCAAATCAGACAAGCTATACTTACACATTACATCTATATTAGGTAGCTAGCTAGCTAGCCACATATTCATGACACAATAATATTAAGTAAGAATATATTGAAGTAAACTAGGAGTACTTACCCATTCTAAAATTAAGCAAAGTATCATTATCTTTCTATACCTAGCTAGCTAGCTAGCTAGATCTAAACAAAAACCTATCTATCATCTCTTTTAATTACAAGGAATATAAGTTATTAGAAGCAATTAAGTACTAACCTCTAATCACTAAGAAAACGTATATAGATCTACAAGCGATATGTTTTCACCAAACTCACCAAAGTCGGCCGCCTCGCTCCACTGATGCAGCGTAATGAAAACATATCTGTGTCGAGACCACGTACGGCCGGTATTTAATAGCATAGATTATCCTAGACGGTTCCAACCACAAATGGTCTGTGATACCAGCGTTATCATAGATCATTCGTATTAATAACCGTCTATGATAATTCATAGATGGTTATTCATACAAACCGTCTGTGATGTCTGCAATATCACAGACGGTTTGTTATAAGAACCATCTATGATGTCCACAATATCAGAGACGGTTTTCTACATGAACCGTCTGTGATGTCAGCAACTTTTACATATGGTTATTAGCACAAACTGTTTGTGATGTCTTAATTATCATAAATGGTTATTAACATGAACCATCTGTGATGTCTCGATTATCACAGACAGTTCGTGTTAATAACCGTCTGTGAAAATATTACAGACGGTTCCTAGTATAAACCGTCTGTGATAGTTTAAGCGCAGATAGTTCCGTATGAACCGTCTGTGATGTAGCCGTCCAGTATAGCCTCTTTTGTAGTAGTGAACTCTCCACAAGGTGTTCAGTTGGTCTCTTCATGTTAGGAGATGCTCCGAGATGGTCACTGGCAATTGACGAACAACATGCATGTAATTTTGTTGTTAGAACTGCATTGGCGCAAAAGAGATAAAAGCAAAAAAAAAATGAAATAATTCAAGTGAGAATAAAGAAAATAAAATAGAGTTTTGCCATTAGACCTATCGACTTTAGAAATGCCAAATGAATTAAGTGCTCACTAAGGTTCCCAGATTGTTCAGGGACGGCCAGCACCATCTCTTGTTTCAGGTTTTCATCATCCAGCGGGAGGTTCCATCCTTACCTTTCTACCATTTCACCTTACCTACCGCAGTAGAAGAGCCATTAAACGGTGCAAGCCCACCCATGGACCAAAAAGTCCTAAAAGTCCACAGTGACTTGAGAGTCATATTGAGAAAATGGAAAGGACAGTTTTGGTAATGTACAAAGCTAGGGGCTGTCCATCATGCCATTATAAGCTAGCATAGTACAGGCAAACCTCACCACAGCCCCATTTCATTTCCCAACCGAGAGCAAACATGCAACCACACATGCATAATGACATGGCCATATGACTCAACACGCAGCCACCTCTGCCCACAGAAGCCTCACTCCTAGCATTCTCCTTTCCTTCCCTCACACCCAAGGGAAGAACAAAGCCAAGAGAGCACAAGGCTGCACCACCACCATAGCCTAAAGCCCCAAAGACTAGGTCCATGTAAGGCCCCGGATTTAGTCATCCGGAATCCCTTGTGATTCCACCGCACTATTCTCTGGATCAGTAGATAGTGCTCATAGTTACATTGCTGTCGGGACCCCGGATTTTCGAATCTGGACCCTCTGTGTATTACAACACTAGTCCCAGATCAAAGCCAGTGCACACAGTTAAACAGAAATTAATACATAACCAGCAACGTGTTATTACAATAATTAAGAGTACTGACCAAAAGGTCTCATTATTACAAAGGAGGTTTCACGACCTCGCACACATGAAACACAGCGGAAGCAGAATTAAATTCAGCGAAGACCCATCAATACGCCACAGGCAATTGACTAGGGAAGCGCGACCTAGTACTCCGGGAATCCTTCGTCGAATCCGCAAGCGAAGTAGTCGTAGTCTCCTTCTTGAGCTTCGTAATCCTCTGAATATTATTTTTGAGTGCAGCATGTGAGTACATAAAGTACTCTGCAAGTCTTGGGAAAAATGCATTAGATGCAAGGCTTAACAAAGGAAGGCTATATGGTTCTTTTGCACAAAGCAATATTTTATTTCAAATAACATTAAATAATTTCGAAGGCATTACTTTAACCAAGTAATTAGTTTAACAGAAACTAGTAACCATCTTGCAGTGAAGGTTCCATCCACCCGCACTAACTCCAACCACTAGGATTCCCTTCCGAGAGTTCCCTCCACTCTCGAGTTACCAAAACTTTGTTTTTAAAACCAAAACCAAATATCTACCATGTGAATGCATTCCTTGCCCGCCCTTGACCGTGGGCACGGCTATTCGAATAGTTTGACACTCTGCAGAGGTTGTACAACTTTACCCCCAAGAGATAAATTATCTTAACAGTCACCACACTTCCTTTGGCATGAGACACAGATAAAATATCACAAATCCTTTACCTCACTCTAGACTAGCTAGACACCACCCGCTAAGGTTTCACCGCAGAAGGGTTAAATCCGCCCAGTCCGAAGCCCCCTCTTGCGCCATATGAGTACAGTAAATCCCTGTCCCTCACTGTGAATAACTAGTAAATCCCTGGCACCCACTTTCCACTGGTGGCACCTAAAGTAGACTATCATGAGTTAATCAGCTAGGTCGTACCCATATAGACCTAGGGTTGTACGGTAGTGCTCAGTTTGAACAATCACAAGCGTCGGTCCTTAATTGACTAGGGTGGAACATACACTTTACAAGATCTCATGCTTGCCGCACCAACCCAAACCAACCATCCACCCCAATCTAAACCAACTTCCACATTTCATTTTATTTTAAAGGAATAGTGGCAACTCCAATCACCACTAAATTCCTAAATACAAGGTTATTACAATGAATCATAATTTCCCCTTTTCAAGATTTCAAAGGTATTAAATAGCATGACTAAGCATTAAACTACCGTACCAATATATCCAAGATTTAATTAATAATCTCATTAATGAGACAAAGGGATTCCTAAGGTTACAAGGGTACATGACATTCAACTTCAATCGAGGGTATAACAAGAATCTGTTTAACTAACTTGCTAAAACAAAATTAAGATTCTATGTAAATAGCGATGCACATAAATTTAAAATAATTAAAATATTTCACAAACATAGGTTCAAAATGATCAAAGGAGACTTGCCTTCTTGCACGCTCTCGGGGTCTTCCTACTGCGGAGTGGAGAGATCTTCGACAACGTTGGATTCTACGCGCGAAAAGACAGAGCAACAAAATAAATAAATACAAACAAAATTCAAATAAAATCAAAAATTCAAATAGAGGTCATATTTGGACATATTATGATTTTAGAAGAATTTAGAAATTTGAACGGCTTAATTTGGAGTTAAAATGAATAAGTTATGCTCATTTAAAGATTTCATTTTGAATAAATCCAGAAATTACGAAATTTCTGACAGGTGGGACCCACTGGCAGTATTTAATTTTTAATCTTTTATTTTTATTGATTAATCTCTGGGTCTATGACAGGTGGGACCCACTGGACAGTGAGCCCATTGGCTCAGCCTCTGACATGTGGGACCCATTGGGCTCTGGGCCCATATGTCAGTGGCCAGCGCTGATGGGTGGGGCCCAGCTGTCAGTCGGCCCACAGACCGACAACAGCTGACGGACGGGGCCCGCATGTCAGCGTGGGTTTTTAAAAGAAATGGCTCAACCTCAGCGTGCGGAGCCGGGGGCTCAAACGCGCGCCGAGGGAGCCGGGGGAGGGAAAGATAGCGCTGCTAGCCAGTCGGTCGTTGAGGCGTTACCTACCCATATAGGGTAATTAACTCCTTTGAGGTACCTGCTGGAGGGGGGCCGGGCAGCAGTGGACGGAGGCAGTGGCGCCGGCGGCGAGTGGCCGGAGAGGTTTGTGTGATGCCCAAAACGCGATCCAGGTGCGGAGGCGGTGCTGGTGGAGGGGTCAGCGGGGTCCGGTGACGAGCGGGGACGGCCGGCGACGAGGAAGAGTGGTGGCGCAGCACTGGTCCTCCGGTGCGACGGTGCTCCGGCGGCGGGGAGGGGCGGCCGAGGTGTCGGGGAGGTTCGCTCGGGCACGGGGGTGCTCGGAGGGGCAGTGGCGGGCTCCGGGGAGGTCCGAGGCGGCGGGGATTGCTCGCCGGAGTGCGATGGGGCTCGGAGAGAGAGGGAGCACGGTGGCGGGGCGCTACGGTGCTCGGGAAGGGAGGTGAGGTGCGGCGGGAGGTTGGGCGGAGTGAGGCGAAGCCGAGGGGGGTATTTATATGGGCGGAGAGGGAGCCGGGGCGCGGCAATTGCTCACCAGAGATGGTGGCCGGAAAATGGAAGGGAACGGGGAGGGAAGGAAAGAGGGGGCGCGGAAGGAAAGAGAGGCGCGGAAGCTCGGGGATTTGGTCGCGGGGTTCCAAAACCGGAGGAAGCCGGGGAAGGAAGGAGGGGATCCACGGGGAATCGGTCGCCGGCGCAGGAAAGGAAAGAAAGGGGGAAAGAAGAAGGAAGGTGGCGCGCGGAAGGAAGGGGAAGACCCTGATAGGCGGGGCCCGCGCGCAGTGAGAGAGAGGGGTGAAGCGGGCGGCGCGGATCACAGCCATGTGGCCCGGAGGCGGATCGGGCGGCGGGTGCGGTTAAGGGGGAGGGACGGTCGGATGGCTTGCGCGGGCAACGCGGCGCGCATCAGGCCAGCCAGGTGTCGGCCGGAGAGGAGGGGAAGGCGGGGCTCTGGCTGACAGGCCGGGCCCGCTTGGCGGAGGGAGGGGAGTGCGGCCAGGATTGGGCCGGGCGGCGACGTGGGCGGATCTGGGCCGTCCACGCGTCGGCCGGAGGGAGGGTTGAGGATTTTTATTTTATTTATTTTAGAATTTGATTTTTATTTTCAGAAAAGGCTAGGAAATTATTTAGGCCTCAGGAAAATATGAAAATACCTCCAAAAATTCCAGAAAAATTCACAGAAGCTCCTGGAGATATTTTGGACTTAATAAAATTATTTTCCAACTAATGTTGGTATTTAATTTTATACTTTAAAATATTATTTTAAATTTTAAATATAGGTTTTAAATTCCAGAAAATCCAGAAAACCAAATAAAAACCAAATGAAATTCAAATAACTCCAACTGAAATTCAAATACTTTAAAATATTTAATTTGAAATTAAATTTTTCCAGAAAGCAAATTTGGGATGTTACTGTAGGACCGAAATGGCGACAGAGGGGGGGTGAATGTTGATCTTTAAAAATCGCCCCCAACAAGTATCCTCACTTAAGCTTCTTCTCCAATAGCTATGGGAGCTGTGAAGAGAGAAAATAAGCCCTCACTGGAAATCACAGAGACAAGGATAAACCAAAACCAGAAAGAAGCAATTAAGAAAAACAAATTCAGTGCAAGTCTGGCTGCAAGCGGTAGTCCCGCTGTGACGAGCGGTAGTACCTCTGAGCGGTAGTACCGCTATGCCGAGCGGTAGTACCTCTTACCGGAGACGTTCGGACCGTCCGAACGTTTCATCGCTGCCGATCGGACTGGTCCGAACATGGGTGGTAGTACCGCTGAGCCGAGCGGTAGTACCTCTCGAGGAGCGGTAGTACCTCTCGAGAAAATCAGCAAACAGGATTTTCAGAAAACTGAGAAAATCACAAAGATTCTTGGATTCTTGGCTTGGGAAACTTTGAGGAAAGCTAGGGAACACTCCCAGAAGAATAAACCAAGAGCCAAAAACAAGAATCCACTAGAAAATCAAAAGGATTTCAGATTCATGCCCAAAACCGAAAATATTCAGAGAGCTGCGCAAAAACTCAAGTTCCCGTTTCATCTTTGATCATTTGGCTATGAAAATTTGAGGATAGGTTAGCACTAGCCTCTGGACCTCTCATGCCAAGTTTCATGCCATCTCGTGAAGGGAAACGAGATTTGATCAAAACCCTAGAAACTGAAAACTAAGAACAAAGGAGCTCAAGAATGAAAAACTGAAATCAAAAGTGGTTTGCTCTTAGGATTGACTAGCCAAATGGCTTTTGAGCATCTCCCATGTCATAGCAACCCATTTTGGGCCTTCCCAGCAAGCAAGAACTTCAAAACACGAAAAGAGGAAAATCACCCAAAAGAGAAAATGAAGGAAGAACAGAGAGCACAGGAGAAAACTTCAGATTTCCATTCATTGAAGCAAAAGGATTACAGAGGAGTCCCGATACGCATGGACATTAGAACAAGAGGAATGATTACAAGACTCTCAATCCATCTCCTTACTCTCCCTCTCCATCCTCAAGATCACAAGAGCTTCACATGCTTCTTGGGAGGAACACACAGACTCTCAAGAAACCATCGAAGGGGACACAGAGGGAACACAACTCTGCCTCCACCAACAACTCTCAACCACTAAAGCCTAAAGCCAAAACAACCTCTAAAGCCTATTTTGACTAAAGGAAACCCTAAAATCACTTCAAGTGTTCAAGTGGGCATGCAGCCCCTCCAACCTATTTATAGCCCACGGCTAACGGGTCTCCACCCCGTTACGCCCGCTAAATCCAACGGAGCCCGCTCCCGCTTGTGCAGCCTTGCGAAATTCCCGTTTCGCCCCTCCTGCACCTTCTGGGAAGCTTCCGCGCTCCTTGTCTCGCACGCCTCGCAACCACCTCGAGTCCACGTCGTCTTCGACACATCCCGACCGTTCTGATCTCAGCGCCACCTGCGCCTAGTCCGGTCCACCGTGTCTCGCCACGACTCCGCCCGATGTCCTGCAGCCACACAGACAAGAAACACATCAAATAGGACCGCTCGATACATGAAAGCGTAAATGGTATAAACACACCGTACTTACACACACTGAAGTCAAAACCTGTCGAATCATAGGAATAAGTATCCTAATCCCATACGACAAAGTCTGACCAAGTCCGACCGAGCCCGTTGCACCATGCAACGTCAAGGTCCAAAGCACCCAAACCAAACTCGACTTACCTAAAGCGATGTCAATTACTCATCATAAACACGGGATGACCTCCACATGGTCTCTCAGTTACAATTGCTATATATCAAAACATATTATACGGAAGCGTAGATAATATAGTAACAACTTACTCATGGGCCGATCAGGCCGAAAATAATAAAATACAGCAGCGGAAACTTCACTCAGGTGGGACCCTCACGACTTGCCCACAGGCAGCCAACTGGGGTTCGCGACCTAGTTCTTGGACTCTTCATCTTCCAGCTCTTTTGATCTCCTTAAGACACTGTAGGGCTTGACCTTCTTTTCCTTATTGACTGAATGATGGTAATTGAGCAACAGTGAGTACAACGGTACTCAGCAAGCCACCACACAGAATGCAAATACTAATAATAGATGCAAGGCTGTCAAGTGAGGCTTGAGGTTCATTTATTTGCTAAAAGCGACATTTGCAATAATCATAATTAAAATTCCTATGATTTAGCATTTTACAAATATGCTTTATGGAGTTTGAAATTGTGCAGTAATTATAGCGGTGTAGATTCCATCCACCTATGCTAGCTTTTGATCAATAGGTTACTTCCACCTTATTGTCAACACTGGAGTACATCCTTCCAGGAAAATTACCAAAGTCAGGTTACATCCGCCTGACAATTTTCTTCCCACCCTCAAAGTTTTGAAATAACACTAACTCGACTAAGATTTCCATATCCGCCCTTGACCGTGGGCACGGCTATTTGAATAATTTAAACTCTATAGAGGTTGTACACTTTTCCCACAAGAGAAAATCAGCTCGATGGGCCCACATGATTCCTTGGTCATGTAGATCGAGAGATCGTCACGAGGCCTTTACAATACCTCGCCCTATCATCCTCACCCTTATGGGCTTATCCCTTACAGGAGGGTCCCATAAGTTGTGCGGGAAGTTCCACCACAACGTCTAGCGCAACTGGACTTCTGCCTCCACAATGTCTAGCGTAGCTGGCGAACATCACCTGCACACGGTGTCCCGATCAGGTCGGATTTATATTCCGCCTGCACAATCCATTCTTTCCCCTACCGGTGAGACAGCTTCAGGGGTCTAGTAAATTATTCAGCCAAGCCTACAGTTTGCCAGCTTGTGGTTGCACTGTTGTACACGGAGGGGTCATCACAGGATTATGTCCTTAATCTGTCCGGACGGTTCATTCCACAAACCACAGACCTTGTGTTACATCCACACCCACCACTCTTACCATCCACCCGGACTGGTATAGCAGATTTTTAGGGTTTTGAGAAGCATAAATTAAGTTGTCACAACTATCCAGCCACGTACATCCCGTGACTGTCCCAAAGTCAGTTTTCATACTTAAAGATTGATGATCAGGGCTACTAGTGCCCTGGACTTGACAAGACTAGCACGGCATTAATATGACTTATAGCTAGTAAAGTTATTATTAACATCTAGGGTGACAAAGGTTAGGTGATTCAAGTGTCAAGAAAAGGCATAATAGTATTTAAAACATCAAATAGGAATGTAACTACCTTAAGCTTCGACATATATTTGCATAGTAAAGTAAGCATGCAATTTGATAATTTAAAGAAAAGGCATAATAGTATTTAAAACATCAAATAGGAATGTAGGATCAATATGATCAAAGTGATGACTTGCTTTGCTCGATTTACCATGGCCTTGATTTCATTCAAAGCCTTCTCAGTCGATCATTTGGATTATTGATCTTCATCTCTCTCCAAGTCTTGATCCTGCTCGAACTTGTCGTCTCTTCGTGGCTCCAATGACTAATTTACGACTAACGACTAACAAATTCAACAAATCCAGCAAAAATCGAAATAAGTTTGATTAAGTTTATTTATAATTTGCTTATGTTTAAGGGTATGTAACGAGCTGCAGGATAGAGATGGAGTCGAACGAATTTTTGGGTGGAAGCGAAGTGACGGAGTAACTTCGCCGGGAAAGGATATAAAAGAAGGATCGGAGTCGAAGGAATATTCATGAGAACATTCCACTTTAGATAGGAGTATGGCTAGACATAGCCGATTGCAACATACCGAATCTCGAGCTTGCTTCAATTAAATTTTATTTATTAAGGAAGTTCCATAGGTTGGACGAGGCATATGGATGGATGAGGGATTATTTTTTTTATGATTTTATGTGGCACAAACTCGCTAAATTAATTTATTCATATATGATAATTAACCTAACATTAAATCTTAAATAAATTTATTAGCTTTCAGGGATTATTTTCAAATTTTCCTCAGTTTTATTATTTGAAATGGATCAAAGAGAGATAATAAGAGCAAGGAAAAAGAAAAGAAGGGAAAAGGAGAATAAAAGGCGCGGCCTGGGTTCGAACCCATGACCTGTGCTGCCAACACTCACTCGGCTAGCCAACTGGGCGCTTGTCCTTTGGCGATTTGCTGGAGGCAGTAATAGAAATGAACCGAGCTGGTGGTTTGGGGCCAAACAGAGCCAACCGGCCAAAGCAGGGGAGGTGCATGGCGGTCGGGGCAGGCGGTGGCGCCGACGAACGGTGGGCGGGGAGGCGCCGGAGGTAACCAAAATGGGTCCCCAGGAGGCCATGGGAGCTCGTGGAGGTATCGGCGCTGCTCCCGGCCGGGTGGAGGTGGACCAGGGCGGCTCTTGACGGCCGGAGATGGGGCGGAATGAGGCGGCGCCGTCGTGGTGGTGGAGGGAGCAATTGGATCAGAGCACGAGCAGGAGGGGACCAAGGGTAACTCACCAAAAGAGGTAGCATGGCCGGGGAGATGGCGAGGCGCACCGATGACGTGCGCGGGCAGCGGCACGGGCGGGTCGCCGTGGCGGAAGTGCTCAGGCGGCGGAGGGCGTCGGCCGGTGGTTGGGGGTGCTTCGGGGACACGCGAGGAGGCTCCACGCTCGAGGAATTGAGCTTTTTTTTACACCGAGGTGGAGATGGCGGCGAGAAAGACGGTTTTGGCCGGTGGCGAGGAAAGTTGACCGTGCGGCGAGCTGGGGGCGCTGGGGTTCAATTGCTCGAGGGAGGAGGGAGGGGGCTGCTCGGGGCGCGCCATGATGCAGTCGGACCGGCGGGTGCGTCACCGGAGCGGCCGGGATGGGGTGAGGCGGCGGTGGCCGGTGCGGGCATGGCGGGAGAAGGAGGAAGGGAGGACTGCGGTGCAAGAGGGAGGCCGATGGCTACTTAAGGCTGGAAGGGGGAGTGACGGGGGCACTCGAGCCGCTGCCGGGGACCGAGGTGCAGGACGACGGGACAGCGAGGGAATTGAGGTCGATGGGAGCAGGGCGCAAGACGTCACGGCCGGCGGGATTCGCGCTTGCAGGGCTTGCTGGGGTCAACGCCTCGGGCGAGCGCGAGCTCTTGGCGCGACGCGGGGCGGCAGTGCGGGTGCAGGGGGTGATGGCGTGCGCTCAGGAGCAGTGGGGCCGCGCGGTCGGGCGGAGACAGGGAGTGGACAGAGGAAGAAGACAAGGGGAGGTTGGGGCGGGCCGCGGTCGGGAGAAAAGAGAAGGCCGGCAAAAAGAAATGGGCCGGGCGAGGGAAAGAGTTAGGCTACGGCCCAAGAAACTTCGAGTCTTTTTTTTGGCTTGGAAATTTTCAGAGATTGATAAATTGGCTAAATTTAATTAGATGGGGAAATTAACTTTTGATTTAAATTTCCCATCCTTGATCTCAAGCTTTCCAGTGATAAATTATTTTTTTAATTATATATTTTTAGACTTTAGGAATTACAAAGGAAATTTGAAATTTCCCTGATTCTATTTTTTTCCAGTCTTGGTTAATGATCGAGATTTTCATTTTATTAATTCGGACTTTTAGCATGGGACCCAAAACAAGAAATTCAAATAAACACCAAAAACTTTAAACAACACTGGAAAAACAAATAAAAGATTTTAGCTCTTTTTTTCCAATTACACTAAGTCTCTTTTTGGGATGTTACAGCCCACCACAGATAGAAGCAATGAGGAAGACGAAGCCCGGGGGAGAAGATCTAGGGAAGGAAGAGAATACGAAGGAGAGGAGCAACAAGACGACGACGACCCCAAAGGCACAGGACTTCCCCGCGACCATCGGAACCATGCCAAATCGCACCGAGTAAAGGACACCACCTCTTCCCCTTTTATCCTTTCATGGCACCCACCAACGCGTTGGTGGCACACCCTTAGGGGCCGTTGTGCGCCCTTGGAAGGGAGAGCATGCTCCCCGGCGCATGTCTCCCTGCCAAGTACCGTCACGATGGCCACTGTAGGCTTTCCCAGCCATACATAGCAAGCAAAAATAGCAGCTGAAATGAAAAATGCACAAGTAAAAATGGGATGGTAGGGAGGACTACCTCGAGTAGGAGGGGGATGGAGTGAACCAGGGAGAAGCCGGAGCCACGATGTTTGGCCACGGTCGAGCTGGGCCTCTAGATTTATGAGACGGCGATGGCCGAGCCGATGTCAATGGCAGCCTGGGGGCCGAGGTGGGACACCCAGGGAGCGGCGTGCCGGCGCGTCACCAAGCCCCTGGCTGGCTGTGAGCCATGGCTGGTGAGCCCACAGAGGAGCGGCACCGCAAGGGGGTCGAGCTGGGAGAGAGCCATGGGGGGCTTGGAGCCAGAGGTCGGGGGGAGCGGTGTAGGAGGTGACGCGGGCAGGCCGACAGCTAGTGTCCGATGGTTTGGGTGGCCGGTGCGGGAAATGGTGCACCTGAGAAGGCGAAGAAGCTTGGTGGCTAGCACTTGGGGCTGGCACGTCGTGAGCTCAGGCACCGCCTAGGGACACCAGAGAGAGATATTAAGGGAGGGAAAGGGATAAGGAGGTGAGAGAAGAAGAGAAAAGGGGGGCTGTTCGGCCGAATAAGAGAAGGAAGAAAATCAGAGAGAGAGAGAGAGGACAAAAGAAAAGAGGAGAAAAATGGAAAAAATTTGAGGGTTCTTGTGACGTGCGCATCGAATCCTCATTCATGCACGTCTTTATGTCAATGTCGGGTCTACACGTAGGAAGAATGACGTCTGTACATGTGCATATATTACTATGATGTTTTGATTTGGGTTAATTACATGTTTAGGTGGAGGTCCTGAGTTGACGTCGTCCACACGTCGCTCCTCTCTACTTGGTTAACAGACAAGTACATGGTAGAATAGTAGATTGTGGTGAATGATTGGTGTTTTATATCTTTTATGCCATGTTCTACAGTACTTTCAATTACATGTTAATCATACTCTGATAAGTTATAGCTTATGATTGAAGGTTAACATTAAAGGGATATTGACCTATTTCGGTAGATATCCCACGACGGTGGGAAGATAAAGACCTACTTTGCTAGGCACCTTCAGGGATGAAGGTAGAGGGGTTCATCGACGGATGAGCACTCCACTATACCAGTATAAGCTACAGTGATAAACACATCGCATTCCATTGCATGAAAACAGAACATAACAGTGATACAGTTAAAGATGCATTGTATTGTATAAAAGTGACAATAGTGAAATAGTTACAGAGATAGTGACGTATAGTTCACGGAAATATAAATTATTAAATTGGTGTGTTAATGCCACCATTTTATCATGTACTTGCTGAATCTCTAGACTCACATTTACTTTGTTTGTTTTTAGGCAATCGTTGAAGACATCATGCATGGAAGGGAATAGCACATGAATAACTTCACATACTAGCGGCACAACACATGTCAAATTTTGTTAGCATGTTATAGACTACTGTTATGCTAGAGTAGTTGATTGAAATGGTGTGATGTTTAACTGGTCATTGCGATATAAATAAAGTAGTGGTTGTTTAAAATGGCAATATATCCTATGCACTCAACCTTATGGTGTACTTACGGTGGACCCCAACTAAAAAATCACAAAAAAATTCTGAGAAAAATTCTACATATAGTTCTGAACTTACTTCACCTATATATAAATTTTCAAATTCAAATTCATTCTATGTTAAGAGCAGCGAAAAAGAGAAATTCTAACAATTTAAACTGTTAACATTTGTCAGATATTTTTTTTCTTTTTTGTTACTGCTAACATATAATAAATCTGAACTTGAAATTTTATACATAGGTGGAGTAAGTTTAGAAGTACATGTATAATTTTTTTCAGAATTTTTCGTGACTTTTTTTAGTTAGGTGCACCATGAGTGCATCACAAGCTTGAGTACATAGAATATGTTGCCATTTAAAATTATGAGTATTGGTTGAGATTAGTAAAATGATACAATGGTGATAGCACTCTAAACTCTGTGGAGGAGCGAGGTGTTACATATCTGTATCAGATCGAATGGATGAGACTTAAGACAGCTATTTCTACTACAAAGATGGTTATATGGGGGTGTTTATGTATTTGTAATGGTTATATGGGGGTGTTTATGTATTTGTAGCTTCAGTAAGTAGTATAGTTTGATTTTATCTCAGTTGAGTGCTCCTTAATGACCTGCATGCTCTCCATCCAAGAAGTAGATGATGAGCATGTTCTGTAACTACGGATCACATGCAGGTCCAGCTTCAGTTTGTGACCCCGACTGCCGATCTTTATGTAGCATTAAGTAGCATCATAAACCTGTAAGGCAATAGGGAGCTATCAGTTGTATTAATCCCTTACTCTCTGACTAACATTTAACACATCTTGCTGGCTCTGCTCCTCTGCATCATCTTCTCCTCTCCTACTTTTATCTTCTTTAATTTCCCCTTGCCAGTTCACTATATAAGCTTATGTTGCCCTCTCCTTCCAACAAAATGTGCGAAAGCAGCGGAGGTGTCGAGGGAAAGACGCATAACTGTGAGTGTGACAAGCACATGTGAATTTATTACTCTAATTAACATTTCTTTTTGTTTCCGAAAAATTTAGACTACTGTTTTGAGAAAGGGTGGCTCTGGGAACAAAACAAGTACTATATTGTATGTCATGACAAGATGGAAAACCAGTTATCATCACAAGACAACAAGAATTAAGGTGAAGAACTAGCTTCAGTTTTGAAAAGGGTTACATAGATGTTTAGCTTCTAAGTTCAACTTTGCAACCTTACGTGGGTTGGGCAATTTGAATTTGAAGGTTCCGAATGCTGGAAAATGGAACCTTGTTGACGGTGATTCGATGGTGAATAATAAATTTTCTGTAAGGACATAAAATTATGTGAGCGAGAGTTTTCTAAAGCAAATTATAGTTATTTCCGCATTTTGGTGGTATGTGGTGAGTATGTAGTGATATCTTTGTTAGTGATGGTATTGTCTATATTGGATAGGTGTTTTTAAACATAACTATCTTCTCTCTAGTTGAATTATTTTACTCTTTGATAATTTTTTTACCATTGTTCAGCTTTATATTCTTTGAACATCAATTTAGTACCAATGATGCTGAAAATAAGAAGATTTTATAGTGACTTGTCATCATATTAATATTCGCTAAAAGTTTGAGAACATCATGAGCTAACTTTGCAGGCAGAAGAGATTTGTATATTGCCAAAAATGCGAAGAGCACTAACGATTAACCGAGGGCACTTCGACAAGGCAAAAAAAAAAAGACAAAAGGGTCCCCTGCTCATTCTTTGTCAATCATTTATGTTCCATTTCTTTTTTTTCTTGAGTGAAATAATTTTATTTGTCACTCTAAACTTTCACGCTATTGCTCTTGCAAAGCAAGTAAGCAACTTAACAATTCGCTGTGCGGCAGTGCACGTACAAATGCACACGCATCTTACTTGAGGAAAGCACCCCAAGGTTACATCCACTGCGGTTCAAGGTTCAGCCAAAGTAATATATGGACGACGTGCACTGACTTGGCCAGTTGTAGGGCGGCTATGTCCACGGATGAGGCTTGCAGCATGCAAATTCAGTATGGGAGAGTAAGTGAGATCGTGTGAGGATGTTTGATTTCACGGCAATGATCTAGACATCAGCGCACTGTTGCTCTGTTAGCAGCAAACACATTAGATTGTCCCTCCATATCCTCCTCTCTACTTGCCTATCGTAGCTGCACCACGGAAGAGTTAAGCACATTCTTGCAGTTAACGTCTGAAGCTATATAAAAAAAATTACACGTCAAATGGATAGCCAACATACTTACTAGTGATTTGTTCAAAAGTGCGATGTGTTTCATAATGGGAGAGCTAGAGTCATGACTAAACATCTATAATTTTCAAAGAAATAAATTTTATTACATGTCACAACTCACAACTAATTAAGACATCAAAGCGATTATACTAACTCCATGTAACTGTACGGCTCATGGTAGCAAAGTTCTTTGTTTAGTAAGCAAATTTCTCATAGATACCTGCATCTTCCGCAAGTCAGAGAAGTCGGAAATTGTTTCCCAAAATATATTTGAACTGTTGAACATATACTAACTAGTGACTACCCCCCAGTAACGTTCAATTATATGGGGCCCACCTGTCAAATAATCATGCGCAGAGGGAGCCTCACACGGGAAACAGAGGAGATGGACGCCGAGCAGAGGAGCTGGGCGGCGCACGGCCAGGCGGCAGCGTCGCCGCCGAGGGGAGGTCCGAGAGTTGAAGGCGACAAGTAAAATGGGTCATGGGGAGGGTAGTGAAGTCATGGGAGGCGACACTTTGTCTCGGGCGGCGACGAAGGCGGCCGATGGCTGTTTGGAGAAGCCAGCGGCGGGGGAGGAAAGAGGCGACGGCGCCGAAGGGGAAGAGGGGAGAAATTAGGGCGCGCATGAGCTGGAGGGGCATAAGGTGAACTGGCCAGCGTGGTTGGTGGAGCCAGGGAGTGGCCGAGGTGAGCTGGCAACGCGAGCTGACGATGGCGCGGTGAGGGCATCGTGGAGGCGACGCTCGGGCGATGGAGGGCTTCGGCCCGACAGCTGGGGAAGGTCAAGAGCATCAAGGTGAAGCTCCAGGGGGAGTACTTGACGCGAGAAACTCCTGAGAGAAAATGGTGGTGGTGGTGTTGTGTTTCGGCCGGAACCGATGAAGAATGGCGTTCCGGCGAACTCCGCGTGTGAAATTCCAATTAAGCGAAAGGGGGAGAAGAGGACACCTGGGAACATGAGATGATGCCCTCACCTTTGGAATTTTATTTGAATTTCAAGTTTTAGTTTTGGTTTTGGAATTCAAATTTAGATTCAAATTTGAATTTCCATTTGTCGAGTTTTTAAAGGGTGCATCATTTTTCATTCTTAAATTTCCAGTCAAAATTCCCTTCTTTAAATTTTTATTTTAATTTAGGTTGTGTTTCAACGAATTTAGTTTGAATTTAAATTCTAGGATGTTTGAATTCACATTTCATTGTTTCAAATTTTCTTTTCTGTTGTTAGTTGAATTATTATTTGTACTTAGGATTATTCCCTATTATTAATTTGCATAGCACAAGATTCAGAAAACCCCAAATAAAGTTTCAGAAGAAATTCGGATACCAACAAAATGAATTTTTTTTAAATTTCTCATAATTTCGAACATCCAAAATTTAGGATGTTACAAAAGAGTTGAGGGGCCAAAAGCACACTTAATCCTTTCAAAACAACATAGAACCTATTCCCTTACCCACTCCTCATTACTTCCTTCTCCATATATCATCCCTTCTCGTTTCCTATTTGTATGAGACTGAGTATGCAAGTGAGGAACCTTTCTGATGTATGGGTTTCAACCGTTCAATCAATTCCTCCCGGAACCGTGTTTACACTTTATAACAAATCACACTGCCTTTTGTGATTAAAAATCCTACACTACTGCTGTCATGACATAGGTTACACTTTTATTGTGCAATGGTGAAGATAAGTAAGTCTTTTCCCACCTATACCGGGAATATACTCGTCCGGATTCACCAGCCACGAATCAGCTACAATTAGGTGCTGTGGTGCCTGAATTCTGAAGAATTCACAGTGACAAGTATAGCTGCTCACAGGGAAATTTAACTATTTGCCACCCTTAAGAATGCCACTTATTCAAATGCCATCTTCTTCGTTGCTCTTAACAATTTGCCACTCTTAAGATGTGGTTGACTATTTTTTTGCCACTTTCGAGCCCACGAGGCGCCAAATCATGCCATGTCACTGCCACGCGGGCGTGTGCAGGCGGGGAGGCGCGCGCGGGCGCAGGCGGCGGCGCGGGCGTGTGCAGGCGGGGAGGCGCGCGCGGGCGCAGGCAGCGGCGCGGGGCAGGCGCAGGCGGAGGCGCGGGGCGGGCGCAGGCGGGGAGGCGCGGGCGCAGGCGGCGGCGCGGGCGTGTGCAGGCGGGGAGGCGCGGGCGCGGTGGGAAGGCGCGCGCGGGCGCGGGCGCCGGCGACCGCGACGTATGGCCGCTACTGCGCCGCCGGCGCCTTGGCCCGCCCCTCGCACCGGCCTCCCTCGCCTCCCCGCCGCCACACGCGCGCGCCTCCCCGCCTGCACACGCCCGCGCCGCCGCCTGCGCCCGCGCGCGCCTCCCCGCCTGCACACGCCCGCGCCTTCCCGCCTGCACACGCCCGCGTGGCAGTGACATGGCATGATTTGGCGCCTCGTGGGCTCGAAAGTGGCAAAAAATTAGTCAACCACATCTTAAGAGTGGCAAATTGTTAAGGGCAACGAAGAAGATGGCATTTGAATAGGTGGCATTCTTAAGGGTGGCAAATAGTTAAATTTCCCCTGCTCACAAGGGCGAGGCATCATGGCTAAAAACAGCACGCACCCACCCTACCACCGCCATCCCAGCCTTATGTTTTTGTTCTCCTGATCTTGACAGGCCTTACTCGAATGAGCTTTTTTTTGAGTGGCTTATGACTGAAAAGCACTGTAGCTAGTTATAAAAATATTGTAACTGATGGAGGCTTATTTAGTATAATTATATTTAAAAAATTTAAAAATAGAAAAAATATGTTAGCCCATTACGTATAATGCAAACAAATACGAGAAAAAAGAACCGGAAAAAAGCTAAAAAACCAAAAATATAAAAAAAATTATAAATAATACAAAATATGTCAGAAGCCAGATATGACTACAAGTTCTTCTATCATAATTCATGCCGATGTGTTCTGTTTGCTCTTTTCGCTGGGCCCCTGTAAGAATCCACATGTGCAGGCGTACCTGCACAACTGACCAAATCATGCACTTCATCAACCCCACCCAGTCATCTTGGATGCAATCATGCAATGCAATCGAAATCTTAAAAAATGTAAGATAAGGATTTTCCCATTAACTGAGGTCACAGAAGAGACGACAGACATGTTGAAGGACGTAACTACGCACTTACTCAGTTACTCATTTCAAACTCTTCCCTATATATATGTACTCTCTTTTTTACTCCATTGTTCTTGTGATATATAACTGCTGCAGTTTATAAGTTCAAGCTGGCACTCAACTATGAGCTGCACAAATGTCACAAGAGGATGGCTCTACATATTATTTTCTTACATTGAACAAATTAATTAGAGTAAAACAGCTCGCTAACTTTTATGTAGGACCGGCAATAGCAGCAAAGAGAGGATGAATGATGTCTTTTCTAATTTTTTTTTATTAAATACTAGAAATCTTTTACTCCAAAGCCAAAGATCTAAGAAGATTATATTTTATAACCTACAACCAAACAACAACCCAAAATAACAAATAGCACAGAAGCTGCACCTAGCCGGTCTGACTAGAAAGAAACCTACAATCTAACCGGAAGTAAGCCGGTGGTCTAAATGGCTTGAAGCCGATGGTCTAATCGGACCCAGGTGCGGTCTGATCGCTCCCTGATCCTTGAACAGAAAATCAGCTCAAGTTCAAATCACTTTTTATCCAAACTTGAAAATCCATATTCAAAAGAGATCAAACATTGCAAAGACCTAGCTGAGTGTCTTAGGAACCTATTCCATCCAAGAATTGGGATGATCCTAGCCAAAGTATTTCCTCAAAACATGCAAGGTTGTATCAAAACCGAACAAATCTCAAAATCTTGAGATACAATTTGCTCATGGGTTAAGATAAACCGAGATGGCTCAAGATGTATTCCCACAGTCACAAGAAGCAAAACCAACTGACAAATCGAAGCTAAAACCCTCAGATAAAGATTTCTCAAGAAGGGTTCCAAATCAAGCAAAACTGGGTAACTTTAAGAACCTGCAAACTGCACTACCTAAATGATGAGATTTGATCTACATGAGTCATCTCCATCATTTACATGTTCTTCGCACCAACAAGATCAAGAAGGAGACAGAAGAGGCAAAGAACCAATAAGAATAAGAGCAAATCAATCAAGACAAGAAAGATTCATGAGAGATGAATAAACCTGATTATATTGCTACTTAAGGATGGATATTTTACAGCCACTCCATGAGGAGGACAAGAGAATACACAATAATACTCACTCTTCTCTCTCTAATCCTAACCATAACTCAAGAATAATTGAAACGGTTAGCATGCAAGCCTCCACCCCATCTACTAAATAGCTGGAGCAACTAGACCACATCTAACCCTAATGGATATTATCCATTAGCATAATTGAGCGAAATCAGTTAACCCCATAAAATACGGGTTTTACACTTATACTTAACTTATGCATACTATTCAAAGCACATGAACCCAAACCCGCTATGTCTTTAATCTTTGATCCACTTGATCTTCTTAGCATCTCCTTGAGCTAAACCACTTTCTCAAGCACCGCTCAAGTGCCACGTTTTTTATCCAACAAGATTTTTGGTATTCAGAAAACTACCAAAATACCCCCCGTATTGACCTGATCTTCATCTTCCTTGAAAGCAATCACCATACTTGCCATGTGTATGTGAACCAATGGTTTGCCACATATCAGCAAATCTCTTCCATTTTGGTTCCATCGGACCATGCTTCACTTAGACCGACCAAGCCACTTAATACAATTCGTCACTTGAACCTTCCCTGTAACATTCGTCGTCTGTCCTGTGCATGCTTGAGCTCAACCATCTCACCTAACATCTTTGATCGTACTAGATCTCGGCTTCTCTATGAGTGTAGTCCTAGTTCTCACTGTTGACCAAAGTATACTCCAAACTTTTCTGTACATCCAAAGACAAAGAAATCATTTCTGGGTACAACTTTTTCATAACTTGACCCACATTAGCTCAGACATGCTTCATGTTCATACAACATGAATATTTTAACTTAGGACCAAAATACCCAATTCATTACCAAATCCTAGTCAACCGAGCAGACGGCCAAAATACTGTACTTTGTTTTTCCGAAATTAACAGACGGCCGGTTTGACCGCTCAACTGAGCTAG
Organism: Dendrocalamus latiflorus; assembly: GCA_017311315.1. NCBI lineage: Eukaryota > Viridiplantae > Streptophyta > Magnoliopsida > Poales > Poaceae > Dendrocalamus > Dendrocalamus latiflorus. Next base: position 12,987,079 of record CM029623.1, read on the forward strand.
TCAAGCTGATTTCACTGGCGGCTGACTGCCTGGCTGAGCTGGTCAGACTGCCAGAAACCGAACAACAGGTAGAAAATCAAATCTTTCACAAATTTAAAAATTGAATTTCACCAACATTGGCAATGATGCATCACACATAATCTTTCACTTTATTTACTACATGTCAGGGGCGGGCCCAGTGGGTAGTCCATATAGGCCCAGGACTACCCAGCAACAGTACAAGTTGGCCCAAAAAAAATCCCGTGCCCTAACGGCCTACTGCGCGTCTGCGCCCATCCGCCTCCGCCGACTGCGCCCATCCGCCTCAGCCAGTCCGCCTCCGCCTCGGCGCCTCCGCCAGTCCGCCTCCGCCTCGCCTCGGCGCCTCCGCCAGTCCGCCTCCGCCTCGCCTCGGCGGCGCCTCCGCCTCCGCCTCGCCTCGGCCGAGCCCTGGTGGCCTCCGCCGACCCGGGAGGGAGGAGTCGGAGGCGGAGCGGGGCGCACCCGACGGCGGCCGGCGAGAGGGAGGAGTCGGGAGAGCGGAGAGGCCGAGAGAGCTGAGGGAGGCGGGCGCTGAGGGAGCTGCGGGCCTGCGGTGAGGGGCGGAGGGAGGGACTAGAGAGAGCGGAGAGGCCGAGAGAGGAGAGACCGAGAGTCTGAGAGGGAGTGAGGGACTGCCGAAGGCCCGAAGCAGCCGAAGCATTAATTTGGAAATGAGGAAAAAGGAGCCGGGTGCTTAAGAGTTAAGGGTAATTTTTTCTCTACTTGTTTTTTTATCAATTTAGTAATTTAGACTTTAGATTTTAGACTAATAATTTAGATTTTAGATTTTAGCTGCGGTCTGCATTAATTTGGGCTATAGTCTTGCATTGTTAGACTAAAATCTAAATATTTTACATGCTAAATAGTTAATATGATCATTTGTTTTTTTAGATCTACAACACACATTAGCACTGAATTGAGAGGTTAGAGGCATGAAGAGGAAGAACGGAAGTATTGCATTGCTTTTTCAGAAACATGAAGAAAAAAAGATACAAGAAAAAAAGAATGTATCTTGTGCTCCACCACCACCAATTTCAGCTTTAGATGAACAGCCGTCTGATCCTATTGTAGATGATAATTCTCCAATTGAAAAAGGGCCATCTGTAGATGATAATTCTCCAATTGTAGTGGTGACTGAAGGGTCAGGTGAAGATGTAATAACACCACTTGCAGATCCAGTTGTGGATGAAGGGCCAACTCAAAATGAAGAAGAACCACCTTTGGTTTATAATGTTGATTGCCTTGAACATGATCCAGGCTTAAGGGTGCCTATTTCAAGATATGATGTCAATGATCAAGATGCGGCTAGAAGAGGATACATTCTAAAAGGTCCATGCCAACTTGGGCCTATGATTACCCCATTAGAAAAATTTATGGTAAAGATCGCCGCTTTAGTATTATTTGGTTTCATAAGTACCCTTGGATTGAATATAGTGTTGAGAAGGATGCAGCATTTTGCTTCATATGCTATTTGTTTGGCAAAGAGAGTGGAAAGTTTGTAATGGATGGGTGGCATAATTGGAACATGGGAGCTAAAGCACTTGAGAAACATTGTTGCTCAACTATTCACAAGTTTGCTCAAGACAAATACAATTTATTTGTGAAAAAGGGTACAAAAATTGATACTGTCATTGTCAAGGTGTCAGAAAAGGATCGAGTTGAGTACAAGGCTAGATTGATTTATTCACTTAGATGTTTGAGGTATCTTTTGCATCAAGGATTGGCTTCTCGTGGACATGATGAAAGTGAAGAATCTAACAATAGAGGAAACTTTCTTGAACTTTTGAAGTGGCTTGCTGGAAATAATGAAGAGGTTAACAAGTTGGTGTTGAAAAATGCTCCAGGTAATTGCATTTTGACTTCCCCTCGCATACAGAAGCAAATTATTAGATGTTGTTCTATTGAAACCACTAGATACATAATTGAAGAACTTGGGGATGACCACTATGCAATCCTAGCTGATGAATCTAGTGATATATCATATAAAGAACAATTTGCTGTTTGCTTGCGTTATGTTGATAAACTTGGGAGGGTTTGTGAGAGGTTTCTTGGAGTAGTTCATGTCTCTGGCACCACTTATTTGGAACTTAAAACAGCAATTTAGTCCTTGCTTACTAGTCATCACTTGACTCTTACTCAAATTCGTGGGCAAGGATATGATGGGGCTAGTAACATGAAAGGAGAGGTTAAAGGGCTGAAAACATTGATTATGAAAGAGTCTCTTTCTGCTTATTATGTGCATTGTTTTGCACATCAACTTCAGTTAGTTCTTGTTGCTGTTGCCAAGGGAAATATTGGTTGCCAAACCTTTTTTGGTCAAGTTTCACGCTTGCTGAATATAGTTGGTGTTTCTTGCAAACGTCATGATATGCTTCGAGATGTTAGAGCTCAAAAATTGAAGAAGGCACTTGACTTGGATGAAATAGAAAGCGGAAGTGGGTTAAATCAAGAGATGGGATTGGCTAGGCCCGGTGACACTCGGTGGGGTTCTCACTACAAAACTATTTTGCATATCATTGGCATGTATGATACAATCCGGGAAGTACTCATAACTCTTGAAAATGATCCCACCCAAAAGGATGATTGGCCTAACATACATGCTATGGTTCTTACATTTGAGTCATTTGAGTTTATTTTCAATGCACACTTGATGCTTGTCATTCTTGGTTACACAAATGAGTTGTCTAATTCTTTGCAAAAGAGAGACCAAGATATTGTTAATGCGATGACACTTGTGGGTTTGGCAAAGAAAAGAATGCAATAGATGAGGTCTAATGGGTGGGAAGGTTTCTTAGGAAAGGTTATATCATTTTGCATCAAATATTCTATTGATGTTCCTGCAATGGATGCTAAATATGAACCTCATGGAAGATCTCATCGTTTTTACCCTGAACAAACAATTGATGACCACTATAGAAGAGAGGTATATATTGGTGTCATTGATAGAGTTCATCAAGAGCTTGAGAATCGGTTTGATGAGGTTAGTATGGAGTTGCTTCTTTGTATGTCGGCATTCAACCCCTCCGATTCATTTGCCTCTTTTGATGCACAAAAAATACTTAGACTTGCAAGTTTTTATCCCAAAGACATTGCAAGCTCTGATCTCATGAAACTTGAACTCCAACTTGATACATATATTGATGATATGAGAGAGGATGATAGATTCAAAGGCCTGAACAATCTTGGTGAGCTCTCTATTAAGCTTGTTGAAACAAAGAAGCATGATCTTTATGATTTGGTGTACTTGCTCCTCAAATTGGTATTGATCTTACCGGTGGCAACAGCAACTGTTGAAAGAGTATTCTCTGCAATGTGTCTAGTGAAGAATAAGATGAGAAATAGAATGGGTGATCAGTTATTGAATGATTGTTTGGTCACTTTTATTGAGCGTGATATCTTCTCCAATGTCAGCGAGGATGACATAGTTCACACTTTCATGGCCATGAAGAAGCGGAAAGCAAAAGCCTTAAACTAGTGTTGCAATCTTCTATTTATGTAAGACCTTATATTACATTTGAACAATTTATATTATCAGTTATGCAAATTTCGAACTTATTTGTTGAATTTAAGGTATTATGAGATCTTTTAGATATATTATGTTTTTTACCGAACCGTTTACCGAATTTTTGTATTAGATTATATCAACATTGGATAATAATTTTTTAGTTAGGCATACCCTGGATTCAAATCCTGGGTCCGCCACTGCTACATGTGACAGCAAGGATCTCTCCCCAAAGTTCACCGTTTAACAAAGCTCTGTCATAAACCCTGCCCACTAACTCCGCTTTACTTCTTTCTCTCTCCTTCTACTATCCTATTTATATTGCTGTTTTTCTTGACCAGCTTCTTCATAGCTTCTCTTGTTTGTCACGGGCATGTTTACTGCCAAACATGTGGAGTAAGCTACAGACACAAAGCGCACAAGAGTGAAGGGAAGAGGTGTAAGTATAACCATGGCTATGGAAGCACTATGTTATCTCTCAATTGAGAATTTCACATCGTTGCTCTTACAAAGAAAGCTTAGTTGTTTGTTTTAGGCAAATACATTTTGGGAATGGGTGGCATCACGGAAAAACAAAGTACATCGTGTAGGTGATGAACTATGTGAAGAGCAAACTATGTGAAGAGCTTGATGCGCCAGTCATCTGTTCTGGAATCGCTTGCTTGCCATCTGAGCTAGTATCTCAAAGGCGAGGCACAACTGGTGCATGCCAGAAAAGCCTCATTAGTCTCCCTGAGAGAGATTGCTCTACTGGATATATGAACCATCGATTGTTGATGTTGAAAACATACGATAGGGAACTTAGACTTCACGCCTTCTTAACTCTGGCAATTAAATAAGTCAAATGATGAATGCTTTATTTGCTGCGTCATGCCTAATTGGGTCCTTTTGGGAAGTCCAGTTACTAGTCTAATATGAGATTTCTTCTAATATACATATTTATAATTGGACCTGGACCCATAGTTATTTCTACCAATTATATCCAAGCCAAAAGGGCCTCACACAAAATCCGGGTATGTTTCCTTCTCAAAAAGATACCGGTATGTTTGGCCCATGGAGATTGATTTGTATCTTGTGTCTGAATCTATTCACTGTCAAAAACAGAAATTATGATGGTCACTTGTTTACTAATTTTTTCCGAAGCTTCCCCTTCCATCAAACCAAAGGTAGAAAGGGCTAAATTAAGCTGGAGCCGTGGAGGTGTACGAGATTGAGGAGACAACGAAGTATTGTGTGCACCTACCAAGAACATGCATATACATATGTATTACTAGCTGCATATAAGCGCGGCGCACGCCGCGCTAGCTACCGTGTAGACCAAAGTAAAAGGGGCGATAATTCGCAGGGGTTTAATAAAAAAATCGAGGATACATGCGTAATTTAGGAAAAATCAAAGGACTTTTTCGTAAAAAACTGAGGACTTGTAAGGACCTGTACGTAAGTAAATAAGGGCTTATACGTAATTTTGGAAACCTGCGGGGCGCTATCAAAAAATGTTTTAGGGAAAAAAACTTACAGGGACTTTTTTAAAAAACCCAGGGACCTTTTCGCGAAGAAAAAAGGACTTTTACGTAATTTCAAAAAAATAGAAGGGAATGCCCTCCCCCGGCCGTACCAAAAACCAAGCGCCACGCGCCGGCCGGCCGAGGGAGGCAGGGGACGTGGACACCCTGGGGGGGCCGGAATCCCCCCGGTTTGTTTGGGGTATGATTAAAGTGCAATCTCTACATCTCTATCAAACAAGTTTTCAGATTCAAAGTACAAAATTTTTGTTGTTCGAGAGTAGAAATGCCTCCGGACGCGTATAATCCGAATTTAAGGCTCACGCAGGAGATAATATCGCTTTGTGAGTATTATGGCCCTGTTTGGATCCCTCCATCTAAAGTTTAGTTACTAAAGTTTAGGTCTAAAGTCTCCAAACAGGTGGTCTAAAGTTAGATCTAAACTTCCCCTAAAAACACTTTAGACTATTAGTCCACCAAAGTGAACTAAAGTGGTCTAAAGTTTTGGGTTCTTAGGCACAAAGACGTGTTTACCCATGTATGTTGGTCTCTCACCTCCCATTTAATGGCTAACGCACGAAATGAGGAGAGGTAGTATGGTCTTTTTAAAATTTTAGTCCTATCCATTAGTATAGGATCCAAACAGGACCTTCGACTAAAGTTTAGTGGCTAAAGTTTAGCCAACTAAAGTTTACTCCAAAACTTTAGACAACTAAACTTTAGACCATGGGATCCAAACATGGCCTATATATACCCAATATGACAAGTATATATATGTTGTTAGTGCTGTTTTTCTACTTCTTTTCAAGAAAATTTGTGAACGATAGTCCTTACAACACTTGGTCGTTCCTACCGGAATGGGTGGCACCGGGAAAGATCAAACGACAGTCCGTCAGTTGGACAGTTGGCCGGAAATGTGGCGCAACCACGACACGGACTGAACTACCACAAATGTCGAAAATTCGGCTCAATAGAGACTATTTGATTCTGAACAAGAAATGAGTGACTAGATAAAAAAAATAAATCAACAAAAATAATAGCATTTCCATGATCTGATCCAATGATACTCTGGATATAAGATGGTAACGGTCTGAATCTCTCTGATGAAAAAAAAACATTATCTCGTCGTGGCAAATTACCATGTAAGAATTCTCGAGATTCCTCGACCTCTCAATATATATTTCTACTCAGTATGCTAATTTGCAAGGGGCTTTTGGTTAGTGAATGTCTGAATATTAATCCATTCGTTACCACGATACATGCTCTTGTAGTGACAGAAAAAAAGAAACGAAAATCAGTTATATCTTCTGTTACACTATAATATTTCTTTTTATGCACATTAGCCCCTGGATCTATTAGAGTTTATGAGATATAGCACAACCGTACACGGTATCAAGAACGAAGAAGATGAATCTCGTAGATAGAGCTAAAATAATGACGTTGAAGCAATCATGACGAGAGATAAAAGATTTGACGAAACCGGCCGCAAATTCTTTAAGCACAACATCAAAAGAGTACAATAAATTGTCGCTTACATACAACCCTCTCGAATCTGTTAGGACAATCGGATCTTTGCCCTATACAAAAATCTAGTACTAAAAAATTACCTAGCCCCTAATCTTCTCGTGCACATGTACTTTTGGATTAGTAGACTTATAATGGTTCATGGTAAGGGGCAATGGCTTTGTGTAGATTTTTTTAAAAAAATAGGCTTGTCATAGATTTCGATTGCTCCAGCTCTTCTTTTAGCACTTATAAAGGTTCTGACTGTGCTTAGGTTGACTCATAATGCTAGTGTTTAGTGGGTTGCTTTAGCTCTTCTGTAGCACTTCTAATGGTTTTAATTGTGCTAAGGCAGATTCATAATGTTGGCACACTCTATTGACCTTACAGGAAGGGACAAGGATTGGAACTGGATCCTCCCATGTGGGCTCAGCACCGAATGATAATGCCATTGATGGCAACGATGCTACAAATGACGGCGACAACTACGATGCTAACATTAATGGTGGCAACAACCGTGATGCTAAGAACATCGACCACGACGGATGGAACTAATTGTTCACATGAATTTTGATGATATCTTGCTAGCTCTTTTCAATAGTTGAACATAAATGATATTACTGGACTTTTGGATGGATTTACATGACTTGTATGTGATATTGGTCTTTAGATGTATTGTGGTAGTACTGGACATTTCGATATCTTTTGTGCAAATTACAATGTTGCTTTTCTGCAAGTAAACCTCATGGATGGTATTGGGCATGAAATGATGTTAATTTAAGTTTGAACTTCTTATTTGTGTGTGGAGTAATGCATGGATGTGTATTGCGGATTGTAAATGCATGGATGTGTATGAATCAAATAATAGTGTGTGTGTGTGTGTGTGACCACCTAACTGACAATTTCTGCTAGCATTGGCTGCCATAAGTATAATTTAGCTAACAGGCACGGACTCATTTGCTCACGGCCAAAAGACCATTAGGTTTAATATCCTTGACGTTAATGGTCTCGTTAGCGAAACTAGATAACTGATGGGCAAAAACCTATCAGGTTTAATTTCCTTGATGGTAATGCTCCCATCAAGTAAACTAGATAACTGACGGGAACACAACCATCAAGTATATTTTTGTTGACGGTGGTTACCTCTCAGCAAAATTTCTTGCATGGACGGGCAACAAACCGTTAGGTTTATTTTTGTTGACAGTGAATACCTGTCAATAAAATTTTTTGAGTAAAGTCCATTACCGGTCCTTAAACTTTTTATGCTGTGTCATCCCGGTCCATAGACTTTCAAAGTGTGCCATTACTATGGTAACACCCATGGACCGGGATGACACAGCATAAAAAGTTTAAGGACCGGGATGACACAGCCAAGACCCGTAACTGGCTAATTTTGAGACCCAAAGAGTGTTTAGGCACTGGGATGACACACTTTGAAAGTCTATAGACCGGGATGACACAGCATAAAAAGTTTAAGGACTGGTAATGGACTTTACTCAAATTTTTTTTATGGACGGTTCACAAAAACCGTCAGCAAAATAGAAAAAACCATCAGGAATAATTTTCTTGACAGTTAACCTTTAGACAAATTGAAATTTCCCAACCACCTAGCTTTGAGGGGATTTGCGTGATGGTTATGCGTCAGGAAAAATAAACCTGATGGTTTATTTTATTTTGCTGACGGTTTTTAACCATGGGGAAATATCCGTTTCGTAGTAGTGTATATATACAAATTGTTACGATTGTCTAAAGAATACAATTGTATTCCCACTATAGCACTATAGTTGTACAGCAAGTATAACCCTATGCTTAAATATAACTATATGAATTATATCATTTAGCCGTGCAGTTGTGTGGAAAATTCGGCTAGTTTCAAGTACTACGACAAAAGCCAAGTATTTCTCCTGCAAGCTTCATTATCAAAACACTAGCACGCATTCAGAATTTACATAGTACAAGAGATGCTTTGAATTGGACTGATCTACACAATCCAAAAGAGCAGCCTGCCTATATGCAATAGTCCAAACCTTCTTCTGGTACTCATGAACTTATTTCCCCACCTACCTCACTTTCTTGTAACATCCTCCACCTCTCTTTATATATATTGCGCGCTTGTTCCGAATGTGTGGATAGATAGAAGGCTCGTAGAAGGCAGGAATGATAGGTTACGCGAATTTCTTTGCATGGGAGTGGGTGGCATTGGGAAACGATTAGGTTCTTGATCTTTGTGATATGCTCGATAACTATGGTGGATAAAAATATCCAAGCAGAACAGATTACAGAAACAGTGTCAAATTTACCATAAATAAAAATTTCATGAATTAAAATGAACTTTTTTCCAAATATAAACTCAAGGAAAGTTCACTCAAACACCGATAGGCATGAGAGAAGTGGAAGGCAACTCATTTGAATGAAAAGGAAAACAGACATCCTTCTTACGTAATGATCTGGACCAATGTCGAATGGTCATCCCAAATTGTTTTTCCCAGTGCAAGAACATGGTAATTAAATTAAAGTACTATAGCAAGACCCAAGCATTTCTGCTGCGAGCTTCGTGATCAAGATGCTTGGAAGTTGGAATTAGTCAGAGGAGCAGCCTACCTGCTTACAACAGTGCAAGCCTTCCTCTGTTTCTCCTAAATTAGCTAGACAAGATGCTTCCTCTATTTTGACAGTTCTCTTGCATTAAATTGTCTCACGCATGATTAGGGCTCAAATGCTGATAACTGAGTGGAGCATGTACCTTCCGAGATGGGTATTCTCAAAATTAGTATCAAATGATGATCAGATTGGAGCACACACTCAGGGTTACAATAAGCATGCACAGCTAAGTTCATGTTTGCACAGATGAGATAAGTTAGTATTAAGAAGTTGGATAGGGGAGTGGCAGATAGGCAGTGCGTGGTTGGATGAAGAACTAGGCAGTTCATGTTATAAAAAGTTTTTTAGAAGAAAAGGGCACCATTTAATTTAATTTAAGATATTCATTGCATGGAGTATAGCTGGTTCTGTCCAGGCAGTCCGGCTCTTTTTTTAATCAGACCGAACCATCTCATGATTCAGTCAACTTAGCTAAAACTTGATCTGCCTATTTTAACAAGTTATATGCTACTGTTAAAGATCAACTTTTGCATCTCCTAACAGTACCCAACTTACTGTTGTTAATTTTTCATACTGTTATTAATTTTAAGGGCCGTTGTATTTGATGGAATGCTTTCACCTAGTAAACTGCACAATGTAAGCATGACACACGTGCACACAAACTGAATCAGCTCGTTTAAACAATTTACCTGGCTAGTGCGTCTCTGAAAGGCATGCTGATCACCATTTAAACATTTTACCTGGCTTTTCTTTATTTCCATGGTAAAGAAAGAATTCATGGCCCCAGCATCTTCTTACTTGCCCAACGTCTCCTTTTGGTCCTGATGTTTGCCGAGCTTCCTCTCTCCTCCAGTGTCTCGATGTTGCACCAAATGTGTGAAGGGAGATGCAGACCCATATGATTCTGCTTTTATTTAAGTTAGATATTAAATCTGTCCATAAATATAATCACATGAGCATACAAGTTACACACTATCATTCTTAGATGTCAGTCTGAAAATATCACTCTGGCCACTATTTTTTTCAAATTTAGCCACGGAACTCTATTTTTGTAAATATAACTCCCTTCCAGATCTATCGCGTGTGACAGCCACTGCCGAGCTGGAGAAGTTCGACAGTGACTAGAGTAACATTTGTGTGCTCATTCGTCATTCTTACGGGTGAGGCTTTCTGAATTTCCTTGGGAATGGCTGGCATCTGGAAAATACGATGGTTAATAGCAGTGGATCCAAGTAGGGGTGCAAACGGGTTGGGATACCGATCTGGCACCGAATCCGATTGGTACCGAATTCGATTGGCACCGAATCCGGAGAAAAAATATGTGTTAGGATATGGTAACAGCAATATCCGTCCGAATCCGATACGTCTTCAAGTTTGATTTCAGGTTAGTGCTACTATTTGACGTTTCATTTTCTTTTGCAATGGTAAAATAAAATCTTCCACATCAGCTATTAAGTAGTAACATCAAATTCTTGACAGTACGTCCTCCTACTCCATTTGCTGTACTGCATGCATTCCTTACAAACAGGTTAATCCCGACCGATCCGGCACCGAATCCAATTGGTACCGAATCCGGAGAAAAATATGGGTTATGATATTGTAACAATAATATCCGTCCGAATCCGACCCGTTTGCACCCCTAGATCCAAGGCCCGGACCGGCCTGGCCCAGGTCTCGCCTTCACCTAGTAAGTCTGAAATATTGGGTAGGCTTCAATTAAGGCAGGGCAAAGCATAGTATGACCATATTTTTTAGGCTGTGATTGATTATTTTTAATTATAACTGATGGATTTTATCTTTTCGAAATGGTGGTGGATGCAGAGATATTGATGCGGATGACGCACATGGTTTTAGAATCGAAAAGCCGTTTGGAGAAGTAGATTTGAGAAGTTGCTTGTAAAGACCATCCCGTTTATTTCGACTTCCAAAGAAATTGAAGCCAAAAACCATAAAAAAAGCTAAAAAGAACAGGACTATGGCCCCGTTTGGCACAGCTCTAGCTCCGAGAATTATGCTGGATCTGTAGTTTGTTGACTAAATTAAAGTGATTTAAATATTTTTATTTAATATATAATATAAATGAAATGATTCATGTAAATACACTTAACATGCCTGCAACTTTAGATCCAGGATTTCCTAGAGCTACAGATGACCAGCTGTAGATTTCCTAGAGCTAGAGCTCTGCCAAACAGGGCCATAGACCACAGTAGATTGTGGCCTCCCCTCGACTTTTGGCACTCTATGTGCATACATAAAAATAAATATAATATTTTTGTCTTAATAAACATCGTGCTTTGAGAAGCTGGGTTTGATACCCACTATTTACAATCTTTTGTCTTTTCAAGCTCAAACAAAAGAACCAAAATACAATGGATAATGTGTATAAATAAACATCGTTCTTGATGTGCTTAAACACCCGGGAAAAAACTGCGTCCGCCACCGACGGTCGATGCTGTTTAATTGAATGTGTATTGCTACAAGTTCTCAAACAAAACTAATAGTGCGCACCATATTTGAGCATGTCATCTAGTTCAATAAAAAATAACTATACTGGACAGATATGGATTTAACTATGACTGGATCAAAAAGTAGAAAATTGACAGTTTTATTTACAAGGGAGAAAAGTTTGCTCATCAATGGAACAAAGCTGTGCGGGACAGATACATTTAGTTTCTTCCTTTTTTACACTTTTTTGCAAGGTTTTTTTGGTCTATTTTACATTACATAGATCTCTGCTGGAAACATAATACATTATATTAGCAAAAAATATTTGCCGAAACGAACCCCAATAAAGTCAGAAAACGTTGTGCTGATCCAAACATGTTATAATGTTCTGTCATTGACAGACTGTCAATGCCAAGTTCTTACGTACACAAATACATACATAAGTACGTGCATAGTTATATAAAGAAACTAAAGTGAAGATTTCGGCGTCCTTGAAGATTAGTATATCTGTGAGATGACTCATATCGATATAATCTAAAAAAAGATGACTCATCTCAATTAGAAAGCTGCTTTCTAGGAACTTTATTTCCATACTGTATTAGAAAGTTAAAGGGCAAATTTGAACCTCAAATTAAATTATTGTATTTTAACTAGTAGGATGGTAATTTAAAGAGAAGTTGTCATTGAATGTTTCCACCTTGCAAATTGAACTTGTTGTTTTGGTTTTCTAAGCAATGTTTTTCACCAAATGCTACTCATTGGAATAGTATCTAAACGAAAGTGAAGTGAATACAACACATACGCACTAACTATACACAAGTACTGTAGGCCCATGCATTCACACAGATTACGTACTTTGACAATCATTTGACGTTTTACCTACTGCCTCTCCATTATCGAGAAAAATATGAAACGTAATTTCCTCACCTACCTATCAGTGCCTTGCAATATCTTCACCCTCTCTAATTTATATACCATGTCACTTGTTTCGAGTATGTGGATAGATAAAAGGCATATAGCAATGAAAGAGTGCTCGTTACAATGAACGTTGCATCCTCTATTTGCCACTCATGTGTTACCTCGCATTTTTCCTTTAGATTTTACATATAGCATAGGTTACATGGATTTGATTGCTTGAGAATGGGTGGCATTAGGAAAAAGGTGTGCACTTTCCTCTTGTCATTAGCTTCATGACACTGGAGATGTGGTGGGGGAACAACCAGAAGCCGTACTTGTATTGGACCTAGTAGGGTGCTCGTGTGAACACAATATAAACGTATATTTTGTGCCAAATAGTTTCCATGTTTTTTTATTACACTCATTGTGTGAAGCATAAAATTAATGTAAGTGAAAATTTGTCATCATAATCTATTTCACAACTGCAATTAATAAAGCTATCTAAATGGGTATATCCGAATGAGTTCCTATTGAAAATTATCAGCAGAGTTAGAAGACCAATATTATCTATGTTTTATAAGAGCAATATTATCTATGTTGGTGAATGTAAAATAGTTGGACACAGAAGAGAGGCAGGCATTACAGTTCATGGCTATTTTTTTGAAGAATATAAGGGATTACCGTTCACTTACAATCCTTTCGAATCTTTTAGACCTTTAAAACCCTATATAAGAATCTAGATGTAAAAAACAACCTAGCATCTAATCTTTCTGTGTATCTCTATCTTTGAATGAGTTGCTTCTTTACTTTGTTGTTTGGTTGTTTCTTCTTGGCTTCTCCATTGTCACCCATATGATTTATATAGTCCGTGCTACCCTTTCTTCAAATTGGAGTAGAAATATTAACCTAAATAGGAGTAGAAGTTCTAGGTGGTGATCGGTTCAGCTGAAAAGCTCGTGGCTTATGGCTGAAAACACTGTAGCTGGCTGAAAAAAGCACTGTAGCTGACAGAGGCTTATTTAGCATAATTAAATTTAAAAAAAATAAAAAATAAAAAAATATGTTAGCCCATTACGTATAATACAAACAAATACGGGAAAAAAAGAACCGGCAAAAAAGCTCAACAAAAAGCCAAAAGTTCAGAAAAAGACGAAACTTATGAATAGTGAAAAATAAGCCAGAAGCCGAAGCCGAGTTGATCAGGGATCCTAATAGGATTCATCTAGAACACTTTATAACACATATTTTTAAATTTTAAAAGACTAGAGTGTGAGTCACACCCTAACTAAACAACTGGGTAAAGAGTAGATCGGAAACTCTGGAGATGTAGAGTGAAGCTTGTATGAGATGGGTATGCTTTTTCTTCTAGGCTATGAGATGGGTAATTGGGTTTGCTTAAAGTTGTAAATAGCCAACGAACTAGAGCACCCAACTAGGTGAGCAACCAAAAGGAGGCATGTAACGTGGACAACAAAGCTCATGCTGCCACTGATGAAACAAGAGTGAATAAGAAATTATTTTCCATCTATATAAACTGGAGGATATTATTATTTTCCATTATCACCAAAAAAGAATTTATTTTCCCATCTACTTCCCATTTGTGATACTTGTTCTTAATGTGCGGAACAGGCCCGACCCTGAGGGGGGGGGGGGCGAGCGGGGCGGCCGCATCGGGCCTCCAAAATTCAGGGGCCCTCAATCCCCCATATACATAGTATATGTATTATGTATACTATCCGTCTATGAGTCTATCCGTCTTCCGAATTCCCGGCCGGGCCGACTTCTCGTCTTCGGTCTTCTTTCTGAAATCTGACTTTCCGACTTCTTAGTTCTTCCGTGATTCCGTCTAGCCGTCTAGGGCACGCCGCACGCCGCGCCGAGCCGCGGAGGGTGGCCGTCTCTCTCTCCGCCGCGACAGGCGAGCCGAGCGGAGCGAGCGATCAGCCGCGGAATTCCCAAACCAGCAGGTCCACATCTACATCACTTTGTCATTGCTTCTTGTAGTTTGCATATTAGGAATTTTTTAATCAATAATTAGTGCTTTGTAGTTACTAATTATACTATTGTTCTTTAAATTTTCAGTACCATGTCATCTAGAAAATATGCATTCGGCAGTGAAAAAAGAAAAAAGAGGAAACGAATATATGAGTTGATAGAATCACAGAGAGGATCCATTGACAAATTTTTTAAAAGTAATACGAGCAGTTCAAGAAATCCCTGATGAATTGGCGATAGTTGCTATGGAGGAAGATGCTAATGTGAATCTAGAAGATGAGGGCCCTACGGAAGACCATGTCAATATCAACACAGATGATAACAATGTGAGTGATCATGAGCGCATATTTAATTCATCTGCTACAGAATCTGCTAGTTTTGATGAACCAGTATTTACTACAAATATTTATGATCCGATAAATTGGGGTATTTACTACAAATATTTATCATCAATGACTTCGCATCTAGAAATGTTAGAAGAAATTTTTAAGGTAATATCTATAAACTCTTTGATATGAATTTTTCTTTAATACATAACGCATTTTAAGTGTTTGTTGGTAAAATTAGATACATATATATGTGTGTATATAGATTTATATTTAGATATTTATACTAGGCCCCCTATTTCTAGTTTTATCTCGGACCCCTAAAATCCCAGGACCGGCCCTGGTGCGGAACTATGGATGAGTAGAACGCCCACAGTACGAGTGCTCGTTACCACGAGTGTTGCATCCTCTACTTGCCGCTCATGTTCTACGCTTGGGAATGGGTGCAGAATACATAACGGCTGACATGTGTGGTAAAAAAAATCAGCACGGCAGAACAGAAATATAGAAACAGTGTTTAATTTACCACAAATAAATAGTTCGTGGATTAAAATGAACTTTTCTTCAAATGATCGCCTCAGAAAATTACTTTTCTTCAAATGTGACCTCAAGGCCTACCAATAGGTATGTGAAAACAATGATAGACATGCTCCTATGAATAGAAAGAATCAGACAAATTCTCGCTCTATGATGATCTATACCAACTGCAGTGCCGAATTCTGTTTCCTTGTGCTTGCACAAGGTAGTTAAACTCGAGCATCACACCAAATCCAAGCACTTGTCCTGCAAGCTTCGTGATCAAAACACAAGCACACAACAATAATTTACAGAGTACAACAGATGCTTGGAATTAGCATGATCCAGACAATCCGAGGAGCAGCCTGACAGCTTACAACAGTCCAAGCCTTCCACTATTTCTCCTAACTTAGTCGGACAAAATTCTTCCTTGGTTGACTCATGGAAGAATCAGAGAGGTAGCCGGACTGACATTTTAACAGCTCCCCAAATGCTGCGAACAGAGTGAGGCATCCACAGCAAAGTTCATGCTCCGATGGAAATAGCATATTATTGTTTTCCCATACCAATTGTTAAAAAAATTCATGTAGAAACTCCAGTTCCATGGGCATCAATCGCATCCAGTCTGACAGAATAAGCAAATATATATAAAAAAAACCACACATGGTACTTATTACGGCATAGTAACTAGTAAGAGTGAAGTTTTTTTTTGGGAAAACAGTAGGAGACAGCCCAACTGCAGATTTATTAAATAGGATAATAATGTATAGAAATATGCACTAGAAAAAGCAAACAAACTATCCCAACCACTGGGAGATATCAAAACTAGCTTCCTTAGAAAATCTAACTCTCAACAAATCTACATAACAGTGAAGTAACCAGTAACTTTGTCGGTTCCGTGACAACGTCAAACAATCATCACAACAAATTACATCCTTCTTTTTCTTTTCTTTTTTCAAAATTTGGCTAGGAGCTCTAGCATTCACCATTAGAAGGAGAGCATCCGGTGTCAAGCTGGGAGGGCAGGGTGGTTGACACCACGCCCTGCCAACCAAGCAGTGCATGGTTTACATGAGAACAGGATATGGCATCTTCATTTTCAGAATCACAAAACATTGGAAAGTTTCAAGTAAGGTCAATTCAATAATCCACCATACAGCAATTGGTGGCACTTTCACATACAAAAGGAAAATCTATGGCAGGGAGAGGCCAAGGTGCTAAGCAGCACAGGATGTCGAACTAGACAGTTGGAGAGTACAAGTTAAGATGTTTTCTCCATAAGCTGGATCGGTGCCAAGATGTTCTGTTTACTTGTCTCCACAATGCAACCATTCATCACCATCTCTTCCAGCATGAAGTGCACCTTCTCCAGATGGAACATGATATCAAGCTCACACTGGCCGAAAACGGGGAACAAGAGATAAGTGGCATCACCTCTAATCATGTATCTTTAATTCTTTATAGTGCTGAGAAACAAAATCCTGGGGATTATGCAAGCTTACCACATTGCCAAAGTGGCGGTCCATAGTTTCCACCAAAAGATGTATGAATTCGAGGATAGCTAACTCATTCTGCCAAACAAGATGCAATTGAGACAGTGTAAGTTGTATCAGCTGGAGAAATTGCCTCAAAATTTTTGATAGTTCAAGGAAAGCATGAAAGGGCATGTAATGAAAAACTTGGAGGAAAACTATAATACAATTTACTCATAAATAAAATTTACAAAATTACAAAATTTGCAAGTTGCAACAAAAACTAGCTGGAGGAAGATTTTTGTTGATCAGATACCAGAACTAAATGGTTTCAAATGGTACCAGAAGAAATAGCCTCCTAGCGCAGAAGGTTGCCAATTGCAATCAAGTTCATCCATAAGCCATGCACTTAACAGAAAGACAAAAAGCAGCAGATGCAACATAGACATGACAAGATACATAGGCAAAGTTGTCTTAGTGTAATAGCGTTATTGTAGGATGAATAGAAATAACACCAATGAAGATCATTTCTTTTGAGATATTTGTAGTGAACCCCTCAGTCCACACATACAAAACTCATGCCTACCAAATAGTGCCATCACCCATCAAAGGATAATTCAGTAGTTTGATTTGCCAAACGAAGATACATGAACAAGATCTAAGCGCACAGCATCAAAGCTGATAATACCCCCAACTTCATAGTTTCATTTGCATTAGCAAAGATTGCTCGAGTCACTAGAAAGTAATCTGAATTGATCAGTACGGGTTGGAAGAACAGGACCAAATGACTCTAGAATCACCAAACGCGAATTTCTAAAAGCATAGCCACGCCATCAAAGGATAAGTCAACTGCAATACCACAAAATTACCAAAGAAAGACCAATGCTTTGAAAGCTTCGTACCGTTTTCACCACACAATGAGCAAAGTTCATCCCTATTAAACCCTATTCCGTGCACACTACCTTTCGCTTAGCAAAGCCAGATGATTAGGACTGAAACCCACGGCACCACAGGTGATATTCCGACGAATCGATTGCATCTAGACTTGCTATAATTGCCTAATTGGTGCGACAGTGATGTAAATTCAAGAATACGGGAGAGACAGGAGCATGCACCTCATCGTTGTCGACGCCGACGAGGAAGAAGAGGGAGGCGTAGCGCCTGTACACGACCTTGTAGTTCCGGTGCTCCACGAAAGAACACTGCAATCGCAAACGGCGCCATGATATCAACATGAGCAGCAGGGTCGACAACAAATCTTGATCCAGAACCACCCCCCCCCCCCCCCCCCCCGGGGATCCGGGCCCAAGATTTGGGACAAGAACAGTAGTTCTTGGATCCGAGAAAGGAAGGAGGGAACGAACCCATACAGGGGTTGGATTGGTGGGCGGGAGGATCGGGCGAGGCGAGTAGTACCTGCTGGTCGGTGCGGGCAAGGCACTTGCGGACGATCTCGCCCTCGAGGGCGCGGCGCTCGTCGAGGGAGAGGTGCTCGTAGTACTGCGCCAGCCGCGTCTGCCCCTGCTTGTTCACGAACAGCACGAACCGGATCCCCATCTCCTCTCTCTCTCTCTCTCTCTCTCTCTTCGAAGGCTTCTTCTACCTATGGTCTTCTCTGTTCTTCCGTTATTTTGCCCAGACGGCCCAAGTAGGAACTACTGTTCTTTTCCAACTCTATTTTAAGGAATTTTCAGATAAGGGGCTTCGTATTCCCTGGAGGAAATTATGGAGCACTTTTTTTTATATATTTCTCTTATTGTTTTTCTTTGGAGGGCACACCTATGATCAAAGAGGCCAAATTATATAGACTTCATATCAAATATAAAACACTCATAACGTTGTCATATGAAAACATCAATGATATGTATTCTAGACTCAACAACATTATGAATGAGCTCAAGAGTCTAGACACTATACTAACTGAGGTTGATATTATTCGCAAGATGCTTAGAGCCCTACCAGAAAAGTACGAGACCTTGGTGATTTTATTTCTCAACTCACCTAAGTTGCCAAGAATAACACCAACCGGTCTATTGGGTAATCTCATAACTAATGAGTTGTACAAGAAGGATAAGTATGAACTCTTAGAGCAATCCTTCTCCAAGAAAAAGATTACCGCTTTCAAAACGAAAGTAGAATCAAGCGATGAGACAAAGGATGATGAGAATGACTTTAAAGAGGATATGGCTCTCCTTGATTCATGAAGAGGTGCTCAAACTGGAGCGCTAACTTCGACAAAAGCAAGAGAGGGCAATTCTCTAACAACAAGCGTTATAACAACATTCGTTGTTATGAGTGAGATGAGAAGGGGTACACTGCCTCTTATTGCCCTAACAAGAAGGATGACAATGTCAAGTTATTCAAGAAGAAGGGATTCAAAGGCAAAAAGAAGCTTTTTAAGAAGCTTCACAAAGATGGCAAAGGAGAAGCGCATATTGGAGTGTGGAACTCCAATGAGGAGTATTCCAACTCCAATCTAATGATGATGGGTCCTCCAAGAAGAAGAGACTTGTCGGGATATCATTAAGGGGGCTCCATCACTATTTTCCACTCACACTTGCCTTGTGGTAAAAGGAGAAAAGCTAAAATCAAATGATGATGATGAGCCTTCATATGATAAATTGATGGATATGTTTGAAGATTTAAATGAGTACCTTGAAAAGAAGAAATCTAAATACAAGATCTTGAAGAGAGAATTCCTCTCTCTAAAAGATTCTTATGAGAAACTAAAAAAGCTCATGATTCACTCCTTCTCAAAGACCTCACCAAGTCTATGAGAGTTTTCAGTTGGTTGGGACATATAACTAACTAGTCATCAGCCACACTATAAGATAAAGCACCAAGCTTAAAAAAAAATCTTCAATCCTTCAACTGATATGGAACTTTCTATTAGTTGCTAAATACAACCACATGCACTGAAAATCTAGAGTTCTAGGCTGCCAATCTTGAACCAAAATTTTTCTTTGTATACTTGAATTGAAGAATTCAAATATCTAAGAAACCACCGGTTGTCAAATTCTCAGTTTAATTAGCAAGTAAATAAGATGCAAGCTAGTTGAGCCGAGCTAGGCATCAATCTTATGAGCGAGCATTCGTTCATTTAGTCATCTGTGACATGTCAAATAAGGTGTTTCCAAATTGAGTTCAACACTTGGGTTTCCTAAACAAGTTTTCAGTATACTTGCTAGTTGTCTTCTTCATGTTGTTGCTAGTGGCTGCTTGGAAGTTAATGATATGAGCCTACACCCTTATATGCTTCGGTTGGTCCTTCTAACTATGAGTCTGAACAAGTTATATATAGGTATATATACATAGGCTGGGGCTTCTGACTTTTGTGGGCCCTAGGCGGTCACCCTTGTCGCCTATGCCCAGGACCGGCCCTGATATTTCTACGTTTCTACGATCAGATTAGATGAATCGATCCAATCATATAGTAGAGTCTTAACTTGGTAAAATCTTAGTATTATTGTGATTGAAAGAAAAATTGTATGAATGGAGAGGATCCGTTAAATTTATAGTTAGAAGGACCAACCGAAGTATATAAGGGTACAGGCTCATATCATTAACTTCCAAGCAGCCACTAGCAACAACATAAAGAAGACAACTAGCATTCTTGCAAAATACAGAAGAAAGAAAATTTGTCCTATCCTGTATGATCCATGACCGGCTATCAGAGGAGGTTGTGAATAAGAGCCCTACTTTTCCCCCAAAGTATTCCATGACACTTCAAGCAGTGGCTATGTAGAGCTACTAAGTTTAGAGACTAAACAAGCACTGCGGAATAACTCTGGAGCAACTAATCCAAATGAGCCAAGAACTCCAGCGCTAGTTGTAAGGTCGAGGAAACTGACTAGAGGGTGAATAGATGGTTTTAAAATCCTTTTTGGTCAAAACCGGTTTTATATGTGGAAGCGTAAAACAAAACGATTTTGCACAATTAAAGCCTAAATCAACTAGTCTTACTAAGTGCACCAATAACGTAAGTCTATATCAATGTTTGTAATCCTAAGGTGACAAGCAATCAATTATATTCTATTAATATAAATTACATAAGGTAAAGCACTTTTGTAACAAACCATCACATGATGACACAGTCTCTTTCTAACATGTTCAGAGACTTGCTAGTCTTCTCTAGTCTAAGTTGGGTAAGCCCAAATGAATTGAATCGACCCCACAAATTAAGCTAAGCATCTCGATCCACTAGTGGTAACTATTTCCCGCTCCAGTTAGGTGAGCTCCAACCTTTCACACCAATATCGGACCTCTTCACAACCTTCTTGAAGACATCACCGGTTCTCACACCTCCAAGCCTTCTAGGAATCAACAACATACAAGAGTAATAAGTCATAGATGCTCACTTGAACGAATCAAGTGCCAAAGCTCAATGGATATGAAATCCATCACCAAGTGCAACACCTGCACAAGAATTTTTCTCTTCAAGCTCATTACGTACACACACAAGCACATAAGAGGTAAGAGAGCTTGCTTTTAGCTCAAGAAATAAGAATAAGGCACCAGCATTCTTTTCCAACTGGCCACAGTGGAGTATTTGTACTGTTATGGTTACAGACCAAACAGATAGAGAGGTATGGTAGTGGAGAGTTAGGTGAGCAATGCTTAGGGTTTCCCCCATGGCCTATATTGTGTGTGTGTGTATATATATATATATACCCACATGGGGAGTGTTTTTACAACTTTACCCTTACACTCAAGTACCCCCCTCAGGGGCATTTATGTCATTACACATGTCCCATATTGGGCCTTATAGCCTTCTAACAGGCCGGCTGGGCTTAGGTGGGGGCCATCCCTACAACAGGAACCTCACACTAAGAAACTAGTAGTTGGACTAGGGTTCTAGAAAGATCAGCCTAGACAGGTCTGACTACCAACACATGGTCGATCAGACCGACCCCCACTACAACGGCTAGAAAACTAGTCATTACAGACTAGACCGGTCAGACTACCCACATAGGGACTGGTTAGAACGCTGAGTCTAGTTAGATTGCTAGGCTAAAACCTTAGATGCACCAAAAATATGCTCTCTGGAAAAATGTATCGATTACATAGCCGAGTTGGACTGCTCCATTGGTCAGACTGCCAACATATGGCTGGTAAGATGGCCCTAGCACGGCCGAGGGAAAGAATTGCCCAATGGTTCAATGGGCAACACATTACCGATCATACCGCTATTTGGTCAGACGGGACAACACATGGCAATCATACCGATGTGCAAAAATTAGCGCATGCCAAATTGTATATACTTCAATAAATTTGTAAAACACATTCATAAATTGTACTATCATGCAAACAAAGGTTAGAACGTGATTCATGACAAGTTATAAAACACATATGCACACTTCAGAACATGCCACAAAGTTTAGGAATGTGGACTCAAATCGTTTGCAAAACACATTTGCAAACTAATGTCACATGCAACAAGAATCATTTCATGTGCCTCAACTATTTGCAAAACGTATTTGCAAATACTAGCACCATGCCACAGAGATATAAACAAAATGAGCTATCAACACATGACACACACAAGTGCTAGTCAAGGCCCCTCTTAATAGTACGACAACCTACACTACCAACCTGGTCTTTCACCAATCACCAATACCAATAAAATGGCTAAGAAACATATCCTTAGCCTATGCTAGTTATACATTTCCTTTGCACATCCTTTTTGAAATTCAATAACGAACATCTTCACTTCAAGTCCAGATTCTTGATTTTAAGTATCAACACATGACTTGATAATGATCAACACATGAGTCCATCTCAAGTCATCCATCACCATGGGACATAATCCATTCATTCAATTCAATAAAAAATTAGTCCCACAATATGATTGTTATTAATTACCAAAATATACCATTAACTCATAATGGTGAGGCTAGATTCTTCACCGGTTTAACCGTACTCACATAGGCCAGTTTGACTGCTCGCTCTGATCTAACTGCGAGGTATGTGACTATCTAGCTGCACCTCAGGATAGAGCCAGGAAAATAACCCAAGCGACCCAAAACCAAAACAAGGCAACTTCTCTTAAAATCCACAGAGCTCTTTCACTCCTATAGCTACAAGGAGCTATGAAAATCAAAACTCAATCACCCACAAGGAAATCACCAAGAGAAACCAACCAAAACAAACCTTGATGAGTACGAACGATCTCACCTCCATGTAATGGGTGGTCTAACCGCATACAGGTGGTCTAACCTCGCTCAACATAGAACAGAAAATCAACATGTTTCCAAAAACTCAAAGAGGAGCTAACTTTCAAATGATAGGTCCAAATCTCATAAACCTTGAAACATAATTTCCTTATGACCTTTGGAACCTATTCCAACCAATAATACCATGTATCTTTTCCAAAATTCCAACATTTATCCCTTTTAAGGAAGATTACAACAAACTAAACCAAAAACGAATCCATAGCCAAAAGCTTGCTCATAGGCTAAGGATGGTCAAAATGACCTTGATCAACTCCCACGTTCTAGCAAGCTAAAACGTAGCAAACTCATGTCAAAATACCTAGAACAAAAAGCTTTCAAAAAATCATTCCTTCCAAGCCAAAACTAGACAAACTCAAGGCAATCTTGAAGAACTTGCTATTGGAATGCCAAGATGGATGGCATCTGGCCTCTAAGAGGTTTTCCATCTTTTATATGCCCTTGGCAACCAGCAAGATCAAGAAAGGAGAGAAACCAAGTAAAACACCATGCAAATAAAAAACAACATGAGAAACATGAGCATGAGCACTTGGATGAAATTGAGATATCTATTTCACTTGGAGATGAAGGTTTACAGCCACTCCACACTTGGAGGACGAAGCTCACATAAGAGCACACACAACTCATGATTTTATAAGTTCTAAGCCCATCCTCTCTCCAATTCATGAGCATACAACTTAAGAGACTCCGATCTCTCCATAACCTCTTCATCTCTTTTATAGAGGAGGCAAACCTCCTCGTCAACTCCATAACCCTAGATCTGAACCACTTAGTAGATCCTCTCCATTTACACATGGACTAACCTGATAACCCAACAACATAACGGGTTTTACACTTAACACTTGAGCATACTTTTCAAAGCGCTCTTCATCATTAAGCTCCAATGACCCGCTCCACGCTCATCCTTCATTGGCTTGACCTAAACCACTTAGCCCATCGCTACGGTTTTGCATATCGCCTCTTTTTTGGTTTAGGCACTTTAACAAAATACCCCTCTACCTTCGTGATTCCATTCCATCTCCTTAAAGAAACATCAAAACCAATCCAACTCATCAAAACATCTCCACATGCTTTGACACATAGCAATGACTTGCTGTCAAGTCTTTACGCATCTGGTCTCCCTGGATCATCTCTACTTGCACTGGCCTGTCACTTGGCACACCGTATACACCAACTCACCTCTTTAGGATCATTGTCTTTTCTATGCTTCCTGCTTGAGCCATGCACCCTCACCTGGACTTACCCCGACTACACAAACCTTAGCTCTCCTGTCTAGTCCCATTCAATTGTCATTGACCACTAATGTCTCAAGTCACCTGCGCATCCAAATATCAAGTAAACATCTCGAGCACAAGTTCTATGCACTTAACTCATGTTTGTCAAAACAATGCATCTTGCAACTCAACTCAACCAACCCTACTCAAACCAAGTAACAACAAACTCACTGCAATCTAGATGCAATAACTGATCTGACCGCTCTCCCATGGTGCTCAAACAACCAACCATTAGCCAGTTTGACAAGCCCATATCAATTCAACCCTTTCTCGATAACAGGACACCGTTCTAACCATTCCCCACATGCTGGTCAGACCAAACCCAACCTAATAGCAACCTCGAAGTTTAGCAAAGACTCAAAATCAATCTCAAACTTCAACAACTCTTGCACAACAAAGTCAAATACTCATTACACACCATGGGGTGACCTCCATGTAACACATAATTTTATAATATCTCACTTGATGATCATATTGACAAACACCAAAAAGGTATGAATTTGAGTTTGTTTTTGAGAAACAAAAGCAATTTGGTTGCGAAGCTACACATGATACATTTGAAAGAGAAAGAAGAGCATATGACCATATTGGAAAAATGTGGAATGGAGCTAACACCAAGAAAGAGCAAGTTCTCTACAAAAACTCCAAACCACACATAAAACCTCACAAAAGCACAAAAATGTATATTCTTCCTCTTTATTCCATTTTTTCCGCCTTAATACCAAGGCTCCAAGGACTTAACGTGCATTTTTAGAGTCAGGATAGACTACACTGACATCAAGCAAGTTACTGAGGATATTGTGAAAGTGAGCAAACAACTCATCCAAAGACTATAGGTCTCATCTCAAACTTCTGGTATTCTTTCTTGAATTGGTTCTAATGCATCTCCTTGATGTCTGTAGAGTCCTCATGGTAATCAGTGAGAGCCTGCCAGATATCGTGAGCTGAAGGGAGATTTGACACATGGTTAAACTTATTTCTATTGAGTCCTTGAATCAAGAGGTTCGTAGTCTTACTGTTTACGTCCACATCTAAAAGATTTGTTGGAGTGATCTGATAATCGGTAGGGACAACATAGAAACTCTTGACTTTTTCCTAGATTGTTTAACCTTGAGCCTAAATGTATGTAACCATCCTTGCCTTCTAATATGGAAAGTTGACCCCATTGAAGATGAGTGGCTTGGTGGAATACCTATCTGATGCCACGGCTCTTAAGACTAATTAAGATCTATGAGGAAGAGCTTAACTAGGCTTTGATACCACTTGTAGGACCGACGCCGACAATCAGAGGGGGTGAATGATTATTCAAACTTTTCCCCTTGTGGTATTTGAAATCTTTGCTCAAGTGACTATAGTCACCAAATTCATATTACACCAACTATACTTTACAAAATGAGGCTGAAGACCTAAAGCAATAAAATCCTTCACCAACAACACAAGATGGTAAGACCACCATGGATTGGTCAATCAGACCACCGAGCTCGGTTTGACCACAAGTGTAATGACGTTATGACCGTTGAGATCGGTCTAACTGGTGAGGCAAGTTTGATCATATGTCTAGGACTAGTCTGACCAATCACCTATTCCCAGACCTGAAAGCCTCTCAGGACAAAATTCAAATGTCATGAACTTACCCAATTCTTATCCAAACACTTCTAAATTTTGCACGAGACTTGTTCAAGCCATTAGAAATTTGAACCAATCAAGAAACACAAGATTCTTAGGCTTGAGTTCACTAAATTTGAGAGACTAAAATCTAGGGCACAAGAACACCAAAAATGCTAAAACTCAAATTACTTCTTTCTCATAAGGATCTAAGGTATAAGGTCTTCTAGATCTATTATCACATGTCCTAGCAAGGTAATTTAAGCATGAGTTCGAGCTAGAACACCCACGAACATGGAATCACAAATCTTGTATAAGAGCAAACAAAACCAAGGAAAAACACAAACAAAAAAATGATTGAGACAAAGCTTTGATGCATTTCTACTGGAGGATAAAGTTTACATACTCAAATATGATTACAAGATACAACCAAAGAACCACTCTTTTGTCTCTCACAACCATGAAAGAAGACAAAGTGGTAAAACAAAACCTAAACCCTATAATCCTTAGATCTACTACCTCCTCGCCTCCCCTTTAATAACAAGTAACAACTTAAATGGGTCCAACCTATTATGCCTGCAAGGGAAACCTATCAACCCCACTAACACGAGTTTTGCACACATGCATGCTTCTCAAAGCATTTACAAGACTCAACCCGCTAACTTGTTAGCGATTGATTCACTAGACAATCCCAGCTCTCCTTGATCTAAACTATTTCTACTTTACGCTTTCTCGTGCCATGGTTTTGATCATGACACCAACTCAATATTTTGCCAACTACTAAAATATTCTTGACGAAGTTTTCAGGCACCTTCCCTTGACTCTGTCTTTATTTTCATCTTAAAGTATCTCTATATGCTTTGACACATAGCCCATAGTACCCAATGACTACCTGTCATGTCTTCACGGATTTAGTCTCCCATGAACCATCTTTATGTGCATCGGCCTTGTCACTTGGTGCACCATATGCATCAACTCACTTCTTCACAATTTTTGTCTTCTCTATGCTTCCCGCTTGAGCCATGTAGCCTCACTCGAACTTACATGACCGTTTGGATCTCAGCTCCTCTGCCTAGTCCTGGTCCATTGCCATCGACGCTAATGTTCTCCATGCCACCTACACATCCAAAAATTAGGCAACTATCATGAGAACAAGTTCCATGCACTTGAATTACATTAGTCAATCATGCATCATACAACTCAATACAACCAACAAACGGCACCCATGCCGTGCACACTCATCCAACTCAAAAAATCATTTTTACTGTTCTTTGATTGTACCTGCTGGTCTGACCACACTTCCCACACCAGTTAGATCGCCAGCCACTGGCCGGTCTAACCGCTTAACAACACCAGAAAAACACTCTTTGGAATTTCAGTTAAACTCTTATCTAGATTTAGCTTTATTTTCCATTTCTAGGGTTACTGAGTGCAAACAAGTCTACTCAAATGTTTGGTGTTTAATTTTCCAAAAGTCCAAGCCGGTCTGTTCACTCTTCCTATGGCGGTCAGATTGCCGACCATCAGCCGGTTAGACTGATGATCCTATGGTGATCAGATTGCCTGAACCTGATAGCACAAACTAAAATTTGAATTTTCTAAAACTTTTTAAAATCCAAATTCAACTCAACTAAAGTACCAATTATTTATCACATGTATTCTAGACCTTTGCATGGTCTCTCAAGCTGGTGCATGAAACTCAAAATGGTATCAGAGCCAAAAGGTTCTAAGTACAAGACTTGGTTGGTGCAATTTTTGTTTAAAAAAATTGTAGCCCCACTTCTATTCCAGGTCTTAGACTTAAGGGGGCCTAGACATGAGGGGAGTGTTGAAATACAAGTGAATTGCCCATCTTTTCTACTCGGCTTAGTCTTTTTGGTAAACTGGTTGGTACATGCAACTCACTAAAATCAATAATGAACATGTTCTTCTACATCACCATTATCCTATATTCTGAATTTTTTCACTAGCAACTTGTAATAGTCTGACCCACCCCAGAGCCCAAAGTGCTACCACCTACTCTATAATGCTACCAATTCCAACTATTACCATCGAACTTGCACAACAACTCCTCTATTTAAATCGACCCAACGGCAATCAACATACACTTACGAATAAAGCGTAGCATAGATATAAAATTTGCTAATTACCAAAAAGGTACTCAGGCTATACAAGGCTAAATGTTTCTTGTTATGACATATTTTTTACACTAACTACTGGTATGCCATCAAAGTCTAAATGTGTCAACTATAGATGATTTGTGAATTACTGTTGCACGTGGAGCAACTGTGCTACTCCCGACCATACATGTCGCCTTCAATAGATACCTAAAAATTACAACAAAACAAGCATGAGTCCGAAGACCTTTCAAGCACACGATAAAACAGTGGGGTTAGCACAATAATCTAGTAAATCACATATTCAAGAGAAGTAAATCATAATATTTGTACTTGCATCTCTGCCTCCTACCGAAGTAAGTCTTGGTCTTCCCACCATCGTGAGATGCTTACCGTCGTAGGTCATTCAGATGAGCAATGCATGATGCGTCTTTAGATGTATCTTATACCAGTATAGTGGTGTTGCTTCACCTGTCGGTGAAACCCCTCTGCCTCCATCCCTGGAGGTGCATACCGAAGTAGGTCTTGCTCTTCCCATCATCGTGGGATGCCTACCGTTGTAGGTCATTCAGATGCTCATGGCGCAATGCAAACACAACATTCTTCAAGTGTTGATATTCAATCATAAGCATCATTTCATAATATATGGTAAAACATAGTATACGAGAATAAGCACCAATCCTGTATCAAAACACTATTCTATCACACACTTGCCTAGTTATTCCCATGGACGATGCGTGGTGGTGCGCCAAATGAAAACCTCCACCTGAAAGCATCATCTAAACTCTCAACTCAGCATTACAATTCACACAAGCATTTAAACAACATTGGTTCTATGCGTATAAACAATCGACAACGTTCCTACGCGCAACCCCAATACCAACAACCTCTCTCTCATAGGACATCTTTCTAATGCCCCGGTGCCCAAAAAACCCTAATTTATGGATCGCACCATCTATATTCGCGGATAAATCTTATTTGTACACACTTAATCTTTTTATCTTTTTTTTCTTTTCCTCTCCTCTTCTTATTTTTCTTTTCTTTTTTCTTGTTTTTCTTTTCCTCCCTCTTTCTTTTTTTCTACCCGGCCGGTTCCACTCCCTCATCCTCTATCTTTTCTCTTGGCCCCTCTTCTTCTCATGCCCGATTCGGATCTGGGCTTCCCTCTGCGCCGCGCCTGCGGCTACTCGACGCTGCGTTGCCTTGGCCCCTCCTGGCCCTTGGGCCACCACCATTGGCCCCCACCCCTTTGCCTCCTCCCCTCGGCTCGACCTCGCACCGTCGTTCCACCACCCTCAAGTTGCTGCATGGCTCCGCCGTTGCTTGCCTCTGGCCCCTGCGCATTGCCGCCCTGCTCAGTCGCCGCGCTGGTAGTACCACTGGCTCCTCGCTTCACTGACTCCTCCGGCCCCTCGTCGACCCTGGCTCATTGCCACCCGAGCTCCACATGCCATTACCTGTAACCTTATGTCTGCTCTATGTTGGCTACTACCCGCAGGCTTCGATCCATCTCCTCATCCTCCCCCTTTACTCCTATCCTCTTCTCCTACCACTATCCTTCTCTCGATTTACTAGAGTTCATGCTTTGTGACATTCGACTGGTTGCTTGTTGGCTACAGTTTATGCATGGTTGAGTCATAAGAAAGTGATGTTATTGCCATGAATGGGTGGTGGGCTACCTTTGCTGGTTGATTGTTGGGTTGCTTTGGGAAGGACTGGAAATGTGCCCTTGGTGGTCGCTGTCTTGGTTGGCGGTGCAGTGCTACCCTTTTCCTCCTACGGCCTAATGCCATGTGGCTTGCCCCCTACTTTGCTCCTAATTGGCTGGCTTTGCTTCTTGCTTGGTGGTGGTCGGTGAGAGGTGGCTGTATGATGTTTGGATTTTGCCTTGGATGGGGAGGGGAAAGAGAAATAAGTTGGCCTATGGGTGCTGTGGACTTTCTTCTCCCTTCCCTTCTATTCAGCTGGTTTTGCCTTGTCGTGCTTTCTCAATTGCCTTGCTATCCCCCTCTTTGGCTGTGGCGTCCAGAGGTGTTGTGCTGGCCCTTATTGTGGCCGTGCTATCTCGATGGGTTGTGCTGTCCCCTTACTGTTGCCTTGTGGCTGTCAGTTGATATTTTGGTGATCAAATGGGATTTTTCTTCTTTTTTTCTATGGGTATTACATTCTACCCCCTCTAACAGAATTCGACCCCAAATTCTGGCGCTAGACAATCCACACAGAAAATGCCACTACACAAGCTGAACAGAAAACAATTCTAACCTGTACCCATAGAAAACAATTCCAGGTACTCCTCAGCATGTGAGGCTCGACTTCCCAGTTGCCTTGTGCTCGACCTGATTTGACCAACGCACCTTAGCAATCCTTAGCATCTCATGCCTTGGCATAAGAAAATCTCTAATCTTCCAAGAAAATCACTCTCATTGTTTGCACAAGAAAGACAACACTACTTTTGTTCGCAACCAAGAGAGCTCTTCTCTTTTACAAGAGAAGTATCACATAACCCTCATAAAATTGACTCGCTTGTACAAAGCAAAGTCTTTCATAAAAGTAAATTTGATCATGGAATCAACCCATTCATCCACAAACAACAACCCTTCTCCCAGAATAGTTGGGAATTCATTTCCCCATAGAAAATCATTTCATCACAATGAATCCACTTAGAAAGAGAAATCTGGACAGGAAATCAATCCTTGTCCTAATAAATAACTCTAAGCTACGTATATCATGTTGAAAATTTCCATTCCCAAATTAGCTTTTCTTTTCAAAAAAAAACCACATTCTCTTCGACAAACAGATAACGCTTTAGCGAAAAACCATATAAATCACATACGAATCGCGGAAACCCCGCAACTTTCCACTTAAATTCACATTCCCTCAAAGTGGACCTGAACGAATTGCCAAATCAAGGAAACCCAAAATAATCCTTTAAATATTGATCAATAATCTCGGTTGATAACACAAAATATGTCTTACTTCATGTCCCTTAAGAATTAGCATTGATCACACATCCATGTGACTAAACTTACAAATATAGTTCTTAAATACTCTCTTAGCAAGAATAATAGAATCCCAAGGTTCAACGTACCGAAACATCCAAAAGCTCATTAGGTTGCCACTACAACAATACATCCTTCCAACATCAATCTATGAGCTACAAAGCCAATTCAATCCTAGAGCAATGTCCATGCAAATCTAGGGAAGCTTTAGTACACGATTCGTAAAGTATCCAAGCAAATCCCCCTTCACCAATGACACATTGTCAACAGGTGACCCCACATGCCCCATAAAATTCGTATTGGATCACATCACTTCACTCCCTCTAATACCCTTATCTTTAAGGTTCTAGTTCACATTCTACTGGCCTCGCAATGAACTCCATCAAATAGCTAACATAATCCTTGTAATAAATTATTCCTTTAACTGCTTCCTTAAATAGTAATCACCGAATAGGGTGGACATATCAAACCACACATCAACTCTCAATCTCCCACATCCACAAAATCAGGTAAGTTCCACTGGGATTTTATTTAATATTAGATAACTAAATTCTCCAATAGCACTACTTCCATTTTACCCCAAATCTTTTAGCCTCCGCTAACTATCAACAAATCTGAGGCTCATATTCCAAAGTTCCCAATACTCCTCCAATAACTCCGATAATATTGACATCCTTGATCCATTTTACGGGAATCAAGCAACCTAAGACATCATCAATACTCAGTGATGATACCTACCACGAGAAATATAACTCAGGGAAGTTCGTTTCTCAAAATCTCACACACTCAACGCTACCGATGACTCACCAGCTTAAACATGACATCAGTAATCATCATTCTCCATAATCGCTATTGATTACAACAGCATAATCGGCTCTGCCTCTAAGGCTGACATTATCCTAAATAAATTTCCCACAAGGATTATGGCATAAGGTCAATTTGAACTCTATCAGCCACATAAATCTTTGCAATCCCCTCATGACTAATCATATCAACTATCATCACTATACATTTAAGCCTAACAAAGCTTCACGTTATGAATTTAACATTCATTTCAAGGACAAGGGATTCCAACCCATTAATAAACTTCATCAATCATGAAGTCTATAAAATTTAAACGTCCAAGAACAGGACAAAGTTCCAATAGTTTTTTCAAGAAAACAAGACTTTGAGATGATTTCAGCACTCATTCCCACAAAACAAACTATGAAATTCCCTCAACATAGAATTCACCCTTTCAATGATGCAACACCTTAACAGGGGAATCATTCTCTCTAGTTATAGCATCACATCATAGCAAACACAGTAGACAACTAATACCAAGGAACAGGGAGATGCAACAAAATCCAAATCTTATAGTACCCTAGTCGACGTGCCCGAGCTCACTCTAGACTCTTAACTTGAGACCATCCAAACTACGTGTTTGGGAAACACTCAGGGCTCATTCTTGAGTATGTCCAGGACTTCATTCCTGGGTACGCCTGAAACTTTCACGTTCAGGAGTGTCACGGACCACTCGTCTGGGAAATTTCATATGCAGAGGTGAGAGAAGTTATGTAATACTCAAGACACATTCACAAAAATCAACTATGAGTCATACAGATCTCCTACCGCAACTCCAAGCAGTCATCATCATTAGAAACAAAACATGACCTTCTCTGAAGTCATAAATCCCAGATGAACATGCACGTGAAAACACACAAAGCATTTCTTCCAAATGCCAATCATGAAAAATCAATCAAAATTTTTTTATCCCATAACAGCGATAAGCCAGTACCCTTAGCATTATTTACACAAAATAGCAAACATCAATTTGCTAAAACAAGAAGCATTGATTTTCAATATTCCATCATAAACCTTCCTGAGATTCACTATAGAATTGCGTACTCTCTTCTTCTTTTTTCCATCTTTACTGCCTAGTTCACCGAACTTTGCCACCTTACTGTACCCAACAGCACAATCATAATGATTATCGAGCGCTCAACCCACAAGGTGCGGACAAGGCTCTTTGATCAAAATATCCACTATCAATCAATAATCCCATAAGCACCTGATTCCAGGGCGCTACCTAAAATCCACCAGCTCGACTCTTTAAGGATGATCATTCACCTAGGTTTTAGCACACATTATATGTACTCCTGTGAACCACATTTATTATTTTCTTAAGCATGGGATCTATTTGTTCTACCTCCGAAGGCATGCTCATAATTTCCTACAGATGCGGTAACAACTTCACCAACTTGTGCTTAGAGATTGCTACCAAATCTCACTAGAATTTTATTAACTTCATCCCTCAGAATTTGTCTCACCTGTCTCTACAACAATTCCTCTCCATTAATTTAGCTGGGAGACTATCCAACATTAAGATCCCCATGCTAGGCCTCCCAACTAATTCCAACAGAGTTCTAAAATTAAAATTTTAGAACCTTGCAAGACATTGGTCGTGATTATAACAATCAATCACTACGTGGAATTGGTGGACTTAGCTTTCTGATCAATTGCCTATTACCGATTGAAAGGATAACTCCATGAGGGATTTTCCACCAAAATAATAGATTAATGCACCTCTTAGCAAGTCTAGATCGCATGGCCAGGTTTATCGATTAGGACCATACTAAACCAATCATTCAATGTGGTTCAACAATCTAAGCAGCCTTAATAATCATTCAATGGATCTGCTTTACGCCGCTACTTCTCATGTAAATACTAAATTCCTATTGAATTAAAATCAACTTCGATCCCATAGGCATGACTAAAATCAATTACTCTTCTCCTTTCTCACAGCTTGGAAATTCATGCCTTTCTAACTAATCCAAACATTACAACCACTATTGAATATTAACTTCTCCCAAAAACATTGGCCTCATTACACAAGTCACTCCAAACATTCATATGATCAGAACTCCCACCAAATACTAGACATGCGAAGGGTTCTTCCCATTATCAGCTATAATTCAACAACTCAGGAAGTTATTAACCCAAGGGTATTCACTGCCCAAAATTAGAGCAAAACATCTCATGAATAACACATCGCTACCTCTATGTAATGGTAACATGACCTGGTCTCTCTAGCAGCCACGATCTTTGCCTCTTTTTGTATCGCTATGCGATACAATCATAACAAAGTCCACTTGGACACACAAGTGATAAATTCAACCACTCGCCAACCACTCACAAGCATTTATCTCAAAACATTGCAAATTAATAGTATAACTAGCAGAAACGTAAATGCAATGCTTGTCTCAATCCCATCCTACTGTGCACTAGTGTGTGCAAAGTTTTAGCAATTTCTTAACCAAAGCCAAGTCATAATTTAATACCCAATTCTGAGTCAAATTCTTAATTGATTAAGACAACCTAGGCTACCAAATTCTCTAATATCAACTGTAACAGCCTGGCCCTCCCCATAGCCCAATGCTACCACCTGCTCTATAATGCTACCAATTCCAACTATTGTCGTCGGATTTGCGCAGCAACTCCTCTGTTTAAATCACAACCCAACGGCAATCAACATACACTTGCGAATAAAGCATAGTAGAGATATAAAATTTGCCAATTACCAAAAAGGTACTCAGGCTATACAAGGCTAAATATTTCTTGTTATGACATACATTTTACACTAACTACCTGGCATGCTATTAAAGTCTAAATTTGTCAACTATAGATGATATGTAAATTACTGTTGCACGCGGAACAACTGTGCTACTCTCGCCCGTACATGTCGCCTTCAACAGATACATAAAAACAACAAAACAAGGGTGAGTCTGAAGACTCAGCAAGCACTAGATAAAACAGTGGGGTTAGCACAATAATCCAGTAAATCATATTCAACAGCAGTAAATCATAATATTTGTATCTGCATCTCTGTCTCCTGTTTCTTTCTTGCAAATGTGATGCAATGCTATGCATCTCCAAATGTATCTTATACTGGTATAGTGGAGTTGCTTCACTCGTTGGTGAAACCCCTCTGCCTCTATATCTGGAGGTGCCTACCGAAGTAGGTCTTGCTCTTTCTACTGTCGTTCGATGCCTATTGTTGTAAGTCATTCAGATGCTCATGGTGCAATGCAAACGCGATATTCTTCCAATGTTGATATTCAATCATAAACATCATTTCATAATATATGGTAAAACATGGCATAAGAGAACAAGCACCAATCTGTATCACAAAACACTATTCTATCATGCACTCGCTTGATTATTCCCGTGGATGATGCGTGGTGGGGGGCCAAACGAAGACCTTCACCTGAAAACATCATCCGAACTCTCAACTCAATATTACAATTCACACAAGCATGTAAACAACATCTGTTCTACGTGTATAGACAATCGACAACGTTCCTACATGCAACCCCGATATCAACAACCTGTTTCTTACTGAACATCTTTCTGATGCTCCTGTGCCCAAAAGATCCTAATTTACAGATCGCACCATCTATATTCACGAAAAAATCTTATTCATATGTGCTTAAGCTTTTTATGTTATTTTCTTTTTCTCTCCTCTTCTATTTTCTTTTCTTTTTTCTTCTTTTTCTTTTCCTCCCTCTTTCTTTTTTTCTGCCCGGCCGGTTCCACTCCCTCATCCTCTCTTCCCCTGTCTCCTCTTCTTCTCACGCCTAATCCAGATCCACCGTCGCCTACCTCTACCCCCTGTGCTCCGCCGCCCTGTTTGGCTGCCGTGCTGCTAGCACCACCGGCTCCTCCACTAGTTCGATCCATGCATCCCCACTAGTGAAGACTGAAAGCTCAATACTGCAGAGCCTGTTCATCTTGTGATGGAACCATCAGTTCGTCAACGACGTCCTCATCGGCGCCATTATATCCGTGATTTTCAGACAGCATGCACACCGCAACGGTGAGATCAGGTGAATGGTCCTTAAGAAACTGCATTCTCCACTTATAAATACATGTTAGTTTTAGACATCAACACTGTTGTGGTTACAGACCAAACAGAGAGAGATGGTAGTGGAGAGTGATGGAGATGAGTAATGGCTTGGGTTCTCCCCATGGCCTGTATTCCATATATATACATGGGGAGTGCTTTTACAATTATACCCTTACAGCTGATCATCCCCCTCAGGGGCATTTATGTCATTACACATGGCCTATTCTGGGCCTTATAGCCTCCTATCAGGCCTGCTGGGTTTAGGTGGGGGACACCCCTACAACAAACACAATTCTAAAATATAACTTTCACCATTAATTTATATTGTAATATATTTATAAACCTAATAAAATTAAAATATTATGAAAGTACTTTTAGAAACAAATATATACATACAATTTTTTTATGTATCCAATCTAAATATTTAAAAATATATTGATAGTTAAAATTTTGAAAGTTTAATAGCACGTATCCCCAAATAATGTGTATTGTGAATGCAGGGAGATCGGTGGCAAGCTAGCCTCTTAATAATATATCAGAGTTGCAGCCACTGGTCACCGAATTGTAGCAAGGTGCCGTACAAATCATTGAGAGCCTACCCAAATCTTGCAGTTCTGACTCTGAACTATAACTCAATTACGTGGGAACTACTACATTTCTAAGGCTCATCTTTACCACGTCTCATGGTGCTGAGGATTTCTGAATCATATCTGCTCACATCGGTGAGTGTTAGATCATGTGGTTAGATTTAGGATATTTTAGTGATGAATAATTAACAATGATGAATTTGTGATGATGAATAATTGGTAATTTTGTTTAGCATTGATATGCGAGTTGTGTTGCGTGTGTGCGGATTGATATTGGTCAAGTTTGGATGAACTTATGCCGGGAAAACGTTATTTGGTCTTTGCACGTGCAGGTTAGGCGTGGAGACGATCATGATCGGTGACGAGGAAGACCAGGACTAGGAGGGGAAATCTGAGGTCTAGACAGTCAAGGATGTCACGAGGTGGTCGGGCTCACGCTGGAGTACATGGAGATCAAAAGTGGATGATACGTGGAGAAGATACAAGAGGTGCGGTTCTGGAGTCTTCGACACGTGATAAGTTGGAGAAGTTTGAATTTTGGAAAATCGTGTCAGGATTCAGGAAGGGTTTCGGGTTCCTTATTTGTTGGAATTGGTTTAGAACTCGTGGGCTTAGGATAAATGCAGGTTTTGGGCCCTAGACTATAAAAGAGGAGGGGTTGGAGGCTAACCTCATGGTTTTTGGAAGAGACTAATTTCGTCCTAAGATTTAGAGGTGCTAGGAAGGTACTTTATAGCCACTATGATTTAAAAATAATAGATCTATTTCGAAAGAAAAATAGCCGACGGCGCGTCCTATGTTTCATTGTTCCGAGGCTTTCATCTGCACAAAATTATCGAATCTCAGCCTAGCCTCGCTTTTCATCTCGATCGTCGTGCATATCTCCAGTTTTCGTCGTGAGTTATCATCAAAAAGATCTGAGGCAGCCAGCTCGTCATCTTGCCTCAAACCGTGCAAGCGAGAGGGAACGGCGAAAAGAACGCATGTGAAAAGCACCACGCGGGAAGCTAAACACCACTGCTCTAAGCTGGTCAAGGAGCCGCGGTCGCCGGTCGCCGAGCAGGGAGCCGCGCCGGCCGGTCGTCGCGCCCGCCGGTCGTCGCAGGGAGCTCCGCCCCTCAGCTCGGCTGCCTCTCCCGCCGCGCGCGTGGGGGAGCTGCGAGGCGGGGGGAGCGAGGCGGCGGGAGCGCGCACGTGGGAGCTGCGCAGGACCGGAAGCGCGCGCGCGGGAGAAAAAGCGGGAGCGGTGCTGCTGGCTGCGCAGGGGATGCGAGGTGGGGGGCAGCGCCATCCGCTCGATTTCGGTGGATGGGGGCGCCCTCGAATATGAGGGAATATTCGGTGGTGGCTGTCCCTGTCTCCCTGTGACTCTGATCCAAACAGTGACTCCAACGGGGCCACCCTGTTCCATCCATCCTAATATAAGAAACCAAACACATCCTAAAAAGTGATGCACGTGAAGACACCAACCGCATGCGACTCTTGAGGAGAGAAGAAAAGGACATTATGAGAGGCAATTAGGCTATTGCTAATTAGCTTTCTTTATTGCCTGGCAGTATGGAAAGATCGGATGCATGGTTTTCTTTTTAGCCGAGAGTTAGATTTTGTGCGCTAATATAATAAGAAACTGATCTATTTGGTTGATGCCCGGTCGAGAGTACTCATCTGTAGAAGTGTCTTGCGGTTACCAAAAAGGTATATATATATTGTTGTTTTTGTTTTTCTATTTTTTCTGTGTGACAGGTTGGAAAATAAAAAACAGTAAATTTAGAGAAAAGCTTTTGCTAGGTGTTGCAATCATTCATCCCCTCTTTGATTGCCATCGACGATCCTACAGTGAGGTTTGGAGAAGAAGCAATGTCTAAACTCGAGCTCCTGGAAACTATGATTCGCTTCAATCTGTCCGAATTTTCCGGGCCACCATTTCTCAAATGAACTCAAGGAAATACTAGTGCCTGGATTCGGAGAGGAAATCAACGAAAAGTTGCAGAGTCAAATCGTGGAGCAAACAAACCATGCCAATTTGAAGGTGAGGTGGGTCATGTTGACCCTATCGGCTATCAGCAACATTAGCACGCCGGTATTCCCTCTGTATGTATATCTCACTGCTATTTCTGTTTTGCTTGAGCCCGTCTTCTGAATCAAAATGCCAACTTGCTCTATTCTACGTAATGGTCAAGTGCACGGAAATAGGTTATATACCTGTTTGCTACAACAAGTTGATATCGATATCCTGATGTAGGTTTCTGTATATTGTACTGATGTGGGCTAGTTTTTGAGGTGGCTTTCGATGGATTAGAAGTGGCAGATGAAGCCGAAATCGGGAATCGGGATTAGAACGTAAAGGGTAGCGGGCAAGATCGGGCTCGCCTTCTTGCGCGTGCAGAACGCTTTGTCCAGCCAGAGCAGAAGCTCTGAGACGCCAGGAGAGGAAGATACTTTCTATTGCTTGATTCCCAAACGTTACAGCATGTGTTCTCTTATATAGAACTTTTACAAACCGAATATCATATGTATACTACTACGGATACGAATATGAAGCTCTATATAGCAACTGACGTATACATGTTAATTTATAGTACTATTAATTTCCTATCCAAGAACTTGCCATCTGAAGCAATCCTATTCCACCGCGCCGACTGTCACCGTCTCGGACGTATACTGTGTCGTGTCACGTTTTGCCAGAAGCAGAGTCCAAGCCTGATACGACACCTTGCGCCGCCTGCAGTCTTCCACCTCTATGCGCACAGAACTTCCCCAATACGAGTCCACAATATTTCCTCCTGCTACTGAAATAGCTCGTCCTCGAGCTAGAAGTTCGGATATTGCTCACGGTACTTGGAGAGAAGCATCCATGAAGCCTCAGATGACGGACAATCCTTCCACTGAATCAAAATCTCCCATTGATCACAACGAAGATGAGCACGCAGAACCATCGAAGGAAGAGGAATAACCCGACCATGATGAGTATCCGGTAAGAACGGAATTTTAAGTGGAGGGTCACCATGGAAAGCTTTAAGCAAAGCAACATGAAAAACATCGTGAATCTTGGCGCGTGTCAGGCAACTGAAGACAATAGGCCACTGAACCAACTCGAGCGATGATATGAAAAGGACCATAATATTTGGGAGCCAACTTAGGCACAACACGTCCAGTGAGATAAGAAGACAAACGATGATGCAAACACGGCCAAACCCATTGCCCTACTTCAAATTGCACATCACGATGATGACTATCATGTTGCTGCTTCATGACAACTTGAGTTTGCAACAATCGGTCATGTATTGCTCCCAAAAAACTCGTCACGACTAGCCATCTGTTGTTCAACGACAGCCTCCTGAGTAGACCCCGGCTCACTAACCAACAAAGCCGGTGGATTGCGTCCATAAACCACACGGAAAGGCGTCATGCAAAGAGCAGTTTGATATGAGGAA
Organism: Dendrocalamus latiflorus; assembly: GCA_017311315.1. Taxonomy (NCBI): domain Eukaryota; kingdom Viridiplantae; phylum Streptophyta; class Magnoliopsida; order Poales; family Poaceae; genus Dendrocalamus; species Dendrocalamus latiflorus. Next base: position 13,026,990 of record CM029623.1, read on the forward strand.
TTATAACAATATTCGGCCCATAGAAGACACAACACCCACTGCTTCGGACGATTGCCACATAGACATCGCAAATGCATGTGATGATGCGATTAACCACCTCAGATTGCCCATCGGACTTAGGATGAAATGCAGAGCTTAAATGTAATTGCACTTTGGCCAAATGAAAGTGCTCTCGCCTAAAATTACTTGTAAAAATTGGGTCACAATCACTAACAATTGATGAAGGAATCTCATGAAGATGAACAACCTCAGCAAAGAAAATATGGGCAACGGAACTTGCAGTATATGGGTGACAGAGAGCAATGAAGTGACCATACTTTGAAAATCGATCCACCATGGTCAATACAACTGACTTCCCATGTATCTTTGGCAATCCCTCCACAAATTCCATTGCAATATCTGCCCAAACTGTCGTAGGCACGTCTAATGGTTGTAACAGTCCGGCCGAATGAAGATGCTCCGTTTTATTGCGTTGACAGACCGAATATCCTTTAACAAATTCTCTCATTAGTCGTGGAAGACCTGCAGTATGGAAGTGAGCACGCATCTTATGCAGAGTCTTCTGAACACCTTCATGTCTAGTGCCATGAATTTCAGTTAGCAGTCGCTGCAACAGAGCTGATTCGGTCGACACAAAAACTTTATTTTTATGTAGGAGATATCAGCCACCGACCTGACCCGCCAGTACTCAATCCTGAAAAGTTGACAACTCCACCGAAAGAAGCGATTTCTTGTCGTAGCTGATCAAACCATTGAATTGTGATGCTGACAGCGCATGAACAGCAGCTACCTCCTCATCACGTCTAGACAGAGCGTCTGCTGTAGTATGTAGGTGGCCTAGCCGATAATCAACTGAAAAATCATAACCAAACAATTTACTTATGCAATGAAGTTGCCGAGTAGTCAAAAGGCGCTGATCAAGGAGAAATTTTAGACTATAATGATCCGTTTGAATCAAGAAAGCTCTTCCGCAAAGATAAGGCTTCCAATAGGGGTGCAAATGGTACGGGTTAATCTCGACTGATCCAGTATCCAATCCTGTCGGTACCGAATCCGGTCAGTACCGGATAGTTGTAGCCAGATACGGTAGCGAAAATAGGAGAGCTAAAACCCGATCGAATAGCACTGGTAAATAGTAAACTAGATGCTATTCGACTGGATATCCAATAAGCAAGTTATTACCCCAACCAACCTAGCCCATCAACCATTATTAACACCAAGCGGCCTAGATTTTATCCAAATCCTAAGCTAACTCTAGATTCCAGCCACTCTACCAGTTGCCACCAATCCTCCCCACTTATGTTGAACTTGCGTATAAATTTATCGGTTTTTGACCTTATGTATGAGTTTATTGCTTATGTTGAACTTGTGTTGTGTTGGCTATCATATTTAAGTAATCTAGACAAATTTATTAGTAGTTGAATGCTTAAAGTGATGGTGGTATGGTTCAGTATATATTCCTTTAAGTATGCACATACTGTCTGCCTATATTATGTGTTTTCGATCCAAAACTATCATGTATCCGTCCTGATAGTATTGTATTCGAAACTCTGAATACTTCAAATTTGTATTCATATCTGGCCTTACCATATCCAACTCTAAATTCAGAAAAATATGGGTTAGGATATAGTATAAACAATATCCATTCGGATCCGACCCGATTGCACCCCTAGCCTCCAATGCCTAACCGCCTTAACCAACCCAATGAGTCCCCTCTCATATGCCGCTAACTTAGCATGTTGAAGAGCGACCAGACAGCTAACGAAAGCGATGCAACGTTCACCTTGATGAAGAACTACCCCCGAAACCAGACCCAGAGGCATTGTAATCCACCACAAATTGCTTGGAGAAGCCTGGCAATTGCAAAGCCGCAGCTGAAGTAAGGACTGATTTCAGAGCTTGAAAAGCGTCATCTACGCCTTTGGACCAGACAAACGCTTCCTTTTTTAATAGCCAAATCAAAGAGGAGGCCACCACCCCGTAATTTTGAACAAACTTTTGGTAGTACCCTATCAAACCAAGAAATCCCCGCCAGGCTCAAACAGAATGAGGTGTTGGCCAGTCCAAAACTGTAGTGACTTTGTCCAGATCCGTAGTCATGCCTTGTCCTGAGATAATGTGACCTAAGTATGCCACTATGGTCTCTCCAAAATAGCACTTCAACCATTTCAAAGCCAACTTATGGGACTGTAGTACTTGAAGGACAATCCGCACATGCTAGAGGTGTTCCGACCATGAGGCACTATAGATTAACATATCATCAAAAAACACCAACACAAACCTCCTGAGAAACTGCCTGAGTACCTCATTCATAAGTGCTTGAAAAGTGGCCAGCACATTCGTTAGTCCAAAGGACATCACCAAAATCTCAAAGTGGCCATGATGTGTTCGGAAAGCTGTTTTCTCAATATCATCTGGATGCATCCTTACTTGATGGTAACCACTATGTAAATCGAGTTTAGTGAAGTAGCGTGCCCCCTTGTAATTCATCAAGAAGTTCATCCACCACTAGAATTGGAAACTTATCCTTGATAGTCCATGCATTCAAAGCCCAATAATCTACACAGAAATGCCATGTGTCATCACGTTTCTTGACCAATAGAACTGGTGAGGAGAATGAGGACGTACTATGTTGAATGATGCCTTGGGTCAGCATATCCTCACATTGCCTTTCAATCTCATCTTTAAGAAAATACAGATAATGATATGGGTGCACATCCAAAGCTGCTGTTCTTGGCAACAATCTGATGTGATGATCATGTTGTCGAACTGCTGGAAGGCCCTGTGGTGACTCAAACAGCTCATCAAACTTGCGTAACAGACTAGCCATCAACTCATGTCCATCAATGCTAAGAACTTATGGACCCACCTTTGTTACGCCAATGCCTCGCCAAGTCACGTGATGGCCAGATCGCCAAAAAGACATGGTGAGTTGATCAAAGTCCCCAACAATTGGTCCTAGAGTATGAAGCCATTGAACTTTGAGGACGACATCAAATCCACCAAGAGGAATTGCAAAGCAATCCACATAGAACTTGTCCTTGTCGATAATTAGTGGCACCTGAGCACAAAAACTGGTACATGGAACACGATCACCATTTGCAGCTCTGACCTGCATACTAGGCCATGGTGACAACCGCAAGCCAACTTGATGCATAGTCCTATCATCGAGGAACGTATGAGTAGACCCGGTGTCCAGGAGTGCTCGGAGAGAGATGTTGTTAATTTCAACTTGCAGCTGCATAGTTTGACTCGCCCAAACGCTGGTAAGGGCATGTAATGAAATTTCCACCTCTGGCTCACCATCTTGACTATCCTCTCCTTCATCCAGTTCAAACAAATAGATGCCCTTCATGGAACACCGGTGATTGGGCCCAAATTTCTTGGGATAACTATAGCAAAGACCCTTCGTGTGGCGTTCCACCATCTCAGCTGTAGATAGCTGCTTCCAATCAGTTATTGACAGTGTGGGAAGCAATTGTGGCGCAGTTGTTGACGATGCTGAAAGCACTAAAGGAGGGGTGGGATTGCAGCTCTTACCAAAGACTAGCTCCGTGGTGCCTTACAGTCCACTGGTTCCTTTGTAAGGATAAGCTCATCGTAGTCTAAAGATTGCTAGGATTTTGTAAGTCAACGTTAGTACGTAGAGGTTTAAGTAGGCCAGCCATAAACAACTGAACCTGCTGTGTTGGAGATAACGGCTCTATGTGGCATGACAACACCAAAAACTGTCGTTGATACTCTTCCACGGTTCCCGTCCGCCGTAACTGTGCTAATTCTCCCAATGGGCTGCTCCTAATTGGAGGACCGAAGCGCATATTAACAAAGTTTGTTAATCGAGTCCATGAGAGTATGCCCTCATCACGCTCCAACTGATAGTACCACTGTTGGGCAATGCCAGTTAAATGATACGCTGTCAACCATACTTTTTCCTCCTCCAAGGTGTGTTGTTCGCGGAAGAATAGCTCACATCTGTTAAGCCATGGCAACGGATCCTCGTCTCCACCATAAGTCGGAAAATTGAGCTTTTGGAATCGCGGTGCACCTCTTTTTTCTTGTCCCATTTGCCGGGAGATCCATCTATACTACCGTCAGTGACCACCATGCTGGATGATGCGTCATGGCCTCCTTACTGCAACCTTGCAATAGCTTCATGATCCTGCCCTTGTTGCTATTTGATGTCACTGATGTCCTTCATCAAGATGGACATCATCTTACCAAGGTCCTCGATTGTCTTTGGTTCGTCCATGGGAAGGGTGGTGGTCATAGGCTCCAATACCAAATTGATGTGGGCTAGTTTTTGAGGTGGCTTCTGGTGGATTGAAAGTGGTGGATGAAGCTAAAATCGGGAATCATGATTAGAACATAAAGGGTAGCGGGCAAGATCATGATCGCTTTCTTGCACATGCAGAACACTTCACTACTATAAAAGAGGTTATACTAGACGGCTACATCATAGACGGTTCATAGGGAACCGTCTGTGCTTAAACTATCACAGATGTTTAATACTAACAACCGTTTGTGATATTTTCACAGATAGTTATTAACACGAACCATCTGTGATAATTGACACATTACAGACGGTTTGTGTTAATAACTGTTTGTGAACTTTCACAAAGAGTTATTAACACGAACCATCTGTGATAACTGAGACAACACAAATGGTTCGTGTTAATAACTATCTGTGAAAGTTGCAGACTGAGAGACCATGTGTAGGTGTCCCCACGTTGGTGATGAGTAATGGACTCGGTTTCTGGAAAGTTTGAGTTTGATTTGGTCGATTCGCGCCGAGTCGGTGCATGGCGCGGTCTGGTTCGGTTGGACTTGGTTGATCGCGGTCGGAAGTGCTTAGGACGCTTGTTTTCCTTCTCGATCGGTTGATTTGGGTATTTCATGCTTGAGTACCTTCTTTTAATGCTAATGTTGGTTATATTATTTCGTGCGGTGCTATGTGATGGTTTGCTTGTCTGTGTGACTGCAGGACTTCGGAGCTAGGTCATGGTGAGGCGTGGGAGGAATAGGACTATGCACAGGAGGTGTTGAGGTCTAGACAGTCGGAGACGTCGAAGATGATCGAGGCTGCTGAGGTGGTTGCGAGCCGGGAGACGAGGAACCGGAGCTGGAGCTGCCGGAGGTGGACACGACGGGGCAACGGCGAGTGGACCGGGACTAGGCTCAGGGAGGAGTCGGAGGTCCAAATGGTCAGGATGCCGGGTGCGGTCGTGTGAGGACAGGAAGCTTCCAGGAAGCTGCAGCAGGGGTATTTCGGTAAAATGCACAAGGCTGCAAAATGGAAGCGGATTCGGTTGGAGACTCGTTAGTGGATGGCAGTAGAGAGTGAGGGTTTGGAGTGGTATGTTGTTTCCCTCCAATTTTCCTAATGAGAGGAGAGCTTTGACCTTTGCCACATGTGTGTGTGAAGTCATGGAGTGGGTTCTAGCTGACTCTTCTTGATTTGCCACTTTGGGTGTGAGCTCCCTCTATATGAGTTAGGGGAGTTGGCAGAGGCAAGCAGTCAAGGAAGCAGTGAGCTCAAAGCTGGCTGTAAGCAGTGTGGGTTTTCCTCTCGTGTGAATTGCGTATGGGTTTGTAGTGAGATGGAAAATGAGCTAAATGTAAGCATTCAATATGTAATCATTCATCGGAATGAATTCCTTTTTAGAATCCCTGAGTTTGAGTTGCTATGGTTTCAGTATCTCTCTGTGTCTGCACTTGTTCTTTTTGCATTTGTGTTGTTCTCTGCTCATGCTATATTGAGCTGAATCTTTGATTGTAGCTACAAAATGATTATCTCTGAATTGGGAATAGTTCCTCAAGGCCTCTTGGCTTGCATGTCCCTGAGAGCTATTAATCTGCCAGCTGATTCTTCTCCAAGTTTGATTCTTTGAATTTCCTCTGTTTTGTAAGAGCTAGGGTTTGTTGGTAGGTGATTTCTGCCCTGGTTGTTTTTGGAGAAAATGTATATCAGACTTGTAACATCCCAAAAATCCTCTTTCTGAAAAACAAATTTAATTTCAAATTAATTATTTCAAAGCATTTGAACTTTAGTTGGATTTTTCTGGATTTTATTTCAAAATTCAAAGCAAGAAAATGTATTTTAAATATTTTAATAAAGCCAAAAAAGTTCATTTTATATTTCCCAACCTTCCCTAAATTTTTTAAATAATTTTAAAGAATTTTCTAGAATAAAAATCAATTTTTAAGAGTTAAAAAGTATTTTGAGTTTGAAAACTAAATATCAAAATTAGTTCAAAATATTTTTATTAAGTCCAAAATGTCACCAGGAGCTTCTGTGAATTTTCCTGGAATTTTTGGAAGCATTTTCATATTTTTCTGAGGCTTAAATAATTTCCTAGCCTTTTCTGAAAATCAAAATCAAATTCTAAAAATTAAAAATCCAAAACCCTCTCCGGCCGACGCGTGGACAGCCCAGATCCGCCCACAACGCCGCCCGGCCCAATCCCGGCCGCTCCCCCCTCTCCCTCCGCCAAGCGGGCCCGGCCCGTCAGCCTCCCCGCCTACTCCCTCCTCCCGCCCGACGCGTGGACGGCTCGGATGAGCCGAGTCCCCGCACCCGGCCCATCTCGCCGTCCCCTCCCACTTAACCGCACTCGCCACCCAATCCGCCTCCCCTGCCACGTGGCTGTGATCCGCGCCGTCTGCTCTCTCCCTCCCCTTCTCTCACTGCGCGCGGGCCCCGCCTGTCAGCACCTTCTTCCCCGCCGCGCCACCTCTTTCCTTTCTTCTCTCCCCTTCTTTCCTTCCGCGCCCCCCTCTTTCCTTCCTTCCCCTCCCCTTCCTTTTTCCAGTCGCCATCACCGGCGAGCAATTAAAGCGCCAGTGCTCCCCTCCGGCCCCTATAAAAGCCCCCCTCAGCTCCGCCTCCTTCCGCACCACCTCCCACAGGTCTCCCCCTCCCTTCCCGAGCACGGTAGCGCTCCGCCACCGTGCCCTCTCTCTCTCTCCGAGCTCCGCCGCACTCCGACGAGCGATCGCCGTCACCCCGGACCTCCCCAGAGCCCGCCGCCACCACCCTGAGCATCCCCGCAACGGTGCAAAGCTCTACAGCCCCTCGACCGCGCCTCTTCCCCACCAGAGCACCGCCACCGCCTCCTCCCACGCCGCCGGCCAGCCACCGTGCTCCGTGACCCCCACCGACCCCACCTTCGGCACCTCCTCTGCACCGGGATCGCATTTTAGGACTCCCCCGAACCTCTCCGGCCACCCCTCGCCGCCGGCACCGCCGCCCCGATCTTCTCTGCCCAGAGTTTAGCAAGTGTGAGTTCTAGTTGAAGAAAGTAGCTTTCCTGGGTCATGTGATTTCTGCAGTAGGAGTGTCCGTAGATCCCGAAAAAGTAAATGATGTGCTCAATTGGACACAACCAAAGTCAGTACCAGAGATCAGAAGTTTTCTGGGTTTAGTAGGTTATTATCGTCGCTTTATTGAAGGATTTTCCAAGCTTGCAAGACCTCTGACTCAGTTGTTAAAGAAGGAAAAGAAGTTTGAATGGAGTAAATCCTGTGAGTACAGTTTTCAAGAATTAAAAGAGAGGTTAACTTCTGCACCAGTGTTAACACTCCCGGATATTAGAAAGGATTTTGAAGTCTTCTATGGGCTGTGTTCTGATGCAAAGTAGCTATGAATCCTTCTGTCTGTGGCTGTGTTCAAGAAAAGGATTAGGCTGTGTTCTGATGCAAGAGGGAAGGGTAGTAGCCTATGCTTCAAGGCAATTGCGACCCCACGAGGAGAATTACCCAACCCATGATTTAGGGCTAGCTGCCGTTGTGCATGCTCTAAAGATATGGAGGCATTATTTGATCGGTAATCGCTGTGAGATTTATACGGATCACAAAAGTTTGAAGTATATATTTACCCAACCCGATCTCAATCTGAGACAAAGAAGGTGGCTTGAGTTAATAAAAGATTATGATGTTGGAATCCATTACCATCCAGGAAAGGCTAATGTAGTAGCTGATGCCTTGAGCATAAAGAGTTACTGCAATAATCTGAGGATTAAAGACAGTCAGCCTGCACTTCATGAAGAGTTTTAGTGACTCAATTAAGAAGTAGTAGAGGAAGGATTCCTAGCTACTTTGGAGGTTCAACCAACTTTAGAGGACCAGATCAAGGCAGCTCAAAAAGAGGACAAGTATGTCAAGGAAATCAAAGATAATATGAAGAAAGGTAAAGCACCAGGATTTTCAAAAGATGAAGAAGGTATCATTTGGTTTGGAAAAAGAATTCTTGTACTCGAAAAGAAAGAAATAAAAGAGTTAATTTTGAAAGAAGCTCATGAATCTAGATATTCAATTCACCCTGGGAGTACCAAGATGTACCAAGATCTCAAAGAAAGGTATTGGTGGTCAAGTATGAAAAGAGAGATTGAAGAGTACGTAGCTTTGTGTGATGTGTGCCAACGGATTAAAGCTGAACATCAGAGACCTGCTGGACTTTTGCAACTTTTGCAGATACCTGAGTGGAAATGGGAAGAAATTGGTATGGATTTTATAACTGGATTACCGAGAACAAAATCAGGGCATGATTCAATTTGGGTTATTGTGGATCGTCTGACAAAAGTCGCACATTTCATTCCAGTAAAGACAACATATTCGAGGGATAGACTCGCAGAGTTGTATATGTCAAGAATCGTGTATTTGCATGGAGTTCCAAAGAAGATTGTGTCTGATCGAGGATCTCAATTCACTTCAAGATTTTGGCAGAAGCTGCATGGACTTTTGGGCACAAATCTAAATTTCAGCACAACATATCATCCACAGACAGATTGTCAAACAGAAAGAGTAAATCAAATTTTGGAAGACATGTTGAGAGCTTGTGTCCTAGCGAACAAGACTAATTGGGATCAAAGTTTGCCCTATGCAGAATTTTCCTATAATAATAGTTATCAATCCAGCTTGCAAATGTCTCCGTTCGAAGCCTTATATGGCAGAAAATGCAGGACACCGTTGTATTGGAAGGAAACAGGAGAAGGACAAGTGTTTGGACCAGATGTGTCGAAGCAAGCAGAAGAACAAGTTCACCTAATTCAGGACAGATTAAAAACAGCTCAAACCAGACAGAAAAGCTATGCGGACAATCGTCAAAGAGCGTTAGAGTTTGTACCTGGAGATCATGTTTATCTGAAAGTTTCGCCTCTCAAGGGAATGCGACGTTTTGGAGTCAATGGGAAGCTTGCTCCTAGATTCATTGGACCATTTCCTATTCTAACCAAGAGAGGAGAAGTTGCTTACCAGTTGAAGCATCTGCCTCAGTTGTCAAAAGTGCACGACGTCTTCCATGTGTCCCAGTTAAGAAAGTGTCTCAGAGTACCAGAAGAACAGATGCCTCTAGATGAAGTGAATTTGAAGGAGGACTTAACCTATCCAGAGTATCCAGTCAAGATATTGGATGAAGCAGAGCGTCGTACGTGAAACAAGGTCATCAAATTCTGTAAAGTGCAGCGGAGCAACCATTCTGAATCAGAAGCAACTTAGGAGCGTGAAGAGGATCTAAGATCAGAGTTCCCTAGTCTTTTTCCTAGTCCGTCTGAATCTCGGGGGCAAGATTCTTTCTAAGGGGGTAGGTTTGTAACATCCCAAAAATCCTCTTTCTGAAAAAAATTTAATTTCAAATTAATTATTTCAAAGCATTTGAACTTTAGTTGGATTTTTCTGGATTTTATTTCGAAATTCAAAGCAATAAAATGTATTTTAAATATTTTAATAAAGCCAAAAAGAGTTCATTTTATATTTCCCAACCTTCCCTAAAATTTTTAAATAATTTTAAAGAATTTTCTGGAATTAAAAATCAATTTTTAATAGTTAAAAAGTATTTTAAGTTTAAAAATTAAATACCAACATTAGTTGAAAATATTTTTATTAAGTCCAAAATTTCACCAGGAGCTTCTGTGAATTTTCCTGGAATTTTTGGAAGCATTTTCTTATTTTTTTCTGAGGCTTAAATAATTTCGTAGCCTTTTCTGAAAATCAAAATCAAATTCTAAAAATTAAAAATCCAAAACCCTCTTCGGCCGACGCGTGGACGGCCTAGATCCGCCCACGTCGCCGCCCGGCCCAATCCCGGCCGCTCCCCCCCTCTACCTTCGCCAAGCGGGCCCAGCCCGTCAGCCTCGCCGCCTACTCCCTCCTCCCGCCCAATGCGTGGACGGCTCGGATGAGCTGAGTCCCCGCGCCCGGCCCATCTCGCTGTCCCCTCCCACTTAACCACACCCGCGGCCCAATCCGCCTCCCGTGCCACGTGGCTGTGATCCGCGCCGCCCGCTCTCTCCCTCCCCTTCTCTCGCTGCGCGCGGGCCCTGCCTTTCAGCACCTTCTTCCCCGCCGCGCCGCCTCTTTCCTTTCTTCTCTCCCCTCTTTCCTTCCTTGCGCCGGCGACCGAATCCCCGCTGATCCCGCCCTTCCTTTCCCGATTCCTCTTCGGTTTGGAAACCACGACCGAATCCCCAAACTCTCGCGCCCCTTCTTTCCTTCATTCCCCTCCCCTTCCTTTTTCCGGCCGCCATCACCGGCGAGCAATTAAATCGCCAGTGCTCCCCTTCGGCCCTTATAAAAGCCCCCCCTCGGCTCCGCCTCCTTCCGCACCACCTCCCACAGATCTCCCCCTCCCTTCCCGAGCACCGTAGCGCTCTGCCACCGTGCCCTCTCTGTCTCTCTCCAAGCTTCGCCACACTCCGGCGAGCGATCGCCGTCGCCCCGGACCTCCCAGAGCCCGCCGCCACCACCCTGAACATCCCCGTAACGGTTTGAAGCTCTACAGCCCCTCGGGCACGCCTCTTCCCCACCGGAGCACCGCCGCCGCTTGGACCCGAGCGCCGCCACCTCCTCCCACGCCGCCGGCCCGCCACCGTGCTCCGTGACCCCCACCGACCCCACCTTCGGCACCTCCTCTGCACCGGGATCGCATTTTAGGACTCCCCCGAACCTCTCCGGCCACCCCTCGCCGCCGGCGCCGCCGCCGATCTTCTCTGCCCAGCTCCCCGCAAGGTGGGTATAAGAGGATTTATTCCCCTATAGGGGTAAGCAACAACTTGAGGTTCACTGGCTAGCTGCGCAAATCTCTATCTCCCCCCTTGGTTCCCTCGGCGCGCGTTTGAGCCCCGGCTCCGCACGCTGAGGTTGAGCCATTTCGTTTATTTTCCGCGCTGAGAGCTGGGCTCCACTCATCAGTCGCTGTCGGTCTGTGGGCCAGCTGACATCTGGGCCCCACCTCTCAATGCTTCTGCTGGCATGTGGGTCCAGAGCCCCTAGGGTCCCACCTGTCAGTGGCCAATAGCACCTGTGGCCACTGACAGAGGGGTCCCACTTGTCAGTGGCTGAGCAATAGGCTCATTGACATGTGGGCCCTACTTCACCCTGGGCGTTCGGTACTACCGAACCGATCGGTTCGGTTCTTCGGTACCCATGCAAATTCGGTTCCTGAGAATCTCGGTACCGTTCGGTTCCTGAAAAAAATCGGTACCGAAAAAATTCGGTATCGGTTCTTTCGGTTCGGTTCCGGTATTTACCGAAATTACCGAACAGTACAATCAGCATGTAACATTTTCAATAGCCAATTTTGACAATAATATTACTTAGTACTCACTACTCAAATGCAACATGTTATTCAAATTGGACAGGAAGCAACAATGGACAGGAAGCATTAAGAAAAAACAATAGTCCCAGCAAGGCAGCAACAATGGACAGAGACATCTGTTGAATTTTTGAAGTGAAGTCAAAATAAACATCTAGATCTAGAGGACCAAATTGCTCTGTCAAATCAAACATACACTCAAATCAGACTTACATTGGAGTCGCAGGAAGCAATGGAAGTAGCCGTCTTCGCTCAGTTGGTCGACCAGGCGACGACACGACGCGTCGACGACGGCATAGGCCGCGCGGCTGCGTGGGCGCGTGGCGGCGTGGGGGTCTTGGGGGCGACGGGCGAAGGCGCGGGCAGCCGGGCAGGGAGCGCCGGAGCGGCCGCCGGAGCAGCTACGCGCTGGGCGCTGGGCGACGGACGAGCGGGCCGGCGGGGTGCTGCGGTGGGCGGCGGACGGGCGCGGCGCGGCGCGGGGGTAGGGTTTCGAGCGACTGAGCGAGAGGCCGAGAGCGACTGAGTGAGGATAAGGTTGTGCGGTTGTGCCTTGGTGGGCTGCCTGGGCCAACTTACGTAGTTACGTGTCACCCTGGAGTTCGGTTTTTCGGTAAACCGAGGAACCGAACCGAATTTCCTCGGTAAATTCGGTTCCTGAGAACCTGGAACCGAATCTGGAACCGAAATTTTCGGTTTCGGTATTTTCGGTTCGGTTCTCGGTAAATTCGGTTCGGTTCTCGGTTTTCGGTTTTTCGTGCCCAGGCTGAGCCCTACTGGCCGTAGACATAGAGAGTAAATAATTAAAGAAAAGAATAAAATATAAAATATGCAGTGGGACCCAGAGCCCTACTTTTTGAATTTTTGAATTTTATTTGAATTTTTTGGTATTTATTTGTTTTGTTTGCTCCGTCTTTTCGCGCGTAGATTCCACCGTTGCCGAAGATCTCTCCACTCCGCAGCAAGAAGACCCAGAGAGCGTGCAAGAAGGCAAGTCATCTTTGATCATTTTGAACCTATGTTTGTGAAATGTTTTAATTATTTTAAATTTATGTGCATCACTATTTACATAGAACTCTAGATTTGGTCTTAAGGTATTTGTTAAACCAACCTTGTTATGCCCTCAATCGAACTTGAATGCCATGTACGCTTGTAACCCTAGGATCACCTTTGTCTCAATAATGAGATTATTATTAAATCTTTGATAAATATTAGAAAGGTAGTATAATGCTTAGTCATGCTATTTAATTCTTTTGTAAACTTGAAATGGGAAATTATGTTTCATTGCAATAATCTTTGTATTTAGAAATAAGTGGCGATTGGTGTTGCCGCTGTTTTTTTTAAATAAATAAAATGTGAAAGTTGGTTTAGACTGGGGCGGATGGTTGGTTTGGGTTGGTGCGACAAGCACGAGATCTTGTAAAGTGTATGTTCTGCCCTAGTCGATTAAGGACTGACACTTGTGATTGTCCAGACTGAGCACTACCATACAACCCCAAGTCTATGTGGGTACGACCTAACTAAGTAAATCATGATAGTTTAGTTTAGGTGCCACCAGTGGAAGGTGGGTGCCAGGGATTTACTGGTTATTCACAGTGAGGGACAGTGATTTACTGTACTCATATGACGCAAGAGGGGGCTTCGGACTGGGTGGATTTAACCCTTCTGCGGTGAAACCTCAGCGGGTGGTGTCTAGCTAGGCTAGAGTGAGGAAAAGGCTTTGTGATATTTTATCTGTGTCTCATGCCAAAGGAAACGTGGAGACTATTAAGATAATTTATCTCTTGGGGTAAAGTTGTACAATCTCTACAGAGTGTCAAACTATTCGAATAGTCGTGCCCACGGTCAAGGGTGGGCAAGAAATGCATTCACATGGTAGACTTTTTGGTTTTGGTTTTAAAATCAAAGTTTTGGTATTCCGAGAGTGGAGGGAACTCTCGGAAGGGTATCCTGGCGGTTGGAGCCAGAGAGGGTGGATGTAACCCGCAGTTTTAAACTTTATCGGTTAGAACTGGTTATGTAGTGTTGGTGGATGGAACCTTCACTATAAAAAGTTTATTAATTTCAATTAAACAATTTACTTTGTTAAATTAATGCCTTCGAAAATATTTAGTAGTAATTGAAATGAAATAGAGCTTTGTGCAAAAGAACCATATAACCCTCCTTTGTCAAGCCTTGCATCTACTGCATTTTTTTCCAAAGACTTGCGGAGTACTTTTTGTACTCACATGCTGCACTAAAAATCAACTCAGATGAATACGAAGCTCAAGAGGGAGACTATCACTACTTCGCGTGTGGATACGACGAAGGATTCCCGGAGTTCTAGGTCGCCCTTCCCCAGTCAATTGCCTGTGGCGTATTGATGGGTCTTCGCCGGATTTATCTTTTGCTTCCGCTGTGTTTCGTGTGTGTGAGGTCTTGAAACCTCATTTGTAATAATGAGACCTTTCGGTCAGTACTCTCTATCATTGTAATAAAGCGTTGTTGGTTATGTAATCATTTCTGTTTAACTTTGTGCACTAGCTTTGATCTGGGACTAGTGCTGTAATACACAGAGGGTCTGGGTTCAGAAATCCGGGGTCCCGACAAGACTCTTGTGCCTGTTCGTTGTGAGATCATGTCCAGCTGAAATGCAAAAGCTCATGGGCAAAGAATCTGAAAATCTTGAGTATCTTGGATTTTACCTTCTCTGCTGATATCTTTTGGGCATTCTCAGTGTCAACAGTCTCTATTTGTTTTTTGGGATGCATTTTCCTCTCCCTAAGTTCCCTTTGCTATTAAGGTTGAAGTCTTGACCTTCTAATCTGAGAAGAGCATAATTTACTCCTCAATTCTCTTTGTTTTTCAGTGGTGAACAGTATTTACTGCAGTCATTGTTTTCGGCCAGCTGCTGCTCTGCATATCTGCTTTCGGCTGCATCAGTTTTCTGCATTTTCGGTTTGCTGTTTTGCAGCAATTTCAGCATCCGACTGTAGCTCTTGGTCCTACAGTTTTCGGCAGCAAATGTTCCTTGTCTAATTCTGTTTTTTGCTTGCCGACTGCTGTTTCTCTGCTTTCTAGTCAGCATCATCCGAATAGTTCAAGTTGCAGTTTGTAGCTTACAAGTCATTCGGCCATTGCAGTTTTCTGCAGTTCTATGTTCAGTCCTCCTGTTTTCTGCTGCCGAGTGCTTCTTCTGCCGAGTCTTTGTTCTGTGCTCTTTGTCAACAGAAAATGAGCTGCTCTCTGCTTGCTTTTAGATTGCCCATTTTCGGTCATTTGTTTCAGTTAGTTTCTCTGCCTTCTAATCTGCATTTCGACTGTGCAATCTTTCAGTCCTTCCTCCATTGGCATTTTTAGATTTCAGTTGACATTTGTATTTACTGTTTTCAGTCTTTTGTTCTCTATTTTTCGTTTCCCTCTCTGTTCTTTGTTTTGATTGTGTTGTGTGACTTATGAGCTCTGTAGTCTTTAGTCAAGTTCGGTTGCTGCAATTTTTAATCTTTGGTGAAGCTAGTTTGCAGCAGGTTTTCTTTTGGTTTTTGGAGTTGGCTGTTTTGTTTGTGTGTCTGCAGAATGCACTCGGCTAAGTGTTCTCTTCTCTGTCCTGTTTCTTTTGTTTCTTCAGAGAAGATTTAGTCAAGTTGTTCTTGTCTTCTAGTGAGCAAAATTTATTTTATCTTCATAGCTTGAGTAGCAATCGAAGAAGTATGTAGATACTTCGGGGCGATTTTTGAAGGCACCATTCACCCCCCTTTGTTGCCATTTCCGATCCTACACGGACACCACAGACGGTTCGTATAAAAAACTGTCTCTGATATTGCGGACATCACAGATGGTTCTTATAATAAACCGTCTGTGATATTGCGGACATCACAAACGGATTGTTTGAATAACCGTCTGTGAATTATCACAGATAGTTATTAATACGAACCGTCTATGATAGTGTCGTATCACGGACGGTTTTGGTTGGAACCGTTTGAGATAATCTGTGCTATTAAATAGCAGGTGTACGTGGTCTCGACATATGCGCTGCATCGGTGGAGCGAGACGGCCAGTTTTGGGGAGTTTGGTGAAAACATATCGCTTGTAGATCTATATACGTCTTCTTGGTGATCAAAGGTTAGTACTCAATTGCTTCTAATAACTTATATACCTTGTAATAGAAAGAGATGATAGGTAGGTTTTTGTTTAGATCTAGCTAGCTAGCTAGGTTTAGAAAGATAATGGTACTTTGCTCAATTTTAGAATGGGTATGTACTCCTAGTTACTTCAATATATTCTTGCTTATTATTATTGTTTCATTAATACGTGGCTAGCTACCTACCTACCTAATATAAATGTGTGTAATTAAGTAGCTAGTCTGATTTGCTATAGTAGCATTAATAATCCAATTTGACACCCATTTGTTACATGTGTAGCGTAGATGGACCGAAACTAAATGTATGTTGAGAACCGTGTGAGTGAACAGTATATTAATGGTGTGTCTGCTTTTAGAAGAGCGGCCGAGCTAGATATGTTGAAGAAGAGGATGGAATATATGTACTGTCTATGCATTGATTGTGATAATCTAAAGATGTTTAGCAACTCAGTGCAGATTGAAGCTCGCTTGATTCGAAGGGGTTTTAGAAAGGGGTACAAATGTTGGACCAGTCACGGTTAAGAGAAGATTACACAAGAAGATAACATCATCGAGGGAGATAATGATATGCCAGTTGGGGACTGTGCTTTCGATGAGGATAGGTCGTAGGATGACGATCTGGCCGCCTCTCCCTCCCAACGCTGCCTCTCCCTCTTGACATTGGTCGCCTCTCTCTCCCGACGTCGGCCGCCTCTCCCTCCCGACGTCGGCCGCCTCTCCTTCCTGATGCTAGCCGCCTCTCCCTCTTGATGCCGCCTCTCCCTCCCAACGTCGGCCACCTCTCCTTCCCGATGCCGGCTGCCTCTCCTTCCCGACGCCACCTCTCCCTCCCGACGTCAACCGCCTCTCCCTCCCGACGTCGGCCGCCTCTCCCTCCCGACACCAGCCACCTCTCCTCCCTATGGTACGAAACCCAAATCCTACAATGGGTTTGAATATTAGCTCGATGATGATACCGGTCTAATACTTCACAATATATGCTTCAATTGTTAGCTACAAGATCAAATACTAAAATTGAATATTCAAGCGTTAGCTCTAAATTGTTACTATTACTGTCATTTGTCAATCTTGTGGTCTGTCTCAATAGTTGGCTGATTTGTTTTGTGATCTTCAGTAGTTGGCTAATTTGTTTTATGACCTTTAGTACTACATGATATATGCTTCACTTGTTAGCTACAAGATCTATTTGGAATGGTATGTTACTGTTCCAAAGGGACCTTGTAGCAATAATATATGCCACATAGACCTTCAAAGGGCATGAAGCAAGTTACACACTCCAGTGTGTCAGGTTCAATGAACTTGAGATATTGGTGTGTGTAATTTGATTCATAGAACTTTATTTTATGATCTTTAGTACTTCATGATATATGCTTCACTTGTTAGCTACAAGATCTATTTGAAATGGCATGTTACTGTTCCAAAGGGACCTTGTAGCAATAATGTATGCCACATAGACCTTCAAGGGCATGAAGCAAGTTACACACTCCAGTGTGTCAGGTTCAATGAACTTGAGACACTGGTGTGTGTAATTTGATTCATAGAACTTTGTTTTATGATCTTTGATACTTTATGATATATGCTTCACTTGTTAGCTACAGGATCTATTTGGAATTGCATGTTGCTGTTCCAAAGGGACCTTGTAGCAATAATATATGCCACATAGACCTTCAAAGGGCATGAAGCAAGTTACATACTCTAGTGTGTCAGGTTCATTGAACTTAAGACACTGGTGTGTGTAATTTGATTCATAGAACTTTGTTTTATGATCTTTAGTACTTCATGATATATGCTTCACTTGTTAGGTACAAGATCTATTTGGAATGGCATGTTGCTGTTCCAAATGGACCTTGAGACACTGGTGTGTGTAATTCGATTCATAGAACTTAATTTGTTTATGCTCATAGCTCACTGCAGTTAAATTTTTCTTATAAGAGAGATGACATCCACATAGTCATCATCATCGTCATCTGGGTCTCACGCTCTGAAGATCAGGATAACTAAGCGTGGCTATGGAGTATCGAAAAGGCCAGAGGGTCGTCCCTCTGCAACTGAAGAAAGTAGCAACAGCATTTCGGACTACCTACAGAATAATTAGAAGGCAACGGGTCCCCATCACCATAGCAAACTAGAAAGATTTGGCAAAGGATCAGAAAAATCAGCTGTGGGCAGAAATAACAAATTTGTTCGAGATCCTAGCAGAAGTACAGGGACTCGTGTAATGATAGGCTTTCCTCGCGATGGGAAAAGCATGGAAGAACTTCAAGAGCACTCTTGTCACGCAGTGCGTGGCCAAGGATCTTATGCCCTTCATGAGGTATCAATTTCGTGTCACTGAAAACATGAGAGGCCTTTTTGCAGATGAAGACAACAATCGAATTTGAACAACAAAGTACGGCGCACAAGGCTCTCCAGTCACAAAACACTCAGCACCGCTGGGTACGTGGGTAAAATCCCACAGTGGAGGATGCAGGGCGAGGTCACAATCCGATCGGAGGCCTCCCTGCCATTCGCCGGGATCACAAACGAGCGCACCCAAAACTGGTTAAGAGCAAGGTCATCAACTATGTCTTCGGGTGTCTCCTCTTTCAAAAATCCCACAGATGAGGAAGTGTCCTAACACCTGGTAAGATATGTTAAACTACATAGTTGTTAATACCTCTTGAACTTCATGGGTTCGAAAATAACATGATTGCCTCTTGTAGCAATCATTGACTAACAAATCTTCTCGAGGCTCCCTTGAAGAATACAGGGAGAGAGATATACTATCACAGACCTTGGGAAACAAGGAGCACCCAGGTCACACGCGAGGCCTAGGGGTTTACGTATCTTGGAGGCACAGATTCCCAAATGACTCTGAGACATATAGGAGTAGGAAGAGATCCAAGGCCTATCACGATGAACAAATAAAACAGGAGCTTCATGCACAACTTGAGGAATACTATCTGCCTCACTTCAAGAGAAGACTGCCTCACTTCGAGGAGAGATAGATTCATTAAGGGAAGAACTGAGACAAGTCCGCAACCAATTGCAACTCACCCTCGTTAATGCAGAGAGATAGATTCATTGAGGGAAGAACTGAGAACAATTTACCTTATTTCTTTGGTTTTATTTCGTAGCAACAAGAGTATGTTTCAATTCTTTAGAGGAGGGGCATACCTCATCGGGATCACTATAGGGCTAGTCGACATTGGTGCTACCGTTGGCCATGAAGCATATGCTGGTGAAGTCCTGAGTCTTGTTCTTGCTACAAGAGTCATCCTCGTCATCCTCCACCCTGAGTCCACATCGCTTATGTTGACATTCTCAAAAGTGGCAAGGACCGGGTTGATAAACTTACGATAGCTAGGTTTCTTGGACTTTGCGTCACGAGCTTGAGAATGCTTTTAGATGTTCTTCTCCTCCTTACCTTTCAGCTTAGAGCACTTGGTCCAAATGTGGTTCGGCTCACCACACTCAAAGCAAGTGACATGACCACTCCTTCTCTTGCTCCTCACCTTGTTGTGTACTCTTACAAATTTTGTGGATAGGATAGCTAAGACATGTTCAGGAAGCTTCTCTAGCTACTTCTCACTCAAAGAATGCAAATCTCACAATGAAAATCCAGATGAGCTAAAATTTAAGAAACTTGAAGAGCTACTCTAAGAAGAGTCAATCACAAAAACAATTGACTATCTTGGGGAGACACGAGATGAAGTCAATCTCATATGTCTTCAACCTTGAGTAGAGCTTATCCATGGTAAGTTCACTTATGAAAGTGTTGTCATTGATGGAAGTGATCTTCATTCCCCAAACCTCCACATCAAGAGCTCTCAACAGTTGGCATGTATTCTCATAATCAGAACAGGTCTAACCAACATGTAAACCATGAAGGATCTCGGCAAACCTTCCTCAAAACTCATTCAAAAATTAACCAGGCTTTTGATCGATCTTTGAGTATTCTTTCTTTAGTTAGTTCTATCTTACTTTCTTGATCACGGTAAAGCCCTCATGGCAATTAGTGAGGGTCTTGCAGATCTCATGAGCAGACCTAAAGTGAGCAACTCATTCAAACTCAAATCGACTAAGCCCTTGAATCAGAAAATTGCGAGCCTTGCGGTTTGCCTCTACATACAATGTATTAACCTGATCATCAGCTAGCACAACATATGGATTCTTGACTTTAATTCAAATTGTACGCCCTTGAGCCTCGATGTATGATTGCATACAAGTCTTCCAATAAGAGAAATCGATTCCATGGAAAACATGTGACTTGATTGAATACTTGTCTGATGTCATAAGATTCTAAGACTAGTTAAGATCTATTAGAGGAGTTAATCGGGTCTTGATACAACTTGTAGGATCAAGTATGATAAGTCTCTAGTCAGATCCTGGAGTAATAACCCCAAAACCCTCTGTGTTAATCGTACTAGTCCAGGATTAACTAGTGCACATAGTGGATAACAAAGACAAATATCATGCATAATAACAAACGTTATTTAACTGAAAGAGTACAGCCTTATGGCCAAAGTTTATAATAACAGAGCTCAAAGCCAAACATAAAGATAAACAGCGAAAGACAAATAATAAGGAGTAGCCCATCCTGCTTGCCCACAAGCGAATGACTGTAAGACGTGGTGTATTCGTCGTATTCCTCACTGAAGATGATGAAGGCGTCCTTTGGAAATGACGAATTAAGCAACATGAGCACATAAAGTACTCCACAAGTTACACCAAGAGGTTTAACAGAGTTAATGCATGCATAAGAATTGATAAAGAAAGGCTTAGTAAAGTTAATTAAGCGTAAAGCAAAATTTGAAGTAAATATTGGAAGTAGATTCAACGCTAAAGATGATACAATAGATAGAAACAATATTTCATCAAAATAATAATCCTTAGTGCAGGCTCCGACCAAGCACCAACCTAACCACGGGTATCCCACCCAAATCAAACTTTTCATAGGTGCCACATTTGCCATAAAATAGATTTTATAAGAACTAAAGTCTAACCTGTGAAAAACCATACTCAGCATGTCCTTGACTGTGGACACGACTATCCAGGATAGTTTGTTACTCTGCAGAGGTGGACAACTTTACTCACAAGATATGATTAACTCGTAATGGCGGCCATTACACGCTTCCGTAGGCATGTGACTAAGAAAATCCTAACAAGACCATTACAATGTTCCATTGTCAACTTGATCATGCCACCACTAAGATTTCACCACAACATGAATCCACATGTTGGAGCCCCCACTTGAGCCATGTGAGACTTCTCGCGTACGCCATGCTCACATTCAGTCTATAGCGAAACTAAGTTGAAACTTCACAAATTACTTAGCCAGATCTGTCCCATACAAGACCTGTGGTAGTATGGTGTGACTTTGTAACAGTACCTCACAGACCGGTCATTAACTTGACTTAGGCTCAAACCACATACCCCTTGTGCCTCACAATCAACATTGTGTCACCGAACAACAATGCATACCAGCACCCATCACCTAACCATTAGCCTAAGTCTAAACTAGATTTTATATTTTATTTTGAAATATTTTATATACCTTCTTGACTCATCGAAGTCAATAATACTTTTAGAAACCATCTTTTTTCGAAACAAATATTCCCACCTAACATTTATTCTCAGCAGGGCTAGGCAATTCTATAAAATTTGTAGTTAATACTAATGTGCTAACTAGGTTTTTTCCTAGGGTGATCAGACATGTTGAGATTCGATGTCAAATTTGGCCATATGCAGAAGACATGGGTATAACTAGAGTTTAAATTTGATTTCAACTAAGTTTGAATAAAACTACACATGCATAATAATAATTTAAAAATAATTTAAATTATTGGGACCAACATGGTCAAAGATGTAACTTGCCTTGCTCGAAGTCCTGGTGTTGTGAATCGTCGAAATTGTACTCTCCGAAGTCGTCGTAGTCTACACATGAAGAACCAAAGCAAAGAAATTCAAATGAAATTCAAGTAAAATTTAAAATACAAACAGAGTCTAAAAATGGGTAGCTTAAGATTTTAGAAGAATTTAGAAATTTGAACGGATTCGATCGGAGTTAGGATGAAGGAGTATGAGCTATTAGAAATTTAAATTTAAAGAAAAAGGAAAAAGGAGATGTTCAGACTAGCCCGATCGGTATGACATTTGGAGTGGTTCGACCAGCAAGAAGTGGTCCGATCAGCAAGAGGAGACGTTTCAAACGGTCCGAAGGCTATATAGTTGTCAATAGGCTTTGGGTGGTCGAACAGCCATGGTCGGATGCGGCGTGGTCGGCAGGCTGTGGTCGAACATGGGTGCTGTCGAAAGCAGAGGTGATCAAAACTCTTTGTGGCCGAGACGTTTAGGGCGATCGAAAGATGTTTGCATGGCAGTGGTCGGAAGCAAGAGGTCGAAAGTGAGACGGGTTGAACGCTTTATAATGGTCGGAGGTTTAGAGTTTTAAAGTGGTCAGTGGCATACAACGGTCGAAGTCGAAGGTCGGAGGATATAATGTGGTCAAAGGAGTCAGAAGCTCTACAGAGTGGTTAGTGGTATAGTAGTTTACGCATGGTCAGAAATAGTGCCTGAAATCTGGGAGTGGTCGTAACCGATCGCAGTGGTTGAAATCAATAAAGTGGTTGAAAAGAGACTGTGGTCGAAAGCAATACCAGTCTTAAGCGATTGTGGTCGAAAGCGATACCGGTCGAAAGTGACTATGGTCATGAGTGACCGTGGTCAAAAAAGACTGCAGTAGCCAAAAGGTACAGAGAGAGGAGTTGAGTACCTCAGCAAGGACTACGAGGAGGTCGGAGGTTGGTCGACGATGAAGAAGAAGCGACAGAGGCAGCTCAGTCATTGACAGTGAAGAAGAAGCGGCGGACTAGTCGGCGAAGGGCGACAATGGTCACGCGGGCTCGGTGAAGGCGGAGGTGGTAGCGACGAAGCGCGAAGATTCATAGGCTGACCAAAAATGCTTGCCAGAGCTCGACTTACAGCCAGCGGAGGAGGAACTCGATGTGGCAAGTCTCGAGCGCACGAAAGCAAGAATTGAGGGGCAAAAGAAGAGCAGCGAGAGTAGGAGATGCTCGAAAAGGTATTTATAGGGCTCAAGGAAAGGAATGGCCAAGAGATAATTCTCTAGTTTTATGGCCGGCATAGGGGCGCATGATCCTGGTTGATGACGAAATTTTATGGTGGGAATAACCGATGGAGGAAATGGGGAATGAAGAGGGGTCTTCAATGGCAACATTTGCTTCGGGAAGTAACATCTAACTTTAAAAGCTTGAAGGGTCAACAATGGCAACAGTTGGAGATAGAAGAAGGGAAGAAAGGAGATGACTGGTGGCCCCACCAGTCGGTGAGAAAAAGGAGAGGTGGAGAGATCTAGGAGAACTCAGGAAAAATAAAATCGACTATTTTTTACTTTGAGAAATAAACAAGTTAGGTTTTCTTGCTCTGAGTTTTCGAAATAAAACCTAGGAAAAAACTAAATAAATTCCAACAAGTCCAACAAAATGCAAATAAAATTATGGGATATTACATCTCTTCCCCCCCCCCCCCAAAACAACAACAACATGCAGCGGGAACACAAATTCACAAAGTCACCAAAGCCCTAAGCCTAAGAAGGCAAAACTCTGGAAATTCAAAGTCTCACCAGTATGACCTCTATGAGTTACCGGTTAGACCTCTAGACAATGAATAGTAAAATCAGCACGATTTCAAGACCAAAATTTTGATCGGATGATCTAAATAACGTAAAATTTGGCATGAACCTATTCTAGGATGTTACGACCTATTCCAATCAATGATTGAGAGAATCTTTGCCAAAATTGTGACATTTTCCATTTCAAAGAATGTTGTACCAAAACTGGGCAAAACAAGGAAAACAAATAATATAAGATGCTCGTGGGTGGATGATGGCCAAGATGATTCTAGATATATTCTCATATGTCACAACAAGCAAAAACATTGCTTTCCAAAGGTTGAGACGAATTCCCTTTTAGATTTCAAATGGATTTGGAAGCTCCTTAAACACGAAAAGCAATGATATGAAGATTTGAACTCAATTCGGACTTGGTTGCCAATATTAAAATGCCCATAACTTTCACAAATGGAATCTGATTTGGGTGTTCTTAGGCTCATTTGAAAGCTAGCTCGAAGGTCCACACAATGGATAAAGTGTTAGCCTTGGAAAGCACATGGGCACTTCACAATTTGAGGAACAATCTGAAGGCAGTAGTATAGGTATTCCTTTTTTAATTCGTATTAGAGTTGTGTATTTGTTTTGTGTTTGGGCGTGCACTTGTGCACCAATATAAGGCCAGGCCCTTAGGCCATTTTCAGACTTCGGCTATGATATAATAAGTTTTTATACTTGTAAAATAAAGGAGAAAATCACCATGATGGTTCTTGGTGGCCAAATTGCGTGATTGCAAGGTTTTCTCATTTGAAGTTTGCTGAGTTGGTGCAAGGCACGAACAGGAGGTTCTTGAGATTGTCCATCGAATCTACAAGATTCATCTCTTCTAATTCGTGTCATCTTTTCTGAATTCATGGTTTGGGGAGTTTGGTAGATTGTTTCTAGTGTGTGCCCTGCATACTAGTGCAAATTGCTCTTATCAAGATTGTTGGCTACGTCAAGACAAGGAGAAGACTCCATCTGCAAGAACCAAAGGAGAATGAACCTCGCTGAACATATCAGGAAAGATCAAGCCATTCTTACGCATCAACTAATCCTTAGTTGGTCCATATCATCATGGTATCAGAGCATGGATAATCACGGCATGTGCTTGTGTTTCTTGCTGATTTCAGGATGTTGGGAGTGAGTAAAAGAGGTTCAAGCGGCTACGACAGCGATGAATTGGGCGAACCACTCCAGCTGGACAACAAGAGGGCACACCACATCACTCACAATTCTCAAACCCTAACCCTAGAACACTTGCATACCTGAGCAAAGTTAGAATGGTTGGATGGTTAACTAGCAAGTCTCCATTCTAATCCATTAAATAGATAGACAACCAACACCTATCTAACCGTAATAGATATTATCCACTAAGCACATATGGGAAAAACCTATTAACCCCCCACACAACATGAGTTTTACCATACATTACATTGATGAATATTTTTTAAAGCACATAAGCCCGAATCCGCTAAGCTCTTAGCCATTGATCTAACTTGATTTTCTCAGCGTCTTCTTGACATAAACCACTTTTTCTAGTGCCACGATTTTGATCCAGAGTAGTTTATAGTATTTTGGTCAACTTACCAACAAACCCTTCCTTAACCCGAACATCATCTTCCCTTGCAAGCAATCGCTATATTTATCATGTGTATGTATACCACTGGTTTGCTACACATCGGCAAATCTCTCCTGTTCCTGTTCTACTGGACCACGCCTCACTTGGACCGACAAAGTCGCATGGTACAACTCATCGCTCGAACTTTTCTTCAATATTTCTTGCCTTTCTCGTGCCATACTTGAGCTCAGTCATCTCACCTGGCATTCGTGATTGCTCTGGGCCTCAGCTCCTCTATGAGCGTAGCCCTGATCCTCATCATTCGTTACAGTTGACTCCAAGCCTCCCTGCATATCTAAAGATAAAGAAATCGTTTTCAGGCATAAGTTCTTTAAAACTTCCCACGTTAGCTGAAACAAACATCATACAATACATATGCACTGATTTAGGTCAAATCAAATTGACCCATAACCAAAAATCTAACTTTCAACCGGTGCAACTTGCCCTGCCAACCAGACCGCTAGCCCGGCCGATCTGACCGCTACTGGCTACCGAGCAAACCACCAGAAATGGCCGATCTAACTACCTCCTCTGGCCAGGCAAACCATCAGGTCTGCATCCTATGTGACCAGTGGCTAGTCTAACTGTCTCCTCTAGCCGATCAGATTGTCGGATCTACAACCTACATAAAAAACTACAAATTTATAAAATTCAAAATTTCCGTCCTTTAAAATTGTAATAATTTTTCACAATAAAATACTAAATCTTCTCACATGTCTATCAGTCTCGATGGGGAGCAGCTGGCGTGGAGGACGCCGAAAGCAAAAGCCTCGAGCAGATGCCCAGACCAGGGCGCCACGGCCAACCAACTAAAGCAGAGATAGCCTCGGTGTCATCAAAGTTTGCCATAACGGGGATAGAATAACGTAAAACGTATGGTTAGCACAATATTTCCATTCCGGGTAAGAAAAGAAGAGAGAATATTTAGCTTTCCTCCAGACGTAGCAGAATCAACATGCTCCCACGGTGAGTATATGTGTAAGGCCATAAAGACATCATGGATTGCGACTTTAGCTAATTAATTAAACCAGGGCTAGCTTTACTTAATTTGGCTGCACGCACTGCCATCGTCTCAATCACAGGACAAGTGCACGCACTCACAAATCAAAACCTAAACTAGAGTTTAAATCAAATTTAAACTAAGTTTGAATAAAAGTACGCATGCATAATAATAATTTAAAAACAACATAAATAATTTAAATTACTGGGACCAACATGGTCAAAGATGTAACTTGCCTTGCTCGAAGTCCAGGTGTTGCGAATCATCGAAATTCTACTCTCCGGAGTCGTCATAGTCTACACATGAAGAACCAAAGCAAAGAAATTCAAATGAAATTCAAGTAAAATTCAAACAGAGTCCAAAAATGGGTAGCTTAAGATTTTAAAAGAATTTAGAAATTTGAACGGATTCAATCGGAGTTTGGATGAAGGAGTACGAGCTTTTAGAAATTTAAATTTAAAGAAAAAGGAAAAAGGTGATGTTCGGACTAGCCCGATCGGTTTGACATTTGGAGTGGTTCGATTAGCAAGGAGCGGTCCGATCAGCAAGAGGAGACGTTTCAAACGGTCCGAAGGCTATATAGTTGTCCATAAGCTTTGGGTGGTCGAACAGCCATGGTCGGATGCGGCGTGGTCGGCAGGCTGTGGTCGAACATGGGTGCTGTCGAAAGCGGAGGTGATCGAAACACTTTGTGGCCGGGATGTTTAGGGTGATCGAAAGATGTTTGCATGGCAGTGGTCGGAAGCAAGAGGTCAAAAGTGAGAGGCGTCGAACGCTTTATAATGGTCGGAGCTTTAGAGTTTTAGAGCGGTCAGCGGCTTACAGTGGTCAGAGTCGAAGGTCGGAGGATATAACATGGTCAGAGGAGTCAGAAGCTCTACAGAGTGGTTAGTGGTACAGTAGTTTACGCATGGTCAGAAATAGTGCCTGAAATCTGGGAGTGGTTGTAATCTATAAAGTAGTCGAAAAGCGACTGTGGTCGAAAGCAATACCAGTCTTAAGCGATTGCGGTCGAAAGCGATACCGGTCGAAAGTGACTATGGTCATGAGTGACGGTTGTCAAAAAAGACTGTAGAAGTCAAATGATACAGAGAGAGGAGTTGAGTACCTCAGCAAGGACTACGAGGAGGTCGGAGGTTGGTCGACGGCGAAGAAGAAGCGACGGAGGCAGCTCTGTGAATGACAGTGAAGAAGAAGCGGCGGACTGGTTGGCGAAGGGCGACGATGGTCATGCGGGCTCGATGAAGGCGAAGGTGATGGCGACGAAGCATGAAGATTCATAGGCTGACCAAAAATGCTTGCCAGAGCTCGACTTACAGCCAGCGGAGGAGGAACTCGATGTGGCAAGTCTTGAGCGCACGCAAGCAAGAATTGAGGGGCAGAAGAAGAGCAGCAAGAGTAGGAGATGCTCGAAAAGGTATTTATAGGGCTCAGGGAAAAGGAATGGCCGAGAGATAATTCTCCAGTTTTATGGCCGGCATAGGGGTGCATGATCCTGGTTGATGACGAAATTTTAGGGTGGGAATAACCAATGGAGGAAATGGGGAATGAAGAGGGGTCTTCAATGGCAGCATTTGCTTTGGGAAATAACATCTGACTTTAAGAGCTTGGAGGGTCATCAATGGCAACGGTTGGAGATGGAAGAAGGGAAGGAAGGAGATGATAGGTGGCCCCACCGGTCGGTGAGAAAAAGGAGAGGTGGAGAGATCTAGGCGAACTCAGGAAAAATAAAATCGACTATTTTTCACGTTCAGAAATAAACAAGTTAGGTTTTCTTGCTCTGAGTTTTGCAAATAAAACCTAGGAAAAAACTAAATAAATTCCAACAAGTCCAACAAAATGCAAATAAAATTTTGGGATATTACATCTCTTCCCCCAAATATCAACAACAACATTCACCGGGAACACAAATTCACAAAGTCACCAAAGCCCTAAGCCTAAGAAGGCAAAACTTTGGAAATTCGAAGTCCCACCAGTATGACCTCTATGAGCTAGTGGTTAGACCTCTAGACAATGAACAGTAAAATCAGCACGATTTTAGGACCAAAAATTTGATCGGATGATCTAAATAACGTAAAACTTACCATGAACCTTTTCTAGGATGTTACGACCTATTGCAATCAATGATTGAGAGAACCTTTGCCAAAATTATGACCTTTTCCATTTGAAAGAATGTTGCACCAAAACTGGGCAAAACAAGGAAAACCAATAATATAAGATGCTCGTGGGTGGAGGATGGCCAAGATGGTTCTAGATATATTCCCATATGTCACAACAAGCAAAAACTCTGCAGATTTGATGCAAAAACACCTGAATCAAGAAATCTCCTAAGAAGATCAAATCCAAGTAAAACCAGGCAACCACAACAATTTGATGATATGGCCAAGAGAGTGAATGCTATATTGATTTGTGTTTTATCTATGTAATCCAAAGTTACAAGACTTAGTAGTGCTAAATTGAGCAAGAAGAAAGAATCAATTGGTTATGGGAGATAGAAGAAAATCTTAGTTCATGCGGATGCTTATGTGATTCCTCCTTTGCGTAGTGCAAACAAGACAGCAACGCTTAGAATTAGAGGTGTGGATGGTGAAGAAAGAAAGATAGTTTGGCTCAAGAGGAAGACACAAGATTAATTAAATTTTTGTGCTTGCAGTTCTATCCACAATGTTCATGAAGTTTTCAATGCCAATTCTGAGGTTTTCAATGCACACAAAACATATATTTGGAATGCTAACTAATTATACTTTCCAACGAATCAAACGATGCTTGATTTGGGGAGCTTCCTACACAAAGTTATGAGAACTTTATTAGATGTTACACAAGCTATCCGGAGAGACGCATAAGAGTTGCAAAACATAAAGAGTCCGAGTATTGCAATGCAAGTATGAGTAATATCTGGCCACAACATGGCTTTCCAAAGATTGAAAAGAATTCCTTTTCAGATTTCAAATAGATTTGGAAGCCCCTTAAACAAGAAAAGCAATGATATAATGATTTGAAGTCAATTCAGGCTCGGTTTGGGTCAGAAAGCAAGACCAATATTAAAATGCCCATAACTTTCACAAATGGAATCTGATTTGGGTGTTCTTAGGCTCATTTGAAAGCTAGCTCGAAGGTCCACACAATGGATAAAGTGTTAGCCTTGGAAAGCACATGGGCACTTCACAATTTGAGGAACAATCTGAAGGCAGTAGTATAGGTATTCCTTTTTTAATTCGTATTAGAGTTGTGTATTTGTTTTGTGTTTGGGCGTGCACTTGTGCACCAATATAAGGCCAGGCCCTTAGGCCATTTTCAGACTTCGGCTATGATATAATAAGTTTTTATACTTGTAAAATAAAGGAGAAAATCACCATGATGGTTCTTGGTGGCCAAATTGCGTGATTGCAAGGTTTTCTCATTTGAAGTTTGCTGAGTTAGTGCAAGGCACGAACAGGAGGTTCTTGAGATTGTCCATCGAATCTACAAGATTCATCTCTTCTAATTCGTGTCATCTTTTCTGAATTCATGGTTTGGGGAGTTTGGTAGATTGTTTCTAGTGTGTGCCCTGCATACTAGTGCAAATTGCTCTTATCAAGATTGTTGGCTACGTCAAGACAAGGAGAAGACTCCATCTGCAAGAACCAAAGGAGAATGAACCTCGCTGAACATATCAGGAAAGATCAAGCCATTCTTACGCATCAACTAATCCTTAGTTGGTCCATATCATCATGGTATCAGAGCATGGATAATCACGGCATGTGCTTGTGTTTCTTGCTGATTTCAGGATGTTGGGAGTGAGTAAAAGAGGTTCAAGCGGCTACGACAGCGATGAATTGGGCGAACCACTCCAGCTGGACAACAAGAGGGCACACCACATCACTCACAATTCTCAAACCCTAACCCTAGAACACTTGCATACCTGAGCAAAGTTAGAATGGTTGGATGGTTAACTAGCAAGTCTCCATTCTAATCCATTAAATAGATAGACAACCAACACCTATCTAACCGTAATAGATATTATCCACTAAGCACATATGGGAAAAACCTATTAACCCCCCACACAACATGAGTTTTACCATACATTACATTGATGAATATTTTTTAAAGCACATAAGCCCGAATCCGCTAAGCTCTTAGCCATTGATCTAACTTGATTTTCTCAGCGTCTTCTTGACATAAACCACTTTTTCTAGTGCCACGATTTTGATCCAGAGTAGTTTATAGTATTTTGGTCAACTTACCAACAAACCCTTCCTTAACCCGAACATCATCTTCCCTTGCAAGCAATCGCTATATTTATCATGTGTATGTATACCACTGGTTTGCTACACATCGGCAAATCTCTCCTGTTCCTGTTCTACTGGACCACGCCTCACTTGGACCGACAAAGTCGCATGGTACAACTCATCGCTCGAACTTTTCTTCAATATTTCTTGCCTTTCTCGTGCCATACTTGAGCTCAGTCATCTCACCTGGCATTCGTGATTGCTCTGGGCCTCAGCTCCTCTATGAGCGTAGCCCTGATCCTCATCATTCGTTACAGTTGACTCCAAGCCTCCCTGCATATCTAAAGATAAAGAAATCGTTTTCAGGCATAAGTTCTTTAAAACTTCCCACGTTAGCTGAAACAAACATCATACAATACATATGCACTGATTTAGGTCAAATCAAATTGACCCATAACCAAAAATCTAACTTTCAACCGGTGCAACTTGCCCTGCCAACCAGACCGCTAGCCCGGCCGATCTGACCGCTACTGGCTACCGAGCAAACCACCAGAAATGGCCGATCTAACTACCTCCTCTGGCCAGGCAAACCATCAGGTCTGCATCCTATGTGACCAGTGGCTAGTCTAACTGTCTCCTCTAGCCGATCAGATTGTCGGATCTACAACCTACATAAAAAACTACAAATTTATAAAATTCAAAATTTCCGTCCTTTAAAATTGTAATAATTTTTCACAATAAAATACTAAATCTTCTCACATGTCTATCAGTCTCGATGGGGAGCAGCTGGCGTGGAGGACGCCGAAAGCAAAAGCCTCGAGCAGATGCCCAGACCAGGGCGCCACGGCCAACCAACTAAAGCAGAGATAGCCTCGGTGTCATCAAAGTTTGCCATAACGGGGATAGAATAACGTAAAACGTATGGTTAGCACAATATTTCCATTCCGGGTAAGAAAAGAAGAGAGAATATTTAGCTTTCCTCCAGACGTAGCAGAATCAACATGCTCCCACGGTGAGTATATGTGTAAGGCCATAAAGACATCATGGATTGCGACTTTAGCTAATTAATTAAACCAGGGCTAGCTTTACTTAATTTGGCTGCACGCACTGCCATCGTCTCAATCACAGGACAAGTGCACGCACTCACAAATCAAAACCTAAACTAGAGTTTAAATCAAATTTAAACTAAGTTTGAATAAAAGTACGCATGCATAATAATAATTTAAAAACAACATAAATAATTTAAATTACTGGGACCAACATGGTCAAAGATGTAACTTGCCTTGCTCGAAGTCCAGGTGTTGCGAATCATCGAAATTCTACTCTCCGGAGTCGTCATAGTCTACACATGAAGAACCAAAGCAAAGAAATTCAAATGAAATTCAAGTAAAATTCAAACAGAGTCCAAAAATGGGTAGCTTAAGATTTTAAAAGAATTTAGAAATTTGAACGGATTCAATCGGAGTTTGGATGAAGGAGTACGAGCTTTTAGAAATTTAAATTTAAAGAAAAAGGAAAAAGGTGATGTTCGGACTAGCCCGATCGGTTTGACATTTGGAGTGGTTCGATTAGCAAGGAGCGGTCCGATCAGCAAGAGGAGACGTTTCAAACGGTCCGAAGGCTATATAGTTGTCCATAAGCTTTGGGTGGTCGAACAGCCATGGTCGGATGCGGCGTGGTCGGCAGGCTGTGGTCGAACATGGGTGCTGTCGAAAGCGGAGGTGATCGAAACACTTTGTGGCCGGGATGTTTAGGGTGATCGAAAGATGTTTGCATGGCAGTGGTCGGAAGCAAGAGGTCGAAAGTGAGAGGCGTCGAACGCTTTATAATGGTCGGAGCTTTAGAGTTTTAGAGCGGTCAGCGGCTTACAGTGGTCAGAGTCGAAGGTCGGAGGATATAACATGGTCAGAGGAGTCAGAAGCTCTACAGAGTGGTTAGTGGTACAGTAGTTTACGCATGGTCAGAAATAGTGCCTGAAATCTGGGAGTGGTTGTAATCTATAAAGTAGTCGAAAAGCGACTGTGGTCGAAAGCAATACCAGTCTTAAGCGATTGCGGTCGAAAGCGATACCGGTCGAAAGTGACTATGGTCATGAGTGACGGTTGTCAAAAAAGACTGTAGAAGTCAAATGATACAGAGAGAGGAGTTGAGTACCTCAGCAAGGACTACGAGGAGGTCGGAGGTTGGTCGACGGCGAAGAAGAAGCGACGGAGGCAGCTCTGTGAATGACAGTGAAGAAGAAGCGGCGGACTGGTTGGCGAAGGGCGACGATGGTCATGCGGGCTCGATGAAGGCGAAGGTGATGGCGACAAAGCATGAAGATTCATAGGCTGACCAAAAATGCTTGCCAGAGCTCGACTTACAGCCAGCGGAGGAGGAACTCGATGTGGCAAGTCTTGAGCGCACGCAAGCAAGAATTGAGGGGCAGAAGAAGAGCAGCAAGAGTAGGAGATGCTCGAAAAGGTATTTATAGGGCTCAGGGAAAAGGAATGGCCGAGAGATAATTCTCCAGTTTTATGGCCGGCATAGGGGTGCATGATCCTGGTTGATGACGAAATTTTAGGGTGGGAATAACCAATGGAGGAAATGGGGAATGAAGAGGGGTCTTCAATGGCAGCATTTGCTTTGGGAAATAACATCTGACTTTAAGAGCTTGGAGGGTCATCAATGGCAACGGTTGGAGATGGAAGAAGGGAAGGAAGGAGATGATAGGTGGCCCCACCGGTCGGTGAGAAAAAGGAGAGGTGGAGAGATCTAGGCGAACTCAGGAAAAATAAAATCGACTATTTTTCACGTTCAGAAATAAACAAGTTAGGTTTTCTTGCTCTGAGTTTTGCAAATAAAACCTAGGAAAAAACTAAATAAATTCCAACAAGTCCAACAAAATGCAAATAAAATTTTGGGATATTACATCTCTTCCCCCAAATATCAACAACAACATTCACCGGGAACACAAATTCACAAAGTCACCAAAGCCCTAAGCCTAAGAAGGCAAAACTTTGGAAATTCGAAGTCCCACCAGTATGACCTCTATGAGCTAGTGGTTAGACCTCTAGACAATGAACAGTAAAATCAGCACGATTTTAGGACCAAAAATTTGATCGGATGATCTAAATAACGTAAAACTTACCATGAACCTTTTCTAGGATGTTACGACCTATTGCAATCAATGATTGAGAGAACCTTTGCCAAAATTATGACCTTTTCCATTTGAAAGAATGTTGCACCAAAACTGGGCAAAACAAGGAAAACCAATAATATAAGATGCTCGTGGGTGGAGGATGGCCAAGATGGTTCTAGATATATTCCCATATGTCACAACAAGCAAAAACTCTGCAGATTTGATGCAAAAACACCTGAATCAAGAAATCTCCTAAGAAGATCAAATCCAAGTAAAACCAGGCAACCACAACAATTTGATGATATGGCCAAGAGAGTGAATGCTATATTGATTTGTGTTTTATCTATGTAATCCAAAGTTACAAGACTTAGTAGTGCTAAATTGAGCAAGAAGAAAGAATCAATTGGTTATGGGAGATAGAAGAAAATCTTAGTTCATGCGGATGCTTATGTGATTCCTCCTTTGCGTAGTGCAAACAAGACAGCAACGCTTAGAATTAGAGGTGTGGATGGTGAAGAAAGAAAGATAGTTTGGCTCAAGAGGAAGACACAAGATTAATTAAATTTTTGTGCTTGCAGTTCTATCCACAATGTTCATGAAGTTTTCAATGCCAATTCTGAGGTTTTCAATGCACACAAAACATATATTTGGAATGCTAACTAATTATACTTTCCAACGAATCAAACGATGCTTGATTTGGGGAGCTTCCTACACAAAGTTATGAGAACTTTATTAGATGTTACACAAGCTATCCGGAGAGACGCATAAGAGTTGCAAAACATAAAGAGTCCGAGTATTGCAATGCAAGTATGAGTAATATCTGGCCACAACATGGCTTTCCAAAGATTGAAAAGAATTCCTTTTCAGATTTCAAATAGATTTGGAAGCCCCTTAAACAAGAAAAGCAATGATATAATGATTTGAAGTCAATTCAGGCTCGGTTTGGGTCAGAAAGCAAGACCAATATTAAAATGCCCATAACTTTCACAAATGGAATCTGATTTGGGTGTTCTTAGGCTCATTTGAAAGCTAGCTCGAAGGTCCACACAATGGATAAAGTGTTAGCCTTGGAAAGCACATGGGCACTTCACAATTTGAGGAACAATCTGAAGGCAGTAGTATAGGTATTCCTTTTTTAATTCGTATTAGAGTTGTGTATTTGTTTTGTGTTTGGGCGTGCACTTGTGCACCAATATAAGGCCAGGCCCTTAGGCCATTTTCAGACTTCGGCTATGATATAATAAGTTTTTATACTTGTAAAATAAAGGAGAAAATCACCATGATGGTTCTTGGTGGCCAAATTGCGTGATTGCAAGGTTTTCTCATTTGAAGTTTGCTGAGTTGGTGCAAGGCACGAACAGGAGGTTCTTGAGATTGTCCATCGAATCTACAAGATTCATCTCTTCTAATTCGTGTCATCTTTTCTGAATTCATGGTTTGGGGAGTTTGGTAGATTGTTTCTAGTGTGTGCCCTGCATACTAGTGCAAATTGCTCTTATCAAGATTGTTGGCTACGTCAAGACAAGGAGAAGACTCCATCTGCAAGAACCAAAGGAGAATGAACCTCGCTGAACATATCAGGAAAGATCAAGCCATTCTTACGCATCAACTAATCCTTAGTTGGTCCATATCATCATGGTATCAGAGCATGGATAATCACGGCATGTGCTTGTGTTTCTTGCTGATTTCAGGATGTTGGGAGTGAGTAAAAGAGGTTCAAGCGGCTACGACAGCGATGAATTGGGCGAACCACTCCAGCTGGACAACAAGAGGGCACACCACATCACTCACAATTCTCAAACCCTAACCCTAGAACACTTGCATACCTGAGCAAAGTTAGAATGGTTGGATGGTTAACTAGCAAGTCTCCATTCTAATCCATTAAATAGATAGACAACCAACACCTATCTAACCGTAATAGATATTATCCACTAAGCACATATGGGAAAAACCTATTAACCCCCCACACAACATGAGTTTTACCATACATTACATTGATGAATATTTTTTAAAGCACATAAGCCCGAATCCGCTAAGCTCTTAGCCATTGATCTAACTTGATTTTCTCAGCGTCTTCTTGACATAAACCACTTTTTCTAGTGCCACGATTTTGATCCAGAGTAGTTTATAGTATTTTGGTCAACTTACCAACAAACCCTTCCTTAACCCGAACATCATCTTCCCTTGCAAGCAATCGCTATATTTATCATGTGTATGTATACCACTGGTTTGCTACACATCGGCAAATCTCTCCTGTTCCTGTTCTACTGGACCACGCCTCACTTGGACCGACAAAGTCGCATGGTACAACTCATCGCTCGAACTTTTCTTCAATATTTCTTGCCTTTCTCGTGCCATACTTGAGCTCAGTCATCTCACCTGGCATTCGTGATTGCTCTGGGCCTCAGCTCCTCTATGAGCGTAGCCCTGATCCTCATCATTCGTTACAGTTGACTCCAAGCCTCCCTGCATATCTAAAGATAAAGAAATCGTTTTCAGGCATAAGTTCTTTAAAACTTCCCACGTTAGCTGAAACAAACATCATACAATACATATGCACTGATTTAGGTCAAATCAAATTGACCCATAACCAAAAATCTAACTTTCAACCGGTGCAACTTGCCCTGCCAACCAGACCGCTAGCCCGGCCGATCTGACCGCTACTGGCTACCGAGCAAACCACCAGAAATTGCCGATCTAACTACCTCCTCTGGCCAGGCAAACCATCAGGTCTGCATCCTATGTGACCAGTGGCTAGTCTAACTGTCTCCTCTAGCCGATCAGATTGTCGGATCTACAACCTACATAAAAAACTACAAATTTATAAAATTCAAAATTTCCGTCCTTTAAAATTGTAATAATTTTTCACAATAAAATACTAAATCTTCTCACATGTCTATCAGTCTCGATGGGGAGCAGCTGGCGTGGAGGACGCCGAAAGCAAAAGCCTCGAGCAGATGCCCAGACCAGGGCGCCACGGCCAACCAACTAAAGCAGAGATAGCCTCGGTGTCATCAAAGTTTGCCATAACGGGGATAGAATAACGTAAAACGTATGGTTAGCACAATATTTCCATTCCGGGTAAGAAAAGAAGAGAGAATATTTAGCTTTCCTCCAGACGTAGCAGAATCAACATGCTCCCACGGTGAGTATATGTGTAAGGCCATAAAGACATCATGGATTGCGACTTTAGCTAATTAATTAAACCAGGGCTAGCTTTACTTAATTTGGCTGCACGCACTGCCATCGTCTCAATCACAGGACAAGTGCACGCACTCACAAATCAAAACGTAAGCTAGGGAGGGAACCAACCAACCATGGAGGCGACGGCGGTGAGCGTTGGCAAGGCCGTGCTGGATGGAGCGCTGGGCTACGCCAAATCCGCGGCGGCTGAGGAGATCGCGCTGCAGCTCGGCATTGACGGCGACGTGGCCTTCATCACGGACGAGCTGGAGATGATGCAGTCCTTCCTGATGACGGCAGATGAAGAGCGAGACCAGAACAAGGTGCTCACTACCTGGGTCAAGCAGGTCCGTGAATTGGCTTACAACGTGGAGGACAGCCTCATGGACTTCGGCCTTCACTCGGAGTTGGAGAAGGCTTCTTGGTGGTGCATCCCTCGCAACCCATGCGATCGACGCCGCATCGCCAAGGAGGTCAAGGAGCTGAGGGCCAAGGTCGAGGAAGTGAGCAGCAGGAACCTGCGCTACCGCCTCATCAAGGATGCCACCGGCTCCAAGCCTGCTGCCATTGGGACTGATCAGGCCGACATTGCCGGTGCGGCAATGTTTGGCATTGAGGATGCATGGCGCTCGGCTACAGAGCACGAAAAACCAAAGCTGGACGTTCACCGGCTGATCACCAGCGAGGAGGTGGACCTAAGAGTGATCGCGGTGTGGGCAACAAGTGGTGATCTTGGGAAGACATCTGAAATCAGGAAGGCCTACGATGACCCAAAGGTGAACGCGAAGTTTGGATGCCGTGCTTGGGTAAGATTGATGCATCCTTTCAATCCAAGAGAGTTCCTCGGGAGCCTTGTGAGGCAGTTCTATGAAAATTCTTCTGAAGAATCTGGAAACACCCAACAAGGAACAACTCTAGGGGCTAATGTTTAGTTGAAGATGGAAACGATAGGGCAAAGTGATATTGTCCATGAGTTCAATGCAAAAGTGACTAGCAATAGCTACCTTATTGTGATTAATGGCCTATCCACAATAGAGGAGTGGGATTGCATCAAAACCTACTTCCCTGACAAGAAGAATCAAAGCAGAATCGTCGTGTCCACGCAACAAGCTGAAATTGCAAGCTTGTGCACGGAGCAACCATACGAAGTGTCAGAGCTCAAGCAGTTGTCGTCTGATCAGGTTATTTACCTATTCCACAAGAAGGTAATCTTTGAATCTTATCAACGATTCATGATACTTTAAAAGTTATGCAAATTACTATTAAGAAAAGTATTGAAACACCTCCCTTCAATAATAATCTAAATATATCTATTGAATTACATGTCTAGGTGACGTTCTCTTCTTTCACGTTACAAAAACTAGCGGAATTTCCAGCGCAATTATGCGGCTAAATATTACAAAATATTATATTTCTTACATAACTCTATTGTCTTTGAAAAATAGTTATATCTGTTATATAATTATAACAGTTGTAATATATATACAAGATAAATCTACATCATTATAATTTGATTCCACCAAAATAAGTGGCATAGATCTCATTTTCTCTTAATTAACACATAATTAATTTGTACCATTATAATCTGCCCCACCGAAATAAGTGGTATAGATCTTAACCTTTTCTCTTAATTAATGAGAGAATTTTTAGGAATTTTGTTCTTTTATTTTTTGCGATTAAAAGAAAGACGCACACACGCATGAATACGCCGCTTAGCACACACATAGAAAGATAGAGGTCAAGTATAAATATGTGATCAGTCACAAAATTCCTACTAAAAGCATACTTGTGTGTGCATAAATGTAGGGTGGATTCTTTTGGGCTGTAGTTTATAGCTTATAGCTTAAATTTTTGAATTCTGGCTATTCGTGAGAGACAGTACACAAAGAAAAATAGTCGCATGTGATTTTGATTGTTACAGCTAAACTCAATACACTTTT
This sequence comes from Dendrocalamus latiflorus, assembly GCA_017311315.1. Classification (NCBI taxonomy): domain Eukaryota; kingdom Viridiplantae; phylum Streptophyta; class Magnoliopsida; order Poales; family Poaceae; genus Dendrocalamus; species Dendrocalamus latiflorus. Next base: position 13,065,418 of record CM029623.1, read on the forward strand.
TACTACAATCTCCTTATTGACCCCATCTTGAAAAACACACTATTTAAGAGCTAGTTACTGTAGCATAAGTTATAAGCCACAAGCTATAAGTAGAAAAGAAGGCACCCATGGGCACCAGGATTTGAACCCTGGTGGATGGAATCGTGCACTCACAACTCCATCATCCCACTAAGTATTTTCCTGCTTTTTTCTGATTTAAGGATTATTGCAAGATTTTCTAGACCTCCAAAACAAAGAAGCACCTTGAATATCAACGGTTGTTTGTAGATATATAGATAACATACTTTAGAATCATTAAAGTGTGTGGCCTTGCAATGGGTACACAAACAAAATTGGCCTTCTCAACTCACTTGTTACTCTGTTACCACTACTTATGCATAGCAACCTTCGAATCGGATCTCATATTGTGAGATATGGTCCGAGCATGTACAGTATCAAGAAAAAAGTAGATAAATCTCGTAGAGAGTACCAAAATAACAACGCCAAAATAATAACCAAAATAACAACGCCAAAACAATCACCATGAGAGAGGATGATTTGGTAAGCCGACTACAAATTTTTAAGCACAATCTCAAAAGAATACAAATGATTGTCACTTTTACACAACCTTTTAGAATCTTTGGATTCTTGTCTTATACAAACCCTCAACTATCGATACTGGGTATTTTACCCCTTAATGCCATTCTAAACTAATTTTGAACTAAAGTGGCGTAGATGTGGCAACGGTTTGGACGTATGGCAATGGATCCCACCTGTCACTCTCTACCATACCTCTTCTTCCTCCTCTCCAGCCTCTCCCTCTTCTTCCTTTACCTCCCCCTCCTCTCCCTCTCTACCTCCTCAACTCCACCTCCTCCTACCACATTTTTTATACATAGAGGGTGTTCACCCAAGTTCCATTTCATCCTCCTCACCGTCGGCTTTCCATTCCTCTTCCATGGCTGTTGTATGATGGCCCCACATGTGTTACACTGCCACAATTCAGGGAGAAAGGAAACATACACTTAGATTTGATGCGCGACCTACTTGCTGAAGCTCAAGGGGCATGGGAGAGAGAGCGCTTATGTAGTTGTAGTGTAGCCCGAGCCAGGGAATACATTTTCGGGGTCAAATTTCCTGAAATTTGGTAATATTCAATTTTGTCGGCCCACCCTAAAAAAAGTCCAATTCGGCTGTTAGCCGACTCATCCATCCTCTCTCGATCAATCTCTCCTCTCTCTCTCTATCTCTTCTCTCTTGGTCGACTCGTCCATTCACTGTTTATCTCCCTCTCGATCTCTCTCAATTGGCGCTAGCAAGGGAGGGAGAAGGCAGCACCGACAAGGGAGGGGGAAGGCGACACTAGTAGGGGGAGGGGGATGCGGCGCCGGTAGGGGACGGAGGGAGGCGGTGCCGGCAGGGGATGGGAAGGTGGTGGCACGGCGCCGGCAAGGGAGGCGGAGGTGACTACTGTAGGGGAACTTCAAATAGGTTTGTATTTCTAGAATTCAAATTGTATTTTTGAATATTTCGACCTAGTTTTTTGAAAAAATCTAAAAATTTTGAAATTTCCAAAATTCAATTTTCTCGGAGGGTCCTAAAAATTTTCTAAACTTAAATTGTTTTCGCTGACCCAAGCTCAAAGAGAGAGAGTGTGTGACAGTGTGGACGTCAAGGATGGAGCTCAGGGTGTACGGTGGTGGCAAGCTCCAGCAAGAGGAGAAGTAGCGGTAGTGCGCGTGCAACACATTACCGAGTGAGGCAAACCCAAGGTTGGGGTATACACATGCGAAGGTGACTAATGAAGTGGGAATGGATCGATGCTAGCCGCGGCGAGCGCAAACAAGGGAGGTGCACGACGGTGGTGAGTTCTGGCAGACCAAAGGGAAAGGAGAGAGAGCATGAGTACGCCCTTGGCATGGGGAGGCTGGATGTTGTCTTGCCTTGGCTTGAGGTGACCCCAGAAGGGCTAGCAACGGTGGTAGCCATGAATGCAGTCTCGCCTCCTCCCCAAGCTCTGCCCTCCTCCCCCAGATCTGGTTGCCGCTCTCAACCTCCTTCGTCAGCTCTGGTCACTGCTCTCTGCATCTTCCTGAAGATCTGGCCGCCACTTGCCGGTTCCCCAGGTCCAGCCACCACTCGTGGTATTTGCAGAGAGGAGGAAGAGATAGGAGAAGAGGATGGGTGGCGGTGATTAGTGAGGTAGAAATATTGGAGTAGGAAGAAGGATGACGTGGATGTTGATATGGACATCATGTTAGTGAAACCTATCATGCCACGTTAGTCAAATCGGATGGTTTTGGTCTCAAGAGGGTAAAATGGCCGGTATGTTAGTTGCATAGGGTGTCA